>CM076242.1:30774497-33301497 GCA_038380155.1 Pseudococcus jackbeardsleyi
ACGTAAATATAAAACAGCCTACGTGACTTAGAGGAGTCGGCCCCTCTTTTGTCATCTTTGATCTAAGACCATTTTTATTTTTTTTTTAAATTTCTTTTCTTTCTTTTAAAAGCAACAGAAACGATCTTTTTACAGAGCCAGACCATTCCCAGATTTTGAACAATAAATTGACCAATTCTATTCTTACTTCAAAATAAAGAGAACATCCTGTTGAAAGGCAGAATTGGAAACGATCTATTTGAAAGCAATAAATCACCCTAAAATCCTCCGTATCGGAGAAACTAACTTTCCAAATTGACAATTGTAACACAAAAGGCATTCTTAAAACATCTGTAAATAAAGAGAAAACCTTGAAATCCATCAATTCAATAGAATACTGCAAGTGTAGAAAAAAACTTAGTGGAGCCATACCAGTAGTACAATAAGCCGCTTAACGGCATATACCAATTCTTTAAGAACTAAAACGAACCATTTCTAAGGATCTTTGCTAGTGAGAATAGAAAACCTTATACCTGATCTTAACATTCTGTATTCAATAGGGGTAAGATTATACAAACTGGCCGCTGCCAAGTAATAGATCCAACTTTCTCTAATATAACACTCGCGCATCCGCGTCTATCACTGCTTCTAATAGACAACATACACACTCACGCCTCTCTGCACCCTTCTTAGAACAGGAACCAGATCTACCCTTAACAAACACAAACGTCACAAGGCGACTTGTCAACACTGCGCAGCTGTATAAGGGCGACTGCCACGCCTCCAAGCGGTACTACAACATTTCACCTATACCAAGGACCACTAGATCGCGCCGAGTATCACGTTTCCAACCAGTTCTACATTTAGCCAGTGCATCAACATCACCAACACGCCAGTAGAGGGATCCACTATATCGACTTGGTATTTGAATGGCATAGAACTATACTCCCAGCATACTGGTAATACATATCAGTTTAATTAATTTTTTTTTTTCTTTTTTCTTTTTCTCTTTACACAAATTTTATTTGGAAATAGACTAGATAAAAATATCACCTGATACAACTACTAAGAGGGAGTAAAATTTTTACAATAACATATCGCAAAATCTGGTGTCTTCAAACAATAAAAATAATCAATCAACACAAACAAACTACCAAAAGGTGGAAGTAAAAATACAGGACAACATCACAATGGAGAAAAATGACAATATCCCAACAAACGAAATATCATCATTTGAATCTAAATTTGAATTAATTAATGATAAATCCTCCTCAGCAGGAGAGACCTCAGAACCTTACAAAATAAATTCTGCATTAAATGACGAGACTACACAAAATTCTCCTGAAAATAACACCTCAAATCAAAAAATTATAGACGCATCAGATGAATCTAGGTCTTCAACATCAATAAATGAGCAAAATTTTGAGACCCACAATACAGTACTTCCAGTGGGAGAACAGGGGCATGAAAATACAACTCAATATGAGACAAAAACCGAAAATTACACTTCTGGGCCCAAAAATACTACACTAGATAATGAAAATACTGTGTTGATGCCAAAGAACGACACCTCAAGTCCACCTCTATCAAAAAATTTATGTGAAACAGTAATAAATGACAAACAAAATGTAGGGAATCCCACTCCCACGGCTGAGGACCTCAAGTTAAATTCACGCATATCTGTGGTAGAAGACGTGATCAAAGACTTGTATCACACTACCAAAGAACTTATCGGAATAATTAAATCAGACACGATTCCAGTAATAAACAAGTTCACAAATTTAGCAAATAATTCTAGAAATGACATTTCAAAGATAGAAGACAAAATCAAACATCTCGAACAAGTAATTACAACAACCCACAAAGAATTAGAAGACAACAAAACGATTTTTGACGAATCTAAAAAACAATGCCTCCAGGAAACTCTAAAACAATTTGAAAATGAAATAAAAGACGAAATCAAATATTCTGAACATCTGACCCCAATAACATTTAAAGAATTGAAAGAAAATGGAATAATTTTAGACGAATTAAATAAATATCATCTTCATGAGTTTCTAAAGCAATTTGAAAATTCTGTAAAAGGTAGGGCCAACAATTACCAAAAATGTCGATTATTATATTTGGCACTAAATTTTCCCAATAAAAAACACTGGCTTGGATACACCCGGTATGCAAAGAACACGAAAAACGCCTGCGTTACGCTCGCGTAACGCAGGCGTTTTCTTGGACAAAACGCAATTGCGTTTTTGTAGCGCTTTGGCATCGAAAACGCAACGAAAACGCAAAAGACAACTAGTTTCATCTCATTATCATGCCAAGAGAAACTCGTTTGACCAGTCAACATCACCTTCGACAAATGCAAAAAGTCGTTAAAAAGTCATTAAGTCTGCGTTTCTTGGCTGCGTTTTGGTTGGAAAAAACGCAAAAAGATCGCAAAAAAAAAACGCAAAAAATGTTTACCGGGCATGAACACTATTGTTGACTTTGAACAAATGAAACGAGAGCTTTTCACAGAATTTTGGACAGAAACTAGACAAGTAGAAGCCCTAAATTTTTTCCGAAAAACAGTAACAAGAGCTAATAACTACCGTGAATATATGCTAAAATATTTAAAATGGAATGAGGCATTCAAAAATATGGATAAAATAAGTGAAAGTGAAATAGTAACATGCCTATATAACAAATTACCAGACACTTTACAAATGAGAATAGAAGATGGGGAGGAAAAATCACTGGACAAATTTATGAAACGTATACATGAATGTACCACTATTTATGTGAGAAATGACCTTGATGCAAAAGCCATAATTGGTAAAAATCAACAAAATGTTGTAGAAACATTCGATGATAGCTATGACATAACTGCTAACAGCAGTATTAACGAATATCAACAATACTCAAATCGACATGAGGATAATAGGAACACATACCACAAAGTGGATCAAGCGATTGAAACTTACAGGTACCCAGTAGTCATAGAAAATAGAGAATATAATATACCTATGGAAAGGGAACACTCACAAAATTTATTACAGCTAAACCAAGTTAGAAATGAGGGGAAATATGAAATTTGGCAACAACCCATTAAGAAAATTCAACAAAAAACTAAGAACAATAGAAATAAATCAAAAGCTAAAAACAAAAAAATTCTTGAGGTCAATAACATTGAGACTAAAGAGACTAATTCGGAAATCTGTCCAAGTATCAAGAATTTACCAGATATTGAAGAATTTGACCAATTTGAATTTATAGGAGACGGAATTGTTTATTTTATCAAACGAATGGAAACTGGGGGCAAAAGCGCTCCCCCCTTATCTAAAAAGTCAAATTTCATTAAAAAATCTTTATAAGGAAATCAAATCTGCAAAATTTACAAAGAAAAAAGTAATAATATCTTTTGGTCAACGAGAACTCAATTATCTGAACTTACGTTTTGAACAAATAGAAAAGGACATGAAACAGATTTTGAATTATCTTATAGAAATAGGAACAACAGACATTATTCTTCTATTTCCCATCATAAAGCCACGTAAAGAGAATGAAAAACCGATTACACTAGAACGATACAAAGCTTTTAAACGTATATTCGAAAACCTGGCTGAAGACTTGAAAATTACAATTTGGAAGGAACCATCAGAAATTTTTCTTCATTTAGAAGAAGTTTTGAACCCACATGGAGAAAAATATAATCAACCTGCAGTAGATAAAAATAATAATTTAAAGCCAAATGAACAAAAATTCATATACGCTGCAAAAGTCAACCAATTTTACATTGCAGCAAAAACATACTCAGAAGTAGTTGAATCTCTCAAAATTAAACTCAAAAAATTTATAACTAACAAGGAATGCAAAAAGATCAAAAGACCTCCGAAAAAATCCAACAACACTAAAAATTTGGGAAATGATAAAACCACAACAAAGAAAAATAGTACACCAGAATTAAATAAGCATAGACAAAGCGATTCTGATGATGAATATTTATCTGCAAGTGAAAATTCATAATAAAATAAAAATAAAAAATATATTATAACAAGACCATCAAGCAATAGAAAAATTTAAAATCACAAGTAACAAAAAGCGCTCACATTTTAATAACATAAGGCAAAATTTTTCAAATCATCAAAATTTGGATAATAGATTTCAAATACACACTTCGATTTCTCCCTTCATGCTGGCACACTACAACCCAGCTAATTACAATGAGAAAACAGAATTATTCAAAAAAGAAACCCAACATTTAGGATTTAAATTAGCTTACAATGAAATTGAGTGAAAAAATAAAAAAAATAAAAAAAAAAAAATTTCAAAAAATTCAAGAAAAAACACAAATTAACCGAAAAAGACACGCCAGTCATCTGGGGCAATGAACAACAAGAGGCTTTAGAAATAAGAGACAGAATACAGAAAAGACTTCGAATCAATGCAACTTGAACCAAATTATGACATATTTAGATACATACGGCAATAAAAAAATCCAGATGCAAAATTTATAAAAATACACAGAACAAACACATATTATGTGGTTTTTGAACACAAAATTTTTCAAAGGGCTAGAGCCCAAACACGTTTGAAATTAAAAATTTTAAAGACACAAAAGAAGAAGACGAAAAGACGCGAGAGCCAATTCTACGGCATTCAAAATTTGCCGCACCTATCACACACACCTTGGAGATAAGGTAAAAAGTGCCCAAAAATAATTTCGATTCACAAAAACGACAAATAGTACACGAAACAAGGGCAAATGTCTCAAAAATTTCATAAAATCAACAACTTTTCGGACAAAATAATTAAAATTTCATAAATTGCATAACTTTTGAGTAAAATTGTCACAAAATTTAAATATTCAAAAGGGGCACGAAAATCAAAATTAAATAAAATACCATTATGGTCAAAATACAACACATTTTCGGCAAAATTTTGACAAATTTGGAAAATACAAAATTTTGATAAAAATACGTACACACGTACGAATAAAAATTCTTCTTTCGATCTACCCTAAAAATACTCAAACGAATTCTAGACAGCATATGCAATGAATTGACATATTTTCGACTCAAAATTACCATCCGCAGTTGCATAAGTAGTCAGAATTCCGCTCCCCCCCTGACATGCAAAAATGAGACATTTTTAGCGCCCACCCGGAATTCTTAAAATTCCACACAATAGCATAATAATACACACACACATTTTTTGCTTAGAATTAAGTAACAAATAACCAAATTTCGTAATTTTAGAATTTTACCAATTTTCAGAGCATTTCAGCATACCATGACTAACGTAAAATTTCAATAAATAAAAATATGTCTAGACAAGAAACATAGATATAATAAGTACATCTCAAAAATATAAAAACAGACTAGAAATAGGACCAAATATAGATCGTAAGCTGGCCAACTTACGCCTATATCAAAATTACAAAAACCAAATCATAAATTACGAAAATTCAATTCTCAACATACATCAATTAAAACTGGCAATACAACCAATGAAAAAATGAAAATATCTCAGCCATACAAAATTCAAAATTATTCTCACAACCAACTGATACCGAAGTTGGAAGCTCTCTTTGATTTTCTTACAATTTGACAAAAAAAAAAAAAATAATAAAAAAATAAAATAAAATAAAAAGAAAAAACAGCTTCAAAATTTCTGAATTTTTAACAAAATTCTGGGGCAAAATTGATGAATTTGAAACAAAATAAATACTCATGGCTAAAAATGCATAAAATTTGGGGCAAGAAAAATTGGTTAGAACAAAAAAACACAAACTAACACACACCAGAACTGGTGAAGGAGGGGAAAAACATAAAACATGACCAACTGGGGCAGGTATGAGTAAACATACGTCAAAATTGACGATCATGTATAGATGTAAATATATCCAAAATATTCTTAAGGAAATTTTATCTTAGTTTAGCTTATTTACTATTTTTAACTATAAAAATTTTAAAGACTGTATGTAAACAATAGACAATAGAAGTACATCCAGAATATGAGATATGTAAATTTGTAATACACATAAATTTTTTTTTAAAATGCTGATAAACATATAATGAAAATATACCCTAATAAGGAGATTATATCAGACATTAAAAATCAAAATATAACTAAGATGTATAGATAGACCAAAAACAACAGGAAAAATGTAACAAAGTCGAGTCAAATAGTACCAGTCCACAGCAGCCATAGCCAAGTAGCCAATTACAGGGGAGATCGTAACGAAGATGTCGATCATATTACAAATTTAATTACAAAGTCGTACACAAAAAGAACATATTTTGCTCAGCGCCACAGTCATAAGCGCAAATTTGTTGCAGAACGAAAGCAATACCACAATAAATAACAATCAGGCCTTCACTGACCATCTTGCTTGACAATATTGTTATCACAACGACCGCTACATCTCGGCATTGATCACAACAATCAACACCCCATTGCAACGTATACACACTTATGGGGTCTGCGCCAGGAGACGAGTATTAATTACACATACCCTCCATAACTAAATTGGCGTCAAAAGACAAAAAACAGCAAATGTCCACAAATATGAGTGCAAGCGGCGACTTCAAACAATACCATCACTAATACATAAATCGACAAAATTTTTCCACCCCTCCCCCATCCGGCGAATGACAGTCAATCATGATAACACATGGAAAAATCTTTGACAACCAGTGACAACTCAGCAAAAAACACAATCTTAAGATGTCTAAATATTCCTACTCAATATCGATAAATACATAACAAATAGGTACATTTAATAAATATAGTCTTAAATTTAGAATGTAGATTAATAACAAGCGAGCTGACGACTAGGTAAATTTAGAATACAAAATAATACAGCTAAAGCTAAAGAACAACCCAACCACACTTTTGAACAACAAAATCAATAAACAAAGTAATATCTTTGGAAGACCATTCAGGACCTTTGCCAAACAAATTCAAAATTTCAATCTTGAACCCAAAACTTGAGGGCATCGGGTTACCTCCAGCCGCAGGAAAGCTCGAAGGGGGCATGGGGCTATGTATATCCTTTACGTCGAACTTCCCTTCGGGCTGAGGCCCTAAGCCAAGCTCGAGGGGCATATGTAAAGGGTAAATATGGCCCATTTCTCCCTTCTGCTAGGCACTGGTAACCCTGATTCCCTAGGCAATACATGTGTAACCGAGATCCATGGTTCGGTGGTATCTCCAGTCGTCGTCGTCGTGTCATCCCTACGGTTCAAGTCGTTTTAGATACCTGTCTACTTATTTCATCCCTCTGTAGTGATATAGTCGTCGGCTCGCGGATCTATTATAAGCAGCAATACTTAGAATAGATAATTCGTTCATCTTTTTATGTTAAATTCGTCCATATCGTTAAATTCGTTCATGTGATCGTGTATTTTTATGTGTCAATAAATTTATTCGATCTACGTTTCAATTCGTTCATGCTGTGAGAGGAAGGAAGATACTCGAGACTTCCAACCCTTACACTCGGTCGGGAATTGCTCAAAATGCAAAAACTAATACATTTTCGGAAACCTCTCGTCAAGCACTGTGGAATGGTTTTTTTACCATCGCATTTCGAGCATTTGGGTGGAAGTTGGTTTTTTGCTGTGAAGGGTAGATTTTTGTGGAAAAATTCAGGCAACTTTTTCGAAAATCACCCAAAATGCAAAAACGACCACATTTTTGGAATCCTCTCGTCGAGACGAATCGAATGGTTTTTTTTACGAAAAATTTTGGAGCATTAGAACGAAAGTTGACTTTTCTTCCGGCGCGGCCGATTGATGGATGGTCGGCGCCGCAGAAAAATGCCCGTAACTCGGCCAAAAATTGCTCAAAATACAAAAACTAATACATTTTTGGAATCCTCTCGTCATGAACAAACGAATGGTTTTTCAACCATCCCATTTCGAGCATTTGGACGGGAGATAGCTTTTTTGCTGCCCGGATATTTGATGGAGGAAAACGCCCGTAACTCGGCCAAAAATTGCTCAAAATGCAAAAACTAATACATTTTTGGAATCCTCTCGTCATGAACAAACGAATGGTTTTTTTACCATCCCATTTCGAGCATTTGGGTAGAAGTTGGTTTTTTGCTGTGAAGGGTAGATTTATGGGGAAGACCTCGCGCACAAAAATTCTGGTAACTTTTTCGAAAATCACCCAAAATGCAAAAACTAATACATTTTCGGAATCCTCTCGTCAAGCACTGTGGAATGGTTTTTTCATCATTCAATTTCGAGCATTTGGGTGAGAGATAATATTGGTTTTCGCAAATTGCAGATTGAGAAAAATGCTGGTTACTCGGTCGAGAATTGCTCAAAATGCAAAAACTAATACATTTTCGGAAACCTCCCGTCGAGCACTGTGGAATGGTTTTTACCATCGCATTTCGAGCATTTGGGTGGAAGTTGGTTTTTTGCTGTGAAGGTTAGATTTTTGTGGAAAAATTCAGGCAACTTTTTCGAAAATCACCCAAAATGCAAAAACGACCACATTTTTGGAATCCTCTCGTCGAGACGAATCGAATGGTTTTTTTACGAAAAATTTTGGAGCATTAGAACGAAAGTTGACTTTTCTTCCGGCGCGGCCGATTGATGGATGGTCGGCGCCGCAGAAAAATGCCCGTAACTCGGCCAAAAATTGCTCAAAATGCAAAAACTAATACATTTTTGGAATCCTCTCGTCATGAACAAACGAATGGTTTTTTTACCATCCCATTTCGAGCATTTGGACGGGAGATAGCTTTTTTGCTGCCCGGATATTTGATGGAGGAAAACGCCCGTAACTCGGCCAAAAATTGCTCAAAATGCAAAAACTAATACATTTTTGGAATCCTCTCGTCATGAACAAACGAATGGTTTTTTTATCATCCCATTTCGAGCATTTGGGTAGAAGTTGGTTTTTTGCTGTGAAGGGTAGATTTATGGCAGTGGCGGCGCGTCAATGTAATCGCTGTAATCGCCGATTACACTTGAAAAATCGAAAAAAAAAGTTTTTAAATCTTGTTTATTATTAGAAATGTCGATCATCTGTATTAAAAAAAAAAAGAAAAAGAAAAATGAAAAATCTGTACCCTTCTTGTAATCGCGTTTCAGATCGATTACAAGAAACCCGTTCACAACCTATGCTCGTGCATTTTCGTCTGACGTTCGGCACATTTCGTACCGCACGTTTGTAATCGCTACAGAAAACGATTACGTGTGTAGGGCTTTTGATTGAAAATAACACGCCAGGATTTTTGTTACAATTTATTTTGACTTTTTTTGGGGGCTATTTCAGTCCTTTGCTATCATTTAAAATTAATGAATAAAATATTTTTTACTTTAAAATTTTGATTTTACAAATTAAAACCAAAAAAGTGATGGTTGATTGAGAGTAGTGTAATCGCTACTGTGAGCGATTATTCATGAATTCGAATCGTAGAGACGGCGTTCTAAAGCACTTTTCAGCACCAAATTCTTAGGTAAATGATACTTGAATGTTCCTTGGATAAATAATGACTTGGAATTTTTGAATAGAAAGTTTGTAATTTTTTGATGATAAATCAATTTTTGAAAATCTCATTGTTTAATTCGAATGAAAAATTTGTATCTAAGGTTTCCCATTACTTTACTAAGAAGTATAAAAAACATCCTCTATGAATATGGCCTTAACATTTTTCACCCTAAACTCAAAAAATGAATTTTAATGATTTTTTTGTTGATAAGACGATTAAATTAGACTCATTCTATAGCATCAAAAAATTTGAAATTTTTTGATCTTATGGCCGAGTCTCCTACAAATTACGATTACAACCCGAAAAATTCACGCGCCGCCACTGATTTATGGGGAAGACCTCGCGCACAAAAATTCTGGTAACTTTTTCGAAAATCACCCAAAATGCAAAAACTAATACATTTTCGGAATCCTCTCGTCAAGCACTGTGGAATGGTTTTTTCATCATTCAATTTCGAGCATTTGGGTGAGAGATAATATTGGTTTTCGCAAATTGCAGATTGAGAAAAATGCTGGTTACTCGGTCGGGAATTGCTCAAAATGCAAAAACTAATACATTTTCGGAAACCTCTCGTCGAGCACTGTGGAATGGTTTTTTTACCATCGCATTTCGAGCATTTGGGTGGAAGTTGGTTTTTTGCTGTGAAGGGTAGATTTTTGTGGAAAAATTCAGGCAACTTTTTCGAAAATCACCCAAAATGCAAAAACGACCACATTTTTGGAATCCTCTCGTCGAGACGAATCGAATGGTTTTTTTACGAAAAATTTTGGAGCATTAGAACGAAAGTTGACTTTTCTTCCGGCGCGGCCGATTGATGGATGGTCGGCGCCGCAGAAAAATGCCCGTAACTCGGCCAAAAATTGCTCAAAATACAAAAACTAATACATTTTTGGAATCCTCTCGTCATGAACAAACGAATGGCTTTTACCATCCCATTTCGAGCATTTGGACGGGAGATAGCTTTTTGCTGCCCGGATATTTGATGGAGGAAAACGCCCGTAACTCGGCCAAAAATTGCTCAAAATGCAAAAACTAATACATTTTTGGAATCCTCTCGTCATGAACAAACGAATGGTTTTTACCATCCCATTTCGAGCATTTGGGTAAAAGTTGGTTTTTGCTGTGAAGGGTAGATTTATGGGGAAGACCTCGCGCACAAAAATTCTGGTAACTTTTTCGAAAATCACCCAAAATGCAAAAACTAATACATTTTCGGAATCCTCTCGTCAAGCACTGTGGAATGGTTTTTCATCATTCAATTTCGAGCATTTGGGTGAGAGATAATATTGGTTTTCGCAAATTGCAGATTGAGAAAAATGCTGGTTACTCGGTCGGGAATTGCTCAAAATGCAAAAACTAATACATTTTCGGAAACCTCTCGTCGAGCACTGTGGAATGGTTTTTACCATCGCATTTCGAGCATTTGGGTGGAAGTTGGTTTTTTGCTGTGAAGGGTAGATTTTTGTGGAAAAATTCAGGCAACTTTTTCGAAAATCACCCAAAATGCAAAAACGACCACATTTTTGGAATCCTCTCGTCGAGACGAATCGACTGGTTTTTTACGAAAAATTTTGGAGCATTAGAACGAAAGTTGACTTTTCTTCCGGCGCGGCCGATTGATGGATGGTCGGCGCCGCAGAAAATGCCCGTAACTCGGCCAAAAATTGCTGAAAATACAAAAACTAATACATTTTTGGAATCCTCTCGTCATGAACAAACGAATGGTTTTAGTACCATCCCATTTGGAGCATTGGGACGGGTGATTGCTTTTTTGCTGCCCGGATATTTGATGGAGGAACACGCCCGTAACTCGGCCAAAAATTGCTCAAAATGCAAAAACTAAGACATTTTTGGAATCCTCTCGTCATGAACAAACGAATGGTTTTTACCATCCCATTTCGAGCATTTGGGTAGAAGTTGGTTTTTGCTGTGAAGGGTAGATTTATGGGGAAGACCTCGCGCACAAAAATTCTGGTAACTTTTTCGAAAATCACCCAAAATGCAATAACTAATACATTTTCGGAATCCTCTCGTCAAGCACTGTGGAATGGTTTTTCATCATTCAATTTCGAGCATTTGGGTGAGAGATAATATTGGTTTTCGCAAATTGCAGATTGAGAAAAATGCTGGTTACTCGGTCGGGAATTGCTCAAAATGCAAAAACTAATACATTTTCGGAAACCTCTCGTCGAGCACTGTGGAATGGTTTTTTTACCATCGCATTTCGAGCATTTGGGTGGAAGTTGGTTTTTGCTGTGAAGGGTAGATTTTTGTGGAAAAATTCAGGTAACTTTTTCGAAAATCACCCAAAATGCAAAAACTAATACATTTTCGGAATCCTCTCGTCAAGCACTGTGGAATGGTTTTTCATCATTCAATTTCGAGCATTTGGGTGAGAGATAATATTGGTTTTCGCAAATTGCAGATTGAGAAAAATGCTGGTTACTCGGTCGGGAATTGCTCAAAATGCAAAAACTAATACATTTTCGGAAACCTCTCGTCAAGCACTGTGGAATGGTTTTTTACCATCGCATTTCGAGCATTTGGGTGGAAGTTGGTTTTTTGCTGTGAAGGGTAGATTTTTGTGGAAAAATTCAGGCAACTTTTTCGAAAATCACCCAAAATGCAAAAACGACCACATTTTTGGAATCCTCTCGTCGAGACGAATCGAATGGTTTTACGAAAAATTTTGGAGCATTAGAACGAAAGTTGACTTTTCTTCCGGCGCGGCCGATTGATGGATGGTCGGCGCCGCAGAAAATGCCCGTAACTCGGCCAAAAATTGCTCAAAATACAAAAACTAATACATTTTTGGAATCCTCTCGTCATGAACAAACGAATGGTTTTTACCATCCCATTTCGAGCATTTGGACGGGAGATAGCTTTTTGCTGCCCGGATATTTGATGGAGGAAAACGCCCGTAACTCGGCCAAAAATTGCTCAAAATGCAAAAACTAATACATTTTTGGAATCCTCTCGTCATGAACAAACGAATGGTTTTTACCATCCCATTTCGAGCATTTGGGTAGAAGTTGGTTTTTTGCTGTGAAGGGTAGATTTATGGGGAAGACCTCGCGCACAAAAATTCTGGTAACTTTTTCGAAAATCACCCAAAATGCAAAAACTAATACATTTTCGGACTCCTCTCGTCAAGCACTGTGGAATGGTTTTTCATCATTCAATTTCGAGCATTTGGGTGAGAGATAATATTGGTTTTCGCAAATTGCAGATTGAGAAAAATGCTGGTTACTCGGTCGGGAATTGCTCAAAATGCAAAAACTAATACATTTTCGGAAACCTCTCGTCAAGCACTGTGGAATGGTTTTTTACCATCGCATTTCGAGCATTTGGGTGGAAGTTGGTTTTTGCTGTGAAGGGTAGATTTTTGTGGAAAAATTCATGCAACTTTTTCGAAAATCACCCAAAATGCAAAAACGACCACATTTTTGGAATCCTCTCGTCGAGACGAATCGAATGGTTTTTTTACGAAAAATTTTGGAGCATTAGAACGAAAGTTGACTTTTCTTCCGGCGCGGCCGATTGATGGATGGTCGACGCCGCAGAAAAATGCCCGTAACTCGGCCAAAAATTGCTCAAAATACAAAAACTAATACATTTTTGGAATCCTCTCGTCATGAACAAACGAATGGTTTTTTTACCATCCCATTTCGAGCATTTGGACGGGAGATAGCTTTTTTGCTGCCCGGATATTTGATGGAGGAAAACGCCCGTAACTCGGCCAAAAATTGCTCAAAATGCAAAAACTAATACATTTTTGGAATCCTCTCGTCATGAACAAACGAATGATTTTTTTACCATCCCATTTCGAGCATTTGGGTAGAAGTTGGTTTTTTGCTGTGAAGGGTAGATTTATGGGGAAGACCTCGCGCACAAAAATTCTGGTAACTTTTTCGAAAATCACCCAAAATGCAATAACTAATACATTTTCGGAATCCTCTCGTCAAGCACTGTGGAATGGTTTTTTCATCATTCAATTTCGAGCATTTGGGTGAGAGATAATATTGGTTTTCGCAAATTGCAGATTGAGAAAAATGCTGGTTACTCGGTCGGGAATTGCCCAAAATGCAAAAACTAATACATTTTCGGAAACCTCTCGTCGAGCACTGTGGAATGGTTTTTTTACCATCGCATTTCGAGCATTTGGGTGGAAGTTGGTTTTTTGCTGTGAAGGGTAGATTTTTGTGGAAAAATTCAGGCAACTTTTTCGAAAATCACCCAAAATGCAAAAACTAATACATTTTCGGAATCCTCTCGTCAAGCACTGTGGAATGGATTTTTCATCATTCAATTTCGAGCATTTGGGTGAGAGATAATATTGGTTTTCGCAAATTGCAGATTGAGAAAAATGCTGGTTACTCGGTCGGGAATTGCTCAAAATGCAAAAACTAATACATTTTCGGAAACCTCTCGTCAAGCACTGTGGAATGGTTTTTTACCATCGCATTTCGAGCATTTGGGTGGAAGTTGGTTTTTTGCTGTGAAGGGTAGATTTTTGTGGAAAAATTCAGGCAACTTTTTCGAAAATCACCCAAAATGCAAAAACGACCACATTTTTGGAATCCTCTCGTCGAGACGAATCGAATGGTTTTTTTACGAAAAATTTTGGAGCATTAGAACGAAAGTTGACTTTTCTTCCGGCGCGGCCGATTGATGGATGGTCGGCGCCGCAGAAAAATGCCCGTAACTCGGCCAAAAATTGCTCAAAATACAAAAACTAATACATTTTTGGAATCCTCTCGTCATGAACAAACGAATGGTTTTTTTACCATCCCATTTCGAGCATTTGGACGGGAGATAGCTTTTTTGCTGCCCGGATATTTGATGGAGGAAAACGCCCGTAACTCGGCCAAAAATTGCTCAAAATGCAAAAACTAATACATTTTTGGAATCCTCTCGTCATGAACAAACGAATGATTTTTTTACCATCCCATTTCGAGCATTTGGGTAGAAGTTGGTTTTTTGCTGATACGGTAAAGACATCAGCTCGTGGTATGGAAATTAGCTCAACACCAGACATTGAGGTCTCCACCCACGATTCTGGTAGCTGATGTAGGTCGATCAGATAGGGCTTGCGGTCACTTATGCCCTGAGCCGCGAAATGTACGAATGCGATAAATTTAGATAATTGGCACACAGGCCAGAACGAATAAGAAAATAGGCACACAGGCCAAATTTGGAAATATATAATTGACTAGTCGAAAATATAATTTTGAAATAAAAAGAAAACATAGATCGCGATCGAAATAATGCACATAGGCGGGTAAAAGATAGAGAAATAAAGAAATACGAATAGCTGCACATTCTGAACATACTATTTTAATCGAACTCAAATATATTACAAACTCAATCGAACTAAAAATCGGTGACCTGGGATCCTCTTCCCCATCCACAGCTTTCGCCTTTGGGTATGGTTCAGGGATCCGTCGCGATGCGTACAGGCCACCACAAACTTAATCAAAACGCCGAAACACATAGTTAAACACTCGAGGCTACTTAAACCGCGGCTAACTCGGAATAATTCCACCTCGAGCGGAATCACCCTTTCCTCGTATCGATGTAATACGCGTGATAGGTACTTAGATGACTGAAGATTCCGCGGAACCGTAGTTCGCGGGTACCCACGTATCACAAGGAGAATCAGGGTTACCAGTACCCAGCAGAAGGGAGAAATGGGCCATATTTACCCTTCACATATGCCCCTCGAGCTTGGCTTAGGGCCTCTGCCCGAAGGGAAGGTCGACGTGAAGGATATACCATAGCCCCCTGCCCCCTTCGACTTTTCCTGCTGGCAGAGGTAGCCTGATTTTCCGAATTTTTGAGTTCCAGATATTAGAATTTTGAATTTTGATGATTTTTAATTTTCCTGAATATTTTTACCAAATATATAATTTGTAGTTTTTCCTAAGTTAGCCATGGTTTGTTTTTATATTTAGTCTTAAATTTAATGTATTCTAGTCAATTTGTAGATTGTACATCAGAGTCAAAGTTATATGTAATTGTCTATCTGTATCTTTAGTTGTGTTCGTTTTACCGTACTTGCCACGTAATACTGTATATATTGCGTCTAGTCATATTCTAGTCATTTTCTATGTTATAATTACAATTTTGTATTTCTAGTCATATTTGTTGTTGCGTAGTTGTACTTTTTCAGTTGTTGCAGTTTGTGAGCCGTTACCATCGTCTTTTGATTCGCTGTTCGTTGAATGGGCGAAGGATGGTCGATGTCACCATTTTGGTTGTTATTTTGTCGCCGTCGTCGCTCATTTGAATGGACAGTGGTCATAATGCCAATAGATCGTTTGCCGGCGCCGTTGACGTGGAGACCTCCGTGTACAGGTGGAAAAACTTGCCTCCTGGCGCAGAACCCGTCGCTTTTTATGTGAAGTTACGTTCGACTGAGACGTGTAGTTGCGATTCGTACATGGTTCTGGCATTCGAGATTCTGATCGTATGGCTGCGACCTTGCGTAAATAACCGTTTATGTGTTGGTTATTTATGACAGCGTTGTAGTCATATGTCTTTTCGTATTCGACTGCTTGTTGCTTGTTTGTTGGCTCAACGTCATTCTTGTCGTTTCCATTAGTTGTAATCGCTAGTGCCGGTGTACTTGTACATTCATTATTCGTAAATCTAGTCATTGTTTCGTTTCCTAATTCTAGTCATAGTCTATTTCAGTTATTTCTTTAGACAGTCATTATATGTAGGTACCTATTTATATGTAGTCTAAGATGTAAAGATAATTCACCTCGAGTGTCTAGTGACCTAGGTCGATTATTTACATTTGGCGTTACTATATCTAATTCTTAATTCATAGATAGGAATATGTATATTTACAGTCGCCAATTTGGTGTATGTCAATTCTCTTTTTTATGTTTTCATTGTCTTTATTTCTCACTCTTTTTTCCAAATCACGATTCGTCTTTTCAAGGAATTTTACGTTCTTATTTTCTCACCATGTGGTGGTTCTTTTCTTTTCTTTTGTAGGTGGAGATGTTTTAAATGTAGTGCTCTTACCTTTCACCTTTCTTATCCTCTCTCGTTCAATCAACAAATCTGCCCCTCTTGACCAGTATTTCTCTTTTTCCTTCACCCTTCCATTCACTTTTTCTTTCATTATCGGAAATTTTATGATGTCGTTTATTTGAAGAAAGAGTAATTTTGTAATTTTATTATCAAAAGCAGAATTTTGTGACATCTTTCATTCTTGTTGCGAATTTTATTCGAAAAGGTGAATTTTGAAGCAGAATTTTGATTTTTAAATTTTATTTTAAATTTCCGTATTATCTTTTATTTTTCGAGCCAAGAGAAAAGAAAAGGAAAGAGAGAGAGAAAAAAAAAATTTTACCCAAAACTAGAATTTTGACATTTTTGTATTTCTGATCCGGATTATGTTCAAAAACAACAAAAAAAAAAAATTGACATAACATTAGTAGAGAAGAATCTAGGCTGAATTATCACCTGAAATGAAACTATTAGCGAAGGGAAAGTGTTTTTACTTTCTAAAAAAGACATAATGAAAATATGAAAGAAAAAGACAATTTTACAATAAAAAATCATAGGTACATTTACGTTCCACCTGCGTATATAAAATTGAAAATTGACAATCTATTGTTTTGAAATATTATGGCTGCGGAAATATTTACACTGTGACATTACTTCAAGAAGAAGAATAATAACAAACAACAAAAAAAAAAAAATATATGACATATTGCTGTCTTTTGTAACCGATTTTTGTGGCTTATGATCTGCTGATTGTATTACAATAAAAGAGAAAAAACATAGATAACTGTACATAGATGAAAGAAATATACGTACATTTACTTTTTACAATTACGATACGTGGCCCGTGGCCGTTGATGACGGAAAAATATACAAGTGGCGAAAAATAAGAACAAACATATTTAAATCGATACACTTCATTTTGGAGAATTTTTCAATTTCTTGTCGGAAACCGTCTTGTGAAACAGAAAAAGAAAGAAAAAGGGAGAGAAATTCAATTTCTCTTATCTATGACTGTACATGAACCAATACAATGTATTCAATAAACAAAACTTTCAACTATTTGATTAACGATGGTGGTAATAGTACTTGTAAATTATAAACTCCGGGTTCACAAGTTCCTACATACCGGAAATATTGTTGTGAATTTGGCGATATCTTGTGAGTACTTCCGGGTTCACAAGTTCCGACATACCGAATAATATTGTTACGAATTTGACAATTTGTGGCTCATCGAATTTAGCCATTATCAAAAGAAGAGAAAGAAAAAAAAAAAAAAATAGTAGTAGCGGACGAGAACGAGAGGGAAAGAAGTGTTGTCTATAATGTAATTTTACGTGGCCGAAACTGGAATTTTGACATCAATTTTTTGGATATTTTTGCTTTTCGAAACATAATTTTTAATCCCAAAGAAATTTATTTTAATACGATGGTCTTTTCTAAATGCGAATTTGTCAATTTTTTCACGAAAATAGGTTGACGTTCGGAACCCAATATACATCGAAATTTTGCGACAATTTGTCGGGTGTTTTTGTTTTTCGATACCTGCCGGATCAGTCGTCTTCTTCGACGATTGCTCGCTCCGGGTTTATGGAGTCTGCCAGGTAGTTCCTTATCGTCCGCGCATCTTGAAATGTGGGCATATACCACTCGTCTGTGGGCCTTGGCAATCTAATATTAAAATGCTGGAGGCCGAAAAATCGGTACTCCAGATTCGGTACCCTGCCCATCGTCCTCAACTCCTCGTTAAACCCAAACCAAGCTTGAGGAGGTTGAGGGATGGGCATGATTGCCACGACCCACACACGTTGCACTCCTCGATTGCGCAGGACGATAAGGAGCTCCTGCATGCAATCGCCAAATTGGGCGGCTGTCCGGCATCGTACATTCCATTCCGAATTCCCTACTGATAACAGGACGTCCCTCGGAAGCTGTCTGTACCTTCTTATCCTATCAATTTGGATATTCACAAGACCCCGAGCAGGATATACCGTGTGCGGGAAGACCAATTGCTGGAGGGGGGTATTTGTGACTGACTCACGTATAATGTGATGCACAAAACCATCCCCCAGCAATAGGAATCCCTCCAAATGGAACAGGTATATCCCCTCGTGATCCTGTGACACTACTAACCCCCTCGGTCCCGTCCGTACCCTTCTAAAAGGCATACACGCGGCTGTCAGCGTCGGACGATTAATTCGAGGTTGGACCGGTGGCTGTCTTTCCTCCTGTCGATTTTCCTGTCGATTCTCCTCTCTCGCCGTCTCTTCTTGCGCCATAGTCATCAGTCTTTTGAATTCACGTAGCTCGATTAACTCAAATTCGGCGTTCGTTACTTCACTCTCTTTTTCCATGACTTCCTTTATTTTTCTAATTTTTTCTTCTCTTTCTGGATTTTCGTCTTTTCCTTTCGTGATCTCTATTTCCTCAAAGTCCTCGAGATAAGTATTGGCATCGCAGGTGTTGCAAGAAATTTTTAGACTGGCCGGGCTTTGCTCTTTTTTTATACATGAGAGATGGAATTGGTGACTGCAGGTGCGGGACTGTTTTATTATGTCCTCCGCACCTGCCTCCGGTCCAGGAAGCGCAATGTTTTGCTTGCAGATGCCGCATAACGATATTATAAACAGATTGTCCATATTCTAAATGTTGTCAGAAATAGAGGAAAAAGAAGAGAAATGTGAATTTTCATAATTTTTAATTATTTTTATTGGATACTCCATCATGGAGAATGTTTTCGTCAATTTTTATTGAGTATTTGTGTCGTCATTGAAGAGATAGCGAAATTGAAGAGAAAGAGAGAAAAGAGACAGTGAAAGAAGAAAGAGAGAAAGAAAGAAAGGAGAAAAAAAAAAATTTTGAATTTTGTTACGTGGTATTTTTAATTTTGTTCTGACATTTCTGTTCATTTGGTCGTAAGAAGAAAGCAAAGATACAGAGAGATAGAAAGAGAGATAAAATAAACGTGTTCCTTCAATGTGTCGGTTATGTGAATTTAATGACGTCGCGTTAATGTATTTCTGTTCATGTGTATCCGATTTGTTTCGTAGTTACGTGAGAGCGTTCGTTTGCCGAGGAGTTTTGTGTTTTTGTATGGGGGGGGGTCTATCCGGTTCGTTTCGTCTACGTATTCTATTTTTATAACTCGTTTCCTTGCGCTGCAATTACCTGTACCTAGCTCATACATGTTATCGTGTACTTAGCATTTTTATCTCGTTTCTAATTTTGCCCCAGTCTGTGATAATTCTAGTCTATTTTTATATTTGTTTCTATTGTGATGTACGAGGATAATTTCGAATTGATATTCGTTTATGCACTTGGTTACGTTGTAATTAGATTTTTACCGTTATTTTTGTTTAAAAAAAATTTTCGTCGTAATTCGGTGGGTTGGGAGTTAAATGTTATTATTTTTTGGTTAGTTATTAGTTGTGTGCGTTAGTCTTTGAGTGTTGTTGTCGTCATTTTGTCTAGTCAGGTATTGTAAGTACACAGCACGAAGGGAGAAATCAACCAGATTTGTATTTGTATTCGTATAGAAATGTCTAAATATCGGAGCATATGAAAGAGAAAAGAAAAAAAAAAAAATATTTTACGTGTTGGGATAATAAAGATTTGTGCTGTATGTGTGGTCTAAAAATGTGGGTATGAAATTTCGTATTATTCTGAGCGTGTGTTGAATGAGTCGAGAGAAAATTTGTCTATGATTTTGGAATGAAATAATTAAGATTCTATGTTTGTTGTATTTTAGGGCATATGGAAATAAAGAAATTTCGCAATATTCGGAGCATATGTGAAAAGAAAGAAAAATTTTGTGGCCATGATGTGTATTTGAAGATTTTGTTTCCAAAAGAAAAAATTTAGTGATAAGAGAGAGATTTCATTGGTCGTATATGTAGAAAATAAATTTCGGGTGTAATTTGGAATACTAATTGTGATTTTGAATATCGGTTGTATATCTTCCTTGTGTGGTTGGTCTCGTTATTTTGTTCTGTTAATGTGGTTATATAGTTGACCTACGTTTTTGGATTTTTATTATGCAAAAAAGGGATCGAAAGATGTGGTTTAGAATTTTTGAAATTTTTTCTTACTTTTATCCTTGTTTCCTGTCTTGAATTTTTCCTAACCTATTACCTGATCTCGTTGTTTCCTGCGTCCACGCCTCTGGCGGTATGTCATCTATTGTCTCATATATTAATTTTAATTGAAAAGATGTATTCAAATTTGTTACTTACGTATGACATACTGGATTCCAAAAATAAAAAATAAGTCGCGGCGCGAAAATTTTGTAAGGTAATTTTACCAAAAAATAAGTCTTTGCAAGAAATATTGTAGCATAAGTAAAAAGTCGTACGTTGCGGTCGAAGGTTACGAAAGAACAAACTTTCGTGTGCTTTTTGAGACTGGTTTCGGGTGAAAAAGGTTCAGTAGGTCCTTATCAAGATGTTCTAATTGAATCTGTTATCTGATTCTTTATGGTACTCGGTCCTTGTGTGCATCTTTTTTGATAGGCATATGCCTATTTATCAATTTTGATTTTTATTTATCTGTCGGATTCAGGATTTCGTTGTCGGGTATATGTGTAAAAAATAAAAAAAAATTTTGAAGAAAAGGCGAAATTTTGATTTTTGTTTTGTCCAGAATTTTTTCTTTTTTATATTGGGGCTTGCCCCTGTTGTATTAATTTTCGTCTGATGATGGGTATAGGCAGTGTGTGTATTTTTCCTTGTCTGATTCTGAGCTTTCACTCGAATTTTTTCGTAATTTGTTATTTTTGTCATTTGATTTTAATATCCTGTAAATTTTTACAGGGTTCAGTCGTTTTAATTTTTTCTCTTTTTTATTCGGTGAGTTGGTCGGGGTCATTTTCGTCAGTAGTTCGTCTTTTAGTAGTAGTTCGATTTCTTTTCGTTTTTCGTCACGTCTTTGTTCGCGGAATTTTCTGAGTGCCGTCTCTGCGTCTACGTTATTTTCTATGTGGCATTTTTTAGGTGGAGGTGTTTGAAAATCTTTGTCGATGATTGATTCCACTGTTTCGCGGTTTTTTGTATGGTCTATGTCGGTTATTTTTTCAGGGGTTTCGTGTGTATTATCTTCCTCCCCTCTCCATTTGTTTACCGGTAAATTTAGAATTCTCATGGTATTTCTGCCTATCGTGCAAATTTTCTCGTCCGTCTTAATGTGTGAGAAGGGTATTCGTAGTGGTTTATTGTCGAGTTGAGTTGTTAATATTATGTATTTGTCTGACATGTAGCATTCTCGTTTTCCTGATGGAAATACTACTGTTGGATGCGGTTTTTTGTTCACTTCGATTATTTGTGGATGTGTGATTTTTAAGTCGTCAATTACACTTGAAGAAATTGTGTTTGCTAATACATTCATGTCCAGTTTGAGTGGTATTATTGTCTCTTCATCTATACCTACCCAGAATACTTTGTCTTGTGGGTCATTGGTTTCGTATATCTCTTTATTCGATTCTGACAGCAATTCGTTTAAATCGCATGGTCTTTTTCGTTTTTCGCTTTCGTTGTTGTTATTTTTACTTTCGTCTTTTTTCTCCGTTAATTTATTTGTATTTACCCTATTTTCGCGTATTTGTGAATTCTCTGACATGTTTATAATTACGTCGTTGATCGTGTCAGGCGTCGCGTCGATTCGTTTTAGGGGCAAGGTATTCTGATTTTTTGGGGTGGTTGTTTCGAAAGTTACTTGTCTATTCTCGGCTATGTTGCATGTTATTTTAGTTTTATTCTCATTTATAGTCATATTCAACGTGTCCATTGATATTCTACCCATTATCCAGATAGATTTTGCCGATTCGATGACGTAACATGGTAGTGTTATAAAAATTTTCCCAATTTCGAATGTTATTTGTACCATATATCTTCTTGTCGTGTAAGTTCGACCTGTTCTCGATGTAATTTGAATGGGGTTTTTCAGTGGTACGTATTTTATCACTTCTGGTGTTTTGTCTTGTATTTTGTAAAGCGTCTGTGCGGATATTATGTTAGGTATAATGGTCTCGTCTAGAATTAGTAAGTATTCTGTCTGTTGGATGGTAGGTTTCGCGGCTTTTGGCCCAGCGTGTGGGTTTGTGTTCTCGTCCCTTTTGTTGTGTTCTTTGTTATTTAGTTTTTTGTCAATTTTGGTTATTTCTTTTTGTTTGTATATAACATCTAGCCAGTCTTCCGCAAAAACTGGAGATATTCTTAAGTCCGTTGTAAATGCTAAACGGTTTGGGATAATATAGCTGTCTGGTGTTGTTTGTACCCTGTGGTCATTCAGTAGCCATGTTGCCGGTTCGTGCCATACCGTCACGTTATTCATGTCTTCCAATTTTTTAAATATGCGTTTGTATTCGTTATATTTATTCTTTTTTACGTTGCTTACTGCCTGTAGTGCAGGGTATGTTATTGGGAATATAAATGCTATATTTTCTATTTTTCTTTCTCTCAATGTTGAAACGATTTCAGTTAGGTCTTGAAGAAGATTTTGTGGAATTTTGTCAGTTTCGTTTAATTCTGTCGATCCAATTGCAATTAGTGCCTTTTTTCGTTTTAGCGAGGTCGTTGGTATGATATTGCGTAAGGTTCTTATTGTCATGTTGTTCTGTAAGTGCGCTGGTTCGTATGTCTCACTTGTAGTTAGGTACCATATTGTTCTAGCGATTTGGTCACCTATTATTTCGTATTCGGTTAGATTTATTAGTTGGTCGTTTTCTTTTGTATTTGTGTTTATTTGTTGACCTTGAGTGCTACCCGATGTCGAGGGTTGCATTTCTCTATTCTCGTTAGGTTGTAGGATGTCTAAAATTCGCGTGGTTTCAACCGTTTTGGTTGTTGTTTTTGTCTCAGTTCGTTTTTCTCCGTCTTTGTATAAAAGTAATAATTTTTCGATTTTTCTAGCCTTTGATGCAATAAAATTCATCGTTTTCTTTTGTTTGTCAATTTCACTCTTAAACTCACATAAATCTCTCGCTTCTTGTCCTATTCTCTCGATTTCACTTGTACTATCTTGTTTCTCAATCATTAATTTATTCATTGCCTCTATCATTTCTCTCTGTAGTCTCTCATTCTGATTCGTCTCAATTTCGATTGTATTTAGTAATTTTGTCTGTCTTTCAGTCTCTTTTTGTATACTTTCGATTATTTGATTAATTTCACCTATATGTCTAGTGTTCATTCGTGCTATGTCGAAAATACACTCGTTCTGGGTAGTGTTCGGTTCAGTCTGTGAAGCTTTTGTATCTATGTTTGTTTCTATCTCCATCGTTTCTATGTCGTTTTCTTCTTCGACGATTTTCTTTAAGTTTCTCATAATAAATCGGTCAAGTTCGTTATATTGTTCGGTTATTTCGTATACATTCCTTGTTGCTCTTCCACGAATTACCATGTATTCGTATTCAGTCAATTCGTCCCAGGCTAAGTCTTGTAGGTCTCTTTCAGTTTCAACTGCCATAGGTATAATACATTGTAGCGTGTCTATGATTTTGTCTTTTAATTTTTTCGATGCTGGGTAATTCATCGTTTTTACAAAATCTAATTTTTTCTGTGCGTATTTCGCCGCTCTACGGGCGATTTCGATTTCTTCAAAAATTGTTCTACATTTAAGTGAGCTTAGATATAATTCGCTTTTGTACCGTTTTGTCGTTAACGAGTCGTATAAATGTAAGAGTTGGTTGTATTCGAATTGTACTTCTTTTGTTGTCCCTTCGCCTGTGGCGTCGTATACCGTTACTTCCACTGTGTCTTGGTATTTACCCATAAGTTGAGTTATGTCGTCGGCTAGCATCGCTACTTCGTTCATAATCGTAATGTATTCTTTTCCTTGTAATTTGTTAGTTAATGTTCTTTCGATATGTGCCGACATTATGTGCGCTTTTGCATTTATACGGTGAATTACGGCTGTCGATTTTTCTCTGAGAGTAAAGGGTTGCGGGGGGTGTTCATTGAGATCTTTTATTCGTTTATTTGTCCATTTAATCGTGTCTAATGTTACTTTTTTCACGTCGTATATTGTCGTAAGCCTGGTTCGCGGTGTGTCATAATATGGGTCAGATGGTTTTGTCGGTTGCCACCATGCGGCGTTTGTTGCGTAATGTGCGAAAATTTTTACTTCGTCGAATCGTTTTTTGTATGTTGAGAATTTTCTTACATCGTCCTCGAATGATGTCTCATCTGCTGAGGAGCTTGATTCAAAATTTTCTATTTCGCCAGGATTACTAGGTATTTCAGATATGAATGGTAGTTCGCCTATTAATGTATCTAACTTTTTTACTGTGGATTCTTTTAGTTTCCTATTCATATCGGCTTTTATTCTGTCTGCGAGGTCTATTATAGCCTTCAATTTGTCGTCGTAATGTTCGCGGGGTACCTCGATGAAGGTTAAGTCTACGAGATGTTTAATCATTTCGTCCATTTTTGGTATTACGTCGTTATATAGTTCGATTGCGGTTTGTGATAGGTTAGTCATTTTTCTACGTCTGTATTTTCGTAATTTTTGTCTGTATATAGGTAGAATTGTGGTCAGAATGTTAGCTGCGTCTTGGATATTTTTGCATGATGTGATGCGAATTTTGTAGTTTGGTAGATTTTTCAAAGTCTCGTTCATGCAATAATTTTTAATTTGTGTGATGTCGCTGTAATTAAAAATTATTGTTTTCTTTTCTTTTTGTTTGCGTACTCTACTTTCAAATATCGGGCTTTCATCCTCCGATTCGGAGTCTTTTTTCACCTCTACGCTCTTTCTTGGTCTCGGTTTTTTACTCATTATTTGTCGTAATTTTTCTCTTTGTTCCTTTCTACGTTTCGCCATTTGTTCTTTTGTTCTTATTACCGTGTAATTAATGTTTTCATCGATATTTAGGTCAAAGATTAGCTCATATCTCCTCAAATCCATCCACCATACTGGTTTATTCTTTTCATTTTTTACTAGTTCCTCACACTGTTCAATTATCGTTTTTAAGTCTTTTTTCACGTGTATTTTTCCATTTCTATACCATGGCTCTATGTCTTCCAAGGCAAGTAATAAGGCTCTTAGTTCGTTGTTCAGGGTTTTATATTTTTCCGTTGTTATACCTTTAATTTCAGTTATTATTGTCATTCTGTTCGCGTCAGTTTGAAATATCGTATATTCGAATTTGTTTTCGTCTGTGTTAGAGTTTATTTTTAAGTCAAGGTTTTTGTTGAAATTTTTGTTCTTTATTACGTCTTCATACGATTTTGTTATATTCTCAATATAAATTTTCGGTTCTGTGTTTGTCAATTTGTCCATCAGTACGTTATTTTGTATTTTTGGGTTTGGGTGTAAGTCGAAGATGACGTCGTGCTCTTTTGCTTTTTCCATTTGTTTTTTTATTTTGTCCCATGTTCCGCTTGTTACGTATTCGTCCCTTTGCGGTATCATTGAGTCAACTATTTCGCCTAAGGCATGTATTTTATGTCCTTGGTACCAGGGTTTTAATTTTTCTAACAATATAAAAAATCCTTCTCTTTCTTTTTCCTCTTTAGTTCGTGTGATATTTATGTCAAAAGTCAGAACGATGTTTGCAATGATCAAAATTTGTCCTTCCTCAATTTTGTATAGGGTGCCGTACAATTGATTTTCGTTTACCCATGTTTCTAGATTCATGTCTCTCTTGCTCTCTTTTTGCGTGATTTTTTCTTCATGCTCGCTCGCTGTCCCTTTCTCTACCTGTTGTTGTTGCTCAATCTCATTTTCGCATACAATTTTGAATTTGTCGATCGTTTTCAGCCAATTGGCTGCTTGTCGTTCGACTTTTCCAACTTCCCTATACTTTTTGATTGATTTTTTCAGTTCTCTTTTGACTACGATTTGCTTTACTTTCCTCCAAGGTTGGAGTTTGTCTAGAGTGGCCGTTAATGCGCGTATTTCTCTCTCACCTTGAGTCAATTTTCGTAGATAGGGTTTTGTCACGAGTTCCTTTTCGAGTCGAATAATCTGGGTATTATCTAATTTTTCGTATACTAGAATTTTTGTCTGATCCTCATTGGCGTCGATTTCTACGTAAACTTTGTCCGGTTTGTCATTCAATTTTACAATTTCTTTGATTTTTATGTCCATCCCTTCATTTCCTATCACTGTCCCGTTTTCATTGTCGATATTTTCCATTTCTATACTAGCGTCTGAAGGTCCCTCACTCTCCTTATTTTGTCCCCAAATTTCGTCCAAAATTTCATTTGATTTATCAAGTTTTTTAGAGCTTTCTTTTATCTGTTTCACAATTTCGGTATATTTTGATGGAGTATCCATGTTTGATATAGAACTATTTTCGATTTTAAGTTGTCTAAATTTAATGCTACCTAACTTAAAAATTCAGTTCTCGCGATCGCGCTTAAACTGGATTTTTAAAATCGTTCACCTTCGCGATCGCGCTTGGGCTACTAAATTTTCTAAAAATAAATGGAAAATCTTGACTTCGCGATCGCGCTAGGTCAATCTTCTCCCTATAATCTACAACTCTCGCGATCGCGCTTAAGTGTGTAGATTATAAAATAGCCTAAGAAATTCTCTCCCTCGCGATCGCGCTTGGGTTTGAATTTCGTATATTAGTTAATTCTATTTATACTTATTCTAACACTATTTTTACTGTGTTGGTGTTGGTTAGTACCTCTGTCTTTGACTGTCTTCGCTTGATGTTAAAAAGGAAATTTGTCAGAAATTTTGGTTGAAAAATAAGAAAAAATTTTCTTCCAATGGAAATGTTGTCGTTTTATGTCTTTGATGTTTTAGTTACTTTAAAAAGTTACGTTAATCGTATCAGTTTATGTCGACTTTGTAATAGAATGTCTGTTTGGTATACGCGAGATAGAAAGATGACGAAAATAAACGATGTACGAGAAAAAATAAACGCTGTAGTTCACCAAGAAATACGTTAAGACGTTCAAACCTGGAGAAGAATATGCGAATGATTTCGTTTCGTAGTCCTCGCTTATTGTTAGCCGCCGTTTCAAACTCGCGTGTGGGTGGAGATTTTCGTGCTTCGTTCTCATTGGCTGTGTCCTTTGGAGGGATGTTTTTGTCAAACCTGTTTGCGGCTCTGGCCACTGCATTTTCCGCCCTTGTATTCACCATGTATTTGTCCTTTTCTCGAATATTCGATTTTGTAGCTGTATTCTCAAGGTCCCCTTGTTGTTAAAAAAGAGAAATTTGGGTATTATTTCACCGTTTTTTGGTGCCTGTCTAAAATGTGATTTTATCTTGTCGGCTCGGTTGTATTTCATCCCTAATGGATTCGTGTTCCCTTCTATTGTCCGATTTTAGAAAGTCAGTTCGTTTGTCCTTGATGTCTCAATTACGGTCGCGGATGTGTTGACAGGCCGCCTGATTTATTGATTTTTACTGTATTCGTTTCCAAATATTTGGACATTTCTTTGTGCGTCTGAGATTTTTATCCGTTTTTAAATAAGACGTTTTTACATTCGAGAGTTATAAATTTGTATTGTAAAAAATCTAAAATGTCATCCTTATTCTTATCTACGTTTTGTAATCTTTTTCTTTGGTCACGTAGCTGCTTTTATTCTCGTGTCTATTTCTCTCCTTCAAGGTCTTTATTTAAAAATAAAGGGGAGACTCGTTTATTGTCGGTTAATTTAGATGTCGATGTTTTTGATGGAATTTTTTTAGAAGAGAATTTTAGCCAAGAAAGGGGGAAATTCTATTTAATATTACGAATCCATTTAATACTTGTGTATTTTTATGTTTAAATATGGAATTTTGTACCTGAAGTATGCAATTTGCATTTTATTGGGTATGAGATTTTTGTCATATCAAAAGTGAATTTTGTGAATTCGTATTTGTATACTTGTGTGGTGGGGTTATCTAAATTTTGAATTTTGATGGTGATTTGACCTTGCTCGTTTCCAAAATGCTTATGGCCATAATCAATTTTGGGGGGTGTTTTTATTGCTTTATCTATTGCTGGTTTTAATTGATTAATTTTAGCTTGTATTTTCGTAATTTCGGATTGTTTTTTTTTTTTTTTTTTTTTTTTTTTTTTTATTTGTATATAGTCACGAGTTGGCCGGCTCGCGATCTATATTTGGTCCTATTTTTAGTCAGATTTTTATATTTTTGAGAAATAATTGTTGAATCTACGTTTTTATCTAGTCACATATTTCTACCTGTTGAAATTTTACGTTAGTTGTGGTGTGCTGACATACTCTGAAAATTAGTGAAATTCTGAAATTACGAATTTTGGTTATTTGTTACTTAATTCTAAGCAAAAATGTATATGTATTCTTATTCTATTGTGTGGAATTTTAAGAATTCCGGGTGGGCGCTGAAAATGTCTCATTTTTGCATGTTGGGAGGGAGACGGAATTCTGACTGCTTATGTAACTGTAGATGGTAATTTTGAGTCGAAAGTATGTCAATTCGTTGCATATATCGTCTAGAATTCGTCTGAGTATTTTTAGGGTAGGTCGAAAGAGGAATTTTTATTCGTACGTATGTACGTAATTTTATATAAATTTTGTGTTTTTCAAATTTGTCAAAATTTTTTCAAAAATGTATTGTGTTTTGACCATAGTGGTATTTTATTTAATTTTGATTTTCGTGCCCCTTTTGAATATTAAATTTTGTGACAATTTTTATTCAAAAATTACGTAGTAATTTCGATTATTTATTGTCCTGAAAAAATGTTAATTTCATAAAATTTTAGACATTTGCCCCTGTTTTCATATATTGTCTGCCGTTTTTGGGAATCAAAATTATTTTTTGGGCACTTTTTACCTTATCTCCAAGGTGTATGTAATAGGTGCGGCAAATTTTGAATGCCGTAGAATTGGCTCTCGCATCTTTTCGTCCTCTTCTTTTGTGTCTTTGAAATTTTGATTTCAAACGTGTTTGGGCTTTAGCCCTTTAAAAATTTTGTGTTTGAAAGCACACGATGTGTGTTCGTTTTTGTGTGTTTTATACATTACATTGAATTTCGAGTCAAAATTTTGGGGTTTTTGCCCCTTTTGATATTTCAATTTTGGGTTTTTCAAATCAATCGGACTAAAATAACACACAGTAAATCATGTCAATCTCAATCAAGTGTCGTAACCTGGATTTTATTCCGTACGATACCCGTTTTCATTCGCTCCTTGGCTCTCGGAGTGCATGTCTCTTTTCTTCTTTTCCCACGGGGGTGGAATGTTTACGTGCTGTCAGGTGTCGGAACATCTTTCGGTAGCTAATCTTGGATGTGGACGGTAGACACACGTTGCGGGGCGCCAATGATACGGTAAAGACATCAGCTCGTGGTATGGAAATTAGCTCAACACCAGACATTGAGGTCTCCACCCACGATTCTGGTAGCTGATGTAGGTCGATCAGATAGGGCTTGCGGTCACTTATGCCCTGAGCCGCGAAGTGTACGAATTTTAGATAATTGGCACACAGGCCGGAACGAATCAGAAAATAGGCACACAGGCCAAATTTGGAAATATGTAATTGACTAGTCGAAAATATAATTTTGAAATAAAAATGAATAATGGATCGCGATCGAAATAATGCACACAGGCGGGTAAAAGATAAAGAAATAAAGAAATACGAATAGCTGCACATTCGGAACATACTATTTTAATCGAACTCAAATATATTACAAACTCAATCGAACTAAAAATCGGTGACCTGGGATCCTCTTCCCCATCCACAGCTTTCGCCTTTGGGTATGGTTCAGGGATCCGTCGCGACGCGTACAGGCCACCACAAACTTAATCAAAACGCCGAAACACATAGTTAAACACTCGAGGCTACTTAAACCGCGGCTAACTCGGAATAATTCCACCTCGAGCGGAATCACCCTTTCCTCGTATCGATGTAATACGCGTGATAGGTACTTAGATGACTGAAGATTTCGCGGAACCGTAGTTCGCGGGTACCCACGTATCACAAGGAGAATCAGGGTTACCAGTACCCAGCAGAAGGGAGAAATGGGCCATATTTACCCTTCACATTGCTGTGAAGGGTAGATTTATGGGGAAGACCTCGCGCACAAAAATTCTGGTAACTTTTTCGAAAATCACCCAAAATGCAATAACTAATACATTTTCGGAATCCTCTCGTCAAGCACTGTGGAATGGTTTTTTCATCATTCAATTTCGAGCATTTGGGTGAGAGATAATATTGGTTTTCGCAAATTGCAGATTGAGAAAAATGCTGGTTACTCGGTCGGGAATTGCCCAAAATGCAAAAACTAATACATTTTCGGAAACCTCTCGTCGAGCACTGTGGAATGGTTTTTTTACCATCGCATTTCGAGCATTTGGGTGGAAGTTGGTTTTTTGCTGTGAAGGGTAGATTTTTGTGGAAAAATTCAGGCAACTTTTTCGAAAATCACCCAAAATGCAAAAACTAATACATTTTCGGAATCCTCTCGTCAAGCACTGTGGAATGGTTTTTTCATCATTCAATTTCGAGCATTTGGGTGAGAGATAATATTGGTTTTCGCAAATTGCAGATTGAGAAAAATGCTGGTTACTCGGTCGGGAATTGCTCAAAATGCAAAAACTAATACATTTTCGGAAACCTCTCGTCAAGCACTGTGGAATGGTTTTTTTACCATCGCATTTCGAGCAGTTGGGTGGAAGTTGGTTTTTTGCTGTGAAGGGTAGATTTTTGTGGAAAAATTCAGGCAACTTTTTCGAAAATCACCCAAAATGCAAAAACGACCACATTTTTGGAATCCTCTCGTCGAGACGAATCGAATGGCTTTTTTACGAAAAATTTTGGAGCATTAGAACGAAAGTTGACTTTTCTTCCGGCGCGGCCGATTGATGGATGGTCGGCGCCGCAGAAAAATGCCCGTAACTCGGCCAAAAATTGCTCAAAATACAAAAACTAATACATTTTTGGAATCCTCTCGTCATGAACAAACGAATGGCTTTTTTACCATCCCATTTCGATCTTTTGGTCGGGTGATAGCTTTTTTGCTGCCCGGTTATTTGATGGAGTAAAACGCCCGTAACTCGGCCAAAAATTGCTCAAAATGCAAAAACTAATACATTTTTGGAATCCTCTCGTCATGAACAAACGAATGGTTTTTTACCATCCCATTTCGAGCATTTGGGTAGAAGTTGGTTTTTTGCTGTGAAGGGTAGATTTATGGGGAAGACCTCGCGCACAAAAATTCTGGTAACTTTTTCGAAAATCACCCAAAATGCAATAACTAATACATTTTCGGAATCCTCTCGTCGAGCACTGTGGAATGGTTTTTTTACCATCGCATTTCGAGCATTTGGGTGGAAGTTGGTTTTTTGCTGTGAAGGGTAGATTTTTGTGGAAAAATTCAGGCAACTTTTTCGAAAATCACCCAAAATGCAAAAACGACCACATTTTTGGAATCCTCTCGTCGAGACGACTCGAATGGTTTTTTTACGAAAAATTTTGGAGCATTAGAACGAAAGTTGACTTTTCTTCCGGCGCGGCCGATTGATGGATGGTCGGCGCCGCAGAAAAATGCCCGTAACTCGGCCAAAAATTGCTCAAAATACAAAAACTAATACATTTTTGGAATCCTCTCGTCATGAACAAACGAATGGTTTTTACCATCCCATTTCGAGCATTTGGGTAGAAGTTGGTTTTTTGCTGTGAAGGGTAGATTTATGGGGAAGACCTCGCGCACAAAAATTCTGGTAACTTTTTCGAAAATCACCCAAAATGCAAAAACTAATACATTTTCGGAATCCTCTCGTCAAGCACTGTGGAATGGTTTTTTCATCATTCAATTTCGAGCATTTGGGTGAGAGATAATATTGGTTTTCGCAAATTGCAGATTGAGAAAAATGCTGGTTACTCGGTCGGGAATTGCTCAAAATGCAAAAACTAATACATTTTCGGAAACCTCTCGTCGAGCACTGTGGAATGGTTTTTTTACCATCGCATTTCGAGCATTTGGGTGGAAGTTGGTTTTTTGCTGTGAAGGGTAGATTTTTGTGGAAAAATTCAGGCAACTTTTTCGAAAATCACCCAAAATGCAAAAACGACCACATTTTTGGAATCCTCTCGTCGAGACGAATCGAATGGTTTTTACGAAAAATTTTGGAGCATTAGAACGAAAGTTGACTTTTCTTCCGGCGCGGCCGATTGATGGATGGTCGGCGCCGCAGAAAATGCCCGTAACTCGGCCAAAAATTGCTCAAAATACAAAAACTAATACATTTTTGGAATCCTCTCGTCATGAACAAACGAATGGTTTTTTTACCATCCCATTTCGAGCATTTGGACGGGAGATAGCTTTTTTGCTGCCCGGATATTTGATGGAGGAAAACGCCCGTAACTCGGCCAAAAATTGCTCAAAATGCAAAAACTAATACATTTTTGGAATCCTCTCGTCATGAACAAACGAATGGTTTAATTACCATCCCATTTCGAGCATTTGGGTAGAAGTTGGTTTTTTGCTGTGAAGGGTAGATTTATGGGGAAGACCTCGCGCACAAAAATTCTGGTAACTTTTTCGAAAATCACCCAAAATGCAATAACTAATACATTTTCGGAATCCTCTCGTCGAGCACTGTGGAATGGTTTTTTTACCATCGCATTTCGAGCATTTGGGTGGAAGTTGGTTTTTTGCTGTGAAGGGTAGATTTTTGTGGAAAAATTCAGGCAACTTTTTCGAAAATCACCCAAAATGCAAAAACGACCACATTTTTGGAATCCTCTCGTCGAGACGAATCGAATGGTTTTTTACGAAAAATTTTGGAGCATTAGAACGAAAGTTGACTTTTCTTCCGGCGCGGCCGATTGATGGATGGTCGGCGCCGCAGAAAAATGCCCGTAACTCGGCCAAAAATTGCTCAAAATACAAAAACTAATACATTTTTGGAATCCTCTCGTCATGAACAAACGAATGGTTTTTTTACCATCCCATTTCGAGCATTTGGGTAGAAGTTGGTTTTTTGCTGTGAAGGGTAGATTTATGGGGAAGACCTCGCGCACAAAAATTCTGGTAACTTTTTCGAAAATCACCCAAAATGCAAAAACTAATACATTTTCGGAATCCTCTCGTCAAGCACTGTGGAATGGTTTTTTCATCATTCAATTTCGAGCATTTGGGTGAGAGATAATATTGGTTTTCGCAAATTGCAGATTGAGAAAAATGCTGGTTACTCGGTCGGGAATTGCCCAAAATGCAAAAACTAATACATTTTCGGAAACCTCTCGTCGAGCACTGTGGAATGGTTTTTTTACCATCGCATTTCGAGCATTTGGGTGGAAGTTGGTTTTTTGCTGTGAAGGGTAGATTTTTGTGGAAAAATTCAGGCAACTTTTTCGAAAATCACCCAAAATGCAAAAACTAATACATTTTCGGAATCCTCTCGTCAAGCACTGTGGAATGGTTTTTTCATCATTCAATTTCGAGCATTTGGGTGAGAGATAATATTGGTTTTCGCAAATTGCAGATTGAGAAAAATGCTGGTTACTCGGTCGGGAATTGCTCAAAATGCAAAAACTAATACATTTTCGGAAACCTCTCGTCAAGCACTGTGGAATGGTTTTTACCATCGCATTTCGAGCATTTGGGTGGAAGTTGGTTTTTTGCTGTGAAGGGTAGATTTTTGTGGAAAAATTCAGGCAACTTTTTCGAAAATCACCCAAAATGCAAAAACGACCACATTTTTGGAATCCTCTCGTCGAGACGAATCGAATGGTTTTTTTACGAAAAATTTTGGAGCATTAGAACGAAAGTTGACTTTTCTTCCGGCGCGGCCGATTGATGGATGGTCGGCGCCGCAGAAAAATGCCCGTAACTCGGCCAAAAATTGCTCAAAATACAAAAACTAATACATTTTTGGAATCCTCTCGTCATGAACAAACGAATGGTTTTTTTACCATCCCATTTCGAGCATTTGGACGGGAGATAGCTTTTTGCTGCCCGGATATTTGATGGAGGAAAACGCCCGTAACTCGGCCAAAAATTGCTCAAAATGCAAAAACTAATACATTTTTGGAATCCTCTCGTCATGAACAAACGAATGGTTTTTACCATCCCATTTCGAGCATTTGGGTAGAAGTTGGTTTTTTGCTGTGAAGGGTAGATTTATGGGGAAGACCTCGCGCACAAAAATTCTGGTAACTTTTTCGAAAATCACCCAAAATGCAATAACTAATACATTTTCGGAATCCTCTCGTCGAGCACTGTGGAATGGTTTTTTTACCAGCGCATTGCGAGCATTTGGGGGTCCGTTGGTTTTTGTCTGTTAAGGCTAGATTTTTGTCTAAAAATTCAGGCAACTTTTTCGAAAAGCACCCAAATTGCAAAAACGACCACATTTTTGGAATCCTCTCGTCGAGACGAATCGAATGGTTTTTTTACGAAAAATTTTGGAGCATTAGAACGAAAGTTGACTTTTCTTCCGGCGCGGCCGATTGATGGATGGTCGGCGCCGCAGAAAAATGCCCGTAACTCGGCCAAAAATTGCTCAAAATACAAAAACTAATACATTTTTGGAATCCTCTCGTCATGAACACGCGACTGGTGTGTTTACCATCCCATTTCGAGCATTTGGGTAGAAGTTGGTTTTTTGCTGTGAAGGGTAGATTTATGGGGAAGACCTCGCGCACAAAAATTCTGGTAACTTTTTCGAAAATCACCCAAAATGCAAAAACTAATACATTTTCGGAATCCTCTCGTCAAGCACTGTGAAATGGTTTTTTCATCATTCAATTTCGAGCATTTGGGTGAGAGATAATATTGGTTTTCGCAAATTGCAGATTGAGAAAAATGCTGGTTACTCGGTCGGGAATTGCTCAAAATGCAAAAACTAATACATTTTCGGAAACCTCTCGTCGAGCACTGTGGAATGGTTTTTTTACCATCGCATTTCGAGCATTTGGGTGGAAGTTGGTTTTTTGCTGTGAAGGGTAGATTTTTGTGGAAAAATTCAGGCAACTTTTTCGAAAATCACCCAAAATGCAAAAACGACCACATTTTTGGAATCCTCTCGTCGAGACGAATCGAATGGTTTTTTTACGAAAAATTTTGGAGCATTAGAACGAAAGTTGACTTTTCTTCCGGCGCGGCCGATTGATGGATGGTCGGCGCCGCAGAAAAATGCCCGTAACTCGGCCAAAAATTGCTCAAAATACAAAAACTAATACATTTTTGGAATCCTCTCGTCATGAACAAACGAATGGTTTTTTTACCATCCCATTTCGAGCATTTGGGTAGAAGTTGGTTTTTTGCTGTGAAGGGTAGATTTATGGGGAAGACCTCGCGCACAAAAATTCTGGTAACTTTTTCGAAAATCACCCAAAATGCAAAAGCTAATACATTTTCGGAATCCTCTCGTCAAGCACTGTGGAATGGTTTTTTCATCATTCAATTTCGAGCATTTGGGTGAGAGATAATATTGGTTTTCGCAAATTGCAGATTGAGAAAAATGCTGGTTACTCGGTCGGGAATTGCCCAAAATGCAAAAACTAATACATTTTCGGAAACCTCTCGTCGAGCACTGTGGAATGGTTTTTTTACCATCGCATTTCGAGCATTTGGGTGGAAGTTGGTTTTTTGCTGTGAAGGGTAGATTTTTGTGGAAAAATTCAGGCAACTTTTTCGAAAATCACCCAAAATGCAAAAACTAATACATTTTCGGAATCCTCTCGTCAAGCACTGTGGAATGGTTTTTTCATCATTCAATTTCGAGCATTTGGGTGAGAGATAATATTGGTTTTCGCAAATTGCAGATTGAGAAAAATGCTGGTTACTCGGTCGGGAATTGCTCAAAATGCAAAAACTAATACATTTTCGGAAACCTCTCGTCAAGCACTGTGGAATGGTTTTTACCATCGCATTTCGAGCATTTGGGTGGAAGTTGGGTTTTTGCTGTGAAGGGTAGATTTTTGTGGAAAAATTCAGGCAACTTTTTCGAAAATCACCCAAAATGCAAAAACGACCACATTTTTGGAATCCTCTCGTCGAGACGAATCGAATGGTTGTTTGACGAAAAATTTTGGAGCATTAGAACGAAAGTTGACTTTTCTTCCGGCGCGGCCGATTGATGGATGGTCGGCGCCGCAGAAAAATGCCCGTAACTCGGCCAAAAATTGCTCAAAATACAAAAACTAAGACAGATATGGAATCCTCTCGTCATGAACAAACGAATGGTTTTTTACCATCCCATTTCGAGCATTTGGACGGGAGATAGCTTTTGCTGCCCGGATATTTGATGGAGGAAAACGCCCGTAACTCGGCCAAAAATTGCTCAAAATGCAAAAACTAATACATTTTTGGAATCCTCTCGTCATGAACAAACGAATGGTTTTTACCATCCCATTTCGAGCATTTGGGTAGAAGTTGGTATTTTGCTGTGAAGGGTAGATTTATGGGGAAGACCTCGCGCACAAAAATTCTGGTAACTTTTTCGAAAATCACCCAAAATGCAATAACTAATACATTTTCGGAATCCTCTCGTCGAGCACTGTGGAATGGTTTTTTACCATCGCATTTCGAGCATTTGGGTGGAAGTTGGTTTTTGCTGTGAAGGGTAGATTTTTGTGGAAAAATTCAGGCAACTTTTTCGAAAATCACCCAAAATGCAAAAACGACCACATTTTTGGAATCCTCTCGTCGAGACGAATCGAATGGTTTTATTACGAAAAATTTTGGAGCATTAGAACGAAAGTTGACTTTTCTTCCGGCGCGGCCGATTGATGGATGGTCGGCGCCGCAGAACAATGCCCGTAACTCGGCCAAAAATTGCTCAAAATACAAAAACTAATACATTTTTGGAATCCTCTCGTCATGAACAAACGAATGGTTTTTTTACCATCCCATTTCGAGCATTTGGGTAGAAGTTGGTTTTTTGCTGTGAAGGGTAGATTTATGGGGAAGACCTCGCGCACAAAAATTCTGGTAACTTTTTCGAAAATCACCCAAAATGCAAAAGCTAATACATTTTCGGAATCCTCTCGTCAAGCACTGTGGAATGGTTTTTTCATCATTCAATTTCGAGCATTTGGGTGAGAGATAATATTGGTTTTCGCAAATTGCAGATTGAGAAAAATGCTGGTTACTCGGTCGGGAATTGCCCAAAATGCAAAAACTAATACATTTTCGGAAACCTCTCGTCGAGCACTGTGGAATGGTTTTTACCATCGCATTTCGAGCATTTGGGTGGAAGTTGGTTTTTTGCTGTGAAGGGTAGATTTTTGTGGAAAAATTCAGGCAACTTTTTCGAAAATCACCCAAAATGCAAAAACTAATACATTTTCGGAATCCTCTCGTCAAGCACTGTGGAATGGTTTTTTCATCATTCAATTTCGAGCATTTGGGTGAGAGATAATATTGGTTTTCGCAAATTGCAGATTGAGAAAAATGCTGGTTACTCGGTCGGGAATTGCTCAAAATGCAAAAACTAATACATTTTCGGAAACCTCTCGTCAAGCACTGTGGAATGGTTTTTACCATCGCATTTCGAGCATTTGGGTGGAAGTTGGTTTTTGCTGTGAAGGGTAGATTTTTGTGGAAAAATTCAGGCAACTTTTTCGAAAATCACCCAAAATGCAAAAACGACCACATTTTTGGAATCCTCTCGTCGAGACGAATCGAATGGTTTTTACGAAAAATTTTGGAGCATTAGAACGAAAGTTGACTTTTCTTCCGGCGCGGCCGATTGATGGATGGTCGGCGCCGCAGAAAAATGCCCGTAACTCGGCCAAAAATTGCTCAAAATACAAAAACTAATACATTTTTGGAATCCTCTCGTCATGAACAAACGAATGGTTTTTACCATCCCATTTCGAGCATTTGGGTAGAAGTTGGTTTTTTGCTGTGAAGGGTAGATTTATGGGGAAGACCTCGCGCACAAAAATTCTGGTAACTTTTTCGAAAATCACCCAAAATGCAAAAGCTAATACATTTTCGGAATCCTCTCGTCAAGCACTGTGGAATGGTTTTTTCATCATTCAATTTCGAGCATTTGGGTGAGAGATAATATTGGTTTTCGCAAATTGCAGATTGAGAAAAATGCTGGTTACTCGGTCGGGAATTGCCCAAAATGCAAAAACTAATACATTTTCGGAAACCTCTCGTCGAGCACTGTGGAATGGTTTTTACCATCGCATTTCGAGCATTTGGGTGGAAGTTGGTTTTTTGCTGTGAAGGGTAGATTTTTGTGGAAAAATTCAGGCAACTTTTTCGAAAATCACCCAAAATGCAAAAACTAATACATTTTCGGAATCCTCTCGTCAAGCACTGTGGAATGGTTTTTCATCATTCAATTTCGAGCATTTGGGTGAGAGATAATATTGGTTTTCGCAAATTGCAGATTGAGAAAAATGCTGGTTACTCGGTCGGGAATTGCTCAAAATGCAAAAACTAATACATTTTCGGAAACCTCTCGTCAAGCACTGTGGAATGGTTTTTTACCATCGCATTTCGAGCATTTGGGTGGAAGTTGGTTTTTTGCTGTGAAGGGTAGATTTTTGTGGAAAAATTCAGGCAACTTTTTCGAAAATCACCCAAAATGCAAAAACGACCACATTTTGGAATCCTCTCGTCGAGACGAATCGAATGGTTTTTTACGAAAAATTTTGGAGCATTAGAACGAAAGTTGACTTTTCTTCCGGCGCGGCCGATTGATGGATGGTCGGCGCCGCAGAAAATGCCCGTAACTCGGCCAAAAATTGCTCAAAATACAAAAACTAATACATTTTTGGAATCCTCTCGTCATGAACAAACGAATGGTTTTTTTACCATCCCATTTCGAGCATTTGGCCGGGAGATAGCTTTTGCTGCCCGGATATTTGATGGAGGAAAACGCCCGTAACTCGGCCAAAAATTGCTCAAAATGCAAAAACTAATACATTTTTGGAATCCTCTCGTCATGAACAAACGAATGGTTTTTTTACCATCCCATTTCGAGCATTTGGGTAGAAGTTGGTATTTTGCTGTGAAGGGTAGATTTATGGGGAAGACCTCGCGCACAAAAATTCTGGTAACTTTTTCGAAAATCACCCAAAATGCAATAACTAATACATTTTCGGAATCCTCTCGTCGAGCACTGTGGAATGGTTTTTTTACCATCGCATTTCGAGCATTTGGGTGGAAGTTGGTTTTTTGCTGTGAAGGGTAGATTTTTGTGGAAAAATTCAGGCAACTTTTTCGAAAATCACCCAAAATGCAAAAACGACCACATTTTTGGAATCCTCTCGTCGAGACGAATCGAATGGTTTTATTACGAAAAATTTTGGAGCATTAGAACGAAAGTTGACTTTTCTTCCGGCGCGGCCGATTGATGGATGGTCGGCGCCGCAGAAAAATGCCCGTAACTCGGCCAAAAATTGCTCAAAATACAAAAACTAATACATTTTTGGAATCCTCTCGTCATGAACAAACGAATGGTTTTTTTACCATCCCATTTCGAGCATTTGGGTAGAAGTTGGTTTTTGCTGTGAAGGGTAGATTTATGGGGAAGACCTCGCGCACAAAAATTCTGGTAACTTTTTCGAAAATCACCCAAAATGCAAAAGCTAATACATTTTCGGAATCCTCTCGTCAAGCACTGTGGAATGGTTTTTTCATCATTCAATTTCGAGCATTTGGGTGAGAGATAATATTGGTTTTCGCAAATTGCAGATTGAGAAAAATGCTGGTTACTCGGTCGGGAATTGCCCAAAATGCAAAAACTAATACATTTTCGGAAACCTCTCGTCGAGCACTGTGGAATGGTTTTTTTACCATCGCATTTCGAGCATTTGGGTGGAAGTTGGTTTTTTGCTGTGAAGGGTAGATTTTTGTGGAAAAATTCAGGCAACTTTTTCGAAAATCACCCAAAATGCAAAAACTAATACATTTTCGGAATCCTCTCGTCAAGCACTGTGGAATGGTTTTTTCATCATTCAATTTCGAGCATTTGGGTGAGAGATAATATTGGTTTTCGCAAATTGCAGATTGAGAAAAATGCTGGTTACTCGGTCGGGAATTGCTCAAAATGCAAAAACTAATACATTTTCGGAAACCTCTCGTCAAGCACTGTGGAATGGTTTTTTGACCATCGCATTTCGAGCATTTGGGTGGAAGTTGGGTTTTTGCTGTGAAGGGTAGATTTTTGTGGAAAAATTCAGGCAACTTTTTCGAAAATCGCCCAAAATGCACAAACGACCACAGTTTTGGACTCCTCTCGTCGAGACGAATCGAATGGTTTAATTACGAAAAATTTTGGAGCATTAGAACGAAAGTTGACTTTTCTTCCGGCGCGGCCGATTGATGGATGGTCGGCGCCGCAGAAAAATGCCCGTAACTCGGCCAAAAATTGCTCAAAATACAAAAACTAATACATTTTTGGAATCCTCTCGTCATGAACAAACGAATGGTTTTTTTACCATCCCATTTCGAGCATTTGGACGGGAGATAGCTTTTTTGCTGCCCGGATATTTGATGGAGGAAAACGCCCGTAACTCGGCCAAAAATTGCTCAAAATGCAAAAACTAATACATTTTTGGAATCCTCTCGTCATGAACAAACGAATGGTTTTTTTACCATCCCATTTCGAGCATTTGGGTAGAAGTTGGTTTTTTGCTGTGAAGGGTAGATTTATGGGGAAGACCTCGCGCACAAAAATTCTGGTAACTTTTTCGAAAATCACCCAAAATGCAATAACTAATACATTTTCGGAATCCTCTCGTCGAGCACTGTGGAATGGTTTTTTTACCATCGCATTTCGAGCATTTGGGTGGAAGTTGGTTTTTTGCTGTGAAGGGTAGATTTTTGTGGAAAAATTCAGGCAACTTTTTCGAAAATCACCCAAAATGCAAAAACGACCACATTTTTGGAATCCTCTCGTCGAGACGAATCGAATGGTTTTTTTACGAAAAATTTTGGAGCATTAGAACGAAAGTTGACTTTTCTTCCGGCGCGGCCGATTGATGGATGGTCGGCGCCGCAGAAAAATGCCCGTAACTCGGCCAAAAATTGCTCAAAATACAAAAACTAATACATTTTTGGAATCCTCTCGTCATGAACAAACGAATGGTTTTTTTACCATCCCATTTCGAGCATTTGGGTAGAAGTTGGTTTTTTGCTGTGAAGGGTAGATTTATGGGGAAGACCTCGCGCACAAAAATTCTGGTAACTTTTTCGAAAATCACCCAAAATGCAAAAACTAATACATTTTCGGAATCCTCTCGTCAAGCACTGTGAAATGGTTTTTTCATCATTCAATTTCGAGCATTTGGGTGAGAGATAATATTGGTTTTCGCAAATTGCAGATTGAGAAAAATGCTGGTTACTCGGTCGGGAATTGCTCAAAATGCAAAAACTAATACATTTTCGGAAACCTCTCGTCGAGCACTGTGGAATGGTTTTTTTACCATCGCATTTCGAGCATTTGGGTGGAAGTTGGTTTTTTGCTGTGAAGGGTAGATTTTTGTGGAAAAATTCAGGCAACTTTTTCGAAAATCACCCAAAATGCAAAAACGACCACATTTTTGGAATCCTCTCGTCGAGACGAATCGAATGGTATTACGAAAAATTTTGGAGCATTAGAACGAAAGTTGACTTTTCTTCCGGCGCGGCCGATTGATGGATGGTCGGCGCCGCAGAAAAATGCCCGTAACTCGGCCAAAAATTGCTCAAAATACAAAAACTAATACATTTTTGGAATCCTCTCGTCATGAACAAACGAATGGTTTTTTTACCATCCCATTTCGAGCATTTGGACGGGAGATAGCTTTTTTGCTGCCCGGATATTTGATGGAGGAAAACGCCCGTAACTCGGCCAAAAATTGCTCAAAATGCAAAAACTAATACATTTTTGGAATCCTCTCGTCATGAACAAACGAATGGTTTTTTTACCATCCCATTTCGAGCATTTGGGTAGAAGTTGGTTTTTTGCTGTGAAGGGTAGATTTATGGGGAAGACCTCGCGCACAAAAATTCTGGTAACTTTTTCGAAAATCACCCAAAATGCAATAACTAATACATTTTCGGAATCCTCTCGTCGAGCACTGTGGAATGGTTTTTTTACCATCGCATTTCGAGCATTTGGGTGGAAGTTGGTTTTTTGCTGTGAAGGGTAGATTTTTGTGGAAAAATTCAGGCAACTTTTTCGAAAATCACCCAAAATGCAAAAACGACCACATTTTTGGAATCCTCTCGTCGAGACGAATCGAATGGTTTTTTTACGAAAAATTTTGGAGCATTAGAACGAAAGTTGACTTTTCTTCCGGCGCGGCCGATTGATGGATGGTCGGCGCCGCAGAAAAATGCCCGTAACTCGGCCAAAAATTGCTCAAAATACAAAAACTAATACATTTTTGGAATCCTCTCGTCATGAACAAGCGAATGGTTTTTTTACCATCCCATTTCGAGCATTTGGGTAGAAGTTGGTTTTTTGCTGTGAAGGGTAGATTTATGGGGAAGACCTCGCGCACAAAAATTCTGGTAACTTTTTCGAAAATCACCCAAAATGCAAAAACTAATACATTTTCGGAATCCTCTCGTCAAGCACTGTGGAATGGTTTTTTCATCATTCAATTTCGAGCATTTGGGTGAGAGATAATATTGGTTTTCGCAAATTGCAGATTGAGAAAAATGCTGGTTACTCGGTCGGGAATTGCTCAAAATGCAAAAACTAATACATTTTCGGAAACCTCTCGTCGAGCACTGTGGATTGGTTTGTTTACCATCGCATTTCGAGCATTTGGGTGGAAGTTGGTTTTTTGCTGTGAAGGGTAGATTTTTGTGGAAAAATTCAGGCAACTTTTTCGAAAATCACCCAAAATGCAAAAACGACCACATTTTTGGAATCCTCTCGTCGAGACGAATCGAATGGTTTTACGAAAAATTTTGGAGCATTAGAACGAAAGTTGACTTTTCTTCCGGCGCGGCCGATTGATGGATGGTCGGCGCCGCAGAAAAATGCCCGTAACTCGGCCAAAAATTGCTCAAAATACAAAAACTAATACATTTTTGGAATCCTCTCGTCATGAACAAACGAATGGTTTTTTTACCATCCCATTTCGAGCATTTGGGTAGAAGTTGGTTTTTTGCTGTGAAGGGTAGATTTATGGGGAAGACCTCGCGCACAAAAATTCTGGTAACTTTTTCGAAAATCACCCAAAATGCAAAAACTAATACATTTTCGGAATCCTCTCGTCAAGCACTGTGGAATGGTTTTTTCATCATTCAATTTCGAGCATTTGGGTGAGAGATAATATTGGTTTTCGCAAATTGCAGATTGAGAAAAATGCTGGTTACTCGGTCGGGAATTGCTCAAAATGCAAAAACTAATACATTTTCGGAAACCTCTCGTCGAGCACTGTGGAATGGTTTTTACCATCGCATTTCGAGCATTTGGGTGGAAGTTGGTTTTTTGCTGTGAAGGGTAGATTTTTGTGGAAAAATTCAGGAAACTTTTTCGAAAATCACCCAAAATGCAAAAACGACCACATTTTTGGAATCCTCTCGTCGAGACGAATCGAATGGTTTTACGAAAAATTTTGGAGCATTAGAACGAAAGTTGACTTTTCTTCCGGCGCGGCCGATTGATGGATGGTCGGCGCCGCAGAAAAATGCCCGTAACTCGGCCAAAAATTGCTCAAAATACAAAAACTAATACATTTTTGGAATCCTCTCGTCATGAACAAACGAATGGTTTTTTTACCATCCCATTTCGAGCATTTGGACGGGAGATAGCTTTTTGCTGCCCGGATATTTGATGGAGGAAAACGCCCGTAACTCGGCCAAAAATTGCTCAAAATGCAAAAACTAATACATTTTTGGAATCCTCTCGTCATGAACAAACGAATGGTTTTTTTACCATCCCATTTCGAGCATTTGGGTAGAAGTTGGTTTTTTGCTGTGAAGGGTAGATTTATGGGGAAGACCTCGCGCACAAAAATTCTGGTAACTTTTTCGAAAATCACCCAAAATGCAAAAACTAATACATTTTCGGAATCCTCTCGTCAAGCACTGTGGAATGGTTTTTTCATCATTCAATTTCGAGCATTTGGGTGAGAGATAATATTGGTTTTCGCAAATTGCAGATTGAGAAAAATGCTGGTTACTCGGTCGGGAATTGCTCAAAATGCAAAAACTAATACATTTTCGGAAACCTCTCGTCAAGCACTGTGGAATGGTTTTTTTACCATCGCATTTCGAGCATTTGGGTGTAAGTTGGTTTTTTGCTGTGAAGGGTAGATTTTTGTGGAAAAATTCAGGCAACTTTTTCGAAAATCACCCAAAATGAAAAAACGACCACATTTTTGGAATCCTCTCGTCGAGACGAATCGAATGGTTTTTTTACGAAAAATTTTGGAGCATTAGAACGAAAGTTGACTTTTCTTCCGGCGCGGCCGATTGATGGATGGTCGGCGCCGCAGAAAAATGCCCGTAACTCGGCCAAAAATTGCTCAAAATACAAAAACTAATACATTTTTGGAATCCTCTCGTCCTGAACAAACGAATGGTTTTTACCATCCCATTTCGAGCATTTGGACGGGAGATAGCTTTTTGCTGCCCGGATATTTGATGGAGGAAAACGCCCGTAACTCGGCCAAAAATTGCTCAAAATGCAAAAACTAATACATTTTTGGAATCCTCTCGTCATGAACAAACGAATGGTTTTTTACCATCCCATTTCGAGCATTTGGGTAGAAGTTGGTTTTTGCTGTGAAGGGTAGATTTATGGGGAAGACCTCGCGCACAAAAATTCTGGTAACTTTTTCGAAAATCACCCAAAATGCAAAAACTAATACATTTTCGGAATCCTCTCGTCAAGCACTGTGGAATGGTTTTTTCATCATTCAATTTCGAGCATTTGGGTGAGAGATAATATTGGTTTTCGCAAATTGCAGATTGAGAAAAATGCTGGTTACTCGGTCGGGAATAGCTCAAAATGCAAAAACTAATACATTTTCGGAAACCTCTCGTCAAGCACTGTGGAATGGTTTTTTTACCATCGCATTTCGAGCATTTGGGTGGAAGTTGGTTTTTTGCTGTGAAGGGTAGATTTTTGTGGAAAAATTCAGGCAACTTTTTCGAAAATCACCCAAAATGCAAAAACGACCACATTTTTGGAATCCTCTCGTCGAGACGAATCGAATGGTTTTTTTACGAAAAATTTTGGAGCATTAGAACGAAAGTTGACTTTTCTTCCGGCGCGGCCGATTGATGGATGGTCGACGCCGCAGAAAAATGCCCGTAACTCGGCCAAAAATTGCTCAAAATACAAAAACTAATACATTTTTGGAATCCTCTCGTCATGAACAAACGAATGGTTTTTTTACCATCCCATTTCGAGCATTTGGACGGGAGATAGCTTTTTTGCTGCCCGGATATTTGATGGAGGAAAACGCCCGTAACTCGGCCAAAAATTGCTCAAAATGCAAAAACTAATACATTTTTGGAATCCTCTCGTCATGAACAAACGAATGGTTTTTTTACCATCCCATTTCGAGCATTTGGGTAGAAGTTGGTTTTTTGCTGTGAAGGGTAGATTTATGGGGAAGACCTCGCGCACAAAAATTCTGGTAACTTTTTCGAAAATCACCCAAAATGCAATAACTAATACATTTTCGGAATCCTCTCGTCAAGCACTGTGGAATGGTTTTTTCATCATTCAATTTCGAGCATTTGGGTGAGAGATAATATTGGTTTTCGCAAATTGCAGATTGAGAAAAATGCTGGTTACTCGGTCGGGAATTGCCCAAAATGCAAAAACTAATACATTTTCGGAAACCTCTCGTCGAGCACTGTGGAATGGTTTTTTTACCATCGCATTTCGAGCATTTGGGTGGAAGTTGGTTTTTTGCTGTGAAGGGTAGATTTTTGTGGAAAAATTCAGGCAACTTTTTCGAAAATCACCCAAAATGCAAAAACTAATACATTTTCGGAATCCTCTCGTCAAGCACTGTGGAATGGTTTTTTCATCATTCAATTTCGAGCATTTGGGTGAGAGATAATATTGGTTTTCGCAAATTGCAGATTGAGAAAAATGCTGGTTACTCGGTCGGGAATTGCTCGAAATGCAAAAACTAATACATTTTCGGAAACCTCTCGTCAAGCACTGTGGAATGGTTTTTTTACCATCGCATTTCGAGCATTTGGGTGGAAGTTGGTTTTTTGCTGTGAAGGGTAGATTTTTGTGGAAAAATTCAGGCAACTTTTTCGAAAATCACCCAAAATGCAAAAACTAATACATTTTCGGAATCCTCTCGTCAAGCACTGTGGAATGGTTTTTTCATCATTCAATTTCGAGCATTTGGGTGAGAGATAATATTGGTTTTCGCAAATTGCAGATTGAGAAAAATGCTGGTTACTCGGTCGGGAATTGCTCAAAATGCAAAAACTAATACATTTTCGGAAACCTCTCGTCAAGCACTGTGGAATGGTTTTTTTACCATCGCATTGCGAGAATTTGGGTGGAAGTTGGTTTTTTGCTGTGAAGGGTAGATTTTTGTGGAAAAATTCAGGCAACTTTTTCGAATCTCACCCAAAATGCAAAAACGACCACATTTTTGGAATCCTCTCGTCGAGACGAATCGAATGGTTTTTTTACGAAAAATTTTGGAGCATTAGAACGAAAGTTGACTTTTCTTCCGGCGCGGCCGATTGATGGATGGTCGGCGCCGCAGAAAAATGCCCGTAACTCGGCCAAAAATTGCTCAAAATACAAAAACTAATACATTTTTGGAATCCTCTCGTCATGAACAAACGAATGGTTTTTTTACCATCCCATTTCGAGCATTTGGACGGGAGATAGCTTTTTTGCTGCCCGGATATTTGATGGAGGAAAACGCCCGTAACTCGGCCAAAAATTGCTCAAAATGCAAAAACTAATACATTTTTGGAATCCTCTCGTCATGAACAAACGAATGGTTTTTTTACCATCCCATTTCGAGCATTTGGGTAGAAGTTGGTTTTTTGCTGTGAAGGGTAGATTTATGGGGAAGACCTCGCGCACAAAAATTCTGGTAACTTTTTCGAAAATCACCCAAAATGCAATAACTAATACATTTTCGGAATCCTCTCGTCAAGCACTGTGGAATGGTTTTTTCATCATTCAATTTCGAGCATTTGGGTGAGAGATAATATTGGTTTTCGCAAATTGCAGATTGAGAAAAATGCTGGTTACTCGGTCGGGAATTGCTCAAAATGCAAAAACTAATACATTTTCGGAAACCTCTCGTCAAGCACTGTGGAATGGTTTTTTTACCATCGCATTTCGAGCATTTGGGTGGAAGTTGGTTTTTTGCTGTGAAGGGTAGATTTTTGTGGAAAAATTCAGGCAACTTTTTCGAAAATCACCCAAAATGCAAAAACGACCACATTTTTGGAATCCTCTCGTCGAGACGAATCGAATGGTTTTTTTACGAAAAATTTTGGAGCATTAGAACGAAAGTTGACTTTTCTTGCGGCGCGGCCGATTGATGGATGGTCGGCGCCGCAGAAAAATGGTCGTAACTCGGCCAAAAATTGCTCAAAATACAAAAACTAATACATTTTTGGAATCCTCTCGTCATGGGGAGATAGCTTTTTTGCTGCCCGGATATTTGATGGAGGAAAACGCCCGTAACTCGGCCAAAAATTGCTCAAAATGCAAAAACTAATACATTTTTGGAATCCTCTCGTCATGAACAAACGAATGGTTTTTTTACCATCCCATTTCGAGCATTTGGGTAGAAGTTGGTTTTTTGCTGTGAAGGGTAGATTTATGGGGAAGACCTCGCGCACAAAAATTCTGGTAACTTTTTCGAAAATCACCCAAAATGCAAAAACTAATACATTTTCGGAATCCTCTCGTCAAGCACTGTGGAATGGTTTTTTCATCATTCAATTTCGAGCATTTGGGTGAGAGATAATATTGGTTTTCGCAAATTGCAGATTGAGAAAAATGCTGGTTACTCGGTCGGGAATTGCTCAAAATGCAAAAACTAATACATTTTCGGAAACCTCTCGTCGAGCACTGTGGAATGGTTTTTTTTACCATCGCATTTCGAGCATTTGGGTGGAAGTTGGTTTTTTGCTGTGAAGGGTAGATTTTTGTGGAAAAATTCAGGCAACTTTTTCGAAAATCACCCAAAATGCAAAAACGACCACAATTTTGGAATCCTCTCGTCGAGACGAATCGAATGGTTTTTTTACGAAAAATTTTGGAGCATTAGAACGAAAGTTGACTTTTCTTCCGGCGCGGCCGATTGATGGATGGTCGGCGCCGCAGAAAAATGCCCGTAACTCGGCCAAAAATTGCTCAAAATACAAAAACTAATACATTTTTGGAATCCTCTCGTCATGAACAAACGAATGGTTTTTTTACCATCCCATTTCGAGCATTTGGACGGGAGATAGCTTTTTTGCTGCCCGGATATTTGATGGAGGAAAACGCCCGTAACTCGGCCAAAAATTGCTCAAAATGCAAAAACTAATACATTTTTGGAATCCTCTCGTCATGAACAAACGAATGGTTTTTACCATCCCATTTCGAGCATTTGGGTAGAAGTTGGTTTTTTGCTGTGAAGGGTAGATTTATGGGGAAGACCTCGCGCACAAAAATTCTGGTAACTTTTTCGAAAATCACCCAAAATGCAATAACTAATACATTTTCGGAATCCTCTCGTCGAGCACTGTGGAATGGTTTTTTTACCATCGCATTTCGAGCATTTGGGTGGAAGTTGGTTTTTTGCTGTGAAGGGTAGATTTTTGTGGAAAAATTCAGGCAACTTTTTCGAAAATCACCCAAAATGCAAAAACGACCACATTTTTGGAATCCTCTCGTCTAGACGAATCGAATGGTTTTTACGAAAAATTTTGGAGCATTAGAACGAAAGTTGACTTTTCTTCCGGCGCGGCCGATTGATGGATGGTCGGCGCCGCAGAAAAATGCCCGTAACTCGGCCAAAAATTGCTCAAAATACAAAAACTAATACATTTTTGGAATCCTCTCGTCATGAACAAACGAATGGTTTTTTACCATCCCATTTCGAGCATTTGGGTAGAAGTTGGTTTTTTGCTGTGAAGGGTAGATTTATGGGGAAGACCTCGCGCACAAAAATTCTGGTAACTTTTTCGAAAATCACCCAAAATGCAAAAACTAATACATTTTCGGAATCCTCTCGTCAAGCACTGTGGAATGGTTTTTTCATCATTCAATTTCGAGCATTTGGGTGAGAGATAATATTGGTTTTCGCAAATTGCAGATTGAGAAAAATGCTGGTTACTCGGTCGGGAATTGCTCAAAATGCAAAAACTAATACATTTTCGGAAACCTCTCGTCGAGCACTGTGGAATGGTTTTTTTACCATCGCATTTCGAGCATTTGGGTGGAAGTTGGTTTTTTGCTGTGAAGGGTAGATTTTTGTGGAAAAATTCAGGAAACTTTTTCGAAAATCACCCAAAATGCAAAAACGACCACATTTTTGGAATCCTCTCGTCGAGACGAATCGAATGGTTTTTTTTCGAAAAATTTTGGAGCATTAGAACGAAAGTTGACTTTTCTTCCGGCGCGGCCGATTGATGGATGGTCGGCGCCGCAGAAAAATGCCCGTAACTTGGCCAAAAATTGCTCAAAATACAAAAACTAATACATTTTTGGAATCCTCTCGTCATGAACAAACGAATGGTTTTTTTACCATCCCATTTCGAGCATTTGGGTAGAAGTTGGTTTTTTGCTGTGAAGGGTAGATTTATGGGGAAGACCTCGCGCACAAAAATTCTGGTAACTTTTTCGAAAATCACCCAAAATGCAAAAACTAATACATTTTCGGAATCCTCTCGTCAAGCACTGTGGAATGGTTTTTTCATCATTCAATTTCGAGCATTTGGGTGAGAGATAATATTGGTTTTCGCAAATTGCAGATTGAGAAAAATGCTGGTTACTCGGTCGGGAATTGCTCAAAATGCAAAAACTAATACATTTTCGGAAACCTCTCGTCGAGCACTGTGGAATGGTTTTTTTACCATCGCATTTCGGGCATTTGGGTGGAAGTTGGTTTTTTGCTGTGAAGGGTAGATTTTTGTGGAAAAATTCAGGAAACTTTTTCGAAAATCACCCAAAATGCAAAAACGACCACATTTTTGGAATCCTCTCGTCGAGACGAATCGAATGGTTTTTTTACGAAAAATTTTGGAGCATTAGAACGAAAGTTGACTTTTCTTCCGGCGCGGCCGATTGATGGATGGTCGGCGCCGCAGAAAAATGCCCGTAACTCGGCCAAAAAATGGTCAAAATACAAAAACTAATACATTTTTGGAATCCTCTCGTCATGAACAAACGAATGGTTTTTTTACCATCCCATTTCGAGCATTTGGACGGGAGATAGCTTTTTTGCTGCCCGGATATTTGATGGAGGAAAGCGCCCGTAACTCGGCCAAAAATTGCTCAAAATGCAAAAACTAATACATTTTTGGAATCCTCTCGTCATAAACAAACGAATGGTTTTTACCATCCCATTTCGAGCATTTGGGTAGAAGTTGGTTTTTTGCTGTGAAGGGTAGATTTATGGGGAAGACCTCGCGCACAAAAATTCTGGTAACTTTTTTCGAAAATCACCCAAAATGCAATAACTAATACATTTTCGGAATCCTCTCGTCAAGCACTGTGGAATGGTTTTTTTACCATCGCATTTCGAGCATTTGGGTGGAAATTGGTTTTTTGCTGTGAAGGGTAGATTTTTGTGGAAAAATTCAGGCAACTTTTTCGAAAATCACCCAAAATGCAAAAACGACCACATTTTTGGAATCCTCTCGTCGAGACGAATCGAATGGTTTTTGTACGAAAAATTTTGGAGCATTAGAACGAAAGTTGACTTTTCTTCCGGCGCGGCCGATTGATGGATGGTCGGCGCCGCAGAAAAATGCCCGTAACTCGGCCAAAAATTGCTCAAAATACAAAAACTAATACATTTTTGGAATCCTCTCGTCATGAACAAACGAATGGTTTTTTTACCATCCCATTTCGAGCATTTGGACGGGAGATAGCTTTTTTGCTGCCCGGATATTTGATGAAGGAAAACGCCCGTAACTCGGCCAAAAATTGCTCAAAATGCAAAAACTAATACATTTTTGGAATCCTCTCGTCATGAACAAACGAATGGTTTTTACCATCCCATTTCGAGCATTTGGGTAGAAGTTGGTTTTTTGCTGTGAAGGGTAGATTTATGGGGAAGACCTCGCGCACAAAAATTCTGGTAACTTTTTCGAAAATCACCCAAAATGCAATAACTAATACATTTTCGGAATCCTCTCGTCAAGCACTGTGGAATGGTTTTTTCATCATTCAATTTCGAGCATTTGGGTGAGAGATAATATTGGTTTTCGCAAATTGCAGATTGAGAAAAATGCTGGTTACTCGGTCGGGAATTGCTCAAAATACAAAAACTAATACATTTTCGGAAACCTCTCGTCGAGCACTGTGGAATGGTTTTTTTTACCATCGCATTTCGAGCATTTGGGTGGAAGTTGGTTTTTTGCTGTGAAGGGTAGATTTTTGTGGAAAAATTCAGGCAACTTTTTCGAAAATCACCCAAAATGCAAAAACGACCACATTTTTGGAATCCTCTCGTCGAGACGAATCGAAGGGTTTTTTTACGAAAAATTTTGGAGCATTAGAACGAAAGTTGACTTTTCTTCCGGCGCGGCCGATTGATGGATGGTCGGCGCCGCAGAAAAATGCCCGTAACTCGGCCAAAAAATGGTCAAAATACAAAAACTAATACATTTTTGGAATCCTCTCGTCATGAACAAACGAATGGTTTTTTTACCATCCCATTTCGAGCATTTGGACGGGAGATAGCTTTTTTGCTGCCCGGATATTTGATGGAGGAAAGCGCCCGTAACTCGGCCAAAAATTGCTCAAAATGCAAAAACTAATACATTTTTGGAATCCTCTCGTCATGAACAAACGAATGGTTTTTTTACCATCCCATTTCGAGCATTTGGGTAGAAGTTGGTTTTTTGCTGTGAAGGGTAGATTTATGGGGAAGACCTCGCGCACAAAAATTCTGGTAACTTTTTCGAAAATCACCCAAAATGCAATAACTAATACATTTTCGGAATCCTCTCGTCAAGCACTGTGGAATGGTTTTTTTACCATCGCATTTCGAGCATTTGGGTGGAAGTTGGTTTTTTGCTGTGAAGGGTAGATTTTTGTGGAAAAATTCAGGCAACTTTTTCGAAAATCACCCAAAATGCAAAAACGACCACATTTTTGGAATCCTCTCGTCGAGACGAATCGAATGGTTTTTTTACGAAAAATTTTGGAGCATTAGAACGAAAGTTGACTTTTCTTCCGGCGCGGCCGATTGATGGATGGTCGGCGCCGCAGAAAAATGCCCGTAACTCGGCCAAAAATTGCTCAAAATACAAAAACTAATACATTTTTGGAATCCTCTCGTCATGAACAAACGAATGGTTTTTTTACCATCCCATTTCGAGCATTTGGACGGGAGATAGCTTTTTTGCTGCCCGGATATTTGATGAAGGAAAACGCCCGTAACTCGGCCAAAAATTGCTCAAAATGCAAAAACTAATACATTTTTGGAATCCTCTCGTCATGAACAAACGAATGGTTTTTTTACCATCCCATTTCGAGCATTTGGGTAGAAGTTGGTATTTTGCTGTGAAGGGTAGATTTATGGGGAAGACCTCGCGCACAAAAATTCTGGTAACTTTTTCGAAAATCACCCAAAATGCAATAACTAATACATTTTCGGAATCCTCTCGTCAAGCACTGTGGAATGGTTTTTTCATCATTCAATTTCGAGCATTTGGGTGAGAGATAATATTGGTTTTCGCAAATTGCAGATTGAGAAAAATGCTGGTTACTCGGTCGGGAATTGCTCAAAATACAAAAACTAATACATTTTCGGAATCCTCTCGTCGAGCACTGTGGAATGGTTTTTTTACCATCGCATTTCGAGCATTTGGGTGGAAGTTGGTTTTTTGCTGTGAAGGGTAGATTTTTGTGGAAAAATTCAGGCAACTTTTTCGAAAATCACCCAAAATGCAAAAACGACCACATTTTTGGAATCCTCTCGTCGAGACGAATCGAATGGTTTTTTTACGAAAAATTTTGGAGCATTAGAACGAAAGTTGACTTTTCTTCCGGCGCGGCCGATTGATGGATGGTCGGCGCCGCAGAAAAATGCCCGTAACTCGGCCAAAAATTGCTCAAAATACAAAAACTAATACATTTTTGGAATCCTCTCGTCATGAACAAACGAATGGTTTTTTTACCATCCCATTTCGAGCATTTGGACGGGAGATAGCTTTTTTGCTGCCCGGATATTTGATGAAGGAAAACGCCCGTAACTCGGCCAAAAATTGCTCAAAATGCAAAAACTAATACATTTTTGGAATCCTCTCGTCATGAACAAACGAATGGTTTTTTTACCATCCCATTTCGAGCATTTGGGTAGAAGTTGGTTTTTTGCTGTGAAGGGTAGATTTATGGGGAAGACCTCGCGCACAAAAATTCTGGTAACTTTTTCGAAAATCACCCAAAATGCAATAACTAATACATTTTCGGAATCCTCTCGTCAAGCACTGTGGAATGGTTTTTTCATCATTCAATTTCGAGCATTTGGGTGAGAGATAATATTGGTTTTCGCAAATTGCAGATTGAGAAAAATGCTGGTTACTCGGTCGGGAATTGCTCAAAATACAAAAACTAATACATTTTCGGAAACCTCTCGTCGAGCACTGTGGAATGGTTTTTTTTACCATCGCATTTCGAGCATTTGGGTGGAAGTTGGTTTTTTGCTGTGAAGGGTAGATTTTTGTGGAAAAATTCAGGCAACTTTTTCGAAAATCACCCAAAATGCAAAAACGACCACATTTTTGGAATCCTCTCGTCGAGACGAATCGAAGGGTTTTTTACGAAAAATTTTGGAGCATTAGAACGAAAGTTGACTTTTCTTCCGGCGCGGCCGATTGATGGATGGTCGGCGCCGCAGAAAATGCCCGTAACTCGGCCAAAAAATGGTCAAAATACAAAAACTAATACATTTTTGGAATCCTCTCGTCATGAACAAACGAATGGTTTTTTACCATCCCATTTCGAGCATTTGGACGGGAGATAGCTTTTTGCTGCCCGGATATTTGATGGAGGAAAGCGCCCGTAACTCGGCCAAAAATTGCTCAAAATGCAAAAACTAATACATTTTTGGAATCCTCTCGTCATGAACAAACGAATGGTTTTTACCATCCCATTTCGAGCATTTGGGTAGAAGTTGGTTTTTTGCTGTGAAGGGTAGATTTATGGGGAAGACCTCGCGCACAAAAATTCTGGTAACTTTTTCGAAAATCACCCAAAATGCAATAACTAATACATTTTCGGAATCCTCTCGTCAAGCACTGTGGAATGGTTTTTTTACCATCGCATTTCGAGCATTTGGGTGGAAGTTGGTTTTTTGCTGTGAAGGGTAGATTTTTGTGGAAAAATTCAGGCAACTTTTTCGAAAATCACCCAAAATGCAAAAACGACCACATTTTTGGAATCCTCTCGTCGAGACGAATCGAATGGTTTTTTTACGAAAAATTTTGGAGCATTAGAACGAAAGTTGACTTTTCTTCCGGCGCGGCCGATTGATGGATGGTCGGCGCCGCAGAAAAATGCCCGTAACTCGGCCAAAAATTGCTCAAAATACAAAAACTAATACATTTTTGGAATCCTCTCGGCATGAACAAACGAATGGTTTTTTTACCATCCCATTTCGAGCATTTGGACGGGAGATAGCTTTTTTGCTGCCCGGATATTTGATGGAGGAAAACGCCCGTAACTCGGCCAAAAATTGCTCAAAATGCAAAAACTAATACATTTTTGGAATCCTCTCGTCATGAACAAACGAATGGTTTTTTTACCATCCCATTTCGAGCATTTGGGTAGAAGTTGGTTTTTTGCTGTGAAGGGTAGATTTATGGGGAAGACCTCGCGCACAAAAATTCTGGTAACTTTTTCGAAAATCACCCAAAATGCAAAAACTAATACATTTTCGGAATCCTCTCGTCAAGCACTGTGGAATGGTTTTTTCATCATTCAATTTCGAGCATTTGGGTGAGAGATAATATTGGTTTTCGCAAATTGCAGATTGAGAAAAATGCTGGTTACTCGGTCGGGAATTGCTCAAAATGCAAAAACTAATACATTTTCGGAAACCTCTCGTCGAGCACTGTGGAATGGTTTTTTTACCATCGCATTTCGAGCATTTGGGTGGAAGTTGGTTTTTTGCTGTGAAGGTTAGTTTTTTGTGGAAAAATTCAGGCAACTTTTTCGAAAATCACCCAAAATGCAAAAACGACCACATTTTTGGAATCCTCTCGTCTAGACGAATCGAATGGTTTTTTTACGAAAAATTTTGGAGCATTAGAACGAAAGTTGACTTTTCTTCCGGCGCGGCCGATTGATGGATGGTCGGCGCCGCAGAAAAATGCCCGTAACTCGGCCAAAAATTGCTCAAAATACAAAAACTAATACATTTTTGGAATCCTCTCGTCATGAACAAACGAATGGTTTTTTTTACCATCCCATTTCGAGCATTTGGACGGGAGATAGCTTTTTTGCTGCCCGGATATTTGATGAAGGAAAACGCCCGTAACTCGGCCAAAAATTGCTCAAAATGCAAAAACTAATACATTTTTGGAATCCTCTCGTCATGAACAAACGAATGGTTTGTTTACCATCCCATTTCGAGCATTTGGGTAGAAGTTGGTTTTTTGCTGTGAAGGGTAGATTTATGGGGAAGACCTCGCGCACAAAAATTCTGGTAACTTTTTCGAAAATCACCCAAAATGCAATAACTAATACATTTTCGGAATCCTCTCGTCAAGCACTCAGGAATGGTCTTTACCATCGCATTTCGAGCATTTGGGTGGAAGTTGGTTTTGCTGTGAAGGGTAGATTTTTGTGGAAAAATTCAGGCAACTTTTTCGAAAATCACCCAAAATGCAAAAACGACCACATTTTTGGAATCCTCTCGTCGAGACGAATCGAATGGTTTTTACGAAAAATTTTGGAGCATTAGAACGAAAGTTGACTTTTCTTCCGGCGCGGCCGATTGATGGATGGTCGGCGCCGCAGAAAAATGCCCGTAACTCGGCCAAAAATTGCTCAAAATACAAAAACTAATACATTTTTGGAATCCTCTCGTCATGAACAAACGAATGGTTTTTTACCATCCCATTTCGAGCATTTGGACGGGAGATAGCTTTTTGCTGCCCGGATCTTTGATGGAGGAAAACGCCCGTAACTCGGCCAAAAATTGCTCAAAATGCAAAAACTAATACATTTTTGGAATCCTCTCGTCATGAACAAACGAATGGTTTTTTTACCATCCCATTTCGAGCATTTGGGTAGAAGTTGGTTTTTGCTGTGAAGGGTAGATTTATGGGGAAGACCTCGCGCACAAAAATTCTGGTAACTTTTTCGAAAATCACCCAAAATGCAATAACTAATACATTTTCGGAATCCTCTCGTCAAGCACTGTGGAATGGTTTTTCATCATTCAATTTCGAGCATTTGGGTGAGAGATAATATTGGTTTTCGCAAATTGCAGATTGAGAAAAATGCTGGTTACTCGGTCGGGAATTGCTCAAAATGCAAAAACTAATACATTTTTCGGAAATCGCTCGTCAAGCACTGTGGAATGGTTTTTTACCATCGCATTTCGAGCATTTGGGTGGAAGTTGGTTTTTTGCTGTGAAGGGTAGATTTTTGTGGAAAAATTCAGGCAACTTTTTCGAAAATCACCCAAAATGCAAAAACGACCACATTTTTGGAATCCTCTCGTCGAGACGAATCGAATGGTTTTTTTACGAAAAATTTTGGAGCATTAGAACGAAAGTTGACTTTTCTTCCGGCGCGGCCGATTGATGGATGGTCGGCGCCGCAGAAAAATGCCCGTAACTCGGCCAAAACTTGCTCAAAATACAAAAACTAATACATTTTTGGAATCCTCTCGTCATGAACAAACGAATGGTTTTTTTACCATCCCATTTCGAGCATTTGGACGGGAGATAGCTTTTTTGCTGCCCGGATATTTGATGGAGGAAAACGCCCGTAACTCGGCCAAAAACTGCTCAAAATGCAAAAACTAATACATTTTTGGAATCCTCTCGTCATGAACAAACGAATGGTTTTTTTACCATCCCATTTCGAGCATTTGGGTAGAAGTTGGTTTTTTGCTGTGAAGGGTAGATTTATGGGGAAGACCTCGCGCACAAAAATTCTGGTAACTTTTTCGAAAATCACCCAAAATGCAATAACTAATACATTTTCGGAATCCTCTCGTCAAGCACTGTGGAATGGTTTTTTGACCATCGCATTTCGAGCATTTGGGTGGAAGTTGGTTTTTTGCTGTGAAGGGTAGATTTTTGTGGAAAAATTCAGGCAACTTTTTCGAAAATCACCCAAAATGCAAAAACGACCACATTTTTGGAATCCTCTCGTCGAGACGAATCGAATGGCTTTTTTACGAAAAATTTTGGAGCATTAGAACGAAAGTTGACTTTTCTTCCGGCGCGGCCGATTGATGGATGGTCGGCGCCGCAGAAAAATGCCCGTAACTCGGCCAAAAATTGCTCAAAATACAAAAACTAATACATTTTTGGAATCCTCTCTTCATGAACAAACGAATGGTTTTTTTACCATCCCATTTCGAGCATTTGGACGGGAGATAGCTTTTTTGCTGCCCGGATATTTGATGGAGGAAAACGCCCGTAACTCGGCCAAAAATTGCTCAAAATGCAAAAACTAATACATTTTTGGAATCCTCTCGTCATGAACAAACGAATGGTTTGTTTACCATCCCATTTCGAGCATTTGGGTAGAAGTTGGTTTTTTGCTGTGAAGGGTAGATTTATGGGGAAGACCTCGCGCACAAAAATTCTGGTAACTTTTTCGAAAATCACCCAAAATGCAATAACTAATACATTTTCGGAATCCTCTCGTCAAGCACTGTGGAATGGTTTTTTTACCATCGCAGTTCGAGCATTTGGGTGGAAGTTGGTTTTTTGCTGTGAAGGGTAGATTTTTGTGGAAAAATTCAGGCAACTTTTTCGAAAATCACCCAAAATGCAAAAACGACCACATTTTTGGAATCCTCTCGTCGAGACGAATCGAATGGTTTTTTTACGAAAAATTTTGGAGCATTAGAACGAAAGTTGACTTTTCTTCCGGCGCGGCCGATTGATGGATGGTCGGCGCCGCAGAAAAATGCCCGTAACTCGGCCAAAAATTGCTCAAAATACAAAAACTAATACATTTTTGGAATCCTCTCGTCATGAACAAACGAATGGTTTTTTTACCATCCCATTTCGAGCATTTGGACGGGAGATAGCTTTTTTGCTGCCCGGATATTTGATGGAGGAAAACGCCCGTAACTCGGCCAAAAATTGCTCAAAATGCAAAAACTAATACATTTTTGGAATCCTCTCGTCATGAACAAACGAATGGTTTTTTTACCATCCCATTTCGAGCATTTGGGTAGAAGTTGGTTTTTTGCTGTGAAGGGTAGATTTATGGGGAAGACCTCGCGCACAAAAATTCTGGTAACTTTTTCGAAAATCACCCAAAATGCAATAACTAATACATTTTCGGAATCCTCTCGTCAAGCACTGTGGAATGGTTTTTTCATCATTCAATTTCGAGCATTTGGGTGAGAGATAATATTGGTTTTCGCAAATTGCAGATTGAGAAAAATGCTGGTTACTCGGTCGGGAATTGCTCAAAATGCAAAAACTAATACATTTTCGGAAATCGCTCGTCAAGCACTGTGGAATGGTTTTTTTACCATCGCATTTCGAGCATTTGGGTGGAAGTTGGTTTTTTGCTGTGAAGGGTAGATTTTTGTGGAAAAATTCAGGCAACTTTTTCGAAAATCACCCAAAATGCAAAAACGACCACATTTTTGGAATCCTCTCGTCGAGACGAATCGAAGGGTTTTTTTACGAAAAATTTTGGAGCATTAGAACGAAAGTTGACTTTTCTTCCGGCGCGGCCGATTGATGGATGGTCGGCGCCGCAGAAAAATGCCCGTAACTCGGCCAAAAATTGCTCAAAATACAAAAACTAATACATTTTTGGAATCCTCTCGGCATGAACAAACGAATGGTTTTTTACCATCCCATTTCGAGCATTTGGACGGGAGATAGCTTTTGCTGCCCGGATATTTGACGAAGAAAAACGCCCGTAACTCGGCCAAAAATTGCTCAAAATGCAAAAACTAATACATTTTTGGAATCCTCTCGTCATGAACAAACGAATGGTTTTTACCATCGCATTTCGAGCATTTGGGTAGAAGTTGGTTTTTTGCTGTGAAGGGTAGATTTATGGGGAAGACCTCGCGCACAAAAATTCTGGTAACTTTTTCGAAAATCACCCAAAATGCAATAACTAATACATTTTCGGAATCCTCTCGTCAAGCACTGTGGAATGGTTTTTTTACCATCGCATTTCGAGCATTTGGGTGGAAGTTGGTTTTTTGCTGTGAAGGGTAGATTTTTGTGGAAAAATTCAGGCAACTTTTTCGAAAATCACCCAAAATGCAAAAACGACCACATTTTTGGAATCCTCTCGTCGAGACGAATCGAATGGTTTTTTTACGAAAAATTTTGGAGCATTAGAACGAAAGTTGACTTTTCTTCCGGCGCGGCCGATTGATGGATGGTCGGCGCCGCAGAAAAATGCCCGTAACTCGGCCAAAAATTGCTCAAAATACAAAAACTAATACATTTTTGGAATCCTCTCGTCATGAACAAACGAATGGTTTTTACCATCCCATTTCGAGCATTTGGACGGGAGATAGCTTATTTGCTGCCCGGATATTTGATGGAGGAAAACGCCCGTAACTCGGCCAAAAATTGCTCAAAATGCAAAAACTAATACATTTTTGGAATCCTCTCGTCATGAACAAACGAATGGTTTTTTTACCATCCCATTTCGAGCATTTGGGTAGAAGTTGGTTTTTTGCTGTGAAGGGTAGATTTATGGGGAAGACCTCGCGCACAAAAATTCTGGTAACTTTTTCGAAAATCACCCAAAATGCAATAACTAATACATTTTCGGAATCCTCTCGTCAAGCACTGTGGAATGGTTTTTTTACCATCGCATTTCGAGCATTTGGGTGGAAGTTGGTTTTTGTCTGTGATGGGTAGATTTTTGTGGAAAAATTCAGGCAACTTTTTCGAAAATCACCCAAAATGCAAAAACGACCACATTTTTGGAATCCTCTCGTCGAGACGAATCGAATGGTTTTTTTACGAAAAATTTTGGAGCATTAGAACGAAAGTTGACTTTTCTTCCGGCGCGGCCGATTGATGGATGGTCGGCGCCGCAGAAAATGCCCGTAACTCGGCCAAAAATTGCTCAAAATACAAAAACTAATACATTTTTGGAATCCTCTCGTCATGAACAAACGAATGGTTTTTTTACCATCCCATTTCGAGCATTTGGACGGGAGATAGCTTTTTTGCTGCCCGGATATTTGATGGAGTAAAACGCCCGTAACTCGGCCTTTAATTGCTCAAAATGCAAAAACTAATACATGTTTGGAATCCTCTCGTCATGAACAAACGAATGGTTTTTACCATCCCATTTCGAGCATTTGGGTAGAAGTTGGTTTTTGCTGTGAAGGGTAGATTTATGGGGAAGACCTCGCGCACAAAAATTCTGGTAACTTTTTCGAAAATCACCCAAAATGCAATAACTAATACATTTTCGGAATCCTCTCGTCAAGCACTGTGGAATGGTTTTTTTACCATCGCATTTCGAGCATTTGGGTGGAAGTTGGTTTTTTGCTGTGAAGGGTAGATTTTTGTGGAAAAATTCAGGCAACTTTTTCGAAAATCACCCAAAATGCAAAAACGACCACATTTTTGGAATCCTCTCGTCGAGACGAATCGAATGGTTTTTTTACGAAAAATTTTGGAGCATTAGAACGAAAGTTGACTTTTCTTCCGGCGCGGCCGATTGATGGATGGTCGGCGCCGCAGAAAAATGCCCGTAACTCGGCCAAAAATTGCTCAAAATACAAAAACTAATACATTTTTGGAATCCTCTCGTCATGAACAAACGAATGGTTTTTTTACCATCCCATTTCGAGCATTTGGACGGGAGATAGCTTTTTTGCTGCCCGGATATTTGATGGAGGAAAACGCCCGTAACTCGGCCAAAAATTGCTCAAAATGCAAAAACTAATACATTTTTGGAATCCTCTCGTCATGAACAAACGAATGGTTTTTTTACCATCCCATTTCGAGCATTTGGGTAGAAGTTGGTTTTTTGCTGTGAAGGGTAGATTTATGGGGAAGACCTCGCGCACAAAAATTCTGGTAACTTTTTCGAAAATCACCCAAAATGCAATAACTAATACATTTTCGGAATCCTCTCGTCAAGCACTGTGGAATGGTTTTTTTACCATCGCATTTCGAGCATTTGGGTGGAAGTTGGTTTTTTGCTGTGAAGGGTAGATTTTTGTGGAAAAATTCAGGCAACTTTTTCGAAAATCACCCAAAATGCAAAAACGACCACATTTTTGGAATCCTCTCGTCGAGACGAATCGAATGGTTTTTTTACGAAAAATTTTGGAGCATTAGAACGAAAGTTGACTTTTCTTCCGGCGCGGCCGATTGATGGATGGTCGGCGCCGCAGAAAAATGCCCGTAACTCGGCCAAAAATTGCTCAAAATACAAAAACTAATACATTTTTGGAATCCTCTCGTCATGAACAAACGAATGGTTTTTTTACCATCCCATTTCGAGCATTTGGACGGGAGATAGCTTTTTTGCTGCCCGGATATTTGATGGAGGAAAACGCCCGTAACTCGGCCAAAAATTGCTCAAAATGCAAAAACTAATACATTTTTGGAATCCTCTCGTCATGAACAAACGAATGGTTTTTTTACCATCCCATTTCGAGCATTTGGGTAGAAGTTGGTTTTTTGCTGTGAAGGGTAGATTTATGGGGAAGACCTCGCGCACAAAAATTCTGGTAACTTTTTCGAAAATCACCCAAAATGCAATAACTAATACATTTTCGGAATCCTCTCGTCAAGCACTGTGGAATGGTGTTTTTACCATCGCATTTCGAGCATTTGGGTGGAAGTTGGTTTTTTGCTGTGAAGGGTAGATTTTTGTGGAAAAATTCAGGCAACTTTTTCGAAAATCACCCAAAATGCAAAAACGACCACATTTTTGGAATCCTCTCGTCGAGACGAATCGAATGGTTTTTTTACGAAAAATTTTGGAGCATTAGAACGAAAGTTGACTTTTCTTCCGGCGCGGCCGATTGATGGATGGTCGGCGCCGCAGAAAAATGCCCGTAACTCGGCCAAAAATTGCTCAAAATACAAAAACTAATACATTTTTGGAATCCTCTCGTCATGAACAAACGAATGGTTTTTTTACCATCCCATTTCGAGCATTTGCGTAGAAGTTGGTTTTTTGCTATGAAGGGTAGATTTATGAGGAAGACCTCGCGCACAAAAATTCTGGTAACTTTTTCGAAAATCACCCAAAATGCAAAAACTAATACATTTTCGGAATCCTCTCGTCAAGCACTGTGGAATGGTTTTTTCACCATTCAATTTCGAGCATTTGGGTGAGAGATAATATTGGTTTTCGCAAATTGCAGATTGAGAAAAATGCTGGTTACTCGGTCGGGAATTGCTCAAAATGCAAAAACTAATACATTTTCGGAATCCTCTCGTCAAGCACTGTGGAATGGTTTTTTTACCATCGCATTTCGAGCATTTGGGTGGAAGTTGGTTTTTTGCTGTGAAGGGTAGATTTTTGTGGAAAAATTCAGGCAACTTTTTCGAAAATCACCCAAAATGCAAAAACGACCACATTTTTGGAATCCTCTCGTCGAGACGAATCGAATGGTTTTTTTACGAAAAATTTTGGAGCATTAGAACGAAAGTTGACTTTTCTTCCGGCGCGGCCGATTGATGGATGGTCGGCGCCGCAGAAAAATGCCCGTAACTCGGCCAAAAATTGCTCAAAATACAAAAACTAATACATTTTTGGAATCCTCTCGTCATGAACAAACGAATGGTTTTTTTACCATCCCATTTCGAGCATTTGCGTAGAAGTTGGTTTTTTGCTATGAAGGGTAGATTTATGAGGAAGACCTCGCGCACAAAAATTCTGGTAACTTTTTCGAAAATCACCCAAAATGCAAAAACTAATACATTTTCGGAATCCTCTCGTCAAGCACTGTGGAATGGTTTTTTCACCATTCAATTTCGAGCATTTGGGTGAGAGATAATATTGGTTTTCGCAAATTGCAGATTGAGAAAAATGCTGGTTACTCGGTCGGGAATTGCTCAAAATGCAAAAACTAATACATTTTCGGAAACCTCTCGTCAAAGCACTGTGGAATGGTTTTTTTACCATCGCATTTCGAGCATTTGGGTGGAAGTTGGGTTTTTGCTGTGAAGGGTAGATTTTTGTGGAAAAATTCAGGCAACTTTTTCGAAAATCACCCAAAATGCAAAAACGACCACATTTTTGGAATCCTCTCGTCGAGACGAATCGAATGGTTTTTTTACGAAAAATTTTGGAGCATTAGAACGAAAGTTGACTTTTCTTCCGGCGCGGCCGATTGATGGATGGTCGGCGCCGCAGAAAAATGCCCGTAACTCGGCCAAAAATTGCTCAAAATACAAAAACTAATACATTTTTGGAATCCTCTCGTCATGAACAAACGAATGGTTTTTTTACCATCCCATTTCGAGCATTTGGGTAGAAGTTGGTTTTTTGCTGTGAAGGGTAGATTTATGGGGAAGACCTCGCGCACAAAAATTCTGGTAACTTTTTCGAAAATCACCCAAAATGCAATAACTAATACATTTTCGGAATCCTCTCGTCAAGCACTGTGGAATGGTTTTTTTACCATCGCATTTCGAGCATTTGGGTGGAAGTTGGTTTTTTGCTGTGAAGGGTAGATTTTTGTGGAAAAATTCAGGCAACTTTTTCGAAAATCACCCAAAATGCAAAAACGACCACATTTTTGGAATCCTCTCGTCGAGACGAATCGAATGGTTTTTTTACGAAAAATTTTGGAGCATTAGAACGAAAGTTGACTTTTCTTCCGGCGCGGCCGATTGATGGATGGTCGGCGCCGCAGAAAAATGCCCGTAACTCGGCCAAAAATCACCCAAAATGCAAAAACTAATACATTTTCGGAATCCTCTCGTCAAGCACTGTGGAATGGTTTTTTCATCATTCAATTTCGAGCATTTGGGTGAGAGATAATATTGGTTTTCGCAAATTGCAGATTGAGAAAAATGCTGGTTACTCGGTCGGGAATTGCTCAAAATGCAAAAACTAATACATTTTCGGAAACCTCTCGTCGAGCACTGTGGAATGGTTTTTTTACCATCGCATTTCGAGCATTTGGGTGGAAGTTGGTTTTTTGCTGTGAAGGGTAGATTTTTGTGGAAAAATTCAGGCAACTTTTTCGAAAATCACCCAAAATGCAAAAACGACCACATTTTTGGAATCCTCTCGTCGAGACGAATCGAATGGTTTTTTTACGAAAAATTTTGGAGCATTAGAACGAAAGTTGACTTTTCTTCCGGCGCGGCCGATTGATGGATGGTCGGCGCCGCAGAAAAATGCCCGTAACTCGGCCAAAAATTGCTCAAAATACAAAAACTAATACATTTTTGGAATCCTCTCGTCATGAACAAACGAATGGTTTTTTTACCATCCCATTTCGAGCATTTGCGTAGAAGTTGGTTTTTTGCTATGAAGGGTAGATTTATGGGGAAGACCTCGCGCACAAAAATTCTGGTAACTTTTTCGAAAATCACCCAAAATGCAAAAACTAATACATTTTCGGAATTCTCTCGTCAAGCACTGTGGAATGGTTTTTTCAACATTCAATTTCGAGCATTTGGGTGAGAGATAATATTGGTTTTCGCAAATTGCAGATTGAGAAAACCTTACGCATTCTGCGTAAGGTAACCGACTTTTCCACAAACGTCGGTGTAGAAAATTAAATTTACTTTCGTTCAACTATTCACAAATATTGAGTATATTGAAGAGTACCAAACTTGAAATTTTGGACTCCTAGGCACCCATGTACACTAGGGTATCCAGGGAAGGGGCTCAAATCGAAATAAAATAAGTTTTAAAAAAATACCAAATTCGAAATCAGCGACCCAAAAAATATCAAACTGCGCTGTTTTACAAACTTTTTAATGCTAATATTCAAATTATTTACGTTTCAAGCTTGCATTAAGAAATTAAAAAAACGGCAGTTCACAAATTTTAAGCCTACCGAGGGACGACTTAGGAACATGTAGAGGATTCAAATCGAAAAACAAAGAACTAATTCGGAATCAGCGACCAAAAAATCATCAGTTTATGCCCTTTTACAAAGTTTTTTTTACAAACTTTTTAATGCCAGAATGCGTTTAAGCCTACCGAGAGACGGTGTACCTCAACCGATCGGGCTGAAAATTTTTCTGTAGGGTCCTTAAACCTTTCTTTGCCAATCCTGAAAATTTCAGCTCAATCGGTTCTGTAGTTTTAGAGAAATCGAAATTTTAAGCGCAATGCAACTTTTACCTTGGTTGTTTCAAATTTCGGCTAAGTCCCACCTCCAACCCCTAAAAAACACAAAAAGTTCAATATCTCGAAAACGGCTGAACCGATTTTAAATCGGTTTGAAAATCTCAAAACTACATAAAAAATGCTATCTTTTGGGATCATTGTCCCCTTCTGGAGCTACACATCTTTTGAGTTTAATGCGAATTTCGAGTATTGGACCCTCCTTTGCATCCTTTGAGGATCGTTTTTGACCAAAGGAGGGGCCTCCCAAAAAACGCCTGTATAGCAAGTTGTAGAGAATTAAATTTGCTTTCGACAATGAGTCATTAGATTTTTTGAGGATGCCTAGTTTTCAAATTATTCGAGCTTCAAGTTTCAGTAAGCTATTGAAAAAAACTGTTTACACATTTTAAGCCTACCGAGAGACGGTGGACCTCAACCGATCGGGCTGAAAATTTTTCTGTAGGGTCCTCAAACCTTTTTTTGCCAATCCTGAAAATTTCAGCTCAATCGGTTCAGTAGTTTTAGAGAAATCGAAATTTTAAGCGCAATGCAACTTTTACCTTGGTTGCTTCAAATTTCGGCTAAGTCCCACCCCCCAACCCCTAAAAAACACAAAAAGTTCAATATCTCGAAAACGGCTGGACCGATTTTAAATCGGTTTGAAAATCTCAAAACTACGTAAAAAATGCTATCTTTTGGGATCATTGTCCCCTTCTGGAGCTACACAGTTTTCGAGTTTAATCGCGGACAAAATTATACATAAACATATAAATATATAAATATACAGGCATGGCAAAGCACTGCGAGACCCGTTTTGGAAACGGTGCTATCACTGCGAGGCCCGATTTTACACTGCGAGACCCGAAATCGGGTCTCGCAACGTCATGCCATGTTGAGTGGTTTTTCATGATGTATGCATACTCAGGAGGCCGTAGGCGAATTTTTTTTTCGGGCCTCGCAGTGTCATTTGCATATCTTTATATACAAATTACCTCGCCTCTCTGCACACAGCAACACATGGAAACTTCGACCATGCGCCATTCGAATACGAATTGAGCTAGCGGCATGGCGCTTGCGCAGCGAGATTCGTCTCGTTTTCGGCTATTTTTTCCGCTACACACATCGGCCTTAATACCTGACCCTTCATTTATGCCCATTTTTGAAAATTCGGGCCTGACAGTGCCTGTATCATCTCCTTTTGCAAAGCGGGCCTCGCAATGATAGTACGATCCATATATATATATATATATATACACACAAATCTATCAAGGTGAGATCCGATAAGAATTTGGGTAACCTGAGATCCACCTTTAAAGTTGCATATTTTGAAATATATAGGAGAGCAAATAGTTATTTTGCCGCTTTTAAATCATTTCCGCAATAGAGGGGTAAGAAATGATGACCTTTTTTTTTCATGATAAATTTTAGAAACGTGAGATCCGTTGAGAAAAAACGGAAAGATGAGATCTTATACACATATACAAATGTAATTAGAGGTAAGGTGAGATCCAGCGGTGTTGTCAGAAATTAGGTACTATTTTAGTCTCATATTATATTTAATTCGTGTTCCGCGAGATTCTAAGGTATTGAAGAATGGCTAAGGGTCGAAATTAATAAAGAATGGCCAAAGGGACATTTTCTCTCCTGTAATGGGGCACTCTTATCATTTTTAAACCGGGTAAAATTTAGGTTTGTATTGAATTATTTTTAAAATAATTAATTTGTTCAATTATTTGAAATTTTATTTTGAATTTTAAAAATTAAAAATAGAAAAAATTATGATTAGACATAGGTACTTACTCTCTTAATTTGAATCAGTCAAAATTGACTGATTTTAATTTAAGAATTTACTGATTGAATAAGTGAATTTTCATTTCTGAATCTGTAAAAATGAAATTTTACTGATTTATTGATGAAAATTCATTATTTGAGTTTTTATTTTTTCACTAGTTGGCAATAAAATGTCACTGATTAAAAGGAAAATCAGTGAAATTTGACTGATTATCAGGGAATTGATTTTCTCTATTTCATCAGTAAATTTTGACATTTTTGACTAATTCAAATTTAGAGAGTAGGTACTTGTGAAAATTCACTGAAAATACACTCGAATAAGTGCCCTAAAATTTTTTGAAAAATCAGTGAATTTCTTTGAAAAATCAGCGAAAATCCACTGAAAATGGCAGGATTTCCTTTGATTTTTCCTACGCTGCAATTCTGACTCTTTCAGTGACTTTTCATAGACTCGAAATGAAAGAATAGAATCAAAATTCAAGTGAATGGTCATTTAAAATTTTTAAAGCAAAAAAATAATTTTTCAGGCTCTAAAACCCTGATTAATTAAATTTCTTGGTCATTTATTGCGATTCTCAAGGAAGTCGAGTCAATAGATTGTGAATCACAGCAGAAAAACGTATGAGACGAAAGTTTAAAAAAAATGGCAGTCATTCAAAAATTTTTTTAATCATATCCAAATGTGTTTTTTGGAGAGAAGGGGTCTGTAGTCTTGTCACTCCGACTCTGGCTCCAACATTTTCAAAAAAGTGGCTCCGGATTTTTAAAAAATCGTCCGGAGAAGGCTCTTCTCTCTTCAGTTTTGCTCCGGAATTCTGTTCACTCCAAAATCTTTTTAAAAATGCTTTCGGTGCCAAAAAAATCACTCGAATTCCGTCCACGTTCTCCTCTAGCTCCGCACCCATCCCAGTTTTTCTAAGGTCTTGAAATCATTTCTGGACATTTTTTTTTAGCCCCAAAGATGAAAATTCTTGGCTAAGTAATAGTTTTAAATTTTAAAGCTTCACCCTAACCTTAGAGGTAGATTTTTCAATTTGTGAAACAAACGATCCAATTTGTGGACTCTCCTCAAAATAGAGTATTTCGATTTTCATTCCATGATTCAATTAAAATTTTTCAATCTTGGTTACCTACATTCAAAAATGCTCCTAACATGGATTTATGAAATAAAAAAAAAAGAAATTTTGATACCAGACTTGATCAAGTTGAAAATTTATTAGTTTTGATCAAAGATTGAAGAATTGGTTTGAAGTCAAAATAATTTCAGACATGGAATCAGGAGCTTTGAAATTCTCTCTTTTGTCCAAATGTGTATTTCACAGTTTCTCTTTGCGATTTTTCATGTGCATAAAAAACCCTCCGAAAATTAATTTTTTGAAAATCTTGATTTTTCTAGTGCTGCAATTTTGACTTTTTTTCGATGACTTTTCTCTCATTCAAAATGAAAGATTAGGATCAAGCATAAAATGGCAATTAAAATTTTTTGAGTGGTATAAACAATATTTAAGCACCAACCCCCTAATTTTCAATTTTTTTGGTCATTATCACAACAGAAAAATTTATAAGGCGACTGATCACTCAAATTGTTATTCAAAAAAATTTTCAGTCACGGAAGTAGGTTTTTCCAGGGACTCGGAGAGGGTAGGTTGATGGCTTCTGCTCCAACTCCAAAAAACTCATCCAGGAGAGGCCTTCCTCTCTCTGGATTCGATTCCAACTCTGAAATTTTTGATCAGAATCTCTCCGGCACTTGCTCTAGGACTACATATTTAAAAGAAGTGCCTCCGACTCTGAGTGCTGAGATTTTTTCAAGTGCCTCCGGCTTTAGTTCAGAAAAAACATTCCAGGAAAGGCTCTCCTTCCTCCGGTTTCACCCCATGGTTGCTGTTTTCTTGATCTTTTTGTTTTGTCCCAAACTTGAGAAGTCAGTGTCAAAGAATAGAGAGTTCAGACCGAAAATGGGAGATTTTAAAAATTATTGAGCGAGGTATCTAAATCCATGTTGTTTGATAGCCCAAAATCCATTTTTTGAATTATTTACTCTTCAGATGCAAAATTATGTCCTCGGAGAGATGAGTTGCGGCAAAAATTAAAAATATTCCAATATTGTTTTAATTATTAAAATCAATGGTTTTGGTCTTTCTGAATTTATGTACCCAATGAATCTATTTCTCACCCAAACTTGAAAGTAGGTTCTCAATTAATAGGTGTAATCAAAATTTGAAATTGTTGGCAGAGTAGTTTTCAATTTTGAAATGTTGGTTTTATCCCAGGAGGGAGACTTTCAAGTTTGGGGGCAAAGTGACCTCATAAAAGAATGCTTATGAGCCAAAATAATAGATTTCAATGCATCTCTCGATAAAACCAAAACATTTTCAATTTTTATCCAAATCTACTTTTTTTAGAATCCACTTTTGTACCAAAAATCAAAATTTTGACTCACCCTCTATTTTTCAATGGTTAAATGGGGTTTCGGGATCAAGAAGACCTCATTAATGGATCGAGGAGCATAGAAATTTTCCTCCTTTATAGGTGACTAATTTTTTTTCGGATGTCTAATTGAATTTCCTTGAAATTTTCAATTCGATCCCTATCTTCTTTAAGAGGTATGTCAATGCAAATGCACAGTTTTGAGATTAAGTACATATAAAAGAAAATACAAAATAATATTCTAGAAAAGATCTACGCCTACTTCTGGCACTATTTCCCTCAAGCATGAATGCGGGGTCTCAGTGAATAGGTGGCTTGATCAAAGTAAAAAATTCTTGGCTAAGTAATTTTAAATTTTAAAGCCTCACTCTCACTTCGGAAGTAGATTTTCGAATTTGTGATAAAACCCACCCCATAAAAGGATTCAATTCGCCAGAATAATGGATTTTTCTTAATTTTTCATCCAGAAGAAATTTTTATCAAAAAATATAGACTTCATTTTTCAAAGCTACGAATGTTAGAGAATTGTGCTTTAATTGATCAAAAATAGGTCACCATTATAAGTAATGTGCGATTATAGGTGATAAAATTCATAATAGATAATTTTTATGGGCTTTTCACCACCATTGGAAAATTTAAAAAATTTCCGGAGACTCTGAAACGTATCAAAATCACTTTCAATCAATTCGGGAGGTCAGAAATACAGAATACACTAATAGATCTCAATTTTTTTCGTCAGTTAATCAGATCAAATTTTTATAATATTTTGCAGAGCGATGAGGTAGTTTTGAGATGTACCTCAAATTTATGCATTTCAAAAATTTGTAAAAACTTGAGAAATGAATTTCAGCAGCTGAAATTTAGAACATATGGAGGTTCTTTTCGTTTGATTTATTTTTGTGTCGACTCAAAATTTTGGATGATTTTTGAAGGATGCAAATTCATCACACTATTCACCCCAACCTTGAAAGTTTGAAAAAATCGTGTGGTGATTCATGGAGGATGAAAATTCATTCCAAACTTAATCCCACCCAAAGAAGTTGAAAAAAATTGTGTGATGGATTTGGTATATAGGATGAAAATTATTCAATCCAAATTGATCATAGCCTGGAAAGCTCGAAAAATTTGTGGGATGATTTTCAAGGGATGAAAGCTCATTCCAAAATTCATTCTGACCTGAAAAACTCGGAAATCATCTTGTAATGATTCTTGAGGGGGTAAAAATTTTTCCTAAAATTTGTCCTGATTCAGAAGCTTGAAAATATTATGTGATAATTTAAAAAAAAAATCATTTCAAATTTCAAAGTTTGAAAAAATTGAGAGATGAATTTGAAACGGAAAAATTAACTCGAATTCATTCCAGCCTGGAAAATTCAAATAGAAGATGAGAATCAATTACAAAATCCCTCCCAGCCACAGAAGTTGAAAAAAATCGTCTTCCGGATGAAAATTTATTTCAAATTCATCCCAGCCTCGGAAGCTCGAAAGCTCGAAAAATTTGTGTGATGACTGATTTATACCTTCGATTCTGTTTCAATTCAAAATATTTATTTCATCCCATGTTTCAAAACGTTTTATAACCATTTCCAATCAACTGAAAAGGTTGAAAACAGGGCATTTTCTACAGTTTACCTCGTCACATGTGCCTTGAGTGTATTTAAAAAAAAAAAACTTTCAAGGAAATTTTCTGTCAAAAAATTTTACTTTTTGCCCACCCCAAAATTGTGTCTGCCGGACGATTTACGATTTCGAATTTTCAAAGTCAAATCTTAAGTCATTAAAGTAGTTGGAAAAATCAGAAAAATATAAGCAATCCCCTTAAGTACCTCTACCTACTCGCCAAATTAGAAAAAAATCGATCGAAAATTCAGGGAAATCGAATTTTTAGCTTGGAAATCACCAATTTAGAGCCTTTGCTAAAATTTGAGAAATGATTTCAGCGTCTGAAATTAGGGATTTGAAATTTTTCATAATGGAATTTAGATTTATTTTTGTGTCAGCTCAAAAATTTACTCAAGTTACAATATTTTTCAATCTTCTCAGGAAAATGCAAAAAAAATTCAAAAAACGTTGAAAATTGTTGAAAAATTTTCCCCCAATGATCATAAATTATCAAAAAACTGAAAATTTGAAGATTTGTGTAAAAAGCACCATACTAAATTTGATTAATTGAAATTAAAATCTGTAATTTGCGAGAACGCACAAACGAAACTGGTACAAAACTAAGAGAAAAAAAAGTGTGAGAAGCACCATGCGAAATTTGATTGATTGAACTTTAAAATCTGAAGGGCAATTATTAACGTGAGAATACGTAAAAACAAAGATTTTCCACCAAAAAATTGTAACATCAACCCAGGATGAAAAAATTTTTAAAATTTTTGAATGAATCGATTAAGTAAGTAGGTCACAATAATGGATAATTTACGACGATTATAGATGCCAAAGTTCATAGGGTCTTTTTTATCAGTTTTTCTCTATGATAGACAAATTTAAAAATTTTCTAGAGTATCTGAAACTTCATGAAAGTGTTTTCAAAGGATGTCTACCCATTTTCAGTGGTTCACTTCGTCACGTGTATTTTTAAAAAAGCTTTTCAAAAAATTTTCTGCCAAACAAGTCCAACTCCAACTTGAAGTTACAAATTTTAAAAAATTCGGTTTCATGCAATCAAATAGGTCATCATACGGGCATCCACGAGGATTAAAGACTGTAAAGTTCATATCGGCTCTTTTTTTGAGGTTTTCTCCAACACTAGAAAATTCTAAAATTTCCTGGAATCTCCGAAACGTTTCAAAACTGTTTCCAATTGATTCAAGAGGTTGGAAACAAATTATCTACCCTTTTTCAGCTATTTGCCTCATCACGTACCCCCTAGGCGTATTTTTAAATATTTTTCGAGAGAATTTTCTGTCAAAAAATTCCAACTCCCACTCAAGGTGACAAATTTTAAAAATTTTTTGTTCAATTGATAAAATAGGTCACAATCATGGATAATTTAAGCCGCGATGATAAAGCTGAAGTTTATATGGGTATTTTTTATGACTTTCTCTCTCAGACTGGAAAATTTTAAAATTCTCTGGAGGATCTGAAACGTCTTGGGTCTTGAACCGGTTGCAATTGATTTAAGAAGTTAGAAAAAGATTGTCTATCAGTTTTTGGCTTTTTATCTCGTCACTTGCGCCTTAGGCGTATTTTTTTGAAAATTTTTTGAGAAAGTTTTTTGTCAGAAAACTCAAAACTTCAACTCGAAAATTTCCAATTTTGAAAATTTTTGTTCAATAGATCAAATAGGTCACCAACATGAACAATTTGCGTCGATTTTCGGTGCTAAAGTTCATATAGGCTGTATTTTTTTAAAAGCTTTTTTACAAGGCGCTGGAAAATTTTCTGGAGGATGCAAAAGTCTTAAAAGTTTTTTCATTTGATGTAAGAGGCTGAGAACAGGGTATCTACCAATTTTCAGCTCTTTACTTCGCTACACGTGCGCCGTGGGCGTATTTTCAATTTTTTCGGGAAAATTCTCTGACAAAAAATTCAAACTTCAATTCAAGGTTACAAATTTTTGCAAATTTTTCTTCAATTAATCAAAAATACCTACATGTCACCAATGTTGTTCATCCGCATTATAGGTGCTGAAGTTCACATTATCCATTTTTATCGAATATCCTCTAGCGTGCCAGGAAATTTAAGAATTTTCTAGAGGCTTTGAGACATCTCGAAATCGTTTCCGGTCGATTCGAGATGTTCAAAAAAGGGTATACCAAATTTCAGTTTTGTTCGTTGATCAGATCAAAGATTTTCATTTGGCTGGGTGATGTGTAATTATAGGAATTTTAAAAGGCATCGGTGCAGTAAAGGGTCACTTGGCCTTTGATGGAACTTGATGAAAATTTTTAGTGCGTTCCATTTGCCTTTGTAGAAAATAATTTTAGAGTGCATGCACGAACTTTTATCTTACCTCTGGAAGGGCTGACACCCCAAACTTAGTGATTTCTAAATTGAAAATGCCATCATCACGAATTATCAATAAATTTCTTGGGGTACAGAAATGATTTTTTACTTCAAAGTTTTCCAAAATACTTTACTAAATCTCTGAGAATTTTTTAAGATTTTTTCAGCTGGTTGACTTTGGTCAAATATTCAATGAACCGTGAAAAATTGATGAAAAGCAGAAATTTTAAAGAACAGAACTGATTTCTCAGATTTTCACTCCAGTTTTTTGAATATTTGATCAACTTGCATCACTCGAAAATATCTGTGAAAATTCTAATAAAATTCCAAGAGGCGTGAACTACTTTGAAATACTTGTCTCCAACGACGATTTAAAATTTTCAAAATCGAATTCAAGGTCATTAATGTGGTAAGAAGAAGTGAAAAAATTTATGGGTTTTACTTTTTAACAAGTACATATCTCTACCTACGCGCCAAGTTTGAAAAAAATCGATTAAAATTTAAAAATTCAGGGAGACGGAATTTTTTTCTCGTAAATCACATATTTTGGAGCCTAATCCTCCCCTCGGGACAGCTGAAAATTGGCTTAGACGCTCTAGAACTATCTTATATAATTGAATGATAAAAAATTATGATGAAGCTTCACCAGAGGCCAAACGACCCCCCATAGCCTTTGCTAGAGAATTCGAGAAATGAATTTCACCTTCTGAAATTTATGATAAATGGATTTTTCTTATGGAGTAATTTTTATTTTGTTTTGTTCCGACTAAAAATGGTGCTCAACTTCAGATATTTTTCAATTTTTTCAAAAAATTGCTAAAATTTTTTCATAAATTCTCCGAAATGATTACTGAAAATCATCTAAGTGAAAAAAAAGTGTGAGAAGCACCATGCGAAATTTGATTGATTGAACTTTAAAATCTGAAGGGCAATTATTAACGTGAGAATACGTAGAAACAAAGCGAATACATGAGATTTTCCACCAAAAAATTACAACCTCAACCCAGGCTGACAAATTTTTTAAATTTTTGAATAAATCGATTAAGTAGATCACAATAATGGATAATTTACCACGATTATAGATGCGAAAGTTCATACGGGTCCTTTTTATAAGCTTTTCTGTATGATAGACAAATTTAAAAAATTTCTGGAGGATCTGAAACTTCATGGAAGTGTTTTCAATTGATTTAAATGTTAGAAAAAGGGTGTCTACCCATTTTTAGCGGTTTACTTCGTCCCATGTACCCAGCATGTATTTTTAAAAAAAGCTTTTCAAAAAACTTTCTGTCAAAAAAATCCAACTCCAACTTAAAGTTACAAATTTTGGAAATTTGGCTTCATGCAATCAAATAGGTCATCATAAGGGCATTCGTGAGGATTGAAGGCTGTAAAGTTCATATGGGCTCTTTTTGTGAGGTTTTCTCCAACACCAGAAAATTTTCTGGAATCTCCGGAACATCTCAAAACTATTTTTCAATTGATTCAAGAGATAAGGAACAGGTTATCTACCATTTTTCAATTATTTACCTCATCACGTGCACCCTGGGCGTATTTTTAAATATTTTTCGAGAGAATTTTCTGTCAAGAAATTCCAACTCCAACTCAAGGTGACAAATTTTAAACTTTTTTTTGTTAAATTAATCAAATAGGTAGGTTACAATCATGAATATTTTAAACCGCGATGATAGATGCTGAAGTTGATATGGATATTTTTTATGACTTTTTCTCTCAGACTGGAAAATTTTAAAATTCTCTGAAGGATCTGAAACGTCTTGGAACTGTTTGCAATTGATTTAAGAAGTTAGAAAAAGGATGTATACCATTTTTTAGTTTTTTACCTCGTCACATGCGCCTTAGACGTATTTTTTTTCAATTTTTGAGAGAATTTTTTGTCAGAAAAGTCAAAACTTCAACTCAAAAGTTACCAATTTTGAAAATTTTTGTTCAAAAGATCAAATAGGTACTCAAATAGATCACCAACATGGACAATTTGCGTCGATTTTAGGTGCTTAAGTTCATATAGGCTGTATTTTTTTTTAGCTTTTCTTCAAGGCTGAAAAATTTTTTGGAGGATGCAAAACGTCTTGAAACTTTTTTCAATTACATGGTATCTACCAATTTTCAGCTCTTTACCACACTACACGTGCACCGTGGACGTATTTTAAATTTTTTCCGGGAAAATTCTCTGACAAAAAATTCAAACTTCAATTCAAGGTTACAAATTTTTGCAAATTTTTACATAGGTCACCAATGTTTTTCATTCATATTATAGGTGCTGAGGTTCACATTATTCATTTTTAACGGATATCCTCTAGCGTGCCAGGAAATTTAAGAATTTTCTAGAGGCTTTGAGACATCTCGAACTTGTTTCGGGTCGATTCGAGGTCAAAAAAGAGTATAGCAAATTTCAGTTTTGTTCACTGATCAGATCAAAGTTTTTCATTTGGCTGAGAGATGGGTAATAATATAGGAATTTCAAAAGGCATCGGTGCAGTAAAAGGCCATTTGGTCTTTGGTAGAACTTGACGAAAATTTTTAATGCGTTCGATTTACCTCTGCAGAAAATAATTTTAGAGTGCATGGACGAACTTTTATCTCACCTCTGAGGAGTCGAGACCCCAAACTTGGTGATTTCTAAGTTGAAAATGCCATCATCACAAATTATCATTTCTTGTGGGTACTTAAAAAATTTTTCACACTTTTCCGACCACTTTAATGATCTTGAACTCGACTCGACTTTGAAAATTCAAAATCACTCTGGGAGACACAATTTCGGGAAAGGCAGAAAAATTATTTTTTTCTTCAAAGTTTTCAAAAGTACTTTAGCAAATCTCTAAGAATTTTTTCAGATTTTTTCAGCTGGTTGACTTTGATCAAATATTCAATGAAACGTGAAAAATTGATGAAAAATAGAAAGTTTAAAGAACAGAACTGATTTTTCAGATTCTCACGCCATTTTTTTGAATATTAGATCAACTTACATCACTCGAAAATATGTGAGAAAATTCTAATAAAATTCCAAGAGGTGTGAACTACTTTGAAATACTTGTCTCCAACGACGATTTAAAATTTTTAAAATCGAATTCAAGGTCATTAATGTGGTAAAAAGAAGCGGAAAAAATTGATGAGTTTTACCTTTATCAAGTACATGTCTCTACCTACTTGCCAAGTTTGAAAAAAAATCAATTAAAAATTCGGAAGATGGAATTTTTCACTCGTAAATCACAAATTTTGGGGCCTCGCCACCCCCCTCCGGGGGGGGGGGAGAAATGAAAATTTGCTTAGGCACTCTAGAACTCACCATAGGCCAAATGACTCTTATCCTTACCACTACAGAACTTTTGCTAAAATTGGAGAAATGAATTTCATCTTCTGAAATTTGGGATATGGATTTTTGTTAAAGAGTAATTTCAATTCCGACTGAAAATTATGCTCGACTCAAAATAGGTAGGGGAGACCGGGGCTAGTTGACTATAGGGGTAAGTTGACAATGTCGCTATAACTTTTTTTATTTCAACGTTGGCGACCCTGGAGTTGGATTAGAATGTGCCCCTACTTTGAGCGCATAATCCGCTTAGCTTACGAACACCAACCTGACGAACGTAGACCTTTTAGAGTGATATGTGTGTTTTTTGAAATGTCAAAAAAATATTTTTTCGAGAAAGAAAGGTCTGTAATTTTTTTATGAAGGTGTTTTTCGAAATTTTAATTAGCTAAGGGGTAATTTTAAAGTGTTTTCTATTCGTTTATGGTGGAGTCGGGACTCTGAATGCCTTAAATCACCGAAAAATTCCACTTCGAAAAAAAAACAAGGTTCGGGGTAAATTGACACAAATCTTCCGGGGTAAGTTGACACGTGCAATTTAAATCACCTTCGGCCCATGTTTTCAAAAAAGAGATGAGACATTACCGAAAAAAAATTTCACTTTTAGCAACTTTTTTGCTACATTTACGATGTTTTTTGATGAAATAGTTCGCATTTTAGACGTTTTTTAAAATTTCATGTCAAATTATCTCTTTCTATCTTGTCTTATGGGACTTTACACGTGTCAACTTACCCCACCTTGTGTGCCAACTTACCCCGGGTTTGGGGCTAGTTGGCCAAAAATGGACCTTTTTTGAAACTTGAATTTTGGGGTCTAAAAGTTGAAAAACCCAAAAGTTTATGATACCAAATGATAGCCAAATGTTCCAACTATATGTTGCTGTATCGAGTTTTAAAAAAAAAACATAAAAAGTGGGGTAAAAAAATTCCAGAAAAAAAAGCGGACAACTAGCCCCGGTCTCCCCTACTTTTTAATTTTTCAAAAAAAAAAAAATACTTAAATTTTTTCCAAAAAATTGCAGAAATTTTTCTATAAATTCTCCTTAATGATCACTGAAAATCATCGAATTAAAAATTTAGAAAGATTTTAAGAAGCACCATACAAAATTTGATTACTTAATGGAACTTTAAAATCTGAAGAGCAATTATTAAGGTGCGAGTACGTAAAAACGAAACGGGTACATCGTTCATCAATATTAATACAGGAAAGGAGAGATCTGCAATGTTGCCGATCACATGGATCTCATCTTGTTATAAAATTACCGTGAGGATATACAACGACGCCGCGCGCTCTACAGCGCGAAGGGATGAACTAAAACTGTATATGCTGGACGAAAAAGTGTCAAGATGAGATCCGGGTCAAAATTGGGCATTGCATTGCTGGTGGTATCCTGATACCTAAAAACTTGATATACACGTAAAGAAAGGTGAGATCCGAAACCGGATCTCACCTTTCCAAAACGGATCTCATCTTGCCAGTATTTTTGGATTTTGGATCTCACCTTTCCGGTTTATAAATCTATATATATATACAGGCATAGCAAAGCACTGCGAGACCCGTTTTGGAAACGGTGCTATCACTGCGAGGCCCGATTTTACACTGCGAGACCCGAAATCGGGTCTCGCAACGTCATGCCATGTAAAGTGGTTTTTCATGATGTATGCATACTCAGGAGGCCGTAGGCGAATTTTTTTTTCGGGCCTCGCAGTGTCATTTGCATATCTTTATATACAATTTACCTCGCCTCTCTGCACACAACAACACATGCAAACTTTGACCATGCGCTATTCGAATACGAATTGAGCTAGCGGCATGGCGCTTGCGCAGCGAGATTCGCCTCATTTTTGGCTATTTTTTCCGCTACACACATCGACCCTTATACCTGACCCTTCATTTATGCCCAATTTTGAAAATTCGGGCCTGACAGTGCCTGTATCATATCTTTTTGCAAAGCGGGTCTCGCAATGATAGTACGATCCATATATATATATATATATAAGGAAACCTCGTTCTCAACCACACGTCCTATCGTGTTCAGAATGTCCGAAAACGTAAAAAAAATCGTTCCCGACGCTCCCTTCAACTACGATGAACAATTTAGTACTCGACTTTTCCTAACGGAAAAGTCGGTAAAAAATGCTGGTTACTTGGTCGGGAATTGCTCAAAATGCAAAAACTAATACATTTTCGGAAACCTCTCGTCAAGCACTGTGGAATGGTTTTTTTACCATCGCATTTCGAGCATTTGGGTGGAAGTTGGGTTTTTGCTGTGAAGGGTAGATTTTTGTGGAAAAATTCAGGCAACTTTTTCGAAAATCACCCAAAATGCAAAAACGACCACATTTTTGGAATCCTCTCGTCGAGACGAATCGAATGGTTTTTTTACGAAAAATTTTGGAGCATTAGAACGAAAGTTGACTTTTCTTCCGGCGCGGCCGATTGATGGATGGTCGGCGCCGCAGAAAAATGCCCGTAACTCGGCCAAAAATTGCTCAAAATACAAAAACTAATACATTTTTGGAATCCTCTCGTCATGAACAAACGAATGGTTTTTTTACCATCCCATTTCGAGCATTTGGGTAGAAGTTGGTTTTTTGCTGTGAAGGGTAGATTTATGGGGAAGACCTCGCGCACAAAAATTCTGGTAACTTTTTCGAAAATCACCCAAAATGCAATAACTAATACATTTTCGGAATCCTCTCGTCAAGCACTGTGGAATGGTTTTTTCACCATCGCATTTCGAGCATTAGGGTGGAAGTTGGTTTTTTGCTGTGAAGGGTAGATTTTTGTGGAAAAATTCAGGCAACTTTTTCGAAAATCACCCAAAATGCAAAAACGACCACATTTTTGGAATCCTCTCGTCGAGACGAATCGAATGGTTTTTTTACGAAAAATTTTGGAGCATTAGAACGAAAGTTGACTTTTCTTCCGGCGCGGCCGATTGATGGATGGTCGGCGCCGCAGAAAAATGCCTGTAACTCGGCCAAAAATCACCCAAAATGCAAAAACTAATACATTTTCGGAATCCTCTCGTCAAGCACTGTGGAATGGTTTTTTCATCATTCAATTTCGAGCATTTGGGTGAGAGATAATATTGGTTTTCGCAAATTGCAGATTGAGAAAAATGCTGGTTACTCGGTCGTTAATTGCTCAAAATGCAAAAACTAATAGATTTTCGGAAACCTCTCGTCAAGCACTGTGGAATGGTTTTTTTACCATCGCATTTCGAGCATTTGGGTGGAAGTTGGGTTTTTGCTGTGAAGGGTAGATTTTTGTGGAAAAATTCAGGCAACTTTTTCGAAAATCACCCAAAATGCAAAAACGACCACATTTTTGGAATCCTCTCGTCGAGACGAATCGAATGGTTTTTTTACGAAAAATTTTGGAGCATTGGAACGAAAGTTGACTTTTCTTCCGGCGCGGCCGATTGATGGATGGTCGGCGCCGCAGAAAAATGCCCGTAACTCGGCCAAAAATTGCTCAAAATACAAACACGAATACATTTTGGGAATCCTCTCGTCATGAACAAACGCATGGTTGGTTTACGATCCCATTTCGAGCATTTGGACGGGAGATAGCTTTTTTGCTGCCCGGATATTTGATGGAGGAAAACGCCCGTAACTCGGCCAAAAATTGCTCAAAATGCAAAAACTAATACATTTTTGGAATCCTCTCGTCATGAACAAACGAATGGTTTTTTTACCATCCCATTTCGAGCATTTGGGTAGAAGTTGGTTTTTTGCTGTGAAGGGTAGATTTATGGGGAAGACCTCGCGCACAAAAATTCTGGTAACTTTTTCGAAAATCACCCAAAATGCAATAACTAATACATTTTCGGAATCCTCTCGTCATGCACTGTGGAATGGTTTTTTCATCATTCAATTTCGAGCATTTGGGTGAGAGATAATATTGGTTTTCGCAAATTGCAGATTGAGAAAAATGCTGGTTACTCGGTCGGGAATTGCTCAAAATGCAAAAACTAATACATTTTCGGAAATCGCTCGTCAAGCACTGTGGAATGGTTTTTACCATCGCATTTCGAGCATTTGGGTGGAAGTTGGTTTTTGCTGTGAAGGGTAGATTTTTGTGGAAAAATTCAGGCAACTTTTTCGAAAATCACCCAAAATGCAAAAACGACCACATTTTTGGAATCCTCTCGTCGAGACGAATCGAATGGTTTTTTTACGAAAAATTTTGGAGCATTAGAACGAAAGTTGACTTTTCTTCCGGCGCGGCCGATTGATGGATGGTCGGCGCCGCAGAAAAATGCCCGTAACTCGGCCAAAAATTGCTCAAAATACAAAAACTAATACATTTTTGGAATCCTCTCGTCATGAACAAACGAATGGTTTTTTTACCATCCCATTTCGAGCATTTGGACGGGAGATAGCTTTTTTGCTGCCCGGATATTTGATGGAGGAAAACGCCCGTAACTCGGCCAAAAATTGCTCAAAATGCAAAAACTAATACATTTTTGGAATCCTCTCGTCATGAACAAACGAATGGTTTTTTTACCATCCCATTTCGAGCATTTGGGTGGAAGTTGGTTTTTTGCTGTGAAGGGTAGATTTATGGGGAAGACCTCGCGCACAAAAATTCTGGTAACTTTTTCGAAAATCACCCAAAATGCAAAAACTAATACATTTTCGGAATCCTCTCGTCAAGCACTGTGGAATGGATTTTTCATTATTCAATTTCGAGCATTTGGGTGAGAGATAATATTGGTTTTCGCAAATTGCAGATTGAGAAAAATGCTGGTTACTCGGTCGTTAATTGCTCAAAATGCAAAAACTAATAGATTTTCGGAAACCTCTCGTCAAGCACTGTGGAATGGTTTTTTTACCATCGCATTTCGAGCATTTGGGTGGAAGTTGGGTTTTTGCTGTGAAGGGTAGATTTTTGTGGAAAAATTCAGGCAACTTTTTCGAAAATCACCCAAAATGCAAAAACGACCACATTTTTGGAATCCTCTCGTCGAGACGAATCGAATGGTTTTTTTACGAAAAATTTTGGAACGAAAGTTGACTTTTCTTCCGGCGCGGCCGATTGATGGATGGTCGGCGCCGCAGAAAAATGCCCGTAACTCGGCCAAAAATTGCTCAAAATACAAAAACTAATACATTTTTGGAATCCTCTCGGCATGAACAAACGAATGGTTTTTTTACGATCCCATTTCGAGCATTTGGACGGGAGATAGCTTTTTTGCTGCCCGGATATTTGATGGAGGAAAACGCCCGTAACTCGGCCAAAAATTGCTCAAAATGCAAAAACTAATACATTTTTGGAATCCTCTCGTCATGAACAAACGAATGGTTTTTTTACCATCCCATTTCGAGCATTTGGGTAGAAGTTGGTTTTTTGCTGTGAAGGGTAGATTTATGGTGAAGACCTCCCGCAAAAAAATTCTTGTAACTTTTTAGAATATCACCCTACACGCATTAACTCATACATTTTCGGAATCCTCTCGTCATGCACTGTGGAATGGTTTTTTCATCATTCAATTTCGAGCATTTGGGTGAGAGATAATATTGGTTTTCGCAAATTGCAGATTGAGAAAAATGCTGGTTACTCGGTCGGGAATTGCTCAAAATGCAAAAACTAATACATTTTCGGAAATCGCTCGTCAAGCACTGTGGAATGGTTTTTTTACCATCGCATTTCGAGCATTTGGGTGGAAGTTGGTTTTTTGCTGTGAAGGGTAGATTTTTGTGGAAAAATTCAGGCAACTTTTTCGAAAATCACCCAAAATGCAAAAACGACCACATTTTTGGAATCCTCTCGTCGAGACGAATCGAAGGGTTTTTTTACGAAAAATTTTGGAGCATTAGAACGAAAGTTGACTTTTCTTCCGGCGCGGCCGATTCATGGATGGTCGGCGCCGCAGAAAAATGCCCGTAACTCGGCCAAAAATTGCTCAAAATACAAAAACTAATACATTTTTGGAATCCTCTCGGCATGAACAAACGAATGGTTTTTTTACCATCCCATTTCGAGCATTTGGACGGGAGATAGCTTTTTTGCTGCCCGGATATTTGATGGAGGAAAACGCCCGTAACTCGGCCAAAAATTGCTCAAAATGCAAAAACTAATACATTTTTGGAATCCTCTCGTCATGAACAAACGAATGGTTTTGTTACCATCCCATTTCGAGCATTTGGGTAGAAGTTGGTTTTTTGCTGTGAAGGGTAGATTTATGGGGAAGACCTCGCGCACAAAAATTCTGGTAACTTTTTCGAAAATCACCCAAAATGCAAAAACTAATACATTTTCGGAATCCTCTCGTCAAGCACTGTGGAATGGTTTTTTCATCATTCAATTTCGAGCATTTGGGTGAGAGATAATATTGGTTTTCGCAAATTGCAGATTGAGAAAAATGCTGGTTACTCGGTCGGGAATTGCTCAAAATGCAAAAACTAATACATTTTCGGAAACCTCTCGTCGAGCACTGTGGAATGGTTTGTTTACCATCGCATTTCGAGCATTTGGGTGGAAGTTGGTTTTTTGCTGTGAAGGGTAGATTTTTGTGGAAAAATTCAGGCAACTTTTTCGAAAATCACCCAAAATGCAAAAACGACCACATTTTTGGAATCCTCTCGTCTAGACGAATCGAATGGTTTTTTTACGAAAAATTTTGGAGCATTAGAACGAAAGTTGACTTTTCTTCCGGCGCGGCCGATTGATGGATGGTCGGCGCCGCAGAAAAATGCCCGTAACTCGGCCAAAAATTGCTCAAAATACAAAAACTAATACATTTTTGGAATCCTCTCGTCATGAACAAACGAATGGTTTTTTTACCATCCCATTTCGAGCATTTGGACGGGAGATAGCTTTTTTGCTGCCCGGATATTTGATGAAGGAAAACGCCCGTAACTCGGCCAAAAATTGCTCAAAATGCAAAAACTAATACATTTTTGGAATCCTCTCGTCATGAACAAACGAATGGTTTGTTTACCATCCCATTTCGAGCATTTGGGTAGAAGTTGGTTTTTTGCTGTGAAGGGTAGATTTATGGGGAAGACCTCGCGCACAAAAATTCTGGTAACTTTTTCGAAAATCACCCAAAATGCAATAACTAATACATTTTCGGAATCCTCTCGTCAAGCACTGTGGAATGGTTTTTTTACCATCGCATTTCGAGCATTTGGGTGGAAGTTGGTTTTTTGCTGTGAAGGGTAGATTTTTGTGGAAAAATTCAGGCAACTTTTTCGAAAATCACCCAAAATGCAAAAACGACCACATTTTTGGAATCCTCTCGTCGAGACGAATCGAATGGTTTTACGAAAAATTTTGGAGCATTAGAACGAAAGTTGACTTTTCTTCCGGCGCGGCCGATTGATGGATGGTCGGCGCCGCAGAAAAATGCCCGTAACTCGGCCAAAAATTGCTCAAAATACAAAAACTAATACATTTTTGGAATCCTCTCGTCATGAACAAACGAATGGTTTTTACCATCCCATTTCGAGCATTTGGACGGGAGATAGCTTTTTTGCTGCCCGGATATTTGATGGAGGAAAACGCCCGTAACTCGGCCAAAAATTGCTCAAAATGCAAAAACTAATACATTTTTGGAATCCTCTCGTCATGAACAAACGAATGGTTTTTTTACCATCCCATTTCGAGCATTTGGGTAGAAGTTGGTTTTTTGCTGTGATGGGTAGATTTATGGGGAAGACCTCGCGCACAAAAATTCTGGTAACTTTTTCGAAAATCACCCAAAATGCAATAACTAATACATTTTCGGAATCCTCTCGTCAAGCACTGTGGAATGGTTTTTTCATCATTCAATTTCGAGCATTTGGGTGAGAGATAATATTGGTTTTCGCAAATTGCAGATTGAGAAAAATGCTGGTTACTCGGTCGGGAATTGCTCAAAATGCAAAAACTAATACATTTTCGGAAATCGCTCGTCAAGCACTGTGGAATGGTTTTTTTACCATCGCATTTCGAGCATTTGGGTGGAAGTTGGTTTTTTGCTGTGAAGGGTAGATTTTTGTGGAAAAATTCAGGCAACTTTTTCGAAAATCACCCAAAATGCAAAAACGACCACATTTTTGGAATCCTCTCGTCGAGACGAATCGAAGGGTTTTTGACGAATAAGTTTTGAGCATTAGAACGAAAGTTGACTTTTCTTCCGGCGCGGCCGATTGATGGATGGTCGGCGCCGCAGAAAAATGCCCGTAACTCGGCCAAAAATTGCTCAAAATACAAAAACTAATACATTTTTGGAATCCTCTCGTCATGAACAAACGAATGGTTTTTTTACCATCCCATTTCGAGCATTTGGACGGGAGATAGCTTTTTTGCTGCCCGGATATTTGATGAAGGAAAACGCCCGTAACTCGGCCAAAAATTGCTCAAAATGCAAAAACTAATACATTTTTGGAATCCTCTCGTCATGAACAAACGAATGGTTTTTTTACCATCCCATTTCGAGCATTTGGGTAGAAGTTGGTTTTTTGCTGTGAAGGGTAGATTTATGGGGAAGACCTCGCGCACAAAAATTCTGGTAACTTTTTCGAAAATCACCCAAAATGCAATAACTAATACATTTTCGGAATCCTCTCGTCAAGCACTGTGGAATGGTTTTTACCATCGCATTTCGAGCATTTGGGTGTAAGTTGTTTTTTTGCTGTGAAGGGTAGATTTTTGTGGAAAAATTCAGGCAACTTTTTCGAAAATCACCCAAAATGCAAAAACGACCACATTTTTGGAATCCTCTCGTCGAGACGAATCGAATGGTTTTTTTACGAAAAATTTTGGAGCATTAGAACGAAAGTTGACTTTTCTTCCGGCGCGGCCGATTGATGGATGGTCGGCGCCGCAGAAAAATGCCCGTAACTCGGCCAAAAATTGCTCAAAATACAAAAACTAATACATTTTTGGAATCCTCTCGGCATGAACAAACGAATGGTTTTACCATCCCATTTCGAGCACTTGGACGGGAGATAGCTTTTGCTGCCCGGATATTTGATGGAGGAAAACGCCCGTAACTCGGCCAAAAATTGCTCAAAATGCAAAAACTAATACATTTTTGGAATCCTCTCGTCATGAACAAACGAATGGTTTTTTTACCATCCCATTTCGAGCATTTGGGTAGAAGTTGGTTTTTTGCTGTGATGGGTAGATTTATGGGGAAGACCTCGCGCACAAAAATTCTGGTAACTTTTTCGAAAATCACCCAAAATGCAATAACTAATACATTTTCGGAATCCTCTCGTCAAGCACTGTGGAATGGTTTTTACCATCGCATTTCGAGAATTTGGGTGGAAGTTGGTTGTTTGCTGTGAAGGGTAGATTTTTGTGGAAAAATTCAGGCAACTTTTTCGAAAATCACCCAAAATGCAAAAACGACCACATTTTTGGAATCCTCTCGTCGAGACGAATCGAATGGTTTTTTTACGAAAAATTTTGGAGCATTAGAACGAAAGTTGACTTTTCTTCCGGCGCGGCCGATTGATGGATGGTCGGCGCCGCAGAAAAATGCCCGTAACTCGGCCAAAAATTGCTCAAAATACAAAAACTAATACATTTTTGGAATCCTCTCGTCATGAACAAACGAATGGTTTTTTTACCATCCCATTTCGAGCATTTGGACGGGAGATAGCTTTTCTTGCTGCCCGGATATTTGATGGAGGAAAACGCCCGTAACTCGGCCAAAAATTGCTCAAAATGCAAAAACTAATACATTTTTGGAATCCTCTCGTCATGAACAAACGAATGGTTTTTTTACCATCCCATTTCGAGCATTTGGGTAGAAGTTGGTTTTTTGCTGTGATGGGTAGATTTATGGGGAAGACCTCGCGCACAAAAATTCTGGTAACTTTTTCGAAAATCACCCAAAATGCAATAACTAATACATTTTCGGAATCCTCTCGTCAAGCACTGTGGAATGGTTTTTTCATCATTCAATTTCGAGCATTTGGGTGAGAGATAATATTGGTTTTCGCAAATTGCAGATTGAGAAAAATGCTGGTTACTCGGTCGGGAATTGCTCAAAATGCAAAAACTAATACATTTTCGGAAATCGCTCGTCAAGCACTGTGGAATGGTTTTTTTACCATCGCATTTCGAGCATTTGGGTGGAAGTTGGTTTTTTGCTGTGAAGGGTAGATTTTTGTGGAAAAATTCAGGCAACTTTTTCGAAAATCACCCAAAATGCAAAAACGACCACATTTTTGGAATCCTCTCGTCGAGACGAATCGAAGGGTTTTTTTACGAAAAATTTTGGAGCATTAGAACGAAAGTTGACTTTTCTTCCGGCGCGGCCGATTGATGGATGGTCGGCGCCGCAGAAAAATGCCCGTAACTCGGCCAAAAATTGCTCAAAATACAAAAACTAATACATTTTTGGAATCCTCTCGTCATGAACAAACGAATGGTTTTTTTACCATCCCATTTCGAGCATTTGGACGGGAGATAGCTTTTTTGCTGCCCGGATATTTGATGAAGGAAAACGCCCGTAACTCGGCCAAAAATTGCTCAAAATGCAAAAACTAATACATTTTTGGAATCCTCTCGTCATGAACAAACGAATGGTTTTTTTACCATCCCATTTCGAGCATTTGGGTAGAAGTTGGTTGTGTGCTGTGAAGGGTAGATTTATGGGGAAGACCTCGCGCACAAAAATTCTGGTAACTTTTTCGAAAATCACCCAAAATGCAATAACTAATACATTTTCGGAATCCTCTCGTCAAGCACTGTGGAATGGTTTTTTTACCATCGCATTTCGAGCATTTGGGTGGAAGTTGGTTTTTTGCTGTGAAGGGTAGATTTTTGTGGAAAAATTCAGGCAACTTTTTCGAAAATCACCCAAAATGCAAAAACGACCACATTTTGGGAATCCTCTCGTCGAGACGAATCGAATGGTTTTACGAAAAATTTTGGAGCATTAGAACGAAAGTTGACTTTTCTTCCGGCGCGGCCGATTGATGGATGGTCGGCGCCGCAGAAAAATGCCCGTAACTCGGCCAAAAATTGCTCAAAATACAAAAACTAATACATTTTTGGAATCCTCTCGGCATGAACAAACGAATGGTTTTACCATCCCATTTCGAGCACTTGGACGGGAGATAGCTTTTTTGCTGCCGGGATATTTGATGTAGCAAAACGCCCGTAACTCGGCCAAAAATTGCTCAAAATGCAAAAACTAATACATTTTTGGAATCCTCTCGTCCTGAACAAACGAAGGGTTTTGGTACCCTCCCATTGCGAGCAGGTGGGTAGACGTTGGTTTTTTGCTGTGAAGGGTAGATTTATGGGGAAGACCTCGCGCACAAAAATTCTGGTAACTTTTTCGAAAATCACCCAAAATGCAAAAACTAATACATTTTCGGAATCCTCTCGTCAAGCACTGTGGAATGGTTTTTTCATCATTCAATTTCGAGCATTTGGGTGAGAGATAATATTGGTTTTCGCAAATTGCAGATTGAGAAAAATGCTGGTTACTCGGTCGGGAATTGCTCAAAATGCAAAAACTAATACATTTTCGGAAACCTCTCGTCGAGCACTGTGGAATGGTTTTTACCATCGCATTTTGAGCATTTGGGTGGAAGTTGGTTTTTTGCTGTGACGGGTAGATTTTTGTGGACAAATTCAGGCAACTTTTTCGAAAATCACCCAAAATGCCAAAACGACCACATGTTTGGAATCCTCTCGTCTAGACGAATCGAATGGTTTTTACGAAAAATTTTGGAGCATTAGAACGAAAGTTGACTTTTCTTCCGGCGCGGCCGATTGATGGATGGTCGGCGCCGCAGAAAATGCCCGTAACTCGGGCAAAAATTGCTCAAAATACAAAAACTAATACATTTTTGGAATCCTCTCGTCATGAACAAACGAATGGTTTTTTTACCATCCCATTTCGAGCATTTGGACGGGAGATAGCTTTTTTGCTGCCCGGATATTTGATGAAGGAAAACGCCCGTAACTCGGCCAAAAATTGCTCAAAATGCAAAAACTAATACATTTTTGGAATCCTCTCGTCATGAACAAACGAATGGTTTGTTTACCATCCCATTTCGAGCATTTGGGTAGAAGATGGATTTTTTGAGTCAAGGGTAGATTTATGGGGAAGACCTCGCGCACAAAAATTCTGGTAACTTTTTCGAAAATCACCCAAAATGCAATAACTAATACATTTTCGGAATCCTCTCGTCAAGCACTGTGGAATGGTTTTTTTACCATCGCATTTCGAGCATTTGGGTGGAAGTTGGTTTTTTGCTGTGAAGGGTAGATTTTTGTGGAAAAATTCAGGCAACTTTTTCGAAAATCACCCAAAATGCAAAAACGACCACATTTTTGGAATCCTCTCGTCGAGACGAATCGAATGGTTTTTTTACGAAAAATTTTGGAGCATTAGAACGAAAGTTGACTTTTCTTCCGGCGCGGCCGATTGATGGATGGTCGGCGCCGCAGAAAAATGCCCGTAACTCGGCCAAAAATTGCTCAAAATACAAAAACTAATACATTTTTGGAATCCTCTCGTCATGAACAAACGAATGGTTTTTTTACCATCCCATTTCGAGCATTTGGACGGGAGATAGCTTTTTTGCTGCCCGGATATTTGATGGAGGAAAACGCCCGTAACTCGGCCAAAAATTGCTCAAAATGCAAAAACTAATACATTTTGGAATCCTCTCGTCATGAACAAACGAATGGTTTTTTTACCATCCCATTTCGAGCATTTGGGTAGAAGTTGGTTTTTTGCTGTGATGGGTAGATTTATGGGGAAGACCTCGCGCACAAAAATTCTGGTAACTTTTTCGAAAATCACCCAAAATGCAATAACTAATACATTTTCGGAATCCTCTCGTCAAGCACTGTGGAATGGTTTTTTCATCATTCAATTTCGAGCATTTGGGTGAGAGATAATATTGGTTTTCGCAAATTGCAGATTGAGAAAAATGCTGGTTACTCGGTCGGGAATTGCTCAAAATGCAAAAACTAATACATTTTCGGAAATCGCTCGTCAAGCACTGTGGAATGGTTTTTTTACCATCGCATTTCGAGCATTTGGGTGGAAGTTGGTTTTTGCTGTGAAGGGTAGATTTTTGTGGAAAAATTCAGGCAACTTTTTCGAAAATCACCCAAAATGCAAAAACGACCACATTTTTGGAATCCTCTCGTCGAGACGCATCGAAGGGTTGGTTTACGAAAAATTTGGGAGCATTAGAACGAAAGTTGACTTTTCTTCCGGCGCGGCCGATGGATGGATGGTCGGCGCCGCAGAAAAATGCCCGTAACTCGGCCAAAAATTGCTCAAAATACAAAAACTAATACATTTTTGGAATCCTATCGGCATGAAAAAACGAATGGTTTTTACCATCCCATTTCGAGCATTTGGACGGGAGATAGCTTTTTGCTGCCCGGTTATTTGATGAAGGAAAACGCCCGTAACTCGGCCAAAAATTGCTCAAAATGCAAAAACTAATACATTTTTGGAATCCTCTCGTCATGAACAAACGAATGGTTTTACCATCCCATTTCGAGCATTTGGGTAGAAGTTGGTTTTTTGCTGTGAAGGGTAGATTTATGGGGAAGACCTCGCGCACAAAAATTCTGGTAACTTTTTCGAAAATCACCCAAAATGCAATAACTAATACATTTTCGGAATCCTCTCGTCAAGCACTGTGGAATGGTTTTTTTACCATCGCATTTCGAGCATTTGGGTGGAAGTTGGTTTTTTGCTGTGAAGGGTAGATTTTTGTGGAAAAATTCAGGCAACTTTTTCGAAAATCACCCAAAATGCAAAAACGACCACATTTTTGGAATCCTCTCGTCGAGACGAATCGAATGGTTTTTACGAAAAATTTTGGAGCATTAGAACGAAAGTTGACTTTTCTTCCGGCGCGGCCGATTGATGGATGGTCGGCGCCGCAGAAAAATGCCCGTAACTCGGCCAAAAATTGCTCAAAATACAAAAACTAATACATTTTTGGAATCCTCTCGGCATGAACAAACGAATGGTTTTTTTACCATCCCATTTCGAGCACTTGGACGGGAGATAGCTTTTTTGCTGCCCGGATATTTGATGGAGGAAAACGCCCGTAACTCGGCCAAAAATTGCTCAAAATGCAAAAACTAATACATTTTTGGAATCCTCTCGTCATGAACAAACGAATGGTTTTTACCATCCCATTTCGAGCATTTGGGTAGAAGTTGGTTTTTTGCTGTGAAGGGTAGATTTATGGGGAAGACCTCGCGCACAAAAATTCTGGTAACTTTTTCGAAAATCACCCAAAATGCAATAACTAATACATTTTCGGAATCCTCTCGTCAAGCACTGTGGAATGGTTTTTTTACCATCGCATTTCGAGCATTTGGGTGGAAGTTGGTTTTTTGCTGTGAAGGGTAGATTTTTGTGGAAAAATTCAGGCAACTTTTTCGAAAATCACCCAAAATGCAAAAACGACCACATTTTTGGAATCCTCTCGTCGAGACGAATCGAATGGTTTTTTTACGAAAAATTTTGGAGCATTAGAACGAAAGTTGACTTTTCTTCCGGCGCGGCCGATTGATGGATGGTCGGCGCCGCAGAAAAATGCCCGTAACTCGGCCAAAAATTGCTCAAAATACAAAAACTAATACATTTTTGGAATCCTCTCGGCATGAACAAACGAATGGTTTTTTTACCATCCCATTTCGAGCACTTGGACGGGAGATAGCTTTTTTGCTGCCCGGATATTTGATGGAGGAAAACGCCCGTAACTCGGCCAAAAATTGCTCAAAATGCAAAAACTAATACATTTTTGGAATCCTCTCGTCATGAACAAACGAATGGTTTTTTTACCATCCCATTTCGAGCATTTGGGTAGAAGTTGGTTTTTTGCTGTGAAGGGTAGATTTATGGGGAAGACCTCGCGCACAAAAATTCTGGTAACTTTTTCGAAAATCACCCAAAATGCAAAAACTAATACATTTTCGGAATCCTCTCGTCAAGCACTGTGGAATGGTTTTTCATCATTCAATTTCGAGCATTTGGGTGAGAGATAATATTGGTTTTCGCAAATTGCAGATTGAGAAAAATGCTGGTTACTCGGTCGGGAATTGCTCAAAATGCAAAAACTAATACATTTTCGGAAACCTCTCGTCGAGCACTGTGGAATGGTTTTTTACCATCGCATTTCGAGCATTTGGGTGGAAGTTGGTTTTGCTGTGAAGGGTAGATTTTGTGGAAAAATTCAGGCAACTTTTTCGAAAATCACCCAAAATGCAAAAACGACCACATTTTTGGAATCCTCTCGTCTAGACGAATCGAATGGTTTTACGAAAAATTTTGGAGCATTAGAACGAAAGTTGACTTTTCTTCCGGCGCGGCCGATTGATGGATGGTCGGCGCCGCAGAAAAATGCCCGTAACTCGGCCAAAAATTGCTCAAAATACAAAAACTAATACATTTTTGGAATCCTCTCGTCATGAACAAACGACAGGGTTTTTTACCCTCCCATTACGAGCATTTGGACGGGAGATAGCTTTTTTGCTGCCCGGATATTTGATGAAGGAAAACGCCCGTAACTCGGCCAAAAATTGCTCAAAATGCAAAAACTAATACATTTTTGGAATCCTCTCGTCATGAACAAACGAATGGTTTGTTTACCATCCCATTTCGAGCATTTGGGTAGAAGTTGGTTTTTTGCTGTGAAGGGTAGATTTATGGGGAAGACCTCGCGCACAAAAATTCTGGTAACTTTTTCGAAAATCACCCAAAATGCAATAACTAATACATTTTCGGAATCCTCTCGTCAAGCACTGTGGAATGGTTTTTTTACCATCGCATTTCGAGCATTTGGGTGGAAGTTGGTTTTTTGCTGTGAAGGGTAGATTTTTGTGGAAAAATTCAGGCAACTTTTTCGAAAATCACCCAAAATGCAAAAACGACCACATTTTTGGAATCCTCTCGTCGAGACGAATCGAATGGTTTTTTTACGAAAAATTTTGGAGCATTAGAACGAAAGTTGACTTTTCTTCCGGCGCGGCCGATTGATGGATGGTCGGCGCCGCAGAAAAATGCCCGTAACTCGGCCAAAAATTGCTCAAAATACAAAAACTAATACATTTTTGGAATCCTCTCGTCATGAACAAACGAATGGTTTTTTTACCATCCCATTTCGAGCATTTGGGTAGAAGTTGGTTTTTTGCTGTGATGGGTAGATTTATGGGGAAGACCTCGCGCACAAAAATTCTGGTAACTTTTTCGAAAATCACCCAAAATGCAATAACTAATACATTTTCGGAATCCTCTCGTCAAGCACTGTGGAATGGTTTTTTCATCATTCAATTTCGAGCATTTGGGTGAGAGATAATATTGGTTTTCGCAAATTGCAGATTGAGAAAAATGCTGGTTACTCGGTCGGGAATTGCTCAAAATGCAAAAACTAATACATTTTCGGAAATCGCTCGTCAAGCACTGTGGAATGGTTTTTTTACCATCGCATTTCGAGAATTTGGTTGGAATTTGGTTTTTTGCTGTGAAGGTTAGATTTTTGTGTAAAAATTCAGGCAACTTTTTCGAAAATCACCCAAAATGCAAAAACGACCACATTTTTGGAATCCTCTCGTCGAGACGAATCGAAGGGTTTTTTTACGAAAAATTTTGGAGCATTAGAACGAAAGTTGACTTTTCTTCCGGCGCGGCCGATTGATGGATGGTCGGCGCCGCAGAAAAATGCCCATAACTCGGCCAAAAATTGCTCAAAATACAAAAACTAATACATTTTTGGAATCCTCTCGTCATGAACAAACGAATGGTTTTTACCATCCCATTTCGAGCATTTGGACGGGAGATAGCTTTTGCTGCCCGGATATTTGATGAAGGAAAACGCCCGTAACTCGGCCAAAAATTGCTCAAAATACAAAAACTAATACATTTTTGGAATCCTCTCGGCATGAACAAACGAATGGTTTTTACCATCCCATTTCGAGCATTTGGGTAGAAGTTGGTTTTTTGCTGTGAAGGGTAGATTTATGGGGAAGACCTCGCGCACAAAAATTCTGGTAACTTTTTCGAAAATCACCCAAAATGCAATAACTAATACATTTTCGGAATCCTCTCGTCAAGCACTGTGGAATGGTTTTTTTACCATCGCATTTCGAGCATTTGGGTGGAAGTTGGTTTTTTGCTGTGAAGGGTAGATTTTTGTGGAAAAATTCAGGCAACTTTTTCGAAAATCACCCAAAATGCAAAAACGACCACATTTTTGGAATCCTCTCGTCGAGACGAATCGAATGGTTTTTTTACGAAAAATTTTGGAGCATTAGAACGAAAGTTGACTTTTCTTCCGGCGATGCCGATTGATGGATGGTCGGCGCCGCAGAAAAATGCCCGTAACTCGGCCAAAAATTGCTCAAAATACAAAAACTAATACATTTTTGGAATCCTCTCGGCATGAACAAACGAATGGTTTTTTTACCATCCCATTTCGAGCACTTGGACGGGAGATAGCTTTTTTGCTGCCCGGATATTTGATGGAGGAAAACGCCCGTAACTCGGCCAAAAATTGCTCAAAATGCAAAAACTAATACATTTTTGGAATCCTCTCGTCATGAACAAACGAATGGTATTTTTACCATCCCATTTCGAGCATTTGGGTAGAAGTTGGTTTTTTGCTGTGAAGGGTAGATTTATGGGGAAGACCTCGCGCACAAAAATTCTGGTAACTTTTTCGAAAATCACCCAAAATGCAAAAACTAATACATTTTCGGAATCCTCTCGTCAAGCACTGTGGAATGGTTTTTTCATCATTCAATTTCGAGCATTTGGGTGAGAGATAATATTGGTTTTCGCAAATTGCAGATTGAGAAAAATGCTGGTTACTCGGTCGGGAATTGCTCAAAATGCAAAAACTAATACATTTTCGGAAACCTCTCGTCGAGCACTGTGGAATGGTTTTTACCATCGCATTTCGAGCATTTGGGTGGAAGTTGGTTTTGCTGTGAAGGGTAGATTTTTGTGTAAAATTTCAGGCAACTTTTTCGAAAATCACCCAAAATGCAAAAACTACAACATTTTCGGAATCCTCTCGTCTAGACCTATCGCATGGTTTTACGAAAAATTTTGGAGCATTAGAACGAAAGTTGACTTTTCTTCGGGCGCGGCCGATTGATGGATGGTCGGCGCCGCAGAAAAATGCCCGTAACTCGGCCAAAAATTGCTCAAAATACAAAAACTAATACATTTTTGGAATCCTCTCGTCATGAACAAACGAATGGTTTTACCATCCCATTTCGAGCATTTGGACGGGAGATAGCTTTTGCTGCCCGGATATTTGATGAAGGAAAACGCCCGTAACTCGGGCAAAAATTGCTCAAAATGCAAAAACTAATACATTTTTGGAATCCTCTCGTCATGAACAAACGAATGGTTTTTTACCATCCCATTTCGAGCATTTGGGTAGAAGTTGGTTTTTTGCTGTGAAGGGTAGATTTATGGGGAAGACCTCGCGCACAAAAATTCTGGTAACTTTTTCGAAAATCACCCAAAATGCAATAACTAATACATTTTCGGAATCCTCTCGTCAAGCACTGTGGAATGGTTTTTACCATCGCATTTCGAGCTTTTGGGTGGAAGTTGGTTTTTTGCTGTGAAGGGTAGATTTTTGTGGAAAAATTCAGGCAACTTTTTCGAAAATCACCCAAAATGCAAAAACGACCACATTTTTGGAATCCTCTCGTCGAGACGAATCGAATGGTTTTTTTACGAAAAATTTTGGAGCATTAGAACGAAAGTTGACTTTTCTTCCGGCGCGGCCGATTGATGGATGGTCGGCGCCGCAGAAAATGCCCGTAACTCGGCCAAAAATTGCTCAAAATACAAAAACTAATACATTTTTGGAATCCTCTCGGCATGAACAAACGAATGGTTTTTTTACCATCCCATTTCGAGCACTTGGACGGGAGATAGCTTTTTTGCTGCCCGGATATTTGATGGAGGAAAACGCCCGTAACTCGGCCAAAAATTGCTCAAAATGCAAAAACTAATACATTTTTGGAATCCTCTCGTCATGAACAAACGAATGGTTTTTACCATCCCATTTCGAGCATTTGGGTAGAAGTTGTTTTTTGCTGTGAAGGGTAGATTTATGGGGAAGACCTCGCGCACAAAAATTCTGGTAACTTTTTCGAAAATCACCCAAAATGCAAAAACTAATACATTTTCGGAATCCTCTCGTCAAGCACTGTGGAATGGTTTTTTCATCATTCAATTTCGAGCATTTGGGTGAGAGATAATATTGGTTTTCGCAAATTGCAGATTGAGAAAAATGCTGGTTACTCGGTCGGGAATTGCTCAAAATGCAAAAACTAATACATTTTCGGAAACCTCTCGTCGAGCACTGTGGAATGGTTTTTTTACCATCGCATTTCGAGCATTTGGGTGGAAGTTGGTTTTTTGCTGTGAAGGGTAGATTTTTGTGGAAAAATTCAGGCAACTTTTTCGAAAATCACCCAAAATGCAAAAACGACCACATTTTTGGAATCCTCTCGTCTAGACGAATCGAATGGTTTTTTTACGAAAAATTTTGGAGCATTAGAACGAAAGTTGACTTTTCTTCCGGCGCGGCCGATTGATGGATGGTCGGCGCCGCAGAAAAATGCCCGTAACTCGGCCAAAAATTGCTCAAAATACAAAAACTAATACATTTTTGGAATCCTCTCGGCATGAACAAACGAATGGTTTTTTACCATCCCATTTCGAGCATTTGCGTAGAAGTTGGTTTTTTGCTATGAAGGGTAGATTTATGGGGAAGACCTCGCGCACAAAAATTCTGGTAACTTTTTCGAAAATCACCCAAAATGCAAAAACTAATACATTTCCGGAATCCTCTCGTCAAGCACTGTGGAATGGTTTTTTCATCATTCAATTTCGAGCATTTGGGTGAGAGATAATATTGGTTTTCGCAAATTGCAGATTGAGAAAAATGCTGGTTACTCGGTCGGGAATTGCTCAAAATGCAAAAACTAATACATTTTCGGAAACCTCTCGTCAAGCACTGTGGAATGGTTTTTTTACCATCGCATTTCGAGCATTTGGGTGGAAGTTGGTTTTTTGCTGTGAAGGGTAGATTTTTGTGGAAAAATTCAGGCAACTTTTTCGAAAATCACCCAAAATGCAAAAACGACCACATTTTTGGAATCCTCTCGTAGATACGAATCGAAAGGTTGTACGAAAAATATTGGAGCATTAGAACGAAAGTTGACTTTTCTTCGGGCGCGGCCGATTGATGGATGGTCGGCGCCGCAGAAAAATGCCCGTAACTCGGCCAAAAATTGCTCAAAATACAAAAACTAATACATTTTTGGAATCCTCTCGTCATGAACAAACGAATGGTTTTTTTAACATCCCATTTCGAGCATTTGCGTAGAAGTTGGTTTTTTGCTATGAAGGGTAGATTTATGGGGAAGACCTCGCGCACAAAAATTCTGGTAACTTTTTCGAAAATCACCCAAAATGCAAAAACTAATACATTTTCGGAATCCTCTCGTCAAGCACTGTGGAATGGTTTTTTCATCATTCAATTTCGAGCATTTGGGTGAGAGATAATATTGGTTTTCGCAAATTGCAGATTGAGAAAAATGCTGGTTACTCGGTAGGGAATTGCTCAAAATGCAAAAACTAATACATTTTCGGAAACCTCTCGTCGAGCACTGTGGAATGGTTTTTTTACCATCGCATTTCGAGCATTTGGGTGGAAGTTGGTTTTTTGCTGTGAAGGGTAGATTTTTGTGGAAAAATTCAGGCAACTTTTTCGAAAATCACCCAAAATGCAAAAACGACAACTAAATTGGAATCCTCTCGTCGAGACGAATCGAATGGTTTTTTTACGAAAAATTTTGGAGCATTAGAACGAAAGTTGACTTTTCTTCCGGCGCGGCCGATTGATGGATGGTCGGCGCCGCAGAAAAATGCCCGTAACTCGGCCAAAAATTGATCAAAATGCAAAAACTAATACATTTTTGGAATCTTCTCGTCATGAACAAACGAATGGTTTTTTTACCATCCCATTTCGAGCATTTGGGTAGAAGTTGGTTTTTTGCTGTGAAGGGTAGATTTATGGGGAAGACCTCGCGCACAAAAATTCTGGTAACTTTTTCGAAAATCACCCAAAATGCAAAAACTAATACATTTCCGGAATCCTCTCGTCAAGCACTGTGGAATGGTTTTTTCATCATTCAATTTCGAGCATTTGGGTGAGAGATAATATTGGTTTTCGCAAATTGCAGATTGAGAAAAATGCTGGTTACTCGGTCGGGAATTGCTCAAAATGCAAAAACTAATACATTTTCGGAAACCTCTCGTCAAGCACTGTGGAATGGTTTTTTTACCATCGCATTTCGAGCATTTGGGTGGAAGTTGGTTTTTTGCTGTGAAGGGTAGATTTTTGTGTAAAAATTCAGGCAACTTTTTCGAAAATCACCCAAAATGCAAAAACGACCACATTTTTGGAATCCTCTCGTCGAGACGAATCGAATGGTTTTTTTACGAAAAATTTTGGAGCATTAGAACGAAAGTTGACTTTTCTTCGGGCGCGGCCGATTGATGGATGGTCGGCGCCGCAGAAAAATGCCCGTAACTCGGCCAAAAATTGCTCAAAATACAAAAACTAATACATTTTTGGAATCCTCTCGTCATGAACAAACGAATGGTTTTTACCATCCCATTTCGAGCATTTGCGTAGAAGTTGGTTTTGCTATGAAGGGTAGATTTATGGGGAAGACCTCGCGCACAAAAATTCTGGTAACTTTTTCGAAAATCACCCAAAATGCAAAAACTAATACATTTTCGGAATCCTCTCGTCCAGCACTGGGGAATGGTTTTTTCATCATTCAATTTCGAGCATTTGGGTGAGAGATAATATTGGTTTTCGCAAATTGCAGATTGAGAAAAATGCTGGTTACTCGGTCGGGAATTGCTCAAAATGCAAAAACTAATACATTTTCGGAATCCTCTCGTCAAGCACTGTGGAATGGTTTTTTTACCATCGCATTTCGAGCATTTGGGTGGAAGTTGGTTTTTGGCTGTGAAGGGTAGATTTTTGTGTAAAAATTCAGGCAACTTTTTCTAAAATCACCCAAAATGCAAAAACGACCACATTTTTGGAATCCTCTCGGCATGAACAAACGAATGGTTTTTTTACCATCCCATTTCGAGCATTTGGACGGGAGATAGCTTTTTTGCTGCCCGGATATTTGATGGAGGAAAACGCCCGTAACTCGGCCAAAAATTGCTCAAAATGCAAAAACTAATACATTTTTGGAATCCTCTCGTCATGAACAAACGAATGGTTTTTACCATCCCATTTCGAGCATTTGCGTAGAAGTTGGTTTTGCTATGAAGGGTAGATTTATGGGAAGACCTCGCGCACAAAAATTCTGGTAACTTTTTCGAAAATCACCCAAAATGCAATAACTAATACATTTTCGGAATCCTCTCGTCAAGCACTGTGGAATGGTTTTTTACCATCGCATTTCGAGCATTTGGGTGGAAGTTGGTTTTGCTGTGAAGGGTAGATTTTTGTGGAAAAATTCAGGCAACTTTTTCGAAAATCACCCAAAATGCAAAAACGACCACATTTTTGGAATCCTCTCGTCGAGACGAATCGAATGGTTTTTTTACGAAAAATTTTGGAGCATTAGAACGAAAGTTGACTTTTCTTCCGGCGCGGCCGATTGATGGATGGTCGGCGCCGCAGAAAAATGCCCGTAACTCGGCCAAAAATTGCTCAAAATACAAAAACTAATACATTTTTGGAATCCTCTCGGCATGAACAAACGAATGGTTTTTTACCATCCCATTTCGAGCATTTGCGTAGAAGTTGGTTTTTTGCTATGAAGGGTAGATTTATGGGGAAGACCTCGCGCACAAAAATTCTGGTAACTTTTTCGAAAATCACCCAAAATGCAATAACTAATACATTTTCGGAATCCTCTCGTCAAGCACTGTGGAATGGTTTTTTCATCATTCAATTTCGAGCATTTGGGTGAGAGATAATATTGGTTTTCGCAAATTGCAGATTGAGAAAAATGCTGGTTACTCGGTCGGGAATTGCTCAAAATGCAAAAACTAATACATTTTCGGAAATCGCTCGTCAAGCACTGTGGAATGGTTTTTTTACCATCGCATTTCGAGCATTTGGGTGGAAGTTGGTTTTTTGCTGTGAAGGGTAGATTTTTGTGGAAAAATTCAGGCAACTTTTTCGAAAATCACCCAAAATGCAAAAACGACCACATTTTTGGAATCCTCTCGTCGAGACGAATCGAATGGTTTTTTTACGAAAAATTTTGGAGCATTAGAACGAAAGTTGACTTTTCTTCCGGCGCGGCCGATTGATGGATGGTCGGCGCCGCAGAAAAATGCCCGTAACTCGGCCAAAAATTGATCAAAATGCAAAAACTAATACATTTTTGGAATCTTCTCGTCATGAACAAACGAATGGTTTTTTTACCATCCCATTTCGAGCATTTGGGTAGAAGTTGGTTTTTTGCTGTGAAGGGTAGATTTATGGGGAAGACCTTGCGCACAAAAATTCTGGTAACTTTTTCGAAAATCACCCAAAATGCAAAAACTAATACATTTCCGGAATCCTCTCGTCAAGCACTGTGGAATGGTTTTTTCATCATTCAATTTCGAGCATTTGGGTTGTAAAGATTAAGTGGTAGCTAGTCACTAAGTTCTTTAGCTTGATGTTGAAGAACAACACAGTTAACGAATATTAACTTTTAATGGCACGAAATATTAACACGAACAGAACAAATTACACAGAATAACCTAATTGACCGAATCACCATGTAATCTCTTAAACGTTCGAGCATATGTATGTATGCTCGTGGCAGCGAATCCAACTTACTACTATGCCGAACTCGGTACCCGTATCATACGGGTACCGGCTCGGAACTACGTTTTACGGCGCAGCATGCAGTGTTACCACATGCACTGAGGGAAAGGCGAGGATGGCCAAGTTTACCCATAACACTTGCCCCCTCATGCTTCACAGCTGGTAAGCCAACTGCTGACAGAAGGGAAGGACGAGCGTTATAAGCAAACGTGAACCACCCCCCTCTCCCCCTGCCCCTTCGTTCTTGACTCAGGGCAGTGGTTGGCACTGCATGATGCATGTCACGTAGTTCCAAGCTAGGTGTTGCTTTACCCAAATTTGAGGAATATTGGAAAGGTATTATACCTTTCCTCACCCATTACCTTTGGTTATTACCGAGTTAGAAAAATAAAACATTTGACCTCGAATCGAACTTTTTATGGGTGATGGTATAATACCATCACCCGAGGTCCCTAACTGGTAAAAAGATGGACTACCTTTGGCTACCATCCGTTACAACTACTGGGAGATCGAACTTCTATTCGTACCGAATAGACTCCCAAGCACCCGTTGGCACATAGTTGTATGGATCGGAGCCACGAAGCAGTCACGTATGTGCTCGGCGGAGATCATCTCGACGCACACGTTTTTCTTCTTAAGGAAGAGTTTGAGCGAAATTTTGAGCCACGTACATAGGAATTAGCATGATACTAATTCACTATGCACGATGGAAAACAGAAAGAAAGAAAATTTTCGGTCAACGAGGTTATTCTGCATACTTAAAATGCGTCAAAATTCAAAAATGCAAATAATAATTGCATCGTATGCAAAACATCAAAAAATAAAAAAGAAAAATGCATACTAGACATGATAAAAATAGAAAATAAATGCATGTCAAAACATAATGAAATAATAAAAAAAAAATATGTGCCAATAATCAAAGGAAAAACACAAGAATTCTATAAAATATAGGAAGGTGCAAACTTCTGAGCACATTCAAAATGAATAAACAAACATAACATTGATTTTTATACATAATGAAAAAATGTGAACAATCGAACAGTGTTCACTCCAAAAGAAAAAATTGCTTATATTGATAAGGTAATCTTATTATATAAGAATTTGTGGGAGCGTGTCGCAAAAACGTAAAACTGATAAAAAAAAAAATAAAGAGTAAAACATAAAATGAAAAAGAAAAAAAAAAGTACATACAAATGATAATTATGCATCTTTATGCAAATACGATGATGCATTCTGGGAATACTGGAAAAAATAAAAAAAAATTGTCTTATAGAAATAGGCGACACGCCCCAAAACGAACTTAAAAATTAAATTGACGACGACGAAATATCATTATGAAGACGACGACGACTTTTTATGACACATCCGGGGTAATACGAAGATAGACGACGATGATGGCGGCGATACGTGAGAATTTACATAGTCGAGATTTACAATATTCGACATAATCAATATTACAATTGTAAATAAAATAGGACATGATTGAGGCGTATTAAGAAATACGGCTTGCGTATTGAAAAATACGAATAAATGTTGTCGAATCTTGGAAAATAATTACGAATAATTCGTAATTTTATAATCGAGTAAAATAAAAAAAAATTTATTTGAGTTCGAAACTCTATTTCTCTTTTTTGAATATTGAGTACAAAAATAGGAAAGATGATTATATTACGAATGATTCGTAATTTTTACGATGAGTACTCAAATAATAAAAAAAAATTTTTGTACTGCGAAAAATTCGAAGTACGTTCTTTGGATTCGCAGCTCATTTTTTATTCATTCATTTTTTTTTAATACTATGAATAATTCGTAGTATATTTTATATATATATTTTTTTTGAGCTACGAATCTTGATAAGCTGTAGGAAGAAAATTCGATTAGTGCAGGTTAAAGATTCATGCATATTGCACGAAGTACGGTAATAAGGTAAACGATGATAGATTCTCGATTTTCGAGAATTAATTATTTGACACATTTGATATACGTAATAGGAATAAGTAAAGAAAAATACCAAGGATTATCCGAGGTATCACTTACCCTTTTTATCGATGACGTAGCGTGAACGAGAATAATTCAGAATTGTGAACGGAGATCGTTGACCGGATGATCCGGTCATTGACCTTTCGTATCACAATCTGTCGACGTATTTTGGTCACTGGGGACCGATTCGAGTACTGGCGGAGGCGGTATTATCGGCGGCTGTGGATCGAGCACCGCCACATCGTCTGGCTGATCAACGTCAATCGGATTTTCCGATTGGTTGTCAGTCGTCGCGACGTTGCTCGATTCGATGTTTTCGTTGTCTATCGCGGCTTCGTCTGTTGCGATAGCTTCGCCGGCGGTATTCATCGCGGTGTCGTTTATTGCGATGTTCGCAATTTCGACTGTTTCTGTCGCAGTCGATTCAGTCTTCGCAGGAGATGGTTCGACATCGGTGACCATTTCCGTAGCGGGTTCGGGCTTCGAGGAGGAAGAATTCTCGTTGGCCATCTCCACCTCGTTTGGTTCGTGTATTTCTACGCTGGCACGGTTCGCCATTTGTACGACATTTTCTTCGTTTTGTACTTGTACCTGATTATCAGGAACACGTACCTCGAAGATTGGTCGATCAGTGTAGAAATACTCAGGTCGATATCCGGTCGTTGTAATGTTTACAATTTCCTTGTATATCTTCCAACACGAGCCCAAACTGAATGTAACGTAATTCTCCGCAATCGTTCCGTTTGAAAGCCCGGGGAGTAAATTTAGGTCTAAAACCGAGTACGACCAGTTCGGTTCAAAATGCTGTCTTGCTCGAATGAACGCGTTGAATCGTTGGCGACTTTCGGGCAGTCCTGGTAATGTTGGCTGGGTCACAATGACCAACTCTAGCAGCCCATATATTCGCAATGTCGTGATGAGTTCGATGAATTTACTGGTGATAGACGTCATGATGACGTCTATCTCGCCAGTTTCTCTTGTCTCGACGCCGCCGAGCGATAAAAATAATTGTTGTGGACACCAGCGTGCATTATGCACCCTGGTATTCAGCATTTCCATCGACATCTGCGGCAGGTAGTGGGGATGGGAATAAAATTCCATCATGTGGTACTTGAGTAACGGTAGTATACCGGCCCATACGTACCCATCCCCGAACAATATCCATTGTTCGGATCTGATTATGGCTTCGCCGTTCCATTCCGCAATTCTAAATTGCGCGAGAGTCTGGTTCGTGAGCCGCATCGGCCCGTAATATTCTGGCGGCGGCAACTCGACGATGATCGGTACCGGCAATCCGTGTCGGCGTAACGTCGGCGGAGGCGGCGGCACAGGGTCACGGACGGGAAAAGGGTCGATCGGCGGCGGACCGGATCCTACCGGTTCGTTTTCGACTGATGGAACAGGCATCGCTGGTCTGACGGTAGCCGGATCTTCCGGTCGCGGTTTTGGCGGTGCCTGTTTTTTCGAGTACGACGGCTGATCTTGATTGAATTCCGCATCATGCGGGATTGGGTCTGGAATAGTACTATCACGGTTCAATGGAGAAACTCCCGCATTATGCGGTGTTTTCCACTGAATCTGTTTAACTTCCGTGGACGAATGTTTCCGAAGACTTTCTCTCGCTTTCTTCGCTGCATCATGCAGGAAGTCTTCGGTGATCGGGCCTTTGTATGGAACTTGGTAAGGCGGCGTTCGGTTTCTCGATCTCGATTGTCTCGATGTAGATGGAATTTGGTCGTCGCCGGCCAAATATCGTGCATATCGATGGATCTCTTCCTCGCCTCTTGCGCGGACTTTTTCAAAGTCGGCCGAAGAAAAGCGTGGGTTCGAAAGAGTAAGCACATCTGCTAGATCGAGCCCGCGATGCCAGCTTTTACCCGAGTATTCTAGTTCACGATCGAGTCGGTCTTGCAACTGGTTCATTTTAGACGTTTGCTGAGCAATTTCGTCTTTATAGCGCTGGATTTCCTGCTCCTTCGCCGCGAGCAGCTGTACCGCATCTTGCGGTACAGGTGCCGTTGGCCGTTCCATCATCAGCCGGATATATCCGGTTGCCGGCGTTATTCGTCGCAGAGATTGAAAGTGGGTAAGTTGTCCACAATGCTGCGCTACACAGTGGAAGTGTCCGGAACGATAGAAGGAGAGCGGCCTGCCCACTGGTGGGTGCTGGCTCTCTTCACTTTCGGCGTTATATGCTCTTTCGGCGCATACTAAATGGTACACATGTCCACATTGCGGCGTAATGAAGATGGGGGGAGGGGGGTCGGCATATTGTCGATCCCTCTCCATCCCCATCGCCACATTCTGATAACACCGACAACATAAGGATACCGGGACGTATGCCATTTCCTGTGGAAAGAACAAAGCACAAATACGAAATGGGTTAGAATATTACACATGTATGTTACATTGTTAGTGGTTAGTAACCTGCTATTGACACAATCGAGAGTAATTAGTATTCTGATGATCAGAATACCGAAAACGAATCGAATTTTAGTAGGTTGTTATTTTATTGACGATTTTCGTCGATATCGGGTTCCGAATGGACATCGATTCGGAGCACGTTGGAGTTTTCGAGAATTATCGTATCCGCCTCCGACACCTCCTCAGATGAGTATTTTATGATAAAATTTTCCGAGTGAGGTCCGGTCACATGAAGCTCTTCATCTTTTCCAATCGGAGCCCACGTGAACCGGTCGTCGTCGGGGGTGTCATCGGCTAATTTGGTCACCGTCAATTTGGTTACCTTGTTATTCACTGTGCAAAATGCAGATAAAATGCGTTCATCCGTGAACGCAGTTTCGATTTTCGTATTCTTTTTTATTGGATCCGGCGATGATGCCGGATCCGGCGTGATAATTCTGTCGACCAATTCCCCCCAATGATCGGGGGTTCTTGGCCGACTTTCATCATCCGACGGAGGTAAAGTACTTGAATCGATCTCTTCGAATTCTATATTATTCTGATCATGCAGAATATCATTTATCAGATCGTTGATGTCTTCTTTGTGGTCAGACATTTTTCTGTCGTGCTGAAATAAAAGAAAAATTCCAAAATGGAATCAGCACGACGTGGTATTTATCCGATGTCTAAATTTCGATGCGTATAATACGCAGTCAATAGCAGGGTAAAAATACTAAAGCGAATAAAGCGATAAGCAGATAAAAATAATACACTACGCTACGTATAATGCGTAGCGAAAATTTTGCGTTGTAACCGGGTTGCCGGTTCGTGCTAAAACGCAGCTGCTTTTGTACCGAATCGTGTTCGTTGCGTGCGTCCGTGTATAATACATGGCAACGTGGTATGTTTGGCGCCCGTCTGCAACTTCGGCTGAGCGAAGCCGCCAGGATTGCCAACCTTACGATTCGTAATGTTAAGTCTTGCTTTAATTCGATTTGAATTTGAGGAGTTGTTCATTATGGATAATTCGAGTACGTGTTTATAATGATGATACCTGTGTAAACTCATACTGGGCAAGCGTTTGAAATTAAAATTATCTATATTAAATAATTCGTACGGATCTACACAGGGTTGATTGTATACGATATCATACAGCAGAATGCTGGAGATAAGGAATACCTTTTGAATGTAATCGTTTTCGTACACGTTCAGGTTTGAAAATTATTTCTGTACTGAGGTGTACGAAAATTAATTAAGTTGTACTTGTCTATGTATTTTCTTGCCCCATGTGCTTCGAAAAGTACATCGATGCAAGAAAATTTCATAAAATTCTCAAAGCATGTTGCTTAGAAAATAATATGATACTGTTTCCAGTATACACAGATTTCGTACAGAGTAATTTTTTTTGATGAATTTCATTATCATAATGGAATTTTGCGATCGTTTCCGATCGTTTTAATCGTTAATGAATTATTCATTTCGATTAAATTTCTACAATTCAGGTAGTTTTGCTCGAAATAATTTCGAGTAGTGATAATGGAATTCGTTCAAAATGAATGAATTATATATTACACAATAAGGTAATTGATAGCCGAAAATGTGATCGATCGTAATAATAATTATTATTATACGATTATCACGTTTTCTAGTATGTACACGATATATCAAAATACAGCGATGCAAAGCAGGTAAAAATATGCATGCAAAAACACAATATCGGGGTGGCGATTTCAACGTACGTTTATTTAATCGATCTAATTACCTCAGACGAGTAATTTAATCAAAATTATTCTCCACCTTCACTGAGTATCATACTCGGTGGTTGTAAATGTAACAAGAATATCGAAAATTAATCAACTTTGTTTTGACAAGCGAATTATCTACGCAGCGAGGTTCTGGGCGCCATGCGGTGCGTGAACAAAGCATGACGCCGGAGCACGCCGCTGAGTAGATTTTTTCACCGGAATTACTGAATTTCATATTTTCTGAGTAATAATTACACAGTGAAATATGAAACTGTTCCCTACTTGGTTAAATTATGATAATTTAGCGTTTTCTGAGCACATGTGGTGCAATATGCATCACATGGCACCGGAACTATTTTAACCGTTTTTTCGTTGGAATCGCCTTGTAAATTTAACACAGAATATTTATAATTAGTATAAATCAGTAAAAACTTACAGTTTTCGACGAGCTAAGCTTTTTTATCGATTTTTCTTTACCGACGGTTTGTTGAACCGTTGTGGTTGGAACCTAAATGATTAGATCCGATTCGATCCACAATACGGTGACTTTCTTTAAAAACGAAAGTTAAGTATATAATAAATAAGATGAACGCGATAAAAATCACAATTAGACGCGGAAAAAACAGATCACAGTTTTCACACGAAAACTCAAAATTGCCGGAACAATTAAACATTATCAAACATAGCACGAGTGCGAAAATGAACCTTATAGTAACACGATGATAGAAACACAAAGCAACGTAACCGATTCTCCAACGAACGCATGATGCGCGTAGTTGATAATCAGTGTTACCACTTGTGTCGCGCTAAACGTTGCGAATTGAACTTTGAAAATTATCAAATTATTATAATTTAATAATTTCAAATTTCGTCTTCGCTTTCATTTTCGCTTTCATATAGTTTGATTAGATGTTGTTTTTCATCGTGTGAAAGAAAATTCACCATTGCAATTTGCAATGGTTTTTTCTTTTTCCTGGTACTTCGTCTGAGTTGAGTACCGGTATTGTCTACGTCACCCGTTGGCTGACGATTTACGTCAGTTGACGGACCAGGTACACTCTGTGTACCTCCGGTGACGTTCGTTGCTGGTTTTTGTACACTTGGTGTACCTTTGATGACGTTTTTCTCCGGTTTGCTGCACGTGACGTCAGCGGTTGGAGATTTTTTATTTTTCTCGACGTCGTTGGGCGATTTTCGCACTTCGGCGTCATCAGTTGGTGGCGGTGCGGTGATTTTCTTGTCGTCAGGTGAATTTGCACGCGGAACTCGCCTTTTCCTTGTTTCAAGGTAGGTTTTCGCGGCACTTTCAACCTTTTGATAACGACTTGGTTTCACCACCGCTTTTTTAATATTATCGGCGAGTTGCTCAAGCTCAGCGGGTGTTTTTAATTTACTTAACTTCTTAGAAGTTTGAGTAAATTTTTTCACTCGCGGCCTGAGTTGCATTGGAGAAGTGTTAGTCGGATTTTCCGATTTTTTCTTCTCCTGTTCTGCAAGTTTCTTTGCACGGCGGGCTACACGCTCGTCATGCAGTTTTTTCGCCGCTTCACTGGCAATATGCTCAGCGGTGACCTTGACTGGACGCCTAAATTGGGCGGGAGATACCTCCTTTCCAATTTTTTCGTGGGCATGGAGGTACTCGTATATACGGTCCTCCAGTCGTTTATTGTCCAACAGGGACTGTAAACAGGCTTCCTGTTTGAGTTCTTCCTGTTGCGCAACTGTCAAAAATAGTGAAATCTGACGAATATTCACAGTCTTGCCGACTGTGTCGTCTAGAGACTCAGCTATTTTGTAACAGTTGTGAGTCATTTTCTTCAAGATGAAGTACGGACCCATTTTCTTCGGCAGCAATTTTTCGGATATTCCGAAAGGCGCTTCCGATTTTTTATGTTCCGTTAATAAAATCATATCCCCTCTACGGAGTAGTGGGGGGTCGGGGTACGTCTTATTGTGCAAGTATTCATTATGAATGCGTTGCTGTTGACGTTTTTCTCTAATGAACGTCTCGATGACCTCACGCTCATGCATTTCGTCGATTTTGAGATTTCTCAGTTCAGAGGTGTATACACACTTCTTTGCCAGTCTATCTGCGTATGCATTCGCGTAGTCATCGCCGTGGGCCTTCACATGGTAAAGTTTGAATGATTCGAACTTTTTAATCCATGTTTCAAGCTCAAGGAATAATTCCTTGTGAAAGACGTCTTGTTTTTTAGCGTTTTTCCAATTATTGGATTTCCAATTCTCGATGTGTTCGTTCATCGCATTCGCGACATACAACGAATCAGTGAAAAGTTTAACTTTTTTGATTTCGTTGAAGTCGAGAATTTCTAACGCTTTCTGGATGGCGACAATTTCGGCGAGATTATTCGATGCAGGGTATCCCTTCACCGAAATTCTCTCTGAAACATTTTTCGCAGTCTCTGGCGAAAAACATATACCGATTCCCGCGATGGCTTTCGAATCGCCATTTCGCGAGCAGGCGCCATCTGCGGTTACTCGTATGTAACCGTCGTCATCGTGAAGAAAATCGTCAGGGTTGTCCGGATCGTCCGGATCCCATTTCAATTTGTTCTTCATCAGGAACTCCGACGTCACCGAATCTGGCTCGTTTTTCATCAGAGTTTCCAGCATCGCTTTCAGCTCATGTCGAAAATTGAACGAGTTCGTTTTGGCCGGGATGTTTTTCGAAATTTCGTTCGAAATGCCCCAGGCCTCGTTCGGTGTGAAGTTGAATGGCGTCGGAGTATTATTTATTTCTAACTCGATTTCATGAATATACTGATGCCAGCCATAATGGCTTTGGCTCGGATTGTATCGTTCGTTTACTTTTACTCGGAGCTTGTCTCCGATTATTCCCATCGTTCGTTCCACGAGCGATGATTGTGGATTGTATGTTGTCGTGTGACGTACTTCGGCGCCGTACGAATTCAACATATGATTCCACGTATCACTTGTAAATTGTGACCCGTTATCGGTCAAAACTTTATTTATTTTGACCTGATGGCTTAGTATATCCTTTACTATAGCCTCCATCGAATTGGTCACGGTCTTCTTGTTGATATTCGGTATTGGACGGAGCCAACACTTCCCAGTGAACACGTCCTTTACGACCAGCAAAAACCGTACACCGGATTTTGGGCCGACAGGACCAAACAGATCGACGGAGAGTACATCTCCCATACTATACGCTTCTACTTGCGCATATTCCAGAATCTTTCTGGGGGAGTAGCTCTTGTTCACTTTGCACACGATACACTGGTTGCAGATAGACCGGATATACTTTATAGCGTTTGTATAAAAATACAAGCGCTTAAATATTAACTCCAGCTTCGCCGCACCAGCGTGGCCGTACACATCGTGAAGATAGTCGACTGTATCGAAAAATAATTCACGAGGGAGCACCGGCACCGTCGTTCCATTTTCGTAAGTTCGCATCAGGACTTCTCTGCCCAGATCATCTGGTATCAGACCGAACTTTTTCTTGTGACGTTCCTGTTTAGCTTTTGCTTTCGAGTTCTCGGGGCATGATACCGTAAGATTTTCTCGAATTCGTTTACAGGCAACGTCATCTTCTTGGAATAGAGCGATGTCGTCTAAATTCGACATCAGGTCTCTGACCATTGAACCTACGAATTCGACACTGTAGGGTTCAATACTGGTCCAATCGAGAGATCGTAACGCAAGTTCGATCGAACATAATGTGATCTCTGGTGCGTTGATCTTATGTAAATACTTTTTTGGGGGTTTGATATCGTACTCAAGATCGAAACTGTTCAACTCTGTAATCCAGCCCGCCGCTTTGCGGTGGGTCTGAACTATGGATTCGAACTTCTTGACTACCGGTTTCAAATCGGATCGTACGTGTATCTTCGATCCGTGGAGCCATGACTGCATCTTGTGCACGGTCGTCACGAGTGTCTGCATTTCACGGTCCAGGATCGTGTAGTTCTTTTGGTGAGGTCGGAATGTGTAACTCGTGAACATCACGACACATTCCTGGCCGTCGACTACCTGGAATAGTACCGAATTCATCGCGTCGTCTGTAACTAGAGTATCTAGATACAGATAGAGAGCGGGGTCGATCGGTTTAAGCTTGAAATCCTTGACATACTCCTCCTCCAATTGGCGAAACGCCTCCTGTTGCTCAGGGCCCCATACACAGGTGTCCTTGCCAGGAGTGACCAATTTATGGATCGGAGCAAGGATTTGTTGATAATTTGGTATAAGTCTTTGGTACAGTCCGGTAAGTCCTACCAGGGTCTGTACATGTTTAACTTTCGTTAAAGCGAATTCACCTTTCTTGTTCGTGTGCTTCATTTTGAAGTCGTTGAACTTTTTGATTTTTTTGCTTTGTTTTCCGATCATTTCATTCGCGAGTTTGAAACCAAGATGGTTTGTCTCACGTTTGAAGAGATCGGTTTTTGTCGGATTTAGTTTGAGACCGAATTCTCGTAGTAGGTCCAAGACACGCTTCAAGCGCTCTTTTACCTCCTTGAACGTCTTGCCGGCGATAAGAATATCGTCAACGAACGTTTGGACCCCTTCCATGTCGAGCGGAATTACATCGTTCATGACCTCGATGAACTCGGCTGATGTGATTTTAATTCCGTACGGCATTCGATTGAATTCGAATACCTGCCCCTCGACCTGGAAGGCGGTAAATTGTCGAGAACGCGCGCTAAGTATCAGTTGCCAGAATCCTGCAACAAAATCCAATGTGCAGAACCATTCTCCTTTCGCATCGTGAAGAATGTTTTCGATACTGCGCGGTTCGGTCAGTGTACGCTCCAGCCATTTATTCAACTCATCGGCGTTTAAGCATAATCTTAACTCGCCGTTTTTCTTAACGACTGGAGCGAGCGTGTTTATATATTTCGATTTTGATGGCCTAATGATCTGCAAGGCCAACATTATCTTTATCGTCTTTCGAATTAGGAGTTTGAGCTTCCTGGGGGGGAGATATTTTTCTCCTCTCCATTTGTCCCAATCTTCGGGAGGTTTGATGAAGTTGAAGTCGACTTCACGCCGGCTCCCGTCTTCATCTCGCACCCCGTTGAATTCTCCTGGGTAACGACTAAAGATATCGGAATACGTGACGAGTTCTTCGTACGACTCGTCAGCTTCCGCTTGCGTAATATGGCCCCCTTGGACCGCTTCATTAAGATCTTTCCTCAATTTCACACGAAATTGTTCCGGACCATAATCTCGGTCTTCCGGATCCAAGGGGCTCCAATCGACTTTTCTCGTACGATCACGGGTTTCGATTATCGCTTCCCGTTCGTACAATTTCGGAACGTTGACCTTTAGGATGTCTAGATTTGCGACATCTGGTCCTTGGAACGTACCTCCAGGCTTAAACCAAAGCTTGGACTTGTACGAACGACCTTGAGGTCTGCACCACGCGAATCCTTCGCGCAGATTCATCTCAATACCCAGAATACGCATAGATAGTCTACCTACGATGATTATTCTGGCTGAAGTCTCTAACACATAAAACGACATTATCATCGGAATGTCGTTAAAGTGCATTGCGATGAGTACGATGTTCGACATCGAGTCTACCAACTTACCGTCGGCCAATTTCATTTTGACAGGCCTGGTAAGCGGTACGTACATAATATGGTTGGGCTGGCTCCGAGTGATTTCGTCCACCATTTTGTGGGAAATCACATTCGGAAGTGCCCCTGTGTCCAATTGTACGGGGTGCATCATTGATTCGCCGAATTCCATATCGACCACACACGTCGGATCTTCCGTCGCTTCCGTTATGATTTGTGCTTTGATCATCGGATCAATATCTTCAAACGGAATTTTAGTGTTGTCGATTGATTCGACCAATCGCACATTCGTATCAATTTTAGCGGTTTCACAGCCGGTGACGAATCCGTCCGAAACTTCCGTTTGAGATTTTTCGTCGGCTGTTTTATAACTGACGCGTTTTTTAGGTTTGCGTTTCGCAAAACATACGGTCAATTTGTCTACGTCCTCCGGATCGATCGGTTTCATTTTTCGGGGTAAACGTATTTCTTCGCCAGATTCCGAACTCAACTCTGAGGACGAGTCCGACGAAGAACTTGACGAAATATTCGAAGATTCCGAATCCGGATTATGTATTACCCTTCGTCGATGATCATTTTTCGGACGTTCTTGGGTTTTGTCGCGTTCGTCGTCGCTTGATTCGTTTGCGACGGCTACTTTATTAATGCCGGGCGGTGACATTTTTTTCTCAGGTCGGAACGAGTAAAATTCTTTATGTTTCGCTCGTCTCTCGGCCTTTAATTTTCCGTTCGGATCCGGTTGGAAAAAATTCTCGTCATCATGACGAATAGTTAATCCGCCCTTATTCGATCGTTTCCGGGCACTCATTTCATGCCGCTGTTTGTCTCGCAAAAGCACGTGCGCCACTTCGGGGCAGGTTGCTTTTGGGATAAAATACTTTTTTATCGTGTCCGAGAAATGGAATTTGTCCATTCTCATAATGATATTCGTATTTTCGTCAACGGCAGGGCGAGCGAATTTCTTATCCATGAAATTCTTTACCCATTCGATTTCGGTGTAACAGTGAGCGGGACCATACCATACAGAGATTCGGTCGTCCTGTGTCAGGCGCGAATACATTCTTCTGTATTGGATGTACCGGTGCCTACTTACTGGTTTTTCGTCTTTAAGGCGGGGTTTTATGACTGGGAATATAAGAATTATATCCTCAAACCCTTTTTTACAGAGGCAGTCTACGACTGCTCTGAGTTCCTTATCGAGGACTTCGAACGGTTTCCTTGAATAATTCAACTCCATCGTTCCGGCGCCCAAGATCGCCTTCTTTTTCGTGAATTCGACATGCTCGATTTCTTTTAGCAAATCGAGAAATGATATTTGATGTTTTAGGTAAGATGGGAGTGGACCCGATCCTGCTGCTTGACGCTTCAGGAAGTGCGGAATTCCGTCCCCGATAAATTCATACTCTTCGAAGTTCTTTTCGAGAAAATTGGGCTCGAGATTGCAACTAGAACGTGGCCCGTTCTGTTCTAGTTTTCCTCGTTTTCCGACGACTGTTCATTCTCGGACGGAATGGGCGTTTCCTTTTCAGGTGGAGGTGAAGTGGGGTCAGTTTCCGACTCTGTCGTTTTCTCCGCCTCTTCTGTCTCCACCTGGTTTACAGGAGTCGTCTTTTTCGGTTGATCCCCGAAGCTCACTTTTTTGAAGATGGGGGATTTTCTCCCATCCGCGGTAGCTTGTTTTGAGGTCTTGGATTCTGACGGTTTTGGCACCGTGGTGTGCTTACCGTTCGTGAACTTTGAGTAAGGTTTCGAATTTGCCTCCTTTCGGTAATCGGAAGTGCGGTTGTTCGACGTTTGGCGAGAACGATTATCGTTTTTCTCGCCGACGAACTCGCATTCGGCGTCGTCTTCCACCTCGTGGCGGTCCATCGAAACCTCCTCGAGTCTGTCCCGGAAAACCTCGGCATTTTCGCGATACTTTTCCGGGAACAGATCCCTCATTTTCTTTGGCATTTTGTTCACCATCAACTGGATGACCCGATCATCGGGTATCGTTTCTATCTCATCGAACGTACGGAACCAGCATATGAAATGGTTGGCCAGACTTCGCTGGTCAGCCATTTGAAATTTGGTTTTTTGGAAATAGGCGGCAGATTTCTCCTGCTCACCCGTACTCCAAAATTCAATGAAGAATTCTTTCTTCAGCTTACGATAGTCGTCGTAGCTCTGTCGCTCGTTGACCCACGATTCGTGGACACGGATCAACAACAAAAGCATTCCACACATCTGATGACCAGACATGGTGATATCACGTATATGATTTTCGAATCGTTTTATAAATTCGTGAGGTTGATAGAGTAACGCTCCTTCGAAAATTATTCCGCGTTTTTTGAAGGCGTTGTACGATGTATCCGTCTTCAAGACTTTTACTTTGACCTTCTTTTTCTCACGTCCATCATCTCGATCACTTGAACCTTGAGATCCGTTCGAACCTCGGGATTCATTTGAATTCCGACGGTCGTTCGAATTTTCGAGATGTTTTTCGATTTCTTCGATTTGTTCTGACATATATACGGTCGCTTCGGTCGTTTTGCTCAAACGTTGCTCAAAGTCATCGTTTGTGGCAGTAACAATTTGTTCCAGGGAATTCAAGCGAGCATTATGCTCGTCTTTCACCTCCTGTAACGCGGCCGTTTGTTCCGCATTTATGCGGTCCATTCTTTCCGCACTACGTTGAATGAATGCGGTCAGCTTGTCGATATTACTGGTATTGTTATTTATTTGCGCATTATGGTCGCGCAGGGTACGCTTTGTGGCGATAATCGCCTCGGCGTTGTCCTGGTAATTTTTTACTTGGGTTTCTTGTACCCTTTCGACGTGAGATAGACGTTGATGATCAACCGCTCTCTCCCTCTCTATCCATTGCTGGAGTTTGGCGATATTATTTATCGTACGTTCTCTTGTCGCATTCGGCGACAAGAGGGGAGGAGGGGTGTATACCGATCGTTCGCCATAGCTACCAGTAGTCAATGCTTTCTTTGAAATATTGCTGGTAGCTACGGTCGCGGTTGACGATGTATTTCCGGGTGAGTGTATACTCACCCTTACCAGTTGTTGATTCAGATTCACATCGATATTATTCGATGTGTCTGATGGTGTGAGAGAATTTAGGGCAGGGGTAGTTAGATGATCTAACACCCCGCACCCTACATTTGTGGTGGTCAAGGTCGCCGAAAGATTCGGTGCCCCTTGACCTACATTTTGTATTTGAGGGCGTGAGTTCGTTCCATTTCTGGGTTGACGACCATTCGTTTGGTCATCTACGTCAGATTCATGTTCTGAGGAATATGAACTTTCAGCACCAGAATGGTATGAAGGTTCACCCTCTGAGTCTAGTGGCGTGGTCGTATGCACGACATTGTCGCCATTTGGGATCGGAACGTAATCATTACGTTCAATATTATCGCCTTCATCATCACCGACAGGCGCGTCTTCAATGGTTACCACTGAAAATGCCTTGTCTTGTGAGGTAGGCAACTTTTCAAGCGCCCGTGTCGAAACGGTTGCGTTTGATGTCGATGCGGTTGCCTGAGGCGAGTTCGCAGGAGCAGATCTAGTAAAGATACGGACGTTTGAAACGTGGCGGTTAGGTTGTTGATTATCAGCAGCCTGGTTCACGTTCTCAACGTGTGGAATATTTTGGTTTTCAGTGCTCTGATTTTCAGAAACTGAATTTTCAATATTCTGTTGTTGTATCTGGTCATTAAATACCTGTTGACCAGGTATTTGATCGTTATTATATTTTTCCGGTTCGGAATTTTCATCTCCGGAATATTCAGTCGTATTTTGAGAACCATTGGTAGGCGGTTTTTTATGTTTTCGCCCACCACGAGATCGGCGTTTTCGTCTGTTGGCATTAGCTACGTCAGAAATAACCTGACGTGCTGTAACTGCCGCCGATCTTGGGCCAGATAATATTTCTGGCTGAGATTCGGAATCTTTCCTAATCTCATTCACGTTTACATTATCAGTAGACATAATCAAGGATTTTATTGATAATCAATGAAATCAAACAATTCGAGATTATTTATGATAAATAATTTATTTTTGCTATAGAATTATTCTAATTAGCTGTGTGGTGAATAAAAATTATTCACAAGGGGGACAAAATCGTATAGACAAATCAATGAAATAATGCACAGTTTATATAAGTACACAAATCATGCAAAAATATCACTACCAGCTACAGCATGCACTACGTATTATTATTGCCGCAGTATAATACTGGCGGTTAGATAATAATAAAAAAAATATTCCGTTGGCTGCGCGTGGCTCGGTAGTCGCGTCAATATCGGCTGGCTACGTGCTTGGAAACGGCGGCAAAATGTAACCGTTTTTTCACAGCAAGTAGTTCCAGTTGGCAACGTGGCTATGAACGTATGATGCGTTCGTAGCTGCGGCGCTGCTGACGTACAGGGCGGGCGGGAGGGAACGTCGCCCTATTATTTCCGCGAATTTCTGGAAATAAAAATACTCGACGACGTCAGAGATTATCTCGACATAAATTCGCGGCACTGGTGGTAAAAACAAAAAAAAATAAACCTGAACTAGGTTTCGGTTCTGCCTACGTGCAGAACTCAGGGTCAGGGTAGACCCTATCCACGGACATATAAATATCCGAAAAAAAAGTTTCACTTTTATTTCTAGTAAAAAAGGAATAAAAACACTTACTGGTAAATATGGTATTAATTACCTTTACCCAGGGTGGGATTCTGTTGCAGTTGGCCTTTCTGCTGGAACCACACGTGTCGAGCGCCAATGTAAAGATTAAGTGGTAGCTAGTCACTAAGTTCTTTAGCTTGATGTTGAAGAACAACACAGTTAACGAATATTAACTTTTAATGGCACGAAATATTAACACGAACAGAACAAATTACACAGAATAACCTAATTGACCGAATCACCATGTAATCTCTCAAACGTTCGAGCATATGTACGTATGCTCGTGGCAGCGAATCCAACTTACTACTATGCCGAACTCGGTACCCGTATCATACGGGTACCGGCTCGGAACTACGTTTTACGGCGCAGCATGCAGTGTTACCACATGCACTGAGGGAAAGGCGAGGATGGCCAAGTTTACCCATAACAGGGTGAGAGATAATATTGGTTTTCGCAAATTGCAGATTGAGAAAAATGCTGGTTACTCGGTCGGGAATTGCTCAAAATGCAAAAACTAATACATTTTCGGAAACCTCTCGTCAAGCACTGTGGAATGGTTTTTTTACCATCGCATTTCGAGCATTTGGGTGGAAGTTGGTTTTTTGCTGTGAAGGGTAGATTTTTGTGGAAAAATTCAGGCAACTATTTCGAAAATCACCCAAAATGCAAAAACGACCACATTTTTGGAATCCTCTCGTCGAGACGAATCGAATGGTTTTTTTACGAAAAATATTGGAGCATTAGAACGAAAGTTGACTTTTCTTCGGGCGCGGCCGATTGATGGATGGTCGGCGCCGCAGAAAAATGCCCGTAACTCGGCCAAAAATTGCTCAAAATACAAAAACTAATACATTTTTGGAATCCTCTCGTCATGAACAAACGAATGGTTTTTTTACCATCCCATTTCGAGCATTTGCGTAGAAGTTGGTTTTTTGCTATGAAGGGTAGATTTATGGGGAAGACCTCGCGCACAAAAATTCTGGTAACTTTTTCGAAAATCACCCAAAATGCAAAAACTAATACATTTTCGGAATCCTCTCGTCAAGCACTGTGGAATGGTTTTTTCATCATTCAATTTCGAGCATTTGGGTGAGAGATAATATTGGTTTTCGCAAATTGCAGATTGAGAAAAATGCTGGTTACTCGGTCGGGAATTGCTCAAAATGCAAAAACTAATACATTTTCGGAATCCTCTCGTCAAGCACTGTGGAATGGTTTTTACCATCGCATTTCGAGCATTTGGGTGGAAGTTGGTTTTTTGCTGTGAAGGGTAGATTTTTGTGGAAAAATTCAGGCAACTTTTTCGAAAATCACCCAAAATGCAAAAACGACCACATTTTTGGAATCCTCTCGGCATGAACAAACGAATGGTTTTTTTACCATCCCATTTCGAGCATTTGGACGGGAGATAGCTTTTTTGCTGCCCGGATATTTGATGGAGGAAAACGCCCGTAACTCGGCCAAAAATTGCTCAAAATGCAAAAACTAATACATTTTTGGAATCCTCTCGTCATGAACAAACGAATGGTTTTTTTACCATCCCATTTCGAGCATTTGCGTAGAAGTTGGTTTTTTGCTATGAAGGGTAGATTTATGGGGAAGACCTCGCGCACAAAAATTCTGGTAACTTTTTCGAAAATCACCCAAAATGCAAAAACTAATACATTTTCGGAATCCTCTCGTCAAGCACTGTGGAATGGTTTTTTCATCATTCAATTTCGAGCATTTGGGTGAGAGATAATATTGGTTTTCGCAAATTGCAGATTGAGAAAAATGCTGGTTACTCGGTCGGGAATTGCTCAAAATGCAAAAACTAATACATTTTCGGAATCCTTTCGTCAAGCACTGTGGAATGGTTTTTTTACCATCGCATTTCGAGCATTTGGGTGGAAGTTGGGTTTTTGCTGTGAAGGGTAGATTTTTGTGGAAAAATTCAGGCAACTTTTTCGAAAATCACCCAAAATGCAAAAACGACCACATTTTGGAATCCTCCCGTCGAGACGAATCGAATGGTTTTTACGAAAAATTTTGGAGCATTAGAACGAAAGTTGACTTTTCTTCCGGCGCCGCCGATTGATGGATGGTCGGCGCCGCAGAAAAATGCCCGTAACTCGGCCAAAAATTGCTCAAAATACAAAAACTAATACATTTTTGGAATCCTCTCGGCATGAACAAACGAATGGTTTTTTTACCATCCCATTTCGAGCATTTGGCCGGGAGAGCGCTTTGTTGCGGCCCGGATATTTGCTGGAGGAAAACGCCCGTAACTCGGCCAAAAAGTGCTCAAAATGCAAAAACTAATACATTTTTGGAATCCTCTCGTCATGAACAAACGAATGGTTTTTTTACCATCCCATTTCGAGCATTTGGGTAGAAGTTGGTTTTTTGCTGTGAAGGGTAGATTTATGGGGAAGACCTCGCGCACAAAAATTCTGGTAACTTTTTCGAAAATCACCCAAAATGCAAAAACTAATACATTTTCGGAATCCTCTCGTCAAGCACTGTGGAATGGTTTTTTCATCATTCAATTTCGAGCATTTGGGTGAGAGATAATATTGGTTTTCGCAAATTGCAGATTGAGAAAAATGCTGGTTACTCGGTCGGGAATTGCTCAAAATGCAAAAACTAATACATTTTCGGAATCCTTTCGTCAAGCACTGTGGAATGGTTTTTTTACCATCGCATTTCGAGCATTTGGGTGGAAGTTGGTTTTTTGCTGTGAAGGGTAGATTTTTGTGGAAAAATTCAGGCAACTTTTTCGAAAATCACCCAAAATGCAAAAACGACCACATTTTTGGAATCCTCTCGTCGAGACGAATCGAATGGTTTTTTTACGAAAAATTTTGGAGCATTAGAACGAAAGTTGACTTTTCTTCCGGCGCGGCCGATTGATAAATGGTCGGCGCCGCAGAAAAATGCCCGTAACTCGGCCAAAAATTGCTCAAAATACAAAAACTAATACATTTTTGGAATCCTCTCGTCATGAACAAACGAATGGTTTTTACCATCCCATTTCGAGCATTTGGAGGGGAGATAGCTTTTTTGCTGCCCGGATATTTGATGGAGGAAAACGCCCGTAACTCGGCCAAAAATTGCTCAAAATGCAAAAACTAATACATTTTTGGAATCCTCTCGTCATGAACAAACGAATGGTTTTTTTACCATCCCATTTCGAGCATTTGGGTAGAAGTTGGTTTTTTGCTGTGAAGGGTAGATTTATGGGGAAGACCTCGCGCACAAAAATTCTGGTAACTTTTTCGAAAATCACCCAAAATGCAAAAACTAATACATTTTCGGAATCCTCTCGTCAAGCACTGTGGAATGGTTTTTTCATCATTCAATTTCGAGCATTTGGGTGAGAGATAATATTGGTTTTCGCAAATTGCAGATTGAGAAAAATGCTGGTTACTCGGTCGGGAATTGCTCAAAATGCAAAAACTAATACATTTTCGGAATCCTTTCGTCAAGCACTGTGGAATGGTTTTTTTACCATCGCATTTCGAGCATTTGGGTGGAAGTTGGTTTTTTGCTGTGAAGGGTAGATTTTTGTGGAAAAATTCAGGCAACTTTTTCGAAAATCACCCAAAATGCAAAAACGACTACATTTTTGGAATCCTCTCGTCGAGACGAATCGAATGGTTTTTTTACGAAAAATTTTGGAGCATTAGAACGAAAGTTGACTTTTCTTCCGGCGCGGCCGATTGATGGATGGTCGGCGCCGCAGAGAAATGCCCGTAACTCGGCCAAAAATTGCTCAAAATACAAAAACTGTTAGAGTGAGACATGGCCCAGTCGATTCTCCGCTATGGAGGAGAAGACGGCGCGGTGTAGATTTTATGACTCTTTGTGCAAGCCATACGCGGTTTTCTCACTGCGCGGGCTTTGAAAGTCGCGAAGGTCAAACCTCTTTGTCATTCGCTTATGGTTTTGGTTTATAACCATAAGCGCGGCAACGAGAGCTTCAGTCCCTGTTGAGTTGTCGCGGTGGCAGTATCGCTCCAACATACTCATTGCGGGCCCCTCGTGGGTTTTACTCCCATCTACCCTAAAGGTGGATGTGGCGTGTATATGGGCCTAGGGCATTCGGCGCCTAGGTGTACTCGCGTGTATCGCACAACCGGTGCCGTGTAGTTTAATGTATGGCCTTTCCTAATAAACTAGTATCTGTTTAATCGTGTTGTGACGTTATTCGGTGAACGCGTATTAGGAAGAGGATTAATGTATAGGCATAGTATCCGCCTTACCCAGGCACTCTATGAGCATAAGCCCTCGGTAAGGCCAGGTACATTGTGAGTCCGGTCAAAAGCCCCCTTTAAAAGGGTAGCACTACCGCGACTCTCTATGACTATTACATTTGGCGCCCATCAACGTGTCCTCCATGCCAGAAATCCGCCCCGGCCAGGTAGAGATCCCTCTCGGCGGAGTGACACCACGGCGACGACCCTGAGTCGTACCTCCTAATGAGGTCCATCAGGTGAGTGAACACCTCATAATTAATCGCCTCCGCTTTGTGTGGTTTCGGAGAGAAACAGTAAACCCACCCCCTACTTTGCTGGTTTCGGGGAATAAAGAAAACTATGCAAATTGCCGGAGTAAGGTACTGGGGTTCTGGCTGCCAACAGAACTCACCTACCACAAACGGTGACGTGTGTATGCGGCATTCATACACTAAGTTTTATGCTATTTTGAGAAAAAGCAAATAAAACACCTTTTATGCTTTTGGGGGCCAAACCAGAAAGCAGCCGGAGTACATCCTGGCACCCTTCCAAGCTGTTTCAATTTCTTCAGCTTAAAAAAGAAAGAACCTGTTTTAACTTTCAGTAAAAAAGATTGCTGTTTACTTGTTCAGCTAGATCAAAAAAAGGACCGCCCGTGCGTGGCTTAACCGCACACCCCAAGTCCGTTTTCATCCTTACGGCGCAAAGAAAGGATCTGTGAAGGCCACACAGTAAAAAATCGCCAAAAAATCTGAGCCTTAAGCTCCAAAATTCACCAGTTAACGTAAATAAAATTCGTCAGAAAGTGTGCAAAATGCTTTCTCTTTCACCTCACTCCTGTCTCTCGTCCACAGTGTGCGAAATTCTGAATAAAAAATTCCCCTCCCAGGGTGTGAATTAAAATAACGTTTATGCTAATGAACGATTAATCCGCCCTGGGAAGAGGAAAAATTCTCAGAATACACACCATGGAAAAAGAGAGAAAAAGGGGCAAAGGGTGAAAAAGAAGAAAACAGTGAAATCTGCGAGTTACAGTGCTCAAAAACGCTGTAAAAAATCACAGAAAAATCGCTGGCATTTTTCCCTTCCTACGAAAATACAAAATTTCTGAAATTAACGTAATTTAACGTAATTGCTTCGGCAAAGAAAATTTCTATTTCAAAAATTATGGCAGTAATTAACGTAAATTCCAGTCTTGCATAGTTGACTTTTGTAATCATATTTTCGATCTAGTAAAAATTCTGCAAGACACAAAATAAACACCTTTCCCCTGTAATGTGTCGAATTAAAAAATCACACCTAAAGATGATTAATTTACACATGACAGAGGAAAAAATCTCCCTCTATGCTGTGTGAAGTGCAAACCAAGGTAATTAATGTATACATCATAGAAGGGGAGGGGCCCTCCTCCGTCATATGTGGCATTAAAAAATAACACCCAAAGGTGATTAATCCACGTATGGCGGGGGAGAAGGTCTCTTTCCCCTCGAAAATGTATAAAATTAAGGGCCAAAGTGACCACTCTGCACATAGTAGAGGAAGAAAAACACATTTCCAGTGATGTGTGAAAAACATGCATCACAAAGGAAATGCAAAAAATGGACCTTAAGTCCCAAAATTCCGATTAACGTAAATTTTTCTTATTTTTCTGGCTAATTAACGTAATTTTAGCATATTATATTTTTCTAGCCAAAATTAACGTAAAATCTGCCACAAATAATCGTTTTAACGTAAAAACGGCAAATGCCGCGAAAATAATTTCTCAAACGTAATTTTCGACCTATTTGACATTGGAAATAGCCATCCGGATTTCGAAACACATTCGAACGAAGCAAGAAAAAAAACCAAGGTCACGGAGAATATTCCAGCGGCAGAACACCGTGAGCTAAAATCTCGCGGCACCCCCATTTCCCCGCCAATCCTATACCAAGGTATAGTGCCGGCAAAACCACCCAAAAACGCCTCTCGGAGCAATTATAGGAGCTATTAACTATTTCTTCTCTTTGTTTAAACAAAGAGCAGTTAAAATCCTTAAATTCACTCTGAGCGTTTAAAGTGGGCAGCGACAAGTCGTAAATCAGGTTTGGAATCATGACACTTTTTATTGCAAAGCAATAAAATCGGTGTAGGTATCCGCTACTGGGTACACATGATGACCAAACTTACACGTTTTTAAGGAAACGTGCTGGATAGGGTGATTGCATAAGAAACCGACTCGTGCAATAAAAACTCTACAAAAAAAAAAAATACGACACAGCGACCACCCACACACCTACGCGACTATATACGCAAGGTGTATAGTTGCGCACTAGGGTTATGAAAATTAATTTTCATTCTTCAGTCTGTTGCTGTACTTCGATGTCGCCGGTTGGTAAGCGAGCCTCGTCCGAATTCGTGCCTAGAAAGTTTTGCATTTTACTTCGACGCTATAAGCAACCGCCTACACCTCGTACGCGATTTAGTGCAAACTTATTACGTCGAAGCCGAAAAATGTCGGAGCAACTGAGTCCAAAGTTGAGCACGTCGGAGGATTCTCCCTCGCCGACGCTTCGCCCTCAGCGAAGTGCCAAAGCGAAGGCATCCTCTAAAATTAAGTCGTGTACTCAACAGGGGCAGAGGAGGAGCCGTCTCACGCTTGAACTTGACACGGATCTCCTCCCCTCTCCCCAGACTCCGCCAACTCCGATGCCAAGGGAAAATTCGCCTGAATTTTTCCAGAATTCTTCACTTTCGCGCCCGCGAAAGGATCCAAAAGTGATGATTTCTCCGCTGCCGATCCCGTTCAAACTGCCGGTCACTGATCTCGATGAAATGGAGACGGATCAGGCAGGAACTGGGTCCGGCGAGAAACACATTACGAGGATAAATATTGATAAGAACGCCGAAATTCAAATTTCGACGCGAGGAGATGATAAGCGAAAATCTGTATCATCTGAATACGAGCAAAGCTTATCTCCCTCCATATCCCCGACTCTCCCATATCAGCACTCGCCCCCGCCGAGGGACGAGCAATGCCCATATGTGGAATTAGTCGAGGCAATTAACACTTCGTGTGATGTGATTCGCGAAGAACATGAAAAAGTCAGAGTGGATTTTAAGAATTTCATCTCTGAGTTCAAAAATCTTCAAGAATCCATCAAAGAATACACGAAGCACGTCGACAAAAACACTGCTGCCATTTCAAACATTATGGATTTAATCAATACTCAACGTGAGGTGCTGACGTCTCAGATTGAAGTAATCGGCGCACAACACGAGGAGCTTAAATCTCTTCGCATAAACGTCGAAACGATCAGACAGGACAGTCACCTCAGGTTGCAAGAAACCCATAATGCGCTATCATGGCAAGTCAGTGGGATGGAGAAGGAATTCAGGGAAATTATGACCCTTCATAATCACAGAGGCGACTTAATTAATGATATAATCACCGGTATGACTGCCAAATTGTCTGCCATCGAGCAGACAATGGGCATAACCAGACCGACAAAAATTATACAATTGAGTCAGCCAAGTGCAGTGTATACGATGCACTCACGCGCGGCAAGCACGGTTACCACTCCCTCACCCTCTGCCACTGGCAGTGTGACCTCACCTGGATGCCAAGGGCACGCCGATACACCCAGTGTACCGGCGCAAGCTCCAACTTCCTCTGAGGAAGAGGTGAGGAGGATAATGGCCGCCGCATCCCCTCCTTCCACCCAACCATCCGTCGATGCTCAATTTAGAACTTCTCCCTCATTAATAATCACACGCAAGTGTACGCGATCGCGTATACCAACGCCTGTGCAATCAGAGAGAAGCAGTACCACTCAGGGTACCCCTCCGTCGCAAAACGATGGAGAAATTACGACGACGTTCGTATTAGATAAAAATGGGTACCTGGTACCTGTTGATTAACATCAGAGTGAGGAAAGCGCAAAACGCTTTCCTCCCCCTGAATGCTCAAGCTCTGAGGAAGGTAGCTACGTCTATTCTCCTTCCTCAAGCAAAATCACAGATGAGGAAAGCGTAAGCTCATTCTCTTCACATATGAGGAGAAATGAGGAAAAAGCTAGACTAAAAGGGAGCCCGATAATTCTCCCCCCCCCCATTTAATCGATCTCCTAAATGAACTCGAAGAATACGAATTCATCGGAGATGGCCTTGCGCAATTTTATATGCGAGGCCGAAATGGGTTGAAAAAGTCTATGCCCTCATACTTGCGCCCTCAAATCCGTGTACAAGATCTGAACAGTGAAATTCTGGCAAATTCGTTTCTTAAAACGAAAGCCATTGTTTCTGTTCTACAAACAGAGATGAATTATCATATAGTACCTTATGAGGCGATTGTAGAAAATCTGGGTATTGTCATAAACAATCTCAGACGTAAAGGCTTTGAGCAAATTGTATTACTCTTCCCAATAATAAAACCGAGGAGGCAATTTGACAAGCCAATTTCGCTGAAAAGGTATTTGACATTTCGTCAACTGTTTGCTAAGGTGAGGGGTGCGTACCATGTTCGAATTTGGTATTCTCCCGCTCAACTTTATCTGGATCACGAGGAGCTCGTGTATCCAGACGGTACGATGACCATAAGGCCGCATGCGAACGCTCAAAAACACGTTTGCCCGACCTTGTCGAGATTTTACCGCGTACCTGACACAGATCGCTTTTACATGTCAAATGAGACGTGGGAATTGCTACGGTATACCCTCCTGCAGGAACTATCAATTACAAATAGTTTCAAGGAGGCCCGTAAAAATATATCACGTACAGACAAAATGCAACGGGCACTGCTGACCCCAGGCGGTACCTACTTTTTGCCGTCATTGGACATCCAAAAAGCGAGAAATAAGGAAAGCAAATACCATAATGTGCCGATTGTTCGACGAGTATATACTCAAGTCGAATAATACACACGTTTTGGACATTTCCTTGACGATTAATTGGGTAATAAAAATACAAAGCAACACTTTGTATAGACCGACACGCAATTCGATACAATGTATCGAAGCATGTGTTGATCCAACCCAAAAGATCGTCAAAACGTCGTAAAAAGGTCGCGAGAAATCTGAGCAGTCATCCCTTTCTTGAAAGGAACGTACCGCCCACACGTAGCGCCGTGGAGAAAGGTGCCGCATACAATGTAACAAAAAATACATTGCCGCGGACACCATATGTACCCATTAATACGCTACGCCGACCACTCGAATCTAAAACTCTATGAGACATCAATTAATGCAAGCGGCGATTGAAAATCTGAAACAGATTTATCAATGTTACGCTGCAAATGCATCGAACATGTCTAAAAATAGAGTAGATTCGAGCAAAAACATGGTATGGAGATAAATTGAAAATATACTCGTACATACGTATGTACTTATACGTACGTACACCGTATGAGATAAGAAAACAAGTACCCAACCTTCCATACCATCTCCCAAAAACCTTCTCCCACCACAATTACATCTCGTTGCGATAAATTTTCGGATACGTTGTACCTGAAAAACGCAATGAGCGTCATTGCATCCGACGACGTCGTCAGATGTTTTCATGAAGAGGAAATAAAAACCTACCTGTTCAGCACTTGCTGAGCATATACGTGTCACGTCGGAACAGAATAGCGCGTTGCGGCTTTGCAAAAAACAAAGTCACAACGGTGGATTCTGTGCTCCGAGGTCGCGAAAATTTTAAAAACTAGCAACTTACCTGGGTTTAAATACCCAATTTAAATAACAACCTACCTGGGCCAATAGCCCAAGCCCTCCTCTTCAACACGTGGATATTGTCTGTGAAAAGACAATATCCACGCCATATTTAAAACTCACTTAGTTATAAGTTATTTTTAAATAGAAATTTCGATTTGCGTTTGCAAAATTCAAAATTTTCCACCTATCAAAGATAGGTAGAAAATAAACACGAAAATTGCATGCGTAAAACTAGACTAAGTAGGAAACATCGTTCTTAAACGATGCGTACCTATCATAATAGGTACAGGAACAGGTAAATAGGCTTCACGCAGTGATACCTATCTTCTGTATCCTAGTCATTACAAAACATCGTTTTTAAACGATGCGTACCGAATAAAAACGGTACAAGGGCAGAAAAATAGGTATTGAACTTCGATACCTACTAAATGCACCCAAAAAATCGAATACATCGTTCTTAAACGATGCGAAATAATTAAATTAAGTAGGTATAAGAAAATAGGATACCCAAGATGCGTACTTGAAACACGTTCACGCGTGTGAATAATAAATCCATCATGGAAAATATTTCTATCACTTCGACATACCTATCTTTAATTTAAGCACAAAATACATCGTTCTTAAACGATGCAAAAATAATCAAAGCAAAATAGGCACACAAAATACTCTGAGGTGTGAATTTTAATTAACGTTTGCGATTGTAAACGGAAAGTCCATCTCAGAGTACAAATCACAAAATATATACCTATCTTTGATCAATGCATAAAAACATTGTTCCTAAACAACGCAATACCTATCAAAAATAGGTATTAAAAGGGTTAAGTACAAAGTAGGTACTGGAGCTAGAATGCATAATTGAAGTTCTAGCAATCCGGATAAATTCCTACCCATGTAATAGGTTCTACCTACATCGTTATTAAACGATGCGCTACCTATCAAAAATAGGTACAGGTAAACGGATAAAATAGGTATCAATGATATGATACATTTATGCCGTAAAAATTCATAAATTGCCGTGAAAAACGTAAACATTCTTTCCTGGCAACGTGTATAATTAATTCTGATCAAATGATTAATTTATGCGTGTCCAGGAAAGAACACAAAAACAGCAAAATATGAATTTTTACCTAAAGATAACGGAATATCAAAACCATACGAATACCTATCTTCCATGAAAACCTATCATCTGCGCAAATACGCAGATAAAACATCATTTCATAAAATGATGTATTTTTCAAACGATGAGATAATCTACAATGAAGTAGGTACCTACTCATCGCTATCATTTTCAATCACTGACAGTTGATATTTTGTCTCTTTCCATCGTATCAATCAATATGCGTAAAGAATCAAAATATTTGCCTATATTTCTATATTTTTCGGCGCTGTACGAAATTAAAATTAATACTCAAAAAGTAATTAATCAGTACTCCGTCGAAAAATACAGAACAAAAATGGCAATAAAAAATCAATAAATGTCACGTGCGAAAATGCAAAATATGAAAGATCTATAAAATTCAAACTTACCAAGGTTGAAATAATAAAAGATCGAGTAATAAAAAACTTTTGAGATATACCTCAAAAGCCACCTACTTCTGAAATACGCGAAAACGAAAATGGGTAATAAAATTACCTCTCGTCACGCATTTCAGAAGCAAAAAACCCACGTAGGCACGCACCAACCCTATCACGTGATTTCAGAACTGGAAAAACTGGCTAAAGCCATAAAAAACCAGTAATGAAAAAAACCTACCAAAAGTAGGTACACGTGCCAAGGTTACCTATTTATCAGGAGTCGAGATAGGGACCTACCACGTCGCAATTACGACGCCGTAGGTACCCCCCTTCCCCTCCTAGGCTTACGCTTCGATCTCTATGCACGTTTGGGCATCGAAAGGAAGTTGTGCCCGGTATGAAAATTACAATCCGTACCTGTGCAATTCCCTCTCCCCGCTCATAGCGTAATTCACAGAGCTTCTTATCTACTCTGAGCAATTAGTTTTTCGTCCGATGGATTATCACATCAAGACGAATGTACTTGTGATGCGCAAGAGAGATCGTACCGTGCGAGATAAATCTGGCACAGTACGATGCCTCTCTCGTGTACTACAGTACCTACCTACTCAGTCAGAGCTATACCTATCATGTCTCGAGTACATTTTCTGGGAATGGGAGATATTCAGCGCCCATGACGTTTTTCACGCGCGCTGAATGTCGCCCCATCCTCGGAGTATGCACACTTTGAAGCAACGTGATTTCACCTACTTCAAATACCTACTTAAGAGATTTTTAGATAGGTACATAGACGCACATTGTTGCTGCGTAGCGGTGCATATACATCGCATGGCAACGGAGCAACAATGCACGTAGATGTATCGCGAGATGAAATAAATTTCATAAATCGAGATACCTATCTACGCAACCTACCAAACTTGCTGATAATCAACGAAGTTGATCATAAACAGTAAGCAGGGGCATTTTTTGCTCCATAATTTTTTATCTACACGTTCCCACGCTGAGAAATGTATTTTCTCAACGCAAAGAATGTGCAAATTCGAATCAGCAAAATTTGCGTATTCAATTGTCAGACAATTGTCGGCAAAACGAGACAATCTATGTACATGAGAAAAATTTCTCACGCAGCCGCTGACATATCTATTTTCTTAAAAATAGCCGGCGGTCGGTAGATTTATCACAGGAATAGGCAGAGAACGTATACCCAACCCTCCACCCCCTCATGCGACGCTAATTTTCGAACTACGTTGCATAAGGATCACGTTTCGACCATCTACGACAGCTTATCGTACATATGGTGGAACCAGGGGAGGTACAGGGGTGCAGGGGCACGATCCAAAGCAAATCCAAATCGATGGCTTTTGCAGGATCGACACTGCTCACATTCGTATTTTACCTTACCTTGTGTTAACATCGAATTTGTTTCTTCTTGCTGTGCGATTAATTTGTCTGTCAATAAGCTCTTAGCGAATTCTGACTTGAACTATTTTTCATTTTTATTAATTTTTTCTCGTTTCTATTTTTATAAACATTCGATTTCGCGCATTATTTCGCGATTTCAACATTTTTATTTCGTATTTGAACTGGAACCGACGTCTTATTTTGTGAGTACAGAACATATACTTCAAAAATAGGCGCTTTTTAAATTTTAATTTTTAAATTTCGAATTTTTTACACAATTGAAGCTGGTGAATAATATGCCTAGCAAACTCGACTTTGAAGACGTCGCCTTTGCTATGCTAATTTTATCATTAGTACTTCTTTTGTGCATCATATTTTATTTATCGTATCTCCTCACTGCCTCGAGTGTACTACACCCGAAAACAGCGGAGAGCGATTATTTATTGCTAAGAAAGCTATTCGAACATGCAACACGTGAATCCTCATAGGATCACGCGGATTTTTGTAAAAACTACTACGCTAGTGGTAGTTACAAAAACGAAAATTCCGCATTTTCGCATTGCGCACCTGACGCCTTTTTTCATTTTTGTGATGAGCTTTCTCGATTTCATGCCCACGAGATGGCAAGGTAGAAGAGAGGGAGGCACCGAACTAAATGGAATACGTTTTATTCGGCTCTCCCTCGAAAATGCCTCCACCATCGTTTGGCATTGAAAACGCTTTCAAAATTTGCACATGTGAATAAATGGATTGCTGTGCAAAATAGAAATTTATTAAAACTTCACTCAACTCAAAACAAAAATTTTGAGGAGCGAAATTATAAATTTATCATGCTGTGTGAAATTAAAATGATCCGTGCAATTTTCAATTTTCAATACAGTGCAAAACACTGTAAAAAATTATCCAAAAATCATTTCTCTCCGTGGTGTGTGAAATTAAAAATAACACTCATGAGTGATTAATTCATGCACCATGGAGACAAACAATTACAAGAATCGAGATTAGAATCGTCGTATTTCCATCACGTCGCTAAATACCAGATACTCACCGAGGTCATTGACCCGCCGAACCGTTATTTTTAGTATTTTTGTGTTGTACATATCCATCCATTTTTTATTTTTTAATTTTTCAATTTTTCATTGAATTTTCTTTTTCTTTCGGCAACTAAATGCATCGTTGCAAGCTGAAACAGAAAATATAAATTTTTATTAATTTTCTACCTATTTTTAAGAAAATTTTTCATTGCCAAGATCACTTACCTGTAAATATTTTTCTCTTCGGCAATTGCTATGTATACTATTAGTCTTACGAAACATAATACGCTCCAAAGGTCGTGATGACCCATATTTTTAGTTATCAATAAGTTGAAATTTTATTTTTAATTTTGAAAACACTACACGGCAACCGTTTTCGCTCATGTATATTTTCAAAATTCTTCTTTCGGTCCTGTATATGCTCTAAAAGCGTATACACGTTGAAAATACCTTTTCGCCGATTTGTCTCTCTCAAAATTTCCAAACCCGCAATTTGTATCATGGCAGTGATACAAAGCCGCACATATTAACGACTAGCTAGGGGTTGGAGATTGACCACTACAAATTCGCAAATCACCGTTTTTGTACTCATTTTTGAAATTTCATTTGCGATATGCTATCGAGAGCAATTTCCTGCCATGACCATAGCATATTTCTCTTCAAATTCAAATTTGAGAATGATACAAATCTGGCGCATAGACTTTATTCTCACCAAGCACAAAAATCTTGGTATTCTTTTCATTCATTCTCACTCCAAAAGAGTGAGGAATGAAAATACTAAGCAGAAGCGAGATCTCGCCGCCATCTTCACCTCCTTCCCACGGAATATCTGAGGGGGCAGGGGTCGAGTGGGGTGTCTCTCTCTTGCTCAGACTTCCCGAGGTCATTCGGTGGGCTTCCCTCCGAAAGCCTGAGGGGGCATGTGTTAGAGTGAGACATGGCCCAGTCGATTCTCCGCTATGGAGGAGAAGACGGCGCGGTGTAGATTTTATGACTCTTTGTGCAAGCCATACGCGGTTTTCTGACTGCGCGGGCTTTGAAAGTCGCGAAGGTCAAACCTCTTTGTCATTCGCTTATGGTTTTGGTTTATAACCATAAGCGCGGCAACGAGAGCTTCAGTCCCTGTTGAGTTGTCGCGGTGGCAGTATCGCTCCAACATACTCATTGCGGGCCCCTCGTGGGTTTTACTCCCATCTACCCTAAAGGTGGATGTGGCGTGTATATGGGCCTAGGGCATTCGGCGCCTAGGTGTACTCGCGTGTATCGCACAACCGGTGCCGTGTAGTTTAATGTATGGCCTTTCCTAATAAACTAGTATCTGTTTAATCGTGTTGTGACGTTATTCGGTGAACGCGTATTAGGAAGAGGATTAATGTATAGGCATAGTATCCGCCTTACCCAGGCACTCTATGAGCATAAGCCCTTGGTAAGGCCAGGTACATTGTGAGTCCGGTCAAAAGCCCCCTTTAAAAGGGTAGCACTACCGCGACTCTCTGTGACTATTACAAAACTAATACATTTTTGGAATCCTCTCGTCATGAACAAACGAATGGTTTTTTTACCATCCCATTTCGAGCATTTGGACGGGAGATAGCTTTTTTGCTGCCCGGATATTTGATGGAGGAAAACGCCCGTAACTCGGCCAAAAATTGCTCAAAATGCAAAAACTAATACATTTTTGGAATCCTCTCGTCATGAACAAACGGATGGTTTTTTTACCATCCCATTTCGAGCATTTGGGTAGAAGTTGGTTTTTTGCTGTGAAGGGTAGATTTATGGGGAAGACCTCGCGCACAAAAATTCTGGTAACTTTTTCGAAAATCACCCAAAATGCAAAAACTAATACATTTTCGGAATCCTCTCGTCAAGCACTGTGGAATGGTTTTTTCATCATTCAATTTCGAGCATTTGGGTGAGAGATAATATTGGTTTTCGCAAATTGCAGATTGAGAAAAATGCTGGTTACTCGGTCGGGAATTGCTCAAAATGCAAAAACTAATACATTTTCGGAATCCTCTCGTCAAGCACTGTGGAATGGTTTTTTACCATCGCATTTCGAGCATTTGGGTGGAAGTTGGTTTTTGCTGTGAAGGGTAGATTTTTGTGGAAAAATTCAGGCAACTTTTTCGAAAATCACCCAAAATGCAAAAACGACCACATTTTTGGAATCCTCTCGGCATGAACAAACGAATGGTTTTACCATCCCATTTCGAGCATTTGGACGGGAGATAGCTTTTTGCTGCCCGGATATTTGATTGAGTAAAACGCCCGTTACTCGGCCTATAATTGCTCAAAATGCAAAAACTAATACATTCTTGGAATCCTCTCGTCATGAACAAACGAATGGTTTTTTACCATCCCATTTCGAGCATTTGGGTAGAAGTTGGTTTTGCTGTGAAGGGTAGTTTTTGAGGGAGACCTCGCGAGGAAAAATTCTGGCAACTTTTTCGAAAATCACCCAAAATGCAAAAACTAATACATTTTCGGAATCCTCTCGTCAAGCACTGTGGAATGGTTTTTTCATCATTCAATTTCGAGCATTTGGGTGAGAGATAATATTGGTTTTCGCAAATTGCAGATTGAGAAAAATGCTGGTTACTCGGTCGGGAATTGCTCAAAATGCAAAAACTAATACATTTTCGGAAACCTCTCGTCGAGCACTGTGGACTGGTTTTTTTACCATCGCATTTCGAGCATTTGGGTGGAAGTTGGTTTTTTGCTGTGAAGGGTAGATTTTTGTGGAAAAATTCAGGCAACTTTTTCGAAAATCACCCAAAATGCAAAAACGACCACATTTTTGGAATCCTCTCGTCGAGACGAATCGAATGGTTTTTTTACGAAAAATTTTGGAGCATTAGAACGAAAGTTGACTTTTCTTCCGGCGCGGCCGATTGATGGATGGTCGGCGCCGCAGAAAAATGCCCGTAACTCGGCCAAAAATTGCTCAAAATACAAAAACTAATACATTTTTGGAATCCTCTCGTCATGAACAAACGAATGGTTTTTTTACCATCCCATTTCGAGCATTTGGACGGGAGATAGCTTTTTTGCTGCCCGGATATTTGATGGAGGAAAACGCCCGTAACTCGGCCAAAAATTGCTCAAAATGCAAAAACTAATACATTTTTGGAATCTTCTCGTCATGAACAAACGAATGGTTTTTTTACCATCCCATTTCGAGCATTTGGGTAGAAGTTGGTTTTTTGCTGTGAAGGGTAGATTTATGGGGAAGACCTCGCGCACAAAAATTCTGGTAACTTTTTCGAAAATCACCCAAAATGCAAAAACTAATACATTTCCGGAATCCTCTCGTCAAGCACTGTGGAATGGTTTTTTCATCATTCAATTTCGAGCATTTGGGTGAGAGATAATATTGGTTTTCGCAAATTGCAGATTGAGAAAAATGCTGGTTACTCGGTCGGGAATTGCTCAAAATGCAAAAACTAATACATTTTCGGAAACCTCTCGTCAAGCACTGTGGAATGGTTTTTTTACCATCGCATTTCGAGCATTTGGGTGGAAGTTGGTTTTTTGCTGTGAAGGGTAGATTTTTGTGGAAAAATTCAGGCAACTTTTTCGAAAATCACCCAAAATGCAAAAACGACCACATTTTTGGAATCCTCTCGTCGAGACGAATCGAATGGTTTTTTTACGAAAAATATTGGAGCATTAGAACGAAAGTTGACTTTTCTTCGGGCGCGGCCGATTGATGGATGGTCGGCGCCGCAGAAAAATGCCCGTAACTCGGCCAAAAATTGCTCAAAATACAAAAACTAATACATTTTTGGAATCCTCTCGTCATGAACAAACGAATGGTTTTTTTACCATCCCATTTCGAGCATTTGCGTAGAAGTTGGTTTTTTGCTATGAAGGGTAGATTTATGGGGAAGACCTCGCGCACAAAAATTCTGGTAACTTTTTCGAAAATCACCCAAAATGCAAAAACTAATACATTTTCGGAATCCTCTCGTCAAGCACTGTGGAATGGTTTTTTCATCATTCAATTTCGAGCATTTGGGTGAGAGATAATATTGGTTTTCGCAAATTGCAGATTGAGAAAAATGCTGGTTACTCGGTCGGGAATTGCTCAAAATGCAAAAACTAATACATTTTCGGAATCCTCTCGTCAAGCACTGTGGAATGGTTTTTTTACCATCGCATTTCGAGCATTTGGGTGGAAGTTGGTTTTTTGCTGTGAAGGGTAGATTTTTGTGGAAAAATTCAGGCAACTTTTTCGAAAATCACCCAAAATGCAAAAACGACCACATTTTGGAATCCTCTCGGCATGAACAAACGAATGGTTTTACCATCCCATTTCGAGCATTTGGACGGGAGATAGCTTTTTTGCTGCCCGGATATTTGATGGAGGAAAACGCCCGTAACTCGGCCAAAAATTGCTCAAAATGCAAAAACTAATACATTTTTGGAATCCTCTCGTCATGAACAAACGAATGGTTTTTTTACCATCCCATTTCGAGCATTTGCGTAGAAGTTGGTTTTTTGCTATGAAGGGTAGATTTATGGGGAAGACCTCGCGCACAAAAATTCTGGTAACTTTTTCGAAAATCACCCAAAATGCAATAACTAATACATTTTCGGAATCCTCTCGTCAAGCACTGTGGAATGGTTTTTTTACCATCGCATTTCGAGCATTTGGGTGGAAGTTGGTTTTTTGCTGTGAAGGGTAGATTTTTGTGGAAAAATTCAGGCAACTTTTTCGAAAATCACCCAAAATGCAAAAACGACCACATTTTTGGAATCCTCTCGTCGAGACGAATCGAATGGTTTTTTTACGAAAAATATTGGAGCATTAGAACGAAAGTTGACTTTTCTTCGGGCGCGGCCGATTGATGGATGGTCGGCGCCGCAGAAAAATGCCCGTAACTCGGCCAAAAATTGCTCAAAATACAAAAACTAATACATTTTTGGAATCCTCTCGTCATGAACAAACGAATGGTTTTTTTACCATCCCATTTCGAGCATTTGCGTAGAAGTTTGTGTTTTGATATTATTTGTATATTTATTGGGAAGACCTCGCGCACAAAAATTCTGGTAACTTTTTCGAAAATCACCCAAAATGCAAAAACTAATACATTTTCGGAATCCTCTCGTCAAGCACTGTGGAATGGTTTTTTCATCATTCAATTTCGAGCATTTGGGTGAGAGATAATATTGGTTTTCGCAAATTGCAGATTGAGAAAAATGCTGGTTACTCGGTCGGGAATTGCTCAAAATGCAAAAACTAATACATTTTCGGAATCCTTTCGTCAAGCACTGTGGAATGGTTTTTTTACCATCGCATTTCGAGCTTTTGGGTGGAAGTTGTTTTTTTGCTGTGAAGGGTAGATTTTTGTGTAAAAATTCAGGCAACTTTTTCGAAAATCACCCAAAATGCAAAAACGACCACATTTTTGGAATCCTCTCGTCGAGACGAATCGACTGGTTTTTTTTTACGAAAAATTTTGGAGCATTAGAACGAAAGTTGACTTTTCTTCCGGCGCGGCCGATTGATGGATGGTCGGCGCCGCAGAAAAATGCCCGTAACTCGGCCAAAAATTGCTCAAAATACAAAAACTAATACATTTTTGGAATCCTCTCGTCATGAACAAACGGATGGTTTTTACCATCCCATTTCGAGCATTTGGGTAGAAGTTGGTTTTGCTGTGAAGGGTAGATTTATGGGGAAGACCTCGCGCACAAAAATTCTGGTAACTTTTTCGAAAATCACCCAAAATGCAAAAACTAATACATTTTCGGAATCCTCTCCTCAAGCACTGTGGAATGTTTTTTCATCATTCAATTTCGAGCATTTGGGTGAGAGATAATATTGGTTTTCGCAAATTGCAGATTGAGAAAAATGCTGGTTACTCGGTCGGGAATTGCTCAAAATGCAAAAACTAATACATTTTCGGAATCCTCTCGTCAAGCACTGTGGAATGGTTTTTTAACCATCCCATTTCGAGCATTTGGGTGGAAGTTGGTATTTTGCTGTGAAGTGTAGATTTTTGTGGAAAAATTCAGGCAACTTTTTCGAAAATCACCCAAAATGCAAAAACGACCACATTTTGGAATCCTCTCGGCATGAACAAACTATTGGTTTTTTTACCATCCCATTTCGAGCATTTGGACGGGATATAGATTTTTTGCTGCCCGGATATTTGATGGAGGAAAACGCCCGTAACTCGGCCAAAAATTGCTCAAAATGCAAAAACTAATACATTTTTGGAATCCTCTCGTCATGAACAAACGAATGGTTTTTTTACCATCCCATTTCGAGCATTTGGGTAGAAGTTGGTTTTGCTGTGAAGGGTAGATTTATGGGTAAGACCTCGCGCACAAAAATTCTGGTAACTTTTTCGAAAATCACCCAAAATGCAAAAACTAATACATTTTCGGAATCCTCTCGTCAAGCACTGTGGAATGGTTTTTTCATCATTCAATTTCGAGCATTTGGGTGAGAGATAATATTGGTTTTCGCAAATTGCAGATTGAGAAAAATGCTGGTTACTCGGTCGGGAATTGCTCAAAATGCAAAAACTAATACATTTTCGGAATCCTCTCGTCAAGCACTGTGGAATGGTTTTTTTACCATCGCATTTCGAGCATTTGGGTGGAAGTTGGTTTTTTGCTGTGAAGGGTAGATTTTTGTGGAAAAATTCAGGCAACTTTTTCGAAAATCACCCAAAATGCAAAAACGACCACATTTTTGGAATCCTCTCGGCATGAACAAACGAATGGTTTTTTTACCATCCCATTTCGAGCATTTGGACGGGAGATAGCTTTTTTGCTGCCCGGATATTTGATGGAGGAAAACGCCCGTAACTCGGCCAAAAATTGCTCAAAATGCAAAAACTAATACATTTTTGGAATCCTCTCGTCATGAACAAACGAATGGTTTTTTTACCATCCCATTTCGAGCATTTGCGTAGAAGTTGGTTTTTTGCTATGAAGGGTAGATTTATGGGGAAGACCTCGCGCACAAAAATTCTGGTAACTTTTTCGAAAATCACCCAAAATGCAATAACTAATACATTTTCGGAATCCTCTCGTCAAGCACTGTGGAATGGTTTTTTTACCATCGCATTTCGAGCATTTGGGTGGAAGTTGGTTTTTTGCTGTGAAGGGTAGATTTTTGTGGAAAAATTCAGGCAACTTTTTCGAAAATCACCCAAAATGCAAAAACGACCACATTTTTGGAATCCTCTCGTCGAGACGAATCGAATGGTTTTTTTACGAAAAATTTTGGAGCATTAGAACGAAAGTTGACTTTTCTTCCGGCGCGGCCGATTGATGGATGGTCGGCGCCGCAGAAAAATGCCCGTAACTCGGCCAAAAATTGCTCAAAATACAAAAACTAATACATTTTTGGAATCCTCTCGGCATGAACAAACGAATGGTTTTTTTACCATCCCATTTCGAGCACTTGGACGGGAGATAGCTTTTTTGCTGCCCGGATATTTGATGGAGGAAAACGCCCGTAACTCGGCCAAAAATTGCTCAAAATGCAAAAACTAATACATTTTTGGAATCCTCTCGTCATGAACAAACGAATGGTTTTTTTACCATCCCATTTCGAGCATTTGGGTAGAAGTTGGTTTAACTTTTTCGAAAATCACCCAAAATGCAAAAACTAATACATTTTCGGAATCCTCTCGTCAAGCACTGTGGAATGGTTTTTTCATCATTCAATTTCGAGCATTTGGGTGAGAGATAATATTGGTTTTCGCAAATTGCAGATTGAGAAAAATGCTGGTTACTCGGTCGGGAATTGCTCAAAATGCAAAAACTAATACATTTTCGGAATCCTTTCGTCAAGCACTGTGGAATGGTTTTTTTACCATCGCATTTCGAGCATTTGGGTGGAAGTTGGTTTTTTGCTGTGAAGGGTAGATTTTTGTGGAAAAATTCAGGCAACTTTTTCGAAAATCACCCAAAATGCAAAAACGACCACATTTTTGGAATCCTCTCGTCGAGACGAATCGAATGGATTTTTTACGAAAAATTTTGGAGCATTAGAACGAAAGTTGACTTTTCTTCCGGCGCGGCCGATTGATGGATGGTCGGCGCCGCAGAAAAATGCCCGTAACTCGGCCAAAAATTGCTCAAAATACAAAAACTAATACATTTTTGGAATCCTCTCGTCATGAACAAACGAATGGTTTTTTTACCATCCCATTTCGAGCATTTGGACGGGAGATAGCTTTTTTGCTGCCCGGATATTTGATGGAGGAAAACGCCCGTAACTCGGCCAAAAATTGCTCAAAATGCAAAAACTAATACATTTTTGGAATCCTCTCGTCATGAACAAACGAATGGTTTTTTTACCATCCCATTTCGAGCATTTGGGTGGAAGTTGGTTTTTTGCTGTGATGGGTAGATTTATGGGGAAGACCTCGCGCACAAAAATTCTGGTAACTTTTTCGAAAATCACCCAAAATGCAAAAACTAATACATTTTCGGAATCCTCTCGTCAAGCACTGTGGAATGGTTTTTCATCATTCAATTTCGAGCATTTGGGTGAGAGATAATATTGGTTTTCGCAAATTGCAGATTGAGAAAAATGCTGGTTACTCGGTCGGGAATTGCTCAAAATGCAAAAACTAATACATTTTCGGAATCCTCTCGTCAAGCACTGAAGAATGGTTTTTACCATCGCATTTCGAGCATTTGGGTGGAAGTTGGTTTTTTGCTGTGAAGGGTAGATTTTTGTGGAAAAATTCAGGCAACTTTTTCGAAAATCACCCAAAATGCAAAAACGACCACATTTTTGGAATCCTCTCGTCGAGACGAATCGAATGGTTTTTACGAAAAATTTTGGAGCATTAGAACGAAAGTTGACTTTTCTTCCGGCGCGGCCGATTGATGGATGGTCGGCGCCGCAGAAAATGCCCGTAACTCTGCCAAAAATTGCTCAAAATACAAAAACTAATACATTTTTGGAATCCTCTCGTCATGAACAAACGAATGGTTTTTTTACCAACCCATTTCGAGCATTTGGACGGGAGATAGCTTTTTTGCTGCCCGGATATTTGATGGAGGAAAACGCCCGTAACTCGGCCAAAAATTGCTCAAAATGCAAAAAATAATACATTTTTTGAATCCTCTCGTCATGAACAAACGAATGGTTTTTACCATCCCATTTCGAGCATTTGGGTAGAAGTTGGTTTTTTGCTGTGAAGGGTAGATTTATGGGGAAGACCTCGCGCACAAAAATTCTGGTAACTTTTTCGAAAATCACCCAAAATGCAAAAACTAATACATTTTCGGAATCCTCTCGTCAAGCACTGTGGAATGGTTTTTCACCATTCGATTTCGAGCATTTGGGTGAGAGATAATATTGGTTTTCGCATATTGCAGATTGAGAAAAATGCTGGTTACTCGGTCGGGAATTGCTCAAAATGCAAAAACTAATACATTTTCGGAATCCTTTCGTCAAGCACTGTGGAATGGTTTTTACCATCGCATTTCGAGCATTTGGGTGGAAGTTGGTTTTTTGCTGTGATGGGTAGATTTTTGTGGAAAAATTCAGGCAACTTTTTCGAAAATCACCCAAATTGCAAAAACGACTACATTTTTGGAATCCTCTCGTCGAGACGAATCGAATGGTTTTACGAAAAATTTTGGAGCATTAGAACGAAAGTTGACTTTTCTTCCGGCGCGGCCGATTGATGGATGGTCGGCGCCGCAGAAAAATGCCCGTAACTCGGCCAAAAATTGCTCAAAATACAAAAACTAATACATTTTTGGAATCCTCTCGTCATGAACAAACGAATGGTTTTTACCATCCCATTTCGAGCATTTGGACGGGAGATAGCTTTTTGCTGCCCGGATATTAGATGGAGGAAAACGCCCGTAACTCGGCCAAAAATTGCTCAAAATGCAAAAACTAATACATTTTTGGAATCCTCTCGTCATGAACAAACGAATGGTTTTTACCATCCCATTTCGAGCATTTGGGTAGAAGTTGGTTTTTGCTGTGAAGGGTAGATTTATGGGGAAGACCTCGCGCACAAAAATTCTGGTAACTTTTTCGAAAATCACCCAAAATGCAAAAACTAATACATTTTCGGAATCCTCTCGTCAAGCACTGTGGAATGGTTTTTCATCATTCAATTTCGAGCATTTGGGTGAGAGATAATATTGGTTTTCGCAAATTGCAGATTGAGAAAAATGCTGGTTACTCGGTCGGGAATTGCTCAAAATGCAAAAACTAATACATTTTCGGAATCCTTTCGTCAAGCACGGTGGCATGGTTTGTTTACCAGCGCATGTCGAGCAGTTGGGTGGAAGTTGGTTTTTTGCTGTGACGGGTCGAGTTGTGTGGAAACATGCAGGCCACTTGTTCGACAATCACCCACAATGCAAAAACGACCACATTTTTGGAATCCTCTCGTCGAGACGAATCGAATGGTTTTTTTACGAAAAATATTGGAGCATTAGAACGAAAGTTGACTTTTCTTCGGGCGCGGCCGATTGATGGATGGTCGGCGCCGCAGAAAAATGCCCGTAACTCGGCCAAAAATTGCTCAAAATACAAAAACTAATACATTTTTGGAATCCTCTCGTCATGAACAAACGAATGGTTTTTTTACCATCCCATTTCGAGCATTTGCGTAGAAGTTGGTTTTTTGCTATGAAGGGTAGATTTATGGGGAAGACCTCGCGCACAAAAATTCTGGTAACTTTTTCGAAAATCACCCAAAATGCAAAAACTAATACATTTTCGGAATCCTCTCGTCAAGCACTGTGGAATGGTTTTGTCATCATTCAATTTCGAGCATTTGGGTGAGAGATAATATTGGTTTTCGCAAATTGCAGATTGAGAAAAATGCTGGTTACTCGGTCGGGAATTGCTCAAAATGCAAAAACTAATACATTTTCGGAATCCTTTCGTCAAGCACTGTGGAATGGTTTTTTTACCATCGCATTTCGAGCATTTGGGTGGAAGTTGGTTTTTTGCTGTGAAGGGTAGATTTTTGTGGAAAAATTCAGGCAACTTTTTCGAAAATCACCCAAAATGCAAAAACGACCACATTTTTGGAATCCTCTCGTCGAGACGAATCGAATGGTTTTTTTACGAAAAATTTTGGAGCATTAGAACGAAAGTTGACTTTTCTTCCGGCGCGGCCGATTGATGGATGGTCGGCGCCGCAGAAAAATGCCCGTAACTCGGCCAAAAATTGCTCAAAATACAAAAACTAATACATTTTTGGAATCCTCTCGTCATGAACAAACGAATGGTTTTTTTACCATCCCATTTCGAGCATTTGGACGGGAGATAGCTTTTGCTGCCCGGATATTTGATGGAGGAAAACGCCCGTAACTCGGCCAAAAATTGCTCAAAATGCAAAAACTAATACATTTTTGGAATCCTCTCGTCATGAACAAACGAATGGTTTTTTTACCATCCCATTTCGAGCATTTGGGTGGAAGTTGGTTTTTTGCTGTGATGGGTAGATTTATGGGGAAGACCTCGCGCACAAAAATTCTGGTAACTTTTTCGAAAATCACCCAAAATGCAAAAACTAATACATTTTCGGAATCCTCTCGTCAAGCACTGTGGAATGGTTTTTTCATCATTCAATTTCGAGCATTTGGGTGAGAGATAATATTGGTTTTCGCAAATTGCAGATTGAGAAAAATGCTGGTTACTCGGTCGGGAATTGCTCAAAATGCAAAAACTAATACATTTTCGGAATCCTCTCGTCAAGCACTGTGGAATGGTTTTTTAACCATCGAATGTCGAGCATTTGGGTGGAAGTTGGTTTTTTGCTGTGATGGGTAGATTTTTGTGGAAAAATTCAGGCAACTTTTTCGAAAATCACCAAAAATGCAAACACGACCACATTTTGGAATCCTCTCGTCGAGACGAATCGAATGGTTTTACGAAAAATTTTGGAGCATTAGAACGAAAGTTGACTTTTCTTCCGGCGCGGCCGATTGATGGATGGTCGGCGCCGCAGAAAAATGCCCGTAACTCGGCCAAAAATTGCTCAAAATACAAAAACTAATACATTTTTGGAATCCTCTCGTCATGAACAAACGAATGGTTTTTTACCATCCCATTTCGAGCATTTGGACGGGAGATAGCTTTTTGCTGCCCGGATATTTGATGGAGGAAAACGCCCGTAACTCGGCCAAAAATTGCTCAAAATGCAAAAACTAATACATTTTTGGAATCCTCTCGTCATGAACAAACGAATGGTTTTACCATCCCATTTCGAGCATTTGGGTAGAAGTTGGTTTTTGCTGTGAAGGGTAGATTTATGGGAAGACCTCGCGCACAAAAATTCTGGTAACTTTTTCGAAAATCACCCAAAATGCAAAAACTAATACATTTTCGGAATCCTCTCGTCAAGCACTGTGGAATGGTTTTTCATCATTCAATTTCGAGCATTTGGGTGAGAGATAATATTGGTTTTCGCAAATTGCAGATTGAGAAAAATGCTGGTTACTCGGTCGGGAATTGCTCAAAATGCAAAAACTAATACATTTTCGGAATCCTTTCGTCAAGCACTGTGGAATGGTTTTTTACCATCGCATTTCGAGCATTTGGGTGGAAGTTGGTTTTTGCTGTGAAGGGTAGATTTTTGTGGAAAAATTCAGGCAACTTTTTCGAAAATCACCCAAAATGCAAAAACGACCACATTTTTGGAATCCTCTCGTCGAGACGAATCGAATGGTTTTACGAAAAATTTTGGAGCATTAGAACGAAAGTTGACTTTTCTTCCGGCGCGGCCGATTGATGGATGGTCGGCGCCGCAGAAAATGCCCGTAACTCGGCCAAAAATTGCTCAAAATACAAAAACTAATACATTTTTGGAATCCTCTCGTCATGAACAAACGAATGGTTTTTTTACCATCCCATTTCGAGCATTTGGACGGGAGATAGCTTTTTTGCTGCCCGGATATTAGATGGAGGAAAACGCCCGTAACTCGGCCAAAAATTGCTCAAAATGCAAAAACTAATACATTTTTGGAATCCTCTCGTCATGAACAAACGAATGGTTTTTTTACCATCCCATTTCGAGCATTTGGGTAGAAGTTGGTTTTTTGCTGTGAAGGGTAGATTTATGGGGAAGACCTCGCGCACAAAAATTCTGGTAACTTTTTCGAAAATCACCCAAAATGCAAAAACTAATACATTTTCGGAATCCTCTCGTCAAGCACTGTGGAATGGTTTTTTCATCATTCAATTTCGAGCATTTGGGTGAGAGATAATATTGGTTTTCGCAAATTGCAGATTGAGAAAAATGCTGGTTACTCGGTCGGGAATTGCTCAAAATGCAAAAACTAATACATTTTCGGAATCCTTTCGTCAAGCACTGTGGAATGGTTTTTTTACCATCGCATTTCGAGCATTTGGGTGGAAGTTGGTTTTTTGCTGTGAAGGGTAGATTTTTGTGGAAAAATTCAGGCAACTTTTTCGAAAATCACCCAAAATGCAAAAACGACCACATTTTGGAATCCTCTCGTCGAGACGAATCGAATGGTTTTTACGAAAAATTTTGGAGCATTAGAACGAAAGTTGACTTTTCTTCCGGCGCGGCCGATTGATGGATGGTCGGCGCCGCAGAAAAATGCCCGTAACTCGGCCAAAAATTGCTCAAAATACAAAAACTAATACATTTTGGAATCCTCTCGTCATGAACAAACGAATGGTTTTTACCATCCCATTTCGAGCATTTGGACGGGAGATAGCTTTTGCTGCCCGGATATTTGATGGAGGAAAACGCCCGTAACTCGGCCAAAAATTGCTCAAAATGCAAAAACTAATACATTTTTGGAATCCTCTCGTCATGAACAAACGAATGGTTTTTACCATCCCATTTCGAGCATTTGGGTGGAAGTTGGTTTTTTGCTGTGAAGGGTAGATTTATGGGGAAGACCTCGCGCACAAAAATTCTGGTAACTTTTTCGAAAATCACCCAAAATGCAAAAACTAATACATTTTCGGAATCCTCTCGTCAAGCACTGTGGAATGGTTTTTCATCATTCAATTTCGAGCATTTGGGTGAGAGATAATATTGGTTTTCGCAAATTGCAGATTGAGAAAAATGCTGGTTACTCGGTCGGGAATTGCTCAAAATGCAAAAACTAATACATTTTCGGAATCCTCTCGTCAAGCACTGTGGAATGGTTTTTTACCATCGCATTTCGAGCATTTGGGTGGAAGTTGGTTTTTTGCTGTGAAGGGTAGATTTTTGTGGAAAAATTCAGGCAACTTTTTCGAAAATCACCCAAAATGCAAAAACGACCACATTTTTGGAATCCTCTCGTCGAGACGAATCGAATGGTTTTTTTAACGAAAAATTTTGGAGTATTAGAACGAAAGTGGACTTTTCTTCCGGCGCGGCCGATTGATGGATGGTCGGCGCCGCAGAAAAATGCCCGTAACTAGGCCAAAAATTGCTCAAAATACAAAAACTAATACATTTTTGGAATCCTCTCGTCATGAACAAACGAATGGTTTTTACCATCCCATTTCGAGCATTTGGACGGGAGATAGCTTTTGCTGCCCGGATATTTGATGGAGGAAAACGCCCGTAACTCGGCCAAAAATTGCTCAAAATGCAAAAACTAATACATTTTTGGAATCCTCTCGTCATGAACAAACGAATGGTTTTTTTACCATCCCATTTCGAGCATTTGGGTAGAAGTTGGTTTTTTGCTGTGAAGGGTAGATTTATGGGGAAGACCTCGCGCACAAAAATTCTGGTAACTTTTTCGAAAATCACCCAAAATGCAAAAACTAATACATTTTCGGAATCCTCTCGTCAAGCACTGTGGAATGGTTTTTTTACCATCGCATTTCGAGCATTTGGGTGGAAGTTGGTTTTTTGCTGTGAAGGGTAGATTTTTGTGGAAAAATTCAGGCAACTTTTTCGAAAATCACCCAAAATGCAAAAACGACCACATTTTTGGAATCCTCTCGTCGAGACGAATCGAATGGTTTTTTTACGAAAAATTTTGGAGCATTAGAACGAAAGTTGACTTTTCTTCCGGCGCGGCCGATTGATGGATGGTCGGCGCCGCAGAAAAATGCCCGTAACTCGGCCAAAAATTGCTCAAAATACAAAAACTAATACATTTTTGGAATCCTCTCGTCATGAACAAACGAATGGTTTTTTTACCATCCCATTTCGAGCATTTGGGTGGAAGTTGGTTTTTTGCTGTGAAGGGTAGATTTATGGGGAAGACCTCGCGCACAAAAATTCTGGTAACTTTTTCGAAAATCACCCAAAATGCAAAAACTAATACATTTTCGGAATCCTCTCGTCAAGCACTGTGGAATGGTTTTTTCATTATTCAATTTCGAGCATTTGGGTGAGAGATAATATTGGTTTTCGCAAATTGCAGATTGAGAAAAATGCTGGTTACTCGGTCGTTAATTGCTCAAAATGCAAAAACTAATAGATTTTCGGAAACCTCTCGTCAAGCACTGTGGAATGGTTTTTTTACCATCGCATTTCGAGCATTTGGGTGGAAGTTGGGTTTTTGCTGTGAAGGGTAGATTTTTGTGGAAAAATTCAGGCAACTTTTTCGAAAATCACCCAAAATGCAAAAACGACCACATTTTTGGAATCCTCCCGTCGAGACGAATCGAATGGTTTTTTTACGAAAAATTTTGGAGCATTAGAACGAAAGTTGACTTTTCTTCCGGCGCGGCCGATTGATGGATGGTCGGCGCCGCAGAAAAATGCCCGTAACTCGGCCAAAAATTGCTCAAAATACAAAAACTAATACATTTTTGGAATCCTCTCGTCATGAACAAACGAATGGTTTTTTTACCATCCCATTTCGAGCATTTGGACGGGAGATAGCTTTTTTGCTGCCCGGATATTTGATGGAGGAAAACGCCCGTAACTCGGCCAAAAATTGCTCTAAATGCAAAAACTAATACATTTTTGGAATCCTCTCGTCATGAACAAACGGATGGTTTTTTTACCATCCCATTTCGAGCATTTGGGTAGAAGTTGGTTTTTTGCTGTGAAGGGTAGATTTATGGGGAAGACCTCGCGCACAAAAATTCTGGTAACTTTTTCGAAAACAGTGGCGGCGCGTCAATGTAATCGCTGTAATCGCCGATTACACTTGAAAAATTGAAAAAAAAGTTTTTAAATCTTGTTTATTATTATTAAAATTACATTGAACCAAGTAGGTACTTATTTGAAATTAGAAAATGTCGATCTGTATTGAAAAAAAAAAATGAAAAATGAAAAATCCTCTTCTTGTAATCGCGTTTCTGAACGATTACAAGAAACTCGTTCACAACCCATGCTCGTGCATTTTCGTCTGACGTTCGGCACATTTCGTACCGCACGTTTGTAATCGCTACTGAAAACGATTACATGTGTAGGGCTTTTGATTAAAAATAACGCGCCAGGATTTTTGTTACAATTTATTTTGACTTTTTTTTTAAGGCTATTTCAGTCCTATCATTTAAAATAAATGAATAAATTTTTTTTACTTTAAAATTTTGATTTTACAAAATATAAAAACCAAAAGAGTGATTTCATGGTTGATTGAGAGTAGTGTAATCGCTACTGTGAGCGATTATTCATGAATTCGAATCCTAGAGACGGCATTCTAAAGCATTTTTGAGGACCACATTCTTAGGTAAATGATACTTGAATAAATAATGAATTTTTAGGCCAATTCTTGGAATTTTTGAATAGGAAGTTTGTAATTTTTTGATGATAAATCGATTTTTGAAAATCTCATTGTTTAATTCGAACAATTCGAATGAAAAATTTGTATTTAAGGCTTCCTATTACTTTACTAAGAAATATGAAAAAACATCCTCTATGAATATGGCCTTAACATTTTTCACCCTAAACTCAAAAAATGAATTTTAATGATGCTTTTACTACATTTTTTTGTTGATAAGACGATTAAATTTGACCCATTCTATAGCACCAAAAAATTTTTAATTTTTTGATCTTATGGTCGAGTCTCCAACAAATTACGATTACAACCCGAAAAATTCACGCGCCGCCACTGTTCGAAAATCACCCAAAATGCAAAAACTAATACATTTTCGGAATCCTCTCGTCAAGCACTGTGGAATGGTTTTTTCATCATTCAATTTCGAGCATTTGGGTGAGAGATAATATTGGTTTTCGCAAATTGCAGATTGAGAAAAATGCTGGTTACTCGGTCGGGAATTGCTCAAAATGCAAAAACTAATACATTTTCGGAATCCTCTCGTCAAGCACTGTGGAATGGTTTTTTTACCATCGCATTTCGAGCATTTGGGTGGAAGTTGGTTTTTTGCTGTGAAGGGTAGATTTTTGTGGAAAAATTCAGGCAACTTTTTCGAAAATCACCCAAAATGCAAAAACGACCACATTTTTGGAATCCTCTCGTCGAGACGAATCGAATGGTTTTTACGAAAAATTTTGGAGCATTAGAACGAAAGTTGACTTTTCTTCCGGCGCGGCCGATTGATGGATGGTCGGCGCCGCAGAAAAATGCCCGTAACTCGGCCAAAAATTGATCAAAATACAAAAACTAATACATTTTTGGAATCCTCTCGTCATGAACAAACGAATGATATTCTTACCAACCAATGTCGAGCATTTGGACGGGAGATAGCTTTTTGCTGCCCGGATATTTGATGGAGGAAAACGCCCGTAACTCGGCCAAAAATTGCTCAAAATGCAAAAACTAATACATTTTTGGAATCCTCTCGTCATGAACAAACGAATGGTTTTTTTACCATCCCATTTCGAGCATTTGGACGGGAGATAGCTTTTTTGCTGCCCGGATATTTGATGGAGGAAAACGCCCGTAACTCGGCCAAAAATTGCTCAAAATACAAAAACTAATACATTTTTGGAATCCTCTCGTCATGAACATACGAATGGTTTTTTTACCATCCCATTTCGAGCATTTGCGTAGAAGTTGGTTTTGCTATGAAGGGTAGATTTATGGGGAAGACCTCGCGCACAAAAATTCTGGTAACTTTTTCGAAAATCACCCAAAATGCAAAAACTAATACATTTTCGGAATCCTCTCGTCAAGCACTGTGGAATGGTTTTTTCAACATTCAATTTCGAGCATTTGGGTGAGAGATAATATTGGTTTTCGCAAATTGCAGATTGAGAAAAATGCTGGTTACTCGGTCGGGAATTGCTCAAAATGCAAAAACTAATACATTTTCGGAAACCTCTCGTCAAGCACTGTGGAATGGTTTTTTTACCATCGCATTTCGAGCATTTGGGTGGAAGTTGTTTTTTTGCTGTGAAGGGTAGATTTTTGTGGAAAAATTCAGGCAACTTTTTCGAAAATCACCCAAAATTCAAAAACGACCACATTTTTGGAATCCTCTCGTCGAGACGAATCGAATGGTTTTTTTACGAAAAATTTTGGAGCATTAGAACGAAAGTTGACTTTTCTTCCGGCGCGGCCGATTGATGGATGGTCGGCGCCGCAGAAAAATGCCCGTAACTCGGCCAAAAATTGCTCAAAATACAAAAACTAATACATTTTTGGAATCCTCTCGTCATGAACAAACGAATGGTTTTTTTACCATCCCATTTCGAGCATTTGGGTGGAAGTTGGTTTTTTGCTGTGAAGGGTAGATTTATGGGGAAGACCTCGCGCACAAAAATTCTGGTAACTTTTTCGAAAATCACCCAAAATGCAAAAACTAATACATTTTCGGAATCCTCTCGTCAAGCACTGTGGAATGGTTTTTTCATTATTCAATTTCGAGCATTTGGGTGAGAGATAATATTGGTTTTCGCAAATTGCAGATTGAGAAAAATGCTGGTTACTCGGTCGTTAATTGCTCAAAATGCAAAAACTAATAGATTTTCGGAAACCTCTCGTCAAGCACTGTGGAATGGTTTTTTTACCATCGCATTTCGAGCATTTGGGTGGAAGTTGGGTTTTTGCTGTGAAGGGTAGATTTTTGTGGAAAAATTCAGGCAACTTTTTCGAAAATCACCCAAAATGCAAAAACGACCACATTTTGGAATCCTCCAGTCGAGACGAATCGAATGGTTTTTTTACGAAAAATTTTGGAGCATTAGAACGAAAGTTGACTTTTCTTCCGGCGCGGCCGATTGATGGATGGTCGGCGCCGCAGAAAAATGCCCGTAACTCGGCCAAAAATTGCTCAAAATACAAAAACTAATACATTTTTGGAATCCTCTCGTCATGAACAAACGAATGGTTTTTTTACCATCCCATTTCGAGCATTTGGACGGGAGATAGCTTTTTTGCTGCCCGGATATTTGATGGAGGAAAACGCCCGTAACTCGGCCAAAAATTGCTCTAAATGCAAAAACTAATACATTTTTGGAATCCTCTCGTCATGAACAAACGGATGGTTTTTTTACCATCCCATTTCGAGCATTTGGGTAGAAGTTGGTTTTTTGCTGTGAAGGGTAGATTTATGGGGAAGACCTCGCGCACAAAAATTCTGGTAACTTTTTCGAAAACAGTGGCGGCGCGTCAATGTAATCGCTGTAATCGCCGATTACACTTGAAAAATTGAAAAAAAAGTTTTTAAATCTTGTTTATTATTATTAAAATTACATTGAACCAAGTAGGTACTTATTTGAAATTAGAAAATGTCGATCTGTATTGAAAAAAAAAATGAAAAATGAAAAATCCTCTTCTTGTAATCGCGTTTCTGAACGATTACAAGAAACTCGTTCACAACCCATGCTCGTGCATTTTCGTCTGACGTTCGGCACATTTCGTACCGCACGTTTGTAATCGCTACTGAAAACGATTACATGTGTAGGGCTTTTGATTAAAAATAACGCGCCAGGATTTTTGTTACAATTTATTTTGACTTTTTTTTTAAGGCTATTTCAGTCCTATCATTTAAAATAAATGAATAAATTTTTTTTACTTTAAAATTTTGATTTTACAAAATATAAAAACCAAAAGAGTGATTTCATGGTTGATTGAGAGTAGTGTAATCGCTACTGTGAGCGATTATTCATGAATTCGAATCCTAGAGACGGCATTCTAAAGCATTTTTGAGGACCACATTCTTAGGTAAATGATACTTGAATAAATAATGAATTTTTAGGCCAATTCTTGGAATTTTTGAATAGGAAGTTTGTAATTTTTTGATGATAAATCGATTTTTGAAAATCTCATTGTTTAATTCGAACAATTCGAATGAAAAATTTGTATTTAAGGCTTCCTATTACTTTACTAAGAAATATGAAAAACATCCTCTATGAATATGGCCTTAACATTTTTCACCCTAAACTCAAAAAATGAATTTTAATGATGCTTTTACTACATTTTTTTGTTGATAAGACGATTAAATTTGACCCATTCTATAGCACCAAAAAATTTTTAATTTTTTGATCTTATGGTCGAGTCTCCAACAAATTACGATTACAACCCGAAAAATTCACGCGCCGCCACTGTTCGAAAATCACCCAAAATGCAAAAACTAATACATTTTCGGAATCCTCTCGTCAAGCACTGTGGAATGGTTTTTTCATCATTCAATTTCGAGCATTTGGGTGAGAGATAATATTGGTTTTCGCAAATTGCAGATTGAGAAAAATGCTGGTTACTCGGTCGGGAATTGCTCAAAATGCAAAAACTAATACATTTTCGGAATCCTCTCGTCAAGCACTGTGGAATGGTTTTTTTACCATCGCATTTCGAGCATTTGGGTGGAAGTTGGTTTTTTGCTGTGAAGGGTAGATTTTTGTGGAAAAATTCAGGCAACTTTTTCGAAAATCACCCAAAATGCAAAAACGACCACATTTTTGGAATCCTCTCGTCGAGACGAATCGAATGGTTTTTTTACGAAAAATTTTGGAGCATTAGAACGAAAGTTGACTTTTCTTCCGGCGCGGCCGATTGATGGATGGTCGGCGCCGCAGAAAAATGCCCGTAACTCGGCCAAAAATTGCTCAAAATACAAAAACTAATACATTTTTGGAATCCTCTCGTCATGAACAAACGAATGGTTTTTTTACCATCCCATTTCGAGCATTTGGACGGGAGATAGCTTTTTTGCTGCCCGGATATTAGATGGAGGAAAACGCCCGTAACTCGGCCAAAAATTGCTCAAAATGCAAAAACTAATACATTTTTGGAATCCTCTCGTCATGAACAAACGAATGGTTTTTTACCATCCCATTTCGAGCATTTGGGTAGAAGTTGGTTTTTTGCTGTGAAGGGTAGATTTATGGGGAAGACCTCGCGCACAAAAATTCTGGTAACTTTTTCGAAAATCACCCAAAATGCAAAAACTAATACATTTTCGGAATCCTCTCGTCAAGCACTGTGGAATGGTTTTTTCATCATTCAATTTCGAGCATTTGGGTGAGAGATAATATTGGTTTTCGCAAATTGCAGATTGAGAAAAATGCTGGTTACTCGGTCGGGAATTGCTCAAAATGCAAAAACTAATACATTTTCGGAATCCTTTCGTCAAGCACTGTGGAATGGTTTTTTTACCATCGCATTTCGAGCATTTGGGTGGAAGTTGGTTTTTGCTGTGAAGGGTAGATTTTTGTGGAAAAATTCAGGCAACTTTTTCGAAAATCACCCAAAATGCAAAAACGACCACATTTTTGGAATCCTCTCGTCGAGACGAATCGAATGGTTTTTACGAAAAATTTTGGAGCATTAGAACGAAAGTTGACTTTTCTTCCGGCGCGGCCGATTGATGGATGGTCGGCGCCGCAGAAAAATGCCCGTAACTCGGCCAAAAATTGCTCAAAATACAAAAACTAATACATTTTTGGAATCCTCTCGTCATGAACAAACGAATGGTTTTTTTACCATCCCATTTCGAGCATTTGGACGGGAGATAGCCTTTTTGCTGCCCGGATATTTGATGGAGGAAAACGCCCGTAACTCGGCCAAAAATTGCTCAAAATGCAAAAACTAATACATTTTTGGAATCCTCTCGTCATGAACAAACGAATGATTTTTTTACCATCCCATTTCGAGCATTTGGGTAGAAGTTGGTTTTTTGCTGTGAAGGGTAGATTTATGGGGAAGACCTCGCGCACAAAAATTCTGGTAACTTTTTCGAAAATCACCCAAAATGCAATAACTAATACATTTTCGGAATCCTCTCGTCAAGCACTGTGGAATGGTTTTTTCATCATTCAATTTCGAGCATTTGGGTGAGAGATAATATTGGTTTTCGCAAATTGCAGATTGAGAAAAATGCTGGTTACTCGGTCGGGAATTGCTCAAAATGCAAAAACTAATACATTTTCGGAATCCTCTCGTCAAGCACTGTGGAATGGTTTTTACCATCGCAATTCGAGACTTTGGGACGAAGTTGGTTTTTAGCTCTGAAGGGTAGATTTTTGTGGAAAAATACAGCCAACTTGTTCGAAAATCACCCAAAATGCAAAAACGACCACATTTATGGAATCCTCTCGTCGAGACGAATCGAATGGTTTTTACGAAAAATTTTGGAGCATTAGAACGAAAGTTGACTTTTCTTCCGGCGCGGCCGATTGATGGATGGTCGGCGCCGCAGAAAAATGCCCGTAACTCGGCCAAAAATTGATCAAAATACAAAAACTAATACATTTTTGGAATCCTCTCGTCATGAACAAACGAATGGTTTTTACCCTCCCATTTCGTTTATTTGGTCGGGAGTTTGCTTTTTTGGTGCCCGGATATTTGATGGAGGAAAACGCCCGTAACTCGGCCAAAAATTGCTCAAAATGCAAAAACTAATACATTTTTGGAATCCTCTCGTCATGAACAAACGAATGGATTTTTTACCATCCCATTTCGAGCATTAGCACGGGAGATAGCTTTTTTGCTGCCCGGATATTTGATGGAGGAAAACGCCCGTAACTCGGCCAAAAATTGCTCAAAATACAAAAACTAATACATTTTTGGAATCCTCTCGTCATGAACATACGAATGGTTTTTTTACCATCCCATTTCGAGCATTTGCGTAGAAGTTGGTTTTTTGCTATGAAGGGTAGATTTATGGGGAAGACCTCGCGCACAAAAATTCTGGTAACTTTTTCGAAAATCACCCAAAATGCAAAAACTAATACATTTTCGGAATCCTCTCGTCAAGCACTGTGGAATGGTTTTTCAACATTCAATTTCGAGCATTTGGGTGAGAGATAATATTGGTTTTCGCAAATTGCAGATTGAGAAAAATGCTGGTTACTCGGTCGGGAATTGCTCAAAATGCAAAAACTAATACATTTTCGGAAACCTCTCGTCAAGCACTGTGGACTGGTTTTTTACCATCGCATTTCGCGCTTTGGGGTGTACGTTGTTTTTTTGCTGTGACGGGTTGATTTTTGGGCAAAAATTCAGGCAACTTTTTCGAAAATCACCCAAAATTCAAAAACGACCACATTTTTGGAATCCTCTCGTCGAGACGAATCGAATGGTTTTACGAAAAATTTTGGAGCATTAGAACGAAAGTTGACTTTTCTTCCGGCGCGGCCGATTGATGGATGGTCGGCGCCGCAGAAAAATGCCCGTAACTCGGCCAAAAATTGCTCAAAATACAAAAACTAATACATTTTTGGAATCCTCTCGTCATGAACAACCGACTGGTTTTGTTACCATCCCATGTCGAGCATTTGGGTGGAAGTTGGTTTTTGCTGTGAAGGGTAGATTTATGGGGAAGACCTCGCGCACAAAAATTCTGGTAACTTTTTCGAAAATCACCCAAAATGCAAAAACTAATACATTTTCGGAATCCTCTCGTCAAGCACTGTGGAATGGTTTTTTCATTATTCAATTTCGAGCATTTGGGTGAGAGATAATATTGGTTTTCGCAAATTGCAGATTGAGAAAAATGCTGGTTACTCGGTCGTTAATTGCTCAAAATGCAAAAACTAATAGATTTTCGGAAACCTCTCGTCAAGCACTGTGGAATGGTTTTTTTACCATCGCATTTCGAGCATTTGGGTGGAAGTTGGGTTTTTGCTGTGAAGGGTAGATTTTTGTGGAAAAATTCAGGCAACTTTTTCGAAAATCACCCAAAATGCAAAAACGACCACATTTTTGGAATCCTCCCGTCGAGACGAATCGAATGGTTTTTTTACGAAAAATTTTGGAGCATTAGAACGAAAGTTGACTTTTCTTCCGGCGCGGCCGATTGATGGATGGTCGGCGCCGCAGAAAAATGCCCGTAACTCGGCCAAAAATTGCTCAAAATACAAAAACTAATACATTTTTGGAATCCTCTCGTCATGAACAAACGAATGGTTTTTTTACCATCCCATTTCGAGCATTTGGACGGGAGATAGCTTTTTTGCTGCCCGGATATTAGATGGAGGAAAACGCCCGTAACTCGGCCAAAAATTGCTCAAAATGCAAAAACTAATACATTTTTGGAATCCTCTCGTCATGAACAAACGAATGGTTTTTTTACCATCCCATTTCGAGCATTTGGGTAGAAGTTGGTTTTTTGCTGTGAAGGGTAGATTTATGGGGAAGACCTCGCGCACAAAAATTCTGGTAACTTTTTCGAAAATCATCCAAAATGCAAAAACTAATACATTTTCGGAATCCTCTCGTCAAGCACTGTGGAATGGTTTTTTCATCATTCAATTTCGAGCATTTGGGTGAGAGATAATATTGGTTTTCGCAAATTGCAGATTGAGAAAAATGCTGGTTACTCGGTCGGGAATTGCTCAAAATGCAAAAACTAATACATTTTCGGAATCCTTTCGTCAAGCACTGTGGAATGGTTTTTTTACCATCGCATTTCGAGCATTTGGGTGGAAGTTGGTTTTTGCTGTGAAGGGTAGATTTTTGTGGAAAAATTCAGGCAACTTTTTCGAAAATCACCCAAAATGCAAAAACGACCACATTTTTGGAATCCTCTCGTCGAGACGAATCGAATGGTTTTTACGAAAAATTTTGGAGCATTAGAACGAAAGTTGACTTTTCTTCCGGCGCGGCCGATTGATGGATGGTCGGCGCCGCAGAAAAATGCCCGTAACTCGGCCAAAAATTGCTCAAAATACAAAAACTAATACATTTTTGGAATCCTCTCGTCATGAACAAACGAATGGTTTTTACCATCCCATTTCGAGCATTTGGACGGGAGATAGCTTTTTGCTGCCCGGATATTTGATGGAGGAAAACGCCCGTAACTCGGCCAAAAATTGCTCAAAATGCAAAAACTAATACATTTTTGGAATCATCTCGTCATGAACAAACTAATGGTTTTTACCATCCCATTTCGAGCATTTGGGTGGAAGTTGGTTTTTGCTGTGAAGGGTAGATTTATGGGGAAGACCTCGCGCACAAAAATTCTGGTAACTTTTTCGAAAATCACTCAAAATGCAAAAACTAATACATTTTCGGAATCCTCTCGTCAAGCACTGTGGAATGGTTTTTTCATCATACAATTTCGAGCATTTGGGTGAGAGATAATATTGGTTTTCGCAAATTGCAGATTGAGAAAAATGCTGGTTACTCGGTCGGGAATTGCTCAAAATGCAAAAACTAATACATTTTCGGAATCCTCTCGTCAAGCACTGTGGAATGGTTTTTTTACCATCGCATTTCGAGCATTTGGGTGGAAGTTGGTTTTTGCTGTGAAGGGTAGATTTTTGAGGAAAAATTCAGGCAACTTTTTCGAAAATCACCCAAAATGCAAAAACGACCACATTTTTGGAATCCTCTCGTCGAGACCAATCGAATGGTTTTACGAAAAATTTTGGAGCATTAGAACGACAGTTGACTTTTCGTCCGGCGCGGCCGTTGGATGGAGGGTCGGCGGCGCCGAAAAATGCCCGTAACTAGGCCAAAAATTGCTCAAAATACAAAAACTAAGACATTTTTGGAATCCTCTCGTCATGAACAAACGAATGGTTTTTACCATCCCATTTCGAGCATTTGGACGGGAGATAGCTTTTTGCTGCCCGGATATTTGATGGAGGAAAACGCCCGTAACTCGGCAAAAAATTGCTCAAAATGCAAAAACTAATACATTTGTGGACTCCTCTCGTCATGAACAAACGAATGGTTTTTACCATCCCATTTCGAGCATTTGGGTAGAAGTTGGTTTTGCTGTGAAGGGTAGATTTATGGGGAAGACCTCGCGCACAAAAATTCTGGTAACTTTTTCGAAAATCACCCAAAATGCAATAACTAATACATTTTCGGAATCCTCTCGTCAAGCACTGTGGAATGGTTTTTTTACCATCGCATTTCGAGCATTTGGGTGGAAGTTGGTTTTTTGCTGTGAAGGGTAGATTTTTGTGGAAAAATTCAGGCAACTTTTTCGAAAATCACCCAAAATGCAAAAACGACCACATTTTTGGAATCCTCTCGTCGAGACGAATCGAATGGTTTTTTTACGAAAAATTTTGGAGCATTAGAACGAAAGTTGACTTTTCTTCCGGCGCGGCCGATTGATGGATGGTCGGCGCCGCAGAAAAATGCCCGTAACTCGGCCAAAAATTGCTCAAAATACAAAAACTAATACATTTTTGGAATCCTCTCGTCATGAACAAACGAATGTTTTTTTTACCATCCCATTACGAGCCTTTGGACTGGAGATAGCTTTTTTGCTGACCGGCTATTTGATGGAGGAAAACGCCCGTAACTCGCCCAAAAATTGATCTAAATGCAAAAACTAATACATTTTGGAATCCTCTCGTCATGAACAAACGGATGGTTTTTTTACCATCCCATTTCGAGCATTTGGGTAGAAGTTGGTTTTTTGCTGTGAAGGGTAGATTTATGGGGAAGACCTCGCGCACAAAAATTCTGGTAACTTTTTCGAAAACAGTGGCGGCGCGTCAATGTAATCGCTGTAATCGCCGATTACACTTGAAAAATTGAAAAAAAAGTTTTTAAATCTTGTTTATTATTATTAAAATTACATTGAACCAAGTAGGTACTTATTTGAAATTAGAAAATGTCGATCTGTATTGAAAAAAATGAAAAATGAAAAATCCTCTTCTTGTAATCGCGTTTCTGAACGATTACAAGAAACTCGTTCACAACCCATGCTCGTGCATTTTCGTCTGACGTTCGGCACATTTCGTACCGCACGTTTGTAATCGCTACTGAAAACGATTACATGTGTAGGGCTTTTGATTAAAAATAACGCGCCAGGATTTTTGTTACAATTTATTTTGACTTTTTTTTTAAGGCTATTTCAGTCCTATCATTTAAAATAAATGAATAAATTTTTTTTACTTTAAAATTTTGATTTTACAAAATATAAAAACCAAAAGAGTGATTTCATGGTTGATTGAGAGTAGTGTAATCGCTACTGTGAGCGATTATTCATGAATTCGAATCCTAGAGACGGCATTCTAAAGCATTTTTGAGGACCACATTCTTAGGTAAATGATACTTGAATAAATAATGAATTTTTAGGCCAATTCTTGGAATTTTTGAATAGGAAGTTTGTAATTTTTTGATGATAAATCGATTTTTGAAAATCTCATTGTTTAATTCGAACAATTCGAATGAAAAATTTGTATTTAAGGCTTCCTATTACTTTACTAAGAAATATGAAAAAACATCCTCTATGAATATGGCCTTAACATTTTTCACCCTAAACTCAAAAAATGAATTTTAATGATGCTTTTACTACATTTTTTTGTTGATAAGACGATTAAATTTGACCCATTCTATAGCACCAAAAAATTTTTAATTTTTTGATCTTATGGTCGAGTCTCCAACAAATTACGATTACAACCCGAAAAATTCACGCGCCGCCACTGTTCGAAAATCACCCAAAATGCAAAAACTAATACATTTTCGGAATCCTCTCGTCAAGCACTGTGGAATGGTTTTTTCATCATTCAATTTCGAGCATTTGGGTGAGAGATAATATTGGTTTTCGCAAATTGCAGATTGAGAAAAATGCTGGTTACTCGGTCGGGAATTGCTCAAAATGCAAAAACTAATACATTTTCGGAATCCTCTCGTCAAGCACTGTGGAATGGTTTTTTTACCATCGCATTTCGAGCATTTGGGTGGAAGTTGGTTTTTGCTGTGAAGGGTAGATTTTTGTGGAAAAATTCAGGCAACTTTTTCGAAAATCACCCAACATGCAAACACGACCACATTTTGGGAATCCTCTCGTCGAGACGAATCGAATGGTTTTTGTACGAAAAATTTTGGAGCATTAGAACGAAAGTTGACTGTTCTTCCGGCGCGGCCGATTGATGGATGGTCGGCGCCGCAGAAAAATGCCCGTAACTCGGCCAAAAATTGCTCAAAATACAAAAACTAATACATTTTTGGAATCCTCTCGTCATGAACAAACGAATGGTTTTTACCATCCCATTTCGAGCATTTGGACGGGAGATAGCTTTTGCTGCCCGGATATTAGATGGAGGAAAACGCCCGTAACTCGGCCAAAAATTGCTCAAAATGCAAAAACTAATACATTTTTGGAATCCTCTCGTCATGAACAAACGAATGGTTTTTACCATCCCATTTCGAGCATTTGGGTAGAAGTTGGTTTTTTGCTGTGAAGGGTAGATTTATGGGGAAGACCTCGCGCACAAAAATTCTGGTAACTTTTTCGAAAATCACCCAAAATGCAAAAACTAATACCTTTTCGGACTCCTCTCGTCAAGCAGTGTGGAATGGTTTTTCATCATTCAATTTCGAGCATTTGGGTGAGAGATAATATTGGTTTTCGCAAATTGCAGATTGAGAAAAATGCTGGTTACTCGGTCGGGAATTGCTCAAAATGCAAAAACTAATACATTTTCGGAATCCTTTCGTCAAGCACTGTGGATTGGTTTTTTTACCATGGCATTTCGCGAATTTGGGTGGAAGTTGGTTTTTGGCTGTGAAGGGTAGATTTTTGTGTAAAAATACTGGCAACTTTTTCGAAAATCACCAAAAATGCAAAAACGACCACATTTTGGAATCCTCTCGTCGAGACGAATCGAATGGTTTTTACGAAAAATTTTGGAGCATTAGAACGAAAGTTGACTTTTCTTCCGGCGCGGCCGATTGATGGATGGTCGGCGCCGCAGAAAATGCCCGTAACTCGGCCAAAAATTGCTCAAAATACAAAAACTAATACATTTTTGGAATCCTCTCGTCATGAACAAACGAATGGTTTTTACCATCCCATTTCGAGCATTTGGACGGGAGATAGCTTTTTTGCTGCCCGGATATTTGATGGAGGAAAACGCCCGTAACTCGGCCAAAAATTGCTCAAAATGCAAAAACTAATACATTTTTGGAATCCTCTCGTCATGAACAAACGAATGATTTTTTACCATCCCATTTCGAGCATTTGGGTAGAAGTTGGTTTTTGCTGTGAAGGGTAGATTTATGGGGAAGACCTCGCGCACAAAAATTCTGGTAACTTTTTCGAAAATCACCCAAAATGCAATAACTAATACATTTTCGGAATCCTCTCGTCAAGCACTGTGGAATGGTTTTTCATCATTCAATTTCGAGCATTTGGGTGAGAGATAATATTGGTTTTCGCAAATTGCAGATTGAGAGAAATGCTGGTTACTCGGTCGGGAATTGCTCAAAATGCAAAAACTAATACATTTTCGGAATCCTCTCGTCAAGCACTGTGGAATGGTTTTTTACCATCGCATTTCGAGCATTTGGGTGGAAGTTGGTTTTTGCTGTGAAGGGTAGATTTTTGTGGAAAAATTCAGGCAACTTTTTCGAAAATCACCCAAAATGCAAAAACGACCACATTTTTGGAATCCTCTCGTCGAGACGAATCGAATGGTTTTACGAAAAATTTTGGAGCATTAGAACGAAAGTTGACTTTTCTTCCGGCGCGGCCGATTGATGGATGGTCGGCGCCGCAGAAAATGCCCGTAACTCGGCCAAAAATTGATCAAAATACAAAAACTAATACATTTTTGGAATCCTCTCGTCATGAACAAACGAATGGTTTTTACCATCCCATTTCGAGCATTTGGACGGGAGATAGCTTTTGCTGCCCGGATATTTGATGGAGGAAAACGCCCGTAACTCGGCCAAAAATTGCTCAAAATGCAAAAACTAATACATTTTTGGAATCCTCTCGTCATGAACAAACGAATGGTTTTTACCATCCCATTTCGAGCATTTGGACGGGAGATAGCTTTTGCTGCCCGGATATTTGATGGAGGAAAACGCCCGTAACTCGGCCAAAAATTGCTCAAAATACATAAACTAATACATTTTTGGAATCCTCTCGTCATGAACATACGAATGGTTTTTTTACCATCCCATTTCGAGCATTTGCGTAGAAGTTGGTTTTTTGCTATGAAGGGTAGATTTATGGGGAAGACCTCGCGCACAAAAATTCTGGTAACTTTTTCGAAAATCACCCAAAATGCAAAAACTAATACATTTTCGGAATCCTCTCGTCAAGCACTGTGGAATGGTTTTTTCAACATTCAATTTCGAGCATTTGGGTGAGAGATAATATTGGTTTTCGCAAATTGCAGATTGAGAAAAATGCTGGTTACTCGGTCGGGAATTGCTCAAAATGCAAAAACTAATACATTTTCGGAAACCTCTCGTCAAGCACTGTGGAATGGTTTTTTTACCATCGCATTTCGAGCATTTGGGTGGAAGTTGTTTTTTTGCTGTGAAGGGTAGATTTTTGTGTAAAAATTCAGGAAACTTTTTCTAAAATCACCAAAAATCAAAAAACGACCACATTTTTGGAATCCTCTCGTCGAGACGAATCGAATGGTTTTTTTACGAAAAATTTTGGAGCATTAGAACGAAAGTTGACTTTTCTTCCGGCGCGGCCGATTGATGGATGGTCGGCGCCGCAGAAAAATGCCCGTAACTCGGCCAAAAATTGCTCAAAATACAAAAACTAATACATTTTTGGAATCCTCTCGTCATGAACAAACGAATGGTTTTTTTACCATCCCATTTCGAGCATTTGGACGGGAGATAGCTTTTTTGCTGCCCGGATATTTGATGGAGGAAAACGCCCGTAACTCGGCCAAAAATTGCTCAAAATGCAAAAACTAATACATTTTTGGAATCCTCTCGTCATGAACAAACGAATGGTTTTTTTACCATCCCATTTCGAGCATTTGGACGGGAGATAGCTTTTTTGCTGCCCGGATATTTGATGGAGGAAAACGCCCGTAACTCGGCCAAAAATTGCTCAAAATACATAAACTAATACATTTTTGGAATCCTCTCGTCATGAACATACGAATGGTTTTTTTACCATCCCATTTCGAGCATTTGCGTAGAAGTTGGTTTTTTGCTATGAAGGGTAGATTTATGGGGAAGACCTCGCGCACAAAAATTCTGGTAACTTTTTCGAAAATCACCCAAAATGCAAAAACTAATACATTTTCGGAATCCTCTCGTCAAGCACTGTGGAATGGTTTTTTCAACATTCAATTTCGAGCATTTGGGTGAGAGATAATATTGGTTTTCGCAAATTGCAGATTGAGAAAAATGCTGGTTACTCGGTCGGGAATTGCTCAAAATGCAAAAACTAATACATTTTCGGAAACCTCTCGTCAAGCACTGTGGAATGGTTTTTTTACCATCGCATTTCGAGCATTTGGGTGGAAGTTGTTTTTTTGCTGTGAAGGGTAGATTTTTGTGGAAAAATTCAGGCAACTTTTTCGAAAATCACCCAAAATTCAAAAACGACCACATTTTTGGAATCCTCTCGTCGAGACTAAGAGATTGTTTTTTTTTACGAAAAATTTTGGAGAATTAGATCGAAAGTTGACTTTTCTTCGTTCGCGGCCTATTGTTGGATGGTCGGCGCCGCAGAAAAATGCCCGTAACTCGGCCAAAAATTGCTCAAAATACAAAAACTAATACATTTTGGAATCCTCTCGTCATGAACAAACGAATGGTTTTTACCATCCCATTTCGAGCATTTGGGTGGAAGTTGGTTTTTGCTGTGAAGGGTAGATTTATGGGGAAGACCTCGAGCACAAAAATTCTGGTAACTTTTTCGAAAATCACCCAAAATGCAAAAACTAATACATTTTCGGAATCCTCTCGTCAAGCACTGTGGAATGGTTTTTTCATTATTCAATTTCGAGCATTTGGGTGAGAGATAATATTGGTTTTCGCAAATTGCAGATTGAGAAAAATGCTGGTTACTCGGTCGTTAATTGCTCAAAATGCAAAAACTAATAGATTTTAGGAAACCTCTCGTCAAGCACTGTGGAATGGTTTTTACCATCGCATTTCGAGCATTTGGGTGGAAGTTGGGTTTTTGCTGTGAAGGGTAGATTTTTGTGGAAAAATTCAGGCAACTTTTTCGAAAATCACCCAAAATGCAAAAACGACCACATTTTTGGAATCCTCCCGTCGAGACGAATCGAATGGTTTTTACGAAAAATTTTGGATCATTAGAACGAAAGTTGACTTTTCTTCCGGCGGGGCCGATTGATGGATGGTCGGCGCCGCAGAAAAATGCCAGTAACTCGGCCATAAATTGCTCAAAATACAATAACTAATACATTTTTGGAATCCTCTCATCATGAACAAACGAATGGTTTTACCATCCCATTTCGAGCATTTGGACGGGAGATAGCTTTTTTGCTGCCCGGATATTTGATGGAGGAAAACGCCCGTAACTCGGCCAAAAATTGCTCAAAATGCAAAAACTAATACATTTTTGGAATCCTCTCGTCATGAACAAACGGATGGTTTTTTTAACATCACATTTCGAGCATTTGGGTAGAAGTTGGTTTTTGCTGTGAAGGGTAGATTTATGGGAAGACCTCGCGCACAAAAATTCTGGTAACTTTTTCGAAAATCACCCAAAATGCAATAACTAATACATTTTCGGAATCCTCTCGTCAAGCACTGTGGAATGGTTTTTTCATCATTCAATTTCGAGCATTTGGGTGAGAGATAATATTGGTTTTCGCAAATTGCAGATTGAGAAAAATGCTGGTTACTCGGTCGGGAATTGCTCAAAATGCAAAAACTAATAGATTTTCGGAAACCTCTCGTCAAGCACTGTGGAATGGTTTTTTTACCATCGCATTTCGAGCATTTGGGTGGAAGTTGGGTTTTTGCTGTGAAGGGTAGATTTTTGTGGAAAAATTCAGGCAACTTTTTCGAAAATCACCCAAAATGCAAAAACGACCACATTTTTGGAATCCTCTCGTCGAGACGAATCGAATGGTTTTTTTTACGAAAAATTTTGGAGCATTAGAACGAAAGTTGACTTTTCTTCCGGCGCGGCCGATTGATGGATGGTCGGCGCCGCAGAAAAATGCCCGTAACTCGGCCAAAAATTGCTCAAAATACAAAAACTAATACATTTTTGGAATCCTCTCGTCATGAACAAACGAATGGTTTTTTTACCATCCCATTTCGCGCTTTTGGACGGGAGATAGCTTTTTTGCTGCCCGGATATTTGATGGAGGAAAACGCCCGTAACTCGGCCAAAAATTGCTCAAAATGCAAAAACTAATACATTTTTGGAATCCTCTCGTCATGAACAAACGAATGGTTTTACCATCCCATTTCGAGCATTTGGGTAGAAGTTGGTTTTTGCTGTGAAGGGTAGATTTATGGGGAAGACCTCGCGCACAAAAATTCTGGTAACTTTTTCGAAAATCACCCAAAATGCAATAACTAATACATTTTCGGAATCCTCTCGTCAAGCACTGTGGAATGGTTTTTTTACCATCGCATTTCGAGCATTTGGGTGGACGTTGGTTTTTTGCTGTGAAGGGTAGATTTTTGTGGAAAAATTCAGGCAACTTTTTCGAAAATCACCCAAAATGCAAAAACGACCACATTTTTGGAATCCTCTCGTCGAGACGAATCGAATGGTTTTTTTACGAAAAATTTTGGAGCATTAGAACGAAAGTTGACTTTTCTTCCGGCGCGGCCGATTGATGGATGGTCGGCGCCGCAGAAAAATGCCCGTAACTCGGCCAAAAATTGCTCAAAATACAAAAACTAATACATTTTTGGAATCCTCTCGTCATGAACAAACGAATGGTTTTTTTACCATCGCATTTCGAGCATTTGGGTGCAAGTTGGTTTTTTGCTGTGAAGGGTAGATTTTTGTGGAAAAATTCAGGCAACTTTTTCGAAAATCACCCAAAATGCAAAAACGACCACATTTTTGGAATCCTCTCGTCGAGACGAATCGAATGGTTTTTTTACGAAAAATTTTGGAGCATTAGAACGAAAGTTGACTTTTCTTCCGGCGCGGCCGATTGATGGATGGTCGGCGCCGCAGAAAATGCCCGTAACTCGGCCAAAAATTGCTCAAAATACAAAAACTAATACATTTTTGGAATCCTCTCGTCATGAACAAACGAATGGTTTTACCATCCCATTTCGAGCATTTGGACGGGAGATAGCTTTTGCTGCCCGGATATTTGATGGAGGAAAGCGCCCGTAACTCGGCCAAAAATTGCTCAAAATGCAAAAACTAATACATTTTGGAATCCTCTCGGCATGAACACCCGACTGGTTTTTTACCAGCCCATTGCGCGCATTTGGGTAGAAGTGGGATGTTTGCTGTGAAGGGTAGATTTATGGGGAAGACCTCGCGCACAACAATTCTGGTAACTTTTTCGAAAATCACCCAAAATGCAAAAACTAATACATTTTCGGAATCCTCTCGTCAAGCACTGTGGAATGGTTTTTCATCATTCAATTTCGAGCATTTGGGTGAGAGAGAATATTGGTTTTCGCAAATTGCAGATTGAGAAAAATGCTGGTTACTCGGTCGGGAATTGATCAAAATGCAAAAACTAATACAGTTTCGGAACCCTCTCGTCGAGCACTGTGGAATGGTTTTTTTTACCATCGCATTTCGAGCATTTGGGTGGAAGTTGGTTTTTTGCTGTGAAGGGTAGATTTTTGTGGAAAAATTCAGGCAACTTTTTCGAAAATCACCCAAAATGCAAAAACGACCACATTTTTGGAATCCTCTCGTCGAGACGAATCGAATGGTTTTTACGAAAAATTTTGGAGCATTAGAACGAAAGTTGACTTTTCTTCCGGCGCGGCCGATTGATGGATGGTCGGCGCCGCAGAAAAATGCCCGTAACTCGGCCAAAAATTGCTCAAAATACAAAAACTAATACATTTTTGGAATCCTCTCGTCATGAACAAACGAATGGTTTTTTTACCATCCCATTTCGAGCATTTGGACGGGAGATAGCTTTTTTGCTGCCCGGATATTTGATGGAGGAAAGCGCCCGTAACTCGGCCAAAAATTGCTCAAAATGCAAAAACTAATACATTTTTGGAAACCTCTCGTCATGAACAAACGAATGGTTTTTTTACCATCCCATTTCGAGCATTTGGGTAGAAGTTGGTTTTTTGCTGTGAAGGGTAGATTTATGGGGAAGACCTCGCGCACAAAAATTCTGGTAACTTTTTCGAAAATCACCCAAAATGCAATAACTAATACATTTTCGGAATCCTCTCGTCAAGCACTGTGGAATGGTTTTTTCATCATTCAATTTCGAGCATTTGGGTGAGAGATAATATTGGTTTTCGCAAATTGCAGATTGAGAAAAATGCTGGTTACTCGGTCGGGAATTGCTCAAAATGCAAAAACTAATACATTTTCGGAAACCTCTCGTCAAGCACTGTGGAATGGTTTTTTTACCATCGCATTTCGAGCATTTGGGTGGGAGTTGGTTTTTGCTGTGAAGGGTAGATTTTTGTGGAAAAATTCAGGCAACTTTTTCGAAAATCACCCAAAATGCAAAAACGACCACATTTTTGGAATCCTCTCGTCGAGACGAATCGAATGGCTTTTTTACGAAAAATTTTGGAGCATTAGAACGAAAGTTGACTTTTCTTCCGGCGCGGCCGATTGATGGATGGTCGGCGCCGCAGAAAAATGCCCGTAACTCGGCCAAAAATTGCTCAAAATACAAAAACTAATACATTTTTGGAATCCTCTCGTCATGAACAAACGAATGGTGTTTTTACCATCCCATTTCGAGCATTTGGGTAGAAGTTGGTTTTTTGCTGTGAAGGGTAGATTTATGGGGAAGACCTCGCGCACAAAAATTCTGGTAACTTTTTCGAAAATCACCCAAAATGCAAAAACTAATACATTTTCGGAATCCTCTCGTCAAGCACTGTGGAATGGTTTTTTCATCGTTCAATTTCGAGCATTTGGGTGAGAGATATTATTGATTTTCGCGAATTGCAGATTGAGAAAAATGCTGGTTATTCGGTCGAGAATTCCTCAACATTCAAAATGTAATACAGATTCGGAATCCTCTCTTCAAGCACTATCGAATGGTTTTTTCATCATTCAAATTTGAGCATTAGAACGAAAGTTGATTTTTTTCCGGCGCGGAAGGTTGATGTATGGTCGGCGCGCAGAGAAATGCCCTAACTCGGTCGAAAATCGCTCGCAATGCAAAAACTCATACAATTTCGGAATCCTCTCGTGAAGCACTATCGAATGGTTTTTTCATCGTTCAATTTCGAGCATTTGGGTGAGAGATATTATTGATTTTCGCGAATTGCAGATTGAGAAAAATGCTGGTTATTCGGTCGAGAATTCCTCAACATTCAAAATGTAATACAGATTCGGAATCCTCTCTTCAAGCACTATCGAATGGTTTAATTACCATCCCATTTCGAGCATTAGAACAAAAGTTGATTTTTTTCCGGCGCGGAAGGTTGATGTATGGTCGGCGCGCAGAAAAATGTCCGTAACTCGGTCGAAAATCGCTCAAAATGCAAAAACTCATACATTTTCGGAATCCTCTCGTCGAGACGAATCGAATGGTTTTTTCACGATCCAAATTGGAGCATTAGAACAGAAGTTGAGTCGGAAGGTCGATGTATGGTCGGCGGCGCCGCGCCGGGCCGCAGAGAAATGCCCGTAACTCGGTCGAAAATCGCTCAAAATGCAAAAACTCATACATTTTCGGAATCCTCTCGTCATGAACAAACGAATGGTTTTTTTGTCATCCCATTTCGAGCATTTGGACGGGAGATAGCTTTTTTGCTGCCTGGTTAGTTGATGAAGAAAAACGCCCGTAACTCGGCCAAAAATTGGCCAAATTGAAAAAACAAACACATTTTTGGATTCCTCTCATCGTGAACAAACGAATGGTTTAATTACCATCCCATTTCGAGCATTAGAACAAAAGTTGATTTTTTTCCGGCGCGGAAGGTTGATGTATGGTCGGCGCGCGGAAAAATGTCCGTAACTCGGTCGAAAATCGCTCAAAATGCAAAAACTCATACATTTTCGGAATCCTCTCGTCGAGACGAATCGAATGGTTTTTTCACGATCCAAATTGGAGCATTCGAACAAAAGTTGAGTCGGAAGGTCGATGTATGGTCGGCGGCGCCGCGCCACGCCGCAGAGAAATGCCCGTAACTCGGTCGAAAATCGCTCAAAATGCAAAAACTCATACGTTTTCGGAATCCTCTCGTTGTGAACAAACGAATGGTTTTTTTGTCATCCCATTTCGAGCATTTGGACGGGAGATAGCTTTTTTGCTGCCTGGTTAGTTGATGAAGAAAAACGCCCGTTACTCGGCCAAAAATTGGCCAAATTGAAAAAACAAACACATTTTTGGATTCCTCTGATCGTGAACAAACGAATGGTTTAATTACCATCCCATTTCGAGCATTAGAACAAAAGTTGATTTTTTTCCGGCGCGGAAGGTTGATGTATGGTCGGCGCGCAGAAAAATGTCCGTAACTCGGTCGAAAATCGATCAAAATGCAAAAACTCATACATTTTCGGAATCCTCTCGTCGTGACGAACCGAATGGTTTTTTCACGATCCAAATTGGAGCATTAGAACAAAAGTTGATTTTTTTCCGGCGCGGAAGGTTGATGTATGGTCGGCGCGCAGAAAAATGTCCGTAACTCGGTCGAAAATCGCTCAAAATGCGAAAACTCATACATTTTCGGAATCCTCTCGTCATGAACAAACGAATGTTTTTTTTGTCATCCCATTTCGAGCATTTGGACGGGAGATAGCTTTTTTGCTGCCTGGTTAGTTGATGAAGAAAAACGCCCGTAACTCGGCCAAAAATTGGCCAAATTGAAAAAACAAACACATTTTTGGATTTCTCTCATCGTGAACAAACGAATGGTTTAATTACCATCCCATTTCGAGCATTAGAACAAAAGTTGATTTTTTTCCGGTGCGGAAGGTTGATGTATGGTCGGCGCGCAGAAAAATGTCCGTAACTCGGTCGAAAATTGCTCAAAATGCAAATCATGTTCTTATGGATCTCATCATCAGAAGATTCAAAATCAGGCTCTATCTCCGCCTCATCGTCAAACACCATTTCATAAATGGCAACTGCACTCTCCACACATGCTACCAATTCCATATCCATATTCTTGGTCATAAATTGAAATAATTTAATTCATTGCAATATTCAAAAAAAATTAATTTAATTGCAAAATAAAGCTTTCCAACAAACCTACTCAAAATTTACAGGTTTAATTTTTATTCTATAGTAAATTACTTAATAAGTATTTTTAACAATATTTTTTACCTTTTTATCAAAAATCAAATAAGTATAATAATTAATTATTTAAAACTTAAAAATATGTGTTATAATGTGTCAACACGAATTATCAAGCTCCCAGAGTATGATGATTTGTTGACATTAAATTAGAAAATATTTTTCCTTTTTCACTGAAAACGCAACCAACCATACCTATTTTTGATGAAAAATAATCAACGAAATGAAAGCTGAACGCATCAACACATCAACACTGATAAATGTAGAATTTCTGAACGTTTTTTTCGTCAACAGTCATCAACAGATATCAACGTGTTGACTTGTTGACACTGTTGACTATTTCTGAACGCACCCCAGAAAGATCACTGAAAATTTTTCCGAATTTATTGATGAGAAAAAATTCACCATCTTTTTACACAGATTATCAATGGTATTTGATCTATAGTCTGTTTTTTTTTTAACGTGAGCCCTGACTTTTTCGCTATGTTGAGGAGTCGAAAATGGCCCTTGACCCAGAATTTGTCAAAATTGGTCCAAAATGTTACTTATGGTCTAGAAAGACCCCCCAAAAATTTTTGACTCCCCATCCCACCCCTTTCAGAATTATTGCGCTTTTAATGTCGAAAAGTCTGGGCTCATGTTTAAAAAAACAGACTATAGTTCAATTTTTCTTTTGCATGAAATATTTTTCAATTTCTTGAAAAAAAAAGTTTGAATTTTTCACACTGGTCAGTAGTCACCCATTTCAAGTTTGAAAATTTCAGTCACCATTACAAAAAATCTTCATAGTTTTTCCTGCTTGAACATTTTCATACTTTCAAACTGTCGAGGAATCTATTGCGATAGTAGAAATTACGTACATACAATGCGATTATAGCTTACAGATGTACGCGTATCAAACAAGCATTAGGTGTAGCCTATTCAACAATTATCAGGGGAACTACCCTTATTATGAGAACCCCTCAACTTGGAGGGAAAGAGAATTACACGTTTTTTAGTTGAAGCACAAACAAGCACAAACGAAATACTAACGATTCCATTTGCTTTTTCCCCTTGAACTTTATTTCTAACCCCTAATCATTTCTTCAGCTCCCTCCCCCCTACAAACTATTCAGTATTCACCATACCTTCGGAAGGGGTGAAGCACAAACAAGCACTAACGAAGCACAAACGAATGAGCCTATTTTCGGCTCAATCGGTGGTGGTGGGGGGCTCCCGTTTCTCCAGCCTCCCCACAAACTTTCTTTAATAACTTTGGAGGGTGTGAAGCACAAACGACCGGACTTGAAGCACAAACGAATGAGCCCCCTCTCCCCCCGATCAGTGATGGTGGGGGGGGGGGGGGCTGGAGGAATGCAGAATCAAAAAAATTACTTTTTTAATATTTTCCCCATAATTACATATTTTCTCCGATGTTATGGTGGGGGGAGGGGTTCAAGCCTCCTGACCCTCCCACTGCTTTGGTGCGCCTTTGTTTCGGTTTCAATAAATTCATTTTACTTTCCTACCTCGGTCTAGGTACATACCTCAAGGAATAAGAAATAGATAATAAAATATCGAATATTTCACCTTTCAATTGTATTGGTAGATATAGGTGCTTACTATGCGATTATTTATGTGGTTGGCAGCTATTTCTGAATTGTTTTGGAAAGTTATGGATAAATTTTTAAAGAATTGAGTGAGCGATTCGAATTTGATAAAAATGTAAAAAATAAATCTTCAAATTACCGTTTTGTAATTTTTTCAGAACTCCCTGTAGATAAAAGATAGAAATGAAATTAAAATATGGAAAATGAGCTTTTTTTTGACAGTCCCTAAATTTGTAGCCCTTATTAGGTAATCAAAATTTCCGTTTGAATTTTTTCCGTTGGTACGTGGGCCAAGTATGTATGTATTATTTTGAAACTGGATATTTTCATAGAGAAACTGAAAATTCAGAAAAAATATACTTTTTATAGACTCGAAAAAGTCAAAAGAAATCTTTTTTGAAGTAAGTAAGTAAATAAAGTCAATTTTCTCAAATTTTCACATTTAAAAGGGATAAAAAAACGAGAAAACAGATAAAAATAGGAGGAAGGGATAAAAAGATGAAAAGGGGTGAAAAAATGAGGTTACTGGTAAAAGAGGGGAAAAGAACAAAAAGAGGGGAAAAGGTAAAAAGAGGGGGAAGAAATAAAACGAAGGCGAAGGGTGATTAAAAAAATTCACATTTTCAAAAAAACAAGAATAGGCTGAGAAAAATACAAAAATTCAATTTTCAATTTTGGCAGGCATTAAACAGAATTTTTTTTGTGAAATAACAAAATTACAGTTGCTGCTATTCTTATTAAAAATTCTTGCAATATTTTTTGGCCTTCTCGTCGAGTATCGTTTTAGCCCAGGAGAAATGTACTTTGAAAAAAGAAATATATGTTAGTGGAAATTTTATTGCTGAAAAAGTTTCTATATGATGTCCAGAGTATGTGGTAAAAAGCCACCACCCCCGCCCCTATTGCTTTTTGAGGGGGGTGGGCCCCTTGTGGGGGAGAAAATTGTTTTGCACCGATTTCGCTCAAATTTTGGTGGGAGGTTAAGAGGGTGTAGAAGTACTCCCAAAAAAATTTTCAGGTCCCCCCGACCTCAGGGGGCTGAACCATGGCTCCCCAAAGTTGGGAATTTTTGACAAAAATGAAAAAAAACGAGTATTTCGAGTATAAAATCACCCCATAATATCAATTTTGAAAACGTTTATGATTTCTGTGTACATTTTGAGATGACGAATCCGACTAGCCCATCAACTTTTTGATTTGGGGTGTTTAACCACCCCTACGGCCCCTTTCAAAGTATACAGATTGTGTTTTTTTCAGCAAAAAATGACCTCGTTGCGTAGCTGACCCAAAAGTGACTCTTCGTGAGAAAATTGAAATTTTTTGAATGAAAACATTCCATATGATGTCTAGAGTGTGTGTTAAAAACCCACCGCCCCCACCCCTCGTGCTTTGTGCAGGGGGGTGATTTTGAGTGGGGCACGTTTAAAAAATTATTTTTTCGCATCGATTTCGCTCAAATTCACAAGAGAGGTTATTCTGGATGGAGTAGTATTTCCCAAAAAAATTTCAGCCCCCCCACCCATCAGGGGGCTGAACCAGTGTTTCCCAAACTTGAGCAGTTTTATGAAAAATTGCGACTTTTTCGAGAAAGTGAGAACTTATTGTTATAAAAATGTTTCAAATGACGTCCATACTGCGTGGTGAAAACCCACCACTTCTACCCCTCGTACTTCCTCAGGGGGATGGGGGCTAAGAGGATCAGTTGTGAAAAAAAAATTATTTTTGCACCGATTTCACTCAAATTCGGGAGGAATGTTGGGTGAGTGTAGAAATATTCCTGTAAAAAATTTTAGCTCCCCTCCCCGACCTCAGGGGGCTGAACCAACATGTTGAGATGACGAATCCAATTAAATAGCCCGCCAACTTGTTCATTTCTGGGGTGCTTAACCACCCCTACGGCTCTTTTTCAAAGTAAGTATACAGACGGTGTTTTTTTTTCAGCGAAAAATAAACTCGTTGCGTAAGTGACCCAAAAGTGACTCTTCTCGAGATTTTTTGCACCGATTTCGCTAAGTGAGGTAAAAAGTTACATAGGTGGTTGTAGGAGTCCTCTCAAAAAAATTTGCTCCCCTTTGTTTCTTTTGAAATGTAAAACGAATTAAAACTATTGTATTGTCAAAATTACTCAAAAACCTCGTATTTTATAATTTTTCATGTATTCGGCAAAGAATAGCATCAGCTCCCTGATGGATAGAGAGGCAAAATTTTTTGGGAAATATTATTTCACCCAAATTAACCTATCTTGTGAATTTGAGTAAAATCGATGCAAAAAACACCGTTTTTTGAAACAGGCCCACTCAAAATAACCCCCTGCAGAAAGCACAAAGGGTAGTGGCAGTGGGTTTTCACCACACAATCTTGACATCATATGGAAGATTAATATTCTCGCAAAGAGTCACTTTTGGGTCACCTACGCAACGAGTTTATTTTTCGCTGAAAAAAAAAACACCGTCTGTATACTTACTTTGAAAAAGAGCCGTAGGGGTGGTTAAGCACCCCAGAAATGAACAAGTTGGCGGGCTATTTAATTGGATTCGTCATCTCAACATGTTTCTACAGAAAACATGAAATTTTCAAAATTGAAGTTATGGGGTGGTTTTATACTTGAAAAACTCGTTTTTTGTCATTTTATTCAAGTATGCCCAACTTTGAAGAGCGATGGTTCAGCCCCCTGAGGTCGGGGAGGGGAGCTAAAATTTTTTACAGGAATATTTCTACACTCACCCAACATTCCTCCCGAATTTGAGTGAAATCGGTGCAAAAATAATTTTTTTTCACAACTGATCCTCTTAGCCCCCATCCCCCTGAGGAAGTACGAGGGGTAGAAGTGGTGGGTTTTCACCACGCAGTATGGACGTCATTTGAAACATTTTTACAACAATAAGTTCTCACTTTCTCGAAAAAGTCGCAATTTTTCATAAAACTGCTCAAGTTTGGGAAACACTGGTTCAGCCCCCTGATGGGTGGGGGGGACTGAAATTTTTTTTGGGAAATACTACTCCATCCAGAATAACCTCTCTTGTGAATTTGAGCGAAATCGATGCGAAAAAATAATTTTTTAAACGTGCCCCTCTCAAAATCACCCCCCTGCACAAAGCACGAGGGGTGGGGGCGGTGGGTTTTTAACACACACTCTAGACATCATATGGAATGTTTTCATTCAAAAAATTTCAATTTTCTCACGAAGAGTCACTTTTGGGTCAGCTACGCAACGAGGTCATTTTTTGCTGAAAAAAACACAATCTGTATACTTTGAAAGGGGCCGTAGGGGTTAAACACCCCAAATCAAAAAGTTGATGGGCTAGTCGGATTCGTCATCTCAAAATGTACACAGAAATCATAAACGTTTTCAAAATTCATATTATGGGATGATTTTATACTCGAAATACTCGTTTTTTTTTCATTTTTGTCAAAAATTCCCAACTTTGGGGAGCCATGGTTCAGCCCCCTGAGGTCGGGGGGACCTGAAAATTTTTTTGGGAGTACTTCTACACCCTCTTAACCTCCCACCAAAATTTGAGCGAAATCGGTGCAAAACAATTTTCTCCCCCACAAGGGGCCCACCCCCCTCAAAAAGCAATAGGGGCGGGGGTGGTGGCTTTTTACCACATACTCTGGACATCATATAGAAACTTTTTCAGCAATAAAATTTCCACTAACATATATTTCTTTTGTAAGCAACTTTTTGATGCTAATTCTCCTGGGCTATTTGTGCAGGAACGAGTTAGGCAACTTGATCACATTTTTTTCGTTGCGTAAAATATCCAGTTTGCAGTTTGTTTTATTGCAAGGAGACATTTTAATCAACGTTAATTATCTAATTAGATTATTGGTTGGGAAAATTCGCAATCCTTGTTATTTTCTAATTAGATGAAATAAAGAAAGAAAATTTTAATTCCATAATTCGTTTTTTTTTTTTTTGAAAAAAAAAAGAACATAAACAGGAGGAAAAATCTTGGCATTTTTGATAAGGTTGCGTATAAAATTCAGGCCACGAAAAAACGCGTACGTTATACGAATGACGATTTAATTGAAAATATTTGTCTTTCGGAATCAAAAAAGCGGAAAATTTATTTTATTCTTCTTTTATTTTTCGCTTTTCCTTTGTTTTATTAAAAAAGCGGATAATTTTTTTTAGATACGCTTAAGCAGAGTATACTGCGAGTATCAGAGAATTATACTAAAACAGACATAAATCTGTGCTACGAGACAAATGCATTTGTGGTGTTCAACTGTAAGCGTTGGTTAGGTATTGTTGGCTGATGATAGGGATGAAGGGAAAATAACTTTCAAGGGTTGTATTAGAATAGAAGCGAGTGGAAGATATTTTGGCCTCTCTTCTTCGAACCCATTCGACGAAGTTCTGGTAAGGCACCTAGCACTCCATATTATATTATAGAGTTCTTATCTCGGTCACACTTGGCTGCGTGTAATCCTCTTCTTTAATAGGATGTTTCCCACACTGTTTTTGATTTCCTTTAACATTTGATCGGCTCCCTTTTTCGAACGCCTTTCACGGCTATTTCTAGGAACAGACCATAACAATGATAATTTTCAATTTTGTAATCTATTTACGATATATACGCGTTTTGCGACTCGTTTCCTCAGCGCCCGTCTGAGTAGACGTAACGGCGGCAAAATTTTGAAAGCTGCCGTATTTTCGTCCGTTGCTCGGATTGTTTTCTATACATAAAACCTATAATACTTACTCGACGTTGGAAATTGTTTTGTATATTATTCGTTGTATATTTCGATAAGACAAATCGGATGTTTTATGGAAGTCCACTATGAAATTATTCTACCATAGTGGATCCGCATTCGTATTGTTAGTATTCGTTTCGTTTTCCAAGGCGATAAGCCACGCGTTGAGGTTTACTCTTCAAGACGTATCTACGGTTTACGTTTTAACAAATTTAATCAAAGGCGTTCAAATGAAAAAATTTTTGTGCGTGATTTTCTATTGTAGTGATTTTAATTTCTCTATGCGTACGTTTATTTTGAAAGAGTGTACACTCACACTAGACATATCTAATATGGAAAGATCACCTATTGGATATTGACTCCTTAAGTTCCAAAATGAAAATATCTACACGGAAGTTCAGAATTTTACATGCTTGGCTTGTGATGAATTTCCTAGAATCGCGTGTGTAAAAATTTGTACATGGGAACCGAGATTATTTTTATGCAATGAGATCTTTGATCTCTGAAAAACTACGAACAAATTCATATAGAAAATTTTATATATGTAGGTCACGGTATTTTGCTTGCCCAATGTGATCCGAAATCTTTCTAGAACATTAACGCTGTTTTTCACCCCCCCCCCCCCCCCAAAAAAAATGTACTCTCACATTTTTGTGAAAAGGAGTCCGGATGTACCTAACTGTTTTTACGTCTTGGCTGAAATTTTGATTTGAATGTCTTAAAACTGCTTTATGCAGTCCCTGCTGAAAAATTGGGCATCAGTAGATATTCTAAAACTCAATGGATCGACTTAAAAACCTTGATAATTTTTGAAGCTCCAGCAAAAAAAAATTGAAAATGATGAATTTGGATTAGTTATTTTATTATTACCCAAGTTCGCAATATTCGAGTTTTTTTAAAGAAAATTTCTCGTTGTGGTTGGGGGAGGAGGATGAGGCCATTCTTTAAAAATTTTGAACCTACGACTTTTAAAATCCCCGGTGATGTCTTTCTCTACTCTGGAAGGAACTTGGAGTACCCCAATTTATGACTCTGTCAACAGCTAACTGAGGTAGAAACATTGGTATCTGATTTTGTTTTATTTTAAAGATTTCGAAACCCCCTAAAATGAAAATTACAAGTTTTGATAAACCGGTTGCTTTTTAGTTTTTACAATTGGTTAATACTGCGAATTTCAAATCCTTATCAACTCATTTTTAAGGTCACTTGTTGAGATGAATTTCTTTGAAGAGGCTGATTTTGGGTGTCCACTTCTAGAAAACTCTCAAAAATTAACTTCATTTAAGTATAGGTGGAATGATTATTTTTTATAACAACCCTTCATTACGTAGAAGTTAAATTGCAATATTGAATCAATTTACCAACACGATCAAACCTTGAAAATAAGTATTTTTTCTGACTGAACCAGTAGGTGAAATAACTACCCACACTTTGTGATAATACGTGTCCTGTGATAGTCGTGTTTCTGTGTGTTCGTTTTGCCTTATCGGTTTCACCGAACATATTATTTCATTTCGTTTCCTATCAGATGTATCGGCGCGGACCTGTTTTTAGCCAATAGTGTTGGGCAATATCGATAGTTTTGGACTATCGATATTCGGACTATCGGGTAACCAAACTATCGATAGTTTACTATCGAAGGCATGAAACTATCGATACTATCGACGATACTATCGTGAGCTCAATTTCCTTCCTTTTTTCACAGTTTTCTGCCGTTTTCCCTGGGTTTTCCATCTTCTTTCCTATGTAAATTCAGCAAATTGTTTTTTAAAACAGTTTTTCAAGCTTTGGTGTGACTTTTTTGCTTGAATTTTGATATTTTAGCGTATATTTGAAGTCAAAATTATGAAAAATTGCAAAAAATTGCCCAAAATAGGCCAAAATTGCATGATTTTCGTTCAAAAAAACTATCGATACTATCGATGAAACCATCGATATTTTTGACTATCGAATCAAAAAACAAACTATCGATAGTTTTCGATAGTTGAAAACAAAACTATCGATACTATCGACGATAGTATCGATGGCTGCCCAACACTAGTAAAAAGCGCTTTGTTTGGCGTTTTTTTGACACTTTGGCGAACGCCATTCGCCAAACACCGGCATTTTAGGCTTTAGAAATAAATGGTTGCATTATTTTTTGGAAAAAACAGCGCTCTTGAGAATTTGCGCATATTTTTTTACATGCGATAAAACGGCGTTTCATGATCGCCAAAGTGTCAAAAAAGTGCTATCCAAAAACCGCTGTGTTGTCAATAGGGCTTGTACACATCTGGTACTGACCTACTGACTACAGACCGGATATTTCTTACTCTTCCGTCACACAAAAAGACACTTTCCCATCAGCCAATCAAGCAATCATTTTCCCATATTTAGATGGTGCCTCTCCAGTGCATTATGCTCAGAAGATGGTGCAAATTATTGGGAACAACATCCTGCATTGTGGTAAAATATCCAACAATCATATCCGTATGTAAGTATATTAAAACCTGAGAAATAGCCGAAAATTTCATTTCTTCCGGAGGACAAATTCAAATAGGTGATAAAGTAATCACAGCTAGATGGTATCGTCAAGTGCAAAATGATAAAAAAAAATTTATTTTTGAATGTCCCTCCTCATGTACCCCATGATGTTATTATCAACGAAATGTCATCTTTTGGGGTAACGCCTTCAGTGGACATAAACGCTAATTTAAGACATAAGCGTAAGCATAAGAGTTGAAATAAACTCAAGTTTTAGGTATGTTTATGTTACACAAATGAACTTTGTATGCTCAAAATTTTAAAACCGTTCTTATGCTCAAGGATATGTCTTATCTTTATGGTTATGTTCAGTATAAACCTAGCTTAATAATTTAAACTCTTTTTTTTTCAGCTCAGAAAATTCAATGTTTTCAAGTAAAAAATGCATTCTTATTGTATTCCCGTCAAACATTTTACTGCTAAAAGTGATGAAAAAATAGGAGCATCGCTGCTATTTTATGGCAGTAAAATAGAATAATAGATGCCAAAATCCTGTATAAATTTCGCAGTGGCTCCTATTTTGAGCCAGCTCAAAATGCCATTTTGCTACTAAGGTGAAGGTAGGTATGCCTCTGAGATACTGCTATGCTAAAGCATCCCTGCTGCTAATATGCTTCCAAGATGCTTCCCCATTAAGCATTGTAAATTTGTAATATCTATTGCCCGCCTTAGGCGCCTTATGTGGCAAAGGTACTCTCTGAAATTTTTTCTTCCCTATATAGAAATCTACAATACACTTCATTAGTGAGAAGTAAAAACAACCATATTAAGCAGCTCCCAAGGTTTGGTAGTATTACTACCAATCAGCTACCTTTGCCTTAGTAGCAAAATGGCATTTTGAAGTGGCTCAAAATAGGAGTTGCTGCTAAATTTATACAGGGATTTAGCAATTCTGATTCCATTTTACTACCGTAAAATAGCAGCAGGGCTCCTATTTTTATCAAATTTAGCAGCAAATTACACTAAGATAGTGAGAAACACTGCTGGCAGCACCAAGGCAGCACAGCTATGGTAGCTGCTTCTAAAAAATGTTTGACGGGAATTGCTTTTTTTGAAAATCAAAAACGTAGCACCCAAAATTGGAATTTTTTTTATATTCAATGTGTGTACCAGTACCTAGTTGGAAAAGTTCTCTTTTTTAGAAAAGAAGTACTGGACACCAAATTTGACATGTTCACCCGAGATTTTTGTCCACGTTCTGAGGAGACGTTTGAGTCGGCAAATTCGGAAAATTCATAGGTTTCAAGTCGGCAATTTTTTGGATTACATCCCCCCCCCGCAGCGAAGTTTCGCCTCTGTCAAGATTACCATCTTAGAAATAAATGAAAATGAAAAATGTGGTTCCGGTTACAAAATCATATCTTTGCAGACCTTCGCATTGCTGCAACACAAAATTTCGAAGGTAATTGTAATCGATTCGAAACTAATAATTGTCCTTGGTAAGATGAAAGAAAAATTTTTTCCAGTCAAAAATGACTCATTCCAAGAAAAAGTGTAACGAGAAAGAAATTGTGAACCCCCTTTCAACAAAAATTGCGTTGGCAACGAATATCACACTCACGTCCGAAGGGTTGCCCATCGCACCCAAAACTACCATTTTTCCTGCCTACAACGGCGTACATATGCAAATCACAGGTCTCGCATATGTGAAGTATTGCCGGAAACGAGAAATGGAGGAATTATTCGTCGAAACGTTCGCATCATCGGGTAAATTTAGTTGAAAAATTTTCCTTCGCGAGAAAATTGTAGCGTAACGAAACCAATCGACGGATACAACGTGGATTTTAATCGAAAAGAATGCCGGGTCACATTTCGTCTATGGTGTGTAAAGAGCAGCAACGTCGAAGGGTGCGGCAAAGAAAACGAAGAGTAGTGCTGTCGTTGATGATGTAACGTTGTTTTCTCGCCCGGGTCCGAACAAAAGCGTTCGTTTAGCGCCGCTGACTAAATTATTGGCATTAAACGATACCCGAATACGAAATATGTTGGGTCATTCTTTTTATATTGTAACAAAACTAGATAGTGACACCGGGAAAAGAAATTTATTACTGGCGAATCTGAATACAGTAATGAAGGAATTGTTCAAATACCATTTATTAAAAAATACTGATTAAAATTCAGACCCCAATTTTTTTTTCCAACTTCGTCAATCTCAACATCGACTTCGTCATTGCACGCAGAATACCATACACATACCGGCGTACACCATGTTGATGAGCGTTCGTGTTGCAAATCATTATTCGCCCGTAAGACAACTTTCGTTGGCTCTCTGGCAATTTGGGATTATACAGAGAGTGTGTCTGGATTACAGAGAAATGTTTGGAAGTACCTTTAGACACTGATGAATGGTTTTACATTTCAGACCGCGGCGGTCTCTTTTAAAACGCAACAGTTATTTGCATGGGCACTTCGCAATGGTTGCCGCGCCTTTCGAGCTTTATCTGACGGTCCCATGCATCTCCCATAAATTAAATAACCTACCGACCTTCCCTTCTTCGGTGGTACGGTTCTTCGTTAAATATTTGCATTCGTAATTTTTTTCCCCACCAAATATTCATTTTTACGTATACCTATATCTACCAAGTGAGGCATATAGAAAAACTTGCAGCATCTTTCCGCAACTCGTATCCGCAGCCCAAAAAACGTTTTCAAACTGTATAATTTCACAATGGCCTCGAAAGTGGAGCTGGAAATAATTTTACACTCGTAAAATATTATATGAAATTAAATGACGTGATACATAGTCGCAGGCGACCCCTTGGCTTAAATATTTCCCATTCACCGGCCACAATCGCTTCACGCCTCGTAAACTATACCACTTCTGGTAATTTTTTTGACTAAAACATACACCCGGCACACTTTTTTTTCCTTTCCAAGTAATCCAGTTTTAAAAAGTCTACCGCTTTTTAATATAAAGGCCAATACGAACACACGAGGGTGAAAAAAACACCCTATTCAATATAAAATTTAGCTTTTTAAATAACTGCCGGGCAACTAACACTCTTCTTACATATATTTATTATGTAGTTTTTAAAGGTGCGCTTTTTCGGCAGACGCCATCCGTACAGAAATGAAAGAAATTCGTAAGTATTAAAGTCTCTATTTACTCGTTGATATTTGAATTTCAATAAAGACGCAACTAGCAGACCCCCATGAAAAGAAAATATCTTCTTGGATAAACCTCAAATGACGCCAAATGAAATTCAGCGACAAAGGACATTCCCTCTTACATTCGTTTATTCAGTTTACTTCATTTTTACCCTTCGAGAAAACCATAACTTAACGTTTATACCTGCGTCACCTAATATATCGTGCCGGTGTATCTGGGTCCTTGCACCTATAAAAAATATTACGCAGGAGTCTTCATGTGAAATTTTCGTGTTTTGTTGGTTTTTAAACCGTGTTGTGTTAGGAGTGAGTTTGGTTGAATAGGGTAGGATCTTGATGTACTTTTGTTTGAGGTGAAAGTGGTGTTTTTGTGTAGATGAGCGGGGGTTACTTTCATTTCGATGAGAAATTTTTTCATCGATGGTTGCATCACATGGGATATGGTGGTTTTTTGAATTGTCAGTAAATATTATCAACGATAATTTTTAATTGAGAATGTTTTGGGTAGAGTAAGCGGGGGCAAGAGTACGCATGGGGGCAAGAGTACTATTTGCGATTTTGATGGGTAGGTGAGTGTAATTGGTAAAGTGATGATTTTTTCATAATCTCCACCTACGAAAACCCTCAAAAAACCTTGTTTCACCTTTATCACTTCATTTATTTCTTTTTTATAGCGCTGTAAAGTTTTTATGAAAAAATTAGTTTTTTTTTTCACAAAATTAGAAAATGTGCTAGGAGCACAATATCAAGTTTTTGGATGCGGATTCGATTGTAATGGAACAGTGGTTTGGTATACTATAAAAATAATGTATCATCAATCTTTATTGTGCTGAACATTTTTTTAATTTTAATAAAATGTAAAATATGCCGGGTGGGGGCAAGAGTACTACAGCTCAAAAAGTAATTGTTTTGATTATATTATGTCAAATTTTATAAATTGTTATGATTTTTCATTTTCGAAGATTATAAACGAAAATATTTACTCGAAACATATGAATTTTTACATGGATTAAAAGTTAATAAGTGTAGAAATGTATCAAGATTTTAAAAAATGTCAATTTATTCGATTTGTTTACATTATTTTACACTGATAAGAACGTAGTACTCTTGCCCCACAAAAAATAGTACTCTTGCCCCACAGGTGGGGGCAAGAGTACTATAAGGTACTTTTTTTTCAAATCATTTTTTTGTTCATTTAATTTCAAATTTTTTGATCAACCATAAATTATTTTATGGGAAAAACACCAAAATTTAATTATTTAAAAAAAAAATCGTGAAAAAACATGATTAAGACCTTCAAAATTAACTTCAAAGAAAGTGTTAGTACTCTTGCCCCCACTTACTCTATTTCATGTTTTGGTAAATCCGATAATTCAGGATGGAAGCAACTAGTTCTGATGAATAAATCTCATGAAAAGTCCATTTCAATTTGAAAGAGATCAGGTAATTTTTTAATTTTTTAAAATCGAAGTTTTTGATCGTATTTCAGAAGTAATGAAAAACAATCATTTCTGATAGATTAGTAACTGGAAAATGGTCATTTTTGAGACTGTATAAGCGAGTTTATTCCCAATCCCAATGAAATATTTAGATGCAGAATAGGCGAATTGATTTTCATTTTTCAGGATAAGTGATATACGAGCTGATTTCCGTTTTCTTTTAAAAATTGTTTCCAACATTGATTTTTTTGCTTAAAATTGATTTTTTTCCAAATTTCGACTTCAAATTTTGTGGGTTATTTTCAACTTATATTTTTCCCTCAAATATTTTCAACACCAAAATTTTTTCCAACCTTAAATTTTCTCAGATTTTTTATTTTTATACTTAGTACATTTTTGATTTTTTTTCATTTTAAAATTTTTTCTCCAATTTTTTCCAATTTAAATTTCTTTGTATTTTTTTCAAACTCAATTGGTTCTTTTTCATTTTTTTCAACTCCACATTATTATTTCCATGAAATTTAAAAATAGGTAGTTTTTTAGAATTGAAAAAATCTGAGAATGCTTTCATTGAAAAATTTCTGGAAATTTTAACGTTTTGAAATACCTACAATTTCAAAGCTGGATCTGACTTCGTCGATTCTAAAGGAACAAATGAGGTAGGCCATTAATATATCTCAGCGTTTCATCAAATGTACCAAACATCGATCACATAACAATTTACTTTTTTATTTATAAATCAGTAAAGATAATAGAAAATCGCGGGAAAACAGTCAGAATTGAAGGAGTTGCTGGAAGAATGGCCTTATTATTGATGAGAAAGCCCTTTTTTCGTTTTTTGCGGAAATGAGTCCTTTCAACCTTCTACTATGACCTATACCAAAGAGATCGCAATTCGAAATCTCGCCTCTCGACCTCGCAAAACGAATTTTTATACGAGAATAACCTCGGCTCATTTTTTCTATCTTAAAAATGTTGACTTGAAATTTTTGAAATATAATCATAAATTCATACAAATGATACGTTCTAAGTTGTAATTTTTCATTTCTGTTTGTTTTCAGCTTGAAAAAATTGAGAAAAAAATTGAAAAATTACAATATGAAAAAAAGGCTTTCCAGGTCAAAAGATCGGTCTCGAAGGTTCAATATAAATAAAATAAAACAAACCGCAGGTCTCGAGGTGCCGTTTCAAAGTTACACCAAACTGTATTTCAAATCATGTTTATCTCGAAACTAGGGTTTTTCTGCGGGGCCCTTCTTCCAGCAGCCCCTTCAACTGCAGTAGGTACACTAATAAATCAGTGAAAAAATTCACTGAAAGCAAAAAGCGAAAAAATCACTGGAAATTTCAGTGAAAATTCATTAAAAATTAAGTCAAAAAATATCTGAAACTCTTTGAAAAATCAGAAAAAATCCGCTGAAAATCAAAGAATTTCACTGATTTCCTCCAAGTGATTTTTCAATGATTCAAAATGAGAGAGCATTGTGAGATCATGGTTTCTGGTGCTGTTTTAAAAAATAGGTACAAAAAACTGCTAGTTTCCAAACAGGATTTTTGAAAAGAGCAACCGAATTTTACCATTCGCTCCATTTATTCTGAAACTTTCAGCAGAATTTTGATTTCCACTAGAATTTTTGCAGAGAACTTTACTCAGATAAAAATCAGTTTTCTGCTAAAGTTTTATCTTTGCGGAAATTTCTAGAGCACCTCAAACTAGTGTTTTTAACCGAATTCTACTCAAAAATATATATATACTGCTTAAACCAAATTGGTCGTTAGTTAAAATTAAGGAAAATATTGTTTCTGGCTTAATACACGTCAATCCAAATTTTTTCATTTCTCAATGTTCTGATCTTTAAAATCTCTCCAACAGGTATTTTTACTCTAGGCAGCGTGACAACTGGCAATTAACCAGGATTAATTTCTAAAATTTTAAGACCCAGTTTCTTTCAAATATGCACTTACTTTGAAAAAAAAAACATTTTTATTGCTCTTTCTGAAGTGAGTTTATCATTTTGCACTTTTTTGAACAAGCAGTTTTAGATATTGAAAATTTGAACGCTGGTCAAAAGAATTTTCCTCATCAACACTATTTTTTAAACTTTGTACGTAAGTAACGGTGAAACATTTTTATAAGGGAAGAGGAAAGTATGTACTTTCATAGGGAGAAAGATCTTCAACAGATTCTACAAATGTCCTAATTTTGGTTTTGAAATTTTGTATCTAGAACAACCTATAAATCGTCAAATAATTTCTATTTATAATTTTCAAAAATATATTTTTTCATTTTTTTTTCGTTCTACCTAAAATGAATGATACTCTCGTGCCAAAGTATGCAAAGTAATTGAGGGAAATGTCTAGACGGATTATCATACTCCTGAGGAATATAAGAGAATGGAAATCTTTTTATTTGAATTCAAAATGGATGCCTATTTACAGATTTGAAGGAAGTTTTTAAACAATGAAACATCCTGTGTTTCTATTAAAGATTAAAATGCAATCCATATTTTGAAAAATGACCACTAAAAAGTTCTTGCAGCTGTCTGAAATATCTACTTGCTGCATTTTTGAAAGAAGGAAATCAATAAACGATGAAGAAAATAAAACAATACTGTTCCCATTCATGGTGGGTGTATAAGCAATATAACTATACCAAAAGTTCCCCATACCAGAAAGAGAGAACACCAACGAAAGATATTCGTATTGCTCTTTTATCTAGGAAAGCTTTTATAAAATATTTAAAAATTACTCTCGTTTAAAAAGGCAACTCGACGATTTTTGTTTCGACATAATATAGGAAGAGTGCAAAGAGTAGGAGAGGGAGAGAGAAGCGTAGACGGTACATGGGGCGTACTCTCGAATCGTCGAGTATATAAACAGAATACTTCTGATAAAATAAAGCTTATCCAGTTGCCTTTGTTAAAGTTTTAAGAATTCAGGGGTAACTGCCAGAGGGGAATGCATACTTAAAACTTAATGAACCAACTAAGTTCAAATTCTCTGCCTTTTATTGTTGTCGAAGAATCCTCCTTAGGCAAATGCTTGCGAACAATATAGCCGCGTTCTGATTCAAGAATAAAACTTGATCGAATGGAGCTTTCAACTTAAACTTTTAACTTCTAGCGAAGTCCTCTAATATCCGATGGCTACAGCCGATACATCTTTCAGATATCACAGTGGCCGAATTTTTTTTACAAATTACCCTCCCGGTCTTTCAACTTATTAAATTTTTTTTTTGTACCGAGAAACAAATTCTAGCAAAGGATTTCTTTCCCTTTACCAAATTAATTAAAACAAAAAAATTTTTCAAAGTTTTCTCCGCTATGTTCACTTCTCAAATTAAATCTGTAGTGTACAAAGAAGCTGCGAGACTTTTAAGTATAATATAAAGCTCGGAAACAATTTTTTCAATTTTTATTTTCAGATGTTGGCCAGAGAACACCTACCGATACTATCTGAGTTTTTTTTCAACTTTCCTCCTCATCAAGCGAATATCTTCACGCGTATTGCGTTTAACGATTATGTTCCAATATTGTTAATCGAATTTACCCAACAAAACTTTCCGTCGTCGAGGCTTAATTAAAAGAATTTTCCGAAAACGAGACTCCGTTCGTTAAAAATTCACCCCGTTACGTGTACCTTGTATTTTTTTTTTTTTCAACTTCACTAAAAGAAGAAAACCTCATTCTTATCCCTGTCATAAAGATTCATATACTCCAGGGTGGAAATACACAGTTTCTGTATCTATAAAGGTCGCGAGTATTTTCGCATCTGTTTGAGAGAAAAAAAGACGCTTTAAATGTACTAATCATTGTATGAGGCTGTGCTTCTTCTTGTTTTCGGCGGTACAAAAAACTCCCTTCTAAGAAAATAAGTGATTTGCAATTCAAACTTGTACATAAGGGTGCGTTAACAAAAGACGGGTTGACACGCTGTTTACGCGAGCCTTTTTTTTCTCATTCTCCAAATAAAAAGTTAATTAAGCGGTGATGGTTGATAAATCGAATTCAGTTCATCATCGCGGTAATCGATTTTTCAACGTCATTTTATATTTTCATTTCGTGATATTGATATTTCGGCTGGCGGAATATTTTCGTAGGGTTGCCGAGAGCTATTAATGAATTAGAAAATTTTACCACGTCGTTTATCTGTAATGGATTTTCCGACGTGTTTCGTAAATTTTTCCAAAGACGTGAAATTTCAAGTGGAAAATTTTAAATTTAGGTTTTACACGTGAATTTGTACCATACCCAATATATTTACTCGACTAATATGATAATGTTGGAATGAGGAGGCGGCCAATTGAAGATGATGAGATCATTATTTCAATTACAACATAAATTTGAAACCTCTTCAAAAGCTTTGGGGTTTTGTTATTTTGTCAATTTTTCAGCTTTGTAAATTTCCGAAATTAGCTGTCACTTGTCACCCCAATTGAACTCTAATCTCCTCCTCCACAAAGTTCTTAGACAAGTTATACTTGAATTAAAATTTTCAAAGAGCGTTTCCGGGCGAGATTATGAAATCGGGTCTTGAACCTGAAGGTCGTAGGTAGTAGCGCGGTCGTTTGTGCCCACAAATAACCGAAAGAGAACGAATTGCCATTTTCGGCTACAGAAAGTATCGCGGCTCGCCTTCTGTGATACTAAAAACAATTATTTTTAGGTTTGTTGGATCCGTCATTTCTTGTTGTTTCTTTGAAAAACGGAAATTTGAAAATGTTTCAAAAAACTGAAATTGTGGCCTCGACTCAAAACTTTTTATTTAAGAAAAACGACTAAAAACGATCGTTTTTAGGTATACTTATTGGATTCGTCGTTTCCTATCGTTTCTTTGAAAAACGACAGTTCGAAAATTCTTAAACAGACTGAAATTTCGGCTTCGACTCAAATCTTTCATATTTCAGAAAAACGACTAAAAAGTAAAAACTATCATTTTTAGGTATCAAGGATCCGTCGTTTTCGGTCGTTTGTTTGAAAAACGACAGTTGGAGAATTTTCAACGAACCGAAATTCTGGCTTCGACTCAAATCTTTTTTATTTCAGACATACTTTTCGAAGCGATCATTTTTAGGTAGGTATGTTCGATCCGGCGTTTTTTTTTTTTTTTTTTTTCCGTTTCTTCGAAAAACGACAGGTTGAAAATATTCAAACAATCTGAAATTACGCGAATAGATACGAACATTTTCGTAAGCATAATTATTCACTTTTGAATTTTCGTCAATATTTCTCAAAGTTATTCAATGGTGGAAAAAAAATTCCGGGAGGGTTTACTTTTCAACCTTAAAATCGCCTACTCCATACTCTTATAACCTTGACTTACAACTTTCATCTGCTGCTCGCCATCGATCACCATTTTAATCATTAGACATCCTTTCAACCACCAAAAGACCCCTTCGACCCTTAATGGACTTAATCGTTACTCACCAATTAGGGTGGAATAAAAAAAATCTTGAATTTTTGCAAAATTTGGAGGGGTGGTTTACTTTGAGTTGGAGACCTCCCAAAAAAATTTTGAGCTCCCCAGGGGTAAGTGAAGGGGAGCAGAGGATGCTCAAAGTGTACCTCCTTTTTAAAAAAACGCTGTTTTTTTGTGTTTTTTTAGTCAAAAAATATTGTGTGAGAGGCTGTCGATGTCGTAGCGCTTAAAAGTTTACAATTTGAGTTTCTACATCTCTCTAAACCATCGCCATCCTTCGCTGATCAAAACTCAGAGCGCTACCAGGGGGTTGAAAAGTTGCGGATTGCAATATTCCAATTAATATGAAATTTTCACGAAGCTGTAATAATGATTTTTTTTTCATCGAGAAATTGAACGAAAATTTTTTTTCAACCACTGAAAGTAAATATTGAAGAGAAATTTGAAAATTTTATACACCAGTGCAGCCAACAGCGAATCGTAAAATTCCAAAATACGGAATTTATATCGACTTTGAATTGATTATTTTTTCGAAGAAGAGTATCATACAATAATTTTGATTTACTTAAATCATCAGAAATGAAAAGTTTGAAATTTTTCGTTGAAAATTTTATACACCAGTGCAGCCAGTTTCTAATTACGATATTCTGAATTTTTGAACTCGAATGAATTTTTTGCCAAGCGATTGTACCAATTTAAAAATTTAAGGACGTCACAATTTGTAACTGTCTGCACTGACAGACAAAATTTTTCAATAAATTTCTGAAATATACTTCTGGTGATTGAAAAAAAATTCATGATATTTTTCTTCGAAAAAATAATCAATTCAAAGTAGATATAAATTCCATATTTTGGAATTTTACGATTCGCTGTCGGCTGCACTGGTGTATAAAATTTTCAAATTTTTTTCTTATAGTAGGAGCAAAGTGCTATTTTGCTCCCTCTCGCGGAACGCTCGAGTGTTCAAATTCGTGCTTTTCTCCCGTTATGAGGAAAAATTTCGTTCAGAACTCGAAGAAAAAACATGTTTTGACTCATGTGAATAGTTACCCTCGCTTCGCTCGTACCACAAACTTCAAACTCGTTAAAAATTTGTTGTTGCTCCCTTGTTATGAAACATACTATTCTTCAATATTTACTTTTAGTGGTTGAAAAAAAATTTTCTATCAATTACTCGATGAAAAAAAAAAATCATTTCAGCTTCGTGAAAATTTCGTATTATTGGAATATTGCAATCCGCAACTTTTCAACCTCCCGGTAGCGCTCTGAGTTCCGAACAGAGAAGAATGGAGATGGTTTAGAGAGATGTAGAAACTCAAATCGCAACTTTTAAGTGCTACGACAGCCTCTCACACAATTTTTTTTGACTAAAAACACAAAAAACAGCGTTTTTTTCAAAAGAAGGAGCACTTTGAGCACCGTCTGCTAACCTGCACTTACCCCTCGGGGGCTCATTTTTTTTGGAGAGGTCTCCTACTCAAAGTAAACCACCCCACCAAATTTGGTTGAAATCTAAGAATGTTTTTTCTCACTCCATCTTAATACCCTATCTACTTGAAAACATTTGAATAATTTTTCATTTCCAAAAATTTTCAATTCCGAGTTTTCCATCCATCCTTTTTATTTATCGAATATCGGTTCAATTACCTATAATATATTTCAATTTTCGAATTTGTCTTTTTTCCATTTATCAAATTGTGCAAATTCCAAAGAAAATATAACATTCAAAGCAAAAAAACAACACGCTGAGAAATGTAAACTACACCATAAGTTTGTCGCCTTAATGTTCGATAAATTTTCGCAAGTAGAAATTGTAATTTTGAAAAAAGCATTTTACGCGGAAATAGAATGGAATGAAATTTTCCATAAAAATTGAGCGCTGTGTGAGATTTTATTAAATGATGTTTTCTGGGCGAAAACAAGTTGCACAGTGTGTGTTTTTTCTTACGAATTCGCGTAGGTATCAAGGTTCATTCAAAAATATACTCATAAACACCTTTTTCTCTCGAGTGCATTTTCTGTACGAGTATTCTGTATTATAAGATACAATAGTTTATTTCTGCTTCGAGTGAAATAAAAACCACGAAAGAAATTTGATATATGAGCTTCTTTAAGACGCTTATTATTTCATGCATGGCCTTTTCAAGAAGCTATGTGGAAAGAATTTTTAATTTTGCGGGTACTCTTAGGTCGTACCTATAATATAGAATTGTCGCCTGTAATAAACCACCATGTGATGTGTAAAACTTCCTGGCTGGTAAATAAATTAATTAGAGGGTCAATTGTTTAATTTTATCTGCGAGTAATTTTTTTTTGTCTGGGTGTTGCTCTTTATTGTCAATGAAGTGGCGATAATGTGGTAATAAAACGACGAGTGTAGAAGAAAAGATGAAGCAACAGGAATATCGGAATAAGTAAAAAGCCATTCAAGTTCGAAATCCGCACCGAAGACGCAAGCGTGCCGACATTAAATTCATAAAATGTTTCACGACTCCTCCGGTGTCAGTAGCAATAGTGTACATTGTCAGCATTCGACTATCCGAATCGGATTTTCTCGTCGGTCGATCTCGCGTCTCTCGCACTCACGTACTCCGGAAATAAATCACGTCGACTAATTATCGTAAGTGTTAAGGGTACGATTATTTTTTCTTGATTTTTATTTTTATTATTTTTTGTGGGCGTATGAATTTTTTGATAATATTTTATCGTTTTTTTTTTTATTTATTGAAAGAATGATTGAGTGACGTAATTCTAATTTCTTTTAAATTCGTTTTATTTCTATTTTATTATTTTTATTCGGATAATTATTTTCAATAAGTCGATTATTTTCTATTTTAATGCTTTGTGACAGCATAACGTGTTGATTGAGTTGCCTACCCTAGCACTTTCTCCATCAAAAATAAAATCAACCGAAATGCGGATCCGTGTTAAATAAGTTGCCTATACCGGTGCATTTTTCAAAACCCAACTTTTACTTCGCATATTATTGTGACGTGATTTTCCGTATTTATTTTCAACTCTTCGTAGAATAAACTCAGTTCAGAAATTTTTTATTTTCATCGCCGGGTAATTAATTTTAATGAGTTTTAGACTAAATTTAAATACTTTTAGGAAATTAGAACACCCAGAAAATAATTCACTCGTCAAAGCGGTACTTTTTTTAGCTATTAAATTTAATTAAAAAGAAGCAAATGCTCGGATTTATTTTTTTCCCGGTTGGAATTTTTTTTCGTTGGTTGCTCGTTACAAATCTGAGTATTTTTAGGAAAAATTCTCTAAATATCTAAGAATAAGGATGGTATTCTTATCATTTAACGTGAGCCGAAGCATATTTTAGAATTTGACAGTTATGCGTGATTTTTGTGTCTTTGTAGAGGGTTTGAAGTACATTGCTTGTTTGTGTAGAAGGGGCATCAAACGAAGTTGAACATGCTACCTGAAATTCCATGTGGTTTGAGCAGTAGAATTATGGGAACTGGAAATTATAAATTTTCGGTGTAGGATTTATGTTTGAAGAATTCGATTATATTTCGTTGAAAAGTGTGTTCTTATAGTGAACAAAACTAGAAAAAAGTGGAATGATGTGATTTTTTACGAACTTATTCATTTATTTGGTGTTTACTGGAGATGATTACGAAATACATAGATTCATGGGATAAGAATGCATAGAAAATATCAATTTGAACAGAAATAGCATAATAGTCAACTTGCCAGGATGACACACTTTTTACATTTTCGCTCATAACTACAGTTCTAATGGATGGATTTTAGATTTTTTTTTTTTTAAATTGTAGCCCGAGAATTCCTCTATCCATGGTAAAATTTTAATTCGGATTGATTCAGTAGAATTTTACTTATTGTCAAAAAATAAAAGTGGTAAAACTGTGTCATCCTGGCAAATCGCTTGCCAAGATGACACAGGCAGTTGCCAGGATGACACAGCCGAAAACCCCATTTAAAAGCATTGCTACCCTAGGTGTCAAGATGACACATAAAAATATTCAAAGGAAATCTTAAAATTTTCCGTTTATTAAAAATTTACGTACATAGTAATTGATACTAAATTTTTTATTTAGTTAACATTTGAGAACTTTGAAAAATCAACATCTGGAAAGGAAAACGTTCTGGAAAGCCGGCCTGTAGTCTGGGGATATCATCCAAGTGCAGTACACTAAGTGTGTCATCCTGGCAAGCAGTAAAAATGTGTCATCACGGCAACAGTCTTCTTCATTAATTTTGTGAAAAATATGCAAAGCAGGATACCCAAATTTAAATTACAATTATTTCATCGGAAGCAGAATTTCATAACGATTCTGATGATGTATAATAAACTTACCTTTGCCGCAGTATATTCAATTTAATAAAAAATCAAAATTATTCAAAATCAACTTTTCACCTTTTTTTTCACTATAAAATTCAAAAAAACCGTTATCACAAAAACGCATCATCACAGATTCATGCGAATCCTTGATAGATGTGTTGGGGACATCAAGTAGGACATAATTTGATATTTTCCCGGTAAGTAGCACTTAAGGGTGCCTCACAATTCACCTTAACCGTAAATCATTGAATTTGGACTGCAAAATGATATATTGAATAAAATGACTCTTTCCCATTTTCCAATCACGAGTAATGAAAATAAAAATTGAAAAAATTGATGAAAATTTTTCACATTTGAAAGGCGGGAATAAAGAATTGAAATCGTCATACATACTTGTGGGATTTTTTAATTTATTTTCTTTCAAACACGAGAAAATTTATTTTTAGATAATTTTACTAGAGTTATAGGTACCACTCATAACTTGGTATTTGAGGTGAACTCTCATTATTCAAAAAGAAGGAAAAAAAATTGTAGATAGATAAATTTTTTTCATGTTTTACTGAAAGACAATTAGGAGGGCTTCAAATATCATCAAACATCTGTTGGAGTGAAAATATTCAACTTACTTGAATTTAAAAATAAAAAATAAACGATTAGAAATACAATATCAAGCATAGAACACTACATTTTTCATGTGACCCCTCCCTTCCCATATTAGGTACGAATGATATTTTTGGAAAAAAATATTTTATATCATAATCATTTTACTTTTACCAAAAAAATTCAAAAAAGTTTTCATAATCTCATTTTTGAATGTCTGTGTATATGAATAAAGGGAAATTTCTCAAAAAAAAAGAAGTTGAAGAGTCGAAAAAAGTTGAGTACATAGATCTTACGATTAGATACAAATATTACATATATATTATTATTCAAAAATATCATTAATATCATCAATATCATCTTTGAAAACATTATACTCACTCGAAAATATATTTACCAAAAAAAAAAAAAAAAATGGAAAAATTTATTTCAGTTAGATACGTACTACGTACCTGAGTATTTACATAAAAATGTTAAAATTTAAAATTTCTAAGGAATAATTTGTTCAAAAAATTAAATTATATTTTTAAAAAAGTTTTCAGGGTTTATTGTACTTACTGACCATAAAAATGACAAAGATCTGAAAAAATGTCAAAATTTTCGAAAAATCTGCTTCAAAAGAGACGAATTTTAACAAAAATTATCGATCAAGTTGCGATTCAGTCATGAGAGCTGCATCTTTGTTTCTTTTAAGAAAAAAAAAATTTTGTAAGCGCATATTTATTTGGATTTTAAAGGGAAATATATAATCTTACGACAAAAAATGAGGTTTGAACGACAGGCAAGCATAACGACAGAAAGAGGAGGCACGAACGACAATTTAGTTCGTTCAACGACAGTAATTTCAAACGACTAAATGCGCTGTCATCACGACTAAATTTGTTGATGAATCACGACAATTTCCTCCCCGTCAGAAATGAGTGTTTGAACGACAAATGAAAATTTTGAACGACAATACAAATAAAGTTCATTTTGCTCAATTCTGCCAACTTTGAATTCAAAATTTTCCAACTTTATAACTGAAATCAATTTGAAATTACCTAGGTAATTTCAAATTAATTTTATTCTATGAAAAATGGAAACCTTATGTGTTTTTTTCGTACTTTTGCCTTAAATAGTTTTTACTTAAGTATTGTGATATTCCTCATGCCCGAGCGAAACTTTGAAAAAGTTGGAAATTTTCCTAATGCCCCCCAAAAAATTTTTTTTTCAAATTGTTTTAGTGCTTTGAAAATCCTTCTCTGATCTGATTGAGGAGATGAAAATGATACTTTGCACCCCAGTCAGAATTTTTTTGGAGGTGCAATGCATCGCTTGTACCCCACTCTCCGACGTCACTGCTAATGACCCGTTTAATCGATTAAAGCTCAATTTTTCAAAATTCGTCACCTAGTACTTCTAATTTGAATTCATATTCTTGGCGAAAAATTCTGTGGAAAAGAAATAGGTATGTAGGTAAGTACCTCAATATGATGTTTCATAATTTTTTCATTTAGAAATGTGCATTAGACTGTAAAAAAAAATTGTCGTTCAAACATACTGCTTTGTCGTGAGTGCCGCTCAAGTTGTTGTCGTTTGAGGTCATTACACTGCCGTGCGATTTTTTATTTGTCGTTAATCGTGTTTTTCTTTTGTACAATATATTTTTCAGTCGTTCAAAGCGTTTTTCTGTCGTGTATTTTTCATGGCCGTTGAGTTTCAATTTTCTGTCGTTCAAACCTCCTATTTTTGTCGTGGATTCCCCCTTTTTTGTCGTAACGATAAATCATACCCGATTTTAAATTCACGAATCATTATTTGGTTTTGTTTTTTTAGAGGATGTGAGAGAAGGAGAGGTGGCTGCGAATTTATTCTTTAAGAGATTAACCAGAGGAAAGCATCGTTTTGTTTTCAAATTACGCGTGAGATCATTTGGCATTAAGGTTAGATTCTTACTCGTATTTTTTGGAGGGGAGGGGGTGTCGTCTGAACTAATTTATTACAAAATCAACATTAAAACACATGAATTGTTGATATGAAATTTCAGAACGAGCTCTACAAACTCGGAACTTGTTGCCATCATGATGAATTTGGTCCGAAAATCAATTACCTAATCATCCATGTGATTTTTAAGAAAGAACATTTCAAATTTAGAAGTGCGATATATCAATAAATTGTGCAAGTTCAGTTTAAGGAAAGAGGGATTCATTGTGATAAACGGGGGGAGGGGTGGAAGCTTTTGATTAAAAACCTAGCTACTTTTTTATTGAAAGAATTAATATTTACCTACCAATCTCCCCGATAAAAGCTCTAAAATTGTGATTTTTGAGCACTTTCCGTGAGGTAAGAGACCAAATATGAACCAAAAGTACTTGCTTAAGTTCTCATCACTTATTTTTGAGGTCATTTTTCAACAATTCTAGGTCTAATTTCATCAAAATTCGAAAAATTTGGAAACATTTTGTACGCTGGTAACGACCGTTTTTAAAAAGAAAATTTCTTTTTTGAATTAAATAAAATGGTAAAAAATTTTAATTTGAGTAAAGAAAAAAAAAAAACAGAAAAAATTCCACTTTATTGAAATATTTTCCTCTTCGTGCCTCCAATAAGCCAGCTTCGATTTGTTTTTGGAATTAATCCTACTTTGTACCTACATACTTACATATTTATTTCATTTGGATACTTGAAACGAAATTTTTACACAAAAATTGATTTCCCCTCACATGAAAATTAACCAACGATGTACTGACGACGACGATGATGAGGTCATAACCTTCACATAGTCGCTTGTTGAAATTCTTCGCGAAAAATCGCCACTTCAACTTACTTTCCGTTAACGCAGATAATTTATATCGAGGATTAAAAACCTGAAATAACTCATTTCGTAAAAAATTTACCCTTTTTTTACGCCACGCAACTTGAAAAAATTTTCGTTCGTGCATTGACTCGAGCCATCGGATTATTATCTCTCAGGTAGACCCGAAGAATAGAGAATTAAAAAAAAAACTGACGTAAATAACGATTAAAATTTACTCTTTGGTGGTTGAACAGCTCGCGGATGTTTTGTTTGACTTTTTACGGAGCAGCAGACGATAATATGAAAACTTTATCTATAGGGGGCGAAACGAAAGTATTGAAAAGTTTGAATGGTCGGTATTGTTTATACTTACGAATATTTAATACTATTAGATGCGTTGTTGTGAAGACGATACGGTCCATATTTTGCAGATATACCATACTCTCCTACGTAGGTATTTATATTTACCCTTTGTACGTAATCTTTTTTTAAAAAATCTTAATCTTAAATAACTATACGGCGGTTATTGCATTTGTCTTTTAACGGTTGTTATGTCTATTGTTCAAAAGCTCGCGAGCACGTTCTCAAATAACATTATGTATATTTACCCTTTTTGGGGCTTTTGCCCGCCGACGTTTTCAAATTAATCTTCTTTTTGCAGCCATCCCTTTTTTACCACTTTGGTTTTCTAATCGCTGAAATACATTCTTCGATGGTTGTGTGGCCGGGCTCGAATACGCCAAAGGTTTATTACATCGGTTCTTCAGATAATTTGTTTTGTATGCGTGTGTGTATGTAAAGAAGATTTTTTCAAAAAAATACCAAAAGTATTTCTGAACGTATTCTTTGTAATGTAAAAATTTCCTAACATAGGGGATTAGGTGAATGATCTGTCATACCTAAGTACATATATTTCAGATTTGGATATAACCAAGTATCACAAAAAATTTCAAATTAACAAAGGAGGAATTAAAAATCACAAATAATTTTTTAATTTTCACGTTTCGAATCTTTTCTGATCACAAATTTTACGAATGCCACAAAATAGAGCCAGTGAAAGTGTGTGAAAATTTTGGTGCAAAAATTTTCAATTGTCCAAAATTTTTAAATTTTCTTCTTTTTTTGATGGAAAAGACCCCTTTTTTTAGTCCTTTCGTGACCAAACTCTAAAAATAGCCCTAAAATGACATAAGTAAGGACTCAAATTGAAAATTAATGAATTGTTCCATAAATTTTTTTAATATTTTTCTTTATTTAAAAAACAAAATTTATAAAAAAAAACAACAACAAATTTTTAAAAAGAGATAATCGCATTACGAGAGAAAATGATTAAAAACGTCTTCGAATCATTATCCTCTGCCAATGCTTCGAAAATAATTTAAAAGTTTTCACGAATAAAAAATTTGAAAAATATGAAATTCAATACAGAAACCAAAATCAGTGTCAAAGTTGATTTGAAAATCAATTTTTGAGATCTAACAGTGGTTTTTATGCTTAGGCTTACTTTTGGAATCACTCGTTTCATTGACTACTTTTTGATTTCTGCAAGTAATATTTCAAAACTGATAGTCTTCCATTTCAATTTGTGCGAAGGGTACTAAGAGAAGTTCCGTGATTCCGAATCAATTTCCGAAATGACTGATTTCTCGAACAAAAAATGTTTCGAAAAATAGATTCTCGAATTTGTTTTCCCGAATTCAGTTTCTCAAAATTTCAATGGAATTGTCATGAAAATCAATTGAAATACGTAAAAGAATTCTCCTTGAAAATAGATTCTAGAATGAAATACTTAGGGGGAAAATTCAAGTCTCAAGTTCATCACAACTCCTCCTAATCTCACTTGAAATTTTCAATTTCTTAATCATCTTGTAACATTTCAATCTCTAAAACTCTGCGCAGTAGAAATTTTTACGATTTTGCTCCCTTTATAAGCCTTTTTTCACTAAAATTCAGAAATTTTTAAATCCTCATAATTCTTCAAGATTTTCGTGTTGTGTTATATTTTTTCAAATTGTTGTTCAATTTTGGCCCAAAAATGGAGAAGTAAAAAAATAATCGCTGCTGAAAAAATTGATTAATCGATTATCGAATATTCTGAACAAATAATCCAAGTGCGATCATTTTTTACGTCGATTAATCGATTATTTTTTGATCGATTAATCGATTATTTTTTAATCGATTAATAATTGTCCAACACTACCCCAAACTGTGCGCGAAATTTTGAAAAAATTACCGGTCAACTTTTGGGTAAATGACGATCCAGTGGTAAAGATATAGTTGTAATAAAGAATGAGGTGAGATTTTAAAACAAGAATTGAAAACCCATCTTATGTAGGTATGTTATGCGTTATTTCAGCGACCTTTGCACTCCAAGTCTTAAAATGATTTTTTTCACTTGAGGAAAAATATCAATGGACCTGTGACATATCAAAAAAAAAAAAAAAAAAAAAAAATAGATAAAATGTTGACTCACAACCTTAAGCTTTGTAAAAATAGGTACTCTGGAGTGAAAAATTATTTTAAATTTCTCGTTTTTCAAAAAAAAAAGTTATTCGGGAAAACAAATTCAGGACTTGGTAACTTTTTAAAGCGGTTTTGTGTTCAGGAATTTGGTGGTTCGTCTTTTCGTTCAACTTGAAAATTAAAAAATCATTTACTTACTCGAAAAAATGAAAAAAAAAAAATTACATCAAACTAATGGACATTTCGTCGAAAATGGAATAGATTTTGTTTTGAAAACTTCATTACCAACATAAAAAATGAAAGGATCTCGAGATGGTTCAAGATTGAAAACATTTGAAAAATTTTTGAACCTCATTTATTTTGGATGGCCTGTGAACCTTTCATTATTGCTGTGAGAAAAAAAGTACTTTCGACATTCCATCCAGTGGCGCAACCAGAACTTTTTTTTTTTGGAGGGGCTAGAATTTATGAGAAAAGTAAGGGATGTATGCCTGTGTAGAGAGGGGGTCCCCCAAACCACCGTTTTTTCAAGTGGCTCACTATAGGGCTTGCCATGAGTGAGGGACCTTGAAATAAAGGGGTAAATTCACCTAATTACGTCGAATATCAATGTTAAAAATTCCCTGAAAGACCTTTTTTCGTTTTTATATTATCCCCTGGGGCCCAAATTTTCTCGGCACGACTCTAGGAGGGGGTGTGTCAATCTATTTTCATGGAATATTGAGATTTTCCCCCCAGGAACACCTCATTTGGGTAAAATGAAGGGAGAATCGTGTAAATTGGAGTTTTTTCCATCCATACCACCCTCTCATAATCTCATCTTAGAATTCGTTTTGGTAGATTTAGGGCAGTAATTTTGAAAATGTGCTGATTTTCGCCTCCGAACTAGCAAAACAGCGAAATTCTTGGAAAATTGAGGTCCTCGAAGATATAAATCCGGAGAATTGCCTTCTTGTGATTTTTCTCTATTCTCCAAACTGAAGAAACGTCTTCGAGGACACTATAATTTTCATAGGATTTCATTGTTTTGCTGGTTCGGAGGTTGAATCGACCCGAGGTTTTTTTGGGGGGGCTTTAGCCCCCCCTGGTTGCGTCACTGATGCCATCCATTCCCTTGATTAAAATTTATCCAATTTCCAACATTCTATCAATTTTATAGATTACTCTTCTGAACGATTATTTGATTTTTTTTTGTAGTCTCCTAAATTTTGAAGTTGGGAAAAAAGTCATGAGATGAAAATTTGACCAGTTTTCAAAGTGCTATCAATTCCCATTGTAGAAAATTTTTCATCTGATTTTTTTCGAAGCAGCGATTGTTCCTTCAATTCTCAAGATAGGTAACTTATTCACGACACTCAATCCAAATCTGAAGTTTGGCTTACCACTTACCGAACACCCTGTGCATACCATGATACCGAAACGTAGCAAAAATAATAAGATTTCACGAGGCATTCGTCCGAATATCCTAAACAAATAATACACGGAGATACCTATGAGGGGAAATTTCGATTAAAATTGTCGCAGTTTCGGTATCACGTCATTTTTTGCTGATTTCTTTTTATCTCGTTTGCCGGTGTGAATGCGCCGGAGAGCAGTGTCTGAATCGCGGACACTTGTTCGTTTTAAATTGATAAAAACAATAGAAGCGGAGTGTGCTGCGGACAGTATTAGTATAATTACTAGAACCGTCAGTTGACAATACTAAACGGGCGATCGCACATTTACAAGTGTCTGTATTTCGTCGGTCTTCGTCTGGCTGCCGGGTGGTGGTCATGGAACCTCATGCAGTCGACACCCTTCTGCGATGAAACAGAGCACACACGTACACATAGGTACAGGTCGGACTACAGGCCCAAGTCAAAGAGTATTCGCGTTAATGTTACGGATAAATGGAGACCGGGTATTTGGTACGAGTCACATAGACGTGCACCGTACCTACAGTTTGGTCAATGTAACATTTATAACAGGGAGAGGCGTATACTCTCAGTTTGATGAATGGCGTTATGCTGTACCTTCTATAGTTAATTCGAGTTAATTCTAATGTGACATTTGTACCGCTATTAACCCTTTTACTGTCTACCATCGCATCCCTCTGCAAATCCCTGGAAAATTTATCACGGCTTTTACAAAAATCAGCGACGATAGAATGAACTTTTAACCGTATTAAGAGAAATTTAGCGCGGGCTTTTTTTCCACCCCTTTAGCCGCGATTACCGATCTCGTCGGGCCGACCGTTCGTGCATTTTTTTTATCATAATTTTGAATATCATCGTCTTTTGTGGAATGCTGCGTTGGCCGGGTATGAATCGCCAAACCGCGTATGGTCCATTTGTTTTGTGTATAACGCCTACCAGAACGGTGCAGAAAATGAGACTGTATAGCCGAAAGAGTTTCGTAAGCTGCTAGATTGACAGAATTTCAATCTTGTTATCAAAAACGGGTAATCCCAGCTTGACGGTAATTACATAATTCGTATCAGTCTAACCGATAAATCCGATGTAATGGCTCGCTTTTGGATAGCCGTGAAAATGCCTCGATATTTCGAGTAGATGGAAGAGAATCAATTTTAGACAGAATTTTTTTCCTTGAAATTTTTTCCACTATATTTGTTTTTAATTTAGCTGTACGTGGTGTTTGTTTGGAATATCGACCTTTTATTGGAATTTTTGGATTTTTTGGGGGTTAAAATTGGATATTAATATTTTGGTCAGTTTTGAAACAAGAAATTGAACGAAAGAATGGCTCTTAAAGTTTTGAAATTATTTCATATTCGGTTCATAAAATTTCAATATGTGTGGAATTTTCCTTCCGCAATCATCATGCTCTTTAGAATAAAAAATTCAGGATCACCGAGAAATTTTTGAGAATAGAAGAGAGAGAGGGTGGTGACCGGGGAAGAAGAGAATTGACCCTGCTAGAAAGAAAGGACCTAGCGTAAAAAAAAAAATCGATGTCATTATTTTTATGTGTTTGGTACGGATTTGGTGTCATTTGGATCAAAAACGAGAAAAAAGAGACGTAGATTTTTTTTACACAAGGCCCCTTCTTTTCGGCAGGATCACATAAAAAAACGATAAATAAGGATCCAAGGGTTCGTATTAATGAGAGAAAATACTAACGCAAAAATTCGATCGTCAAAAGAAATAATTTGTCATCCATCCCGATCCATCTTCGTGGTAAATTCATTTAGGTACTTAATACTTACATTTCTGGATTCACTTTCTTTTTTGGGAAATTGTGACAAGTGAGACAGATATCGCGAAATAAAACGTCAATAATGTACAGATGCTGTTTCAAGGATTTTCAAATAGTAAAACTTTTCAAACAACGTTATGCAGAAGTTTTGCCTATCTTGATTGCTGTAGGAGTTTGGATCAGAGACACACTAGACAGCGTTATTTCTCCGATTATCCTTTCCTTTTGTTTCTTGATACCAAGAATAAAACCGAGAGTTATTTCTAGCGAGTAAAATTTCTGTCTGGAATTGAAGAAGCGAGGGTTCTTTCGTACTTATTCTACGAATATTGAACTATTTACTTTTTACAAACAGAAGGAATATGAGGATTTGAGAAGGGAATTTCATTTTGGAAACTGTTTGGATTTGATTTGTAGGTGCGGGCTTGAATAAGGATTTGACCATCAACTTTTATTATTAACTTGGAATGTGTTTGATAGGAAGGAAACTCTACTAACGAGCAGGAACGTAGCCAAGGAGGGGATTGGGGATCTAACACTCCCCTTAAGGTCAAAATTATTTGTGAAAAAAAAACTTTTTTAGACATTGAAAAATCCAATTTTATCAAAGTTGTGCCCTTGCTACGCTTGGGCGTGAATTAAATCACTATTGTATGAAATATTTATGACTAAAATGTGAAAAAAGGCTCATTTTTACCCCTCTCTCTTCCGCTCTCCAAAAATTTCTCGTTTTTTAAGTCTCAGTACTCATTTTGCAGCCACATAAAAAAACCTGATGCTACTAGATCAGAACCCCCCCCCCCCAGACGATTCTGGCTGCGCCACTGCAAAAGAGACCTAATATCCAACGTAAGGCCAATATTTCACCATCTTATTGGGGTAAGCTCTTTGTTTAGCTTTGAATGTACATGCCATTCAATAATGTAGAAAAGTTTTTCTACACGATTTTTTTTTTGGAAACCGCATTTGCATCCTTAAATATCAAGTAGGCAACCTGTTCTTCTAATGAGATCGGTACTTCGAAACATCAAAAAAATTTCTGCAAGTTTTACTTGATTTCAAATTTTTTTAAATAAAATTGAATAGGAAGATGTTGACTCTGTTAACAAAATAAGGATAAGAAAGTATATTTTTTGAGAAAAGTTTATAAATTTTTCAAAAAAGTAACATTTTTGCGTAAAACATTTTTTTTTAATTTCAATTAAAATACCAATTAATAGGTATCATATATCTCATTTCGAATCAGCGAAAAATCACTGAAACAACGTCAGAATCCCAGAACAGAAAAATCAGTAAAATTCTTTGATTTCAAGTGGATTTTCGCTGATTTTTTAAAATAAATTTGCAGATTTTTCAAAGAATTGCACCGATTTACCAGAAATTCTTCTCACTGATTCTAATAAGTAAATCTCAAACATGACTATTTCGGCTCAAAAAGTAGCAAAATATCGCTCAAATCATGCTTTTTTTCAAAAAGCGCCAACTTTTCAAAAAAAAAAAATAATAAAATTTGTGATTTTTGTTATTTTTATGAAAGTAAATAAATAAAAACTGATCTTCGTTTTACGTTTTCTCCTGCCCAATTCAATTCAATTGAATTTAATTCCAACAATCATTCAAAAAGTTTTAAAATTCGATTTAAAAATAACTTCATTTTGATACCTAGGTACCTTCCTATCATGGTAGGTACCCATTGTTTTTCAGAGTTTCTTTCTTCTTTCTTTTTTGTTCGCGTTGACTTTCTGTTTTAGGCGCTTGTTTCATGTTTTTTTGGTGTTTGAAAATTGCAGCCGTATTGATTAAAACTTGTCAAACGTGATGGCAATGAATGCATAATACAAAATGTACATAAATTATTTTGTCATCTTTTATACTGTATCACCTGGTTCTTCCTTAGATATCTTCTCAATAAAAATTGGATGCATTCTGTGATGTTTAGAATACAATAAAAGGAGGGGAACAGACAGAAAATTTCATTTTGAATTATTCACATAGGTGTATTCATATAATTAGTCAAGGGAGAAGCCGAGAATTTTAGAAAAAATGGGAGAAGGTCAAATTTCAAATCAGTAATTTTTCACTGATCTTTCAATTTAAATTATTATTTTTTTTTTACATTTGGGGATTTATTGAGAAATTTTGACTGAAATATGAGTGAAGAATTAACCATTTTTGCCATAAAAAAATTCGTTTCCCCAGCTGAGGGGGGAGGGGGGTTGAACCCTCTTGACCTCCTAGATGCGCCTATGATTATTCAGAGAAAAAGGTTTACAAGATTTTGAACTGGGTTTTTGTGTTCACTTTTGTCAACTCAGAAGGGAAATATTTTCACTTTTAAAAATTTCGCAAGTGCCTCGAATGATACAAAAATCTATCGCTAACATTGATGTGAGAGGTACCGTAATCAATGAGAGTAAAACAGGTAGCTCTTTGCAAAAAATCTCGGTTCTCCAAAAAATCCTAGAAAACGTCGTTCTCAAGATTCTTGAACAGTTAAACCATTTTCACCTTATTTTCTGTTGAAAAAGAGAGGGTGGATTTCTGGGACCAGAGATGGACCAAATAAGCAGAAGACATTATTGTAGCCTTTCTCAAACATTCAAACTGTACAGGGTCTATATGTGATCCGGGCAGTATCAGCGTAAAAATTCCCATCTGTTCTTTCCCTTTTTTCCCGTTTCTTAACGTTGCATCACTGAAAATGATGTTGTTGTATGCGACGAAAGCTAGAAACGACCAAAAACGTCTTGATAAGATTACGAGTTCGAAGTAAGGGATGAGTCATCTTACCAAACTTGCATGCGAAAGTGTGAAATGTGTTTCACTGAGTTTGAATGCCCACCTGATAACATTAAACGGGTCCTTTTTTCCAACTTCAGAATGCCGTAATCTCGAAACTAAAATGATCAAATCTTTAAAATGAAACTTTTGATTTATCAATAATTAATCAGAAACAGAATGTGAATTTATTATTAAAAATTAAGTCTATCAAAATTACGATTTTTTGAACCAAAAAAACACGTTATTGGAATTTTTAAAGCAGAAAACAAAAAAATCAAAAACATTACTTTATCAACGAGGGATTTTCACGCAGACCGTGCCCGGATCACATATAGACCCTATTTTTAACGGAACAAGTTTCAAAAATGGTACCTAGGTAAATTTTTATGAACATGAAAATTTTGTGTTTCAAACAGAGATAATTTGGAAATTTCCATGCATGTTTGAAAAGTACTATTCCTAGTCCCTCCCGCCTCCCTCATGTCACCTGAATTTTTATTCATCAATTCATAGACTTTTTGTATCATTCCCTCCCTCCCCTACTTCATCCAAAAAACTATGTAAAATAATTCAAAAAATAGCGCACAAATATCCAGTATCCACATCAACAAACCATTTTGAAAACAACACTTTGGTAATTCGAGTCAAACATTCGACATCATTAAAATAACTGCACATTAAACATTCGCACAAACAGGTGTCTGCATCACGAGGGCTACTCTAGACTATCAAAAAATACCAAAAATAATTGGTTGATTGAAAGTATTAAGGTACTTAAACCAACGTAGGTAAATTTCCAATTGAAAACGGACAAAAAAAACGTATTTCATGCGTGAAGTATTAAGGATTTAATATTTTCGAGGGTTGTCAAAAAAGTATAGTACGTTCTTTGCAAAGGGTAAAATAGGGTTAAAAAAGGATCGTTTTTAACGCTGGCCCCCGCATCGCGGTCATACGTTTACAATGGAAAACGACGCGAAGCGCGGCGTATCCGAAGAAGTACGAATTGGTTACGCGGTAGTTTGGCTGGACAACGACGCAACGACATGTTTTAGGCGACCAAGTTAGGATATTGCGGTTAGTATGGAGTAATGAAATAGTATTTTGACACGGTTCACAGGCGATATGGATGTGTTTGATGCTGTGTGGATATCCTCACTCTGTCTTTTTCCATCTATAATATCGAAGCTACATGCATAGTCATCACTGTTGAATTACACAGCTGTTACCTTCCTTCGTTACAAGCTTTATACAAAAAAATGAACACGTTTCCTCCTTTCTTTCTTTTTTTTTTTATTTTTTTACACCACCGCACTACGTATATGGACGAATCGATGGAAAAGTTTTTGATGGTTTTTTTATTCCTCTTGTTTTTGTGTACGCTTACATGGTTATTTCTTCGTTTTTTTTGAAAAAATTTCAACTTTTCAAATTTTAACGTATATAGAGGCACGGTCTTGAGTGTAATTTCAAAATACCGAATTAGTTTACATATTTTTTGACAACGAGCCCTCGCTGATCTATATTTAAAGCGAAAAATATTCCATAATTTGGATATAGATACCTACCTACCTTCATATATCACCTACACTAATTTCACCCAACCTCAAATAAAAATTTATCAATTGCCTTTGCAAATCCTCTATACGCTATACGCTACATAAAAGATATACCAGATTATAGCGCGTATTACGCAACAGATCGGATTACCAGTGGTAATACGATTAACCTAGGTTTATGTGCATTAGATTATTTATTTTGGTATTCTGCATTACCAACGCAATGGTCATTTGCAAAATGCTATTTATTACGTGTTTATACGCCGATTTGTTGAAATGCATATATAGGTTGCTTTTACTAAATCTATCTATTTTTTTTTATTATCTTCGTTATAAATTTATCCTCAGTGGGGTTTCGTGGGAAAATTTTTTACCCTGAAGTAAATTATTCGATAAAGTTGAAATATATTCGACGAACTTGAGAACTCGATGAAGAAATTGGCGAGCGTGAAGGTTTTTTTTGTGCCTTTGTCGTGGAATGTTGATTTTCAAGAGCAATTGCAACATTAAAAAGATGAAGATGGAGTACGGGGGGAATGCTAATATAAGATAAAAACTGTTTGAAATTTTCCAGACAGGAATACGATATCGAGGGCAGGAGAAAAAGGGGCGTAGGTTACTTCAAACTCAAGGTTAGGTAAAGCATTGTTATTTTTCGAAAAAAAAAAAAAATGTTCAAAGTTGAAATAACGAAATTAATCTTGCTTGAGCAATATGAGACCGTTTATTTGCAAAAAAAAAAAAAAAAAAAAAAAAGACGCCTACGTATGAATGGAAAATTACCTAATCGTAGGTACCTCCTTTTCGTAATTTTCGATTGACTTGAAAAGCATAAATTATTATTGTTAGTATTGGGTAAAGAAGGGGGGAAAATGTTGATTTGATCATTTTTTTAATTGTAGACTTTTAATGCTCATCTTTGGAAAATACTATAGGTACTTGAAGAACGAAGGAAATTGAAAATTCATTGTACCAAAAATAAACATATTCTGTCTGGTACTTGAAAATTTTTGAGAAATCGCTCTTGAATCACTTCCTCAATTAATCAACTCTAAAGGGTACCGGCGGTCAAGATAGGCGAATCTGCCCCGAGCTGAAATTTGAAACTAACCCAGGGAATTTGGTTCTTAGGGTCTGAAAGCCACCTGGTAAAATTTTTGGCCCCCTACCCCTCCCCTAGCCCGAGTTATGGGGCAAAACGTTACTTTAACCCCGAAAATAACTGTCGACAAAAAACCTATTTTTTTGAAACCTATAAAGGTATTTTCTATATCTATCTGGCTCACATTAAGTAATGAAGTTTGCTGGACCTTTAAAAAGGTATTTAAAAAATTCTTAGGAAACCGACGAAGCAGAAGTTTCAATTTTAAGAAAAAAAAAATCAAAATGAATGATAACAAGTAACGAGTCTCTTATTCTGTTCAAATCATATTTTTTCTTTTCTTGTTTCTTGCTTTTTATTCTCATTGGAATCCAAACACAAGTTTGAAAATTGTTAAAGTAAGAAAGTAGTTTACTTGGATTGAAAACCTACTGAAAAAATTCACCCCTCCCTCCCCCGTCCAAAAGAAAACGGAGTTAGGGGATCTCAAAATGAGATCAGTTCCAAAAGAACCTCGATTAATCCCTAAAAAATATTCGATTCAGGTTTTGAACCATTGACCACGAATTTAATACAACTTTTTACTTTCTTCAAGAGGGTTGAAAAATTGTAGTTCGCGATTTCAGAAATATTTTATTTTCACCAAAATTCAAACACTTTGGGTGAAATTTTTCAAAGTTTTCATGATAAAGCTGCTAGTTTTATTTTCACTCGCGCAAATTTTATACAACTTTGGTTGACTGCCCAACCTTAAATTCTCAAATAATAATCAACTAATCTTGGCTGTTATTCAAGTGACTAAATGAACAACTTGAAATTTGGGGTGGTAGCATTGATCAATACACAGTTGGTAGCACTGCATTGATTTTTTTGTTGAAAAAACTCATCAAAAATCAATCAAAGCGATCACTAAATTTTTTTTTCGATTTTGAGATGGCGTTTGAATGAGCAATTTGAATTTTGTAAAAATCAAAAACCCCTCAAATTCGCTATTTTCAATTTTAAATCCCCTTGTTTGGAGCAAAAATCAGTTTTCATTTTCATGGTTGGCAATTTGCAACTTTTCAATTGGTTGGCTGAGGTGCAAAAAAACGCTTTCTCCGCAAAAATTACTCTGCTTCAAGTCTTCTAGCTCCAAACTTCTTTGGACAGGGTCACTAAACATTTTTTTTTTTTGAGAAAAATGGTCTCCCTCTTCCCCCCCCCCAAAAAAAAAAAATAACATCAAATAAGAATTTTGAAAAATTGCTTTTATGGCCATTAAAAATTCAATTTTTCAATGCTTCACCCTCGCTTTGCTTGGGTATAAATTAAATCCCAATTCAAATTATTTAAGACGACAGTGTCAAAAAAGGTTCCCCTTCTTCATAAGATTTTTCTGGTATTTCTAGTCCTTCTATCTATTTTGCAGTTTGTACCCTTCCAAAAAATCTTCTAACGCCATTGACCTGGGGCTTAGCCCCCCTGATCCATTTTCCTACATCCGCCTATGCTTTACTCAAGCTCAATCTTTGTTTTTAAAATTTTAAGCAATAGTGATTAAATATTTACAGATTTTTCTCATGTAAATGTTCTCTCTGAACTGAAAAATATATTAATACCAAACTCTCAAATCCTCCTCTAAAAAAAATATCCAATAGATGGAAATTCGGCCATCCCAGCATCTCGTCCACCCCAGCAGCGTATTTTCATTCGCCAGATCAATTTCGAAACAAATGAAAACGCGATGTAATTATCAGCAATATGCGGAGTGTTTTTTTCACCTCGTTAAAAGACTTCTAAATTTTCCGCTTTTAATTTCGTTGGCGACATGTCGAAAACAAAATGCTGTGGTATTCGAAAGTACTACTTATGACGCACTTCATAGCACTTGGAAATCGCGTCGAATGGTATGTTGGCGATATATTTACGATATAAAATTGAACGAAATAAATTTTTCGCAAACGGTAGCCCTAAATTATTCGACTGTTAATGCCAACGTAATTTTGAAGGGAAAAAAATGTAAAATACACCCTACGTACGTATATGTTTTTTTTTCTCTGCAAAAGAATATGAAAAAAAAACACGAGCTTTTCCAAGGAAATAAACTTATAGGAGTATTTTTTTGCTATCATCGCCGACATAGTATACGGTAGTCGCTAGGTACCTAAGTATGGTAGGTACACACATTTGGCGTATTTATTGAAAAATACAATAAAACCGAGCTTATACCTAAAGGTCGAGCAATTCGCGCAGCTGTAATTTAAGTTTCATTTGTTTACTATCATCTCTGTTTTTTACGTGCCAAGCTTTGTTTAAAATGCTCTCAATTTTCCCTTTTTATTATTCAAACTCTTAGATTATGTATGCTTTTTTTTTTTCGTACTTCGCGATACTCCCCAGTCTGATTCCCCTCCTCTGTGCTCCTCGTCGATAATATTTCGTTCGTATTTTAATTTTAATCGAGTTAACAATATGGACGTTTTGCGAAGCATTTTAATCGCGTAACCGGACGAATTAAAGTTTTTACACGCGTATAAGCAGTAAGCACCAAGTTACGAATACAGTACTATGGCATCCGAACAAATGACCAGTTCGTTTTGTGGTATGTGGCATCACTAAAGCGTATAAATACTATACCATGCAAATGTACTCGATACTCGCGCCGCCGTCGGATATATTCCTATAACCTTAATTAAGCTAGTGATCGGTTTAATGAAAATTATTTAAACCAATTAATCAGTATTGTTAGCCCGATATTAGCCCATGTTACTGTGTTATTCGTAACCACTGTCACGATAAATTCTATTCTACGTCGTCCAATGCGTACACGATGTATTTTTACTCTCGATTCCATATACAAGTAGATGAGATAGGATTCGGCTTATGGGTACTTTGGATGCATCACAGGATCAACATACGAGAAATTGACTGTTCGTAGGGAGGCATCACACGTCGAACTCCAAAAGGAGTTAAAATGCTAAAATGGTTAAATAACCGAAATTTGATAATTTAATACGATACCATTTCGGTAATTTATGGAGATTTTCATCAAATTACCAAGTTTTCGTACATCGATAAGAATGGTAATTTGATAAATTGCGAATTATCGAGGTAATCGGGTTAATTTTTTCAATGCGGATGAATAATGAATGGTACATTCGTCAAAAACGGTTCGAGAGAAATCAACGAAACAATTTGGGTATTTTTTTCGAGTTTTTTTTTTTTTTATATACCTTCATAATAAAGAGAGGGGAAAAAAGATTTGTCTGTAGGAGTATATCAGTTGGTAATGATGAAGAAATTTATTTGAATGACAGTTTTAATTGCAACTAAAACTGTATTGCATAAAGTAGACATTTAGTCATCTCATCGCAAAAGATAACCATCTGTCTAGGATACTTTACGTAAAGACGAACCATGGGGAAGAAGGCACCTCATCACATTTTGTGGATCATTGGCAAATTTTTTCCAACAATTCAGCAAATTTTGAAGTAAATTGAAAAATTTTCCAATTTTTTTTTAAATTGACATATTTCTGAAAATGTAGGTACATATCAATCTATAACAAAAATTGCTAAATTTAAACGAAATTTGCCGTCTTTTTGAGAAAATAAGTATGCAGATTTATAACAAGGTTTGACGATTTTTTCAGAAACTTTTCCACGAAGTTGACTAATTTTGATGCAAACATTCACTAAACAGCACAAATTTTGAAAAAAAAAAACATACTTATAAATTTTTACTACCTTTGTGTATCAAAAAAACACGGAAAGTACCTACTAAATTTTGCGAAGAAAAACTTTAAAGAGTGACAAATTTTTATTCCAACGATACAGAATTTTTTTAGACCATAGACCTTCTAGAAAAACAAACTTCATTTTCCTTTTAATAGTAAAGCCTTGAAACAAAAATTGAAATTTTTCAGCTTTTGGATACCTATAATTTTTTTGAAAAATTTTTGTCCTCGTAAAATCACGACATGAAACTTCTATTTCAGCCAAACAATTAAGTATTTGAGTATTTTCAAGAGAGCATAATTTCTCTCTTTTTTTTCATCAAGTACGGAACTTGATTAACGACAATTTCGAATGGAATTTTCAAAATTTTAAAATTCTTTTGCATAAAAGGAGTTCATCAATGAATAAATCATGTTCTTCGAAAATAAAAAAAAAAAGAAATTTTAGCGCCTGAAATACATTTTTCTTCAAAAATGATAGGTAAATTTTGAAACAGATAAAAACCATTGGTAATATAAAATTTTTTTCAAGTTGGTCATATGTACTTGAATGTTCGTCCAATCACTTATTTTTCCCAATTCATTTTTTTTTTTGAATATCTGCAACTCTGGAATTTATACCTAATCTTATTGTTTAAACTTTCGACATTTTTCTGATTTTTTTTTTTTCAAAATTTATTTCCTTAAATTTTTCCTAACATATCTAAAGATTTTTTTGAATTCATTAGGTAACCTATTTTTTTTAAAAAGATGTATTCTATTTTGAAAATTTTTCATGAATATTTTAGACTTGAAAAAAAGAAGTTAAAAATTGTTTAAAATCGAAAGCATTTATAGAAAAAATAGGTAGGTACTAGAGTGAAAAAAGTTGAGAAAATGATTAAAAGCTGAATAAATTTTATAAACAAATTTTAAGATTTAAAAAAACATATCGAGAAATTTTTGGTGATATTTATGGAGTCATGCGAAATACGACATTTTTGATGGCTAGAATTATTAGAGATTTTTTTATGAAGAGTTTTTTCTTTTTTTTTTTTTACAAAAAAATACATAGCTAGCTGAAAAAAAATATGTTGACATCGAAATCAGACTGAATGGGATGTCGAGTGGGATGAATCCCTCTAAAAATTACCAAATTGTGTAGGTATTCTTTAAGAAAAATTATGCTCGGGTTGGAAAATTGATAAACTAATAAAAATAATGAAATAATAAACTGATGACTTCTTTGAGGAAATCTGAAAATATTTCTTGAGAAAAACTGATCGGAAGGAAAATTGCATTCGAGTTTATGAAATTCAAAAAAAAATACGATGAATATTTTTTATACGCCCCTCCCCCCTCGCCAACTACAATTCCACATGATTATTCTTCATTCATCCACACACCTACCCTTTTAGATCTTGAACAAATCCAATCTTCATAAACCAGGAAATGGAAAAATAATAAAATCCAAAATTGTCACCATTCGTGTCACGGTAGGTAGTTTTATTCTCGAAATGTGCTCGCCGAAGTTTGTTTTGAGTCGTCAAACGTAGCCTAGATTTTTGTTTCATATAGGGCAGAAAATTCGTCCGTAAACATTTCTAAGTCTTCATTTGGTATTTTTATACGTCCCTTTTTGTAATGTTGGTTATACCAACGCACGTATCAGTTTTCCTTTTTAAAAGTTGCACCCAATTCGTGTCTGTTACAAATTGAATCAATCAATCAACGATTTATTCGTGTTTTTCCCAACTAACACAACGCAAACGTTTCAACAAACTCATCCATGGTCGTATTTTTCTCCTACGTACTCCCCTTTTGCTCGTATTTAAAACCAATACGATTCGCGCACAAATGAGAAAATTCGTTGTGTACTCATTTGACGCGGTTGCGACGACGCGAATGAAAAGATGAATATTTGAGTAGACGCCGGTTACGCCAAGCTGTAAATATTCAGATTCGTATTCAAAAGCGCAAATTCGTAAAATATTTCTCCGCTTAAAGGGAAATTCCAAACAACATGTATGGAAAAGTTCGGTCTTCTAAAACACACACGTCGATTTTTTTCAATTTTTTTTCCACCCGAAAAAGAATGATAAAACGCGACAACTTTATATTTTGACTTTCATGTCGTCAGTCGAATTAAAACGCATATTTAAAATACCTCGCGGTAAAAATTTTGATAAAAAGTTGAGCGGCGTTGCGTTTGGAAAACAAAGCGATGCAAGTATTTTGGATTTGTTGGTGCGTTCATTTGTGCGGTTGTGCCTGTGAAAGTTTTATGCGTGGTAATCTAAAGAATGAAAGCTTACATTCTTCGAATAACTGCCCTCTATAAAACAACCCTAACGTTTACCTTACAAACGTTTAACTCCGTCTTTATATCTGAGACCACCTTGCCATTGCTTACCGCATCGCCAAAAACTTTCAAAATGATGTTCTTCGCGAACGCCGCGCTCTGCACTGCGCTATATCTAAAAATAACATCACGCATTATTTCTGGAATTTTTAGAATGTCTCTTCGACGCTTCATCTCACGTCGAACATCATTATAAAATCTTCGTCGACTTACAATTTTTCTACGTTCAATCTCGCCACCGCCAGGTTGGATATTGTCGACCGGAATTAATTTTTAAATTCCGTACATAACGGCGATGTACCTTTGGATCATCATCGGCGTTTTCGTTGTATATTTCTACGTCGGCCACTCTTGAATATAAGATCGGTCGAGAAGGGATTTTTGGGCCTGGATTTTTACGCCAGCATGGCAGCTTCGAAAAAAAAGGATTTAATGATACGCGTGTTTAAGCAAACCACACCGTTTGGTGACGTAGGCGTTCGTTTTTCTTAGCTTTCGATAATGGATTGAGAAAATAACGCAGGTGGGTCTGCGTAACCCGATACCTACACAGAATACTCCTCGATCCCCTAAAATGCAAAAGCACGTATTAAATAGGATTAATATCATTTTATACGGTGTCTATAATGTAGATTCGTATGGAACCACGCAAGAATCACCAAAATGATCGAATTTTAGTCGTAAACGATACCAGAAAATTTTCCCCGAATTTATATCTACAGTGTGTTCTAATGATTACAGCAGCGCCTTCAAATCTAGCGTAGGCAATACTCTCATTTTTCAAGTATCATCAAACATAGTCGTGTTGGTATTCAAAATTAAGGAAATTTTATCCCGAACTCGAATATGAAGATAAAAATCTCCTATGGCCCATAGCTAGAAATTAATTTCAAACAAATTCCCTCAAATGAAAATCCAGCTCTCGGTTGACGGACTGTAAAAAGTCTAACGCTTTTGAGCTGATGTTAAATGTTAAAATAATGTAAAATTTCAGAATGGAATATTACTTTGGTAACTGTTCAGTGATTATTCCGACAGATTCGTACACAATGACACGTGGCTGATTTAAACTCATAACCAAAATACAAAATATTACTTTTAGCTTTAAAAATTTCACCGACGTTTAAAACGAGAATTTTTCCATCATTTTGAAAGGTGCAACATTCGAATAAGAAGAAAGAGTTGAATGAATTTAATTAAAGGCGAAAAACTTGGGCGGCTTTCAAATCAAACAGTTAGAAGTCATCTCTTTCGTTCAAATTATGAAATTTAGACAATTCGTTACGCTGCGAATCTACGATTCTCGAGTTGGCGTACTTAATTAAAATCACGTCATTCGGAGTCGAACTACTGGCTCCGCAGAGAAAGAGAGCGAAGGGGAGAAAAAAAGAGGTTTATGTATCCGAAATTCTTCGCAAGTTATGCGGACCTCGTGTTACTTATTCGGTGAAAAATTTATTACTAGGTCCGCGAAAAGGATTAGCTTTTAGTTAACACACATTGATAGACTGTGAAAGTAATATATTAAGCCTATCTGTAACTACGGCAGGATAATAGATACAAAATGCAGACTGCTGACAAATTATCCCTTGTCGCTTGTCTGGATTGTAATTTATTAAACTAGCCCGTGAGTCAAACTTAGTTCATAAGTGGCGGTAATATTTATTTTTCCTAATGCTGGCAAAAAATTAACATTGCTTGAAAATTAGTATTTTAAAATCCGTATAGATATAGCGAACCGAACCGTTCGAATCGTCTCATCCATCAATTCTTGCAAGCTTTAGTGTTCGTTTTTACATCGCAGTTAATATTTCATCGTGTTTAAAAGCTTTCGAAAAAAGTCATTTATTAAAAGGTATTAATAATTTTTAAATATACCATCCCTTTCGGTATTTTAATTGCCTTCGTGGCTCGAATTTGATAGGTTTCGGTACCTTGACTAGACCGATTAATAAATTCAAGGTTAAGAGAATAGTCCTTTTGGGTGAAAATAATACTGTTTGATTTGTAACTGAAACCTATTAATGAAATTGGCCTGTTCGTAATCTGTGAGCCTGTGCAATGAAACGATTGTCGAGATGAATTACTGCGTCAACGTTGTCAAATACCGCGAAACGTAACGTGAATTTCAAAGCTATGATTAAAATTGCTTTAATTAATTTTTCCATTAGGAAAAAAGACGATGATTAGGTTATTTCGACAAACGTCATAGTAAGCATTTTTTCGTCTAAAAAACGAATCCCATTTAGATATTTATCAGCTTATTCTATGGAACCTACCTGACATCAAGGATGATTTTATTGTCTCAACGGGAACAGGAGGTACCTCACCTCTATCAGCAGTAAAATTTTGAATCAAAACAAAAACTATTCGAAAATACATAGGTACCTACCTAAAAAAAATCCTAAATAAGTACTAGGGTGGTCCTTATTTTCACTTTTTTGAGTAATCTCGCGTACACCCCCCCCCCCCTCAAAATTGTTCCTTTTTATGAGAAAATAATTCCCTATTTTTTTTTTTTTTTTCAATATTAACACGTGCCTGTAAGCCCCTCATTATCTCTCATTATCCAAAATATGAAAAAAATACCAATTTTCAATAAAAAATTTCAAAATTTTCATTTTTTGGCCAAATCTCTTCCAAATTACTTACTTTTCATAAAAGAGACTTGAGATAACATTTTAGCCCCATTTATGATAATTAAGGGGGTCCTAAAAGTGGTAAAGATTTGACCATTTTCTCTATAATAACTGTAGTCAAGTAGAATCGACATTCTGTACCGAATATTGAGGTGGCAAGCTGAATTTTTGTATGCTGATCCATTTGCATGTCCAGAACACGAATTCAAGGTGTCCGGTCCCATCCGGACCGGGAGTTTCCCCGAAATTGTTGATCTTTCTCCCAATAAAGTTTTTAGCCCTTATCTGCCAAATTATTGGTTCTGGAGCAAAAATGAGATCAATGAAACCTATTCTATGTTAAATTTTAATCAAGATTGTCTTTTGAATAACATTCAAAGGTTTCATTAAAATCATTTTTGCTCTAGAACCAATAATTTGGCAAATAAGGGCTAAAAACTTGATTGGGGAGAAAGATCAACAATTTCGGGGAAACTCCCGGTTCGGATGGGACCGGACACCTTGAATTCGTGTTCTGGACATGAAAATGGATCAGCATACAAAAATTCAGCTTGCCACCTCAATACCTATTCGGTACAGAATGTCGATTCTACTTGACTACATGTTATTATTGAGAAAATGGTCAAATTTTTACCACTTTTAGGACCCCCTTAATTATCATAAATGGGGCTAAAATGTTATCTCAAGTCTTTTTAATGAGAAATGAGTAATTTGGAAGAGATTTGGTCAAAAAATGAAAATTTTGAAATTTTTTGTTGAAAATTGATATTTTTTCATGTCGGTGAAATGTTTTGTCGGGAAAATGGGTATCGGGAAAACGGCTCCGGGTAAATGTCCGGGAACCCATAAGAATAGCCTTTACTACGTTTAAAAAAAAATGAAGAATCGCAAAAGAACTGCAACAAAATCCGATTCTGTTCAGAAAAGAATCACATTTTGGGAATTTGGTTCATTAACGTTGATGAATGGGATTTTCCAGAATCCAATTCTCCAAATCAACTATCTGAAGCAAAAGTGCGAAAAAATCTCCTTTGTGCCCCCCCCCCCCTCGCAAAAAAACCATTCTGATTTTTCAAGTCTCTTGTACTCATTTTGCACCCACCAAAAAAAAAAGCTTCTAACACCACTGAGGCAACTAATCCCTTGTGGATTTACTTCAAAGGCATACTAGGATGGGAGAAGATAGGTATAATATAATGGATGATAATGCTGATGAAGAACATTATTTTTTGAGCAAATAGAGTTCCAGATTTTGAAATTCGGAATAATATTTTTTGGGTAAAATATCCGACCAGTAGTTGAAAAAATTAAAAATGTGTTTTAAAAATCAACCTAAAAGAAATTTAACGAAACTGTACCTAACGACAATGACTCTGTGCTCCAAATCTTAGTTTCGTCTCGACATTTGCAGAATAAGCAGGTATGAGAAAATTGTTTTCTGTATGCATCGTTTTCATGTGAAACTTCAAAACATGTTTCAAAAGAGCATTCCTGCGTAAAAGCGGTAAAACTTCTCCATCCTCAACCATTTCCCATTGCCCCAACCTCTGGTCACCATTTTTTTGGGGGGGAGGGGGAGCTGTTCAATAATTTCTTTATTAACTAGGATTAGGTAATTCAAGTCAAAATTCTTTTCTAACAGAAAACTAGTCTCCAGTATAATTACTCCTTTCCTTAACTTGATTCCAATTTATTTGACTGAAAATGAAATTTTTTCTCCACTGAAAGGTACGGAGTGATTCTGCCCCTACTGCTCCCCTATCCATTTCATCTCTAAAACTTCCTTCAAATTCCAAAACCAGTAAACACGTGTCGAAAAAATATCCAACTCATTCAATTCGAAGACATACTTCTCAGATAATACATTTCTCCAACGATTTTTTTCCCTGCTGCTAGTGCTGCTGCAAAAAAATCCGCGTCATTTGAACCATCGAAAACCATAAATACACAAACCGTCAACGTCAGTTTTTTCTTGGCAAATTCGTATGCTGCAGCGAAATCGAAAATGATAACAAAATATCATTTTACGGTTTGGCAACGACGAAAATTACCCTCGCCGCGTGCATTTTGAGCGTAACGAAATACCTGGAAAGATTCACTTATATCGAAAACGTTTAGTTGGGGCGCCGGATGGTTTGGCATTTTACATTGACGTTAATTTTACAGATGAACGGATCAAAATAAAAAAATTTTCTTCATTTATTTTACGCTCTGTTAAATTGCATAAAATTTAATCGACGTGTGTACCTACGTATCATACGTCGATAATCTGGATTCGGACTAGCTTAAAATTTATCCACATAATTCATACATATCAAGCTGGTTCTAATCTAAATGCAATTTTACGTTCGATTAATTATTTGAGTAAAAATTTCAAGCCTTTGGAGTTGGATTTTTTTCTTCTCTGTTTGCGGAAGGTTTTTCAATATAATGGTGCTCTTTTACGCGGTGTTTCGTAGGTACACGTACGAATTGCTTATGCTGGAATACGATCTGCTATACGTCTGTGGGTTTATATGGGCGGTAATGCGGATAAAGGCGCGGGCGACGAATACATCATAAAGAATGTGCGAATAAAATCGGTCCGTGAATATGTTAACTGGAAAATTATTAATAGTTTTCGGAAATAAAACGTATCTGCGGAAGATTAAGGGGTAGTGACACGGAAAACTGAACCCGTCCTTTCCTTAGATTTGGTAGAATCGCAGGTCTCTCGGTATGCTTGCTGCTTGGAAACCCTTAACCTGGATTTGGTCTTTGCCTTCGTATATACGAGCTCATATATACGGCGCGTACCAGGGACCTAAAATCAGACTCGCCGTTCTCGACTCTTCAGCTGACTCTGCAATTGACATCGCATTTATTTCCTTTAAACGCCATTTGGTTTTTCTTTTTTCGACCAAACTGCCGGTTTACGGTTCCCTCTCGTCGAATGATTTCTTACCTTTTATGAAGTAGTTTAGCCCTTTTGCAATAACTGACCGCGTTTATTCGGTTATTACCCAACGTACCAGCGAAAGAAACGTTATTTTTACCGATTTATTCGCGCCAATATGGAAAATTATATCGGTCTGGGAATAATTCACGGTGTACTGTTCGAACATGAGATACCTCTACGTTGGCCATAGTTTCTTCGTCGTCTTTCTATTATTAAAATGTGCCGAGTATGCGTTCATTGTTGTATGGAAGGTTATTTCATATAGTCGATTCTTTTCATTGGTCCGGTTTGGTCAAAAATACTGCCCAGCTCGATATTGCCAACTTGCCTAGAATTCGCTGCAGTTACCTACTGTTAAGCTGAGGATTAGTACGGCGGGCCTACGGTATTTAATTTTGTTCGCCAGCTTCGATGTATATTGATAAACACGAATAAGACTATACCTATCGAGATACCAGGCGGAAATTTAATATTCCGTATCGAAGTATTGTGAAATGTTACTCAGCCGCCGCGTAAAACGTATTTAAACGTTAATGGATTCTATTAAGTTCCATTTTAGATAATTTCAGCTTCCAATAGGTGTAGTAATAAGGCGCTTCCTTATACATTCAAAAAGAGGTATTGCGCTCGCAAAGCCGGAATTATCAAATGATTCTAAATTCACACCAACGCAGCGACGTCGAACGGCCCAGATTTCCGCTGCAAGTGACTAATTTCACTTTTGTGTGGCTTTTCAGCTTGGCTGCAAGTTTGTTCTATTTACATTGTTCGTAAGGCGCGATTGTCCAAATGAAGAAAGTGGTGTATTTAGAATGATTATGTACCGTAAGCTGTGTATTGAAAAAGTTTTTAATGTGTGGTTTGTCGTGTGTGGAGAAATGGGTAATTTCGAGGAGGTTTTGGTTTGAAAAGTAGCTGAGAAAATTTCTGATTCGGCGGTAGGATAGATGGGAAAATATGAATAAAAATAAGCGTGTTCATTTTTTTGTTAATGGCACAAAAGTTGATTATACTTAATTTCAATTCGTGGATAAGTTATATACTTAGGTACATACTCAAGTTATTTACTCTGAATTATGGATCTTTTTCATTCATTCCATGCTCTAAAAAAAATCCAATCTCGTTTTCTTCAGCCACAGCGAATGAAGTCTTCCAATTTTTTTTCATACTTACTTTATAAGTGATTTTTATCATCCTATTTTTAGAATTTGGTTTTTAATACAATCAAGCTATTTGATAAAATGTCGTTTTCAAAGTATCAGGCTCGATCAATCAACTTTTCCATTTTGAAAAGAAGTGAAGGTCAAATCAAGGATTAACCAACAAGAGAGGTATTCCAACTGACAGTAAAATTTTATGCGGAAACAAAAACAAATCGGAAGTACATCATAAAAAAATCCCATGTCCAAGTTTTAGGTGCTCAAGTTCATTATCCGGATTTTAGCAACATTTGGGATCCATATCCCCGAACCTGACCATTGTGACGCCACATTCAAAAAGGGGCTATCCTCCAAAAAACCGAGTTTCAAGTTCAGGATTAATCCTTCTATAAAATTTTACTTAAAATCTAATAAAAATATCGCCAGCTCGATTACTTGACTTTAAAAAGATGAAAAATGGCTTTTATATGAGGGGGAAAAATCAAAAATACTCAGAAAAATTTTTCTACTTTTTACCATATTATTTTCGCATACAATCCAATGCAGCATCCAGCAAAACCATCACCTGATCGATTATTGCCTTCGAAATAAGAAAAGAATGATTTCTAAAACAATTGAAAAAATAGGAGAAAAATCCAAGAATCCTGATATAGGTATGTAATATTTTTTCAAATGATAGAAAAAGCGTGAATAATTCGGCCAAATACCGCTGGAGTGGGTCAAGGTCACATAGAACTAGAAAAAATTCCCACTGTTCCTTCAAATTCGAAAAAAACACACGTTTAAACTTGGAACGAGTTTTTCTCAAAACGCGTTTTTTTTTTAAATGCCCCCTTTTCTTATGCGGCGCGGCGTCATATATGAGGAAGGAGGGTAACATAATGTCAATCGAATGTGCTTCGTCTGTGTTCCATAGGTAGTGCATGAATTTTTTTGTTTGTACTCCCTCTCCATCCATTTTTTCCCTCAAAAGCCAGGGGCAAAGCTGAGGACATGCAGCCCCGCCCATATGAAACAAGGAGTTGAAACTAGGAGCAGGAGGGGTTGAAAATGGTGGAGGCTTAAAAATTTTAATTTTGATGATTTTTTAAAATATGAAAGTCTACTCCGTTAATAACTCGTAATTCATCTCCAGAACCTATGAAAGTTCTGCTCCTGGCGCAGAATTCCCTCACATCAGATTCACTTAGATAACCTATTAGAGCAAACTTGAAAAAAAAGTTCATTCAAAAATTTAAAATCAACTTTTTCCCCGAATAAAGCTTACAAGGTACGATGTTAGGAAGATCAAATTTGTTCAGAAAAATTTAAGCAACTCTTTCTTTGCTAAAAGTTGGGGGGAGAGATGAAAATTGTGGGAAAAATTAAAAATTTATTGCGAGAAAATTGAACCTTACTGATGAATTTTAAAATTTGAAAGCCTACCCCGTTAATAATTCATAATTCCTCTCTAGAATCTATGAAAGTTCTGCTCCTGGCGCAGAATCCCCCCCCCCGCATCAGTTTCACCTTAATACTCCGAAATTCACACAAAATCATCGTTCTACCCAATCTAAAATCAGAAATTACAGTCTCCACTCCTATTAGCGAATTCCAATCCGTCGAATATCCACAAAAAACAGTACTCCAATTAAACTACGCACCAGACTTCAAACTCACTTGCTTTATAACTCGCGTAACCTCACAAAAAAAACCTAGATAACCTAATAGCAAATTACCGTGAAAAAAAAGTTCATTCAAAAATTTAAAATCAACTTTTTCTCCAAATAAAGCTCACAAAGGTACCTTGTTATGAAGATGAAATTCATTCAGAAAAATGTAAATAAATCTTTCCTTGTTAAAGATGGAGAGGAGGGGTGAAAAGTATGGAAAAATGAAAAATTTATAGCGAGAAAATTGAAATTTTCTGATGAATTTTTAAACGCAAATGGCTACCTCGCTCGTTAGTAATTCATAATCTATCTCTTGAACCTACGAGAATTTTGCTCCTGGCGCAGAATCCCCCCACATCATATTCACCTCAATACTCCGGAATTCACTCAAAATCATCATTCTATCCAGTCTAAAATCACTAACTACAGTCTCTACTCATACCGGCCACAGGTAGTATGGAACCGAGATTCGAGACTAGTACCAAAGTCCAACGCGCGTGGAGTTTCTAACACCCGGTTTCAGACCCCTCAAATGTTCATCGTACGCAACCATTTATACATGAAAATTTGACGTGTAGTATTTTTTTGAAAAATTGAATAAAACCCTAAATTTGATTGTAGGAAAAAAGATTGCAAAAAAATTGTGGCATACACTTTTTGTCTATCTTCGTTTTTGAAGGGGCTGCGTAGTTTTAAATTTTCGTAAAATTCAATTTTTTTACGTTTGACCGAAATTATTAATCTTAGTACTTACCTGAGATGATGGAAAAAAAATTTTAAAAAATTTTTAGTATAATCTTTTTGCCTATCATCATTTTTGAAGGGCTGTGAAGATCAAAATTTCAATGAAATTGACGAAAAAATGAATTTTTACAAAATTACTAATCTCTGCAGCCCATTAAAAAATGATAATGGGCAAAAGTATACTTACCACAAATTTTTTGCAATTTTTTCCCCATCATCTCAGGTACTTAAATTGATCATTTCGGTCAAACGTAAAAAAATTGAATTTTACGAAAATTTAAAATTACTGCAGCCCCTTCAAGAACGAAGATAGGCAAAAAGTGTATACCACAATTTTTCTGCAAATCTTTTTTCTACAATCCAAGATACTTGAATTTACGATTTTATTCAATTTTTTAAAAAATACTACACGTGCAATCTTCATGTATAAATGGTTGCGTACGATGAACATTTATGAGGTCTGAGACTGGGTGTTAAAAACTCCCCGCACGCTGAACTATACGTTGATACTAGTCTCGAATCCCGGTTCCGTACTATTCCAACAGCAAACTTGAAAAAAAAAGTTCATTCAATAAAATCAACTTTTTCTCCGCATTAAGCTAACAAGGTACTTACCTTGTTTGGAAGATCAAATTCGTTCAGAAAAGTGTAAATAACTCTTTCCTTGTTGAAGTTGGGGGGGGGGTAAAAATTAGGGAAAAAATAAAAAATTTAGGTATAACGAAAAAATTGAAATTTTTAAATAAATTTTTTAACGCGAATGGCTATCCCATTAATTATTCATAATTCATCTCCAGAACCTACGAAAATTCTGCTCCTGGCGCAGAATCCCCCCACATCAAATTCACCTCAACACTCCGAAATTCACACAAACTCATCATTCTATCCTATCTAAAATCACAACCTACAGTCTCTGCTTTTATTAGCGAATTCCAATCCGTCGAATATCCATATAAAAACAATACCCCACTTACAAATACCCACTCACTCGCAAATTCACACCCGAATTTCACGTCCTCTCCACTACAAATCATATTACCCAGTTCTCGTTCACCGTACAGTTGAATATTTCACGCGTCTGTATCCTCACGTACCCAGGGTCTCGGAGAAGTGGAAAATATTTAAAGACGAAATGAGACGTTAGACGCGGTTTTAATTACAACGTTGATGAAAAATGCAAATTTACACTGTCGTGTCGTGTTGGCTCCACACACGTAAAAATGTTTACTACATTGTAACATGGGAAACTCGCGTATATGATTGAGAATTCGTAGTATTTTAGATTTTAGCAGAATGCACACGCCAGCAAAATAAATTAATTCTCACGGTGACTCGAGTTTAGATTTTAATTACTGTCGGTCTCATTCCTAACATACCGCTATCCTCACTTGTGATTTTGTCTCTTTAATTCGTCTCCGCGGTATTATTCATCGTATACCTATCGTTGTGTTTACTTATACACGTATCCGAATCTGAAACGAGAGAGGGTTTTTTTTTCATCTTCATTTTACTTTCCGTACGAACTACGACGAACGAGCCAATTCTATGGGTGCGCGTCGTCGATTGTGAAATTCAATATTTTTGCGAATCGAGTTAAAATTTTGACAGATAACCGCACATAGGACACATATCGCGTGAAACTCGGGCGCGAATAAGTTTCCAACAAAGTTAAAAGCGTTTTCGCCCGACAAAGAACATATCGTTGATTTTAATGAGAATAAAAAAAAACTTCATGCGCTTTTATTACGATAACGACGGAAAGCTTTGGCACGTGTTTTTTGCAAAACTTGTTTGGTTATTGCATTGCTGCGTTGATTAGGCATCAAGGGGAGATTCCAGAGGGCGGACGAGGATTCAGAGAGAAGTTAATCGTCGAAAAGTCTCGACTAACATCTATCGATGTAACAATACATTTGTCGACGTAAAGCTTCGGGGGCTATAATCAAAACTCCGCTGGAAAAGAGAACGAATAACAAACACCTGTAAAGGGCAAAGGGAGATACTGTCAAAGAGCTCGTAAAACATATTTCCGCGCCACCATTTACACGTAGTACGTATAAAAAGCGCATAAAAAGCTTCGCAGCAGGTGCTTATGCATTCGACGGTGTCATATAACACCATAATTTACGTGTTAATTAGTCGACTGTGTTTTTAAACGTTCGATTGCATGGCGCTGTGTTTTGGCGAATGGGGAATATAAAATCAGAGAAGCGAAGGGGGCGACTTCGATAGGAAAAATTGGCGCTGCGGAGGGAAAAAAATACAAAATAAATGAGTATACGTGTTCGGTACACAGGTGTTTGGTTCGGGTTAAATGAATGCGTTGAAAGTTGGCCGAGAAACAGCGGCGGGTTATATGTGTATTGTATCAAATTGCGAAAGCCGGCTGTTAACAGTTACAAGAGATTGTAAACAATTTGACAAGGGCTATTTCTCAAATGTTTGGTCATTTTGTCTATATTTCTTGGAAACGTCAATCTATCTTCTTGAATTTCGGTTGACCGGTGCAACCGCCGGGTAAGGCTGGCCGCCTCTATTAACCTTCCCTTTCCAATACCACTTTGCCCTCTTCCTCGCACAACTCGTAGACTTTTAATTGAAAAAGCTAACCCCTTGCGTCGAATAATCGTATACAAGCTGCAAGGGTTATACATTAATTCAGCGTTCGTTTTTAGCACACGGTTATGAGAGAATTGTAAAATGCATTCGGTAAACCCTTCGTTTGCAGAATCTGGAGGTTTTTTTTTCCTCTCTCTATTTCAGAACAAAAACAGATTATACGAAAGAAACACAATCGATAATATCCATTAGAAACTGAACGACGACTATTTATCGTTAATTTCTTGCACCGTTCTGTATATTTCCTTAAAACAAACTTTCATTTTAATGCTTATTCGTTCGCCGAAGAGTACAGCTTATTATCGGCGACAGCGCTTACCTCGTCCCCTTCTCCTTGATTCTTTGTCGTTGAACCATCTTTGAAGCGCGGATTTCTTCTCATTGATATATTTATACGAGTTTAAGATAATAGCATCGTGATCGAGATGCCTTCAACGGTTTTTTTTTTTTTCGTCAGAGTTACTTATTATAATTCGTCGCCGACGATGGATTAATGAATAAATGGGCAATTGTGACACTGGCTGGTGTGAAAATCTAGTGTCGATTTTTACGCCGTCGCGTTGACGTCCCAGATGTTGGCAAAATATTCACGTCATTTTCAACAACTGATACATCTCGTAATGGCTTTTTGCAGCGATAAATTCGGTGCAGTTGAGATGGCTGGAAATTATTTCCAACCGTTTGTGACCCAGGAGAGTGTGTTTGGATTATATGGAAATTTTTAATCCAGTAGAAAGTACCTATTTTCAGTTGGGTCAACTAAGCATGTAGATTTCATCAGATTTAGAGTTGATAAGAGGGAAAAATTTGGAATTACGCGTAGAATTTTTTACCGACTTTTTTAAAAAATGACATTGATAAAACTCAAAAGTTCATGAAAAGAAATTTGGTTTCACCGGTCAAGGTCGTTTGGGTTCAGCCCCTTGAGCAGTAAAACTACGGCTTAATTTAGAATTCCTCCGAGTCGTTGTGTTACTCAGTTTTTTTCCAGAAGGATCAGATTTCTGAAAAAAGTAAGTAAGAAGTTTTTAGTTACCTATTTTTTGTTGTTTTTCTCCCTTAAAATCTAACGATTTTCATTTTTCTTCTGAAAATGGTTTCAGTTTTTCCCAAAAATTCCCTTCATTTTCTGATTTTTAGAAAATATGAACTTTGGGGATTTGATCAAGGGTTCTACGTTTAATTTGATTAATTAGGATAGGATTCTTTGATAATGGGTAAGGGTAGTATTATGTTCTTTTCCTATTTTTGTTTTCTCTTTTTTAAAAACTATGCCCAACTTTTTTGCTTCAATTTTTTTCTGAACATCGTTCGGCTTCTTGTTTTAGAGATGACTCGTGGTTTTCTTCGAATTTAATTTTGGTTTCTTTGGTTAATTCTAAGGTTTTTTTTTTAAAAACTGTTTATGAGAATCTTTTACTTTTTTTTTACTTTCTCCTGGAATTATTTCATTTTTCCGGAAATTACTTGTTTTGGTTTTTTTTCCCTTTGAAAATGGTTTAAATTCTTTGATTTTTTTTAATTTATAGGGTTTCTTCATTCTTTCTGCACACTATTCAGTTACTTTTCGTTAAGGTTACAAACTCATAATTTTTTTCCTGTTTTGTTTTGAATTTTTTTGAAAGAAACCTTTTTTAAAAACAATAGGTAGTAAAACACTGTAGGTAGGTACTTGATACAAATAAGGCACTTCTTCAACGATTTCAAAAAAAAAATGTTCTTCAGTAGGTTCACTCTAAACATGGAATATTTTTTGGGGGGAGGGGGTGGAAATTACTTGGTTTTATTTATTGAAAATCTCTCAGATTTTTTAATTACCTACTTTTACTTTCTTCTGAAATTTTTTTGTTTTTTCCTTAAATTAATTTTTTTCTGAAAATGGTTTAATTTTTCTGAGTTTTTTTTTTCAAGATTGATGAAGTTTTTTTTCATCCTTTCGACACATAATTCAATTATTTTTAAGTAGGATTACTTACTGACTCAAAAAATACCTGTTATTTTGAATTTTTTTGAACCCTCCTTTATTTTTCGTAATTATCTGTTCGATACGTTTGCCTATGGTTTCAAACAATATTATTTAAAGTTGCTATTTTTTTAAGGGGGAGGGGGTGGTTGAAGATTGCTTGCTTTTTTTTTGTTTTTATTTACTGGAAACGGTTTTTAATATTTCACTCAATTTTTTTTACGTTTTTTCCCGAAAATATTATTTTTCTGAACCCTCATTCGGTTTATTTCAGGTACCTACCTACTTCTGAAAATGAATTAAGTACATACCTACACCTACATATTAGGTATTCATTTTACTTTTTTTTTTTAGAAATGTTTTTGTTTTTTTTTCCTAAAAATTATTTTATTTTTTCGTGTTATTTTTCTCTGAGAGTTTAATACTTACTCAAATGATTTTAGTTCGTTCTAAAAAAGAGTTTGTTTCTTTGTTCTGTTTGCGATTATAATAATAATTTTTTTTTCTAAAATAATTGGTTTAAGATTGCTACCCACGTTTTGGATTCCCGCTGAAATTGAAGTGTTTTTCACGAAAAATAATGTGAAGATGGCTTGATTATTTTTTGTTCAATTTTCCAAAAATGATTTGATTTATTTGAGGTCATTTTGAAAATTTTTGTTTTCCTAGAAATTTTTTCAAAGGAACTTTAATTTTTTTGGATTTTGTGTGAATTATTTCGTATGTCCATGACTGACGTGTTTCTTTTTTTCTAAAATTTGTGCATTATTTTCAATTTACTCTAAAAATTTTACGTTTTTTAAGGATAGGGGTTCAAAGATGACTTGACTTGGTTTTTATTTGGCGTTTTCTGAACATGGCTTGTTAGTTTTTTTTTTGTGTGTTTTCCTGAAAGTAGCTCAATTAATTTTTTCAAAGGTTTGGTTTTTATGAAATTTATTTCTAAAAATTCATCAAAAAATTTAGATCTCGATATCTATGCAAAAAATCTGCAAAGATTCTGCAAAAATTCTCGTATGAATTGTGGAATGAATGCAAAATCTTTGCAGAATTCTAGCAGAATCATAGCAGATTTCCTTCTCACGTTCTTGCCTACTTATACCTATGTACACTTAATAAGCCAAATTTGAATGTACCTATAATAAGTATTTGATAATGTACGTATGACGAACCAATTATTTACAATACAAACAGATTTTCCAAACTCCGAAAATATCCTCATGAAAAATAATCTCAAAGACAAACCGATTTATAATCTTATGAAAGTTTCCATCTATTGACCGACAAAAATGGTCTACCGCAGTATGGCTTACAAACTCATTAGTAATTCGTTTGCGAGCGTAGATAAACGTTACGTTAGAGAGAAGTCTTCAAAGAATAATCTCAAGTTACTACAATGTGTAAAACACGGGCTGCGGGAACTATGGAACAAGTTGTTAATTATTTTAAACCATATGCTTTGCGTACATGGATATAGTTTGAGATACGAATTCGTTCGCGAAATGATAATTAAATCTCTTCGTGTAGTTCCCGAAAGGGTGAAAAGTTTAAGGTGAGTTTTCTGCGCGCCTTGATGGAAGTTATTTTTTAATAGGAATAGTTGGACAAAAGCAGTCACGTTGTATGAGTTGTCTATCGATGGACATTATTATGGAAACAGAGTAGGTACCTACAATGTGCACGTTTGTTGGAATATTGACAAGCGTATTGAAAACTAATCACGAAACGTGGAGAAAGTTTTCGAGGTAATTGTTTGAAAGCGTAATGAACAAATGTAAGTAACCTACATTGAATTTTACAACAGATAAGGCTGACTTGACTAAGTAAAGATGTTGACATAGCTATCCCTAAAAAAAAGGATCACACGTAAAAAAAAAAACTCACAAAATCGTTACAGCACCAGCAATAATTTCCAAAAAATCAAACATCGTTTACCCTTTAGATGGTGGAATTAATTCGGTCGTATACGTTAAAACGGTTAAAACTTGCTAGAAATCAACTGGCCGAAAAATTGTGTGCTTTTTCGCCGTTCGGAGCTTTTAATCCTCGCGTGGTAATAATGAACCGTACACAGTTAGTACTAAAAACAAGATAAAAAAAGATTTTCTTTTCTATTCATTACCCGAATCAGTGGTACTCGACTTTTTGGTTTATTTTAATGAGATCCTATCTACACGTATCCGAATAACCTTTTTTTTTTTACTCTGGAAAAACTCGCCTCGTCCGATGACGTCACCAGTTTCTGCGTAACCTTCATGATGAAAATTTTGATCACCGTTTTGTTAACTTTTATCGATACTGTTGTTTTTCAATTACGGTAAAGTACGCCATTAACGCCGAAAATTTAATTATTTGATAATCTAAGAGGGCAAACGGTTTGCGAATTACCGCCCAAAAAAAAGCAAATAAAGATTCAAAGATAGCAACGTGATGTTCAATTTTCAGAATCGTGTTACGATTAAAATTCTCGTCTGGAGCTTTCACGTAATTTTATAAAAATTGTCCCAATTCTGGTGTACGAATCGACTTCTGTGCTTGTGGACACAATCGAATCACCACAGATATCTCAAACAAGCTCGGTTTTACTGGGTAACCAGCATCTTTCCTCTTCCAAATTACATATCGTGTTGGCAAATTGATTGTGACAACTTTAATCATGTATTTCCCTTGTATGAATTCGTGTAATGGATTAAAATCCTTTCCGTTGTGATAAACTGGGACGCGGTGGAGCTTAAATAATTTATTCCATGGAGGGAAGGAGAGATGAAAAATGATTCAGTTTTGTCCATTTCATCTATTGCGAAGGGGTGATAATCAAAAGGCTGACACATAATTACAAATTAAAAGTGCATTGGATTTTTAAATAGTGAGACAGTTGAAAGAGAATGGAAAATTTTCAGAAGGAATTTTTGGGATTCGATGACCTTTTCTGAGCGGAAAATTGGGAGAAAATTACCATGGTACCTACCTGATGCCTATCTGAGGTATCTAGGGCAAAAAGAAAAAAAACAATTGTTGAGTATTTTTTTTTCTATGGGTGGCCATTTTTTTAAGGAAGAATTTATCATTCCTCCTAAACACTTCACAATTTGACGATATTTGGTAAATACATAAAAAATTAACTGCAAAAGAGTTCTCTACTTCTCCTAAATTTTAATATTTTTCTGAATGTAACACAGATTTTTTATATTTAATTTTTGAGAAAATAAAACTGAGATGTGGAGAGAGGAGAAGAAAAAAATGATCAGATCGAATTATGTACTATGAAAACTAAAATTACCTCCCCCATTTCAATCAACAGCATTTTCTAAAAAAATTTTTATTAGAATTACATATTCTACATGAACTCAACCAAACAAAAAAACGTGTAATTTTTAATCTCATGGCATTCCCTTTCACTAGAAATTTTCAACTGAAGTTTATTCTCCTAACAAATGGAAAAACTTTGAAAACTGCCCATTCTTTTGAGACTTTTCTTATTAGGTAGATAAAGGAAGGACCGACCAATGGGATTTTTCAGTAAAAAGATCAAGGCAAAAAATTATCTTCAGTTTTTCAAAAAAAAAAAATGAATAGTAGGTACCTATGATCGGTAATACTTCATGGTCTGATTGAAATGCATAAAAATGGAATAGGAAAAAACTATTTTCTCGTCATTTTGAAATCCACACACAATTTTCTACCTACCTCCTTTCAATTTTCGAAAAAAGTGCCAATCACTTCCTGGACTGGGAATAATCAACGACGATTTTTTAAATCGTTAGATAAGCAACTGGGGGGAGGGATCTTTTGCACCTTTTTTTTCGAAAGTTGAAGAGATTGGAAGTTCCTTCTCGGGTTCAAAACAATCTCGTTAAAATTCTCCTCCTTTTATTTATTCAACCCTCAGATCTGCCAAATTTACATATCAAAATTTTTGGAAAGCTGAAAAAATGGGAACTTTTTTTTAGAAATTAAATACTTCTTGATACCTAGATATTTTTAATCAGAAGTATCACTGAACTATACTTTTTACCTTCATTCAATTTCTCAAACTTCGTAAAATTCCTTAAAAAAATAATTTTTTTTTCTCGGGCTAACATTTGGGAATGATTTCTCCATTTCTTACAAATAATTGAGATTATCTTCTTCAAAATAGAAAAAAAATGGAGGAATATGTGTAGACTAATTTTCAGAACAGAAGGATCTAATTGAAAATTCTTCCATTTTTTAAACAAATTTTTATAGGAAAAAAAAACACCGAAAAATTGACTTTTAAGAGTAGGTACCTAAGATCCTCTACTGAAAAACCAAATAAAGATAAAAATGGGGTGTAAGTAATGGTTTTTTTGGGGTATTTTTTTTTTTTGAAATCAAGTTTAAGAAAAACACAAACCCATATTTTTGTGATTTCAAACTGTTTTAAACAAATAATGAGCTTATTTTGCAGATGAATTTCAAGAGTGATTGTGCAAGGGTAAAGCGAAAAATGACATACCCCAATGGGTAAGTAAATTCCGAAATAATATGAGAATTGAAATTAAAATCAGAGGTTGTCTGTCTGAAGACGTATAAGATGCATTCGTTGCTCCTAGTATTCTACTGAAAATCAGGAAAATAATTAGGCAATCCATTTGGCTTACAAGTAATGTACCAACTCGAAGTAAAATTTTGGCCCCGAACAAAAAAAAGTCGAAAATCAACCATAAGAAAACTTCATATTTACAATTTCAGATGCTGAAGGACATTTTTTAAATTTTGTAAATTTTTGAAGTTTCAAAAGTTCCTCGTATAGCCTTGAAGAAATATGAAAACTTGATCTAAGCAACAAACAAAACTGAAATTGGGTATGTGCCCTATTTTCACCCCCTCCCCAATTAATTGTAAGCTGTTTCAAGATGTTTCGGAGTCTCAAGAAAATTTTGAAATTTTTCAGCACTGAAAAAATGCTCATAAAAATCGTTTATGTGAACTTTGGCACTTGTAATCACGAATTCCAAATTTTAGTGACTCATTTGTTCGAATAAAGAAATTTTTTTCTAAATTTGCGACTACGAATTTAAATTAATATTTTTGGATGGAAAATTTATAATTTTTTTCAAAAAAATTTGTTGTTCAGTATAACAAATCTGATCTCAATGGTGAAAATTTAGGAAATTTGTTCTTCAATCGATTAAATAGATCACCAATATTAGTAATCCGCGATAACAGTTGCTGAAGTGCACATGAGACATTTTTATAGGATTTTTTTTCAGCACTGAAAAATTTCAAAATTTTCTTGTGGCTCCAAAACGTTTCGAAACCACTTTCGATCGATTCGGCAGATTAAAATAAGGATAGGTACCTATCAAATTTCAGTTTTTTTCTTTGCTTCGGTCGAATTTTCATATTTTTGCAGGACTGTGAATGAGTCAAGTACCTACATATGTAGATACTAGGTACCTACTTAATTTTTAAATTTCAAAAATTCGTCAAAATTTGAGAAATATTTTTCAGTATCTGAAATTTTAGATATGGGGTTCTTTTATGACCGGTGTAAGTACTTTCAATTTTTCTTGTTTGGGCTCAAACTTACGCTTTAAGTTTAAAAACCTCCCTTATTGGATCATATTCACAAATATTGGTTTCGTTAATTTTGCATGCATTCAACGGCATCATCAAAAAAACGTCATTTAATTCGGCCTCCGATCAAATTCGAGGATAAATCAACTTCGAAGATTCAATTATCATAAAAAAAACTTAATTCTTTGAAGACATCTTGAATCATAAACCAATGAGCTGTTTCGAAAGCAAATTCCTCCACAAGAAAAATAGCAATCAGTCTCCCTTATCGATTAAAAATCCCAACACCCTATCTTCGCCAGTTGATAAATAGCAAGACACGGCACATAAGAGATGCGGTTAACTACACACAACGAAAATAACAATGAAAGTTAACAATGCAATTTTACGAAGCTCGCTAGCATATAGGACGCGAGGATAAGGCGCTAGACGCAGGGTACACGGTTGGAGCTCTTCAGCATACACGAATATTACACACATCATTAAATATAATCGCCTTTTATTAATTTCTATCACGTTGATGACGAAGACGATAACGCTATTGATATTTAGACTGCTGCATACTGAATATATTATAATCTATATATTTTGTAACGGTAGGTAGCATACCACACAGTTCAGGTGTTATTATTGAGTGGGGGCAGCCAGCTATTAATGGGAGCTAAACAGATTATATTCGCTTTGCTAATGGCCAACAGTAGCCGGAATTTTGCGCCATCGGATTAACATTAACCTCTTGGTCGGGAGCGTTTCTGGACGAACACTCTATTCTGTTCAGATTAAAATAACCCTTCCTTTTCCTCTCACTTAAACAATTTAACCTTTTATAACCCTGGCAACCCTTCGTTTTCAGTCTTTTATACAGATAAAACGATGGACCCTATTTTATGTTGCAAATCGGGATTTATATTTGGCAAGATAATAACGATAGAACATTAATAGCTTGTAGACAATAAAAAGATGTTTTTGTTTAAATTTGGTAATTTGTTTACAATGTAGTACACCAAGTTTAAGGCCATTATAAGCTGAAATATTTTCACATCCTCGTACGACGTGTTTTTATCACCTTAATTACAAAAATATTCCCACATAAGCGGATTCTAATCAAAAATTTCCAGCCTACGAGTCTTCCGGTCTGCATATAAGTAAAGAAACACTTCGTTGCACTAATAAACGGTCCGGTATCAAATACGATTCCGCCAAAGGTAAATTAAACCACTCGTAATACCAACAATCAACAGGTTACACGAGTACGAAATTTCAAACTGACCAAAAACTTTCCTCCAACAGCTTTTTAATTGCACCAGCGTCGACAATACGTATACAATCAACTAGTCCCGTCGAAATACACTTTCAACGACCTGATAAATTATAATAAACGATTCAAAACACGTGATTCGATCGACAGCAATAAAAATGCCCGACGAGGAAAAAAAAAAGTTGACAAAAAAGTTTCCATTTTCCTCACACAGCCTCGTACACAAAGAATATCGTAGGTATCGCACAATATGCAACTAGAGAAATTTTAATTTGTCATTCTGCGTAGAATGCAGCTAAAGCAAAAACAAAGTGTTTCCAGACCGAAACAGTATCCGGCGTTATTAAAAAAAAAAGGGTCCACTCCATGGGGTATTTAAATCGCTTTAGGTTTTCAATGAGATCCTGCGAGCCATTTTTTCGCTGTCACCATTACCTTTCAGATATTGCCGGTCGCTTTAATCTTTCCTATTATTACCATTGCGCTCTCCAACTTATTTCACTTAACGAATTTAAATCGTTAAATTTGCCTGCTGCCTGGCTGCCTTTTTTTTTTTTTCACCCGGCAAAACTTTTGTTAAGATCGAGTTGAGTGTATAAATTAGATTGGCGCTTTTCACTTTTTTTTTTCTTCTTGGTGATTTGTTGAATCGCGAGTGAAAACGAAATGCGTAAAATCATTTAATATCGAGATGAAAGTACTTTACATTGATCGGCGTCTCAATAGGGGTTTTTCTCATTATAGATGGAAATAATTGATGGTAAAAAATTGGCATATTTTTATTCTCGGAATTTTACACGTGTGAGGATTTAATGTCATCTACCCTCGATCGAGTCTATTTCGATTAAAAAAAAATTAAATTTGAAAAGAACTGGGAAAAGAAGATAAGAGAAACGGAGCCCTCTTTTTTCAAATACCATACTGCGTAGGTATACGCGTACAATTGTACTATACATGATGAAAACTTGTTTCTTGTAATTTGAGGGTGAAGTATTATACCAGAAAAAAAAAAAAACGTAGCTGAGGATCAGTAAAGAGAGGGGAGTGCCATCAGATACGGTCTGTTGACACTGGATCACTTCTATAAAAGTATCCGGGGATTAGACAAGCCCACACAATTAAGATGATTAATGCTTGGCAGTGTTACAGTCGTACAACTTTCTCGAGAAGTGCCCACTCCAAATGATTTGCACATGTAAGGACTTTCTGCAGCAGACGATGTAGGGATGGCAATTGGATGTGAGTGCATTTAATGTAATAACAAAAAAGGTTCGAAGAGTTGCATTATTTCATTGGGTGGAACTGAGTTTGATATGCAAAAATAACGAAAGGGTGGTTTTAAAATTTACAGATTATGGGACAAGGGCTGTGAAGTAGGATGATCAAAAGTAGATCTGTATTTTTAGGTCATTGGAAAAATATGTAATGATAAAGGGGTTGAAAAATAAGTGTGAAAATTTTTACTTAATCTCATTGTACCAATTTTTTTTAGTGTTTTTCATAACTTTGAAAACTATTTTTCGAATCCCTAAAAATAGAATTTATCATTTTTAAATTTTAATGTATTTCTGGTGTGGCCGAGGAGGAAAAAGGGTGTCAAAAATGAATGAATGATAGGTTCCAGCAGCTCCTAAAGTTGATTTTGGGAGAGTTATGGAGGTTCGAATTTCGGAAAAATGTTCAATTTTTTTATAGGTAGGTATTTTTAATTTTTTATATGTAACGTACGAGTGAAAATTCACCCCCAAGGTGATATATATTTTGTCATTTTGACCATCGTCAGAATCGCACAATTGCCAAAATCAACAAAATTATTTGATTTTCAACGAAACTTTGCTGACTTTCCAAAGATATCTATTAATCTTTCAAAGAATTTTATTAATTTTTGAAAAATTTCACCAATTTTCAAAAATTTACATTGATTTTCAAAAAATTACATTGATTTTCAAAGAATTTCACTGATCAACTTTCAAAGAATTCTAGATATTTTGCCAATTTTGTTTGCTTTCGGTGAATTTTTTCAGTGATTTACTTATGACTTTGCTACAATTCTGACTATTTTCCAGCGATTTTCGATAATTTTCACTGATTAATAAATGAGAAAGTACAGATCCAGGCGACTACAATATCTGAAGGCGATCTATACCACGAGGACAGTTCGTGGTATAAAAGTCATCTTCCAAAGGCCATGGCGGCGAGTTATTCTAATTTTTGTAATTTTTTCGGTGTGTTAGGCGATTTTCAAAAATTCAAACCCCATAACTTCCTTCCCCTCCATGCTACTTTAGGGGCTGAAATTTTATATAGGGAAAATTCTTGTTATGCTGTACTGGCCTGAATTTGTTTTAGGGGAGGGGGGCAAACTTTGTAGGTCTTGTGTCAATCTATGGTCATTTTCGCTCAAACCCCAACTGCGACCTTAATGCAGTAAAGAGAGGGAAATGGAAGCAAATGTTTGAAAAAAATCATCACTTGAAAAATTTTAAAGAAACTTTAGTTTTTCTTGAATTTATTTTTATGTTTTTTTTTATTCCGAGAGCGTGGTCTCTTAAAAAAAAATCGCATCAAAAATTAAAAAATTCAATTTTCTAATTTTTAAAAATTTTAACCTCCAGTGGTGTAACATATTTGTGCATCAGTGTCAATATTTTATTCTCCCTAAAAACTTTGAAAAAATATTAATATTGGTTCATAAACTTAGAATTCGATCATAATGTCTTAAAAATGTAACTCTTTTTTTGCTTCAATGGATCATTAAAAAAATTTTAAACTCACCACCAGGTAGGAAAATTCATTTGAAAAAGTCAAATTTTCGTCGGAATTCTTAGAAATTTTATTTAAAAATGAACTTGTCGCCAATGATTTTTTGAGAAAACCTCATTGATCTTTTAAAAAAGGATTGAAAAACCTTTGAAATTATTCAATTCATTTTCCCCTTTTCTTTTCCACTATCATATCCTGAAATAAAGATTTTTTAAATTCATTTTTAAAAAATCAAATCAAAATTATCATTCCTTTCCCTTTCTCTATGCCTATGATGCTTCATTAAATTTTTTGGTTCATAAATCACTTCAGAAATTAATTCAGGAAACATTTTTATTTTCAAACATTGCAAGTATTATTCTTTTGATTTATATGGAGCAGTTTATCTAAGTATTTAATTTCTTTCGTTTTTTTTTTTTTTTTTTTTTTATTGATTTTTAATAAAATTTTGGCACGAGAGGCCTAAAAAAAAAAAGAATTTCAGGAGAAAATTTGTTACTAACTTAGATTTTTCTCATAAAATTTGATATTACATTTGGAAAATTCTACATTTTTTCATTGATTACATATATAGGTATTTTCAAAATTTTGTATCTGTTTTAATTTAAGGCGAACTAAAATTGGCTTATTGAAGTAAGTAAATTTTTCAACTAGGATGAAATTTTTAAAGATTTTTCTTTCCCAAAAATACAATTTTTTATCATTTTTTGAAGAAGTAGTGAAAGTTTCAGATTATTTAAATTCTGTAGACTTTTCCAGATTTTATGAAAAATTAAAAAAAATTAGAATTATTTTTGCACTAATGGAATAATTTTTTTTTCAAATTTTACCAACTTTCAAGTTCTAAAACAACTAATTTATTAAATTTTATACTGGTTCACGCACTTGTTAATTTAAAAGAAAAAATTATTGAATTGTTACTTAATTGAATTTGTTTTTTGCAGATGTTCAACGTGCGACGGATACAATGATATTCGTTTAGTCGCCTTGTCGCTGGGCAAATCAGGAGATGGAGCTATTGGTGCTCGCAAATATTCTAACACTCATTACCTCCTTAGTATATGGTAAGTAAACAACAAATCTTATAATTTCCAACCCTTTCAACCCCGCTGAGAATTTTCTCAATTTTTAAATATATTTCTGACCTCTTTTCTTCTCAAGAGAACGTAAAAATTCTTCTAACGGATGCCAGCAAGGGCCAAGGTCGTTTCAAAATATCCGAAACTTTCCGAAATTATACTTACCTTGAAAAAAAAAAATAGCGAGCTCGTAATATTAAATTTTGAACGAAATTTTCTCTAAGATGCTCCCATTACAAAGCTGGGAAATCATCGAAACCCTAAAACCAGCCGGCATCGAGGTAAAATCAATTTTGAATTTGTAAAATGCACATAAAAAATTTCCAGAATGCATAAAATTTTTTTACGCTTGGTTTTACTGCGATTAAATCGCATTATAAATTGTATTAGGAGTTAAAATGCGCAACGAAGAAAGCTTTTAAGCGTTTGAAAACTTATGACGAAAACATCTCAACGCGGATATTGATAAATGCGCTTACAAACGCCGCGCTATCGTCATTGTATAAAAAACAAACCAGATTCATAAATTCATTTTTCATTCAACTTTATTCCTCGAATATAGTTTTATGGATGTAGCGGTTTGTGGAATGGAAAAAAAACTTAGATTTCCCATCCAACTTTTGTAAGTTTTCTTCTCCTTATGTGAAACTTATCCTTACACAAAACGCATTCGTATCTATAGTTTTATGTTTGTGGAATTTCGAAAGGTTTTATGCTACATTCAATGTTTCTAAATCCAAATATGTGATTCTGATGTAATTAGGATACAGAGGGAGAATTTTAATGGTTTATTCGTAGTAGAAATACTTGATGATCGACTAACCTTGCAAGCTGCATTTCTCTTATCTCCTTCCACACGATAGAACCCTTTTTGAAATTCGTTGCATTGTTTGGAAAAAGATTTATTAAAAAGGTCTCCTGGAGGCGGTGATAGTTTGTGAAGATCTAGCTGGGTTAATGGTGAATTTCATCGAGATGAGTGTTTTTAAATTTCTTCCATTCAAGGTGATGCTAAGTAGGGCTCAATAATTTCGACGGTGTTTATTTTGCAAAGTTTTTTTTTATGGTGGGTATTGTAGGTGGTTTGTTCTGTCGTCGTTGTCTCGAGATGATGAAAATTTCGCGGGGGTTTAACAATAGGGATCACTTCACTGTTTATTTCATGAATACGTAATGTACATACCACGATTCGAGTATCTAGATAATGTTATGATGTAAATTGATTAAATGAGTAATGAAGGGTAATCAGATCCTTTGAGGATGGTCCATCCTTTGGGAATCTTGTTTTGGATTTTAAAAGCATCAACCCTTTTAATCTAATCTTGATGATCAATTTTTAAAATTCAAAAAGATTACATTTCAAATGACCAAAGTATTCTTTTTTCTCCCTTTTTTCTGCGAAAATTGTGAAATTTTAAATCCACTTTAATTTTGAAAAATTATTAGAAATTATTTTTTATTCAATTTGATCTTTTGAAAAATAATCAAAAGTATTTGGCCACAGAAAGGCAAAAACACGCCTGCCATCGATCGTAACAAACATCGAAAACACATCTGCTCGACAAAAACAAAAAAATAATACCATTTGAAAATTAATTTAAAAATAATAAAACTCGTGAAAGAAACAGGCATTGACTTTAAGTAGGTATAGTAATTAAAGAAACGTCGAGACGACTCTCTCTTAAGGGGTTTCTTTTCGTTTTTGAAATTACGTCATCGAATTAAAATAATTCCGTGACCTTCCTCAAGATGAATTCTGACAAGAAATTAAAGCGCGGGGAATTTAAGCTGCTTGAGTCATTTTCTTTAGTGTGCGATTAATGGTAAAAATTTCAAATTCGCCTCGACTTTTTTATACGAAATAAAACCACTGAAATGGAAAAGGACTCGAGTATTTTCAAACGAAATTCGGCGTTAAATTCACCCTGGAGATGAGCGAGTTGATTATTTTTGGCGCAAAATCATTAACAGCAGTACTTTCTGCTCGAAGGAAAAATCTTACCCACGTGTCTATCATTGAGACAAAATTAAATGTACGAATGGGAGGAAAAACAAGGCGAGGGGATCGTTTGCGAGTGCACTAGCATAAAAAATTATTAGTTATTTTATTTATTTTTCTACGAATCGGATTAAATTTCGTCGAATTACCTCGTCCGGGCAGGGTGCAAGTTTTTCGATATTTTCCAATCGAATGGGTCGCAAAATTGGCTCTAAAAGGAGCGAAACTGCTCGTTGCATTGCACTCGGTACGTAATTCTATAATAATTCAAAATGGTGAATAATTTTCAATGGCAGCTGAGGTGTAAATGGAGTTAAATAAAATTTTTGGAACAGGTTAGAAAGTTTATACACGACGAAGAGTATAGTAATATACCAACGGTGAATGAACATCTACAAATGAGAGATAACTAAATGGGCTGAGACTTAATTCACGAAGTTATTATGCGATTGTATCAATATCATCTTAAGAGGGTTAATTATGGCGGGTTACCATTGGGGTGAAGTTTGCCATTTGAAATGAAAGGTGTGGGTTATGTTTCAGTCTTAGTAGAATTAATTGTTCTATATTCTCACGCCGACGATTAAACTCGTACCGGAGTGTGCACCTTACCGATTAAACTTTCCTTCGTTTAGGTATTCAAATAAACCGACGCCCAACTCACGCACAAAAATTTTCGCGCTGCAGTCGTTAATTTTCAATTGCGTTGCCCTCTCTTGCGCCGAATATTACGTATAACGTCTGTTGCGCGCGAATATTTTTTTGGCACTGTTTAGTGGCGATTTTCGTTAAATATTTTCAAGGTCTTTTCTTTATTCTTTTTCAAGTACATAGATGGAGTCGTATTGAATGTTTTTTGTGTTTTTTTCTACTCTATTGACTGATCCAGAAGAATAACTTTTATTTTCTCATTAAATGAAGTGATTTCCGATAATTTTTTTCGATGATATTCGAATCGAAAAAATATCTTTAAAGGTTGAAAAAATGTATTTTGCAGCTAATTTCGAAATCTTCTCGAATTCTTGAGGCGTTCAAGTTTTCAAAATGAAATGTTGAAAATTTTCAGTATAAATGAGCATATTTTTATTACCCAAAAAATCCATTTGAATTATTCCCCCACTTTCTTTTGAATGTAAAAAAAAAAAACGAAATAATTTTATGATGTTTCTAAATTCATGGAAATGAGGCGATTTTTTTTGAGATACCTACCTTACATTAACACCAATTCAGACAGGAATTAATGCTGAAGTACGCCCATAACTGGAGGTACCTATCTATCAAAATTGAAATTTAAAAAAAATATATTAGGTATGTGACCGTGCAGTGTACACAAAGAAACAGTCTAAGTGGACCAAAATAACTTTTTGAAAGAAAAAATTTCAAGTTCTACTGACTCGTTAGTTTAGAAGTTTTCTTTGTTAAAAAATTTTAAACCCATTTTTGTGGTAAATTAATGCACTATTATGAAATTTTGATGGGGTTTGAAGGTTTTCGAGATACAACAACCAGCTCATTTAAATTTTGAAGATTTTTTACATAAGAATTCACGAAATTGTGAATTATCCAAACTTGACACACTAAATGTGTTTCTTTGTATCGAGCCACCTTATGTACATTAGTAAAAAATACTTTATAATTTTAATATTCATGTAAAATTTGATACTTTTCTTTAAACAATTTTCCAATTTGACTCTTTAAAAATTAATGATGCAGAATTATTGCAGATATCATACCATACCTACAGTAGAAATTGAAACATTTAAAAGCAGAGGGGTTTTCAATTTTTCTCGCTCAAAACATTATTTACCTAATCCAAAAAAAAGTGATCAAATTATTAAATTTTTCAGAAATTGAGTATTTTTTTATTACAACTTTTTTAACTAAGTAAAAATAATTTTTTTTACCATGTTCAGATTTTGATGGGCAATTGGTTTCTCAACCTCCTCTCTTCTATTGAATTATTTCAATGTAAGTATATAATTGCACTATGCTCATTTGAATTCCTCTCAATTTTTTTTTAAATTTTGGAAGAGCGTTTAATATGTATCATTTTCAAGTTTATGTTTACTTTTTTTGAAATTTCAACATTAAAAATTTCCAATTTTGAAAATAATTATTATCTCATTGGTTTTTCATCATTTCAAACCTTGTTTAGTTTTTAGTTCTATTGAAAATAAAATTTTTGATATTTCAAATGTTTTTATGTTTTCAATTTAAAAAAATCTTCCGTATAACGTGATGATTACGATCACTGAAGATTCAAATTCAACTATACCTACGTAGCACCTATATCTGAAATTCGAAAATGAAAATTATTTGCATTAGAGACCTTGCACAAAGAAACTCACCCAATTTGCAAAAACAAACTTTATTGAAAAAAGCTATTCAAGTTTTGCCTTTAAAATATTGTTAAAAACCCGATCTAACAACCAGCTCATGTGAATTTCGAGGATTTTTTTTACAAGGGCCCGAGAAAAAGTGAACTACCTAAATTTGACACACTTGATGAGTTTTTTTGAGCAAGGTAACATTTTTAAATTTTTAAAATTTCTTTATAGATTTTATGTAAGTTAGTAGGTATAGTTAGGTAGGTACAATTTTTCAAAATTTTTCAAAAATTTAATTCGTGGTTTAATATTCTATACTTATTTGTTTTGAAAATTTCAACGAATCGAGGAAGAAGAAAGTGTAATGAATTTTTTCTCAAAATTTAGTCTTTCTTCAGTATCGAATTTTTTCAAATTCCAAAAACGAACGGAATCTTATAAAAATTACTATTCACAAAAAAATTCAAAAATCAGCTTTGAAATGAATCTTCTCAAAAAGTTCTAAGATTATTTTGAATTGTTTACCTACTCAATACCATAAAATTCTGTACTTGTAAGTAAATTAAGTTTTTCATTTTCAAAATGATGATAAAATTCCAAACAATTATATTTTCTAGATAACTAAGATCGTACCCACTGTCTTAAAACCAACTTCAATCGATCCAGAAAGTCGAAAATAGGGTTTATATCAAATTTCAGCCACCTTTTCCCGTTGATTATACCTATAAAATTTTTGATATTTCACTGAAAAAACAATTTTAAAACTTCAAAAATTTGTCAAAACGAAAAATAAATTTCAGTGTCCAACATTTCAAATACCTACCTACCTCTTATTTTTGTTTTGGCTCAAAATTTCACTGCGTAATTGGATATCAAATATCAGCCTCGAGGGTAGTCAATTTTTAAAAAATTTCACGCATTTTCTTAACCGCAATTGAAGTAGGTACATGAACATTTTTAGAAAAAAAAAAAAATGTATTCATTTTTTTTTCTTTAAATCAAAGTGGGTAGGTATATTTAAAAATTGGTCTGCGGCAAGTTTTTTCGCTTCTTTTAGACGCAAAATCGAAATTTGAATGGAGAATGGAAACATCCTGCAAAAGTCTTGTCCTTTGATTTTCAGATTCTGTTGAACACCTTCGCAAAAAGTGCAACCTCATTCCTCCTCCTCCCCCCTTGGTAATAATCAGGGCGTATTCTATGAAAATTTTGAAGCTACACAATCATAGTTTCATTGAAAACTTTTTTTGCGTTTTACTGCTCTCATAATTAAGGGGGAAAGCTCAAAATTCCAGGAAAAATATGGGGGAATGGTCAAATTTTAAATCAGTCATTTTCTAGTGATTTTTCAGTCAAAATATTAATTTTTTTGGAAATTTTGGAACCGATAGAGAAATCAAGAGATTTTTTCAAAAAGATCTGTGAAAAATCATCAGTTTTCAAAATAAAATGAACAAACTTAATGTTGTCACCTCACATAATTTTGCGAAATTTTTGTCATACTTTTTTGTCGTTTGAGATGCGTTTGAGTATGTCAAAAATTGTTGGAATATTCAAATTTTTTAAACTGCCGTACGGCTGCACAAAATGTGCGGAGCTGTACGTTAGAATACGCGCTGGTAATAATCATTTTATGAATAGTTTCAATCGAAACTTCCAGACAATATGTCTATACCAATGCAAGAAAAAGACAGAATTAAAATAAAATCGTCCCCTTTTCCCTTGCTTCCAAAATAATTATAAATTTATTCCTTTGAAAGAGAAAAATTGAGCAGAATTCAGAAAATTTGCGGTAATAACGACCTTCATCCCTAGGAAAATTTTGCATTTCAAGTAAAAAATTGTAAAAAATTTGACATTAGCCCTTTCATCTTGAAATTGGTAATACCAATTTCCATTCTATTTTGGCATGTAGGTATAATCTTATAGAAAACAATGAAACCATTGATAGTCAGACCATCGCAAAATAATCTATCTATTTCTACCACGAAAATTTTCCCAAGGTTAGCAAAGTACGTAGATAAATCTCATTCGACAACTTTATATGCAAGACCTATCAACCATCAAAATATAACACTGACGGTAAACTTTCCACCAGCCTATAATTAACGTTACAAAATTCGGTTTTCGGTTCAAGGTTCAACGACTCAGCAGTGAATCCTTAATCACACATAAAAGGTGTCTGTGTCTACGTCTATAGCACCGTTAATGATTAAAAATACTCCTTCTGAGAATATACTTCACTCGTTTAGCAATCAAAATAACTCTACCATCTCTTAATATTCATCTAATAAGATATCTGCACTTCGCACTCAGCTCAGATCCCATTACCCACCTCGAACTAGATTACCATCTTGCAACTCCATCGCATCCAGAAAGAAAACGCACAGCACACAAACAACCTAATCAGATTACTAGCATCAGATTTAAATACGTATAAACGACTGAACAGCGAGTTAAAGAAAACTACACGCGGCGTTTTAATTTTTCCAAAAGGCGCATCGCGGCTCGTACTCTTTTGTAAATATTAATGCAAAGGCGACGACGAAATGAATTAATCTGCAAATGGTGTAGGTATTTATACATGTACACAATAGTACCCTTATAAAATGCTGTAAACGGTTAACATTCGTGTCGATTTTCTCACTTAAGTGGAGAGATTATAAGCGAAAGCAACGTAGGATTAAAGAATAAAGAGTACGTTAAATAAAACACAACTCCGAATTTATCGCTTTAATACGCAAGAAAATGTAAACTCGAAACCGTGTATTGTTTTTGGTACCTAACCTACCTACCTTTTTTTTTTATATCGTTCTCTTTTTTTTTCATGTTTGGATATTAAGGCAAAAAGCTTCACTTATACTATTCAAGGCGGTCTCCACAAACAGTATCAAAGATTCAACAGCAGAAAAAAAGCCATTACGTGTGAAAAGTACGGACTTTGTAACATTTTTCTCCAAAGTACCACTTACAAATGTTCGAGTGTTTTCGCCATTCGGCTGCCTTTCGATAGTGTGTATTTTCGAATATGAAAATAACATATTTTATACCAATTCCCGGTCTCCTCGAAGGGGTACTTTTATTCTATGAAATCCCCATCATCGGAGTATTTTTCTTGAATAAAACCGGCTTCTGTGCTTGGTCATCCGCGAATAAGCCTTTTAATTAGTAAAAGCCCGAGAAGGGGGAGGCCTAAACGATCATTTGGATTTTTCAAGCGTCATTTGTACACCGTACGTATCTAAATTGGACGATGAATTCACCATTATAGATTTTTTTTTCGTGTTTTTAATTACGTATAAGAGCGAGCAATAGTAGGAATGTGGTAAAAAACGGTTTTGGTTTTCAGAATTTACTCAGGCTATAAAATGTAAATCGATGAAATTGGAGTGTTTTTTGCCCCACGTGAAAGTGCCAGTTTGGGACAAAAACGCCTGCTTGGCTTTTTAATTGGAAATTAATGGATAACAGTTTTTAGATTTTTTTAGAGGGATTGGAAATGATGGCCACCGTATGTCTGCTGAGACTGAATTTAAAAAAGAGGGGACGTCGAATTAGCATTAATTCGAGTCAGGGGTGGACAGAGGTAAAGTCGTTGAGGAGGGAGACAGCAACAAGAATATGGAATGGTACAATAACGAAAGTAATTCTCGAGTAAATACCATTGCACTGTTCAATAAATCCTGTAAAAGGAAAGTTGGCGAAAGTGGTAAGAAGAACCGCAAAGTTAAGCCTCTCTCAAAACGTTAAGAACATAACACGGCGAGCTTTAACTTGTAGGTAAATCAGTTGGTTCGTTTTAAACAAAACACCGGCGTCGATTCTGCATCGTACGTTTTACCTTTTCTACATTTGGCTGCGAAAATTCGGTTATCGAGTTTCTTATACTTATTTGTTGGGATTTTTCGTCGCTACCGATCGTGTATTTGTCGTCGTCTTCGACGAATCGAATAATATTTTTATTGAAGCTTCTGCTACATACGGGCGCAACGTTTGCTAACAAATAAATAAGATAAAGTACACGACTTGAATAATATTCCGGCGTACGTTTTATCTGTTAGTTATCTTTTTACTTTGCTCGGTAATTTAAATCCTATTGAAGTTACATTTACATTTGTAGCTACGACGAATGAAATGTTTGAAGTTCGACGATTTCATTCCGTCGGTACACGTGAATTCTTAATGAAGTCGCAAACTTTTTAAGTTCATTGGTCATACGAACACTCTACATTACAAAAGAAAAGCCAACTGGGGCTCTGTGTGTCTGGGTTTTTGTCTCTTTCTCTAACGTGCTTTACAAATAATTGAACGACTTTTCTCTGTGAAGTAGAGGAAAGGAAAAAAAATATGGCCAAAACGATTTTATCCAATTTATACAACCGGCTCGGATACCGAAAGAAAAAGCCAACTGTACGATAAATACAAACCATCTCGTATTAAGTTTCACTTTTTATTTCATTGCCACCACCGGACTCGAAAGAATCTTACATTATTGTTCTTTCACCACGCTGAATTGCTGTATCGAAAGTGTGTACGTACAACGAAGTATGACGCGTTTCGAAATAAGAAAATAACTGAAAAATGTACTTAATATTTTTAGCTTTTCAGAGAACGAAACGTTTTATAAATTTGCGAATGAATATTACCGAATGACAAACTTTTTAATGATACAGATTTACAAGTGTTTTTCATTCTTGAAATTGCTGCTCGTTTTAACCGAAATTTTTTTTCGTTTTCTATCTCTCTCGATTTTGTTACGATGAAAATATTTTAATTTTTTCCATTTACAGGGTGAGTCGGAGTAAATTCCTAATTTTTTGAAAACGCGGATCGAATATTGCGTGAGGTTGGGAAATTTATTTTTTTTTGCTATTTCGAACGGTTGCAATTTTTTTCATGAGCGTAAGTGTGGGAGAAAGAGAGAAGATAGGGAAGTGAGTTGAGATGAGAAATAGGGTGAAATCTGATTCCATCCTGTACGCGAGTCGAATGAAATGATGGAAAATCTTTCGGGGAGAATCTTGAGGGAAATGAATTTCATTTTACGAAAAAAAAATTGGAAGGTGGATGTATCGCAGCTTTGGAGATTTTTTTAAATTATAAGCAACTGAACCAAAAGCTTCCCTTCAATTTGTTTGTGTTACTTACTGAAAAAAACGAAACCGCACATGTATTCAGAAATTTTCATTTTCATTTTTTTTTGGGGGACGTGGAAAAAAATTATACTTAAGGGTAATGAACCAAGAACTCAGCAATAATGTAAGAAAAAAAACTACCATATTAAAAGAAGAGAGAGAGAAAAAAACAGTGAGGGAGGAGAAGGAAAATAAAAATTGGAATTCTGACGCAGATTGAATTTTTTCAATTTTCATGTCCGTCATCTTAAGGAATAATACAAATCAATATCCAGGTGCTTAACATACTTTTATATGAGACTGGATAGCCTCTCAGTTCCTCTAAAAGAACACCAATCATACCTAATTTTGAGTGAAAACCATATAACAGAATTCTTTTTTTTTGCCCTTGAAAGAGAATTTCTCTAGGTTGATAGAGTCAGCAAACCTTTTTTTCTTAACAACGCTGAAATGTCTCCCACCAGTTTTTTTCACAAGTTTGAAAATTTTTATTTTGAAAAAATATTTTCTCAGTCAATACTGAAATTTTAATCTTCAATTTTTTAGTGGGTCTAAATTTCTTTCATTTCGAATAAAATGTTTTCTGAACAATGAAATTTCTCCCTCCAATAATTTTCCAGAAAATTTCAACAAAAAAAATAAACAACAACTGTAAAAAATTGCAAATTTCACTTCCAATGTTTCAAAAAATAATCCGAACATTTTCAAATTTTTTGTAATTTTTTTGCTGGCAGTGTTTCATGTAATAATATACGTACCTAGTTATTTTTAGGAAAAAAAATTGTGCCTTTAAACCTTCATTTCAAAAAGGGTGGTTCAAAATTTACAAAAGAACTTCGAATTTTGAAAAAATTCTTAGGATTTCTCCGAACTTCTAAAATCAACCTGAAAAAAAACACGAAATTTTTTCCTAAATTTTGCAGAAACGTGAAAAAAATGAAAAAATTTAGAAAAAACTATTTTGGTCTCTCCCTCCCCCCCCCCCCCTACAAAAAAATACTTGCATTAAGACCATTAAGACCAAGAGTCTAGTTGACCCTTTGGGGTGGAAGCGATCGAAATCGGGTTCAAGGGCAGATTCAGCGTACTAGTCCGACTATACTCTTTCAAGGGTTATTTTATTCCCCACCAGGAAATTATATATTTTTAAATCAAAAACAATTTAACCTTTAAAAATAAAATTGTTTCAAAGCTTTGCCCGAGCATGCATTTAAGCTTGGTGTAGAAAATTTTGAAAGGTTGTAAGAAAAATGGCTTCCATTTACCACTGCACGTGCATTTTTCTAATATTTTTGGCTTCCTCGTTCATTTTTTATCCCCTCTCAATGAAAAAATTCGAATGCTTGTGTTTGCAGTTTAATGAAGGTATTGGATTCTTTTTACCTTTCTCTCAATATAACTAAGAAAAAAGGAAGGCAAAAAGAATAAGCACCTTGCCCAGCTGGAAAAAATATTACAATCGTATTTTTAAATAAGTTCAGTGAATTGAAAATTTTCAATTTATTTGAATTTCTGTCCATTTTTGAAGAATTGGCGCCTCTTGCACGATCGAAAACCCGATTTTATTAATTTTTCATTTAACGAGCTTTTCCGAAGGTCACATTTTTCGCATTATTGTCATTTTCTAATTTGTCATAAAATTTCAGTTTTTTTAATCGACCAGCTTTATAACCAGATTTTCAACTCTGGAACAAGCATAATGCATTTTTTTTTACGCACGAACCAGCACGAACAATCAATTCATCTGTGTCGTGTTATCTAAGTTGCCTAAGTGATTCGCCGTGAATACACGACGAACGCGTATTCACGGCGAACTGGTTAGGCAATTCTATTAACATAATTTTTTTCTTCGGTTCAATTTGCTGTTTACAAGCGAAATACGTAATATTACGAATCCTCCTGAAAATCGCGACTGAGATTCGATCTTTTTCTTCAACTATTCGATCCATTTTCTGCTCCCATGCTTTATTTCCATGCTTTTGTGGTGTAAAGGAGCTTAAGGGGGGTAAAGCCAAAAGCTGTCCGGCCAGGAGAGCACACGAAAAGTTTAGAGACCACAGGGTCGAGGGGTGAAGAGCAACCTCTTCTCACATAAGCCAAACTTGTATGAAATACATACGTCGAATTGAGGAGGTTTAGTGTGATTTTTACAAACTAGATAAGAGGTGAAAAGAGTCAACGTAAGGTATCTTCTTTCCACAATATCTAGCGGCAAAGACAACCAAAGTTGCAAAGGCTTCTTCTACCTACCTATTCGCGCATCACATCCAGATAGGATAAAAATCGATGCGGATAAAAACCTACGAATAGATAAGTAGTAGAAGAGTTCGCCACATCAAACGATGTACTTCGGCTTGATTCAATACAGATACCTATCTAAATACTCGAACCTAATATCGAAATACTCGAATCAAATACCTATCTAGATACCTATATTGTACTGGTAAGTAGGATAACCTACTACCGTCTAAATGCCCTAAGTATAAAACTATTTTGGGGCGAAGCTGTACGCAAATACTCAATACTTTTACCTAATTATTCAACCCATTGATACTTTGAACTTTACCTTGATCCGACTACCATTTTAGGCTTCTAGCCAACCATCATCAATTTACCTTGATTCAGCATACTAGATCAAAAACTCGAAAACGGCTCATAACGAACCAAAACGATCTTTTATTACACGAAAAAAATCAAACATAAAAAGTACTTGGTCAGAGACCATACGAAATGCAAAAATAAAGTCACATTACGAACACACGAAAATACTAGATATTAGAAAAAATAACCATACAGGTTAAAAACGGCTTACAACATACAAGGTAAAAATAGATATCGGAACAACCATCCAATACGAAAGATAATTACATAACAACCTTCTTACTTGAAAGTTTTAACTGGAATAAAAACTACCTACTCGATAACGAAAATAAAATGTAGTCTTTGGGTGGGAGGTAATTCGGTTTTCTCCTTACTCGGTACTCGATATGAACATACTACACTTTCTAGAGGAATTCAAAAATAATGTTTGTCTTTCCCATTTCAAACGAATTTTAATTCAAATTTTTCCATCATTCTACAATACACAGCATATTCAAATGAAACACAATTCAAAGAATTGATTCGGAAAGGAGGATTACATGAATCACAATTTTTCAAATAATTAAAAATCAAATATCAAAAATTCCTCAATATCTACCCATACCTTTTACCCCAAAAAATTTCAAATTTTTTCATTCAAAATCTCCAAATTGGCATTATGAACTGAAATCAGTAAGTATATCCTCACCAAACATTAATTTAAGGCAAATGTTTTATATTCATGGCTGACACAGCGAAAAGCCCTGACACCAGAATTATACGTACACAAACGCACAGGGACGATATTCGAACGCGATATAAACTAATAACTGCAGGAGGTTAATCTAACTTTACGATTGTGTGAAATTTTCACACTACGGTAGCCGTAAATCAAAAACTTTTGTTAATAATTGCCACTAGGCTTACACATGTTCTATTCGAGAATGGAAAATATTTGTTTTTGAGTAATTTCAAGGATGTGAACTTATACAAAAAAGCTACCGAGCTTTCCTTTGAAACATTTTAACTTGATTTTTGGTCTCGGTTGCGAATTTTATGGTTACACAATCTCAAAGAAAAATATGTTTCCAAATTATTACATGCAAGTATTAATTTTTATGAAAACTTTCTTCTTAGATATATGAAAATTAACCTGTGAAAATGGAAATTGCTCATCGAACAAATCGCCAGACCGACAGATATTAGCAATCGAGTACTTATAATTTTGGGTCAGAAAATTGTAGGATTTGTAAGGATTTGTACGTCTGTTTAAAAGCACTCGAAATCAACTAGTAAATATCGCAGGGAAAGTTTCCTGTTACCATTGCAAATCTTCAACGCGTAAGCTCTTTCTTTCTCTAATAAAACAATCTTAAGAACCCATTAAGCTCGACGGTTTAATATCGTCTTAGCGTGTTTTCTATGAAGAACTTTTTTTCCTTCCGTCGGAGCAATTAGATTGTCTATCAAAACCGGAAAGATATTTTTCATTATTTCTTGTCAATATCGATGAGAAAATTTGACCGTGGTGTCGTCATCGACGATGAAAATAGTTCGATTGTCAAGGACAAGGATATCGAGTAGGCCAGTAAAAAGGCAATAGAGTGTAATGATGGCCAAACGAGACAATTTAGCCGTGCGATACCACCGCAGTACGAAAAGAGGAAAAAAAATTTAATCAACGATAACGTTTAAGGAATAAAATTGTAATGAAGTTTCGCAAAAGTCTCGAATAAAACTGTACATCAAAGCAGAACATTAAATCTGTATACTTTCGGTGTCGGGAGTAAAGCATGGTTATTTTGTTCATTAAAGTGTGGAAGCTATTACATGAATTAGCGTGAACGAAGTCAAACAAAGTCCAACGAAACGGAAAAGTCACTGGCAAAGAAACTCCAGTTAATACTGATAACACTTCTCCAGTTCCTCTTTCTTCGCGATTTTCCGCTCCCAGTACTTTACTCTAATCCTTCCATTCAAACTGGAAAATTGTTTTCTTGAGGTTTAATTTGTTAAGCACTGCTTAAGTAGCTGACGTTTCTTCCTTTTTACACAAATAATCATTTTCTTTTTGTCCTGCTACCCATGACGAAACAAAGAGAAAAATCGCTAAAGAGAAAAAGGATCGTGGCCGAAAATTACACGGCTACTGGTATTTATAAAATTAAAAAGTATAATCACTTTTAATCTTATTAAATCACCCCGGACCGCCTTGATACACAAATTCCTTCGAAGATAGATTCTTAGATAAACGAATTTTTCGTTTGTTCTTATTACAAAAGCTGCAAAATTTTTTAATTCAAATTAAATCTAAACAACTTTATCTGGTTGTTATTTTAACCAAAGCGTTAAGTGTATTTTATGCTTTTCACTTTATATATAAAGGTTCCTTTTTTTTTTCTGAAATATCTTCTTTTTCTTACGAATCGTTTGTTTTCCAGAGTTGACCGTTTAGAAAAAAATTTATTCGATTTATTTAAAACTCGAGGTATTTTTTTTATCGAGAATTTTCTTTCGTTTAATTTGGTTGATTTCGGATTTTTGCGTTTTTAACGTTTTTAATCGGATTTTTTCTTTGAGCTGGAAAGTTTCTCATTTGAATTGATTTTTTTTGGTCGAGAAGAATTTAAAAGAAATGAATGTTTCGTTAACTAGGTTTTTTTTAGTTCATTTATTACCTACTTATTGGCTTTCTCTCTCTAAATTGTACTTTTTAAACTCCAGTGATTAATCAGATTAGGTAAGGAATTTCAGTTGAATAAGTAGATGCATATTACCTGCGCCTATTTATGTCCAACTTTCAAGAAAATAAAGTGCAGTTATGAAGAAAAGGTGTCAGTGAACTGAATATTTTAATATTGATTGAAATTTTTTCAAAAATTTAGCGATAATTTTTAGAAAAAAAAAAAAAATAGAAAGTTATTTCTCTAAATGAAACCTTTTCTAAATAGTATTTCAAATTGAGGGAGGAGGTTAGGTTGAGTATCTAGTTATTTTCAAAACCATTCTTCTTACTTTATTTCTCAATAGGTATTCATTTTTCATTCGGAATTTTCAAAATTCTGATTATTTTACTTTAGGATAAGTTGATACATACATGAAGAAAATTACGCTGGATTCGTGTTTAGGTAGGTATTAAATCGAATTTTGAAAATCAAATGTTTTTTTGAACTTTTTAAATCTGTCCTGAGAAATTATTTTAAAAAAGTAAACGTAAGGTATTCAATAGAATGACGTCTAAAATAATGTATGAAGATTCTCATGCTGATTTTCCCATTTAACAATTCATTTCATTAAAAAAAATAAAGGTTTTCCAGTTCAGGTGATTTTTTTGATTTTTCGTACTCAAATTTGTTTTTTGAGCTTTAAAACTGTTTATTCAAGCTCATTTTCGGGTTCAAAAATGCAACGACCTTAACTCACATACTCACTAAATTTCTCATCAATCGATTGCAGAAAACATGAGGGTGTAAAAACCAGAGAATATGAGTTAATCAAAACGTTGACTCCAGACTCACCTGACTTTCGGAGTGAAAGGAAAAGGTTGTTTTCGGGTCGTTTTCGGACCTCGACTCGTGAATCTACTTTGATTCTCACCCTGACTCCTGACTTCACCTTGAATCCGGGGTCAATCTGTGACCTTGACTCCCTGATTCTAGTTTGACGGAGTCAATTTAGAAACGGTTTGACTCCGATTCCAGAGTGAAATCTTATCATTTGTTGAAAATTTACTCTTCACACCGGATAGACTCCAGAATCAATTTCAGATTTTTATGTTCTCCTGATTCCACCTTCACTCCTCAGTCGATCTTTGACCTTCACCCTTGACTGCGACTTGATTCCGGAGGTCAAGCTGGATTCAAGCCGGAGTCGGAGTCAATTTGGAGTCAGTTTGACTCTGACTCCGGAGGAACCATATTTTTCGAGGTCGCGCCTCCCTGGAGAGGGATGGAAATGTCATTTTAGAGTCAAAAATCATTTTTCATTTCCAACGCCTATTCATATACCAAACTCATTGACAATTGGAGGGATGTTTTTTTCCTTGGTTTTAAACTGCAATTATTTAAATTTTGATCAGTTGTCATTTTTTGTTTTATTTCAATTTTTTAACTTCAAGTTTTCCTCATAAATTAGAGGAAGACATTTTTCATCTTTCTTCAAAATGGACTGATAAATTTTTTATTTTATTACCAAACATATTCTGTAAAATTTTCAACGTTTTGATAATTTTTGAATCATAAATTTCTTGTTTCCATCCCACTGTCATATTTTCCCCTGTTGTGTAATTGGTTCAGTTTCTGAATTGTACATATTTTTTTTATGTGTGATGCAGGTACCCAAGTACCTACGACTTCCTACCTGGTTAATAAAAAAAAAAAATCAGGTAAATGAGCAATTTGTAACTACTTATTTGAATCAAGTGAGAGGACAAAGGGCGAAATCATCTAAAAATTATCTAAATTCAAAATTTTTTAAAAATTATTTTTTTAAAAAAATGGAAAAATCAATTTGGCCCAAAAATTTACAATTTTTTCTTCCTCGTTTCGATTCATCTCCGACTTTGAAATAATAAATTTAAATTTTCCAAAAGAGCTTTCGATATGGCATATTGAGGTCAATCTCTCTACCTTTCAAGTTACAATTGATGAGGCTGCAACACAAATTCCACAAATATTTGTAAAGGTTTATTGTTATGTATGTACGTATCAGTTCTCAAGGAATAAAATCATTACTTGGGAGACTTCAAATAATTCTGAGAAAAATTTTCAATTGCATGATACCTACTTTCAAGATGAATCTTTTATAATCTTTTCATTTTATTTCTAGTAAAAATTGAATCTTCGATATTTGTTTCATACAACTTGGATTTTAAAGTAGCTGAGCGATTTAGAGAAAACTTTTAACCCCGTAAAATTTCATAGGTGAAACATATTTTACTTCTATTTTTTTGGTCAAAATTATATTCTGATTGTAGTGATATTTTTATCTAGTTGACGAAATACCTGCATGTCAAAAAATACTTAAACGATAAATACAACTTTTTCTACGTTATAAAATCTCATTTTTTCCCACGTCGAGATGATATCTTCAGAGAAAAAAAGCAATGAAAGATAACTTCCATCCAAACTGAAAATCCTTACGCAGTGAATTCCTTTCTCGCCAATTCGAATAAAACCAAAGGTTCAAGAATGGTTGTTAATTCTCGATACAAGTCGGATTTTATGGAGGAGAAAGTTATATACCCAGACTTGGAAGTTCGTTCCCCCTTCTCGCCTTTAACCTTTGGTAAGATGTATAATCGTAGCCGCAATATAAATAACGAACTTTATCGACGGATCAAAACCGCGGAAAATCGTTGCCTCGCGCGAATAAAACAGGCTAAATAATTTTTTGTTCGAGATAAAACAACCGAACCCTGAGCCAACGCCAGCCAACGTGCATGTATAAGTTTTAGACAACTCGACTCGAGTAAGTCTTTACTATGGTAACAAGTTGCCGGGCATTTTTTTCCAGCAACGTTTCACATTTAAAAATCTTATTAATTACGTGCTGATAAGAGAGTTTTCATTTTGTAAGTTAATGTGCCGGATGAAGATTAGTAATTTATTAAAAGGCTGTTTGGTATTTGCGCATAAAATTCTACGTCAATAACAGAAGATTTTTCTCGTTATTTTGCCTTTTTATTACACACCTCATTAACTATTTCGTTTAAAAACGATTTAATAGTATACGAAAGAAATATACAAACGATGTAGGGATTTCGTTGTTGCGTACGACTGTAGATAAAATGCTGGCTTTCGCTGCTGGGTCTATACGCGAATTATATTACACAACGTGCAATCTATACCAAGTAAACTTTTAAATTTCCCAATTAACCCCGAAATAACAAGCGAAAAAATCCTCGACCCGGTATTGATTTCTAGATAAAATTTTACGCAGACATTTCTCTGCACCGCCGTGGGATTCCGGACGACAAGTTTTTTCGCATAGGTACTAAATAGCCCGAGTTAATTCGCCCGTTAAAGCGAATTTAAAAGTATAAAATCCGACTAAACTGAAACTCGTCGTGTGAAAATATCACGTTATAATCGGACCAGATTGCTGGAAAGACCAGACAGAGCGATATTTTTGATCGAAGTGGTAAATGAAACGAGACAGGGTTTAAGACGAATCGCAGACATAAAAAGGATTGTAGCTGAGATAACAGATATTTGCTTTTATACGAAAACCATGAACGTTTAATGGATAACAGAAACATTGATAGCCATTTCCTATTAAAAAGTGATATGCCCCGGTTGCGAGAAAATCTCTTTACACCTAAGGCTTTCCATTAGTTCGGTTCAATTTACTTCTTCTTTTTTTCCTGCTTCCTTTTTTAAAATGCAAGAACAAGTTGATTAAAAAGTAATACGTTGGGAGTTGATCAATGTGAGCAGGGTAATTCATAGTCGATGTGTATCCTTCAATCCAATAAATAGGCAGTCTATTTTGAACCCATTTATGTATGTTTGCTTATCTTTTAGATTCTAGGGGGAAAAATATGGAGGTGTAAAAAAATTCATAGGTATTCTAATTTGTTGCATCTATTTTTATCGGTACTTAATGATTGCAGAGAGCTGCAATATTTATGATATCAAAATAAATATTTTTTTTAAACGCTTGTTTCGAAAAAAGTTCAATTTTTAACAAAATAGATGCCGATTTAAAAATTGGAATTTTCATCATTTTTGTGAAAAAATTGTGTAAAATATTTTTAGATCGATACCTTTGAAAAATTGTGCAAAAAATCCATCTCTCCTTCTCCAATGGATAGAAATGGTGTGTTTTAAAATAGGAGCTCAACAGATGGCGTGTCTGTATTGAAAAGTCAAAATTGTAATTTTCTTCGCCCAAAAAAGGAACGTATAACGAATTTTTCCTCTTCAAATAAGTATTTTACAGAATATATTTCGTTTAGAATTTTTTAAGTGGTGAACCATTTGTGATCTTATTTTTTTATTTTTTGTCTCTGAAAATTGACGTTTTTTGAAATTTTTTCGATTAAACTGGTTGCAAATCATCACGATGAGATTTACCTGAGCACAACTTAATCAGGTTTTTTTTTGCATCAATGTAGCTATTTTTAAAAAATACAATGTGTCCAATTTCGGATTGTTTCGCCATTTCTTGTCTGAATTTTGATAAATGTATGTTTTATGTAGGTACTCGAGTTGAGTGATGAAGAGCATATCCGGAATTTTTAAACAAAAATAAATTGTTGAGATGGTTTACATTGAACAGGTGACCTCCCAAATCAACTTGGAGCTCCTCAAAGGCTCTGATGGGAATAACGAATCAAAAAACCTCAAATTGGGACAATTTTAAAAAAATATACGAATTTTTGACCAGGACATGAGGACACACCCAAAACATCCGATGGAAATGAGTTCGCAAAGCTTAAAAAATTAGATTTGCAATTGGTTCTACAATCAGTCTGAACCATTTATCTCAAAATTGAATTCCATTTTTAGGCTTTTACCATATTTAGCGTAAAAAATAGAGGTACCATCGCGAGTTAACTTTCTGATTTTTTAATAAATTCAACTTTCATGCGGCAATACCTTAAAATTGAGCTGAATTTTTTTTTCTCCAAAATCTGCCCAAGTTGCAAAATTAAAAAAAAATCAACGAGGAGTTCTAAAATACTTTTTGTTGTAAAATCTTTAATTTGTGTCAGTTTTTGATTACCTATCTGAGAAATCGCTGATTTATATGAATTCTTCAATTTTGGTAAAATTTTAAATTTTTGTAATAAAATCTTTGGTATTTTTAAGATCTTATTCTTGAAAATTTTGAAACTTTGTAAATTCTTCATAAAGTGCTATAACATTATTGAATTCCACAAATCATTTTATAGCTGCAGAATTTTTAGATTTTGTTAATGCTTTCATTTCTGTTAATTTGAAAATTTTTATTAATTTTATTAAGATGTTTGGATTTTTTGAAAATTTTTTTCACTAAGAGGTACTTGAAATTTTCTATTTTTTCAATGTCCACTCATTTTTATTCTTCGATTTCGAAATATACATTTTTTATCTTGATATGTATATCATAGAATCTAGACTTGAATTTCTCACAGTTGCCATCATTAATTCATTATACTTGGAAACCTAAATGACAAAGTAACCAGAACCCCATCGATTCAAGGTTATAATATATTCTCATCAAAACGAAATTCCACCGTAGTACCTACTGCAATATTATTTCCTATTCGGTCTACAAGGAAACCCAAACATCGGACAGATATTGGTCTCATACGTCACATTAATCTTATCCACAGATTTCATTCGCATTATAAGATGAAACACACGACATCGAAATCTGTCCTGACTTTATTTACCTAGAAAATCGAACTCGATCGCTTACTCTCGAGTACACAAAAGACGGTAAAAATATCTGATGAATATCTCGTATTTATACAACATTTTAATAACTTTCAAAGGATATACCCTGCATATTTCGCTTAGTTTTACTCGAAACTCATGATATGGCATAAACCATCAAATTAATTTCCTTCTATAGAAGATTAACGCTATGGAAGCTGCAATTATAAAAGTTTCAACTGTCAGACGTTATAGAATAATTTGCACTTGGCGAATTATGCGAAACTTTCACAAAAATGTAAAACGTAGACGAACATAGTGGAGAATATTTCGCCGAAAAATTCCATTATTTTCGTTTCCTTCTGGAAGAGTGTAATCTTTCGCGAAAGTTTATTTTTCGGTGGACATTTAATTAACAATTTTCCAACAGCCTTGTGAAATTTACCAACTTCAAATGTAAGTAATGCCTCTCAAAAAACTTTCCTTCGGCGGATTTATTAGTTTTTTTTTCTCTCGTAAGTATAGCTCAAATATGTTAAAATGTTTGCCAAATTTTTTCCACCCTCTCGGTCAGTGCAGTTTTTCAATTACCTAGGTACCTATGCATATTTTTCTATTGATGGATGTTGATGGGCTAATGTTTTAATATGCGGTACCAAAAGTCAAAAATGTATAAATATTATTCAATTTTTGAAATTAACTTTCAGCCATCAGAAAATTAAGAAGAGGTTACATTTCTCTAATTTCTTCTAAGTTTTTAAATTTTAAAAACAAATTTTTATATTTTCTTTTGATATCAGAAGTCAGGATGAGAGGGAAAAACATATCCATGTTTTTATGGACTAATTTTTCAATCAAAATCACTGATTTTTCAATAAATTTTCAATTCGTCAGAAAAAATTGATGATTTTTGATCAATAGATCAGTAAAAAATTACTAATTTAAAATTTGACCCCCTCCCCTATTTTTATCAAATTCTCAGCCCCTCCCTTAATAAAGTGGGTGTGTCTATGCTATATCAATGACTAAATTTTCTCATAAGTAAATGAATTTTTCTGCGGTAAACTGCGAGATATGATTTTCCATTTACCTTACTTAGGTATTCCTTTCAAAAAAATGATTTTTGAACACCCCAAAAATTGAAAAATGAAGCTCATAATGTACTTTAGACTTGAAAACATGGCTACTTCGACAAACTAAAATCTATAGTCGGCAAATTGAAAGTAAAAAAAAGCATCTTGAACTTTAAAAGCCCCCACGTTCGAAGCAAAATTGATATTTTCGATATTTCGTCTAAGCCAGAGATCAAAGACCTAACAGGATTCATTCTACACTCGTTGTTTTCATTTAAAACATATAATACTCGCATTAAGAAGTCTGGAAATGGCCACTAAAGCCTGTACAACGCATAAACCCTTTTCGAATCCGAATAAAGCATTCATATCGAGTTGAAGTACCCTATCAAACGTTCATTTCGCCGTTTAAAACGGTACGATGAAAATTAAAAGTCACACTATAATGGTTAATTGAATACTGGATCTGGAAATATTTAAATGAAAACTCTCGTCCTCGCGTCGCTCGTGTCATTTACAAATACTTTCAAGAAACGATATTTTAAAAGTTTTTTTATTAAACTTTAGCCATTTTTATCGTTAAAAATGACAAATAAAATTTTCCTTAAATAGCATAATGAATTTTACGTCTCGGTATAGTTATAATAACATGAAAAATGAAAGTCGAAATTAATTTCATATCCTCGAAGGATTGTTGATTTTGAAACGTGTAAAAATACTGAGATTTTAAAACGTCATTAGCGTTTAGGAATTTTACCACTTCGTGTATTCAAAAGGAAAAAAACGTTCGATATAGTTTTGCAAAAAAAAATGTTTATATTTTATTTATGATTCGGCCTTCGGATTAATTAAAAACTACCTTTGTTTTTCCAACCGCTTGATTGATTTGATTGTTTGAATATTTCGCTCAGGTGCTATTAATCATTTAAATGTCTTTTGTGGAGTATTTTTGAAATCCAACGATGATGAAAAAAAAAAGCCACGCCATCATCGACCGAAGGGATGGTCAACAAATCGCATCTTTGGGCTGGTTTTCTTTCTCATTCTATTGATCATTGCGGTAAACCTGTCAGATAAGTTTCGTAACGTCAATAATGAATTAGCTTTATCGTACTTATCTTTCGTCAGGTAGCCATATGATAATGGTCGATCAATCACCGAAGCACATAGAATTAAAACGTGTGTACTAACGTTACATCGACGATACAATAGAGTTAGCGGTTAAATCCTCTGTGATGCAAATTACCTTTACGGTTAATCACCTTAAAATGCATTCGATGAAAATTAAGTACGTATATGTATTTGTAAACGCGTAACACGTTTGATGTCGTCGTTTTAATTTCCACGTTCACGTTCACTTTCACAAATATCGATCGATTATACCGATAAAAAGCTCAATTAAACTTTATCACCATTGTTCGAGAGTAAACCAGAGACGAGATTTGAATTTGTCGTCAGCTAAATAAAGCATACGTTCGTGTGCCGAAATCAAAATGACCCTGGTATAGAATTCGGCGTGATTTTGGGAGGAGTAGTCGAGATTGCATAAAATTCTCCGAACAGGTGTTTTAAAATGTACCTACCTACAGGATGTTTCACATTTTGATGTAACTCCATGAATTTAATAAGTAGACAAATCATTCTGCATCTAACCATTAATGTTTGCCTATCCTCTGAGATGCAGGGTAGAATTCGTTTTATGAATTTTCCTTTCTGACGAGGATCGTTCAACGTAAGTCACCAATCTGGTCGATTGGTTGCCTATGTTGAAATACCTCAGGCGCTTACTTGCAAGACGCATGAATTTCATCTCCAGCAAACCTATTTTTTTTATGGCAGTCTTGCCAACATGAAAAATTTTTGATCATGAAAAAGCAAAAATTTCACAATTTTGAAAAAATGAGATGGGTGGTTGGGTAGAGAATAGAAATTGAAAAAGTCAGTAAAACTTGTTTTACGCATAAATTGCCTAACTCGCGATTGAAAGGGACAGTGATAAAAAAAAATAATCAAAATATTTTTTGACCGAAGATTCTTATTATACCCCTTCAAATTTCAAGTTTTCGTGCCCACAAATTTTTCATACATGCAACACTGCCGCACAAAACCCAGGCCTGTGTCAGATGAAACTTATGCGAGATACTTCCATTCAAGCAGATCGGCTACTTGTTATCTGATCGATCGAATTTACAAGAATTCTAAAAGTTACATTCATTATTTTTACAATTTCTATTAATAGATTTTCCAAAGATTCAATTATTGATTTTTTTTTTCAATTCGATTATGGATAAATTTTAAAATTGATCAACGATTTCTAAAAAGTAGGTCGAGTAAATTTGATTATCGATTTTTCAGAAGTTACCTGAAGGAATTCGATTTTATCCCAAATCGAAGATTAAATGAAGTGATGATAATTATTCTTATTTTTCAAGAGTTGGTTGAAGAAATTTTGTCATACATTATAATTGAAGATATTCGACAAATTCAGTAGTCGATTTGATGATCAAAAGTCGTCCCATAGGGTGCATGAAATTCAACTAAATTAGTCTGTAGTCTAAGAGGCAAAAAATAGTCATCGGGCGTACATTTTCACTGAACAAAAAATCAATTGGTTTATTGTAGGTATCGAACCCGTGTCCCCTCCCCCCAAATGGATTTTTGCCCTGGCATAATAGGGAACTGAGACCTAAGAATACCCTTCTCCCCAATTTTCAAATTTGATTTTGGACAAAAAATCTTTTCACGTTCTGGCAGCAGATGCTCTTCCGATTTCGAAAATATGTTACAAGGCTTGGATCACGGGTATACAATGGAAAGCTGGACCCCCCCCCCCCCACATGTGATTTTTTTGACAAATTTGACTATTTTTGGCACAATAATGCTTCTGTATGTGTCACGTGGTATGCTGGACAAAAAAATCGAACGCAATGTACAGGTACTTTGATTTATTCCGCATCAAATGAACTGAAGTTTGAGGAAAGCCGTTGATACAATAGGTCGTGGTGGAATATCAAAGTATAGAAAATCCCCGATTTTTTCCCCTTCCATTAAAAAATAAGTTATCAAAAAAAATCTGAAACTTGGGTCACGACCTATCAAAATGAAATTTTACGAGAAGAATGAAATTACAGATGAAAATTAAATTTGAGCAATTTTAATTCATTTTTAGACCCAAATTTGATCAATTATTGAGTATTTTAAAAGAATTGGCATGTGACGTTTGAAAGTGAGGTAGAATTCTTCCAAAAATTCGAAAATACCATCCAAAATTTTTTTGAATCATTTTGGAGAATTTTGAGTCTCAAATTGAGTCACTGTACGAGTATGTATAAGAAGTAGGTAGGTTATCAGAAAGAGCGAAGAAGAGTATAAAATCGTGTATTTTGGCACCCAACATGATATTTTTCAAAAAAATTGAGTTTTCATTCCCCTGTACACGAAATGGGTTATTGAAGAGGGGTAAAAACGAGTTCGAAATCGAATTCAGCACCTTCGAAATCGTATCATGTACTTGAACACCAAACACTGCAAAATTTTTCAAAATCTGAGTTTCCATCTCCTTTACAGATCTTGAGAAGGGGATGGATTAGAAGGGGTGGTTTATAAACAGGATCAGAAACGAGTCGAGAATCAAATTCAGCACCCCAGAAAAAATAGATTCTGATAACAAAGATGAATTTTCATTTCCTATTTCTTAATCATGTACCTTGTTTGAAAAAGTCAATTTTTGCTGATGGCTGCAGTTGGCTTCAAAATTTACCCAGTGGTAGGTATTGAATCAGTGCTGTTGGAACAATAATTTCGGCACACTCCGGCAGATGAAACTTCTTCTTACAAAAGAATGTGATATTTACTCATACTCACTACCCTAAGAAAAAAATATTTGAAAAATTTCTTTACGCGATATTTGAAAATTATTTGAGTACTTGACCGATTATTTATGTACAGGTACTTAATAAAAAGTAGATTAATTTAAAATTTTCCGATTTGTAAATGTTATGATCAAAATAAAGGACTTTACATTTGCTCCTGGCGCACAATCCCCCTTATACTTTTATTGATTATTTTCAATTTTGATGTAATTTGAAAATTTTCTAAAGTCGAAAATCTCGATTAGAAAAATCTCTCCATTGAAAAATTGAAAATTTTCATTCCCGGTGCTGGAATAAAAAAAGTTGTGTAAAAGATTTCTATGGTGATCTCATCAAAAAACCATTAGGAACACAAAAGCGAATATTATTACCTGAATAACCAACATTCAAATATTTACAATCGATTGTAATTATATTTTCCTGAATTTCTGTGATTTGAATAACTACATACATAAAGAAGCTATCTAATTCTCACAGACATCTTAAATTTTTCTTACACAGGTTCTTAGAAAGTTTTTCAAAAGTTATTACTTACTTGGATATAAAAACATTATTTCTTTTGTGAAATTTTACTGTCTGATCAATCATGGATGAGTTGAATTACTTTTCCACTGGCCTGTTTTTAAATCAATTTTTTATAATTTTCAGAAGTTTCACTGAGAAATCTTTTTGATGTAAAAATGTATCTATAAGTAGGTGTGGGTAAAAAATTGTGACGATACTCTTATCATTTTTTTCAACTCAATGGGAATTTTTAACAATATTATTTTGTACATGATTACTTATAAATTTTTTTAAATCACGAACTCAATATCAGATAACACCATCTGAAGAAATAAAAATGAATTCGACATCTATAGGCTTTCTCGTCTAAAATGGTACTAAAATGCGCATGCACAATTGTTTATAAACATCTTAGAAATTGCAAGAGTAAAATATCAAGCGACGTTGAAGGTTATGAAGCGGAAAACTTTAACGTTTATAATACTTTCCGCTTTAATTTACTAATTAAAAGTTTTTATAATATTGAGCTTTATAATTAGTCACATGAAACTAAATATCAACTAACTCTATGGCATATGCAGATGGATAATATAATTAACTGGAAGTTTTAGTACACGAGACGAAAAAAATTTTTCATAAAATTGTTCCACTTTTATACGTATACACCCGTACCACATTCTCGAGCTATGTTTTCTGACCTAATATCACTACTGGGTAGGCGTTTAAGAGCCTATTTCTGGGCCAAAGTTGGTTGATTCCAAAAGGGCTGTTTGAGTATCGTAAAAAAAAACGCAGCCCACAAGCTGGTGCCTACTCGAGGGTAAAATTTAGTCGAACTATTTCACCAACGCAACGCGAAGAATTTATTTTTAGGGAAGAGAAAAATCTAAATAATCATAGCTCTCGAGTAAGAATGATAATACTCTGATTGAAATTTTTTTCCTTGTCAAAAACTTACTAGGATACTTTTCTGACAACTGCGATTAAATTTATATTCGAATGAAAATAACTGGCGTACACGTCTGTCTCAGTAACGTGGTCCAAAATAGAAGAAAAAACATATCGAAGTCGTCAATAAGAGAATTTTCATTTGTCAACATGCCTACGCGTATATGAAAAGAACGAGTTTGAAAAAAAGAAAAAAAAAACTACATATTTGGAAATAATACGGAAATACAAGTTAAAACTTTAATGAAATACGAAGTTTTTTTTTGAAAAATTTATATATTTTCGCGCTGCCTGCGGATTTTATAATGGATTTCAAAGTTGTGTTTATTATTCCGGCGAATGTCTTTCGTTCATATGAATATAATAAAACTTGTAAAATGGAAACTTTTCAATAATACAATTTTTTCCTCGCGATTTTCTCGTTTCGAATACGAAATTGAAATTCAGCTAGGGACAGATGTACCATCGATGACATTTCCTCGGTCAATAAATTAATAGCGACTCGGAATTTTTTTTTCTGTTTCAGGTTACCATTCGAAAACGGATCCAGTAATGCCCGAGTTTTATGCCCCGTTGGAAAATCTGACTGCGACTCAAGGCAGAGATGTACAATTTACTTGCGTAGTTAATCATCTGGGAGATTACCGAGTAAGCAACCGAACGAGAATACTTTTAAACGTCTAGATATCGAAATAGACCGCAAAATTACAAATCGACGTAGGTATCGTGTATCGAAGGAACGGTCGGTGTAATTAATTCGAACGGGGGTGGAAAATATGACGAAACGAAGGGAAGATTCGTTGTTGATATTCAATTTATAGTACGTCGAATTGTGCCGTTGGTATGAATGGTCTCTCATCGGGACGACGATAAAAGGAAGAACAAGCCCCCGAACAAATGTACCGCGGGTAGACTAAGAAAGACGAATCATTTTCATAATGTGGCATTGAAAAACGATAATACCTATTTCTTTCTTATTAATGTAAACAAGAATACGGCGAGATTGGAGTTCCGTATCCGGCAAAACGCCGCGTCGCGTCGCTTTCTTTTTCTCTTACGTACAAACTTAATTTTCTGAGTCATTTCACAACCCAACTTTTTTCTAACCGAAAGATTGAAGTAATTTTTAATTGACAGCTCGCCGTCTGAGTTTGAATAATGGGAAAACGCACTCGGTAAAATATGGAAGCGGTAAATGTTGTTGAGAAGGTAGATTCTCTTCTGCCTTGTTTTTCGCCCGCCAACGACACCGCCCACCCATTACCCGCGTACCCGTGAAATTCATTTTGTGGCCTGTGTATACGAAAGCGAAGCAAAGCAACGGTGCAAGCTACGCTGTGACGTTAATTATCCGTGATACTTTCCCTTTTTCGCCATTCATCCTCCATTTACATCGGGTTTAGATTTTTATAATTCTTTGCCGAAGAGCCAAATGGAATGTAAGCGAAGGTATCGAACAGTTTGGACGGGCTAAGGAAACGTGGAGTGAAATTCCTCGCGCCAAGTTGTAAGATTAAATATTTTAGTTTGGTTGGTTGATATTGGCAAGAAAGCAGTTGGGTTGACTGAAATTATGAAATAGCGTGACTTTCTATTCTTTGAAATTTTGTTCAAAATTTAAGAGATCCCCCCCCTCCTTCTCCTCCTCACAAAAAAGTTATACATTTTTATTCAGGGTAAAAATCCAAAATCAGTACCTATGTATGTAAGTACTTACTTACTTAACAGGGAGATAAGGTAATAGAAATAAAACTCCATATCTTCTTATTAAAATTACAACACACCTGAACAAATTCTACCTATTCCAAATTTATCGAGATTTTGAACTTCTTCCTTCAGTTTTTTTCTGATCCTTAAAGATATTTTCATTTTTTTAAATCTAATAAAATATTATTGAGTACTACACAATTCAAATTTTTCTCCCTCCCTCTCCTCCAACCAAATATCTAAAAACATTAAAAAATAAGTGTTCAAGAAAACCGACAAAACAGTGGTAAACTTTATGAATAACATATTCCACGAATTTGACCACGCATGTGAAAGATTCGGACATGTGGCAAACTATGTGGACAGGGATTATCAATCAAAATTACCGTTTCTAGACAAAATACATGGGTAGTGATTTTCCATCAAAAGTACTGTTCCTAGAGTTGGGGAAAACTCACGAAAATATGGTGAATTTTTTGGATAACAATTCTGCATGAATTTGATCACAAATGTAAATAGATTAAACATGTGGTAAATTATATAGATAGGAATTTCCCATCAAAATTACAGTTCCTAGACTTTGAAAAAAAAAAACGCAAAACTGTTGTGATTGTGAATTTTATGGATAATGATTATCCACGAATTTCACCACACAAGCAAAATGTTTCGACATGTGGCAAATGGAACGGATAAGAATTATCCATCGAAATTACCGTTCCTAGACTTCGAGAAACCCCGGCAAAACTGTGATGAAATTTATGGAAATAGTTATGCACGAATTTCACCACACAAGTAAAATGTTTCAACATGTGGTAAATTATGTGGATAGGAATTTCTCATCGAAACTACCGTTCCTAGACTAGGAGAAACCCCGGGAAAACTGTGGTGAATTTTATGGAAAAAATTATCCACGAATTTCACCACACAAGTAAAATTTTTCAACATGTGGTAAATTACATGGATAGGAATTTTCCATCAAATTTACCGCTTCTAGAGTTCAGGAAACCCCATGTATAACTGTGGTGAAATTTGTGGATAAAAATTATCCACGAATTTCACCACACAACAAAATGTTTAAACATGTGGTAAATTTTGTGGATAGGAATTTTCCATCCAAATTACCGTTCCTAGACTTCGAGAAACCCCGGCAAAACTGTGGTGAATTTTATGGAAAAAATTATCCACGAATTTCACCACACAAGTAAAATGTTTCAACATGTGGTAAATTAAATGAATGAGGATTTTCCATCAAAATTACCGCTTCTAGAGTTTTGGAAAACCCATATAACTGTGGTGAAATTTGTGGATAAAAATTATCCACGAATTTCGCCACACAAGTAAAATATGGATAGAAATTTTCAATCAAAATTGCCGTTCCAAGAATTCAAGAAACCCCGGAAAAACTGTGGTGAATTTATTGGATAAAAATTATCCACGAATTTCACCACACAATAAAATGTTTAAACGTGTGGTAAATTTTGTGGATAGGAATTTCCCATCAAAACTACCGTTCCTAGACTTCGAGAATCCCCGGATAAACTGTGGTGAATTTTATGGAGAAAATTATCCACGAATTTCACCACGCAAGTAAAATGTTTCAACATGAGGCAAATTAAATGGATAAGAATTTTCCATAAGAATTACCGTTCCTAGACTTCGAGAAACCCCGGCAAAACTGTGGTAAATTTTATGGGTAAAAATTACCATCGAATTTTACCACACAATAAAATGATTCAACATGTGGCAAATTAAATGGTTCGGAGTTTTCCATGAAAATTACCGTTCCTAGACTTCAAGAAACCTCGGTAAAACTGTGGTGAATTTTATGGATAAAAATTATCCACGAATTTCACCACACAATAAAATGTTTAAACGTGTGGCAAATTAAATGGATAAGAATTTTCCATCTAAATTATCGTTCCTAGACTTCGAGAAACCCCTAAAAATTGTGGTGAATTTCAGGGATAACAACTATCCACGAATTTGACCACAAACGTAAAAGGTTTCAATTTGGGGAAAATTATAGGTATGGTTTGAAGGTTACCATCACAATCACCGTTTCTTGAGTTCCGGAAACCTCGCAAAACTGTGATGAATTTTATGGATAATAATTATCCACGAATTTCACCACACATGTAAAAAGTTTCAATATGTGGCAAATTAAATGGATAACAATTTTCCTTCAAAATTACCGTTTCCAGAGTTTGGGAAAGTCCATAAAACAGTGATTAATTTTATGGATAACAATTATCTATGAATGAAAATACTGCAAAAATGGCTTCATTTTGGGCTCAAAAATCCTCAATCAAATTTTTACCCTTTGATTTGTGCTTCACGTAAAATTTTAACCCATTTTTATAGGTCGCAACACTGGTTCACGAATTTTTTTTGATAATACACTTTTGATATAGGGGGGGGGGGGGGGAAATGATACATTCTCTCAACTTTAAAAGTTTGCCACCGCCCATTGTGCCGACTGTTTTCCATATACTTTGGCTTAATGGGTATGGAATGAACACAGGAGTGTGTTAAGAATGTTTTTTTTTGTCCTCCATACGATATGACGCCTACGGAGCTGTTATTTAGCCAAAAATGGCCAAATTTCATTAAAAAATCGCACACTAGGGGCGCTGACATCCTATTGTGCTCGTTGCCCAAGGAAGTTCATAGATATATATTTTGAGTAAGGAGAGTGTCCCCTACCAGGCTGTGAAAAAAAAATTCCAGAGTCAAATTTAATAAGTGGGAAAAATCGGGGTTTCAGGCTCCAGCCCCCTAATGTGTACAGGTAAAAATCCGAAATACGCTTTTTCACTCAAAAAGGCACACTCAATGAACACTTGTCCAGAAATTTCTTGTTTGTGCTCCCTTTATTAAGTACCCATCTCTCCATACACTCACGTGTAATAAATTTTATGAAATTAATTTATTAGCTAATGGAAAATATGTTTTGGTAAATTTTTCCAAAATTTGTCGAATTAGTAAATTCGATTTTTTTTTTTTTAAGAACTTACGAAATTTCAGTTCTGCAATCAAATCTGTCAGCCTTTTTCAATTTCTGATGGACAACTTGACACTGAAATACTTACGAAAAGGAAAACTCGCCTATTCATTTTTCAAAAAGATATCCAAAATGCCAGGTCAAAAATCATTATAAACAAAATCTTCGATTAATTTCTAGCCATCTTAATTTAAACCAAGATAATAACTGTTTTGAAAGTATTTTGCAAAGAAATTGTGATTAGGCATCCGGAAAAAGTGATTTTTTTGAAGCTATTAATATTTTTGTTCAATATTACCGTTTCCAACTGGATAGTTGCCTTGGTGGAAAACAATGAAAACATGGACAAAAAATCGATGAACAAACTTCAAAATATAATTAGATCAACCTTCTTTTCAGCCAGATAATCGGAATTTGATTAATCGAATTTAATTTTGAGAACCCATTCCACCTACGTTATAATTATATCATTATCGGACCATCCACCCACCAAACTCAGACAAGTATGGCGAAAACGATAAAGAATATATTGAAATTCAACGAACCTCTGAAAACTAAACACTGCCAATCTCTCGTACATATTTAAAACGGAAATGCGATTTTAATTAAAATCAAATTCGAATATGGTCATTGAATAGTCATTAGTGGTACGATTACTCACAGGATGGTTGACGAAAATTGGGGAGATTTTAGAGCCAATTCGAAGACGAAAATTGGCCTCTATAAATGAATAAACCAATAATATAGGATAAATCTTAAATTTTTTTACGTATCGACGTATCACAAATATAAAATTTACTTATTAGTTTACTGTATCTTGAGTTATTGAATTTTTTCTCTTTTATCTCAGTTTTATTATGGGGGACTGGTGAGAAAGTTTTTCACGCCGGTTATGGAATGGATACGAAACGTGGTGGCAAAAAAAGTCGTACTAACAAGTCGAAAAAGAGCGATACGAAGTGGGGGGTGGATCGGGGAGATGATACTGGGGTAAGAACAAGCCTACGAAATAAATTCAATAAAAGCGTATGCGGTTATACACAATGTAGTTTGATTGAGTTGTTTTGTCCATTTATTTGGTATTTGGAAAGGTGCGGGGATTCACGTCTATGCGACATGGAAGACGACGCATTCTTATCAACAGATCAACGATACGCCCTATATATTTTTTTCTTCTCGCATTCGCGATCTCTCTCGCCGTCTCTTCTCGTTCTCTTTTACTCAATTTTTATAACTTTACGGAGTAAACTTAATGGAAAAGTTTTCACCGCTGCTTTGGCCATTTCGTTTATCTCGTGGACAGAGGCGATGACGGTGTAAATTTGTAGTTGCGAATTAGCCAAGGGTAGTGTGTCTTTTTACGATGCGTACCGACTACGGAGCCATATTATTTTTTACAATCCAATTGTCAAAAAAAATGGCGGAAGCGTCATTTTTTTTCGTTTTTTTTCCACAGGTCGCATGGATAAAATCAGATACGAAAGCTATATTGGCCATACATAATAGATTAGTAGCTCACAATTCGCGTCTGTCTGTTACCCATAATGGACATAATACGTGGAAGTTGCATATTTTGAACATACAGAAAAATGACTCCGGATCGTATATGTGCCAAATAAACACGGATCCGATGCGATGGCAGGTAAATGCACTCTATACGTACCATTACGATTTTCAGATCATAATAATAATGCACGACTGTCGCCGTACATCCGGCTCGACTTTAAACATTAATACCACTACGAGGGGTAATTTTATTTATTTTTTCGACAATACAGAAACGCGTGGTAAATTACGTTTTATGAATTTTTATACGCGTCAATTCAACCACCAAAAAAATGTAATAAATAGGAAATTTTTTAGTTTTATTTTTGCGGAATTTTTTCAATATGAATTTCATATCGTATTAATATTATTACGTCATTTTTTTTTCTTTTTTTTTGTATGTTAAACGTAGAACATAACGTAGGCGTTCTTTCTTTTAAATAGGAATGTGTTGACAATTTCGCTCCTCACATAAGATACAAAACGGCACGTATCAGATTTGTTCGAAATTAATATTTGTACGAATGCCGTTTTTCATTTAAATTACATTTTTATTTGCTTTCCCCCCATTTTTTTGTTCTCGTTTGCATTGTCTTTTATTGCGAGGCTACGTTATAGGTTTTATCGCCCGACTGTCAAGCATCAGATCTTTTATCGCGCCTTTTTACCAATATGCCCGAGTCAACGGAGCCTAAATCAGTTGCGTACGGCACGGCGGAGAATTCAATATGGAGTTTTATGTATTTTTGTCAAAATGTGTGCCGAAGGTTGTGCGTGGCGAAAATGAAAATTGATGGGAATATGCGTTTTGAAATGCAGGATGGGGTTTGAAAAATGAATTTTGCGAAATGGTAGTTTAATTTTTGGCGAAAATTTTGAACGGAATGTTTGTGTTGAAGAAACAAGGAGGTAAAACAAAAAAGTGAGAGGCGAGAGAGACGAATAGTTTCATTTTTTATGGACCAGTGAAGTTGTATCAAACTTGATAAATGTTATCAATCCACTTGCAAAATCATTATTTTTAATTTTGAAAAAAAAAAAAAAAACTTATAAAGCCTTGAAAACTCATAAATTTTGAAAAAAATAACTCCTGGCGCAGAAATACAGACCGAAATAAAAATCATTTTGAAAGCTGAAAGTAAAAAATTTTCTATCTCGATTCAAATAGCATTGGAAATAAACTCGGAAAATTTTTTCACCGATAGAAAAACTTGTAAAAAGTGTAATGAGAAACAACTTTTTAATTTCTCAAAATCGAAATTGGAAAAAAATGTCTCAGTTCTTTTCAGATGCCCCACCCACTCAAGAGAGATGGTGAGAATGAAGTCAATCAATTGTGCTCAGTTTAAGCTCTCCTGCTGCTGATATTATTCTTTTTTACGCTTACCCCCTTCTCCCATACTTCAATGTGGGTCAAAGCGGAGCAACAGAAATGGTGCCCCGCCCATTTGTTGTTGAGGCATGGGAGGAAGGTCAATCGATTTGTTGATACTATTTTGGTTCGTGTCCCTTCCCTTCTATGGGTGGGGCGTCAGAAATGGTATCTCGCCCATTGAAGAGGGGGGATGGGAGTGGAGCTAATCGATTGTGCTGATTTGTGCTTTCATGTGCTGACTATTTTTTTTTTTTGGAAAATGAAACTCAATAAAACTATTTAATTTTGAAAAATATTAACTACATACAATTTCAGTCATCCCTTTTGATCATTATATGTGATGGAAAAAAAAAACATCAAAACTGAAAAATCGTCAAAACTGGAAAAAAATCATTCAAACTGGAAAAACCATCAATTAAAAAAATATCTTAGCAATGAAATAATTTCAAAATTTTTGAAAATGTCAGCGTACGTTGATTTTTTAAATTTTTTTCTGGGAAAATTGAAAATTTTCTGGATAATTTTTTTTCAAAACAGGTGATTTGTATTGCGACCTTGAAAATGGAAACTTTTTAATTTTAAAATTCGAAGAAATTTTTAATAATTTCTTATATTGTGACAGTGATTATTTGTTTTATAATAACAAATCATTTTGAGAATGTTGCAGTATTAAAAAAAAAAAATTATCACATATTTCGACGCCTCCCGAAAATATTTTCCGACAAATTATATCGTCTCGCTAAACATCTTACCTACTTCGAGGGGGAAACGTGAATGACGTAAACAAAACATCACAGTTACCTTTACCTACATAACTTCCATCAAGAGAAAAAAATCACACCAAAACTCTGGTAAAATTCCACTGATAAAGCCACATAATACGGTACACAAGTTCACCAAGTCTTTAAATTCAAGAACACACAACTTTTGCCCGTTGATAAAAAACCAACCACGCTTTTAAAGTTTATACCATACCGCAAAGAAAAACACGATGGGATGTTAACGAGACACGTTTATTGATGTAAAATAACCGCGCGCGAATAAAAGATGATTCAATTTTTGAGAAAATAATTAAATTTTCTATAATGAGAATACGACTTAGTTACGTACTGTGATGGAAATTATATTGGTGGAATGTCTTTGTTTGTATACGAGAAAACAATCACGTTACCGAGTGCTATCAGGCAAATGGATGAGCAGGCAGACAAACAATTTATGTATGTAAGAAATTAATAATTGGTATTGAGAAAATGGAAAATTATGCTCAATTGACATAAGACAATGAATATTAGAAGCAAGATTTTCTACAGTACATTGAATGCTGAAAGGGTACCTAGTAACTAATATTTTATTTTTATTTTTTTCAGCTCGGGTATTTGAATGTGACGATACCACCAGATATTCTGAACGATGATGAAAGCTTGTCTGATGGTTATCAAGCTCTAGAAGGAGGCTCTATTCATTTGAAATGCAAAGCTACCGGTGAACCTGAGCCAGAAGTTAGTTGGAAAAGAGAAGATGGAAAACCTATTGTTTTGAGAGCCGCTGATAAACAGCAGATGGGTGAGTGATGAATTTCTTGTCCAAAACAAACTTTAAAGGTACCTATTTATGTTTCCATCTGAGGAAAAAACATAAAACTCTATCCATAGCTGTGGATGAGAATTGCTCGAAACTTAAATAGACAATTTTCTTTCAACCCCTTGAAGAGAACCTATCTTGAATCCGAGGTGGAAGGTTTGTCTACTCTATAATTTGCAGGGGAAAAGCTCATTTTTTGCCTTATAATTTTGTAAAAAAATTTCTGTTGATAGACGCAATTTTGGATGTATGTATTTAAAAAATGTCGAAAATTTTTACAGTATTTCTGTGTTGAAATTAGTATAATACGCTACAAGGGACTAAAATGCGTTGTTTCAAAACGAGTGCGGTGGTTACAGCGCGAGCCGCAGGCGAGAGCTGTAATAGCACGAGTTTTGAAACAACATGCATTTTAGCCCGTTGTGACGTATGATACTTTTTATAATACTTACACGTAACGAGTATCATTTCGTTGTTGTTTTGGGTGTAAAATTATGATTCTGACTGAAAGACTGAGAGCGGGTCAGTTTACAATTGTTGTATGGCAACTGTGCAAATGTATTTTACAATAATTATCACTTCGTTGATAATCATTTACATTATTTTCATACTTTTATTATCTGTTTATTAGACGTGTCGGTAGACGTACACATACAATTGAAAAAACACACTCGTCAATAAAATAACTGGAACATTCACAATATCAAATATTCTTATACAAATTCGAACAGTAAATTCAAAATTCAATTCATAACAAGCAACAAGCTGCTACAAGATCACCGGCTAATGAATATGTTTTGAATTTTGATAAAATAATCGGCACAATCCAAATCAAATAGATAGAGCTGCTATCAAAGAGAAATTTATTTTACTCCCTGTAAATTGTTTTACTCCCTGTAAATATGTTTTACTCCCTGTAAATATGTTTTACTCCCTGTAAAATAAGTCGTCGCAAAACATTCATTTTACACCCTCAAAACAACAACGAAATGATACTAGTTACGTGTAAGTATTATAAAAAAATAGATACTCTGTGCACTAAGATAATGAAAAATTCTTATTTTCATAAGTTTCACAAATTTTTGTTTTGTCAGAGTAATTATGAAAGCCAGTACACCATAGCCAATAAAATGATTAAAACTTTATTATTTGAGAAAAAAAATTAAAAAATTCAATAACAGTTCTGATTGAGTGAAATTCTTCACTATTTTTGACTTCATTTGAAGTTGATGACTGAAAAAATGATACTTTTTAATGGTTACAAAATCAATATTCGACTCACAAATTTGGAAATCAAATTTTTTCATCTAAATTTATTTTATAGCACAGCGATGAATCTTCGACAGAAACTGATAAATTTGGGGTTGAAAAGGGACTAATAAAGAAAATTTCACGAATTTTTCTCTGTCCAAGTATTCACATTCTTTATGAACATTTCTGAATCATTTTTATATTTTTTTTAAAAGGTACTGTTCAGTGTTCATAGAGAAATAAATGACTGGACAATGAAATTGACGTATAAATTTATGATCAACGTGTTGAATTTCTCTGAAAAATTCTAACTGTGAAAAAACTTCATCGAAGTTTTTACATGAACAGCAATTTTTTTTAAGATTGCCACTAATTCAAAATCAGATTTTAATAAATACGTTTTAAAAATATGTTTAAAAAATAATCAATTAAAAAAAAAAACAGAAAATCATAAAAATCATTATTATGTATTTTTAAATGAAAGAAAAAGAAACCCATAAAATTTTAAATGTTATCAATTTTCAAAGGAAATTATCTGGAGACGAAGGAGAGTGGACTTCTGGAAGATTTAGCATGACTACATAGGTACTTCTTCGCTGCATTTTCGAGGCATAGGTACGGGTTTTCTCTCAATCCAAATTAAACACAAGGACCCCTCCCCACCACAGAAAAAAAAATGAAAATTTCACTCATTTTAGCTCAATTTTACTTCCTGTTTTTACTCACGTTACGTTACGATGCTATGCTATACCGCGAATAAATCTACCAAACAAGGTTGTTTTTAAGGCAACAGAATAAACTGTATGTGTACCTATAGAAAATACAGCCTGAGGTAAACAGTTCAATACACAAGACCACTTCCGTCGGATAAAATACACCTTGTATACGATATCGATTAAAAGTACTTACATTAAAATTTGCTCTGGCGTTAGCAGCGATTCGAGGTTTTGCAAAATAAACTGTACGCGTCGAACGAGAAAAAAGTCGCTAAGGGCGGGTACGTGAGGGGCGGATAAGAAGGGACGCGCGATACGGTGTTATAAATATTTGAAATTTTACATTCAACGCCGAACCACTCGTCATTTTATTGTTTACTTTTTTCCAACATCGGTGTATACCTCACTGGAAAAAAAATCGAGAAATCTTACAAGAATCGAATATTTTAATCTACTTAATAATTTTTTTGTATTGGTTTTATTCATCGAGAGAAGAATTTAACTAACGCAATTTTCATTGAAATTGGAAATTTTTTCGTCGAAATGTGTTTCTGGTAGACGCGCGTTTTCAGATATCAAAAGATTTTTTTCGTAGCTCGCTTTCGCGAAAATGAGAACGGAAATAAGCGCGATGTTATAACGATCGAAAGATTCAATTAGATATACTGCGATTATCATAATAAAAACAAACAGCTAGTTTTTTTCTTTCAATTTTGTTCGAAAACATTTGAAAATCCGGTACCCGTTACTGCCATTAATATTCAAGAGCTTTTGAACGCAGCGGCACACAAAGAAGGAGAAAAAAAGAAAGTTTAAAAAAATCTTAGTTGATCCGGTCCGTATTTCAAAATGAGCTCATACTCGCTTCACCTCTCTTCATCTGTAAAAAGTAACCCAAAACGAAGCAATAAACAATATTCCCTCCGGTTCCCCTGCAAAACATTTAAGTTGCAATGATTTTGCGTCGACTGTTCCCCCATAACATTTAAGACCCTACCCGGACCTCTTCCTCTATCGCACTCAAATAACTTCCAACGCTGCTTACTTATGTTTCTTATTAATGCTAAATTAAATTGTTCCGTCTGTTTGTAATCTGCATTGTTTCTTTAACAAACGCTATGCCAGCCATGGCATGACGGCATTCCTTATTACATGGCTCGCATTCCACCGACTAAATTAACTCCGACTTCTTTTTCGCCCTTTCTCGGCTTATCGATAACGCGTATACCGGAGGGGTCACAATAAAGTGATACGTTTTATTTTTTTGTATTTTTTTTTTTCATCCAATTACACCTATTTTACGGTCGACGTTTCGCTGTTCTTTTTTTTGTTGCAAGTGGGATCGTGTGTGTGCGAAAATCATTTTCAAAACTTTTGATAAAAACGTTAACAATGTGTGTTATTTTGTCAAAAGGCCTAAAAAAAGGACAACGTTTATCGTTCGATAGAAATTGCGAGTTATTATGTATATAGGATCGTATGTGTGAAAGCACTGGAAAAATATCCTTTGAGGGTCGCGATCATTGACAGGTTTTTGTTGTACCTTTATAACGTTTTTAATTGATCTTCGCGAATTTTGCAAAATAAAAAATAATAATACCTATTTATATCGTGATTCGTAGGAAATCTAGACTTTTGTTGTATTAAAATAGGTAGGTATCTGATATTTGATTTTTAAATATGGAGCAACATAGGTATGTTTACTTTATATCGCAAAAGCTACAATTAACACCTATTCTATTTTTCAATCTGAAGAAAAATTCACCACGAAATAATTAAAACACAGTTTTTATTTTTACAAAACCCATGAAATATAATAAGCAGGCACTTGTATGGACGGCTGTAGGTCAATAATTAAGTGGTAGAAGAAAAATAAGTGATTCAAAAATAACAGTTTTAAGTAGGTAGGTACTTTCAACATTTTTATTTTAATGGAAATGGTTCGCTTGATGCCCATTTTGTGCGGGGGGTAAGAGCGTTATCATTTAAAGAAAATGAAAGTACCTGAACTAAAAAACTAATTAAATTTGACTAGACAATAAAATTCAACAAAATTTTGATGAAAACGTTGCACTAATATATCAAAAAAAAAAAAGAATTCCGGAAGAAAATTTAAACACACTTTTGAGCAAAATTTGAGCAAAAATTTTGGATGAAATATGAACAAATTTTTGAATAAGTAAGTAACATTCAAACTAAATATTTGAGTAAAATTTTTGAACGAAATTTAAATAAATTATTTGAGCGAAATTTTAGCCAAATTTAAAGAAACGGAATGTAATTTTTAAACAAAATTTGAATGTATAATTTATGAACAAAATTTGAATAAATGCAATTTTTGAGCAGAATTTGAATGCAATTTTGGAGCAGAATTTAAATGTGAATTGGTGATAGATGATTGGTTTTATTGGTGATGGTGATCGAGATAAGAGGGGCAGAAAACAGACAAGTCTGTTTGCGAATGCAAAGCTCAAGCTCGTGGCCTTGAATTCGCGAACAGAACAAAAGGTGGGCTGAAACCTTCGCCAAAAATACATGTGTCAGCCTCTCTTATGTTGAAATAGGTATCTGTTCACATCAAAATGTAACCAGATCGCCTATTTCAACACCAGAAGCTGTAATATTCGGTGCAATTTAGATAAGAATAATCCTTACCACTTCAAATCCAATTTTCGAGCAAAATTTGAGCGAATTAAATTTTTTAAGAACATTTAATTAAACACATTTTTGAGCATAAGTATTCAACAGTTGATTTTGGTGCAAAATTGGAACACAATTTTGGAACAAAATTTGAACACAATTTTGGAACAAAATTTGAACACAATTTTGGAACAAAATTTGAACACAATTTTGGAACAAAATTTGAACACAATTTTGAAACAAAATTTGAACACAATTTTGGAACAAAATTTGAACAGAATTTTGGAACAAAATTTGAACACAATTTTGGAGCAAAATTTGAACACAATTTTGGAGCAAAATTTGAACACAATTTTGGAGCAAAATTTGAACACAATTTTGGAACAAAATTTGAACACAATTTTGGAACAAAATTTTAACAGAATTTTGGAACAAAATTTGAATGCATATTATATGCAAAAAGATGCAATTTGAGAGCAAAATTGGAATGAACTGTTGACAGTGGCGCAACCAAGGGGGGGGCTAAGGGGCTAAAGCCCCCCCCAAAACCTCGGGTCGATTTAAGGTAGTGGTTTTAAAAATGTGTCGAACAGAGGCGTAGCCGGGGGGGTCCGGACCCCCTCCCCTTGAGGTCAAGAATTTTTATAAAAAATGTATTTTTTAGACATTAAAAAATCTAATTTTATCAAAGCTTCACCCTCGCTTCGCTCGGGCATTAACAAAATCATTAAAAAATGTATTTTTTAGTCATTAAATATTCAATTTTTTCGAAGCTTCGCCCTCGCGAACTATTTAAGACTAAAATGCAAAAAAAGGCTCATTTTTACCCCTCCCTCTTCCCCTCCCCCTAAAAATTACTCGTTTTTCAAGTCTCTGTACTCATTTTGCAGCCACCCAAAAAAAAGCTTCCGACCCAGACCCCCTTTCGGACTCTTCTGGCTACGCCACTGGTGTCGAAAATCAGCACATTTTCAAAATTACTGCCCTAAATAAACGAGTTTTAAGATGAGACTGAGGAGGTGGTATGGATGGAAAAAACTCGAATTTACACGATTCTCTCTTCATTTTACCCAAATGAGGTGTTCCTCCTTGAAAAATTCACTGTCATTTGTTTTTTAATGCTCTTTGTACTCTGTTGTTTTGAATAAAATTCACGTTTATAATTTAAAGGGGAAAAAATCTCAATATTCTATAAAAATAGATTAACCCCCCCCCCCTCCTGGAGCCGTGCCGAGAAAATTTGGGTCCCAGGGGGATAATCTAAACGCGAAAAAAGGTCTTTCAGGAAATTTTAAACATCTATATTCGATGTAATTAGGAAAATTTACCCCTTTATTTCAAGGTTCCTCACCCATGGTAAGCCTTAATGAGCTCCTTGAAAAAACGGGGGTTCGGGGGACCCCCTCTCTACGCAGGTCTACACCCCTTACTTTTCTCATGAATTCTAGCCCCCTCCAAAAAAAAGTTCTGGTTGCGCCACTGACTGTTGAGTAACATTTGATCTGAATTTTTGAATAGAGTTTGAATAAAATTTTTGAAGAACATTTGAACACATTTTTGAACAATGTTCTAACAAAATTGAAATTCAATTTTTGAACAAAAATTTAAACACAATTTTTGAGCGATAGTCGAAGCAGAATTTGAGAACAATTCAAACACAATTTTGGAGGTAAATATGAACCAAAGTTTTGAGCAAAGTATGAACAATTTAACAGAATTTCAGCGAAATTACTGAAGATAATTTAATAATATTTTAGCTTTATGCAACATACTTTTTGAAAACATTTGAAACTAGATATACTTAGGTAAGTACTTAAAAAGAATTCTGGATAAAGTTTTGAGCAAAAATTCCAAACAAAATTTTGGCAGTACATACCTATATCAACAAAAATTGAAATAAAATTTTTGAATGATGTGTGTTTAAGCCAACATTTTGCCAAAAATATCGTAATAGAAATTTTGAACAAAGCTTCAAGTCCAACAAAACTTTATACTTAATTTAATTTAAATGGAATCATTGAACGATACAGAATTGAAAGGTATAACTAATATCCCTAGACTTATAGAAGCTTTCTCCAGCTTGAGTTATTAGAAAACTTTATTTAAAATGGGCAAATTTTTCAACAAATTTTTGAATTTATATTGAAAGTTTTTCATCATTTGAATTTTGAACTTCAACTTTAAATTATTTGAGCAAAAGTATGGACGACGTGACATTTAAATTTTTTGCTAAAATATGTGGTGATTTGAGTAGGTAATTATGTATTTATGTTGATTGTTAATGAATGAAAAGGAAAAAAATTGAACAATTTTGAAAAAAAAATATTTCCTACACTTACTGAAAAAATTATATGTTGGTTAAAATGATAACCTTTTGTATAATTGAAAACCTATAGGTACCTACTTAATTTCGAAAAATACCGATTTTTATTTAAATACCTAAACAATAGGTATTTAATTAAGAATTGTCGCTGTTCATTGCCTATGAAACAAGTATCTATCGATGACAGTCAACTGTAAAACCGTACTTTTATCGCTCATTTTGAAAAATTCTCCCTTCTTTACCATCTTTCTTACCTCCGGTACTCTATTTACCCAGCTTCGGGCAATATGCAACAAATGAGCGGAATAAACGAGAATTTGAAAGTGAAGAATAACACTCAAAAGGGGAGAGTCGTCTTTTATGGTACAAATACGTTAAGCCAGGGAGTGAATTAATAACATCATTTCGTAGAATGTTTTAATTTTATTTCATTAATTATTTCAACAAAAGGGTTTCTCATTGCAATTCGGCGTTCAGAGACGAGGGTTCGGTTCAACGGCAGCGGAATTTATTTACTAATTATGAAGAAATGAACTTCTCATAATGTTTGCTTAAAACGGTACAGTTACTTTGATCCGACTTATTTACACTATACGCCGAGAAACCTATTTGGCAAAAAGCAGTAGGGGGATTGCATTTTGGAATTTAAAAAATAAAAAAATACGCGATTATTCGGAGGAAAAAAATTTGATTAGAATATTTAATGGTTGTTTTTGAATTGGAAAAATATTTTAATCTAAAATACGCAGCTTGCTGGCATACTAGCGGATTCAATTACGTTTGCAGACGTCGTACTCCGAATATAATAATGATTGGATATTTTTATCGCGATGATGAAAATTTGTTGGGAAAATTCGACATGCGATGGAATACATCGAAAGAGAATCAGACAGAAAAAATAAAATAACGACGATGAAAAAAAATTGCCAACACGTTTGGTTGTTGGTTATTTCGCTGAGAAAATAATTTGTTTGGGATTAGCTAACGTGTCTCGAGTTCCTAGTTAGTCTTACATTTTTGATGGAATTTTTTCCACATATTTTCGAGTTGATTATTTGTGATGAATACGCAAGACTAATGGATGGAATTTTTTTCCGGAGTGTATACATACAAGAACGATAATAACTTTTGGGGACGATGGAAGGCTAGAAATAAGACATGGTATTGAAAAGCTATTACTATATATAGAGGGAGAAAATCACGTTAAATTCTATTCAGTTTTTAATATAGGCAACTTAAATATGGAAAAGTTTTGCGCACGAGCTGCTCGTAATAGAAAATTGTTAGAAAATCGAGCGAATCATGACTTGTTTCTTATATATTTTTTTCTTTAGTTTTTCTCGAGTTAGTTGCAAGTGGCAGCTTTTACATTTGTCTTTATTCGTCACGAACGACTGGATTCACTATTATTGCATTTGTCTCCCATTTCTTTCAAACATTAACATTATACCCCTAACCGTTTTCACTTCTATCCACAGTGAACGAACTTAACCCAACAAGTCATACTGTCAAATCCAGAAGTACGCTGGTTGTTGTTCTGCGTTTAGCTGTTGTTCATTTTGTGCGTTTTGCGACTTCACTTTTATGAAGGAAGCCGTAAACTAAAGGGACCACCGTAACGTCTCGCATTTTCACTTTCGTCGATTCTATTGCACAAGAATATACTACTCTGTGTGTATATATTTCGTTTCGTTCGCCGCCACTCTGCACCACTCCTCGCAACCTCGTGTGCCTGCGATGTTCTCGCATACCGACCATTTCCGCCATTGTTTTATAGTATACGCGCTGCTTATCGTGTCGTATGCTGCCACTTGGCTGATATTGTTTGCGGTATTTGCGAAAATTTATGCATTTGAATCGAGCTTTTCTTATATTTCCCGCAAAAATTTTGAATATAATTGGCGAACGTTGTACGGGTAATTAACCTCGGTGTTTTGCTTTTTGAATTGCCACGTTCAACCGGATGTGTGAAAATATGTAATTGAAGGCGGAAATTTACGATACTTTGGTCTGAGGAATGAGAATAAGGATGAATTAAGCTCAAATTTTGAACAATGTTCTCTTCATCGAAAGTTTCTTCAATTGCTTAGAATGGAGATATACTCGAGTGGAGCAAGGATAAAAATGTTTTCTTCATTTATTTCAATAGGTATGATTTTTCAAATAGGAGTTGCTAAGTTGGTACTTAATAAAAAATACATCGAGGTATTTTAAAATTCAGATTGAGAAGGTTCAAAATATTTTTACTTTTTTTTTTCATTTTTGCTTCATTAAAGTAATAGGGCTTCAAGTCGTCTCTAATTCGAGGGTGAAAAAAAATTTTCAAATTGGAGAAAAAATTTAGCGTTTATAAAAAAAAATCGTGGAAATAATGAACGTGATGGAAAAAAGGTGTTCTTGAATGGTTCTTTTCACTATACCACAGTAGGTACTCTCTAAACTTGAATCAGTCAAAATTCACTGATCAATAAGACAAAAGTGTGCAACTGAAGAAATCAGTGAAAATTTTACCGATTTAATCAGTGAATTTTCATTTTTGAATCGGTAAAAATTGTAATTTACTGATCGAATCAGTAAAAATTTCAATTTACTGATTGAATCAGTAATTAATCACTGATTGAATTAGTAAATTTTAATTTTTACTGATTCATTTCAGTAGTTGAAAAAATATTACTGATTCAAAAATGAAATTTCACTAATTGAATCAGTAATTTTTCACTGATTGACAGTCAAATTTCACTGATTAATAGTTGCACACTTTTCGCTGTTTAATCAGTGAATTTTCAGTTTTTTGACTGATTCAGATTTAGAGAGTATAAATAAAAAATCGCCAGTTGAACGTCAAATTTTGTATGGTAATTATTTTCTATTTTTTTTTTTTTTTTTTTTCATTGCAGTGATAGTTTTTTTAAGCGAATTTGAGTCAGTCTGAAATAGTGTTCGATGAATCGTCTACCAAACCTTTTTTGAATTACACCTAACGAGATTCCACTAATAAAAAATTAGATGGACATGTTGCCAATCTTGAAAACTTGAAGAAGCAAATGTTGGTTTGAAAAAAAATCACCTTAAAAATGCTTTTAATCTAAAGAATGGATAACACACTGAAAGCTTCGTTTCTAACAAATTATGAAAGACGGCGGTACTTGATTACCTTCTTAGAAGATTTTTTCTCGCAACTTCTCCGACCAGAATGAAGAAGACAATTTTTCTATTCTCCAAAAATCCGTCGTTTCCTGTCGTTTCTTTGAAAAACGACAGAAACAAAAAATTTGGAACACATGAAACCTCAATATAGTTTTTTGTCGTTTCTCAAAAAAAAAAAAAAAAAAAAAAACGACGAAAAATGACAGTATTTCCTTGGGTTTTTACAATGCCTCTAATAGTTTTTCTCGTAATTTCATTTTTAAAAAATAATACATATAAAAACGATAATTTCAATATTTTTAAAATCCATCGTTTGCTGTCGTTTCTTCAAAAACTTCAAAAATCGACGGAATCGATGATTTTCTAACATACTGGAACCATCGTTTCCTTTCGTATTCCTGTAGGTACATTTTTGAAAAAATGGCTAAGAACAAACATTTTCAGGGTCGTTTTTTTCGTTTAGAAAAATTTTGGAATTTTTTCAGCAATGGAGAAATCTCATAAAAAAAGTTCTAAATGGGTCATTCCATGTCAGTTCAACCACGAAGTGGAAAGTGGGGTCTTGGATTTTTTTGATTTTTTGCATGTTTGTAGACCTCGATGAGAGATGTCGAATGCCGCAAACCGGAGCTTCCAAAGTCTTTTTGGAGGGGAGCCACGAGCACTCAAAGTTTTAAGGTGAGGTTGGATATGGTAAATTTCGAGCGTGGATAACTCGGAAACGGTGATAGGTAGAAAGTTGAAACTTTTTACAATGTGTAAGGCCTTTGATGAGCTTTTTGGCGATTTTTTTGAAATCAGTGTTACCACTTTTTTTAACGCCAAAAATTAGCTGTAAAAGTTGAAAAGAGCTGTTTCTACATGAAGGACACCTTCAAAAATTCTGAAAAAAATATATATGATACAACTTTTCGTACTGACTAACATATATAAAAACTGGGATGGCGTTATTTTTTAAACTCGTTTTAAAAAATTTTAAAGTTTATGCGAAAACGCAATTTTTTATACCAATTGCTAAAAATCTCCAAAATTGATTAAATTACATTGTTTTTACCGAATTTTCATCAATATTAAAAATTGGTGATCAGAATTATTTTTTACAAGTCGATTCCGGGTGTTATGTATTGTATAAATAGGCTTTTTTTACGTTCTCCCTTCAAGACCGCTCTCCTATTCGAAAATATCATCTTTGAACATAATATAACTGAAAAATAATTATATTTATTATGAAAAATAAAGTAGTAAGTATAGCATGAAATTTCGATCTTAGTCTGTTAATTTATAAGAAACACCTTCAGCGTCGATACTGCATTTCTTGGCACACACCGTTTTGGAGTCTAGTGGCACATAGGCGTGGTAAGATCTCGTGCCTGGAATCGTTCTGGGTGAGGCAGTTTGAAAACGGTTATCCATATTCGCAGTGTGATCCTCTTGCTCTTCACTGGACACGTAACAAAAAAAAATACCTTCGATATTCTTTATGCACCAATTGAACAATTGTTTTGGATTAGAAATTTTGTTCAAATACACATTTTGTAGACTAGCTTTAGCAGCCAAGCGTTTGATTGTTCCTCCAACTCCATCGCAGGGGCCTTTACCGTGAGATGTAGAAAAGAAATGCCATTCCGCATCAATATCATAATCGAGTTTGTGCAGGCATAAGTTTAAAAAATTTTTTCTGTTTTTATACTGAGAGGCTGCACCGTCGGAAAAATAGAAAATTTTTTCGAAGTTCAATTTGGTTTTTAAAAAATCTATCAATCGTTTTTGATGCAGGGACACTGCTGCTGTATTATGTGACAAATTATCTGATATTATAGCATAACTTAAATTTTTCAACTCGTTTTTCTCATTTTTGTAATATACTACAAAAATATGCAACGTCGCTTGTTGTTTTGACCAATGATAACTTTGAACTTCGTCTTGTTGTATGAAAGTATAATTTTCAGAAAAATCACAGATAACCGCAATCTCATTCGACTTTAAACCTGGTTTGAGATTTTTCAAAAAAGAAGCTTGTTTTTTAGTGACATAGTCATGCGCCATAAGAACCACTAATTTTGATTCAAAGTCAGTCAAAAACTCGTCAATTGACTGTTGGATGGTTATAAGTGATGTTCGATCAGTTTGAGTCCATTGTTGGTACGTTATTTCGTCGATGCATTCCAACTCAAATTCTTCTTTCAATTTCTCAAAAAACACTTCAGTATCAGGACAATTTTTGCACGTTTGAAAGCAACATTCTTCTGTAGCAGTTGTACACATAATTTCATTCATACAGTCTGTATAGGTCTGTAATGGAGATTTCCGATTACGAGTAACGTACTTTAAACGAGAATTCTCAATTTGTAATTTGACGTTCTGGTGGTATGTACAAACACAGACACTGTGAGTACCAGCGGATCCAGCAATAATACATTCCGGGGGTCTTAAAGATGCAAATTTTGAGAAATGTACTTCTACGGTTGGATTTTCTTTTTTAAAAAGTTGGTATAGTTCTTTTAGATTAGCCAACAACAACCGTTTCTGGATTTTCAATTTTAAACCTCCGCTTCTGACTGTAACGCAGTCTTTTCTACCAGGCATTACTCTTGAAACATCATCTTGTCGATAAAAATTTTGAATCAGAACTGCGTTTTCCAACAATAAAGGCTTACCAGAAGATGGATTAGGTGTACTCAGAATTCCTTTCTCCTCTACCAGTTGCTTTGCCTTACGAATCATGTAGTCGGAGGCCTTGAACTCGTCCATTATTTTTTTCTTTGTCCAATGCTTCACTACTAATGTGAGAATTTGAACTTTTTCGCTACGTTTTGTGGAAGCTTTAAATTTTTCTTTCAAATCTGCTATAATATCGGCATTTTTATTTTCCGGCGTAACCTAGACCAAACACACAGAAGAAGGAAAACCTTTAAGCATATTTTTGAAATGAAAATTGAATTTTTTTTATTGCTTCAACTCAAATTTTTTGCATCTCCACAATACAAAAGAAATTATTATTGAAAAATCATTGAAATTCAATCAACATACCTTGAAAACTTTTTTTTGCATAACTCGGTGGACTTTATTAATCTTCTTCTTTCGATAACCCAGTGATTTCATTTTTGTAGTTTTGACAGGCGATTGCCCAGCACATTTCAAGGATTCATTCAAATGCTGTAATACTTCCCTCCGTTGAGATTGTGTAATTTCCGATGTAGTACTTTGTGATTCGTTGGTGATGGATTTTGTTGATGTAATGTTCGATATCTGAGAGAGAATGTGATCATTTTGTGAATCTTCAAACAATACAGGAGAGGATGTACCAGCTTCAGCCAATGTATTGTTTTTATCGTTGTTCTTCTTCCGCTTAAATAATTCAATCCGACAAGAACTACAAATTTTGAGATCGCGGCATGATTCAACTGGAACTCCAGTGAGATTGGCCATAAACGGTGACACATTACGTAAATTTTTACGAACAAAACCATGATTTGGTTTATCAAAGGGATTATAACAAACTTTAGACATATTTGTAAGAAACTAGTTAACGTGAAGTACTGGAACGAACTGTTAACGTAAGCATATTGAATCAGACAAGTCACTGCAAGTGCTTAGTGCGCGTTGCAAGCAATGGTGCGCGCGCAACATTTCTTGCAACGGCAGAATTTGAATTTTCAACGTATTTTAATAACATGAAAATTAATAAGCGAATCAAGTTTCCAACTTTGCATATTATTTTCCGTTATAATCTGTTCAAAGGTGATATTTTCGAATAGGAGGGCGGTCTTGAAGGGAGAACGTAAAAAAAGCCTATTTATACAATACATAAAACCCGGAATCGACTTGTAAAAAATAATTCTGATCACCAATTTTTAATATTGATGAAAATTCGGTAAAAACAATGTAATTTAATCAATTTTGGAGATTTTTAGCAATTGGTATAAAAAATTGCGTTTTCACATAAACTTTAAAATTTTTTAAAACGAGTTTAAAAAATAACGCCATCCCAGTTTTTATATATGTTAGTCAGTACGAAAAGTTGTATCATATATATTTTTTTCAGAATTTTTGAAGGTGTCCTTCATGTAGAAACAGCTCTTTTCAACTTTTACAGCTAATTTTTGGCGTTAAAAAAAGTGGTAACACTGATTTCAAAAAAATCGCCAAAAAGCTCATCAAAGGCCTTACACATTGTAAAAAGTTTCAACTTTCTACCTATCACCGTTTCCGAGTTATCCACGCTCGAAATTTACCATATCCAACCTCACCTTAAAACTTTGAGTGCTCGTGGCTCCCCTCCAAAAAGACTTTGGAAGCTCCGGTTTGCGGCATTCGACATCTCTCATCGAGGTCTACAAACATGCAAAAAATCAAAAAAATCCAAGACCCCACTTTCCACTTCGTGGTTGAACTGACATGGAATGACCCAAATGAAATTTTTCTGATTACCCACATTGGTGGCTTATTTGATCGATTAAAGTACAATTTTCCAAAATGCCTAACTACCTACCGGGTCAAATCATATTTCCCTTCAGAAAAAATTTAATAAAAAATAAGCATAAAAAATACTTCCACAACATACGCATCGATGTAAAAAGCTGAAAGTTTGATCCGATTTATCATCGCCCAAATCAATTTCAAGCGTGTTTGAGACGTTTTGGAGCCTATCGAAAATTTTTCAAATTTCTAGCAAAGAAGAAATGCCCATAAAAATTACTCACATGAACATCAGTACCTATAATATTGTGGATGATCCATATTGGCGACCTTTTTAATGGGTCAAAACACAATTTTTCAAATTTCGAAATTGTTGGGTGAAATTCATGTTTTTTACTTGAACTAGACTTTTTACAAATTTTGAAAAATTATTTTTAAATCAATTAAAATAGGTTACCAGAATGAGTAGGTAAACTGAGTTATTAGGTACCTACTATATTTAATTTGGTGCATTTTTCATCGATGAAAAATCTCAAAATTTTCTAGAGATTCTGAAACGTCTCGAAATTACTTTCGATCGTCTTGAGAGGTCAAAAATGGAATATGTGCCTCAGCTTTTTTAATTGATTAGATTATTTTATATTTTATAAGGCGAATTTTGAAATTTCAAAAATTCGCCAAAATTCGAGAAATGAACTTCGGATCTAGAAATGTTGGATACTTTGAATTATTTTCCACGACGAACTTTAGATTTATTTTTGGTTCAGCTTAAAATTTTATTGCCGATCGGAATACTTTCACTGCATCTTATTAGTAATAAGTATAAAAAATCATTAGAGATGTCCTTTTTTTCAAACACGAATGAATGATAAAATAGAATTATTTAGAATAAATTTTCACATCTTTAAAACACTTTAATTTTATAGGATTCTCAACATGTTTAAAATTTTGTCGCAGTTCAAAACATTTCACCATAGTTAGCATATTTTCCTTATTCTTCTCACATTGAAATGAAAATATAAGTAACCCCACAGTCGAGTCGCGCCAAATGTTTATTAAATAATCGAGTTTTACTCTATTAACGATTCGGCGCGAAACATTACTGGGAAACTTTTCCACAATAGGATTTATACTCGTTTCTTCTTAATTAAAACTAATACACTTGGTAGGTTTAATAGAATTGGCTTTTTTCGTTATTAAGATACCGTACACGAGTTCGGCTCGCTTACGTTGTAGTAAAATTGAAAAAAAAAAAAAAAAAAATACCGAAGGGAAAAAAATATCATAGCTATACAATAATACGACGAAAAACACCAAGATCAACAATACGTATACGCTCGAACCGTGTACAAATTTCGTGAAAAGAGGCTTTACAATAAATCAAAATCGTCGGCTACTTTTCTAAACTGTTTTCCTCATACGTCAAGTGGCCTCTTCAAGTCTCAGTTAAGGTATATATACGTAAAGTAAACACTAAACAACCAACAAAGAAATAGTTTCAGCATAAACCACGGCGCGTATTCTTATCATTCACAGCTTGTACTGGGGCGAACACAAAATTACAAAACTTTGTTAATAACTGCCCAAGTTTATTAATGGAATTTTTGTTACAGAATTCCGAGATGTAGTGGTCAGCGAAAACTTAACTCTGTCAAAAGTCAATCGATCTGATATGGGAACATATTTGTGTCTAGCCAAAAGCCCAGTACCTCCCATAATGAGTAAAAGATTTAGCGTTAGAGTTAATTGTAAGTATATAAAATTAATTTTATGGCAAACTACATATCAATGGAATTAATTTGGTACTCTTGTTATAGTTAAACCAGTTGTCGAAGTGGGCAACGATCATGTCGGCGCTCCAGCTAGCAGAGACGTAAAAATTCGTTGTAAAGTGGAAGCTTCTCCCAAAGCTACGTTTCAATGGCTTAATAATAGAGGTAAATGACCAGATGATAGAACTGTCCGTGTAATTTCCTTATTCTTTTAAACGAAAAGGCACGAAATATTTTTCCCAACACGAGCCCATTAAGTAGTAACGCAGCGTTGGAAAAATCATTCTACGTTTCTCGTACCGTCCTGGAAACGTTGGAAAAGCCTCGTAGATGGCGCCATTGGCCAAATAACGATAATGAAACAATGAAAACGTCGCCTCTTCATTAAAAAGCAACATTTTCGCAAACTTTTCCAACATTAGCATAATTAGCCGGAAAATAAAGCCGATAATTGTTACCTTTTAAGTAATTTTTACCTTCGACGGTGAAAAGTTGAAAATGAATTGTTTTAATTTTGCCTCTTTCGGTTATTTTCCATTCTGAATAAAAAATTTCATTTTTTAGGAAAACGAATTTTACGAAAATGATAAAATTTTTAGAATGGTGTTTCAAAAGTTTTAATTATGGGAGACTACGCAACACAAATGTAGGAAAAAGCAAGAAGAATTGGATTTTAAAAATCATAATCAAAGAGTTCGTGCTTATTCCATCTCCGTCTAGATTTCCCGCAAATTTTGTGATTTTTGAACTGTAATTGAAAAATTGAGCTAATCTCTAGCATTCTGTAGGTACCTATGACGCGTAAATTCAAAACACATCCCTTCATAAGCGAGAGTATGCAATTTTTTTGACAGTGCAGTATAACGAACTGTCTAAAACTTTTTTCTAAACACTTCACTATGATATGTATAAGGTTATTATAGCAATATCTGATTTTTTGCGGTGAGTGACACATCGGGGGGGGGGGGGACTAGTCCTCTTGGGCTTAAGTTTTTAGTACACGAATGTGAAAAAGTACATTTTTTGCTTTTCAAAGATGATTTTTCAGAAAAATTACCCTTTCCTCGCTCGGACATAGTATTTTAATCGGAACTCTCTAAATCTGTACCAGTCACTTATGAAATTCTGCCTTTTGAGAATTAGTGAAATGATTTTCATTAAAAATATCTGAAATCACTGATTTCTCAATCCATTTTTAATTTGTCAGAAAAAATCAACTATTTTTTTTGAAAAATCATCTAGGTATAAAACCCACTAATTTTTAGTTAAATTTGATTCAAACAGGTGAATTTTATTAATTCAGATTTGAGTAGTGTATTGATTATTTGTTCCAAAAAATTTCGCAATTTTTTTGGTTCAAATTTGCTTTTGCATTATCATTATCAGCCTACTGAAAATACTTAGGTACCCTAACTACCTCAGCGCTCCTGGAATAGTAGGTTACTCAATTTTTCCGCTGTAATTTAAATCAAATTTTAAAGACCAAATTCGTTTCAAATTTACCCTCTCCCGCCCTGGTAATTTCTGGGTGTACCATAGTTTTTGTGAAATGAGTTTCATGAATACCTTACAATTGAAAATGCATTCTCCTTACATGTGAAATTTGTGAGAGACAAACTTGCAAGAATCATTGTTCGATAAGTTGTGTTCATAAATTATTATTGGTGTTGCATAATTGAGAAAGAGAAAAAAAATATCTTAAATTTTGACAAAAAATATTGTTAAAGTTTTTTCTGAGTGAGCAATTCTTGAAAATATTTTTGGCACCTCAAAAGAGGGCGGACGAAACTTGGAATTGAAGGTCTCAAAGTAGTCATTGTTCAAAAAAAATTGCGATACTTGGCATTTTTGAGTGCCTAAGTGTCACCTGCTGAAAAATTTGGCCACCCTTGGTAGGTTTTTGCACCACCCTGAAGCATTGATCTTGAAATTGTATACAGACCAATTTTTGCACTCGCTCAGGAAATTAAAGAGCTGCAAATACCAATTCGAGAAATTTTGATTTTTATCAAATTCCACTCAAAATTCTGCCAATTTTTTGTTTAGTTTCCCAGAATCAAATTTTACATGATTTTCAGAAATAAAATGTCACGTCAAGTATTTTGATTTTTATGGAATACCAAATTAAATTTTCTTTTTAATTTTCTACAGCAGTGTGGCCAATTGAAATTTTTTATAAATTTGGTAAATCAGAATGTAATGGGTGGACTTTGCCATGGAAAATCTTTTGGCTCGATCTCAATGTGTTCGAGAGGGTGATTTTGATTCAGTAAAAATGAAAAATTCTTTAAATTTACGATTTGAAACTTTTTAGGTTTAGCCCTATGATGAGGAAAAAAATTATGTTTAGTGATGATGAATGGCTCAGGTAACAACTTTTTAGGAGAGAAAAAAATCGTTTTTATAAAATGATTCTACTTTGAAACTTCCAAAAATCCAAGACAAATAATTTTTACTTCGTCTTTATGCAAATTTGTGTGAAATAAGTTGCAGTTTTGCAATTGAAGGAGTGACTTTCCTCTTGACTTTCAAAAAAATAATGATTTCGGAATTGCATGTTTCTCGTCATCAGATGTAATTTTTACCTACACCAACCGAGTGGTCAAACTGTAGATTTTATTTCTGAGCCGATGAATTTTGGAAAAATTACAACTTGATTTATGATTTACTAATATTGAATTCATTTCTTTAAAATCTTGCCTTTTATTTATTGTAGGAGAACCCATCATGCCGAATCCTCGGGTAAACATAACAGAGACCCAGATCAACGAATACACCACAGATATGGAATTAGTGATAAAATCACTACATAAAAGAGACTTTGGTGAATACACCTGTGTTTCTGAAAACACGATAGGTCGAGCTGAAGGCAAAATTCGTTTAATTGGTAAAAATTTTCTTTACTGAAATAAATTGTATTTTCTTTTTATATCTAGATATACCAGTTTTACATCCTGATTTTCTTATGAAACACTCGTGTTTTATTCAATTACAGAATTAAGTCTTCCAGTACACTCAACTCGACCTCCAACATATTACCCACCGAAAAAAGAAAAAGAGTTACCAAACTTGCATAAGCACACGCCTCATCACAAAGTCACCAAAACACCTCATAAATTTGCGAAGGGGCATAACAGTATGGACAATAATGACGTTAACACCGATATCCAAAGTACTTCCATTTTACAATTCGGTTCGAATGAAAATTACAATAGTCAATCGGTTACTGAAGGCGATCCTTTTAAAATCGCCAGTAAACCGAATAACGGAGCGTTTTCGAGCTCTTTGAATTTCTTGTTATATGAATTCATAATTTTATATTATTCGGTTTTATTGATAAGAAGGATTATTTATGTTATAACGAATTGAATACCTGTACATATTTTTGGATCAACAATCATTATCAATTTTTTTCCTCAAAAGTCGATATTTTGAAATTTTCGACGACTGAATTTTGAATTTACGTTACAACTGGTGATGGAGAGAAAACAGCATTTCAACGACAAATGAATGGCTCATTTTTATTTCAAGTATAATGTGCAAATCGATTTGAATTATAGTGAACAAAACGAAAACTTGTTAAATATAAAATAAGACTGAAACTTATCCCAAATTTTATGAAAATACTCCTCGATCCACTTCAAAACATATCAGTTTGTAATCTCGACGAATTCATTAATTAAAACAAACTAGGTACCTACCTAAATAGATATAAAAACGAAACCTTACACTCGTCTCATATCAATTCCAAAAAAAAAAGGTGTAAATACAAAAATTTTCCCGTTTCCTATACCAAAATAGGTAGCTACTTACACACAAGTCCGTAATCCTTTTCGTAAAAGTGAAACTGAAACCTTAGCAAAATACCATTTAAACTCGGTTCACTATGGATTGTTTTTTTTGCGCCGAATTGTGATATTTTTTTTAAAAAGTACGCTCGCCAATGGCCGGCGAAAATCGAAGGTACTTTGGTAAAGAAATGTCATTTGTATAAACGTATTTTTTAAGGCCAAACGATACTAATTTCCAAAATTTCTTTGGCTAATTAGAGCTTTTATGTCTTCCTTAAGTTTAATTTCGAGAACAGACTTGACAAGTAATTTAAGCGATGTTTATCGCCTCAAAAGTGTACGATAAAGTAAATTTTTAAAAAATTTGTATTTACCTATGTTGAATATTACGAATGTAGTATAATTTTATTTGTATATGTATTTAAAAAATTACCTATGTTAATTAGCATAATTTTAAATATCGTTGTCAACGGTTTGTATAAATTTTGTTATTTTGTTTTTGTTTCCTTTTTTTTTTTTTGAAGTTGAAAATGTTTTTTGATAATTGATTGATGATTTTAATTTTGAATGAAAAAATTTGATAGTGAAGAATAATTTAAATTTCAAAATTTTATCAAAGTGTCATCTGAATACTTGCCTTAAGTAGGTACATATATCAAAATTTCAAAAATACCTAGGTACCTACTTCAAAAATTTTTTAATCCTTCGATCAATTTTAAAAGACATTTTAATTTTGTATGAATACCATTTTAGTAAATTATATTCAAAAAAAAAGAGCGGATAAAAAAAATTGAAAGTAGGTAGGTAAGTATTAAAATTCATCATAGTTGAATACTCACCTGTACAAAAGTTCGACTTCCTTTTTCGCCGCGGCGTCACTAGAGGGCAGAGGGGGCCTCCCCCCGGAAAAAATATTGGTCCTTCTGTTCTATTTAAAAATTATACAATAATGTGAATCTCACCACATAATATCAAAATAAATACCTACCTATGTATTTTCAAAGCATTTCAACATGAAAAAATCTTTTTTTGACATTAAAAACCCAATTTTCCAGAGCTTCGCTTGGGCATGAATAAGTTTACAATTCTATTATCCGTCCAAAATAACATGAGCCAAATTGTGTCAGTTTTCTTATCAAAAAGCAAACAAAATTTCAGAAATTTTCCTATTTGACTACAACAATTTTATTTTGGGCTTTAAAACAATGAAACTGACACAATTTGGCTCATGCTATTTTGGATAGACAATATGATCCATCTGAGGCAAAAAAAAAATGCAAAAGAAAACTCCTTTTTACCCTTCCTCTTTGAAATCCATCTGGAATTTCAAATCTTTCATAGGTACCCACTTACACGTACCTACACTTTCAAAAAAGTTTCCAACCCTACTGGATATGTGCATTTTTAGCCACTCAAAAAAGTAATCCCCCTCCAATACTTCGAAAAAAAAGCAAGTTAAGTTTTTGAACACAAGGCCCTTTTTGTGGCCCCCCCCCCCATTTTCGATTCTAGTGACGCCACTGCTTTTTCTGGGAGTGAAGCTGTAGAGGTGAAACGGATTGAACTTACAACGGAAAAATTTGTAAAATCTAAAACTGAGGAAGAAATGAATTGATAACCAGGGTTATTTATTACGTTTTTAGGTACTAGTGAATTAGGACACAAAACGTAGGGAAAAAAATGTGGATTCTTTTTTCGCTAAAAAATTCATTTTCATTTTTAAAACATGAAAATTATCCCTACATACATAAGTATTTTTTGATTCTTTACCAAATGTGACCTTCCAAGAAAAAACCGACCTTCTGTCCGAAAAAAAATTGAAAAAAAAAAGTGTCCCAATCAATCCAAAACCATGATTATCATTTGTTTTGGATTGATTGGGACACTTTTTTTTTTTCATTTTTTTTCGGACAGAAGGTCGGTTTTTTCCTGGAAGGTCACAAATTATCATTTTCACAAAAATACTAATTTTTTTACATTTAAACTTTTTTTTAAAAAAAAAAAATGAGCACATCAAATTTTATTGTCATCAAATTCGATAACTCTCCAGATAGGTATTCGAATATTTTTTTCGAGCTGTAGGTAGTGAGGAACAACCTGAAGTTACCATCACTGGTGGGGGAAAAGTAAAAATTGCCAACTGAAAACACATGCAAATTTTCCAAGTTGAGCGAAGCAAATGGCTTTATTTTTTCACGAATTTAAAATTTGCGATTTTAAAAGTTCAAGGAATTAGATAGATTCGAATTAAATAGAAAAGAAGTTGTAAAAGCGACGACCATTTTTCTAAAAATTGCAAATTATTCTTTTTGAAAAATAAATTTTTTTTTACTTTATCAAAACTTTTCAATTGAAATCCTATTTTCTCATCTGAAATTTTTTGAAATGAGATTTACGAAGCGGTAGAGGTGGCTCCTCTATATTATCCTTCTCGTTCAATTCGATTTTGATTACAGTCAAAATTTTAATTGAAAATTCTAAATAAATCTAATCATCATTGAATAGCTTTCTTCATGAGCTGACAACTTCACATAAGGTATGTGTAATTTCAATTCTTTAACCGATTTTTTCAACGATTTTTCATTTTTTTTTTTTTCACGTAAGTACATTATTTTTTGAAAACTTTATCAATTTATTCAGTTAGTGGGATTTTTGATGTTAAAGATGATTCGAAATTTTATTAATTGTCAAAAGCCTTAATGTTTTGTGACTCCTCAATTATTTCAACCGGTTCTTCTGAAAAACTCAGTCGTAGTGTAAATGTACCTTTTATAATCCCCCTCCTCATCAACTTTGAAAATGGTACTGAAATTATTTTACAAGAAGAATGATCAAATTATGTCACTTTCGACTTTTTTTATCCACTCTAAAGAATAGTGTTACGTAAATGTTTCCCAAATTGTTAACTTGTTTTATTGTGTCTATTGTAAGAAGCATTTTATTGTTTGACGATCCAATTTACCATTAATTTATCAAAAAAAAAAAATTCTCAACTAACACGCGTTGGTTGACTGAAAGAAATATTCAAAATCTGGAAAATTCTTGAAATTGACCCCCCTCTCTCTCTCCTCAGAAGATGCTTCTTAGATATCTACACCAATTTAAAAAAAAAACAGATTTAAGAAACGTGTGATAGAAAATTTATATAGTTTAGTTCTGTATGACAATACTGTTAGAAATCCACCTCCGTGTTTTAATGTTATCTCATAATACATATTGTTTACATATAATACATGAATTTTCATTTGTTTTTATTTTAAGCTGTCTTCGAGATTTCAGCTCACAATCAGTTTTGATACTTAGACCTAATCAAGAAAAATAATTTGAATTTCGTAATATTTTTTAAATCATTGGATATGTCTCAAAATGTATAATTTCTTTACCAAACTATCAAATGAAATAAAAATGAATAGGTACCTAGTTACCTAGTTCGACAAAACAGTTCAGCGCAAAGAGAAGAAAACACGCCGCGATTAAAAATATCATACTTAATTTATTTATTCATGAATGCGGTCGTTACTATGTATAAACAACATTCGCAACTTAATGATAAAAATCATCTCTGAGCGAGACACTGGACTAAAAATCAAAAACATGGAATAAATTCGAATTAAAAATTGAAAAAAAAAATACACTAATCCGGAAATAAATTACCATACATAATCAACAAATAGAAAATAGAAACAGATAAAGCAAATAACAGAAACCGTTCTAATAATGTACAAAAAATATTACACGTAGGTATATAGCACAATAACCATAAACAAAACGAAAAAAATACGATAAGGTAAATTAATTCTTTGTTTAAATACATAGGTAGGTAATCTTTTTGTTAAAAAAACTTAGAGCTGTGTCAGCACAAAAATTATCAAACAATATATCACACGTCACTATACGTAGTGCTTTTTGTATAAAAAAAACATCTCACAAAGCGACGATTTAGTAGTAGACGTAAGTATAGTATGCTTTTTATAAAAACAAGTTTTTAAAAAAACGAAAAAAATTGAAAACGGTCTCGTATAACTGTTTTTATACATGAATTTTGCTCGATAAGCAAAATACTATACATGGTATTAATATAGAAGTAAAATATTTATAGTCAGTTCTTGTTGATGATGATTTTTCCTGCCTGACTAATTTCTTGGTCTTGTTGCCAAATGGTAAACTATCGTCGTCTTCGGTTTCTTCGTCGTAAGCTTCGTTTTCTTTGAAGTCGATTATGTTGTTAGGGATTTCGTAGTTTTGTTCTTTTCCTGAGTTTAATGTGGCTGGATCTATTTCTGAAAACATTTAATAGTCATCAAAGGATTGACCAGCGATTTTTTTGGTTGGAGATTAGGAATCTGAATATTTATTTGGTAGGTACCTACCATGTATTCTAATGACTCCTTCGGATTCACCGATTGAGTTTTTTGATATGCATTTGTAAATGCCATAATCGCCCTTTTTCACTTTTACTATTTTCAAGGTCAATTTGAATGTGTAATCGTTTGTTATGTTTTCGCTGATTACATATTTTTTCCTATCGTGAACGAGCATATTATCTGCAAAAATTAAATCAACGTTAAAATTGAGAAATATGGACCTAAAAAAAAGATATAGGCACATGAGCAAGACTAGAGGAAATCGAAGCGGCTTGTTCTTTACTCCTAATGTCAAAATTGTATTGGAGTAATTGGTGCTCACAAGAAGGAGGAATTTGTCTCGTGTGGTTCACTCGTTTTTTTCAAAGTCCAAAGTTATTTTCTAAATTTTTTCTTCAATTTCGAAAAATTTTGAAGTTATTGAGTACTTTTTTTTATTTTCAAAAATTAAAAAATTTTTGAGTTCGGTTCCATACAACTAAAAAATTTTTAAGTAGGGGCTACCTATTTTTCCAGTAGGTAGGTGTAATTTCTTAAATTATTTTCAAGTTTTGGAAATTTTTATTACTAAACTAAAAACAAAAAGACTAATTTTTCCATTTTTTTTTTTTTTTTTGAAAATAGTTGGGTAAATACTTGGTAAGTCTAAAATAATTCAAAATAGGAAAAACAATTTAATAGGATTGAAAAAAGGCAGTGCAGCAACTTGAAAAAATTATTTTCCAGTGATATTTGATTTTTTTTTGAAAGTACCTAAATCAAGTTCTATTATTGAAAAATTTTCGTTTTCAAGTTACTTACCTACAAAAAAAAATCGTAAATGAATTTATAGAAAAAATCAAGAAATATCCATTTCATTGAGAAATTTTTGAATTTAAGATCCTCTGATTGGCCAAGATCAGTTCATTTTTGTTCATAAAAAGATTAGAAAAGTATATTCAAATTTTCCTCATTTTTTAAAAATATGCTTAAATTTTTCATCAACGAAGCAATCATTTTGACACGGTCGAAAATTGGAAATATCTTGGTAAAATTACACGCCAAAGTGTAAGTACATGCACTTAATTGAATAAAGCAGCAAATCTTGGTATCCGCAGAATAACTTAATTAAAGCAGAAGTGGCATTTGTTGTGGGGATGTTGGAATATGCACGTGTATGCAGGTCGACGTGTTTTTGGAACAATTAGGGTTGTACGATGATAAACAACGTAATTTCAGGGACAACTGGCTATAATATAAAACAATGGGTGACCGGGCGTTGTGCTAGTAAAATTTGCGATACAGATATGTATCTGAAGGTAACATTAGCCTAACCCCTACATTGTACCCGTGGCGTACATTGTAATAGTAACACGATTTGCATATTTTGCGAATAATTTTTGCCACCGCCCTTTACACCGAGGTCCCGATCTTTTATTTATAAGTTTTGTAACCGTTTGCCTCGACCAGGCTTTGGCGAATTAATGATTTGCAACGTTTATCTGTCAACTGGGCGACTGCTGGGCCTATCGTACGAATTTAATATCGTTATTTAACTTATTATGTTGTTATTGTAATATATTTCGTACTTCCTGATTTTTCTTCTTTTTCCCAATAATTTATCGGTTTGGGATAGGCTTCTGATATGCAGTGTAATGTGACTGATTTTTCTAAAGGTATTCCCACTAATTGGTTCGGTACTTGGATTAACGGATGAACTGAAACATAATAGCAAATACACTTTAAAACGGTACTGTGTACGAAAGCTTTTGCGCATGATTCAGATGTTACCTCACTGTCTAGTGTCTAGCACAATGGTATAAAAGCTAACGTCACATGTGTGAAAAGCGTATGTAAGCGAAGACGTTATTTACTAATGGAGAATTTCTTTCGAAAAATACGCACGAGAGAATTTTCAAACATAAAAAATACCTTGGTTTAGGGGTCAAAACGATACTTACATACAACAAGCTTTTCAACAAAATAAAATATAAAATTGAACCATTTTGCATTAGGTATTATTCCACAAAATCCATGATTTTCATTTCATGAAAATTACATTGAAGCATTATATTTAATAGATACCTATGTTGGTATTGTTGATGCCAAGTTGAAATTTTGAAATAAGTATTATATTAAAAAAAAAAATAGGTACTCCAGTGGATCTATTCGTGCATTTTTTTTTTTTTTTTTTTTAATTGAATAAAGGTAGGTTGCTGAGAAGTTGTGTCCACAGTTCAAAAAAAAACCTTACTCCTGCCGAACTGTCCTCAAATTTTAACTAGATATCTTCAAATGAGAAAAAAATTTGAAAAATGTTGCTAAAAATAATAAGTACCTACCTAGATATCTTATCCGCAGTGCATCTCATTGTTTTTATCTAAAAATATCGTTACCTATTTTTATGCATTTCTCATTTTTTTACCTATCCCTAAAATTTACCTACTTCTGGCATTCTCATTCCCAAACTGATATTTATATTTTTCTGAAATTCAAAACAGATTTCACCTCGAAAAAAATCAGACCTTCCGACCTTTATGATCAGTGTTTGGCTCATCGCTAACTAATCATCTGTGTATAAAATTTATTCATGCGAAACGATTATAAACAAAGACCAAACTTGAGATACACAAATAAAATATTTTCGGATCACATTTTTCTACTGTTAGATTTAGATGTCTTGTTTATTCGTTGATCTTTAACGTACAGAGGAAGCTATAAAAATGAAATGGTTTGAACAGGAATATAGCTTTTCATTTCTATTGTACCTATTTCATTTCGACGTTCTTTATTGATAAAGTTTCTATTTTGGAATTCAATACGGCAGCCTTTCCTTATCAGTTAGTTTTATTAATGATCATACAGTGTTTTTTCTCGCGTCGCTTTTACGCTGCACGTTTACGTTATTAATTTTCATTTCTCGCACTTTCTAAATTTCACCGAGTATTGTAGAAACGTATCGATAAAGGGTGAATTTCGCTGAGCTAAGAAAAGTAATTGTTAGATTTCTTTGAACATGGCGTACGGTTCGATGGTCCAGAGATGCTTTTGTACGTTTCAGGTCAGTTATTCGAAATGAATGTGAAGGATAGATACCTAGGTAAATGATATCGGAGGTATTTTCAAAATTCGACAACATTAACGTTTCTTATTTGGTTTTCGCTCTTGTCAGAGCAAATTTTGAAAATGAGAGTGTAAGTTTTCCATATGCCTTTAGGTACCTCTACCTATCCATTTTGATCAAAAATAGCAATTTTTTTCAAAATATACGAGTAAAATCGAAAAAATTTATAAAATTAAATTGAGATGTTAGGAAGTTAAAAAAAAAAAAAATTGTAGGTAATTTTACAGGAGAGTAAAATACCTAATAATATCAAATAATATGCACAAACGTTCCTGCCATTGAAAGTTATATCAGTTTCAAAATTTCGATTGAGGTCCTATAGCGTATGTTTAACCGTACAGTAACCCCTCCAGTTATCAAAAATTGAGAAGAAAAATTTCTCGTACATTCTAAATCAAATGTTTCTCGAAGTTTTCGAGTTTTTTTTTTTTTTTTTAATTAAAATACCAACAGGTTGACTTTGATTCTGAATGATCAATCACAAACACAAGCGAACTAGGTAATCAGATTCAAGATCAACCAACCTGGATGATCATTTTACAAAAAAACTTCAAAATCTTTCCTAAAAAACACAAAAAAGCACTCAAATTTTTTTCAAATAAAATAAATCACAGCGCTATACCTCAACGACCCTATTTCCAATTTTAATTTTTTTTCTGCAGATTTTTAAACTTTTTAAAATAGGTATTTCTAATAACTTGATAATAATCAAAAATAATAAAATCTAAAATGATATTCTATCAAATCAACTGATTAAACTGATAAAAAAAACAAAGATGGTGTGAGAACGTCCGAACGTCGTTTTAGAATTCATCATTTTTTATTACTATCAACTTATCAAGTTATTAGAAATTTTAAAAAAAAAGTTTAAAAATCTGCAGAAAAAAATTAAAAAATAAAAATTGGAAATAGGATCGATGATCGATGACGTATAGTAGTTCAAAAATCGATAAACTATCGATAAATTACGTAACAGCCAATAAGATTTCAATACGAAAATCGATCATTTACGCAATAGCCAATCAAATTTGAGTTTAAAAATAGTGCATTGAATTTGCGCATATGTTATGACTCATTTGTGTTTTTGCTTTGGTATGATTGATTTTCAATAAACAATCGAAAGTGTTGTTTTAGTGTTAGTTTGTTCGTGTGGTATTTTTCTGTCGTTCGTTTAGTTTTGTCTCGCGATTAATTTAATATTATAATAATTAATTACCAGTGATATTATGTCGATAAACCTTTAAACTTACAATTAACAATAAGCTGAACTCGTTGACTGACCGTCGGAGGTACTCCATTAAATGCAATACAAAGATAAATACCCATCTCGTTACGTGTTACCTTCGGTAAATATAAACTCTCGCCTTCGTAAACTTGCGCTGAAATGGTTAATATTCCGGTTACTATGTGACATTTAACGCTAATACTAATTTCTAAATAATTTACTTTTGTTTTTATCGTTGGTAAAACTACGAATAATAATTTCGCGACCGTCTTCGCGTCTCCAAGAGATACTGGGTTTAGGCACACCGCGTGCTTTGCATTCCAATTTCGCCGATTTACCTTCAACAACGGTGGTATCTGTGCTGGTACCTGTGGATATGATATCCGGCGGTACAACGACTTCGAGAAAAGCTTTCTGCAAACAAAACTTCGGTAAGTATTTTAGAGTCGTTACATATCTAATATCACAGTGAAATAAATATCGGGAAAAGATGCTGCTGCAAAGAGACCGGTTAGGAATAATACGCGTTGGTGTATTGATTAATGTGATAAGTAGATGTTTCGTCAATGCGAATCTGTGAGCTCAAAGCGTTCGTAGAACCAAACAGATAGATAATTTTACTCTGATTCGTTTTGTTTCTAGTACTAAAGGTGATTGCCATTTGCTACCGAATGTATCTGTTATCATTATCTCATATCTGAGCGACGCGACGCGACGAATCGACCAACGGGACCAACCGCAAACGAAGGTTCCTTTTTACCATCTATCTACTCGTATTCTTGACATGAAAATTATTCATACCCGACTTTTCATCGGATCCGTATTCACTTGGCACATGTAGTAACCGCGATCGTCTCGTTTAACAGCTCGTATTGTCAAAGTCCACGTGTAAGCGTCTGTATGTGCGGCGACCAGCCGATGATTATTCGTAATTACATGGTCGTGTATGGCGAGAATCGCTTTCGTATCGGCGTTTATCCAAGCCACCTGTGGAATAATAAAATTCGCATTTTAATTAAAAATCCTCCCTTTTTCTCGCGCCACGCTGGCGCAAAAATTAACGCCGTTCAGTTTATAGGTTTTTAATATTGTCGACTGTTTTCGTTTTGTTAATTCGCGTTTAAATGACACTTTGTTCGAGTTGTTAATTTAACTTGGCTGAAATGTTTTCGAGCGCCCCGCCAGAGCTGCCGAGTTCGCCTTTTTCGAGTACTTCGTTCGGTTTATTTTAACAAAGTATTTTTTATTTGTTTTTTTACGCCGTTTGAAAAGTTACCGAGTTAACCTTGGTATTATTTTCATTATATTTAAACTATGCATTTACGTTGAACGTGTTCAAAGTTGCTGGTTTATTTATACTTTTTAAAGTATAATGAAAAAGCGCGAAAAAAAGAGGCTTAAATTATCTTTTACTTCTTAGCATTTTTTTTTTCTTTCAATTTTTCTTTCGGCGGTGTTTACACAAACGCGAATACTTCGCGAGGTTCTTGACAAAGAGAAATGTTCGAATTTGACACCGATAATGTTTCTCCTACGTTTTTCCAGTTCGCGTTGAAAGCAAATTAGAAAAAATTTGTTGGAAAATTTTCAACTTGAGCGAAGTATAATGAACCCTGAATCATTTTTTAGGACGAAAATTTCTGTTATGAATCAGTTTATTTATCAACTGGCTGCGTTAGTCATGTTTTCATCCTTAGGTGGGGCAGATTTATTCATCTTTTGTAATAGAATTTTTCGAGGCGACAGGATTCGGTAAATTTTCAAGCAGGCTTCTGTAGTCTGTTCTAGCATGTAGAACTCGATAGCCAAGCAGCTGCAATCTGCTCGAATCTTAAGGGTACCGCTGCTCCTTCATTGTGGGATAATTACAAATTTTAGTAAGAGAGATATCCCAATTCGAAATAAAAATTTTGAGCAGAAATAATCAATCAAAATTACCAAAATTTCAGGTGCTGAAATTCATTTCTCGAATTTCAGCGAATTTTCAAGGTTCCAAAATTGCCTCATCGCTCTGGAAAAATATAAAAATTTGATCTAATCAACGCTGAAATTTGATTATGCCTAATTTAAAACCTCTCGAATAGTTTAAAAGTGGTTTTGAGACGTTTCGAAAACTCCAGAAAATTTTGAAATTTTCTAGCACTTGAAATAGCCCCTGGAAAGTACATCTAAATTGAAGCAATCGTGAATATGGGGACCTATTTGATCAAAAACAGAGCACCAACTTTCAACTTTTTACCTCAATGCGTGCGATATGGACGTATTTTTAATTTTTTTCGGGGACTTTTCTGCCATGAAAATATGGATTTGAACTTGAAATTACGAACTTTGGAAAATTCTACTTTAATCGATCAATTATGCATCAATATGAATAATTCGCCATTATGGTATCGAAATTCATATCGATCATCTTTATAGGATTTTTTCGAGTGCTGGAGAATTTTAAAATTTTTTTAGAGGCTTTGGAACGTCTGGACCCCGCTTCCAATCGATTTGGTAGGTCAACAAAGTATGTGTACCACAGATCTAATTTTTCGTCGATTCAAGATTTCGTATTTTGCATCGCGTTAGGACAATTTAAACTTTTATATTTATCAAAATTTGAAAAATATATACTTTTTAGCACCAAAATTTTGGATATGGAGTTCTTTTATGATGTACTTTTGACTGTTTTTTAGATTCGACTCGAGATTATTTTACTTCAAGATAGGATACCTATGTATTACCTTATTTAATAGTTTCTTTTGAAAATACTCTTAAAAATTATTTTGAAAATGTTAAAATTATTCAGAATGCAATAATAATATTGAAAAAAGTATGGAAAAAATTACCTAGGTACCTACTACCTACATATTTCCAATTTATTTTCAACAAATTTTACGAAAATTTTGTGATTTTCCGTCCGCTTTTTACTTAATTACTTGCAGCTAACATTTGCTAAAATTTACACATTTTCGTCTGATTAAGCAATATTAAAATGTAAATTATATTAGAATTTTAAATATTTTCCATCTCATTTTCAAAAACACGAGATATTTGAAGAAATTTTACCCATTATCTTTCATCAATTTTCAGTAGTTTTTAGACTCCTTTTTTTTTTTTTTTAATTATTTTTGAAATGCAGAATTTTTATAACATTTTAAAATAATTATGAGGTATTTCAAGTAGGTACTTGATTTCAAATCATTTTTGTTGCAAATTACAACTTTTTACGATTTGAATAACTTTTTGTGTTTATCAAAACAATCTGTATGTACTACCTTTATCGAGATGTTCGAATGTCAGTTAATCATCTTTTGATAATTTTCATTCCTTCTTGACCGATCAATATTCAAAGAAATGTAGAAAATTATTTGTATGAAAACCTTTCAATTATTGGCGGATTTAGAGGAATTTAAAATTCTTATCTGAGGTGATTTTGGAGTTCCCCTTCTTGTCAGAATAGTGAGCGGTTGGAATTTACACCGAACCCCACTTTCCGACACCACTGTTTACAATTTATTAATCTTTCGTTTTTCTTTGGCGCCAAAAATTTCTCTGTGACTTTTCAAGTATGTATGTCCTTTTTTGGGAGGGCCAAGTTCTCCTGGCACCTGCCCTAAATCCACCATCGATCTTTTATTGAAATCCACCTATGTCTTCGACTACGCAATCAATCTGTTTTTTCGATCTTTTTAATGGGGAGAGGGGCGAAAGGGGGAGCAAGGTTCGTAAGATTAATAATTGAAATATTTTAGGTATTCTTGGATTCGTTTATTTTAGCAAAAGTGATTTTCCTAATTCCAATAATTCATCATTTTGATTTTCAATGTGAACATTTTTCTAAAACCAAAATTATGTGTTAGAAATAATTCCTCATCGAATTTCACTTCTTTCGCGATAAAAATTTCCAATTAATTTTCAAGTAAGTTATTTCGAGCGAATATCGCATCGTATACTTCGTCAATTAACGCGAATAAAAAAATGTCCTATATTTCCGTTCGTTTTTTTTTTTCGAGTACTCATCGGTGCTATAATTTATTTCGTTTAAATGGCGATTCCATGAAGTACATCATAATAAAAGGCACGGTACTGTGCACCATACGCCGATGAGGTACACCGCACCACGATGAAGAAATAAACACTCCTCTCTCCCTTCTTAAGGGTACACCGCGGTACGATCCGTTTACAAGCAAAACAACATAACAAGAAGAAAATTACGTAAAAGCTCGCTCGTTCGGTGTCTTTCTCTCCGACGTTGTTGGTATTATAAAAAATAATAAACCCGATATGATGAACTTGACGATGACGACGTCAATGAGCAGCCCTTTGACGTGCACGACGGTTGGAGGAGGGATCAGGGACATACTCGGGGAAAATATTTGTAACGTTTAACAGTTTTAGTATGTCCTCTGATATTATCAATATTACCGGAGCGTGAATTTTAACGCGTCTGAGCGCCCATGTCATTGTATGGGGAAGGGTAAATGGCACCCCGACCGCGTGGCGAGCGCTTTTCGCGTATCAACAAATATAGAGAGTTTGATGATAATACATAGAATGACATAATAATGTAAACCCCATCCCTGTAGGAATTTGAGGGTGTAGAATGTGGGGAGGGGAGCCGCCGCCGACGTCGCTACACACGTAATAATCTCTGGCGTATTTCCTGTAACGTTAGTTTCTGTTCCATGGCGGATTTCAATAAGATAATAAACGCGAAACTGATGATAATTTGACGTAGTCTTTACATCACCTAATCCGTTTGAAATAATAGAGCCGCGGTATGTTATGCATGGAAATCGTTCGACTCCCCGAAGGGGGCGAGCAGAGGGCAGAGGACGCTCAGTGTACGCCGGAACGCGTATACAACGCAATTTTATTACACCGGCTGGATTCGGGAAGTTATTGGGGCGTTATAGCTTTCGATAACAGAATTTTTGGCGTTTAACGGTATTCCTGTAGATGTGTGCGGAACGTAAACGTATTTTTCGGCGTTGCGTTACGTACGATTGGGAAAAATGGGGGAAATTTACGTGTGGTTTTGTTTGTAGGAGAGTATAGAATGGATATAGGTATTGCTATAGATTTTGATAGTAATTGGTGTGAAGAGATGAAGGTGGTAGGAATTTTAGAAGGGATGAGGAGAGGGAATCATTCGAGCGAGATGCTATATTCATATGGTGCGTTCTGCAAAATGCAGATTAATCAGGTGTGAAGAATAACGCGTGAAAAATTTCACCAGTTTGAATGAATCCGCGAGATACAAGTTGGAAATTGACTAGGTCGGTAAATTTTTACGATTATGGGTGTCAAATCGACTCTTTCGAGGTAGTGTATTATTATATTTATTGTATACTGTATTTATTTGAGTTTTCGGATTGAATTGGGGTTACTTCTGACGTATTTGCTCGCTGCATTTCCCCCTCTCCTGATGATATTGTTTTTTCCATCGCAGATTTTTCGAAAAGTATATTAATTTTGAACTGTGAGGGTACTCTCTTAATTTGAATCAGTCAAAAATGTTTAAATTGACTGGTGAAATAGAGAAAATCAAGTCACTAATAATCAGTCAAATTCCACTGATTCCCCAGTTAATCAGCGTCATTTTACTGCCAATCAGTGAAAAATTACCGATTCAAATAGTGGATTTTGATTGTTAAATCAGTGAAAATTAGTTGACTGATTGAAATCAGTTAAAATTTACTGATTCAAATCAGTGATTTTTCATTATTGAAGCAGTAAATAAATTTCACTGATTGAATCAGTGAAATTTTATTTTTACTGATTCTGTAGTGAAAATTCACTGATTGAATCGTATTTTTTTTTTTACTGATTCCTACAGTGACTTGATTTTGTCGATTTTAATCAGTCATTTTTGACTGATTCAAATCAAGATACCTAGTAGAATTTTTTGAAATGTTCTGATTTCATATGAAAATATTCAGACATGGTTTTGGGTGCATCTTATCGGAAGTGGAAACAAAAGGGATAGATTGAAAGCGATGATTTTTTCGCCAAAAATTCGAGTGTTTGATGTTATTTATGTAAAAATTTTTGGTACAAATGGCGATAGGCTTTGAAAAAATCTCAGAAATCCATGAGATTTGAAATGTTTTTTGATTTGAATATGGAGATTTTTTTCAATAATAGGAAACTTATACTTTCTTGGAACTCTACTTGAACTGAATTGAAGATGAGTTGTGAGGGTAAAATTATTTAATTTTTTGGTAAAGTTTTTTACAATAATGAGCGCGATCAAATCGCGGTTCAAATCTAAATTTTTATTTGTGAAAAGTATTTGAATAGGTTTTTTAAGTATTTGGACACGAGAATGAATCGACTTCGAATAAAATTTTCAATGATTTTGTTAAAGATCTCTTAGTAGAACAATTTTTGAAGTGATCCTGTCCAAACTAATACCAAGATTTTTCAATTAACTGGTAAAACTTTGATAAGGTATTTATGATGTAAAAAAAATCATCTCAGACATTGCATCAGATCCACTCAAAATCTTTTTTTTTGGGAGAGGGAATGAAAATTAACTTTTAAGGAGGTACGTATTTAAGTTTTTCATAAAATCAATTGTCACAATCTGAAGAAGTGAAATATATTGAATTTCACTTCATTTTCGAGTCATTAAAATGGATTTTCATTGAAAACCATTAATTATCTAATCCCTAATTCAATTGAACAATTTCTGCACACCTCATCCCCCACCCCCCGGTGCGAATTTTCGAAAAAGAAGTGTGTTGCTGATGCCAGCTCATAGGTAAATTGTCTGGATCTTGGTTTAATACAATTCGCATCAGTTAAATAAAACAACTTTTTAAGAATTCAAAGTCAAAATGTTTATCAGATCATACTTACTTGAAAAATAGACATTTTCGAAATGAATATCAAACATTTGTGAACTCTGTAATTACTTGAGGAGCTTCTCTAATTCTGAATTGAATTCTTAGATACAGGGTGTTCCAAAAGTTCCGAAGCACAACTTTTTTTCATATTTTGGGGTGGAATCGTTTCACTTTTTTTTTTTGATCTGAACGAATGGTTCCCTATATGCAGGTCAGTATAGAGGACAATGCCGACCCCGTGCTCAAAATATCCTGAAGGGATTTAATGTGGGGAGCCGTGTTGCCAATTTTATGAAAACATAAAATTTTGTCCTTTCAAGTTTTTGATTGGACACTGTATGCAATGATTTTTTTATCTTTATCCAAAACTATCATATCGTCCCTCTAATGCTAAAAGGTCGTAACTTCAAAATTTAGAAGTTTTTGTGTTTTTTGATTTTTTTTTTTTTTGCTGAAATGGCAACTATGGGACGTGTTCCATCTGGTATGTAACATCATTTCAGGTCAAATATCAAACAAATCCTTAAAATTAAAAAAAAGATACTTGGTGTAACTCCATATTCTGATCAAAAATGCAAAAGGTCATACTTATATAGAAAATTTGACTTTTTACTAAAGTGATAAAAAACGGTGTCAATTATGATTTTTGAATTTTGTGAAAGATGTGACGATTTTAATTTGATTTTGTATAGGTAGTGTTCAGAATAAATTTTCAATTATTTTGTTTCAAAACACAGATTTTTAATTGGCGTAACTCCAAAAAATTTCTGTTCAAGTGTAAAAGATCGTAACTTCGTTTTTAAAAATTAAAAATTGGTATTTCGAAAAAATAATTGTTGAAAATTTATTCTAAACACTAAAAAAGCATAGTAAAATCAACACCTCTTTCACGAAATTCAAAAATCTCAAGTATACTCAACACATAAATATCTCAAATTTTCGACATTTGGGGGTTGAGGTTTTCTTTTGAAAAATAAAAAAAATCGATTAATTTTTTTTAGTAATTTATAATCATTAGGAGGGGTGAGTTGATTTTTTAAAAAGAGAATTAAGCTTTAGCTGTGTTATGAATGGGATTTAAGTATTCGTTAGACCGTATCATTTTTTTTACGAATCAATTTTCGCGTTCCGAAAATTTCAAGTCAGTCATACATCGTCTTCAAACAGTTTTCGCAATTGCACGACAAAAATTTACAAAACAATCCGAAAATTCTTCCTCAAACCACCAGTTTCTTTCACAATTTCGAATTAGATATTAGGTATTTATGCAATAAAGGATTTTTTTATCTACTAAATATTTTAATGTAAATTTCGAAGTATTTTTTATCAATTTTTATCAAACTTTTCAATCAGTTGCAGCTGAAGTGGTATTGAGTTTAGAAAAAACAATTGTAATTAAAAAAAAATCGACATCGTATTCAAGAAATGGGCATTTGATTCTGTACTGTTTTCGAAAAAATCCTGCCAAAATAAGCACTTTTAATCGAACAAAATGACCTATGGATCAATTTTATTGAAAAATTAGGTATCACTTTCACTACTGCTTCTCCCACAAAATTTTAATGTAAACCTGCAATGATGCTATGTCATGTTTGTCTATGACCATTTTTTTAAAAAGCGCAACACTTCAACTAACGTAATCAAATTTTCAATTTTTTCTTCCCCTCGTTGTATAAAAAAATTTTGAAGTCGTTCTGAATTGTATGAAGTAAAGAAATTTGATTGCTATACCTTCGTATGCGTCACATCATGCAATTCTATAAAAATGCCATGCACAAACTAAAGTTTTTCAGCAAAATTGTACGTTACATGTAATTTCAGAAAAGAAATAGATTCGCGATGATAAGGCTACAACACGGCCTTCGGTTTCGCCTCGCTTCGACTCACAAATGTAAAAATCATCCTCTTCATTGTTGAAAAGTTAACCGCATAGGGTATGTCGTTAACTCTACCCGAGAATATAGGTAAATAGGTAAAGCTACTAGAGAGGTACGTACTGTATACCATATGTAGTACGTCTATTTGCAATGAAAAACGCTTATTCGCCAACCGGAAAACGTTTGTTAATGAAAAGCTTTTTATAAAGCTAGGCGCTTTGTAAAAAATTATCCGTTGTCATCGTTAAATCGTTTATTTTTTCGTCGCATTCGTGTAATCCGCGTGGTCGCGACCGTTCAACTTCCCCTATCCCGTAACAACGATTAGCACATCAGGGAGAGGAATTTTATTACACGAGATATTTGCTTTCCACGTACAGAGGATTTGCTTTTCGCGTACGTATGGATGAGTTTGGACCCCAGTGCAGCAATGTCCACTACCCGGTCACCACATCGTTCGCATTGGTATGCTGTTTATTAATGAATGCGCCAATATAGGTATAGACAGATATGCCAGAAGCGAAGGGAGTCATAATCGAAAGGGAATAACGAAGCGAAATGGAAGAAATTAGCGTTATGTGGAGTCAGACGAGGTGCTTCGATTGATAAAAAATTATCGCTGTCTGGAATTTTTTCGATGCGCGGAGATTTGAAAAAGTTGCGTTGGAAAAAACAGGAAAATATGCTACGAAATTACTTTTTTCCCAAGTTCAATATAAATTGTCGAATTATAAATTCAGTTTATGTCCGTTTTCACTTTTTTTTTCGTTTCGGAGTTCTAAAATTATTATAATAGAAGTCGCGAAGATACCGATTGAAAGGATATATATAATTTTACAAGAAGATTCTTTTCAAAAATATTCATTTAGTGTCCTAACAACGAAACATATTTCAGTTTATTAAATTTCTTTCGTCGTTCTGTCAGCTTCGTGTAGTGCTTACTACCTACGTATATTTTCCTTTGTACTGCAGATCGACTTTCGCTGTCCTATATCCTCCCTTACTTCTCTTCCCAATGGAATCTGCACGTTACCAATTGACGTCCTTGTGTTTTCCCCTATTTTATTTTCCAAGTTCTCTTATAATAAACAATTAACAAGGAAAATATTCTCTAATGATCAATTATTACTCGACGAAAGAATGGAAAGGTGAGGTGTATGAAAACGTGTAGAATACAACGAAGCGGAGGGAGCAATTAACGAAACAGCGACGAAGTGTAATGACTATGGTATTTATGACCTTTTCAGCAAGAATATTACGATATTTGACGTATGGGTTTGATCCAATCGAAGTATAAGAGGAAAAGAAAAGAAGTGGAGAGATTATGTCGATGACAAAGAAAAAGAAAAAAAAATTGAAGAATTTTTTTTGTCATGATTTGAAGTCGAAATGATACTTTTGATAAAAAGTCTATGTTATGGATGAAGCTGCTTGATAATATGCCATGGAAAATATCACCAACATTGCAGTTTTAATTTTACACATGAAAGGGAAACATTCAAGAGCAGAAAAATAAAATTCCAATGGTTAATTCCATTTTATCCATTTTCTGAAAATTTTTTGCCTATGAATTTTTTTGTTGAATAGGTACAATTTTAGAAGGTCCATGTTCTGGAAAGCCCAAGAAACCTATAAAAAATCTGAGTACTCTAAAAATATCAAAAAGTCAGAAAATTTTGAAATTTTTTCTGTTACCTATTTTGTAAAATTTCATTTCACCTTCGTTGCACTCGGGGGTGATTTGTATACAGATGTCATACTGTTAACCAAAAATGAAGAATTTTTTCCATTTTTCTGCTGTTTGCTGAAAACTGGAAAGAAATTGGATTTTTTTTAATGCCTGAGATCTCGTTTCGAACATATACGAACTTGTTTTGTTTTTTTTTTCAAGAAAAGCGTTTATTATTTTGCTCAAGCTTGTCCAATTTTTCTTTGCGAAAACAATTGAATAAAAGCTTATTTTTACAAAGTTGGAATCAAGAATTGAAAAAAGGTTAAGTATTTTAAAATTTTCATTTTATGTGGTTAGTGCATTCTCGGAACGAATAAAAAGGACCATTTTTTGTTTTTTCTGCGTGATTTTTTTTTAAATCTTTCCTTTCACTCAGGCAATAAATTATTCCTTCTACTTTTCTGCTAAAAAAATGTTTAGCTCTTCTAATCTCACATTTTGTTAACTATTTGAAATGTTTGCAGAATTTTAAGAAATTTGGTCCAGTAAAAAAACTCTTGGTGTGTCAGAAAAAACATGTTTCATTGTCCACATAATTAAAATTTGCAAAATAATTTTCCAATTTTTTCTGAACTTTTTCATATTTTGTTACAAATTGCAATAATAATGAATTATACATTTTTTATTTTCATTATTTGTTATTAGATGTCACTAGGCATATTAATTTGTGAAAATAAAATTCCAAGAATTCTGAGTCTTGCAAATCTGTAAGATGAGGTTTCTTTGACCCTATAGGAGGTGACTTTGATCCAGTGCAAAAAGTACTGCATTTAATAGCCTAATATGAAAAATGGAACCGTTTTGGCACTATAGGTCAAAGTTATCCCCTAGGGTCAAAGTAACCTCATATTACGATATGCATAATTATTTCAGTGATTTTCAAATTCCTTTAAAATTTTCCCAAATTTACAAGTCAGACGAAAGTTGAGTACATATGTAGGTAAGTTTAAACGTCTAAAACGTGTCGCACAGTGGACCAGATTGAAAAAATATGCAGTGGTTAAAAATTATTTCTACTGGAGTTTGAGAGATGAATTCCAAAGTCTTCGGTCTAGGAGGATTCAAGGTAGCGATTTCAGTTTTGGTTCTGACTATATCTAAGCCTCAAAAAGAGGAGGGGGGTCCAAACTCAAAAATTTTAGAAAATTTTGATATGGGTGTCGAAATCTAGGTTTTTAAAATTGCTGATTTCGATTCCAACATTTTTTTGTTCTGATCGAATTTGAGCTCCAAGGGAGAGGGCCGAACCTCAAAATTTCAGAAAATTTTGATATGGGTGTTGAAATCTACATATTTGAAGTTGTTGATTTCGATTCTAACATTTTTGTGTTCTGACCGAATTTGAGCTCTAAGGGGGAGGGTCGAACCCCAAAATTTCAGAAAATTTTGATATGGGTGTTGAAATCTAGGTATTTGAAGTTGGTGATTTTGATTCTGACATTTATTTTTTGCCCTGAAGAAAAATTCTGTGATTTTCGGCTAATTTTTTCTGTTTTTCCTAGAATTTGGCTGACTTTTCTGCAATTTTCAGATATTTTACTGATCTTTTTTCCAACAGTTTTTTTCACATTCAGCTTTAAGTGAAATGTCTTCACTGATTTATCTATCTCTGTGCTAAAATTCTGACTATTTTCCAGTAATTTTTGATAATTTTTACTATTTCATGAATTAGGGAGCAGAAAAATTAATTTCTGAAATATTGTGGATATTCTGATTACAATTTGGCCAATTTTGTCCAATTTTTAAGAAACTTCAAAAAATTGTGGTGTAAAATTTGCCAGAGTATTTTTACGTAATTAAAAACGTTCATGTAATAGGATCAGAATGAAATTTTCTGAATGTAAGTGAGGATGGCAAAGAACAAGAAACTGAAATTGGAAACGTTGAATTTTTTGATAGGTGGAGAATCAGCAGAAGTATTCGTGTAAGATCTAAGAAAAGTCATAGATTGATGGAATATATCTTTTGCTCATTCCCTTTTTCACTCCTTTCTCTATCGTAATGAAAAGGCATATATTTTCACTCGGCGAACTACGTAAACAAATTTGAAAAAGACAAAAAAAGAAAGTAGCCAAGCCGAAAGGGGCACGAGGCGCGGAACGATGGGATTTTTGTATCGTTTCACCCGCCAAAAGTCAGGGGTGGTGGACACGGGTGGTATATGAGAGCAACAGACAACGCAGCTTACTAAACAATCATTCATCATTCGAAGGTTCGAGAAAGTGGAGGTGGTGATGGAGAAAGTGTTGCAGAGAGAGAGAGAGATGGTGTTGTCAACAATTCTTGGAAACGAACCCTGCATTCCAGATTATTGCAAAGTGTACTCGTATAGATATACCACCGAAGAACACAGTATTCGTATATTTTTGGCTCTCCGACGACGAGACTATTTTACACAACAGTTTTACAACGCGAGAACTTTCGTTTTCCACGTTTTTGCACATACACCGCATTTGTCTAACAATTTCGTCATTTAGAAAGAATCTTAATTACTGCAATTTATTATTAAACGTGTTCTCTCTGTCGCGGTGCAGAAACAGTGGAGTATATTTTCTCTCTATCTATCTTTCCAGAGTTGGTGTAGGAGACGAGTGCGCTTGCGAGTATTGTATATAAATTCTCAGGTACGTTTACGTACCTAGTATAATCTTCGAAGAAGAATATTTTAAATTAGTTTTTTCTCGTCTTCGACGCCGCTACGGTTCGAAGTTGGAAAAAAGGGCGCCCTTTTTGTCGACGGCGCGGCGTGCAAAAGACGAATACGCGCCATTTAATTTACTCGGTCGCCGGAGTTGATGAAGTACCGCGGTACAATTTTCTTACCACCTTTGGAATGCGCCGTCGAAAAATTAAACCGTTCGTTGGGTGGAAATGTGCACATGAATGGAAGACCGGCGGCGACAGAGGCGAAAGAATTGGCAAAGGATAAGAAGATGTTTTTGTCTTGTAATTTTAAATTAATCTTTATACGCCTTTTTCGAAATGTTCGGATGAGATTTGTATAAAAGCGTGTGGTACGTGAGAAAGCCCGAAGAGGAGAGGAGGATGGTGGAAATAATTCTATCGTGATTTTTTCGTTGTCGTCGGTGTTGAATGAATTGCTCGGTTAGTTTTTCCAGTCGTGTCAAGATTGTTTGGTTTGGGTGGTGAGAGGAGTGTTTTTAAAGTGAATTATTTGATGATGTAATGCGTTTTTTCTCTTTCGTGAGGTTCTCGAATGATGAAAAGTAATTACAATGGTGAAAGTTTCGAGTGCTTGGGAAGCTTTAGGATGGGTTGAGAATGGAATGTCTTACCTTGTAGCCTCCTAAGTGATCGACTTCGCATTTGAATACTGCATCTTTTCCTTTTGGTACTGTGACGTTGTTGAGATCTTGAATGAAATTCGGTTCGTATCCGTTTGCTGCAAAAAAAATATGAGGTACGTTTTTATTAAAAAATGGGTGTGTTTATATGGAATTTGCACTGTTGAAAAAAATGATACATTAAGAAAATGAAATGAATTGATCTTTGTGTTCAACATGTGAAAATTATGTACGAATTCGTAAATATTTCTCAATATGTGATAATTACAGTCTCCGATGTCCAGGAGTGCTCGCTATGTACCCATGTAAATTTGAATGAGTATTTTAAAGTTTAAAATAGCGAGAGCATTTTGTGTGAAAAAGTCCGGAAAACATGGAAAAATTATGGAAAATGTGTTTTAAAAAATAGGAGCAAACTTGAGTGGGTTTTTCATTGATGCCTATTCAATTTGTTGGGAGATGAACGGATCAACACTACTTTTTTTGAATCTATTGATTATTTTAAAATTCAATTTCGAGCATTTGGTTGCTGAAGAAAAATGCCTGTAATTGGACAAAAATTGCTCAAAATGTAAAAACGAATACATTTTTGGAATCCTCTCGTCATGAATAATCGAACGGTTTTTTAAAATTAAATTTCGAGCATTTGGACGAGAGATGTATTTTTGCTGCGCCGATAGTTGAAGAAAAATGCCTGTAATTTGGACGAAAATTGCTCAAAACGCAAAAACTAATACATTTTTGGAATCCTCTCATCATGAACAATCGAATGGTTTTTTCAAAATTCAATTTCGAGAATTTGGACGAGAGATGGATTTTTTAGCGCGAATAGTTGATGGATGGTCGGAAGTCAGTTGCCCGAAACTCGGCCAAAAATTGCATAAAACACAAAAAATAATACATTTTTGGAATCCCAATCGATAGCGCTCTAGTATCAAGTGAAATGTTTGATTCTTTTGGATGGAGAAGGGGGGGAACAATTTGAGATTTTTTAGAAAGGAATTAACTTACTCAGGAAAAGTGTGGATATTCGTTCACCTATTTCAGTGTAATAGGAACCCCGAAGATGTGAAGAATGTCTTTTTTCTTTCAAATTTCTTTTGAAAAAACTGCAGCAAAATTTTTCAGTATCGGTACCTTACCTACCTAGTAGCTATGTCGACTCGATTCAGATTTAGCACCGAATGGTACCCGAATTTGGGATCATTTTCAAAAATGTATATCAAACGTTTATAATTTTAAAAATTTGACAAAATTATGAAAATTTGACTATAATTTTTTTTAAGACGAAGATTTGTAAAATTTGAGGAATTTTACTATTATTTTTTTTTTTTTTTTTTCAACTCAGCAAAAACATAAAACGGGCACCAATATTATCGATAGGTACTTTTCAGTTGGTTACTGATAAGTGAGGGATGGTTAGAAATTTTTTAGAATGAATTCAATTTTTTTGGAGTTTGGAAGAAGGCATCTAAAACTTTTGTAAAAAATGATTTTTGAAAAAAAAAAGTTGAATACTATAACATGCATTTCAAATTACTCTTTTACACAATTTCGGATTTTGAGTAGGTACATCACGCGAGAAAAATTCACCTACCTCCATGCTGCTGTTTGAGTATCATTTTAAAAAATCTGGATAATTTAGAAAAATTGGAAAATCCAAATCACCCAGGGAAAACAATTTTTGAAATATTTTGGATACTTTGCATGAATACTTATACTTATCTACCTGGGTCTGAATTTTTCGATAGTCAGATATTTCAAAATCTACCAATTGTGGTTATTTTTCTATCAAAGTTGGAAAAATATCCAAAGAAAAACAAAAAACGAATAATATTCATTAATTTTTGAATTTTCAGGTTCAATTTTCTCTCAATTTTTGAATTCAATTCTACGAATTTCATATTCAGAAAATGATTATTTAGGTTTTTTCACTTAATCCACTCAAGAATAATGATAGTATCTTGAATTTTTCCTCATTTCATTTTTTTGATTTCGAATATGTTACCACATGATTGAGTTTACATTAATCTGACCATGGGTTTTGTGACACCAACTCTAAGATCAAAAAATTCTCTTGCTTCGAATATTACAGAACTGAATCTCGTAAATGTGGTCAAATTCGTATTATATTCGCGTATAAAACCTCTAAAAACAAAATTCACAACGCCAGCTCATTCCCCAACAGAAAAAGCAGTTTGTAGTAGCCGCTGAAAAAAAAAAAATACAATACTACGCCGCAGCCTTTACACTCGCATTTGTCTCCGGAGAATAATGAACGAAGAATAATCGCGTAACACTTACATCTTCGGTATACAGCATTTTCTCGCCGTGTTGGCCAGCAAAACGAAAAAAATAAAATTTCTGGCCCCGAAAAATGAGCGTTCGACGAAGGCGTTGCGTTGGTTGAAAAAAAAAAAACAGTCAAAAAGAATCGCCAACCAGAGCAAATTGCTACCTCGATAGTCATTGTCGTTTATACGATCGTCTCGTCTGCTTTCATTCCGCGTGCGAATATTTTTACCACCATGAAAAAAACCCACGCAATTGGAAACACAGTCCTTCAGTCGAGTTTTATTTAAATAAATAATTATTTCGAGGACGAAAGGTGGACGAACGGGTGTGAAATTAAATTACCTAGATATGGCGTCGCATATTATTAAACATAGGTATCCACGGTATCTCGCATATCTCGGTGTACCACCATTGGCCAAAGTGAGATCTGCGCTGCGATCTGTTCTGTTTTGAATGTTACATAGCCGTGTACAAATACACTCACACTACAGCATCGTGCTCTGTGTGTCGTATAAACAAAGTCCCATACGTACGCACATAATCGCCGCAAAGGCTATTTGAATATTTGGAGTTTGGACGGCTGCCTGCCTGTGTACACAGAGAACGTGGAGACAGACACCCTCGCGCGAATATTGTATATGTAAACGCGCCTGCGACGTCGGAATTTCACCCCTCCTCCCTCCTCGCAGCGCTCAGCTTCGTATATTTCAGCTAACGGCGTTCTCTCGCGCTCGCGCCGGCTTATACATTTTATCAAATTTGACAAATGAATTTACATTCTGTGTAATTATTTAATAAGTGAAGTTTCATTATGCAGATGTGATTGTATTTAAATTAGTTGCCGCGCCGCCGTCGCCTCGGTCGGTCGCCTTCCGAACTAGGACCGGTCATCGGCGACAGAACTGTCAACCTCACCGCCGATCTTTGTCCAGGAGGGGGTGCAAAGGTCGTGCTTTTGTCGATGCTGTGTGTTTAGTTTCCTCCGCCGATGATGTGCATCTCCGTACATTGGAATGGTATACCACATATGATGTATAATGTGTCTCTTTCTCTCTTTTAAACTCGTTAAACCATGCTCTGTAGTCTGTATCGAAATAAGTCAAAAACTGGAGATCGACTGATTAAAATCTCTCTTAATCTGAATCCCTCAAAATTGACTGATGAAATCGATGGAATCATGTCACTGAAGAAATCGGTGAAAAATTTATTGCTTCAATCAGTGAGTTTTCATTTTTAAATCCGTAAAAATAAAATTTCATCGATTCAATCAGTAGTCAATTAGAAGTTACTGATTCAATCGTAAAAATTACGGATTCAAAAATAAAAATTTACTAATTGAATCGGTAATTTTTCACTGATTGACAGTTAAATTTCACTGATTACCTGTGAAATCAGGGAAATTTCACTGCCATCCAGTGACATGATTCCGTCTCTTTCAATCAGTCAATGACTGGTTCAAGTTTAGAGAAATAGGATTGACAGTGAAATTCCACTGATCTCTTTATTTATCAGTAAAATTTGACATCCACTCAGTGAAATATTATTTTTTCAATTAGTGAATTTTCATTTTTTCAATCATACAATTGAATTAGTAAAATTTTCACTGATTCCAACAATGACACAATTTTATATATTTAATTAGTCAATTGACTGATTCAAATTAATAAGAGAGTATACTTGTCTTTTTTTTTGTTTTTTGAAAATTACGAAAATCATTTTCCAAAGTGAATCGAGTGAAGTTGCAGTTTTTGATCGTTTTGAAAACAAAAACTATGGAAAACGACCATTTTCCAATGTGAAGTGGTCGTTTCTGATCTTTTTTTTTTAATCAACGGAAAACTTATATTCCAGTTTTGTAAATATGTGTCGTTTTTTACAGTTTCTTGAAAAACGACAGGAAAAGATCATTTCCGCAACATCGTGAAGTTGTTGATTTTGATTGTATCTGCGAAAACGATGAAAATCCAACAAAAACTGAAGATAAAATTTTATCGCATGAATAACTAATGAACATTTTTTTTGTTTTCTTGTGTTTCAGGTGGAATTACAAATCATCATTGGAAAAAGAAATAAAGATATGGGTAAGTTATTTTTCAGTGTTTTTTTAACTGCATGTGTATTTTCAACAAGTCTTTCACATATTGTTGTTTTTTTTTGCTGGGACCTTTTGTTTTGAATCATCCAGTGTCGTCATCTGCATGTTTCGCCCATTCCTTGCGATAAGGATATGTTGTGAAACTGAAGGAAAGGGGTGTTTAGTACATTGTAATTATTGTAAAGGAAGAAAAGCCTTGATTTTGATGGCTTTTTTTTTTAAAAAAAAAAATTATTTAAGGTATTATTTCCATTTTTTAGTGCTCAACTCATTATGATCCTTTATTCGGGAGGAAAGAGCTAGGTAATTTTAAAATTTCAAAAATTCACCGAAATTCGAAAAATGAACTTGGAAACTTGAACTTTAAAATTTAGGGTACTTTTATGATACACTTTCGATTTATTTTTATTTTAGCTCAAAAGCTTACTTCGAATTGATATACCTTCCTGGGGAGGGGGCAAGCAATGTACAAAAATCCAATTGATCTATGTAAATATACTTACTTAATAATTATTCCTAGTGATTTCTTTTTTTTTTTTTTTTTGCTAAAAATTCCAGATATCCCCAAAAATTTATTATGAACTTTATAATCGAAAAATTATTATTTTGAAAAAAGTCAGTTAATGTTGAAACATTACAATTTCCAGGCCACCAAAATCCTAAATTATTCAATTATTGTTTCAATTTTAATGTTTATTTTGCCAAATATCTTGGAATCTGATTTTTTAAAGAAGTCATCTTTGTAACCCCTTGCCCCTCTCTGTCATAATCAGGGCATAAAAACCATATCCACCTTTATAAATTGCATTCAGCGACTCGAGAGATGCAGTATCTGCAGTTCTTCACCTTGAGCTAGTCGAAAGTGAATAAATTTGCCTACTTGAAAGTTCAAAGAATTTTAGAAATTTTAAATCAACTTATTTTTAAGATGAAAATAGACTAGTGAATTTCTGTTTGAATTTACACCCAAATGGGTCTTAAACTCGATAGAGAAATAAGAGAAAATTCAAAGAATGTTTTTTCATCGAATATTCCAGTCTGGGAGGCTAAATTTACTGTTTTACAGTTGAGGTTTTTGTATTATTTCAAGTACCTACAGATAGAAAATTGCATCACAGGAATATTGAACAAATTAATTGAAAAATTGAATCTATCTATTCGTAAATATTTCAATTTCGATTGTAGCATTATCGCAGCTTTCAAATCGACGTTTCGATGTTAATTTTCTTACACAAAATATCGATAAATTCTGCATGCGCGGTTGTAAAATTCCATTCGTATACTAATCCAATATACGTCTGGCTAATTTCATCTCACGAATCGAGATTTATTCGTAATTCTCGTCGTAGGTGGAGACGAAGTGTAAAATGGGAAAAAAGAAAAATTGCAATCGCCTCGTTGGAAGCGTGTGTACGTGTACGCTGCGTCCTCTCTACGTAGATACAACTGACGCGACGAAGAGCAAAAACGTTTTTCGAAAGGAATCTCGTTTTTTCGTGTATTTTTTTCTCTCCTCGACGAGTTGGAATTTTTATTAACCCTTGTTCATTTTTTTTCACGATTCGACGGATTCGACAGTAGCACGACGATAAAGGCAAGAGCCCGGTGGACGAGGGGATCTGAAGATGACGCGGTATAAGGTCTGGCTCGTACACGCGAAAATCTTCAAGCTTGCCAGAGAAAGGTATTCGCCTTTGATGGTGCTTTTTAAAGGTGACAATAAGCGGCGTGTCAGAAGAAACGCGTAAGAAGGCTCGACGTGAAACTAAAAACTGTACGGCGGAGAAAGTTGGGAGGCATCGTCTGTCGACAAATTTCGTACACCTATGTACAGAAAGCTCAGGTGTAAAGGGAGACTTCACAGTGGGGCGATGGCAACGCAGGCGGTGGCGAGGTGATATATGATGATTGTCGAGTTATTCGTATAGGTCATTTGTTATATGTGTACTATGTCTAGGTATTGAGAACGGTATGGAATGTCGTAGTCGTACTGAAGCAAAGTTTTAATAATGGAAAAAGACACCCTCGCCTGGCCTTATTCTCTCCTCAATCACAATACGCGAATATGACACGATGAGGAGTATTGTTTTCACCATGTTTCGCGGCCTAGCTCGTGCTGCCGACGATGCCTACATCGCGAATGTCACCAGAATTTTAACAATTCTTCCTTGATGTTTGTTTAAAATTACTCTGCGTGGAAACTAAAGCAATACTGCGGTATTTAAAAGAGCATGATGCTCACTGCAGGCACGAAAATCATGAAAAACATGAAAATAACTTGAATCTCATTTTTCAGCTTTTATTATTTTTTTTTCAAACTGTAAGTACCAGCTTTGAAGACTCAAATCTCGAGACAGATTATGGAGGAAAACTGTTTGCGGGGTCCGAAATTGAGTTGATAGGAGATTCAAAAGCTATAATCACATTTTGAAATGCTTCAAGTTGAACTTTGGTGGTAAAAGCTCAACATTCAAGATGATCATAATTGATGAATTTTACCATTTAACGGTCTGAAAATTGAATTTAGTAGCCCTTTACCCATTTTTCAGCCAATAAATTTTCATGATGAGATTTTCAGACCCCTGGGGGTGCAAGAGTTCATAATTTTGACCAAAATATTGAAAAATTGAAAAAGTAAGGTAGCACATTGACTACTACTAAATAAGAGGTGCATATTTCGAATATGTACTTCATTTTTTTAGCCAACCTCTCTGAACCTCCCTATTAGCCCCCTCAGTAGGGTCAAAATTCAAAAAATGAAAAAAAAATGGTGACCTGTCATAAGGGCACTGAGTTCGAATATTTGCTTATTTTTTCAGATTTGACCTATCAGTGCACCCCTGAACCCCAATTTTGGGGAAAAGTATGATAAAAAATTGAAATGGCGTATGACATCGATTTTCACAAATTTGGGGGCGTAGAATTCGAATATTGTGCTACTTCTTGATCTGACCCGCTTCCTTGTGTTCTAATCTTTGTTCTAACCGACTCCCTCCCGAAAAACTCGTATACTCTCTCATTTATAAATCAGTGAAAATTATCGAATATCACTAAAAAAAACTGTCAGAATTGCAGCACAAGAGAAAATCGATGAAAAAATTTTCACTGAAAACGATCAATCAGTGTGGAAAATTACTGAAAAATCAATAAAAATTCCCTGGATAATCAGAAAAATTCAGAAATTTTGCTGAAAAATCAGTGAAAACCTTTAAAAAATCAGTGAATTCAGCTGATCTTTCCTGTGCTGCAATTTCGACTGTTCATCAGTGACTTTTCGCTGATTCAGAATGAGAGAGTACATTCGAGAAATTTGTTAGACACCTTAAATTTTCTTATTTTTCTCGTTTCGTATTTTTTTTTTTACCAAAGTAGTAAGCAAAGTGCCATTTATAGATCAGGTTTTTCTGATCGCTTAAAAGACCCTGAAATTTTGAGTTTCCGGTAAAACTGGATGCGGCATCCGAAAGAGTGCAGACGTCAAGAACTATAAATTTTTCAAAAAAAAAAAAAAAAATACCATGGAAAGTCTGATTTGAGGGGGAAAAATTCAAATGTCTTCCGATGATGAATTTCTTCGCGAACATTCATTTTTAGCACCAAAAATGTCTTTAAAAATTATTAAATTTCTGCTTTGTTTTAAGGAAAATCATCTATTAATGATGTGTGATGGGTAATCTGGTGATTCATACACATTACACAACCTAATTTTTTTCTCCCACTCAACTCCTTGTTGAAGTGGCTTGATCCACAAACGGGCCCTGATCCACATTTGGTACTTTACTTATTTTGGAGCGAGATATTTTGTGGGGTAACTTGGGAGGCATATCAGTACCCCGAGAAAACCCAAATTAAGAATACCCTTTTTTAGTGGCCAGATATTTTCACATACAACTGCGGTCAATTTCATGGATAACGATTGACCATTGTATCTCACCAAAATAAACTGCTGGAAAATTGCTTGAAATTCAGAAGAAGTATACGCGATGGGAAGGGAGAGAGGGTCTTCTGAGCAAATTTGCGGAACATGAAAAATTTAAGCATAAAAATGGCCTGCGAAACATGAAAATAACATGGATTTTCATTCTCTGAATCCAGTAGACACCACGAAGATATGAAAGGAGTCGAAAACGAAAATACTAATATTTGTTATTCGAAATGGTATGATTTTCATTGGCTCGAATTTCAAACCACAGTATCCGAGGAATTTACATGGCGATTAGTAAAATTTATCGTGAGAATTACACGTCGTGAAATTAATTCGAAACCGAAACTCGAGCTACTCAGATGTTTACGCTTATATGGGCATTCCAATCTTCCATCGTGAAAACTCACACCATCGACGGTTCAATTTACGTCAAAATTGGCAACAAGAATGGCAAAAGAAAAGGAAGGGAAGAAAATATAAAGAAAATATTTCCTTAAGTCGGATGGAGCTGTACCCCAGCGTTGATGCTGATAGACGATTTCTCATGAATAATAATAAAGCTAAGAAGATCTCGGACGGTGTTTTGTCCTGCTCATATCCTTTCCTTACCCTTTTCGACCAACAGCACTGTATTTGTGTCTTATTTGGAAACGGTAGCGAGATATCGACGATATACGTAGTGCCTGCTTCGTATGTAAGATTTTTGGTATAGTCAGCGGTGTGATGACGAAGAAATGGTGGGTATGTGAGATGGCAAAGTTGGTAGTGCGGGAGTTTGAAGTATACCAGGAGACGACGAGACGCCGGGTATAGGAAGACGACGAAGACGACGAGAAAACGAGAAAGAGAGAAGTTTACGGGCTCGTTCGAGTAAAACAAATCATATCAAAGGTCCCGGGGGGAAAACGGGTCAATTTCTCGCTGTGACAGAATACTTTTTTTCCAATCATATTACCGGCGCAGAGCGATTATGTAGTAAACCTTTTCTCGTGTTGTCGTCGACTCGTCGTTCTCGATTCTCGTTCGTCGTGCCATGTCGTCACGTAAAACGATCGTTTTTTTCCAGTATTACTGTTTAGCACGTGATTGAAATACGATTGGTCATTGTATGTAGTATGTATGCTGGATATATTTTGCCGGCTGTGGGTGAAGGTGAAGGGTGACAAACCATCTACCAGGATAGGACGAAATGAACGAATAAAATATACAATATCGTATACAAATTGTACAGGATGTGCGCGTATGTGCGTAAAAAAATACGAATGTTGGAATGAGACTAGAAATACGCGGAGTATTTTTACCAGTTGGCTGATTCTTCCCCTTTTATTATTTTCAGCGTCGGTTGATCCATTAATAAACTATGTTAATGACGAAAATTGGAAATTTATTCAAATAAAAAGAGAAATTTTGTGTGGGTAAAATGATTGGAAAAATTCAAAAGAAATTACATCGGTTGTTCATCATTCGCCCAATTTATTTTTCCACGAAAAAGAAGCTTGAAAATATGCCTGTTGCCTGAAATTGGAAAAGAAAAAAAATTTCGAATACGTACATGGCATAGCGGAGGCGTCTAAAATGCTATTTTAAATAGGACTTTTTATTGTTATCGAAATCGAAACGTTGTATTGTATGAGAGGGTAGGTATATTCATTTCGATCCTCACGTAGAGCTGTCGAGTGATGACAATAAATCCTTATAAAGCACGCGACAGCGTAACACACTGAAAATACGGTTTAAAAATTGGTTTCGCACCGAATATTTTAGCGATTTGTATCAACTCGGTGTATTTTTTTTCGCTCTTTTTCCACTGCCGAACAAGGTTTGTTTTTCGTCTTTCACTTCGGGGTTTTATTGGCGGCGTTGCATTCTTGTTTTAGGGGTTTCCGCTTCTTTTTTTCTTACCGGGCGTATTTTTTTTTCATCTGGATGGATTTGACGAATCGAAATGAAAGTTTGGGTAGTGAGTGGAATTTTAATGATGCTTCCGTTTCGTTATGAATGTTGAATTGGGTATGCTGGTGGTGGTTGTTGATCATTCGCGTGTTCTGATCGAAATGTATCGAATGATCGATCATTTCGTAAAGGTTTTTCGAGATGAATTTCTGTGAGGTTTTGCGAGAATTTGTTATGTACTGAGATGAATTTTCGAAAAATGTTCTCGAGTAGGGATTTATTTCGGGAAATTGCTCATTTTTGTATTTTTCAATCCCTGAAAGTCATTTGTTTGTATGGAAAGATGATACTTATTTTTTCTCTTATTTAAGTATGTGGTCCTTAAAGTAGTTAAATATCAAAAAAAAATTGAAAAATTGCTAGCATTTTAAATTCAAAGGCTCTAGCAGGGCAAAATTCATAAATTTTATTTGGGCTTACATTTCTGCTCAGTGTGCATTATTTTTTTCCATCTGTGACCCTGCCCTAAAAAAGGGACCTGGTGTAAAAAAAAGTCGATGTCTTCAGTTTTACCTATATGTTTGGTCCAGATTTGGTATCATTTGGACCAAAAACGTGAAAAATTAGACATCAATTTTTGTACACTCGGTTCCTTCTTTACTGCAGGGTCACATCTGTTTTTTCGAGGATCAAAGTTGATATATGAGATGTTGAACTTTCCCAACCCCACCTATATCGAATGCATAGGCGGAGATGAAACATATAATTTTTGGAGGGGGGCGGCTTGAGCCCCAGTTAAAAATGAATGAAACAAAACAAAAATAATTATTTTCGACCCTCCCCTCCCCTCTACCAGGTTCTATTATTATTACGTCATTTTTTTATCCGTTTTTGAAGACAAAACTTGAACAAAAATCTGGAGGCATGAAAGTGAACAATTTTCCAACTAAGATTATTAAAAAAGAAGAGATTTGCCTATTAAAATTCGTTCAAAAAAACTCTTCCCAAATGACCACCTCTCTACCAAAAACTTGAAAATTTTTTGAAATTCCACAAGTCCTCTAATAAAAATGAGGAGTACAATTTTTTTTGCTTCAAAATTTTAAATTATTTGAATGAGAAAATCATTTCGAAAAATAAGTAAATGTGGCCTGGCATAAAGAAGGGACCTAGTGTAAAAAAAAATCGATATCTCATTTTTCACGTTTTTGATCCAAAATGACACCAAATCTGGACCAAACACATAAAAATAAAAACATCGATTTTTTTTACACAATGTAGGTCACAAATTAATCAAGCCCGCGTGCGAACTGAGGGCGTAAATTTTTGAAAAAAATAAACATTCTAAAACTAAAATTGATCTAAACGAGGTGAAATTTTGAACCCTTATTTCTTATTATTTAAGTAAATTTCACATGCCCCAGCGAAGCGAGGGCCAAGATTTAAAAAATTTCAGATTTTCAGATGTTTTTTTGAATGAAAAATTCTATTATTTTGGTGTAAAAATTTAGTCTTTTCTAAAATTATTCTACTCAATTTCGTGTTTTTTTCGTATTTTTGAGCAACAATTAGAAAATCTGTGCTTTTCTCTTATTTCGTGCATTTTCGTGCTAGTTTGCAATTCAAGTTTTTGATCATTTGGAAAATTTTCACGAAAAACTGTTGATAGACTTAATTATTTTCGTTACTCAAGAGACTATTTTAGTTGCTTGAAAAAAAATAGGAAATTCGTCACATGTTGATATAGTTTATCCCTCGAAAATTACGTAGCTATTTACAATTTTTTTTTTTGAATGAAACATACACACGAAAATGATTTTTTTTTTTTTTGGGGGGGGGGGCTAATTCAACATTGGGGGATGGAGCTTCCCCATGCTCCTCCTTATCTCCGCCTATGATCAGATGAAAGATCTAAAAAATTGACAAAAATTGATTTCCAATCATCTTGCTCCTCAAAATGTACAGTCTTTGAGAGCACGAGACTTGGCATTTATTAGCTAGGCCTTTTTCCAGGTACCAATTGTTATATAGAACGGGGAAAAAAAGAAAACATCACATTTCAAATAAACGCACATCCAATTAAAGTGAATACAATTCACTTTTTTCTTCCTTGTAGTTTTTTCTTCGTTCATTTCTTCTTATTAAACGAATGTGTATGGCGGCGACGTAGGCATATATGTGGTTACGGGTGGAAACCAGGTGGGAGAGGGGATGAGACGGTTGTTTCATCGTTATATTGTATCTCTACTCCGGTATAGAAAAAAAGAAGCAGAAGAGGATAAAAAAAAAAGAACGCCGAGAAATTTTCGAAATAACGAACTTCCAGTGCGAACAATGATGGTCGCGTTGCGAACCGCGTATGATGTTGAAACAATAGAGAAATTCTTCACCGGTTTATTTCCGGCATCAGCCGACGAAACGAAAAGCGAATCCATCGAGAAATTAGATTTTGTTCGATGAAAAGCATATCCTTTTCAACGTGTAGTCCTCTTAGCTAATTCAATACATTACAAGGAAAAGTACCACGATAAGACCGAAACTCACATCACTCGTAATATTCTGTATGAAATCTCGACACGAGTGAAAACTAGCAAAGTAGCTTCGGGCTCTGGAGAAAGGTGTGCATACGATAAAAAAGCGTAGACGTTTTCAACAGACAGAAAAAAATTCCACGTAATGCAGTAATTTTCGTAAAAAGATGATCATTTGTATTTCTCCTCGTTTCGACTACTTTTCGTCATCGTCATCGCGTTTGCATTCGCAGAAGAAAAAAAAAGTACGAAAAGGTAGAGGGTATAAATGCGAAGTAATGCTGACACCGTATTCTTCGTAAGTGTGGATGAAAAAAAAAAACGACGACGATTTTCGGATATGAACTCAGGGAGCAGGACGGTTTTCGAATAGTGCGGTATTGTATCGAAATTCTTACTCAGATCAGAGGTGGAGAAAGACGAAGGAAAAAGCATCGAGTAACAAATAATAGTTTGAGTATTGCCCGGCTGTGAAAAAGCTAGCTAGGAATTTGTTCGCTCGCGCCAAATGTGCGGCTTCTTTTTGCCTATAGGGTCTCGCGAGTACTTTGAAAATATCCGGTATAGGTCTGTCTTCGCGTCTTAACGCTGGAGCTTTTCCATTGTATGTATGGTTCACCATTACACGCAAACGCCAGCAGTATCGGTATGGTATTCTAGAGAAATGTACAGCACTGCGAGAGCTACTAAAGTGGATCCCTCGAGACGATACGATACGCCCGAGAAGAAAGTTGAAAGAGGATATGACAGCTAGGCTATTCAAACAGATTCTCTCTCACTTTCGGCGCAGCGCTCTCGCTCTCTCGCCTTTTTCTCCGACTGCATCGTGTAGTACGTTGCTGATATTCGCACCCCCTGTAGCAATAATAATAATATTGGTTCTCGACCGTGTCAAATCTTGTTTCATTTTTGCACGCTGTACGATATCCCAGTATACGTGGTATATCGCAGTGGTGTATGAGATACCCGAGCAAACGAAACCGTTTACATCGAAGCAGTTCAATTTAACCGAACCTATCGTAATTGAGTTCAAATACGTATATGGTAAAGTATTGGTTATTCGCATGGCGATGGCGGCGGATCTACTTATACTTTTATTTCTATACGCTCATACGTAACGAGCTGGTCGTCTATGTAAGTAGAAGATGTTCCCTCGTATCTTCAATGGACTTATCGTATAGTCTTGGATTCGCTATTGACTGGCTATTGCATATCGAATATTGCAGTTTGAGCTCTCGAATGTAAATGATTTTCCATAAAGAGCCTATAGATTGGATGCACGAGTCGAGAATTTTTTCACTCGAAAATTTCATCGATTGTGTGGAAAAATTATGAATGTTTGTGCTTTCATTTTGGCTTGTATGTTTAGTTCTAAGGATGTAAATGTTGAATATGTGGATTGGTTGTGAAATATTCGTGGTTTCGTGCCTATGATCAGATTATTTTGCATTACCATTTTTCAAAAATGAGTTGCTTGCAATGTAAAAATTTTCAGATGTGGAACTGGGGGCTAAATTGGACTTTGGAATATACTGCTTGAATAATTTGAACTTTGAAGGTATGGTCTTGAGGGGTTTCTATTGGGTTAACCCCCTCCCCCTCAATGGGTATATATATGATGAAAATTGATTTAAATTCGTCACATTCTAAATTCTTATAAAATTGAGAAGCTTAACCAAATACTGATGAATGAAGTAATACAAATATTATTTGGTAGGTACCTACTACCTAGGTACGTAAATTTTTGTAGTTATACAAATCATTGATGTCGATTATTATTTTCATCTGAAAAATTTCACAGGTTGATCGGAGCACAACAAATAAGAGCGAATCCTTCACCTCTGCCTCATAAAAAACTATGTTTCAATTTAATACTCCACGAAATTCTGAAAAATTTGCAAAAATTAATTACCCCTTGGAATTTTTTCTTTGTAAATGGAAATAATTGCATTTTAAGTTGAAAAATTGGAATTATAAATCAGTGAAAATTATTGAGAATCATTGGAAAACAGTAAAAATTGCAGCACAGCGATAAATTAGTGAAAAAAATATCACTGAAAAATCAGTGTAATGTCTGTTTGTTGAATGATTGGTGAAATTCTTTGAAAAATCAGAGAAACTTGGCTAAAAATTAAAGCATTTGGCCGATTTCCCCTGTGCTGAAATTCTGATTTTTTCCAGTGACGTTTCACTGATTCGAAATGATTAAGGTATGTTGTACTTATTAGAAAATGACTGCCCTGAATAATTGAAGAGAAACATGTTGAACCGCAAGAAGTCTATTTGAAAAATGAGTTAGGACTGCAACCTTTAATGCTGGTTCTCCGGATTAATTGTAATTTTTTTAAAAAATTCAAATGACGTCAGTTTCCATGATAGTTCTTACATTTGAATTCACCATTTGATATACTCGAAAGAATCAAAGATTTCAGCTGCACTAGTTTTTTTTTTTTGTTTCAAAATTGGTGTTTTGGACTTATCTACTGCGTTTTGGTTGGATTGTCACCCTTCAGTTGGTCATCAAAATCCCATGAACATTCATAGTACATAGAAAAAAAATTTAATCGTCAAGTTTTGCTTCAAGTTTGAAAATAATTATTTACTGTTTTCGAAAAATTGAAAAAAAAATTTCAGCCAAACAAGATAATTTTTCTTTTTTTGTTTCGTTTCCTAGCCCTTATTTTTCAACCCAAATCAACCACACTACCTAGTTAATTTTCTAGTGCAGGACCGAAAAGTATAAAATTTCCGCCTGAAGATGGATAATAAATACTTTTCTGTCTATGCCCTACTGTTTCGTGCACAACAATTTGTCCGTCCTTTTTTTTCCAAGTCCAGAATATTTAGGTACGTCATTTTTAAATTGGTAGTTCAGAATTTTTTGAAGAAGTTTTCCAAATGTTTTTTCGTAATTCTTAAAGCTTTTAATTTTTCTCTCCGAATTTTCTCAACTGACATTTTTTTCTGGCGTAATTTTTCCACGACAAAATTGTTTTCTCATATTTTTTTCAACAGCAATTTATCTGACGTAATTTTTTTACATCTTTTCGAAAAGAAATTCCTGTTTGATTGAACAGGGTATCTAACGGATAGTGAAAGTAGTGAAAGTAGTGAAAAAGTAGTGATTTGAAAAACCGGTCATGCCGGTAGTGGAAAAGTAGTGAATTCAGACGAAAATTTGAAAAAAAGTAGTGAAAAAATGGAAAAATTCCAAAGACGCGAAATTTATTTTTTTAAATTTCAAAAATTGTTCATTTTTCATGTATTACATTTAAAATAAAGATTTTTTTCTAATTTCATTTTTTTTTCTAAAAAATTTTGATCGTTTTTTTGTATGTTGGAAAGAGAGTCGCTTTTTTTTGTGGTGGGGGGGGGGGGGTGCCAAATGAAAATTTAAAAAAAAAAGTAGTGGAAGAAGTAGTGAAAAAGTAGTGATTTTACAAAAAAAAATCAGTTAGATACCATGTTGAAGTCATAAAAATTTTTTTTCAAACTTTTCATATCTGAAATTTTTTAAAATAATTTTTTCACATCTAAATTTTTTTCTCAATATTTTTCCAACTCGATTTTCTCCCTTTAAAATTTTTATGACGTCAATCAAACAAAAATCATTTTTTTCAAAAAAGATGCAAGATCAACAATGAAAAAATTCTTCAGGAAAAATTTCAGGTGAGAAAATTATGAGGCAAAAATTTGATTCTGGAAAAGTAGCATCAGAAAAAAATCAATTGAGAAAATTTCGAGAAAAAAATTGGAAAACTTCAGAAAATTCTGAACTGTTTAAAAGATGACGTAAATATTACAGACTTTGAAAAAAAAAGTCGAAACGACATTCAGTGATAGGAGTAGTGACGTCATGAAGGTATTCGAGTTCCAGGGTTGACTGTCTTGTACAGGGTGACCGGGAAGTACATCCCCAAAAAATTTTAAAATTTCAGTAAAAAAAATTTATTGGCGAGGTAATCTTTTTTTTCTCATATTCTACTAAAATAGACTGTCTTCTAATCTCTGCATAAGTTATTGCTCGAAGAACCTCAATAATCCACAATTTTCTCGTAAAACAGAAAAATAATTCAGTCATTCAGGGATAAATCATCTGGTTCCAATTTGTGAAGCGCTGAAATCTAATCCTCCTTATTTCAAGGTTGAACGCATTGTTTTGAAATTGACAGGGTTGAAATCAAGCTTTTGGCTATCTTGAAACCTACCCCCAGATATTCGAAGATTTTATTCCGCGCAATTTTTAAATTTTGCTCGATATGTTTAGCTGTAGCATTATAAACTAAAATCGAATTATGCTTCACAAAAAATTTAAATGAGTTGAGAATCTATGAAGTGGCCTATGATCGAATAGTAATGAACCAAGGATTCTGCCAGAATTGAAATTTTTCGGATAAATTGATTAGGGAATTTTTGAGAAGCATTTATTTTTGGGAACTACTTTTCGGTCACCCAGTACCTACGTGCTCACATAGGCAGTAGTAGGCGTTACCATTAAACTGGTCCATCTTGCTAATGCAATGGACCAACCAACCCACGAAAAAAACCAGTTTGCAAACGGTTTAGGGTGGTTGTATGTATCTTATCAGGGTTTAGTTCTTAAAATCTGGCCAGTAAAAGAGAAAGGGAGAAGTTTCGAAAACTCAACCCTTATTTGAGGAAACGGGAAGGCATTTTACTATTGAATTAAACCACAAAAAAAAAGAAGGGGAGAAGGAAAAGTGAAATTTACCACTGTTGAGTGTGTAATTTTTTGTAGGCATTGCAATGGAAGTACATGAATTATTATTAATATTCTATTTTGTTTTCGAATTTTGTACTTCAATGGCGTGAAATTTTTTTCCTTTTGATAGAGCATATGAAGCTCAAGTCTCACATATGTAAATAAGAAACAAGAGTTGAAGAACTGGCTCCCTTCAGAATTTAAATGTTGAAAATTTTATGAAATTTTCTGCCTCATTTGAACACCTTTTTAAAAATAATTTTCGTTTTTGCTTGTTCAAGATATTATTCGTCTAAGAAATTTAAAACGAAAATATCGATCTCAAATTATATGAATCCACCTTCCTCCATTCCAAAAACTGTGAATATTTTGAAGCTTAGGTACGAATAAATCTCCTACATCCTTAGGGACTCAATCCTGATAAACAAAATTTTACTGATGTTGTTTCTACATACAAAGGCTTGGAAAATTCGTAAAAAATGAGCTTGGAAAACCTAAAAAGGATAGGAAAATCATTTTAAAAAAATGATGTCATTCTAGAGTGGGAATTGAAATTTTTGAAGTTAAAAAATAGCACAAATTTTCTTTTTTTTGATTTCACTGTGAACTCTAATTTTCTTCCACTCGAACATTTTTGAAAATTTATTAGAATCATTTTTGTGGAGGGGGATTTTCGAAAATTAAATTTTTGGAAACGATAGACATTATTTGAAAAAAAAATCAGACTCCTTGCATGGTGCATGATTTTAAAAACACTCTGAAAATTGAAAAGCTTGTCCATTCGAATCTTGCCCTGGAGATTATAAATGAACAGCTGATGTATCTTACAGGTACGTGGAGACTATACCGTTTCGCCGTTCGAAGGGGTAAACAAATCGAAAAAAATACTCGGAATTTGGCACGTTTTTAGTGAAGTTTCTTATTTGTGTTATGTAATTTCCAAAACAACGGTTCGTTATTATATTAAAGCCAGGCTGGGCATGTGAAGGGGTACGAATGAAACAAAGTTTTGTTTTAAAGGCGACCCGATAAATGTGCGGTGGAGCGGTGTAAAGGCGACGGAAAAAAAGAAGTCCTATGCACGAAGCAAGTTAATGCCTTTTCTATTCAGTTTCCCTCTTTATCTTTTTCTGTCACCTACTTCTTGTTTTTTTTCTCCCTCGCCGCTACTGCATTTTAATGTCGTTCGCTCTTTCTCACTCGGTTACTGTGAACACCGAAGCGGCAGTTTCACTTTTTATTTATTTATTAAAACCAGCGAGGTGTCTTTCGTTTTTGTATCTGAACCTGAAGCGGTAACATAGCTATTTCAATCTGTTTTACAAATCGTGTCGCGTACCTTGCTCAGTTTTGTAATGAATTTTACACTTGCACAGAGCAAATTTGATTACATTAATCGTACTTACCTAGACGTTAGGCGAGGAGGCGAAGAAATGCTGGAAAACATGTATAGGCAGAAATGCGTGAGTGTTTGGGGGAAGAAAAAACCTCGGAAATGATATAGGCTGAGGAAGAAGGAGGATTTTTTGCCATCGTCAAACGTGTAGTCCGACTTTGTGGTACCTTCTCTTAGCAGCTTTTACCAGCGGCGGTTGTGTAAGTAGGAAAACACGAGATTTGATATTGTTTGGGTATGAGCGAAAGAGGGGATGTCGCGTCGTCGTGGTGAAGGGAAAGATTAAAATTTTTTTCACACTTACGCGACGATAGTTGGGACTTTTGCGGAAATGCTTTTGAAGTGTCGATAAATGCGAATTTCCAACGCGACGGATTCGTCGTCATTTCGAATATGTGAGCAAGAGAGAATCAGGAGAAGGGGGAATGTCGTTATTGTAAGAGAAAGAGGAAGCAGCAATCGTACGCGTATATTACGGAGCAATTGAAGACGAATTATGATGTCGATGAAGTGAAGAAGGAGGATCGCGAACGCGATATTATCTCCGTGTCGACGGATGTAAAATAACTACGGCAGCAGAAAAAAAGTCGCGCCGTTGGATGTCGAGAGATCATCGACCTTGGTGCGTTTTTCGTACTGTTCTGTATACGATTCTGCCGAATCTTCAAGACCTTTTGAGTGGCTCGTTATAACCTCGACGACATTTGCCAAGTTCCATTTGCAAAGAGATGATCGCGATAGGGAACGTGTGCCTGGGTTGAATTTACTCGATTGCTTGTTCATTTGAATGCCGAAATAGAAGGATTTGTGAGAACTGAGGAAGGAAGGAAAAGTCTGGATGCTGCGAACATGATTTTTTTTCTGTTTCAATTTCGTGTCGAGTTTCCAGGTTTTGAAGTATGGCACCAGAATGATGGGGAGCGGAATTAGTCAGAGAATGAATACTGAAGGGAGCAGTGTCTCTGTAGCTTTCTGCTTGTTGATGAATAACTAGTAATATGAAGATTAAGCTAATATTTAGTTTAGCCGAAGGATGCCCTCGGAGGATACTGGATCGTTGCCTTAGTTTTTTTTATTTATTCGCGGTCTCGACTACGTTGATTAAATTAGAATTATACGAGATTCCTTGAGGTAACATGTTGAATTTATTTCTTAAGGAGCTTAGAATGAAATTAATGTTTTGACAACTGCAGTCCCATCAAATCGAAAACATGAGTATTTTTATTTTCAAAATTTCCTTTTTTTGGTTCATTTTTGATTGTAGAATTGAAATTTTTGTATCAAAGCGAAAAACATTACTCCTTTTTTCTACTAGAAATTCATTTTTAAAAATTTTGTTTTGATATGCTCGACATAGTTTTCATCTTACATTCCAATGACCCAACAGCCGGAGCAGTTAGGCAAATCATACATGGACGCAACTCGAGCTGTCCTCTTTATTCTTCAAAGGGCTCGAACACCTGTATGTATAATTAGGTCTATAAAGGCTCGGAAAAATTTTCGTCAGCTACGAGGAAGCCTTTGTTGTTGACCGAAATTGGAAAACAGAAAAATTCATTTATAGAATTAATTAGCGTAGTACTTTTTTTTTTTTTGAATAACGAATTGTGTGCCCGCATTTGTCACTTCCATGTGGTCTCGTGTACGTGTTTGGACCATTAAAAAGTCTATCCACTTTTTTCCTAGGTACCTATATTTTTAAAAGCGTAATAACTTGGGTTTCCTCCTCAGCCAAGTAATTAACAACGTACGAGCGACTTAATTCATTTCATCAATTGTTTTAAAAAGAAACACATAACAATGGCAATTCTTTTGTTGTTCGAAATTCTACTGGTGTTGTTATGTAATTTGCGTAAAAATTTAATATTGTCAAGTTTGGAATTTTTTTCACGTGAAGGTAACTTGTTTAGCATGTTAATTCGTTAAATTGGGATTATTTGGAGGACGGAAGAGGAAAATATTTTTTTTGGGACGTTTACCGATTTTCTCATCAACACCCTATTTTGTTGAGTTTCAAGCGCCATGAAGCAATATTAATAAATTTCAATGAGATGAGTCTCATTTATTTACACTGATGAATTTTTTGAAATTTTTCCATTACTTTTCATCCAAGTTTGATCTGGTTGTCTATCAGGTCACAGAAAATGAAATAACATACATAGAAAAGTCAAAATTTCAGAAGGGTGGTCAGAAAATTCATGAAATTAGCTCAAAATGGATTTCTAAAGAAACAATTTTTTAAATTAATTTTGGTATTTCGGTTTTTCAAATGTTTAGGTTTAGGTTTTGGTTTTGATCGTTCAAACTTGAGGTTGTGTTGTTTTTTTCGAGATTTTCTGTCCGAGTTTGGTCTTGCTTCCGATGAATGATACTTGAGAACAGTCTACCTCTAGCCCACTTTCCGCGAAATTCGTCAAGCTGGTACTTTTTAAACAGATTTTTCAGGCACAATAGTGTGAAACTGTAAAGGTAAAAAAATTTCAGGAGGGCCAAAACCATAATGAATTTTGATTAGATTTTATGGTTTTGGCTGTGATTTTGTTTTTTTGAACTTTTCTCGTGTGTGTTTTTTTTTTCAGTTTTGGTTCTGCTTTCAATGATTGCTAAAAATCAGGAAAGAAGAAAAAAATAAAATGGAAAAAATATTGAGAAATGAATGTATAATTTTTTGAATATTTTTTTGGAAATTGTTGAAGTTTTTTCTGTTATTACAATTTATTAAAATATTGATAGAAGGAAAGAGGGTATCATTTTGGTAAGTCGAAGGAGAAAGCGTAGAAACCTTTATAAAAAGTTCAAACCTGAATGAGCTTAAAATGGAGCTCCAGATCCCAAAAATTGAAAAATATTCAGGAACTGCTTGTGAACTCCTTTCTTCCTACAAATCATGTTCAGATTTTCTGGAATTTTGCACTAGATGAAATTGAAATGTTTTTGAGAGTGATTTCCTCTTAAAAGAAACGGTACTCTGTGATTCCGAATTAGGAAAAGGTCACTGATGAACAGTTAGAATTGCAGCACAGGAAAAACCAGCGAAATTCACTGATTTTCAGCGAATTTGAACCGATCTTTTAAAGATTTTCACTGATTTTTCAGCCAAGTTCATTTTTCTGACTTTTGGAAAATTTTTCCCATTGATTTATTTTCAATGAACATTTTTTCATTGATTTTTTCCTGAGCTGGAATTCTGTCTGTGTTTCAGTGATTTTTGATAATTTTCACTGAAAAACATCTATATTTGTAGCACAGTAATGGTAATGAATCGTGAAAATAATTTCACCGAAAAAAGCGATGAAAAAATTGCTGAAAAATCAGTGAAAATTCACTAACAAACTTGTAAAATCTCTGAATTTTATTGAAAAAACAATGGAATTGTTTGACACATCGGCGAAAATCAGCGGAAAATCTAAGGATTTCACTGATCATTCCTGCACTGCAATTTTGATTTTTCATCAGTGATTTTTCATATATAGACTCAAAATAAGAGAGTAAATAAGAAATAGACGTACAGATTTTCAAAATACCGTAAATTTTTTCATTTTTTTTCAACTTTGGAAAAATCAAGTCCACTTGTAGTTCTTTTATATCTGATTTAAAAAAGCTGTAATTTTTTCGTCGACATTTATTCCTCTTGGAATATTTTGTAGGTATTGAAAAATCATAATAAAAAATTTTCAACTTTTATTGGAATATTAGAAATCTTTCATAACTCGTGTGAAAAGGGTAAAGGTACCTATGTAATATCATGCTTCTCATAAAAACAAACCACTTTGAAGGGTGAGATTGCAATCGTTTAAACCTTGAAAGTAAGACCCGCCACCCTTAATTCGGTGTAATCGTGCTTTCTCCTATATCCTTTTTCTTGAGAAAGGTCATAGCAAATGCTAAAATGGGTTGATCGTCTTAGTAATTGAGTATCGAGCAAGTCATAGGGTGAGTTGAAGGCGATAATAAGCATCAAGTTCTATGTTCGATAAACCATAATGTGATCATTTGAATTTCCGAACGAAATTGTTCATCCTTCCTCGTTCATCGTATCGATTTCCTATTTCCTTTTCCGGTCGACGATTTGTATTTTCGCAGGAAAAAAAGTCTCCGGCAGTAGTATTGTCGTGTCATCGTATAATAATCGTTTTTCGAAATCAGACAAGTTGTAAAAGTTTTCACAAAGAGATGACTTTCGCACACATACATACGGCTACTACACAGATACACGTTTACGAAGAAAAAGAGGAAACGGAGCTGGAGAAGAAAAGAGTGAAAAAAAAAACCGTACACATACAGTTATAGCACACATATATAGCAAAAGGGTAAAAAATTATCGTCGAGTTGTATTCGCTGACATTAAAGTTCACGCTGCGAGAATTGGAGTAGAAGGCCGGAGGATGGCGAAGAGAACACTGTGGTACAGCAGGCGAAATCACGAGAACAATCCGCCGCTACGGATTGTTACCGTGTGTATGTATTGGTGCGCAGGATATCGTACGTGTAAGTAATGTACGTGTACGTATATATACGACGACGAAGCATTAAGTGCAAGCGATCGTCATATCATTTCGTGTATTATACCCGTGGAGTAGAGAAGGGTAATCGAAATTGACAGCGGTGAAAGACAAAATTGTAGAAATGAAATCTCTAGTGTATATTTTCCATCTCGTCGTTGAAAATCATTTCTCATATAACCGTTCTTGTTCTCCCTTTCTAATCTGGTGGAATAAACCGGGAACGTGCAGAAGTTAGCGCCACGTTTTTCGACCGGCCTCTTGAGACTATATACATGATTTTGTTTTACGACGATACATTTCCTGAGTGCACCCTAAGGAGCTTCGAAAGTTGTATTGAAAAGTAAAAGTCACGCGGCTGTCTATACTCGACATCATTGTGTCATGTTTGCGTTACAGCGATTTTGCATTTTTTTCCAGCCCTGCTTCTGTTTTCCTTTTTTTTTTTTGAAGATCAGCCAGGTTCGAAGACATACCTTATATTCTGACTGTTGACGACGACGCAGCGATGTTCGACTTTCATCGAAGAGACGTGTCCTCGAATGAATTTCGTTTTCGTGTGCGTTGCGAGGAAAGAATAAACGTTCCGAGGTTTTCAATTACGAAATATTTCGAATACTATGCGAGCATGTTGCGAATCGAAATTGAAACGGATCGAGATTCGATGAAATTAAATATTGCGATTGTTGCGAGCGTATTGGAAACGGATTTTCTCGGTTCGAATAATATCGCGTAGCTTGGCGTGTGAAATGGTGTTGATTATGTGACAATATTGTGATTTGATCGAAATGATTCCGGATTTTCAGGATTAATGGTGGTTTTATTTCATAGATTCTGATCATTTTAAACTATATTTTCTACACTTCGTTTGCCTATTTTGGTTCTTGAAGTATTCAAGTTTTTTTTAATGGGGTATTTCTACAATTTCAGCAATTTCTCAAGCTCTGGAGGCAGAAATAAGTTGGAGAAAAACGAAAAAAAAATCTTGAAAAAGTACTTTGGCTGAAAAAGAAGTAGACTTGAATTGATACCGGCTTTTTTAAAAAATTATTGCGTCGAGAAAACTTGAAAATAAATTCTTGAAAATCTGGAATTTTTCCAATTTTTTGACAACCCGGAGGTCACAGAATTTCAAATTATAACTTTTCAAAATGTCAAAAAAAAGTCGAGAAATTTTGAAATTCAGTAGACGCTTGGAATTGAGTAGAGATGATCAAAAATCATGATATAAAAAACACCGGATGAAATTCTGTTTCCAGTTAGATGTAGGGATCTTGGAGGAGGAAGGTGTCTGGTCCCTCCGGCTTCGTAAATTTTTAAAAAGTGCCTCCAGGTCCGAGATTTTTTTTTAAATACCCGGCTTCAGTTCCAGCTCTAATAAGGTTAAGAAGGCTCTGAAGGGAACCTCCAGGAAGCCCTTCTGAAGAACATTTTCAAAATTTTAGGGAGTTGTAATGAAATTAACAGACAATTTTGGTAGTTTTTAAGGAAGAAAAAACTGAAAAATTATCAGGAGTAAAATTAGAAAGCACGACGCTGCCCATCCTACATTCAAATTATTTTCAAAAATTGGCAGATATTTTCAGAAATCTGCAAAAAAATTTATAATAAAAAACTATGATGATTTGGGTAACATAGACCATTGAATCTGAAAAAGTTAACATTTCAAACTGGAATGGTAGGGAAAATGATGAGAAATACGAATTTCATTTCTATGAACATGTTTTGAAATTGAAAATTCAAAGGAGGGACCTCCGGAGCGAGGAGCTGGAGCGGGTCAAATGTGGTCCTTCCGGCTCCGACTCTGGCTCTGACATTTTTTTGAAGACTCTCCGGCTCCGGTTCCAAGGTTTTACAAAAGCCCTTTTGACTCTGGCTCCGAAAAAATCATCCGGAGAGGAGCCCTCCTCTCTCCAGCTCCCCTCCGGAAAGTTGTGATGTTCATATTCATATCAAAATATGTAGAGGTCGATGAATTAAATTTACCAGAAAATCACTACCTACTAATTCATCATTCAGTAATTTTCATGAAAAAAAAAAATCAGTTTTGAATTATAGAGAGATAAGTGCAAGATTTAGTTAGGAAATAATCGAGTAGTTTCCAGAAAGTTTTTAGAAAGGAGGTTAAAATTTCATAATTTTTTGAGAAATAGTGAGTTTATTTCTCCCGTTCTCAACTTTCTCCTTTCGCTAATTTTTTTTTTTACTACAGATACCTACCGCTAAATCAAAATTCAAATCATTTTCATAAATATCGGGAAGCCGAACAGGTGTTATAGTAGATAAAGCTCCAACGCGATTTGCATTGTATATTAAGGAAAAAGAGTTTCATGAAAATGTAATTTTGGAACAAACAACTTTTGGAAATCCAAGCATTATAGCGTCGGAAGAATCATTAATTAAAAAACCAAACGACCTAGACTACGTCCACAACATTCAGAATCTCAAATTATGTCTTTTCAAAGCTATTATATCAGAGATCAGGGATTTAAAACATTTTTTTTTTCGAAAATGGACTTATCTTGGGGCATTCTAGCTTACGCCCGCCCTAGCATCTTGAGTGTAAGAAGTTGAAATTCCTCTATAATGGGTTTAATTTGAATTACATGATGAGTTTTCACGTATAAAAAATGTCAGATGAGGTATCCTAATTAGTTGTAAAATTTTGAGCCGAAATGAATATTAATTGGAAATGCAACATTATAAAAGAACCCCGCATTCAAAATTTCAGAATTACAAATTATTTTTCGAATTTTGGTGAATTTTTGAAATTTCAAAATTACTCAAACGGCCTGAAAAATATAAAAATTTTATCCAGGGACGCAGAGGGAGGAAGTCCAGTCTCTCGGGCTCCGGCTCTTGCTCCAGGACTTTTGAAAAAGTTCCTCGGCTTCAGTTTCGGCTCCGAGATTTTTTAACGACCATCTAATCAAACAAAAAAAACTAAAATTTGGTACGTACTCTCCCCATTTCCGACCTCTCCAATTGATCAAGGACAGTTTCGATACCTTTCAGCCTCTAGAAAAACTTGGAATTTTTCGGCATAGGTAGATACTGTAAAAAAAGTTCACAAAAATGGTCCATAATGAACTTTCAACACACGTATTCGCTTTTCAACTCCTAAAATTGAGGATTATCTATTTTAATGACCTATTTGATCGATTAAAGTACAATTTTCCTAAATCCGTAACTTCCAATTCAAATCCTTATTTTTTGGTCGAAAATTTTCCCAGAAGAAATATGGGTTTCTCTCCGGTGCTGAAAAATTCAGATATTGTCTATAGGCTCTGAAACGTCTCGAAATGGCTTTTAATCAATTTGAGAGGTTGAAAATATGCGTGGTATGTACCAAATTTCAGATTTTTTTCGTTGATTAGATTGAATTTTCATATTTTGAAGGGCAATGAGATAATTATAAAATTTCAAAAATTCGTCAAAATAAAATTTCAGAGATTCGTCAAAATAAAATTTTGAAAATGCGTCAAAATTTGAGGAATGAACCGTATAACATCCGTAATTTCGGATACGGGTTTTTTATGATATACTTCCAACTTATTTTTGTTTCGGTTAAAAACTTTACTTTGAATTGTGGTACCTCTCTTGTTAGGAAATTAACATATAATTTTAGAACTGTAATTTTTTCTCGATCTTCGCTTTTATTTCAATCAAACCAAGGACGAATGGAATGGAATGCATCAAAAATTAATGACTTTCTGTAAATGATACCTCGGAAAAATCAGCATCAACAACAATGGGTGCAAAGGAGACAAGCATCATGACACGCGCGAACGAGGAAGAAGAACGCAGGATTTGAGAAAAACCCGCAACGACGACGACAACGTGGAAAAAATGATAAAAAAGAGGAAAAACTGAATCCCCGCACCACTACCTTCGTCTTGTCGAACGATTGCGAATAGTATACACTGTAGCAAGGATATAGGAAAAGATGCATGCTGGTATTGCTGGTATCGAGATATATAAGGTAAAGGGATGGGCAGGAGGACGGATGACGCGAAACAGGAAAGTAATACAATTTTTGTTAGGCAAATAATTGCGTTAAACTCGGAATATTTCCTTTTTGTGTCAACGACATTTTACGGGCGAAAACCGTATGAGTAATGAAACGGAAAAACGAATTCCAGAACGTCCGCCGCGCCGCGACGTCGCGCCAGACGCTGAGGAAGAAGCGTACCGTGGTCTCGGCTCGAAAGGGGATAGAGGAGGCGACTCCATAGCCCGGTTGAAAATACTGGTTTAGTTTTAGAGTATAGTAGTGTAGAGGTGCAGATTAAATTAAATTCCTAGTATTTTCAATTAAATGGAGAAAAACTTTTCACGAACATGTGTTTTATCCGGAGGGACGATGCTCCGGCCGTAGTGCTCGACTCATAAATCAGTTAGTCCGGAGTATGTATAGTACTAGGCGAAAGACAAAAACAGATAGAATGCGGGGAGGACCTTGTGTCAGGGTAAATTCTACACGTTTGTTTTGGCTTGGTCGTGGATGTCCGTTGAAATACATATATTCCTCTACGTACCCTACTGCGGAGAAGGCCGGAGACCAGAGCTCGAGCCCATTGGCCATCCTGTGTGACGTGTTCCGGACACGGACGGAGATTCTATTTCGGTCTTGTTTCCTCATAAAATCACCGACTGTACCGGACTCTTTGCGTATAGTAGATATATGAATTCAACATACGCCCTTTACATCCCATATACATATTGGTTGTTGTTAAAGCACAGACCGCGCCGCCATGCCACCTACGCCTCATCGTCGTAGACACGAGAATTAATTAGCGAAGATACTTTTGTATATTGACCAGCAGCACGGGCAACCGAACTGGAGAACAAATGGATGTGCTCGACTTGGTTGTCTTATGCTTGTACCAGTGGGTTTTGTACACGAGGCGATTTGTTATTACGACGACGACATGATGAGTGATTTTTTCCTCTCCTCGGGCCTGTGCCGAGAGGGTTTTGGAGGTTCGCTGGGTACGGTGAATTTATTCGAAAGTATTTATCAACGTTTCTTTGTTGCAATCTATGAAAAGTGTTGTTGAGATTTGTTTTTCGTTGGCAAATCAAACTGACGGATGAAGAGGAGAATTTTTGGTTTGGTTGACTTGAAGATGGAAAGGAGTAAGGGGGCATTTATTAGTTATTTATGGACTTAAAATTTTAATTGAATTTTTTCCAGTGGTGAAAATTATATCACCTATTTATCGCGAGTTTTTTTGAATTAGTTTTCTTGGGCAGGAATCCAGAAATGTCTATAATTTTTCAATGTTCGGAGCATATCAACTGCAAGGGTTTTTAAAGAAAGATCATTTAGATATATGAACTCTAAATTGAATGGAAGAAAAATGTAGTGCAATATTTTTTTTTTGAAAAAAGGTCATTCTTGGGTATAAACTGTTTTTTTTTTTTCAATTTAAAATTATTCATGCCCACCTATTGAAAAGTTTTCAAAAAAAAAAAAATGTAATTTCTTAGCATTAATAAAAAATTGTTCTGAAACGAGCGAATTGATAGTGCTGTTCAAATTAATGCCTGGCTGTGTCACCTCAGAGGTAGGGATTGAGAATTGATTTTGATGACGCAAATGGAATCTATGGATTAATATCCAACAGTACACAGAAATCAAAATAGGTACTTTTTTTCTTACAAAAACTCGATTTTCAGAAATTTTTCAAAATGGTGAGCTCCCTTTTCAAAGAAGAAAAAGTACAAATGGCTCCTGGTCTCAAAATTTTCTTTTTGGCCTGATAATTTATCATATCAAAATTTGTGTTTCTTTCATTGAATGTAGTTTTTTTGTTGGCTTCTTCAAATTCAATGTAAGATTGAAATGTTTTAAAAAATGAAAAAAAAACACCTTTTATCCTTACCCCTACAAATGTCATCACTTAAGTACTCGATCGTGGTCGAAACAAAAATCATCTGCAGTGTTGGAGGAACGGAATTATTTGGTTTCCATTCAGTTTCCATTCTGAGAGACCATTTTCGTTCTCAGTTTTGGTTCTGTTCTTGACCTTTTTGTTCCTATAGTTTTTGTTCTTCACTTCTTTTGATTTTGCCGGCCTTTTACTCTGCTCTTAATTTGAATCAGTCAAAAATGCCTAAATTGACTGATGAAATAGAGAAAATCGTCACTGATAGTCAATCTAATTCCACTGATTCCCCAGTTAATCAGCGTCATTTTACTGCCAATCAGTGAAAAATTACCGATTCAAATAGTGAATTTTGATTGTTGAACCAGTGAAAATTATTTGACTGATTGAAATCAGTAAAAAGTTACTGATTCAATAATGAAAATTCACCGATTGAATCAGTAATTTTTTTACCGGTACCTACAGTGACTTGATTTTGTCGATTTTAATCGGTCAATTTTGGCTGATTCAAATTAAGAGAGTATATTCTTAGTTTTAGTTCCGTTTCAGTTCTTCTCATGCTTTGGTGTTTGATTGGGTTCTTGAACCGTTTTTTCGGGGTTAGGTATGTGCTTTAAAAAGTATTTTTTTGCTTGTTTGTGTATAAATAAAATTTCACTCAATTAAAAAATTAAAATCAAACCTTTGCCGTTGTTTGATCCTTTCCAGAAATTGAATTGAGATAAAAGTAAGAACGGAAAAGAGTAAAAATTTTCTTTTTTCTTTTGGCTCCGATCTCAAAGAACGTAACTTTTTGTTCCTGATTTTTGGTTGTTCGGTTCTGTTCCAGCCTTAAAATGGTGTTATATCGGTTCTTCGTTCCTGTTTCCATTCCCGCTTTTTTTTCGTTCTAACAACACTGTTGAGAACCTTCTCAATTCATCTGAGATCTTCTCAAACGTTTAAGAGTTTCAAGTGGTGCGAGTCGAGCATTGAAACATATTAGAGAGATCAATTTTTGTTGCTATGAGCAACAAAGTAGAGCATAGTAAAAGGGCTCATTCAAAAGCTGTGCTGAGTCAAGCAACCCAAATGACCTTGGAAGCAGTGCAATCGCTGATTGGAAATATTACTAATCTTGGAAGATGAGAAATTTCAAATTTTGAAAATCAAAACGAAAGTCAAAAAGTAAATTTTCTAAAATTTAGTAGATACCTATACTCAAAAAAATAAATAGTAAAAAGTGTCATGAAAATGGATGAATTTTATCAGCAAATATAATAACGCGTCCCAATTCCACGAAAATGCTCTAAATAGTAAAAATTTATCAAGCTATTATGATAAATGTTATTTTTATGCAATAAATTTTATCAAATATCGGATTAATATTATTATTTTTAGAATAGATTTTACCAAATTTTATGAATTGGGACGCCCTATTATTTTTTTTTAGATAAAATTTATTATTTGTTTTTTTGGTGTAGACCTATTCCTAGATTTATCCTCTTGACTTTCTGTTTTTTTTTGTCATGCAAATAAACTAAGGATCTTGCACATATTAGGAAAGGAAAATTATATTATTGTTGCATCTGAAGCACAAAGACCTAGCTCACTTAATTGTAGATTTAAAACTCCAAACTGCAAAATAGGTTGATGAAGGTACTGCAGCTATGAAGCACCCTGTAGTAAGTAAATTGAATCTCAAAGAATCAATGTCTTGTCTCTTCCTTTATCTGTATTTTATAAAAGATGAAAATTTTATATTAAGAGAGATAGGTCAGGTGTTTCTTCAGTAAGTAGATATTGGACAACTCCACAAACCATATACTATAAGAGCGTTGAAAAGAAAAAAAAAACACATGAAGGACGACAAATAGGTTTATCTGTTGGCGGCGTAAAGTATCATAGGTCGTCTACCGTTCATTTTTTCGCGGTATCTTCATCATTTTCCACATTCATAAGTTTTCTCTTTTTTCCATCTTTCTTCTTTTAGGTCTTTTTTTTTTTTTACTTTTTGCATCCGCGAAAATAATGCTAAATATTTGCGCGATGTACCTATGTAACTTCCACCGAGAAGAAACATGTTTTAGTATGATTACTTTTTGTCTTTCGTCGATATTGAAAAAGAGAAAAAAAGACGGAAGTATGGCGTTTCAATCTTTGATACGCATTTGGAAAAACTCTTGTATATGTGTGCAGTTGAGAAATATATACAAACTTTTCTGATCCTTATACGTATGGTACCTTTTCATACTACAACGGTACCTTTAAAGCTCTGCGTGGTTTTTGTTCCTTCTTTACATGTGTTTGTGGTTTTTTTAGCCGACGCGCGATGCCGCTTTTTTTAAAGCTCATTTTATTTTTTTTAGGAGGGTTTTTTTTTTTTATGAATACGTACTATGTTTTTTGTATGAGTAGGTAAAAGATACCGTCTGATGGTATCATTTTGTAGCAGTTTTGAAAAGAAAGTGATTTGGAGGTATCTTGAAGAATGTGGTAGAGTGATTCTTCAGCAATGAGTTTTGATAATTTTAAAATTTTATTACGTATGCGAGCGTTTGGTGTCGAAAATTAGTTTTTTAGCTGAGGTTCCCCCTTGATAAGTATTACCTCTTTTGAAAGGCTCAGAATCAGCGTCAACTCAAAAAGCCAATTTTTTAAACCTGAATTTTACTTCTATGTCCAGTTTCCAATCAATATCGTTTCGATTTCGATAATTCAAAAAATTTGTATCAACCAAAAATTAAGATTTATTCACAAAAATTGTGAATTTTTTTTTTTAAAAAAACGAGTACGAATTGTGCTATAATCTAGAAATTTTACAAAGATTAATTCTCTCGTAGATTTTACAACCTCCTTACGTTGTAAAAAGTCATCGGCAAAAATAAATTGGAAAAAAAGTCGACACCAACTCGAATAACCTCCCTTCACCTTCAGGCACGTTTCCTGATGACATTTCAACGTTCAATGTTCAAAACACAAACGGTTTGTCCAGGAAAGCGGAGGAGACGGTGTTCGACTTTAATTACGTCGACGAGGTTATCGTGTCGTATCGGTGCGGGACTGCGGGCCGCGCCGGGTGCGCGTATATCAGTCTATTTAATTATTCTCGACTAACGCGAATATCTTGATAAAATTAACTCATCGCAGTAGCACCGAAGAGGATTTCGTGTATAGTAACGATAGGCGCAGGCAAAAGTGGGTTACCTGTACGCAGAGTACATATCCTTGACGTTTGTTGTTAATTTTATTAAGTAGCGTTGTAAAAATACTCTTATCGATGAAGCCGTTGAAGCTGGCACTGGTGGCGTCGCCCTCTCCGGGCCCGCCGTCCTCGACGCCGATACAAGAGCAAAGCTAACATCATTCTCATCTGCGGAAAATACGTAGGTATTTGGAACGTAAACGTTATGCGAAATTTATCACCCATATAGTTTTTGTGGTGCGGAGTGTCGAGGAGGGAAAATGGGTAGCCGTAGAATGGCGAGTGTACAGAAGCAGGCAAAATACGTACGTACGAGGAAGTACGAATGGAACTTTTTTAAACGGTCGTTGTCTGATTGTTTGATGCGGAATTTTTATAGCTGTCATTGGAACGCGAGCGAGTTTAGAGGGTAAAGAAGTGGGAAGGTTCGTATGTAATGGGAGGGGAAAATAGAGGAACGTTGGAGAAAAAGTTGGTTTTTTATATTTTTTCGGACGAGAGAAAAGCTGTCGTGGAGAACCGAGCTTGCGATCTGCTGATGTGCCTTGTATGTAATGGGGAGCAAAATGAAAGAAAAGAATACTGAAAATTTTCACTCAAATTTTAACATATCAGAGTGTCTAGTGGTATGAAAAAAGCACAAAATACGATGTAATTTTCAGAAAAGGAATTTGTGATCAAAAATTCAATTTTTTCAGTCAAAATTGTCTTTTTATAATACTTACACGTAACTAGTATCATTTCGTTGTTGTTTTGAGGGTGTAAAATGAATGTTTTGCGACGACTTATTTTACAGGGAGTAAAACATATTTACAGGGAGTAAAACAATTTACAGGGAGTAAAATAAATTTCTCGTTGACAGCAGCGCTATCTAAGTATTTGATTTGGATTGTGCCGATTATTTTATCAAAATTCAAAACATATTCATTAGCCGGTGATCTTTTAGCAGCTTGTTGCTTGTTATGAATTGAATTTTGAATTTACTGTTCGAATTTGTATAAGAATATTTGATATTGTGAATGTTCCGGTTATTTTATTGACGAGTGTGTTTTTTCAATTGTATGTGTACGTCTACCGACACGTCTAATAAACAGATAATAAAAGTATGAAAATAATGTAAATGATTATCAACGAAGTGATAATTATTGTAAAATACATTTGCACAGTTGCCATACAACAATTGTAAACTGACCCGCTCTCAGTCTTTCAGTCAGAATCATAATTTTACACCCAAAACAACAACGAAATGATACTCGTTACGTGTAAGTATTATAAAAAGTATCATACGCCACAACGGGCTAAAATGCATGTTGTTTCAAAACTCGTGCTATTACAGCACTCGCCTGCGGCTCGCGCTGTAACCACCGCACTCGTTTTGAAACAACGCATTTTAGTCCCTTGTAGCGTATTATACTATTTTTTTTATGGGTCGAATAGTTGCGTCTCTTCACTGATTTTTTTGTTCATCACTTTTTGTTGACTGTTGTGTGCAAAAAAAATTGATATTTAAGTGCATTACTTTGTTCATTAAATATCAATATGAATTTTTTAAAGAAAATTTTTCATAATACCTACCTACATACATATATTTAAAACGAAAGTCATTTTTTTTTTTTTTGGAAACGTACTTTGAAAATAATGATATGATGCCTGATGTAAAAAAAAAAAAAAAAAAAAAAGCGAGAATGAAAAAGAATTCAAAATTGTTGGCTACGTTTTGGAAATCTGAGTGCTCTTTCATTTCAATCTGTGAAAAGTCCCTGAATAAAAATCTGAATTGTAGTATGAGGAAAAACATGAAAATTCTTTGATTCTCAGTGGATTTTCACTGATTTTTAAAAAATTTCGCTGATTTTTTTTAATAGTGAATTCCAGACATTTAACAGACTTTTTTCAGTGCATTTTCTCTGATTCTTCACAAAATTTGTTCATTTTCAGTGAAATTTTTTCACTGATCCATTGCAGCGCTGCAAATTAAGACTGCTTTTCAGTGATTTTCGATAATTCTCACTGATTTATAAATGAGTGAGTGTGGGGAAGGTGATTAATTTTAAACTTGAAGAAACTGAAATTTTCAGCCCGGATAAATCCGAATTTTCATTCCTGTGATTTCATAGACATTACTCTCTCATTTACAAATCAGTAAAAATTATCGAAAACCGCAAAAAAAAAAAAGCAGTCAGAATTGCAGCACAGTAATCAACCAATGAAAAAATTCCACTGAAAGCAAGCAGTGAATGAAAATGCTGTGAAATCAGTGAAGATTCTATGAGAAGTCTGTGAAATGTTTGAAAATGACTGAAAATTCGATGCATCGAAAACTCAGCGAAATTCCTAGTTTTTTTCTTTGTCTTGCAATGTTCTAGGATTTTTTTCTTTGACTTCACTCTGATTTGAAATGAAAGAACCTTAATTTTCTAATTTTGCTCTAAAACAGAGCTTTTCTTTCAATTTAATTTTTTTTCTGTAATAAATTCGAATTCTCGAAGTTTTTGTGCAGAGAGAAGGGATTTAGAAAGTTTCAGAATTGAATTTGGTCACTACTTACTGTGGCCAATAGTGAAGAATCTAAAAGTTTTGTGAATGTAGTGATTTTTGAAAGAAAAAAAAAGTTGGACGCCATTTTAGAAATTTAGCCTCTTTTCCATGCTTCATGAATATCATGTGAAAAAGATTTAGAAAACTTCAAAAATTTGGCCTAGAAAACCTGGAAAAGTCTGGGAAAATTGGTTCTGAAATATTGCGGACACCTGATGATTTTTTTTCTTCAAAATTTATAGTTTTTTATTCAAAAATACATTATCTGTTATTTCTTTTTCAAAAATATTAATTTTTCAAAATTGACTTGATGAGTCATGAATTTTTGTCCATAGAGATTTTAGTTTGAAAAAAGTTCGAAATTTTGTTTTCCTCAAGTAATAGATATCCTGCATACCTATTATAAATAAAAAAGAAATAAAATTGGCGAGTATTGGCGCGTGTATTCGAAATTCGAGTGAGTTGGATGTACGATGTCGTTAATAGCGAACGCGAACGCAGAAAAGGCCTATTGGAGTAGCAGAGGTGAAGCACTACTACCACCGTACGTTCGTAATATGGTTTCGGAAGAGCGGAATTTTAATTATGCGTTTTACTGGCGCAATGTTGCTGTATACCGGCGCAGACATGTACATATATGGGCCATGGGGGTGTATATGTGCAGAGAGAGTATCAGCGTGGTAGAAAAGCGTTTTAAATATACTTAAATTATACTATGTCATCACCTCTCTGTTTAAACTCTCATTTGCAAACCAAAACCCGCAATTACATTGAACGTGTTCATTTTACGTATTTTGAAATTTCCACTTTATTAATCTAAACGTTGTTGAGGCTTCGGTGTTCAACAAATTGTTTGTTCTGGCTGTGCTGATGCTGTACTCTTATACGCGATCCAAGCACGAGGTATGAAACGCTGGCGCGAGAGAGTTAAATTTTATTAAAGCTCGTTGCTCGTATCATCGCCGCCGGCGGGCGCGATGTTTCGATTTTAATGGCCGGATAAAATGTTTTGTCATTTTAGCAACCCGGATGCGAGTTATTTTTTGACGTGTGGATTATGGCGAGATATACGCGGAATGGAGGTGGGAAAGTGAAAGAAATTAGAGTAATTGAAACAGGTTTGTGAGATGAATGAAATAAAGTTGGAAAAAGGCTCTAAGAAGTGGAAGATTACGAGTAACTATAAAAATCATTTCCAAGATGATACAAGGAAAAATATGAATGATGTTTACGGTTCATTGTTTTGAAAAATTTCATCCTCTCGAGACGATGAAACCAAGAAAATTCACAAACGTATTTTTGGCATTTTTTTTTTATATCGTCAGCTTGACGAAATGTTGAAATGCCAATTTTTTTTAATTTTCAGTTTTTTGAAGATATTTTTGCGTTGACTTCCTCAAGAAGCAGTTTGATGCATTTCGTGGTTTAGTTGGGTTTTGAAATAAATTTTCTTCACTTACCTTTTGAAAACGTTATCAGCAGCGTAATGAGTTCCAAAAGTATCGCTTTTAATAACATATTAATGGTGTTTGATTTATTCGTGTTCTTTCAGCGTTACATCATTTGTGATCATGGTATCTGTAAAAAAATTCTGTATTACGATTTGCTGAGAATGAGAAAATATTTCATATAGTATTAGTGTTACAATTTCCCAGTTCCATTTTTAAAAATCATTCCAATGTTTTCTTAGTAGATATTTTTCAAAAATCAGAAAAATTATCGAAATTATTGAAACGTGGTTGAAATTTATCAAAATTGTTTTAAAATGTGATGAAAATTCTATTAAAATTAGTATTTACTATGAAAGGCTAAAAAATTACTGTCACGAAATTGACAGTATGAATTATTTAATATTTCAGCTATGAAGTCGCTCAAAGTGCCTGCGTCTGATTCCGATTTTAAGAAAAATAAAATTTTCGTAGAGAGCATGTTCTCAGACCTCTGTGAACCAATTTCAATTGTTCAAGTAAATTTTTCAATTTTTAACGAATATTTAAAAACTTGAAAATTGTTCGTATGTTATTTGAAAAGCAGACGGTGAGATATTTTTTAACAATATTTTCTCTTTTCATGGGTAAAAATGGTGAAGAAAGTGGCCTTCCTCTTCGCATCAATGATTTCGAAGTTATTATGATGTTTCCAAAATCTTTGAATTTCTTCGAGCGATGCGATGTGAAAATATAAGATTTTGAAATTCTTAAGAAAAAATACCCAAAATTAACAAAAAATCAACTTAAAATTTCTGGCTAAAAATACTACTCGAAACTGACTAGAAACTCAGTTTTTACTATTTTTAGTCACTGTAGTTGAATTTTACCCCTTTCTGAAAAATTTAAGAACATTCTAAGAAACGAAAAATTTCGATAGTTTTCAAAAAAATTCCACGATATTCTCTCTCGTTAAATTGACAACCAGCCATGTAAGTGTTCTGTATTTACGGCGAATCAGATAGGCAATTCTATTGACATGGTTTTTTTTTCATTCTGTAGTACATATTTGTGTATTCTAGAGCTGCTATATGAAAAAAATGTTGAAAGATTTAAAAATTGTAATACTTGAAATCTATATCTTCTTTTCCACATGAGAAGTCATTGCGAAACATTTGGTGTACGGAGCTGTATAAATTTTGTTGAAAAATTATTTTTCCAAAATATTAATTTTTCCGAGGAAATTTTACCGGAAAAGGAAAAATTATCTGTGCAGCTGAATTTTATTTTATTTTTTTCAACTTTTCTCTTTCATTCAAATTAAAAACAGGTACCTGAGAAATTTAGTAGTTTCGCGGGAGAAAATGATACTTTATTGAGACCACCGAACAGATAATAGGTTTCAATTTTTTACTTTTCAATTCCTAAAGTAAAGAAAAAATGATAATCAGCACTAAATTGTAATAATTTAAACTGGAAGAGAGATAGTTCGTATGATGAAGCAGCTCGAAGAGAGAAACTCTAACAAGACAACGACATCGACAAGTACAAAGAAATAGCTAACATGTAACACGTCTACCGTGCGTAAGAGTTCGCAAAAAGCTCACAACTAAAGAAAAAAGTGGCGTCTGCAACAAGGGTAGCAGTCACGACGAGGGTACTACCTTTAATATAACGTAATTACAAAACCAATTTATAAAAGGGGCGAAGCCTTTAATATAGTAACGGTGATAATCTATTTAATAAAGAAAACATCTTTATCCTCGGGTATCTATTCGAGGGAATTTGGTATAAATTTTCTATTCATCTTGGCAAATTTTAATAAGGAAATTACAATTTAAATGTCAGTCAAAATCAAAAGAATATTCGAATCTCGCTGGTAACCGTCAAAGCCAAATCTTATTAAGTTTACCTGCAGCTGAAATAAACGACGCCATGTCGGAGCCTTTCGTATACATCAGTTTGTTGGGGGAAAAAGGCAAAAAAATCCAACTAAACGTTTGCAAATAACTGACACCTGATTTTACCTTGAAGTTTTAAATTTTCTATCTGCCAGCGAGTAATTTTATTCTGTTGATATGGTAATTTACTTAGCGTAAGTTGTACACTCGATTGCTAATTCTTTCAGGCAGATTGTAATTTTTTTCTTGGATCAGGATAGAAAAATGTGGATTAATTCAGTGGCAGATGAATAAAAATTGATGATTTTATTTCGAATTTACACACATTTAGATATTGAAAAATTGGGGTTTCATGCACTGAAAAAAAATATAATAAAATTTATCCAAAAAAATAATAACGTGTCCCAATTTACGAAATAGGTAAAATTTATCATTTTTTTAACAAAAATTTTTTTTCGGTAAAATTTATTCATTTTTTTGACAACTTTTATTATTTTTCTTTGATACAAAATATTGTTTTCTAGAACAAATTTCACCTGTTTGATGACATGGGACGTGCTATTATTTTTTTTGAATAAATTTTATCATTTTTTGATTAAAATTCATTATTTTAGTAAAATTTATTCATTTTTTTGATGAAATTTATTATTTTTTATGATAAAATGTAACTATCATTTTTTGGGTAAAATGTATTCGTTTTCGTAACTTCTGTTTTTTTCATGTAGTTTTGATGCAAAGTCCTTCTTCTAAAAAAAACCTTGTCAGGTAATTTTTTGGGGAAGAAATTGGATATGAGAAGTGGTTTTCACATAATCAGCTATCACGATACGATGTCCGGATTTGGGACCATTGTGGGTAACAAGATGTCAGTTCTGTGAACCAAGTTAGCTGCCTGAGATGTGGCAGTGAGAACTGCTGAAAGGTTGCTTATTCGGTAGAAAAATTTTTTCACCCAAGCTAAAAATACCTCTTAGCTGTCATCAAGTAAATGGCATAGGTGAGCTTATCATATTCTAGTTAATTTACGTCAAATATACGAAAGGGCATTGGAAGAAATGGAGATCGAGGGTGAGAAAAAATAGGGATTTTTCAATTGACAAAAACGATGAAGAACCCCTCTTTGGGAGTTTATGAAAAGCGTTATAAACGATGCGATGTACCATTACCAGCGATAGATGTTTTTTGAAACGCTCTCTCGACGAGAGACATTTCGTCAAAGTGGAAAATTGGCACATTTATCGAAAAGGGTTCTCTGTCATCGTGTCAGAACGTCGAATACCTTTACTCGAATGTATTGTAGCGACAGCGGAACCAAAGGGAGAAATATTTAGCATTCGCTAATTAACTGCCGTCTTTTCATTTCGAATTGGAAACAAATGCTTTTTGTAAGTCGGACGGGTACTTGGTGTTTTATAGATTATTTGCGGCGGTGTAAAGGGCACAAAACGCACCCTGTTTTTCTCTGGTTTTCCACGCGCGTTTGAAAATTCGTCATTTGCGTCGCAGACCCTCATCCTAATTAAACCCACTCTTTCGTAATTTTCAGAATGGTTTAAAGTACAGGTGTCGATGGTTTTTATACGGTTTTTTTTGTCCCATTGTGTTGCAAAGGTGCTTTGAAGTTGGCAGCCCGCAGATGATCTGGTTCACATATCAAATGATGTTTGATATTGAAGTGTTGCAGCGTAACGTGATAGAAGACCTTTCAGGATTTATGGATTAACTGTTAATTTTACATCGACTAAGACGACGAATACGTTGAATAGCTTGTTCTATTGTCTCTGGTGACGTCATGATTGTCTTTTAAAATCTCTGGAATTAATTAACGTTACGCAAATTCGCGTTGCGGTGGGATTAGACGGCGTCACGGCGCGAAATTTCGTTACAGATGATAACAAGATCGTTATACTTGCGTTCTGTATCCATAACGTGAAATCTATATTATGTAAATTATTATTGAAAACACGTCACCTCGATGAGTGAATTATTTAGCAAGAAGTTATCTGTCATTGAGTGGGTAAACTACGATGAAGGATGGAGGAAATAACATCGACAATGTAGAATTATTTATTTAACTGAGTGGTTTCATTTTTATGGAGGAAATGTCAATATTGTTTTTCGCAGATACTTGCGAAGTGTCTTGAGATTAAACAAAAAGTATAATTGAATGTTTTATGATGATGGAAAACAATTGGCCAAACAGTTGATGAAAAATGATTTGTGCTTGTCAAATATCAGCACCACTGGAAAGCAATTTTTAAAAAACAAATTGAAATTTATTCTAGCGAAAGAAAAATTTTAGCTGGATTTTCAAAACATTGAATAAAAATTTGGATTTTGAGAAAACCGCGTGGATCAAAACGCAGTTGGTGGTCCTGAAATGACAATTTTTTGATTTATATTCTGGATGATCAACAAAACATTTTTCTCGATTTCGAAGTGTTTGAGTAGGTAAGGATTTTTTTTTGTAAAAATTTAAAAATCTACATACCTACTAAATCTAATCTAATCTTTTTATACTGTTGTCAGATTGGAACTGAACTTGATGAAATTATACATTGGTATTTTTTTTTTTTTGGGGGGGGGGGGGGATTTTTTGCTCATAATGATTCTTTACTAGCGTTGTGAAATGTTTCTTTCAAAGGGCAAACGTGACCATCGAAAAATAGACAGGTTTTTTTCTTTTAGAAATATCTTTATTAAGTTCAGTTTCTAAAAAAAAAAACAACGGGGTTTCGGGGTTTGCCCAGAGCGTACAAAAACTACAGTCAATTTTTGAACCGGTGACATCGATGGCAGAATCGTGTAGATTTGAGTTTTTTCTATCGATATTACCCATGGTCTCACCTTGGAACTCTTCTGCGTGGGTTCTAGATAGTGGTTTAATTGTTCATTTTAAATTTGGAGAGTAGAGAATTGTTCTATCACCATTTTACCCATAATGTTGCATTGCTGCTTCAAAAAGAAAATTAAATCAAAATATTAATGATGAAAAAAATCAAATTTTTGAATTCTTGTTAATCTGCTCAATTTCTTGACTTTTTACAACAATTTTTTAAAATAGCTTCAAAAATTAAAAATTTCTGGCATTCTCTCAATTTGAATCAGTCAAAAATTGAAGATTGATTGAAATGAGTCACTGATTGGCAATTAAATTCAACTGATTCCATTGTTAATCAGTGAAATTTAACTGCTAATAGGTGAGAAATTTCTGATTCAATTAGGTAGTGAGTTTTCATTTTTGAGTCAGTAACTTTTTCTTTGAATACCTACTGAATAAATTGGTAAAAATTTCATTTTTCCGATTGAAATTTTTCCTGTTTCAAATTACTGATTCAAAAAAGAAAATTTACCAACTAAATCAGTAAATTTTTTCTCTGATTTCTACGGTAGAAAATAATAAGGATAATCCCTCCTCTTTCCTAAAAAACACATTCGTCCGAATTTCAGCTCCAATAGTTGTTTTCATGAACCATGATTCATGAAATATTAAATTGAGAGTAAAGTTTATTTCGTTTCATACGAATCATGATGACATGCGAATGACTTCCCAACAAATCGAGGAGATTCATTTTTTTTTTTTACCATCGAGTGATCTTATACGTACCAGTCGGTTTTATTTTCAAAAAAAGAAAAAATTTTTAAATGAGCTTGAAATGAATTTTTGAAATTAACAAATTATTAATTATAACGACATAATTTGAGGAGTTATTTACAAAAAAATGGTTTTCAATTAGCAATTGAACTTTGTCTGATAACGTTCGCCTTCTGACGTCATCGTCATGAAATTAATTGGAAAATGTGAAAATCCTTCAAAATTTTCGCTCTGTGGTGATAGTGGATTTCGAATTCAAAAAATTATTGGAAAATTTGATGATTCTAAAGCTGAACTTTGTTCTAATGTAACAGTCGATTTGTGCACCAAATTATGAACATTGATGAGATAACATAAAAGTGAAATAGCGTGGAAAATATATTACAAAATGTAGTTTTCCAAAATTTTCGTAAAAGTGATTGATTTTCGATTCGAGCTTACTTCAAGTTTTGAGAAAAAAATTTTGGAACTGATAAAAATCGTTTTATTTTGATTATTTTTTTCATTGTTTGAGTTTTGATAACCAAAAGTGGCAAAAACCTTCATTTTTTCCAAAAATGTGCTTTATTTGCAGCACTTTGTTTCCATAATGTGTTATTTTTCGAGCTACAGTCTTTCCAAATTCAATGAAATATCTCGTAGGGCTTTTGTAGTTTTTTTTTGAGCTTGAAATTTTCATTAGCTACAGATATGTGTATTTCATCAAAATTAAAAAACAAAAAACAGATTGTACATTATTTTGTTTTTACTCTGAAGAACATAAAATCAGCTAGAAAATTTTAATTTTACGGATTCGATTTACTCAAATGAATTCGAATATCTATCGATACCATTGCAACTACTGTCGTAATATATATTTTTTTACTATTTTCGAAAAGAAAAATTCTTCATTTCGTAATGCATCGAAATGATGAATGGCGCCTTAGGTAACATATCTGCGTATACTTGGTATAAATATTCGTATAAAATAAAAATCATGTTTATAGTATATAAAAACTAGAGAAGGACCTATTATTCGTGATTACTTTGAGAGAATAAAAATAGGAACTGGAGAAATGAAATTTCATAAAATTCGTCTTAATCTTATAGGAAGTTTTACGTCGAAGAAATTCGCCGGAAGCTATACTTACACATTTTTCGCAACGCGAAAGTAATGCAATATTTGCGGAATATTGAAAAGTTTTTACTATTTTTTCTTCTCTCTGTGGCGCGGGTTTTGCTATCTTTATGTTCATAGGAAAGTACAGTCTGGTATTTGAAAAGTATGCCTTGGCTCTTTTCGTAATAAGTTTTAATATAAAGCAGTTTTTTTTCTCTCGCTGTTAGACTAACCACGTTGTTTTTTTTTCTGTTTATTTCCGGCTGTCAGACGTCGTTGTTTCTTCTTTTACCGAGATTCTACTTTTTTCTTCTTCTTCGTGCTACTTCATCTTTAGTTTTTTCGATGCATCATACGTGGTAAGAAGCTCGCAATTTTAATGAAAAATTTTTGTCTGATCGTTTATACCTAACTGAAGATGTCTGGGTATGGCGTGTTTGTTTTTAATATTTTTCTACGCAGGGAGCTAATCGTGTTTGTAATAGTTTGAAATAAAAAATTTTTTGGAATGTTCATTTGTACCCAATTTTGTACAATTTTTGTATCAATACGTGTTGATTAAAAAAAAAAAAATACTTACTATATTGATGATCATTTTTATTTCGATTTATGTATGTAGCTGAACTGATGGATATGATGTTGATGAGTCAACACCACTTCGTAAGGAGTAGTTATTTGCCTACTCCTTACTTTTCATTGTTCAAGGTGCCATATCATATCGCGAAACAAATATTGACGCTGAAACAAGCAAAAAAAAAGTGAGATAAATGAATAAGTTGTCCGGACAAGTTTTCATGAATTAATTTTATGATGTGTGCCTATCTACGAATTACGTAATAAGTGCGTTACAAAGAGGACATGAAATACCTAGAGAAGAAAGTGAAAATGGTCGCGTGACGAGAGGACATTTCTTAGACATTTTGATAATATAGTATTTGGATGGTTTCTCTGGAGTTTTAGTCGAGTTGCAGGGTAATACAGGAAGGATGCTTTCAAGGCTATTCCGGTGCGTTTTGGCTTCAGTATCGGAGTCATTTACCCTTTGTAAGACTGTTTCCGGCTTCTTCTGTGAACTTGGCAAATAGATCACGAAGGTTACATACGCAGATTGTTGCCGGAGAATATTGTACTTGTACCGGTCGGCGAAATCATGTAATTCGTCGGATACTTATAGGGTCGTCTTGGCGGATGTATTTGCGAAATGCCGCTTCGATGCTTTTATCCATTTACGAGATTATTTTACGTCGGTATATCTGAGGTGAAAATGACGTTTGAAGAAGAGGGAATGGAGTAAATTCGCCCAAGAGGTTGGTTTTTGTTAAATTTGAGCATAGAAGGGTAGATTGGAGTCACGGAGTTTAAAAAACGTCGAAGAAATGAATGGATTATCATTAAAAAGTAACAAAATCGAATTTAAATGGACTTCCAAGTGGAAATATCTCTGGATTACAAAAGACCAAAAATGACTTGTAATTTTTTTTTTTCGGATGTCATTTTTTTCGGTTTCGATGTTACTTTTTCGAATGTTCACATCCTTGCGTAAGAAGTCTAGAAAATTGAAAAATACTGGTCTGAAAAATTTGTGAAATACAAAAACGATTTTTGACAGAATTTAACAAAATCGCAGTTTTTTTTCCTCTTTACTATTAACACATTTCGTTTCTTTCTCGAGAAAAAAAAAACATTCAAAAGTCATAATTTTCAATTTTTTGGTTGTATTAGACATTCTAATTTCACCCTTCCTCGTTTGATCTAAAAATAAATTCTCATTCTAGTCACACGGTGGGCCAGATGAGAAATGTAGCATTTCAAAAATTCATTTCATAACTTCCAATTTAAATAAAACTCCAAAAACTTGACTATAGAGGTAAAAATTGACGCTGATTTCGACTCTTTCAATCATTTTTGAGGAGACCCCAAAATAAAGTCTCTATATGAGAAGGGTCAAAATTCAAATTTTTCCAACATTCAAAAAAATTCCCAAAATATTAAGATGGGCGTTGAAATATCGGTTATCGATCACGCTGATTTCAAATCTTTCAACCATTTTTAAGTAGGACCCAAATTGGCTCCACTGAGGGTCAAAATTCAAAATAGTTGAAAATTTTGATATCAGCGCATTCAAAACCTATACGAAACCCGTTTTGAAATATTGAAAAATTTTGAATTTTGACCCCCTGTGAGACCAATTTGGGTCCTACTCAAAAATGGTTGAAACATTTGAAATCAACGTGATTGATAACCGATAAGTATTTCAGAACCCATCTTAATTTTTTAGGAAATTTTTTTCGAAATTTTGGAAAAACTTAAATTTTGAGCCTCCTCTTAGGGATCTTATTTTGGGGTCTATTCAAAAATGATTGAAAGACTCGAAATTAACGTCAATTTTTACCCCTATCCTCAAGGTCCTAGATTTTAATTATAATTGGAACTTATGAAACTGATTTTTGAAAAACGCTAGATTTCTCATCTCGTCCACTGTGCGTCAGGAAGAGAAGAAAATTTCCACCGAAGAAATTTTCACTTAAAAATATCCATTTTTTAATAATACTTAAGTGCATTTTTTTCACTTTCTTCTTAAATTTTTGTTTTAAAATTTTAAAGAATTTAATAATATGTCATTCTTTATGCTTCTACCTTTAGAAAATGGGTTCTAAAATTACCTATTTTGAGGTGCTAAACTTTTAATGCGAATTTCCAATGTAAATAAAGGAAGATTATGTTCGATCTAGGAAGGTAAATTTTTTTCAAGAATTGTTTCGAACTTTGAAGTCAAAACACAATTTTTATACGTATTATATCGCATTTCTTCTTTAATTTGACTTATGAAAAAATTTATAAAATGATCAGTCGATCACCTTCTCTCTCTCCTCCTGACCTCAGAAACGAGGATAACTACTAATTTTATTATTACCACTTCAAAGATAGAATGAAAGTTTTAAAAGATTTCTTGAATCAAAACTTTTTAAAAGAATTTCGCTTAACATCCTGGATTAGGTTTTTGATTTGGGTTGAAACTTATATATCTACCGCTGGATATATGTATTATAAAAAACTGTAAAATCAAAAAAAAATTAAATATTGAATTCTTGAATGATTAATAATCGATAAGTATACCTACACCTACGTAACCAGACGAAAAAAATTCAGGGGACAAAAGTATGCAATTTCCTTGACACAGTTATCGAACACTTTATATATAACGAACTATTCCAATAAATTGAATAAAACTGTATAATGAGGATGGCCAAAGCAACCCTTTTTTCATCGATATAACCTAATTTTTGATCATTTGTTGATACGAATTAGTTTTTCGCGAAGCTTTTTTTCCAGCTTATCCGATTTTACGACAAATAAGGTTATTTATTAAGTCGAAAGTTGGAAACCAGATCACGTACAATTGATATAAATAGGACCGAAACGATTAATTATGCGTATGGTGTACCAATTGATGTAAAAAAATTCGGCGGTAGAGTCTTGTATTATAATTTAACTCGGTTTAATATCTCTTTTGAAGTGGTTACAGTCACGAAATGAAGTTTGCTAATAAGCTCAGCAGGTTGCTGGAATACGACGTGTACTCGTATATAGGTGGATGTGTTATTGCAGGTGCGAAAGCGTGATTTATCATGTTTGAAAGGTTATTCAAACCGAGTGAGGTGGTGTTGGCTCGAGTTTATATTTATTTTCGAGCTTTAAGAGTAGGTGTGTAGCTTCTCTGTGGAGAGTGTTGAAGGTGGCGTTTCAAACGAATGATCAAAGTGAACCTTTGACCGAGAGATTTTTTCACGTATTAGAGGATCGAAAGGTGTTGAAAACCGCAAGATAAGCGTGATTTTTACTCATTAGTCGGATGGCTTTATCGGGGTTGGCGGATATGTCGACTGTTGAGCTGAACGATTGGATTAAAAACCACCGCGAAATTACTCATAATTTTATAAAGCAATTTTATACGATAAATTAATTATAAACGAGGTACAAACATCGGGCTTGCGACAAATAAACGTGTTTTAAATCAACCAGAAATGTATCGCACGTTACCACCTAGTTTTCGTTTTTAGGTATAGAGTCGGAGGACAGAAAAAAGACGAAACTATTAATTTAACGTGGGTCAACTCTCCCTTTTCCCCCTCTGACTCTGATCCTTGTATCTGTGTACCATGGTAAAGAAAAGCATTTATAGAAATCGTGGTAAACTATGCTTTTGACATAACGAATGTACAAATAGCTTACCAGTGTATATCTGTGTATGTGTGTTCCTGGTATATGTATTTAAGCGTTTGTACACGGATATTTGGCGTAGGTAGAAGTTGATGCAACGACTACGGCTCGTATACAGCAAAGGTCACACGTATTATTTTCATCGTTCCTTTTTCGATGGTGGTTTTGTAAAATTAAATCTTAATTTTCCAACGGCGGAGATCAGTTTTGCAATGATTTGGGGAATTTTTTTTTACCAATGTCAAATCTCTGTTTTTATCTTACCGACTAAGGAAAAAAAAAACAGATTTGGAATGGAGCAAAAAGGCAGAGGTTTGCCTGGGTGGAATTGAAAATGTACACTAAGCTTAGCCTGAAGGAATTAGAAATATTATCTGTACTTAAACTCGGTAGGATTTAGGCTGCGAGTGGTGGTGGTTTCGTGACCTTATATTTTGATTTTGTTGGATTCTTTAGTAAATTGTATAAGGAACGAAATTTTCAACTAACAAGATGGTAACCCATCTCAAAGTAAAATTTTGAGCCCAAACAAAAAAAATGAGGTGTCGATTAAGGCACAATTTTCCGGAATTCGTAACCGGAGTAAAAATCCATATTTTTGACGGAAAATTGGATTTAACTTAAAGTTGCGGATTTTAGAAAATTGTCCTTTATTTGATCAAATAGGTTACGAATATTGGTAATCTGCGATTATTGGTGCTGATTCAGCACCAATAATCGCAGGCTAGAAAATTCTAAAATTTTTGGTGGCTTCAAAACGTCAGAAATATACGATTGGTTCGAGAGAGGAGTCGATTAGAGTAGAGGGAAGGGGGTCAAATCAAAAAGTAAGTCGATGTTTGAATTCAATACTCTCGCATTCTGAATCAGTGAAAAGTCACTGATGAACAGTAGAAATTGCAGCACGCAGGAAAAATCAGCGAAATTTATTGATTTTTGAAAGATTTTCACTGATTTGTCAAAAGTTTTCACTAATTTTTCAAAGATTTTCCCTGACTATTCAGCAAAATTCAAAAATGTTACTGATTTTTCAGTGATTTTTCTCCCTGATTCGTTTTCAGTGAGAATTTTTTCACTGATTGTTTTCTGTGCTGTTTTTTAGTGATATTCGATCATTTTCACTGATTTATAAATGAAAGAGTATCCCCAAATTAATGACAATCGATATGTCTTACGCTATTTAAATTTTTAAACATATTTTCCCCAAAATTTGGGGTCTATGAGGGCACTGAAGAGTTATGTAAATCCTAAAAATACTCTCTTAATTTGAATTAGTCAAAAATGACTGATTAAAATCGACAAAATCAAGTCACTGTAGGAATTGGTAAAAAAAAAGTACGATTCAATCAATTCACCACTAAATCAGTAAAAATACAATTTCACTGATTCAATCGTTAATTAATTACTGATTCAATCAGTGAATTTTTTTTCACTGTTTCAATAATGAAAATCCATTGATTTGAATCAGTAAATTTTTACTGATTTCAATCAGTCAACTAATTTTCACTGATTCAACAATTAAAATCCACTATTTGAGTCGGTAATTTTTCGCTAATTGGCAGTAAAGTGACGCTGATTAACTTGGAAATTAGTGGAATTTGACTGATGATCAGTGACTTGATTTTAACTATTTCATCAGTCAATTCAGGCATTTTTGACTGATTCAAATTAAGAGAGTAGGTAAATATTCGAGCTCAGCGCCCTAAAATAATTAACCAACAAACGACAGGCCGCAATTTATTTTCCATTTCGAATTTTGATCGTATCAGGGGGGCTAATGGAGGGTTTCACAGGGATTGAATGAAAAAACTGATTTCATATTTGATACCAGCGCCTTTGAATTATTAGAAATCAATGTGTTACTGTATACTTTTTCGATTATTTTGGATTTTAGTCAAAATTATGGACTCTTGCACCCTCCCCCCAGGGGTTTGAAGATACCATCTTGTAAATTTTTTGGTTGTGAAGTAGGTAAAAAGGGCTACTTATCTACTGTAAATTTTTCAGATTTTGAAATGATAGCTTTCATCTATTGTAACCATCATGAAAGTTGAATTCTTATTCCAAAAGTTCAACTTTGAGCTTTTTAAATCATTATCCATTTTCTTTTGGACACTACGAATAATTTTCATTCAGGTATAATTTATTTCGAGATATGAGCGTCCAAAATTGTTTAAGGCCAAAAATCGCAATTTCTTAAAAATTACGAGACCCACCCCTCAGCCCAGCACCCTTGAAGGTTAGATGGGGAATTATCGTGGATTTATGAATAGATAATTTAGGGGAAATTTAAAAAAAAAATTGAGTGAAATCGAAAGAATCGATTTCATTTTTGATCCGTTTTAGCGTGGAATAGCCCTGAGATGATTTTGAAATTTCAAATATTCGTCAAAATTCAAGAAATGGACTTCAGCACCTGAAATTTTGGATACTTCTAGGATTTTTCGATTTTTTTGTTTGAGCTAAAAATTTTACTTTGAGTTGGGGGGGGGGGGGGTGTTAAATGGTATAAAATGTTCGAGGAATACTTGAATCGTAGAGTGAGAGGCAGGGGAGTCGATATTAAAAAAGGTATTCACATGATTTTTTTCAAGATACGTGCTGAAATTATTACTATTGGTAAATTTTTTCTCGATAACGTCTGAGTCTGATGATATTTCTCGTATAAGAAAAATGTACTATAAGTTGTCTCGTTTTCGCAAAGTGGTACGCAATGTGATGCAGAGTCCTGAAATGGTAATGAAAATTCGACGAAAAACAATAAAATTTCGCGAAACGTTGCTGAACCGAAGCTATTATACGAATAGATTGAAATTCGCAAGAATTTAATATCTCGGTCGTCTTTTGCGCGTATAGTAAATAGGAAGAGAGACTGACGTGTAACGTGTGTATGTGAGTTACATACGCGATGGCAGTGATTCAACGAAGAGAAAACAAATTAATTCGTTTTATTTAAAAGTTCGTCGGAGTTGATGGTATATACGAATAGGGGTGATTTATCGAGTACGCGTCGTGAAAAGAAGGAGAAAAAGTAGAAAGGAATTTGTATTTGGGAAAGGTTGCAGCGCTGCGTGTAGTTTCCGAAGTGATTTGAATTCCAATTTTGGAAAATGCGGCGGTGAGATTTTTGAAATAAGGGTTTGTGTCGAGGATGTAATTGCAGGTGGTTTATTGATAAATTGTATATTTTTTATGCAAATCTATGTTTTACAGTGTTTTTTTTTTGTAAGTATATCAGCCAAATTTTAATTTTTGAAAGTTTCAAAAAATAGTGATTTGTATTATTGCATTCCCTAGAAGAAATTTTTGACGTAAATATCTCACACGCTTTTTACTTTTAGAAAAACAATTGAAAAATATCAATACCTAATTTCTCTTTGTACAAAATTTTGAAAAAATGTTGCACCTTCATCTCACAATTTTTATGCCTACAAAAAAAGTGAGTTTTAAGACGATGAAAATTTATAAAAATATAGAAAAAAGTTACCCTATCTTCATCAAAAATTGAAAAATTAATTTTGTTGGATATAATAATGTACTCGTATTGTTTGCACTCGAAATGGACTTGTTTTTTTTTTCTGAAAATGGTTTGTGAAACGAAACCATTTCTAGAAAGAAAAAAAAGAACAGAAATCTGATTTTTATCCAAAAAAAAAAAAAAAAATTGAAAACTGAATCGTGAATTGAATTCTCGATACCTACGTTGTTTTTCGTTTGGAAAATCCAAATTTTACAAAAGTGTGTTTTCATAATAGATATTTATGAATGGTTTTAACGTATTGGTGTTAATGCAATAGGTAATTATCGTCACTACGATCGGAATTTCTGGAGTAATAGTATGGATGGGAATGTGGAAATTTAGAGCCACTACTGAAAATTTTTCAATATTATGAAGTACCTATTTTGAATGATCGACTTATGTAAATATTTTTCTCCAATCATTGAAATTGAAAAAAAAAAAAATTGTCACGCGAAATTTGTTCTATGAGCAGCTAGGATGTAATTTATGTACTTAATTGGGCAGATCGATTGTAAAAAAAAAATCGAGAAGTCTTTCGGATGTGTTAAAATTTGAAATTTTCTTTCCACGAGTAAGTTTGGAGAAAAAATTAAATTGTGAAAGTGAAGCAAAGCCTTGAACAGGGCAAAAGTTTTGCAGCGATTCATTTTTATTATTGAATGAAGCTGTTCCAAAAATTTTTTAATTCGCCATTTCTTTGCAAAATCTGATAATGAAATATAATGATCCATATTTTTTTTAAAATTTCTTTTTTACATTGCTTTGAGAAAATAACGTTGACGTACATATCACGTACTTTTTAAATAGCAAAAAGTTGATTTTTTTTCGAACGAATTTAAGTGCAGTTTACAAACGTACGTATTAAATTTAAAAATTATGAACGATATCATTTTTATGGAATTTTTTGAGTAGCATAATTTTCTGTAGAATTGAAAAATCAGTTTTTTGACGCTGTATCTCAAACAGCTGCTCGAAAGATTATGCGAAAGTAGTTCTCTCCTTTTTTTGTATGACTCATACAAAACAGTACAGATTTTATCCAAGGTCAAATTTTTAAAAATTCATGATTCATTTTGCTTATTTACCTAGGTACTTGAAATGAAATTTAGCTGTATTCTGCCGTAAAAAAACTTAATTTTAAATTTTGGGAAAAAAGATTCATAGAGACTGCATTTATCTACTAACATTCTCATATACTTGCATGAGTGCATACCTACGTATAGCTAATTTGTAATGCTGCATGACATGCATATTGAACCTGAAATCGTGCGTAGGTAAAAAATTCAACTATATTTTATTACAATTGACGTCATAAAAGCATCAAGGTATTTACGTATTCAACTACTACTTATCTATAAAACTAGTTTTGATTTTCTCATCTTTTCGATAATTATTACCTATTCTCAAAAATCTACTTCGTCTTGATACTAACTAATGCTAGTAGAAATAACGAATCGTTGGAAGGATTTCAGTATTTCTCACTGTGCCATCCTCTGTAAACTCGTTGAAGTGAATCAATCTTTGAAATGTGTTTTGTCGAATTGTTTTTTTAAAAGTAATTGTCAAACGATGGATCTTTTTAAAAAATTCAATCAGTTTTATTTATTGTATATTTTTTTAATTGTGATTTCTAGTTTGGAAGCAGCAAAAATCAGCACGAGTAAGTTCAATTTTTCACTCAAGTTTAAACAAAATACTTATTGCATTGTTATTTATTGATTTGTTTTTTTCTGATTTTCCATGTTCCTACCTATGACTCGATGCTAAAAATGTATTCAACATTTTTAATAAAATTGAAACACCAATTTTGAAGGAAATCAACGTACTGTTACATTTCAAAGTTCTACCTACAGCGGATCTAAGGCCAAACAAAGTAAGATTTCAAATTGATTCATAATTATTAAGGTTCCTATTTCAGTTCAGAAAATCATCTCAAAGATATTTAACAATACCATATTTGAAATGTTTTAGTGTGCAATGGTTACACCACGCAGGCATGTAATGGAAGATTATCGTCAATGCGACGATCAAAAAGAAGTAGTCTTAAATCGATTTTTTCCCTCAATGTAACCGAAGAGGAACAGAATGATTTTCATGTATCGGTTGTGGGTGGAAGGCTATCAAAACCCAAAGAGTATCCTCATATGGTAACAAACGGAAAATTTTTCCCCATTTGCCGTTGGATTCGAGGTATTAAATAGACCATATTTTTTGTTAGGCACTGATTGGCTTTGGTAAAAAAACGGAACTACAGTGGCTCTGTGGAGGTTCTTTGATCAGTGACAATTTTGTATTGAGTGCTGCACATTGCCTAGCATCCAACCGGTGAGTAAATATTTTTCAGAATAATTTTTTTAGATGAAATACAAAATCTATGAACGAAAATACTATGATTTGTGATTTTTTACAGAGGTAATCCAACGTGGATACGTTTAGGTGAATTAAATTTGGCAAGCGTTAAAGATGACTCAAAAGCAGTTGATTATCAGATTATCCAAGTTATTGCTCATCCGGGTTATAAACATCCTATTTTGTATAACGATATTGCTCTATTCAAATTTCGAGGCTTATCTTCATTCAATGATTATATTAGACCAATATGCTTGAACGTATTTCAAGGTATACCTAATCAAAAATTTTTTGCTGTTGGATGGGGATCCACTGGATATGGTGATGACAATTTTTTACACTTTTAAAAAAAATTGGTGACACCTCATTTTTATTTAAAGGAAAATTTTATTCATAGGCGAAATGAATAGTCCAGAATTACTCAGTGTGGATTTGGATCTACAAAACAGTGCGAAATGTAATTCATTATACGCAGGAAATAAATTACCGAATGGGTTTAATGATAAATCAATGCTTTGTGTTGGATATACTCCTGGAGGAAAAGATACATGTCAAGTATGTAATCATAGAGACTTAGAAATACTCAAGTCCTTGCGGTGGAGGAGGGATCTTATTTTGGCTGATTTTTCCGGTAGCTACTACGTTTGTATTCTGTATTTCTGTTCAATAATCAGGGAGATTCCGGAGGTCCTTTGCAAATTACAAATTACCAAGCTGGTTGCTCAACGGTACCCATATACACACAAATTGGAATTATATCATTTGGCGAGAACTGCGCTCTCCCTGATACTCCTGCAGTTTATACGCGAGTATCATATTTCATTCCATGGATTGAAAGCATTGTTTGGAATTGAGTACTTGGAAATTTGTGTTCAGAATCGAATCGAATTATGATTTTTAAATTATTTTTGTACAAATGGAACCAGTAAATACTGACACGGATCGTTTTACTTTTTTTTTTAAAGACAAACCTGATTTCTGCACAGATGTCATTAAAATTAAACTATATATGTATGTACAAGCCATAAAGAAAAAAATGGAAATTGACAAAAATTCTTTGAATTTTTTTTTTAAAAAAAAGGGTAATAAATAATACATACTTAGTTGATGATTTACATTAAAATCCCATTTGTGTTATTTTCTCTTCGTGGTCTTTTTTAAAGGATAGATTAATAGATTGCCTACTTATTTACTTGACATTTTTTTTTCAAATTTTTCTGTGGTTCCCGTTCAAAAACTTACTCTGAAAAATAGTCTTATGATATTATGTAAAGATACTTCTATTTCCAAAAAAATCATCGGGTATTTTTCATCGTTACTCCCACATCTATCTCGACCATTTTTCAACGGTGAAGAAAAACGCATAAGAAAAAGTACACCCATTCAACAAAATTGGGAAAAAATGAAAACATTGAGCTCGTGCAATTGATAATAAGTGATGCTGATTTTTTTTCCACCATGTATTATAAAATTATTGTTTTTGCCGTGCTCTCTTAATTTGAATCAGTCAAAAGTGACTGATTAAAATCGACAAAATCAAGTCACTGTAGGAATCGGTAAAAAAATTACGATTCAATCAGTGAATTTTCACTACTGAATCAGTAAAAATAAAATTTCACTGATTTAATTGGTGAATTTTTTTACTGATTTCAATCAGTCAACTAATTTTCACTGATTTAACAATCAAAATTCACTATTTGAATCAGTAATTTTCACTGATTGGCAGTAAAATGACGCTGATTAACTGAGGAATCAGTGGAATTTGACTGATTATCAGTGACTTGATTTTCTCTATTTTATCAGTCAATTTAGGCATTTTTGACTGATCCAAATTAAGAGAGTGTGTAAATTTGTTCGTTTTTTTTTTTTGTAAATTTTTCATTTAATCATTGATGAAATTTTCATAGGAATTCGAGCCGGTGTGCAAAATCCAAAGAATATCTCCAATTTGATTATCGATTTTTGGAAATTCTGAAAAAGTAATTTTTGTAGATAATCAACCATTGAAAATTGGTGTTTAGGGCCATAGGGAAAGGTTAGAAATTTTTTGGAATTGCAGAGAATTACCGAAAATGAGAAAAAACTGAAAAAAAAAAGTCAACTAAAATCGTATATCAAACTTCATGAAATTTTCGTTCATTAGTCAAATATTTTATTGACCCTTTTGATTGTTTAAAAATTTTCTTTAAAAAAATTCAAATATCAGATGAATTGTTGGGAACAATATTTTTATTTTATTTTTTTTTCGAAGTAACTAAACAACCGGATCTTAAAAAATTATGGTTGAACAGGTATTTTTTTAATAATTTGTCTAGGAAACGCAGGAATTTCCAACAATGTCCTCTTGAATTTTCCAATCGAAAATTGCCTTTATAATGACTTTTCAACCAATTTTTAAATAAAATATCCGCCCTCACTTCATTTCAGCTAAACTTCCATCTAATTTTTTTTAAAATGAGTACATTGTTATTCAATTTTTTTAGATCAAGGTATCGAAATTTTGATCCCCTGAAATTACCCTTAATAGTTACCTTCAAGTTTGGCTCGATTCTTTTGAAAATCCTGATTGGGCCATTTCCAGGAGACTTCACATACGTATGTAGCTATGTACCCAAATCTCTCACCTTTGTTGAAAATTGATTTTCGTAACTATCTAAAACTTCTTGATTTTCAAATATTTTTGTCCTCGCTTCGTCGCTTCTCTCTGGCCAGATTACTTTTCCTTCTAACTTTGGAATTTTGATAAAAATATCATGAAATTCGTCCAAAATGGATGCAAAAGTATGTTTAAAATATAAAATTTTTATTTTTTGAAAATTTGAACATTGTACCCTCTTTTCATTGGTGTTGAATATTTTCCCCTTAAAATTAATTTTTTTATGTTTCTATCTCTTTGCCTTAAATATTTGAGAAAAAATCCATGAAATTTGTTTCAAGAGTGTTTTGGTGTTTTGAATTTTTATGTTGTAAAATTTTTGTTTTGCATTATGTATTATTAGACAAATCGAAATAGAATCTTTTGAGTAGAAAAAAAGAGCCGGGGGTCGAGGAGTGGAGAGGGAGGCAAGTAGAAAACAATTATAATTCGTCATTTAAAAAATATTGTGGAGATAAATGAATTTTTTTTCCAACTCTCAGAAGAAAATTTCTGCAAAATTAGTTCGAATAGGTCCTACGATAAAATCTGACTGCCGATTTCGAGAATTTCTCAGATCCATTAGTATTTTTACTCAGTTCTAAAAATATAGTATCTCATCATAAAAATAAGTTGCCAAAAAATTGCTGTAAATTTTCTTTGAAACGGGTAGGTAAATAATGAAGGGTATCTTTTTTGAGTAAATTTGAGGCAAGAAAAACAGTATGAAAATGGCAAGAAAAATCCAAAAAACAACAATAATTTTTAATTTTGAGATCCAGTGGACACCTTCAAGTACCTAATTGCACCTATCGATCGATAGATGTCCATGTTAAAAAGACGTATGTAGAAGGTGGAATTGGTAGATACACAGCATACATTTGGCCAGCACATCTCAACAGATTAACGCATAGTCCAAATAAAGACACCTTTCATTACATCATCTTCGGTCTTCGACTTGTGGCTGGATAAACTCCTGCAAAAGCTTTTAAACTACCGCTTTGTGGTTGATAAAGACGTAAAAGGTCCGGAAAAGACGAGAAAATCAGCGGCGGCGGGGCTTTAAAGAACAAGCATATAAAAAAAATTCACCCCCAACAGTTGAATACATTAACGAAGAATTTTCTGCGTAGTCTGCGTAGGAAAGGGGAGTTAGGGCAGTGCGAGTATAGTATCTGCATAGAGACTATGGATTTTATGTATAGTACATAGTAGACTTGGGAATTTTATATACTGTGTAGAGGAATGGAAGGTAATGTAGCGTAACATTAACCCGCGTAGACCTTGCTGGCGCGTATCGTATTGTGTGCATGGTATTCGGGGTACTCTTTTAATTAGCGTACTATTTGTTTGCAAAAGGACCCGATTACGGTTCTCATTCGAACAGCCTTTTAAAACATTTTCCGGTTTTAACTGTATGAAAAGAACGGCCGCGCCGCCGGTGTGCTCGACTTTTGAATAAAAACTGTATCGAGAAAGGGTAAGAGGTGTGGGAGATAGAAGGACGCGGTGTATCGGGCGAAAGGTCTTATAAAAATGCCAATATAATGCGCTTAAGAAGAGAATGAAATGTTCCTTCATTACGTTCAATTATCTCTAACACCCGTCACTCGATCAGAGTCTTTTAAAAGAGGAAGCGATTTATTCTTCGGTCTTTTAAATACGATTGCAAATGATACTCTAAGGCTGGGTGTAGATTTGTGTGTAAAAAAGACGAGAGAAATCACTAATGAGCGGTGGCTCTTTCATTCGAGTATCGATGAAAGGATCATATAAAATAAAAAAGACCATCGAGAGATGAATTGAGTGAAGGAAATCGTCATATGTACCCGACGATTACACAACGATGAAGTGGCAAAACCGAGGGGAAAATATGTATAAACGAGTACACAATATTTTCGCCTCGAGTGAAAACAATATAATCCGTGAATGTGGTAAAATAACCGTAAATATTTACGACTTCTGGTATATACGTGTAATTTACTGATGGTATTTTTTTTTTTCAGCCAGCAACACTAGTCGAAATGACGTCGCGTACGAGAAGCTATTAATCGCTTGTTTTTTTTTTTATTGTGAAATAAATTTCGCCATAGAGTAATACGATTTAAACATTTATACGCAGAGATCATCGCGAATTCCTATTCTAATCGAAACAGTTTGTTATATCGAAAGAGAAAGCTTTTTTTCGCGTTTATTGTTTCAAAAATCATTTTATTCGCGATAGTAAGTAAAGTTTTGGATGGAATGTTGGGAATCTGTTTCTGTAGTATTTTTTTGTCGTTCTCGACTTAAGTACTATACACTTTCCGCCTTGGAGAAAAATTCTGACGCGGAACCAAAACCTACATTTGCATTTTGCTATCTTATGTATCAAAGCATGACATTTGTCAGACAGCTGACTTTTTCCTTTTGTATATAAAATCGTCGAAAGACGAGAGGTGGTTGCGGAACGCAAGGGTGGTGCTCGAAATGAAAAGGAAATTGTTTTCGATTTTCTCACGTATATGGAATTAATTTGTTAACGTGATGTGTATGGTTGTTGTTATTACGCGATCACACCGAGCGTAATTTATCGTCGTAAATTTATTAACCGTTGGTAATTTTCAATTTACATAGTTTCGTTGCGAAGGAAAACGTTCACGATGAAGAGCTGATATTCTCTTCTTTTTTACTCATTTCGACAGTTCCGACTTCCCAGACTGAGGTAATGGTACGTCTGGTTGACTCGAAGATTGTGCGAGAGTGTGGAATTTACCATATTTTAGAAAAGTTTACCGTTGTAAAGTTGGTAATTTTTTATCGATCGGTGAGAATATATTAAAGTGGGATGTTATTGCATTTCTTTTGGACTTTGGATTGAAGTTATCTGAGATAACCGTCATCTGAGGGCTATACCGAATAATTTTTTCCATTACGGTGAAAATAATATCGACGTACCTATTGAAATTTTTTGAAATGCTTTTTTGTACTCTAACATTGATTTTTTAAATTGAGTGCTTTTTATTCTCATTTTGGCGAATTTTCTTACGTGCGTAGTTGGAAAGACGAATGATAATTGAAAATATGTACATAGGAATTTAAAAGAGACGGTAAAATCCCTTTCCATAGTATTGTGGTTATTCAACTTTTCAAGAGTGTGTGGATAAAGGGTATTGGTTCGCAATATTTGGAATAGAATACTTCCAACTCAAAGTTAAATCGAAACAAAAATAAATTGAAAATACATCATTATACATTATGTACCTAGAATTCCACCTGGGTCATTCCATGTCAGTTCGTACACAAAGTGGTAAGGTGGGTCGGCGATTTTTCTGATTTTTTTATGTGAGTAGACCTCGATGAAAGATGACGAATGCCGCAAACCGCAGCTCCCAAAGTCTTTTTGGAGGGCAGCCACGAGCATTCAAAGTTTTGAGGTAAAGTTGGGTATGGTAAATTTTGAGCGTGGATAACTTGAAAACCATGATAGGTAGAAAGTTGAAACTTTTTCCATTGTGTAAGGCCTTTGATGGGCTTTTTGACGATTTTTTGAAAATCAGTGTTGCCACTTTTTTTATTGCCAAAAATCAGCTGTAAAAGTTTAAAAACGACATTTCCCTATCAGGGGCACCTTCAAAAAATCTGAAAAAATTCTCCGAAGTACAACTTTACATGCTGATTAACATATTAAAAAGTCGAGCTGACGTTTTTTCGTATTCTCGATTTAAAAAATTCCAAAGATAAGAAGAAAATAGACTTTTTCTTTTCAAAGGTCGAAATTGCGTAAAATTGACATATTTTCATCAATTTTACACCATATTTGAAGAAAAAGTCGGTAAAACTATTCAACTCCACTTACCACCCTCGATACTTTACTATAAGTAGACTTTTATGCTGATTTTACTTTGTTTTGATATTTTTTCATCAATTTTTCAACATTAAATTCTTATTTAATTTTTTAAAACATTTTTTCAATTCAAATTTTTTAATTTGTAATTATTTACACAAGTATAGTTCATTAAAAGTAATCAAATTCATTTTTTATCGCATGTATTAGTTGCCAATACATGCAAGTTGTAACTTGTTTACCCTGCATGAACTGTAATAATACTTTAAATCATGGTACTAGTGGTAGCATAATTCAGGGGCAACAAAAAAATAAATTTTGATGTTTTGTGTCTTTCTTTTCAATTTTTGAAGCATAATACTTGATATTTTTGCATTTTCGCGTATATTATTGGGTGTTGGGTGGAGTTAGAATGCTTTTACTGACTTTTTCTTCAAATATGGTGTAAAATTGATGAAAATATGTCAATTTTACGCAATTTCGACCTTTGAAAAGAAAAAGTCTATTTTCTTCTTATCTTTGGAATTTTTTAAATCGAGAATACGAAAAAACGTCAGCTCGACTTTTTAATATGTTAATCAGCATGTAAAGTTGTACTTCGGAGAATTTTTTCAGATTTTTTGAAGGTGCCCCTGATAGGGAAATGTCGTTTTTAAACTTTTACAGCTGATTTTTGGCAATAAAAAAAGTGGCAACACTGATTTTCAAAAAATCGTCAAAAAGCCCATCAAAGGCCTTACACAATGGAAAAAGTTTCAACTTTCTGCCTATCATGGTTTTCAAGTTATCCACGCTCAAAATTTACCATACCCAACTTTACCTCAAAACTTTGAATGCTCGTGGCTGCCCTCCAAAAAGACTTTGGGAGCTGCGGTTTGCGGCATTCGTCATCTTTCATCGAGTTCTACTCACATAAAAAAAATCAGAAAAATCGCCGACCCACCTTACCACTTTGCGTACGAACTGACATGGAATGACCCACCTGTAAAATTTCCAACGTCAAAGTTCATGGCGAATTTTGAAATTTTGAAATTACTTATTCTTTTTACAAAATATGAACATTTGATCTAATCAATAAAAAAAAAAAAACTGAAATAGGGTATGTGTGTTCTATTTTTGACCTTGGAAACGATTTCGAAACATTTTGAATTTTCTAAAAAAATTAATAATTTTCTAGCTGTGAAGAAAAGTCCATATCACGAATTCCGAATAATATTGGTGACTATCAATACCTACCTCCAAAAATTATTCAAGACAGGGGCTAAATTAGGGAGAAATAAAGGGGAGGGAGGGACAGAGAGAGTCAAAATTCATGGAAAAAATTGAGCAATCTGTTGTTTTAGACGTGAGCCTGTTTTACGGATCTCCGTAGGTTAATGAGCGATATTTTTTCAAGTCCACAATTCCAACGTTTTTTTTCAACTTGTAAATTTTTCTTGACGTGGTCTAAATTTTTTTCAAAATTTTTCTTGACGAGGTCAAAATTTTTTATGAAATTTTTTTTCAACTTCAAAATTTTTCTTGACGAGGACGAAATTTTTTATGAATTTTTTTTCAACTTCACAATTTTTCTTGACGAGGACGAAATTTTTAATGAAATTTTTCTACAACTTCAAAATTTTTCTCAACGAGCAGGTCTGAATTTTTTACAATTTTTTTTTCAACTTGAAAACATTTCTTGAAGTTTAAATTTTTTACGAAATTTCTTTTCAACTTCAATTTTTTTAGACATATTCTAATTTCTAACCAAACACTTTTCCAAACTTTAATTTTTTTTTCAAGGTTACAATTTTTTAATTAAATGTTTTTAACGTCATTGCAAATTTGTAAAGCAAGCACAGGATCCCAGGTCAATTCTTTAAGTCAAAAATTTTTCCCAGACAATTTAGAAAATTGTAATCTTGACAAAAAATTTGAAGTTTGGAAAAGTATTTAGAACACGTCAAAAAATTGAAGTTGATAAGAAATTTCATTTCGTAAAAAAATTTAGACTTCGTTAAGAAAAATTTTGAAGTTGAAAAAAAATTAGGTCTCGTGAAGAAAAATCTTGAAGTTGAAAAAAAATTTCATAAAAAATTTCGACCTCGTCAAGAAAAATTTTGAAGTTGAAAAAAAATTACGACCACGTTAAGAAAATTTTTGAAGTTGAACAAAAAATTTCATAAAAAATTTCGACCCCGTCAAAAAAATTTTGAAGAGGAAAAAAAATTTGTAAAAAATTTAGACCACGTCAAGAAAAATTTACAAGCTGAAAAAAAAACGTCGGACTTAGAAACTGCTTACAGCAAAGGAGCTAATATTTTTTCTGCATGATCTATTCAGTTTAATCATAGATTAAGTCACTTTCTTGAAAGAATTGCTGACTGTTTAAAAATATTTTCCAATTTTTAGCAAAATTTGCTAATTTACAACGAAATTTGTCGATTTTTTGAGAAAATTTCAGTGAATGACCTCTTCTTCCGAATTGTTTTGTCTCTGCTGGTGCCGTAATTTGAATAATTTACTAAGTTGAAAATCAGCGTGACCAAGTTAGTTCTAATCAATAAAACCTAAGTATAGTTAATGTTTCAACATTTACACTATTTTAGCTGAATTAACGTAAAAAGCCCAGTAATAAATATTATTTCTGAATAAACCCCGATATGACGACGAGATGAGATCGAGCATACGATGAAAATTGCCACCATTTATATTCGTGTGTAGTATTTTTCGAGTTAGATTAGCGCGGATATTCGTTCATATAAATGTAGGTGGGTACGGATACCTACCTATATGTATATTAATGTATCGTACGTACGTATTACGTAGGTGTGTATCAATACTAAACATTATAATGATATAACTATAAACGCTGCCGCATCGTCGATTACGTATGCTACATAATTTGGTGTGCATATACAGTAAAAGCGAAACAAACCTCCCCTTTATTTTATCGCCCTTCGTCCGTCTCCCTAATTCCTCTCCCTGTACGTACGCATCGAATATCGACGACGATAACGAATCGTGGAATATTTTTGAATATGAAAAATGAAAATGAAAAAAAAAAATTGTGTAGCAAAACAAGGAAAGCAAGCGTATGTAATACAATTACTCGTATATAACGGATAACCGGTATTTATTGGCTTATTGGAGAGCGTTTTTCCGCATCGAAAATTCTTTCGATGAAGTATATCCAAATAAAGAGTAATCCTATGCGATATTGATCAAGTGCAGTTCCCAGTTTCCAGAGAGGAAAACTCTTATAGGTGAAACCAGTTCTTTTGATGAAAATAATATGGAACCAAGGAGACAAATTTGTACGAAAGGATGAAGAAGAAATTATGATCATAACAGTACCGATTTGCCCAGTATACAAAAATGATAAGGTGCGAAGGGTGGTGGAAACCATCGAACGAGCAGCCGAGTGAAAAGGGAGTCATCTCGTAAAGCGAATTACTTAGCATGACAATAAGACGGAAACATTAGAAATGTAGTAGCTGAAGGATGACGAGGAGGAGAGAGGTACGCGATATAAAAGTGCTCGCGGAATGCGTTGATAAAAAAAATTGCATCAACAAAGAAAAGGATAACCAGTAGCAGAAAAAATTATACGAATTGCGGAAAATCATAGAGAAAGAAGAGAGTTTCTTTTTTTCTTTTTTTTTTCTCCTAAATTGTATTCAAAATAGTAGTTATATTACGTGTATAAAACGGGGCACGCGAAACAATGCTTAGCCCTTGTAACCGAGTTTTCCTCCCATCTCGACGGTATCCTTCTCGTTCATATTTTGAGAGCTTTTTGTTCATTTGCTACACCGCGAGATGCGAGAATAACGAACGTTGGGAAGACTGTTGCCCGCCAGAAATCTCGCAATCTCGGAGTCGTTATTGTAAAGCCAATTAAATTTTTAAGTTTTTCCAACTCTCGCCAGAGGATCGATTTATTTTAATCTGCTCAAGTCGAAGATCCAGCGTGTATTCTTAAATTTTTTGAAGCTGCCCAGATTGAAAAATTGACGTATTTACTATTTTTCTCCTACCCGGCTACCCTCACCCCCTCAAAGGTCAGAAAATATTAAATCCAATTTCATCTTCCTGTTTTATGTGATAATCGTCAATGAAAGATAATTGAAAATGATAGAGGTTGGAAACAGGGATGAAAGTTTCTTGAGAGGGGGAGGGAGGTGAAAATGAAAATTTTGCTGAATTATATTGCCAGAAAAATAGAAATTGGCTGGCTCATTTCTAGAAAAATCAATGAAAATAAAAAACAAAACTGTACTTTTTTGAGCTACATTTTAGACTTCTGAAGAAGTATTTACTTTTTATAAAAAAATCAAAAATTTTATGAAAATTTCGTTTTAAGATCACTACGAAGTTCCCTGATAAAGAAAGACAAGTTTTTTCCGCCTTAAAATATTCAATTAATTAGCATGGTAAGGCATTATTTTGAGAATTGATTGTGTAAATTTATCAAATTCTAGCGAAATAAGGACGAAAATTTTTGGATAAAAAAATCTATAATTTTGATGAAGAAATTCGTTTTTTCTTCGTACTACTTTTCTAACTTTCAGAACTAACAACCTCCCTTAATAAGTTGGCGTCTCTCCTATAAAAAAAATCGAAATTGTTTGAAAATTCCATTTAAGATTGTCAACAAGTTCCCTGATAAATAGGAAGTGAAACATTTTTCCAATTTGAAAATATTAAATTGTCTGTGCTAGAAGAGAGGAAGGTTCATACTTACTTCATACCATCATTTTAAAAATTAATTGTGTAAAAATTATACTTTCCGGGTCTGAGCCTCCTGAGCCAAGCGAGGGCAAAAATTTTCCAAGAGAAAAACATCCATTTGATCAATATTTTCAGTACTGAAATACTGCTCAATTTTTTTAAAGCTTCTAAGCAGATATTTTGAGCTACTCAAACAAATTCTGCATTAAATGCAGGGTGTACATTTTCTGGAAAACCTGGAAAACAGGGAAAAGTCAACGAATTTCGTAAGTCTGGAAAAGTCAAAGAATTTTGAAATTTTTGCTAGAATTTTGTAAAAATTCATAATGAATATCCGTCATTTTTTTTTTTAAATGTACATATTTTTTAAATGAAATATGATGAGAAAGGAAGGGATGATGCCCTGGATTGAGAAATTGAATAGAAGAAAGAGAATGGAAGAGAATTAAAAATTATTCCTCACGTTTGGAAAAACTTCACTGAAGATAAAATGATGAATTTTAAACTATTGAAGGTATTTTTTTTGATAGCTACGTTCGAGCTCATCAAATCGCTATAAATGTTTTGTTCACCTGCTGTGGCTAGCCGAAAAAATCGCAGAAGCTTCGTGGAAATAATTTTTTCTAAATATGTGTTTTTTTGAGGGAGAGGAGGGAGAAGTAATGAATTGTGAAGAAATTTTATCCAAATTTTCATTCGTATGGTTTAGTAAATATCTTCACATAATCCGTTTAATTTTTTAAAACTTCGTATAATTTTGGTTTGAAATGAATTTTTTTCTTTTCATTTGAAATTTGTTCTGTTATAAATTGAAGTTCTCAAGAGAATTTTCCAAAATTGAATTAATTTTTTTTTGACCGAAAATAGGAGCATTTAAAAATCTCGTAAAAAGTAATAATTTTTGGATCGAAAAAAATTGTCAAAGCACCACACATTTTAAATTATTCTTCTGCACAATTTCATCGTCCGAAAAATGTACTATCCCTTCTCTACGCTTCATTAATATCTAAATTAAATGTCCTGAAAAATTTCGAAAAATTGGTCTGAAAACCTTGGAAAAGTCAGGGAAATTCTCCTTGAGATTTAGTGGACATCATCGAAAAACCCCTTAGAATACACTTCGCGAAGACCGAAATCAATCGTACGAAAATTTGTTTTTATCAACGCGACGACTAATTCGTCGATCGAGATCTTTCTCTTCTTTTTCAATTCGCTGAGAGCTCTTTATACTATCAACACAATTCTAATTCGGTTTTCCTCTGTCAACGTATAAGTATATATCTTACGAAGGTGAAATGGTGGCGTGTTTGCGGCTCGTCAACAATACGAATGTTGGAAGAGAAAAATTAGCATATAAATGCGAACCATATAACTACATTAGGAAGACTTTTTCGGGATCAGATCACCGGAAAATACGGCGCCGGTGTAAAAATGAAAACCAATAAGATTTCATTCCTCTGCGTTCTCTCCCTTCCCAGAAGCAGGACACGATAAGAAATCGAGTATTGAAAATTGTATATTTATGGGAAGTCGTCGCTGCTGCTTTCGTCTCGATGTTGGAAAATTTTCACGCCGGTTGTGTTGTGTATATCGTTTAAAACCTTCTCTTCTTACGCGGAGTTGGAAGAAAAACTTTTTTTCTATTATCGATTCGGATTATTGGTGCTGGGGTGAGAATGAACGCGACTTGGCGCAGCGGTTTCGTATATTTTTGCAACTGATGATGAACGAGACGAAGGGAGAGATCGGATTGTATAGGAGATTTTAATTTTACACGTCGACGGATAAACGAGCGGTTGAAAATTTTCATTAAAAAATTTTAATAATTTTTACGCCTGGGCCGGCACCTCGAAGTGTGAAACGTGTATCCAGAGGCATCGGATCAGCCTCGGCAGCCGCAAAACCGATCCAAAGATGTAATTCGAACCAACACCGCATCGCCGGACGTCAATCAACAGTCAAATTAATTTATCGAACCCTTTTTTCGACTGACGTTCCATTTGAAATGTTTCTTTTGCTGTATGATTAATGTATCGTCGCTATTCAAAAGAATTTTTCCCACCTAAAAGAGGAAACGTGAATAAACTTCGTACCTTGGCTTCCCTCCGCCTTCCCCACTCCAACTTGAATTTTTGCTGTAGATATATCAGCGAGAAACATGTATGGAAGATCGTGTAATGATGAAGATGACGATGTACTATGTGAGTAGTGAAAAAGGATACCACGTTTTGGGATGTAGTTTTTCCATGAAAAGAGAAAAAAATAATGTAAATTAAATTGAAAGTATAAAAATTAAGGGTATCGAGCGTTGTAGACGGTAGTTTTGAGCTAGCTTAACGTTACCACCCTTCAGTTGGTTGCTAATAAAGCGTAAAATGTGGATTTTTTCCCTTCTCCGCTGCTCTTTGCGCCTGTATACACATTCATCAGTAATCTACGTAGCTGCGAACCGCTGCGGTATTTTGCGAAAGCCAGACGCGTCTTAGGTTGGTATTTTTTCACTTTAGTGGTTTGTAATGATACGAGCGAGTAAATATCGAATCGATGTATGCCTTTTTTCCCTCCCTAATAAAGAACGCAGATATTCTTGTATGAAGCTGAGAATCGAGGGGGTAGTTTGGAGGTATTTTCAGGCAGTGACGGTACCATTGAAGGTAAAAGGGATCCCCGCGTATTCCTTGGAGTAATCCGTTTAGCAGTGTTGGACCGTCCCTAAGGATTCTTTCAAATTTTCACGTCCGAAATTGACGCGATGTTCGGTGAACACGTTTAAACTATTTAAACGTCAGACGTAAGTGTCGATGTCGAATATGTGCAGAAAAGTATGGCGATATTTAAATGAGACGTGGTGGAAAAAAGGAGACGAGAGAGTGATTTTACTCGTGTGAAATATAACAGAGGGTCGAATATCGAATGATGCGCCGAACGCTTCGTGACGTTCAAAAGTGGAATGAAGTTTTCTTCATGTTTTGTACTCGATATTGTTACGTGTAATGCTTTGCTAAAATTGGTTTAAAAAATTATGAAAATAAATTCAAAATTTTACAAAAATTGTTTGGAATAAAAAAATGGATTTTTTTGCAAAAAGAGGTACAATTTTTGCTCAACAGTCTTAAATTTCAAAAAAAAAATCTGGTCTCCGGAAATAATCCAAGAAAGTTTGAGACATATTTATGGACGAGGGGTATTTCAGTAGTAATGTAATGTTTAGTACTCTGTGATTGTTTCGATACTGTTCAATTTACCAGCTATTTTTGTGATTCTAACTTGAAGCTGGGCTATTTCATACTAAAACGAACCAAAAATGAAATGGATATTCCGATTTCGTTGAATTTTTTGTAACGAGTTCGGAGTTCCCCCTGATGGTCTATTCATAAATCCACGATCATACTTTTCGGAGTGGAGGAGGGGGCTGGTCCTCGTAATTTTTAGGCAACTCTGATTTTTTGCCAAATTACCCAACTTTGAAGGCTCATATTTTGAAGGAAAAATGTTTGCGGGGTCCGAAAGAAAATTGATAGGAGATTCAAAAACGATAATCACAATTTAGAAAGCTCAAAAGTTGAACTTTGGTGATGACAGCTCAACTTTCATGACGATCACAAGATGAAAGCAAGTTTCCATTTAAAAAACTGAAGTAAAGTAGCCTTTTCACCTATTTTTCAACCAACTAATTTTCAAGATAGGATCTATTCACCCTTGAGGGGCACAATTAAGAGTTCACAATTTGATTAGAAATTCAAAAAGTTTTTAAGTAATGTAGCACATCGATTTCTACTAATTCAATGGCGCTTATTTCGAATATGTTCTTGGTTTTTTCAACCAACTCCTCTGGACCCCCCCCCCCATAGCCCCTTGCTACTCTCTTAATTTGAATCAGTCAAAAATGTCTAAATTGACTGATGAAATAGAGAAAATCAATTCACTGATAATCAGTCAAATCACACTGATTCTCCATCAGTCAGCGTTATTTTACTGCCAATCAGTAAAAAATTACTAATTTAAATAGTGAATTTTGATTGTTGAATCAGTGAAAATTGGCTGACTGATTGAAATCTGTAAAAATTGTCTGATTCAAATCAGTAAATTTTCATTATTGAATCAGTGAAATTCAATTTTTACTGATTTAGTCATGAAAAATCACCGATTGAATCAGTAAATTTTTTTACTGATTCCTAAAAGTGGCTTGATTTTTCGATTTTAATCATGCAATCATTTTTGACTGATTCAAATTAAGATAGTAGGGTCAGAATTCAAAAAAATGAAAAATAACGTGTGATCTGTCGTTTGTTAGGTATTTGAAAGCTTTTAGTTCGAATATTTTCTTAATCTTTGGATTTGACCCTTCAGTTCCTCCCCTCTTGGAACCCCAGTTTTGGGGAAAAGTATGTTTAAAAATTAAAATGGCGAGTAACATTTCGAATTTCACTAATTTGAGGGCGTGGAATTTGCATACTATCGACTTACTTTTTGATTTGATTCCCTTCCCTCGGCTCTCACCGAAATATAGGTATGCATGATTGATTTCGGGGTGGATCGGTTAGAGCAGTGAGATACTTCGGGGGAATATATAAGTTTTATTTGAGTTATGTAAGTTATTTATTGTCAAAATGTGTATTCGTCATTCGAGTCTCGGTCCCAATAATTATGCTAGATTCAAGTTTGAAATTTTGAAAAAATTGGGCTAGACACTTTGTTCGGAAACAGTCCAAAGATGAAATTTTGGTATCGCGATCCTTTACTCGCAATTTTGACAAAAGAAAAATCATGGAAGTAAGTAAAGAGTTTTTACCCCTAATGAGACCTCCAAGAAACTGGACCAGAGATATTTTCCTCCTCTCATTGTGAGCTTCCTCTCAAGCCTTTCCCCCGAACTAAAATCAATCGTGTTTAGCATCAAATCATTCAAAAACTCATAGCTTCCAAGTTGAGATTGAAGAACCTCTCGTATTCGAAAACATTGTTAAAATTGAAATAGTTTTTTAAATTTTCTGTGATCGTCCATTAAAAAAAAGACCTGAGGGCTAAAAGTACGCAGGTACATGTTTGAAATAAATAAATTTTCTGCGTTGAAACTTAAAGATGTTCTTGTACAGTTTCGCATTCTCGGAACTTTGAGGGTTTCAATCGATTTTTCGAGTTCGAAACTGTACACGATTTTGAAGTCTCAAATCTGAAAAAGTGACTTTTCCAGTCCACTCTATTGAGAAAATCATTAGGAAAATCATGAGTATCCTATCCATGTTATCAAAATTTCCTTTCAATGGAAACTTCACTTTAATTTTCTTTTTATTGAATGAGTGCAATTAATTTTCTAATCAGATTTTTAGATTTGCAACATGGTCAATTAGGTACAAGGTTAATAAAAAGAAAATGCAATTATTTTATTACTTACACAAAAAAAAATCAGATGTGGATATGAACTTTCCAATTTCAATATCTACTTGAAAATTAACTCCACTGAAATTATCATAATAAAATTCCAAAAAATTATTGAATTTCCTTAAAATTTTGTTCGAATTAATACGAAAAACATTACTTCGAAAACACGTAATCAATACATTCAAAATTTCAATTTCGGCATTTTCATCAAAATTTTTATCACGTAGATTTTTCAAAAATTTCAAGGCTCTAATTTTGAATAAAATCAGAGAAACTGGAAAAAAAAAAAAAGGAAAAATTTACACGTATTTGAAAAATTTCATCAAAAAAAGTTCACAATTGTACACTTAAAAAAAAAAAAAAAAAAAAAAAAAAACTAAAATACCCGAGGGTTCAACATGAACGTAAGAACAACTAACTTGAAAATTGATCCATACCGTGTAAATAACTCAATTCGTGCCACGATACTCCACCGTTAAGTTGTACTTCCGGGTAAAACCTCGAAACGAGCCAGCATATAATTTTTATAACCCAGCATTATGTACTAGTTGAACCCCGACCGATATAAGTACAGGTACCTAGTATTAAAATCTAAAAAAAATGAATACCAGCTACGTAAAAGAATCGGTTTTTACGAGCAGAAAAAAAGGCTTACCCGAAGAAAGGTTTAATTAGATTTAAATTTTCGTTACGAAGAAGAGCGCAGCGCATAACGCTACACGAAGATGAGTAGTCGAGAGAAGGGCGCAAAGAAGTGAAAAAAAACTTTTCGTTGAATAATGAAGTGCCTACATTACTCGATCAAACTGAATATTTTATTTCATAATTGAAGTAGGAAGTTTTGTTCGGAGCAGAAAGAACGAGATTTTGTAATATTTTTGTTTCGCTAGTTAACAAAGCTTATCAAGATTCGATTAAATTATCATTTACAACTAAACACTTCTTTCCCTCTTTTTATACAGAATAAAACTTTACTTCGGCAAGAAATATAACTTTAGCTTCGAATCGAATGCATAAATAAATTAAATGACACAATTATTGAAAAAAAAAAAACTCCATCGTCCGAAAATATTTCAGAGAGAGGGAAAATATGAGAATTAGATTTCTGCAAATAAGGTGAACCGTTCGAAAACAGCGTGCGGCAAGTATTCGAGTTATATTTCATCCTTTAAAAAAAAGACGAATCTTATTTCATTCAAAACTTTCAACAGCTTTCATGTTAAATTAAAAAAAAAAAAGTAAAAAAACTCGAGGAAATAAAGTGTACAACGAACAAATAAAAACAAACAATTTTGGTATAGAAAAGGGCATCAGTCCGGAGTACTTGGGTAGAGGAAGGAAGAAACTGATTCGGCGTCGTTGTCGAGTTCGTATATCGCGCGGTGTCAAGATTGAATGAAACGGTGCGAGGAAGTGGAAGAAAGGAGCAGCGGTGGGAAAAAAAAAACGAACAGCGAGAATTTTTTCTCTTTTTTTTTCGCAAAGACGCCAGTGTTTTTTATTGGAATCTTGACAAAGAGCGTGTTAGCGAGAAGCAGAGATGGGTGTAATAAAAGTGTTTATTGGGGGCAAAGCTATGGTTTGATACTGTTAGCGTTATAAGACAGATGACACGATTAGGGTAGAGTCATAAGATATGGAATGCGGTGAATTTGTCGAGCCGCTTCCACCTTGTTCGCTTTTATTCGCTTCTACTGCCAACAACTTGTTGCCGAGGTGGTATTATAGCGTCTACTCTTTCCATCTCGCTTTCTCTTGGCTTCTTCTGAACATAAACTATATACAATACACATTTCCTTTTATACTTTTCATTTTACGATAAATGTTCGTTAAACGGCTATCATCGCCGCTTCGTAATTTGTTTATAAAATATTCTGCGGTATTCGTGAAATGCTCGCGTTCAAAAAGCGTAAAAATTTTACACACTCGATGCCGAATACTGGAATGAGATTTTTTTGTAGCGGTTGCGCTTTTTTTTTTGTTTGTTATGTTATAATCAAAGGGGTGAAAGCATTTGCGAAGGGAAATATTTTTAGGTCGTTTGCCAGTGTGTATAATTTTATGTATGGAAAGCATCCTAGGATGACAGTGTTTTCTACAACGGTGTAATAGGGAATGCACCTACCCTTCGGTTTAGAATTCGCAATAAAAGACCCACTAAAAGCTGATCTAATTTGTTGGCTATTCCAATTGACCGGAAATACCGGAAAGGTGGTGTGTTGTGAAATTCTTTGATATATTATCTCGAGTGAATGTGTGGAAAAAACAAACGCTGGGAAACGATTCGAATTCGTGACAGATTGATTCGAGTGCAGGGTTTTTTCACTCATGTAAGTTGGTTCGATTGGTGAAGGAATTCGTGTCGAGTTGATGGTTCCTAAAGGGCGGATTATTGGGCTAATAATCGACTTTGCGGATGGTACGATGAAAAGAAGGGAGAATTGAATGAGGGTGGTCGAATTACAAGACATTTGGAGTAGCTGAAGTGGTATAGCTGAGCAAATGTTTCGAATTTCTAGAATAACTTCAGCTGGAGAGCGATGCTTGGAAATCAGCTGAGAATTGGGAAGGAATATGGGGAATTATAGAATGAAAAATCGATTGCGAAAAAAATGAGAAAATATGAAAAATTTTGAAATTATCGTCCAAAAAGGAAATTAAAATAAAATTGACTAAAAATTGCAAAAATTTGAAAAAATTTCCACTGTGTGTATCCTGTTTTGTAGTTATGAAATTTCGGCGTTTTGGCAGCCACCATACAAATCAACCCATGCAAATCAATTGAATTTCTCGTAAAATTATCCGAGTAGAAAATTTTAGAATTTTTTCGTGAAAAATGAATAGAAATTAACTAATCTTTCAGAGGAAAAAATGGAAAATTTTGACCTCATCCCTGAAAAAATGTAATATTATAGTACCTTAGGGGTTGAAATTTTTCATAACTTTTATTTATCAAAACGGTTTGAAAAAAAGGGTGTCCCTTGATTGAGATTGATAAATTTTTTCTGGGTACAGGTTTTGGAAATATTACTGTGAAAATGACTTGGATATTAAAATTTTCATCTACAACATTTTTTCATTTTTTTTAACATGGATATGTTTTTTCCTCTTAGGTGGGAGGGAAGGGGAGGTCATTCCAAAATTTTCAAGACGCTATTTTTCGTCACGGAAAGTCAAAAACTTCCAAATTTTTTTTATCTTTAAAATCAACTTATTTTACATCAGAAAGTCAGAAACTGAAATTTCTCTTAGGTGGGGGGTTTATTCCAAAATTTTTAAGATTCTATTTTACGACACCAAATTTTGCGTGACCAAAAGTCAAAAACTTATAAATTTTTATATTTCCGAAATTAACTTAATGTCTACCAAAAAGTCAGAAGCTGAAAATTGATTTAATATTAGATAGTCAGAATAACAGGAAAAATATAAGAAAGCTGAAAACAAATTTTTAAATTTTAAAATCCAATTTTTAAATTTTTTTGAAAATAACTTATTGATATCAGAAGTCAGAATGAGAGGGAAAAAAATATCCATATTTTCAATATATTTTCCTTTCAAAAGATACTTTACTCATTTTTTTTCAACATGGTTTCTTTTTTTTTCCACTTCAAATGTGATTTAAATCACTAGAAAAAAGTCAAAATTGGCGTACAGTAATAAATCAGTGAAAAATTCCTGGAAAACTAGTAAAAATTTCCTGAAAAGTCAATCGAATATCTGAAATTCGCTGAAAAATTGGTGAAATCCTTTGAAAAATCGTTGAAATCCTTCGAAAAATTAATGAACTCCATTTGAAAAACCTGTGAAAATTTTCGGAAAATCAAACAATGTCGCCAATTTTCTTTATAATATGCTACAAATATGACCTCTTTTCAGTGATTTTTCACTGATTCAGAATGTGAAAGTAAGGAAAACAGAAAATTTTCGAGTGGTTGGTCGTGATGAAGAAAAAACTTGAAAACTCATCAAAAAAGACTTCTATTTCCATATAATGATACTGAATAGTTTGTTGGGTGTAAAATTTTAGTCCAGGGCTCCAGGGTGCCTATACCGAAAATATTCAAAGGTAGCAGAATGGCTCATTTTTATCGTTGAGCTAGACTCTGAAAATATTGGAGCTTGGAGCTAAAGGGACAGAATTTCAACTTGAACCCACAAAAATTAAAAAATAATCTAACACCTTTGAAGAATGAACTTTTTTTGTTGAAAATTTCAATAATTACGGTTTCGATGATTTGAGATTTATGTATTACCTATGTAGAATAAAAAAAATAAAGTTGATGATGGGCCCACAGTTGTTACTCCAGTACCTACATAATCAAAAACTATAACTTCATTCAAACCTAACGGAAAAGCGCTTCAAAATTTTTCGAAATAGTATGTATATGAAATAGGAAAACTAGGGGGAAAATCTATACAGCATCTCGAGTATTTCGTAGATTTTCACATTGTCTGGCTTTTTACCAGATCGGAAAGAGAAAAAAATTCGTAGAAAGCGAATATATTCAAACGAGAATCCGATTACATGGTGATAGAGAGGCCCATTTCGCATTTGGTTGGCAACAAAGCGGTGAATTATTCATGCGACGTAGAAACAAGGACGTGTTTTAGCAATTATTGACACCCCTCAATCAACAAGACGCCATTTCGATGCAATTTCACGTGTACTTTGTATGGTTTAGGTGAATGAAGAAAATAGAGAGGTTGAGAGGAAAGGCTAACGTGAAGCGTTTTGTCTTTACCTTGGGTTTAATTTTACGGCTGTCTCTCGTTGGGCTTTATACGAGTAATTATCGAGGATTAAATGTTTCTCGATGTGTGTTGCCGAACCTCTCGCTGTTGAGAGTAAAATATCGAAGGAAAAATATATTAAGAAAATATATTCCCGTTTAGGGTTCCGCCATTGCCTTTTCTCCCGAAATACGGATATGTGTGCTTTTGAAAACGTGCTAACGTGTCGGTTAAAATATCAACTCTGACGACGACCGCAATGTCAAGCTTTTGGCTGCGTTCAACGGAAGGCAGTATTAATTTGTTTTAATAAATGGGTTATTCGGTAAAGCTTACCTACCATTGCAAAGTTGTCATAATATTTCGACGTGGAAATAAACACACTCCACGGGTCTCTTGACGTATTGGTTGTTTCTCTTAGATACTCTAGGCTGTTTGAATTGTAATGTTTATTTGTATCTTCGATATAGTGATGTGGTTGACAAAATATTATTTGAAATTTTGTACGAGTATTTCATGTTTAATGTTTTCATTTGTTTGTTGCAGTGTTATTGGAAAATGTTCGAGAATTGGCGAAAGAATTAAGAAATAATATGCATCAGCAGAACAAATTAAGGTAAGAAATGCACCATTTATTGATTTAAAAAAAAAAAGATTTTACCTATCGATACAAATATACTTTCATCCTGGTATACCTACCTAATGGTTTGGTGCCTTGAATCCGATTCTATTTTGGTTTCGTTTTTAAAATTTTCCATCTGATTAGGTTTCATGGTTTTAGTTTCAAAAATTTTGGTGGAAGTTTTCGGTTTTTGTATTATGTACCTACTATTCAAATGAAAATTTCTTGAATTCAACATTTTCTTCTGAAATGTAATGAAAATTTCTAATTCACTTAACGACTCTGTTCCATAAGTCCATGATAGATTTTTGATGGAATTGATGGAAAAACATGGATCAACTGTTATGAAAGGATCAAGTGTAAGCGGTGCTTAATGTATGATTTTCTCCTTTTTTTTTCAATTTTCCAAAATTCGACGTTTTCCTTGTGAAGAAATTCTATTTAAATCACCTTTATGAAAAAAATAAACGGAATAAAAGTAAGTTTGGTGGGCAAGTTTGAAGTCCACGGGTGTTTTTCTCCTCCCATAAATGGTTCTGAAAAATTAAGTTTTCAATTGAAAATTTGCAAAGGTAACACTGCATTTTTAGGAAAATTTTTGTTTCTTTGGAGTTGATAAAAATTGAAAATATTAAGCTAGGTACACGTTTTCTTTTTTTTTCAATTGTCGGAATTGTCTTATTGATTTCAATGAACGAATACTGGTGAAAATCAAATTTAACATTACTATTTTGGTAATTTTTTGATATTTTGTCGGATATATTTTCGACAATCAAATAAATCACATGAACCAAAAAATATATCAATTAAGTAGGTATTGTTTTCCAAGTTTTGGAATAATCAATTTTAAGTTTGACATTGCTGTAACTTTTTGAATAAAATGAATGAAAATATCAGATGAATACATACAAATCGATTCGCAGAAAAATTTTCAAGTTCTTGAAAGTCTGACAAAAAGTCATATCAATTCTTCTAAAATTTTCCAAATTCTCTAAAATCCACACTATAACATAATAGCAACAACTACTCTTGATTTTGCTATCTTTTTAGACTTAAAACTTTTTCTCAAACCGCTTCCAAACATTTTTTCCATTACTTTCTCTATAATTTTTTTTTTCGATTTTTTTCATTATTGATTCTGATGATGAAAATTTTGTTATTATCAAAAATCACTGGAAACCATTCAAAATTGCAGCACAGTGATGAATCAGTTAAAAAAAATGTTAATTGAAAACAGACGACAAAAATTGTTGGTAAATCAGTGAAAATTCGCTGAAAAGTTGATTGATGAAATATTAAAAACTCGCTGAAAAATCGGTACGATTTTTTGACAATAAGCCAGAAAAGAATTTTTTTCAACACCAGTGAAAATCCGTTAAAAATCAAATAATTTCGCTGATTTTTCTTGTTTTACAATTCTGACCTTTTCAATTTGTTTCACCGATTTGAAATGAGAGGGTGCGTAACAATTTTTGGCGGAAATGAAAAAATTGGTCAATTAGCCGTATCATATTTTCAAGCAGACCTCAGTTCTAAAAGTTTGGAAAATTGATGGAAAAGAAATCATAATTTTTGAATTTTTTTACCCCGGATGTCCGCAGCTTAACTACAGCAGCAGAGCTTGCCCTCTCCCCTCCAAAAAAATAATTAGGATTCAAATTTTTTAAAATTTTTATTCAATTAGAGAGAAGCCTCGCTCAAAAAAATTTGTGTACATATTGTCGATTTTAAACTTCAAATTTTGAGCTGTACCTGGAAAAAGTTGCCGTATCCGCCTTTTTATGTGGCATTTGGTGGACAAAATGAAAGATAATTGATTTTACAGCTCTCCCCCTTCTACCCTCTAATCCTCATTACTGGAAATTTTCATTATCTACTTCAATTTTTCTGAGTTTTTCGCATCTGTTTCGTTTATTTTTGATCTTATGATCTTGCTGATTATCGATCAAGACATCAATAATTCTTCATCTCAAAAATGAAATGCAATAGATATTACAAAAAAGCAATGCAATGTTTGAAAAATGAACGACTTGGCCCCTTCGGTCATGTTGTTATGCAACTTCTTATACATCAAATGTGGTTCAAGTTGCCATATCATTTTTAAATGAAGGAGCTCAGTTGAACTATTCTTTATCATTTTGCATTTTGCATCAGTATTTCATTTGGAAATTGAAAAAATAACCCATTCGAAGAAAATTCATTTTGAAAAAAAAATCCCGTCCTATGATATATTCAAGTTCCTTTGATAAAGGCACTTATTATCCAAGGCTGAGAATACCGAGAGCTATCATGCAAAGCTGAGGATACCTGCAAAGCCGAAGAATGAGAAAACAATAGAGAAGGGGGTCAATGTTGTGAAATTAAAATCGTTGCGCCGCGACACAAATATAGTTGATTTATTAGGGGCAATATTCCATTAGAATTTAGTATATAGGCAACGCTGGCGGAGGCGGCTTCGGTGGCAGTGTCGGCGAAGTAATAGGAAATTAAAAGGGTGACATTTCGGTGTGAAACAAAAGGCTCTTTTCTTGCAACCCTCCTTTCGTCGTTCGGCTGTGACATTAAAAGTCATTTCGTTAGCGTACCGAGCAGCGTTGTGTCTTCTATTATTGACAACGCTAGTAATGGATGACACCTTTGTCGTTTTGCTGAAGTAGTGTTAAACTTCTTATGTATGCTTTCCGTTTGGTTCGTCGTTTCTGTATAAGTAGCACTCTTGTTCGTGTGCTCGGCGTTCTTATTGCCGTGTTACATTGTAACGACCGTTTGTCTCTTTATTCTCTCATTTATTCGTCTCGTCTCGTCTGTCACTGAAATGTTAAAACGATTTTTCTCAGTTTAATTAAAAATGTCCGACTCGCCTTATTCTCTCGTTCTTGCATACTCTGTTTCTTTCTCTTCTCGTTTCTTTTTTTTTTGCGGGCTCATAGCTGGCGAAAGTAGACTAACTTAAGACAGAGCAGACGAATGGGTTACATTTCTCGCCCTCTTATCGCTATCGGGTTCATATAATGCCATAGAGAAATGCAACGCGACCCAGTAGACTACGACAGAGTCTATATATAAAGTGAAAATTCGGTAACATTTGTTACGCGCGCGGGAATAACTCATAAAACAGTTTTCTCTCACTTTGTTTACGTTTGAAAAATGAAAATAAATTTTTAATGAAAATACAAAAAGCAAAAAACTTTTCGCCGTGTAACTTTAAGCGCATAAGCTGTGCGCCAGCCAAGTTTCTCACATTCCTCACGCAAAATGCTGATGAATATTTTTCCGGGGGCGTTGCACCTCCCTGCCGTGTACTTTTCACTTATATGCAGATACTACTACCTTTTTAACGTCTATGTACAGTGGTGGTTGGTACCCTCCGCCGGTCCTCTGCTCCAAAATAAATAATCGAAATGGATTTCAAGTCGGGGTTTTCTTCTTTCTTTCTCACTTTCTGGGTGTAGAATTCGATGAAAAATAATTGTATAAAATTCACTCTCCGGTCGGCTTAAAAAATAAGGGAGTACTTGGTGAAATATTTTCTGCAGTCTGTTTACAATTCAGAAATACCATCAGAAAATGGGTATTTTTTGGTAGGAATTTTTTTCTCTTTTTAATTTGTCATTCTCGCGTTAACCATTGTGGCTGCAAGAGCGAATGCGAAATGCTTTTTTTCTCTGCCAACGCCGCTTCTTTCGTACTTACAAACTGAATTGTTAAGTTTTCCTAATAAAGTATTCTTTTATGAATCCGTTCACGTACAAATTGCGCAAACATGGCGGAAGACGAGCGCGAGGGAGACGACGGATTTGGACGGAGAAAACTACGTAAAAATGCGAAAGAAATTAAAGCTACAGTTCGAACTCGCTACACTCACTTGACTGATCTACTTTTCATCTTTTAACTTCTTGAAAGAGTACTAATTACTGTTATACGTTACATTGGCTGGAGCGTTTTAGGTTGACGGGGCGAAGGGAAGAGGGTGAGAACGCCGGCTAGGTTTTTTTTTTCAAATACGTTCGAAAATTTTCGCCCATTTTTGCGTCGCGTGCCTGAGGAATTCTAATAATTGGATGACTTTGGAACTATTTTTTATATCAGTTTGGACATCTAGACTGACATTGGAGTTGGGTAGACGGCAGACGAGGCTGACTTGGTTTTTGTATAATAAATTTATTAATGCGTCGGTGATTTTACAAAGAGAAAGAGACGGTTATCTCGAGGGTCAATTTGCTGTCGTGTGAATTACTTACCGAGACCGAGTTATAGTGGGCTCGGTAAGAGTGAAAAAAAATGATTATTTTCGATAGAAATTTTTTTCGGAAGGGCATGACAAGACGTCGCCTCGAGTGAAAATTTGTTTGCATTTTTTCATTAAAACTCAAAAATAAATTAAAACTCGGCTGGTATTTTATTTGACCCGTTTGAACGAGGGTTTCCTCTCATTTCGCCGCGCCTACCTGCTGGAAAAAGTATTCAAGTTAGTTTCAAAGTCAAAGTTAAGCTAACAAAAAATATGTCGATTATGGTTTAACGATAGAGGTATTTTATGGTTTGGTGAAAGTTGAAAATCTGGAAATAGATTGTCGGTGAAAAAAGTTTCAATTAATTAATGACAAACGTTTGTTGAGGTGACACTTTTCAACCGAGAATTTTAACTCTTTTGTGGGCTTTGTAACTATCGATGAACTGAACTAATCTGTTTTGTGATATTGGGTTGAGATTCAAAGTGCCTACTGATTGTGAATTTTTATTTAGATGTAGTAAAAAGGCAAAAAAATAGAAGAATGTTCATTTTAATAATTTTATTATAATTGTTGGAAACGTTTTTTAAACAACAAACTGTAGAAAAATAAATTATTTGGTTTCTAAAAATTGAAAAATCAAATGTTTTTTGAATTTTCGTTTGGTTCGGGCATAGCTTTTGAACTCTCTTTTCTGGAAAATGTTCTCCCTCTTTCCCTCCCTCCCTCCCTCCCTCCCTCCCTCCCATTGAGCTCGATGAATATGTTTAATCATTTGAAGAATCGTGAGACAAAAAATTTCATCACGACCTAATTGTATCAGTTTATCTCTCAATAATTTCACAGGCCTGCATTTTTTCCCAACTTTTTTCGGAAAACAAATTTTCAATAATAAAACATCAAATTATGAAAAATTCTGGTATGATGGAGGAAAACTGAAATCAAAATGATTCTAACGTAGAGCGTACCCACCAGTGCTGAGTTCGAATATGATTTCAGTTTTCCTCCATCATATCAGAATTTTTCATAATTTGATGTTTTATTATTGAAAATTTGTTTTACACTTTTGATAAATTCTGATATTTCAGGTTGAATTTCCGGGCACAGAAAGGGTATTTTGAAAAAAAAAAATGATAGATTCAAAATTATAAAGTGTAAAATTTTCTCTGTGTAGAATCCAAGTAGTTTTTTCTGCCTAAGAAGCTTAGCTTTCGAGATCTTTCAGTCGAAATTTCAAACTTCAATTTTCATCTATTTTTGAAAATGCCAGGACTCCTAGAAAAAACGATCTTGAACATAACAGAAAATGAATTTATTCATGCTGTCCAATTCATGTTTCATTCTTTTCTCTTTTTTTTGACGGTTTAGATTTTTCCAATGAAAAATCAACTACTTTTTCCGACCCACTTCTTATTTTTTCCTCCCTCGTGTCGTCGTGTCAAGCACTTCTACCATTTTTAAATTTTTTTACGTCCTAATCTTGATTGCATGAGTATAGGAACAGACGCACAAAAAATTGTGTTTTTTTTTGTGTAGAATCCTTTATTTGTTTTAAACGTTGATTTTGAGTGATTTTTTTGGGAGGATTGAAGTAACCCCAATAAATGAAATATTGGATTTTTGGGGAAGGGAAGACATTGTTCGAAAAATCGTGAATTTTTGTTTTCTGATCTCTATTTGAACCCTGAACAACGTCAATAAACATAATAATTAACTTGTAGCTTCATAATTATAAAATTTTCACCTCAACGTGCAAAAATGGTGAACTGTGGACCAAAACAAAGAATTGAAAGAACAGTAGTTTGAACCAAAGAATCGGTGGGATGGGGGAGTGAAATGTTGAAATTTTTTGCATTTTTATGTTTGTAAACGAGTACCCACCTATATGTACCTAATGAAAAAAAATAGTGATTTTCGCTTTAAAAATTTCTGTCTACGTTTCAGAATTGGCTGCATTGCCATGGGAAAAGAATGTGTTTTCGAGAATACATTGAGATGTCGAAAGAGGTGCCTATATTGCCCCTATGTCGCGTCGTCGAATACTTTTTTGTTCAAAGGAATGAGTATGCAAATTGTTCGACTTCTACGTTCAAACTATTGCATGGTTTGAAAAATGAATGTTTTTTTTTTTATAATGAAATCCCATCGATGGCCTCGAAAGTCAGTTTTTCAGATTGGTGTCAGACTGAATTTGGGGAAGTGGCCACTTGCAAAGAAACTCGAATAATGAATTTTTTCCATGTCCAAATATTATTCTAAATTTTTGTGCCGAACGATTTTCAGGCTGAACCTACCGAAATAAGGCAAAAAAAACCTAAAAAATTACATTGAAAGGAAAAGTTATCAAAGAAATTTTTGAATTATCGGATTCGAATACCGTTAAATATGCGGCGAACGTACGAAGAATTTAATTTTTTAAAACAATCGTATCTCGAATAGATAAATTATTGTCCCAAAGGAGATATACGTTACTTCTGTAAAAGAAAAGGTCGTATGGCCTCGAGGTGTTTTTTGCAGTGAGTTAAAATACGGCGACGGACGCTTGATTATGAGAATAATTCTTTTATGTTCTCTCGATTGCATATCCCTTTAGGTTTTCTATTCGGAGTTTTTTGAAATAAGTTTTTGTTGATTTTGGAAGACCTGTTGTAGGTAACGTTGAATTCATCTGTATTTTTTATTCAAAATTCACCCTGCAAACTATTTTGTCTTGTTCCCACATTTATTCTTTTTTGGTTTAAGAGATTTTTTATCGGGGAAGGTGCAATGGTAAAAAGAACATTAAGAAGTATTGAGTATTTTAAACGAATTATTCTTCTGCTTTATCATGCTGCTTTCGAAATAACAGTATTACAAGAATAAAAAGCTCTATACTTTGCTTTGCCTTTCTTCACTTTTCAAGAAGGCTGAAATTTCTACATTAAAATTTAATAACCACCAAAAACTTTCGAGCAAAGCTGGCTTTTTAGTTTTATAATAATATCGAAGAACAGTTGTAAAATGTTGTGTTACGTGTGTCTTTTTCTCACTGCTTTTTATTTCAATATTATTCGTTGGTTTTTTTGTCGTCCAAGAATTGTTAATTTAATTTGATTTTGATTTGAAAATTTTATAAAATTTTAGAGCCAAAACTTTCAATCGATTTTGTGGTGCAATAGAAGTGAAAAATTCTCCAATTTTTTGTAGATTAAAGAATTTATGGAAAATGGATTTCACTTGTCCACGATTGAAGTTGACGATTAAAAATTTGAATGATTTCTGTAGGATTTTTATTCGGCTGTGAAATTTTTATTAAATTTTACAAAATTGAAGCTAATATCAATATTGCTTTGAACTGTTCTGCACATTTGGATATTTATTTATTTTTTAAAAAAAATGAAATACGTTTGTTGGGAAATATTTTGAAAAAGTTTGTCATAAATTTTACTCAGTACGAAGGCATGTTATTACAAATATGTACCTTCAATTCGTCTGAAATACTCTGTGTATATTAATTCGACGCACCTACGAAGCCTTTGGCGGCGGATTCTAAAAGCACGGCAGACGTTATACACGGAGCCCGAATACAATATCGGAAATAACTCAATAAAAATTTTTATCAAAAATATTTTAAATTGAAATATTTGCTCGAAAAGCAGTGCTTTAGAAGAGGGAGCACAGCGAGGGAGCAAGAAGAAGTGAAATATTTGTGATGGGAATCACGTTTGAATTTTTTTATGTCGATGCAGAACGTAACGGTGTTCCAGAAAACGAATTAAATTAGTTCGATATTTAAATGGGAAAAGTTTTCTTTAAGGAAATGAGAAAAAACGAGTTTCTTTGACGTTGTATTAAAGACTTATTACCATAACTAAACATAATAATGCTTTTTTTTCCTTGCACATTTTCTTTCCCCTCATCCTCGTCCGATTCTCTCTTCGGGTTTGTTGTACAAACGCCGCGATGTGTACATATATTTTTTTCTATCGCTGGAATAGGTTATTTTCGCCGAATAATCTGATGATCTGTGGTGTACGCAGATGACGAAGAAGAAGAGAAATCTCGTAGATTTTTTTCCCTCGTCGTCGTGTTATAACCGTTTGTAAAGTAGCTTTTAACAAGGATCTGTGTATACGAATCTTATTGGCTATACGGACCGAGTCGTATATTCATGGACCAGCCGCGGTCGCGGATGAAGGACGAAGAAAGAAAAAGTTATTCGTATGCGTAAGGATTGTGGTAACGAACTGCGAAACCGTGTACTTGACGTGCTGTGTTTACCAAGTCCGCCACCGCCGTACAAAACACCGTAATCAATTATTAGCACTGCCGAGGCCGATTGGTGGCAGCATTTTCTTATATATGAAGAAATTGTATAGACGAGAAGCTTTGGTATAAATACGACGCCGAGAGAGCAACGGTTTGCAGAAATATAGCATACGTACGCCAAGAGAAAGACAACAACAACCGACAAAAACCCGGTAATTGCGGCCGTATCTTCGGCTCGTTGAAATTTAATTAATAACCGAGTCCCGGGTTGATTATTCGCGGTGAGAATATGAAAGAGAGATGGAGAAAGGAGCAAGGTTGTGGATTAGGAGGAAAAAAATTGCGTAGGTGGGTGAGTTTCGGTAGTTATATTTTTGCTGGAAGGGTTGAGAGTGTCTTTGTGTGTATGAGTTTCTCTTCGGTAACATAGTTTTTTTTTCTCTTGTCCTTTTTGTTCATCCCTCCCAATTTTTTATGTAAAAGATTGGGACAAATTTTAGAATTAGTATTGAAAATATCTTGTGAAATGGTCATAAAATTCCTGAAGTTCCGATTAAAATTTCAATCTTCAAAAAACAAACAAGTTGAAATTTTTTTTGTATCTTCAAAATATGGTAATTTTCGAGGAGAATTTCTTGATTTTTAGTGACTTTTCTTCAAAAATTAATTGGCAATGGTTTGAATAACACAAAAAGCTGAAATAGAACTGGAAAGATTGAAAATTTTCCATGCTTTTTGTTTCATTAATTTCCAGAAGTTGTCTATATGATAAAATGAAATGGTATTGAAATTTCAATAATCAAGGAAAGAATTTCGAAATTTGGGAAGACTTCTCCGAAAATTAATCATTAAAAAATTGACGTTTTTTTAGATACCTAATTTTAAAAGAATAAGTATAAAAATCATTTCAGTTAACATAGCATTTCGAATAGTTCAAACTGTCGTAGGAATTCATGAGAAAATGTCTAAAATTCAAAAAAAAAAACACATCATTATTGGCATTGACGATTTTATAATGAAGAGTATTGAAAATTGTCTGAAATTTGTGAAGTCTCTTTCAATTGAGTACCGTTTTTCCAAACTGAGCTAAATTCAAAAACCGTGCATGAGGAAAGGGCCTTAGGTGCCATTTTTTTGGAAAGGGCTTAAGGTGCAATCTTTTTCTGAAAAAAATTATACCTAGGACCCTTTCCGAAAAAAAATGGCACCTAAGGCCCTTTCCTCATGCACGGTTTTTGAAGTTAGCTCAGTTTGGAAAAACGGTACTCAATTTGAATCAGTCAAACTTGATAAAATTCTACTCTCTCATATACAAATCAATGAAAAATATTATCGAAAAATCACTGCAAACATTCAAAATTGCAGCACCGCACAGTGGTCCAGGGAACCCCTCAAAACCCTCGAAATTAATTATCTAAAAAAGTTTGCAATAAAAGTTGGTGAAATGTAGTGTAGGTATGGTTTTTGGGGGCGTAGAATACGAATTTCATAATGAAAATTTGTTCCGAGTTAAGGGGGAGGGGGAGGAGAGGCCCTAAAAATTGAATTTACCCAAAATATCGTGTAGCATATCAAAATCTAGGTTTTCGAGGTCGTAGATTACGAATTTGACGATGAAATTTTTTTTTGAAACAATGGGAGGGAGTGGGGTTGCACAAATTGAAATTTACCTCGAATATCGTGTAGTATTTCGAAATCTAGGGTTTTGAGGCCGTAGATTACGAATTTGACGATGAAAACTTTTCTGAGACAATGAAAAGGAGATGGAGGTACATAAATTTAAATTTGTCAAAAATTGGTAATTTTATTGGACCAAAACCATGCAAAGTACACCACTGTAAATCTAACTATATAGCTAGAAGTATGGTTTCAGATATGTAAAACATGAGTGTGATATTACTTTTTGGAAAAACTTACAGAAGTATGATTTATGAACGAAAACGTTGTTAATTTTCAAATAATTACACCCGTTGGAGTTTTTTTTCATCATCACGGTGTGTTTGTACTTTGTACCCATATGAACACAAATATAGTACGTGAGAATTGTGAAAAAAAAGTTCAAATTGCTATTTCATTTTGTTGAATTTGTAATTTACGACTTTGAAACCCTAGATTTTGATATGCTACACAAAATTTTAAGTAAATTTCAATTTGTTCACCCCCACCCCTCCCAATTACCCCAAAAAAATTTCATCGTCAGATTCGTAATCTACGATCTCGAAAACCTAGATTTCGATATGCTACTCGATATTTTGAGTAAATTCAATTTTCAGCACCTCCTTTCCCCCTCCCCTTTACCTCAGAAAAAAATTTTATTGTCAAATTTGTATTCTATGCCCTCGAAAACCACACCTACAATATATTTCACCAAGTTTCATCTCAAATTTTTCAGACAATGAATTTCAAGTGTTTTGAAGGTCTCCTAGACCACTCTGAGCTACGTTTTCCTTTCTAGATCTTCATTCCGCAAGTTTCCGCAAAAACTAACACCACAGTCGTGTTTAGGGCATCCAACACTATCAATCTGGCCATATAGTTCATCGAACTTCGGCGAACTTTATATAGATTTGGTCCAATTTATGTTTCTAATGTTGCAAAATTATCCTCAACTTTAACTCATTTTTATGAAATTATGGCCCCTGATAGCTCAAAACCAAATATGGCATTGAAAAGTACATACTTTGAGGAGTATTTTTCAATATTTACTTTTATAATTACGCCATTTTAAACGCGAGTTATCGGCGCATAAAGATTAACATGTGGAAGCAACTACCGGTCTATGCAGCGAACACAGTTTTCAACACGCGCTCAGAATTAAAGGAAAGGGGGTAACAAAATTTAGTTGCTTGTTTTTAGGTACTGGATATTCAGGTTTTAATTTAGTGAAATTTTCAAATCGAATGGCGGTGATTTTTTTTTCACCATTTCGAGGGTTTTGAGGGGTCTCCTGGACCACTGTGCACCGTAATTAATCAGTAAAAAAAATTCACTGAAAGCAATCAATAAAGAAAATTATTGATTGTTGGAAAATCATGTGAAAATGATGTTTTTTTCCTGTGCTGCAATAGTTCTGAATTTCTCTCAGAAACTTCTAACTGATTCAAAATGAGAGAGTATAATGTGACCTCGCCGTAAAGAAGGAACGTAGTGTAAAGAAAATCCATGTCTCATTTTTCACGTATTTGGTCCATATAACACCAAATGTGGACCAAACACATGAAAATGAAGATATCTATTTTTTTTTTTTTTACACAAAGGTCCGTTCTTTACGACAGGGTCACATATTGAGAACTTCATTGAACCAATAAAATTAATTTTACTGAAAATCCTCGATTTTTTTCTGATTTCAGTCAACATTTTGTTTTGTTGAACTTATTTTCAATGATTCAGAAATTCATCGAATACGGTTGATTAAGAATAATTGTAAATCAGATGCATTCTTGTTGGCTGCAAATTCAGTACGGTTTTTCTATAGAATTCCCCCCCCCCGGGGGGGGGGGGGGGTAGAATTTATAGAGAAGAAGTGAAATTTGATTTAATGCAAGCAGTTTCACATTGTGTTGGGAAAAATACGTTGAAAAAGTAAAAAACATTTTTTTTTTTAGCTAAAAGTTCTATTCAGATTTTCACTCTTACAACTTCAGTAAAAATCGAATATTATCTAATTTGTGAGGTTCTAGAAACGAAGAAAGTCGGATGAGTGCTGAAATTTCATTTTTAATTTCCCCATGGAGAACAGAACAACAATTTTTTCGGAAAATATTCGCTTTCACCAGTTTTGGAAATTCATTAAAATTTTGAAAATTTGCCAAAATAGGTTAAAAGTTTCATTTTTTGTTTTGTGTGTATTTAATTGGTTCTAAAAATTTTGAAAACTTTTTTTCAGACTATGAACCGGTAGGTGAAATACCTCCCTGAAATTGCGCCTTTGGGGGTCGCGAAATGCTTGGATAGATAGGTTTACCTACCTATACAAGCATGCGATCACCTTTATGACGAAATTACAGGCGAAATTAGCCTGTGCTGTATTCGGCGAGTACAAAGCTCTTATCTTTTAGATAAGACTTTGTACTTGACTTACGTAATACTACGTACCGAATACAGCAGCTTTCGATCTTTCTACTCTCATCCAGTCGCTACTAGATTTTTCTAGTAGCTGACTAGATGATGAAATCAAACCGGCAGTTACGTAGGTTTACCCTTTCCCTTCTCGATTGCTACTTCTAGATGCTTCCACAGAAGCTGACAACTAGAAGTAGCTGAGAGCGAGAGCTCATTCGATCATTATACTTCATACGTTACGTTTATGTAAATACTAGGTACTTCGTGTACATCGAGCGTTATCGCGTTTTAAATTGATACTTTGTGTTACGTATGATGTATATTTCGTAATCTCGGTTGTGCTAATAAATTCAGTTAACGTTTCGCCGTTCAAGATTTCTTTCTTTGTAATAAGTTGTGCACTCCGAGTGACCCAACTTATTACTTCGCGACTCGTCAAGTGCAATCTATTTGATTTGGTGTAATAAGTCCGGTGAAGTGACCGTTGACTCTGTGCCCACGGTAGCCAGACTCACAGGTAGACCCAGGATCCCATTGATCACCTCGTCTTGCGAAAGCCTGTCACCTCACCAACCAGCTCACGACTCACGTGAGGGCTTTAGTTCAACTACCAGCCGAGTCGTACGTCTATTACCACCAATTCATTGGCGCCCGAGAGCTTTTCAAGCTGTGCTACGAAAGTTTCCAGAGGAAAATTCGTCGAATCAACGATCCCTGGAGGTGGTCAGCGTTTGAGACATCGACACCGTGTAAAATTTGGGTATTGTTATCCGTTTTATGTAAGTTGTAATTTTCGTTTTCGTCTATTTTCGCGTTGAAGTGCGTTTTAGGGTTAAATTCGTGTTTTACCTACTTATTTTAAACCTCGCGTAATTTTTAAGCCTATTTTTAAGAGATAGGGCACGTAGGTTTTGTAAAACAGAAGCGAATTGATTTTTAGTGACCTTGAAAATTTTGAGACGAAAATTGAGCGAAAATTGAGTGTCGAGTCGTAATTGAATCAGATTATTCAGTCTTACCAGATTTATTAGTCAAATATTTATTTGAAATTTTTACCATAATGACAAACGAAAATCAGCCTAATTCTTTAGATAAGGAAATGGCAGCGAAATTTACGCCTGAACAAATTGCTGAATACAAAGAGTATAAAAAGAAAATTTTTTCCAAGAAATTGATAGATATTAAAGAAATTGATGAGGATGAATCCAAATTCAAAGGTGCTATGGAAAATATCAATAATCTTGCAGATCTCACTGGTTCTGAAATTAGATTTCACATGAAAGCTATTTTAAAAAATGGAAAAGACATTGAGGAAATTCAAAAAGATTTAAAATTACAGGAAAAAAGTACTGAAAATTTTAATCTGAGCATTGTAACATTAGATCGTGATTTAAACAGTAAATTGTCAGATTTCAAGGATAGTTTTAATCAGAAAACTGATAGGTTACAGGAAAATGATTCTAGGATACTTTCGAAATTCGATTCTTTGACTGAAAAATATGAGGAACTCAAATTGATTAATCAGGGTTTGGAAAATACTAACAAAAGTTTCGAAACTGATATCAAAAAATTATTTGAGAGAAATAAAGTGCTTGAGAGTACATTGAAAAATCTTCAGTCTATTTTGAAAGATATAGGTACAGGCAAAGAAATCGATGTGAACGAAATTTTTAATTCTAGAACAAAGATTGAAAATTTAACAAACAAAATTTCTAGTCTTGAGGAACGATTATTACAATGTGAGAATAAGCCTAGTGTCGGAACAAATAAAATCGCGGTAAGATTAAACGAATTAACAGCCAAGACTCTCAGAGATAATGGCATTGAGTTTAATAAGGATAATTATTACCATGCTATGCGATTTTTGGATTTGTTTGAGAGATTCATGGATAGCCAGGAGGATGCAAATGAACAAGATTATATCAATTTGTGTAGGCAGTCTATTAAGTATGAGCCTGCATTGAGATGGAAAAATGCTTCTTATGAATACGCGAATTGGGAATTGTTTAGAGATGAATTCATAAAAGAATTCTGGTCAAAACAAAGAAAGAAGGAAGTATGGGCATATTTTCAGGATTTAGATTTGTCAGATAAGGTAACTACTGGTAAGGAGCTGATTAATGAGCTTGATATTTGGCTAGGTACCATCAAATCGATGGATAAAAAGACTGAACCGGAAATAATTGTTGCTTTAGGTAGGAAGGTACCAGAATGGTGGTCGAATAAATTAAAGTGGGAAGATATCACCACGTCTGAAGGTTTTCTAGCGAAACTTGAGGAATTAATGAATACTTTTGAGGATGATCCTAGATTTTCTGATATTTATGGTAAAAAATCGAAATCGTTGAACAAAACCAGTATTGTTAATGGTAATTCCGGAAATAATTCGAATAATGGAAATAATGGTAACAACCAGAATTCCCAAAATTCGAATAAGTTCAGGAATAATCGTAATAAAAATAACAATTCGGGTAATAATAATCAGAATAACGATAGGCGAGATAATAATGGCCAAAATAATCAGGAAAATCGCAACTATAGGAAATCAGAAGGTTTTAGGAAAAATTATAGGAATAGGAACTATAATGACAATTCGAATCAAAATTCTGGGAAAAATGAGTACTACAATCGCAAATCTATAGCTTATCCGGTAAATAATAATCAGCAAAATCCTAGTCAAACTAAAAGTCAAGACAAATCTGCCTCTAAGCAAATTAATAGCTTGTCCGTTTCAAAAAACGAGGAGGCAGGTGCGAGTGTGTCGAGTCAATAGATAATGACAGTTATTTTTATACAGTAGGCGGATATCAGGTAATAGGTGACTCGATTAATTATTATTTGGCCAGGAATAGTCCAAATACGAACATGGAAAATCTCCGTGGGGTCCCATACTTGAAGGAAAATATCTCGCTAAATATGCTGTATGACAAACTCGCACCTGAAAAATTAAAATCTACAAAAGTAATTTTGTCTTGTGGAAAAAGGGAATTAAACAGTCCCAACTTCCCTAATTCGTATGTTTCCGATAAAATGCAAGAAATTGTTCGAATGTTGCTTGCAAAAGGAGCTGAAGAGATCGTGATGGTTTTCCCTCCGGTTCTCCCTCCTCGGAAAAATTTTGCTGTGTCCGTGAGCCGATTATGGTCTTTCCGTCGTGCTTTCTATCGTCTAGAGAAATTAGGCAACGTGCACGTCGCCGTCACGCCTTCTCTCATTTTTGCTGAAACACAAATATCAAAAAAGACAGGTCGATCAACTTATATTAAAGATAGGAATCATTTTATTAAACCTATCAAGTCGAAATATTTTTATAATAAATATTTCAAACGCTGGTTCCCTGTACAACGTGTATATTCAGAACTTTTAAATTCAGTTAATGAATTTTTGTCCTCGGTAGCGCCGAGAGGTCCCTCCCACGCTAAGGACGGGGGTGGGGCTACCCCTCATGAAGTGCCTTCTTGCCAAATAGGTAATTTTTCTCCCCTGATTGGGTCGAGGTGTCCTCCTCAAGCAAATGCTGAGCGAGTGACTGGGCCTCATGAGGTTTCCTCTTGTCATTCAGACAAGCTTTCTAACTCAGTAGCTCTGAGTAGTCCTCCTCAAGGTGAGCCTGAGCGAGTGACTCGAGTTTTTGAAAACTCTTCTTCTGAAAACGTTGTAGATGAACAGGGCAATGTCGTTGGTAGGATCGATCGTCAGATTAGGTGTTCAGAATCAAAACTAAAGGATGACTCGGTCATTCCTGAGTTCATTAGAGACGATATCAAACGGATGCGTGAGGAAAAGAGGTCTCCTGAGGAGCTTTTCCGAAAAATAGAGTCGAATTTGGAAAGTATAGGTAACCAGTTGGAAGGGAAGGATACTGTCGTGAAGCCTGCGATAGGACCCCAGCAAATTGAGACTCAGACTTTGAATTCTATAGGAGCCCAAAAGGATCCACCTATGAAAGATGAGGGAGATAGCGTTCAGAGATTTGGGTACCAAGAAGGGATAACCTGTGTAGTGCCTACCGAAATACAAGGTGTCGTAATTCCTACCCAACTAGATACTGGTGCTGAACCGAATGTTATGGCTCTGGAAACTGCTAGGTACCTACTAGATAAGTTTCCTGAAAATGTCAAATTCAAGAAATTAGATCATTTGATAGAGATCGAACTAGCTGACAAGCAAATTGTAGGCACAATGCACAATTTGCTAAATGTCAGAATGAATTTTGGCAAACATGAGATAAATGTACCTTTTTATCTCATCCCCCAATGTAATCAAATATTCATTATGGGGAGGGTTTCGATGTTAGAATTGGGCATCGAACCTAAAATTCGTAAAAAATGTGCCTACTGTAAGCCCAAGAGGGAAACAGAGAAGGCCTATCTTCCCTACATGTCTGAGGAAGAGTATACTGGAGTTTTGAAAATAAATAATGTAAGACCTGCCGGTAGGTATGGCAATGAAATTCCTAATCGTATGAGAAAACATACCTATGCTAAGAATGATAGGTTGGCCGATATTCCAGAATATGATGACTCATCAGAGGTATTTTTGAAAAAACTCTATGAGGGCCTAAAATCATACGTTGAACAAGGAAAAATTTGTGAAAAGCGGAAAAAGTGGGCTTACGACCTACTCAGTGAATTCTCCGATGTTTTTTCAAAATCTCCAGGCTGCTACACAGGTCCACCCGTTCATTTCGACATGGCTGATGAGGAGGAATGGAGGGGTGCGAATCACAGGCCATCAAATAAGTTGATGCCTGCAATTGATCGAGAGATTAAAAAGATGTTGAGAGAAGGTACAATTACTCCATCTGACACTCGATATATTAACAATATAGTTGTGAAAGTAAAAGCAAATGGCAGTCTTCGCATTTGTTTGAATCCTACTTGGTTGAATCCAAAGCTAGGTAACAACTATAATGAGTCAGCAACTTTAGATCGAATTATTACCAAAAATGGGGATGCCGAATTTTTCTCAAGTTTTGATTTCGTCAGCGGATTTTGGCAACTCCGACTGGACGAATATTCTAAAAAATTTTGTGGTTTTCAGATTGAGGGGCGTGTCTATCAATTTGAGAGGCTGCCATATGGGTTGAAAATTTCATCTGCTGAATTTATCAAAATGGTAAATAGAATTATTCCTGATAGGGAATCTATCACTGCCTACGTTGATGACGTTTTGGTTAGGAATAAAGGCTTCAAAGAACACGTTTTGGATATTATTGAGGTTCTAAAAGCTTGCAGAGAATATGGAATTAAGCTCAATGCTGAAAAGACAGAATTGTTCAAGGCCAAGACTAAGCACTTGGGTTACGTTTTGTCTCCTGGTAAAATTGGAAAACAAAACAAGAAAATTGAGAAATTTTTAGAATTCGAGGCCAAGCATTCCAAGAAAAATGGTAAATTCGTTTTGAAGACCGAAAATGAAATTTTGGCTCTAGTTGGACTGACTAATTTATACAGACGTTTTATTCCTGAGTATAATGAGATTATTGCTCCGATGATGAAACTCACCCATAAAAATGTCAAATTTGAGTGGGGAGAGGAACAGGAAAAGGCGTTTGAGAGATTGAAGTATGAGTATTGTAAAGATTTCGAACTTTATGCTCCTATAGATAATTTAGATTATTACCTATATACTGAATGTCTCGAAAATTCAATCTCTGGAATTTTATATCAAAAGGTTGAAGGTGTGAATCGAATCGTCATGTATTTGGATAAAAATCTTCAAGATTACCAAAAAAGATACACACCCACCGATTTAGACATGTTGGCACTAACCTACTCATTGAAGCGCTTGGAAATGTGGCTACATGGTCGGAAAATCCATGTTAGGCATGATGTTGGAACATTGATTTCGAAATACACTGCTTTAGCCCAGACACATAGAAAAGCAGCGCATTGGATAACTGCTCTAAACAGTTATGATTTGATTTTTGATATGAAACCAACCAAAACTGAGCTGAAAATTTTGAAACAGTCTCAGGATCCAAGTTTGACAGTGAATTCATTCAAAGTTCGTGACATTGATATGTCAACTGGGCTCGAACCTCTTGAATTGAACCATATTCAGCATTTTAGAGAAAATTTGCTTGAGCTTTTGAGTGATCTTCCAAATTGGCAAAAAGATGACGATTTTTGCGAGAAGATTTCTGATGAATTAGAGCCAATGTCTGAATTTTTGACTGAAAAACAAAAAGCCACTCGTAGTAGGGTTTCTAAGAAATATGAAATCACAAACGATGATGGTAAAAAGCTACTTTGGCGTAAATATACTGATGGTACAAAAGTCCCAGTTTTACCTAAAAAATTATTCAGAGACGTTGTGTATTATTTGCACGAAATTTATGGCCATGTAGGGGGGAATAAATTGGAAATTATTTTCAGACAACTCTATTTTCACCCAAACGCTCTGAAATTTATTAAAATGAACACGAATATGTGTGTCGTTTGTAAGGTAAATAAATGTTACGGCCAAAGGAAACGAATAAGGTATGCTCAAGTTGAGGCTTACCACAAAGGAGATATTTTGTCAGTCGATATTTGCGGACCTATTGCAGCGATAAGGGGGGAGGTAAAATATATTTACGCGGTAAAGGATGTTTTCACCTCGAAATTGTGGCTTTTCACAATGACAGACAGTGAGGCTGAGACAGTAGTCGAGAAGATGAAAATTTTGATGGATATCCTGAAAAATTATGGGGTCTCGCCAAAGAAAATCATGTCTGATCACGGTAGGCAATTTGAGTCGCGCAAATGGAAGGAATTTATTCAGTCGACAGGGGCAAAACATATTTTCTCTAGTCCATTTTCACCTCAAGGAAACTCAATCGAGAGAGCTTTTCGCTGTATTGGCGAAAAGATGAGAGTGAAAATTAATGATAAAGTCCACGATAGTACCTACACTCATGAGGGGTGGGATGAACATGTCGAGGACGTCGAAAAACAAATGAATGATCAGCCTAATGTCCTTGGAATTTCTCCGAACGAGTGCTGGGGCATTGAGGAACACCTCACGGTTGGATTACCTGTAAAAAGAAACAAAAGAAACTTTAAGTACGAGTTGAAACGTCTTAGGGAACTTTTGGAAAAAAATCTACTTCCCTCAACGACATCTAAGGAACTCATGAAAATGATCTGGGATAAGGAACAAGTTATTTTCGACGATGACGGTTACCTCCGAGTAGTTGTGGACGGTGCTTGCGCTGCAAATGGCTCTGAGGAAGCTATAGCTGGAATCGGTATATGTTTCGGACCTGATTCAAAATATAATGTGTCAGAACGCATTAGTCATGAGAAATATAAAAATACCAATAATCTAGCAGAAATTATAGCTGTGAAAAAAGCACTTGAATTTGGCATTGCTAAGGGGGTTAAAAGAATAAAAATTTTAACTGACTCAAAATATACTGTGTATGCTATTAACGAGGGAGCTATAAGGTGGAAAGCTAGGAATTGGAAAAATTATGCCAAAAAGGATGTCTATCACAAAGAAATTTTCCAGGAAATTTTGAGATTGAGGAGGGAGTATGAGAGGTGTGAGATTAAACATGTATTCGCACGTAGGTACGAATATATGAATATCCTGGCTGATCAGCTTGCTAGACAATCAGTCTACACGTATGAGGTGGCTGCCGAAAAAATCGACAGCATGACTGAGGAGCAAGCTATGGAAAATTTTATCCGCGAGAAAAGAAAGCAAATTCGAATTTTCGAAGAGCAAAATTTCAATAAATTACATGGCGACGTAATTCCTTACAAACCAGGTGATTTAGTTCTCATCACTGCTCATGGAAAATCTGATTCTTTTAGTTTAGTTTCGGAAAAATTACTGGAAAAACGTTATGGGCCTTATATTGTGAAATATGAACATAAAGCAAATTGCTATATGGTGTCAGATTATGCAGGAATCACAGACGATAAACTCGTCAACGTTCGCCAAATTATTCTATTTTTATCTAAGGAACAGCTTGATGAAATAGAAGAGGAAGTGAGGTGTCACTCTTTAATTGATAAAAGATCAATTGAGCAACGTATTAATGATTACCTGCGTAAAAATGAGAGAAAAGGCATAAAAATAAAGGCTAGAACTCCAGAGAGTGAGCAAAAAGGTGTGAGTAATAATTTGACTCCGGATAATAACATGCTTGAGAGATCGATCGACGAGGTTGACGAGAATCTTGAGTATGAGCTCGAAAATATTTCCTCTCCTCAGGAACTGGGGCAAGACTTGAGTGAAAATCCAGGTTTGAGTGAAATTTTCGAAAATGTACCTGAAAATCACAATGTAAGCATTAATCAATCGACATCAATGCAAATTGATTCGAGTTCTAGTAAAAATGATGATCAGGTTACTTTAATTGATCCGCGAATGCTTGATAAGGATTCTGGAATTGATACTTCGTTCACATCTTCTTCTGAATCTGAATCTGAAAATCGTCAAAGCTCTTCTGTCTTGATTGATAATTCTGTAAATAATGCAGAAAATGTCAGTATTTTGGAAAATGCGAAAAATTCCAAAATTATAAAAAAATTGAAAATTGATTCTAAATTTGGCCAAGATTTAGAAAATTTGAAAAATTCAAAATCGAGCAGAAATACTAGGGCTAAGCTTAGGGAAGCTAAAAAGAATAAAAATTCTGAAATTTTGGATTCGAGCACTGATTTAGAGGAAATTAATGACGAAAATTTAATTCGTGAGTTGGAAATTTGGAAAAAAGATTCTGACCACGATTTCGTTCCAAAGCTGCGTGTTGAAAAACCACCAGTTAAAAAGCTCAGAAAATCGATTGTTTCTAAAAAGCAAGGTTCAAATAAAAAATCTGAGTCTTCAGACAGCTCATCTGACGAGTCAGATGGCACTGATAAATGTCTGACAAAATTCAACGAGGTTTCGAAACGTTTTAGAAAAAAGAATATTTCACCTCAAGAAGGTGAACTTTTAGAAAAAGCTCTTTTGGCAAATTTCGATTCTGAAACGATTTCAAAATTAAAGGAAGAAGCAAAAGCTTACCTGGCGTCTCGGAAAAAGCGAGGTCGTCCCAAAAAACCATTGAATTTAAATTATATTGTGCTAAATAAAGCACCACTCGTGAATAAAATAGTGCTCGGACACTATTTTTCACGTAACCACGAGATGTTTTAATATGAACGCTTGTGGTGTTCGGTTTCGCACCTTATCGGCGGACCGAACGAGTAGGTAGGTTGGTTACCGGGTAGGCGACGCGTAGCGGGGTAACTGCACTTCGTTGCGATCTCCTCTGCCTACGCGTCATCCTTTGTTCTCCCTACCCGGACCATTTTCAACGGATGGTAAAGTTGGACCGATTTTGTGACTGGTTTTCTCTACGACTATGAGTAGTCATTTTTCTTGCCTGCAGCTCAGTCTGTACGTTTTGTGTGGTTAATTGCCTTTTTCAGTGAAATTCATGTTTGAATTTTGCTCATGTATATTTTTCTAGTCAAATTTTTGGCAGAATTTTTAAATTTCGCGATGTATTCGCCTTTTCTATTTTGAATTTTAATTTTATTTACGGTTTTGAGTTCCTGATGATTTTCAGTGAGCTTTTCGATTTTTGTTACCATGTGAGTACCTAGATATTGATATTTTCTTTGTTCTGACCACGTTGTCAGACGAATTTCGATCTCTACTTTTTGACTAATTTTTGGCTCGTATCTGATTTATTCCAGTTTTAAATCAGTTTTAATATTTTAACCAAGTTTTATCCAGAGTTTTAACCAGAATTTTAATGGAATTTTAAACGAGTTTTAACCATTGTTCTTGTACCAGTGCATCGAGTGTATTTCTAGTCAAATTGCTAATTTGCATCAACGTGTTGTAAGTCTTCAACATTTCTCCCTTTTGAATATGCACTACTGGTAATCTTTAGATAGGTAACTATTATTTTCGCCTATTTTCTCCAGCATAAATGATCGTCGTATTGGCCATTGTTCTTGCCTGTATTTTTGCCGATTTATTAACCGATGACCATGCGTTCCTGAGATTCCTCGTATGTAAGTCAAAATGTCTTGATAATTTGCTCGAAATTTGCATAATTAATTCGCTTCTGTTATCTAGAATATGCGTCTGGATATAAATTTTACCTTCCTATTTATCTCATTCAGCCTTTCGATTTTACTTGCTGATTTCAAAATAGAGTTTTTTACAAGTCTATTCATCTGCTCTATCAGCTTCAGGTGGAACACGGAAATGTAAGATAAATTTATTATTCTTGCAAGATTAATTATGTACTAATTTCGAGAACCCAACAGATCTTTGGCGATAGATGGCTAACACCGACATCTGTTTATCAAAATACGAGAGATCGAGCGAAAATTGGGTACCGCAAACGAGGAGCTTCGAACGAAAAGCCGGGTGGTGGAAGAGTTCCGGAAGGAATACCATCAGGCCAGGAAGCTTGTTGATAGGCTGACTGGCCAAATAGTGAGTGTCGATACGGTGAACGCCCTATCACAAAGTATAGCCTCGATGGTAAACTTCGGCAACCCTAACCACCCGGGTCATTTTTTCGAAGACATCCAAGTTGGCGGTAACAATGCCAACCCTGAGCCCGTTGTCGTCAGCGACGAAGAAGACACCGTCGATGACATCGCGTTCTTGGAAAGCTTGGATTAAACGTGTTACCCATTCGTAAAATTCTTGTTCTGGTAAAATTTCCTCGTTTTGTTTTATGTCAAACTGTACCCGCGTAATTGTCAAGCACGAGCTTGCAATTCTTTGTATCGAAATCTCCTTCTATTTGTACTCACGATAACGGTCAAAATTTAAAAATCGTATTTAATCTCTTGGCAATTTACAAACACTCAAAAACGAGCAACGTAATGTGAAATTTCGGCCACTGTGTTTGTCAAAATTCTTGGTAATTTTTGATGTCGTAATTTTCCTTAAAAATAACTTAAAACTAGGCTTAAAACTAATTTGACTAGGTTTCTCTTTGGTTTCTTATAATTAGGAAAAATATCACAGTCTTCTTTTCTGAAATTTCAACATTTGTCTAAAAATTATAGTCACAAAATTTCTTATTTGCTACCTGAGGAAATTTTCTTTGGAAAATCTTCCAATTTTTCTTGTCTTTTGACAATATCTTTCGGTCTAGAAAATTTATTTTTCGTCTTGATAGCTTAGGCTAGTTCTATTTTTTAAAAATTGTAATTCAATTTGAAAAACTTTACCTACCGGATTCGTCATTTTTGCATGCTAGTACCTACCTAGTAGTGGAAAGCATTGCTAATACCTACCTAGACTTGTAAATAGTCACGATTTCGTCTATTTATCTTCTTATTTTTATTTTTCGACTTCCCAATGAGGAAGGAAAAATTGATAGGTAATACCTATTCATTACTTTGAAAGTTTTAGATAGGTCTGTCAATTCTGTAGAAATTTTTCGTTTTTTTTTTCGAATTCTGCAGTTTAATTTGTAAATATTTTCTATACGTCTCAATACGTTTTTTGATACGTTTCATACGTTTTTTTTTGCCACTGTGCAATTTTTATTTTATTTTCGATGCATAAATTGCAGTTTTTAACCTATTTTATAAGTTTTTAAATTTTCGCAGGTCAAGTACCTGAAAATTTTTCTTGTTGTTTTTTAATGGTTAAGTTTCCGGCCTAATTTGTTTATTTTCGTGCCGAGGCCTAATTGGCTAAATTATTTTCGTTCGACTCAAGTTTGAGGTTTTATTACTTACGTTTCATTCCCTAGCAGGTAGTAGGGGTGGTGCGTTTTAAGTTATTTTGAAAATAATTTTCTTTTGAAATCCTATAAAAAAAAAAAAAAAAAAAAAAAAAAAATGCCGTAAAAAATTTTCGTGATTAATTTCATACCAAAAAAATGTATATCGGGTATTTTTAGAAAATTTATTTTTTATAGGTATTTGTTTTCATGTATTTTGCCTAGTTTATATGTGAAACAAATTTTTCGATCGTTGCTTTATGCGCGAGTATATTTTCTTGTAAAATTTTTTATGCAATTTTCATATATCTTATGTCCGTTCTACTTTCGACATGCTTCGTGCATGGTATTTTCTCATGTATATTTATTTTTCATGCCTTTCCATGCATGAAATTTGTTATTTTATGCTGTTTTTCTCTCAACTTCGTGTGTGTGAGAAAATTTTCTTGTAAATATGCATATTCTCATGTGAGAATTTTATTTTATTTTACTTTTGAACGTGACATTTTTCATTCGTCTGAATATATTTCTGTACGAAAATTTTTGTTATGTAAAATTGCATGCTTCAAATGAAGCGATTTCTATTTTTCTCGAAATGTATCTTGCATTTTGTGTATTTTTTTTTTCTCTCATGATGTATTTTTAGTTATTTTTGTACATTATGAAAGCGTCTATTTTCTTGCATTGTCATGTACAATGTATTTTATTTTCGAATGCATTTTTAATTTTGGTATATTTATTTTTTGACTGGTTTTTACCAGGTGCTTGTAATATACTTGTTGATATGTTTCTGTTCGTGTCACGTATGCATTTGATTTTTACATATTTTTCACATTGTTAGCCTGTTCAAAATTTTGGGGTTTGATTTTCAACTTTCTCTAGCAGTGTCTTTTGATATTTTATTTTCGAAATTTTCAACTTTTGGAAAATCTTTCGTTGTTTCTGTCATGGTGGGGAAAGTGACTTTGAGCCTGCTGAGTGCAGAGCGGTCATACGAAAATCGTTTTTAAGGGTTAAGACTTCAAAATTTTACCAAAATTTCAAATTTCGGTTAGGCTAAATTTTTCTTTGAATTTTTATTTCCATGAAAATCTACCTACGTCTGGGTTATAAGACTTTTGAACCTGCTGCGTGCAGAGTGGTCATAGATTTTGAGTTCAAAATCGCTTGAAGGGCGAGGTTTCATGGAAAGTACAAAATTCTGTTTCCGACTTTGGATTGTTTTTAGTTTCTCACATTTCCATAAATAAATACCTGTTTTGGGGGGTCTAGGCTTTTGAACCTGCTGCATGCAGAGTGGTCATAGATTTTGTCTCAAAATTCGTTGGAAGGGTTCAGGCACTTATGGAAACGTGTTCGAAATTTTTGCTACTTTCAAAATTTCCAAATACTTTAATTCTTGGCTCTAAATTTTTGAACCTGCTGCGTGCAGGTGTGCATAGATTTTGATTTCAAAATTCGTCTCAAGGGCTAGGTATTTTAGGGAAATTTTTTCAGTTTGTTTTTCATGACTCTTGCTCTCTCTTGTTTGTACAGTTTCGATGTTGTTTGATAGTTACCATTAGTTATAAGTTCTGTGCTTATTTTTTAGTCAACGTCGAATTCCATGTACTCGGGAGGGGCAGGGGTGGCCTGGGTAACTGCATGACCCAAGGGCGCAATTACTACCGGCACGTTTCTTCCCGATTACCTGTCTTCAACATGTATTCGGTGGGGCAATGAACCGGTAGGTGAAATACCTCCCTGAAATTGCGCCTTTGGGGGTCGCGAAATGCTTGGATAGATAGGTTTACCTACCTATACAAGCATGCGATCACCTTTATGACGAAATTACAGGCGAAATTAGCCTGTGCTGTATTCGGCGAGTACAAAGCTCTTATCTTTTAGATAAGACTTTGTACTTGACTTACGTAATACTACGTACCGAATACAGCAGCTTTCGATCTTTCTACTCTCATCCAGTCGCTACTAGATTTTTCTAGTAGCTGACTAGATGATGAAATCAAACCGGCAGTTACGTAGGTTTACCCTTTCCCTTCTCGATTGCTACTTCTAGATGCTTCCACAGAAGCTGACAACTAGAAGTAGCTGAGAGCGAGAGCTCATTCGATCATTATACTTCATACGTTACGTTTATGTAAATACTAGGTACTTCGTGTACATCGAGCGTTATCGCGTTTTAAATTGATACTTTGTGTTACGTATGATGTATATTTCGTAATCTCAGTTGTGCTAATAAATTCAGTTAACGTTTCGCCGTTCAAGATTTCTTTCTTTGTAATAAGTTGTGCACTCTGAGTGACCCAACTTATTACTTCGCGACTCGTCAAGTGCAATCTATTTGATTTGGTGTAATAAGTCCGGTGAAGTGACCGTTGACTCTGTGCCCACGGTAGCCAGACTCACAGGTAGACCCAGGATCCCATTGATCACCTCGTCTTGCGAAAGCCTGTCACCTCACCAACCAGCTCACGACTCACGTGAGGGCTTTAGTTCAACTACCAGCCGAGTCGTACGTCTATTACCACCAATTCAACTATTTTCTACAAATTGGGACAGCTTCAATGATTTTTTCATCATTTTTGGAACGTTTTAAACAGTTTTGTTGCATATTTTTTCAGCCCCTCTTCTCCTTTGCGATTAACATCAGTTTGTGCTTCCTTGTGATCGAATTTTTGTATATTTTGGGGAGTTTGTTAAGGATCAGAAACACGTATGGGAGGATTTATTCTCAAGTAGCATGATTATTTTTTGAACATTTCAATAACTTTACCATATTTTTACCAAATTTTCAATATTTTTTCTCTTGTAGTATTTTGATTTTTTTATGGTACCCATTTCAGTTTTGAGTAATTTTTGTTTCTTTCGCACATTTAAATTTTAGAGATTCATCACCCTTAAAGAACAAAAATTCTATACTTTTTCAAGAACAATAAAATTTATATTTTTCTGAAATGATTTTTTTGTGATGCATCAATTTAAATGGTGAATTTCAATTTTATAGTTTTTGAAAATGAAGTGACAAGCCTTCAAATTTTGAAAAAATCTGGTTTCGATTATTTCAAATAACGAATAACTTTTTTATCTGTAGGTTCTTTTGTAGGTACACTATTCTCAATGGTCTCCTATTTCAATAATTTCTTATGTTACTGATGAGGAGATGGATGGTCTAGAGAGAAATGTTCAATACTAAAAAAATCATACCTATAGAAATGATTCACGGTTCATCCACCATCTTTGATTAAATCAAAACAGAACCTACGCATTCGTTAACGACTTGCTTCAAAGGACAGAAAAAAAAAATCACAAATAACAGTTCGACCTTGGTTGGAAAATTTGTCTCATTTATGTTCGACTCATTCAGTTCTTGTTTCCAGTCATATCAAAAGTTCGTATAGATATGTACTTATGTGAAAAATATGCCTGAAATGTACAACACACACCTATCTCTCGAAAATACGACTCCTCGCAGAAGGTATTGTGAACATCTGTGTAATACAACCTATCGTCTCAGGTTAGACGAAGAAGCAAAGAAAGGAAAAAGTTCTCATCGAAAATGTTTTCTCTGTGGCATGGTTGGCGTAAGTTTTACACTGGGCGCGCTTTTATTCAAATTAGGTATTTTGAATGATCAAAGGAGTAGAAATGTCATTGGTGAAATGTTGATGCGACGAAACGCTCAGATGCTATGGGGAGTTGGAGGGCAGTGAGGACACAGCATGGTAGATTCTCCCACTGTAGTTATTCTTAGGTATCGTGTATTTTTGACGAACTGTAAAAGAGAAGAGACGACGAGCCGTTTGAGTATAAAGTTTCAAATTGATATACAACGCAAGTAGTAACGGTGTAAGGCGACGTGTAATGAAATGATAAATTTGTTGTACATTTTGTATGTACGCAACTTCTGGACAACTTTTCAGTCGACGAAGAACTAAGCACAAGACGACCGCGAATAGTTCCCCTCAACTTGTTCAGTGGTAAACGAAAAGGAAAAAATTCTCCGCTTGGGTACTTCCCTCACGATGTATGATTCTTAAACATATCAAAGAGAGTTACACAGCAGGCTGTGTATCATAAAAGTTATTTTTTCGAAGAAATTGTCGGTCGCGGTTTATGCCCAGCCGTTCGTTACATAGGAAGGAGGCCAGCAGGCTGGAATATGAAAGTGTGTAACTTGGACGAGAGAAGAGTTTTTGGCGAAATGTAGAAGCGGCGGAGGCGAGCCGAATGGTAGAAATTTATTCGAGCAACGATAATGGTTTCGGTTTGTTTGAAAGTTGGAAAACAGAGCACCGAGCGCGTTTTAATCTCGCGTAATTTCGTTGATTACCTTTTAGCTGGAGTGCGAACGAGAATGACGGTGGATATCGGACTATACCAGTCTGAATAGCAGCTTTCAAACTGTACGTGTAAAGTGCAAGATGCAAACGTTGACCGACGAATGGCGTTTTAGAAAGCGGTCCGGCCAAAGATAAAGGGCCAGGGTGGTTAAAGACGAGTTAATATTGTTAATTAAATGCATATACGAAATGTTTCCAACACTTTGGGGGTGATTTCTTGACGTTTGCTGGATTCGTACAAGTAAATATTCGACCTTTAACCGGATCGCTTTTTATTTGATTCCGGTCGAGTAAGTGGATATTTTTTCCATGCGAAGTGAGCTTTGTAACCGGAGTAGTTTCTTAAATGCGGTGAAGAAAGGTTTGGCGGCGTCGGATGATCAAAGGTTTTTATTTTTTGCCATGTGTGGGTCTATGAGATATTAACGTTTGGTTCGACTTCAAAATAGGTCTGGTAATGTCTTGCTTTGTACTCGTTCAGTTACCTGATGTAAAGTATTTCGCAGAAGGATTTTTTTTCTATGGTGTGTTCAAAAATTGTACACAGGAGTCATAGTGTTTAACTTTGACAAACAAGGAAGAGCTGATCTGTTTGCCTCGTTTATATTTATTCGCGTATTGATGCTGCCAGTTCAGGATTCCTTGATGTCTAGTGGGGGAAAAGACAGAAAAAAACAGCAAACTGCAAATTGTGAAATTTTTAATTGAAGGATTATCTATAGTGAAAGGAAATTAGCAAAAAACTATTATTTTTGACTGGCATAACTTTTTTTTTTGCGGAAAACTGTCAAAAGTACTCGGTTACTGGTCTCATCTGAAGCTCAAAATTCTCAAAAGTTGCTCAAAAAAGTTTTGGTTGGTGTTTTTAATTTCTTGGAAAAATTCTACCGCCTCTGCCATGTTAAATGTCATTTTTTTTTAAATACTCAAAAATTGCCTCCATTTAGAGCTCAAAGTTCTCAAAAGTTGCTCAAAAAATTTCGGATGACATTTTTGAATTTTTGGCGAAATTTCATCTTTATTCCATTTTTATGGGTCATTGTCAAGTTTTGGAACATACTCAAAAATAGGGCTCAATTTGGGGCCCAAAAATGTCAAAAATTTTTTAATTCAATTTCCACTAATACTCATTTTTGTTCTATTCGTGAAATTTTAACCCATTTTGATAGGTCGCAATCCAAGTTTCAAAAATTTTTTTATAACTCATTTTTTTCACGGTGAAAATGGGTAAGATTTACACATTTTATCAATTTTGAAATTCCATTACGGCGCATTGTGCGAACCGTTTTCCTCAAATTTTGATTCATTAAATGCAGAATGAATATGGGCATACCCTTTGTTTGATTTTTTTTTTGGTTCCTGGACTACATGTCGCACACAAAGGCATTATTGTGCCAAAAATGGTCTTTGACGAAAAATTGCACTCCCCCTATTTTTGTGCAAGTGGTCCAAGGGTTGTGACATATATTTGGAGACGGGAGAGTGTCTGTTATCGCACGGTGAAAATTTTTTTTGCGCCCGGTCAGTTTGGACAAATGAGAAAAAGGGGAAATTCTATGCCCTAGCTTTCTATTGTGCAACGAAAACATACCTACAATAAGCCAACTATTTTTTTTGGGTCCCGAAAAAGCACTCCAATAATCACTTTTTGGTGGTTTTACTGCAGATTGCAAGATGATTTTTTTTTTGAAACTAGATATAGGGATTAAGGAGTAGAGTGAGGTGAGGAGAAGTGTGAATGGTGCACCCCAATTTTTTTTCGAAGTCCTTAATCATGTCTGATGTTAGTATCAGAAAGTAAAACAAATGTTTATACCTTTTAGTTTTGAAATTTAAGCAATTTCAAAAGTTCGAAGGTGAGTTTTAACGTGGATATGTTTTTTTCGCTTGGGTGGGTTGGGAGGGGGAGGGGGTCATTCTAAAATGTTTAAAATCCTATTTTGCGTCATCAAAAATCAAAAAACAAATTTTTATACTTTCGAAATTAACTTAATGTCAGAAAGTCAGAAGCTGATTTTTGAAAACAAAAATTTCTATATTTTCAAAATCGACTTATAATATATCAGAAAGTCAGAAGCTGAAAATTGATTTGATATCAGAAAGTCAGAACGACAAGAAAAATATCAGAGAGCTAAAAACCGATTTTTAAATTTTAAAAACAATTTTTTATATTTTTGAAATCAACTTAATATCAGAAGTCAGGATGAGAGGAAAAAACATGTCTATGTTACCTATCAACATTTCCTTTCAGAGGAAACGTTTCTTTTTTTCATGAAAAATTTAATTTCCTTCTTTGCAAATTAATGACTTGAAGTACATATGAAATTGCATGAAGATTTTTCAAAGTATACAATTTTTTTTAAAAAATATATTTTGAGATGTTGAATTGATCCCCTTTTGAACTTTTTAATTTTGGTGATTTTTTTCTAGCTAGAATGCATCGCAAAAAAAAATCTGAAAAAATTCTTAACATTGACCCCTTTCGTACTATATAAATTTCAAACTTTTTGGTGGCGTTAACGACGAAAAGGGGTATTTTTGAATAGAAAATTCCTTTTTTTGTATGCTCTCCCCAGGCTTTAAAATCTGAAAAAAAAAAGATGTACCATGGTAGGACTTTATTTGTGCCAAAAATAAAAAATATACCTACTGATGTCTTTTAGTTTCAAAATTGGAGAGATTTTGTGGTGTTTTGGCGAAAAAGCAGTGCAAAAAAACAGAAAATTTTCTCAAAAGTTGATCACCAATCCCCGTACACACTACACAAATTTCAGAATTTTTGTTCCATTAAGGTTTCTGGATAGGATTTTTTGACAAAAATTCGATATTGAAGGGGATGAATAGGAGTGAGGTGGGAGGTGGAAAATAAACCCGAAAATAATTTTTTGGGTTCTGTAAAAATGTCTGATGATTATTAGTTTCAAAAATCTAAGGTCGATTCACGTATCTCAACTGGGGGTACCCTTTGTGGCGAGAAAAATCGTAAATAATGCCCGGAAAAATCCAGAAAATGCAAGCATTTTCATTTTCGGATCCAGGGTTCGAGAGCAAAACGATGAGGAAGAAGTCAAAGTAATTAAAAGCTCTTCTTTAACATTCAATAAAGTACTTAACTATAGCTCACATTATTTGGTATAAACATGGTACATGAGAATGGATCCGAAAGTATTAGTCGGAACCCTCGATAATGAAACGCGATCAGAATACAACAGTGAGACGCATCGATAAAGTAGGAATGACCCTGCTAAAGTACACATATAATTCGTATCAAATTCCTTCGAATACGAAAAAAAAAACCTCGTTCAGAACGTTGCAAGGGTTAAATAAGGACGTATCGACAAAAAAAAAAAGGAAAAGAAGAAATGATCCAAGAACGGGCGAAAAAAATTCAACAGAACTGCAAATTTTTGAAGAAGTAAATGGAACGTGGGTGGGAGAAGGCGATTAAATGTAATAAAATTGAAAAGAAACGTTGCACGTTCGGTTTTTAATAAAAGAAGTATCACGTACACACGAGAGAGAAAGACACCGAGAGGGAATAGCTCGAGTGTTACATTTAGGCAATGAGAAGACAATTTTATCGTTTTGTTCAATTACGACCGACTAACTGGCGTTGTTCGCTTTTTGCGCCGTGATGTAGCAGAGTAATGCTGAACGCAACACGCGCCTCGCTCACACGCACACACCGTGGTATCGGCCGCTGATGCTGGCGAAATCGAAATTTTGTTTCAATGTAATTGAATTCCGATTACGACGATGATAATTTGACCGAGAAATGCGGACAAACAACAGATGCAGCGTAAAGCCAGCGCAAAACGTTGTAAGTATTAAACGATTTCGACGTATGGGGCCATGCAGTCTCGTACTCTCTTTAAGGGCTCCAAAGATAAATGAGAAACGCGCGTTTGTAACGTAGACGAATTTCGCCTCATTAAAAATTATACGTATTTGGACGGATGGTCGTCGAGTTCAACGTATGCAACGACGTAAATGTTTATTTATTTAAATACGCGAACGATATGATGGACTTTTTGAGGTCGGTAGTGTGTACTAGAAGGTCGTTTGTTATTTCAAGAATTCAATAAAGTTTAACACCATGTTAGCGTAGAGAATGAGGGGTCTGCATTGTATGTGTGGTGTGCTACGTATGCCGGTGCACCGTGGCTCGGCAAGTTATCAAAATGTCGCGTATTAGCGCCGGTGGTTTGCCCATGTACAGTCGAAGGAACAACATCGTAATTCACACGTGCTGACATTTGCAGCAATTAACCATAACGTGTTTGGCGCGTATGTGAAGAGTGCTCTCCATGTAAACCGTTACTGTAACGCGTAGCTGGCTAAAGTATGAGCTGCGAAATGCGTCTGTGGTATGGGTGAGAGGTGGCTGAAGGATGAAGAGAGAGGAGGAATTGGATGTTGAAAAATGTAACTAGGATTTGAAGTAGTGACGTTGACAGTAGTATGATGTGATAGTCCTTTGAGAGAAAGATTATGATTGGGCTATGCAGGAAGCTGAAGGAGGCTGATGTAGGTAAATGAGGTGGTGAAGTTTTGTAATGTTTGATGTGGATTTTTAGTTGATATGAATGTGAGTACCCGCGTGAATAGGAAGAGCTTGCAAATTCTTCAATTCGGATTGTTTTTCCTCGAGTATTTAAGGAGATTTTCTCTGAAGAAGAGAGGTATACGAACCGGAAGTGAAATTTTGGACTAAGATAAAAATTCATTGAAAATGCATCATATAACAGGGGCGTATAGTCAGGGAGAGGGGTGGGGCTCCTCTTGAGGTCAAGAATTTTTGTGAAAAATGTCTCTTTTAAGCATTGAAAAATCTCTTTGCCCTCGCTTAACAAATCATTAAAAAAAGGTATTTTTTGGACATTGAATATCCAATTTTTTCAAAGCTTTGCCCATTCGAAACTAAAGGGCAAAAAAGGGTTCTTTTTGCTCCTCCCCCTCCCCTTCCCCAAAATTTTTTATTTTTTCAAGTCTCTGTACTCATTCTGCAGCCATCCAAAAAAAAAACTTTGGTTCAGTCTCTCCCCCCTCCTTACAGACGATTTTGGCTACGCCATGCGCCACTGTCATAAAAGAATCCCATATTCAAAATTTCAGGTGCTAAAATTCATTTTTCGAATTTTGGCAAATTTTTGAAATTTCAAAATTACTTCATCGTTCTAAGTATAAAATATTGAAAGATCTAATCGGCGATTCGTGTAGTGTACCTAGGTGTGTAATTGTGTATACTCTTTTCGACCACTTGAATTGATTAAATAGTTCTCTCTAAATTTGAATCAGTTAAAATTGACTGATCAAAAAGCCAAAAGTGTGTAACTGTAGAAATCAGTGGAAATTTTACTGATTTAATCATTGAATTTTCATTTTTGAATCAGTAATTTTTTCAACTGCTGAAATGAATAAATAAAAATTTTAATTTACTGTTTGAATCGGTAATTAATCACTGATTGAATTACTAAGGGAATTAAAATTTTTACTGGTTCATTTCAGTGGTTGAAATAAGATTGCTGATTCAAAAATGAAAATTCACTACCTGAATCAGTAATTTTTCACTGATCACCAGTGGTACGCTTTTCGCCGTTTAATTAGTCAATTTTCAGTTTTTTGGCTGATTCAGATTTAGAGAGTAGTTCGGAGAATTTTCCGACCCCCTGAAAATTTTGAAATTTTCGTAGATTGCCTATACATTGGCGATCCATATTATCAATTAAAACACAATTTTCCAAAATTCGTATTTTCTGGGTCAAACCTTCGGTTTTTTTCTGGGGGGTGGATTTTAATTTTCACCTATGAAGTGGAGAACAAAGTTGTCCTTGGAAAATTCAAGAAAATCTTGAGAATTTTATAAATTAAAAAAGAATAAATTAGAGTATTCTATAACCTTTTCTCCCTATTTTCCTCTCATCATTTCCGGAAACTTTGAATATTTAATGCAGAAAAAAGTTACCCTTCAATCAATTTGTTACAGGTTTAATCCTAATGTTGAAAAATAGTCACACTTTTTCACTTCGATAAAAAAACATTCTTTATGGCATATAAACATGATCTGGAAAACCTGACAATCCGCCTGAAAACCATGGAAAAATTGGGAAAAATAATTTTGACAGAGCGAAGATTTTTGTGTCGTCGCCGGATGCATTTACGGATTTAGTGATTTTTCTCAAGAGACCAAATTGTATTTTGAAATTAGATTACTGATTATGATGAGTGAAAAAAACTGAGGTGTGACTTGCAAAAAATTGAATTTTTTCTCATGAGGTTTTAGAGCATCACAAGAAACTCACACCGTCAAAATTTTAGCTCCTGAAGTTGATAAGGGGGGAAGGGTAGTTATGAGAATTTGAATTTCGAAAAATCGTCCAATACACTGAAAAATTACAAAAATCTAAATACTTCGTTCACATTCAGGGGATGAATTTCATATCTCCTCGGGTATCTCTCTTTTTAATTGGAAAATTTATAAAAAATTCCATAAATTTCCCATTTTTCTTTTCCCTGTTAGCGGTACGAGGTCACATTTTGATAGCATCATAAATCGAAAAATTCCCCCCCCCCCCTCCAATCATAATAGCAAATTACACTTTTATTCAAAGAAAGAAAGTGAAAGTATTCTCATGTTCCAAGGTCTCCAGTATAAGCCTACTGATTTCTATTTGCAATGAAAAAATATATGTATTATAGGTACTTCAATTTGCTTTTGAATTTTTTCTCAAAGCCGGACTGATTCGCGTTGAGAAGGAGGACAATGTCATTAAAAATGAAAAATTTGGGTTTGAGCTGAAATTTTTTCGAAAATTATGATTTTTTTGGAGGAATTTTCGTTTTGAATTGGCTAAAATGGAGAAATTGTACCTATACTTTGAATTGATTTTTAGGAAAATTCAACTTCATTTGAAAATTTTACAATTCTGTTCCTTAAATGAGCCAAAATTTTGGTTCATCTCGGATTTTTTCTAATCTGTAATGATACCTATAAAATTTTAGTATAATTACATCATCCATCGACTTACTTTTTCAATTAATTTATAATCCTGGAAAGTGATCGCCGTATGAATACGCAATGCAAGTATACGTAATCTGGTGAAAAATCAACGATTTTTTGACGACTGTTGCATCGATATTCCTAATAACGAAACTATATTCGAAGTTCCATAAATGCAATACCGATTGTCACAGATCTCCACGTACACAATTTTAATCTAAAACAGACATTAAAAAATTCATATAAAATAGCTACCTAGTTACCAAACAAACTAGTATAAGAGGAAAACGTGAAACGATGAAATTATGTATTTAAAATTCTGTAACACAGCTAAATAAATAACGATAATTCTGCTAAAACGAGCTAATGTTAAGTTTACCTAACAGACGTTAATTTTGAAATGAAAAAAAAAATAAACTCGACGATTTGTCGATGAATAACGCGACACCGATGAGAGAAACGAGGAAAGAGAAAATTTTTTCACGCGTTTGGGAAAATCGAACGAGAACACCGTCGAGTATTGTAGGTGTACCTATTATATGTTTTTTTTTTAATCGAGTATACCCGAGCACGATTCAGATAGACTCGATTAAACGGCGCTACTTCTGGGTTGGTAGGGCTTTTTCCGATGAAATTTTTTTCTTATTGCCGATTTAAATTTTACAGTTCAATTGCGAGCTCGAGTATATAATAGCTGGGTCATTAATCCTTCGTGCATTCGAAAGTGTATAGTACGAGTACCCCTGGTATTATAATGCGACGAAAGAGGGCGAGTGAGAGAAATACCTAGAGCGCAGATGAGAGGAAAAAAAGTTGGCGGAATTGTGTTATATTTTATAACATTCCATTTATTGTGTTATTTTGTGTTAAAGAGCAGGGTAAGAGTAGAAATATGACTAAAGCCGCCGAACTTTATATAACCACATTATTCCATAACGTAAATAGTATACGTCCCGCTGACTTCTCCCAGCCTGACGCTCCGGGACGGATGCGGTGCGGTACACCAGTGTGTATTATCGTACCGAAGTGTATAACGAAACGTAGGCTATATCTCAGATAAAAGCAATTGTTCGTTAATGAACTAATTATTTGCATTCGTCTGTTTTTGACGCGTATCATTTTATATGCTAAATGGACAAGTTGATGAAGAGCAACGCCAGTTCGGCGTATAGAGTTGGCCGAGGAGGCGCTTTTCTCCTATATTATATACATTGTATCCCGCCGAACAGTAGAGTAATTTGCCATATCCTCCCTGGTACGCCACCCCACCCCTTTTTACTCTTCCACCATATTCGTATCCATTAGATTCCGTTTTTAGCGTTTCATAAAGTAATTTTGTGTATACGGGTGGTGCGAATGCGAAAGCTGGTTTTGTACCGAAGCTATTATAAATCTCAGCAATCATCGGTTTCTCATCGGTATTAATAATTAATTACCGTTACGGCGCCTGCCTTCGTGTACCTATGTTACCGAAACGGTGCCCGGATTGGCACTGAAACGGATGTTGCAGGATTTGCAGGAGGTGAGGTGGATTGATTGACAATAGGAAAACGTAGAGGGAAACGTCTAGGTTTATTACTGTAAATAATGTCGTCGGTGATTGGAGAGAGAATGCTGCTTGTTTTTCAAAAAATCTTTTTGCTAAGAATAATCTATTTTTTGGTGAGTGTTTGCAGTGAGAGTCTATCTATTATTTTGAAGGAAACATGCAAACGGAAGGTGAACAAATGTCACAGAATTTGGAATGTTCCGCTATCATAATCTTGTCTAGTTTTACGTGATTTTTTGATATTTTGGGAGAAGAATCATTGGAAACAAAATTTGAGTTAGATTTCCAAAAATTCTTACGTTTAGTTTTCCATTCAAAATGAACCACTCTTTCGAATTTTGTCAAAATTCATTCTATTTTTTCTCGCTCCACTTCACTGAATAAGTGAATATGATAGAGCATTTACTGTTTTAGGCATTTTTTGGAATTTTGTGGTGGTAACCCTGCTTTTCTATTGTTTCATTCATCTCTCCGAGGGAAAACATTGAAATCACAAATTCTAATTTCGTATTAATTCGTGTTTCTAGATTTTTTTTTTTGTTGTTGATCACACCGGTCGACACGATTTCTGTTTCTGGGTCCTCATTGTGAAATTTGGGTTACTTTTATGTAACTAATGAATGAAAAAATATTTTCTTTGACCAAAGTTTGCTTGTCTCTCCCAAAAATCTACCCTTCACAGCGAAAAACCAACTTCCGCCCAAATGCTCGAAATGGAATGATGAAAAAATTATTCCACAGTGCTTGAAGAGAGGATTCCGAAAATGTTTGAGTTTTTGCATTTTGGGTGATTTTCGAAAAAGTTACCAGAATGTTTGTGCGCGAGGTCTCCCCCATAAATCCACCCTTCACAGCAAAAAACCAACTTCCACCCAAATGCTAGAAATGGGATGGTAAAAAAACCATTCGTTTGTTCATGACGAGAGGATTCCAAAAATGCATTAGTTTTTGCATTTTGAGCAATTTTTGGCCGAGTTACGGACCTTTTCCTTCATCAAATATCCGGGCAGCAAAAAAGCTATCTCCCGTCCAAATGCTCGAAATGGGATGGTAAAAAAACCATTCGTTTGTTCGTGACGAGAGGATTTCAAAAAAGTATTAGTTTTTGTGGTTTGAGCAATTTTTGGCCGAGTTACGGGCATTTTCCTGCGGCGCCGACCATCCATCAATCAGCCGCGCCGGAAAAAAAGTCAACTTTCGTTCTAATGCTCCAAAACTTTTCGTAAAAAAACCATTCGATTCGTCTCAACGAGAGGATTCCAAAAATGTTTTAGTTTTTGCATTTTGGGTGATTTTCGAAAAAGTTGCCTGAGTTTTTCCGCGCGAGGTTTCTCCCATTTTTCAAGGGCAATAAGCCTGAGAATTTGAAAAAAATTTTTGGATTAATCTTATAGAAAATTTCACGGCGAATCCCATGCCGCAAACCGCAGACCTCCATCTCGTTTAGAAAAAAAGTTACAGCTCATTCTTTCCAAAATTTTGTGAAAAAATCGCATTTCATTTTATCGTGAGAAAGACACAAAAATGTGATTTTTTCACAGAATTTTGGAAAGAATGAGCTGTAACTTTTTTTCTAAAAAAGATAGAGGTACGCGGTTTGCGGCATTCGATTCGCCGTGAAATTTTCTACAACTCTCATCATGGTCATTATGGCCTTAACGCCCTTATTTTTCTCTCAAATTTCACTTTTTTGCGAAAATACCCCCAAAAATACGATTTTTTCACAATATTTTGGAAAGAATGAGCTGTAACTTTTTTTCTAAACGAGAGGGTTGCGGCATTTGATTCGCCGTAAAATTTTCCATAACATTAGTCCAAAAAAAATTTTCAACTTTTTGTAATGCTCGGGCTTATTGTCCTCGAAAGATCAGTTTTTTGCCTCCCCTCCCCCCAAGCAAACTTTGGAAGCCAGGATTGAGCAAGGTGATATATTTTGATGTCTAGAAACAGAATTTTGGCATGAGAACCCAGAAACAGAATTTTTTTATTTTTTGTCGACCTGTATTATTGAAGCTTAGAAAAATGTTTAGAAGGTTCATAAATGTTAGTTACTGAGTTATTCTTGAAAATACTGAATGTTTTCCCTCTGTGAGATGTGATAAGACTAATAACAGCTTTATGTGACTTGCTGACGTCATATCACGTCAGAAGTAAATGCCTTCAGAAAATGAGAAAAAATAGAAAAGGACCCATTTTAAAATGCGAGGAAAAAAATTAAAAAATAAAGAAGGGCTACTTTGGACTTGGACAGTTTTGCAAATTTTTATTCTCAATTTTTTTGTAATAAATTTTCTGAAATATGATCATCACCAGCCTCTTTCTCCATCAAATGAGCTGTTCAGTGTTCATACCATAGAGTATGATACAGAAGTCTTCCTTCTAAATTTGAATCAGTTAAAATTCACTGACTAATAAGACAAAAGTGTACAACTGAAGAAATCAGTGAAAATTTTACCGATTTAGTCACAGAATTTTCATTTTTGAATCGGTAAAAATTTTAATTTACTGATTGAATTAGTAATTATTCACTGATTGAATAGGTAAATTAAAATTTTTACTGATTCAAAAATGAAAATTTACTAATTGAATCAATAATTTTTCACTGATTGACAGTCAAATTACACTGTTAACATTTGCACACTTTTCGCTGTTTAATCAATGAATTTTCAGTTTTTTTTGACTGATTCAGATTTAAAGAGTTGTCCACAAAAAACACTTCATGATATCTCAAAACTGTAGGACGCTGATCAACTGAGGAATCAGTGGAATTTGACTGATTATCAGTGACTTGATTTTTTCTATTTTCATCAGTCAAGTTAGGCATTTTTGACTGATTCAAATTATGATAGTACATTACACCTGTTTATATCAAAAAAATGATCAACCACACAATGATGTGATTAATTTTTTTCTCACCAAAAAAATGTGAGAACTGAGCCCTTTTTTCGATTCGGGAAGTGGGTCCTAATCCTTAGATCCGAAATTGTTGTGAGTCGTATACATAGCTGTAATTTCGGTGTGTTGGAGAATTTTCAAACTGTCGTTTTTCTAAGAAACGACAGGAAACGACGGGTCCGTCATACCTAAAAATGATCATTTTTAGTCGTTTTCTCAGAATAAAAAAGATTTGAGTCCTAGCTGTAATTTCAGTGTGTTGGAAAATTTTCAAACTTTCGTTTTTTTTTTTTAGGAAACGACAGCAAACGTCGGGTCCCTCATTCCAGAATTTTATTACGAGTAGTTACAATGATGTCACGATAACCCTTCATTTCGTTTTTTTCTCTGTTTTAAAAAACCCTCGATGAACTCTTTTCAGATAATCAGTCACAGTTCTCGTTCTTGAGAAAGAAATCGATTCAATTAAATTACACAACATACACACGGAAAATCCTAACCACACGATTCTTTCACCACGTACTTACGCGTAGGTTTTCCACACTGGGATTTTCCTAAATTGAAGATAAAGCGAGATGAAAAATCGAGAACCACAGCTCGAGATTCTGTCGTCGCTGCTGAGAACGTTGCGCATCTGAACTGATTTTATATGTAGCATGTTACTAATTTACCGCGATCAAAATATCAATTACTGTGGCGAAAGCGTAGGTTATCTGAGCGGTGTATGTCTATTTTTTTCTCGCTTTTTTTCCTTCGCTCTGGGTAAAGAAGGGCGGATTACAAGGGTGTCTCGTAATTGGAGTGCGGATCCGCACTTTGCCTCGTTCGGGTTATTTTTTCGTCAAATTTATCGCCACGTTGGAGAAAGGGGAGGCGTTTTTTTTTTCTCAAGATGTCCTCGGTGTTGTAATATCGTTTAAAACATATTTTCACAAGCGTCAAAACGTTTTCATTTCCGTTTCGGCAATTTTTTTTTTTCGTCTCTTATATCGTGTCGAGGCTTGGTTTTATGTCGCGATAGATGTTCTTTTTCTTCGTTTGCTCGTTTATTCGCGTGAACATCTCGACGACGGTTTCTAGTAGAGTGGAATTGATGTGATGGATGATATAAAATTCAAATTATTCGATCGGAGGCGGCGAAGTAGTCGGTGAAGGGAAATTTTAGGGTGGTTTTTTGATGAAGTTTTCCCTTCTGATTTTTTTTTTCATAAAGGAGTAAAATCATTGTGTAGGAGGTCAACGTCGAGAAAATTGAATGAGAAGGAATCAAAATGAATTTTGTTTGTTTTTTTTTTCTCGAGTGTAAAAATATAGGCCAGAAGTTATTTTGACATTTGAATGACTTTCGAGTTATATTTTATGATGAAGAGAAGTGTAAAAACTAAAAGTGAACCCTTATTCATTTCATATTGATTTTCATTTCTCGTACAAATATTGGAGAATTTCTTCTAAAATAGACTAGGAAACTGCATAAGGTACCAAAAAAGAGAGAAACTCGACGAGAGAAAATTTAAGAAAATATAATACTTTTACGCTCACACCAACTGCAGAAACAATCTTCATTATTTAATCGAAGGAATTATTTTATTCGTGAAGTCGAGTTCATTCTAAGAATGTAGTTAACATATAAATTTCAGACTGTACTGCAATCCACGCGAACTTCCACGATACTCTTATACCCGCGTTAAAATATTCGACTTTGCGAAAAGGATATTTTACCGGAGCCTCGTATACGCTGCGTTGTTAATTAAAAAGGAACTTTCGTTTTCTTTCGTCGGAATTTTTAATGATTTTACAAATTGTGACGAACTTTAACGATATGATCAAAAATGAATTCCGAAAAAGAAAGAATATTATTTCTAATGGGATGAGTAGCATTTCAAAGTAGGTATAATTCTAATAATAGAGTTTTGCTTGAAAGTAAGTATTCAATTTAAGAAAATTGAACCTTCTTCCCATTCTACCGCATAATTATCCAGAGTTTCTATTCATTCGTAACTCTAGCTCAATTTCAAATTCAATGAACTTAATTAGAATGTTCAAACGACATCACTCTCAACCCAGACTAGAAAGCTATTCAACTGGTGGGAAATTAAAAATTGGAACCCTAAAAAATTGTTGAATTGACGCACTTGAAATTTGAAAATTCCGAATTCTGTTTTGTGAATTAAGCCTTCATTCTTGAGATCACACATTTCTCCAAATATTAGCCTGAAAATTTTAGAATGGAAAAATTTCAAGTCTCGGCAAAATTTTGAATCGTATAAAGCATAAATTTTCCATTAGTACACATTTTGCTTCGTACGATTTTCCCACGAGTGATGATAAATTCAAATTTTAAAACGATTAATTTTCAGAGAAATTACCAAAATGAAAAAACTTGTATTATTGTTTTTAGTCGAGTATGTATTTTTGTCTCGCCCTTCCATGTCACACTGGATTTTTTACACGTATTTCACTTAGTGAAATTTACTAAAATTATATTTTTTTGAAAAATTATTGTCGTACCAATTTTTTATGGTTCCAGATTTGCTCAGTGAGTTGACTGCGTTCATTTCAAGTTGAATAAAACACTTTGTCGATATGGTTGCATATCTTGAATAATAAGGGGCAAGTCAACAGCGCTGTTGTGTTAATTTTTCGATAATTTTAGATAATTGAAAATTGATATCTTGAATATAACATTGAAAAGAAATTAGAAGTAGGTACATAATTATAGAGAATTTACTGAATTTATTTATTTTTTTTTCAGTAATTTTTAACCAAAAGAAAAAACATGATTTACCCACTTTGAGAGAAAGATGTATTCTTATTTTAAACTTCAAAAGCTCCTTTAAATATCAAGATAGGTGAAATTAATGTATCTCATTTTTTGATTACAATTTTAATTTCCTACAAAGTGTACTTCTCGAATTAATCAATTTGTGTTATTAATTTTTTTTCCATGAATCCAAAACTGCATGAAAATTTGTACAAGCGTACAGTAAAAATCATCAAATATGGTACCTACTTGCCGGGATGTAATTCTCAAAGGGTTAAAATTTGAAAAGCCCCAGCGTTCAGTCAATCCCGTCCCTTTTTTTGGCAAACAAGTTACCATTCAAATTTAGCGAATTTCACCTAGTGTGACTCAGAAATCGATTTGGCAGGTCTAAAATAGGGTGTATATCTAATCTCGGCTTTTTTCGTATATCACATCAAATTTTCGTGATTGATAGGACGATGAGGTAATTTTGGAATATCAAAAATTCGCCAAAGTTCGAGAAATGCACTTTGGACCTTGAAATTTTGGGAGTGGAATTTTTATATGATGTACTTTCAATTTATGACCATTTTGTCTCAAAATTATGCTTTGAGTTGGGATACCTTGCTTGTTACTACAAAAAAGTAGTAAAAAAATCACGTTTTTTTGTTTTGATTTTTTTTGACCATGTTGCACCCAATTTCAGAATCTAAAAAAATATATGTGATGTCTCGACCACTTGGCAGAACTAATGAAAAAAAATTCCTTCCGCGTATCCCCTCAAATTTTTTTCATCATTTTTTGGAAATTTCACTTTCTTAATTTGAATCAGTCAAAAATGACTGATTAAAATCGACAAAATCAAGTCACCGTAGGAATCAGTAAAAAAAAATTACGATTCAATCAGTGAATTTTCACTGCTGAATCAGTAAAAATAAAATTTCACTGATTCAATCATTAATTAATTACTGATTCAATTATGAAAATTCACTGATTTGAATCAGTAAATTTTTACTGATTTCAATCAGTCAATTAATTTTCACTGATTCAACAATCGAAATTTACTATTTGAATTAGTAGGTATTTTTTCACAGATTGGCAGTAAAATGACGCTGATTAACGGGAATCAGTAGAATTTGACTAATTATCAGTGACTTGATTCAATTTAAGCATTTTGACTGATTCAAATTAAGAGAGCAATGTGAAAAAAATTTTAAATGTGAACCAAAAATTTTCAAAAAATTCTCATTCGTACTACCCAGCAAGATGCATAAACTTTGAAAATTTCAAAAAATTTTATCCACCCCTTCCAGAGATATCACGTGTTGAAATTTCAACATTGAAAGTGCGATAATTCTGAAAGGGGTGGGGTAGGGGGGGCCAAAATTTTTTGGGAACGTTTTTAGACCATAAGTAACATTTTGGGTCCATTTCGACCAATTTTGGGTCAAGGGCCGTTTTTGACCCTTATTAAGAAAGACTTTTTCAGCATTTTTACTCCAATTTTTGCAAAAAAATTTAGCCTTCCATTTGCTCAGGCTCGAAAATACCACACATTTATAATATGACTAGTGCTTGATAAAATTTTTCATAAATGACATTTTTTTCGCAAAACCACTTCCTTTCAGTGTTTGGGTCGATACTTGACTGAGGACCATAAATATGAGCGAAAAGAGAAGGGATACTTTTTTAAATACGTGGAAACTTTTATTCTACCTATAGCTTTTAATGCAATGAATCGGCTCCAGATGGAAACTGCGATTATAAAAAAATTTGAGTGAAATCAAAAGACCAGATTTTGTTTTGGTTCAAGTTGATATGGAATGGGTCATGAATGAAAAATTTTATGAATTTTGAACTTTTTTAACCTAGAGAAAACTTTTACTCTTGACTAATTCTTTGATTGATCAAAATTTTCATTTCGGCAGAAAAGTCGAAAAACTGGGTTTAAAGGTGGTTATTACCCTCTTTCAAGGGTTGCTAGATATATGGAGGGCTGAAATTTTATATTAATGTAGGATTCAACTCTCAAGAATTTTTTTAGGTTGGAACTTACCCATAAAATGACTGACGTGAAAAGCCGGAATCTCTAAACTAGATAATGAAGTCATTAGCCAACTCGCATTATATGATTATACTGAATCATCGAGTGCTTCATTTAGCTCGACGATTATACCAAAAAAAAAATGATGAATTTTCATTATTTCGGCCCCCCTTTCGTTTCCATTTCTCGTATTTGTTTCGTCGGAAAATGCTGTTATACAGCTGCGGCTAGATTTGAAGATTACTTAAAGCCAGACCACCGTGTTTAATCATCATCTTAAAAACTACTTACTAAATGTTTCAAATGCCATAGCAACGTGTAAAGTTCAAATGACAGAGGACAGACGAAGTAGGGAGGCAAACGGGAAATGAAACGGAAAAAGCACAAGCACACCACATACCGAATCGTCAAGAAGACATTGAACAGTAGTGCCACTTACCCTGTCGTAGAATAAATGGCGAAACCGTATCGAATTAGACGAGTCGCCAAGCTGGAGAAAAGCTAGCCACCTTTAAAGGCATTTCTACCTAGTATACTCCAGTTAACGTATAATACATCGAATTAAGAGAAAAAATTACAACGATATAAATACAAATTGCGTCATGTACCCTGAAGAACTGAAGGCCAAAAAGGAAACAGCCGAGATACTCGAGCCGACGACGAAAAGAAAATAGATAAAAATACAATTAAGCGAGAAGTACGTAGCAAAAAAAAAAAGAGAAAGTTGTGTTGGTCATAGGGGTTCACGTAGCAGACTCGTCGTCATCCTGAAACCGAAATATTTTCTAAAGCTTTTTCGGCGCGAGTTTCGGATCTCAGTATCGTTGTCCATCGGCCAAAGGAAAGAGAAAGCGTAATCTTGTTATCCGTATAAATAGGACGACCGAAAAGTATTCATTGATGAAACGGCGCTTCTCGTACGAGGGGATGGACGGGGATGGTTTAATCCTTTCTCGCATGGCTGTCTAGCTGTGTGAGATCAAGCTATACATATAATAGAATTTGTACACGCTTGTTAGAGCGCTAATTAAGAAGGATGTCCAACTTTTATTCGCCGTTAATGGGTTGATGGTAATGGAATGCAACGTTGATACGAGTTTTAATATGTTAACTTCATAATATGTTCGATATAAATACAGAAACACACGTTCGTAGGTATTAGAGCCCTGTACGTGCGGACTTGTTACACGTGCGTGGAAAAAACACACATTTCGGCCTACGACGGATACGCGATATCGTATTAAATTGTCGTTTTCAATTTGCACTCGAGTAAACGTGAGTTTTCGGCGGGTAGAAAAAGTTACCGTGTAGTTGGCGCGAATAAGAGAGTCGCAAGTCGACGAGCATCGCCCTCGTTTATAATTTTCTTCGAATTCTATCGTGGAAAACATTCGAATCAGGAGGAACTCTCGGAAAAGGGGAAAAGGCGGACTTATTTTTTTATTCATTATACGTTAATCGGTTCTGTATTCTTTTTCTTCTTCTCGATCAATTAAAACGGTTTTGAAATCACAAATTAAACTAAATACACGAGCCGTCGCCGCGCCGAGGCTAATTAAATCTGAAAATGTTAACTTTACGAAAGAAAGTTTGAATTTTTCCGGCAAGTTTTTTTTCCTCATCTCGCTGCTTTAGTCCCTTTGCTCGCTTCGTCTCGATGAGTTCGGTTGTTGGCACTAGAGGCGAGACATTCGTTAAAATTATTTTAAAACTGGAATATCGGATCGGAGGGGCTGGGAGAAAATAAATAAACGACCTTAATAATCACTACGTATTTTTTTCCTATTCCGCGTCTTCTCGTTCTTCTTCTTCGTCGCAACGAATTTTCTTAATTAGTTAATGTTACCGGTAACAAAGCGTGGTAATTTGGGGGAAAAAAGCTCGACTTGGTAATTTAAGGGACGTTCGAAGAAGAAAATTAATTGAGATACGTAGCATAGTCGAATTACGATACCGAAGTATGAGGTGGCAGCGACCAAGGTGGCTCGAATTAATCGAAGTGTTTTGGCGTATTTAGGTTGATAAACCGACCGAATCGAAAATCAAATGTGAATTTTCCTAAAATTTAATGTTTTTGGATAGCCTGTAAAAAGTTTAATGATAGAGATTATCATTTTATATTATTTGATAACGTGGAAAAAGACTCGTTAAATTTGATTCTATTTTCTTTGATCGATCTTATATTCACGAGGGAGAAGCTAGAATTTTTTTCCCATTAGAACTGAATTAACATAAATTTAATTTAAAATGAACAAGTTCCATTTTCGATTGCTATGAGAAAAGGACGTAATTGCATTTTATGTTTTTTTTGGTTGTAATTTATATTGGCAGTCATCGTATTCGATTGAATAAGTGTAAAAATAAATTTTCAACGTCAATGGGTTTTCTCATTCGGAAAAATTTTCTCTACGGTGGCGTCGCAACGTCCATTCTTATGAACTGATGATTAGTCTGCAGTAAAGGGGTCTGGAAAATTACACGAGTGGAAATTTTTTTTCAAATGTGAAAATGTCTATACCATGTTTCGAGCTGGAAAAAATTTAATATTCATCGTACTTCGACCTGGAATTCGTTTTCATTTAAAAGCATACGCAAATAGACGAGAATACCAACTCTCGGGAATGCTTGTATAAGCCATTTTCTGTGGCTGCTATGTAGTTTTGTGCGTTTCGGTTGTTTATATTTTCGATTTCTCCTTCGGTTGACCTTTTGGTGTAAAGTTCATAAAGTCTCGGTTGTGTGGGGGGTTCTTCGTCGATAAGTTTTTCTTTAAAGAAGCAGGCTATTGAATAGGGCAATACTGAAGGTGAAGGTGCCTACGTAAATTCGGTATAGGGCGATTTACTCTAAAACGTTTGAAATAGGGAGTGCATCGGGATAGAAAAATAGATCAGGGAAAGTCTGGCGTATGATGAATTGAAAAAAATAACAATTTCGTAATCCTCTTTTGCAACTTTCCCCCCTGAAATTTTGGAATTAGGTGGGAATTTTGTAATAATTTGGTATTTTAGATCGCCACGTGTTCGAACCTTCGAACATAAATCAGACTGCGTGGTAATCGAAATTTCTCCTGGTTCGAGTAATTAACGAATAGGTCGCTTTTTTGGAAACTTTTCGGTATTAGTAGAAAATTTTACTCCCCGGAGTATTCGAATGTGATCGAAAATTTCATCGAAATTTATGAGGTCGTTTACTCGTTTCTCTTCGAATTCTGCGGAGTATCTCTTGCATGTGCGAGTTGAAGTTGACTTCGAAGTGTATCGATTAAATTTTTTCCCGGTGTATGGAATGAATAGAGATAAAATTATAACGTAATAGTTGCGTATTTTTAGATTGATGCGGGTTTCAAATCATTTGCGAAAACTTTGGAAATTCAGTTTGGTTCATTCTGGGAAAACTCTTGAGAAAAGTAAATTTTTACAAATGCTCTCGAAATGTTAAGGAATAATATTTTTAGAAGGAGAGACGGGGAGAGGTGTCATTGTTTCCTGATACTCGTAAAAGTGGATTTTTTAGTGGTTTGAAGAATGTATAATTTTTCGACCAATTATTTTTTCAAATAGGTAGTCAATTGGTTGGATTGAATGAGGAGCATAAAGGGTAGTTTTCTCTTCAGTAATCAATAATGACAAAATTGCATTTTTAGCTGAAAAATTTTGAAAAAAATTTTGCTGGAAATATGTACCTATGTTTGATCTTTGGTGAAATGAGCTAAAAATGTTGAGTCATCAAGATTTTTGAAAATTTCTTGCAGTGATGCTACCAACTGGAATTTTATGAAATTTCGTTGATCAGGATGCAGTTGGCAACTCTGGCATGATTTTTTTTTTATTATTCTATATGCCCAAAAAAAATTTGCTCACTATTTTAAGATGAAAAAAATTTTCAAATTCGGGACTTCCAACTTTTCATCTTTTTTTAGAAAGCAAAAAGTAGATAATATTCAGGTTAATGATGCGGAAAGGTATCTCGAATTGTACTGTTTTGAAGTAAAAAGGGAGTATGGGGGTCAACTGGGGTTTTTAGAAGGCACCACTGCCCAGAAGTGGCAAAACTCCGGGATTTTCAAAAATGATCTCATTTTGAAGCTTCTACTCGTAGCATCGCCTGCCTTTGAATTGGAGGGCTAAAAAAAAAATCGGATGTCTCCCTTTTAGAGTAAATTGGTCAAATTTTTTTTACTGAAATTCAGGATTTTCATTTCGATCAATCGGTGGCGGTGAGGAAGTGTGGGTAAGTCATCTATATACACAGATTTTAAATTGTAACTTTTCTAGTTGAAAAAACAGGTTTTGAATTATTGTACAACTGATGATTTGAAAATTTTGATATCTCGTTTCCTCCTTTGCCTAGTAAACTGTTTCAATAACAATTTTTGAGAAAATCTGAACCATTCAAATTCATGATTTTTCCGTGAAAAATTCATTCAGAAAAATCGATGAAGTTATGAAAATCTTACAAATTCTTGTGTAATTTTTGATTTGTATCAATTGATTGATCTATAAACTCAGGATAATTTTGTCCGAAAATATGAAAAATTTACTGAATTTTGATGATTTACGATGAACCTTTTCAATTTTTTTCAGTTTTTTGAGCACATGCTCTCAGATACACTTCCTGAAGTTACTTGATAACTGTGAAAGTTTTCAAATCAATTTCAATGGGTTAAATAAAAATTGATTTTGTAGGACTTTGGGTGACCTTTCAGGGGAAAAAATCTAATTTTTTTCGAAGTCAGTATTTTGACATTTTACATGTCTTTGGACTGCCTTGTTTTTCGAATTTTATGAAACACTGAGCGAAAAGCTGCAAGTGGAAGATAAGGCATGCGTTGATCTTTTTTTAAGACAAAATGGGTATCAAAAATCAAAATCTGTGATGACATTTAAAATATTTATTTTTTGATTTAGTCAGCAATTTTTTAACCAGCCAAGTCGACAATTTTCTCCAGTTCGAATGTTTGCAGATTTTATTCATATTTATTTTTTTAATATTTTCTGAAAATAACCTAATTACTCAATCAAGAAAATTTATTTTGAGAAAATTTCCGCAATTATTACACCCCAAGCAAAATTAATTCAAAATTTTGATAATCGATTCATCCCACAGGAAAAATCAGGTGTGCAAAAATCAAAATTCATTTTTTTCCCTTCAAGCTTACCCGTAGGTATTTTACAAAATATTCGTTAAAATGCATCGAAATCTATCGTCGCGTCGTACCGAATCGTAGTTGTCACTGGTACGGTATGGCAGCAGGAAACAATACAGAGCAGACCGGTACACCGTACGTACCTACAGTACGTACTTATTTGGGGAAAAGCTAAAATTTAGTGCATTATTAGTAACTCGTCGGTAGTGTTCAGATATACTGTACGTAGAGGAGTCCCAGTTGTTATGTATCTTATTTCCCGTTATAAAATGAAGATAATTCGAGTTCCGTGTTAAAAGGGTAAGAGCACTCGCTATAGAACATCTTCCGGTGCCTGTTAAGCTACTACTAATGATTATATAGTTTTACGCGGAGCGGTACGGTACCAGAAATAGAGTACGAGATGGGGCGCCGAGACGTACTACGAGGTGGCGGGCGCGTTTCACCAAACAATCGAATCATAGGGAAGAGACTGCTTAAAATTGTATATGTAGGTACGTCGGTACTTGAATATACCGTCGTATACTATGGGACTACGTCTGCGAAGCAGATAAGGTGAAAAATTCATAAAGGATTAGAGAATTACCGCGGAAAGCTGCAGTATGTATTCGCCATATAAGAAGCTTTTTATTTACTTTATTATTTCGCCATCGAATATCAGAAATAAGGCTGAATTTGAGATGAAGATTTTCTTTTTTCGAGGATTTTCTGGAACTATGGAGAAGCCAGAAGTTCCCAGAGGGTAGTCTGAGAGTACGTGGAGTATGGAATGCTGCTGATTAGAGAATGAAATCTTTTTGGTATTTTGGATGCCTTACTTTCTGAATTAGTTCACTTTGATCTAAAAATAGGATTCATATGATTCTGGTCTGCTACATCAATTGAGGGGGCGTTCTTTTTTTTTTTAGGATTAAATGTGAGATAATTGAAGAAACTAAGAAAAGAAGTCAAATGGTAAAAAATATAACAGGATAAGGTACCAGAATTGAATTTTGATAAAACTTTCATCAAAAGGTCAGTTATTATGAGAAAAAATTGTGAAAAAAATTTTGGACCCCTTAGCACAAGTATTTTTTGATGGAGGGGGTTAGAATGTAATTTTTTCGTTATTCACCGAATGTAAATAAAAATGTTGTTTTTTATTATTGATTCTGAAATAGGTTGTCTAACGGATAAGCTAGGTCAAGGTGATCCAAGATAAGTCAAGCTTTCAGCCAAGAGGTCATGCTATAGTCATGCAAAGTCATTTTTTTTTTTTTAAAATCGGAAGTCATGATTTTTTTCGAATACTTATTTCGACGCACAGTGGACCGAATAGGTCAAAGTTTCTTGGACCACTCTGGACCAAAAAATCAATCGCATAAAATTGTGTATTGAAGTGTTGGTGAAACAATGCCCATTTGTTTTTGTGCTGGAAAGGTGTGTTTTTCAGTTATTCAACAATTTAGCTGTTACAAAAAGCCAACTCAACATATCGATTTTTTCCAATATTTCAAAAATCTGATGTTAGTTCCTCCCCTGAAGGATTGAGAGACAAAAAATCCTCAAATTCGAAATTTTCGATTTCAAAACCCCAGAATTTCAAACCTAGTTATTTCGCATTTTTTTCAATTTTTCTCATTTCTCATGCTACTACCCTCCTTGAGGACTGAAAGAAAAATTGACCCTAAATTCGAAATCCTCGACCGAAAAAACCTTGAATTTCACAGCCATGTTAATTTTTTCTAAACTGGATGTCAGTACCATCCTCTTTGAAAATTGAGAGAAACATTTTTGAAAATTTTGAATTCAGTATGTAAAGATAGTATGGTACATAGTAGGTATATGAAATTTTTCCTGTTCTTGGGATCTTTCTATGAGAATGAAACTTGGTGCACAGGTATTTTGCCCATTCGGTTCATTGTGCGACGTTCAAACGTGAAAATTGCCATTTTTGCTTTTCCAAAGTGATTTTCCGTAATTTTTTTTCGCCAAACATCTCTACTTTTTGAAAATTTCCATGAAAAGTTGTATCGTTTTTTTGTATTGTTTGAAGTTTTTCTCAACAGTTTAAACTTAGGAGCTCATTGTGCCTTTTTTCAAAAATTGTATTTGTTGGAAGTTTTTTTTTTTGGTAAAAATTGATTTTTTAGTGCGGAGGGAATGACCGAAATGATTTTGGAGGCATATTACTTCAAAATTTCCAAAAAAATGACTTTAGTGATTTTTAGAAATGAAAAGGTGGCCACAAAAGTGATTTCATTAACGAATAACGAAAAAGTGGCCATTTTTTCTTGAATTTTAATGGTATTTCTCGAGAATCGAAACAAAAAGCCCTCCACCATTCCCAATTTCACCAATTTTTCAGAGTTTTTGGACGAAAAATGTTTTAGATTTTTCAGCCCTTTGTTTTAATTTTTTTGTATAAAAGTGACTAAAAGTGACTAATTCAAAAATTGGTGGTGGGGTCCAAACTCATTTTTTTGGACCTCTTCCATGCTTATTGTGCTGTACCTACCCTTATCAAATATTCTTGACGAAAGATCTGAAATAAAAGTTTTAGATTTTGATTTTTTCAAATGAACTTTGTGCACGAAAATGTGCTTACTACCTGATTTGTTTCCTTCATTTTTAAAATCTTACCCTACCTTGTGAAATTTGGGAGAAAAAAACCTATTTTTTGTCTGAAATTGATTTAGAAGGCTGAAATTTTAGGAATCTTATTTTTAGAAACAATGAATTATTTTTAGAGAGCAAAACCTCTGATATTAGGAAAAAAAAAAATGCAAGATGTAAAATGCATTCTGATTCGAGAATTTCTCAAAACGCAACCAATGCAATAATTGATCAATTAATCGACTCCACATTACATTATTGCTCAGAACCGCATCAGCAGAAGCAAACGTACATATTTAAAGTACTTGGCTGCGTAGGAGAAGAAACCAAAGAGAAGCTAAATGGGCGACTAACGATGTCGAATGATTAAACCCAACTGAAAAGTATACGTAGTTGGGGTTACGCATCAGGGGCGGTAATAGAAATCGTTGGTCGTGTAATTTGGTGCTCGTACACATAAAACGAGGGGCAAACTCGAGAAGAGAGGGTTTTCAGCCGGAATGCAAAATATCGCGCGGAAAGTACTTCTGAATTTTGGCGGTACGAAGAAACCGCATACATTACGACATACCACAGCCCGCGATATATGGTGTATCGGGCTCGTAGAGTAGAGAACTGGAGATGTGGCCGAGGCAAGGCAGCGGTGGCGGCCATATAATCATGGAATGGCAGCAGAAGTACCAGCGCCGACACCGGGACGTAGGGTAGTGCTACAATGACAGTTCGGTTTAATCGATAGCGAGAGGGTACCCCTTGCGGCGGGCAACGTTATACAGTACATTTAATTCTCGGCAAGAATTTCTCAAAAAGTTCATTTCTTAAATTAAATGTTTTGCTGTAGGTGGAAGTGAGGCAGCCAGGCAGGCAGAAGAGAAAACTTTGTAAATAAGTGAGAAGTAGAAAGTAGTGTGTCATTTTTCACAACGAGGCTGTTAGCGCGTTAGATAAAAAGCAGAGACGTTTTTAAAAACCTTACTTACATTAAAGTACACTTATCTTTAGTTTTATACTTTGTTATCCATTTCTTAATAATTTTGTTTATCGCGAAGTTTACATCCTTTGTTTTCTTTAAATTGTATAAACTCGTTTTAAACATACTTTTGCGAAATATTTTTCATCTTTTTCGTTTTACTTCTCACTTTTTGATACGTATCTTAGGGGGTTTTCAGCGCGTGGATTTTTTCCCTTCTTTTTCCCTCTCCTCGGCTGTGTCGGTTGTAGCTTGTTTTTCGGGTACTCTTTCAAGTTAACGATATAATTTTTTTTCTCCGGTGTTTCGAATTACTTTGACGAGGATTCTTTTTTTCTCTTTCTTTATGCCTGGTCCCAGGTACTTTGAATAATTGTACGGAGGATTCCCGTCGATGTTTAGGCGAGAGGTAATTAATTTTAAGAGAGGTTTGAAGCGGTCGAGTCGAGCAGATGAAATAAGGTGATGGTGAGGATGCGAGGGATGAATGGAACAGGAAGCATAAAACGTATTCGCGATGAAAATAAAATAAAAGGTGGTTTTTTTAAATGTATTTTGACTTCTATGAAATTACCATTTGTTTTTTATGATTTTCTGAGGGAGAGGAAAAAAATTGCTGAATGGTTAGAGGAATTTTTGATTTTCGACTTCAATGAGAAGTATACTGAATACCAAAATTTGTAACTGATGACAACGTGATGAAAAGGTCTGCAGTGGATTATTATGATGCTGAAAATTGATAATTTTAACAAAATACTGCATTTCTCATTAAACATAAATTTTTTATAATCCCTATTGCTGAATTTTTCAAAATGAAATTGCGTGGTTGTATTGATGATTTTTTTGAGAGATTTGAGCAGGTCTGCTAAACATCAATAATACTTTAAGTTTTGCAAAGATGATTTTTTTTTTAAGCCAGACTAACCCTGGCAGAAGTTCATGGATCTCGATCTTGATGATGTCAATGTGACGTTTCTAAATGCAAATATTTTTTGACTATAGTTTGCTGGTGGAGGGAGGGGGTTAATTTCTTAAAATGATGAAACTTCTGGAAAACTATCTCGTGAATGAAAACTAAAAGTGAAATGAAATTATTGATTCAATTCAATTTTTATTTTTTAAATTTTGAAAATTTTACCGAAAGTTTTATACTTTTTCATCATTTTCAGAGATTTTTTAAAAAAGAGAATTAATTTTCATCGATCTGATGAGCATTCCTATAACAAAAGAGGAAGTGAATATTCAGGCTTTTATAACCTTTTTAAATCTTACTTAATCCAAATCACATGGTCCAAAACTACATGAAATTAGGTATAATATTTTGATTTGAGAAAATAGGGAAGTGGTCGGTTTTAGATAAGAAACTGGTGATTTTTCAGTTCAGATGAATTTTTTTAAATCTTTAGAGATTCGAAAGTCAGTGAAAAAAAATTTTTAAGCATTTGTCTGAAAATAATGACAAAATTTTTTTCCCTGATCTACTCGAAAAAAGATGGACGTTTTCATTTCTAGCTGTCTATGTAAATTTCCACATTTCTGGGAAAATTTTGAAATTATTCCATGAAATGAATCACAATCTGGCTAGAAGCTTCGGAATGGTATAGGAATGTTTGAAAGGCTCTGGTGTGGTAAGGGGGTCATTTAACCCTTGGTCGAACTTTGTCCAAATTCTTATGCCATTCGATTTGTCATGGTAGAAGATGATTTTAGAGCGCATGAGCGAATTTTTATCTCACCCCTGGGGGGCTGGGGGCCAAAATACACGATTTTCAAGCTGAAAACTCTTAAAAATTCTATCTCCGCGAGTTTTCAACCGATTTTTTCCAAACTTGGCACAAAGGTAGTGGTACTAGAGGGGAATACCCTGAATTTTTTTTAGATTTTTTCGACCACTCCAATGACCTTGAATTCAACTTTGAAAACTTCAAATCGCCCTGGGAGCACCGTTTTGCGGCGGGGTATAAAGAAAAAAATATTTTCATGTTTCCCACTCCATTTTACACCACTCAGAATTTTTTCAGATTTTTTCGAGTGGTGGTTTACATTTGGCGTCCGAAAAACTGATAAATCGGTGGACTTTAAAATTATGCCTTTCCCATCAATTCCGTATTTTTAATTTTTTCCTCACTAAAAATACATTCATGCTCGCGTTTTATTAAATTTCGACCAATATTCACCAATTTCCCATGACTACGACATTTTGAACAAAGGGTACCCCAGATAAGATAGGCGAATCAGCCCAAGATCTACTTTTTGAAACTAATCCAGCAGACATTATCAAGGACCCCAAAAAATGATTTTAGAAAATTTTTTCCACTCCCCAACTTACCCCCTTTACTCCCATCCCCAAAATAGCGAATTTTCGTCAAAAAATCGTATCTCGGAACCTAATGGACCAAAAATTTTGAAATTTATATGGTGTACTAGCCGTATAACCCGTCCGTTCCGGACGGGCTACCGTGAACTTCTTTTTAAATCGTACATTCCTTTTTGAAAAACAACCATAATGCAAAACTTCTTAAAAATAGAAAATCGCTTAAATTGGTACCCGGAACTGTGTCATAAATCAATCAAAACTTCAAATTAAATATCTTGTTGGATACGAGCTTGAAACTTTGACAAAAATCTATGAAAATTTCAAATGGAACATACCATTAGATTTGGGCCTAAAATTATTCTGGAAAAAATTATATCAAACTTCCAAGCCGAGTAACCCATTAGATTAGTGCCCATAACTTCGGCAAAAAATTTACCAGATGTTCAAACATTTTTCATTTGTGGTGAAATACATGGATAATTATTATCCATAAAATTGACCACAGTTTTATGGGTTTCCCCACCTTCCCCAAACTCTTGAATTGGTAATTTTGATGGAAAATTCCTATCCATAAAATCTGCCACATGTTCAAACCTCTTACCTACATTTGTGGTGCAATGCATGGATAATTATTATCCATAAAATTAACCACAGTTTTATGGGGTGCCCCAACTCTGGAATTGGTAATATTGATGGATAATTCCAATCAGGCGCGTGCACAGAAAAAAATTTTACTGGGCATTTTCTGAAAATTTAAGGACCCACCACCACCACCTACTGATGCCTCCCCCCCCCCCCCCCTCAAAAAAAGCAACATGGGTATCAAAATACTGGATTTTTTCACCGGAGTTTCATATTCTTCTTGGATGTAATTTGGAGAGAGCATGCAATGCACCACTTTATTCCAATATTATAAAAAGAAGGAGAAATTTGCTGACTCATTTTTGAAAAAAAGTTATTAAGTCCGAGCGAAGCGAGGACGAAAATTTTTGAAGAAAACGTAGCTTTCAAAACCTGAAATTTCTTCATTAAAATTCGTGCTTTTTTCTCTCTACTTACCTCCCCTCCTTTCAGAAAAACCAGAAAATGTTTGAAAATTCCATTTACGATTGTGATTGTCATAAAGCTCTCTGATAAGTAAATGAAAAGGGCATGTATAGTCAATTTTTTAGGCTACAGAGATGGGGATTTCTACTATCTATCATTTTAAAAATCAATTGTGCAAAACGAACTTACTGAGCCCGAGCGAAGCGAGGGCGAAAATTTTTTTGATATATTCTGAGATTTTCCCAATTTTTCCAACTTTTCAAACCCAAAATTGGGAAAAGTTGGGAACTCTTTCCAATTTTCCCAACTTTTTGCAACTTTGAGATGGTCTGGAGGGTGTGACCCCCCCCCCGGTCTGAGGTTGTCGCCTGATAGTTTTTCAAAATTGAGCAAAGATTGAGGAAGAGGAATTTATTGAAATCAATCACGAGATTTTGAATTGAGCTCACGCAATATTCTGACTTTCGACTTTACCTTCGATATGTAACTGATCTGTCGTATAGTACCACTTAAGACTTGGTATACCATCAAACACAATTTTATTTGCACAGAGGTAATAACAATAAGTATAAATCAATAATCATCTTCTAAGTAGGTATACCTAGATCTACATCTCAATCAAAAATCTAATTGCTACAATGCGATTAGAAGGACGGTAAAAATAAGTAAGCAACAACTGCAGATTAGGTACCTTACGTATCCATACCTACCTCTAATAATTTTTATTTCCCTTTCTTTTTATTTTTCAACGAACTTTCAAACTTTCATAACCTCCACCAACCTATCCACCACCCCCTACTCGCCTACCACCACCCCCAAATTTTACCGGGCATTTGCCCGGTAAAATATGCCTGTGCACGCCCCTGATTCCAATCCACAAAATTTGTCACATGTTCAAACATTTTTCATTTGTGGTGAAATACATGGATAATTATTATCCATAAAATTGACCACAGTTTTATGGGTTTCCCCAAACTCTAGAATTGGTAATTTTGATGGTAAATTCCTATCCACAAAATTTTCCACATGTTCAAGCATTTTTCATTTGTGGTGAAATGCGTGGATAATTATTATTCATAAAATTGACCACAGTTTTCTAGAATAATTGGTAATTTTGATGGTAAATTCCTACCCACAAAATTTTCCACATGTTCAAACATTTTACATTTGTGGTAAAATGTGTGGATAATTATTATCCTTAAAATTGACCAGTTTTATGGGTTTCCCCAAACTCTAGAATTGGTAATTTTGATGGATAATTCCTATCCACAAAATTTTCCACACGTTCAAGCATTTTTCATTTGTGGTGAAATGCGTGGATAATTATTATCCATAAAATTGACCACAATTTTATGGGGTTCCCCAACTCTGGAATTGGTAATATTGATGGATAATTCCAATCCACAAAATTTGTCACATGTTCAAACATTTTTCATTTGTGGTGAAATACATGGATAATTATTATCCATAAAATTGACCACAGTTTTATGGGTTTCCCCAAACTCTAGAATTGGTAATTTTGATGGTAAATTCCTATCCATAAAATTTTCCACACATTCAAGCATTTTTCATTTGTGGTGAAATGCGTGGATAATTATTATCCATAAAATTGACCACAGTTTTATGGGTTTCCCCAAACTCTAGAATAGGTAATTTTGATGGTAAATTCCTATCCATAAAATTTTCCACATGTTCAATCATTTTTCATTTGTGGTGAAATGCGTGGATAATTATTATTCATAAAATTGACCACAGTTTTCTAGAATAATTGGTAATTTCGATGGTAAATTCCTACCCCCAAAATTTTCCACATGTTCAAACATTTTACATTTGTGGTGAAATGCGTGGATAATTATTATCCATAAAATTGACCACAGTTTTATGGGTTTCCCCAAACTCTAGAATTGGTAATTTTGATGGATAATTCCTATCCACAAAATTTTCCACACGTTCAAGCATTTTTCATTTGTGGTGAAATGCGTGGATAATTATTATTCATAAAATTGACCACAGTTTTATGGGGTTCCCCAACTCTGGAATTGGTAATATTGATGGATAATTCCAATCCACAAAATTTGTCACATGTTCAAACATTTTTCATTTGTGGTGAAATGCGTGGATAATCCTTATCCATAAAATTGACCACAGTTTTATGGGTTTCCCCAAACTCTAGAATAGGTAATTTTGATGGTAAATTCCTTTCCACAAAATTTTCCACATGTTCAAGCAGTTTTCATTTGTGGTGAAATGTGTGGATAATTATTATCCATAAATTGGCCACAGTTTTCTAGAATAATTGGTAATTTTGATGGATAATTCCTATCCACAAAATTTTCCACACGTTCAAGCATTTTTCATTTGTGGTGAAATGCGTGGATAATTATTATCCATAAAATTGACCAAAGTTTTATGGGTTTCCCCAAACTCCACAAACGGTAATTTTGATGGAAAATTCCTATCCACAAAATTTTCCATATGTTCAAACATTTTTCATTTGTGGTGAAATGCGTGGATAATTATTATCCATAAAATTGACCACAGTTTTATGGGGTTCCCCAACTCTGGAATTGGTAATATTGATGGATAATTCCAATCCACGAAATTTGTCACATGATCAAACATTTTTCATTTGTGGTGAAATGCGTGGATAATTATTATCCATAAAATTGACCACAGTTTTATGGGTTTCCCCAAACTCTAGAATAGGTAATTTTGATGGTAAATTCCTATCCATAAAATTTTCCACATGTTCAAGCATTTTTCATTTGTGGTGAAATGAGTGGATAATTATTATCCATAAAATTGACCACAGTTTTATGGGTTTCCCCAAACTCTAGAATTGGTAATTTTGATGGATAATTCCTATCCACAAAATTGTGAGATTCACTTCATTATTTAAAAACTAATTTAGGTACCTGCAAAAAAATTAATTTAGCTGTAAAAAAATTGTAGAAAATTCATTTTCCGGATGTGCTTAAAAATTGATTTAGCTAAAAAAATTTAATTTAGCTAGAAATTTTTTTAAAAATTCATTTTCTGGATATGTTCAAAATTTTTTTTTGGGATTGAACTCGATATTTAAAAATTAATTTAGATACAAAAAATTCAATTTAGAGATATAAAATTGTTGATAATCCATTCTCCGGGTGTATGAAAAAATCAATTTAGCTAAAAAAATTTAATTTAGCTAAAAATAATTCAAAAAAATGTATTCTCCAGATGGCGTTTGAATCCTGAATTATGATTTAGGAATCCAAAAAATTCATTCTTAGGGTATATTTCAAAATTAATTAAGCTAAAAAACATTAATATAGGTAGCTAAAAGGAATTAATTTTACTTAAAAAAATTTTTAATTAAGCTAAAAAAAATTAATTTTGCTAAAAAAAATTCTAAAAACTTCATTCTTCGGATGGGGTTCGAACCCTGACTTATGAGGTAGTAATCTGAGAGCGTGTCATCATTACTCTCGCCAAGGTCAAGAGGGCGGGGGTCGAAGATGAAATCGTATTTCGAGGAATATCTCGAAAATGAAGCTGTTTCAGCAAAAATTGAAGAGAACCAAAATTGTAGCCCATACAATTTCCTATCGTCAATGAGTCGTTAGATTTCTGATTCGAGCTTCGCGTTTCGAGTTATTTACGAAAAACTGATTTTTGCCTATGTGGGTGGGAGGGGAAGGAGGGGAACCAACTTTAACTCGACTTTTCTCCACTTTGGAGGCAGCTTTTTCTAAACTTTTTGCGTCATAAACCACCTACTCCTCGAGCTCTTTCTAATGGTGTATTCACCTTTCAAATTCGTTCAGTACTTTTGGCGTGATGCTGTTCCGTAAAAACAGCCCTCTTCTTTATAATAATACTAGACTTTCTACCCGTCCTTCGGACGGGTATTTCTTTTCAAACTCACAAAAATTAAAACTTTTTTCCTAATAATCCAGGCCAAATCAATAAGTTGAATCAATTTTTATTGTAGAGTATCCCGATTAAATTATCATTTTTTTGAATAGGTATCCCTCATCAGCTAAAAATTTGAACAGTTGTTTTCAATTTCAATATGTAATTTCAGATCAATTTTTTTCTGAATACCCCTCCTGTATAGTTAACAAAATCGCCATGGAAGCACTATCACAATACCCTCAAAACTTTCAAAATGCCACAGAGTAACCCTCACTGTTCAATTCTTTTCAATTTGAACCCACATATACAGTTGAAATCATCCTTTTGGACCCTACCTTCCATTACCTAATTTGTTCAGTATTTGGTGCATTTGGGTTTTCAAAAAATTCAAATTGGAGAGATCCAATCAATTCTATTTTCAATCTGAATGTTACCTCCTATAATTTACGAAAATTTGATCATTCAGTTATTTTTTTTTAAAAAATGTCACATGTCAAATTTATTTGTTTTAAATACAATCATTCTTTTTCAGTATCATCCTGTTAATCAAAAATTCAATTGATAAATCATTTTTTTTTAATTTTCTAATCTATCTTACCTTGTTTCATGGGCTGATAGACCTAGTACTCTGGTGACCCTCTGCCCCGCAAAAAAAGATTACACAGGGTCAAATTAATTTTTTTGAAGAATACCCCTGATGGATTCAATTACGTAGGTATTCTTTTATTGAATAATTCCTCCCATTTATTTACATTTTGATTGGTAATTGATGATTTTGAAAAAAAAAAAATATGTTTAAACATTTTTTAAAATTGTGAAAGTAAGTACCTAAATCAATTCCAACCCAGGTCAGTTTTTTTTTAGAATGTCCTTCTCTTTTTTTGGCGAAAATTAAATCAATTATATCCAGTTTGTACTTACTTCAGGTTGGATCAATTTTTTTATAACCTCTCCCTTGACTGAAAATTTGATCTGAATTTTTTCAACGTATATACCTACCTAGTTCTGATCAATATATTATTTTTGGATACCCCAATGCCCAAAAAAAAATATTCAACCTGAAGCCCAGATCTTGGAAACTGTTTTGATTTTAAAAAAATTATTCTAATTTTCGAAAAATATGTCTGTCTTGAGAAAAAACGTAAGTAATCTCATTCTGGGATATGTTTAAAAAAAATTGATTCACCCTTTGATTTAAAAATTTTAGTTGATAAAATGTTTCAATATTTGCAGAGAATTTGACCTGGTGTTTAAATCAAATAAAATTCTTCAAAATTTTTTTATGGGAAGGGTATTCAAAAAAAAGAATTAAATCTTCCAGGTTTAATCATTTTTTTCAGTACCATAAAAATTCAATCAATAAATTATTTTTTAAACTAAAAAAAAGTTCACAATTCCCTAATTTTAATCAGTGTATAGGTTCAATTATTGATGATTTTCAATTTTTTTTTTAAATTTACACTGATGTAATCAATTTTATAAACACCACAGGTAGCCAGGATAAATTCAATTTTTTTTTGAATTGCTCTCACATTAATAAAAAATAAACCAATTGGTTCAGTTTAGATTTTATCATGACACATTAAAGTTGAGAAAATTTGAAGGTTTGTAAAAACATGAGCAGACAAAATATTTTGGTAATTTGATAATTTAATTTCAATCATTGCAATTTTTTTGAAAAATATGAAAATTCTAATTTATGTGCCTGTCTTGAAAAAAGTCATAATTTCAACTTCAATAATTTAAAAAAAAACAAAAAAACATTGCTATAACATCTACATTCCCGCCTAAACTGGTGGTATTAAAATTCATCTGGTTAAATTATTTTTTCACATTTTTTTTGAATTTTCCCAGATGGATCAAGTTACGTTCTAATAATATCTAACCCATCATTTTTTTAAAAAACTACAGCTCATTGAAGAATGATATTCAATAAATATTCAATAAATGATTCAAATCCGAATAAAAAAATTGATTCATCCTCTGATTCAAAAAATTAAAAATGTTTTCAATTTTTTAAAATTGAAAAAAATTATCGAAACATATGTAAGTAATTACCCAAAGCCAAATTATTCTTTTCTTTATTCACTAAGAAAAATAATTTTAAAATAAGAAAAATAATTTTAAAAAATTGATCAATTTTCAAAACAACATCATTTGAATCAATAAATTATTCAAATCCGAATAAAAAAATTAATTAACCTTCTGATTCAAAAAATTAAAAATTTAATCAATTTTTACCAATTGAAAAAATTATCGAAATATATGTAATTACCCAAAGTCGGATTATTCTCTTCTTTATTCACTAAGCAAAATAATTTTAAAAAATTGATCAATTTTCAAAACAACATCATTTGAAAAAAAAATGAGTTTTAGAATGATAGTTCATTTTTTTTTCGAAGATTCACCAAAGAAAATTAACTTGAAAAAAACTGATCAATTTTCAAAAGAAGTTTTTTTTTATAAAAAAATTGTTTTCAGAATGATATTCATTTTCTTTGAAAAAGTTCTTCATTTTGGAAAACGCTTTTGTCTCAATTTTTTTGTTTTTGAAAATTGTTTAGAAGAAATTATTGAAATAAACATTTTTTGTAAATTTCCACTTTTGGCGAATTATTACTTGAAAATCCTTTTTCAAAAATTGATTTGATTTCTGTGCCTATGTTGAAATGTTTGTAATTTTTTAGTGCGCTATTTTTTTAAAAGACATTGATATCTTGGAAAAGTTTTTCATTTCAAACATAATTTATTCTAAAATTGTAATTTCAACTTCATAATTTCAAAAAAAGTTAAACGAATAACTATTCTCACGGATTACCTAATCAATTTTTGAATAATTCTATTCCGAATGAACCCAAAGTCAAATGAAAAAGCTTTTATTTCAAAAGAAAATTGTTCATTTCTTTAAGAATGATTTTCTCAAAAAAACAAATTGAAAAAATCATTTAGCCAGTGGGCAGACTTGAACCCCTGTCATGCCCTAGAACTGTTTCAAACTCCGAGAATTTCATTTTACTTGACACTTCTTCAAACTCAACAGTTTTTTCAAATTTTTCATTATTTTTCAGTCTACCATAATGTTTTTCAGGTTGAAAAATGCAAAAAAATTAATTGAATCCGACTGGGACATTTAACAAAATTAATTCGTCTCGAATTCAATTATTGAAGAAAGATATTCAATAAATGATTCAAATCCAAAAAAAATTGATTCACCTTCTGATTCAAAAAATTGAAAAAATTATTGAAATATATATGTACTAAAAGTCGAATTTTTCATTTCTTCATTCATTAAGAAAAATAATGTTGAAAAATTCATCAATTTTTAAAACAACTTCATTTGAAAAAAATGTTTTTTAGAATAATTATTCATTTTTTTTTTTTAGAAAAATCAATTCGAAAAAAAAGACCACTCATTTTTCAAAGGAAGTTTATTTTTTAATGAAAAATTTGTTTTTAGAATTATATTCTTTTTTTTTTTGAAAAATTCCTCATCTTGGAGAAAGCTTTCATCTCAATTTTTTTGTTTTTTGAAAAATTGTTCAATTTTTTCAAATTTATTCTTTGAAAAAAAATGGGGAAAAAATTCTCCCATCAATTTCATAAATTCTTCGATTTAAAAAAGTTTAGTTTATAAAATTTTCCAATATTTGCAGATTTTCAAGAGTTTTTCTACACAGGCGTAATTAATTAAAAAAAACAGCCTCTCGCATTAATTAAAAAATTGGACCAACTGTGTTCAATTTCAATTATTGATAATTTTAAGTTTTGTTACATTACACAGGCGTGATCAATTTCATAAAAACACCCTGTAGCTCAGGAAAATCTGTTTTTTTACGATTAAAAAAATTCTGATTCAAAAATGTTTAAATGTTTTCAATTTTTTATGATTAAAACAGTTTTTTCAAATTTTTCGTTATTTTCCAGTCTACCATATCCTTATTTTTTTTTCAATAGATAGGTATTCAATAAATATTCAATAAATGATTCAAATCCTAATAAAAAAATTAATTCACCCTCTGATTCAAAAAATTAAAAATGTTTTCAATTTTTTACAATTGAAAAAATTATTAAAATATATTTACGTAATTACCCAAGGTCAAATTATTCTTTTCTTTATTCACTAAGAAAAATGGTTTTAAAAAATTGATCAATTTTCAAAACAACATCGTTTTAAAAAAAAAAAGATTTTTAGAATGATAATTCATTTTTTTTGAAGAGTCACTAAGAAAAATTAACTTGAAAGAAAAACTGATTAATTTTCAATAGAAGTTTTTTTTATAAAAAAATTGTTTTTGGAATGATATTCATTTTCTTTGCAAAAGTTCTTCATCTTGGAAAACACTTTCCTCTCAATTTTTTTTGTTTTTTGAAAAATTGTTTAATTTTTTCAAATTTATTCTTTGAAAAAAAAAGTGGAGAAAATCCTCCCATCAATTTCATCCAGTCATTTTAAATACCCCTCCAAATGGAAAAAACCCTCCCATCACTTTACCCAGTCATTTTGAACACCCTTCCCATTGAATTCTAAATTTAAATTGTTCAATTTTTAAAAAAAATTATTTCATATTAAAAACAGGTTAATTTTACCAAGAAAAATTGTTTCGAAAATCCTTCATCAAACTTCTATTCATTTTGAACTTTAGAACTAATTGAACCATGATTATACATTTAAAAAAAATTACCGGTTGAATAAATTTTTCAACATAGCTTAGTGGATTCAATTCGTTTCCAAAATATCCTTTTTTGAACTAAGTTTTAATTAGCAAAGAAGGATAATAAAAAAAATAATAATCTTAAAAGATTCAAATCTTCCTGGGATTTTCAAACACAAAAAATTATTTACCCTCTGATTCAAAATTTTTAAAATGTTGTCAATTTTTTATGATTAAAAAAATTATTGTTTGAAATGTTTTCAATTTTTTACGATTAAAACAATCATCAAAACGAATTAGAATTGCTTTAATTGATGAAAAATTATTCAATCACCAAGAAAAATTGTTTTGAAAAAAATTCATCAATTTTAAAAAGAATTTTTTAAAAAAGAAGTGTTTTCATCTTGGAAAACAGTTTTCTTAAGCTTTTTTTTCAAAAGAAAACTGTACTAAATTTTGAAAAAAAAATGGAAAAAGCTTTTCTTTCAAAAGAAAATTGTACTAAATCTTGAAAAAAAATTTGATTTAAAATAATCAACTTCATTATGTTGAAAAAAATTTCCTCCTGATCCGGGACTCGAACCACCTCTCTCCGGGGTGGGAATCCATGCGCCACACCACGCGGCTATGCTGTTGTTGTTGTTGAATGGTGTAAAATTTCGCATGTTACTGCCTAATTGGCCCAAATTTTTGAAATTTCAACTCGACACATTTTGAGCAATAACTCAAAAACGAAGCCGTTTGAGCAAAAATCGAAGAGAACCAAAATTGTAGCTCGTAAAATTTGCAATCGTCAATGTGTCGTTAGATTTTCGATTCGACCAACCGGTTTCAAGATAATCGCGAAAAACCGCGTTTTCAGCCGACCACTTTCTGATTGGCCAAACAGAAGCCGAAAATTACCAAACTTTGGCGTAAATTTTCTCAACTTTGCGGGCAGCTTTTTCGGAATTTTATTAGCGCTAAACCTTCCTCTCGTCGAGGGCTATCCAATGGTACCGGCCTCCACCCTCGACTCGTCGGATCCGCGGAGCCTATCCGTTACAACGAAAACACCACTTCTCTTTATATAATAGACTAGACTTTCTACCCGTCCTTCGGACGGGTATTTCTTTCCATAATTTTAGAAATAAACACAATTTTTTAAAATAATATATCTCAATCATCTGACGATATCCCTTTTTAATGCTGAGAATATCCAGTCCAATCAATTTTTTCTGTACACCCCCTCAATCCCAAATGGTTTTCAATTTAAATCCCAGCTTGATTTTTTCCCAAATACTCCTCCTATGATTAAAAAATAGAGGTGCCCTCAATATATCCTTACAAAGTGTAATAATTCCATAGTTAGGTACTCTAACATTCCTATCACAATTTTCAAAAATTGTCATTAAGGCTAAAAAAAACTTGGTTAAAAAAATTTGAAATGTTTGTAATTTTTTACAATTGAAAAAAAAAACATATTTTTAGTAATTTTTCATATTCGTCTGGCTACATTTATTTCAGTTTTTTTTCGATTTTTTTGAACAAAAGAAAATTTTTTATGTTTTGATTTGTTTCATTTTTTGCTCAAAACTACATAGGTCGATGTTGAAAAAATAAGCAAAATACATCTTCTCAATTCAAATCCTCCTGGGAAGAAAAATTGATTCACCCTCCGATTCAAAATTTTTTAAATATTTTAATGTTTCATGATTTAAAAAATGACCGAAACAAATAAAAATTGCTTCTATTGTTAAAAATTGTTCAAATTTTTTTAAAAATTAATTTTTTTGAAAAAATCAAAAAAAAATTTAAAAATTTGGCCGCTTGTAGGATTCAACCCTTACCATTTATGACCCATATCCAATTAATGATTCAAATCTGAATAAAAAACCTAATTCACTCTCTTATTTAAAAAATTAAAAATGTTTTCAATTTTTTACAATTGAAAAAATTATTGAAATGTATTTACGTAATTACCCAAGGTCAAATTATTCTTTTCATTATTCACTAAGAAAAATGATTTTAAAAAATTGATCAATTTTCAAAACAACATCATTTGAAAAAAAAATTATTTTTAGAATGATAATTCTATTTTTTTTTTGAAGATTCACTAAGAAAAATTGACTTAAAAAAACTGATCAATTTTCAAAAGAAGTTTTTTTTATAAAAAAATTGTTTTTGGAATGATATTCATTTTCTTTGCAAAAGTTCTTCATCTTGGAAAACGCTTTCGTCTCAATTTTTTTGTTTTTTGAAAAATTGTTCAATTTTTTCAAATTTATTCTTTGAAAAAAACAAAATGGAAAAAATCCTCCCATCAATTTCATCCAGTCATTTTGAATACCCCTCCAAATGAAAAAAAGAACTCCAATCAATTTACCCAGTCATTTTGAATCCCATTGAATTTTCAATTTAAATTGTTCAATTTATAAAAAAATTCATTTCATGTTAAAAACAGGTCAATTTTACCAAGAAAAATTGTTTCGAAAAAAATTCATCAAAAAATTGATCAATTTTCAAAACAACATCATTTGAAAAAAAAAAGATTTTTGGAATGATAATTCATTTTTTTTTCGAAGATTCACTAAGAAAAATTAACTTGAAAAAAAACTGATCAATTTTCAAAAGAAGTTTTTTTTATATAAAAAAATTGTTTTCAGAATGATATTTCTTTTCTTTGAAGAAGTTCTTCATCTTAGAAAACGCTTTCGTCTCAATTCTTTTGTTTTTGGAAAAATTGTTTAATTTTTCCAAATTTTTTCTTTGAAAAAAAAATGGAAAAAATCCTCCCATTTGGAATAGATGCTTTCAATTTCAATCCCTGTTTAATTTTTTCTGAATACCCTACCATAATTTCCATAAATTGTCACACCCACACAAAACCACATATTTTCAAAAACAGCCATAGAGCTTCATATACTCAAAATTTTCAAAAATAATTGTACATGTTATAGCATCACAGTTTTCAAAAGTGTCAATGAATCTATGGCATTTTACAAAATTATGAAGGTATTTCTATGCCAATTTTTGAAAATCACTATAGAGGTGCCCTCGCATTAATTTCAATTATAAGAGGCAAACCAACATTTTTGAATACCTCTCCCATATTAAGTAAAAATTTAATCAGTTGTATTCAATTTGTTTGTTTGTTTGTTTGTTTGTTTGTTTGTTTTTTAAATAACAAACCCCCATTTATTAGTTTACCAAGAACAAATAGTGTTTTTTAATGCTCTTTCCCATTAATTAAAAATTTGACCAATCAATTTTTCAGATGACCCAGTCAATATCAATTTTTTCCACACTCCTTTCCATTAATTGAAAATCAGAATAATTTTATTTAGTTTATATCCCAAAATGAATCAATTTTCTTAAACCCCCTCCCATTACCCAATAATTTGATCAATTGTCTTTAGTTTAAATTAAATTACACAATACCTAAGACCTGAGACCTAAAGTTCCAATTGATAAATTGATTCTATATCCATAATTTACTAATTGATCCAATTATTGATTACTTAATGGAAGTTTTTTTTAAAAAGTACCTAATTCAATGAAATATGTATTTTTTTGAAAAATTTGAGATGTGTTGGTTATTTGTCTTATGAGTTCGTTCCTTCGTCTGATAGTAATTATCTTCTACAATGTTGTTTGAAAATGATTTCTTTAAGTAAAATAATTCAAATTTAACAACATTGTTCAAATTTTAAGTTACTGGAAGTGAATATTCAAAAAGAAGAAAGAAGTTCTTAATGATTCAAAATAATTTCCATTTCACTGAATATTTCTCATGTAAATTACTTAAAACTTTGATGATTTTCCCTTGTTGTCAATCTCTTTTTTTTTTTTTTTTGAAAAACATTCTAATGAAAAAATTTTAGATCAAATCATATCTCAAAAATGTCCTATATATCGAATCCATTTTCTGGTGTTTAAATCGAATCAAATTCTTCAAAAAAATTTTATGGGAAGGGCATTCAAAAAAAGAATTGAATCCTCCAGGTTTAATCAATTTTTTTCAGTACCATAAAAATTCAATCACTAAATTATTTTTAAAACTTGAAAAAGTGGTACCTATATCAATTCGGCAAAATATTTTCACAATTTCCTAATTTGAATCAGGGTATAGGATCAATTATTGATGATTTTTAATTTTTTTAAAAAATTTACACTGATGCAATCAATTTTATAAACACCACAGGTAGCCAAGATCAATTCAATTTTTTTTTGAATAGCTCTCACATTAATAAAAAATGAACCAAATTGGTTCAATTTAGATTTTTTCATGACCCATTAAAGTTGAGAACATTTGAAGGTTTATAATTTTTTACAATCGAAAAAAAATGATCAGACAAAATATTTTGGTGATTTAGTTTCAATCATTGCAATTTTTTTGAAAAAAATGATCTGACAAAATATTTTGGTAATTTAATTTCAATCATTGCAATTTTTTTTGAAAAAATAAAAATTCTAATTTATGTGCCTGTCTTGGAAAAAATCATAATTTCAAGTTGAACAATTTAAAAAAAAAACATTGCTATAACATCTACATTCCCGCCTAAACTGGTGGTATTAAAATTCATCTGTTTAAATTATTTTTTCACATTTTTTTTGAATTTTCCAAGATGAATTAAGTTACGTTTCAATAATACATATCTAACCTTATACTTTCCTACAAATGGCATCATTTTTTTAAAAACTACAGCTCGTTTTCTATGATTAAACAATAGCTAATTTGAACTCAAAGTGAAATAAAAAAGTTTTTCTTTCAAAAAAACATTCTATTTTTAAATAAATGTTCAATTTTTTAAAAAATTCATTTCATGTTAAAAACAGGTTAATTTTACCAAGAAAAATTGTTTTGAAAAAAATTCATCAATTTTAAAACAGCTTTTCTTAAGCTTTTCTTTCAAAAAAATAAGCTTTTCTTTCAAAAGAATAAGCTTTTCTTTCAAAAGAATAAGATTTTCTTTCAAAAGAATAAGCTTTGCTTTCAAAAGAATAAGCCTTTCTTTCAAAAGAATAAGCTTTTCTTTCAAAAGAATAAGCTTTTCTTTCAAAAGAATAAGCTTTTCTTTCAAAAGAAAACGTTTTTCTTTCAAAAAAACAAAAAATCCTCCCATCAATTTCATCCAGTCATTTTGAATACCCCTCCAAATGAAAAAAAGAACTCCAATCAATTTACCCAGTCATTTTGAATCCCATTGAATTTTCAATTTAAATTGTTCAATTTATAAAAAAATTCATTTCATGTTAAAAACAGGTCAATTTTACCCAGAAAAATTGTTTCGAAAAAAATTCATCAAAAAATTGATCAATTTTCAAAACAACATCATTTGAAAAAAAAAGATTTTTGGAATGATAATTCATTTTTTTTTCGAAGATTCACTAAGAAAAATTAACTTGAAAAAAAACTGATCAATTTTCAAAAGAAGTTTTTTTTATATAAAAAAATTGTTTTCAGAATGATATTTCTTTTCTTTGAAGAAGTTCTTCATCTTAGAAAACGCTTTCGTCTCAATTTTTTTTGTTTTTGGAAAAATTATTTAATTTTTCCAAATTTTTTTAAAAAATTTACACTGATGCAATCAATTTTATAAACACGACAGGTAGCCAAGATCAATTCAATTTTTTTTTTGAATAGCTCTCACATTAATAAAAAATGAACCAAATTGGTTCAATTTAGATTTTTTCATGACCCATTAAAGTTGAGAACATTTGAAGGTTTATAATTTTTTACAATCGAAAAAAAATGATCAGACAAAATATTTTGGTGATTTAGTTTCAATCATTGCAATTTTTTTGAAAAAAATGATCTGACAAAATATTTTGGTAATTTAATTTCAATCATTGCAATTTTTTTTGAAAAAATAAAAATTCTAATTTATGTGCCTGTCTTGGAAAAAATCATAATTTCAAGTTGAACAATTTAAAAAAAAAACATTGCTATAACATCTACATTCCCGCCTAAACTGGTGGTATTAAAATTCATCTGTTTAAATTATTTTTTCACATTTTTTTTGAATTTTCCAAGATGAATTAAGTTACGTTTCAATAATACATTATCTAACCTTATACTTTCCTACAAATGGCATCATTTTTTTAAAAACTACAGCTCGTTTTCTATGATTAAACAATAGCTAATTTGAACTCAAAGTGAAATAAAAAAGTTTTTCTTTCAAAAAAACATTCTATTTTTAAATAAATGTTCAATTTTTTAAAAAATTCATTTCATGTTAAAAACAGGTTAATTTTACCAAGAAAAATTGTTTTGAAAAAAATTCATCAATTTTAAAACAGCTTTTCTTAAGCTTTTCTTTCAAAAAAATAAGCTTTTCTTTCAAAAGAATAAGCTTTTCTTTCAAAAGAATAAGATTTTCTTTCAAAAGAATAAGCTTTGCTTTCAAAAGAATAAGCCTTTCTTTCAAAAGAATAAGCTTTTCTTTCAAAAGAATAAGCTTTTCTTTCAAAAGAAAACGTTTTTCTTTCAAAAAAACATTATATTTTTTAAATAAATTGTTCAATTTTTAAAAAAATTCATTTCATGTTGAAAACAGGTCAATGTTACCAAGAAAAATTGTTTTGAAAAAAATTCATAAAGTTTAAAAAAGCTTTTCTTAAGCTTTTCTTTCAAAAGAAAACTATACTAAATGTTTCAAAAAACTTTGATTTAAAATAATCAACTTCATGTTGAAAAAAATTTCCTCCTGACCCGGGACTCGAACCACCTCTCTTCGGGGTGGGAATCCATGCGCCACACCACGCGGCTATGCTGTTGTTGTTGTTGAATGGTGTAAAATTTCCCATGTTACTGCCTAATTGGCCCAAATTTTTGAAACTTCAACTCGACACATTTTGAGCAATAACTCAAAAACGAAGCCGTTTGAGCAAAAATCGAAGAGAACCAAAATTGTAGCTCGTAAAATTTGCAATCGTCAATGTGTCGTTAGATTTTCGATTCGACCAACCGGTTTCAAGATAATTGCGAAAAACCGAGTTTTTAGCTAACCACTTTCTGATTGGCCAAACAGAAGCCGAAAATTGCCAAACTTTGGCGCGACTTTTCTCAACTTTGCGGGCAGCTTTTTTGGAATTTTATGCGCGCTAAACCTTCCTCTCGTCGAGGGCTATCTAATGGTACCGGCCTCCACCTTCAACTCGTTGGTTCCGCGGAGCCTATCCGTTACAACGAAAACACCACTTTACTTTATATAATAGATAGATATAAGGAGTGGTGGTCAGTTTTTGAGAATTTTTTCAAATTTTTTTGCGATCCATTCTATTATATCCTAAAAAACCGCCTTTAAATTTTGAATTGCTCAAAAAGGGTCTGGCCGGATAAGGGATGATTTTGGCCATGGGTTGGATTTTCGTTTTAACCTTCTTAAATGGTACCCTCTGATGTAAAAAAATCTGGAAAAATAATTTTCTCGGCGGTTTTTTCTTGTTCTTACCATTTTATCGTCATTGAATACACAAACTCATTAAGCAGAACACATTTTCAGAATTCCTAATTGGAATAAAGTTCCGTTAAAATTCACAATTCGATTTTGGGTATCATCTAAAAACCATTGCAAAATGTTCATACGACCCTGGGTCGAATTCTCGCAATTCCTACCCTAACGATGAAAAATCTAGGTCGACAATACGAATAGCAGCAGAATTGTATCGAATCTACGAAAACCCAAGCACCAAACGTATTTCTCGAATAAAAACGAATTTCTTCGCTTATATAGGTCCAAGGTACAACAAAGAGTAACCCCACCCCCTTCTCTGGCCACGGAAAAGAAACCCGTCGCGTCAGGTCGTCGTAAAAAGATAAACCCCCCAGAGAAAGGTGTATACCAAGGACCATACCAAGGGCCTACTACGTATAATTGGTAAAAGAATAATACACAACGAGAGAATTCGGTAATCACCCACGAGACAAACAACCATTATACGCGACTAATTCGACAAGTATTACGCGCGGATATTCAATCGAAAGAAAACTAATTTTAATTAATTTACAAAATGGAAAAACTTTCGTCGTTACGTTGCATATTAACGAAGGTGCTCGGTTGACGGGCCGAGGTACGAGGGGAACCTACAGAGACAGAATGGCTGCGTGAACGATAGAGAGAGACAGAAACCAAACACGTGCTATTCTCTATAGCCAATTTCTTTTTGAAATTACCTCTATCGAGTTAATTCCGCTACAGTAAAGTATTAAATTTACATTTTAACAAGTCGAGCAGCAACGCAACACGATGTCGAAAAGGCACGACTTGTTAAAGCGCCGCAAAGACTTGAGGGAACACGATTGAAGAATAGTAGGGAAGAAATACGTAGGTACGAGGTATACATATGTGAAAGAGTCGCAGTCGTGTGCCGGAGTGCGATTCTGTAATATGCATGTACCACGGTGAGAAGAAACAGCACGAGGAAATACATGGAAAAAAGGAACAGGCAGAAGGGGAATCGCGAATTACAATGTTAATTTTCATCCTATGATATCAAAGCGTGGAGGTCGGTCGCGACAGCGGTGGTGGGACGATGCGTATGAATATCGTTTGCTATGTACTTGGTTTCGCCGGTGCGAAGTTGTCGTTGTGTGCAGACGCAACTCATTTAGGAAATTACTTTCCAGCATAGCGTATTCAAGTTTTATACGATCCATCTAATTTTATATGGGGATGCGTCGTCGTTACCGCCGCCACAGCCGTACAGTCGCAAACCTATCAAACCTCTACATAAAACTATTGAAAATTTAAACCTAAAGTCAGCTTTCTATTTAATGAGATACATCAAAATCGCAAGTTCTTAAAAGTTTTGCCATACTACTGCTGGCGGAAACGTAGGGCTCTTGGAACTGTTTCGCGTAGGTATAGTCGCAGCGCAGACAAGTTGGCAAAAACGGGGGAGTACGAAATGAAACATTGGGAAGGGGTTGATTTTCGACTTCTTTACACACGGTTTATTACACATATAGAAATAGTTCACACGCCGGTATATCTTTCATCTTTTTCGATTGCCTATCTCGTCGATGTATGCGAAGGGTAAGCGAAGAAGAGGGAGGAATATGAAGATACCTACGCTGATGTACGTATTTGCCCCGTATTTCACGCCTTACAAATATCAAAATTTAACAACATGGCTTTTATTTCGTCGTTTTCAATCTCGCGCGACAGGTACAGATATTAGATGTTATTTCCGGCCTTGTTCCGTAGCCTTACCCAGTTCCTAGGTAACGAAGGTATAGGTGTATCCTTCGACATAGGCTTATTCAATTATTAAGCGTGGTATGGTATGCGGTGGACAGTGGTACATCCAGGCTGAAATCTTCCATTTGCTATTTAACCGCACGATGTCCGGCTGGATTAAATTAAAATCACGCCCGGTACTGGTAAATAGCATAGCAGGCCGGAGTACATGATGAATGGCAGATATGACGTGAATGATGTTTTTTTTTTGCTCGAGTAATTTACACAGTCTGATGGGTATTTTGCGTTGGGTTGTGGGGGTGGATGATGTTTGAGACGAGGTGACGCGATGGCGACGTGTTGATGCATCGATGATGTCCTTTTCAACCCTTCTGCAGCCCTCGCCCTCACTCGCTGGGTGATGTCGCCGAATATTTAAGAGTGATGTATATGTTGTGTGTGTAATATAACTGTATATGGTACGGTAGTCGATGAAGGTGATGCAATGAAGTGCGAATAGTATCAATCACTGGGAGTATTTTGAAATGTGTTTAGAATTTTGTAGAGGCTGGTTTCAGAAGAGAGAAGAAATTGTGAGTATTGAATAATATTGGATTTCGAATTGATGCTGGAAAAATTCTGCGTTAATTTTTATTAGATTAAGGTGCCGATGTGTTGGGGAATTTCAATAAAGATGCAAATTTTTTTGTGTCATCTACGAGTACATAGATATCGGAAATTTCACCGTGGTATCCAGTGACCACTAGCTGGAAAAAACGAGAAAAACCGGAGAATACCAAGATTTTGAATAAGTTTACTATGAATAGCGAGAATTTTCAACAATTTTCTCCGGAATTTTTAAGTTTGAAGGATTTCCTTGAAATGCATTTTCAAAATTTATTTTTCTCAATAATTTCCTATTTCACTTCTCTCACACTGTATTCGTTTTCTATCGCTTGGCAATATCATTATTAAACTTTTTCAGTTGACACCTCGAAGTTGGAATTTTTTTTGTCTGAAATTACCTCTGTATTTGCTTACATGTTTGATTCCCTTTGAAAACTCCAAAAATCACTTGAAAATGGTCAAAATTTCCACAGTAATAAATCATCAAAAAAAAAATGCAGAGAGAAAAATTTGAAAAAATTCACTGGAAAATCAGTGAAAATTTCCTAAAATTTTAGTATAATACCTGAAAGTTACTAAAAAAAAATCAGTAAACATCTTTGAAAAATCAGCGAAAATCCATTGAAAATCCAAGGGTTGAATAATTTTCTTGACAAATTTTTATGATTTTTATATTCGGATTTTGACTTTCAAAATGTGTTATCCTGTACAAAGAAATTCGCCTAGTGTGCAAAAAGAACTTTTTTGGGAGAAAGTTCTTTGAAAGTTTCGCCTTCAACACTGGTAAAAATGCAACTCACAATGCGTACTATGCTCCTGCATATTGTAAGTTTTATCTCACTTCAAATCAGTGAAAAACGACTGAAAAAGACAGAATTTTCAATTTCAGCGCAAGAAAAATCAGCAACATTCTTTGATTTTCAGTAAATTTTTAACCAATTTTTCAACAAATTTCAGATATTTTATCGACTTTTTGTGAAAAAAATAGCTGAAAATTTTGGAAAAATTATTTTTCCTGATTTTCAGCAATTTTTTCAGAATTTTCTTTCAGTGAATTTTTTTTTGCTGACTTATTATTGTGCTGCAATTTTGTCCGTTTTCCAATCATTTTCGATAATTCTTGCTGATTTATAAGTAAGAGAGTAGATCGTCTATAGTTTGTTTGATTGGCCTCATTTCATTTTTGGACTGGTATATTAAGTGGATTTTTGACATGCCTAAACATAGTAGATTTTTTTTGTTCAGAAAATTTTGTGGTCATTTTTTCTTACGAATGAATGCTTTATTATGGGATTTTGAAACATTTTAGAGATCCAACAACCAACTTTACATAAATTTTGTGGAGCTTTCTGCATAAAAATGCGTAAAAAATTGAATTTCCCAAATTTTACTTACTAGGTAGATGTGTTTCTTTGTGCAAGGTCACATATATTGCTAAAAAAAAACCGCATGAAATGCGCGTTAAGAGTATTTACTGGTAAATATTTGAAATTTATATTTTCCAATTTTTTTGTCCTGGTCGCATGGAGCCGTATCAACTGACAAATTGGAATGCAGTTTTTTTGAGAAGAGGAGTATAAGACGAGGAAGTGAAGAAAATCGAAAACTATTAAAATGTTTCAGTTGAAAAAAAGAATGCATAGAGTAAGGAGGAAAATATGTTTTCCAAAATTTTGTACTTAACATTTTTTTTAATTTTTGCAAAATTCTTTTGAAATGTCCCGCTGAAATCCTGTCTGTTGATTCTTATTATTTTTTTTTTAATGCAATTATTTTACAAGCTAGAAAAAGGGAAGGATTTTCAAAATGTTTTCTGGAGAAACGGACACATCCATCTGGAAGAGATTGTTTTGAATTAGCGTTGATCCTAGAAAATATTCAAATCAAAGCCTATAAAACATATTACATCATGAATTTTTTTAAATCGGTTCAGTTGTTCCCAACCAGTACCACTAAATGGAAAGAAAATTTAGGATAAAAATTGCTAAATTTTTTAAGCTATACAACTCTCGTTAATTAGTTTTTTTTTCGACTTGGTTAATTGAAATAAATTTTATCGTTAGCTCTTAATTTATGAATCAGTCAAAAATGCCAAAATTGACTGATAAAATAGAGGAAATCAAGTCACTGATCATCAGTCAAACTCCACTGATTTCCCAGTTAATCAGCGGCATTTTACTGCCAATCAGTGAAAAATTACCGATTCAAATTTCAATTAGTGGATTTTCACCATTGAATCAGTAAAAATAGATTCGCCAATTGAATCAGTAAATTTTTTCACTGATACAATTTTTTCGATTCAAATCAGTCCATTTTAACTGATTCAAATTAGAGAGAAAGCGTATTTGTAAATAAAACTTTTGATTAAAAATTGTTGAAAATTTTGAAAATTTTCACTCATACATTGAATTTTTAATTTTTTTTTGGATAGGAAAGGGATATGGTATATCAAAGGTATCACATAGGACCATTTTCGACCGAATTCAGATCAAAAATATGTATTTCCCATCTTGTCAAGAAATGTCTTTTTTTCGAACTTCAAAAGTTCGCCAAAAATATTGTTGGCGCACTGTTTGTATGACTTTGGTAAGAAATTTAGATTCGAGTCGAAAATTTTATATCTGAGTGGTTGAATTATTTTTAACTCATATACAAAATTCAGTCCAAGAATTAAATTTTGGGTTGGAAAAATGTGTTGATTGAGCAAGACTGCAATTTTTCGACAGAAGTTGGAGTTTTTTTTACTCAATCTGTAATTTTTTCTACATGAACGATTTGAGGTAGATAATTGAACCAATTTTATAATTTCTCATACTGAAAAAATTCTAAAAATTTTCCAAAAATCTGTTGAAACTTTGTTTTTTTCTAATGCCATTTACTTTACTTCATCATTGGAATTTTTATTCTCTGTTATGTATCGTAATTAGAGTATTGGCATGTGTACTTTACACAAGTTTTTAAGATACCTACATATTAGTAAATATCTCACACGACCAATAAATAATACTCAATGTCTACTCTACCTATTTAGGTACCTTATTTACCATACTTTAAAAACAAATGGATATTACAATAATAAAAGATAATGTAAAAATTCTTTCAATTACTATTTGGTTCAACATCGGTGGTATCTTCGAACAGAGAGCTAATTACCTGGAGCGAACAAAAAGTAAAATTATTCGAGATGCATGAGAGAAATTAACAATAAACACGCAGTAACTTCTTCAGAATATAAATTGCTCACTACGTTAAACATCGAGTCACTTGTTGCGCTCACAATAGCGTTAGTAAATCAACGAAACACGGTGCTATGCTTTGAAAATGCTTCATAACATCCAATCATAATGTCGTCAAGAAATACTTCAAAAACGCCTCTTTTCGTTAGTTTCGTCGTTGGTATTTCATAGTTTTTTTGTGTGTGTTTGTGCTGTTTTCCCCCATTGCTTTGTTTTTTTATTATTCATTTTTTTATTTATAAAATTTTCGATACGAAATATTCTGATATTTATTTTGTAGATTGGTGTAGGAAAATGACGCTGGAGGAGTGAGATATTCTCTACATTTAAATATTGGAAATCATGATGCTAATTAAGGTGAGCTTCTGCGATGAACCCAAATGTTGAATTATTTTCTGGTGAAACGAAAATTAGGTATACATCAAAATAGATACCTTCGTGGCTTTGAATGAAAGTCAAGATCTTCTATAAACACAAAGGTGTGTTTATTATGGTTTCTATTTCAACTTTCAAGATCAAGTTCAACTTTTACAGTTTCAGTAACGTCATTGCATCGTCTTTTATACGTATCGATCATCGACATTTTACCACTCGATGGAAATTTTCATTCCAGTTTATTTCAACGACTATACGACGATGGCATTCAAAGTAGGAAAAAACTACGTACCTACACAGCGCAGTAACGAAATTACTTCGACATCAAAGCTGAGCCTTTAAGGCGTGTAATATTCTTTATAATTAAGCGCGACCTTTAAACAAGCCATTTTAATTCTTTAACAGGCTTTTAATTACTAGCGTAGAAAGGTAGGTGATACAGGAGCCACGTTTAAAGTAAACTGTACCGATTTGCATTCGACAAATTAAATTTTTAACTAGTCGAGAAAAAGAGATGGAATTTAAACAGTGGGTGACGAAGAGAGATAGTCGCCAGCAGGGCTCCGCCGACGAGGGAGATGAGCTGAGAAAAAGGAAAACAGGAGGAGGGATGGGGGAAAAAAAGAATAAAATCAATTTGGTACGTTGACGATATTTCATTAAATTAAAGAGCAACAACTTTTTTATAACTTGGGCATGATGACAAAATTCGGTCGTGAACACTCGACATCATAACGAACCTAATGAAATCTTCGGATACAAAGAAGAAAAGAGCATTTTAAAAAAGGGGAAAACACTTATTTTTTCCTACTCTTCGAATAACAATTTTCTTTTGTTAAAAGTAGTTGAAAAGCACGACGAAAAAAAAAGCAACGAAAAGTTAATGTCGCTTTCTTCGACGCTAAAAAAAATGCTAATGGTGGAAAAGAAAATGTTAAGAATTTTGTCAAAAATTAACAGAGATGGATTTTCCACTGCGTGGATTTGATTTAACGCTCCGTTCGAGATATGGAGGTTTCTTCGGATGAGAATTTGTTTTTGTCTAGGTTTACGGAAAACTGTGTGCAATGATTTGATTTGAATTTTGGCTGGAGAGAGGTTAAGGGTGAAACGTTGAGCTGAATGAAGTGAAAAAGATAAGGATTTTGGATTTACGTGTGTATGTTTTTCTGCAATTTCAATTTTTCTCTCGAATGTATTTTATCGTCTTGGGGCGAATGAGATTACAAATTGATATTTTCTTACGTGTTTAAATATTCACCAGGAGGGTGAGGAAGGATGAATATCAAATAATGAAATGAAAATCTCAGAAATAAGATTTGATAATTTGAATTCGTGGTACGAAAATTATTGTAATTTTCTCATTTTTAATCAATCGCGATAAAGTATCATCTATCTTCATGGATTATAATTTTTTTTTCACCTGTTGAGTTTTGGTAAAATTTTTGAAAATCCGTGAAGTTATTAGAATGTAGAATTGAGATTGAGGTCATACCGGGGGATCGATTTTCAAATGGATCATCAAAACTGGGGTTTGAGTACTCTTCATGTTTTGCTCTTTTTATTCTTATGAAAAATTCAGACGACCACTATACCCTTTGAAAAGTGCTTATCGAAAAAAAATCCGTTAAAAGGATAGAAAGTAAAAAACGGAAAGGTTGAAAAAAATAATTCGTCGAATCGAAAGTTTTTTTGTCGGAAATTTCAACTACTTATGTTCGATGAGACAGCTTTCGTAATTATTGGTTACCGTGTATTAATTGCTCAAGGGTAAACATCGTTATTTGTTTTCCACGTATTGTTATACACAGTTGAGTGTATTTTTTTCTTTTTTAATGAGATGTTTGTTGGAATGGTTATCAATGTACTCGAGATATTTTGTAATATTATTGAGGTTTTTAAAATACTTACATCTGAAATGGTCGGAGCCGACGTAAACAGTGCTAGCCTTAGTGCAAAAAAATCACTTGCTCTTCTTTCTTTCTAACTCGCTCTTCTTGTACTTTCCTGATCTAAATCAGTCAAATTTTTGTGAAATAATGTTTTTTTTAAATCAATGAGACATACGTAATTTTTACTGAAAATCGGTGATTTCTATGGATCTTTCAGTCAAATTTCTCGGATTATTCTGTTGAATAGATATTTTTCAGAAAAAATCCACGATTTCTTACCCATTTTTCAGTCGAAAATCACTGATTTTTCAATCATCAATCAAAAGCTACTGATTTCTAAATGAAAAATCATTGATTTCTCGGTCAAAAATCACTGATTCCTCAGTCAGTCTAATTTCTTGGAAAAAAATTCAGTAATTCTTGACTGAAATATCAGTGGAAATCTCTGTTTTTTTAGTGAAAAATATTCCACTGATTCAAGAAGGCAAAACCTCACACAAATTTGACTGATTCAGATTTTTGAAAAGTGGCATCATTTTTAATGAGTAGGTACCTACATCAATATAGGAGTGTTTAAAAAATTGGGTGTGTTTTTAATATATTCCTCCAAATCAAATTGAATTGACTTGAATTTCTATTTGTCGGAATTTTGAAATTTTAGGTACATATTTCAAATTTTAACTCAATATTGATCACCAGACATTGGGCAATAACCTTCAAGTGTCGAAAATTTGGAAAAATCTTCAATATTTTTACCACATTGTCCACATTTTTTCATTTTATTTTTTCAAATTATTTATTTGAAAACTTATTATTTCTGCTTCCTGCCAAGTCAGATCTTTTAGTTTTTTAATTCTTTTTTCTTTTTTTGAAAAATCGATCACTTTTTTTAGATCGAAGAAAATGAGCAATTCTCAATTTTTCAATAATAAAAATTGAGTTTAATAAGCAACACGTGTGAAATCGAAGAAGTGTTTTCTCAAACAGTTTGAAAGTAGAAATTTTATAATCAAAGAGAAGTTTTTTTGAAAACGCTATTCATGAATTTGTTTGAAATTTTTTTGTGAAATTTGTCCCAAAAAGAATAATTTTTTTGAATAAAAACGTCAAACAGCCATCAAAGTCGTAAAAAAATGGTTCTTTGAACTAAAGCATTATTATTCCAGCATAAAGCTGGAAAAAGGCAGCAGAAATAGTTCTTTTTTTTTTACCGAAATTGATTTTTTTTTATTTTTAAAGTCATCTCAAAAAAATTGGATCAGACATTCCAAAATATTTTGTAGGGTAATTTGGAATAACTGTTTCATTTTCGTTGGTAGGTAATTAATATTTTAGTGAAAAATTTCAATTAAGTACAGTTCTCTTTTAAAAATTGACTACGAAATTATATTTGAACGAGAATTATTGAAAAAATTGTTTCGAATTATTTTATCGCCATTTGACAATTTTTGCCATGTTTTTTCAAATTTTTCAAAAAAAAATTAATTTTATCTCGCCTTATATCAGACTTCTGTGTAGAAAAAATCATTGTCAAATTTTTAAAATTCAAAAATCTCTCCGTGCTCGAAAGTTGACGATTTTTCTATTTCAGCTCCCTTCGTCGTCATCCTTTGAATAAAACATTTTCACGTGACATTGGCATCGTATATGTCGTTCGACGGTGTAAACATTTATACTAATTCCAAAGCAGAAAATTAAATTTATGGTTTACGAATTCGTAACTGTAATACATAAATTACGCAAATGTTTAAAATTTTTACCGAAATTTTCCCTTCGTCAAGCGGTTTTTGCGGTTTATTTGTATTGGGCGCTGGTATAGAAGTTTCGTCTGTGTATTGTATCAATTTATGAAAAGGGTGCATCGATTGTGTAGCATTCGAATGGAAGGGTTTGAATTGCCGAATTTTTATAAAATTCATGTCGCGTCGAGATGATTTTTTTCTCTATAAATTTTCCCCTGGATTTTTTTTTCAATATTTAATTACAAAATTAGTGCGAAATGGAATTATTTTTCTTTTGGAAACATGGTTTTTTCTTGAAAAAGATAATTTTTTTGAGTAGGTGTCCAAGTAATAATTGATATTTTTGTGTAGAAAATGTAACGGATTTTTAAGAAATTTTGAAAAATTCACGTTTGAATTGAAAAATAAAATTTTTCCACTTCCAGGTACTTGCCTTTTTTTTTTTGGAGCAGATTGATTACATTCTCCAACTTTTTTCAAAGTTTCATTTGTACCGTCTAAATATAAAGATTCGTTTTGTTTTCTTTTTCATTTAGATTTTTCATTTATTTACCTACCTTTATCAGAAAAATTGACCCCGGATGTGTTGATTTTTTTTTGAATTTTTCATTTAAAAAATCCATTTTTTGTTAGGGTAAAGTTGCCATAATCGTACCACCGCCTAAATCGTACCACCAGTGGTTTCTCTTAGTTAATCATTCTTTAGCGTGTTCTGCCGATGGAATATGATAGTATTATGTATTTTGAGACTTTTGATGAAAGAACCAGGCATTTTGAGCCATGAGCTCGTTTTTTATCGCCAAAAGAAAAAAAAACGGGGTCCTGATATAATAATTTGAGAATGCGTTTTCAGAGTATTGCAAGAAAACGAAGTGATTATTGCTAGTGGCATTAAATTCATATAAAACTGTATCATTTTAGCTATCTTTTGAGATACGTACGAAAATTTTTGACAAGATTGTGTCTGAGTAGTTGGGTTTTCTTTCAAAAAAGTCGAAGTTGCTTAAATCGTACCTCCAATTTTTTCTATAGATTAAACCAGTTTTTGCACGTCGGAAATAGAATATGGTCAGCAGAAGACATGTACATATATGTCTATTTGCATGAATTTTGTATATTATTTTCAACTTTTCAGTTACAAATGGAAAATATACATTTTTTAGAAAATAAAATGGAATAAACAAAGGAATAATTGATTTTTAGAATATTCGCCTATTATTTCATGAATGGAGAGGGGGAGGAGGGGCGAAAATTATGTATAAGTGAATAGGGAACTTATATGAGTATTTTTAGGTTGATGGGAGACATTGGAGGGCACTGGGAGGCATTGAAAGGTAGTAATTCTACATATTTTGTCAGTGGTACGATTTAGGCAACCAGTCTCCTAAATCGTACCACTTGAAGACCTTTGCGAGAATCAAAACCATGGGTGCAGTTTTAAAGTTGGAAATTTCGTTCTTGGGTCAAAAGGTGCGCAAAGGACCAACCTACCAGATGGTGAAAAAAAAATTGGTCAAACTTCATTTGTATCTCACTCAGCTTCGAAAAACTGAAAAGTGGTACGATTTGGGCAACCTTACCCTATACAATTTTATTAATATTTATATTAAGTTCATCAATATTGAGGATATAACAGAGCTGAATGCTCGATGTAATAAGTTCCATGTAATGAGGTAGGGATAAGGTAGGTAACCGTTGGCGTGAGATATTTTCTTAAAAACCACGAATACTATGCAGCGTACTAAACTGATTAAATATTTTATAATTGTAGAAGCAAGATTAGAACGTGAAAACGTCATGCGAAGCACTTGGAAAATTTTATTTTCGACGCTACGTGAATATTTTACCATTCCGTTTGATAATTAGAATCAATTATGTATACTTAAACGGTTACCGCAGGCGGTAATAATTATAACGGTTCATTACGAATGGCTGGGTGTGTTTTCCTTTTTCGTTTTTCTTCTAATATGTGCGTACCTACGGTGTGGTACCTTTGAGCAGAACTTTTTCGATACATGAATTGGCATATTTCAAAATAATACTGGGCGGTTAACAAGATTTTGTTCACCTTTTTGCGGCGGCCGGCGACGACTCATCAGAAACTTGCGGGCTATTTTGAAAGTAAAAAATTAACACGAATTTCAAAGTGGACTTTATAATATTTGGGTTTTTAAACGAGCCTGGGAAGGGAGAGGGAGGACGACAGACAAAATTACACGACCGAGGTGTGCCTCGTACATTTGCGGCGTATGAGACGGGAATTACTAATAACAAATTCTCGCGTGAAATTAACCGACAACTAATAAAGTCTGGTTTTGACATAATACCGTATAGTAGCAGAGTAATAAATTAGCATTTGTTTGGTGTACGCTGCGACCTATAACTGTGTGACCGATTGACTGATAATTGAGGTATAGGTATTTAAAAATAGTGTAAACGAGATTCTCGGTAGATAAAAAATATCACTAGTTTTATGCCATCAACAAGTTCGAAAAGTTTTCCGCGACGTCTGCGTTGATGGCGTTATCGTTATCTTAAAGAGTTATGTATTTAGTGTGTTCAGCGGCGAGGCACGTGATAATATACCAAAGGGTGGTTTTTTTCGTTCATCCACCCCCTAATCCTCGCAGCTCAAGTAGTTTTTAATTTGTAATCGCAGCGACACGAGTACGGGTCTATAAAGAATTCAAGAAGAATTGTTTTTTTTTTGCTCGGTACCTCGCCTCGCTGCGAGGAAGTTGTAAAATAAGTTTAAATTGAAAAATAAAGGTGTAACATTAAAGGAAAATATTTAAGAAGTGGCAAGTTCTGTTGACAATAAAAGTTTTACGCCTTTTGTGATTTCGTTATTGTGTTTAGAAAAGACGCGGTAGTGCCTTTTTCCCCCTTTGGCTGGGGGAAAGGCAAAAAAAGAAGGGGATGCGGTTGGTGAACTTGGGTACTGCTAGAATTAACGAATTTAAAGATGAAGCGAAGGTTGCGGTGGAGATAAAGGAGAGTTGTGGTGAGAGAGATAATTTTCATAGTTTTTTTTGCCAGTGAAAAGTGTATAAAGTGGTGCTTTGTTGTACGAAGTGAAAAGTGTGGTATCCGAAGGACGATGTGACAAAAAGTTTGTGATCTTTTAAGATTATTTTTGATATGGTAATTATCGGTGTGATGGATGTGATTTATAGAAGTGATAGAAAAATTAAATGTTTGTTTCAATGCATATCTATAATTAAATAAATTTATCTTTGTATGTTGCGTGTATGTATAAATATCTTCGAAAAATATTTTCACTTGTACAATACGTTAAAGCAACAACAAAATATTTCATAAATTTTCAGCACGTGTTTTCGGAAACGAAGCAGCGTTTTGAACTGTCAAAGATTATGATGTTTGATTTTTCTGAAAGGAATAGAAGTTTGCTTTTTAAAGTATAGGTACCTAAGTAAAAAAAATTGGAAAATTTTCCTTTCGACAATTTCGATTTTTACAACTCGAATGCAATTTTTTGATTTTTTTTCTCTTGAAAATGTAAAATTGTGCATGAATTTTTGGAACAACTTATCTCTTTTGCAAACTTTTGAGCACCGTTCGTAATTTTTAATAATTAAAAATGTGTTTTGTGATTTTTTGGCTGCAAGATACCTCCTTCGCCTTCCGTACCTTCCTAATTTTTTTTAAATAAACTTTTCATTTTAATCCAAGAAAAAAATTTATGCCCGAAAATTTGTTTTGGAGCAACATTTTTTAGTCGTGGATATGCTGAGCATGTTTTAAAAATTTTATATAAATAAAGTTTAAAAAATGGTTAGTTTTTATTCAAGTTCTTAAAAGTTTAACTGTAGGTAAACCATTACATCGATCGTTCAAAATTCTTCCAAGTTTCTAAATGTTTCACAAAATATCAAAAAGTTACAGAAAATGTCAAAATTTAGTCTTCAAAGTTTAGTATCTCAATTTTGGTGAAGAAAATTTGATCTCACCTGTCACGGATTAACCTCCAGCAGTACAAATCACTAACAATGATTTTGAAAATTCAAATTGCAAAGAATTTTTTTTTCATTCATTTGCGTAAAAATTTTTTTGATAAAATGGGAAAATTAGCAAATCAATGATCAACTTTTTATCCATTGTTTTTCCATAAGAAAACTTTTCTGAAATCAGCTTAGATAAAGTACGAGTTTGAAAAATTTGTTACCTACGTATATTTCTATTTGTTCTTCAAAGAACTTAAAAAATGTAAAATTTAAAACTCGCACTACGCAGCGTTTAAGGATTTTGAAATTTTTAATTTTTTTTTTTTTTCGAAAATGTTGGGTCAATGTTACTTTAACATTAAGGTCAGGTCTTTGCTACAACTACTCAGCTACAGGAGCAGAAAATAATTCAAGTTTGGCTGTTTAGAGGACGACGCGACGGCAGACGGCAATTTACAGAAGTACATTATAGAAATGTGTATAATATTCTTTGTCTTGAAACATATATTTTTTTTTGAAGATGTAATTATTGAACTAATTAGATAGAAAAAATTAGATACATTATTTTTAATGAAAATGTTACATCTTCAATGAATTAATTACACTTTTCCATAAATTGACCCTTAAAAATTATGTCCATTATGGTGTATATTGCGAATGGTCCGATAATTCATATTTTAGCCACGCAGCATCATTAAATGTTGAAAAATTATGTAATACGTTACAAATTCTCTTTTTGACAAAAAAATATACATAGAAAAATCATTATTCTGAATATTTTTGGTAAAATAAGTAGATAATATTGTGAGTTGTAAATTTTTCATTTAAGTATGTTTTTTTTTTGTGAATCACTATTTTGAATTCTTGAATGCCATTTTGTTACAACTTGATGTTTAATCGACAAGAAAAATTTTCAACAAACGAAAATGAGTGAAAATTACTATGTAGCTGATGAACAAGACAGTTGAAGAGGCGAAGGGGTAGGGGTGGGTGAAATTTCATATATGTACTTACCAATATATGTACTTGAGTTTGGTGTATAAAAATAATAATATTATTACAAAAAAAATCAATATGTTTTCAAAACTTTACCAGCAATTTTTGGCTATTTGAGGAGGAAAGAGAAGAACTCTCATTCCCCTTCTCTTTGATAGCAATTTTTATGAGCTTGGTGTTGCGCAGTAAATATTTTTGATACCTCGATTACATGTATCACTAAAAAGAAAAAAAAATGGATTAAATATTTTGATATTTTTGAAAATTAATTTGGAAATTTATTTTCTGGCAAACGATTTAGGTTTATTCGAAATGAAATGTTTGGAATTTTTGATTTTTGTGTGTAATTGATTCTTTAAGAAAATAATAATAATTTTATTCTGAATGTTCAAAGATTGGCCAACTTTTGGTTTTTAGAGATGATTTTTTTAGGAAAAAATTCGTCTCTTTCTCCCCCTCCTCTTTAGGTGAAACTTTTTTTCTTCGTCTTTTTGAAAGGACGGAGAATTTTTGTGTAGAAATTGAAAATATCATAACAAAACACACTTTGTGAGCCTGGATACGGAAACCACATTTCGGTATCAAAAATTAACTTTTAAATTGAATGTCCCCTTTGATTCTACCCTTTTTGAAAGACCTAAAATCATTATAAGTTTAAAAATCATTTTTCAACGCCAATGAGTTTGTTTCTCTATTGAGGCTCACATTGTTCCAATTGTAATTACGATTGTTTCAAAATTTTTGGTTTTTGTTTTCGATTTGTTCCTTTAGGCAGTGCCTTTTAGGTTTTTCTTTTTTCAATTCTTATATTTTTTCTAGTTTATAGTACTTCGAATAGTGATTTTTTTTTTGCATACTTCTGCACTTAAACTTTTAGTAAAACACTGGCAGAAATATTTTTTTTTGAAATTTCAACAATTACTGAGAAGAAATTATTGAATCAATTAATTTGAGAAAAATCTTGATGCGTAAATTTTGAAGTTTACTCCTTTCCTTGAGGCAAACCATTCCGCAAAAAATCAAGTGGCAAATGAAAATTATTTTCGTGTGAAGAAAGGAAAAATTAATTCGAGTTTTATGCTTCAATGTACATGAATCAATAATTAATCTCGTAGATTCTTCAAGAATATTTTATAACTTCACATCAGCTAACAATTTTGGTACCTTGCGAATTTTTGTAGTTTTATCTGTAAATGTAAAACGTAATATTATTACCTTACTGATTTTTTTTTTTAAATAGCGATTTTTTTATACCTTGTTCAATGTGCACATCGGAAAATTGTTTAGACTTCATTTTTTTCTAAGGTCAAGTTTTTTCAATTTTCAGAGTGTAATAGGTATCACTTTTATGAAGGAAAATGAAATTTTATTTTAAGAACAAATATTTTACGCTATTTCAAATTATTATTCAAGTGATTACTTAGGTATCTAATTATTTTTTTATACTTTCATAGGAAGTCATTTTTTGGGCATTCTTTTTGAAAAAATAAAGAATTTGGAGGAGTAAAAAAGGAAGAAAAAAAAATCTTTTTGTAACTAAACACGGCATTTTTTATTTTGGAACCCCAATTCGAGCAATTATCACAATATTTTTCCTTTATTGCCGTTTAGATATATGTAGAAATGTTTTTAAAATCAATAAAAAATTCGAAGACATTTTTTTCTCGTGGCTCCTTATTTGCGCTCCATTACTCCGTTTACGAGTTTTTGCCGTTATATTTTTATTTGTTTTCTTTATAACTATTTTTAGAAGTATATTTATGATTCAATCGATTTTGTAAAATACAAAATGATGCCCCATTTTACTTTTTCCATTGCTTCTGTACTTGAGCAAAATTTGAAAAATTTTAGATTATGCTTTTGAAATATTGAATAAAAAAAAGTCGAAAAACTGTAAAATTTTAAATCTCTATTGAAAATTTGGATTTTTAATTATTTTAGAATTATGTGTAATGAATTTTATACTTATTCTTTCGTATTTAAACGTAGGTAATTCTAAAAAAATTGGTTGAAAAATTTTTTGTTCAAAATTCAGTTACTTATTGTTAATTAATTTTTTATTTTCATTTAGGTATTTTTTAAAATGAATTGTTCGTGTTTTGCTGGAATTTTTTGTGGCCGTTGTTTCTCAAGACGATTTTTGAATGCCTACTTTTAAATCATTGATTTTATTATTATTTTTAAAATTGGTTCGTGTGAAGATTTTATTTTTTTTTTGCATTCAATTTTTAAGAAAATAATTCGCAAGTTGAAAATATTTGATCCTAGTCTACAATACTTGAAAAATTAAATTATCAATGAACGCAATTCTGCGTTATTAATTAAGTCTACATCAAGCTCAATGCACCGGCTTCTCATTTATCGCGCAATTTGCTATGTTTCGAGTTTAATGGTTTGCATTAGGGCATTAATATTGTCTAAGGTCGGTGTTCGTTTCGTGGGAACTTTCAATATTTTAATCATCCAAATCAAACAATTAATTAATCGCAATTTGGGATGTCTCGGTGTCGAATTATTGTCTTCTATTTAAATGACCATTAAGCACGTCATCAAAATAGGTATGCCATATCATAGCTAGACACAATTTAAGAACTAGGTAATTATTTTTCAAATTGTAATATTAAAAAAAAAATTAAATAAATAAAAATATTAAAAACTTACCGTTATTCGAAAAATAATTTTGAAATCTCCTAGTACCTAAATTACCGGTAAAAAAATTCGATGCTACCAACGCGACAAAATTATTTGAACAAAAAATTTATTCGCGAAAACGATCTAACAAAACGTGTAAAAAAATTTTTATTTTTTCGCGCGCGGATTTCGTAAATTTTTGCAAATGGGTTGGTATGAACGCGCACGTGAAGAATGAGATGATTGGATGACTGCAGTTAGTAGTCGGCATTATCATTCGGCCAGCAAGACGAACGATTCCGAGCGTTCACGAGCCATGATGAAATTTAAAATACCTACGGCGGCGTCGATGCTGTCGGCGAGGGCGAACGCGGGGAGCGTTAAAGAGTTATGTTTAAAAGTGGCAAAAGACATTCCGATGATGGTGTGTAACCTTATTCTGTAGATGGTATGGTGTTTTGTGTATATACCGAGTACAGCGTACTGTACACGTATTTCGAAGGGTTAAAACTGTTGCTTATTGTCGGCCGTCCAAGAGAAAAGGGGTGCAAAGGAAAGGCTCGCGAATAAAGGATCCAGAGTGCAGGGCTGTACACGCTACAAGATTTTGATAAAATCCATTTTCGACTGGGTTATGGATAGAAGATGGTAGTCAAGATGGACCAGAAAAGCTGAGGAGGGAAGGGGCGGTGTCTATCCGTAGAAGAATTTGGCAAAGCAATGCCACGGTTTTTGAATCGCAGGAATGTAATTTCATCAAACAAATCGTTGAATTTTTAGGGGTGCTGTTTATGTTGTGTTGTTTTTTTCCCTCTCCGTTTCGTTTTGGTCTGGTTCGGATAATATATTGCTAGTTTTGGCAAAAACTAAAATGTCTTCGCGATGGTCGAATTTGTTCGATGTGTTTTTTTCCATTTCTTCGGTATTTTACGACTCGGATGGTAATGATTTTTGTACTTTTTTGCTCCCCCGTATCTTTTGGTGCTCGATAGAGATGGGTGCTGTGGTATCTCTCTCTTCATCTCTGTGAATTTGTCGTAGAGGCCGAAAACGAAGTATACGAGCTGAGTACTTCTGTAATACATATATTTTTTTCACCATGTAGTAAAGTAACGTTGTCGTCGTCGTCGTTCTAAAAGTTGATACTGTTTAGTTGGTGGAATCTGGTATTTTAGTCACGGTCGTATACGATCCTCCCCGGATCCCGGTTTTGCTCGTCGTTGCATCGGACGACTTCTATTTAGTTCGGTAGTTTTTACTCTCGTTGGGATTATCGTCGTAGAATCTCCGGTTTACGACGTATTATTTCACGCCTATAGCTTCAACGTGAATATTAATATGGTGTAATATTCACTTTGTACAATGATACTTCGGTATACAGTTTTTATCATTCCGACGACATCCCTGTGTACCGGACGGCTCGATGTTTTGCCCCTGTTCGCGTGCGATTTCCCCCCGGACCCTAGGAATGCTCCGGGGGTCGCGCGACACGACGGTATAAATTAATTTTGTATATGCGGGTAAGAATAAATCGGTTTTGGATTTTGTTGGACGAGGTGAAATTTCCGAAAAAAATTGATTTTTGTGCATTTTGAGTGAATTGATTGATTTGATTTTTGAAATAAAGTTAACCTCAATGTTGCTGACGATGAGGTACAAATCAGTTGTGCAATCAAAGAAGACTGGATGGGAATCTATAGCCCTTCTTAGGTTTGAAAAAAGTGCAGTTTTTTTGCTCTTCAGACATGATTTTTCCAAAAAAAAATTGCTTGCTTTCACTTGGATAGTAAATATTTCAATCATTCTATTTCTTCAATATATATATATATATAATTCTTCAAATCTGAATCGATGGGGTTGTCAAAAATTGGCAAAAATAGTTATCGATAATTTTTCAAGGGTGGGGAGGGGGTGTTGAAATTAAAATATTTATCTCATTAAATTACATATTTTAATCACCTTTTTCACAACTTTCAGCACAAGACCATGAAAGAAAATAGACGAATTAGTGGAATTACAATTCATAGTGTTGCCATTTTGAAAATTGAAAATTCTCCGGGGAGATGAAAAATGAAAAATGTGAAAGCAAAAAAAAATGGCGTCATTACATATATTTTTGCTGGAATGAGGTGAAATTTTTTAAAAATTTTTGTATGTTTTTGGCTGAAATTGAGTAAAATTTGAAGATATTTGAAATATGTCATTGCTCGAGCGAAGCGAGGGCGAAAATTTTGGAATAAATTCAATAAAAACTTGAAATGTGGCCTTTTTCAAAATTATTAGATTATCGATAATTTGATAACTCTATGAATAGTCTGCGATGTTTGCCATTGAGAATCGCGAAAATAATTTTCATTGAAAATGAATGATTTTTTGCTAATTTTCAGTTGAATTTATTTGACTGATCCAAGCAACCCAAGCGAAGCGAGCCCAGGGTTGAGGTTGCGAAGCGGTCCTGGGGTGTGAAGCCCCGTATTGATACATATTTGAAAATTAAATGTAAATATTACGTTTGTTGCTTCGAAGTACTGGACTTTGTTTTCCATTGATTTTCTCCAAAGTATTTTGTTTTCGTTTTAAAATTTTACTTTATTCTCGTTCGAATGATATCTCTCTCAGATGAAATTTTTTTGTAGGTAATAACTGGCCGAATGGTGGTATGAGCTGTTGGATTCTATGTATTGAGAGAATGTAATTCCAACAGATAAGATTGCAGTACACGAATATTTTAATTGGCGTTGATTTTGGCTTATCTTTTTATTTTGGTATGGGTCATACGTTTAGATGACGTTAAGTACCCGCGCTCGTTTCCTGTCCGAGTCCAACAGTTTCTATGAATTTTCATCGTGTGATTACATCAAAAAATGATATTTTTTTAATAATGATAAAATATTACTCATTACATAGGTACGTATCTAAGTTTGATAACTTGAAACCAAAAAAAAGTGTATTTGCATAATATTGACCAAAACGACTCCGAAGTTAGTCTTTAGGTCTCTACCTACCGGAGTATTTTGACCTTGTAAATTCAAATCCGGTGGTACTTTCGTCATTTGACCATGAATTTTTCCTATGTAGGTACATGCACATAATTTAAAAAATCTCAAGTAAAAAAATTAATTCAAATGTTTTTGAGAATCGTTCAAAATTAAATAAAATTTATTTACCTTGCTGAACACGAACCTACTGATAGAGTTTCTCCATTTCATCGTTTGTTATTTGAGATTTTTCGTTTTGAAGTTTAAATATCATTTGTCATGTTGGTAAAATCAATGTCACAAAATTTGGTTCAGTTAGATTTCACCCCTTCCTAAATCCTCTAGTGGCGTTGTTTTCTGGCCGTTTGTGAATCCAGATTTCTACCGAATTTGAAACACTCGAAAATCCGGAGAAGTAGGAATTTTGCCTAGCAAGTTCAAAAATATGGATAACATCAAATAAAATGGGTATAAACTTTTGCTAAAAACTTGAGATAATGAAAAAAATTATACATATAATTTTGGCTTTTGATCGGGTTTCCTCTCCTGAAATTTTCACCTTCGTTTGACTTGCTCTCATTAACTTTTGAATCACTTTTTTTTTCTAAGATGGGTGTTAGTAAGAAATGATCTAAAAAAGTTTATTTTTGGTCCGAACCATCCAAACGAATTTCGAAAATAGTACGAATTCTCATCTTGTATCATAAAATTTATATTGGAAATATTTACCTAATTGTAATGTCCAAATTAAGAGATTAGGTACCTACTTATCGTATGATATGTCTTATTCCATAGATATTGAATTTTGTGCATAATCTCAATTACTTATAACATAAATTTAAATAGTATACTTAGTTTTTAAAGTTCAGAGGTATGTTATTGATTATAACGCGGATTTTTTCAACTCCTTTGTAGACCTATTTTACTCATTTTGTTTTTGAACTGCGGCTACCACTGATTCCAGTAAATTTTTAATTTGTTCCATATTCATCTCAAGAATTGAAATACGTTGTATCAACGTTTCGTCTCGATTTCCATTTCTTTCATCTATTTTTAATCGTAAGTCACGTATTTGGGCCATAAAAGTTTGACCCAATTTATCAATGGATTGAAATTTTTGGCGATGTTCGTTCATAGAGTGAATTTTCAAGCTGCGTTCTTCACCATCAAACCTACGAAATATTTTTTGATTTTCTAAAATTTGAGATGCTTGTTCTACAATGGAAGAGGGCATTTTCCATGGAAGTAATTCTTTTGAATGATTAGGCTCTTGCATTTTGAAAAGTTTTAATAAATTTATCTCATTACTCTGGATCTCAATTTCAGTGGTAAACAAATCATCACCAAATAATTTTATTTTCTCACTGTATACTCTGGAGAAACATTGCCATAAATATTCTGCTAAACTCGTTGAAAAATAACCAATCCATTTGAATGGATTGCTAATAGATAGAAGTTCCAGTTGAGAAATTAATTTAATTCTGGATACTAGAGCAACAAATTCGGCATCTTCGGTGACAGCTTGAGTATCACTTACAGCCAAACCATTGAGTAGATTGTAGAGTACAATGGTTATAAGAAACACAAATAAAGTGAAAATCAAATGACTGTTACTGAATGTGGTATCAAATGGTAAAGAATCAGCGCCTAATTCACCAGTCAGCATGGTGATAGTTTTCAAAATTGATATCATTGGAGTTTGCCAAGAATTGATTGAATTTTTGTTAGTAGCATCAGAGCTGGTTTTGTTTTGAGAGGCAGCATTATCTTTAGATGTACCTTGGAATAAAATATAGAAACTGAAAGCAAATGATGTTATTAAAGCTGAATATAGAACAGAAAATTTCAAAAAATTCCAAGCCACTGCTTTAAATATTTCAATGTAGGTAGCACACATCGGATGTTTTCCCAATATCAATACAAACTCCATAGACGAAGTTAGAATGGCATAGGCAGCAATTGGAGATTGTAAATCTGAACATGTTTCAATGAGAATGAAAGCACCTGTCATGAGGATCATTGAGATTTCCAACCAGTTTTCCATTGATGTAATATAAGATTGGGGTGAAAAGCAAAACTGACAAAATTCCCGAAATATAATCATCCAATAGAAAATCAATGTCATTATTTTGCTCCAATATACAAACATTGAAGTGAATGACGTATCGTAAATGCTTCTAGTATAATTTACCTGTGAGTTGTTCATGGGTGATGTGAATTTCTCGTTATAATTTGAAATTATATAGAAATTTAAAGCAATATAAAACAAAAAGTAAATTATGAGATTAATATAATAATATTTCTTGATGAGGCACCATTTCATATGGATGAAACTTTTTGGAACTGGATGCTTAAGCAGTTTTCTCAAGTGTGGTTCTTTTTCAATTGCAGAAATTACACCCATTTCATATCTTCTTTCTGTATACTTCAACCTATATAACCTTGTATTGAACAATAGTCTGTAATTGAATTTCATACCATATTTTCTTTGATGTTCACGGTCCTGTGTTAGAAAAATCCAATTATGTAAAGGGTCATCTTCCAGTGAAGAAATGCAATCGTTTAAACAATCTTCGAGTACTGTAGCTTTGATGGTTCTCCACGGAATGACAACAAAATCTTTCATTTTGCACAAATTTGTAGCAGCATAAATGAGTGCCTTTGTTACTTGATCATCATTCAAGGTTAAAGCCGCATGGAATGGATTAAAAATACCATCACCTCCAAAATTCATCATGCCTCTGGGTATCACTTCATTAACCACCAATTCAAAAAAATGATAAGAAAATTGTTTTTCACATTTTTCCTCCAAAATCATTCTGTGTATTATCCAATATAACACTGTTCCTACATTGTTGTGTAACTGAACACGAGGTTCTTTCAATAATCGCTGGAAAACTTCATAATTCCTTTGATATGCGGCCCTATTTATTGGTGATAGATTGTACCTATAGTGTCCAAAGCATTTGTTTGGATCAACACCAATTTTCAATAGCATGTCTACAACGTCGATGAATCCTGAATCACAAGCATACTGTAAATAAGTTTTACCATTGAAATAATCATCCAAATATTCCGCACCATACACTTGAGCAATTTCTATGAATTTTTTTGTTTCGCCACAATACAACAGTGTCCACAAACTACGTTTTGGATTACGAGAAAACTTTTCTGGAAGTTGATCGAGTAGGTTGGGATACTTTTGTTGGATTAATTGACGACAAGTATAACCTTCAAAGTCTTTTCGATCATCCAAGTCAATATCAGGAAACTCCAGTAGTAGCCTAGCTGCTTCAATGTGTCCTCTGTGCAGTGCTAAATGAAGAGGGGTTGGACTTTCTGAATTGTTAACAATGTTAATATCAATTGGCGGATAACGGTTTCGGAGTAAAATTTTCAAAAATTCTATGTTATTTTGGTTAATTGCTATATGCAAAGGTGTATTACTTTGTAGATCATAACGATTGATGGCTTCATGATTTTTGTGTTCAATAAGAAGCATCAAAGTTGCCTTATCTGCATTTTTAACAGCTTCATGTACAGGATATTTTGCAGTTACATAGTTGAAGTGGTTTACATCAGCTTGATTTTCAATGAGGATTTGTACAAATTCGCTTTTGCCTCTAGATCGGCAAGATATATCCAATAAAGTGCCATAATCTGGTTCTCCGTAGTAATGATTCACGTTGATGTTTTTATCACATATAATAATTTTTTCAAATTTATCCACTTTTCCCTTTTTAAGCAAAGCTAGTAGTTTTAACGAATTTTTCATAATTTTGAAAAAAAAAAACTGATTGATTTATAGTTATTCACTATGAAAACACTGAATTACGTATTTAATCAAAAATAGATAGGTGAATAACAAGAATTCGCGGATATTGCATAGCCACTGTACTAATTAAACTGGCAATCTGCATTTATTTATGATAATAACATTATACTCTCTGTTAATTTTATCATGGTACTTTTTTCAGTGTTGCTCACTATTGAAAAAATTGTAAACATGTAGGGTTTCTCAAATTAACAAATAGGTGACTGCCAAATGAGGAACTCGTTTCATTTTTTTGAAGAACACTAATTTTTTGGTTGTTTATTTCCAGAATAATGTTTTTCTGAAGATAAAACCTCCCATAATTTAGAAATTTTTTCTCATCGGGCATTGGTAAAACTGCAAGAAATGTCATGATATAAGCGATTATCTTATAAGTATGATAGTGAAGTGTTTCAGCTTATGTTTCTAGGTGTATGTATTCATGTGATTATCTCATCATGATTCATGAAGATAATGGTAGCTTTAATGAGTAATTCAAATTATAACGCCGATTAAAAAATTTTGCAAATTGATCGCATCATCTTTCCCGATAAAAAAATTACCTATGTCATTCAGAATTTATAAATGAATCAGGCAACATGAGTGTAGAAATTTCTGTTTGACGAAGAAAATTTTTTCATTTCAGTGCATTTAAAAAATCCGAAAATGTTTCTTAGGAATAAAAAATTGTAATTTTGATACATTTAATTTTCATTTAGTTGTAAATTTTTATGATTTAGGTTCTGAAATTTTTAATTACGGCGGATTGATGACTTTACACATGAGAGTACAGTTCAGCATTCTGATATTTAAAAAAATAATATGTCATTTCATATGATTGTATTTACTAATATCATGAAAAATGAAATCGTGACAATCACTTGAACACTACCAACTCGCCGATTCGGTGGAAATTCATATTAACTGACAGATCACGGTTTCATCTGCGCAAAAGGAGGAACTTGAAGCACGTGGTAAAGAGAATACTAGTTAAAGTCGAAGTATTACGCAGAGTAAATTATCCAACGTCCAAAACGAGTAGAATTTTGCTTCACGTTCTGTTTTAATTGAGAAGTCAGTAGCCTTTACATGTCGGCTCTAATTTATAGTTTCTGGCGTAGGAATTTGGTCGTCCGTCCGCCCGCTTCGTATCCGTTTTTTAGCTTTCACTTTTGGGCGAGCGTGCCCCTAAGCGTGAGGCATTTCGGTAAAAGGATAGAGTGCAAGATATAAAAGCGGTTCGTGATCACCCCTTATAAGTTTCAGATCTCATTTTCTGGATAAATAAATAATGCACATAGGTATACCAGAAGTACGTATGTCGGTAATACCGTCACGAGAATGTAGTGATGAAAAGGGGAGTGATAGAATGGAGCAAATTGGCAACACTGCTAAGTGCTCGGGAAAAAATAAGCTAGAAAACTACATAAGAAATTCATCCAATTTATCAATTTTTGTGATGAAAATTAAAATCATTGAATTTTTGTCCTTGGTTCTATTTTTTTTTGTTAGATTAAAAAAAAAATCGTAACTTACATTCTTTGGTTTTCCTCTTTTATTAATAATTTTTAACCAGTGGATTTCAGCAATTAATTTTATGCATAATCTTAGTTGATAATTTATGAGGAAATATGCTGTACTGTGGGCCCCAATGAAGGCTTTTTCGTTTCTATGAAACAATAATGTTGACTCACCAAGTTGTATTAATTTTGAAGAAACTGTGTATTATTTCTTCATCTCGGTATGAAAATCCCATCCACCGATGATTTTTCCAACTTTTTATTGTGTTTTCAATCGGTGTACAAATTTTTCGAACGTTGAGTATGATTCAGCAGTTTTCAAACAATTGAATTAGGTGGATATTTTCAAAAAAAAAAAAAAAAAAATTATACGTATATCTACCTACGCTTAACTTGAGAATACTTTCGTACCTACGATGTCTCTCGTTGTTCAAACTATGTAGGTAATATCTTTATGAAAATATTTGTTATCAGCGTGAACTAACATATTGTGTATTGTATGCGTATGTAACTGTAAATAAGAATAATGGTGAGCGGGTGTGGCATGAATTTTGCCACAGTATGAATTGTTTTCTTATTGTTGGTGAGGTTTTTTTCTCAAATAAGTTGCAAATAAATTAAAAAGCGTGTCTGGAGGAGTTTTCAATGCGTAGACAATTTACAAAAAAAATAAATAAATAAATGAAAAAATTGCCTCTTTTCATGAATGACTTTCTTATTAGTTTTGAAATTTTTGTGATGTTTCTTTCCCTTGTTCATTTGGGATAGTCGTTTTTGAATTTTGACCCGCTTTGGTCATTTCTTACCTAAAAATTCAGGATAAAATCGAATCTCTCGGATAATAAAATTATGATGGAAAATATTAACGCAAGGTCTTTACCGGGCATAAAAATCATGAAAAACATGAAAATAGCTTGAATGTTGGTGCAGTGGCATGAAAACTTGATCGTTTTTGACAAAACTAATGAATTTCTGACCTTAATCTGTTGAACCTTAAAATCGAAGAATTGCTACTAAATCATTTTTCAATTTTACTACGTCTGTTTTTTTTTTACACGGATTTTACATAATCTGGATTAAGATTATGAAAATCCGTCAAAAATCCTGTTTTATTTACGAATCTAAAATCAGATTTTTTGATAAGATTGATAAGATTGAAGTTTTGTTTTTTTAGAATTGTGGTTGAAATTCATTTTTAATTTTCAAATTTACAAAGAAGTCATGTTTACTTTATCAGAATTACGTGATTAAAATTCTTCAAATGTGGAGAAAAATGCTTGTCCGTTTTACCATGAATTATCATGATGGATTATATTTTTTTTGGATTTTCCCACTAAAAATCCAACTAAAATCCTTGAGATTATCCAAAATCAGATTACGGTGGATTTTAGTAAAATCAGTTTTGAAAAAAACACACATACGTTTGCACAAAAATATATCGTATTTGCCCTCGCTTCGCTCGAGAATGGCTTCCATTTTTATTTATTTTTTAAAAAATTTTGTTACATATTTGATTTTTTTGTCTGAATTCTAGTTGCTTTCGTTTGTGGTACAGATAAGTTGCCTCGCCTAACCCTAATGTCAAATAAATACGGATCAACATCCCACACCCCAATAACCCGCCGACACCACACATGTGACAAATGTCACGGACCGGTTTTTTTCTTGCGTTACGCGGGCAGGATCGAGTGATCGGGTGGTAACGCCTCCTTGTACCTATGCGCGCTTACCCCACCGATCATTTCCGCGGATTTGCAAATTGCCTACTTTTTCATTTGAAGGGGCAGACATTTTCGTAATAAATCTGGACTGGCTCGAATTTTAATTTTTTTTGCTCCTCAAATCAAAAGGAATGACAAATTGTTATACACGAACGAGTAGGGCATAGATACACAAATATCTGTCGGGTAGCAAATTCATCCCCTCCACTTTTCATTCAATGCAAAAAAAATGGGAATAAAAACGAAAAAAACGTATTTTTTTCTAAAATTTCTGCCCCTTCAAAAACAAAAGTAGACAATTTGTACAACAAGGGAGATGAAACGTTGAACATTTATGTACACCCCCTTGAAGTTATAATGCCATACCTAACTTTGGTCCAACGCTAGAAAATTATTCGGTAAACAACTTTTTTTGAAGTGTGGTGTCGTAGGGATAAATACCGTAATCAACTTTTTTGATGGGCCAGATCATCACCCTCCCCCCCCCCCGTCAATACCTCAATATGAAATGAAATATTTTGGTCTTGGGGTATTTTTTGGGGTAGATCATTACCCCATACATACCCCAACAAAAGATGAATTTTTTTGGTTGTGGGATATTTTAAGGTGTAGTTTGTAGCCAGATCATTACCCCACCCCAACCTTGACTCAATGGAAAATCAAATTTTTTGGATGTGGGATATTTTGATGAAATGTATGTTAAGGAAATTATCATTCTTTTTGTTCTCGCGCCTTCCACTCCGTGGACAGTTTATTTTCGTCTTGATGAATTTTGAGGAGAATATATTTTACGTTTTCAAATAATTTCTTTCAAGTTCGGCTTAGACTTTACTTCAAAAAGTCATCGAAAATCATGAATTATTCTTTTTGACGGTCAAAAGGTTCAAAAATTGATGAAATTTTAGCTTTTGTGATCTTTTTTTTGCTAATATTTTTGTCAGAGCCTCTCTCAAGCTCATTAAATTTGCCCATCTCAGTAGAGTATCTAATCGATTTTTTTTTGACATTTTGTGGCGCTTCTCTATTTTTTTCCCCACAATAAAATCCAGTTTTTGGCACCGATACCAAAGTAGAGTAAGTGGGGGCAAGAGTACTAACACTTTCTTTGAAGCTAATTTTGAAGGTCTTAATCATGTTTTTTCACGATTTTTTTTTTAAATAATTAAATTTTGGTGTTTTTCCCATAAAATAATTTATGGTTGATCAAAAAATTTGAAATTAAATGAACAAAAAAACGATTTGAAAAAAAAAGTACCTTATAGTACTCTTGCCCCCACCTGTGGGGCAAGAGTACTATTTTTTGTGGGGCAAGAGTACTACGTTCTTATCAGTGTAAAAATGTAAACAAAACGAATAAATTGACATTTTTTAAAATCTTGATACATTTCTACACTTATTAACTTTTAATCCATGTAAAAATTCAAATGTTTCGAGTAAATATTTTCGTTTATAATCTTCGAAAATGAAAAATCATAACAATTTATAAAATTTGACATAATTTAATCAAAACAATTACTTTTTGAGCTGTAGTACTCTTGCCCCCACCCGGCATATTTTACATTTTATTAAAATTAAAAAAATGTTCAGCACAATAAAGATTGATGATACATTATTTTCATAGTATACCGAATCACTGTTCCATTAAAATCGAATCCGCATCCAAAAACTTGATATTGTGCTCCTAGCACATTTTCTAATTTTGTGAAAAAAAAAACTAATTTTTTCATAAAAACTTTACAGCGCTATAAAAAAGAAATAAATGAAGTGATAAAGGTGAAACAAGGTTTTTTGAGGGTTTTCGTAGGTGGAGATTATGAAAAAATCATCACTTTACCAATTACACTCACCTACCTATCAAAATCGCAAATAGTACTCTTGCCCCCATGCGTACTCTTGCCCCCGCTTACTCTATTTATGAATTAAAAATACCTACATGAAAATTATAAAATTTAATTCTCATTTCTCCAAACTCGATATTCGTTATCTTGGTCTTGGAAATGACATATTGGATAACAAAACAACAAATTGCATCCAAGGAAGGATATCAATGCGATTTTTTCCAAGCTCTCGTTAATTCGCTTAATTATCCTACCCAAGATGATAAGAGATGAAATAATCGAAGAAATAGGATCAGAAAGAGTATAGTAGATAAATATAAATACAGAAAGGAAAACGCTTGTTAAAAGCCGATGTCTCGTATGGGTGTCTAAATATACTCGAAAGAAAGAGCCTTTCCATCCATCAATGTTGAATTAGACGAAAATTAAGATAATCATCTGGCAAGGTGGCATAGCGGGCTGAAAACGGTACCTAAGATCCAGGTATCCTGCCTACACATTCGAAGGGTACAGCGAAGACATCGTCGCCCTATATGTGTACATAGTGCAGCTTCTTTTCACATGTTTGTTTTGTCGTGTTAAACATACCATGAAAAAGATAAACATTGCGGCAACGCTGACGTCTTCGTGAGATGAGAAAAAGCGCGAAAATTTTTTTCGAGCTGGTGGCTTTTGTTGTTGTATGTACGATTGCGACGAGCGACATTTCGTGTGCGTTGTTTTCGCTCGCGCCTCGTCGCTAAAATTTCCAAACATAACAACAACGCCATCAGTGACGACAAGTACGTCTTATACAATGAGGTCTCCAAAGATACTTAAACCTGCAGTACGAGTATTTAACGCATACTGAAGGATCCAGAATAGTGGATGAAGGAACCAACCAAGCCGAGATAAGTTTGTCTAGTCGAATTAAAATTTCACTAACAGTCTTCCAAGTATACTCGGTCGGAGATCATTTTGCGGTCAAATGAAACGAGTTTGCTAGCGTTTTGAATGAAAATGTAATTAAATTCCGAGTATTAATTTTTCATTCGGTCGTATACTCATTTATACATCCCTCGTTCCATTTTCGCCATTTTCCCTTTCTCGCGAGTATTTCGCCTCCAACGAATACGAGTTTTACAAAGAGATGCGAAATTATTGACACTCGCGTTAGCGTGCCAAGTATACTCGTATACGAGATGTAAATTTTAATTTAAATTGTTCGCGAGCTTTTTCTCCGTTCTCCGATGTTTTGATATTTATTCGAATAGCCGAGTTTTTTTTCTCGTATTTTTCCCGCCAATGTTCTGGAAAGGTGAAATTAACGCAGATGGAATCTGAGATGGGTTTTGGTTGCGTTGGCTGATTCAAAGATGGCATATTAGTGAAACGAAAGTTTCTAAAGGAGGGTTCTTATAATATGCGAAATTGAAATAACTCTTCGAATATGATTCGAAACTTTCTGTATCTGGTACTTTTTACCGCGAGTAGACAAAATGCTTGATTAAGCCCATTACCGAAACCCATCAGCTTCAGCAGACGACGAAAGTAGATAGAACTTTTCATACTGAGAAATATGGCATTAGCAAAAATAAGGGGGGTCTCGTTTGATTGAAATGCCAAAAGAATGAAATTAATATCGTATCGAGAATCATCATAGTAACATCATAAATATATAAACTGGAAAAAGCATATTTATCGATTGGTACAGCAGGCTTTTTAGTAATAAACGTAGTAATAACGTGGAGAAGAAAGTAGCTCTATATAATACGAGTATTTCGATGCGAGAGCGTGGTAATATATAGCGATGGATTATATGGTCGGGAGGGACAGTAGGTGGGGAAGACGTTACAAGCGAAAAATATGTATACCACTTAGATATTTCGCAGAGTCTGTCTCAAGTTTTCAAAAGAACATCTGATTAGTTAATTTTGAAATGAAACGAAACCGAATCCATTGAATTCAAAGTTATAACCCCGAAATATCTACGTATATTTTGTACAAGAAATGTAAACTCGTAATGGTAGTTGCCGCTGCGCAAAAGTAATTAAATTTCTATCCTGTCAGAAGTTGTATCCGAAAAATCTTCGTCGCGAGCATAATTTAATTAAAAGTTTAAATCAAATGTGTACATTGTATTCGAGGTAGAAAAGAATCTAACAAATACATAGGAAACAATCAAGGAATACAAGATGAAGGCTTGACAAGGATATGTTTTAAAAATAGTCACGAAACGAGCAAAAGGATTTCCACTACGTAGGACTGTGTGGAAAAAGAGAGAATGAGACTGGGGAGATGAGAACTGCAAAAAGTGCCAGCTAATTTTGAAATACACTACGTTATTTGTTTTCTTTCAAGTTTACGAATATTTTCTTGGTGTTATGGCTTGGCATATTTTTCAGTCAGGAGTTCGAATCTGTTGATGGAATGTGGGCAAAGTATAATAATGTGTTGGTTGGTGTAACATGCATATTGTGTCATAAGTATGTTGATTTTGTAGTTATGATTTTTTTTGTGGAAAGGAGAAATCGAAGAAGTGAAAATATGATGGAGAGTATCAAGTTTTTCCTTCTACAATATTACAATTGCACTTTTTGTCGAAAAAAAATTTGAGTCGAAAATTTTTCTAAAATCATGAATTGATGATCTTTTTTGATGAAATTTCATTTTTATTGTTTTATGATTGGATAAAATCGTAAAAATTTCATTTGGGGTTGGTCTTTGATTTACTATATTTTGAATGAGAGTTCGAAAATATCGCCCACTCGAACCAACGCTGATCAAAATATCATATTAACCCTTTCCTAAAACAGAAGAGAAATAAAGAGAAAGAAAGTGTATGCATAGAACAGCGAACAGTTTTTCTGATGTTGCAGAAGAAATCCTACTGCTTTTTTTCTGAGAGTTGCTTCAGAATTTTTCCAAAAAATCTGCTTAAGTCCTGTTTTTTTTTTTACCTAAGTTGAAATTTTGTCATTTAGGCCAAAATTGAACGACGAAAAAATACTCGAAACTGATATTTGAAAATTTGATTTTCTTTCTGTATTTTTATAATAATAAACTGTTTGATAATTAGGCGGAGCAGTTGCATAACGAAGGGATTGGGATACCAAATTGTTATAGGCTACTCAATTGTGTTATTTTGTTGCAGTTTCAAAATAGAATCCACATTTTTGGAAAAAAGGAAGAAGTTTGAAATTTCGAAAATTTTGCCGATTTTTTATTGAGTACCTATACCTACCTACTCTAATTGAATTTTCTTTTTAAACAATCGTTATACTTACGAAAAATCGAAGACTGAAAAAAATCTAGTGGAATATTTTATCGTTTTAAACTCTCCATTTTCCTGGAAGGAGAGAGAGAATGAGTTTATTTTTTGATTTAGGCATACCTTCTCCTCCACTACCCTCAAAAAAAGTTATTTTTTTTCAAATCGTGCCAGAATTGGTTGAGGATTGAGTCTGGTTGAGAGAAATACCTTGAATGCTTCTTCAATTGATCAACTTAGTAAGTCTGCAACCCGCGGATTTTTTAGATTTTCGAGGTGAAAAATAGTGAATTTCAACGAATAATGATGAAATCTTATTTATTTGAATATTAGACGCTTATTTTTCTTTAAAAAAATACAAACTTGTCTCTCATTTCTTACAGATAATTAAAAGTTATCAATTTCTTTCGATTTTTGCACTTTTCAAAGAAAAAAATTCTAAATCCAAAAATTTTTGAAAATTTTCAACTAGTTTTCTGCAGGAATTGGAAAATTATTGAATGAAGATTTTTTCGAATAAAAAAATCTGAAGAGAAAAAATTTACAAAAAAATTAAGTTCTTGTGGCAATTCTTCGTTCAAGCCAAGATAAAAAGAAACAGTTCGTCTTACATTACCAAAAACACATTGGACTGCAGAACTTTCGGGCCATTCGGTACGATCTGTAGGTAGATACATTTGGGATTTTGGGAAATCAAAAGAATGAGCATATCCAGAAATTTGACCAAAATTTGTGAGATGAATTATTTCAAGTGAAAGACTGAAACCTTCAATACTAGAAACCTCACCTGCGCCGGCACGAGGCTCATAATCATCATTCCCTAAACATATGAGTACCGTTTTTCCAAACTGAGCTAACTTGCAAAAAGTGATTTTTCAGGAAACACAAAAAACTGTCCATAGAAAAGAGTAATAATTTTTTGAAGCTGGTAAAAAGACTAATGTAAGGAGGCTACCTTTCGACATCATGTGGCCTAGGTAGAATTTCAAAATTTTCGAGTGTGGCGCCATGAGAATCGAAAGAAAATGAAAAATAACGAAGTTAGCTCAGTTTGGAAAAACGAAAAAGCATATTTTGTCTCTGAGCGCCACACAACTCGCACAAGTATCGGATTTTTTTTAAGTCGCTCATGTATGGATGGAGGAGAACACTTTCCAGCAAAAAAAAAAAAAAACTATTCAATTCCCTGTACTGAAATTATAACGATTTTCGATGATTTTCGCATTTCAGAACGGTTTTGGTCACAGAACAACGCAAGTAACACAGGTAGCGAAATTTTGTTAATGCCATCTGGTGGCAGTGTATTTCAACTACCCGAATCCGTCAAAAGGTCAAAAACGTCAAAAAAAAAGTTAGCTCAGTTTGGAAAAACGGTACTCATATGTGATTTGTGTTTTTACTCTGAGCCATTTGTATCCATAATACTGGATATTAAGTTTTGTCCCCTGTAAGGGTTTGAAAATTTTCGGATGAGAATGTGAAGATTTTTTGATTTTTTCCAAATTCTAATTGTTCACTCAAACGCCTCCACTAAATATTTTTTTATTATCCTTGAATTATTTTGGATACCATAATACTTTTCAAAAAATTTCATAGTGATGCTACGTATGCCGACTGCTTACATATTTTTGATTTCGAGATTTTCATAGGATTTAAGTTGTTTTTTCAATAACCTTATCTTAAAATCAAATTGAAATTTTTTGTTCATTTGAAATTATTTTTTGTGACTATGGTATGTTTAAAGAACTGAAATTTTATAAAAATTGTAAATATCAAACTAAAATTCAAAGTAGGTACTTTACCGTTTTTTTTTTTTTTTTTTTTTTGAAAACTATAAGTTATTTTACTTGACTGAGAATTTTATTTATTAATTTTGAAGTGTCTGATGGAGTGATTTGAATTTTATACAGGAAATTCAAAAAAAAAAACTTTTAATTTTGTTTATTTGACTTATTTATATTTTAATGCATTATGATTGCCGATTTCGATCTCATAAAACATCAATAATCGAATGAGGCATTTGAGCTTGATCTTTTGTTTTTAGAATCTGAAAACTGTTATTTTTCATGTTACCATGACTAATGAAGATTTGTATAAATCATTTATGAGTGTGTTTTACCAAAAATGTAGTAGGAGTTGCCTACTCTTTTCCGTGATAATACCGAGTGGGTTTTTCTCTTTTTCAATCATCGAAATCGAAATTCAATCTACGAATCGTATCTGCATGAAGAGGAGGATGATAAAATTTTAAAAATTAATCAAACTTATTACGTAAAGAAATGCCCGAAGCAACTGGTGTCTTTCATGTACTGGATGACAGTATTAAGGTAGTTTACAAAGTTTCATTCGTTTCTTGATATACACCTACGCCATCGTTCGGCTGTAGGTATAAATCTACCTACAAGTTATTATTTTTTCGTTATTTTTAAACGATTGACATTATAGACGTAGGTATGTTCCATGTGATTTTGACAAAAGAGGAGGAATACTCATTGGTACCCTGATTCAACTGTTTCGCAAACGTCTGCCATCCATCTTAATTGTGAAAATATGTGCTACTGTATTTCAATCTTCGATTGTGGGTGTACGAGTTGGAAATCGATTCGTGGAAGATGAAGAAATCGTATTCGGAATTTCGTAGTTTGAGTCAAAGAAACCGCACGAATTTTGTTACCGGAATAATTTTTCGGAAAAAATTGAAGGATGGAAGAAGGCGGGGTTCTGTTTCTTCATCGTCGAGTAACTTATTTCATAATATAAGAAACATACGTAAATATAAACGTATTTCATGCCGTAGATCACCTCTGCGCTTTCATTTTATCGGCAGCAGAGTCCTAATTTACATAACTTAGTGCTTCGGTACTTTGTCTTTTGCGAAGGCACGGTTGGCTTGTTTTTCCAGCAATCTACCTCGCGCGCGGGACTCTTTCCTGCAGTTGAAGTAACCTCCAACGTTACATCCGCCCTTTTTGTACCAGCAGCAACGCGCTAACCTATTTTAAGAGAACTTTCTTTTAAGCACGACTTGCATATTTAATAAGAAACTCAATAACATTAGGTGTACTAGTTCGTAGTGAATGTTACCGATAAGGATTATTACCACATTACATCTCTACCTACCCTTTCGCCTTCCATAAGAAATTTTACGTACGTATTATAATACGTTTAGAAATTTACATCGTTTTATCTCTTTCACACTTTAACATGCTCTATTTTTCGCACGAGGGTGTAAAGGTACCAACCATGTTGGCGAATGCAGACTTGACGTGTTTTTTTTTCAGTTCCCATTTCTCTTTGAAAAATCAACGGACGAGATATGAATATTGTGTACGTGAGAACGTCTCGAGATGAGATGTATAATGGAAGTAGATACAGGTAGGTAGGTGTTCTCGAAAAGAGCTGATTAAAAATGAAATTTATCGCGAGTTGAAAAGGTTGCCTGGCTTGAGATATTGACCATATGAACGCGTAGGTGTATCTTGGAAAATTTCGCAGGAAGTTAAAAGTCGTCGAGTGGAGTGCCATCGGATGAAGATGTCGTTTTCTTGTACGAGATAGTAATTTTTGTAGATTTCGTAGGCGTTTCGTTTCATTTCGGTTACTGCAAGTGATCAAATGTAAATTGAGTGGTTGTGCGCATGGTGTACAAATATACTCTTACACGTTATTGTCGCCTTGAATCGTATAAGTACCTTTTGGTCATATACAAGAAGAAAACATTGCCAACAGATCGACATAGACTCGAAAACTATCATCGGGGAATTGGATGGAAGTATGCTAGTGTGTGACTCGGTATGTTTTTCTCTTTATTATTGGAATACATTTGAAGCGAAATTGAAAGGATTTTCTTATTTTGCGGCTGGTTCTGTTTTTTCACTGGTTAGACGATGATACGTGTACGCCGGTAACTGTGTGTGATACCCAGGAGATTGCCGAGTCGAGCTTCTGCTCTTTTTTTTTTACCAAAGCGTGAAACGATAAGTGTGTTTATTTTAGAGCATCTAGGAAATATTCTCACGCAAAACGAAAAACGTAGAGGATGAGTGGAATACATTCGAGATTTTCTTTACCAGAAGGTTGGTTATTGGGAAATTTTCGTTGATGTGGTGAAATGATCTGAAACCTGAAAGGTTTCGTGGATTGTTATTTGTGTGATCAAAATTTTGAAAAAAATTAGATTTGTTGGAGTGGAAGGGCGATTTCTTACCCAAAAATGGCATTCCTACTCCGCTTGTAGGATGTTGCAGCCTTGAAAAAAAATTTTCAGCGTCACATTAAGCGTTTTACTGTCAATTGAAAATAATTATTCATTTCAGCATCAAAGTCTCAAAGTTATTATTTTTTTTCAATAATTTTTCATGACTGATCGAAAAAATAATATTGAGAATTTTATCAAAATTATTGCAAAAAAAGTGCTCGTGGGAATATTTTGACGAAATTTTGGAACTATCGGGATTCAAACCTCGAATCTGAAAAAAAAAAAAAATGGGATGGAAATTTTTCGTGCGAGTATCCAGTTAGAAGAGGACAAATTGTTGTTGAATCAATTGAAGACCCCAAATTCCAAATCGGCATGAGTCCAAACGTTGTATATGAGAGAAAAAAAGCTTGAGTGATTTTTTTCTCAGCTTTTGACAGTAAAAAAAATTGATAGAAGTCTTTTTTCTGGTGTACGAATTTTGAACTTACCCCGCTCCGGAATTATGGTTTTCAGTTGAAAACCATTCAGTGGCGTCGTAGGAATTTTTCGGGAAGGGTACAGAGTAGTATGGTGACTTAGAATACGAAACGAATTTCTGGGAAAGGGAAAAAGGAGCATAGGCAGGCGCTATCAGAAATTAATTAAGGGAGGGGCTGAGAGTTTGAGAAAAATAGAGGGGAGGGGATTAAATTTCAAATTAGTCATTTTTCACTGATCTTTCAGTCAAAAAATATCATTTTTTTCTGACAATTTGGGAATTTATTGAGAAATTGGCAATTTTTGACTGAAAACTTGGTCAAAAATGATCAAAGTTTAAAAAAAAATTGACTAAAATACTTCCCGAGTGAAGCGAGGGCGAAATTTTTTTGATAAAATACTGTTTGAAAAACAAGATAATGCACTTTTTTCATATTTTTGCAATTAAAATTTTTTTTTTTCGAGATTAAGGGAGGGGCTCCAGCCTCCTGAGCCCATCACTTGAGTGCGCCTATGGAAAAGTGAGTCTTCTTTTGCATTATTGTTTCAAATACTCAGGTAGTTCATGTATGTCATTATGATTTTGTTTATGCCCGACCGAAGCGAAGGCGAAGTTTTGAAAAAATTGAATTTTCAATGTCCAAGATCGTTTTTTTTTTTTTCGTTTTAATGGTTTGAAAATTACTAGATAAATTTCATGCAGATAGTTGAAAAAAAATTGAAGAAAAATTTTAGTGTTGGAAAACAGTTTTGAAAATACGAAGTTGAGAAAAATTTAAAGAAATTTAAATTGGAAAAATGTTTAATAGGTATGTACTATATTTTTCCTACTGTGAATTTTCTTCCAACTTTGATTTTTTTTCAAATTTCCTTAAAATTAACTCCGATTATTTAGAAAAATTTTGTCATTTTATTTTTCAATTTTTAAATAAAATTTTGAATGATTTTATATTTTTCAAGATTTTTTATAACACCCAACTCAATACTGGAAAAATTTCAATATTAGATACAATTTTTAAAGAATTTAAATTTTAAAAATTTGTGCTTCAAATAAATTTGGACGTCGATCGTCGAAACCCTGCCTTAATGACTTTTTGCGTTTGTCGAAGGCGATTTTGCGATTGAATCACAGTTGAATCGCAGTTGAACGAGTTAGGTGTTTCATTGGTTGCCTACTTTAAGATGAAACGTGTTTGTCCTTTGAAATTCCGTTGCATTTGACGCAGCGTTGTTTGCCAAAGTTGTTTAACTCATAAATCGCAAACGTTTCACTTTTTCTTTGCATACCGGGTAATATATGGTTGTAAAATTGCGCAAATTTTTAAAAGTCATTGAATATATTTGAACATACAGAACATATCCAGAAAGTGCATTAATTTTTTGGTCTGGAATTATGACTGGAGTCACTTTAAAATGACACTGTTTAGAAATTTAAAAAAAAATTGGTCCAGCTCAGTACTCCCTCAATTATAAATCAGTGAAAATTATTGAATATCATTGAAGAACAGTCAAGATTGCAGCCCAGGAGAACATCAGTGAAAAAATTTTCACTGAAAATGAATCAGTGGGGAAAAATCACTGAAAAATCAATGAAATTTTGCTGAAATTCAGTGAAAATCTTTCAAAAATTAGTGAAAACCTTTGAAAAATCAGTGAAAATCTTTAAAAAATCAGTGAATTTCGCTGATTTTTCCTGTGCTGCGATTTTGACCGTTCATCAGTGACTTTTCACTGATTCAGAATGAGAGAGTAACTTTACATACTTGAGGTCGGTTCTTTGTGCTTCATTTGTGCTCCATTTTGAATCATTTTTTTTCATTTGCGCTGCAGTGAAAAAAAAGTTGGTTTGAGAGGTTCTGCATGTCTCCAGCCTCACCCATATCGGATGGGAGGACTAAACCTAAGTCACAAGGGTTTGAAAAGTAAATCTAAGGTCGATTATTTGTGTTTCATTTGTGCTTTATTTTGTACCATTTTTTTTAAATTTCTGATTCCGTGGAAAGAAAAGTTGGTTTGAGATGTTCTGCACGCCTCCAGCCCCCGCCATATTATATGTGAGGTCTAAACCATGGTCATAAGAATTTGCAAGGTACCTAAATCTAAGGTCAATCATTTGTGCTTCAGTTATACTCCGTTTTGGACTTGATTTTTTCATTTGAACTTCCTTGGAACGCAAAGTCAGTTTGAGAGATTCTGCATGACTCCAGCCCTGTATTGTTAAAACAAATTGATTTTTGAAAAAAAAAAGTTGAAAAAATGTGGAATGGATTTCAATATGCCTGACTCCGTAGAAATTGCCATTTTTAAATCCACACAAAGTCGGGAAGAACATACTCAACTTTCTTGGAAAATTCCATTCATCTACAGCACTTTTGAAGATTTCAATTATCCAACCTTAATAATCATCAGAAGCACGGTAGTGTACTAATGTATGCTTATTAAAAATTCATTATGGCGGAAAGACTCATAATTATGTTTTATTTTTGATTGATAGAGAGTTTAATTATACGTAGCGTGTAAGTAAATCTACCACAAAAGAATCTTGGTAGGCTTCTTTGACGTACTAGCTCGAGATGGTTGTAGGTATATGAGTCGTTGATTCTTTAAACCACGTATGCATGCATGGGTGTGGATGTAGACGTATTTGGGTATATGTGTGAGACTATACAGTGGCACTTTGTTTAACTTTGCTAACTTTAATCGCGCGCCGATGTAATTTTCACGAAATTAAACACACTAAGTCACCTAAACGCTGGGTAGATTTTATTTAACGCGAGCTAGAGAAAGAGGCGGTATCGCTTTGAATAATTAAAAATTAACGTTTCAGTGTGTGTCGAATTAGATGTAGGTAAGTAAGAAGCTACCTACGTGTCATGTTTGGCGGTGTATCTACCGGTGAAGCGATGTGTTTTCTTTCTTTTGCATCTCTCTGATACCTCGAGTGTGTAGTACGTATAGTACGTACTGGTAAAATATAGACGGTGTGGTATACATGTAAAAGACGAGCAAAAGCACAGCGCAGGGAACTTGTTGACGAAGAAATTCGAACACAACATAGATAAGCTATATGTTGTTGGCAAATAATGAAAAATAAACATTCGAGGCGAGACTGTCATAACAAAAGTGATGAAAATTCTTGCCATCGCATATTTTTCTATGAGGTTTAAAAGGTTTTTGCTATAGGTACCGAGTAGACGTTCAACTAGTATACGCAGAATAAGCATAAACTATATTTGATTTTTTTTTTTTTTTCGTTATTTTGTTGTATCCGAAGCGGTGGTGTGTTTGATAGTTATAAAATTTCGCTTGTTATTGAAAAATATTGGCGTGGTTTCAATCGATTTCCAAAAATGTTTTCAAGATACCACGCGATGACGTCGGTGCTCGAGGTTGATGATATTTTGTTTATATCTAGAGGCAATCGGGTGAGGATTTTCTGCGATGGAAATACTAGGGCATGGAAATGAAAGATGACGTATTAAAGTTTGAAAAACATGATTCGGTTCAAAACTGGTGAAAAATCGTCGATTCTGTGTCGAGTTTGTTTCATCTCGTAATGAATGGTTCGCAATGGTTCGATCAAATTGTAAACCAATGGTTTAATTTTTGAAGGTCATTGGTAGGTATAGAAAGTAGAATCTCAGTTTTTTCTCAACTGTTAAAAATTTTCAAAAAATTTTTGTAGAAAATTATTTAGAACATGCCAAAAATTTTGAAAATCTAAATTAAACATGGTCCTTCGACTCACCCTGAATGAATCCTTTGCGAAACACGAGCCGAAAATGACAGTCCGCTTGGTAAAGTATACAGTGAAATCATTAGAATTATCAAAAAAATTGGTTTTCTTCCAAGTAATCATTATGAAAATAGTTTTTTTTTTTTTTGGACGTCGTTTTGAAAAAACTGTGCCAGCTCTGTGGTTGAAAAGTTTAAAAACAGTAACTTTCCAGAAATTCTGAATTTTTAAAATTTTTTATTGATCCAATTTTAGTTATAGATTTTAAGTTGAAACTTATTATTTTTTTACTTGAAAATACGTTTTTAGTTTTAGGTAGGTAAGTATTACTTTTGAAGGGAGATTCCATTTTCGGATTGAAAATTATGTGTACCTATTGATAAAACAAATTGATATTTGGAAAAAGTTGAAGTGGAGCTTTTCCCCTTGTGAATCTTGAAATAATTTTTTGTCGGTTTTCAAGAAACGACAGGAAACGACGACTTTGATAGACCCTAAAATTTTTGGTTTTTTGACATGGATATGTTTTAAAGACTGAGGGGGGGGGAGGGTAAAATTTGAAAAGTGTAACGTAACGTTTTTAGATTAAGACATTATGACATTATATTAGACTGTTGGAAAGTCAGTTGAAAAGTCGAGAAATTGGGAAGTCAAGAAATCAAAAACCCGAGAAATCGAAAAGTCGAGTGGAAAGTTGAGAAATCGGAAAGCAGAGAAATCAGAAGGCCGAGAAATCAAGAAATTAAAATCTGAGAAATCTGAAAATTTAGAAATCAGAAAGTTGAGAGATCGAAAAGTGTAGAGAAATTGGAAATTTGAGAAATTGGAAAGTTGAGAAATTGGAAAGTTGAGAAATCAAGAAATCAAAGTAAATAGTAAGAATGACATTCGATTCATAGGAGTTTTTTCAAATCAGAAAAATACTTCCTTTTTTTTCATTTTAAGAGGATGAGCTCGATTTCAATTGCATAATACAATTAAAAAAATATAGCGAAACGCCTCTGAAAATAATTTGAAAAAATTTGTTTTGAAAACAACTGCTGGAAGGTTTTCAAAGTTGCTGCACCCATTTCTGGAAGATCGTTTACCCAAAAATTAAAAATTGACCCTCGGAATTGGGAAAATCGGTGAAAAATTTACTGATTTGATCAGTGAGTTTTCATTTTTGAATCTGTAAAAATAAAATTTCACCGATTCAATCAGTAGTTAATTACCGATTCAAGCGTAAAAATTATTGATTCAATCAGTAAATTAAAATTTTCACTAATTCATTTCAGTACTTGATCAAAAATTGCGGATTCAGAAATGAAAATTCACTAATTGAATCTGTAATTTTTCACTGATTAACTGAGGAACCAGGGAAATTTCACTGCCAATCAGTGACATGATTCCGTCTCCTTCAATCAGTCAATCTTCAGATTTTCACTAATTCAAGTTTAGAGAGTGAGGTATCTGAATCCGTGTTTATTGATCCTCTGAATCCATTCCTGGGGCATTTTTCCCTTCATACCTGACAATCGACTCTTCAAGATGAATAGGAGGTTTCAAAATTGAAAACAATTTGATAAAAATTGTTCAATTCTGGTTCCACACTTTCCTTGAAATTCGATGTTTATGTTTTGGGTAAAACTGGCCTTAGAAACAGTGTTGAAAAACAAAAACAGTGTTTTTTTGAAAAAAAAACAAAAACAGTGTTTTTTGGAAAAAAAAAAACAAAAACAGTGTTTCTTTTGTTAAAAATGTTTTTTTTTTTCTGTTTAAAACTTGTAATTGAGAATAAAAAAAACATGTTTTAAACGTAAAAAAACTGTTTTAAACACACAAAAAAACATATTTTTGGCCTTCAAAAAGTTTAATAAGATACGGTTACAGTTACATTGGTTTCAGTTTTCGTTATGCATTGTATCAAAAATTGCCAACATTTTTGAAAACTCAGGAAAATGTGGTCGTGAAAAAGTCAGTTTTCACTTCTCAGTCGTGCTAGAATTTTTTAATCATTTTTCTCAATTTTCTCGTACTCAGCGCTAAAAATACTATAAATTTCATTCATTTTTGCATATAAAAAACACATTTTTCAAAAAAAAAAAAAACTAGGCAGATGGAAAACAACATGTTTAAAACAGAAAAAAACAATTTAAAACGATTTTTTGTTTGAAATGAAAATTGTTTTTTTTCTTTGTTTTAAACACGTTTTAAACAATTGGCCAACACTGCTTAGAAATGGATTAAAGAATTTAAAAAACACAAGTTCTCCAATCTCTCAATTTTATAAAGATTTTTCACAAATGTTTCGATGATTTTTCTCGCTTTAACGAATATCCAAAATTTTTCAGTCCCTGGAACGAAATATCGAAAACAGTATTTTCCAACCATTCTATCCACTAAATTTGTATTTCCTTCCTCGATGATAAATTTTTATGAATTTCAAACAGGCGTGACCATCACGTATCCGATATTTAATAAATATCGTCTTACTCTACGATTCGCTTCCTTCGACTATATTCAATTCGCTCATCCCGAATCGAGTATATGGTGTTTAAAATCATCATACCCATTTACCATTTAACGACGAAAGGCTAGTATCTTGGAGAAAATCGTTTTCTTGTAACAAGCACGCTGGGAATGATGCCAATGCATCCGATGTTTAATTACTTTTCGCGGTAAGCTTTTGTAGTTTTGAAACAGCTACTACGTTGTAAAAGCCGCTCTCTGCTTCTCGCTCTGTTTTCTCGTATATCTTACAAATAGTCGTTAAGTGCCGAGTAGACCATCCATTGAAAATATTTTCGTCCATACTCTATGAATTTATCCTTGGCAGACAAACGAGGAGCAAAGGCGGAAGAATAGTCGTGCTCGTCTTTCGTGATAGGAAGTACCGGAATCTAGGTATAAGGGAAAAAATTTCACTCTTGTTTGCCAAGTTTAATACCATCGTCGAAACTTACCCATACACACGCAATCTCGTATACCAAATCGCGATGCATTTTGCTATACTCGGTTTAAAAACCCATCCACACGCGTCCATTTTGTACAAATCGTATGTGCAGACTTCGTAAGTACCGTATAATAACATTTTACACGGTCGCCGCTCGGTGTGGCGTAGCGGCTTTTTAATGATTCGCGTATACTGTTTGGTAATTATAAAATAATGGATTTTACTGGTACACCCTATATTTGGTTTAATTAATACGATAGTAGCAGGCGTAGAGAGGTATTTCAGTTCGCGTACGTCTTTTTGGTCATGTTTTTCAGCTCACTTTACTATTAAGGGGTTAATTTTTCACCCCTTTTATGGGTTCCCAACCCATGAGCTCGGTTTCCTTGGACGACGAATTAAAATTCCAGCCAAGAAATCATGCACCATCGTATGGTCATCTCGGTTTAAGGAGGAAAAAAAATTACAGAAGGGAGTTCTTGGCGGGTGGGCGAATTACACACTGTGGCGCCGCAAAAAGCCAACAAACGACCAAAGGATACCGAATAAAATTACACGCAAAGGTACATGTAGCCATTAATAGAGCATAAATCAGCGCACATAGTTCTTCATAGCGAACTACTCGTATACCTATTGTACCGTTGTAATAAATATTAGCGCCGGTACGGGAATTGGAGGATAGCCTTTGGTATCGTCCTCTCCGCCATCGTTGACGACGACTCCGACGACTATTTCATTATACCGTATGCGGCAGAGGTGCGTACACCCTTCGCAGCTGTGTTTCGGTGTCGCTGGTGTGCGTGTACTTCGATATGCGGTGTATTTTCTACTGCTGTGGAACGAGCCCTCTTCGGGGGCCGCGAATACCGCGTTATGCCGGACCACAGTCGACCCTCGACCGTCTCTATCTTGATCATATACGGACGTTTTGCGACCCGGTCTGTTTTATAACTCTTGAACTCATCGTATCAATATTTAATTAATCCTCTCTCTTTATCTGGCTCGTATTTCTGTATAGATACGTTCAACGTACGACCATTGTACCTATAAACAAAGTTCCTAATACGTTTTCCAGCAGTTTTTAATTATACCGGATCTGCGACCAGCGAAGCACTAATTGGAATATTACGTTTGGACCAAGAAAACTAAACGGTGCGACAAATAATTTACAGACTCCCCCCTCCCCATTACCTTGGCTAATTTTTTCTCTTTTTTTTGGTACTCGGTTGAAATGTATAAGGGTGGGGGAAAAAAAGCATCGATGGCGGTAAATCATTTATTTTGGTATGATTAAATTTTGCAAACACTTGGAATTCGCGCACGTTCAATTAACGCCAGTCCAATCAACCCCATTATACGAATAATTTGCGTAAATTAATATAAATACCTTTTGGTGGGGGAAAAAAGAAACCGCAGAGTGAACAAGTCGTCCTGAGGGAGCTCTTTTCCTATATTCTAATGCTGTATAATATCTATACGAGAATATGTACCTAGTATGTGGGTTGGGAGGTGCGGAGAAGGGTAAAACGAACTCGAAACTTGGGTTTTTTTCCTCTCTATATAAACTGTTACGACATCGACATCGCCTGCGTAAATTATTCACGAACCAATAAGCACGAAAACTAAATTGACATTTTAGTGAAAAGTTTAAACAATCGCAAATTTGTATTTAGATAGTATTCGCTCTCTATTGTATTTCGTTGTTGAACAGGTATGCTTTATGAGTGTATACGTTCGCGAAACCGTTATACCGCAGTTTTGCGCCGTCGTTTGGCATTGGCGTTGTTTCGAGTGCAGTACAATCGAGTGTACGATGATAAGTGAACGAAAACATTGGGTTTGAAGTATTACCCCCGGTGGGGTATGAGGGAAGAGGGGCTGTTTTTTCGATGATCGAGCTAGGAAGTTAGGAAACGATTTGCGGGCAAATGTTGGGTCGGAATTTGAAATTACGGAACTGATGAGATTGGGAGAACGGTGTGGAATTCTTTCAGATTTCAAATACTTATTCATTGATTTTTTAAAAAATTTCTCAAAAACTGTTTTGAAAATCATCAAGTTACCAAATTCAATTGAAATTTGAATTTTTGGAGAATAATGGCTCGTTCAGGCCCGCTGTAATTTTCAGTGACAAAAGTCTCATGCATAAGCGCAACCAGAAATCATTCAAGAGAGTGACTGAGAATTCGAGAAAAAGTGGGAGGGAGGTCAAATCTCAATAAAAAATTGAGTAATCTGTAATTTTAGTGGTGCCGGCGTAGCCAGTGCATTTTCAGTACGCTTATGTTGCATGAACATGATTTCAGCGACGAAAAATTGAAGAATATATGGTACGAACAATCAATACAATCTATGAATTTTAATTAGAAAAATTTTACTGTTTGAATCAGTGAAATCAGTGATGGAAAACGAAAATCGGAACTGGAACTGAAATCTGGAAAAAAACTGGAACCTAAACTGAAAAACTGGAACTGGAATTGGATCTGGAACTGAAATGATGAGAACTGAGAACTGAGAACTGAGAACTGGAATTGTTGCAATTTTTCTTCTTTTTTTTTTTAAAAAAAAAAAATTACCCAATTAAAATCATTTTACCTTCGTTCTTCTTTTACTTTACACACCAATATTTTTTTTTCGAAAAATTCAAGGATTTGTCAACATATTTTTAAATTAAGTATAGTAGGTACAGAAAAAGTTCAAAATTTTGAAAATCCGACTTGAAAAAGTAAGTAGGAGATTTAGGTGTTGAAATTTACTTGAGCACAATAATATTAAATTGCAATTTTTTTACTAAAAAACAAAAATTACTCAAACGAATTTGAAAATTTCACCAAATTGAAAACATCCTCTCATACATTATTCGAATTTCAAATTTTTTGTTGAACAATTCACGACTGAGAAGTCAGGAGTAAATATTATTTACTTCCCAGCTTTTTTCCAGAAATCTTTTCATGTTGAGCTTGAATGTATGAAAAATGAAAAAATTCTACCTTGAAAAGAAAAGGAAAAACATTCAAGTTCAATTTTTTCAGAAAATTTTGAATTTTTTGTAGAAAAAAAAAGGATTTTGGAACTGGAATTCAAAACTGGAACCAAAAAATATTGAGAAATGGAATTGGAACTGGAACTGGAACTAGAACTAGAACTAATTTCATTTCAGTTTTCCATCACTGAGTGAAATATGTAGATTCAATTGAAAATCGGTGATTTTTTTGTCCATGTTTCAGTCAAAATTATTGATTTTTTCTGGCGGATCAAATACTTAAAAGAGGAGTAAAAAGGAATATTTTTTGCTTATTCTAGTGTGATTTTTGCAAATTTTGCCTTTGAGTAGAATTATGTAATTTCTAATTTCTTGGTGAATTTTGAGAAATGTGTAGGTACTCATTATTTTTATAGATTGAAATGTTCAGAATAGTTACTCGTTACAGTATAAAATATTGATCAAAAATCTATATATATATTTTTTTTGGAAAACATGTGGTTTTGAAGAATTTGTGTGAATGAAGGAGAAGAAAGAGTGAGGCAAAATTTTGAGATGCTTGAAGAAAGGGTATCGTATTTCTGGTACCTATAGTTTCAAATTTTCAACATCCAAGGTTGGCACTTTCAGTAAATTATATTTTCCTAACATATTAAGGGAAATCCTAGTTAAAAATTATCAATTTTAGAAAAAATTGAATTTTTTATTACTTTCTCACGAACTTGCATAAGGTTAAAAAATTAACAATCAGTTTCTCTGCAAAGTCATCAAGAGCGGTACCAGTTCTTCAATCAAAAAAGTTTGAAAATTTTTGGTAAGATCAAACCACAGTTGGAAATCAAGGCATATTGAAAACGGAAAACTGCAAAGTAGAGAAAGCAATAATTTATTAATTCTTAACTGATTTTCTGAAATTTTTCGATTTCGAAAACTTGATCTAGAGCAACTGCAAAAAAATTAGAAGCATTTTCATCGTGCATTTAATTTGACCATGACCTGGGGTAAAGTATTGTGTTTCTGTGTTATCAGCTTTTTGAAAAATCGTTAGAATTTTTTTAATCGAAAATTTTTAAAATTGCCATTTTTAACCCATATTGTTCAGTCTTAGTAAAAAAAAATAACCCCTTGGAATTTTACGAGTGTTTTTTTTGGTAACCATCAAGTTTGATAATGCGGGGCAATGGGGAATGAAAAAAGAAGTCAGTAGAGTACGATACCATAACACGTAACATACGACGACAGCAGCGCGGAAAAATACAAAAATATTTTAATTCTATAGAACATTTAACCCGCCCCCGATAATACACGGTTGACTGAGTGAATAATAAAAATAGAAAGATGTATTTCATTGCAGAAGCTTATCGCTTGATACACAGTAGAACGCATCTCAAAGGCAGCATTAAGTTTTTATTTTAGTCTGGTAAAAAGGAAGAAACAACTGCTGAATAATTCATTCAATGTATTTTGAAGATTATTTTCTGGTACTTAGTTTTTCTTCTGCACTTAAATGAATCGACGTAAAGGTTTTTTTTTCTGGCGAAGGTTTTTTTTTTCTTCTTTGCCTTGCACGATTCATTCTAAATTAACCAGTCAGTGGACTGAATAGCGAAGTATGTGCGGTATGCGGCGTGTTGTCCGAATTGTACACATATTCGTACCAGCATCGGTACGTGTGGAATTAATTTTCCAAGTGCGAAAAAATTACTCCCTCGGAATACCTACGTCGATTGTGTGTTTATTCGAGTGTATCGTGGTATCTCCTCTTTTCTTTTCGGTTTTATCTATCGTCAAAAGTATATGATCTGTTGAAAAGAGGTTACGAGGGTGTTCTAGTTTTTTCCGAATCTAACGGGACACGTAATTATTTCATGTGCAGTTCAATAAGAAAAATATTATTTTACTTACCTTCGAGATCCCCAGATGATCAAATGATTCATTTTCTGTTTTTTATCTTCTAGAGTGTTGATAAAATTAGTCGATAGTGATACGCAGATCAGATGGCTGAGGAAGGGAATGGAGATTACCCTGTATAATGTGTGACCGAAAGGAGGAAAAACATCGTCGTCGTACAATTTAGCGAGGCAAGAATTGCATTTGTGCTACTTTATGCTCGTATAAAGGCGACACACGATGAAATATGTGAAAAGTTTTTCACGCAGTATGATTCATGGAACTTATTAAAAAGGCGACAAATACGAGCGGTGAGAAAGTTCAGGGAAAGAGTACGGAACTGCAGAGAGGACCGTTGAAAAGGAAGAGAAAGAAAAAACCGCTGCTGGAAAATAAAGAATTAGAGTTAATAATTTGCATCAATAATAATTTTACTAGGTTATTTATACAGGCGAAGAATTGGTTCGACTCGGTTGTTCGGTGTGTTGTACTGGCGGAATTATTCGAAACACAATGCGAAATGGAAGAGAAAAATTAAAGTCGTAAATAGTTTAAAAGTACGCAAGCGAATTCACATTAAGAAGACGGCAAGTTAATGAATGTTATACATCATGTCGTCGACTTGGGTGAATATTAAACTGAGGCGCAACTTTTGCACCATATTTTAATAATCTGGTACACTTTATGTCACGTTACAAATCTACGTTGTTGCGACTGTTTCGGTTGTTTAAACGTGTTGTGATAATATGTCCGGATGATGAAGGGTGTTCTCATTTCGTACCCAAAAAAATAAGTACATCTTTTTTGGATTAAGATGTCTGTGGGTGGATTCGTAATCATGGTGATGATTTTTGAAAAAATAAACGGAATTGATAATTTACTCTCTCATTTGGAATCAGTGAAGTCGCTGGAAATAATTCAGAATTTCGACACAGGAAAAATCGTTGAAATTTTTAAATGATTTTTTGGAGCATTTCAGATATTTCACTGGTTTTTCAGCAATTTTTTTCATCGTTTGCCTTCAGTAAAATTTTTCCAATTTTTTATTACTGTGCTGCAATTCTGACTGTTTCTTAGTGGTTTTGGATAATTTTCACCAATTTATAAATAAAAGAGTAATTCTATGATTTATTCAAAAAATTATTTCTTTTAGCAGAATGAAAAAATGCTACGAAGGCAACTTCCCCTTTTGGTAAAGTAGAAAGATTTGTTAGAGGTGTGAAGTATGCTTTCAAAAGATGTAAATTGATCTTCTCAGGTAGACGTTTTTGACTGACGAGTCAAGTTTTGTAAAACGGGATTTTCAGACGACGTTTATAATATATTAATTTGCCTTCTCTTTCAACTGGTGTACTCAGTACTCATACATTGACGGACTTATATGTTCGTTTTCGCACACTAATGAATTTCATTTTCGTTGCTAATTATAGGTATAAGTAAAGCTGAGATGTACGGTATGTGAAGTCTTTTGCAAGATAAAGGCAACTTATGAAGACACTATCTGATAGTGTCTTCATAAGTTGCCTTTATGAATAAGTTTCGAATTCGTTGGCATGATATGGATTACGCTTTGTAGTCAGTGTGAGCTTGTGAATTATTTGTGTGAGAATATGCACCGATGAGATGAGAAAGTTTGGTAGAAAAGGGGGAATTGAATGATACGAATTTAGTGTAGAACGCCATCTATGGGTGTATTGAGATAGGTGGGAAAGTGTCATGTGAAAGAAGAAAGGAAAATCATTGAACTTTTTCGCTTATTTAAATGAGAAATTGTTGAGATCGGCTTGAATTGTTTAAAAAGATATATCGATGGCTCGGTGCGCATTAAATATGAACCATGATTTTATTTTAAAATAATAATTTGTCGAATTTCAATGTTATAATTGAAAATATTTCTGTCTACAGGTTGAAAATCAAAATATTCCGGACTCTTACTCGTAGTGCCATCTGTTGCAAAAGATACATAATCCTTTGGAGCTTTCTGCAGCGTTCTCTTCAATACAAAATTGTATATTCTGTGACTCGAAGAATGCTTCACGAGTTGAAAGTTCAGCCAATAGATGACGTTACAAACTCCAACGTTAGCAGTTTTCTACCGAAAATATTTTATATGGTGAGTGATAAAATATTTTATTCGTATTTTATGGTTTTTATTTTTTTTTCATCGGTGTTGAATCAAAAGTTGAGGTTTAGTTAAATCATACTGGGAAGTATTCGGAGTTTCTTGAAATTTATTTATTTCTCAATTTTGAAGTTATGAAGGGAAATAATGTCTTGATGTGATTGTATCCATCAAAAAAATGTGTCTAATCAAATAAAGTGAGAGTGGATGGAGATGAAGGAGTTATTGATGGATTTTCTAGTTCAGAAAAAATTAAAAACATAAAACGAGAAACCAACGGTGTTATTCTATATTTAAAACCGAAGAATTTTAATGCTGCATTTTGGATCAGATGAGCGTTCTAGCCATCAAATTTATTGAGTGAAAATTCAGGGCATTAATATTGATTCTATTCATAAAATTCTGCCTCGATCCTGGAATAAGTCATCAAGAGTTTGGAAAAAGTAGATAAATGAAAAGTTTTAATATTTATGTCTGTCGAAATATTGATTTTCATAGGCACTGATTTCGGTACATTTCTCATTTTTTTTTTTTTGAAATTTTGAAATGTTTACTCTCAAAGGAGTGAAAGGTCAAAACTTTGAATATTTTAGCCCCCCTCCGATACTTTTGCAAGAAATCAATTTTTGTGTTTGAAATTCTGTAAAAAATTGAAAAAATATTTCTAAATTCTGAAATGATCTTATGTGAATTGATACGTTTAACCAAAAAATCATGAGTCAAAATTTTTCATCATCCTCAAAAATGAGAGAAAATTTATTAGATTGATTTTTTGAAAAAAAAAACCTATATTTTGAAAGTTTTTTGCCTCAAAACTTTTGGAAATGAATTCTTAGGTTTATAAATTGTATCAAAGTTAAACGTTTGCATTTTTTTTTGTTTTCTACATTTTTTTTCTTCCGGCACTCATCGTTTGTCTTCAGTTATTTCAGATTTTTCATTTTATATCTTACTAAAAATTAAATATCGATCACGTGTGATTCCACGAAATGAAACGAATGACCAAAAAGTACGAACCAGCGTCAAAGTCATTAAAAAAAAAAAAAAAACAACGAAAAATTCCAAAATCATAGCCCATATATTTTTCCTGAATAATTCATATCCTAGTATAACTGCATGTCATTCAAGTTCAACTTGTAGGATTTATAGAGTGAATTTATATAACTCCCGAGACCTACTTTAACGTCAAAAAGGTTACCATTGATTTGGTACAAATGATTCTCCAAGGCACTGAAATGTCGAAAAAAATACACCCAAGTGGTGTACTTACTTCCGTAATGTCGAACTAATGTGTCGATCAAATTGTTGTGGGAAATGTTTGAGAAAAATTATTTGGTCTACTTCCTTACGTCATGTCAGTGGTCGAATACGCGTTGAGCTCACTCCATAATCCGTATAAATAATGCAACAAAAAGTAGTACCAGTACTCAGTGGCGCAGCCAGAACTTTTTTATGGAGGGGGCTAGAATTCATGAGAAAAGTAAGTGGGTGTAAGCTTGTGTAGAGAGGGGATCCCCCGAACCATCGTTTGTTTTTTTTGAGGGGGCTCACTGCTCACTAAGGCTTGCCATGGGTAAGGGACCTTGAAATAAAGGAAAAATTTAACTAATTACGTCGGATATCAACGTTAAAAATACCTAAAAGACTTTTTTTCACTTTTAGATTTCTCACCTGAGGCCCAAATTTTCTCTGTACGACTCTGGGGGGAGGGGGAGGGGGCATAGACTCGGCTTAGTGACAATCTATTTTCATGGAACATTGACTTTTTCCCCTTTGAATATTATAAACGTGAATTTTATTCAAAACTACACAGTATAAAAAGCGTTAAGAAACAAATGGCAGTGAATTTTTCAAGGAGAAACACCTCATATGGGTAAAATGAAGGCAGAATCGTGTAAATTCGAGTTTTTTCTATCCATGCCACCCTTCAGTTTCATCCTGGAACTCGTTTTGGTCGTTTTAGGGCAGTAGTTTTGAAAATGTGCTGATTTCCGCCTCCGAATTAGCAAAACAGCGAAATTCTTGGAAAATTAGGGTTCTCGAAGACATAAATCCGAAATATTGCCTCCTTGTGACTTTTCTCTATTTTTCAAACTAAAGAAACGTCTTCGAGGACACTAATTTTCATAGAAATTCATTGTTTCGTTGGTTCAGAGGTGAAAATCAACACTTTTTTAAAACCATCACCTTAAATCTACCCACAGTTTGGGGGGGCTTTAGCCCCTTAGCCCCCCCTTGGCTGCGCCACTGCCAGTACTTCTTCTAATGCAATCGGAGAATTGGTGTTAATAGAATTGCATACTTTGTTTGCCGTAAAACAGATATAGTTCGTGTTGAATGTGGTGTTGATAAAATTGCATATTCAGTTTGCCGTATTTCCAACCATGAAAAAATAAGATTAATAAATTATTACTCGTGACATGACGGTTTGACTGAAAGATCCAAAACTTTTTCATGTTAAAATTCTCGCAATTTTTTTCAATTTTTTCAAACTTTGAACTTTAAAAAAGAATTCAATTTTAAATTCACCAATTTTTTCCGTTTCAAACTGTAAATAATTTTTAAACTTTGGACGGTTTATTTAACGTTTTAAAATAGTTTAGCAGTTTTTTGTACAATTTTTTCGACCTAGAATTTTTCAAATTTTTCCATTCTGCATTTTTTAATAAAAAAAGTTGAAAACATTGCAAAAATTAAAAAATCACCTGATCGTTTCCGATTTCCCCCCCCCCCCCCCAAAGTGTCATCATAAATATTGCGTATCATTTTTTTTAGAATTTTCACGTCACGTGTCGGAGAGAAGAGATTGAGAAGAAGTTTAAATTTGGTGTTGTAGTTTGAGTTTTTTTTATTAGTTAGGATCTTTTGATTTTCTATTTTCGAGTCAGAAATGATTTTGGTGTTTTCAAAAATATTGAGTTTTTACAATCGGTGTAGTGGTTGAGAGGTTCAACGATATAAGTGATTGTAGGTGAGTTTTGTGTGATCAGATCTGAGACGTGTTATGATTATTTCATTTGACTGGCCAAGATGTGAGATTTTTCCATTGTAAATCATATTTTCTAGGGGATAGAGTTCCTTATTAATTTTAGAGTTCCATTAATTTTGCCAGTTAGTTGATTGAATTTGACTCGACATGGTTTTGACGTAATTTAATTTGAAAGTTGACTGAAAAAATTGGTCATCAACAAAAAAACGCAAGTGGTTTTTGAATGCAAGTCACCCTAAACGAAATTTTGGGTGAATTTTGAGTTGAAAAAATTGAGAAAATAGGTCGAATAAATTTTAAGAAAATTCAAAGTTAGAAAATTTCAAGAAAATTTTTATTCGAAAAATTTTGAAAAAATTTCTAGTTAAAATTTTGTTGAGTGCTTAAAACTTGTGTAAAAAAAATGCAAAAGTGAGGGAAATTTCTACAGTTGAAAAAAAATGAAGAATTTCAACCTGAAATGCATGTACAATACATCGAACTTTGGAAGTCAAAAATATCCCTCTTAAACGGATCTTCTGTATAGGAATGCTAGAAAGACGTTAACTACTATATTGACGAGGGTCAATGTTTTTAGACTGATAAAAATGCTGTTTGTGTCAAATAAGTCGGTTAGATTTTGATGTGAGGTTAGATTCAAGTACGTAGGTATTAGGTACGTATTCGTTATTTATTTCGAATCGATGGAGATTACGAAAAGTGCACGTTCGAATAATAGGTAGTAGGTACCTACCTGTGCAATTCATACATATCATTATTTTCTTGGAAAGTTTCCATTTTCTTACCAAATACCTTTATATATTTTCAAACGATGGTCGTAGTCGTAATGACGGTTGACTTTTTGTAGTAACGAATCTACCGAAATGGTATCGAAGAAGTATACGTATGAAAGTGGTGAAGACAGTCGGATAGGGAATAATCTAAAATGCGAAGAAATTACACGGTGCTTGTAAAATAGAGGTAGCACGCGAATCCGGAGAATTTCATTTTATCCGGGAATTCGTACGAATAAACTTATCTCCGGGGCGAGCAATAAATATTTATCGAAGTGTACTCGTACTCCGAGTATAATTATGCTGTAGACGAACATCGTCGTAGTCGTATGCGGTTATTAATGAAATATCCTTCGCATAGGTAGTTAGATTGTAAAATCAATTTTATTTTGTTTAAAATACCTTCGTACTGCTCGGAAGCGGGGCATGTGGCATGCCACCATCGAACAAGTTCCATCGGTTAGCGGTGCTAATAAAATTACTCGATAGAAAGTTTGAAAAGGGCGCGCGCTAAACTTGCCGAAATATTAATACACCTTGTGTAAATTACCCGCATTAAAACTACTCTACGTCACTTTATTTACTCGTTTGTCGAACACAAAGTTTTATTTGTTCGGAAGAAGGAAACGCGTGCTCGGACGCGGTAAATACTTGAACTAGCAGACTAGTGGCTATTTCGAACTACCTTCGGGTTCTCTAACTCTTCAAATTGAGTCGAATATTTTTTTCGCCAAATTGAGGAAGCTCGCGAACACCGAACGTTGATTTAATAAGTATGTTTGCCGGCGATTACGACGACGATAAGGAAGGAAAAAATAAGAAAATGAAAGTTTTTTTTTCGTTGTTGTTTTGTTTAATGAAATGTTGAATTTCTTTCGAGGATCGTTTTTTTTTTCAGGAGTGGAAAGAGGTTGAGAGAGGTACGGTTTTTTAAAAGGCACAATTTATGTACAGTAACAAATGAAAACGTTTTAACTCTTATCCTCAGCAGGTGTTGACTAATTTGAAAGTACGTTACACGTGACGTAGATTAATGACTATACTTTCTGGCTGCAAAACATTACTTTCATTTTTCCTATATACGAGATGCTTGGTTGGCAATCGAATTTCCTTTTTAGAGAATGGATATAGTAGGTTGTGGAATATAAGGGATGGAGAAATGGGAGTGATGCGACGTCGCCGACGACCAGCACATCGAATGTGTGTAAATATCTGGGTTACGTGAGCTATAGTAAAGTTTTGCTAGAGCATTTCTCTTTTTTGCCGAATTATTTTAATGAAATCGTTAACTTTTGCCCAGCATATGTATAGTGAATATTATGCTGGTGTGGGTATTGTGTGCTTCTATGGCATGTATAACGAGTTTATTCGACGTGTTTCCTCGTCCTCAACTATTGCTAGTGTATTTTTCAGAGTTTGCCAGCGACGAATACTACTCTGCTTTTAATATATCATTGTCAGTCGTTTGTAGTACGATACGGTTTATGCGGTTGTTTCAATGTCATCGTATCGTAGTCATGAGGAGGTTTGATCTTGTGCGAGGTTGAAGAGTGATGTAGAATGAATGATCTAGAGTTAGAAATATAGGTACGAGGTTGGAGTATCGAATGCAATGCGTTTTTACCCAAGAGCAGTAAAATTGATCTGTTCAAAGATATTGAGATGAAATATGCGTTCTGCTTCATTACTCTCTCATTTATAAATCAGTGAAAATTATCGAATATCACTGAAAAACAGTCAGAATTGCAGTACAGGAGAAAATCAGTGAAAAAATTTCACTGAAAACGAATCAGTGAGAAAAATCATTGAAAATTCACTAAAAAATCAGTAAAATTTTTGAATTTTGTTGAAAAATCAGTGAAAATCTTTGAAAATCAGCGAATTTTGCTGATTTTTTCTGTGCTGCAATTTCGACTGTTCATCAGTGACTTTTCACTGATTCAGAGTGAGACAGTATGTCAAATATTTAGGAAATCTTTTGATCGTGGCTGGAGCCTTTCCTAAGGGTCAAAAATGGCCCTTGACCGAGAATTGGTCAAAATTGACTCAAAATGTTACTTAATGGTCTAGAAACATCCCAAAATTTTTTTTGACCCCTTACCCCCGCCCCTTTCAGAATTATTGCACTTTCAATGTCAAAATTTCAACTGGAAGAGGGTGGGTAAAAAATTTTGAGCTTTTCACAGATTATACATCTTGTTGAGAATTTTTTGAAAATTTTCGGTTCACATTTTCCCAATTTTTTTCACATTGAAATTTTCAAAAAAAAAATTACAAAAATTTCGAGGGGTGTCATGGCTGGAATTTTTTTTATTAGTTCGGCGAAGTGGTCATGCATCACATATATTTTTTTTGGACCCTAAAATTGGGAGCAACATGGTAAAAAAAAATGAAACCAGAAAAAAAGTGATTTTTCACCACTTTTTCGTAGCAACAGGCAAGTTATCCCAACTCAAAGTAAAATTTTGAGTCAAAATAGTCATAAATAAATTAAAAGTAAGTACATACTTACATCATAGAAAAATTCCATTTCCAAAATTTCAAGTGCTGCAGTGCAATTTTTGAATTTTGGCGATTTTTTGAAATTTCAAAATTTGGGGGTGGGGGTAGGGAGGGGGTCCAAAACTTTTTGGGATGTTTCTGGACCATAAGTAACATTTTGGGCCAATTTTGACCAATTCTGGGTCAAGGGCCATTTTCGACCCTTATTAGGAAATGCGCTTTCTGAGTTCTCATTTGAAAAAAGTATATGACTGAATTACATGCCCGCTTGGAAGATTTTTGATGAGGTAGCTAGAGAAAATTCTGACGAAAATAATTCAATTCTGATTTATGTACTTACTCACTGCATTGAGATAGTAATTCAATAATACCTAATTACTTGGGCATGACAACCCTGAACAAAAGGACATTGATGTGAATGAACCGAGCAATATCGAATGCATGCTGCATTTACTGTGGATGAGTGATTTGAAATTCGAAAACTTTGAAGCACAAACGATTGAACTCAGTTCTACACTCCTAACTGATACGTTAGTAGATTTTAGCTTTTTTCATGTGTGGGTAAGCCTGGAGACCTTTGGCCTCTCCCATACTAATTTCATTCCTAATAGAAGCACAATAGAGAAAGAAATGTGCAAAATGTGCATGGTACAAATGAAGCTCAAAAAATCCGGAATTGTGATTTGGCGCTTCTCCGCTGATTTCAGAGCGAAAATCGTAGTCAGAGAGCCCCTGATGACGCTGGAAAAAATCAGAAAAAGCAGGAAAATCGGCATCAGAAAGCATAAGAAAAATCCAACGATACCCCGACTTTGTGATTCGGGTTTTTCTCGCGGATTTTTGAGCGAAATTCAAAAGCAAAAATCCCCTGAAGTCTGAGAAAGCCAGAGAGGCCGAAATTGGGCCTCAGAAAGCTGAGGAAATCTCTGAGAGGCCCAAGAGAGCAAAAATTGCCGGAATTGGCGGAAATTCAAAAATGATTATACCAAAATGATCGTCTCGACGCGACGCGACGTGCCGAATCCAACGATACCCTCGACTTCGCGATTGGAGCTTTTCTCGCAGATTTTTCAGCAAAATTCAAAATCAAAAATCCCCTAAGGCCGGAGAAAGCCGAGGAGGCCGAAATTGGATCTGCTTTTTTGTGTACTTGAGCGTAAAAAAAATGAAATCTGAACTTAGTTTGGACCTACCAATCGATTTTGGTCGGCCTGGGGAATGTTTGAATTCCTGGTCACTGCTGCATATTTTTTTCTAAGATGTACAATGTTCAAAAAATTTTGAAAATTTTCAGATTTCTTAATTATTTTTTGAGAATAGATAAGTACATACATAGAAGTTACCTAAAAAATTAATTTTTGTGTATTTTAAATTTTCTGTAAAAAATTGAATGTTTCTTTGAACTACTCTGAAATCGATACGTTTGACCTTGAAAAATCATGACTCTGGTAACATAAAATCTATTGCTTGCATTAAAATTACTAAAAGATTCGAGATTCAGCCTCCATCATCGAAAAAATATAAAAAATGCAGCAACCAGGTGATATAAATCTACATTTGGAGTGTAAAATTTGAATTTTGGTGCTAAAAAGTAATTTTGCATGATGTGCTTCTTGATTACGTACCTAGGTAAACGTTTGCATTAGAAGGGTTAGTAAAGTTCCACGTGAAATGGCCAGTTTTTGTAAAATACCACTTTCTTCCATAAAATAACTATTCGAGTTGATTGTAATGCAATTCAAAGACCAAGGGCATCACAAGCTTTAATTTCAAGTGGTGCAGTGATGTCTAAAACTTCGCAATTATAGAAGTACCCCTAATTGTCTGGCTGTTAATTTCGAAGGTACAAGCGTAGCTTTTCTAGTTCTATTTAATTTCACGAGTCTGTGATCAACATTTTCTCTTCCGTTTGAAAATATAGAAATTAAGAGTCTAGGGCGGGTGTTTCTGATGCGTAGGTCGAAGGCTGTGGTAATTGACATTATAAAACTATGTACAGTATGCTTTGAAAAGTCTTGTGCTGTGCCTTATTGAGAAAGTGTAGTTTCAACAGTTTTGAATCTTTCGTTGATGATGCTTTTGTCGGAGATGCCAAGTGCGAGATTTGAGATTTTTTGATTCATCTACAGGGCGTTGAAAAAATCTCAAGACGTGTTTTCTCTCTTATTAGATATTCAAATGAATATTTTTTAAAATTCATTTTGTAGTCACTTACTGATGATTTTTTGAAATATGAAAAAACGAAAAAAATTTCAATAAAATCTGTAGAAATTTTGAAATTAATTACGTTTGGTAAATTTTCCAAAGACCGAAAGTAATCGAATCGGACTGCACAAGCTTCGCAAGTTTCGAAGTTTCAAGGCCACACATTCGCGAGGGAAAATGGTGAATCGGTGCTCGATAATCGGATAATTTTCACTATTTTGAATACTTGCGTATCAAGTTTGAGAAAAACTATATCACATGTTACGAAATCGGTACACCAAGCATCGCTTTTTACGAGTAGAGAGATTAAAGCGCGAAAGAGTTTCGCTGCGCGTATAGCTCGGCAAGTGTTTTTATTTATTAACGCCCCGACGTTTTAACGGTGTACGAAAGATGACGAGGTGGGAGGTGATGCGCGAGCTAATTTCGTAAAATTCGGTGAACTTTTTGTTTTTCGATATCTATTATTTAAAATTTCAAGTTAAACGTGAATAACGAGATTAACGCGAAGTCGGGGCGAAGCTTTGAAAAGCTAGCGTAAAATTTTCGCTCTCGCTGGTATACGAATAAAATGATTGCGACGACGAAGCGCGCTTCGCTTTGCGTTTGTGAACGATACCGACGAAAATTTCACCTTGAACGGTGTTGTATTGTTTTACCTTTTGATACAAATTTAATGAGAGTTAGTTTGACGCGGTAGTTTTGGTGTGAATTTTCGAATACGTAATTAGGATTTTATAAATAGACGTATACGTATTACGTACCTATCTGGCTATAGATTGGATGAGGGGTGGGTATAGTGTATACCCAATGTAGGTACGTATTTCCAGATGATGAAAATTTTAATTTCGTCGTGTATTTATTAGCGTAGATACGGATTATCGGTGGTGTGTAATAATTTAAGCGATAACGATAATGCGATGCCATACCGGTACGATGTGAGCGTCGTCTCACCCATCGTGATTCGCGCGCGATTCTCGAAGCGTGATTATTAAAAATTCGACTCGCGTTTAAAACAAAATGAAGTACGAGTAAGATGACGTACATATGCCGAAATAATCCCAGAACATGATATCATAATCTTTCACGAAAAAGTCTTCAAATCATAAAGAATCATGAGGGTGATAATTTTAGAATTTTTAAGGTGGGGATCAGAATTGAAAAATATGAACGATCTTTCTTGATTTGAATAAGTTTCTAATTTTTCAAATATTTTTCAGATCGGTAGATAAATGTAGCGAGTATTTTTTTAGTTAAAATCCCCGTACTATTTTGTAAAATTTTAATCCATTCGAAATCTTGACTCATTCTGAAAATCCTCTAAGCGGAATCATTTTTGAAAAAAAGACGAGTTCAGTCACTTCAATCTTGGTTTCGTTACCTACCTTTGTTTTTCTTCATGTTGTTTATGCAATTGATTCAATCATTACAGAAGTCGACATAGAAAATTCTGCGTTTGAAGTTGAATGGGTGATAATTTTTATTACATTTTTTCCCCTTCTGATCACAAGAAAAATAGTAAAAAAATTTCATCGCCCAAGGATTTTTCACAATTTGAATTTTTTTTAATTGAACATTTTGTTTTACACTTTCTGGTAAATCTTGATTCTTGAGGCTATTTTTTTGAGCGAACGAAGAATTCGACGAAAAAAATTGAATAGAACATGAATTGAAAAGCGACAAAGTAGGCTAGAATTACCAATTACAATCAATTACGCTGGTGAAAATTCTTGATTTTCATCTTTCGATATTTTTATTGTTACTAAAGAGAAATGCTGAAAATGTGGTTCATTACGAAACATAGATTTTTTTAAAAAATCAAGCTTTCATGAAAAGGATGGTGCGTAAAATTTTTTTATCCGTTTTTTTTTCTTTTTTATTGTAATCTAGATTAAATTCCGTTTGGTTTTCTTTTCAATTCTCAAACGTGACCAGCTGAATTAGCTCCAAAACTTTAACTTGAAACTTCATTAAAATCAGTAGTTGAGTTACTTTGAAGCTTTTAACGAATTTTTTGAGCAATAATTCCGCGTGTAAGATCATTAGGTACACCTAAATAGATTGCGGAAAAAATAAAAACTAAATCTTGAAACACATTTTTTCATTTCCTCACTCCACAACTAGGTATGGTACGTTATCATCTTTCAAACGCGTGTTTCCGTAAAATTTGTTAAATTGCGGGAACTGTTCTTTCCTTAATATCTTCATTTCTTACAATTTGAAATTTTCCTAGAAATGAACACTTAGTTCTGTTTTCAGTTATTAATAGGATGTCCAATTTCCAGAAAACCTGAAAAAATTCTGGGAATTTTGTATATTTGGAAAAAAAAAATGAGAAAGAAGGTAGAAAATTTTGAAATTTCCCCCGGATTTTTTAAAAATTCAAAAGAAGGATGAATAATCTGAAAAATGTTTTTTTGCCCAATTTATTGAGTAAGTATGGAATTTTCGAAAATTTTCACCCTTAGTTACTTTGCTCCGGCCAAATTGTTCGGTACATCTTTTGACAGGATTTCCCCCTCATAATTTTGTTGACTGTAATGTACAAAAAAATTTTCATTCCGAAACGCATGTCTTTGTTCATTAAATCGCATATGATTTTTTTTTTTTGAAACTCCTCGCTACAACTGAGGACAATAGACCTTTTTTTTTTGCATAATTCACTTAAAATTTCATTTCTTCTATTTTGTAAACGTACTTATTTATTAGCAAATTCTGATGAGGAAGGAATGCCATGTTTTTCTCCGCAATATTGAAAAAAAAAAAATGGAATGAAGTAGCTAAGAATTTGAAATTATCGGCCTTGTTTTAGAAAACTTCAATGAGAGAAAAGTAATGAATTTTCAGATATTGCAAGACGGGAGATTGAATGGAATTAATACATATTGGGGCACGTGTTCTATCATTTTTTTGGGGTAGGGAGGAAAGCTGAGGAAAAATGAATTGTGAAAAAATTCGTATTATTTGGCAGCCCGGAAAAATCAAAATTTTTAATTCGCAAAAGTAGTTAGGTACTTTGGTAGACACCTTGGCATAATTCGCCTAATTTTTCAACACTTTGTTAATTTACTTCGAAGTAGATTTTTTTTCTTTGAATTTTCAAGTGTTTGTGCTACAGGAGGGTGGGAATTATTTGAGCAATTTTCGAAATTGAATTTGAGCCGTTTTTAGAACTGGAAAAAAGCCATCTAAAAATCTCGTAAAAATTAATCTCTCAGTGAAAATGATCGAAATTCATTGGAAAACAGTGTTAGAATTGCATAATAATAATAACTCAGTAAAAAAAATTACTGAACGCAAACTGAGATGAGAACTGCGGAAAAATCGATAAAAATTTTCTGAAAGTACTCTCTAAACTTGAATCAGTCAAAATTCACTGATTAATCAGACAAAAGTGTGCAACTGAAGAAATCAGTGAAAATTTTACCGATTTAATCAGTGAATTTTCATTTTTAAATCGGTAAAAATTTCAATTTACTGATCGATTCAGTAAAAATTTTAATTTACTGATTGAATCAGTAATTAATCACTGATTGAATTAGTAAATTTTAATTTTTACTGATTCATTTCAGTAGTTCAAAAAATATAACTGATTCAAAAATGAAAATTCACTAATTGAATCAGTAATTTTTCACTGATTGACAGTCAAATTTCACTGATTGACCAGTTGCACACTTTTCGCTGTTTAATCAGTGAATTTTCAGTTTTTTGACTGATTCAGTTTTAGAGTGTACCTATCTAAGTAAAATACACATTTGAGAAAGGATGAAAAATCAGCGAAATTCTTTGCAAAATTGGTGAAATTCTTTGAAAAATCGGTGAAAATCCGCTGAATATCAAATAATTTCTTTTTTTCAATCGAAAATACCCCCTCTTCCGTGCTACATAAAACATGAATATTGCTTATAAGAAGTATAGAAAACTTTAAAATGTATTGTTGATGCCCATGCCCTAGTTACTAGAGTAGGTATACCTACCTTACGAGAAAAATTATCATCAAACGTGATATGATTTTTTTTCAGCAAAGGAATGTAATTTTGAATCGAAAAAATGTTAAATTTTATTAGTTGAAAAATCTGATACCAATTTCTTTAAAATCACCAACCTCAATTCATCCATTTCAATTATTTCCATCTTGAAGAAAAACTCTTTGAAATTTAAATATTCCACCGCGAAACAGAGAAATAAAATCAAACAAAACACCTTCACAAAAATAAAAAAATAAAGAACCACCTCAGCGACGCATTAAGTTATCCCACGTATCGCGATTATCCAATTCCGTACACCTTTCCCCTCTTGCTCGGCATTAATCCGGAACTGCCATCAAGATGAGACATCGGCGTATAACGAAACTGTCTTATACCAAGTATAAAAGAGGAGAGAAGACGAATACCATAAAACTTCTCTTCTCTCTGGCAATTCCAGCGAGTTAATCTCGTAAACTTTAAATACATCGGAAAATATTCGCGAAAGCCGATGCTTCGCCGAAGAAAAAGGAAGAAAGCAAGAGTACGCGAAGAAGCGACGGCTCGTTAAAAAGCAACGAAAAAATAACACGATGACGACGTCGACGATGAAAACTGTAGAAGACAAAATGGAATGCGTTCTACCGTAATTATTACATAGAGAAGCCTTTTAATCTGATAAATGCCTCGGAGAATTGAAATTTTAAGTATTTTCTCGCTGAAATATTGAATTGACCTAGTATTTCGTCTCCATGTCGGATACCTTTAAAAAGAACATCCGCAAAAGCGCCATCTATACGAGTAAAACAAACTCGCCGACAAAAAGATATCTCACGTTTGAAAAAATACAAGGAGAAAAAGAATTATTAGTACCTGTATGAAATTACTTTACATTGAATCTCGACACCAAAACAGAAAGAAAACTCGTATTCATCGAGTACCTGCCACGATTTCAATGGTACAATTGTACTTTGTATGCGTTAATAAGAACTATATTGCGATAAAAATCCACACTCGTCGCTTCGCTCTCGTGAGATGAAAAATCAAGGTATTTTATTTTTATGCAAGGCAAAGAGTTTTGTTCGCAGCTTGACGCTTATGTGCTTAGTTGTCTACACACGAGTATATTACAGTATGAGGCTGTCGAGTACACAAAAGTTGGTACTTTTTTTTCTGCTATCTCTTACTTTCTCTGTGTATGTTTAAGGAATACATAGAGGACGAATGGTAGTCTGTATGAGAAGAAACGAAAGCTAAACGATTCAGCCTATTAAATTTGCTAGTCACGTTTCTTTTATCATGGACGGAAAAACGTATTCCAATTCTGATTTAAGCCCTGTCTGTCACGATTTGCCGTCGCAATCTACCTTAGCTCTTCTTCTCTATACGTACACTTTTTTTCGATTCTATTCCACGTTTTTATGCCGATTCTTCCACATAAATATTGTATATATGTTTCGATATACTGTATACTTTACTGTATAGTATACTCAGCTGCGCGTAGAAATAATAACATTATATTTCGCCCCCGTTCGATATTACATTCTATTTACATAAATTGTTTTACCGCCGTGGAAATATACTGAAGAGCAAAAAAACGCCCGCAGGGAGAAAGACACGTTGCCAGCGACGACATATTATGGAATTCTTCCACTTATAATGCCAGCGAACGAATTGTCGATTAGTATTCCGAGATATACAACGAGAAAAAAAAATTCTTAGAATATAATTCAACTAGAATGTGATCGAAATAGGTAAAAAGCAAAAATTACCGATCTACGATGGAATCGATAAATCCAAGAAATGAAAATCAATTTTACAATCTCGTCAGGTATTAATTTTTTTGTCAGTTTTTCCCTTTATTCTAATCCAAAAATGTCTCCCTTCAAACCTCCCTACACTTCGTAACGAACGAACAAATTGTACAACTTTTTTTTTCAACATCGAACTCCTGTTTCGGAAAACTTTTCATAAAAAAAGGAACTAAATTGAAAAACAAATCCGAGTGTATGAAAAATTTACCATAAACAGATAAAAAGACGAGTGACATTTTCATTGACACGAACAGATTTGTAAGAAAATTGAGACAGATAAAAGAGATAAAGCGAGGCAAGACATATGTAGCATGTTCGAGTATAGGTACCATCAAATGTACGTACACGTATGGTAGTTTTACGAAATGAAAATTTCATTCGACGCTTTTTCGTTGTACCTACACATCATCGAGATATCTTACGTAAGGTGCAGTGGGGCAATTGCAAAACTGGGGTAGTTGCAAAATCAGCTGCTGGAGGCCAAGAAAAATAATATTTGACCACACGGTCTTTTTGTACATCAAGGTACCTCTATTTCTTATATTTTCACCCAACAGGAACAAAAATTGGTGAGCGCATGTGTTCTCTGGAAGTGGTTTTATCAAAAAGTGTCAAAATAGCTCCAAAGTAAAATTGTAGGCATTTTTTTCAATATGGTCCAAAACAAATTAAAAAATAGTTTTCCGAATCGATTTCTGCGTGTTAATTATTAGAAGGCATGTAAGTTTAAGGTAGGACCATTGATTTTTTAAAAATTTCATCTCGTAAGCCTTAAATATACGATTTCGCAATTGCCCCAAAAAACATGTAGTCGGGGCAATTGCAAATTCGAATTTTTTTATGATTTTGCATTTACCCCAATTTTTTTTTCAATTTTTAAAAATAAAATATGGTCCGAAATTACAAAAAAAAAAATATTGGGCCACCAAAGAACATTTATTATAGGCATTAAAGACGTTAAGAGATTTGTATTAGAATTCTCCAACTCGGACAAAACTTGATCAAAAAACGGATATGAACATGTAAACAGATAGTAAATTTTATGTAGATTTCGATTTCTCAATCAGAATTGAAAAAAAATGAACTCCCTCCGAGATAATGTACGATTTTGCATTTACCCCAGGCGGGGTAAACTCAAAACTTGAAATTTCAAAATTTTAAAATTTCATTATCTCACAAAGGTGTGAATGAAACGATACAAAATTTTTTCCACCAACAGAGAACCCCTTGAAGTTCATGTGACAGAAATTTGGGATTTTTTGGTGCCATGGGGTCGCCACAGTGAACTGACGAAGTGGCACTAATCAAAAAGTGGTTTGCAATTACCCCGCTGCACCTTACTATATATTCGATGACAACTCAAACGAAATACCAAATCGACGATATTATTTGCCTTAATTGACACGACGCGGCGAATTCTTTACTCGTTCCGTTCGTCTCCGAGTCTGCTTTACCGTCGCACATCAAAAATCTACGAAAAATTTAGCAATCGTCGTATTAGGTATCTGGAGAAAGGAACGCGTGGTATTCCGATGCCATGCGCTGAATAGTTTGAATACCGAAGATATAAAAAAATTTCGATTCGAGGACGACAATAAAGCGAGCTGAGAGAAAAAAAATAATAAACACAGGCTAACCCGGATACCAGTACATCGAGGTAAATCACAAACGGAGTAAAAAAAGACAAGTGTTTGTCATATTTTTTAAGATCATTTGTCAATGTAGGTTTGAGCGAAATTTTATATTTTAATTTCGAGGAGAAATTAGTAGGAGTTGGGACTCGTTTCTTTCTTAGAATAGTAAAAAGGAAACGAATTTATTCGTTTTTTCATATGTATTGGAGATATTACTTTTGAGCCGATGGAAAGAAACGATTATTTTATTCATTTGTCAACCAAAAATATTTTTTTCAATTACCAAATACATATTTTAAAAATCCAATGATAATTTTTACATAATTTCAGCAAAAGTACTTCAAAACCAGTGAATGGTTCGCAATTTTTTACGGGAAATTTTTTTAAATTCCTTATTTTTGTTTTGACGAAAGTGAACGTACTTAACAATGATACTTAAAATTCAATTTATATAATATTTATTTAAAAAAAAAATTAAGACTGGGGATACATGATATAAAATAATAATTTATAAACTTGGATAGTTGAAATCCCATTTGCGGAAAAATTTGTTACCTATACTGTAACTGAAGATCATTTAAAAAAAATTTTCCATGGGGTGAGCAGCTGAGCATGAACAATGGACCGTATGTAACCGTTCATTTGGCCTCCAATTGAAAAGTTTCAAAATGGCAATTAAGCCATTGGATTACACAGGTCGACAAAAAATTCTGCTTCTGGGTTCTCATGCCGAAATTTTGTTTCTACGAGTAGACATCAAAAGATATCACCTTGCTCAATCGCGACTTTCAAAGTTCGCTTTGGGAGTGGAGGGCAAAAAACTGGTTTTTTTAGGACAATGACCCCGAGCATTACAAGAAAAATTGATTTTTTTTGACTAATCTTTTAGAAAATTTCACGACGAATCAAATGCCGCAAACCGCAGACCGCCATCTCTTTTAGAAAAAAAGTTACTTACTGCTCATTTTTTTCAAAATTTTGTGAAAAAATCGCATTTCTTTTTAGGCACAAAAAATACGATTTTTTTCACAAAATTTTGGAAAGAATGAGCTGTAACTTTTTTTCTAAAAGAAATGGAGGTCTGCGGTTCGCGGCATTCGATTCGCCGTAAGATTAGTCAAAAAAATTGGCTTTTTTTGTAATGTTCAAGTTTATTGCCCCCGAAAAATCTGCTTTTTCTCCCCCCCCCCCCATCTCCCAAAGCAAACTGGTCAAAAAAATATTTTATCTACCGTCCAAATGCTCGAAATGGGATGGTAAAAAAACCATTCGTTTGTTCATGACGAGAGGATTCCAAAAATGTATTGGTTTTTGCATTTTGAACAATTTTTGGCCGAGTTACGTGCATTTTTCTGCGGCGCCGACCATCCATCAACCATCCGCACCGGAAAAAAAAGTCAACTTTCGTTCTAATGCTCCAAATTTATTCGTAAAAAAACTATTCGATTTGTCTTGACGAGAGGATTCCAAAAAATGTATTAGTTTTTGCATTTTGGGTGATTTTCGAAAAAGTTGCTAGATTTTTTTTCCGTGTGGTCTCCCAAATTAACCACGTTCATTACATCATCAATTTAGCATTCAGACCTTGTGTTTGGAGGTTTTGCTAGCACACACACACCCGTTGTTTCAGGCTACCTACTATTAAGTAGTATATCTATATTCCTTGAGCGACTGTTCAACAAGTACCCGGATATTCAAATACCAAATACTATTTGGATAAATATCCGAATACCCGGATAATTATCCGGATCTCACGGAAATTTCCGAACTGTTCCCGAAAACATCCCGAAAATGGATGAACTTTTCCAACAGCTCCCAAAAGTCGTGCAAACCATTTTTTCAAATTTTTTAATTTTCATCCGACACCTGCAAAAGGCGTTGCCTAATTTCAATTTTTTGTAATTTAATTCAGCATTCCTAGCGGGATTTTTTTCAACTAGGGGAATGTCCAATGAAATTCCTTCTTTTTGATTATCCGGGTAGTACCCGGAATCCGGTTATTTGTTGAACACTAAATTATACGGATATTTATTATCGATCAGTATTACCAATTCTAGAGTTTGGGAAAATCTGAAAAACTGTGGTGAATTTTGTGGATAAAAAATATCCACAGATTTACCACACACGTAAATGGCTTCATAATGCGTGGAAAATTATATGGATATTAATTATCCATCAGAATTACCAATTCTAGAGTTTAGAAAAACCTGAAAAACTGTGGTGAATTTTATGGATAAAAATTTATCACACATGTAAATGGCTTCATAATGTGTGGCAAATTATACGGATATTTATTATCCATCAAAATTACCAATTCTAGAGTTTGGGAAAACCTGAAAAACTGTGGTGAATTTTATGGATAAAAATTTACCACAGCAGATTTACCACACATGTAAATGGCTTCATGATGCGTGGCAAACTATACGGATATTTATTATCCATCAGAATTACCAATTCTTGAGTTTGGGAAAACCTGAAAAACTGTGGTGAATTTTATGGATAAAAATTATCCACAGATTTACCACACATGTGAATGGCTTCAAAATGCGTGGAAAATTATACGGATATTAATTATCCATCAGAATTACCAATTCTAGAGTTTGGAAAAACCTGAAAAACTGTGGTGAATTTTATGGATAAAAATTTATCACACATGTAAATGGCTTCATAATGCGTGGCAAATTATACGGATATTTATTATCGATCAGAATTACCAATTCTAGAGTTTGGAAAAACCTGAAAAACTGTGGTGAATTTTATGGATAAAAATTATCCACAGATTTACCACACATGTGAATGGCTTCATAATGCGTGGCAAATTATACGGATATTTATTATCCTTCAGAATTACCAATTCTTGAGTTTGGGAAAACCTGAAAAACTGTGGTGAATTTTATGGATAAAAATTATCCACAGATTTACCACACATGTAAATGTCTTCATAATGCGTGGCAAATTATCTTAGGCACCATCCCGCCTCCGGGCATTTCTTTCTAAAAATTTCAATTGTTCAGTTAGCGGTTGTACCTGTTATCATAGAAATCCCCATCCCGTCCGAAGGATGGGTGACCCACTAGTTCAGTAGTGAAAATTCACTGATTGAATCGTACTTTTTTTTACTAATTCCTACAGTGGCTCAATTTTGTCGATTTTAATCAGTCATTTTTGACTGATTCAAATTGAGAGAGTAAAGATTTAAAAACTTTAATTTTCTGAAAATTTTTTTGAATGTTGATTTTCTCAGACTTTCGCTTCCGAGTATCTATTGAATTGTAAACAATTTTTAAAAAACGAAGAAGTTGATAAGTTTGAAAAAAATTGGATTGAAAATTTGAAAATAATTGGGGAAAAGTTTAGAATCAGAAGATTATGACATTTTTAAAAAATACTCGTGTGAAGATGAGAAATATTTTTAGAAATCAAAGTTGGGAAAATCATGGAAATTTGAATAGGAAAAATTTCACTGTTGACAAGAATTTTTGTACGAGTTTTTCCAACATTGCTTTCTTTAAATTTTTTCAACTTCATATTGAAAATTTCTTTCTACTCAGAAATTGAATAAGTCACTGCAAAAAGAGCATATAAAAAAAATGGCGTTTTTGGGAATCGTCGATTGAAGTTTTGGAATGGTATTCTTGGTAACTAAATGTTGGAGTACGATTGAGAAAGTTAAATATCTTGAAATATCAACCTTCCACTACAAGAAAACAGCGCTATCATTATTGTACAACCTAAAATGTTTTATATATGATCGTTTTAAAGTGACAAGTTATATGCCCTTTTTGCTGTGACTTTTTTTTTTCTCCCGAGTTCGTCATCATTTCAGCTCATAACTCCTTCAATTCGAAAAATTTTAAAAAACTCTAAATACAAAGTTTGTAGAGGACAAAAAAAGGAACATTTTTTGTATTTAACTTTTTTCCCTACATCGTTCAGGGACAAAGATATTCATCTAAGAACTTTTGTGATTTTTTTTTGTGATCTAAACGAATCCATTGTAAACATGTTAAAACTTGTAAACACAAAACCGGTAAATTTTGTATTAAATTTCAATATTTTTACTCCTTTGTGATCAAATCGGACAAAATATTGCTAAAAAGGCACTACAATTAAAAAAATGATGACAAAACCGAAAAAATTAGTGTCCGGTTGCCTGACAGTGGAACAATTTTTACGATTTCTGATACTTCAATTGGCTATAACTCGGCGAGTTTTCAAGATCTCGATGTGGGAGTGGTCTCATTGGATAGAGGAGACTTCACAGTATCATAATCACTTGTGGCCTCAAAAAGGGCATATGTCAACTTATACCCCCTTTTGTAGTGACGTATTCAATTGTTTATAATAATTTTGGAATTTTTCATCAATTTTTTTCAACTTAAAAATCTTTTACCGCGGAAATTTTTTCAATTTTTTTCTCGATTTCGATTTATTTCATGTTTTTTTTTTTTTTAAATTGCTTATTTCAACCTGGTAAATAATTTTAAAAAAATTTAAACAGTAAAAAAAAGAAATCAAAAAGTTGAAAATATTGTGAAAATTCAGGAAAAAATGTTGAACACCGAAATTTAAGATCTCCATAACTCCCCCCCTCCCCATCAGGTAACTTGAGAGATTGAAATTTTGGTCTACAAGCTTGTAATTTTTTTTTTCAGAGCGTCAAACCTATAATAGGGTTCTTGTTAGAATAAACTTGGGCTTGGATCGTTGAATTTCCATCCGGGGGAAAAGTTATTATTGAGGAGCCAGTAGATAAACTTTTACATGTTCTTGTGTAACCAATTTTCTTGCATTTTTGAAAGCCTAACCACATCCTTGAGGGATGAATCAGTTGACAATTTTAGCGAGGTCTTTTTTTGGATAGACATCAAAACGATATTGAACTATTTGCGTGTATCCAGACATCTAAGGAAAACTTTTCAGACATCGACAGGCCAGAAAATTGACCACTCCAAAAATTCATGCCTGCTCATGAGCTACCAAATTTCGAGCATGAATAGATTTCATCATCCATAACAATATTGACTCAGACTTGCTCATACCTAAAAATTGTCTCTCTGGTAGTTTTGTTTTAAAAATGTAACTATAACAGATGAGTATCTTTACTATCATCATCGCATAAATTCAGCTTCTTAAAAATCATTTTCAACTTTTTCAAACAAACTCCCGTAAATTTTTCACTGCTTTTAGACGTTTAGCATCCTGTAACGTATTCCAATTAATGTAGGAGTTGATATTCTTCATTCGGAATTACTATAGCTTTTGTAGGTGTACTTCTCGAGGGCTTAATTCCAATTTCACTGGTATCGCATCAAACTGAAAAACAAACATCAGGTGTAAAATCCAGCGCTCGAAAAATTCTATTCCTTATAAAATTACCTTCAGTATTTCAACGTATCAAATTTCATTACCGTTTTTTAATACGTTTTCATTCCACCCCACCCCTGCCTTCTTTGATCGATGCACAAACCATGTCGCAGCCTTATATAAATCAAATTCCCTATTTATAATCCGCATCTCGCCGGTTACCTCCACCTACGCTAGGCGACAACTTCTATGTAAATCAAATTGCCTATTCGCGTCATTGAAGAAACCAGATTACTCGCGAATCACGCCGTATACCTAAATGCTGCTTACAAAATTGCATACCTAATTTCACTCGAGCCGAGACTGAAGACGACGCGACGATTTTATTTGTAATTATAAGCGAACAGCGGACGAACGGGGGGTAAGTTAAATCATCGTTTCACTTTTTACCTCGTCGTCGCGAGTCGAGTAATATTTTGCATACAAATTACCAACGCTGAGCTGCGGCGTAGCAAGAAGTCGCTACAACTTTTCGGCATCGCGGCGGTGTGGTTGAAATATACGACGTACTGGGATAGTATATGGCATAACGTACGTATATGTTAAAGAATGGCGTCATTTACAGGCGCCGGAAATAAAGAACGAATGAAAAAATAATAACGTTAACTCCTGGAGCAAACATTTTGCAATGTATCTGCGTATACGGTGTACAACGTACACACGTTTTTAACAAACATTTCTTCTTTTTTTTTTCCAGAGGAGGGAGCTTTTAATAAGTATTGTACGAGACAAGTTGTTATCTCAGTTCTGTCTTCTATTACTTTTGTACTGGATGGCTCATATTTGAACTATTGCGGTTACTTTTACCTCGAGTAAAAGTCTTCTTTTCAGATGTGTTGCGTGGTCTGCTAGGCCTTTCTTTTATTCTTTTACTTTTTCTATTTTCTATTTTCGAGGCCAAATGAACCAAGATAAGATAACGTCGCCTTCGGTACAAATGCTATTAAACTTTATACACCTATTCTGAAAGTAAATAAAATTTTTAGATGGAAATCACCATTATACGTTTAGTTCGTTGTCAGTTTGGTTTTTGGTACCTACGTATTTTTTCGTTAAAGGATACCATCCTTTAGATGGCTGGCACAAAATAGGAGAGAAAAAAGAAAGACAGAAACGAAGGTGTTATTTTCACTCACGTCTGTGTACGAGCCTTTGGCGCGCGTGTTTACGTCGTTATGAAATTTTTACTTCCTTTCTTGGCCTTTTTTCTAGCTGGAAGAGGGAGACGAAGCTCGACGATGAAATTTTATTGAATAAGCGAGTTGAATTTGCGATACAGTTTTGCGTTTCTGCCTTTGCTGCTATACGAACGTGTTTGGAAACTAATCCAAACTACATGAGTGTAATACGTTGGATAAGAGGGGCGATTGTGTATCGAAATCGGGGCCACTTTTTTTTCTCTTGTATATGCTTCGGCAATTTATTAGTATACACGCAGCAGCACAATGGCGATGGCGTAAAGAAGTAAGATGAGAAAATGAACTGCAGCTAGGTGATAAATTTCTTTTTCCGCAAACGTTTTTGTGTGCTGTTAATAATTTCGAAGAAGAAAAAAAAAGAAAAACTTTTACAAATATAGCGCGGCCGCGCCCGAGCCGAATTTCAGACCGTAATAAAATTTACTTTATTGTCGCGTTTATTCGCGCCGATTTACGGTTATAAATCATCTCGACGAATCTACCATAGAAACGAATTTATTTCGATCGCGAACCGTGGCCGGTGCCGAGATGGAGATCGGGGAAAGGACGCGACGCGAAACGAGGAAATAACGCGATAAAGAAGATAACGCGGTGGAAGGGAAATTGAAAAAGAGCGCAGATTATATCGAGAGTGAAAAGTTGAAAGAATCGTGGAAAAAATGTACCAGTATGGTACGCCGATGCAGCGGAGGGATGCGGAACCGTGGACAGAATTGTAACATAGACGAATATACGGGATGAAAAAATTTATCCTGTGAGCGGAAATGAGGAGAAAGGGGGATGTTGTTTGAAGCGTGAATTTTTGCGTCTGCGGGATCCTGCGACGTGTAATGCTATGAAAAAGTTGAGAAATTTGGGAAATTCGCGTCATAAAAATGGTATTCGGCAAGGTCAAATGGTACATATTTATTTGACGGAAACTTTTTCGGCCCGGCGTTCTGGTTGGTCAAGTTTTGTAATTTTTTCCCCGAGGGGTTATTTATTGCGAGGGTTGTGTGGAATGAAATGAATTTTAGGAAGTTTAGGTTTTAGAGTTTATGTAATTTTTTTTGCTGTGAACGGCTGAATTTAAGAGAAAAATCGTCAAAATTATGCTATTGAGAGTATTTGGAGCTGATTTTTTTTCAATTGTTTAGTTCGTGGTGCTCTCTTATCTTACAAGGAAAGTATCCCAACTCGGAGTAAAATTTTTAGTCCAAGCGAAAAAAATAAATCGAAAATACATCAAAAGAGAACCTCTGTCCAAAATTTCAGGTACTGAAAATTAATTGATTGAATTTTGGCCAAGTTTTGGAGTTTTAAAATTACCCACCGCATAACGTATGTCTTATCAAAATTTTCTAAAAAAAATAATGAAAAATATGAAGTTGATATAAAAAAAAAATCAAAGAAGGAAATTTAAATTTAACAAAATAATGGTTGAAAAAATTTTAATAGTGGAAACAATTTTGAAAAAAAAAATAGAATTGAAGAAACTCAAAAAATACCTACCTTAGGGTTGAAAAAAATGAACTTTTAGACTAAATTTGGACTTAGGTGTTTGAAATTCCATTTTTGGCAAAAATGTAAAATTGACGAAAAAAGTTTGCGCCGGGAGAAAAATTCTATTTAAAACATATTGAAGAAAAAATTTCGATTCCATTGAAAATATTCAGGAGCATAGGTTTAATCACCTTGTTTTTCAAAATCCCTTCTCCTTTTTGGAGATGATTTTTACCTATAGATTAAATGTGTTTTGATCATTTTTTGCAAATTTTGCGATACTTTTTTGGGGGAGGGGTGTTTGCTCGGGGTGGGGTGGAGGGGTGACGGGTGAAAATTTTTTGACATCTTGAAAAAATTTACTTCTCCGCCTCTGCCTCCCGGAACAAAAATTTGCATGTCATCTAATTTCAACTTCTTATTCGAAGTAAAAATCTTCAGTAGTTGATAAATATCTAAAAATAAATTCATAGGGGTAATAATCAGGGACGAAATTTGAGAAAAAATTTTTGAGTGAAACTGAACTCGTTTTCCGAAATTTCTTTATTAAATTTCATGCTTTTTTCGTGCTACTTTCTTTCATCTCTTTCCAAAGAAAAAAAAATGAAAAACGAAAAATCTTTGAAAGTTTCATTTAAAATTGCCATTTGGTATCTTGATAAATGATAGGGAGGATTTTTTTCCTCAAAAATATTCAGTTTTTCGGGCTAGAAGGGAATATGATTCATACAATACCATTTTGAAAATCAATTTTCCGAAGTTATTGAGTTCGAACGAAGAAAAAGCAAAAGTTTTTCAAGAAAAATGCATCTGAAAGCTGAAATTCCTTCATTTATTCAATAAAAATTTTAGTATTGAAAGGACGGGGTTCTCAGAATTTTTTTAAAAACTGCCCAAATTTTTGGAAGCTCCCCAACAGATTTTTAGAGCTACTGAAATATGACCTTATTAAAACTCCTTGAGATCATCCTTGAATTTTCGATCGATTTGAATTCAATATTTTTTTTTTATAGGATTGGTACCTGATGATTATTGAAAAATTAAAATTTAAAAAAAAAAAAACTAGGACGGTAACACAATTTAATTTATTCAGATAAAATACGACGCATACAATTATTTCCTACTCTTTTTTGATTTCAATCGATTACCTGCATTTTAAACTAATTCTATGTTAGGTATCACGATGCAAAAAAAATTTACAAAAAATACAATATCGATATTTTCAAACATAGGCGCACCCAGAAATTAATTAAGGGAGGGGCTGAGAATTTGAGAAAAAATGGGGAGGGAGTCAAATTTCAAATTGAGTCATTTTTCACTAATATTTCAATCAAAAATTATCAATTTTTTCTGAAAAACAGAGAATTTATTGAGAATTTGGTGATTTTTGACTGAAAAATCAATCAAAAATTGTCAAGTTTTAAAATAAAATGATTAAAATACTGCCCGAGCGAAGCGAGGGCGAAAATTTTTAGAAAAAATATACTTTGAAGAGCAAAAAAATTGACTTTTTTCTCATTTTTGAAGCAAAAAATTATTTTTTCCGGGCTTAAGGGGGGGGGGCTCGAGCTCCCTGAGCCCCCCTTGGGTGCGCCTATGTTTTCAAAGAAAAAAAAATTACACAAAAGTACCCGAAATCATGAGGTGAATCGATGGCATAGGGAAACTTGAACGAATTATTAAACTTTCTCAAACACTCGAATCGAAAAAGAAAGCAATAAAAAATTATCGAACTGCATAGAATATAAATTGAATCTACACAGACGAATTCAAGCACTGTAATGAGTTCCTGGAAGTAGGTGGATAATCGAGTCAACTTATCTGAAGAATTCAAACTCGATAAGCTCGTTCGGCGTTATCTTCGAAGCTTAATAGTTAAATTCAAGCACCGGTTTGGATTACCGATTCAATTAATTACCCCGGCGTAATCGTTTTACTACACCTAACACTCGTAAATAATGTGACAGTCTTAGAATGGCACATATACCAGTAGTACGAATCACCGAGCCAACATTATCGCAGATATTACCTTATCTGGCGAAGAAGCAAAACGCAAACAGACGATGTTGCTCTAACTCATCCTCATGGGAGACCGTATAGTCGTCGCCTTATGTGTAATAATAAAGTACGCGAGGCAACATATAAAGCCCGGACCCGGCTGGAGTGTTATAAAGCCTATTTAATAATCGCGGATTTAAATGTACGGTAAAGCGAGTCGGCTTTAATTCGCGAGAATGGGCGTAATGAAATCGATCCGAGAGTCGAAGTTGTTGATATATCGTTATCAATATTCAATTTCTCGACGTACACGAGAGACTGCCTAGGTAGGGGCTAGCAACAGCAAAGAGAACGAGCAGGCTGGGTAAAATGTTTCCAACTTTGGAAGTAATTAAGCATTTAAGATATTCATAACGGGTTTCGTCTTTGGCCGGCTCTTTCGGAACACACTTACAATCATCGACGTCGTTGTAAGATTACGAGCTAGTTTCAAGAGTACGACCAGACGAGAAAAGGTGCAGGCCGAAGGACGTAGAATATAACGAAAATTACTAGATACGTTGTAGAGAGACTAGAACGTTGGTGAGTGGGCTGAGAATGGTGGAAGGGTTGAATGTCGAAAGATACTGTACTATACCGAAAGCAATAGACCGTTGACTAGAATTAATCTTCACTTCTGCCGCCGTACCGTATAGTTCATCGTATTTTGATTATCTTCTCAACAGGGGATTCCGAAATCCCTGAACAATTTATGCATCTGAAATGAGCTTATATTTGTTTTAAAATGGCGGCAGAATTGACCGCGGAAAGTACGGCGGTGTTTTACCCTGCGAAATACGTGAAATTTGAATATATTACAATACATTGTATCTCGTACGTACGTATTAATACATATTTGCGCGTGCAAGTTTTTCTATAAAATTGGTCGATTACAACCAACATTGGGTAAGAAGAGGAGCAAGGCGAAAGAAAACGCATTGTTGGAAAGCTGATGGGGTTTTACTCTGAATAGATTTCGATCGTTTGGCGCGACGCAATGGTTTGCTCGTCACATCGCATCCAGTGCCCCCTCTTCCATGTATATTTCGTATTGAAAGACATGAACGTACATATAAAATGAAACAGAATCAACAAACCGGACTATTGCTGACCGAAAATATACCCACGATTCCTAAACTTACGATTACGAATAATATAATAATGCCAAAATAACTGAATAAACACGAAAATCCGAATATCCGGTTCATGCGGTAGCGGTTAACGGCCGCTATTATGTTTAATATTAGGACGCTGGAGGCCATTCCGATGCAGTTGAAGAGGAGGTCGCTAGTTGATAGGGTAATGGCACCACCGCCGTAGGATTTTGGTAGGGAGGTTTTCACGAACCATGGCATTCCCAGGCTGAGCAAGATGTCCAGGGTGTTGGCTCCTAAGGTGTTACTGATGCTCATTGAACCAATACCTGTAAAGGTAAAAAAATTTGGGATGAATTTCGAATTGAATTGAGATTGCTTTGTGAAAATTGAAAATATCAAAATTATTGAAAAATAAGTGATAACTGGTCGAGTAGATTTGTTCAAGTTTTTCAAATTCCTGAAAAAAAGTAATGAAATTCAGTTCAAACCTTATTTTCGAGGAATTTGGACTGCTCGAACTTACATAATCAAAAAGGTTACCAATTTCATCAAAAAAAAGAATCATAAAAATCGTTGAAAGTTTTTTTTTATTACTTATGTATACTTTGAACCACTTGACTTATAGATTCATAGAGCAATTCATCTTTAATTTTGGACTTGAAATTAATTCATTATAGAATTTGAGTTTTAAAAAGGTTTTCAGGTATGAATCACTGCATTTCAATTTTTTGAACAGCTACAGCTCTAACTCATTTATTGAAAATTCCATATTTTTGAGGACATACTTATCCAGCGTTTGATAGAGCAACGAAATTTCGTTCTCATTTCAATCCCATATTTGAGACCGAATGATTTTTGTTTCGTGATCAATATTTTTGAAATTTTGAGCGTTTTATACGGAAAAAGTGGCCTAAATAAAGAAACTAATGTCGGATGTTTTACCTAAAATCTCAAACTTTACTTTTTTTTCGCTGATTTTTTGTGACGAAACTGACGAATTTCGAGGCTTCAAGTAAAGTGATCATGAAAGAGTTGTTTATAGGGGTATTTTGACCTGCTATACTCAAATCAGAAATTTTTTCCTTCGTTTAGCCATTTTTCCTCTATAAAACGCTCAAAATTTGAAAAATGTGATGAAAAATAATTTTTTGTCTGCTGTGTTTTTTTTTTTCAATACTGAATTTGTGAGTTCAATCGATGTTAAAAAACACGTTTTTGGAGAATTTTCAAAAAGTGATCGCTCCTCGATCGTTTATGGTGTTTTTTCACGATCGGAAGCTTGAAAAAGCCGAAAAAACGCGAAGGAGAGCACCGAAATTGTTGAAAAAATGACTATGAATACCTAAGATTGTAGATACATCTCTACAAAATGTAAATTTCTTCACTTCCATTGAAATATAAAATTCTTGAAAATAACGCAGTGGTGGTTGAGGAGGAGGGGAAGGGGTCAAAATTTTTCCAGATTTTTTTACATCAAAGGACATCATTAAAGGCCAAATTAACTTCTTATCCGGCCTGATACTTTGATTTTTGTCTAAAATTTGATGAGAATCTGATATTTTCGTTAGAAAAGACTGCATCCCCGATGAAATTTTTTTAGATCAAATATCAAAACAGATAAATTTTGATCTCAAAAATGTCCTAATCAAATTATATGTATCTAATTACATATGATTTTTTTTTAGATATGATTCGATCAAATTAGATGTCATTTGATCAAACTGGATCTGAATCTTCATAATTTTTTCAGATATGAATTGATACAATGAGATATGATTTGATGTTATTTGATAAAATTAGATCCTGGGAAATTTTTGAGATATGATCAGATCTGAATTTTTTTCATCGGGTCATGTCTACGAGTGCTTTAGTTTTTAGGGGAACGATATTTTGACTCAATTTAAGATTTTAGAAAACCTCAAATTTAAGGTGCCATAAAACAATGCTTTGGGTTATTAAACTTGAATAAAAAATCAACCACTTTCACTTTGAAACTATTCCAAAGCGTTTAAAAAACTGAATTTTCAAGCATTGAAAATGTGTTTTAAGGGCAAAAAAATTTCGATAAGAAATCTGAAGAAAATCACTTTTGTTGGTTTGAATTTTTCAATAATCATAGAAAGAGAAAAATTACAATAGAGCCGAGCGTAGACGGCCAAAGTTTTTGAAAAATTTTATTGCTTTTTTATACTTACTGGAAAAAAAACGAAATTGTTCGATTTTCCTACCTTGGAAAATGAAGATATAAAAAAAAACTAATAGGTTATTCCTTTTTTTCTCGTTATCAAAAAACATATTCATACAAAATACTTAATATTCTATTTTCATTTGATTTGATTTTATTAGTCCATAAAAATGTACCTATTGAAGAATATCTATTAAATAATATATTATTGTTCAACTTACCATTTCTGGCATTAATGAAAGCCGAAGATGACTCCGGTATATTTCCACAAACGGACAAAAATATCATTCCCATTACAATATCTGACACATTAAATGTTTCTCCTGAAATTAGTGCATAATCGTATAAAAATCTGCGTATAATTTATCCATTAATTTACCAAAAATTTCTGATTTTGCAGGTTCAATTTACCCAAAATTGTGGTCATCCAGCATGCGACGTAAGAGCACACTCCAATCCAAACCATACTCATGATAAATGTAAGCGGATACAGTCTTGTACGAGATTTACAATCTGGGATTGTATATGATAGAAGAAATCGTATCGGTAAGGTGAACCATTTCCATATCTTGAGTAATTTATTTTTATCTCGAGGTTCGTCTAAAAATGGTCAAGAAAAACTGCAATAGTCCAAAGGCGATTTTCCCAGGGAAGTTAGGGAAGTCAGACTTCCATTGATTTTATCAAAGATTGGAATTTTTTCCTAGTACCGATTTTTTTTGGTAAGATATGTCCAGAAAATTAGGAAAATGAAATCGAATTTCATCATTAAAAAAAAATAGCTTCTGATTATTTTTGCCATAAACAAAATTTAAACGATATATGCCCATATTCATTCCAATTTCTGAGTTCAAATTTTTTCCACTCGAAATGCCTTTCATCACTTCATATCAATTGTGTCCAATTTTCAATTTTCAATTTTTATCATCGGTAAAATTATTTCAAACCATTTTTTTAAATTTCATGATCTTCAAAATTCATATCAGTTACTTATTTGCTCAGAAGAAATTTAAAAAATTTTAAAGCTGATTTTTTTTTTTAAAAATGAGGAAAAGTTTAAAATTATGTACTTCGGTACTAGAAAAAGTTTTCGAATTAGAAGAAATTTCAAGAAATATGAATCTGTTTTTTTTCTTAATCCAAGGTGGAAAATTTTGAGAAAATTTGAATTTAAACAAATTTACAGTTGACATACATTTTATGTAGTAGGTAAATTTAAAAGTTTTCATACTTAAATTTCGTCAATTTTTTTTTCAAAATATGTTGAAAAATTTCTTTCAACCTGAAAATGACCTTGGTTTTTTGAAAAAATTTCAACTTCATGTTCTTCAAAATTTCTCCTCAACATAGTGAGTAATAATTGGAAGAGATTAAAAAGTAATAAAAAATGTAAGAGATGTGAACTTATGAATTCGTATTAGAAAAATTTTGAACTTTTAGACTTCCTTAAATTTCCCCTTCCAAAATCGCCCCTGCAATAGTCGAATCACACCAGATGAATTTAATTTTTGAAAATTTTTATTCCCCTTTACACTTACAAAGTTCGATTACATCTTGAATGGGAGTTTTGGTCTGTTCTGGTGTCACTGCCGGCTTGACTGCATCATTAAAATCTATCCTTCCGCAGACATTGTATATTTCTGATTTTTCAACATTATAGACTTGTTTTCGATTACAAGCTGCAAAATGAAAAAATTGAATTTTTGAAAACCTATGTTATTTTTATGTCGAATATAACAAACGTACGTATACAATTCACCATAGTTTAAGCTGGTTAATAATGTAAACCAAGCGATACGCATTGGACAGTTAGATAATGAAGCAGTAAAATTTAGCCCGACAAATCTCGAATAATTAAGTATTCGATGGCTAGAAAATTTTCGTCGTATTTATGTGCGATTGATTGCGCAGAATGTATAGGTAGATTCGCGACGTGTCACCGAACGTAATGAATCGAAAATATTTAATTTTTCGCTTCGACTGAAACGCTAATATGGAAGATAAATTTTAACTATGTACTGACGACTGACGTATGCTGCGAATACGTATACGTAGGCTCGTATGTACGAGTAATATGTGCGAAATGCGGTGAATAGGAGTATTTATTGACTTATCAATATTAGTGAATGGAAAGCTAATGATGTAGTCTACGCTTTGCGTTTCGGCTGCAGCGGTGCTGGCTCGAAAATCGGAAATGTACTCGTATATTTTATCATCACTCGCGTATAGGTCTACGTATTTAGGATTCGCTCACTCTAATGTGTATTACCTAACTCTCTGGTATTGTTAAACGATTATCTAGTTATGAAGCACTGATGCTTATGAAAACTAGCCAGGGTGATAATTAAACGTCAGAAATGCTGACGTGTTGGAAAATCAGCCCATTTGCCGGATTTCAGAGGCGAATCGAGGCAAACTTTTGCTCAAAAATGGAGGGAAAAAATCCAACGTTATTTTTTGGTCCGATGATCTCAAACGAACGGGAAAGTGATTTTTCTGGGTTTCGGTATAATCATCTCATAGTCTAGAAAAGCTGGTAATGAAATCTCAAGCACGAGTGAAAAATTCGCGAAAATTGTGAAAAGGAGCAAATTAGGAGAAAAACGACACGATATTTGGTACCTATTTTTAGTGTGACGTGAAGATACTGGAAGTATACCTACGTCGCGTCGTGTCGTGCGAGAGATGACGATGAAGAAGACTCCGTGTACCGGGCTTTTATTCATTTTATAAACCTTTAATTTAGCATTTTATGGAGTTGTATTCGCGTAGCTTGGAATTTGAAATTAAATTAGAAAGTCTATTCTTTCGTTATAATTATCTCGAATAAAACAAACGAGAGAGTTGGTTCGGTGAAAAGTGGTGCTTTTTCATTTTACCAAATTACATTTTATTTGGCGGTTGTAACGATGCTGCGTATACGATACCTAGTTACGAAGTAGGTTAGGTATGGTACGATCGCTTCGACGATTTCAAAATATTGTGAGAGAATGTAAAGAAGAATTTGGGTAACCTGTTGCATATACCGTGTTTTTACTACCTTTTTCCTTCTTTTTTTTTTCAAGTTTAATTATATGGATGGTTCTGTTTTTGAAATACTAGCTGCCGTATAACTATGTATCGTGTAATTCGTCTTTAGAGGTGAATACATGTTTTGTGTTTTACTGGGTACATGATGAAGTGGGGATATAAAATTACTCGTAATGTTTTTAAGGGTATGTACGAGTGTATTTGTGCATTTCCGGGCGACAAATGGAACTTGTGTGAGAGGATGAGATATGGTGAAATGTGACTCGGTTAAGATGGTAATGATGGTATTGTTTCATTTGGGAAAAAGTTTGGTATTGGAGAAGGTTCGTTGAGAGGTTGCTGATCTAGAAAAGTGAGAGAAAATTCGAGAAAGGAAAAATGTATTTTTATGTCTGAATTGTTTTTTGGTGGAAGATGTAATTGAAAAATGAGCATTGTTAAATTTTGAAGGGAGAAGATTATTCGACGTTGGAAAGTGAGAAAATTTCAGATGAGAATTCAAATTTATTGAGATTATAATTTTTTCAGTCTGCTTTAATTTTCAGTTCATGTTGGTAAGTATTGGTTCAAAAGATCATTTAGTTATGACGAAAGATTATAAGTATAATTCTACAGATTATCCGGGGTTTTCTAGGCGTTCTAAAAAATTTATTCTTGGAAAATTTAATTACTTGATCTTTCTGTGGAAAAAATTCATTCCATTGAAATGGTATAATAAGATCAAATTAAAATATAATAAATTCTCATTTAAACTTCTCGATTCATTATAATATGTATTTTAATGTCATTTTCTCAATTTTCAACGAAAATATGAAAATCAAAATTCTTTTGATAATGCTGAAATGTCACATCATCATCATCATCATCATCACAAAGAATAATAAAGAAAATTTATAAAACTTGAATAAGTGAGATTTTGAATTTTCTGAAGTTAATTTTTCGATGTTCGGGAAATTTTCATCTGTTTGTCTACGATGGTTATTCTAAGGCACAGTTTCAGATTGTTTGGGTAGTTCTAAAAATTTACGTCGGTGGTTCCAAAATTGTTCAGTAAGCGGGTATGAATTTTCTAACTCTGAATTTTTTTAGTTTCTTAAATTGTTAATGTTTTGAAAATTATATCTAATATTAAAAATTTTTCAGCCATTCAAATTTATATTTTCTCAACATTGCTTCAACTGTGATTTTCTAAACTCCTTTCAATTTCATATTTAAAAAAAAATTCACTCGAGATGGATGTTGGAAAAAATTTTAAAAAATATATGTGACAGTCCAGAAGAAACCGACCATAGCTCGGTCCAAAAAAAATTTTAAAAAAGTTTCCTAATCAATCCAAAACAATGATTATCATTTGTTTTGGATTTATTGGTAAACTTTTTTTAAAAAAATTTTCTGACCGATGATCAGTTTCTTCCTGGACGGTTACATATGATGTTGAAATTGTTTAAAAACTCTAAATTGAATGTTGAAAGAAATTTCAAAAATAGTTAAGAAGTTGAGAAAAATTGAAAAATCAAAATTGGAAAAAATGTTTAAAAATTACTAAGTATAGGAAAAAATTTAGAAGTTGGAAAAAATTTTAGAATTGAAAATTTTCTCAACTTCGATCATTTTTTTCAACACTGGGTTTAAAAAAATGTTACCAACTTTAAACGTTCACTTTTTTCAGTTGCCTGTATGAAATTTTTCCAGATGAATTTCCCCCCAAAAATACGGGGTTTCAAAATAAAATACAAGAAATGACCTTATGAATTCTTGAAAAAAAAATCACTAATAAAGAAGGTATTCAAACTCAAAGAAAAATTTTGAGCCCGAACAAAAATAAATCAAAGAAGAACCCATAGGCGTTCAAAATTTCAGGTGCTGAAGTTCATTTCTCGAATTTGGCAAATTTTTGATACTTATTTCAATATTTTCTCATGCATTACCCTTAGTAAGAAAATTTGGCATCGAAAAAAAAACTGAAATTTGGTATTCCCTATTTTCGACCTCTTAATTTGATTAGGAGCGGTTTCACGATATTTCGGAGCCTCTAAAAAATTTTGGAATTTTTTAGTGCTGGAGAAAATCTCATAAAAGTAGTCCATATGAACTCCAGCGCCTATAATCGCAGATTACAAAAAAACTTATTTGGTAAAGTATTGAAAATCTAAAAAACAAATTTCGTGGTTTCAGATCTGGTTCTGGTAAAAATATTTTTTATCTAGCCATTTTTCCAATTTTCCAGTACAAAAATTTATTTGTAGCAAGGACACTTTGGAATGAAGTGCACACTTTTTTTTAAATGTGAACATTTTTGGGGGTTTAAATTTATCTTATGTGAGGTAGATTAGGTTTAGATTATTGAAAAATGGTCTTTTGTAGAAATAGATTTATCATTTTTTAGAAGTTTATGAATGTATGAATCACCTTGTTTTTTTTTGCAGGGAGAGAGAAAAGAATGCACAATTTTTTGTGGTGAAGGGTGGTGTCAGTCGATGGGAGGGGGGATTGTTTATGTTTTGAAAAAATGCATACAAAACAAGTACCTATCTAAGAATGTTTTTAAACTGTGAGATTCAATTTTATATAATGTATTTTCAAGTATGTTCTAAACTTTTTGATAGGATTGGGAAGTTATGTACATGTACATGACGTTCATGAAAACATCAAAATGGACGATAAAAAAGTTTTCAACCTAGGAAACCGACGATTCATTTCACGAGAGAAGAAAAAAATTAAGGAATAGGTATTTTGAAATTTTTTGTTGAAAGAAGTTACCCAGCATTATAAAGATGTTAATTTTCAAATAAGTCCCTATCCTTCATTGATAGTTAACATTTCCTCATTTTTTTCCAAACCTTTCATTTCAATAAAACTCCAGCTACCTTTTCTCCCACATGAAAAAATATTGAATAGAACAGAAAAAATATCGAATTCCGTCAATACGATTTTCTGTTTGGCTGCCATATAATTGGGTATTCAACCTACACGACTTCCTTTGCTCATGTAAAATCGTTTTCATCAGTTTCGGCCTTGGAAAAATCAATCGACTCTAAATGGTGTTCGTGGCCTTCCAATATAAAACTCCAATTTCCACATTTTCGATAAACGATTCATTTTTGAAAAAAAAAAAATTATTTCCAAAGAGTCACACGTATACCATTTTTTTTTCCTGCTGAAAATTCATCTTTACCTATCTCAAATAGCTCGAAAATGTCCAAAAATCCAAACGCTAAGCCTACAATTTCTGGAAGAAAAAATTGGAAAATCGTTTGAAAAAAAAAATTCGGTCTCGACAAAATTTATATTTTATATCATTCGGAAAAATATTGATGTTAAGATGTATTTTTTCGTGCCGTTTTTGCCGACAGTCTTCGACAAAAAATTACCTCGAAGAAAACGCGCGTTCAAAGAGAGAAATCGGCGGATTTATTTTCCTCGTGCTTTTTTTTCCCGCCGTCTCTTCGGTGCTCTGCACGAACGAGCGTATAGTGTTTTCATTGCACAATCGAGAAGCTTTAGCGCGCAGAGTAGCACACATTTACTGCGAGACGTACCCAAGAAAAAAAGAAAAGCGGGGAAAAAAATTGTTACTTCGATTAAAATCTTTATTCGTCGGTTATAATCAAAAAAAGCATTACCGTTAGCTTAAGGATTATTGTTACGCGCGCGACGCGACGACTATGGATGAAGGCGAAGCTAAGCGAAGGGCTGGGGAAAAAAAAACCACGCAGAAATGAAAGGAGGAAAAAAAGAGATAGAATAAAACAGCAGAAAAATAAAAACGTATTAAAACGAAGAGCAGCAGAAGAAAAGAAGCTAGAGAGAGCGAAAAAGAAGAGAAAAAAAACGAGAATAAAATTTATTACTTACGAAACAGGAAACTCGTAAAGTTGGTAAGTTTACAAATGAAAGAGTGTATACGCTTTTGCGTTAACATAACAAAGAAATAAATGAAGTACAAAACTACTAAAACGAGAGCTTCGGTCCATACTACAATACCATCTGAAAGTATTAACGCCAAAACTGCCAGCAGACATATATGGATAAAACTGTCTCTCAATAACGGCCACATTTCCAGCTTAATACACTGTTAAAAACGCAGGATTAGAGTTTAAAATATCCATTTACATTTACTTGATTTCGTTGGAAAAATCGTTTTCATTTTTCCGCACGCGAGGATTCCAGAACGAAAAATTTTTCCCCAGCTTTTGTGTGTTTATACGACTACGAAAAAGCCTTTTTCTAGCTCTCGAGTCGGTGTTTTAAAAACAAATTAACTTAAGGTAGATATTCGATGCATAAGCTTTTAGCAGCGCGAAAAATACAGCGGAAAAATTATATTTGTCGGAGGGGTAATTGGTTGCCGAAGGTGAATACGAAGTACGCAAAAGGCCGGATTTACAGCGATTTGTACAAATGTCTGCGTCGAGTCGCCCGATCCCCTCGTTCGTTTGAATTTTATGGCCGAATCTTGCTGCGAACAGCGTGTAAGATTATGTTTGAAAAATTGTCTCGACTTGGATTTTACCAAGTTCTCGGATGGAGGTCTCTTTAGGTGGTACGAAAGGCTATATTTTTATAATAAAGTCTGGCCTTCCCCCGTCGTCTCCTTTGCGTTCGCCGTTTGAACGAGCGAGACGAAGGAGCAGCCAGCGCAGCGTAAATATAAACTCGCTAGTTCGTCTCTTTATTGCATATCCTTTGGAAATTTCTCATTAAAAATTACGCGTTCGCGACGACCCGACGATTGTTGTACGATACGCGGATGTTGGTACGTTGTAAAAACGCCGACGGAATTTAAAATATTATAACTCGTATAATACGATTGTTTTCATTTTAAGAAAAACTTTAGCGAGTGTAAAGAGTAAAAGTCGGAGCGTTAGCTAAATTAAATTTTATTTGACTGTATTTTTTTCCGGCGCTCTCTCCGGTATACGTCGTAATATCCTCGTAACATATGCTTTACAACTTTCGCTTTACGCTGCGCTGAGCTGCGTGTAAAACTCGACGACGAATTTTTAATTTACTTAGTTGAAATGTGTAGGTATAATGTCGTATGAGAAGGGAGCAGGAAGACAGGATAAGGGAGCGGATGACTTTTGAATTTATGCGAATATTGAACTCGATTATATTACCTTTCGTACGGCCAGTCCGGCCACACCTGCTACGGCTAAAGTGTTGAAAACGGAGCCACCGACGATGGTACCGATTCCGAGATCAGATTTTGTCACAAATGTGGCGATGATGTTGATGCACATTTCGGGCACTGAGGTCGCTGATGCCATGAATGTGGCTGCTGCTACATCTTGTGTTATTTGAATTTCTGGAGAGAAATTTTAAGAAATTCTATGTACGTTGAAAAAATTTGGAGATGGTGGAAAAAGCCTATAATTAGAATGGGTTTTTGTACCTATTGTGTGGGTTTCTAAATCATACCGAATGTCGAAGGTGTGGAAAATTCTTTCATGAATCTACGCGAGAGAGGAAAATCTTTTGAAAATGTAATAGTCATAGAGAGCCGCGGGGGGCCGTACCCTTTTAAAGGGGGCTTTTGACCGGACTCACAATGTACCTGGCCTTACCGAGGGCTTATGCTCATAGAGTGCCTGGGTAAGGCGGATACTATGCCTATACATTAATCCTCTTCCTAATACGCGTTCACCGAATAACGTCACAACACGATTAAACAGATACTAGTTTATTAGGAAAGGCCATACATTAAACTACACGGCACCGGTTGTGCGATACACGCGAGTACACCTAGGCGCCGAATGCCCTAGGCCCATATACACGCCACATCCACCTTTTGGGTAGATGGGAGTAAAACCCACAAGGGGCCCGCAATGAGTATGTTGGAGCGATACTGCCACCGCGACAACTCAACAGGGACTAAAGCTCTCGTTGCCGCGCTTATGGTTATAAACCAAAACCATAAGCGAATGACAAAGAGGTTTGACCTTCGCGACTTTCAAAGCCCGCGCAGTCAGCAAACCGCGTATGGCTTGCACAAAGAGTCATAAAATCTACACCGCGCCGTCTTCTCCTCCATAGCGGAGAATCGACTGGGCCATGTCTCACTCTAACACATGCCCCCTCAGGCTTTCGGAGGGAAGCCCACCGAATGACCTCGGGAAGTCTGAGCAAGAGAGAGACACCCCACTCGACCCCTGCCCCCTCAGATATTCCGTGGGAAGGAGGTGAAGATGGCGGCGAGATCTCGCTTCTGCTTAGTATTTTCATTCCTCACTCTTTTGGAGTGAGAATGAATGAAAAGAATACCAAGATTTTTGTGCTTGGTGAGAATAAAGTCTATGCGCCAGATTTGTATCATTCTCAAATTTGAATTTAAAGAGAAATATGCTATGGTCATGGCAGGAAATTGCTCTCGATAGCATATCGCAAATGAAATTTCAAAAATGAGTACAAAAACGGTGATTTGCGAATTTGTAGTGGTCAATCTCCAACCCCTAGCTAGTCGTTAATATGTGCGGCTTTGTATCACTGCCATGATACAAATTGCGGGTTTGGAAATTTTGAGAGAGACAAATCGGCGAAAAGGTGTTTTTCAACGTGTATACGCTTTTAGAGCATATACGGGACCGAAAGAAAAATTTTGAAAATATACATGAGCGAAAACGGTTGCCGTGTAGTGTTTTCAAAATTAAAAATAAAATTTCAACTTATTGATAACTAAAAATATGGGTCATCACGACCTTTGGAGCGTATTATGTTTCGTAAGACTAATAGTATACATAGCAATTGCCGAAGAGAAAAATATTTACAGGTAAGTCATCTTGGCAATGAAAAATTTTCTTAAAAATAGGTAGAAAATTAATAAAAAATTTATATTTTCCATTTCAGCTTGCAACGATGCATTTGTTGCCGAAAGAAAAGAAAATTCAATGAAAAATTAAAAATAAAAAATGGACGGATATGTACAACACAAAAATACTAAAAATAACGGTTCGGCGGGTCAACGACCTCGGTGAGTATCTGGTATTTAGCGACGTGATTGAAATACGACGATTCTAATCTCGATTTTTGCTTTTTCCAGGAACGAATGGTGAAGATGATTGTTGCAGGTGGTGCTCCGTGGAGCGTGGCGTCTCGACGGTCATATGCGTAGGCTGGATGGTGCTATCGTCGTGATGCGGCAGCGTCAGGCGGCCTACGTTTATTAGCGTTGATTTACGAATCAGCGATTTACGATGATACCGGTGCTCCTTTAAAGGGAACCCGGTGAAGGACCGGAGGAGGGTTTTCCTGATACGCTCACCCTTAACGTACATACGGTGCTGCAGGCGCGTCACACGAGTACGTAAAATTACGATATTCTTCACCTAGAATTCAAGATGCTAATGAAAAATATTCGTTACAGGTACACAAAAATCCAGATTGGAGAAAATTGATGGTGGATTTCTCCGTAACTTACCAAGATACTGGATCACAGCCAAATTTGAAAAATTATTTACACTATTTACAGGTAAATACCACGATTTGCGTAGTATTTACGGTGACGCTCTACGTAATTGAAAAACAAGATTAAAAATTACAATTTGCTTGTTTTTCAGCGCAGAGAAAAATGGATATCGAGAATTTTTGACTTACTCAATATCGAGAGGCGAGTTCTTCGAGCTTTTTCGTAAGGTCTCGCTGCTCTTGCGGCTTGAAGAACATCCTCGTTGGCGTCGCAGCTGGTTCGCTGAAGGTTCGGCACCTGCCGGTCACCGGATCCACATCCCTTGTGGTGCGGAATATATCTCCGGCGTAAAGGTAGGTGATTCCTTGCAGGTCGGGATGGTTTCCGGCCTGTTCTAGCACCAAGTTGAATTCCCGGCGAAGTTGAGGGCATCCATTATATACAATGTGGGGTACCGCGATTAAATGCGTGGTACCCATCGCCTTGAGCCTTCGCAACCAGGAATATAACTGCGATGTGATCGTTAGTAATGACTCGGTGGAATGCTTCGTCGTGTAAGCACCCACCGAGAACATTACGTATTTTGGCGCGTACCCGAGCCTCTTCAGATTATTTTCCATCCAAGGGATCTCAGTTTGTGCCTTATAAAAGGCATCTGAGAGTTTCCTGGACGGAGATTTGGAGGTGACGGCGCTGACGGCGGCATTAAAGACGAAATCATCGCCCACCACCCAGAACTTCTTGAGAAACATCACGCGGTCGTCATTTAAGGTGGCTTCCGTAAATTGATGCGACGTGAGTCCCGCAGAAATAAATGGATACATGTAATCCATTGAGGGCGGATTTGTTCTGGTTAGAACATTTCCGGCGGGTGGCTTCTTCACCAGCAGTTGAGTCGGCGTTCGCTTGACTGGAGGTGTCGTTACTTGCGGCGTCCAGGTTTTCCTAGACGTTGCGGCGCTCGGTTGCGGCCCTTCCCTCGGGCGCATTACAGTGGAGATCCGCTGTAGATGCTCTTGAGAAAGAGGGGGCGGAATGGAGCGTGGATCAGCCTCCGCTTGAGCTTGGTCCGACGGCATCGCTGGACGCGGTTGACGTTTCGGTGCCGCGGCGGGTACTGCGTTTTGCGCGGTATCCGTGGTGGTTTCGTCTTGTTGGGTCAGCGTTGAAGATTCAGCGTTTTCCTCAGTCCTAGGTTTGGATTGGGGCGGCGCGTGAGTCTTCTGCAGATCCGTTGGTGATGCGCGTTTCCGGGTGGTGGACGACGCGGTCAGGTCGATCGTCTCGAGCGGTTCCATCGTCGGCGGCGTGTGGCGGCTTCTGGATTTAGTCCGGGAGCGGCGGCGCGTCACCGATTTTGGGTCGGCGGCCAAGGCGATTTCCATGACTTCGTCATCGCTCAACAAGATGGAGTCCGGCGGCACATCAGTCGGATCGGTGGAGTCTTCGTCCATGGCTGAGGGTCGGTCCGGTACGCGAGCATCTACGTCCGCAGGCGCAGGCGTAGACGTTGGTGGAGCCGAAGTCTTCGTAGACTTTTGGGATATTACTATCCGGAAATTCGGCTCCTTCTGGCGTACGGCCGTCAGGAGACATTGGAATTTTTTCTCCGCCATTTTCCGCAAGGAAGTGGCGGTATCCCGCTCCGCTCGAAGTTGGGAGATTTTAATACGCTGGCGGTTGGTCTCGGCGGTGAGGTTCGCGATACGCTGGTGGGCGACGTAGGCATCCTCGTGTAGCGATTTGATTTCCGCGTCCGTTGGTGCGATTGCCCGACCCACCATAATTCGGGCAGTCGGCTCTATCCTGCGCAACCTGCGTGTATCTATCGGATGCAGGCACACAGGGTTTGCGCAGGGTAGGATGGCATGCGGAAATGAATTATCGTCGCCGAGAGGATACGCTCCGATGTCCGGCTCCGGCGAGGTTGCGGCAAATTCCGACGGTGGCTGGATGGTGTTCTCTGTAGCCACGGTCACCTCTGGTGCTCCCTCGACGTCCATCACTGGGGTAGGCGACGAGAGGAGCAGTTGTTCTAACATCATCGCAGGCGGTGATGGTGCCGGAGTCGTCGCATCCGCGAACTGCGGCGACGTCTCCTCGAGAGATTGAGGAGCCGCCGCAGCGCGATCGGCTGCTTTCCGTGCCGCTTCCTCAGCGCGACGGGCGTCTTCTTCCGCCTGACGAGCGACGGCTGCACGAATGCACGATAAGTGCATGACGTGGCCACACTCGTGTGTGACCATCGTCGCGTCCATGAGGCCATGCACGTTGTAGGGCCCTACTGCCAGGGCGTTCGTGTCGCAGTAAGGGCAACAGGCGACCATCGTTGTAGTCATTCTTCCTTCCTGCAAGTACAACGAATTTAGGACCATGTTGCGACTCACCACGTTCGCCGTATCCGCGTGAGCGCAAGATAGGGCAGCGTCGGGCGGGTGGATGGCGATCTTGATGCAGGCACAGTCGGATAAGTCGGCGAAATTTTCGATCGACTGAATTTTCCGGTAGGCCTTCTGGATCGCCTTTTCCATCCTAGTAATTTTTAGCCTGTCTTCCAACAGCTCACGCTGATCGGTCGACGGCTCATCACCACTCGATGAATCGAGGCCCAACGTATCGACGTTGTCACCAGACATAACGGTATCGAGCTGTTTTAACAGAGAAAGGAAAAAGAAACGAAAAAAAAAGAAAAAAAAAAAGACAGAAAGCATTGCATTAATACGCAACGTCGAGAAAGAAATAAATAAATAGATGAATGAGTAAAGAAAAAAGGGATACCGCTGTCTGCGTACTACGCACCGTTCATTCACACGGTTACTAGGTCAGAGTGTCACCGGAGCAACGTTCGTTGCCATGGCGACGCTCCACCGTACGCACACGCGCATGAATGGAGGGTGTTGACACGCGTACGCGACCTTTGCATTCCAGCCGGTTCATTGAATAGGCGGAGTGCGGGCTACATACAGGTGTCTGCGCGACATTTGCGTAAATATTTACGAACCATATTTACGTACGTCGCGTGCTTAAAATTAATTATCCGCATTAATTATATTTAGAGTTTTTCACGAATATACTGTGTTTTGCACAGTATATTTCAGCGTGGAAAACTTCAACTGTGATTTTTACACTGTTGAATTTTCTTAAAAATAAATATCTGACTAGATTTGTGTTGAGTTTTTGCAGAAAGAGAACTCGCGTTTTCTTCTGTACTAATTTTACTTATTTTCAGCAATATGTGTACCAACTTTGAAATGGACAGTGAAAATCTCATGAATTTATTCATGTTAGATGAAATTTTTCGAAAATTCAGTTCCTCAAAATTTTGTTTTGAGATCGATCTGATTTTTCTGTGCAAAGTTCACCGTTTTTATTTTCGCCAGTACACAATCACCGAAAATAGGTAATTTCAGTTTTTTACTCCCGGGTGTGTACTTACCACCAATCAGACAGAAAATTCGTTTCTATATTTGGTTGCTGTGGTGCACGTGTTCGTACATCACAGCAATTTTTTGTTCCGGTCCCCAAAATTTTGTTTTGAGGTGAACGAATTTTTATTCGTACGAATCTCCGTCCATCTGGACTGTATAGTACACATACGAAAATAAAAACTTATTTGCTTTGTACATGTGTGGAGTTGGAAAGCTGAGTAGAAATTCATTTTGGTTGCTGTACTGTGTGAAGAAATCACTCGTGAATTTTGTAGTTGTTTTTCTCCATGGTGCATGAATTAATCACTCATGAGTGTTATTTTTAATTTCACACACCACGGAGAGAAATGATTTTTTGGATAATTTTTTACAGTGTTTTGCACTGTATTGAAAATTGAAAATTGCACGGATCATTTTAATTTCGCACAGCATGATAAATTTATAATTTCGCTCCTCAAAATTTTTGTTTTGAGTTGAGTGAGGTTTTAATAAATTTCTATTTTGCACAGCAATCCATTTATTCACATGTACAAATTTTGAAAGCGTTTTCAATGCCAAACGATGGTGGAGGCATTTTCGAGGGAGAGCCGAATAAAACGTATTCCATTTAGTTCGGTGCCTCCCTCTCTTCTACCTTGCCACCTCGTGGGCATGAAATCGAGAAAGCTCATCACAAAAATGAAAAAAGGCGTCAGATGCGCAATTCGAAAATGCGGAATTTTCGTTTTTGTAACTACCACTAGCGTAGTAGTTTTTACAAAAATCCGCGTGATCCTATGAGGATTCACGTGTTGCATGTTCGAATAGCTTTCTTAGCAATAAATAATCGCTCTCCGCTGTTTTCGGGTGTAGTACACTCGAGGCAGTGAGGAGATACGATAAATAAAATATGATGCACAAAAGAAGTACTAATGATAAAATTAGCATAGCAAAGGCGACGTCTTCGAAGTCAAGTTTGCTAGGCATATTATTCACCAGCTTCAATTGTGTACAAAATTCAAAATTTAAAAATTAAAATTTAAAAAGCGCCTATTTTTGAAGTATATGTTCTGTACTCACAAAATAAGACGTCGGTTCCAGTTCAAATACGAAGAAATGTTGAAATCGCGAAATAATGCGCGAAATCGAATGTTTATAAAAATAGAAACGAGAAAAAATTAATAAAAATGAAAAATAGTTCAAGTCAGAATTCGCTAAAAGCTTATTGACAGACAAATTAATCGCACAGCAAGAAGAAACAAATTCGATGTTAACACAAGGTAAGGTAAAATACGAATGTGAGCAGTGTCGATCCTGCAAAAGCCATCGATTTGGATTTGCTTTGGATCGTGCCCCTGCACCCCTGTACCTCCCCTGGTTCCACCATATGTACGATAAGCTGTCGTAGATGGTCGAAACGTGATCCTTATGCAACGTAGTTCGAAAATTAGCGTCGCATGAGGGGGTGGAGGGTTGGGTATACGTTCTCTGCCTATTCCTGTGATAAATCTACCGACCGCCGGCTATTTTTAAGAAAATAGATATGTCAGCGGCTGTATGAGAAATTTTTCTCATGTACATAGATTGTCTCGTTTTGCCGACAATTGTCTGACAATTGAATACGCAAATTTTGCTGATTCGAATTTGCACATTCTTTGCGTTGAGAAAATACATTTCTCAGCGTGGGAACGTGTAGATTAAAAATTATGGAGCGAAAAATGCCCTTGCTTACTGTTTATGATCAACTTTGTTGATCGTCAGCAAGTTTGGTAGGTAGCGTAGATAGGTATCTCGATTCATGAAATTTATTTCATCTCGCGATACATCTACGTGCATTGTTGCTCCGTTGCCATGCGATGTATATGCACCGCTACGCAGCAACAATGTGCGTCTATGTACCTATCTAAAAATCTCTTTAAGTAGGTACTTGAAGTAGGTGAAATCACGTTGCTTCAAAGTGTGCATACTCCGAGGATGGGGCGACATTCAGCGCGCGTGAAAAATGTCATGGGCGCTGAATGTCTCCCATTCCCAGAAAATGTACTCGAGACATGATAGGTACAGCTCTGACTGAGTAGGTAGGTACTGTAGTACACGAGAGAGGCATCGTACTGTGCCAGATTTATCTCGCACGGTACGATCTCTCTTGCGCATCACAAGTACATTCGTCTTGATGCGATAATTCATCGGACGAAAGCTAATTGCTCAGAGTAGATAAGAAGCTCTGTGAATTACGCTATGAGCGGGTAGAGGGAATTGCACAGGTACGGATTGTAATTTTCATACCGGGCACAACTTCCTTTCGATGCCCAAACGTGCATAGAGATCGGAGCGTAGGCCTAGGAGGGGAAGGGGGGGTTACTACGGCGTCGTAATTGCAACGTGGTAGGTCCCTATCTCGACTCCTGATAAATAGGTAACCTTGACACGTGTACCTACTTTTGGTAGGTATTTTTCATTACTGGTTTTTTATGGCTTTAGCCAGTTTTTCCAGTTCTGAAATCACGTGACAGGGTTGGTACGTGCCTACGTGGGTTTTTTGCTTCTGAAATGCGTGACGAGAGGTAATTTTATTACCTATTTTCGTTTTCGCGTATTTCAGAAGTAAGTAGCTTTTGAGGTATATCTCAAAAGTTTTTTATTACTCGATCTTTTATTATTTCAACCTTGGTAAGTTTGAATTTTATAGATCTTTCATATTTTGCATTTTCGCACGTGACATTTATTGATTTTTTATTGCCATTTTTGTTCTGTATTTTTCGACGGAGTACTGATTAATTACTTTTTGAGTATTAATTTTAATTTCGTACAGCGCCGAAAAATATAGAAATATAGGCAAATATTTTGTTTCTTTACGCATATTGATTGATACGATGGAAAGAAACAAAATATCAACTGTCAGTGATTGAAAATGATAGCGATGAGTAGGTACCTACTTGATTGTAGATTATCTCATCGTTTGAAAAATACATCATTTTATGAAATGATGTTTTATCTGCGTATTTGCGCAGATGATAGGTTTTCATGGAAGATAGGTATTCGTATGATTTTGATATTCCATTATCTTTAGGTAAAAATTCATATTTTGCTGTTTTTTTTTTTTTTTTTTTTTTTTATTTCCTGGACACGCATAAATTAATCATTTGATCAGAATTAATTATACACGTTGCCAGGAAAGAATGTTTACTTTTTTCACGGCAAGTTATGAATTTTACGGCATAAATGTATCATATCATTGATACCTATTTCTTCTTTTTACCTGTACCTATTTTTGATAGGTAGCGCATCGTTTAATAACGATGTAGGTAGAACCTATTACACGGGTAGGAATTTATCCGGATTGCTAAAACTTCAATTATGCATTCTAGCTCCAGTACCTACTTTGTACTTAACCCTTTTAATACCTATTTTTGATAGGTATTGCATTGTTTAGGAACAATGTTTTCATGCATTGATCAAAGATAGGTATATATTTTGTGATTTGTACTCTGAGATGGGCTTTCCGTTTACAATCGCAAACGTTAATTAAAATTCACACCTCAGAGTATTTTGCGTACCTATTTTGCTTTGATTGTTTTTGCATCGTTTAAGAACGATGTATTTTGTGCTTAAATTAAAGATAGGTATGTCGAAGTGAGAGAAATATTTTCCATGATGGATTTATTATTCACACGCGTGAACGTGTTTCAAATACGCATCTCGGATATCCTATTTTCTTATACCTACTTAATTTAATTATTTCGCATCGTTTAAGAACGATGTATTCGATTTTTTGGGTGCATTGAGTAGGTATCGAAGTTTAATACCTATTTTTCTGCCCCTGTACCGTTTTTATTCGGTACACATCGTTTAAAAACGATGTTTTGTAATGACTAGGATACAGAAGATAGGTATCACTGCGTGAAGCCTATTTACCTGTTCCTGTACCTATTATGATAGGTACGCATCGTTTAAGAACGATGTTTCCTACTTAATCTAGTTTTACGCATGCAATTTTCGTATTTATTTTCTACCTATTTTTGATAGGTGGAAAATTTCGAATTTTGCAAGCGCAAATTGCAATTTTCGACTTAAAAATAACTTATAACTAAGTGAGTTTTAAATATGGCGTGGATATTGTCTTTTCACGGACAATATCCACGTGTTGAAGAGGAGGGCTTGGGCTTTTGGCCCAGGTAGGTTGTTATTTAAATTGGGTATTTAAACCCAGGTAAGTTGCTAGTTTTTAAAATTTTCGCGATTTCCGGACACTAAATCCACCGTTGTGGCTTTGTTTTGCAAAGCCGCATCGCGCTATTTAGTCCCGGACGTGACATATATGCTCAGCAAGTGCTGAACAGGTAGGTTTTTATTTCCTCTTCATGAAAACATCTGACGACGTCGTCGGATGCAATGACGCTCATTGCGTTTTTCAGGTACAACGTATCCGAAAATTTATCGCAACGAGATGTAATTGTGGTGGGAGAAGGTTTTTGGGAGATGGTATGGAAGGTTGGGTACTTGTTTTCTTATCTCATACGGTGTACGTACGTATAAGTACATGCGTATGTACGAGTATATTTTCAATTTATTTCCATACCATGATTTTGCTCGAATCTGCTCTATTTTTAGACACGTTCGATGCATTTGCAGCGTAACATTGATAAATCTGTTTCAGATTTTCAATCGCCGCTTGCATTAATTGATGTCTCATAGAGTTTTAGATTCGAGTGGTCGGCGTAGCGTATTGATGGTTACATTGTATGCGGTACCTTTCTCCACGGCGCTACGTGTGGGCGGTACGTTCCTTTCAAGAAAGGGATGACTGCTCAGATTTCTCGCGACCTTTTTTACGACGTTTTGACGATCTTTTGGGTTGGATCAACACATGCTTCGATACATTGTATCGAATTGTGTGTCGGTCTATACAAAGTGTTGCTTTGTATTTTTATTACCCAATTAATCGTCAAGGAAATGTCCAAAACGTGTGTATTATTCGACTTGAGTATATACTCGTCGAACAATCGGCACATTATGGTATTTGCTTTCCTTATTTCTCGCTTTTTGGATGTCCAATGACGGCAAAAAGTAGGTACCGCCTGGGGTCAGCAGTGCCCGTTGCATTTTGTCTGTACGTGATATATTTTTACGGGCCTCCTTGAAACTATTTGTAATTGATAGTTCCTGCAGGAGGGTGTACCGTAGCAATTCCCACGTCTCATTTGACATGTAAAAGCGATCTGTGTCAGGTACGCGGTAAAATCTCGACAAGGTCGGGCAAACGTGCTTTTGAGCGTTCGCATGCGGCCTTATGGTCATCGTACCGTCTGGATACACGAGCTCCTCGTGATCCAGATAAAGTTGAGCGGGAGAATACCAAATTCGAACATGGTACGCACCCCTCACCTTAGCAAACAGTTGACAAAATGTCAAGTACCTTTTCAGCGAAATTGGCTTGTCAAATTGCCTCCTCGGTTTTATTATTGGGAAGAGTAATACGATTTGCTCAAAGCCTTTACGTCTGAGATTGTTTATGACAATACCCAGATTTTCTACAATCGCCTCATAAGGTACTATGTGATAATTCATCTCTGTTTGTAGAACAGAAACAATGGCTTTCGTTTTAAGAAACGAATTTGCCAGAATTTCACTGTTCAAATCTTGTACACGGATTTGAGGGCGCAAGTATGAGGGCATAGACTTTTTCAACCCATTTCGGCCTCGCATATAGAATTGCGCAAGGCCATCTCCGATGAATTCGTATTCTTCGAGTTCATTTAGGAGATCGAGTAAATGGGGAGGGAGAATTATCGGGCTCCCTTTTAGTTTAGCTTTTTCCTCATTTCTCCTCATATGTGAAGAGAATGAGCTTACGCTTTCCTCATCTGTGATTTTGCTTGAGGAAGGAGAATAGACGTAGCTACCTTCCTCAGAGCTTGAGCATTCAGGGGGAGGAAAGCGTTTTGCGCTTTCCTCACTCTGATGTTAATCAACAGGTACCAGGTACCCATTTTTATCCAATACGAACGTCGTCGTAATTTCTCCATCGTTTTGCGATGGAGGGGTACCCTGAGTGGTACTGCTTCTCTCTGATTGCACAGGCGTTGGTATACGCGATCGCGTACACTTGCGTGTGATTATTAATGAGGGAGAAGTTCTAAATTGAGCATCGACGGATGGTTGGGTGGAAGGAGGGGATGCGGCGGCCATTATCCTCCTCACCTCTTCCTCAGAGGAAGTTGGAGCTTGCGCCGGTACACTGGGTGTATCGGCGTGCCCTTGGCATCCAGGTGAGGTCACACTGCCAGTGGCAGAGGGTGAGGGAGTGGTAACCGTGCTTGCCGCGCGTGAGTGCATCGTATACACTGCACTTGGCTGACTCAATTGTATAATCTTTGTTGGTCTGGTTATGCCCATTGTCTGCTCGATGGCAGACAATTTGGCAGTCATACCGGTGATTATATCATTAATTAAGTCGCCTCTGTGATTATGAAGGGTCATAATTTCCCTGAATTCCTTCTCCATCCCACTGACTTGCCATGACAGCGCATTATGGGTTTCTTGCAACCTGAGGTGACTGTCCTGTCTGATCGTTTCGACGTTTATGCGAAGAGATTTAAGCTCCTCGTGTTGTGCGCCGATTACTTCAATCTGAGACATCAGCACCTCACGTTGAGTATTGATTAAATCCATAATGTTTGAAATGGCAGCAGTGTTTTTGTCGACGTGCTTCGTGTATTCTTTGATGGATTCTTGAAGATTCTTGAATTCAGAGATGAAATTCTTAAAATCCACTCTGACTTTTTCATGTTCCTCACGAATCACATCGCACGAAGTATTAATTGCCTCGACTAATTCCACATACGGGCATGACTCGTCCCTCGGCGGCGGCGAGTGCTGGTATGGGAGAGTCGGGGAGATGGAGGGAGATAAGCTTTGCTCGTATTCAGATGATACAGATTTTCGCTTATCATCACCTCGCGTCGAAATTTGAATTTCGGCGTTCTTATCAATATTTATCCTCGTAATGTGTTTCTCGCCGGACCCGGACCCTGCCGGATCCGTCTCCATTTCGTCGAGATCGGTGACCGGCAGTTTGAACGGGATCGGCAGCGGAGAAAGCATCACTTTTGGATCCTTTCGCGGGCGCGAAAGTGAAGGATTCTGGAAAAATTCAGGCGAATTTTCCCTTGGCATCGGAGTTGGCGGAGTCTGGGGAGAGGGGAGGAGATCCGTGTCAAGTTCAAGCGTGAGACGGCTCCTCCTCTGCCCCTGTTGAGTACACGACTTAATTTTAGAGGAGGCCTTCGCTTTGGCACTTCGCTGAGGGCGAAGCGTCGGCGAGGGAGAATCCTCTGACGTGCTCAACTTTGGACTCAGTTGCTCCGACATTTTTCGGCTTCGACGTAATAAGTTTGCACTAAATCGCGTACGAGGTGTAGGCGGTTGCTTATAGCGTCGAAGTAAAATGCAAAACTTTCTAGGCACGAATTCGGACGAGGCTCGCTTACCAACCGGCGACATCGAAGTACAGCAACAGACTGAAGAATGAAAATTAATTTTCATAACCCTAATGCGCAACTATACACCTTGCGTATATAGTCGCGTAGGTGTGTGGGTGGTCGCTGTGTCGTATATTTTTTTTTTTTTTTTTTTGTAGAGTTTTTATTGCACGAGTCGGTTTCTTATGCAATCACCCTATCCAGCACGTTTCCTTAAAAACGTGTAAGTTTGGTCATCATGTGTACCCAGTAGCGGATACCTACACCGATTTTATTGCTTTGCAATAAAAAGTGTCATGATTCCAAACCTGATTTACGACTTGTCGCTGCCCACTTTAAACGCTCAGAGTGAATTTAAGGATTTTAACTGCTCTTTGTTTAAACAAAGAGAAAAATAGTTAATAGCTCCTATAATTGCTCCGAGAGGCGTTTTTGGGTGGTTTTGCCGGCACTATACCTTGGTATAGGATTGGCGGGGAAATAGGGGTGCCGCGAGATTTTAACTCACGGTGTTCTGCCGCTGGAATATTCTCCGTGACCTTGGTTTTTTCTTGCTTCGTTCGAATGTGTTTCGAAATCCGGATGGCTATTTCCAATGTCAAATAGGTCAAAAATTACGTTTGAAAAATTATTTTCACGGCGTTTGCCGTTTTTACGTTAAAACGATTATTTGTGGCAGATTTTACGTTAATTTTGGCTGGAAAAATATAATGTGCTAAAATTACGTTAATTAGCCAGAAAAATAAGAAAAATTTACGTTAATCGGAATTTTGGGACTTAAGGTCCATTTTTTGCATTTCCTTTGTGATGCATGTTTTTCACACATCACTGGAAATGTGTTTTTCTTCCTCTACTATGTGCAGAGTGGTCACTTTGGCCCTTAATTTTATACATTTTCAAGGGGAAAGAGACCTTCTCCCCCGCCATACGTGGATTAATCACCTTTGGGTGTCATTTTTTAATGCCACATATGACGGAGGAGGGCTCCTCCCCTTCTATGATGTATACACTAATTACCTTGGTTTGCACTTTACACAGCATAGAGGGAGATTTTTTCCTCTGTCATGTGCAAATTAATCATCTTTAGGTGTGATTTTTTTTAATTCGACACATCACAGGGGAAAGGTGTTTATTTTTGTGTCTTGCAGAATTTTTACTAGATCGAAAATATGATTACAAAAAGTCAACTATGCAAGACTGGAATTTACGTTAATTACTGCCATAATTTTTGAAATAGAAATTTTCTTTGCCGAAGCAATTACGTTAAATTACGTTAATTTCAGAAATTTTGTATTTTCGTAGGAAGGGAAAAATGCCAGCGATTTTTCTGTGATTTTTTACAGCGTTTTTGAGCACTGTAAATCGCAGATTTCACTGTTTTCTTCTTTTTCACCTTTTACCCCTTTTCCTCTCTTTTTCCATGGTGTGTATTCTGAGAGTTTTTTCCTCTTCCCAGGGCGGATTAATCGTTCATTAGCATAAACGTTATTTTAATTCGCACCCTGGGAGGGAAATTTTTATTCCAGAATTTCGCATACTGTGGAAGAGAGACAGGAGTAAGGCGAACGAGAAAGCATTTTGCACACTTTCTGACGAATTTTATTTACGTTAACTGGTGAATTTTGGAGCTTAAGGCTCAGATTTTTTGGCGATTTTTTACTGTGTGGCCATCACAGATCCTTTCTTTACGCCGTAAGGATGAAAACGGACTTGGGGTGTGCGGTTAAGCCACGCACGGGCGGTCCTTTTTTTGATTTAGCTGAACAAGTAAACAGCAATCTTTTTTACTGAAAGTTAAAACAGGTTCTTTCTTTTTTAAGCTGAAGAAATTGAAACAGCTTGGAAGGGTGCCAGGATGTACTCCGGCTGCTTTCTGGTTTGGCCCCCAAAAGCATAAAAGGTGTTTTATTTGCTTTTTCTCAAAATAGCATAAAACTTAGTGTATGAATGCCGCATACACACGTCACCGTTTGTGGTAGGTGAGTTCTGTTGGCAGCCAGAACCCCAGTACCTTACTCCGGCAATTTGCATAGTTTTCTTTATTCCCCGAAACCAGCAAAGTAGGGGGTGGGTTTACTGTTTCTCTCCGAAACCACACAAAGCGGAGGCGATTAATTATGAGGTGTTCACTCACCTGATGGACCTCATTAGGAGGTACGACTCAGGGTCGTCGCCGTGGTGTCACTCCGCCGAGAGGGATCTCTACCTGGCCGGGGCGGATTTCTGGCATGGAGGACACGTTGATGGGCGCCAAATGTAATAGTCATAGAGAGCCGCGGGGGGCCGTACCCTTTTAAAGGGGGCTTTTGACCGGACTCACAATGTACCTGGCCTTACCGAGGGCTTATGCTCATAGAGTGCCTGGGTAAGGCGGATACTATGCCTATACATTAATCCTCTTCCTAATACGCGTTCACCGAATAACGTCACAACACGATTAAACAGATACTAGTTTATTAGGAAAGGCCATACATTAAACTACACGGCACCGGTTGTGCGATACACGCGAGTACACCTAGGCGCCGAATGCCCTAGGCCCATATACACGCCACATCCACCTTTTGGGTAGATGGGAGTAAAACCCACAAGGGGCCCGCAATGAGTATGTTGGAGCGATACTGCCACCGCGACAACTCAACAGGGACTAAAGCTCTCGTTGCCGCGCTTATGGTTATAAACCAAAACCATAAGCGAATGACAAAGAGGTTTGACCTTCGCGACTTTCAAAGCCCGCGCAGTCAGCAAACCGCGTATGGCTTGCACAAAGAGTCATAAAATCTACACCGCGCCGTCTTCTCCTCCATAGCGGAGAATCGACTGGGCCATGTCTCACTCTAACAAAAAAGAATGATGTAAACTTGATAATTTTTAATAAAGAGGAAGTACCTAATTTTGAAGAAGTGAAATTTTCTTCCATATGGAAATGATTATTGCCGTAGAAATCGAAAAAAAAATCGAAAATTGTCTTGGATTTAATTGTTATGTCATTGATGTCTAATTGCCAAGAAAATCCAGAAAATTTAATAATAAAAATCAAACCAAAAAATGCATAAAATTCTAATGATTTTTTTTTTACAAAATGCAAAAATTGTAAACATTTTTTTTTATCTTTGAGAATTTTTTAATCGATTCAAAGATTTAAAAAGAGTTCTTTCTTACAGTGTTAGTCAATTGTTCAAAACACTTTTGTTTAAAACGTGTTTAAAACAAAGAAAAAAAACAATTTTTATTTTGAACAAAAAATAATTTGAAACTGTTTTTTTTGTTTTGTTATATACATGTTTTTCTCATCTGCCTGTTGTTGTTTTTTTTTGAGAAATGTCTTTTTTATGCAAAAATGAATGTAATTCATGGTATTCATAGGCGCACCCAAGGGGGGGGGCAGTCGGGCCCAAGCCCCCCTCTTAAGCCCGGAAAAAATAATTTTTTGCTTCAAAAATGAGAAAAAAGTCAATTTTTTTGCTCTTCAAAGTATATTTTTTCAAAAAAATTTCGCCCTCGCTTCGCTCGGGCAGTATTTTAAACCTTTTATTTCCAAACTCGACAATCTTTGATTGATTTTTCAGTCAAAAATCACCAAATTCTAAATAAATTCTCTGTTTGTCAGAAAAAATTGACGATTTTTGATTGAAATATCAGTGAAAAATGACTCAATTTGAAATTTGACCCCCTCCCCATTTTTTTATCAAATTCTGAGCCCCTCCCTTAATTAATTTCTGGGTGCGCCTATGATGGTATTTTTAGCGCTGAATACGAGAAAAATGATTTAAAAATTTTAGCACAACTGAAAAGTGAAAATTGACTTTTTCACGATTACATTGTTCTGTTTTCAAAAATTTTTGCGTTTTTTGATACAACGCAAGACGAAAACTGAAACCAATGTAACTGTAACTATATATTTTATTAAACTTTTTGAAGGCCAAAAATGTGTTTTTTTGACTTTAAAACATGTTTTTTTTTTCAAAAAAAAAAAGTCTTTCCCAACACTGTTTTTAGACAAATTTGAAGTAGGAAAATGTCATGATAATGGAAAAAAATCTAGAAAACAACAAAAGGTTATTTTTTAGAACTTGTAAAGTACATAATGTTCCTTCAAAATTTTCAAAATTGGTGAAATTTTAGTATCCATCTGTTCTGTTTTCTTACACATGACCACATCAATCTTTTCTTTCATCAAGTTTTGTTCTCTTCAAGAAGTTGTTAATGTTTTGAACGAGTAGAGTTATTTTTTAACGTTGGTGTGTGGCGTAAAGATAGAAATAACCTCAAAACGAGCAAAAAAAGCAGTATTTTTGCGAAATGCCTGCAGACATTTCCAAATTCTGCAAAAATTCTGCAAAAATGCTACCAAAATTCCGGAAAGAGGTTGCTGGAATTCTGCAAAAATTATGCAATGTGTCAGAATTCTACCAAAATTCTGAATTCTTCTGGAATTTTAAAAATATTTTGCATTACGCCAGAATTCTGCCAAGGCTCCGTATTTTGTCAGAATTCTGCCAAAATTCTGCCTGGATATTCTACATCCTGCCACGATTATGCAAAGATTTCTGATAAAAATCTGCAATTATTCTGCATTCCACTGGAATTCTGCTTCGATTCTGCTAGAATTTTTCTAAGAATCTGCTAAAATTCCAGTCAACTTTTTGCCAAAATTCCGCAAAGATTCTACATTCTCCTGCAGTTAAGCAAAAATTCTAAATTCCGTCAAAATTTCGCATTCTGCACTCTGCAAAGATTGTGCAGTCAGAATTCGGCTAAGATTCTAAATTCTTCTAGCATTCTTCAAACATTCTGCACTGTGCTAAATCTAAAAAGATTCTGTCAGAATTCTGCAACGAATCTGTCCGACTTCTGCGAATATTCTGCCAAAATTTTACAATTCGCCAGAATCCTAAAAACATTCTGGTAAAATTCTGCGCAGATTATATGTACATTCTACCAGATTGCTTAAAACATTCTGATGAAATTTTGAAAATATTCTGTTTGAATTCTGCAAATATTCTGCATTTTACCAGAAGTCTGAAAAAATTCTTCAAAGATTCTGCAAGAATTCTGCAGCTTCTATATGCTAAACGTTGCGCTCTGAGGGTAAACTTGCAGTTTTAGCAGTACATATCTTTGCAGAATGTCTCTGAACTTCGTTCTGGAAGATTTTTTTCGCGACGGAAATGGATGAAAGGTGATCAAAATTATTCTTATTTTCTTTTTGATTCTTCTGCTAAGTAGTTTCTGTTGTGATTTTTGGATGATCGCCTATTTTTCAAAAAATATTCCCAGCAATGAAATGTCTTTTACTCATTTACCTTTCGCTTGTAAAAAAAATAACATTTAAAAAAAGAAGTATTGGTGAAAAATTCGGTTTGAAAACTTTTGTATCATTTTACTGGAGAAAGCTAGTCGTCGAAATGAATGTTGATTTGATTATTTAATTTTTGCAAAACAGAATTTTTCGAGTTGAAAACAAATGATCAAATGATGAAAATGAGAAAAAAAATTGAAGGTTTTTTTCACTTTGAGTATGAGGTACTAGGTGTAGGTATACTGTAGGTCAGCAAATACTCCATTTTTTTTTTTTAACGGGTGAATGTTATAAAAAGAGTATTTTTTAAAAAACAAATTCTTAATGAAGCGTTCTACATTTCGAAGACATTTTTAGGACATTTATTTTAATCTGGATTTAGGACACGAAATGCCCGTGGCTCAATTTTGATTACTAACGCCAGAAAATTTGAAATATTCGGATTTTGAATAATGAAAAAAAAAAAAAAAAAAAAAAAAAACAGGGAGAAAAACAGCTACACGTACTCACGAATGATCTGATAGAGAAAAAGGATCATACTGTACTTATACTTGTACTTCTACTACGATGACGACGATAATACGAACCTGAACAAATGCAGAAAACGGCTGGTAAAAAATAATCTTGACAAACGAACGCCACGAACAAGAAACAATAGCCCAAGACGAACAGATGAATAAGAAAAGCGCCATGAATCCTTTGTTGTTGCGAAAATACATCCGCTGGAAATTCATCGGCCGATTTCTTTTGCTCGCAGTCATTATCCGACGATGTTCCCAACTGCGATCCGACCGTGCTACGTACGTCGCCGTTTATGACATCTGACAACGAAATATAGACGATTATTTATTTTACGATGCCTACTTTTTTCTCTCATTTTCGATGTAAGAATATTTTCGAATATATTTTGGTATCGAAATGTTACGAAGAGGAAAAAGGATTGAAGATGAATTAAGAATGTAAATTTGTAGCTGGGAAATCCGGATAGGAAAGTTATTGGCTGTAAAAAAAATCATCTCCTTAGATTTGCATAAGTCACGAGTTCAAATTTGAAAATTGTATTAATAGGTTCAAGTAGGTACGTATGGTGATCATTGAATGAGTTTTGTGTGACCTTACACCTAATTTAATTCTGACTTCTCTCTCACATTCTGAAAGAATACCCTTTTAAACATCAGAGGACAAAGATGGGTCAAAAATTATCATTATCCTCCGACTGTTTCACCTTACGCCAGTCGTTAATTTTCGCGTGTCTTGTGGCATATGTTTCAAATAATGCGAAAATTTTAAACTTGGGAAAACCTTGCAAAAAAACCTTCGAAATTACAACCCCGAGCACGAATTTATTTCAGTATCACGTTCTGGTTAAATTGATAGAAAAACAAGGGTCTACGTTTGGTCTTGTAATTTGAATGCCCCACCTTGGCGCGTGGTATTTTTCCAATTTGAGAATTCGAGAGAAGGACAGCAGGTCAAGCCAACTGACCCCTATAATTACACGAACACGCGGTGATGTCATTTTTGGAAAATTTTCGACGTAGACACGTCCACCTATGTAGACTTTCCCAAAAGCAGAGTAAAATGGCGATTCACCTCGGTGGTGAAAAGGTTCAGCCGGTGGTTAAGAAAATATCTATGATGGGCTTGGATGTCTAAAAGTTCGTGAGTGTGTTTGCTACATATATGCTTGGTTTACGAAAAATAGCTTCGTGCAGACTGAAAAGAAAAAAACCAAACTCGACGTAACTAATTTTATGGCTCTACGTCGAATTAAAATTACCCACTGTAAAGAATCACCGTAAAAATGAATTACGAGGATTACTTGAGTGACATCCGGATAGGTTTTTTAATGTCTTTTAAAATTCGCTTCGAAGTGTTTTTAATTAAAAAGGTATTACTATGTTCGGAATCGGTGTCAATGGTTTTACGCTAAACTGATCCGTTTATTTATTCTACCTTAATCACCTCGACGCGACGGGAAAATGGTAGATGGTTAATTTACCAGGTCAATTTACCCTTCGCCTTCTCCACTCCTCTGAAAAAATAGTTGGACTAGGTACAATTGATCAAAATTATTGGGAAGTACCAAGATTTATGTAAAAATTGCCATTGGCGATTTTCCTTTGAAAAAAAAAATATACCTGTGGAGTTTTCATGACGTCTATAAAGGTAAACATTTAAATATTTATTGAAAAGAGGGAAAACATTGGTAATTTTCTAAATCGAATTGATCATGCAAAGTTGGTGTAAATTTTATTTTCTTTGCGTCAGAATTTTTAACGTGGGCGATCTTTACATTTTGTAGATATTATTTTTTTAATCGTCTCCCACGTCATTTTTTTTCGAAAATGGTCGAACGAGCGGGAATTTCATTAATTGTATTCGTTTCATCTTTCGTATTTGTCCTTTCTGTACCTTATTCTAATTCGAAGTCACTAATGGTTTATTTAAAAAAAGAAATTTTAATCGAAATTGAAATTTGAGACGAAAGTATTTCATTTCAAGTAGAAATCAATTCTTGAGAAAATACCCGTAGGAATCAAGGTAGAATTTACGATTTGAAAACATCTTCATCTCATTCTAACTTATCTGTGTTTCGATCTAATATTCAGAAAGTTTCGGTTTACCCCTTTTTCAGTGTAATTTTACTCTGGTCGATTCGTCGTTTCACGATTCAAAACGTTTCCTGTATCGTATGATTCTTGAGCGTATTTTTAACCTGCTCAATTTCACATTTCGAGTCATTATTGTGATTTTAAATCTTTGTATTAAATTGAAATTTCAACGAATGCAGAGCTCAAATGTCTCCGAAAGTTTTTCAATCTCGTCATAAAAAGTGTTGGGTCGAGAAAACGTTGAGAAAAAATTGTCTTCGAAGTAAAAATTCGAGAAGAAAAATGTTTGTAGAATGGAATACAACCTGCCGGACATTTAAACCAAGGTGAAATTCGCGATCCGAAACTAAAGAGCGGAATTTGACCGATTGGAAAATTTCACCTTTCGTAACTAATCGATGAACCGAAACCGTCTCGGAAATTTGAAATTTTATGCATGAAAGGACGATAAAACACGTTAAAAGGGAGGAAAATTGGACTGTTTTAGCCAGCTACGTAGTTCTGTGTAATGAAGCGATAAAATTTTATTTTTTTGAGCACGATCCCATCGAAACGAAACGAAAAGAAATTTTCAATTCGGTTGGATGTACTGGTGTTTCTGTATGTACTTGTTGAAAAATTCAAATTCGACGAAATCGAGGTGTCGTAAATCATCAAAGGTGCGTGAGAGGCATCAAAACGAATAAATATTTTTTCGCGAATTTTTTTTAATCGAATATTTTTAAAATGCATTTCCCAACGAATATCTATATTTGTAGATCGAGTATTTCTTGTCTCTGTTTCTGATGGTATTTTATTTCTATTTCGCCAAAAGATTCGTTTTCTTAAAAGAAAATATCTCTGGGTGGTTCTGTGAGAAAAAATTCGTATTCCAGCTGAAATCTGTGTACAACCGGAGTGATCGTGTGTTTTTTCTGGCTGAGTTTCGTTTTTGCGTTTTTTTTTTCTTCGGCGAATATTTCGTAAAACTTAATAATAATTTTTCGTCAGCGGGATAAATTCCATTAAAATATTCAACCGTCGTGTCGGCTTCAGGACCCGATAGTGCGGCGTGCTCGCGAATAGAAGAAGAGAAAAGTGAAAGACTCGACTGGCTTGGTAGCTAAATGATATTTCGATAAATTCGTCACATCAATTTATCCGTTCTTTTAAAATACTGAAAAAACATGAAAGTTTCACGTCGCGGCGCTGCGTATACTTCGGGTACGGGTGTAATTTTTTCCCCTCCTGGTTGCGCGTCGTCATCGACGACGCCGAAAAAGCAAATTGAAAAGTTTTTTCATTAAAACGGATATAAAAAATTCGCTCGTGAGGCACAATATTTAGACGACAGTTTTTGCAAACGAGCGTCCTGTAGCAGGCCTGTTTGTATATGGAGACGATGCGATAGTGAAATTCAAGCTGGAGTTTGAGAGTATGAATGCAATTAATGGTTGTTTATGAAGGGAAAAGGGGAGTGATTTTTAAGACGGTCTAAGATGTAATTTGGTAGATAATAATTTACAAACATAAAGGTGATGCCTGTAATTTGGACGAAAATTGCTCAAAATGCAAAAACTAATACATTTTTGGAATGCTCTTGTCATGAACAATCGAATGGTTTTCTTGAAATTCAATTTCGAGCATTTGGGTGAAAGATAGCTGTTTGCAGCGTGGATAGTTGATGAAGAAGAATGCCTGTAATTTGGACGAAAATTGCTTTAAATGAAAAAATTAATACATTTTTGCAATCCCCTCGTCATGAACAATCGAATGTTTTTTTTTTAAGTTCAATGTCGAGCATTTGGGCGACCATCTTGAAGCAGGAGGAACAGGGGCGGCGCGATGGGGGGGTTGGGGGAGGTAACACCCCCCCAGACAAATTTTCAGTCGGCAAAATCAGCAAAATTTTGGAAATATAAGGTGAGTCGGCAAAATCTCAGAAATGCCAGCAAATTGAAAAAGTTTTAGAAATTTTGCAGCATAATCAATAAAAAATTGAGTCTTTCTAAATTTCAAGTTTGTAGTCCTCTTTCATAAAACACAATCCAACTTCAAAATTATTTACTTTCCAAACCGATATTTTCGAAAAATTTCGGCCTCGCTACGCTCGGCCTCATTGGTTTTTTTCTTTCATACTTTTAAAACAATCCAAATTCAACAAAAATGATATTTTTCCCCTACATTATTTCAACTTGTTTTATCAAATTTTTTCTCATCAAAACTCATTTTTGAAGTCAAGAAATTAAATTTTTCAAAAGCTTTGGCCTTGCTACGCTCGACCTTATTGTTTTTCTTTTTGAACATTTTTTAAGTACAAGTGGTCGGTTTTTTTTACTCGCGTTAGATAATCAATTTATATTATAACATTGTTTTATTGGTCTTGAAATTAAAGAAAGTATTCCGCTTAAAATTTTCTCCCTCGCTTCGCTCGGGACAAATTTATTTGCCTTCTCTTCTCCTTAAAACTAAGTACATATAATCTTCGAAACTAATCTGTTGAATCTAAAAATTCTCGTATTGTAAAATTTCAGAATTCTTACTCGGCAATTTTGAATTTTTTAGTCGGCATTTTTGAACATCATTACCTCCCTAAAAGTTTATGCTCGAACCGCCTCTGAGGAGGAAGGAAAAAAGTGTAAATCCTGTTCAGAATAGTGATATGTTTTTTGGCTCACTTTTATTTAAGATTTTTCGTGTGGGAAAGGAAAGGGAGCAACATGGCCACTTCAAACGATCTGACAATTTGACCGGATATTAAAATAATGTGAAGCTCGATTTTACATTAGGATATATTATTAAATTTAAAAATAGATTCTTCACGGACGAATCAGAATTGGTTCATCGAAAAAGTTTTGGATAAAATGAATTTTTTTTGATTTTTTCGCAACGTCTTATTTTTTGGACTAGAAACGAAAATTGAAAAAAAAATGCTACCTAGAATTTTGAAACTTTTTTGATTAATAAGTATTTTATTATTATCTATGAGAAGGAGAAAGTCTGTCTGGCTCTGTACTAAAACTCTCCTCATCGTTTTTACAGCAAAAAAAGTTATTCTCATACTTGTAATTTTCAAGTTGATTTTTTTCACTCTTTCAATTCATTTTTTCTCAATTGCACGTATCCAATTTTAGAATTTTTCCAATAATACATGAATGAAAGCTTGGATAATGAAACCATTCGTTAGTGTCAAAAATTGGTTGTTGAGATGACACTTATTTCGAGGCTTCAGAAAGAGTAATGAAAGAAGCATCTCGATTCAAAAATCAAATTTTGACATCCATAAGGGTGATTTCTATATCCAGGAAAACATTATACAGATTTAAGCAAAATAAAATTTGAAAATTGCGGAATTTTTGTAACAGATCAATGTATACTTCCTCTCTTAATCCACAGTAAGTAATCAAATTAACAGAAATCTCAGCTTTTTGAATTAGTGAGATAAAAGCCAAAAATCTGTATTACTGATTTTCTAGCAGGTTGAGAATAGACTCCTCGAGCCTCGAGATTCGGTAATATTTTTGGCTAAATATCGGTAAAGAAAAACTGAAATAACGTTTCCTCTGATAGGAAATGTTTGTGACATGGTATGTTTCTGTCTGTCAACTTGATTTCTGATATTCAGTTAATTCCAAAAATAAAATAAAAATTGTTTTCAAAAATCATCTTTTAGCTTCTAATATTTCTCCTGTCATTAAGTTAATTTTCAGCTTCTGACTTTCTGGTATTTAGTAAGTCGATTTCTGAAATACATATAATTTTTTTTTAGTTTTTAGAAGTCAGCTACTGAATTTCTGATATTTTTCCAGTCATTCTGATTTTCTGATATTGAAAGCGTTGAATGTGTTTTTGAAAGTCAGTGACTTTTGGCTCTGAAAATTTTGGATTGACACTCCACCCCATCAACCCCCCCCCCCCACCCACCCATCAACAGGAACAGCTATAAAAATTAATTTGAAAGTCAGTGACTTTTGACCTTAAAATTTTGGTCTTAAAAGTTTTGGATTGACCTCCCACCCGAGAGAAAAAAAACATATTCATGTTAAAATCAGTTTGTCATGAACATAATTTCACTGATTCAAAGAGGCCAAATGTCCTCAAATTTGATTTAGGTAGGTATTCGAATATTCAGAGATTTGTAATGTGTATTCAAGAACTGAAGGGACCAAAATACTGCCCAAACGAAAAATGCACTTCTTTTTGATCTTGTTATGTAAAAAACCATCTCGCTGAGCTTAGGTAAGTGGAAGAGAAACTCGACCTCTCTCTTGGGTACGTTTATGGCCAAAAATCTACGATACAATAAAAATTAAAACTCGCATTCAACTATTTTTTACCCCTACAATTTTTTTCGCCAAGTTCAGGTGCATATCATCAATCTTTGAAAAATTTTCGAAAAAATTGGGAGACTTTAGCCCGGTAGCTCTCCCTTGATTGTAACTATTTTACTAAATAATTAAAAAAAATATATATGATTTTTGAAATTGTAACGTTAATGCATTTTTTAAGCCATTTAAAAATTTTCCAACCCAAATCGATTCGAATTTGCGGTGATGAGTTTCAAAAAGATGGTCGATTTTCGGACATTTCCCCCATATGGTTAGAAAAATTTTAATGCTACGAATTTTTTCAACTTGAATTTCTCTATTAAAAATAAGGAATTGAAAAAAAAAAAGAATCAAAAAATCAAAATTGAGAAAATTTTAAGAAAACGTATAATTTAAAACACAATTAAGGCTTATCGATGTAAAAATGACTTGAGAAATGAAAATTTGGCCAATTCAGATATCCGGAGCGAAAGCTAAAATTCGAATGGATGAGAACTCTGTCATTCACTCCTCTTTCAAGTCATGAAAAATAACAACTCGTTCTTTCAAGGTTTATTTCCCTGGCGCAAAATACTCGAAAATGATATTTTTTGCTTGCCCATTTCCCAAGTCAAATATTTTCAAAATCCTCCCCTCTGCCCCGGCCTTTGAAAATCCCAATCTTAGTCAATTTTTTTTTTTTTGGTAATCTGTTGTTTTAATGGTGACTCAACCAAGTCAGTACTCATAATTGAATAGTACTTGATTGTAATTTACATTCTGACACCTATTTCTTTGAAACTTGAATCAGAATTTGTTTATCCCTAAATCTCGAGTTTTCCTTTCCAAGAAATTTTTTTTTCTAAAAACTTGCCAAATTTGGGGAAAAAATGATCGTTGAATTCGAAACACACTCGTACTCCTATTCAAACATATCTCATCATTCTTTTCTCCATTTTCTAGGTAGGATTGACCTTTTAGATCAGATAAATGATCTGATATCGATGATGGAAGTCTGGTTCAGGGGTAAATAACGAACCGTACAAAAATGACGTTTCAAGTTGAGATTCAACAGCTTCAAGATGAAATATGACAATAGGAAAGAGCAGAAACTGGCAGACTGGAGGAATCTACTTGGTACACGTAGTTGTACGTACGTACGCATCATTAATAACGCAGCTCGCTTGCTTACATGGCAAGTTTTACTACGTCGTCGAAGTCGGTAAACAAGAGAAAAGTAAAGTTTTTAGTAAGAGATGCGAGAATCGCGCACGTACTCACCAGACGAGTCACATAACACGGCCGAAGCGATTAATAACACCGAGCATAGCAACATGACCGCGTGTATATGAAATTAGCGCGAGTATTTCGAACGCGTATCTCTCTCGACGGAGATTTCGTGACGTACCGGTACGTCCTGCGTCGATCATATGGTCGGCGCGAATACGAACTGGCTCGAAAATTTGTGCAAAAAGGTGTAAAAAAATACACTCCGAGGGATTTGCGACGACCGGCACAGTATAGAGAGATTTCTGAGTAAACAAGATAATCTGTTATCGGTCCGCAATTAATGGTTTTATGATTACAAAATAGTGCATCGTAAATCTCTTTGTCGAACGGTTTCACGTTTTCGAGTACCTCGCATTCTGCTCGTTTATCGTTGTATTCGAAACAAAGGTGATTTTAAGAGCGCGTCGGCGAGTTATTTCGGCAGAAATTATATTATTTATCTCCTTAATTAAGCACTCGGTAAACGTCCGTAGGTATTCCCTTTGTGCGTGAATTGTTCGAGGAGAAAGGATTTTTATACCGGTGCCTCATCCAAATTCGGTTGCGTGATAATTCGAGTGAAATGATTAAAGGTCGATGAAAGACGTACCGCGGGTGTAATCTACGTAGGCCTTTACTTTAGTTAGATTCGCGATTATAATATACCGCATTTTCGACGCGACCGACGCTTCGCTTTGACATTTATCCATACTCGAGGCGTTGGTTTATTATTATTCGAATTTCGCCCACGAAAATCAACCCCCAGCCGACCAATTTGTCGGTCTCTTCGTTATTTATTCGCTGAAATGTCGTAGTCGTGTTTCTGTACCGAAAGTACCCGAATTTCGTTGTACGTACTCGAAGTAAAAATAAACGTTGTCATTATAAAAATATTTATATTTTGTTTTAACAACTAGGTATATAGGTAGGTACTCGAGATTACTGCCACGCGGCGCTGCGGGCTTTATTTGCAGACTTTTGCCTTCAAGTAAGACATTTTTTTTCGTCGAATACAAAGGGAAAAAATGATAATTCGCTGTCGTTCGAAAGAATTTATTGTTGGGGTTTTCTCAGTTTACGTTGGTTTGTGATTAGAGATATATCAAAGGGAAATGTCGAATTATTATTTTTTCAGCGGATTGAGAAATTCGATGGATTTATGAGATGACACGTGACTTTGATGATTCAAGTGTCAAAGTATATAATTTAAATTAACGTCAGAGGTTGTATTTGGAAGTTATGTAGGTACTAGGTACCGATTCTTTTTCATTCCAAAGGGTTTCAATTTTTTTACGATTTGAAAATTTTTAGCAATTATTTTGTATGCTTATGTTATTTAATCGAAGAATCTGCTTTGTGTATTCAGATTGGTCTAGCTGGTTGCTTAAAAAGGAGTCATCCCAATTCGAATTAGAATTTTTATCCGAAACAAAACTAAATCGAAAATGAAATATTACGTAAAAGAACCCTATTCTGTTCTAAATTCAGGAGCTAAAGTTCATTTCTTGAATTTGAGAGAATTTTTGAAATTTAAATACTTATTACTTATCTTATCGCTTTGCAAAGTATAAAAAGATCTAGCTATAATGCCAAAAGCTAAAATTCGGCATATCTACCTTTTTTCTGACCTTTGGAATCGACTGGAAGCGGTTTCGAGGAGTTTTGGAATCTTCTGAAAATTTTGGATCAAGTATTTCGGAATTTGAGAAAGGTTTATAAAAACAGGCCACTTGAATTTTAGGGCCCATAATTACTTTTCACGACTGTCTAGATTGTTCGCTGCAACAGGGTGCGGTGTTTTTTTTCCCGCTCATAATCATACATTTCAACTCTCAAAATAGAAATGTTTTCGAAGTCCGTAATTTTTTCGTTGATTTTCAACTAGTATGAAATTTTCTCAACATTTTTCCAACTCCCCAATTTTCTTTCTAAAATTTAAATTTATTATGATTAAATTTTTGTCTAAAATTTATTACGACTACTTTTTTTTTCTAAAATTAATTACTACCTACTAAATTTTTTTCTAAAATTTCTTCTGACTCATTTTTTTTTTACGAAAACTGATTCCGACTCAATTTTTTTCCTGATCTCTACTAAGACTCGTTTTTTTTTGAAAATTCATTCGTCGACCATCAAAATAAAAAGAAAATTGACTTGAAAAAAATGTTTAGATTAAAATTGGGAGTGGATAAAAAGATTTTGTCGAAAAAAATTGAAGCTGGAAACAATTTTAGAAAAAATTTGATCAAGTTGAAAAAAATTAAAAAAAGAAAAAATTTTGTTGAAATTGAAAAATTGTTTGAAAAAAATTTGAGTTCAAAAAAGATAAACATGTTGCAAGAAAAATTTTGAGTCTAAATTTTTTTAAAAAAATTAGAATCGAACCAAATTCTTGAAAAAAATTTTGGTCGGAATATTTTAAGAAAAAATTTTAGTCTGAATACTTTGGAAACAAATTAGTCGGGAATACTCATTGTAGAAAAAAATTGGGAGTTGAAATAAATTTTAGAAAAAATTTAAATGGGAGTTAGAAAAAACGTTGAAAAATTTTATACTTGTTAAAAACGATGAAATCAAAAAAAATTCTAAAAATCGAGATGTGTTGCATGAAAATAGTGCACCGCATGGGCAGAAATAAGAAATCGTCCTTCCTCAGAGCGAAAAAAAAACCGCACCTTGTTGCAGCGAACAATCTAGACAGTCGTGTACTTTTATCGTAATTCGAGGTGAAACACACGATATCCAACTTTCAGTTTACTTTTAGTTGAGACTCCTCCTTTCTTTATCATTTATAAATCAGTGAAAATTATTAGGGCTCCTAAATCCGAAGATGGAGCAATTCAGAATCTGCGAAATTACTCGTGAATCGCCTACTCGTGATTCTTTTGCAATTCTTTTGCAATTCTTGAAGCTAGATAAATTTATCTCTGGTGCCCTCCCAACCAGCTCCGTTCCAGTTCCAGTTCCAGTTCCAGTCCCAAATACGAGGTGGTTCCCGAATTCCAATTGATTAAAATTTTTGAGGGATAAATAAACGGTGTTGTTTTTTTTCTTTTCAAAGTATAATTTTTTCAATTTTGAAGCTTGACATGAAAGAGAAGTAATCTTTTTTTAGAGATTTTCAATTTTGTGACTCCTGATTTCCTGAGTTCAGAATTTTTCAACAAAAAATTTTTAATTGGACAAAATTTTCAAATTTGCAACACAATTTTTCTTTTTTCGCTTTTCCAAGTAAATTTTCAAGGTTTGATTGTTCTTGTTTTTTCTTTTTAAATTTTTCAATTAAATACTGTGGTTCGGTAAATTTCAAGACCTAAATTTTCTACATTTTCATGTCGAATTTTCAAAATTTTAAATACTGTGTATAATTTTTGAATATTTCGACCTAATTATTTTCTTTAAAGTTCAATAATTTTTATACTTATCATTTTTTTCATTAAATAGGCAAGTATACCTATTGGTAAAAAAATCCATGAAATTAATTTGAAAGGTTATTTAATAGGTCTATTTTCGAAAAAAAATTTCCTGGTTTTGCTGTGGGGTCAAACTGATGGATGAATCGATGTAATTCTAGGTATAGGTACATGCTAGTACAACCTTTTTAAGAGGAGGCAATGAGAAAACAATGAAAAGTTATCAGTCGAAAAATATTAAAGAGTAGAGAGCAGAAGATCTTTCTCCAAAAATCGACGGAGAAGTTCCGCAAAGTTCGTTTGAAACCCCCTGCTCAAATCCTGTTTGTTGATTTAGACAATTTCTTAAATAGGTACCTTGAGTGTTTTTATTTCGCTCGTAAATTTGTATTATTTTTACCTAATGAGTAGTATCTTATCAGAATATAATTGTCAAAAAAGTGCTCGAAATTCTCTGTGAATCAAATAAGAGAGGGGATCTTTTTTGAGCGAATTCGAAGCCAGAAATGCATGTACACCTTCAGAAATGGCGAAGAATATCCATAAAATAGCAAGAATTCCCATTTTTCTGATTCAGTACAGACCCTACTCGTATGTTGTGAATAATTATAATTTTTTTCTTTCATGTTTTCTGATTTGATAGGTACCTTCGCCTCATAATTTGTGGTCTTCAGAATGAGATATTCGCCTAAAATAAAACTTATAAATAACGAGTACGAACGAATATATAAATATTTACTCAAATAAGATATCGTTTTATTTAATTTACATACTATCAAAAATGATTCATTCTTTCATCTCTCGTACACTTATTTTCGTCGACTATGTCATACCATCATCACTCGTTTTGTGAACTTATAAATCAACGTATTTTTACCGGATATCGTTTGCGAACTTGCACGTAGGTAGATATAGTTTTTCAAAATACGTATAACATTGACCTTATTCCGGCTTTTTAAGGTGGGCGGTTTAGTCGAATGTCCCATTTAATATGATAATTCGTTCGCGTGTTTTTTACTAATTTCCTGACACTCGAATACACAGATACCTGCGTACATGTTTTGTTGTTGTTGGTGGTGTTTTTTCCCTACATTTGAGGTCGAAAATTCATCATGGTGTACTTTTTCGACGAGCGGAGACGCAATCGATATAGTGGAGGGAATTTTATTGTTGTGGTTGTTATTTTGAGTAAAATGGAACCGGAAATGTGTGGTTGAGTGTTTAATAAGGAAATAATAAGTTGGTATGTGGGAACTATGGATGGGACTCTAGTAAATCTCATTTAATTGGTAAGAAGTGAATATTTTATCGTTTGAAGGGATTTTCGAATGAGTGGGTTTGAAGGCGGTTATCGGAAAAATTGGTAAAAGGGGAGTGGGGTGAAGTGATGATTGTTTTCATTGTCAATGTTGAGTGAATAATCTGAATACGCTGAAATGTGTACACTGTGATTTTTTTGTTGAAAACTTGAGGTACTGAGAAATAGCAGGTACATACGAATCAAATTGGTTTGATGATTCATTTTTGAAAAAATGCTTTGTTATTCTCTTTTTCACAAAGTGTGCTTAGCATCTGATAGGTGGGTGCTGAACTGTTGATATTCAAAATTTGGGCATTAACTACTTGATTTCGGTAGGAGATTAATTTCTTTATAGGGGAATGAGGAGGTCCATTTTCAGACCTGTAAACTGATTGAGTGGGTCTTGAGTATTTGACTCATTACTTCAAAGTAGTTTCGAATTTTTTCTCCGGATCTGCTGGCCGATTTCTTTTGGCCAAATTATGGGAATGTAGAATTTTTTTATTCTAAATAATTGAATTGACAGAGCCTACTACTACCCCATTCCTCCGAAATTTTGATTCAAACTTTGAGTGCTCTTCTCGCCTTTGAAGTTTACTTTATACCGAGCTGAATTTTAAAAAAATTGTTTTCTGGACGTATCTTTGACCTCAGAATAACTTTTATTTTTTAGAAATTTCATTTCACCGACGCCACATCCATTTTTTTTTTTTTTGGCAATTTTTCTAGTTGTAAATTATTTTCTGTTACCCCTTAAGTATAAAAATTTAATGATCTGTTGAAAAAATTGAAAATTGAACTTTCTAATCCGAAGCTCAACTTCCAAAATGGCACCATATTGGAGAAAAATTTAATTGATTCATCCATAGGCGGAGATAAGGGGTGGCATGGGGAGGGGGCTCAAGCCCCCCAATGTTGAATTAGCCCCCAAACTTATTTCCGTGTGTATGTTTCACTAAAAAAAATTGTAAATATGTAATTTTTGAGGGATAGGTGAACACTAATATCAGTATGTGCCGAATTTCCTATATTTTTTTGTTCAAGCGACTGAAATGGTCTCCTGAGTAATGAAAATAATAGGTCTCTGTTCACAGCTTTTTGTGAAAATTTTTCAAATTATCAAAAAATTGAATTTCAAACTAGCACAAAAACGTACAAAATGAGAAAAACACAAATTTTCCAATTTTTGCTGAAAAACACGAATAAAACACGAAATTAAGTAGAATAATTTCAAAAAAGACAAAATTTTTGCACCGAAATAATAGAATGTTTCATTGAAAAAATTATTTAAGTAAAATAAAATTATTTTTTATCTAAAAATCGGCAATTTTTCAAATCTTTGCTCTCGCTTCGCTCGGGTATGTGAAATCTTACAGATGAATAATAAAAATAATGGTTGGAAAATAGATCAATTTTAGTTTTTGGATTTTTTTAAAAAGAAATTTTCGCTCGGGCTTGATTACCTTATACGTACCTACGTGATTATTTTTCAAAATAATGGTATGAAGATGAACTCTCTTTTTTTTCATTTAGGTGATTAAATATTTTGTGACGAGAAAAATTTGTACTCCTCATTTATTGGAGAATTTGTAGAATTTCAAAAAGTTTTCATGTTTTTTTTTTTTTTTTTGGAAAGAAAGGTGGTCATTAAGGAACAGTTTTTTGAACGAATTTTAACAGGCAAATCTCTCTTTTTTTAATAATCTTAGTTGGCAAATTTTTCCTTTTCATGCCTCCAGATTTTTGTCCAAGTTTAATTTCCAAAAACGGATTCAAAAAAAGAGTGACATAATAATGATTAGACTTTTTTGGTGGTGGGGGAGGGGTCGAAAACATCATTTTTGTTTTGTTTCATTCATTTTTACTTGGGGCTCAAGCCCCCTCCCCCTTAAAAGTCATGTTCCATCTCCGCGGACTATGGCCACATCCCATCAATATTTTTACTTTACAGCAATGAAAAAGAATGAATTCGAGACAAGTACCCTGCAAGGTTTAGCTTTTGTGGTGAATTTTTACTCTTTATTTATCAGCTAGAGCCCTTCTCTACCTCGGACTGGAATAACCAGAATCATTAATTATCATTAAGAAAACTGAGCATTAAGGTAATTACCCGACAGCGATGGTCGATCCTCGATACAGTGTAATACTGTGGCTACATCGCGGCACAAACATCGTTTCGTCGTACTTCGAAAATATCGTGCGGAAAATATGTAGAGTATTTGGAAAGATACATTACCTCATATCGATTCTCTCTACTTCAACGTCCTCCGTACCCTTGATTTTGGTACAACGCTTATACCTGGCCGCATGTCTCTCATTTACGAAAATATTCCATCATCGTCGTATCCCAACTCTCTTCTCAAACTCTACATGTAGATAATTTATCAAACACCAGCACACGAACCTTTGCTACGATTGTTTCGTATATCTTTGGTTTCGAAGTGTTGATTCGCGTACATGTACGACGACATCGATTGTTCCTTCGACGACGAAAAATATACCAATATTTGTACGTAAATTGAAGCGATTCGAGGCGTTAGAGCTCGCTTATGTATACACGGTTCATTGATAATTGTCTACGAATCGTCGTCGTCGTCTGCGTCTCGTCTCGAATGTAGAGGAACATTGTGTCAATATGGATTCGGGCGCGAGTCTGATGTAACCGCACCATTTATTCTGAAGCAGACGAGATAGCGGTTTAGAGGGTACCTCTATCTATCTATACGATATACAGGTACTCAAAAGATAAGAAGATGATGTCTCATTGACAACTCGTCGGGTAATTGCTGCTTGGTCGCACGTTTCAGCGCCGAGAAATTGATTATTCCGTGTGTGTGTGCCGATCTGGTGCACATAGGCTTTGATTTTCCATAGTACCCTACGTATCGTTGAAAACTTTACGTAGACGTATAGGTATCTTGGAAATATCAGGATTAGATACGAAATGCGGGAAATTCAGAGTATCTGGTTCAGGGTTTTGGTGATCTCACTGAGTCAACGATGAGTGTCCTCCATTTTCACAAGCAGCTGTCTTTCTCAAGTTCTCAAACACCTACCCACATTTTTTTTATTTGAAAAAAATACTCAAAAATTGATCTTTGCTCAAAATTTTGAAAAATTGATCAAAAAAAGGTTGGACTACATTTTTTTAATTTTTTGGTGAGATTCTATCCTATTTTCATAGGTCGCAGGTCCATTCTTTAAAAATTCTTGAGAAGTGACCCGATTTTGAGCTCAAAATCAATTAATCGCTCAAATTAAAATTGCTCAGATTACTTTTTTAGGTACTAATATCATTGTGCTGTTCGTGAAATTTAAACTTACATATTTTGATGGGTCACAAACCCATCTTTCCGATTTTTTGGCTAATTTAGGGTAAAAATTTTTCTAGTGCTGGTTTCAAATCAAATCTAACATTTTGTGTGAATTTTGACCAAGTACACCCATCAGTAAACTATGGGTGCCTGATGAGCCCTGCTAAAAAAAAGTTTGACTTTTGAATGTCTTTTTCTTCAAAAATGTTTCCCCCTCTTTTGCCCGAGTTCAGTAAATTTATGAACACAAATTCATTTTCAAAATGATGGTATAAAATTTCTTCCTTTCTAGTCTGGGGAATTGATATTTTTACGTGAAAAAATTGTCTTTCTCATTTATCAAAGGATGTGGTAACGATTTCGATTGGAATTTTTAGAAATGTTTTGATTTTTCGGGAGGAAATCAGGAAATAAATCCATGCTGGATATTGTTTTTTCGGATGTCAAAACAAAATACGAAAAAATCATGAATTTAACTGAATGAAAAAAATTCAGTTTCTGGATGCCATGCCCCTTTTTCAAAAAATTTCACCCTCTCTTCACTCCGGTTCAGTGAATTTACATCCTTTTTCGGTTTAAAATTGTGGTAAATACCCTTCTCGTCCATATCAAATAATTATTTTCAAACAGAAAAAATTTGTCCTTCTAAAATAATTTTTTGATTTTTTTGGTGGTTGGGGGAGGGGAGGTGCAATATTCATTAATACTTCTCTGAAAATGTCATGCTGAAAGTCCAGCTAATGTTCTGGGTTATTTCATGCAGAAACGAACCAGAAATGAAGTCGGGACTTCCAATTTGCTCAATTTTTTTCCGAGTTCCCCTTGATGGTTGATTTATAAATTCACGCCTCAAGATGGCGGAGAGTGCTCGTAATTTTTAGGCAATTGCAATTTCTTGCCAAATTACCCCAATTTGAAGGTTCATATCTCGAGATACTCGTAGTTTATACTTAAAGGTAAAACGAGAATTTATTGGCGATTCAAAAAACGATAATCATATTTTGAAAAGCCCAAAGTTGAACTTTGGATATGAAAGTTCAACTTCTATGATGATCACAATAGATGAAAGCTACCATTTAAAAATCTAAAAAAATTACTGTAAGTCTTTTTATCTCTTTTTAACCAACAATTTTCAAGATGGGATTTCTAGATTCCTGGGGTTCAGGGGTCCACAATTTTGATCAAAATTCAAAAAATCAAAAAAGTACAGTAGCACATCGATTTCTACTATTTCGAAGGTGCTGATTTCGAATATGTACTTGGTTTTTTCATTCAACTTCTCTGAATACCCGTATTAGCCCCTTGATATTAGGGTCAAAATTTGAAAAAATAAAGAATGACTTGTGACCTGTTGTTTTTTGGGTATTTCAGGGCACTGAGTTCGAATATCTGCTTATTTTTTTGGATTTGGACCTTCAGCGCCCCTCTAGCCCCCAATTTTTGGGAAAACTATGTTGAAAGATTGAAATGGCATTTGGCATATCGATGTTCGCTTATTTTGATGTCGTAGAATTCGAATATCGACTTACTTTTTGATTTGGCTCCCTTCTCCTGCTGATAACCGAAAGATATTCAGGTACGATTAATTCGAGAAAGGGGTCGGGATCTGGTCGATTTGTCTTTTGGCGTTGTACTTCATTCGAATATTTATCAAGTTAGACATTTACGAAGTACTTTATATCCTAACACTTGCTTCTTTGTATTATTCTTCTTTTGTCAAAAGATACCCATAAATAAACTTTCAGGAAGTATTTAAGCTACGTATACTGCTGCAATTTCACATCTCGCGAAAAAAATCCTTTTTGGAGAGCCAATGCCAAAAGAAAATACTCGTATGTGGTTTCCAAAAAAACGACATTTTTAAAAAGTGAAACTCGTAATACGAATACCTCTTGCTTTTTTCCCCTATCGTATCCTCGAAATATATATTTTTTTCACAAGTGAAAATGGTGGTATCAATGGTCTCCGTTATGTGTTTTTATGTAAGTTATTGAAGAAAAAAAGCCTCGAACATGAAATATCGTTGAACCGACGATACAACACCGTTGACTCGAGCTTTTATGTATAGAAGCTTTCTTTCGCGGTGGTTGAATTTCGTACACCAGAATGAGAACACAGCTGAGGAGAGAAGACGCCATTGCACAGAAAGAGCCAACACAAATCAAACGTTTGAAATTACAGGCTTTTCTTTCTTACAAATTGTAAAATATTTACAAAGCAATCGAAAGCTATAATTCTTGGGTATTGGCAATAGAGTAAAAGAGAGAAGGGCATATAAGGAGTATGCTATGTAAAAAGAAACGTATTACTTTGTTTCCTCGCCTTGTGCGTTTTTAATGATCGAATCGATGACGTCCATTGTTGAAACGGCGATGGCGGTGGGTTTACAATACCTTATAACAAGTTCGAGACTATATGAATTTGCAACGTCGTTCGAGGGTGCAGGAAAGTACTTTCATAAGTGTTTGAGATTTCGGAGCCCTCTGTGTCAGGTCTTTCGTTCGCATCGATAAATACGTTAGAAGGCTTTTGTGTGTGGGTACGATAAATTTTCGGAATTTTTGGTATACGAGCTGCCTCTCTGTGGGTTGTAATACGAGTAATTAGCGAAAGTAGGAAATGAGGTCAGTTGAAGCTGTTGATTGATCTGCGAGCTATTCTCAAAATGTTTTAATGGCTGGAAAAGCACCGAGATGAAGAGAAAGGGAAATGGTGCATTGTTGCTATCAGAAGCTTTCTAATATAATGGGATTTATTTCGGAATTAACCGCTGTAACAATGATGATGAAAAGGTAATAATCTGTTGAGCCTTGGAATAACTCGGCGTTAAACAGAGCACCGCTAGATAATGTAAAATATTTTTACGTTTTTGCCACCTTCGTTGAAGGTATAAACAACACAAGTAAAAAACTGCGAGCGAAAAATATCCTGCTACAAACGCGTGAGCTAGATGTACTAAAATATTCTCAAGTTGGCCATTTATTTCATCGAAGAAAAAAGCATGGGCAATTTTACATTCGCGTATATACCAGCCACACACAATGTAAGTATGTTATTCTCGAATGGGATTACATTACCGAATGTGAGTTCCTTTTTTTTTTTTTTTTTTAGTGAAATGCAGTGTCAAGGTTCATAGAAGGGAGAAGGATAGAAAGAAAAGTCATTCGGGGTGTTATGACGAAAATAATAACGCCTAAGTGATCGTCGAATAGACTACCTGTTTTATGTTGGCGTTGTTATGTTTCTATGGTGGAGTGAGTAAAGAAAGAAAAATTTTGTTGAAAAAATATAGGCAAGAAGGAAACACGTTGTAGGTATAAAAAGTCATATACTTACGGTGTGTTTTGAAGGTAATAGTTATGCCTTTGATGGTTTTGTTGGCAATATGTTTTGCTTGCGTCGTCAGTGTTCAAATATTTGCTCGAGGTAAGTAACTAAAGAAAGTAAAATCATTCGCGAGGTAAGGGGTATATCGTGGAAAAATTGGATATATTTTTTTAAACTTACGTTGGGTTATGCTTAGAGTGAGTAATAATATGTGTGGTCGTGAAATAGGCTGCCTGCGTAGCGTTGAAGTATGAATATTTATCTTTTGTAATGGGAAGTTGTTGTTCACTGGAAAATGGCCTTGAACAGGAAAGAAATTTGTCAAAAGGAAACAAAAATTAATTAAGAAAAAAGTAAAAAAGTAAACGATGTGTTATAAAAGTGCTGACGAGACGCCTTCATTCGTGTAGTGGATTATTTTGACGTGATAGGATCGTCGTGTATAATGTCGTGGCGTGATATTAATATCTAAATTTCTCAAACGATGGTGTCTAACTGTCTATCGGTCGGAAAAGTAGTGGAAAAGTCGCGAAATTGACCCGAATTTTATCAAATGTCGCAAATTTGTCTCAAATCAGTCAATTTTGGCGGTTCACGTCGTTTTCCCGATTCCCGAATAGAAAATTTCACGAAAAAAATTTCACGAATCCCTTTTCCCGAATACCAAAATCCCGAATACAATTCTCGAATCAAGGGTCACGCTAGTGACCCACCCCGCCCTACAACGTCAAAAACGTAAATGAATTACTTACGTTTTTCCCGAATGCAAAAATATCGAATACACGATTTCTCGTGGGAATTGATAAGGTTAAGAAATTGGAAGAAATTAACTGTTTTGAATTTGAATGTCAAAGTCTATGGGGTCGTTTGACAGTGGCGTAGCCAGAAATTCCTCATGGGGGGGGGGTCCACACTTCCAAATTTTTTCGAGACATTTTTAGTTCACTTTTCACCATTCCCCTCACCCCTCTCTCTCCCAAAAAATGGCTTATGGGAACAGTATATTCATAATTTGAAACACTTTCATTCATAAATTTATCAATAAATCACGATTTACATAAAATATTTAGAGAAAAAACTTCGATAAAGGTGTAATTTTGGAATAAGCAACTTTCAAAGTGACCATTTTGACTTTAAAAAAGGAAAATAATAACCAGAAACTTCAAGCAATAGTGTCAGAAGCTTTCTTTGAGAAGGTAGAAAGTGGATATGGAGACTTAAAACTCCAAGGTGGAGCCTTTTTTCGCATAATCATTGCAAATAATTCAAATAATTGAGGTTTTTTATGCCCGAGCGAAGCGAGGGCGAAGCTTTGAGAAAAATTATTTTTAATGCCTTGAAAGGCGCCTTTTTTACGTGAATTTTTGACCTCATGGGGGGGGTGTCCGGACCCCCTGGACCCCCCCGGCTACGCCACTGTCGTTTGGTCTGTGATGTGGATAGTTTTTTTTTCGATGGCAAAATTGTGGTGGATTTTCATTTTCAAAAATTAATATCGATTCAGATTAGTGAACTTTTTCAGTTTGCAGTATTCATAGTCGCACCCAGAAATAATTTAAGGGGAAGGGGGCTGAAAATTTGAGAAAAAATACGGGAAGGAGGCCAAATTTAAAATTAGTCATTTTTCACTGATTTTTCAGTCAAAAATCATCAATTTTTTAAAGACAAATTGGAAATTTATTGAAAGAATAGGTAATTTTTAAAAGAAAATGAGTAAAATACTGCCCGAGCAAATTTAAAAAAAAAATACTGTTTGAAAAGCAAAAAAACAATTTTTACAGTTTTTCTCTATTCGGAAAACAAAGAATTTGGGATTTTGGTATTCGGGAAAAAGAATTCATGAAAATTTTTTTCGTGAAATGTTCCATTCGGGAAAATGTCCGTTCGGGATTTAGGCTTCGGGAAAACGGTCCAAAACCAATTTTGGCATTTTTGACTGATTCAAATTAAGGTATCAAGAGAGTAGGTAAATTTCAATTTGCGTACCCCACCTTCTTTCCACTCACACAAAAATTTTCATGATCAGATTTTTAATCTACATACGATTTTGAAAACCTAGATTTCGATATGCTACACAATTTTGAGTTAAGAATCCCTCCCCTTCCCTAAAAAATATATTTTTCAAATTCGTATTATGCAACCTCGAAAACCAAACTCACACTACATTTTACCAACTTTTATCGTGAATTTTTCTAGATAATCAATTTTGAGCGTTTTGAAGGGTCTCCTGGGCCACAATGCGATTCGCGGCGTTCATTCGAGAATGAAATTCGTCACGAAACCATACGAAGTTCGGGGCACCTCGCGAGATCGCTTTAAAAAGCGATAATTTCGCGCTCGTGGTGTCGTTGGAGCGCGAAAAATTATTATTAAATTTCTCGTCACAGAATACGCGTTTCCAGTTGGTTAATATATATTTTTTTAGCCGGATTTTCTATCTTTTTCTTACTCGTCAAAGTTACGAGGTGAATTTCGCTCGCTAAAATCGTCTGAGCGTGTATTTAATATGTCATAGCATTTTGTCGGGAAAGTAGTATAAAGCGAATATAACAGGAGATGACGTTAAAGGTGACTTTTACCTGGGAAAAAAAGAAGAAAAGAACGGCCGGATTGATTTTCGAGCACGTTGTCGGGCCAAAATACATTATTTTGATTTGATATACTTACGGATGAAATTCTCTTCATCGATTTAAAGAAGAAAATGATACTTTGCGAGGCAGTCTAATTAAAGGAAACTATATAGGTAGCCCGAATTTCTGGTACATCAACGTCGTCTCGACGATATTGGAAGATAGAATTTCTTGTAGAGCGAAGCTTCAAGTCGAATATTTTTTCTTCCCTTCGGTCTTATGGCAATTTCGTGGCAGCGATTTTGTTTAAGAATAAGGGGAAATCAAGCTATAAAGGTCATAACCCGAAATGTCGCTCGCTGCAAATAAAAAGCTAACGAAATACGATATTTTGTCAATAGCTGCTTGATTCGTGCTATCATTTTTTTCAGGTAAAAATATTCTCAAAACTCGGTTACAGGCCGCCGTATAAAGGATACCTATATTTTAGTCCTTTTTCGTAAAACAGGAAAATAAAACGTATTATAAGAGTGATTTCGCGCTTTTTTTTTTTTTTCTTTGCCTATATAAGTGAGAAATTTTTACGAAGACCTGGTTTATAATATTGGATTTAGGATGTGTAACCTAATTATAAAGCTTAGCGAGGGTACTGTGGAAATTATGTCCGGACTTTGATTTTGGGAACCCTGTTTATTTGTATTTGTGATTTGTACGTTCGCCCAAGTGAATCCGGGTGTAGGTTGATAAAACCGCGCTATATAGTAAATATTTACGATGCCGGAATACCAAATCGGCCTTCGATTGACGATTTCTGTATATTTTTCCAGTTTTTCAAGCCGTACGCTTGCTGATTCTTTTAGAATTTTGTTCGATTCGAATTGAAAATTTATTCGCTGAAATGCGTTCAATCAGAGATGAAAGTAGGTCTATGTTTTGTGACCTTGAATCGCGAAGGTTTTTTCCTCCAAGGTGAAATAATTCCGTTCTATTTTCTAAACTGTATAAAAATTTATATTCTGGAGTGAAAATTGTTTTATTTCAATGTTACTCTCCGTTGAAGTACGAAGAAAAATTCAAACTCAATGTGTAGTTGATTTTCCCTAATTAGCGAAGTTGAAAATATTTTTCGAGGTTTGCAGTTTTTTTTTAAAACAATTTTAAATTGTTAAATTGTTAGTTTTTTTTTTCATTATTAGATTATCAACGAAAAAAAGAAATTTCGGAGGGAGATTGGTTATTCAGTTTGAGTCGAAAATAAATATTGAAGTAGTCTACAGTCAAAAATCTACGATCTATGCAGAAAAAGTGCTTGAAAATAATGAAAATAAAAGTTGAGTAGTTTTCAAGGAAGGAAAATATCGTTTGATGAATTACACAAATATTATGTTTGTAGGGGTCAACATTCATGGGAATCGCTATTATGATTTTTTTTCAGCGCCACAGCAAGAGACTAAGCCATAAAAACGTTCATTTTCTTTAATTTTTCGAGGATTTTTAAACGATTTTTATAAAGATTAGTCCCCGGAGTCAGGATAGGTATAAATTTTTTTTATTTTGATAGTTGACATTAGGTATTTTTGTAGCGATTTTAATGCTCCCCCATCGATGTTTTGGACCGAAATTTGCCAAAAAATCTAATTGATCAAATTTTGATTGTTTTTTTTTGAAAATTTCCAATCAGATGTTCTCCGACGCGGAGATTCTCTCCCTTAGTTTTAAGTTTTTTAATTTCCTTTGGAAGTAATTACATAGATCGATGAGCTCCCTTCTCCTATTTATAAATCTGTGAAAATAATCGAAAATCACTGGAAAACAGTAGGAATTGCAGCACAATACACCTAATAAATCAGTGAAAAAATTTTCCAGAAAATCAGTTAAGATTCACTGAGAAGTCAGTTATCTGAAATTGGCTGACAAATTAGCGAAAATCCGCTGAAAATCAAAGAATTTTGCTGCTTTCTCTGTGCTGAAAATTCTGGCACTTTTTTCTAGTGATTTTTCACAGGTTTAAAATAAGAGAGCATTTGGTATTTATTTTGGCCATTTGTCTAAAATATACCAAAAAATTCTAATCGATCAAATTTTGAATTTTTTTCCCTGCAAATTGCCAATCAGATGTTCTCCGACGCAGAGATTTCCCCCTCCTAGTTTTAGGTTTTTAAATTTCTATTCGAAGTTGTCCAAGGTTTTGAAAGAATCAGTATCTTATGAGATTTTAAAATTATTAAGAATAATCTACTGCTGAAAATAATCTAAAAAACTGGAAAATTATTCATCGAAGCATTAATGTACTGGTCTTGATTCTGTGACGAGTGTGATGTAAATGGACTCATATTTTTTGGAACATTCCCAAAAGTATTATTTTTAGTGAAACATTTTCCTTCAATTTTTCGATCCTAATACGATTTATAAGATTTTTTAGTCTGTGAGAAACTTTTTCTTGACAATTTTCTGTCTTTTGAGTGAAGTACATATTTATCCACATCATAAAGACTAAAAAAGCATTAAAGCTCAAAATTTGAAAAAAAAAATAGCGACAATAATTTAAAAATTGTTAAATTTTTGATTAACCAATGAAGCTGAATTTTTTTTTGAAAAGAAGTCATTCCATCAAACAATGAAACTTTATTTTGAAATGTTATCTTGACAAATTTCTGCATGTCGAGAATTTTTCAATTCAAAAAATGCTACCTACATTTCTCTCTAAGACTCCAGTCTCTTTATGTTCGTCCTTTGAAAAAAAAAATACTAAAATCTTTATCAGTATTTCGTGTCAAGAGAGATTAAATTGAGAAACTCGAGTAATAAAAATTTTCAAAGTTTCAACTTTTGAAATTTAAACTTGTTTTATGAGAAGGCCAGGGAATTAATTTTCTACCTATTTAATAGGCAATTTTGAAGGATGATAGGATAGTTTAAATTTTTTTTAAAATCTTGAACACGAAAGTCGTCATTTTATTTATTTCTTAATTTTCATTCGACGCTCACAACAGAATTTTTCCTCGAAATCGTTCTTATAAGGAAAAAAAAGTGTAGGAAATACGAACGAAGATAAATTTTGTGATGAAATTTTTTTAGACAAAACTCCTCCATAAGCTGTATAACAATTTTCCAAATCGAATGACAAGGGTATTTTGTCCTTCTTGCCCGGAATACCCTTTGTTTTGTGGCCATTGTTTCGTAATTTTTTGTGCAAGTTCCATCGTCTTTATCAATTGCTGATTTTTTTCAGAATTACTATCGACTGCTGGCGAGACTATAAGAAAGTTTTGGTTACAGTGGTCGAGAAAATTTAAGCTTTACAACTTCCAAGTTCAACGGATTTTGAAATTTTCCAGTAAATTCATTTCAATCTTCAAAAAAAAGGCCTGAAAAAATTTCGGATCACCCAGTGTTCGTATAATAGACTACGTGTGCACCCGTTGTATATTGTCGACGAAATAAATAGAAAACGACGAAAAGACTTTCTATCGAATTGTTTTTCATCGTATCGTTTTATTTTGAAGGGTGCACTCGTATATACGTATACGTGTGTTAGGGTAGTCTGCTGTGGAAAGAAAGGAGAAAATTCGGACTTAGAATGTCACAAGTTTAACTACTTTAAAGTATACCATATTAGGAAAGCTTTTCGGTTGATAGAAAGCAAAATTCATTCCGATTCGAATTTCTACACCAGTGCCCAAGTGTATCAAATTTTTAGCCGAGCGGAAAATCATTTTTTTTTCATCCTATATCGTTCACATACTACATTGTAGGAGTTTGTTGAGGAAAATCGTGGCTGAATTATTGTGAAGAAAGGAGTAAAATTTACAGGAAGTGGCGAGAAAAACTGTGCCACAAACAGGTTTAAATAAATACGATAAATGGTCTTCTTCTTTTATCATATCACGAAGAAAAAATATCTATTTCTGTGGGTCGATTATTATGGCGGATATCTTGGCTTTTTTTTTTACGAATATTGGTTACAAATACGTGTTAGATGTAGTTTGTTTATTTATAGGTGTAACGTAAGTGTTGAAAAGTGAAAGGAAAGTTTCGATGTGGAAATTTCATTATTGTTCGAAGGGGATCTGGCGTTTTAAGAGAGTATCGATGGGTAGATATGAGAAAAGAGACGAGTGTATAAAGCATTATGGTATCGAATAAAGATATACCTTGCAGGTATCCGAGAATTGGAAAATTATTAAGCGCGTGTTTCAACTTATAGATACATGCGAGATACTATTTATGCCTATACGTTTATAGTTGAGTGCAAATAATATAGACACGCGACGACGACAACGATGGGTACGACGGACGGTGGCGGAGAAATAAGGCAATCGTGTCGAAGGTATATTTTATCAGGGGTATGCGTGGCTCCCAAATGCGTGATAAAACATGACTAAAATTACACCGGCAGACAATTAGTAAAAAGCGGCTCGGTGTTGCGATAAAGAAAATGTATTGTGATATTGTACTCTATGGGTATACTGTGATATTTTCCCTGGTGTATGAAAGCGAGAGGAGAAAAAAGTCTACTCAAGATTTATTGTATTCTAAGTATACAGCGTTTGTAAAGTATAAGAGGGAGAGATAACCGCGATATAGCTAAATTGGTAGATAGAATTTTGTTCGAATGACTTTTTGAAATTTAGCGGCGACGAGAAATAGAGAGAGGTTGCGGAGGATGCGAAGAATATGGCAGCATAGGCGACTTCGGGAGCTGGCAATTTATTTCTTATTAAGTTGAAATCGAAGAATGAGCAGGCGGGCTGGCTTTTTAAAACTCGAAAATTTTTATGAAAAGATTTATGCGAGGTGGTGGCACGATGCCGAAGACCAAGTAGAGGGTAGGTGTTCGTTAAAGCTCTCTTTGGGTAGGCTTTTTTTTTTTTTTTATCGACAGTGTTTTCACAAAATATAATCTTTCGGTAGCTGTACCAATTAACGGAAGGTTCAAACAGCAGTGTATTGAGAAGGACTGGGCGTCATTGTGACATTTTTCCGCTTGTAGTGGAAAGAGAAAAGTGAAAAAATTAAGAAATTTTGTAAAAACAACATGTATTTAGTGGTTCAGATATTCACCCAGGCTAACCCTAATATAAAATAAAATCTTTTTAGTCTTGAGATATTTTATGAGGCAGATCATTACTCCATCCATAGGTATCCCAATAAAAATTCTAAGCTATTGGTTGAAGAGGTCTTTTTTTCGAATATTTTGTAACCAAATCATCCTTACCCTTGATAAAAAATAAAATATTTTGGTCTTGCGGTATTTTGTGAGACAGAGTATCCCACCACCAAATAATTTTATCTTCAATTGAAGTATGCGCAAGATATTGATGTGCCCCCAAAATACCCCAAAAAGAACCTCACTCCCAAATAATTTCATTAAAAATCCCGCAGTACCCCACAAAATATCCCACTCTCAAAAAATTTCTTTTTCAATTGGAGTATTCGCAGGGTATTTATGTGCCACCCAAAACACCCCACAAAACATCCTCCCGCCAAATTATTTTATTTTCAATTGGGGTATCCGCGGGGTACTGATTTTCTTCCCGAAGTACCCCACAAAATATTCCACTACCAAATAATTCCTTTTTCAAGTGAACCTCAATTTAAAATGCAACTTTTTAGAAGAGAGATATTTCGAGGGGAGCTTTGAGAGGCAGTTCGGTACCCCAAGCAAGCCCCAATTGAAAATGAAATTATTTCGGAGTTTTGTTGGATAATTTGGGAGACAGTTCAATATCCCGCGCATATGCCCCAATTAAAAATGGAACCTATTCAGTAGCAAGAAAAGTTGTGCGGTACTTACTTTGGAAGTAAAATCAGTACCCCGAGAATACCCCATTGAAAATGATATTATTTTGGAGTGAGATTTTGTGGGGTATTTTGGGAGGCAGTCAAGTACCCCGCGGAACCCTTATAAAAAAATGCAACTTATTAGTGACCAGATGTTTTGTGGGGTACTTTGGGAGGAAAATAATTACCCCGAACATACCCCAATTGAAAATGCAATTTTTTACAGGGACAGATATTTTGTGGTGTATTTTTTGAGGCAGATCAGTTCAGTACCCAGAAATTTAAACAAATACTACTTTTTAGTGGCGAGATATTTTGTGGGGTACGTTGGGAGGCAGTTCAGTACCCCGCGCATACCCCAAGTAAAAATGCAACTTTTTAGTAGCAAGATATTTTGTGAGGTATTTTGGGAGGCAGTTGAAACCCCGCGCATATGCCATAATTAAAAATGGAACCTTTTTTCTAGCAAGATAATTTGTGCGGTACCTACCATGGGAGGAAAAGCAAGACTCTGAGAATACACCCAATTTAAAATGCAATTTTTGGCAGGGAGATATTTTGTGGTGTACTTTTTGGGGTAGCTCAGTGCCCCGCGAATACCGCAAATTAAAATGCAACAATCTAGATGAAAGTAATTTTATGGGGTACTTTGGGAGGCAGATTTGTATCCCGCGCATACCTCAATTAGAAATGCAACTTTTTAGTAGCGAGATGGGTACTTGGGGAGAAAAATCAGTACCCCGAGCATACCCCAATCGAAAATGAAATGTATTTGGAATGAGATATTTCATGGGGTACTTTCTGAGGCAGATCTGTACCCCGCGCGTAGTCCAATTAAAAATTCAATTTTCTAGAAAAGATATTTTGTGGGGTACTTTGGGAGGAAAAACTGTACCCCGAGTATACTCCAATTGAAAATGCAATTTTTTGCAGGGAGATATTTTATGGGGTGTTTTTTAAGGCAGATCAGTATCCATCAATTACTTCAATTCAAAATGCTACTTTTCAGTAGTGAGATATTTTGTGGGGTGCTTTGGGAGACAGATCTGTACCCCGCGCATACCTCAGTTGAAAATGCAACTTTTTAGAAGAGAGATATTTTGTGGGGCACTTTGAGAGGCAGTTCAGTACCCCGCGGAATCCCAATAAAAAAAATTACCCCACAGAACTTCTCACTCCTAAATTTCACCAAAATTTGGGGTATCGTGAGGTATTGATATGTCTCCCAAAATACCCCACAAAACATCTCACTCCCAAATAATTTCATTAAGATTCGGAGTATGCTCGAGGTATTGATCTCACTCCCAAATATTTCATCAAGGTTTGGGGTATCCTTGGGGTACTGATTTGCCTCAAAAATAATTTCTTTTTCAATTGAGGTATTCGTGGGGTATTGATGTGCCTCTCAAAATGCCCCACAAAATATCTTGCCAAATTTCATTTTTGATTGGGGTACTCGTATGCACGGGGTACTCGTATGCAAGGGGTACTGATCTGCTTTCCAAAATATTCCACAAAATATCTCACAATGACACCTTTTGTTTTTGGGGTATTTTGTGGGACAGATCATCACTCCACCATTAAGGGTAAGGTGCCCTAATACCGACCACCTTTTTAAAAACCCCTCCCATTTCGAACCGCTTGGGTCAAAAAGTTCCGGAATGGGCTTTAAAGATACCCTGAAGTGTCTACCCTTATAGAAAAAAACTTGCAGTTTTACTGCAAGTTTTACCAACTAGTAAATTCGAACAAGTAATACTTGAAGTTTTACTTGGTACATAGTTTTACAAGTAGTAAACTAGGAGTATTTCTTGTAGTAAAACTACTAAAAATGATCAGCAAGTTTTACAACCAGTAATTTCGAACAAGTAATACTTAATGGTCAGGTAGTTTTACTTACAAGCAGTGACCGGAAGTCTTGGTTTAGAGGAGCACGCCACCATGTCGGGTTGAAGTTTTGGTGTTGATAGGACTTCATAAGTATGTAGCTAAAAATTTTTTTTTTCAATTTCAATGAAATCGGGGAAATTTTTTCTCATTTTGTTCATTATAATAAATAAAAGATTTTAGGACACATTCAGAGAATTTTCATGCCCCCACGCGGGGGCTGGGGCCCCAAAATTCAAAAAATTGAAAAAATGAGAAGTATTAAAACTTGAAAAATCGAGATTTTGCAATTTTTTAGGTTATGTACCTAAATTTACATTTTTGAGAACATAAAATACGAACTTGGCAATATTTTCTGCTTTGGAATGAAGGGTTGATGGGAGAAAGGGGTAAAAGAGGAGGGGTTACAACCTTTAAAATTTTGAATTTTGTAATATTGTTTCGAGTTATGCGTCGAAATCTGTGTTTTAAAAATCGTAGAATCCAAATTTGGTAATATTTTTTGCCTAGAAATGAAGGTTTAGGGGTGAGAGGGGGTGCAACCTTTAAAATTTCAAATTTTGTAATTTTTTCGAGTTATATGTCGAAATCAATGTTTTCGAGGTCGTAGAATCGGAATTTAGCAATATTTTTTGACTAGGAGTGAAGGGTTGTGGTTGGGGGAGGAGAGGGAGTAGGACTCCTAAAACTTTGAATTTTTCAATTTTTTTGTGTCATATATTTTGAAATATGTTTTTGAAACTGTACAATATAAATATTTTTTGCTCATGGGAATGAAGAGCTGGGGTGAGAGGGGGTGGGTGTTGGGAAAATTAGAAAATTTGATGATATCTCTGACTCTTTGCCTGTGCAGCTACCAATAAACTGCAAGATTTTAAACAACTCTTGAGTTTTACTTGTTGAATGATTAGGTATCAGTAAACTACAAGTTTTAGAAAATATTTGTAGTTTTTGTTTTAAAAAAACAAGTTTTTTTCTACTTGCAGTTTTACTTATTGCATTACTACCAGTAAACTACAAGTTTTGGTAGTAAAACACCAAGTTTTTTTCTACTTGCAGTTTTACTTACTGCATTACTACTAGTAAACTACAAGTTTTGGTTGTAAAATAGCAAGTTTTTTCCTACTTGCAGTTTTACTCACAGTATAACTACCAGTAAACCAGGGATGTGGAAACGCGAAAAAAACGTTCCCGTTTCCGTTCCCGTTTCCGTTTCTTGGTACCTTGTTACCGTTTCTCAGAAACGTTTCCGTTTCCAGAACCGCGTTTCCGTTTCCGTTCCCGTTCCCGTTTCCAGAAACGCGTTTCCGTTTCCAGAAACGCGTTTCCAAGCGTTTCCATTTTTTTTTTAATTTTCCCTGCAAAACACCTATTTTTATTTAAATTCGAAAATAGAGAACAATTTTCTTTCTTAGTTGATAGTTATTTATTATGAAAAAAATTCAGAATTTGACCATGTAGGATAGGGTGGGTAGTTCTAATATGTTTTTCCAAATTGCCTGAATGATTCGACTGTAAATCAAAATAGAAATATTCAATTCACAAATTGAAAGTCTAAACCATACTACTTCATTTCAAGAAGATATTGAACCCAATTAAAAACCTAAATTCAACTCACTTTTATTAGTTGATCACATGTTTGGATTAATCCGGTTAATTTATTTTTAAATTTTACAGTGCATACATTTCCTTGCTTATCCTCATTCCATGTGAACTGATTTTGAATCTCTATGTTTTTTGGAGTTTTAGCCATTAAGAAATGATTTCTACTCTTGCAAGTACTTGCATAGAGTATGCAAGTTTACTTGTTTCATATATTTCATTGGGAAAGTTACTTGCGCAAGTAACTTGCAGCAAGTAAACTTGCCTAGTGAAATCCCCGCTTAAGATAGCTGGGAGCTAGTGCTGGGGAATATCGATATGAATATCGATATATCGATATTACGATTTTTTTGATATCGATATTTATCGATATTTCAGGAATGAAAGTGATATCGATATAATCGATATTCCTTTTTAAAAATATCGATATTTTGAAAATCTTTAAAACGATCTAATTGAGCAGTTTTACGAAAAAATTCTTGAAAAAAAGTCGGGACAAGCCCATTTGCCTTCCACGAAAAAAATATACACAAATTTTCTGCTGATTTTCGTATTATTTGCGTTGATACAAAGAAAGAATTCACTTTAAAATTCATGAACGTTGAGCTGTAATTGGACGATATTTGAAATCAAGGTGTGTCGTTGGTTTCCACGTTACTAGTCGAGTGTATTTTTCATTGTACCATCAAAAATAATAGAAATTGCATCATTTTCCGCCAAAAAAACGGGCATTTTTACGTTTTCGATAATATCGATATTGATATCGATATTCTTTTGTCATATCGATAATATCGATAATCGGTGATCTATGATTTTTGAGATATCGAAACATATCGATGTGAAAAAAATATCGATATTTCCCAGCACTACTGGGAGCGGGAATGTGCAATGTGATAGTGAATAACCACACACACACATCAGCCATCAACCTAGCCAAAAAAAATGGATGGATGGAAACACGGAAACGCGTTTTTCTCTCCGTTTCTGTTTCCGTTCCCGTTTCTCGGAAAGAAACGTTTCCGTTTCCGTTCCTCGTTTCCGTTTCCCAAGAAAAACGTTCCCGTTTCTTGGGAACGTTTTCGTTTCTCTAAATTTGGCGTTTCTGAGCGTTTCTGGGGAACATTTCCGTTCCGTTTCTCCAACACTGCAGTAAACTGCAAGTTTTTAAAAATACTTGTAGTTTTTGTTGTAAAACTACAAGTTTTTGCTGTAGAACTGCAAGTTTTGACTGTAAAACTGCAAGTTTTGGCTGTAAAACTGCAAGTTTTCACAAAAACTTGCAGTTTTTTTCTATAAGGGTACTTTATGTACCCAAGAGGATTGGGCCTCAAATTTTTCAAAAATTTTTTTAATTATTTTTTTTGTGAAACAAGTCAAAACTCGACTTTGAAAAAAAGTGTTCCCAATTCCGACCACCTACAAAATTGGCCTTTTCAGTACAAAAACAATTTATTTTATTTTAAGAAGACAGACAGTAAGTACAAAAAATATTGTTTTTTGTTTCCGCACTCCTCTACCGCCGCATCATAATTTTCATGAGCCTGGGAAGAGCATTTTCTGCATTGGATCCGGTGGTCGGTATTGGGAAGCTTACCAAGAAAAACTTCGATAATTTTTTTGGGGCACTTATCATAAATAATATGTAAATGTAATTACACCATTCGTTAGTGCTATTCTTCTACTATTTTTAGGCTTTTCTAAAAAAAAATTTTGAAACGCACTTTTCTGTCTGGGGAACAAAACATACATAGCGCCAAACAATTTGACGACTTCGATTTTCGTTTTTTTCGATTTTCTCCACGAGTTTTGGTTTTAGAGACGTCGGGTTTGTCTCATTATGTTTATCTGTGATAAAGGAATACGAAAAATTTTTTTTCTGCCCGATCGCGTCATTAACGGACGAAATAGAGGGGTGGTCGGTATTGGGACAGTGGTCGGTAATAGGACACCTTACCCTTACGCCAGTGTTGGGATATTGAAATTACCGTTTCTCCCTCATCAGATCCTTAAATTTCCCATATTTCCCACGAAAAAATCATAAATTTCCCACGTTTTTCCCTTCACTTTTTTCCTCGTAAATTTCTAAAATTTCATGGTTTTGTTGAAAAAAATGAAAAAAAAAAATCTAAAAATCAATAAAAATTCGTTATTTTTCACCATTTTTCGCTCAAGTGAGCAAATTTCTCATTTTTTTTTCGTTTCAATCAAATTTTCCATAATTTTCCCCTTTTCTTTAATCTTATTTTCACTTAAAATTTCCCACAATATGGGAAATTTTACAAGGTTTTCCAAAACTGATACAAAATTTTTATAAAAATGCTGAAAACTTCATAATCCCTTATAGAAAAAAACTTGCAGTTTTACTGCAAGTTTTACCAACTAGTAAATTCGAACAAGTAATACTTGAAGTTTTACTTGGTACATAGTTTTACAAGTAGTAAACTAGGAGTATTTCTTGTAGTAAAACTACTAAAAATGATCAGCAAGTTTTACAACCAGTAATTTCGAACAAGTAATACTTAATGGTCAGGTAGTTTTACTTACAAGCAGTGACCGGAAGTCTTGGTTTAGAGGAGCACGCCACCATGTCGGGTTGAAGTTTTGGTGTTGATAGGACTTCATAAGTATGTAGCTAAAAATTTTTTTTTTCAATTTCAATGAAATCGGGGAAATTTTTTTCTCATTTTGTTCATTATAATAAATAAAAGATTTTAGGACACATTCAGAGAATTTTCATGCCCCCACGCGGGGGCTGGGGCCCCAAAATTCAAAAAATTGAAAAAATGAGAAGTATTAAAACTTGAAAAATCGAGATTTTGCAATTTTTTAGGTTATGTACCTAAATTTACATTTTTGAGAACATAAAATACGAACTTGGCAATATTTTCTGCTTTGGAATGAAGGGTTGATGGGAGAAAGGGGTAAAAGAGGAGGGGTTACAACCTTTAAAATTTTGAATTTTGTAATATTGTTTCGAGTTATGCGTCGAAATCTGTGTTTTAAAAATCGTAGAATCCAAATTTGGTAAGATTGTTTGCCTAGAAATGAAGGTTTAGGGGTGAGAGGGGGTGCAACCTTTAAAATTTCAAATTTTGTAATTTTTTCGAGTTATATGTCGAAATCAATGTTTTCGAGGTCGTAGAATCGGAATTTAGCAATATTTTTTGACTAGGAGTGAAGGGTTGTGGTTGGGGGAGGAGGGAGTAGGACTCATAAAAATTTTAATTTTTCAATTTTTTTGTGTAATATATTTTGAAATATGTTTTTGAAACTGTACAATATAAATATTTTTTGCTCATGGGAATGAAGAGCTGGGGTGAGAGGGGGTGGGTGTTGGGAAAATTAGAAAATTTGATGATATCTCTGACTCTTTGCCTGTGCAGCTACCAATAAACTGCAAGATTTTAAACAACTCTTGAGTTTTACTTGTTGAATGATTAGGTATCAGTAAACTACAAGTTTTAGAAAATATTTGTAGTTTTTGTTTTAAAAAAACAAGTTTTTTTCTACTTGCAGTTTTACTTATTGCATTACTACCAGTAAACTACAAGTTTTGGTAGTAAAACACCAAGTTTTTTTCTACTTGCAGTTTTACTTACTGCATTACTACTAGTAAACTACAAGTTTTGGTTGTAAAATAGCAAGTTTTTTCCTACTTGCAGTTTTACTCACAGTATAACTACCAGTAAAGTAAACTGCAAGTTTTTAAAAATACTTGTAGTTTTTGTTGTAAAACTACAAGTTTTTGCTGTAGAACTGCAAGTTTTGACTGTAAAACTGCAAGTTTTGGCTGTAAAACTGCAAGTTTTCACAAAAACTTGCAGTTTTTTTCTATAAGGGATACTTTATGTACCCAAGAGGATTGGGCCTCAAATTTTTCAAAAATTTTTTTAATTATTTTTTTTGTGAAACAAGTCAAAACTCGACTTTGAAAAAAAGTGTTCCCAATTCCGACCACCTACAAAATTGGCCTTTTCAGTACAAAAACAATTTATTTTATTTTAAGAAGACAGACAGTAAGTACAAAAAATATTGTTTTTTGTTTCCGCACTCCTCTACCGCCGCATCATAATTTTCATGAGCCTGGGAAGAGCATTTTCTGCATTGGATCCGGTGGTCGGTATTGGGAAGCTTACCAAGAAAAACTTCGATAATTTTTTTGGGGCACTTATCATAAATAATATGTAAATGTAATTACACCATTCGTTAGTGCTATTCTTCTACTATTTTTAGGCTTTTCTAAAAAAAAATTTTGAAACGCACTTTTCTGTCTGGGGAACAAAACATACATAGCGCCAAACAATTTGACGACTTCGATTTTCGTTTTTTTCGATTTTCTCCACGAGTTTTGGTTTTAGAGACGTCGGGTTTGTCTCATTATGTTTATCTGTGATAAAGGAATACGAAAAATTTTTTTTCTGCCCGATCGCGTCATTAACGGACGAAATAGAGGGGTGGTCGGTATTGGGACAGTGGTCGGTAATAGGACACCTTACCCTTACGCCAGTGTTGGGATATTGAAATTACCGTTTCTCCCTCATCAGATCCTTAAATTTCCCATATTTCCCACGAAAAAATCATAAATTTCCCACGTTTTTCCCTTCACTTTTTTCCTCGTAAATTTCTAAAATTTCATGGTTTTGTTGAAAAAAATGAAAAAAAAAAATCTAAAAATCAATAAAAATTCGTTATTTTTCACCATTTTTCGCTCAAGTGAGCAAATTTCTCATTTTTTTTTCGTTTCAATCAAATTTTCCATAATTTTCCCCTTTTCTTTAATCTTATTTTCACTTAAAATTTCCCACAATATGGGAAATTTTACAAGGTTTTCCAAAACTGATACAAAATTTTTATAAAAATGCTGAAAACTTCATAATAATTTGTATTTTCTCCCTTTATTCTGCTCCATTGGAGAAATTCCCTGCTTTTTCCTCATGTTTGTTCAAATTTCCCATTTTTTTCCCATGGTTGATCGAATTTCCCACAAATTCCCTTTTCCCCTTTCATTTTTTTTTTTTGTTTGAAAATTCCCACGATATGGGAAATTTCCCACAATATCCCAACTCTGCATTACGCCAACGAAAAATTATTTTTTCTGGTTGTATGGTATTTTTTGGGATATTTTGTAGGCCAGATCATTACCCCATCTATCCCCTATGTATTAGAATAAGTTTGGTGTTGAGGTATTTTGTAGATCAGATCGTTACTCATCCATACCTCCATAAAAATTCAAAATTTTTGGTTATATTTTGTGGCATGTTTTTCAGGCTAGATCATTACCCCACTCGTATCCGTTTGAGTGCCTCGCCTTTCTCATTTCACCGCACCGCTCCCTCAAAATGTCCCCTTTATCTTCCTCATATGTATTATGACTTTGCATGAAAAGCCAAACCAAATCTTCTTGCCCCTTCACCGCAATCTCACGCGAATCTAAGCATTATATACGTTGGATACGAATGTGAGCTGACACCTTTGATCAAAATACTGTATTATTTGCTTGCCTCTTCACTCCCGCATATCATTAGGTTGTGGGGTTTTTAGCCAGAAAAAAAATTGAAATTGACCGTTTCTAATATACCTTCTATCTATTTTAATTCGATTTTTAGTGCAATATCTCAGTGTTTCACCCTTTCCTCCTTCTAAATACTATGAAATTGTTCTAAAAAAATGAACTTCTTGTTTTCGGTAACATTACAACGTGAGAAAACACAAAACATCGACCACGACAAAAAAGATTCATTGATTTTAAAAAGTAACATAACATTTTCAGCAAAGACTCCAATTAAAAGTTTTTACTACATCTATACAGAAGAAAAAACGGTACCAGTGGAAAAAAAAAAGAGAGTACAAAAAAAATGTAGGCAAAAAAAAAATAGTATTATAGAGAACAGGGAAGCAGCGAGTTGTCAAATTTAACTGAAAAGAGCAACTTTTCGCCGGTAAACGATATACTCTGTCGGATCCCTGTGGACGTCGAGTGCGCGTATTTTTTGCCTGGAAAACTTTGCTGCCGAGAGAAAAGTCAATTTTTAAACTAAGTTCGAGGCGTCGTCGACGTCGTAGTCGCGGTAAAAGTAACGAAGGTTTAATATAAGAGTGTAAAATATATGTATATGTGACGACGAAAAAGTATAGAAGAAGGAATACCTTATACTAGTGCGAGTACACAATGTTGGAAGTTTTTTTCCCTCAAAAATAGCGTAATATCAGACGATATAAGGTGGTGGCGTGTGTATTCGCGCACAAAAGCAACACCTTGAAAGCAGATATTGGCACCTTAAAGTTTTGTAAATAAGTAAAGTTGTCGGTAAACAGCCCGCGAATTATGAAAGATACTTTTTGGCGCCTTTTTCGTTTCCCTCGACTCTTCTCTGCTGCAAATCCGCAGGTATATTCGAATTACCTTATCCATCTGTATATCTACATAGGTACTCGTAAGCATTTGGAATATCTTACTTAATGCGATATTTTCGTAAAGAGGTGTTTTTTCATAAAGTCTGCTTCGAGCCTTTACTGTGTGGATTGCGCTGAAGACTTCTCTTATCGTCGAGAACTTTTTCTTGTAAAATGTGCCTACTTTATTTATACATCTACCTGAGCGTTAATAGAGGTGAATTTTCATATACGTAGGTTATTTTTGACTTTGGAATTCGCCAATTAAAGGAATTAAAATCGATTCTTCAGTTTTTTTCTTTGTTGTTTGCACAAACGGAATTGAAAAAGCTTACTTTTGAAAAAAAAAAAAGAGAAAGGGAATAAAAAGCTGAGGACTGTCAGGGGATGTGGAATGGCAGGGCGAACACCCAACTGGTGAAAATTCTCTGCGAATTTATTACTCCCGGCCTTATGATTCGAATACGACTATTTTTACCGTCGCGTGAGAAACGAGCGAGCCGTCAGGAAAAGACAAAAATTTATTTTTAAGATAAAAGAACAACAAAAACGTCGAGCCTGGCGAATGCGAAGACGTATAAACAGCGGAGACGAAGCGAAGGGAATCGAGAAGAGATCGTGCTCGCGTCGCCGCCGCCTTATATTTTGGAGAAGCTCGAAAAACGGTTGAATTTGAATTTAAAAATAGCATAAATGAGAAAATGTAATTTCTTTAAAGTACCTGCATAGTGAGAAGGGGGAGTGCAGGTTGGCTACGAGTGGTTTTTACGCGGTTGCTGCGAAATACGGGGTTAAGAAAGGGCTGGAATGAACTGAGCTATAAATCAACGTTTTAATCATAAGATAAAAAGCGTATTAATAGTTAATACTCATATCTTGCGGCGAATAAATTAGGATTACGATGTGCAAGTGGATATCCGCGTTGCTGTTGAAAGAAACCAACCCACGAATGTAGATTTGCATTTCCAAGTCGAAAGATAGCGATGAAAAGGTGAAAGGACTCGCGAGCCGACGATAATTAAATTCTCCTAAAAGATTTCGATGACTTTGAAGGCGTCGCGGCGTGAAAAAAATTATTTTTGAAACGATGCCGATATGTTTCGCGAGGGTTTCTTATTGTTATTTAAATGACGGGATTTTTTTTTCGTAGGGGAAAAATACGCGAAACGAGGTTCTCTCCTGGCGCGAATTTATAACAAAGTTTGAGTAGTGTTTTTGCCTGATTTTTTTTTCGTCTTTTGTTTTCGCGAAATCGAATAATACCCTCGTGCCCCCTTTGTAATTGCTGTCACGTAAAATGCCTCCTCCTAAATGTATTACCGTCTAATTAGAAAAAGTTTCGGAATTTCTGGTAAAAAGTTTTTTCCTCCGAGATGGGTAAAATGTAAGATTTATTGGATGGATTTTCGTATCGAATGGAAATTTTTACCGCGGTATGTTTTTCGTTTGTGTATAGGTTTTTTTTCCTGCCAGCCAATCTTAATTCGAGGTATCGTTAAGAAGTTTCTCGGTGAGAAGAATGGAAATTTCCGGATTGGATTCGATGCCAATGGTCCTGCCAATGCCATGGATTTGATGATTCTACTTACAGGTAAAATTTCTAATCGTTTTTACTAATCTATCTCACGAATGACGAAGTACGAGGCGTTATTTTTGAGAAAGTAGTTTCAAGGAATTTTATCTGAGAAACTGGCACCTACGATGTGCTTTAAAAATTTATTAGACATCGAGATGACATTGAAGCGAAGTTGAGGAAATAAGACCCCGAATGATGGTCACCTCCAAAATAATCCGAGATTTTAAGGCTGACTTGGAACTTCCCAAATAGTGGTGAAACTTCCATTGCGTTGGTGTTTCTTCCCACTTTGACCAAGTGTTCGGCTAGACCAGCTCGAAAAGTGCGTGTCTTTTGTGGGATAAAGATGTCAGCTTGGTTTTTACTCGGTGAGTCGAAAGTTTGAAGTGGTTTGACAGTCGGTTACGACGAATCGACGAATGTAGGTTTGGTGTGAAAAATACCTTGGCATGTGTTTCTTCCTGGATGATTTGGAGATGTAGGAAAAATGGCTAATTCGGTTGAAGAGTGAAATATTGATGCGAATTTTCAACCCTTTTTTTTTCTTTTTTAGAAAAACGTCTCGTAATTTATAAATACTTCTTGAACATGGTTTAGTTCTTTTGAGTTGAAGTCGTGAAATTTGGAGCAATTCTGAGACCTCCATAATATCAATCTGTGAGAAGCAATTTAAATACTGATTTTTTGATCAGTTTTATGAGTTCCTATCAAAATTGCTTTTACTTTTGATTTCAGTATGCTTATTTTTAAACAGAGAAAGCGAAAATAAATATTTGGAAATATTAATTCTATCTCATAAAAATTGTTTTTATTCGTCAAATTTTTTCCTGAAATGAATAAATTCGCTGCTCATCAAACTTCGACAAATTTTTTCATAATAATTGAGAGGGAAAATGAAAATTTTGATTACTTGAAAGAAAATTCGTTTTCGAAAATGGTATTTGAAGAAAAAAATTATTCTTATTTTTGAAAGTTGAAAAATGTGTAGAGAAGGGATCAACATCGTACATCCTCAATCTGTATCATTCGCCAATTTCTAAATTAGTCATCCCTCTAATAACACTTTGATTTGTGCAAAAAGAAAGAAAGTCACGATTCTCGACGACAAGGTAATACTATATTTTTAACGTTAGAATAAGACTAGGGGAAATACCAGTATCATCGTAGTAAGAGCATCCATCATCGATAAAATTTTTGCGCCGTGATGCTTCACAGCAATTGGGAAAGGGGGAAAGAGACACTGAAAGCGTACGTGCTCATTGAAAAAATAAGAGGACAGTGTACAGTGAACGCGCGGTGAAAAATATCTCACATTCGTGTACGAAAAAAGAAAAGAAGCCGAAAAAGAAAAAAGAGAGATTTTGGTGTGTGGAAAACGTTTGTACAAGGTAGTCTCTGCGCGTCTAACCCTTGTCGGCCTTGTACCTCTTCTGTACACTTACGTGTGCTAAGCAGTGGAAGTAGAAGGAATATGCCGGTTCTGGCTCGTAAATGTGTAATGTACTCTTTTAATTTAAATCAGTCAAAAATGTCCAAATTGACTGATGAAATAGAGAAAGTCACGTCCCTGATGATCATTCAAATTCCACTGATTCCCCAGTTAATAAGCATCATTTTACTGCCAATCAGTGAAAAAATTTCAGATTCAAATAAAGAATTTTGATTGTTAAATCAGTGAAAATTGGTCGACTGTTTGAAGTCAGTGAATTTTCATTATTGAATCAGGAGAGAAATTTACTGATTGAATCAATACATTTTTTCACTGATTTCTACAGTGACTCAATTTTATTGATTTTAATCAATTAAGAGAGTAGAAGGACCCATTACATTGGGTAAATTCTGAATTTTTTTTGGTAGTTCGACACTTGGGCTGGGAAAATTCCATTTTTACATGGTGTAAAATAATATAAATTATTTTAATAAAAATTTTTTTTTGAAAGATTTGAAATTTGATCATACTCTTAATTTGAATCAGTCAAAATTCACTGATTAAAATCGACAAAACCAAGTCACTGTAGGAATCGGTAAAAAAAAATTACTGATTCAATTGGTGAATTTTCATTACTGAATCAGTAGAAATAAACTTTCACGGATTCAATCAGTGAAATTTTTTTACCGATTCAATAATGAAAATTCACTAATTTGAATCAGTAAATTTTTACTGATTGACATCAGTGAACTAATTTTCATTGATTCAACAATCAAAATTCACTATTTGAATCAGTAATTTTTCACTGATTGGCAGTAAAATGACGCTGATTGTCTGGGGAATCAGTGGAATTTGACTGATTATCAGTGACTTGATTTTCTCTATTTCATCAGTCAATTTAGGCATTTTTGACTGAGTCAAAATAAGAGAGTAGAATTCAAAACTAAACCAATCTTTTTTAGCACCTTGATGAGGTATTTCTTGCAAATTTTTTCTGTTTTTCTTTTTTTTTTTGTTTTTTAATATCATTAAAATAAAACTGCTAAAAAAGTGCTTGAAATACCCTTTAAAATGAGAATACACGTTGGGGAGTGGAAACAGGGAGAGTCTTTTGAAGAAATTAATTTGAAGCATGAAAAATTGTTTTAAAAAAAATCATGCAAAACATGAAAATAGCATGAATTTTTATTTTCTCAATCCAGTAGACGCCATTTAAAGGAAAGAGGGAAGTGGAGCTGGTGTTTAAAGGAAGTACTTACCTAAGTGAGTAATTACACCTCCCTGCTTTATTGGTGCTTGATTTGATACCATTTTTAGGATGGCCCCTGCTAGTTCAAAAGTAACAGAATGTTAAAAAGCCAAGATTTTTGATTTTGATAAAAACGAAACGACGTTTTCTTGATCATCAAAATTCAACCAACATTCGAACAAGAAAAAGAAACTGTTCTGATATAAATATCCACCTAACATCTTTTTTCCCTTCGCTCAAATTTGATACAAGGAAGATAATCCTCTCAAATTTCTGAATAGGTATACCACCACCATTCTAAAATCAAAAAATATATACTTAAATCTAAACATCTCCCATTAATATAATAATTCACAACACCAACACCAAATCTAAGCCCGTAGGTACCCATACCATGATAAATTTCAAAAAAAAAAATTGAAAATTTTGAATTTTTGTGGTCTCATTTTCCGATTTTGAAAAAAATTCATTACCCAAATTTTACATTTTTTCGTAGCAAAAAATTATTTTTACTGAGGGTAGTAAAAATGCAAAATTTTCAATTTTTTACATCAGATTTTTTTACAGTTTTTGCACAGAAAAAATTTGTGAGGTTCTGTACGTTGTTCATATGTATTTTGGACCTCGAATCATCCAGCGCGCAAAAAAAGTGAAGTTATTCTGTGTTTTCCTGCTCATCTCTGCGCTGATATGTTTTGCACTTTTCTGCCCTTTTCTGTCAAATTCTGTGGAAATCTGCCCTTTTTTTGGTCAAATTCTGTTGTTCTGATCCTGTTACGCATGGCAAATTACAGAGAACAATGCCCAACGCGCAACAGGGTGTCAAAAAAGGTTCGTTCTGACCTTTTTTCTGACAATTTTTCTTCTTTCTTCTGCTTTTTTCATTACAAGTAAACAAATGTGTAGGTCCCAGCACAAAGGGACCATCTTGTCAGTTTTAGTTTTCAAGATAAGCCATTTTTCGAAAGTTGAGTTAAAATTTTCAAAATTGAGTTTTCTGCCGATTATTGTAGTGGTAACTCTGCTCCATCCCTTCCCAGTTACGCCACTTCCTAAGCTACTTACAGTTGCCCGCAATATCGCTTCGAATAAGATAGAAGAAAGGGACCATCTGGTCTGTCGATTTTTTTTTCACCGTAAAATTATTAGAATCATGGTTATTCAAACTCGTTTTTTTTTTTCGAAATTTTCACATGTTCGAAAAACTAAATATGTTTTTCTCCAAATCGTGTTATTCAAAGTTGAATTTTCACAACTCTCTGGAGAAGGTAATTTTTCACCTTAAGACCTCCTCGACGACTCATTTTGTAGGTAATTCTATCTTGTTTTGGAATCTGGGCTTAACTACATACTGACGAGGTCGCCCCTTTATGCTGGGACGTACACAAATAATACCTATCAATCTTTTTTTATTTTAAATTTTGAAAATTGATAATTTCACCAAAATTTTGAAAATTGAAAATTTCACCAAAATTTTGAAAATTTTACCGAAATTTTGAAAATTTTACCGAAATTTTGAAAATTTTACCGAAATTTTAAAAATTTTACCAAAATTTTAAAAATTTACTAAAATTTAAAAAAAACGCAATTTCAACTGCTAAAAATTGAGAGACGAAAAAGTTTCTGAATTTCTCTTTTCCATGACTCAATTTCGGTCTAAACCAGGGGTTCTGGAATCTAAGCGTTTCTCTATTACTGCGATACTTATTGGATCATTATGAACTATTTGTTCACGAGCCAGAACCGGAAAATTCGTTCTACTGTACTGCACTTGTATTTGTACCATTCGTATACCTACGTGGTATGCTACTTCTGGACGACAACGGCACATAAGTACCATAAATCTCAGACAAAGAAAATACTACACACGTATGTACATACGTACGTTAAAAAATAGGTACCTTCTTTGCTACTCGCACTAGTGAATTCAATGTGTCGAAATCAGCGAAACTTGGTTGTTTTTTTTTCCTCTTCGGCTCTTATATCTTTCGTGAGACATTGAAACGTTTCAATTGGGAACAAGGACGATCGAGGAAACGACGACGTGATAAAGCAAATCTGTACCAAGTGTAAAAATCCTAGAGATGTTTCAGCGTATCGGTTTAAAACAAAAATAATAATAATAAAAAAGGAATTCATTTACGTACCCGTGTAATATTTACGTATGAGGTTAGATTTTATTTCGTCTGAAAAATTTTTTTCGGGATACACACATGTGTAAAATAAAGTGAAATACAACCGGGATGCGGTATCTATTCTGGAATCACTTCAAGCTTGCGCGCTAGTCTGAATTTTCCATACCCTACGAAACGCTGACGGAAAAACCCTACGAAACGAGTGGCCGTTTAAATAGTCAGTCTTGATTTGGGTCTTTTGCGAGCCAGAAGGGGTGTTACCGAGAGTTATTTTCTCAGCGTACGAAATATTTTTCCAACTGGTATTTTTTTCTTTCGCGGAATAATTTTTGGTTAGAATTTCGACTTATGGCAAATGAAGCCATGATACGATCATTTGTTGATTTTTTTCGGCTGGTTTTTCAATGCTGGCGTTTCGCTTCGGTATCGTGAATTTTTCGCGCGCGATGCTATTAAACGTTTAACATTGTGGTAGTGGTGTGATTAACCGAGCTGCTTTTTTTCACTTTGGTATCCCAAAGGAGGATCCGGCTGATTCAATATGATTACCAGGAACCGAATCGTTGCAATTGTTTTATTCATGGCGCAGATTAATTTAGGTGAGTTATTTTTTCGATTGTCGAATTTGCCAAAGATTCAGCTCCCTGGAGAAAAAATTTGGTAATTAAATTTTACTCGAGGATGATGAACTGGTCTAACGGTTACATTTTGTTGGTATAATTTTTCCCTCGACAACAATACGCTGGTTTATGACTATGAATTTTCGTACGTCTGTGTAAAGCACTAGATGTAAAAATACGTACGGGTTGAAAATGGTCACCGTTCGTTGTAGAAATATAATTCGCGTATGAATATGTATAAAGGTTTGAAAATTTCAAAGACCTTTTGTACTCGTAATTTCGGTGGAAAATTTCGTAGCCGACGGACATCGTGGCCGAAAATAATTAAACTTGATGAATTTTCACCGGTTTTAGGTTCTTGATGGTATTAGGTACGTAGTGTGTACCAGTTTGTACGAAAAATAGAAAATTAGATGACGTTAAAGAGCATTGGGTTATCGATGTTGACTGTAGGTGTATTAGTTCGGTTCGAGTTGTAAGCAGTGGGTGTTTTCGTTCGAAATTATTTTGCATTTTTTTTTCTCTGAAGAATAAACATGTCTCATTGGCGTTTGAAGAATTTTCACTGCAAGGGGATGAAAAAAAAATTATATTTCATGTCAAAAATTAAATTGAAAGATGATGTAATTTTTCAATTTTTTTTTCTCAAAATAGAGTATTTTATTTTATAAAATGATGAAATTTGAAAAATTTCGTTAGGAGAAACAAAAAAATAACTATTTTCTTACTTATATCTAATGTAAGTATTTTTAGCAGGTTGGAGGATCCTTTTTCTTTTATTGCTGTTGTTCGATTTTGCATTTTTTAGCTTCGGGATGAAATATCATAGGAATAGTATATTACAATATAGGAGGTGAAAGTAAACCATTTCTTGTCGAGTGCGAATATTGGCGAAACGAGCCGAAGGCGAGTGAAGCCATCGCACGAGACAAGAAATGGTTTACTCTCACCTCCTATATTGTAAGATATTTTTCTTTATACACGCTACGAAAATATAGAATTGCTCTTGTTTCGAGTAATACAAAGAGTGTGTATAATATCATATGGTTAAAGGTGTTCAGACGGCAATAATTAAATAGAAAAAAATGTTTCATTTCATGAAGATTCGCAAAAAAGATTCATTAAAAGAATGTTGGTAACACTGCGTTTGTTTAGGTTTATTTTATTTCGTCTCAAAATATTTCTTGTTTTCTGTTGATGAGTTCTTGATTGATAGTACTTGCCAGTTGCCGGTTAAATCTTTTCATATTGTTTTCTCGATAGTGCTAGTCATATTTTGCGGTTTTGTGGTTTTGTGTTAATGATACTTGTTGAACACATTTTTATACTGATTTTAGAACACTCGTAGAGACAACAGAAACAAAGATTTCAGAACTTGTCCTTTCAAATAAGTTTCAGTAACTAGGCACTCGATTTGTAATTTTTTGTCGCGAAGGTATTCTGCATGGCGTTTCGTTTCACTGGAGTTGTATGATTTTTTGCATAAAAATATTAAAATTACAATAATTTCAGTTGATTTTCCGGTTGAAAATATCAGAACTGCAATGATAAGGTATCGATGAATATTGATAACGATAACAAGAAACTGTGTATGTGAATCATAGAGAGCGCGAGTGTAGTGTGATGAAAAAAGTTTTTTCATCACACTGTGATGAAAAAAGATTCTGTTGTACAATGGTACACTTTCACATACGGCGAAGCGGGAGTAATTCTATATTTTCGTAGCGTGTATAAAGAAAAAAATTTTTCACGGTAGGGATAAAGCATGAGGGTAAGAACTGCAGTAGTGATAAAATAAAATCGAAATTTTGAACTTTGATGGGGAAAAATCGATACGAGTTTTGATAGAATTTTCTGAAACAATGTGTGAGTAGAGATAAAATTATAATTCTGTCCATGCGAAAGGAGAACGAAAATTATTCTAAAAATTTTGCGTATGTTCCATATCCATAAGTCATTCTTGAACTTATGGAATCAGGTCTTACCTAGTTTACCACCACCCCCTCAACCACGTCAATGTTTAGGGTGTCTATGGAATGGATGATCGTATTCTGAATCATATTTTCTCTTAAAATTGCCTTTGAAATAGCCATTTTTGAAAAAAAAAATAGAAAATTTTATGAGACTGAAAAATATTTGATGCAACAAAAAACAAAAATAATAAATATGTATTGCGTTGATTTCATTCTTCTTTAAAATTTTGGCCAGGTCAGAGGTGAAATTGGATGGTGTCTCTTGATGTAAAAATATTTTGGAAAAATTGTTGACCTCCATCTCTCATATTTTCAGAATTACAGTCATTAAATTGCATTATATTTTGAAGATTTTTCAATTCCAACGGAAGTGAAGGAAATTTTTTGTTCTTTACTGCAAAATTATGCTAGATATTTTTTTGAGGAGTATTTGCGAAAATTTTTTCATCATTTTCAGTAGACGCTCCTTAACGTTTTTCAGGAATCTATAGTTTTTAAACGTGAAAAACGCCTAGAAAGACTTATTTTTCATGACCAAAAAAAATGAATTTCGAGACTTCAGGTAAAGCAAATATGAAAAGGGTAAATATCAGAATATTTTAACTTGCTGAACACAAATATTATTCTAAATTTTCATCATTTTAGTTCGAAAATCGAACCGGAAGATTTCTTTTATGGGTTCTCTCAACGTTGTCTCAGTTGTTTTCGTGTTTTTCCTTTTCGTTTTTATTACCTATTTGCCTTTTTTTTGTGTTGTGATTTTTTTTATGAAAATTGATACACAAATACGAAAAAGGTAATCAAATATAACGATTAAAAGTCAAAAAATATATCAAAAGAGACATAAAATGAGAAAAACGTCCTGAAAAGATTACTGAAAAATTATACTTTATTCACCTTTGAATTTTTCCACGTATTTTGTTTTCGTCATTTCTCTGAACAAAAGAATGATAATTGCGAAAAACTAAATAGAAGTGTTGTTATTTTAGCAGTTTTTTCATATTTCGAACGTTATATGCGAATAAAAAGACCAAAAAATAACGACGAATAATGTTCAATGGGTCAAAATATCTCGAAAATCAATTTTCTCGCGATTGGTTTAATACACTCTCTTTTCGAATCAGTGAAAAGTCACTGAATAACGTCAGAATTGCAGTACAGAGAAAATCAGTGAATTGTTTCGATTTTCTGAGAATTTTCACTGATTTTTCGAAGGATTCCACAATTTTTTTGCGAGTTTCTGAAATTTGAGCAACTTTTTAGTGAATTTTCGCTCATTTTCCAGCAATTTTTCTCACCTTGGTTTTGCTTTCAATGATTGATTATTTTGCTGCAATTTATGACTGTTTTAGGGGGGTTTTCGATAATTTTTACTGATTTATAAATGAGAGAATATAAAATTTCAAGATTCACTTTTTCGCTGATTTTTCATGATAAAAAGATGTATTTCGAGACTCAGCGAAACCATCACTAATCTCTTTAAATTTTTTTCACATCAAATGACAACATCTGAATTAAAACAAAAATCAGAACTGGGACCGATTTCAACTCTTATCCAGCCAGATCCTTCATTCGTGAAAATAATTTCAACATTTATTATGAAAGTTCTGTTTTCAATTAGATCTATTTTTCAATATTATTTTAAGCAATTCTCGTACGTTACGCAATCAACCGGAAAATTATTCTAAAGGTACCCGGTCAAATACTTGGCGAATGAGATTTCACACGTTCTCGAATACTACAACTAAGGACAATGTCTTTGTTAAAGAACACGCGATATTAAGGGATGAAAAGCTCTATACGTACTTGATGACACAGTCCATTAAAAAGTACCATACCATTGTGTACAGTCGAGAGGGTATTAAGAAAAATACCCGCTTGGTTGTGATCTTATTTAGCAGTCGAATGTAGTGAAAAAGAGGGAAGGAAATAGCACCGTATTAGAGGAGTGTTAATGATAATAGCTCGATAAGCTTTCAACGTATACTGAGACAATACATTCGTACAAAAGTGTTGGTGTAAGTGAACCGTAGAGAACTTCCAAGAAACACGTGATTACCCGGTGATAGCTGTACAGTGTACACATACGTATCGTGGTTAATATATAGGTACGACGAACAGGATAGGTAACTAGGGTACCTATATCGTTAAAAAGCTTTGGATTTTGATACGTATTAACCTTAGCTTCCCGTATTACCTTTTTACAAAGGTATAACCAAGTAATAAAAAATTTAAATCTCGAATAACCAACGTATGCCTTAACCTTTTGAATACCAATGGTTGCAGTGGACTTGGTTACATCACATTCCACCCACGAACCCTTGACTGGATTGTAAATGAAACCCGTACATGTAAATATTTACTAAACGTGAACTAAATATGAGGGTCCCTGATGACTGCTGGTTTGGTCCAGAGATGGAACCGTGTTTTTAGAAAATTATAGGCTCTGCCGAAATGGTATTTTGTACAGGTCGGAACGAATGAAGATAATTTAGCTTCCTCGTTGATAGAACGAGTCCTTTTTTTCACACATTCCTCTGTACAACGTGCTTCTTGGAAAAGTGTAGCGTTGTACTCAGCGATGTATTGAAGTGAAATATTTCTCGCTTGTTAAATGCAGCGCACGAAATTATCGCAATGAATTCGTAAAACGTCCCATGAAGTAATAGTTTATTAAACGAATCGTGTGTATGGATGTTATTTATCAAGTAACAGCTGTTGCAGTGTCGTGTTCCTTTTAGTATTGCTAGGTACCAGAGGCGTTTTTTTTTCTTTTTTCAGAAATGTGGAGGGATAGTTTGATGAGATGGAGTTGGGAGAAAAAATGTGCTCTGGATTTGTATTATGGTGAAGTGAAACAAGTGCTTGGATGGGTTGGAAAATCCAGAAATCAGTGGTGACTGAAAAGAAATTATTTGATATGATTTTTGTAGAAATTTTCGAAATTGTTTTTTTTTCGAATTAGAATTTACCTATGGATACCCCAGGTAAAACAAGAGTAACATTTTCACGATAAATGTTATTCCCAGTTTTGTGACTACGGAAAATCTGCAATTTTTCTTGGTACGATTCAGAGCTGCTTCAATGGAATTCCCGAAATTATTCTCACCTATCTCCTCCCTGATTAGAAATTGTTTGGGAGGAGGATGAAATCGAAAATTATCAACTTTGAATTTATTCCTACGTGAGTTTTTCCATTTTTCAAAACTGATTTTTTTTCTCGAGAGGAAGACACATTTGAGGGAAGACGTTGAATTTTTTCTCAATTTTTTTTTGCATATTTACTGTGATTACGTTTCCATACTTCTTATATACTCGTCAATTTTTCAAATATCTCAGAATTAATTTTTTTTCATTTTCATCAATTTAAATGAAAATAAAAATTAGACCCCCCCCCCCCTTAATAATGGCTTACTTCCAATGGATTTGGGAGGTTGAAGTTGGTGCTGAAGTTCATTGGGAATATTTTTATGTGCGTTTTTCCAGTACTGGAAAATTCCTAAATTCTTGGGAGACTCGGAAAAGTCTCGAAACTGTTTCCAATTTATTTGAGAGATTGAAAAAAAGTATAGGCACCCATAAGTTTAGTTTTTTTCGTGGATTTGGGAATTTTTTTTATTTTGCAGGACAATGAGGTGTAATTTTGAAATTAAAAAATTTAAAACAGATGAACTTTCATCACCTGACAAAATTTTACGTCCAATTTGGATTCCTTTGTCGTAGTTGGTGCATCAATCAAAGCTTTAAACGAAAACTGAGCGAGATTAGAGTACCGAGGTGGAACAAAATTGGGAGGGGGCGTCTCTCAATTTTGCAGATTTACCTACAACAAAACAACAAAATTTACCAATTTTAGAAATTTTCTCATAAATTCAACAAATTTTGATGCAAATATGCTCAAAATAGCATAAATTAAGAAAAAAAAAACTCAAATTTTTACTTTGAAGTGAAAAAAAAAAAAACACAAAAAAAGTATCACAGTTTGTAAAAAAGAGGGAACTTTGAAGAGCACGAAATTCTTATTTCAAAGTTATAAAATTCTTGGACGACAACCCATTGAAAAGCAAAACATTTGATTTTTGAAAATCCTCCAATTTTTAAAATTTTGATAAGAGTTAAGTAAAAGATTCGCTTTCCTTTCAATTCGTATATTTTGATTAAGAAGAGGAAGAAATCTCGAATGCATATTTTTTCTTGGAAAAATTTTCTCCCTTGGCTTTGTTTAGCTCGGGCTCAGTTTACACAATTAATTTTCAAAATAATGATATGAAGAGTTGTATATTTTCTTGTCCCTTTCATTTATTATGGAACTTTGAGACAATCTCGATTGAAATTTTCAAAATTTTAAATGTTTCTGGAAGAGGAGGAACTTATTGAAGGATTTTTGTGGAAGTCAAAAAAGTTGTCCAAAAAAGCACGAATTTTAAACAAGAATTCAGGTTCTGGATGCATTTTTCTTCAAAAACTTCTGGAACTTTGAATGGAATTTTTAAAAACGTTTCTACTTTTTTTTAGAAGATAGGAGGTGAGGTCTTTGGGAAGAATTTTTTTCAGGAATAGGGAAATTGGCGCAAAAAAAGGCACAGATTTTTGTTTCTTGTTTTCAATGTGACAGTGGACACATTTCTTCTTTAAAATAAAAACAGTTCGGCAAATTTGTCCCTTTTCAATAATATTAGTCGGTAGATGTTTCATTTAACTTCACCCCCCCTCCCTCTCGGAAATTTTTATCCAAATTTCGTCTTCGAGTACAAATCCTCGATAAAGTCAAATATCTCTTTTAAATTTTCAAAATATCATTTTCAAAATTTTAATGATTCAAAATTATGCAACAGTTTCTTTTTTAGGGCCATGTTAGTGCCAGATGAACCCAAAGTTATGCAATTTATATTACTTTTAATGGATTCTATGCTGTATATCACGATTTGAAGGGGCCACTCTCACCATAGTTGCAACCTATCTCCTGTATACCAGAATTATGAAACTTAGGTATTCGACGTAAATATTTTTTTAAAACTTATTTTATTTCGATTTGAGCCCCTTCTCTGGATACTCTAGTGTACATGGGTGCCTAGGAGTCCAAAATTTCAAGTTTGGTACTCTTCAATATACTCAATATTTGTGAATAGTTGAACGAAAGTAAATTTAATTTTCTACACCGACGTTTGTGGAAAAGTCGGTTACCTTACGCAGAATGCGTAAGGTTTTTTTCATGTTGCATTATTCATAATTTTTCAAAAAGTTTGTAAAAATGGCTTGTATAATTGTTAAGTAGTACTGTTGTATGTCGCTTCGAGCCTCGGTATGGACACAACAAATAAAACAATTGGGTTCTAATGAGTTCACAGTGTAATTGATAAGTTCATTTACATAGCTACTGGAAGAGTGATTTGTCTTAATTAATTACCTTATTATATATGCTTAGATTTAGGCTTAATGCTAGCTTAGTGTTTACTGTTATTTGTATATCATTCTCGCTTTTGGTCACGCACGCCGCTGGTGAACCATCGGTCGTGTCGTTTCCATTCATGCCTTCTGTCTTGTTTATAAATACTTTTTCATAGGTCATTTACTCATACCACAAGTACTAATTCTACTTCTTATCTCTTTTTGAAAGGAATTTGAAAATCTATCGAGCTTACTTATCTGTAGGTGTGTAGGTAAAAGTGTTTTTCAAAAATTGTGAAAACCTAGTTGGTGTCTTTCATTTTAAATTTCTTTGCAAGGGCAAACTAAGCAATTCATTCAAACCGGCGTATTTTTGGTGACATTATATAAATTGTTCACGAATCAGTACATTTCTAGTTTCAGAGCGAATACGACAGTGGCATTTGAATTGAAATTAGACTATTTCATTCACAACGTATGGTATGAATTCACCACGGGCTGTATTTGACAATTTCAAGACGTACTAAAATTTCTCACTTCGCTCTGAACAATGTGTTATGTTATTTTCGTGCTCTGAAATCCGATTTCTAAAATTTTCATACCGACGACTTGAAAATTCGTGTTGAAATTACTCGGATTATTTTACGTGATTGGATCTACGTAGGGAGGAAACAGGCGGGTATAATGACTCGAGTACATTTTCGAAAATATGTGAACTCCCTTAGCACTCCCTGGGAGACCTGTTTTCACAATTTCCATTCATAAATCCGTATTTCTTTGATGCAAATCCGGGTACCCGGAACGGAATCATGTTACGTGTATGTGTTTCGAGTTGCGAGTGGTTGTGATTTCAAGGCGCACGACATCTATGCATTAACAGACCGATAACGACGACAACAACGAAGTTATCAACGTAAAGTCACGCTTTTCAGACCGTGATCCGCGAGGTAAAACTCGCTAAGAATGAATACGACGCTGGGTCGCGGTATTATAAATTTTATGTAAACCACGAACTTTGCTGTAGCTTTTGTTCGTTATAAAATCGCAAGCAAAAGAGTACAAATGTAGTATTACTTTTTTTTTGTACTTCCTAGAGAGTATTTTGCATCGCTGAGTTAACCAAGTCGAGCAATACGCTGAGAATGAATTCAATGAAGACGAAGGGTAATTTTGCACGAATCGAGGTCTTGTTAGAAAAATACAAGGGAGAATCATTTCGTTTTATCGCGTTTTTAGATTGCTAATTAAGTTACCGGTAAAATTCTCCTGCGCTGTTATTTTCTTTTTTAATTTTAACGATTGAAAAAGGTGAAAGATGTAACGAGAGAGATGTATCGAACTGATCGCTACGGCCGATCTAATAAAAAATTTTGAGATGGCATAGCCTAAAATTTCATCAATTTCCGAAGGGAAGAGAGAAAATTGTAAATAAAAAATATGCATAAAGAAAGAAAAGGAAGACGATGCTTAATGTACCTATTCAAAAAGAGAAGAAAAATGACGAATTTAAACATTTTTCATTCACTTTCCGTTTCCTCTCCCCCTCCAATATTTTATCAGTTTCTAAAGGGAGGAAAGAAAATTGAAATTTTTTTGAAAAAGTAGACTGTATTTTTCAGGTATCTCTCTAAACTTGAATCAGTCAAAATTCACTGATTAATAAGACAAAATTGTGCAACTAAAGAAATCAGTGAAAATTTTACCGATTTAATCAGTCAATTTTCATTTTTGAATCGGTAAAAATTTTAATTTACTGATCGAATCAGTAAAAATTTTAATTTACTGATTGAATCAGTAATTATTCACTGATTGAATTAGTAAATTTCAATTTTTACTGATTCATTTCAGTAGTTGAAAAAAGATTACTGATTCAAAAATGAAAATTCACCAATTGAATCAGTAATTTTTCACTGATTGACAGTCGAATTTCACTGATTAATAGTTGCACACTTTTCGCTGTTTAATCAGTGAATTTTCAGTTTTTTGACTGATTCAGATTTAGAGAGTACTCGACAAAAGAAGAAAAATGACGTAGGTAGGTATTCAAAATTGTTCTGCCTCTCTCTGTTTTCTCTCATTCTCGACATTTTTTCAAAAATGAAAGGAAACACACCAAAATCGTAAAACAAATTTGGTTCATTCAAGAAATGTAATCGGGGAGGAATCAATTATTACTCGTTCTAATCTAGATTCAAATTTTTGACCGAACTTTCTTCAAAGTAGAGTAAACTTGAACCACTCAAACGTTCATTGGTCATCGCATTTATTGAAATTGTTTTTAATAAATTTCAGAAAAAAATGTAAAGATTTTTTTAAAATTAGGAGGTGAGAAAAATTAAAAATTTTCAACCTTTTCAGTTGGAAGAAATTTTAAATAGTCAAAAAACTGCATGAGGAAAGGGACTTTATTGTTTAGAAAAAAGTTTATACTCAGGTCCTTTTTCTCGTATACAGTTTTTTGTTTAAACGGTTTGTATTTTTTTACTTTCCTGACTTATACGATTTGTGTAGAAAATTCTTCAGTTGAAAAAATAACGAAATTAGAAAAAAGTTCACAATAAAAATGTTTCTATTGATAAGAATTTTTTTCAAATAATTTTCAACCTCATAATTTTCAAAATTTCTTACTCTAAGTAGAAAACATTTCAAATTAGTTTTGAAATTATACTATTGAGAAATTTTAGAATTGAATACAATTCTGAAAAAAAATAGAATTTAATATTTTTAAAAGATTCAGAGTCCAAAAAATTTGAACTAAAATTTTAAGGTAAGTAGCCTAAGTACATAGTATGTAGAAATTTCACTTGAAAATCATCTTCCAACTTTACTAAATTAGTTTCTTAACAAGCTTTTGCTACAAAATATTCATTTATTTCTTTTTTTCAAATATTCATTTTTTTCTTTTCTTTTTTTTGAATTTTCCGATAACACGTCTTTCAATTTTTCTTTCAATTTCGATATCAAACTGGCCTTGATTACAAAAGTGTCGATATCATTTTTAGGGAATTTGAGTCAGTCAGTTTCTGATATAAATTTACGCGCCGCATTACAAGTGCTAATCAGTTTAAATTTTTAAATAATTTGAAAATTACCTATCTGGTCAAATTCTCAAAAAGGGCTCCCCCCTCCTGATCTGTTCCCTTGATTACTCTCTTAATTTGAATCAGTCAAAATCGACTGATCAAAATCGACAAAATCAAGTCACTGTAGGAATCAGTAAAAAAAATTACTGATTCAATTAGTGAATTTTTTTTACTGATTCAATAATGAAAATTCACCGATTTCAATCAGTAAATTTTTACTGATTTCAATCAGTCAACTAATTTTTACTGATTTAACAATCAAAATTCACTACTTGAATCAGTAATTTTTCACTGATTGGCAGTAAAATGACACTGATCAACTGGGGAATCAATGGAATTTGACTGATTATCAGTGATTTGATTTTCTCTATTTCATCAGTCAATTTGGGCATTTTTGACTGATTCAAATTAAGAGAGTAGAATCAGTGAAAATTTTCTAAAGAAATGAACTGGAGTAAGGTAAAGAAACAAAGAAACTTCTCAGTTACTTGATGAAAAAGTACTGATTCAATTAGTGATTTGTGATTTTCGAATCGGTAATTTTTTCATTTATTACTGAAATGAATCAGTAAAACTTCACTTTGACTGATTGAATCAGCAGTTTTTCATTGATTTCTGCAGTGACTCAATTCTGCGGCTGTGTATTTCATCAGTTGATTTTTCATTTTCTGAGAGTGTTCTTGTCTCCGTCTCCGTCACCAATATTTTAGTGAAACAATCCCGCTTATATTTTGTATTTTAGACACTTAATTTGTAACTCGAAGGCAAGCCCAAGCATCTATCTGTTTATTTGGAAACATTATCGGCGAAGTGAAGTTTTCTCTCCTTTAAAAGCTCCCGAGAAGAATGCTCCTTCATATTCAACAATGTGTAAAACTTTTTCTTCGTATGTCGGGCTGGAAATTATTATGTATAGGCTGAAGTTCAATGCTTTTATCGTCGGTATTGCGGGTCGATCATGTTAGAAAGAGGTATACCACGAATATAAAGGAAGCGAAGGCGAGAAGCAGCACTTTATCGGCGGATATATCGTTTAATAGTGTACACACAGCGACGGCTTCGAATTTTAATTAATATCAAGTACCTAACTAACGGATCAACTTTATGGTAGGCCTATTAAATATGGAGAAGGATTTGGAAGACGGTAGAAAAATTTGCCTCTTGACTGAGCCATATTTATAAGCTAAAGGGGGAGTTTTGGTATCTGCGACGAGACGAGGAAGTATACATACGGGCGAATACGTGAGAAGGCGAATTATAATTTCCTCGATGTTAAATAGGCAGCCAGATGTGTTCGCAGAAATCGATAATTACCTACATTTTATGCGTTTATTATACGTAGGTAAGAAGGTCTCGGTTGTAGCTTTGTAGGAACGAAGTTTTCGAGAGGAAGGAGTCGAGCCTGCTGCGAAGTTATCTCACGACAGTGGTGCTGTACGATCATTCGATAATCCTTAGAAAATCGTTTTAATACTCGATGAATTTATGTACAACTTGGTCCAGGAATGGTTTTCTATGATGAAGCTCGCATTGGTCGGGGGTTCTGAAGGAAGAGATACAGAGTTGATAGTTTAGTGAGATTATTTAGTTTCGTCGAGGGCTTAAGTTGCGCAAGATTTTGGCCATTCTGTGTGGCTATATTTGTTGTACGTTGAGATACGCTTTTCTGTAATGTTTCCAAGGTATCGGAATATTCCAAGGAGTCGAGTAACGTTTCATATTATAACTATAAGAGATGAGTTTTAGAGGTTTGCTTTATAATAGATGAAGTGAGGTGTAAAAGTGCGAATAAGTTGAACTTTCGTGTAGAAAATACTAGCTTTTGAATATTTTTGTCTTTATATTTTTGAAATCTTTTTGGTACCTGCTTCCGCAAGTCGAAAAGTCCCTTTTGATTCAGACGAGAGAGTTCAAATTAGATATGGGTTATTTTTTTTTCCAAAGTGCTGATGTTTTCAAGCTACGTTTTCCTTAATTAAATGGAAAACGCTTTCGGAAAATTTTTTTCACGTTGGAGAATTCTACAGCGGTAGAGCGAAACTCGGCTTGCAAAGTAATTCGATAATGGCCTTTCTGGTTTATAATATGAATATTTATTTAAGCAAATTCAAACAAATAATTAAAAATTGTGCTAATAACGTATGAGTTGGGTAGAGGTACGAATAGAAAACGTGGAAAAAATACGTGTATCACGTTGGTATAGGTATGGTGTTCTATTTTCGATTCATAAGGTTGAAATAACATCTACCTACGTATACCTTTATTAATTAACGTCATTAATTCGAGTACGTTGGTGTATGATTTTCAAGCGTTAATAATATTGTTACATTATGTAGATTAGCCGTATCATCGTTTCCATCTGGTTCGATTATTTTTTTCGAATTTGAATAATTAATTTTGACGCAGTGATACACCACCAAATATCAATATTTTCCAATTTTATTGACGACAGCGCGAGCTTGAAGTAGTGGAAATTAGATTAATCCAAAGCTGTTTTTGTTATTTTTTTAAAAAAACTCGGGTAAAGTAGAAAGTAGACTCACCAGCATTGGTACTCTCAATCTCTAGGTCCCTATATTTCCAAAAATATAAGCAGAGATATAAATTGAAATATTTTTACAAAAAAGTTTTCAATTTTTTATTCTTACCCTTTCCTAAAGGGATGCAATTTTTGCGAAAATTTATCCTTTAGAAGTTCAATCTTAATTTTCTTTTCCATTCTTCCGGACCAAGGAACCATTATGATTAAAAGTACCAAATTCTAAAAAATAAAAAATGAAACAATAATTTCTGAGAATAATTTAATATCTTTGAAAAGGTATAGGTATCATTTTCTCTGTAGAGTTTTCGATTTTCTCATAGGTAGCTTTTCTTGACAAGCTGGTCGAAGAAGTTACCTAATTTCTCATAAATTTTCTGTTTTTTTTTCGATTTTTGAGTCTTTCAAAAAAAAATCTCAAGACCCAAAATTCTAAAAATTTTAAAAATTGATATATTCGAAAAATTAAGATTTGTTAATGAAAGACCATTGAACAATGATCAAAAATCATTGCATGCCGATTTTGCCAAATCAAAAATTTGAAGAGGCAAAAATTTTCAAAAAAATTCGATTTTTTGTATAATGTAAATAATGTCTTTCTTACTCTCTAAATCTGAATCAGTCAAAAAACTTAAAATTCACTGATTAAACAACGAGAAGTGTGCAACTATTAATCAGTGAAATTTGACTGTCAATCAGTGAAAAATTACTGATTCAGACAGTGAATTTTCATTTTTGAATCAGTAATCTTTTTTCAACTACTGAAATGAATCAGTAAAAAAAAGAAATTTACTAATTCAATCAGTGAATAATTACTGATTCAATCAGTGATTAATTACTGATTCAATCAGCAAATTAAAATTTTTACTGATTCGATCAGTAAATTACAATTTTTACCGATTCAAAAATGAAAATTCACTGATTAAATCGGTAAAATTTTCACTAATTTCTTCAGTTGCACACTTTTGTCTTATTAATCAGTGAATTTTGACTGATTCAAGTTTAGAGAGTACTTGACCCTTCTCGGATATTTCCAGTACAGCGTTGGCATCGCCCCTTGCCAACCTACATGTAGACAACCCTTCGTTCAGATCAATGTGAGACAACATGGATTCCGCTCTAAAATACGAAAAAAAACTTCTCTCTTAATTTGAATCCGTCAAATATGACTGATTAAACTGTAGGAATCAGTAAAAAAATTACGATTCAATCGTTAATTAATAATTAGGTACTGATTCAATCAGTGAATTTTTTTTTACTGATTCAATAATGGAAATTCACTGATTTGAATCAGTAATTTTTCACTGATTGGCAGACTGAGGAATCATTGGAATTTGACTGATTATTTTTTGAAAATCAGTATTGCCACTTTTTTATTGCCAAAAATCAGCTGTAAAAGTTGAAAAATTACATTTCACTATCAAGGACACCTTCAAAAAATCTGAAAAAATTCTCCAAAGTACAACTTTACATGCTGATTAACATATTAAAAAATCGAGCTTATGTTTTTTCGTATTCTCGATTTGAAAAATTCTAAAGATGAGAAGAAAATACAATTTTTCTTTTCAAATGTCGAAATTGCTTAAAATTGACTTATTTTCATCAATTTCACACCATATTCAAAGAAAAAGTCATTTATGGAATCACAAAATCAATATCAAAAATGTTCATCATCAATTAAAAAATTTCCATTTACTTAATCTGCTCCTCTTTCCGAATTAATTTTCTCAGAATAAACCTTTTTTCAACTTGCATTCCACCAAAATCCGCTTTTTGATTTAACAATACCCCTCCCTCCGGCCATAAAAATCATCATCGATTACTTTACTTTCAAATGCCAAACCATCAAAATATCCGACGATGAAATACCAACTGGCCGCGAAAAACGCATTCTCAATTATTTACAAGTATTGGAAAAGCACAACAATGATGTATACGAATACGATACCTATGCAAATTTATCAAAACGCGAACGCAGTACATAGCTTTATATAACGTACATGTTCCTAAAATCGTTCATACTTTACGATGCACAAAGGCATATCGAAGTCGTAATTTGCGGCGAATTTCGAAACGTTGGAAAATAAAGCGCGAACAACTGCACTGGAAACTCGTTAGGCAACTTATCATCGAGGATACAGCGAGTAAAAAAATTCCACGAAAAAGGGGGGAAAATACTTCAACACCTCGACACAAAGGCTGTAGTGGAAAATTTTTCGCAAATATAGATAAACGAAAAAGAGTAAAAAAAAAAGCATCGAAAGAAAAGCAGTACTAATCGTAATAGCGCGCCAGGCTTGTCGCGTCCTTTTTTTTTATGCATAGTGAATGAATAAGTTATGTACGCGAAAAGAATATGCCGCTGACGTAGTTTCGCGCGCGAACGAGAACGTGTTCAAAGAAATCAAACAATTTGCCAGCGTGTGTGCGGTATCATTTATCCGACGCCTTTTTCGAGAGCATGTTTCGGTATTCGTCGTCGTCGCCTATCTCAATATACTCGTCGACGTGTAGTTTATCACACGTTGTCAACGTATACTCGAAAACTTATTCGCTTATTAAAAGTTATCTCGTCGATTATGACTGAGTGTAAATTTTAAAACGACGACGCGACGAGCCGCGATTTTAGTTAAATTGAAAACTTTCTCCATAATCTTGGCGAAGGCACTTCTCTATTCGAAATTTATACTTATAAAGTTGCATCGCACAGCTCAGCTCCAGGTGGTTGCGGCTTTTGAAAATGAATTTTTTTCCAAATCATCGGTTGAAAAGTGCTGACAAAATCGTGGAATTAGCGCTGCAAAGATGATCTTTCCCAGAATCTTAAATACCTTGCTGAACGCCATTTCACTGCCGTATCTTTCACTTAGTGCGATGAAGAAATTTCACGGGGAATTAGGTACCCGGGTAGTATTATTTTTCGCGAGTATATTTTCAAATTAATTTATCACTTTTTTGGAGCTGCAGGTGTATAAGGCGAAAGTGAAGAAGAAACGAGAACCCGGAGTAAAATAGAATAGCTAACATGTTATTTGGCGTGTGCGTTTCAATAAATAAAAACCTTGCCCGGAGGTAATGAAAACCAGGGTACCACGGTAGCTCGATTTTTACCGTAGTAAATTGCGACCGCACAGTGGCGTGACTTGGAGACGTTTTCGTTCGAGTTTCATTCACCTGTATACGTATGTAATGTACACACAGGAAATGTTCATTACACGAGTACTGCCTTTTGTTTATGATTTAAAGCGTTAATCGTATAGTAATAAATGTTTGTTAATAGTTTCTCCTCTTTACTTAAGGTATCGTTTCGCGGTGGTACAGAAAAACCGTGGTGGAAGGGGGGGAGAGGAAATCCACCCTAATCAACATGTGAAATGTTTGGAACTGCGGGTAATTTTTCTCACAGAAAATGGAAGACGATTGAGGGTGGATTCGGAAGTATATCTAATTTGAAGTTTGCCAAGAAATAATGAAATTTGATTTGTTAAAAGAAAATTTATTTTCTTCTTTGGATTAAAATCTTGGAAAAATCTAATAATCCATCTGAAAGAATCTGAAGAATTGAAGCAGCAAGGAAAATATTCAATACAATATCAGATAAATGAATTTTAGACTGAGTCGAACTGACTGAAATAGAGGACCAAAGACTATAAAATATTGTACTAAGAAAAAAAATGGACTCGAGATGGAACATTCGCATAAGCTGTTGGTATTCCATGGAAAAAATTGTAGATTTCCCAGATGAAATGTGGGGAGCGGAATTCTTATGAATTTTCACAAAACTTCAGCTAAAATTTTCAAATTCTCTAGCTTTTCCAGATTCATTCTCGTCGTGCAGTGAGTGTCAAATTTTTGCCACACCTTTGCCACAGATATGTCAATTCAGTGTCAATGTTTTTTAACCAATCAGAGTAGTGAAGATTCCGCCCACTTTTCGATTCCGAGAGTTATACATAATCGAAGTTGTCATTATCTTGTTGAAATTTTTCCAAATTTCTGTCAACGCTTTTTTGATCAAATTTTTGGAACTTGGTCAAAATTTTTGTCATTCGATTTGTCTGATAGAAGATGATTTTAGAGCGTCTGAGTGAATTTTCATTTCACCCCTGGGAGGAGGGAGTAAAAATACATGATTTTTTAGCTTCAAATTCTAAATTGGCGAGTTTTCAATCACTTTCTTTCAATCTTGGCGCATAGGAAGAGTTACTGGAAGGGAGTATCCTAAAATGAAAATTTTTCAGATTTTTCCAAAAAAAAATTTCGATATATTTTACATCTCTCAGAATTTTTTCAGGGTTTTTCAAAAGGTGGAAGTTGATCACATATTTGAAAAACTGTGAAAAAAAAAATTAAAACCAGTAATTCAAGAAACAAAAATAATTAACTACGCCAAGTTTTAGAATATTTGTAAGAATAAAATCAGAAGAAATTCTGAGAGGTGTAAAATACATCGAATAACTTTGCAAAAAAAAATCATCTGCTCATTTTGGAATTGTGACTTCCGGGGCAATCTAGAAGGTTCAACGTCAAATTTAAGATCAATAAAGCGGTTGAAAAAATCTGAAAAAATTTCTGGGTGCTCCCCTCTGCTACTTCGACCTGTATGAAAAGTTTGAAAAAAATCTATCGCAATAGAATTTTTAACCAGAATATCACGCATTTTTGGCACCCCTTTTCCCCAGGGATGAGATAAAAATTCACTCGTGCACTTAAAAATCATCTTCTATCAAGGAAAATCGAAAAGTAGGTATAAATTTATAATTGTAAACGTTTTTTATCATTAAAATTAAATTCTATCCAAATTGAATAGCTCATTGATAAGAGTCCAGTAGCCAAGGGGGGGTTTTAGGGTTCTGGACCACCCTTGAGATCAAGAATTTTTGTGAAAAATGTCTTTTTTAGACATTAATAAATCTAATTTTATCACAGCTTCGCCCTTATATATAATTAAAGTACCTATTTAAGACTAAAAAACCGAAAAAGGCTCCTTTTTACTCCCCCTTCCCCTAAAAATTTTTTCTGGAGAGAATAAGTATTTTTCAACTTAGTTTAGAAAATTGACGGGTAAAAAATTCAGAATACCTATCCTTCTTTATTTCAAGAAACTGTATTCTTACTTATAGAAAAATAATTTCAAGCAAGTTCCATTCCTCTCCACTGTTGATTAATGATGGATGAGTTACGATCGAAAATTTCCAGGACACACACCCCCCCCCCCCCCCATTGTTTAAAATTCAAAATTCCTAACTGAAAAGGTGCATTATTTTGGATTTTTTTCAATGATTTTCTGCCTTTGTATCAGTTTTTTTTTACCATTATGGTCGTTATTTGTATACTAAAATAACCATGTTGACAACACATCCTTGAAATTTTTTTGAAAATGCCATGAAAAAGTATTCCGGGACACTACACTTCTTTTGCTTGATCTTGAGAGCACTTTAAAAAAGCAATTAGAAAGTGAAAATCAAAAATTCTTTCACTTTTTGATCTACAGTGTAAGAAAATATTTATTGAATGAAAATCATAGGTACCTCTGATACTTATCATTTCGAATATTTTCTTTCTGATAAGTGTTGGAAATTCATCAGTTTAAAAAACTCCTAAAATTTACAGCTTTGAACTATCTAAGGAGGAAATAAAGAAAAAAAATATCTGCTACATTTTATTTTTCAATTAGTTTTGATAACTTTTCGCAAAGTTATTTTCACTCGTTAACTTTTCAAAACAGGTCTAAAGGGCAAGCTGACCCAATTTTGAAAAATTAAAAATATCGCTAACATTGTGAGCAACAAAGGAAAATATTATACCCGCAGGATTGCCAAATGTAATTCAACGAATATTCTTTACGTAATAACCACTTACTCGAGTTTGAGGTCAGGTCAGCTTTGAAATTATAATGTGCGAATTTCTACCAGCGATGGTTAAAATTCCTTTTCAGGTGAAATTTCGTTAACAGTTTTAATCTTTTGAATTTTTACGAAAAACATGTATTTCATTTTCATCTAATTAGATTAAAATGACTATTTCGTTGGAAAGAATTCAACGTAAGCCATACCGCGGATGGATTTTAATAATTCTTGATACTCTAATGAAGATTTTACGTATCGCCCACGTCGTAAATACCTGACATTTTACAACCCAACCCTACTGTACATTTTATTGCCTATATGGATACGTGGAGTAATAGGTGGCTGTCGAATATTAATTCTAAAAATAACTTTAGAATTTTCTCAAGCATTGTTGAAAAAAGGATGGCAAAAGAAATTGTAGAAAAATGAAAAAAAAATGTACATGTATAAGCATAAATCAATCGAAACTTGATTTATTCCGAGACTGTAAATTGTTCCAAAGTGATATAAAAATTTCGCCTAAAATGCGTCATCACAAATTGAAAAAATTCTCCCCCTTCAAAATAATGTATCATCTGTTTGGCGCGTGTTCGAGAAAACAATTTTCATAATTGTAAAAAAATTTCATATCGGAGCTCGTTGACGTGAAAATTCTTTTGGAGACTTGTATCATTTCGTATCCTTCTTGCAACTCCAGACTAACCGACTACATTCTTCAATTATCGAACGATTTGAAAAAAATGAGGCATCGGAGGAGATGAAAATATCACATAGTGATTTTCTCTGGTGCCTGGTAGACACACAATCGAGCTTTGGAGTAAATACCCTGAATATATATACACAAGGTCTGAAAAACAGAGCAACCTGGTTGGCTAACAAGGGGTATAGTATACGTAGACGTACACCGTATACCACGGCAGCTCCCTCGTTTAATGTTTTAATTACGGAGCGAAGGCGAGAGAGTGAAAAGGGGAGAGCGCGCACGCCGTAAAAAGGAATTAATAAAGGCAGCTGGACTTTTTACATCCGTTTCGTTATTCATAAAAGGCCCCGTTATAGTGATACTGTGTATACGTTCGGTAACCCCCTTCTGGCCACCAATCGTACTGGCCAGCCGGGCTCCTCGTTCTAATAAATAGCGAAACTTTTCACAAAAGATAGCACTTTTAAAAGTTTCGCGAAATTTTTTAAATATTAATACAATTTTTTTTTTCTACAGCAGCTCTTAAGCTGTAAAGGTAACCGGCGATAAATTTGCGGGCATTCTTGAATCAGCGGCGTGGTCATCTCGTGTAAAAAACCTTTGGCATGGAGTACTCGATCAAAAATATTAAAATTATGACTACGATAGCACGTTAACCCGCGTCGATAATTTAATTTTATATCGGTCATCGCGCGTATCCCGTTTGATGATTTTAAAACGCATCATGTATAGGTGTAGTTTACTTTGGAAGTGTGGATGAGGTGGTTGGGAGAGGGATGAAGGGGGAGCGATGAAACGAACTCGTTAATATTACTTTTGCGAAAATGATGTTCGGCGAAGAGTGTAATACGCTGTTTGCCTTTGAACTTTTTATTCTCCGACGATGGAATATCGATGGCGTGAAATTTTTACATTTTTGATGTTACGTTTTTAATTATTTTAACCTGCTTTTTTCCATCTCAGCGGAAGACAATTTCCTGTTCACTTCGCGGAACAAATTTTAAACCAATTAAAATTGATAATAAGGACGTTGGGAAATTGTCAGCTGCTGGTTGAATGCGTAGACTTTGATGAGTGGATTGAGTCGATATGAAATTAAAATTCTAAATTGCGGGTTTCAAATTTTTTTATGAGTGTTTGAAAATTTCTCAATTGTATCACTGGGTTAAGTTAACTTCCCTATTCTTAGTCCCCTCTTCTCGATTATTGGAGTATGAATTACAAGAAAATTGCAAGAAAATTCACCTCTTCATTTTTCCCCTTAAGAAATTTTTTTCTATTCTAAAAAGGTTGAAAAAGCACAAATTTTTTGAAGCAATTGAAAATACTTGAAGAAAAATTCACAAAATTTCTGTAAGAAAACATCGAACAATACTAAATTTTGAACAAAAAATGAGCCATTGAAGTGAAAAATATTGACATGTTTTTAAATTTTCACTCTTAAGATATGCAATTCTTTTCAAGCGAACAATTATTTTAAAAAAGATTTATACTTCGTGTTTCTAAAAATCGAAAATTTTTGAAACTTGAAACTATTTTCGCTCAGTTATATTATATGTACATATGTGTGCCTAGATACTGAACCCTCCCTATGGGTGAAAAATTAATTTTTTAGTTAACACTGATTTTAAGAATTCCAGAAGGAGTAAAATCGCGCGAAACTCGTGAAAATCGATCTAAAAAACCTCTAATAGTTGTATGAAGTAACTTTGAAAAATTTTGAACACCCAAAGGAAGGGAAGGGAAGGAAAGGGAACGGAGAGAAATTTATGTATGAGATCTTTTTGGAATTCTAAAAAAAAAAAAAAAAATACGAAACAATCATGAGTTTTTGATTTTTGATTCAAAATTCGAATTTTGGTTCTTCTTCATTTGGCTTCGATTTAAAGAATATTTTAAAAAACTCATTGATCCATTTTTCAACTCTTTAAACTGATTTCTTCTATTATTTAGCTTTTGAAAACATCTTCTCTCTTAATTTGAATCAGTCGAAAATGCCTCGTCATTTTACTGCCAATAAGTGAAAAATTACTGATTAAAATAGTGAATTTTGATTGTTTAATCAGTGAAAATTAGTTGACTGATTGAAATCAGTAAGAATTCACTGATTCAAATCAGTGAATTTTCATTATTGAATCAGTAATAAATTAATTAGGTACCGATTAAATCAGTAAAATTTTATTTTTTATTGATTCAGTAATGAAAATTCACCAATCAAACCAGTAATTTTTTTTACTGATTCTTACGGTGACTTGATTTTGTTGATTTTAATCAGTCAATTTTGACTGATTCAAATGAAGAGAGTACAATTGAAGAATTCAAAATAATTCAGGACGATGTAATATAATTATTGACTCCACAAAAGGACTATCAATCAAATTTTTCCTTCCTCTTCCTGAGTGATTTTGATCTGTTATTTTTTCATTCGGCTAAATTATTTGGCTATTTTATTTTGAATCAAATGGTAAAAAATGTGATAGACAGTAATTTTCAGATTCAAATCTACGATTTTGGCCACCCTTTGCTTACACATAGGTACTTCACATAAAAATAACTTTAAATTTAGGTATAAATAACCCAAGCTGAACGCACCACGGCAACTTTATCAAAGCCTCATTTTGTGTTTAGTTTTTGGGGTGGGTTCTCACTGATAAAACGTACTCAATCGAAGATATCGTATCAATTTAGTTAATTCGAATTTTCAACATTGTAGCGCCAGAAATATAAAATTTAACACGCACGTATCCATACAAAATACAAAATAATGCGCATAAAAAATAACTTCATATTTCATTTCAATGAATTATAATATCGAAAATGATGATGAACGGTGAACATGATACATTTTTATAATTGCAGTCCCAAATTGTTCAAAATATTGCGTTTCTGAATTGTACAATGAAGAGGTATCTTTGCGGAAAAATTTCATTAAAATGAATTTGACAAAATTAATCAAGAGAGGAGCTCGAACGAAACTTAATTTTTTTTTAACACGTTTGCATGTTTGCAGAAAATAAAATCACTCACGAGTATGTTGATGGGAATTTTCTAGAATTGTGAATCTTTCAGTGATACATTATAAAAAAACATTTATGGAGGAAAAATTCTAGTTTTTCGAGTTGATTTCTACTTATTCTGAAGTATTTGAACAAATTATGAAAAAAAATTACTTATGAAACAGAAAAAATCAATTTTTTTCTCAGTAAGCATATTTGTCGAATTTCCAAAAAAATTCCGTCTGAAAACCCTTTTCGGGTAGCTGAAAAATTGTTCAAGGTATAGAATTTTTCTAGTTGTCTACATACGAGTATCATAAAAATCATGGATGTCATGAACACAAGGAATTATTTTTAATGAAAAATTAACGGAATTTTCCGTAATTTTCTCTTTTGTTTGAGTCCAGAAACCCGAATTCTAATTCTCTGTTGATCCAGTTTTGAAATTCGAGTGGTGATTAGGTATATATATTTTTTTGAAATATGGAGACAGTCAAGGTCGTAAAAAAATGATGTGGAAAAAAATCAGTCTCGTGAGTACATCGTCTTTACCTCTTTTTTCCAAAAATCCAAGATTGTCTAGAATTAAAGCAACGGGTTATCTGAACATTCTTAGAGGGAAAGCTTTATTTCAGTTTTTTTTTTTTTTTAATAGAAAATAGGACTTATGAATGAACTTAATGAAGTTTTATTCGATTGCACAATTTTTTTCTGATCAATTTAATTAGAATTACTTTTTATACACTAAAATATTTCAAAACTAGATGAATTTCATCAAAAGTTGGAAAAAAACAAGTTCAATTTTCCTAAAAGCCTATGAAAAGGATGCTAAGAACGATTCGAACATATCACCCATCCATTCAACCCCTCTTCACACTCGCAAAACACAACCCTTCTCAAGTCTTCATTATCATTACAAACCGCCCTTCAACATTCTTCAAATCCCATTACAACACAATTTGATCGTTGAACAAAACAAAACACATTGGAAAACACGGAAACGCCTCGTTCATGCGGACAAGTTCTCTGCAAATACCCGTCAATAAAGCGGCGCTTTAATTTATACTTCTTTGACAACATCGACGTATATGGGCGGTATTGTACGAAATAACATCGCGTTATTTAGACGTGTAATTAAAAAATCGAATAATACTTTATTATTATTTAATATCGTAATTCTTTTTCGATGTTTTGTGTTGTATTGAAAACTACGGCGGTGTACTAAAAGCACCATTGGCTTTTCTCTTTCTCACGCGAGCGACTTATAAATAAACTCGTATAAGCTGCGTCGAAAAGGCAATTAATTAACTGTCGATTAAAGACGTAAAGTGGAATACTTATTAGCGTTAGAAGATCTTGTATTTTCATTTTATTCGTATCTCGAATTCTCTCGCCTTTTTTATATTCTTTCTCAACTTGCGATACTTTTACGGCGTCGTGTCGAATTTGAAATAAAATAAAATTTTCAACTTTGACATATCGTACAGTTCTAAGATAAATAGGAAATCCAATTAGATGTTATTTCTTTTCTTTTTCTGATATACGTCCAGAGCCATTTTCATCGATGCTCGAGGTTGAAAAGAAAATCTAAAAGGAACACGATGTGGGAATAAAGATTTTAAAATATTGAAACATCGCGATTCGCAGATCATAAAAATTGTTTTTTCAACGTAGTTAAATTATTTTTATTTGATCGAATTCGGCGACATTTTGAGACCAATATTTACGTCAATTTTATGATTCGTCGATTTCTCAAATCGTTCAAGAAGAGAGGGTATTGAGATGAAAAATCCTGCGAATATTCTTATAATTTAACCCGATTATGGAATCGAATAGAAGCTGAAAATGATACACACATTTTCCATAATTAAATCAGACTTTCGTCGTCGTCACGTGAAAGTTGATAAATATCGAGTTCATTAGCACTTCGTTCGTCGGTTCACCTGGTGGATTTTTTTTTCAACGCCCAGCTTCTTCGATCAAACCCTGCGGAAAGCTCATTTCGTCGAGCCGCGGTTATACTTACTATACGCTTTTCAAACACATCATAATGTCACTTTATCAAACTGACATTTCAAATAAAATTACTTTTAAAAGCCTCGACGAAATGGAAGCCTCGCTTCTAAAAACGTCGCGTCACCTCGTTGAAAATCTCGACTATGTCGTCGGATCGCGGGGCATAGTCCTTATACCGTTCATTAAAAACTATAACCTGTATACAATGAGATTTATCCTACCAATGATATCGTGCTCGGCATAAAATAAACTACGAATTCAATCTACTCGCAGCGAAAACCGAAACCCTTTTTCGCGAGAAGCTAATGCCCGGCGTCATTACTGTGCACACGAGATACGTAAGTATATATTAGAAAATATTGGCACTGGGTCAAAAATGCACGACTGGAGGCCGAAGGGGGGAAAGAAACACCCTATAGCGAAAAAGCCACGAATAAAAAAATTCCCAGTTTCGAAAAAGGTCAAGTTTTAACGCGATGTTCAATAATTCTGAAATCAATATAGTAAATTGCTTTTTTTTTTTTCGTCCTCTGTAATGCTCGGCTCCGGGTATACCATTCTCGCAGAAAATACAAGGGACAGCGGAAAGGAGATCGGAAGAATTTATTCTAACGTTAGTTCGCTCGCTGGAGCAGCTTATATCTCGATTTTATCTCGATCGCGAGGTTTATTGACCTTAAATTGTTGGAAATTGAAGCCGGAGATATTCTTTAAATCGAGAGGGAGTTGAAAAAAAAAAGGCACTGTCAAGGTAACGTATGTCACAGTCTCGTTCGCGAAACTACTCCGCGTAAAATTCTGTCAGAATACACTCCGGTGTATAAAAAAGGTTTTTGGAGGCCGGAGCGTACACATCCACATAACACGCAGCCTAATTAAATGCGCGGCCGCGTCGTGCGCCACGCCACGCAAAACCAAAGGTAAAACCGTGCTCATTATTAGATAAGAAACAAAGTTAATTCAAAAAGTTAGCTCCAAAGGTGACCACACACACAGTTAAATTAATTACGTCGTCTGCACACGCTATGCTACTCAATTTAGGCCGCCGATGCCGCTTTCTCTACCTTGGCTGAAACGTAATTATACCATCGGATACCGTACCTATACGTTGCATATTATCGTGTGAGCCTTTGCCGCCGCAAACAAGGCCTTATACTCGCAAGAAGCTATATCCCTTAGCTATAGTTTTATCTGTGAACGTCGAGGTACCGCATCCTGCCAAATAATACAGCGTTTGCGAATAAACCGCACCTTTTGGATAAAAACGAGAGTACCTAGTTCGGATTTCCATCGATGTACTAGGACATCGCGGGCACGATTAATTTTCGTGTCGAAGGATAGACCTTTGTGGGTGAAATTTGAATTTACTTTTGCGGGTTTGCGGAATTCGTCGGTTTTTATTTCAGTATTAAAATTTATTCACGATTTTATGGGAAAGAAACAATTTCTAAATTGTGACCGAAGAGTATCAGATGCAGCTTGAATTTCTTCGGTGAAAATTGGTTTTTGAATTGAGGTTCTCCTTTGATTCTTCCCCACTCCCCGCGCAAAATCGCTGTGAGACGTGGAAGGAACGTGGCAGAAATGCTGAGAATTTATTGGACTTTGAATCAGTATCTCAGCTCCCCTTCCCAGTTTGGAGGACTTATAGTTCGTTCGCGTGGAGAATGAATAGTTGTGTTCTCTCACCAAATTATGAAACAAGATAATTGAGATATTTTCCCCATTCAACCTCGTCAGCAGGACTGTTGAAAATATTGAACCGTTGGAACATCACAGAGTTTCAACAGTATTACCATCTCGGCGTGCAAAAAAAAGCAGGAAAAGACAGAATAATTAGCAGAAAAGTGCAGGCATTCTCACCTTTTTGCCAATTTTGACGCCTGCTGCGCGTTGAACATACCTTTTTTGATACCCCTTTGGGTGTCGCAAATTGTTCCTCTGAGCTAATTTCTCAGAAAAAGGCAGAATTCGGCAGTAGAAACAGCAGAAAGAGGCAGAAATTATTAGCAGACTCGAGCAGAAAAAGGCAGAATAAATTCTGCTTTTCTTGCACGCCGGGACAGTAAAACAAGGAGAAACCCAGTTTTTGAAGGAGAATTTTTATTTATGAGGGGGAACATAATCACTCCATTGGACACTGACCATGATGCGCAGCAGCGGTTCCTTACATCACAAAAACCTCCACACAAATGCTGTTTATCACGCTTAAACCAAATTATGTAGCATCTGAATCAGTGATGGAAGAGCTGGAAGAAAGCGAGAGTGGGAGCCTAAAAGAGTTGACATTTTGAAAGAGCGAAAAAAATCTAAATCTCAAAAATATTGAGAGCAAGTGCGCAAAAAATTTCACTACATGTCTGATTTGTAGAGCATTCACTAAAGAGTACAATTATCTGAGAAGAGCGAGAGCTGGAAAGAGAACTGGGAATCTTCATGAAAACCAAAAATGCATGGTGTAAAATGAGAAAAAAAGAACATTTTTTGAGACAAAATGAACTTATTGCCTAATGATGAAGTAAAAATAGACAAAAGTGAGAATTAGTATATTGATTTTTCATCGCAGAAATACAGTAAATATTGGTCACGAAGAGCCAGAAGTAGGAGCAGGAGTAATAACAAGAGGTGAGAAATTTGAAGAGCATGCCAGGAGCATAGAGCAAGGGTTATTTTAGAGAGCAGAGATGAAGAGTGAGCACTCATAATTGAAATTTTTGAAAGAGCAAGTACAGAGCTAGAGCCTAGACCAACTGAGAGTCAAGTGACATGGATGTTTCTGACCATCATATCACATCTAACGTAAGCACATCAGGCATCTCATTTCAGCTGTGTATCGTCTTCTGACCTGAAATTCCGGAAGTACGCCATTCACTGTTTTCTGGATTGTAGCCGCTAGCCACCCAATAACCCAATGATGAAAGGATCCATGTAGAACAAAACCCCTGTTGTTTGAATTCTTCAACCACATCCACATACTTCAGGATATTTTCTTTGCAAGTATTTTCAATGTTGAGAAGAGAGATACGTGTTATACCACCTTCTTTCCAGAATGACCCAGTTGTGAAGCTAGCATGTAAACTTATAAGTAAAACTTGCATAAAAATTGTTGGAAAAAATTAAGAAATAATGGGAAAACCTTGCATTTAAAGTGTACCTAGTTTATTTATACTCTTGTGTTGCGAAGAATCTATCCAGATACAGTATCATTCGTAGTTAGTTGATCTACACAACGTGGAGGACTGGAGGAGTAAGGAAGAGGTTACTCTTATAACCAGTGTTTGTAAGCTAGATTCAAGTGCATTTTAATTTCTAATTCAGAAGTTCTTTGCAATATTTTCTACACCTTAAATTTTGAATTAAATCAACATGTGACTGTCCACAAAAAACCAACCTTCGGTTCAAAATTTGAGTTTTCCATTTTTAAAAAAAAAAAAAAAATGTGGTCTCCAAACCTCCAAAATTCATATAGGTAGACCTATCCCAAACACCAATTCTCTCTATTTGGGGGGGGGGGGGGGTGGGGAAAAGAGACTACGGGTAGCATTCATTTTTCTATTTTTATGTTAGTTGACACATAGGTGCACCTAAGGCATCAATATTTTATATATGGATACCCAGCGTATACAGCCGCTTGCTTATGGACAATTTGTTTGCAAGGACCAGAAGCGGTCTTGACCCAGTTTAAGCTATCTGCACACTGATATGCGCATCTGATAAGGAACATGAACTTGGAATCGCTTGGAATTTTTTTAAAAAAATTAAACTTTTAAACAATTTTTTGTACGAAACCTTTAATTTCTGAATTTATTATATACACGAGATTCAGAAATATGAGCAGATCACCAGCGCAGAATGTGAAACAGGGGAATTTGAAAGTGGGTGTTGCCTAAATGAAAGGTAGACCTGCTGAGTATCCATTTATAAAAGATTGATGACCCAAGGGGTGAGCTCAAGGGGCATGAGCCCCCCTCCCCCCGTAAGCTTGGAAAGAAATTTTGCTGCAAAAATGTGAAAAACGGATTTTTTTTCTTTTCAAACAATATTTTTTCTGAAAATTTTCGCCCTTGCTTTGCTCCGGCAGTATTTTAATAATTTTATTTTGAAATTTGATAATATTGACTGATTTTTCAGTCAAAAATCACCAATTCTTCAATAAATTTCCCTTTTGTTAGAAAAAATTGATGATTTTTGGTTTAAAGATCAGTATAAAAAAAAAGGAAAATTTGACCACCCCTCCCATTTTTTTTTCTTAACTTCTCAGCCCCTTCCTTGATTAATTCCTGGGTGCGTCCATGAGTTGACATTACATTCTTCCTTAGCATTGGCACTGGCATGATCAAGAGCACCCAGATCAGGAAGGAGGTTTTTTGGAGACCTCACACATACTGATTAAGTCATGTCTGCGTGTCATGACGACCTTGTACAGCCTACAGTGATTGAACATGTGAGAGGGTCTCTTTGTGCCAACTACATCTCCCACTCATCCCATCCATTGGATCCCCATTTGGCCCTTATCTTCTTGCCCCACTCAAAAGTACCAGATTGAGTCGGGCTCAGTGTACGAACTTCCGCAGCCAGCGAACCTAGTATACCTCCCATTTGCGAGGAAATGGTTGAATACGGAGTAATGAGCAGAGATCTTCTCCATTTTGGCCATCTATCTTAACACCATCCGTCGACCCTAGCCAATCAAATTCAACTCGGCAGTTTATCTATTTGAATTTCCCATAAATTTTGCCCAGTTTTTTTTTTCTGGACCTTTAATTTACTTCAAACTGTCTAGGGACGATTAAAATTTAACTCTTCTGTGCATGAATATGAATTCGCTCGACTTGAAAACGAGCAGAGCATGGTAAATGTAATCTTGATCGAGTGCACAACTTGGTAACGATAAGAGAATCATGGTAAAATACGACTTCTCCTACTTAAAAATGGGCAGAGCCATATAAACATGACCTTAATCGCCTCCTCAGCTCCTTAATGCATTAACAGCTGAAGGGGCAAAATAATAAAATCAAGTAATTTCCTACTTGAAAGCACGTGGAGCAATATAAAATGATCTTGATCAAGGGCACGATGAATTATCAAATACAGCCGGATACATTAACATTGAAAATTTTGTTGGGAACTGTTTATAGTTTATTTGTAATATCTTGGGACAAAGATCTGAGTTCGGTTTCACGGTGAATTTACTATATGCGGTATTTTCGTTACCGAAAATACGATGTGTTTTAGTTCGCTCTCGACGAAAATAATTTATAAATTCTCGGTTTGAAAAGCATCAGATTACTCTCTCATTGGAAAAAATTTCAATTTATAACTCGTAGATATTCATTTGCACAACCGCGGTAAGGGTATAAAAGGTACTCGGAACTTTTTCTTCCGACATTTTACGTAAGCGTGGTTAGGTATCATGGGAGGTATCCAAAAGATGAACGAGAAAAGCTCTGGTTAAACAATGCAACGAAGATTTGCTGAGAGGATGGAAAATAGAAACCGCGAGCTTGCATATCGAGGTTGAAAAAACTATTAAGTGGATGTTGCATGGTAGAATGAAAAGTTTTTAATGAAATTAAAATTTCATTACCCGAAGACGAGCTATTATGTCGACATCCGAAACCGCTATACGGGAGTTTTTTTTTTGGTCTTTTTTTCCCCAAACCCTTGCTACATTACTGAACCGCGGAGTTCTAACAATTTAACGCGGATTTAGAATAAAAAATTAACCGAGGCGATTCTTTAACGCGAAACAAATTACCGTAATATTTTGCTACGTCGAGGATAAATTTCTGGGGCGAGATTTTCAAGATTTACGCAGCTTGCAAGGCGCGCTACATCGTCGACAATTAACACCTTAATACTTTTTTTATGTACTCGAAATACTCTACCGGAAAAATTCTTCCAAACAAACGTACCAAACTGGAAACCTAAAATGGTACATTACGTCGGTGGTTTTTCAAATTTTCCTATAGATTTTCGGCGAGGAGAAAATTGCTGGGTTAAGGGGGATCATCTATGGGATTATTTACGATTCGACGTGTCTCGAAAAGCGAAAAAGTTCCGGCCTGAAGTGCTAAAATGTGGCGAGTTTTCGCGTTGGGAATTTTTTTACTGCCTGGATCTACGATGCTGATACGAGTTGAGTTATTCTTAGAGCGAAATTTTAATTAAAATGAAAAATTTAATTTATCGGTAACGTTATGAAATTAACGAAACTTTTTTAATATGGTAAATATAAATTTTTTTCGATACGATACAAAAAAAAGAATGGAAAAAAGGTCAATATTTGTCGTCGAACGAGATGATTAAATTAGCAGGGTGTTTTTTCTGTTTTTTCATTCGTGTGTGTACTTATGGTCGACCTTTGCCCTACGCATTGGTGAGAAAATTCTCACGTAGATGGAAAAGTACGACGAAATTTTTCCAATATTACGAAGCCTTAAATAAATATTGTATGTTTTCGTTAGGTCGACGCGGAATTTCTATATTCGTAGCGAGCACCTGTTCGAATTATAATGTTTGCGTAAAATAAAAGGCAGACTGTATCGACAGCGTCGAATCATCGATACCTGTAGCTTAATTACCTGCGTACTATTTTTTTTTTGCCAGTAATACGTACTGCGTAGGTGGTGTAAAATACGAACAGGGAGGAAAAAAGGGAAAAGGAAAAAATAGGGGTGTAAAATTAAAGACCCTAAGCTCGTAGCGAGTCTTCATTTACTCATTCATCAAGTAGTGACATATTTCCTCAGATGGAAATTTTTTCCGCCTGGTATTCTTTCACATATTTTGTTCATTTAGGATTTTTTTTACCAGCCGGGTGCGTTAAGAATTTTGCGGTACGGTGGTGGTTTTTTTTTCTGTCGAGTAGTTTATCTTGTACCATGTTCGCTTTTAAATTAAAGGTGTGGTAATATTCGCTTCCATTAACAAAGATTTACGGTCATTAAGTTCAAAAATAAAAGTCGTAAGATAAAAAAAACTAGGTGTTTTGTTAATGTTCTGGTTGGTGGTTTTTTTTTCATATGACCTGAGCTGTTCGAGTTCTTCCGTTTGTACTGTTTAGCATTTCTCATTAAGACTGATGTGTTTCAAGATGATTTGAGGAGCAAGGCGAAACGGAAGGTGTTTTGTGTGGAATGCACGCTACAACGAGCTAAAACGATAGCGGTGAATTGTAAATGAGACTCGGGTGATGATTTGGGTTACTTTTCAGCTTCCCGAGGTTGCATATATTAATTAGATAATGGCGGTCAGGGCCTATTCCAAGGCGGAGAAATGTTTGCTTATAGTTTTTCTTCATTTTGTTTGAAATGTGTATTTGTGAAGATGATTTTCAATTGTTTTTAGCTTTGAATTTGTTGAAATATTTCATGAGAGGATTTTATTTTATCGGCAGTGAATGATTCACGTATAGATTTAAATTTACTGAATCCGGGGCAAATTTATGGAGGTGAGTTGGAGGTGATCTATTCAGGAGGTAAAAAAAGGGTAGACAAAAAAATCAAAAATTTTAAATTAATGAAATTTTAAACATAGGTTGGTATATTTTAAAACTTGAAGCAAGCTAGAAAATTTTTAGCTCAATAATAACATTAAAAATGGAAACCAGAATTCAGACATGAAAAAGGCTATGGTGTGGTAAGGAGGTTCATTTGGCCTCAGCTGGAGTTTGATCAAAAGTTGTGTGCTATTCTTTCGATTTGTTTTAGTGTATGATGATTTTAGAGCCCGAGAGTGAATTTTTATCTCATCCCTGAGGGCAGGGGCTCCAAAATGTGCGACTTCTAAGCTGAACATTAGAAAAAATTCGATCTCCGCGAGTTATCAATCGATTTTTTTCAAACTTGGCATGAAGGTAGACATACCAGAGGGAAATATCCTGAATCTTTTTCAGATTTTTTTCAAGTGGTTGGAAGTTGGTCAAATATTCGAAATCCCGGTTTAATTCGTGGGCTCATCCAGCTTATGTAAAATCCAACTAAAGCTGACGTGAATATTCAAATAAGGTGGGAGATGTTCCTAATTTGCTATTGTTTCAATTTTTGAAAAACAATTGGTAATTTAGGCAAGAAGGAGTATATATGGCCTGTGCAGGGAGAGGGTCTGGTCCGGCGAGAGAAAATTCGGGCTCAGTACACAGCTTTTTGTAGGCTCCTTTTTTCAGAAAATTTTTAAAGCTACGAGATTTTTTTAAATTCTTTGGATCAAGTAAAAATCGAATAAAAATTTTGAAAACACGATTACATATTGTAGCCTGAGCGAAAATTTTCGGTTGAAGTTGAAAAGAGCTGAAATTTTGGCTTCAGTATCTAAAAAAGTGATATTTTTTGCTCAATTTTTATGTTATTTCAAATCAATGATTTTTTTCATTGATCTTTCAGTCAGAATTTACGACTTTTTTTTGGCAAATTGAATTACTTAATCGAAAAAAAGTGATTTTCAATTTGAAGGTTAATGAAAAATCAATAATCGAAAATTTTTGGTTGAAGTTGAAGAGAGCCGAAATTTTACTAAAAGTGATATTTTTTACTCATTTTTCATGTTATTTCAAATCAATACTTTTTCATTGATCCTCCAGTCAGAATTTACGACTTTTTTTTTGGAAAATTAAGGATTAATAGGAAAAAAGTGATTTTCAACTGAAAGATTAGTGAAAAATCAATTTTCAAAATAAAACGCTTAAAAAATACTATGTGTTGGAAAAGTTGAAGCTGCTCTTTTTTTTTTTTTAATTGTAATTAAAAGATTTTCTTGGGATGGGAGGGGGGCTTCCTTTAAAAATGCGGACCCGGTACAACCCCTGCACCTCCCATCGCCGGGCCTGGAGAGGGTATCAATTCGAAAAACATAATTCTGCACTAGAGCCAAAAATATAAAAATGTGCGATTTTTTTCAATTTTTTTTTTGCATTTTCAAGCAGTGCAGGCCTCTATGCAGCTTTAAACGTGTTTTTCTAGATTAAAATCGACGTAGGATGCTCACCCAAGTATTAAAATGTTCCTCATGGTCTCTCCTATTATTTGAGCCAAAAAAACTCATTTTTGAAAAATCCGTCTTTAGGTACCTTTTCCCTGCACGGGTCACATATGTTTCTTAAACAAACCTGTTTTTCTTTCTGTTCAAAGAGTCACAAGTTGTAGATTTTGTAAAAGTGATGTTTTTTGTAGAAAAATTTTAAAATTTCTATCTGATAAGAAATTGGGGGTGGGGGGAGTCTAATTTTATCAGTAATTTTTAAGATTGACAAACACTTTGTTCACTAACAAAAATAATACTGACTTTGATATTTTGTTCCTAATGTTTCTGTATAAAATATCATTTTTAGTCGACTTCTATCTTCTTTTTTTCATACTCAGATGATTTTGAACTCTTGAATGTTGTCCTTGGACTCAGTACATACCTATTCAAAAATTTGTAAAAAAAAAAAGTAAAATGGAACCGCAAAATTCCTTCGAGGAGTTACGATGTCAATAATTCTCAAGGTTACCTTTGCTAACTTACGCAGTAATTTTCAAATGTGAATCGACACAGGTATATTGTTACGACGGTAAAAAAATTTATCCAAAATACTTCTAGGTACGTAAATTTCTACCCCAAATGCGAGCAGAAAATTAATCGTAATAAAATGGGTAAATGTTTTTAACCAGTCTTTGTTGAAAACCCCCGATGTTTGTGAAAAATACCTTTTGGCATCGGATGTTTTCTTCTCTCTTCCTTTTCGACAAGAGAGAAGATGTTTTCTCTCCAAAGAAAATATTTTCTATCGAGTGAATTTTTTCGCGTAACGTGTTTTAATTTGTACACTCTTTCGCTCGAATGTTTTTGGTTCGTCGCGTGCCGAAAAATTTCGTCGTTCATGGTTTTTTTTTTCGAATATAGACATATTTTTGGGAAATAATTTAGGGTTAAAGTACGGCTCCGGGAGCTGTCGGAAAATTTCATCAATATCGAGTTATCGAGTGGGTATTTTTTTCGCATTAGCGTGACATAGAAGGGGTAGAAATAAGGCAAAAGAATATAATTTCCTCTTGGTCGAGAACCAGGTATAAACTATAGAAAGATGAATGAGCAGTTTCAAAAGTACAATTATTCCGGCTCTCGAAGTGCGTGCTGTAGGAGCCAAGAGGGGTAAAAAAATACAATTCAGTCGTTACCCGAGAGTTAGCACTGTTCCAGAGTATTTAATTTTAAGCGGTCTTTAGTCTTTAAAAGTTACTCTCGTCAAAGTTAAAAACAGACTTCGAGTAGCACTTCAGATAATTTTCCGCGATTTAAGCACGAAAAGATTTGACGGATTTTTGTTGTAACTCTTTGGCTCGGCGTCTCTGTATGCGCCTTACGTGGCATCTGCGTCCGCCTTTTCGAGTCTAGGCTGTATTTCGAGGGAAATTAAATAATTTTCAGAATTTCCACTCGGTAAGTGCCGTGCGAATGGTTACGAGAGTGACTTTTTTTTTTCGTTTCGAGAGCGTCTATTATTTTACAATGAATCACGAACGACTGGAGTTCTGCGCCAGGAGGAGCGTGGCGATGGGTTTTTCATGCGGTTTTCTTTTTTTTCCCGGCTTTTTTAGGTTCGAGATTGAGAAAACCACACGTATATAGTTTATTAGCGGTCCTAGAAGGCTGTTGAGAATTACTTTGCAGCTGCCGAAGCTTTTGAGAAGTTGACGAATGTATAATGCAACAACCGTTGAAGGAAAGAGATGAGAGCGAATGAACTTTATAATGGGAGAATTTTGCAAATTAGTCGTTTTGCGAGCGGAGAAAGTGAGGGGTTTGTCTGCGTGTGCCTTCGAAGGGATGTGAAAAAGAGGAGCGGTGAGGTTAGGGGAGGACCGGTGCCTAAATAGTTGTTATAATAGTGTTAATGCGTGTTGTTTTTGTACGCTAGCCCGAAGACAATTACAGTTTTGGAATGGTGCCTAAATCAATTTCGGCAAAATTCCACTGACCCTTGGTACTTTTCGTCGGTTTCGCAGATGTGTCAGGAAGTCTATTCACGTATAGAAGCAACTTTCGCTAAGTAAACAGAAAAATTCTTTTTTCTACTTTTTTTAATCTCGAAACTTGGATCGACTTCAATATTTGATTTCTTTTCAGTTCCGAGTAGGTACCTCGAGGGCCGACGTTTTTGTTCGACGCCGAAGTACTATACTCGAGTCATTAAATACCGAATGATTGGGTCTCGCCGGTTTTCCCAAATTTATACTCGCTAGATCGAACGAATCAGATACTTATTGTTACGTTATGTGTAGAGATATTTGGCTGGTGTTTTTTTTTAATCGCTGACGAATGGGGTCAACGTCAGATGGTTATCGGAATAAATTAGGTGTCACGTCGTACGTGTAAATTGTGCTTGGAAATGTTTTTTAAACTGGAGGTTTTTATGGTTTGTGTTTTTTTTCCACCTCGGAGGCTAATGAATGACGCGATAAAAAGTTGTATTCGTGTGTGTTATAATGAAATGTACAATGCACGCGTATAGAATCTACGACGACACGTGGATGGTTTTATTCGGCGTGTATAACGTGGTTTTAACCATAAAAGGTAATCTAAATGCTAAAAAGGATGTAATATATGAGCATCTAACGCGGATTTTACGTATCTACTTGTAAGACTCTGGTTTAAGAAGAAAGTCGCGAGGTGAGGTGCCTTGACATTGGAACAATTCTAGGTTACCTATTTGAAAATTTTCAAATTGGATACCTAGACCTGTGTGGATTTGAAAAAGAGGGTCTTTGGTCGAGAGATGAGAATGAGGTGAATGGGCTGGAAGAAAGTTTTCCAATGTCTTATGAGGGAGAAGTACGTAGTATTTTATTAATTATTGTTATCGATGGAGGTTTCAAGGTTATTCGAAGGTTCACAGTACGATGTTCTTGTACCTTTTAGTTTAATAATCTAAGCTTTTATGCCTTGTGATTAAAGGAGAAAACGCAAAATTGGTGGAAAGGAATTCGGTTTACGTTTTTAATTAAAAAGTGTTTTTTGCGAAGTGTACGCTTAAAAAATATCCATTTTAGGAGCAACTTGGTGGAAAGATTTTGTATTAAGGTATCGCTCGAAAGGTCCGTTTCTTTTACATGTACCTATTTTGAAATAATAAATGGCCTATCGTTGGGTTTGGGAAAACCAGCTCCTGTGATCATCTTGATTTTTTTTTCAAAAAAAAAAAAAACGCCGGAGATTACGTAGAAAAAATTTTAACGAATGAAAAATTTCTGTAAGTTCGTATTTGGAAAATTTTAATATATTATTATTTTTTTTAAATGAAAAAACGTCAAAATTCTTTGTCGTAGCGTTATTTTTTTTATTTTTCGTAGAAATTTAAAATTTGATGAAATTCCTCTGGCTTTTGATGTGTAATGCAACATCAAAAAATGATTTTAATGGTTTTTTAAAAGTCTTGAAATTTTGCACGTAGGTATTTATCTAATTCATTCACCAAATTCAAACAATACATTTCAAAAGGTAAAATTACTAAGTATATTACGTTATCGAACTGGGCTTTGAATGCATTCAGTTGGCTGCACTGCTGCAAAAATTATTCCAAACATCTTTTTCAATTTTTTTTCATTAGTATAGCCACAAAAATAATTCAATTTACTTATCAACCCATTAATTTTATGGTTCGATTTTGATGTGTTTGAGTGATCAATTTGCATTTTTGATAATAAATCAATTTTTTCCACGAAGATTGATCAAGGTTTCTAGCAGGTACCTAGCACTTCCATAAATACATAGCGAAAACGCGTTTTTTTGTTGTTTTTTTTTTTCAAAAATGACACCACTTCAAGGTTTTTTATACCTGCGTTTGTCTTTGGGTAGTTTGGGTTTTAAACCCCAACAATTTTTTGGGAGTTCTCAAGCTCAAAGTAGGTAAACCTCTTGACTAATTTTTGCCAAATCTCAAGGTGTATTTTTCGCTCTATTTTTCACAAAAATAGGTAGGTATTCAATTTTTTTATTTTGTAAAAATTACATTTTTTCCATCAATATAATGAGATATCTATTTTACGTAGAGAAGTACTGAAAAATCATTTCTCTGATTAAATACTCGATGAATACCTAATATTATTAAATAATTTATTGAACTTGCAAGCATTACAGGTAGTATGGGTTGAAATAAGTGGGTAGTCCTTTTTGTTTTCAATTCTCAATTGGTATCTCTATAGTAAAATTTGACGAAAAAATGTAGGTACCTATGTGTTTTATTAATTCTTTTGAAAATTTTCACATGGAGAAAATTAATGAAAATATTTTTTCGAGTGAAAATATCCATTGGTAAACAATGTTTTTACATTTTCATGAGATAATAACTTTCAATATTTCAATTTTCCAACAATTTTTATCGCCAGTTTCAATTTTTAGATACTTTTTATGTACTTAGGTTACTTATTCATTTTCCAACTGTGAAAAATTTTCATCTAATTAATCTCAAAAATCGAGTCTCAATTTTCTTTGGCTGATGTTTATTTTGAAAATGCAAGTTTTAAGTATCAAATTATTGCTATTTTCGAGTCACCAAAAGTGATGTTGGGTGGAAATTACCAAAAACTTGGAGCAAGTTTTGGCGGTGAAAAAAATCGTATTTTTTTTCTTCTCGGATTCAGGTACAATTTTTTGTATTTGGAAATATTTAGATGGCGTATAATTTTCCTACCTGGATAACTTCAAATTTTAAGCTTTTTCTACGACGGTTTTTATTTTCAATTCTATAAATTTATTCGAAAATTATTGATAACCGATTGTCAAATTCTCGAAGCTGGTAATATCTTTAAAAACATTTAAACTGTGGATATTTTTTTCTCTTGTTTCGTCTGTTCTGTTACGAAAATCCTAAGTTTCTATCTGAAATAATTTTAAATTTTTGACGTTGGTAAGTACTTATTATCAGTTATTTTAAAATTGTACGTCATGACGTACAATTTTAAAATAACTGATTGCATTGAAGACCGAATCTAAAAGCAGCAGGAGGACAACTTGATTCTCTCTCTGATAATACTTATAAAAATCAAATTGGATAAAATGGATAAATCAGATTTAAATGGTAAATTTTTTGAAAGTGGTGATTTTTCTTGGGAGAAATTTTTGTTTCAAGTTGAAAAAAATCATACGTACTTCGAGTCGAGAATGAAAAAATTGTATTTCGGTCAAGAAATTTTGATTTGTTGCTTCCTTTCACAAAAGTCTATTTCGGTCCCTCTCTAATCTTGGGAAAGGAAAGAGGTTGTCATTTACTTTTTTCGAATCGTTGAGAAGGGAATTTTTTTTTAATAAAGTGATTTTGGTGTCAAAGTAAATCGTATTGAAATTTTTTTTTAGTGTATAATTTTAGTCACAAATAAAAAAAAAAAAAAAAAACATTTTTCGCAACCATTTTCTCTTTGAATTGAAAGTGTTCATCTGTTTTACTTTTGGATATGGGGGGGGGGGGGGGGGGGGTGAAATTGTTATCGTTTTTCAAATTGTCGTGAAATAACTTCAAAACCGAGGTAATCTAAATATCGTTATGATGTGATTTTAGAACTTGTTAAAATTTCAGGAATCTTGCAGTTTGAAAATTACAAAGGTGGGCTTGTAGTCCTACATCTCTTCATTTGAGGTTAATTTTTAATTCGTGATCTGAATGGTTTGTAAAAAAATTAATTATTGCATTGGTATCTTATTTCTTTTAGATATTGAATTTTATGTCCCCCTTTTGAGCTGTTTTTAGGGTTAAGGTGTCTGAGGTTTTTGTACACTGACAATTTGATGCACCTAATTTCAAAAATGAAAATAGAGAGGAGGAGAAAAAAGGGTGTTGAAGTGTCTGTACACATGAAACACTTTCATGAGATCAGAAAATTCTTATCGCTTGACGACAATTTCCGTGCTTCGATATCAGTTCTGCGAGAAAGACTCTACGATTGAATGTAGTTTTCAGAGAGAAGATTCCACCAGCATTCTTACAGAATGATACGAAGTTTCAAAAAATTCGAAGTAGAACTTTCGAAAAAATAATCTACTTTTGAAACTAAATACTCGGATTTATTTCAGTTCTCAAACGACAACCGTCGATATAAAATGACCATCAGAGGAGAAAAATGTATTATCTAGAATTGATTAAATAACTCGAACTATGACGAAACATTTTTTTTCATCTTTTTTCAACGTTCTCGAGGAAAATACTCCTTTTTTTGTAGATACAAGAAAAAGACACGGAGAGCAGAGGCTAGATTGGGATCGTCTTTATAGGTCAGAAATATTGATTGGAATATTTTGTACGTGTATGTGTCGCCTGTATCGTCCACCTAATCGTTGGTATTTCATTCGATAAATCCACAATAAATGTTAGGATTATACTCGTAGTATATTTACGCCGCACGCCGGATCTCCGCTTTTATACCGCGAGATGGCCGAAGAATGTGGAAGCAAACGCGAACGACGATATAAAAGTGAAAAACGGCGGAAAACTCATTATTTTCATATGTATTTTTTTCGAGTATTTTTTTTTTTTCTTTCTTCTGCGATGTGCTTTTGAGAGAAAACGTAAAACGTGCTCGAAATCGTATTAATTCGGTGAAACAAGAACCTTCCTCAATTCATTTTCCAACCTTCTTTTTTGGTTTGGTTCTCTGTATACGAATGTAGGTCTAGGTGCATTATTGTATACAATATTATGCGATCTTGTTGGGTGAATTTTTTCCCTTTCCTGCCCTCTGCGATGTTCATTTCGAACCCATATTTACTCTGTATTAGCGTTATAACGAACGGCTGTATGCTATACAGATTAATTAAAATTTGTGTAGACCGCGTATATACGTATTAGAGCACTTTAACGAGCCGAATTATAAGCGCGAAGAAAAGGCGAAGCGATAACGTGCTCCGTAATGGCAGCTGTTTCGCTACATACGAAGCTCCGGAGCGTCCCTCCGCAATGCCCGCCCCATCATACGCCGCGTCGGATTTTTCCCGTATGCTGGAACCGTTTTCCGTGATACGGAATTAATAAATGATAATGCGTATGTACGCGTTACTCGTATCCTGGAGAGTGTCTGGGTATACGGTGTGAAAAATAGTCTCGGGCTTGGCGCGAGGAGCCGGAGTAGTGTGAATTTCGCACTTCATTATGAAGCATGTCAGAAATACTGGTATCTGTAAATTTACACAAACGCCGCGCCGCGGCGCGTATTTGGGATTATTAATTAAATTTTCAAGTATTTTGAGAGAAGAAGCTGCAGATTTCGACACGCGGCGAGGTTCTAAATGTCGGATTTCGCCGGTGCACCGCACTCCTGTGCGGATCGCTGCGAACCATGGAGGATGGAGATGCGTGAGGCGAACGAGAAAATATGATTTATTTCGTAGTTTTACATCGTTCACGTTTTAGCCTTAAACGCGTAATTGGTAATTTGTTGAAGAATACGAGTAGCATTGGCTTGGATTTCAATCATTTCGAAAGATGTATCGCGGTGGAGCGCGAACAAATCTCGAAACGGGTAGTTTTAATGGGTTACAATAAACAGGAGTGCTTGAGTTGACCGCGATGAGAATTTTTTCATCGATTTGTAGGTATGTAAAATTTTGTGCGAAATAGATACCTGCGTGCTGCGTGAAAGAAAAGTTGAAGTGATGAAGCGAACTGTTTTATGTCGGAGCGAAAAAATTCAATAACTACATATATACATTATGAAATTAGTCTGCATTAATTGCTCTTTCATATTTATGGATTTGCTGAAAGATGCATGTATAGTATTATTGAAATTGAATATTGATCATTATTTCGGTTTCATGATATTTTATTTTTATTTTCTTTCTTTTCTTTTTGTGAAAGAACCGATGAATTATTTAAGAACTCTTAGATCCTTAATTCTAATTTTAGTAATGATTCAATTCTCAATTCAATTCTTTATATTGTACCTATATGTATCATTGGCTGGACCATTTTTAATTTTTTACAACATATTAGCCATTTTACCCTTACCCTATGTGTAAAAGTAGCAGAGAAATTGGTGACAAAACCGAGTAAAATCGAACAGGAAAAAGGCAGAAAGGGGCAAAAAGTCGCAGCACTTTAGAAGTCTTGGTGGTCAGAGATGATTGAATGAATGTCATTTCTGATCCTTTCTTCAGAAAAGAGTCAACTTTCTCAAAATCAAAAATTTGAAATTGAATCACAAGTTAGTATTCCCGGCGTGCAAAAAAAGCAGGAAAAGGCAGAAAAGTTGGCATAAAAGGGCAGGCATTCTCACTTTTTGCTCATTTTGATCTCTGCTGCGCGTTGAACATACTTTTTTTGATACCCCGTTGCGCGTCGCGCATTGTTCCTCTGGACTAATTTCTCAGAAAAAGGCAGGATTCGGCAGGAAAACCGGCAGAAAAAGACAGAAATCATCAGCAGACTCGAGCAGAAAAAAGCAGAATAAATTCTGCTTTTCTTGATTCTTGCACGCTGGGTTGTTGAACTCGATACGTCATTGCAATAATTATTTTACACAGGTTTGCTGGGTTCAACCCTTATCAACTCTTCACTTTTTGGCCAAAATTTGCACAGGGTGATTTGAAAAAGGGGTTCTAACAGGTTGGCGGTGTGTTGCAGAACCAAAACCTGATTGTCAGAAATTGAATATGGTTTGTTCATCAGGAACAATAATCATGTTGATACTCTCTTAATTTGAATCAGTCAAAAATGACTGATTAAAATCTTCGAAATCAAGTCACTGTAGGAATTAGTAAAAAAAAAAGTACGATTCGATCAGTGAAATTTCACTACTAAATCAGTAAAAATAAAATTTCACTGATTCAATCGTTAATTAATTACTGATTCAATCAGTGAATTTTTTTAAACTGTTTCAATAATGGAAATCCACTGATTTGAATCAGTAAATTTTTACTGATTTCAATCAGTCAACTAATTTTCACTGATTCAACAATCAAAATCCACTATTTGAATCGGTAATTTTTCACTGATTGACAGTAAAATGACTCTGATTAACTGGGAAATCAGTGGAATTTGACTGATTATCAGCGACTTGATTTTCACTATTTCATCAATCAATTCAGGAATTTTTGACTGATTCAAATTAGGAGAGTTGACCAATTAGACCATACCTGTTTTATCACAAATAACAATCAACATCACCATTTCTGCACTTTTTTGCTACCTGACTGTTTTCCTACATGGCAACAGGTGATTTCCATTTTTAAATTCTTGCTTTCAGAGGAAATTATAATTACATAACTCAAGATGAGTGAATCATCTGCAATCAGGCTCTTCCAAGTATGCATTTCACTATGTTTCTGCAGCGATAGTGATTTTTCTTTGATGTGGAAACGGAATATTTTTCATCTGCAGAATAAGCTACATACACCAAGACACCGCAGAAACGCCTGCGTTGTGGTGAGAATTTCTGCCTGCTCTCTTGAGTTGAATCAAGTCAAAAATGTCTTAATTGACTGATGAAATAGAGAAAATCAAGTAAATGATGTTCAGTCAAATTCCACTGATTCTTCAGTTAATCAGCGTCATGTCATTTTACTGTCAATCAGTGAAAAATAATAATTCAAATGGTGAATTTTGATTGTTGAATCAGTGAAAATTAGTTGACTGATTGAAATCAGTAAAAATTTACTGATTCAACCCAGTGAATTTTCATTATTGAATCAGTGAAATTTTATTTTTACATGATTCAGTGATGAAAATTCATCGATTGAATCAGTAATTTTTTTACTGATTCCTGCAGTGACTTGAGTTTGTCGATTTTAATCAGTCAATGTTGACTGATTCAAGTTAATAGAGCGGGTCTTCAAGACACTCTCTAAACTTGAATCAGTCAAAATTCACTGATTAATAAGACAAAAGTGTGCAACTGAAGAAATCAGTGAAAATTTTACCGATTTAATCAGTGAATTTTCATTTTTGAATCTGTAAAAATTTTAATTTACTGATCGAATCAGTAAAAATTTCAATTTACTGATTGAATCAGTAATTAATCACTGATTGAATTAGTAAATTTTAATTTTTACTGATTTATTTCAGTAGTTGAAAAAATATTACTTACTGATTCAAAAATGAAAATTCACTAATTGAATCAGGAATTTTTCACTGTTTGACAGTCAAATTTCACTGATTAATAGTTGCACATTTTTCGCTGTTTAATCAGTGAATTTTCAGTTTTTTGACTGATTCCGATTTAGAGAGCAAACTCTTACGCTCTTAATTTGAATCAGTCAAAAATGCCTAAATTGACTGATGAAATAGAGAAAATCAAGTCACTGATAATCAGTCAAATTCCACTGATTTTCCAGTATTTTGCTGCCAATCAGTGAAAAAGTACTGATTCAAATAGTGAATTTTGATTGTTGAATCAGTGAAAATTATTTGACTGATTGAAATGAGTAAAAATTTACTGATTCAAATCAGTGAATTTTCATTATTGAATCAGTAAAAAAATTTCACTGATTTAATCAGCAATTAATTAACGAATGAATCAGGAATCAGTTAAATTTTATTTTTACTGATTCAGTAATGAAAATTCATTGATTGAATCGTAATTTTTTTTTACCGATTGCTACAGTGACTTGATTTTGTTGATTTTAATCAAGTCATTTTTGATTGATTCAAATTAAGAGAGTAAGTACACACCGGGATCCCTAGTTTTATAAAAAAAAAATTATTGAATACAAATCTCATTTTAAATAAAAATCAAATAGACTTTCTCATTAAAATTTATTTTTACCTTCTTCAAAGTAATATCAAGTCCAGTTGGTCACATTGTGTCAAACCTTGATGGTACCTTTTCTTCATAAATATCTCGTATGTACCTACCCGTTTACAAAAAGTGATGACTATACCTTCAAAACAATTTTTGTCACATTTCCAAGTATTTTTATTGTATTTTCATTCGACAAAATTTTCCAAGTTACACTTCGGAAACAAGTTTGATTGTAACGTAGAGAACTTATTCGTAATCAGGACTATCCACTATCTAGTGATATTATGCTACCGAAATGAAATATTGTACAAGGTGATTGCTGAAAAAAGGTTATTATCAGTTGACGGAATCAAATATGCAGTTTATTCGACTTCCGTGTGCCAACAATTCCTCATGTGTACCCTACATACTTATGTACAATAAACATCGAACTACGAATGTTATGTACCTACATAGATGGAGGAATGTCGAAAATGTTGCATATTCTGTTTCTGCCGGCGCACTTGGAATCAAGACTCTAAACAGACAGTTTATTTGACATGTACGTACGAATCCTATTACGATATACGTAGGTACTGTTATTATGAATATTTCGACGTCGATGACGAGGTAAATTGCAGTACCTAACTACGATGTATCTACGTAATTCGCTCCAAGCGATGCACGCTGCTTTCAGTGTCTATTGCAAAAATGAGATTCTTCACGTGTAATAACGCGACGTTTTATTTATTCTGTTTCAGGTACGTTTACTTTATGGATGATTTTATCGTAGCAATACAACGTACGTGTTGGCAAATCAGGTAAAATAATATTATACTCGTACCTCATCGGCAAGGATCAACGAATACTCTTCTACCTACGACAAAATAATTTCAAAATACTATTTTTGATATTTAAAATGGAAAATTTTTCCACGGAAAAATTCCAATTAAAAAAGTTGACGGTTGGTCAACGTGTAGACGTCGTGAGATAAATAATCTCGACTGGCGTATGTACGTTCGTAGCAACAAAACGATGACAAAAAGAATCTCTTTCTGCAGTATAAAAGAGTGTAATCCACTTAAAAACTGTCGTACGACATTAAATAAGCGTTAACGCCGCATCTGCGAATCATCTCGCGAGTCGAGAAAACGATTATGACAGCTTTCAACTCTTCTTTTTAATCCGGCGTCGCGTCGCTGAGTTCTGTTAAGCGCAAAACGACTAAGTGTATAGTTATTTGTCGAAATTAGGATTCTTTTATGTGCCGGGTCTCGTCAAACGACGTACGTATTACGAAAACCCAGCACACGAGAGGGAAGCTTCGCGTTGGTAATATTGTCACATCTTTTTAAACGTATCTAGATGTATTTTCGATCATGCATAGGCTCCGAGGCGACGTGAAAACGGATCTGTGTAGCGAGCGCAAATTTAGCCGAAGGCAGACGCCTGCCTGATTTGGAATACGTTCTGTAACCGTATTGAATATTCATTTTACAATTTCACCCGCGACGATGAGTTGGAATATCGCGTATCGCGAATATGAAAAAGAAGGCGTAAAATACGAGTATCAATTTCATTTGGAAAACATCTTGCACGAGTTTCGTATTTCCCCCCTTTTTCTGCCATATTGAGATATTTTCTCCGGAGCGAATCTTCTCTCGCCGGGTCGTGGACTTTTTTTTGCCGTGTTGGCCTTTTTCGAAGGAAACGCGAATCAAACGACAATATTTACACAATCGTATCGAATTCGGAACCTTTTTTCAAGATGGGATCGATTTAGCGCGCGAAATTAGCCAATTTTCGTATTACCAGGTCTGCCTGAGCTCGAACTATGAGGAGACGAGTTACGTTGGGTAGATACATCGCGGCAATCCGGCCGGCGTAATAATCGATTTCGAAAATATTTTATAGTTTTCACGCACTGTTCGATTTGGTGTCGTTGTTTTCGTGCTGATAAAACAAGCTGGGTTTGGCGAAGGTGTTGCGACGACGCGACGGACCAGCGGCGGAAAGCAGGGAAAAAACAGTATCCGAGCGAAGATTTCATTATACTTGGTAATATTCGCTTTAGCACGCGCAATTAAACGAGCCACGTAGATATTTGGACGGCGGGGGTGAATGTATGGGAAAAGGTTTTTCGGCTGAAAATTTCACCTCTTTAGTTTGGCATGTCTGCGGCGTCGGGGCGAGGGGACCTTTATTAAAGTCAAGTTAATTTGCTTTCCGTAACGGAAGTTTCGGTTTGCCTATAACGCGTTCGTGTATCGGCCGGCTTATTAATTAAAATACATAGGAAGGCGGAACAATTACAAAATATTTACACAAAATACGAATAAAACGTTCGGCTATTATCATAAATTAATATTTATGAAGAGTCATTCGCGCCGCGGCATTATCGTTATTATTTAAACCGAATATCATAACTCGTCGAGAAGAAAATTCGCCTCTGAGCCGTAAAAATTTCAGCTTCAAAGTTATTTTTGAATTTTAAAGTATCAACGGTTTCGCCTTCTCTCTTTGTCTCTTGCTCTGTGCGAAGACATAATTTACATGGTAATTTTTACCCTCTACCAGGCCGTTCAACCGCATAACCCTGCGTCGAATCTTCGACGACGCAGACGATGGTATGAAATACGACATTCCACAAAGAGCTTTTTTCCACCAGTGGTTATATCTTTGAATTATGTTTACCTAGAGGAGAAGTCGAGAGGGGGATTTTTTGCGTTCTGTTTGAAGTATTCGGTTAGGCCGAAGAGGGTTTTATTGGTGGAAAGGTTCTATGATATTGGGTGATTTGTTTTGGAATTTTGAATACTTTTGTCGATGAATTGGTAATGAGAAGAGTCGTTGGCCGTTTGTATTGTCCCAGTGTTTTTATTCGTATTTGAAATTTTTCGAAGATTTATTCAGCCAGGAATAAGTGTGCCGAGAAAATTCCATCGAAAAGTAAAAATATGAAAAAAAAATCAAACCAAGATTTTTATGCGATATTAAAAGTCTCCTCGTATTTTTTTTCTTCTTCTGAATTTTAAATGTGTATCTAAAGAAGAAAAAAAGAAAAGAAAATTGTGAGAGAACCGTAATATTGCAATTTTCAAATTTTAAGTTATACCTATCTCAAGTGTCAATTAAAAATTTTTTGATTGAAATGGATTTTTTTCAGACATAGGCACATTTAGGGGGCAGATGGCATGAAACCACTCTCTTCCTTAAGCTTAGGTAAAATTGATTTTTTGTCATCAATTGATAGGAAATGTAAAAAAGAACAGAATTTTTTCACAATTCTAAGAGGATTTTGGGAAAATTTTTTGCATTTTGTTTATTCCTCAGCCTCAGGTAGTATTTTAATCACGCTTTTTCTTGATTAAACGTTATGAATGTCGAATTCTGAATCACTGAATCGGTGAAATTCTCCTTATCTGAATTAGCTGTGAAATAATATTCATTGACAGTTGGTGATTTTTTGCTGATCTTTGGCCAAAAAATCACTGATTTCTATGCTAATTCTTAATTCACTTCACTGATTTGATAAAACACAATTTTATTGGATTTGACTCATTCAGATAGATATATTGTATTTGTCTGTTTCAATAATCCCGTTGAATTTTGATCTCACGTCCTATTTTTTTTTTTTTTCATATTCTTAACGTCTGCTTCACATAATTTTTGGGCTCGTTTTTGTTTTCTAATTTTTAATTTTTCATTTGGAAATCTAATTTCCTCCTCCCTCTCCTTAAAAAATTCACCACATACAAAAATTTTACTTTAATTGATTTTTTATTATAAAATTACAGTTCCGTTATCATACGTAGGTAGATCACTTTCCAAAAAAAAAACTTTTGGCCGAGAAACCGCATTCAACTTTGCAACAAAAAGCTTTCGTAGTGCTTTAAAAAAGTGCATTTCCATTTCTGCATTTCCCTGAATAAATATTTTCTCAATGAGATGCCACCTTTAGCTTTCAATTCAGCTTTGAAATGGAGTAATGTGTTGAATTGTTTCAACGTTCGGTTTTTGGTGTCAACTCTCTTATTTTTAATGAGTGGAAATTCAATAATATTTACTCAAAATTTCAGCACAAGTAGAGATCTTTTCGGCAAAATTTTTTGATTTTCAGTAGACTTTCGCTGGTTTTTCAAAGAACTTCACTAATTTTTAGTGAATTTAAGAAATTTTATGACAACTTTCTGACGAATTTTCACTAATTTTCCTGCACATTTTCAATGATTTTTTTGAAAATTTTCAGTAATTTTTCTGTGAATTTTTATCGATTTTCCATTTTACTAATTGGTAAATGAAAGGGTATTCTTACAACTTGAAAAACAAATTTGAATAGATTTCTAGAAAATCTTCTATTCTTCTATCACAATTCTACCAACTGTTGAGAAAACAAAAATCGAAAATGATGACTTTGAAAAACATCCTCAACAAAAATTCAATTATTTTAAACCATGTATTTTTGCATACGAGAATTTTGTGTCAAAAAGTGTTAGATTCACTTACAATAATTTTTTGTAAACAATAACTTTCAAGACCCTTTTTGGTTTCGCTATTTATCATTTTTTTTTTTTTTTTTTTCAAACAAAAATGAAGTGTGAATGGAAAATAGTTGGTTTTTGTCTAAACGAGTCCAGCATAATTTCAAATTCCGAATGAATTAGTTCCAATTTTTCATCTATGGCATTGCGTTGGTAATTGCGATCAGGCGATCAGAAGTGACTTCATGAAAAGTCATGCGCATAATTTCGGTCAAGTACATACATACTTTGAGACTGCCTTTGTATGTAGAAATATATATTTCATTTCCATGCTATTTCATGTAACATGTGAAATGATTATAATTTTGTAATTAAATTTTAAGTTTCTGAAAAATCTGTCAATTTTTCAAAAATAAAGTCAACGAATTTTATAGATTCTTTGATTTTTATGAAATCATCGAAATAGAAGTTTTTACGGATTTAAAAAAATTATTGGTGTCAGAGATATTTGCAACACAGAAGTAGATGATTAAGGTTAGAAAATTTCATTAGTATTAGAATACAAAATTGAATTTTGAATATCAAGTCTAATTTACATTTACCATTTCAGAAAAAAAGGCAATTCATGAATAACTGTCAATAATAGTTAAGAAAATGAATAACTGTAGGTACATATTTACTTTTCATCATGTATATAAGCAATGCAGGTATTTACGAACGTGTACCTACCAATTGCTGGTATTCGTGATCTTCGATTTAAAAAAATTATGCGATAAATTTATGATAAGGCATCGATCATTTATTAATACAAAATATAGGTTCGTATCGAACAAATTACTTAGGTATTATTTTTTTTCAACGAATGAATAACATAGAGCAATAACCTATTACAGTTTCATTACAAATTAGCAATAAATATACATGCACTGTAATTTACTCGATTAATTTATTATGCCACGGTGGGTATTTTCGTGGAGAAAAAAGCGGTCACCAAACCCGCAATTTCCACCTTTTTTCCGACCACATTTCTATAAACTATTTCCAAGTAGGTATTCTGGTAATAGATAACTCGAGTAAACAATAAACATGTCCGAATGAAATTATCTAATGATACGTTTTCGTCCGGTACGAAAATCAATCAATGAGACTGACACGATTCACAAAACACCATTATAATATATTTCGTCCTTGTGGAATTAAAAATGACGAAAAAGCCTTAATTTAAACAAATATCCTGCTGGAGTAATTTATTTACCAGTAAACCAAACAAAAACCCTTTTAGATTAAAAAATTATCCTCATAACTGGGCCCAAGTTCGACGTACCACTACGTTGTAATTTTACTAAAATCTTCCATTTTGGATTTCTTTCGTTTTGAACGAGGAAAAATCCCAGAAGAAATTCGAATCGTCGCGCGTCGCAATTAATACGGATTCCAAGGGTTAAAAAATGTGGGAAATTTTTACCATTCCGCCATTTTATAATTATAACGACATTACAGCCTAAAATCATCCGGTTTGTTTATTACCCTCGATAAAAAGGGAACACTCGAATGCGAGTCGGGTTGAAAACTTAAAATAGGAAATTGTTGATTTCTCACGAAAACGGCGCAACGCGACGTAAGTCGTCTTAAATTACCTGTGTAAGATTGTTAACCGAGTTAAATAATCCTTCGAGTGTAATTCACTAGACTCCTAATAACGTTAGAACGGCGTTATTTCGCGCATTACAATTCCATCGGTGCTCGACTTCTTAATTGATTTTCGCTATATATAAATTAAATTGCGCTTGTTAATTGCCTTTCGATACCGACGTTTACACAGCAACGAATTCATGTGAACGTGAAATTCTACTTGCCAAATGGGTGAATAAATAAGCAGGTATTGCTGAAAGAGGTTATAAAGGGAGGGGGAGGTTTAGACCTCCGTGACGTTTTCTTAGTCTGCAAATTTCGAGGCGACAAAATTTTGAGTTTGGTTTTGCTAGCTCAGATACTTACCTTTTTAATTTGTAATTCATGGGCTGTTAAATTTTAGAAAATAGAACAGAATAAGTGTTTGAAATGTCGAGAAATGAGGAAAAGAATTTATATCTTTTTTTAAAAAATAACTTTAAAGTTTTAAAAACTGAAAATTTTTGAAAAACATCCAATTTTTGGAATGGACGAAAATTCAAATCGTTCACACAATATTTGAAAAGTTTTGAGCCCAAAAATGCACACATCTTTTTAAAAAATCATGAATTCTGAAAATTTTGACTGATTTTTAGGACTTATAAACACTCGAAGTGATATTTATGTTGACTGGAAAAAAAATTCACAATATTTTGGACCTCCTTTCCTCCTTTACACTGTTTTCAAGAATTTTAAATTTCAACGGAATTGTATATAGGAATTTTTTTTATTTGGCAGAAAGAAAGTCAAAGACGTGGAAGTTGCGTAGAAAAAATGTTTTCATCGTCACTTTATTATACTATAACTGCTGAAAGTGGAAGAGGTCCTTACTCGTGAAAAAATGAATTGAATAAATTGTATGCATATTTTCGCAATTTTTGCCCCTTAGTTTATTGAATGGCCAGCAACAAAAATATAGGGAATAATTCTGTACAGATGAACCTATTTTTTAGTAACTTTCCCAAGGTGGTACCGTAGCGATTTGATTTTACGGCATTTCTTTAGGATTGAGAACTTCAAATACTTATGGTGGAAAAAACGTGAAGAAGAAGCACACCAAAATTCTAAAAATAAGTTACTTATGACTAAATCTACAAATTGATAATTTATTTCAAAACTTCTCAACTTTTTGTCAATTTTTCAAGTTTAAAATTTCTCTGAAAATTTTTTCAACGTCAATTTTCTAAGTTAAATTTTTTAGGTGTAGAATTTTTTTATCGAAATATTTTCAACGTCACGGCAAATTCGTGAAACATGGCCAGGTCAGTTCTTTGAGTCGAAAATTTTGAAAAAAATTTGAGGGAAAAATGTAATTGTGACCCTGCAGTAAAGAAAGGGACCTTGTGTAAAAAAAAATCGATGCCTTCATTTTTATGTGTTTGGTCTACATTGAATGTCATTTGGACCTAAAACGTGAAAAAATGAGACATCGATTTTTTTTACACTACGCCCGTTCTTTACGGCAGGGTCACATTTACATTTAGAAAATACAGACGTTAAAAAATTTCCAGGAAAAATTTTTAGCCTTAAAGAATTGACCTGGGCCTGTTGTATGAATTTGATTTGTCATGACGTTGAAAACATTTTGTTCTGACGAGAAATTCTACTCTGGAAAAATTTTACTTGAATAATTAACGTTGAAAAAGTTTGAACCTGAAAAATTGAGTAAAAAATTTGGGACTTGAACTTCAAAAAAACAGATTTGAAGAAATTTTTAGGAAAAATTCTTAGACCTCTAGGAAAAAATCTTGAAGTTTTTGAAAAAAAAAGAAAATGCTTAAAAAATTTGAGACTTACACTTGAGAAACAGATTTGAAAGAATTTTTAGGAAAAAAATTTAGACCTCGATGAAAAATATTTTGAATTTTTGAAAAAAAAAATAAGAGGAAAAAATTTTGGACTTGAAAAGTTTCAAAATTAGCGGACTCGAAAAAAAATGCTCACTAACCACGGGAAAGAAGAGTAAAGAACGAATCACTCGTTCCAAGTGTATTTTCAATTTCGTGCCTGAAGCCCATTCGTGTAGATTGGGTCCGAATACATTTCTACAAGATTTAATTTTCTGCCAAAGAACAAAAAATCCTGGAAAATAATGCAATAAAATGGTCATAATCAGGAAGAGAGGGATTACGGATCTAACGTGTTGTGAACAATTTTTTTCTAATTAGTATACATATTTTGAGGTGTTAAGAAGCCGAAAGTGCTTGGGGTCTAAATTCTCTCCTTATCCGGCAATTTCCGTAAAAAAATGAATTTAAAAATTTGATACTCCCAACTACCCATCAAATTCCAGTTCCTTCAAAACCTGAGAGTAATTCACGAAAAATACGCCGGGCACCTCAACGCACGTCAGTCGCGTTTCAATGCAACATAACGAATGACACTCAAATACACGTCGCGCAGATGCGCGCGCATCTGTCTCGAGTTCATTTCCCCGCCTGCTTCGTTTGACATTTCTACTTCATTAAATTACAAAATGGAAAGTTGACAATTCAAACGTTAAACTTTGCCCGTAACTCGAGAAAGAAATAATAAACTGGAATTAAAATTAAACAAAATTCTCTCTTTTTCCAGAGAGGAAATATTATACATTTCTAAGAAGACGTAATTTCCCAGTGACACCAAAGAACACTTTTTAACTCTCTTTCCCCTTCAGAAAAAAAATGTAGAAATTAATTTATATAATTTGTTAGTATCAAAAAAAAAAAAAAAATGAGTATACTTTGCTAAAAAATATTCCTAGCAAACGAATTCTTTCCTTAGATATTCCAATCTCAAAACTTTTACTCAACATTAAATATTCGCAAACTATAATATAATTTTTTTCCTAAATAAAAACTTCAATGAACATTACGAACTTTTAAAACGTTTAAACGACTTCAAAGAAACTCTAGCGAATAAATGTTTAAGGTATTTGAAAACTTGATAAAGAATACTTCTACTGTCTCTGTAGGTAAACTAATAATAAATTACTTCGATTTTTCTTTCTACCTATGTCCTTTCCATTCAATGTAATGACTTAACGACGCGATACAAGGCAGCAAAAAAATTATAATATCGTTCTGTAATTTTATCGTAGCAAGGTGGATATTTACCCGGTCGAAAATTTCGCTGAAACGTTGGAAATTGTCAACGAGAAAAAAAAATAAGGCCTCGTAAAATATATCGTAGGTATTCTGTACGTTGCGTTGTACGTACGAGACCAAAGGTACATACTATAAAATAAGACCCATCAATATACGATTAAATTTAGCGTGTTATAAACGGTGAAAATTTGCCATAGTCGTCATTTTCGTAACGTTACTTTATACAATAGGTTGGAAAATGAGCATACAGTATATTGAAACCGTGTAGGTACCTATTCCATACTCCCTAAACCCTGGACCGTCCACCACGTTTGCGATACGTACCTTCATTTCATCTCATCTATTCACTTTCCGTAGCTTCGTATTACGACCATTATGGTACACCCCTGCAGCCTCTGCCATTCGCCACTGTCATGGAAAAAACCTTGTTTATGCCTTTGTAATATTATACGTACGTAGAATCGTTTGTCCCATCGGAATATATTATTAAAAGGCAAACATATCGACTTTTTCTCTCTTTTTTTTTCCAATGCCAGACTTGCCGAACGAATTACGGCCACTATTGGGGATGCACACGCGAATACTGAAAAAAGGCGTGGTTGTACCTGTCCGATGCACTTTTTTCTTCTTTTCTCTCACAAATTCTCATTTTCTGAACGGGTCTGTACGTATATAATATTCAACTCTCATGAAAAGACCGGGAAAAAGTATAAATAGAAAATTTACGAGCAATAAAACGCAATTATTATACGATTGATGTAAAATGACAACAAAAGTCTGGGAGAATTGTAGTAGTGCTGCTTAAATGCCAATCGAATTCGAGTCGAACAAATACATAGGTACCTCGTAAACGTATTCTTTTTTCCAATTACGTAGTGTAGATGCTAGATGCCCTCTCGATGCTGGGTAATCTCTTAATAGGGACTCTTTTTTTTTATCAGTTTTATTACCTATATTATTGTACGTTCTCAGCGAAAAGTTTAGGTACTTTTATGACGAAGGGTCCATTTAATGTAGGCTTTGGGTCATAAAGTGATCCTTTTGAACAATGTGGGGATCTGAAGTGGAATAATTTGTAATGATCTGACAATACGCACGGCACCGGATGATTTAATGATTTTTAACACCTTCAAAAGGGATTATACAGGCAATCCGTTATTATCAAGAAGTGGTATGTGTTGAAATTATCACAGCCACGTATCCCCAAATCAAAGCACAATTTTGAGAGAAAAAAATAATCAATAAAGATAATAAATCCAAAGTATTTCATAAAAAATACTCCATATCCAAAATTTCAGGCGCTGAAGCTCATTTCTCGAATTTTGACGAATTTTTGAATTTTCAAAATTAACCTTATCGCTCAAAAAATATGAAAATTTTATGTAATCAACGAAACACGCTAAAATTTAGTATACAGCTTATTTTTGACCTCCCAAATCGATTGATAGCATTTTCAACACGTTTCAGAGCCTCCAATATTTTTTTTTAATTTTCCATCACTGAAGAAAAGTTTATAAAAATGGTTCACAGGAATTTCAACACCTATAAACATGGATTAGGTACCTGAGTTGAAATACATAATAATATTTTTTTTTTAGGAAATCAAATTTTTTTTCCGGGAAAATTATTAGCCAAAAAATATGGAGTTGAACTCAGAGTTGCGAATTGAATTCGTGTTTTAATTGATCAAATAGTAGTCCACTAATATTGGTAACCCACAATATGGATGCTGAAGTTCATACGAAAAATTTTTATGGGCTTCTCTTTAGCACTGGAAAATTTAAAAATTTTCTGGAGGCTCCAAAACGTCCATTCGATTCAAGAGGTTGGAAATGGGGTGTTCAAACGTCAGCTTGCTTCGCAGATTAAATCGAATTTTCTTAATTTTCAAGGCGATTCGATAATTTTAAAATTTCAAAAAATTTGCTAAAATACGAGAAATGAACTTTAGCCTTTGAAATCTTGGATATGAAATTCTTTTATTACTCTCTCATTTATGAATCAGTGAGAATTATTGAAAATCACTGAGTAACAGACAGAATTGCAGCACAGGAGAAAGTTAGTGAGAAAATTTTCTATGAAAACAAATCAGTGAGAAAAATCACTGGAAAATCAGTGAAAATTCACTGCAAAGTCAGGGAGATTTATAAATTTAGCTGAAAAATCAGTGAAAATCTCTGAAGAATCAGTGAATTTTACTGATTTTTCTTGTGCTGCAATTCTAACTGTTCACCAGTGAATTTTCACTGATTCTGAATAAGAAAGTACCTCATGTACTTTTGAAGGTTTTTTTTGGGGGGGGGGAGGGGGCTCAAAATTTGACTCAAGAGTTGGGATACCACCTGAAAAATACTTCACAAGTTTTTCATAATTTTTACAAGAATTTTCTCTGATTATTGAATTATTGAAAATTATTGAAAATCACTAAGATACAGTCGGAATTGCAGGCACTGCACTGGAGAAAATCAGTGAAAATTTTTTTACTGAAAACAAATTAGTAAAAATTCGCTGAAAAGTCAGTAAAATTTATGAATAATTTAATAGCTGAACAGTCGGAGAAGATCTTTGAAAAATCAGTGATAATTCGATGAAAATAATTGAATTTCGCTGATTTTTCTCGTTCTGCAATTCTAACTATTCATCAGTGATTTTTCCTTGATTCCGGATGAAGGAATTGAAACGTCTCGAAAATTTTAAATGTTACGGAAATATACAATTTATTTTTTAATAGCAGAGTTCACTGAGGAGGCGGAAAGCTTCTTGTGAAGAGGTCTAGCACTCTCTTAATTTGAATCTGTCAAAAATGTCTAAATTGACTGATGAAATAGAGAAAATCAAGTCACTGATAATCAGTCAAATTCCACTGATTCCCCAGTTAATCAGCGTCATTTTACTGCCAATCAATGAAAAATTTTCGATTCAAATAGTAAATTTTGATTGTTGAATCAGTTAAAGTTAGTTGACTGATTGAAATCAGTAAAAATTTACTGATTGAAATCAGTGAATTTTCATTATTGAATCAGTGAATTTTCATTATTGAATCAGTGAATTTTCATTATTGAATCAATAAAAAAAAATCACTGATTGAATCAGTAATTAATTACCGACGGAATCAGTGAAATTTTATTTTTACTGATTCAGTAGTGAAAATTCACTGATTGAATCAACCATTTTTTTCACTGATTGCTACAGTGACTTGATTTTGTCGATTTCAATCAGTAATTTTTGACTGATTCAAATTAAGAGAGCAGAGTAAAAAATCTATTTAAAAAAAACATGGGTACCGTTTTTGATTTTGCTTTCAAACGTATCCATAATATGAAAGCGTGAACTTCTTTCTAAATCTGGATCAGTCAAAAAACTGAAAATGGTCTGAATAAACAGCGAAAAGTGTGCAACTGTTAATCAGTGAAATTTGACTTTCAATCAGTGAAAAATTACTGATTCAATTGGTGAATTTTCATTTCTGAATCAGTAATATTTTTCAACTACTGAAATTAATCAGTGAAAATTTCAATCTACCAATTCAATCAGTAATTCATTACTGATTCAATCAGTACCTAAATTAAAAGTTTTACTGATTCATTTTAGTTGTTAAAAAAATTACTGACTCAAAAATGAAAATTCACTGATTAAATCATTAAAATCTCCACTGATTTCTACAGTTGCAAACGTTTGGCTTTTTAATCAGTCAATTTTAACTGATTCAAATTTAGAGAGTTGACGATTATTCACCTTGGAAACATCTTGATACGAGCTATCAACAAATGGAATTTTCGTCAATTGGAAAATGGAAGTCAGGCGTTCTTCATACCAATTTTTGGTTTGCGCGAACTGTGGTTCCAAAAAAAAAAGTTGAAAATTTCTGTCGAGAAGTTATGTGCAGATCTTTTCAGGTTCGAGGTTCGGTCATTTCAGAAGATACTCGTTCAAAACCGGTTTTCATCGAGCCTCAATCCTTTTCAGTGGTGTTGGGAAGTGAATGCCGTCTGGGGGGAGGGCATTTTCGTATGTTGATTAAAAACAAGAGATACGAAAAAAGAAATCTAGTTAGCATTATTTCGAGGTAGATGTGACACATTTTTCTCCGCCCTGAACTAAATTAATAGATATTATCAATCGTTCCCGCACGATTCAATTTGAACCCGTTGCATCGCGAAAATGAACTTATCGGATTTTTTTTGTTTTTCTTCCGCACAACTCGATAGGAAACTAAACCACTACCAGTTCACTGAACGTCCCATTTCCTCGAGACTATTTTCTAGTTTCGACTCGATTCAATTTAAATTCAATAGATTCGCTCTTTGTCGATCGTATACCGTATATATTTCGAGATAAACGTATGGTTGAAATTTTTACGCGTATAATACCGCACGCGTGGCGGTAGATGGAAAAAAATGATAAATTGTCATCGACAGTGCTTACATAATAAAAATTTTCAACTGTGTATAAGTTTAAAGGCGCCACCGCTGTATCGTATTTACATATAAAGTTGCTGCTCGCGCGTAAGTATAATACACAGCATCGCAGCACACACGGCGGAGTGGTGATTAATCGCGTATACTCGTATATTATATACGGTGTATAAGCCTTCCACGTATAGTATACTCTAGAAATAGAATACTGTACGGATAGCATAAAGGCATGGCTTGGAATGGCGTCCTATACCGTACATTTATATAGCGAAATACTATTTGGGTAATTTTATCAACGAGGATTAACCTAGTCATTTGTTATATCGGGGCCCCCATTAATTGGCTTCGAGACTACGCCGCCAAAACCATGGCGGAGGTGAGGCGACGACGAAACAGTGCTACGTAAAAATGCCAACAACGAAACCATCCGCCGCAAAAGTTGCTTCTGTTCCAGCACCAGCGCCATTGCCGAAACGCGTCGATGGAGATTTTTTTGTGTTGTATGTGTCGAATGGCGCCCGCAGTCTGTTCCCTGATCCCCTTAATGTATAATGCGAAAAAGTTACATGGGATTTTTTTTTTCAATACTAGGAAATAGGAAGTAGGCGGATTCGTTTAGTTGACTGCTGCATACTACGGTCGCTATTGTAATAGCACGAAGAGCTTTTTCTAATGATACGAGCTTTCTCTTAACGTACCATTTCGAATGTACCGTCTGGCTCGGGAGGTCCCCCTCGTTTTATTCTTTTTTACCCATTCTTGTTTGACATATTCGAAAAGTTGGCGCTTCTTTAAATAACGTTAAGTAATTTCCAATTGGAAATAACGACCTGGTTTTAAATTACCGTTATTAAAAAAATACGCCACTGATGGGACTAGACGTTTGGTCAGGGGGAAACTTTGCTGGCTGACTTGTTGAATATCGTCGCATGCGAGTTTAAATTTTAATTTAAAAGTATTTGTTTTCCAATATCCGAAATACTTGGCTGTCTTTAAAAACCGAACCTGGTATCGTACGGAAAGTAAAAATAAATTTTACCCTTGACATTACGTATTCCGTTGGAATTTCTAACGAGATGGTAAATTTTTAACTCGCAGGTACGTTTACTTTTTCTCCTCAAGCTGGTGTTTGCGGTTTTGATAAAATAAACGAAAAAGTTAAATACACAACGTTTTCGGAGTAATTTATCATTGATTTTATTTCAATTCGACGCAGGGTTTTTAGTGAACCGAGGATGGGTGTTTTTGAACTTTGAGAATGGAAATTTACGTGAACCTAAGTAGGAGTTTTTTTTCTTGCCGAAGTGATTATTGATCTTTTTTTTTTTGTAGCAAGAGGACTGAAAGAAGTACGATTAATCTCGAATTTTGAGGTCTACTAGCGAGGAAAAAACTAGAGAAATCATAAAATTAATACTTAGGAGATTTTCAATAATTTTGTTATGAAAAGAGATAACTTTTTTTGAGTTTTTTAATCAAAGGATTGCTTTAAAATAGGTATGTACTTACTTTTTCAACTTCGGGTTTTCCTTAAAATTTCCGCCCTTGTTTCGCTCAGGCAGAACTTTCATATTATTTTTCCTTCGATGTATGTATAATTATTAAAATTTTTCATTCAAGATCTGAATCTTGATTTCACCTTTACTAGAAAACTTTACTGTGCCATGATTGGACGAGAGCGAATTTTTCATGTTTGTTAAACATTGATAAATTCTATACTTATAAAAACTGTTAGGGTTCGTAGGGTATTAAGGCGTTGATACTCCTTTTGGGAAGTATAGGATGTCCTGGGAGCAGGATCTGTTATGGGCCCACAGATCTCTTTCCTGGCACCCTCCTTGTATTATGATTAGGCTCGAAGATTCTCGGTTGCAAATCGGAATAATCGCGCCCCCTAGATCTAACAGTCTCTTATTCCGAATCCTTCCTGAGGAGCCCTCGAACGAAACGCGTCGCGGTATCGATCTCTTCTCCCTTTACTCAGAAACGAGAACAAGATACGTTCGTAATAATAAATATATTCACGTGACAGTACGAACACATTAGTATACTATTATTACGCAATTACTTTAACGAATTAATTACTTTAACACTACAATCACTTTATATCGAACGAAATACTTTAGTTTATAGGTGGATCTGACAGAGTCGACCCAATCGCCAAAGGCAGACCTATAAACCTCAATGAGTACCCTAAGTCGAGACGGAGCCGCGTTATGTAGAATACTAAAGATGTAACGATGCATCAAGAGATACATCGCTACCTACCCTCTACCAACCGCCACAGGGTTGTCAGATCTCGTAAGAAGGGAGAGTAGGGCCATATTACCTCTTACATATGCCCCTTCGGCGCTTAGCTTGAGCCATCGCGAGAAGTTGAGCACGAACAGTAAGAGATCCTACGTACCCTAACTACCTGCCCCTTCGGAGCTTAACTTAGAGAGATGACGACCCTGCAGCGTAAGTAAAATTTTGATACAGTGCAATACTGTAGATTTTGAGTTCACCTAAGGTGAAGGGGTCAATTGGTAGATAGGTAGATCTCCTAAGGAGAAGAGAAGAGGGGAAGCGACTCGTCGATAAAAATCGAACGTGGGGCTGACCAGTTCAAAGAAAGGTCAGATACATAAAGACAAACAAAAGGTTAAAAACACAAAAATCATCTCCAAAAGGAGGCATTTAGGGCAGAGCGTGAGGTTTATAGAGTGCCTGAGTGATTGAATTGACTTGAGTGAAGAGGAAGCGCTCTTCGTAAAAATACATTAAAATTAACAAATACACATTTACATGAAAAATAATGGTAAAATATGATGACGTGAGCATATATGATTCGAATGGCATATTGGGCATATGCAATTATTGTAGAAAAAATTACACTGCTGTTGGCTGGTTCATTGGCCTCTATCTCCTTTGGACGCCGTTGAATTCGTCGAGCAATGAATTTTGACTGGATTGTGAAAATTGAAGCTATGCGTATATGGATATGGGTATGGACGCGTACGTAAAATTATTGTGACAGTATTAGAATATTGACAAAATATTGTAAATTTATAATGCACCCAAGGTGACGTTGAGTGTCGAGGGAGCGGCCAGACTCTCACGACGTGTATTACTCAGCCTTGGAACATTGGCTATTGCGTAGTCGTCGACGTTGGCACGGCGCGCAGATTGAATCGGTAGAATTGAATTCGACTGTGAACATCGCCGATTACCGTTTTTTGGAAAATATGTACTGGTACACTCGTCGTTCGTATATTCGTTGACAATTACCATTATTTGAATACAAAGTAAAATAGGAAAAATGAATAAAAATAGGGCATATGATAAAAATAGGTTTAAAATTATGGATACGAGTAAAATTATAAATAAATTTTGTAATTCTAGATTAAAATTAGGGGTCTCGTCGGCCAAACCGGACTCAGGTCGTGTTTGAGCGGGCCGTACAAAGCTTCTTAAAATAAAAAAAAATGGGGCATATATTCTAAGAAAATGAGAAAATTTAAATCTAGGTTTTTTGACTAAAAATAAAGGCATATGTAAGTTTAGAGTTTTAAAGTTAAATTAGCATATGATAAATTTAAATCTTAAAATTAGTAGAGCATACGTTAAGAGGTAATGATAGCATAGTAAGAGTAGAGTATTATTAAAAATAGGTTAAAACTAGGGTATATGCTAAATTAAATTTTAAAATTAATAGGACATATGTAAGAAAGTAAAAAAAAAAAAAAATTTTTAAAAAGTATCATAAGATTAGATTTTGATTAAAAATAAACTAAAATTTAGGCGTATGTTTAGATTAAAATAGGTTTAATAATAGGAAAATTCATGACTAAAATTAACTCAAGACTGTTGCATTTGTTTAAAAATATGAAAAATTTTAAAAATATGAGTACGATATAGGTTAAATTCTATGAAAAATTGGGACATAGTAAGAATAAAAATTAAAAAGTAAAACTAGAGAAAAACGATCGAAAAAGAATGCTTCAATTTTGACTATCGAATAAGGGAGGCCGATCCACTAAATTTTGAAAAAGAAAATCCAAAAAGTGGGGGCGTATGAATAAATTAATGCTAGAAAAATGTGATTGCGTGTAGAAAAATTAAAATTATACTAAAATAGGAACCTGTGGAAATCAGATTATGTACAAATGTCAAATCCGGGTAAGTTTGTCATATTCGTAGCGTATTTGCAGATATCACACGTATTGATCGCCGTTTTTTCATTTTTCAGATACGAATCGGATATTACGTTGACTATGGATCATGGAATCATGGCTTTCGCATCAAACTCGCAGTACATCGGTTGTGATCACGTCGTATACTTGGTTGCCTTGCTAGGAAGGAAGTTAGTAAAATTTTAATTATTTTATTAGGCTGTGAGGAAAAATTTTGATTAATTTTTAATATTTTCAGATTGTCGGTACTGAAATTCTCCTTGGGAGCGGAGCATCTGTAAGGGGCATTGTAAGAGGTAATATGGTGTGCCCCTGTTGCCTCTGAAAAAATCGCTTGATTTATAGCTCGGATGATCTAGCTGTGAAATTAAACAGAACAAGTTTCGAAAGACAAATTTTGATGATTATAAAATATTGTACAAGAAATCTCATTCATGTTGCAAGTCCAAGGTGATATACTTGAAGATTGAATACGAATCCATGTTTGGTAGGTATGTACCTATTTGTTTACCTTTTTCTATTTCGCTTGATTAATCAAAGTTTTTCTATTGCAGGTGCTGAAAAGAGAGTTATTTGAACACATATTTGGTGAGTAAACATTTACATTATTCAGTTTTTTATTTATGCAAATAAATGTGAAAATATATAGGGCTATATGGTGGTAAAAATAAAAAAAAAATATTGTGATAAAAATAGGTACATAAACAGGTATATACTAAAAGAATATGTGTAGAAATATATGTGTGAAAAATTTAGCAAAATTACGAAATTGTCAAAATTAGGGAATATGTACATTGGGTTAAAAAGAAATAAATGGGAAAAGAATACAAGCGATAAAAATAAATTTTACTCCGAATACGAAGCTATGTCGATAGGTTTCGAAATATGTCTAGCGATGTTTTACTCCTTGGGAGAGTTCAAATCTTTCTTTATCATTTGGATTTGATGAACCATACGATTTCGAATTTCTCTGAGCTTTTGGTGTTCGATTGATTTCACATTCGGATCCGTTGATGGGAGTGTCACATTGCATTTCAAGAAGTCCGATGCGAATGTTACCATTACTGGTTCACTCCTTTGGAGGTTCATTAGGGCAATGTTTAAGTCCGTTCGAATTTCGTCGTTGGCATTAGATTTCGGAATTGGGAATACGATGACTAATTCCGTGCCCCTGTTCTTGAGCAGGGTAATGATTTTTTCTATTCGTTGGACAATTTTCGGAATCGGTACTTCATTGATGATGTCTTGGTGTCCGAACGATATAGCAACTTTTTTTGGCGTTCCTGGAAGTTCTTCGAGTAGAGTGATTCCGCCTAGGGCGTCCAGGTACGGGCAATGGGCCGGGAACATCGTCGAATTTTCGTGATAAATTGTACAGAGGGTAATTTCCGTGACCACCATTTTTATATAACCGGAGCCCAGTAGTAGTACGTCGTCGATAAAAAAGTATGTTTCGTTCTCGAATTTTGCAGCGGTAAAATGTGTTGGTAGTGGTCTTATATTCTCCATAGGAGCGAAATTTACTCTGTCGATTGGTTGGATCGTTTTCGTCGCTTTTTCCAGTTTTAAATTTCTATTTTCTCGTTCTGCCACTTCACACCGTCGCTCCGCTTTTTTCGTTAGATCTTTTAGGAATTTGTTTTCGATTTCCAATACTGTAATTCGTTTATTAGCTTCGGACAATGACAGGGCCGCCGTCAAGTTTGAAATGGTCTCCTCGTATGCTTTGATGGTCGTTTCTTTGGTCATACAATCGGTGCACTCGTTCTCCTATTAACAATGTAAATGCGACGAATTTGGAAATTTTATTGGGATGTAAAAATATTTGAAACGGATTTTAAAGAAATGATTAAATTTTGAGAATGATTCATTTTCGCATACGTAGATTCAGTATCAGTGTGATGTTGCCATATGTATCCAGTTTTTAGAGTATAACTGTGCGGAGATGTGGTGGGGAGCGTGTAGGTATACGTATGTACCATACTGCCCCTTGCACCACGTTGGAAATCGGAAAGAGGTTGAATGGAAGGGCATATGTGAAAAAGATTGCAATTTTGGAAAATTTGAGTATAGAATTTTGAGACATATGCTTGAGGATAATGAAAAATCGAGGTGGGGACATATGCAAGAGGTCTACGTAAATGGAGCATATGTATGAGGTGAAAGGGAAAAAATTTTGTTACGAATTTTAATGAATAAAATTTGGGAATATAAGTATGGAATTTGAACAAGTAGGTATCGTCATATTCGGTATCTGTTTGACCAGTACGAATAGATGACGCTCAGTTTTGTGTCGAAATATATGTATATAGGTATGTGCAATGCAACGAAAATTCAATTCTTGTAATTATAGGTACGCCGTAATGTATTTTTATTTGCATTTGATGCGCATCGAATATAGTACGGTTACCTATTTATCTATTTTACGTTGCGTTTTACCTATTTTCGACACAAAAGGAGAATCAACTATTTTTCTTGCACTGTAGATAAAATAAATCTGATTTATTTTCACCCGAGATGCAGTGTACTGATCGCATACACACACGAACATGATTTATACCTTGATAGGTATTATAGGTAGGTATCAAGAAGATGGAATTAGGGACATATGATAGGAGGTAATTTTGAGATTGAAGTGAATACGAAATTATACGGAGTGGAAAAGAGTTTTAAATGAGTGAAAAATGAATTTTGAATGGAATCTAGAATCACTGGATAAATATACGCGCATCACACCGAAAATTCAAGAAATAGGTACGTGTACGAAAGTGTTGAAAATTGTTACAGATTATATTCAATGATTTTTCTTTTTGAAACGTGCGTAACTAATTATGAACGCAAACAAAACACACGATCACACCGTAGGCGGAAATTCGTGCGAATTCTTTACATTTCATTTTTCGTTTTCATGTTTCAACAGAAAAAACTGGAAGGATAATAAAAAATGAAAGATTTGAGGTTACTTACGGATGAATTCGTTGACATTTTGAATATTTTATACGAGATACACGTTATTACAATGTGAAGATGACAATAATTATATTAGCGAGACAGTAAGTTACGCTGAGAAGGTATATAACACGAATGTGGCTGTGATATATTCGTCCGTTTATTCTAGTCGAAATCTATACTCCGTAGGAGGGGTTTTTTAGATATTTACACGTTCCAGGAATTTTGCAGTCGTATGCGTACGTGAGGGAAAAGGACAAAAGATGGCATGTTGAAGAGAGATAGCGAATGTCGAATGGGAATGAGATCGGGTGATTTTTAGATAAGAAAACACATGTTGTACGTAAGCGTTTAACTTGATAAAATATTGCTATTGACAAAGAATATTCGAATCTATTTCTAATTTTGTAAAAAGTGACATTTATTTTGATAATGTAATTAATAGAAGTGAAGCATATGAATGAGTAAAAGTATTAGTGGGATATGAGGTAATGTGGATGGGACATATGTATAATAATATTTCAATGATTCTTTGGTATGAAAAATGAAAGTGATTTTGTAAGAAAAAGGATTTTTGAATGGATATTCAAGGAACGAGAAATAGTTCGAAATCGGTAGTTTGTTTATTCTGACTCGGCTTCGGACCGCGCATCGGCGTATTCTATTTCACTGTTGGCGGTATCTGCGTCGTCAGATGTGTACAGGTCATTGGTCTCGGCGATATCTTCTTCGAGTTCGATTATCGCCACTACCTGTTCCTGTGTCATTATCGGGTGGTTGTTGTCGTTTGTAGCGGTAGGGGTTTGTTTACCTTTGGTGTTTTTACTTTCGTTCAGCTGAGCGGGTGTTTTTCTATTTATAATTTCATTCATCGTTTTGCAAATTTCTTCGTTTATTTTTGCATCACGTTCAGCTGAGGTAAATCTACCGCTTTTTCGAATTCGTTCATATTCGTCATCGTCTGAATTGTTTTTATTTTCTCCAGAGGAGGACGAGATACATTTTCGTTTCTTTTCGGATGGGGATTTTGGGGGTGCTATCCCTTGTTCGATTGCTGGTTTTCGAAATTGTTCGACCGGCATGCCTATGTATGTCATTGTATTTCTTCCAATTGTACAGATTTTTTCGTCAGTTTGTATTATGGAGAATGGAATTTTTGTTAGTTTATTATTGATTGTGCAGGATATGGTTGCATACATACTCGATTCGTATGCTTTTCGTTTCTGAGACGGGAAAGTTATAGTTGTTTTGGGTTTCTGTTCAATTTTAACTTTTTCTGGGAATTCATGTATAAGTCTGAGAGTCTCTGATGATGAAATTGTATTCGCTGGAACTTCGGCGTTTAGATCGATTTTTATTTCAGCAATTTCGGTGATACGGGCCAAAATTTTATTGTTTTGAAGGGCTTCGATTGCGTAATTGATTTCTTCTATTGCAGTTTCAGGTTGAGATAGTCGAGCAATTAATTTTATCGCTTTGTTTTCGATGTTATGGTAATTTACGGTGTGGTGTTCCAAAGGATGTTGACTGGTTGGTGAATTTTTTGGAACGGGTAAATTTAAGATGGTCATAGAAAGACGTCCGATGGCCCATGTGTTTTTCATTTCGGTGGTTACATAGAATGGAATTATGAATTTTTTATTGCTCAGAAGACGAATTTTTATTTGCTGAATATGTTGTTCGGTGACGATAGTTGATTTTTTATCGATGTCGAGTTTTATAGGTGCTGGAATTGGAATCGGTGCGGTCTCCGTAGGAGCCAATTTTTTCAGTTCCTTTAAAACATCAGATGAAATTAAATTTGGAATCGAATCAGGGTTGATCTGTACGTATTGCGGCGAATTTCCAACATAAATAGCAATTTCAGAGGTTGATTTTTCTAATTTCGGTTTTTTGTCAATGGGTTTGATTTCGTTTTCCGTTTTCGAGGTACTCGGAGCTGGTTCAGTTTTTAATTTTGGTGTTGCGTCTTGACGAAGTATGATATTTATTAATTTCTTTTGGTGTTTGTATGGGATTCCAGTTTTGCTCATTTTATATGTATCAGGAATTAAATTGTCGTTCTGATCAGAGGTTGCGATTTGATTTTTGAGAAAAGATTGGTGAGGTTCCATCCATACATGAATTCGATGGTCTTTTTCGATTTCATTGAATATTTTCCGGAGGTGGACGGCTCGGTCGCGCGAAAATCGTTGCATATCTCTTGTGTGGCGAGCCAGTGGAAAAATGAAAATTATTTGTTGAGTGACGATTGAATGTAAAAATTTGACGAGTTGTTTCAGATCGTTGATTGCTTCGGGAGAGATGGTGGGAAATATTCCGTGATTAAGTTCGTAGCTTCCGATTGAGATTATAATTTTCGGTTTCCAAAAACGTTGGGTGGTCATTCGATCCAGAAGTTGTTTGATGGAGAGAGTTTCATTTATGTATGGAGGTGTTTTATCTTTCTTGTGGATATGTTGGTAGAGAATTTTCGCGACCACATCACCTGCGATGTCGTATTCTGTGAGGTCGAGAGTATTTTCTACGGATTCCTGTATGTCTGAAGAGCTGTCGAATGTGTCATCTGTCTCCAAAGGAGTCGGTTTTTGAAAGTTTTTCTTTTGGAATCGAGGAGGTGTGTCGGATTTCGTATTCGATGAATTCTTGTTATAGTTGACGAATTTTTTGAGTCCGTGAAAGTTGTAATTTAGGAAGGTCAACGTTTTTTGATGTTTTTCAAGAGTTCTTTGAGTTTCTTCAATTTTTTCAAAGTCGTTGTCCAGGCTTTCTGTTAGTTCAGCTGTTTCTGCTATTTGATGAGTCATTTCTTCCTGGAGTTTTTCTACCATAGCTGTCAAAATTTTCTTGTCTTCGTTTAAATTTTCTGTGATTACTGTTACCTGGCGTAGTTCTCCTCTATAATCGTCGAGTTGGTTTTGTTGGAAAATCATTAATTCGTAAATTTCCTTGATTGAAGCCTGAATTTCTTTGAAATTTTCATCCACTTTTTTGTCTAAATTCTTGAATTTTTGGTGTTCATGGAAGCAGAGAGATCCGGAGACTCTGCCCCTTGTCGATCGTCGGGTTCATCGGGGTTTGTTTCCGATACGTCCATGGGAGAATTTTGAGATGGTTCTGGCGTCGAGCGTCCTGAGGAATTTGAATTTTCGGTTTTGCTTGTGGCTGAGGTTACGATTTCGTCGATGTGCGTTTTAATAATTTTGCGGAATTTTTCGTGTTCGAGTCCAACTTTTGCAATTTGTCTGGCCGCCTGGTACCGTAGGTGTCTGATTGTAACCGAATTTGATGGCGCGTCTTTTGCTTTTTCAAGGTATTTACATGCTGATGCCATTAGATGGTGTTGGTATTTTAATGCTTCGGTTGCTTTTATGCGTAGTTTATTTGTAGATGGTCCTTTACAAATGTGGGTGTATAATCGGTACGTAAGGGCTTGCGATGCTCGGTTTGCGATGTCATACTCGTCATGGACGGTTCGAATTTTTTCATCAAAATTAATTCTGCGATCCTGGGGAAGGATATCGTTCAAAAGTGATTTTTCGAGATGCAAAACTTCGTCATGGTCGTAAACAGTGCATGCATATTTCGGTTGTATTAGTCCTTTTTCAATGTCGGCTGCTAATTTGAGAAATTGGTTGAGATAATCCAAACTTATTTCAGCCAGTCGAACAATTTCTTCTTTATTACTGTTTACGTCGACTACTTTTTTATCGGTGTACTGAATTTCGCAGAGGTATGTTCTTATTCCAGCAATCAAAGGTTTTACTTCGTCTAAGGCGTGTTGGGCACATTTTCTTATGGTGTTCTCGTCCGGAGGGCACATATGTTCGTATTGGTTCAGCTTGAATAAAATCCAAGCTTCCGCTGCCATCACAACTTCGATGGCGTCATATGTACTCCAAACGCTTTTCCCTGGTTCATATCTGTCACCTGGACATCCATGAACACAAGGTTTTCCTTCGAAATTTTCGCCATCCGATTTTTGGCAAAAATCTCTTATTTTAGTAATGTCGTCAATCAGTACTTTTATCGGTTCGATGACCTCATTGTCGTTCAATGGCGACATTTCTTCGTAGAGAGGTTCCGATTCCGAATTTTCGTCAATTTTAGGATCAGATTTTGAAGGAGTGGGAGGACAGGACGTATTTTTATCCATTTTAACTCGATTATGCTTACGCGCACAATTCCCTATTTTACTCAATATATGAAAATAGGCTAGACGAGGCTCGACTTTATCAGTAATTACGTAAATTAAAAACACCCTGGGCGGAAGAAAATCACACCCCAATACTGCCTTTGCGGAATAACACACTCGGGCAATATTGTTTAAAAAATACCTAATTACAGCTAATTATATTATGCCTATCTGCACCTGATTTTCCTACTGTATGGTAGAATAGTAACTGTTACGTAACAATACCAAATTTTTAATGGATTCGTGTCCTTTTGTATGATTCCAGGTCGGTGTTGTGTCTACGATTCGGCTGCCTTTCTCCTATGGGTGCGATTGAAAAGGTCAGTCTGCTTGGTCGTCTGGCTCCAGTGGATTGGACGGACGCCTGCTGTTTTTCGTAAGACACGATCGAGTTCACGAATTATTCACGTCGATTTTCGAGAGGGATGAAATTACACGGTACCCGAAATCGGAGATGTTCAAATAATTACGCGAAGAATACGAGAAGAAAGCACTGATACCTGCTGACACGGTCGCTAGTCGGAGGTCACGCTGAGATGATCGAGCTACTACCACTTCGAGAGCAAATTGGTAAGTGACTTCCACTCGCATCGAGGGTACAATTGTTGGTTACACAAATTGTCATTATAGGGGGTGGATCTTTACAAGATCGTTCGCGATTCGTTGAAGTACAGTTATTACATGGAAACAATATAAGGTCCGCGGCAGGAAAAGGTTCAAAGATCATCGCGGTCGTTGAAAATCACGTTTTCAACTAAAAAAAAATACATTCGGTCTGCGGCATTTAACGCGGCTATTAAAAAATCACGTTCTCGGAATTGAGACAAAGATACAAAAAAGAGAACATTGAAAAAGTCACATAAAAAAGGAATATTGGGCTCGCGGCTAAAAAAGGTTCATACGAGGCGCTCGCGGCTATTTAAACTGCGTTTTTTGTTGATACAATAGCGGATACGGTCGCGGTTCCGATTTTCGAACGTTTGGAACGCGCATTGTACTGGATCCTTCTTGGCTATTGTCTTCACATTTAGAAAGTTGGCTGGAAATCGCCGTTTACCATTTCTTTGTCATTATGTTCGGTGCAGCTGCATTTTTGGCCTTGGATATCCGCTCGATGTCATCCCTTAGGGATATTTACTGCTTTATTGCCTTCTCCGAGGCTTTCACCATTTTAAAAATCAATCGGCCGCTGCTTTTTACATCGTTTAAAAATCGCATTGACAAAGAACTTGAGAAAAAAAAAAAATAGGGATTTTGGGAAAAAATACGAAACTATTGTTTGTTGAATTCAAGGTTTAAAATAAAGAAAAAGATACGTTCGGCCTGTGCACTGAGGGTGCCGACAGGTTAAAAAAAATACTGGGTTTTAAAATCTTACGTTATTTGTTTAAAATGGTCAAAAAGTCGAATTCAATGCTTTTGGGATTTCTAAAGAGAATTGGAAAAAAGATCGGGATCGAAAGATAAAGGGAATTGGGAGGGAATTCTAAGAAATACATCTGGCGATTGAAATTACGTACGTTCGGTAATATGCAAATACGTTTGGCTGATGGAATTTACGTTACTTCGATTTTTATGAAAAATTAATGAAATTCTAGTTCAAAGATATAAAATTCTTGATGTCATTGAGATAAATGCTGAAAAAATTAAGAGAAATTTACGTTATGTTAATCTGTTTTGAAGAATAATGAGAAGTATTAAAATCAATATGACCATCAGTGTCAAAAGTAATATAAGTAAAATGGATGGCCATTCCATCTCACCTGTCTACTGATTTTATTGAAATTACGTTAATTGGATAGAAATTTGAAATAAAATATGCGAAAATTACGTTAAATTTGTGAGAAAAAATTACGTTGATATTTTTCTGGAAAAATTATGTTACTGTAATGCAATAAAAATTTTACGTTACTGTATTTGCGATGTATTTAGATGTATTTTTGATGGAAATTTGTGGAAAAATTTTGAGATAGGATCGAATTCTCACACCTTGCCCACAGCAAAAGCTGGATTGCAGGCGGAAATGAATTCGTTTTTGTGGAAAATTTTCACAGGAGTTTTTAGAGAAAATTTTGAATCTTCACACCTTGCTCACAGCAAAGCTGGATTGCAGGCGGAATTGATTCGTTGATTGATGGAATTTTGGCAGGAATTTATTGAATTCGGATGCACTATTGAGAATTACGTTAATTGAGAATTAACTAGCTCGAAAAATTTAATTGAAATGAAAGTTTACGTTAATGCATGAAGGGGACAAAAATTTTTGCGATTCCGGTACATTTGGAATTGCCACTGAATTTTTTGATGAAATTTTAAGAATTTCATCTTGCACTATTTACGTTGCTAATTTTTATTGAAAGAAAAATCGAAATTTTAATAATTTTGTGCAGTCGGCTGATGTTAATTTTGAAAAAATCGAAAATTTTACTGGTGGACTGCTGAAAAATTTTTGAATTACCTTGATTTTGGCTGGAAATTTTTCCTGAAGTGGAGCATAATTTAGAGATGATTTTACATACGTATGTACGTTTTTTATTACCTGAACGGTAATTCTGTTTGGAAAAATTTACGTTAATTGGAATTTTGATAATTATAAGAAAAATTTCTTACGTTAAGATACTTTCACGTTAAGAAAAAATTCTTACGTTAATTTTGTATTTTTTATTGCAATGTAAATAGGCGATTTTTGAAAATTTAGGGCCAGGAAAAATTCGTACTCGACTCCTTGCGGAGGAAATGTCCGAATTTGGCACACCTTTCGGCGGCAGAATTTTGATTTCCACCTTGCGGCAGAATTTTCGCCTTAAAAATAGATTTTTGAAAATCGAATACTGAGCTAATCTCAGTGTTTCGCACTGAAGGTGCTTGAAAAAATTACGTTAATTTAATCGAAAAATTAATTTTGGAAAAAATTACGTTAATTGGGGAATTTTAATAATTTTAATTCATTGATTTTAAAATTTTGAGGGAAATTTTTTACGATCAAAGTGAGAAATTTTACGTTAAGGGGGAAAATTTTACGTTAATTTGAAATTTACTTTAACAAATTTTGAGAAAAAAAAGAGTAATCACATAGAATTTACCATTTTCGTTGATTTAATTTGATTTACTTTGATTTTCAGGTTTTTCTGCTCCTGGAAAATCCTGGTTGATGGAACTTCGCTCCGGCTTGGGCGATTTTTCCGCTTCTTGGAAAATTCGTTGTGTGGTGATCCCACCGTGGATCTGGTGCTGGTACTTCCTTTGGGAGCTACCCTGAAAGCCTGCTGTAGAACCACGTTGCCTAGGCGCCAATGTTAGGGTTCGTAGGGTATTAAGGCGTTGATACTCCTTTTGGGAAGTATAGGATGTCCTGGGAGCAGGATCTGTTATGGGCCCACAGATCTCTTTCCTGGCACCCTCCTTGTATTATGATTAGGCTCGAAGATTCTCGGTTGCAAATCGGAATAATCGCGCCCCCTAGATCTAACAGTCTCTTATTCCGAATCCTTCCTGAGGAGCCCTCGAACGAAACGCGTCGCGGTATCGATCTCTTCTCCCTTTACTCAGAAACGAGAACAAGATACGTTCGTAATAATAAATATATTCACGTGACAGTACGAACACATTAGTATACTATTATTACGCAATTACTTTAACGAATTAATTACTTTAACACTACAATCACTTTATATCGAACGAAATACTTTAGTTTATAGGTGGATCTGACAGAGTCGACCCAATCGCCAAAGGCAGACCTATAAACCTCAATGAGTACCCTAAGTCGAGACGGAGCCGCGTTACGTAGAATACTAAAGATGTAACGATGCATCAAGAGATACATCGCTACCTACCCTCTACCAACCGCCACAGGGTTGTCAGATCTCGTAAGAAGGGAGAGTAGGGCCATATTACCTCTTACAAAACCTTTTCCGGATTATTTTTGGGTAAGGTAAAATATGTATTCAAGCTCAGCTCTTTTTTGCAGGTATTTGATATTTCAATTTTCAAACTAATTTGCAATGGCTTTGATCGAGTGAAATAATTTTTATTTGTGTGATAAAAGGATCATTTGCCCTTTGATGGATTTTGATCAAAATTCTCATATCATTCAATTTGTTTTTGTAGATGATTTTAGAGCACATTATGGAATGTCTATCTTGCTCCATGAAGACTTGAGCCTCAAAATACTTGATTTCCAAGCTAGTAATTCCATCTCCGGCAATTTTCAGTCGATTTTTTTTTCAAACTTGGCCCGTAGAGGGCTGGGGTACGGGAGTTGCGACTTCATTACTGACTTTGGGCATTGCATTAAAACTTTTAAAGCAGTAAAATTGAGGTTAATAGGTCCTTTGAAAGCACTTTTTTGATGCTATTTTCTTGAGCTAAATGACAAATTACTCCACAGTATTTTTGTTCAACTAACAACCACAAAGAGATTTTTTCAATTCTGAAATTTTCTGTCCGTCTCAAAATTGCCCCCCCCCCAGAATTTTCAAGGTAATTGAAGTAGATAGAAAAATCAGAAAGGTACTTTCCTCTGATGATTCTACCTATTTGCCAAGTTTGAAAAAAATCGGTTTAAAAACAGCAGAGATGAAATATTTAGTTTGGAAATCACGTATTTTAGGACCCTAGCACCCCGGAGTGGAATGTGATATAAATTTGATCATGCGCTCAATAATCATTCTGTACTCTCTTAATTTGAATCAGTCAAAAGCTGAAAATTAATTGATTGAAATAGGCAGAATTGAGTCATCACCCATTGACTGCGAAATTCCACTGATTCTACTGCAATCAGTTGACTGCCAATTAGTGAAAAGTGACTGATTCAATTGGTGAATTTTCATTTTTGAATCAGTCATTTTTCCTTTAAATACTGAAATGAATCAGTAAAAATTTTGATTTACTGATTGAACCAGTAATTTAAATCAGTAAATTGAAATAATTTTTACTGATTCGTTTCAGTAGTTGAGGAAAAAATTGCTAATTCTAAAATGAAAACTCGCCAAATAAATCTGTCAATTTTGACTAATAAAAATTATGAATGAGTCGATTGGCTTAAAAATTTTGATTCGGTTCCATCAGAGGTCAAATAACTGGGTTACCACAGTAGTGTTTCTATGAGATTAAAAATTTCATAAAACTCATTCAAATTGATTTTAGGTATTTTTTAAAAATTTTACACAATTTTAATTCGTGTTGCATAATTCTTCTCCAAAATTTTACGTTTTTTATATTTATTTCAAGTTCTTTGCCTCGATTATTTGTAAAAAAAAGTTCTTGAATTCATTACAATACAATAGTATTTTTTTGGTGTTTAAATAGTTTTACTTTTTAAAATGATTGTCCTGGTTTCATTGGGGCCAAATTCATAGACGAATTGGAATATAACTTTTTGAGGAGGATACAAATAGAAAAAGAAAAATTAAAATTTACCTGTTGAAAAATACATAAGTATTAGAGAATGAGGAGGAGGCCATGTTTTTCTAATGCACGGGAGAAAAGGTCTGAAAAATTGATATGAAAGGTCCCGAGTTGATTTTCTAATATGAATCACCACTCCACTCCCCCAATGGAGTCTTAATCCAGGATCTAATATTTTCTATTTACATAAAATAAGTATCATTTTACCAAAATAAAATTACCAAAAAAGGTGCATGAGATTTCCTGTACAACGAGTACATATATTATGTATCTGAAAAAAATTTGAATGTAGTTGAAGCAATTTGAAAATGGCAAGGAGAGTCTGAAAATTAGTCAGAATTTTCATTTTTCTGATCAAGTGTTGACTCCTTGGAGAAAGTATCCATGAAACAAAACAAAATATGAAAACTATTTCTCATGTTTTTTGATTTTTCGTAGTAATTAGATTTTTGAATGTTGTTGGTTAAAATTTTTAAACTTCGAGAAATCGATTTTTATTGCGTTATTGTAGAATTGGTCCTCAAACTGATCAATTTCGGGAAAAAAATTAGTAATTAGTCTTCGAATCGACTAGTTTCCTTATAAAAAGATCTTCAAAAATCATTCAATTCATGGTTATTATCGATGTTGGTTTTTACGTTCCACATACAAAAAAAAAAAAATAAGTGGAAATTGGAAAAGAAACGTAACTAAGGGAAATTATCAAACAGTATTTCTAAGACGTTTCCAATTTGTTGAGATTTTTTTCCGTAATACCCTTTTCTCGCGGAACGAATTACTTAATAATGAAAGAGAATCAGCAATATTGCGGGCTAAGGTTTTTTGAGCACGTCAGAAAACACACCGCGAGAGAGCTCATCAATACAACCCGATGATTTCCATTCGCGAAGTATTGTTGAAAAGAAAAATATACTATAAATAGAATATTCGAACGTATGCTGCGGTGGTGCTGGGGTTCTTTTTTTGTCTGTAATAAGTTACTCGTATTGTATGCGGTGAAAAAAAAAAGGTAACGAATATCTTTTCTCGTGTTCGTATACGATTCTGTAGAGATTTGTAATAAATACACACTGTAACATCGCATATACCATGATTACCATTAGAAAAAGGTACGAGGCAGGGTGTTGGGAAACAGGAAATAGAAAAGAAAACGCGAAATGCTTTTGATGTTCGGTGTGCTTTTTTTAAGCTACAAAAAATATTTTTAATAAAAAAGAAGTACGAGTGTGGTTATACCGACTCGAGTCGAGATTGGTGTACGAATTTGATATTAAGGTAGGTGCTACGTGTGTTTTGTACTTTTTTTGTGTGTGAAAAAAAAATTAAATTCCAGTCGACAAAAGCTTTCGTATAGTGCATTGTGTTTAGGTCTTAGATATACGTGATGGGGTACTTTATTATTTGGCTTTGCTTTATGATGATTCTGGTGCACCTTTCAAGCTCGTAGATTGAAATGTTTCTTATTTTTCTAAAGAATTAATTCGCCAGAAGAAAGTTCATCGTGAGAGTAATTCTTGAGCTGGAAACTTGAAAAAAAGTCAACGTGTGTGAAGTATTATTGAGATAGATGTATTGAAAAGTCTCGAGTCGTCAGTTTTTTCATTTTGAATGAAATCAAACAGATTAAAATCGGAAAGTTGGGATTAAAGACATGCCTGCTCGCAGGATTTTCTGATGAATTAACAAGAGAACACTCTGAAAAACATAATTAAACTTTGATTTCCGTACTTATTCATAATTCATGTTCTTCTACCCCCCCCCCCAAAAAACACATTTTGATGAATTCAAGTACCCCTCTTTTTTTTTTACTGAAAGTAGAATTTTTCGAAATAGAAGACAAAGATCCAGCTATCCTCAGCTCTATCTGGCGTAACTCCATTTTTAAAAAAATACTTTCGACACAGTTTCGTTTTAAATTTTTGAAAATTCAAAAAAAATCAGGAGTGCAGCTAAACGATATTTTTAAGTAGAGACATACTTTTTTTGTTCAGTTTTTTTGGATTTCTTTGAAGAAGGGCAAAATGTTTAATGGCTATTTTGCTATTAAATGTCAAAAAAAAAAAATGAAAATTGGAAAATGGAGTGCATCTTCTAAACTTATTTTCCAAAGGTTGAAAATTTTCGTTTTTCACATCACACAAGCTGTTTGAAACCTCTTAGGAAGATGAAATAATTTTTTTTTTTTTAAATTTAAAGACTTTCTTTATCAAAAACTTTATATTTTTACAAATTTTCATTAATTTTTGTTTTCTATTATAATCTCAAACATCAAGCATAAAAACAACAAAAATAAGAAAAAACTGAAATACCAAAAATTTATGAGGTAACAGTCGCTACCTCTGCTACCCTCTGCGGATGGGCCTGATTAAAAACGGTTTGAGCGAATTTTTCAATTAAAGAATTGTTGGTGTTAGAGGCAGATGGCGTTACAAACTACCTCTGTAGTAGCTATTGCTCATCATGGATTATTAAATCAATATTTTGAAGAATTATGCAGAAAAAAATCAAAATTAGATTATAAAAAATTTTATGCTTATCAATTATTTTATTAACAATTTTTGTTTTTCTGTTCACAGGTAAGCTGTTGAAAAATAATTTCTCTTCTTTGAAGGTTCATTACTCTTTATTGTAAGTAAATTAGGTACATTTATTTACAATGTTTTTACTTGATTTTTGAGGTGGAAATTAACCAACCTCCAAGGCATGTAATCCGACTTGTGTGCAGATGGTATTGCTACATTTTTTATAATTCGATACTTGACAATTTTTGTGATTTTCAATCAATTCAGATTCAAAAAATCACGGTGAAAAATTATAAAATTTCATCTTTTTTTCTAATAAAAACATTGAAAATCCATCTCAAGATCTAGTTACCGATATCACATCACTTATGCTTTTTCCCACTTGCACAAAAACAACGATATGAAAAACATAAAAGTAACCTGTGCAAAAAAAAAAGAAGAAAAATTCAAATAAGTTTCCGTACGTATTTAGCTTTTTAAATCTCGTTCAAAGGCGTCCAAGATTGGGGAAAAGGCCGCGGGGTAAAGATAGCGCAGACGGAATAAGATTTGTGAGTAAAAGGCTACGCAAGTTGCAAAAAGCCTTCTAAAAATAGTACACGAATATCTGGTCGGCCTAAATCCGACGAATAAAAGAGAAAAAAGAGGAAAAAATAGAGCCGAACGAGGAATAAAAAATCTGATATACACTTCGATAGGTGTACTCGTCGGTACAAGACTCGAGCGAGGTAGAAGGGAGAAAAACTCGTAAAGGTACTTGGTTCACGAATGTGCTTAGATAACCCTTTTCCTCCACTCTTTTCTTTACTACCTTGAAGGATGTGTTATGGAAAAGCCAAATTTTTCACCTTCTTCGATCTTTTTTGAAATTTGACCGGTACAGAAAAAAAGGGTTGTTGACACCTTTGGATGACCTTTCGAATGAATTTTTTTCGAGTTTGGGGTTTTAGAAAAAAGGCTTGTGGTGAGTTTTTACGTTCCAAAAAAATAGTTATTTTTTTCAAATCATTTGTTTAAATTTGAGATTGAAAAGTAAAGAAATTGAAATTTTTTCCTTTTTTATGGGTCCAATAACCGGACAGAAGCTGGAGGCAATGAACTTTCGTATATTACGTACAGTCCCTTAGGAAATTATGAAATTCTCGTTTAGCAGGTAAATTTGAATACACTTCATGTGGTCAGAAAAAGAGTTTCAGTAGCATCACGCGATATTACACGAGGCAAAAAAATAAAAATGTGTTTTTCAAAGAACGTTGATTGGTCTCATTTACGTTATAATGAGTACATAGCTTCGTAGTGTGAATCTACACGTGAGTAATTGTGCACGTGTTCGAGTAATTTACTGGATAACGATGAGTTTACATTTGTATGTTTCTATATCATCGTTAAACGACCATTTTGAATGAACTATTTGCATATTTTATGAAAATGAGATCCGTATAAGAGAATGAGAATATCATTTGGTGATATGTGCAAGGGAGGGGGATAAAAAAAATCCAGGATTTTAATGAAAATTGATGAAGTGATTAACTTGGGTCGGAGATTTCCTGAAAAAATTTTGAGTCCCAGCCTGAAGTAACACGAAGCTAGGAGACCTAAAAGCGGATCCATTCCAGAAAAATGTTTTTTTTCTCACTTTTGGATGGTGCCACCTGCGAGGAACCGTAGTCACTCCTTAAAAGAAAACGGGTTGAGTTGTTACACCTTCCTAAACAATCAATCTCAAAATTGGATACCACTTTTGCTCTCTACAAATGAGTTAAACATTTACCGATTGGCAAAGATGACGAACTGTGATTTTTACCACATCCGAATTTCTCATACGAATTCCTAAAACTCAAGCCAAACATTTTGGGTCATTTGGAATAATTTGATGAAATTTTTCCAAGCAAATCAGTGGCGTGGCCAAGGGAGGGGTCCAAAGGATCCGGATCCTCCATGAGGTCAAAAATTTACGTGAAAAAAGTTTTTTTTTTTTTTTTTGGGGGGGGGGGGCAATAAAAATCAAATTTTCTCTAAGCTTTGCCCTCACATCGCTCGGGCATAGAGGAAATCTCAATATTTAAATTATTTGGAATGATTATGCGAAAAAGAGCTTCATTTGGTATTCTAAGTCTCCATACCCACTTTGTACCTTCTCAAAGAAAGCTTCTGACACTATTGAAAGTTTCTGGTTAATATTTTCGTTTTTTAAGTTCAAAATAGTTTAAAAGTGGCTTGTTCCAAAATTACACCTTTATCGAAGTATGTTTCAAATTATGAATTTACTATTCTCATAGTCTATTTTTGGGGATGGAGATGAGGGGGAAGAGTGGTGAAAGTGAACCAAAAATTTCTCGAAAAAATTCGGAAGTTCGGACCCCTCCCCCATGAGAAATTTCTGGTTACAGCACTGAAGCAAATTCATGTTTGTGCTACACTGCTACCGGCTGCATTTTGATTTCCCTGTGAAATTTTTATGAAATTTCAGTTGGCAGTATTACTAATTTCTAAAATCCAGAAGAAAAATGGAAAAAGGATTTTAAAATGTCAGAAAACCAAGGAAAAAATATGTATGTGCATTGCGATTCTAATAAACAGTTCTGAAGTTTTGTCCTATTGCTCAAGATCGCAAAAAACTACCAATTTTAGCACTTTCCGTCGAATTCGTAATCTACGGCCTCGAAAACCTAGATTTCGATATGCTACATGATATTTTAAATAGATTTCAATTTTTTGACCCCTCACCCCACTCAATCCTACTCTTCTAAAAAAAGTTTTCATCGTCAGATTCGGAATATGCGACCCCGAAAACCTAGATTTCGATATGGTACACGATATTTTGGGTAAATTAAATTTCAGCACGTCCTCTTCCCCTCCCTCTCCCCTTGCCTAAAAAAATCATTGTCAAACTCGTATTCTACGACCACGGAAACCAAACGCACTCTAGGTATAATTTATCAACTTTTATCACGAATTTTTTTGGATAATGAATTTTGAGCGTTTTGATGGGACTTCTAGAATTTAGATCACTGTGTATCATACGAAAAAATTACGAAAAAACTGCGAAATTGTGAAATCCTAGCAGCTTATTGCTAACCAAAAAATGAGTTTTCTTAATTTTCTGAATATTGCTCGAATCATAATGCAGTTGGCAGCACTTCCGTTGAAATGTTTTGAAAATTTTCATAGAAATTTATTTTTAGTGTTCTAAAAAATTTTTGTTTGGTTTTGACGCGTTTGAGTGATCGATTTAAATTCGGTGAAAATCAATAATTCTTCAGTGGCCATCGGCAACTTTTTAACCATTTTGTAGAAGACAAAAGTGATATCCAATTTCGAAGTACATAGTTTGGGTAGAGATTAGAGAATAAAGAAACTCAGAACACACTTCATTTGGAGGGGGAGGGGGAATTCCTAGATTTCTAACGGATAAAACTACCGAGAGTGGCAAAAATCTCGTTTTTTTTTTTTTCGAAAATACTTTCTTTGAGGTTCCATAACTTTGTCCTCCTTTTTACTGGAGAACTCAAAATTTTTTAGGCCTTGCATTCGAATTAAACTAACTCTGCAATTTTTGTCAAAATCCAAGACAAGTACATATTTTTTTTTAGATCCTCTTTCATGCGTAATTATCTTAGAGATTTTTTTCAAAGAATTCTTCTTATTGTTTAGAGTCGTAACTTGAAATTGAGGTACGGAGGTATTAAATTTCAAGAAATTATAAGAAAAAAATTATGTGGACGTAGAAATACGACGTGCAAAAAAAAAAAAAGAAGAAGAATGCAACGTAGAGTAAATTTTACTACATCACTCGACTCTCGCACAGCAATGTTCACGGCTGAAATGATGACTAGTGGTATTTGAAATACTTTTTGAAAAAAATTAAAAAGGTGAAGAAAGTCTCGTAAAATTAAGGTAATAAACGGTAAGCAGTACGTCGGCGGTGGCGAATTTACAGACTAATAAAAATAAAGGAGGAAACCCAAAGAGGCGATGTGAAAAGGCCGAAGAAGGGAAAAAAAGTTTTAAAAGCAATTTCCCAAAGTTAAGGAAATGTTTACGATCTAGCTTCTTTTAAAATTAACGTATCCGTTATTATATTCGTAGTAGATATGTGCGCTGTGAAGTCGAAGGCGTGATTTTTTAAGAGCCAAAGTCTTGCCCCCGCAGGTGCCTTGCCTTTTCCACGCGCCAGCCGAGGTAAAATATTATTATCGGGGCGATGCTTGCGTAAAAGATTAAACGAAGGTTTATTTCTTGCTAATACGATTGTAAAACGAACGAAAAATTTATACTTTGGAAATGAGCGACGCGGCGTGCCGAATAGAAAGAGCGGATTGGTTGAGAGCGCGAGCTAATATTAGGTATCTCGAGGCGGGCTCGGCGAAAAGGCGGCATGGGATAAAAATATCCTCCGGAGGGTTAAATTAAACGAAAATCATGTTGGAAAGTTTAATTAAAACGAAATAAAAATTTATTATGGGTTTTAAAACGAAAAAGAGTGGGAGAGATCGCGAAATGTTTCATTTTGGCTTCTATCGTGTTCCTCGAACAGCCCAGATTTGAGCTTATGTTGTGAAAGAAACAGATCCGGAGGGAAGGGAAGAACCAATATCGTACATGTAAAATCAATATCTACGACCACTTTGTATGCAGATTCGTGTTAATAGACGAACTAAAAGCTTAATTTATATTACGCTAATGAAGTGGGGATTATTTTAAATCTAGATGTAGAGTCTATGTATGAGTTCGTTTTAGGTGTACCGAAAAAGGAAGCAGAAGGTATGGGGGTGTATAAATCATACACCGTGTAATTATTTCAATTTTACTCGAGCCGATGAAAATTACTGAATAAGGCGCATAAATTTACTTTGATGTTGTTACACATATTGCAAAATTCAGCCGACAGCCAAGTGTCAGGAATTTCCAGCTGCATTAGACGTGTTTGGTAGTCTTTTTGTGTTTGAAACATGCTTTCCTCGTTCAATCTCCTACGTATTTTGAACCGCGTACTTGTGCGGGCGGTATCGACCAAAAGGTGGTATGACAAAGCGAAGAACAAGTTAATAGGTTATACCAGTCTAAAAATAGGTACCTAGACTAGTCGGATTTTGAAAATTTGTTGGGTGTTTTTTTAGGGAGAAAAAAAATGATCAAAGTATTTCAATTCGTCTCAACTTTTAACGCGGATCAAATGAAATGAATAATGTGGGATGAAGTAGTATTTGGTCGTTGAACCGAGCTTTGTTTTAGCAAAAATTTAGCCTAAAAATGTTTAAGAAACTTTCCCACACTGAAAAATTCCTAATTCGTTGAAAAATTCTGAAACGTTAAAAAGCTTTATACATTGAGAAATTCCAGGGTAAAGTTCATAAATGATGGAATAAAAACGTTACCTAGCTCATTGAAAAATATTTGTTTGACTGAAGATGACTTGGAATGGATTGAAACATTCTTTGAAAACATCTCCTTCTCGCTTAATTTTTTATTAAATAAAAGTTGAAATATTTATAATTACCTAGCTTTTGAGGTATGGTATCTCGATTTGAAAATCGGAACACTTTACCTACTTAGGTACCCTACCTATGTAGTAATTTATTTATCAATCATCAGCAACAAAACGAATATTTGTAAAGATAAGATAAGATGGACCGGGTATATGGTCATCTTGGTCGGTGTTTGGAATGGTTGGCCAGGTGACAGGTCCCTCTGAGGCCGCGGGATACTGCCGCTCACACAGTCCAGTGGGTTGCCAGCGGTCGAGCCCACCTGGAAGCCCCCATTGCGGTATTCAGGGACGGAGACCAGCGTCCCGGTCCCGCTCGCTGTCCCTGTCTTTATGGGCCCCCTCAGTTACAACTCACATCGGGTGCGATTGACAGGCTTTGGGCAAGTTGAGCACGCGACGGCTTCACCAACTTGCCAATTACGCAAGCGAATAGAGTACGAAGGGTGAGATTGCGAACACAATAACCAACAACGATTCTATACGGTACGATGTATTGGCGCATCGCGAAAGTACATATAATTACCGACGAGCAGTAACACATACGATCGCGGACGAAAAGTATCATTAATTGATGGCAATTATACGTTTAAGCCACTTCCCTCGACGGCGAGAAGCGGCGTATAACTTTCTTTTGGGGAGCTGTGGGCAGCACTCCACGACGCACCGTGGAGAAGCCACCGTCTCCGCCCGGGCGGAAGCCTCGACGGGCCCGAAGCCCGGAGATGAAACGCGCAACGTCTGTATCGGACACGAACCGGTCGAGAACTTCCACTCACTCGTATCTTGCATAACCGAACGTAGCTAGAAACCCTATTTCTCCCGCCACTAGGAGTTACCACCCCTACGTGACGCGAAGGCCATGTGTACCTATAACATATTGGTGGGTTTGGTTTGGTTTGGTTTTTGTTTTTTTAAACAATTTGGTTTTGGATTTTCAAACATTTTGGTGTTTTCTAATTTCAGCGAATAAAACATTAACATAAGTAAGGTATAGATGGGTATCTACCAGAAAATTTTATAAATAGGGAAAACCTATATTAAAGTAAATTTTTCATCCACATTTTTTCTTAAAAAGTTGATTGAGTATCTGAGTGATACAAAACCTCTTTTTTTTGGAACCATAACAAACGTGAAAGGTATTGTAGGAATTTGTGGGTTCTTATCCAATGTAGGAATTTTTTTTTTAAAAAAGTTTGTTTTGGCCATTTTCTGAGAATCTCCGCAATCCCTTGAAATGTTGAGATTCGAGTTTCTACATTTTTATAACCCTTTGACTTTGAAATTGGAAATCACTTATCGTCATCCGAGGGGGGGGGGGGGGCGAATCGATCCAATTGAATCCAATTGGATCTGAAAAATGGCGCGATCAAATCGGATCCACACAAATCCAAATTGATCCAATTTAAGACATTTTCCCCCTTAAATCGAGAAAAAATTCGATTCAATTGAATCTTTTCAGATATTTTTGGATCCAACTGGATCTAATTGGATCCTATTGAATCCAATTTTATAACTCTGCCAAATTTGTTATCCGATTAGATCCAAGAAGATAAAATTAGATCCAAAGAAAATAATCAGATCCAAAAAAAACGAAATTAGATCCAAAGAGATATGAATATAGATCCGATTTTTTTTAATTTAGAGAGAAAAATGTCTTTAACTGGATCAATTTGGATTCATTTCCATTCACTTGTATCCATTTGGATTCATTTGGATCCGATTGGATCGCACGATTTTGATTTTTCGGATTCAATTGGATCTGATCAGATCCAATCGGATTCAATTGTCCTCAAATTGGATCCAATTGGATCTAATTTTTTTTCTCCGGGATGTATCAAGAAATCGAGTTGAAAAAATTCAGATTGTGAATTTCGAGTTTTCTTTATTTTTTGCCAAATTTAAATGTATTCACTCAAGCAACTTGGAGTCGAGTAAACATTTTTTCTCTTTTGATTTCTGGTTACTTGAAATAATTTTTGATGACATTTTCCAAAATAATTAACTAAACCCAGAAGTGCATTCGAGGAGGTCTCAGGCATGCCCAACCCCTTTTTTAAGATCAGAAAAAAAATTTTCTTTACAGAACTGAGAGAATACTTAATCGCATTGCTTTGCTCTTATACTTTCTTAATCTGAATCAGTCAAAATTGACTGTTGAAATGGACAGAATCATGTCACTGTAAAAATAAGTAAAGAATTTACTGATTGAATTGGTGAATTTTCATTTTCGAATTTCGAATCCGTAAAAATAAAATTTCACTGATTGAATCATTAGTTAACTACTATGATTCAATCGTAAAAATTACTGATTCAACCAGTAAATTAAAATTTTTTCTGATTCATTTCAGTAGCAGAACAAAAATCACGGGTTCAAAAATAAAAATTTACCAATTGAATCGATAATTTATCACTGATTGCCAGTCAAATTTCACTGATCAACTGTGGAATCAGGGGAATTTCACTACCAATGACATGATTCCGTCTCTTTCAATCAGTCAATCTTCAGATTTTGACTGATTCAAGTTTAGAGAGTAGCTTTTCAAGAAAATTTCGCCCTCAATCAATGAAATTGTATTATATTAATGTAATTATCCGCTAATTAGTTTCAAATTCTAGGAAACTTCCATTCAAGGTGGGATTTTCTCCAACACCAACGAACCTTTCTTTCAATCGGATAACTTCCATGATACCAGAAATAGGTATCTAGATTTCAAAGCTAATGACAAACCTGACAACATCAAATGAATGGACCAAGGTATCTAATCAACAAGCTATCGCCGTATAAACCTTGGCGAAAAATATCACTTTACTCTACTTACAAACCTCAATATTAGTTTCCACTATCCCACGAAAGAAATACATGTTGCTTCAAAAATCTCTTTCGTATCTTCTAATTAAACAGTTCACAAGGCTTACACGATGAATCAACAAAAACTGCGGTATAACGTTAAAAGCTCGAATAATTGGATAACTTATATAATCGAGACGACAACAACAAACAAAACCCCAAAACCAGCCCGGGCAACAGGCTAAATGAAAATAAATTTAATGATTTGCAAACAATCCAGCACCGAGCTATTTTACAATACATATCTTGCTTGCAGCAGCGGAATTAGCATCTAATAAGGGCACGCTGCGATGGTGGCACGGCGTGATGAACAAAATAATAAAGTAACAGATGAAGAAATCGCGTTTATTTGTGCTTCACGTGAAATTAACGTTAAAATGTTTAATTATACACAGTGCGTACGTAGATGTGTACTAGTGCAACCGTGTGAGAACACATAAAACGTTATGTAAGTATTTGTAAGTAGTTCTACTCATTAGACGATCCTATCTTGAGTATTTAATTTAAAGGTGCCATAAAAGGCGAATAACTTCCGACAGTGTACTCTTCTCGCGTCGGTTTATTCTCCAAGGAGGACTATTACCGATGTACTATGGCGTATGTGGTGAATTACCGCATACGGGTTATCAATCATAACGATTTTCCAGCCACTGACACTTCAATAATGACTGAATAATGGTGTAATTCTTCCACCATCGACCGTTTCCAATGGTTGAATGGGTTTCGTCGCGTCGTTTCGATAAAAGTGGGCTGCTTTGATTACATGTATCGTTAAACTTATGCTGGTGAAAGGGGTTCTTTCTCACAGCTGGTTAATTTGTTATCGTTTCTAGGAGCGTAAATTGATCTTGAAAGGATGTACATCGAATGTTCGATACAGGCGACAGATTGGCTAATTTTTTATGGAAGAAATTGGGAAATATTGCTCGATTGATGAAAGATCATTTTAATTCATCAAGCAAATAGATAATAGATGATATTTTCATGAGAGTCATAAACGTTTATTAAATTTTATCAAGTGTCAATTTTTTTATAATTGGCCCCGGAACCGTACAACCTAAAACAAAAAAAAAAGAAAGAAATTTTCCGCACTAGATTGGAATGTGATGTGGCATTTATGAATGCTGGATGATGAGAATTACAGTTTCTCAAAAAAATTCTGGCAATTGACGAAGATTAGTAAGGTATCACCTACAATGGTGAAAGATTTTCCAAAAATATTGAGTCCCTCTCAGTTCAAAAAGAAGCAGAGTTGAGAGACCTCAAAGTAAGGTCATTTCCCTAAAATGGGATTTTTTTGGCCACTTTTGAGAAATGTCACCTTCTGAAAACTTCGATCATCCTCCACCTAAAAGAGGTGTCAAGTACAAGGTGAATTGAAATTTCCGGGACGCAAAAATTGATTCGAAAAAAAATCTTAAGGCTCAGCAAATGATAAAATCTTATTTACAACGTTTCGATTTTTGAATTTTTTTTTTAAATCTCAAAAACCCAAATTTTTGAAAATTTTAAAAATTGAGATATTCAAAAACTAATATTTGCATATGAAAGGCCATTGAACAATGATCAAAAATCATTGCATGCCGATTTTACCGAATCAAAAATTTAAAGGGGTAAAAATTTTCCAGAAAATCAATTTTTGTAAAATTGGCAACACAGCCTCCCACCCCCCCCCCACTTAACCCCTCGCGAATATTTTGAGTACAGCGTTGCATCGCCCCTTATCGACCTACATGTAGGCAACCCTTCGTTCAGATCAAGACGAGACAGTAGAAGGATCCCACTCTATAACGAAAAAAAAACGTTGCGTTCCGGAACTTTTGGGTCACCCTGTATTGAGTTCCTATACCACCGTGAACTAATTGATCTCGAAACTGAATACTCACTACTTCTTGCTCTCTTCAAGAGAGTTGAAATGTGAACCATTAAGAAGGAATGAGAAGATTTTTTGAACATTGCTAATGCTCAAATTCTCAAAAAAAAAAAAAAAACTTGCTGAACATGCTGCCAACTGTAGGTTTTTCATTAAATTCAAATTGTTTGATTTATGGACTTACGAAAAATTTAATAAGTTTTTGATCATGAACTTAATAATTCAAATAATTTTTGAATTTTTGTTTTAGCAATGCTGTAATTGAAATTTTAGGAAAATGACAAGAATTTAAATGAATCTGACTGTGTATCAATCATAAGCGCAGCCTTTTCAGCTTTTTTATCATGAAAAATCAGTGAAAAAAGTCAATTTTGAAAATTCAAGCAAAACGCTTGCAAAAAGGGTGTCTATCGGAGTATTTTGACCCGCTGAACACGAATATGGTATTGGTTTTTTCATTTGACTCTTTCTTTCTGTATAAAACGCTAAAAATTTGAAAAATCTGCTAAAATAACAACGTTTCTGTACGGGTTTTTGCATTTTTCGGCCCTTAGTTCAAAGAATCGGCCAAAACCGAATGTACAGCGAAATTCTACATAAAAAAACGTGTTTTTTTAGTAATTTTTCCAAGTTGGTCGCTCTTCGCTTATAGGCTGTTTTTTAAAATTGAAAACTTCAAATAGCCGAAAAGACATGAAGAAGTGCACCAAAATTTTTGAAAAAATTTTCATAAATACACCTCTACGAGATGTAACTTTGTGCCAAAGAACAGAAAATTTCGTTCACTTCCGTTGGAATTAAAAATTTTTGAAAATCAGCCAATAAAATGGCCATATCTCCGAAAGGGAGGGGCTTGGGGGGGTCAAATTTTTTTTAGACTGTTTTTACATCCAAAGGCACCACTTAAGGTGGTTAGAGTGGAAATCGGAGCGGGGGCCAAATTCACCCCTTATTTGGCCAGACCCTTTGTTCTAAATAAAGATATTTTTTATCAGAAAAAATGGTAAGATTTGTCAAAAAAATGAATAAATTTTACCAAAATGAATAAATTTTACCAAAATAAATAAATTTTATTTTAAAAAAATAATAAATTTTACCTATTTTGAGAATTGGGACACGTTATTATTTTTTTGGATAAATTTTCTTTTTATTTTTTTCAGTGTAGGGAAATTTCGTAAAAAAAAGCTTACGCTTGCAGAATTTAATACATTCTGTTCACATAGCCATCATAACTTTCATTTCAGTCTCAATTCCGCACAATTTTAATAAAAGGACCAAAAAACATCAATTTCCGAAATCGTACGAAAAATACAACGCTTCAGTTTCACTTTTGGCATACAAATCACCGCGTAAAACCCCATGGCAAAAGTTGAAGTTGAATATGAATTGGCCATGTGCAGTAATGAATATCGGCAACATTGAGAGGAGGAAAAAAAAACACGGAAAAAATTCTTCTCTGGCTGGCACAAATAGTCAGGCATGAAAATATCCCATCTACGTACAAAGGTATACACTTAAATATTCTCACCGTTACGACGTTGGGAGAGCAGACGTCGCGTCGGACGCAGCATACGCCACATTCCGTAATATATACACACACGAGCCACGAAATCGGAAACCTTCGAGGAATAATAATAAAACTTGTAAAATATTATTCGTTTTATAGGTCAGTTTTGCCGACACGACTCGTCCACTCTGCGTAGTCCGGCACACAAAAATGTAATATGATTCCGGCGGCGAGGCTGGCGAAATAATACGAAATTCTTTTTTCGCGTTCGCCAACTTTGTGTATTTCTTTCTCGGGTCGAAATACATACATCAAACTGTTTGATTTATGACCTACACAATGTACTTGATCGTAGTATCAAGTTCTTTTCATATTTTCGTACCGGCGGGTTCTGCGCCAGGAGGACGTGCTATCGCTTTCTTACGTAGTTTGGAATTAATTATCTGACGCTTGATTTGTTTGCTGCGGCCCCTTCAGGCACCGTGTTGATATTCGAAGTGGGTTACTCGTCGAAACGAGATGGAAAAGGATTTCACGGTAGTTTACTCCGCCATAAGTTGTAATATCGCAAACGAGGTTGTTAATGTGGAATATGTCGGAATCGTCGTTTCGATAAAACTACGTTCGTTTCGCCAAGTCCCCATAAAGCTTTCGAAAGCGAGCAGTTGCATTAAATGCAGAATGTAAATCTTGTAGCTTCTTTCCTCGCTTCTCGAATCAATCTGCCCTGCTCCGCGATACCTGCGAAAGTTTCTCGTTGCTTATTTCTTTACTGTGCATCCTCCAGAGTGTTTGAAAAAGTAACTCGGTAAGCAGTACCGAACGGAAAAACGCCAGCAACGTACCACACGTGACTTAATAATGTGATCGGTTGTTGGGATTTTGTCGTCAATCTACCCAAGTTCATCTAACGACTCCCCGAGGCGTATTTCCAATTCATCGATTAGTTGGCGTCATAAAAAAGAAATAAAATTGCCGCGTTTGGGAGAAAATTGTAATTCGAAAGATGACGAAATCCGGGGTTAATACCATCAACGCTTCGGTACGGTGCGAAAAGGGGGACCGGGGAGGTGGAAAAATTATGATGTAAGTTTTAACACGTAAGATATAAGTCGCACATTCTCCGCAATGTTTATGATGCAGAATTCCGTACGCTGAGCTGCATTTTCTTTGGATCTTAACGTCTTAACAAGGGAAAATAACGTTTCCGAATAAGGAGAAATAAAAGCTATAAAATTGGAGAAAATTTGTGGATTGTTTAGCTGCGAATTTTATGATTTTTAAAATTACGTTGAACGGGGTAAGCTACATATATGGAGCAGTGCACGTGCACGGATGCTATTCTCTGTTCAGGGCGTATAATTTGTTGCTATCTTTTTCCAACTTTTGGTCAGGTCGACTCGGAACGGATTTTCTATCTCTCTCAAGTATTAATACGAATCGCGTATTTTCTTTCGCCGGTTGCGCGTTTGATTTATGGTATCACTTATGTAATCCTATGGATTTTCCAGACTATATCCATGCGACTCTCGTTATATTTATAGGCGACTCGAAATACAAATTATTTAAACGCTTTGTTATCGTTGGTAAGTTACCAGTGTGTTGTTTAATTGCGTAAATTATTAAAATGCCGCGCTGAGATTTAAAGTCTTCCTCGGCCGAGCTAACGTGTCTGGCAGAAATTAAATTATCGAGTTTTTCCTCGTTCGTGATGCTGGTGTTTGGGTTGTATAAGGTTGCTTTTCGCTATGTTCCAAATAAAATGATGCTAATTGACCTAAATTGTGGGTATTGTTGGAAATTCGCTATTGTACGTTCAAAGAAACTTGGGTATGGTTGGATTACCAGCTACAACATGATTCTCTTGTTAACAAGTTGGTAGTCGCAGTCCGATATACAGGTGGGAGTGAAATACTAGTGTATGGTGTCTTCGAAGAGGATTTAGCTGACCTGCGATTCGTTGTGTTAGATTTTATTGCTCGCTGATTACGCCTGAAGAAGTCATATGGCAGTTTTGGAAGAGATTTTCGCTGATCTAGCTTTTTCAATTGTATTGAAACGTGAATTCATGTTCAGTAAGGTGGTAAATTATTCCGGCGAAGATGCGTGTGCAAAATGTTTTAAAGTTATTCTTTAAATGTATGGAATATGCACCGATCATGAAGTAGCATATTTTTTTATTGATGGAAACGTGTAAAATTTTACCATAAATTTTAATGTCATGAAAAGGAGTTTGATTGATGAGATGAATAAAATTAAAATTATCAAGTTTTTCTGGTCAAGTTCAAATCAGAATTTATTTTTTTCCATGCAAATTCTTTCTTCTATGTTTAAGAATTATCTATTCATTTCCTGTTTTCAGACTTCTTAATTTGAAAAAACGACTCCCGTGAATTTTTAAAGAATAGAAATGAAGTTCTCTCATAATTTGAATCAATCAAAATACTGAAGATTGACTGATTGAAATTGACAGAACTCAGTCACTGCATGATTGGCAGATGTACTTTTTAGATGTTATTGTGTTCAAAAACGTGGGAAAATTAATTCTCTGAAACATCTATTGCGGGAACAACATTTTGAACATGATCTGATGAAGAATGTTTATTTTATAAAACTGATCTAATGGAATATTTAAATTTTCTTTTTGAGAGGAAGTATTTCTAAAAATGTTCATTTTCAGAAAATTTATGATTAGAATGCTCCCTTCAGTGAAAATCAATTTCCAAGAATGTTCGTTTACAAAACCTTATTTCCAAGAAATCTTCAATTTGAAGAAATCGTTTTCATTAATTCTTTATTCTGAGATAAATGACTTTGATTCTGAGGAAGATCTATTTTGAAAAAAATTGTTCCAGTGGAAATATCAATTTTGATGAAAATTGAATTTTTATGATGAAAAGTAAGTTGGTTCGTGTTGACCAAATGGGCTCTTTGCTATGGAATTTTTATTCTGAAAAAAATGATGCATAGAAAGTTTATTTTTGTAAAACTGGTTCTAAGAAATGTTTAATTTATGAAAATTAATTTTCTATTTTAGAAAAATATATTTTTCAAATCAAACTTTCTCTCTGAAGTTAATGGAAACTATATGAAATTACTAGAAAACAGTCACTCATTATTGCAGCGTAGTAGGTAATAAATCGGTGAACAAATTAACCAACGCAAAAAGTGAAGAAAATTGTTGGAAAATCAGTGAAAATTCACTGAAAAGTTAATGCATACAAAATATAAATTTGAAAAATCAGCGAAATTCTTTGGTAATTTGGCGGAAAACTGTTGAAAATCGAAGAATTTTTGCTGATTTTCCCTGAGCTGCAATTCTGATTACTTTTCAATGGCTTTTCATTAATCCAAATGAAAGATTTCAATTTGGTAGAAAAAATTACATCTCCAAAACTGCTAATTTTGGAACTGAAAGTTTGTCACCTACGATTATTTGCAGAGTCAATTCAAGAATCATCAATTTTGAAATACTTTTACTTACATTCAAAAAATTTTATTCTGTGATTTTATGTCAAAGAATTTTTATTGGAACATTTGATTTTGAATTAAGAGATATGCTGACAAAACCAATCTCTTTCAAAATTGATGGTTCCAATAATATCCATTTCAGAAATCATACCTACTCTCCAAACTTGAATCAGTCAAAATTCACTGATGAATAAGACAAAAGTGTGCAACTGAAGAAATCAGTGAAAATTTTACCGATTCAATCAGTGAATTTTCATTTTTGAATCGGTAAAAATTGTAATTTACTGATCGTATCAGTAAAAATTGTAATTTACTGATCGCATCAGTAAAAATTTTAATTTACTGATTGAATCAGTAAAAATTTTAATTTACTGATTGAATCACTGAGTAATCACTGATTCAATCAGTAATTATTCACTGATTGAATTAGTAAATTTTGATTTTTACTGATTCATTTCAGTAGTTGAAAAAAGATTACTGATTCAAAAATGAAAATTCATTAATTGAATCAGTAATTTTTCACTGATTGACGGTCAAATTTGACTGATTAATAGTTGCACACTTTTCGCTGTTTAATCAGTGAATTTTCAGTTTTTTGACTGATTCAGATTTAGAGAGTACTCTCTCATTTTGAATCAGTGAAAAGTCACTGATAAACAGTCAGAATTGCAGCACAGTAAAAACCAGCAAAATTCACTGAATTTTAGCGAATTTTCACTCATTTTTTAAAGATTTTCACTGATTATTGAGCTAAATTCATAAATTTTACTGACTTTTCAATGAATATTCATTGATTTTCCAGTGATTTGTCTCACTGATTTGTTTTTAGTGAAAATGTTTTCACTGATTTTCTCCTGTCCTACAATAATTCTGACTGTTTCTTAGTGATTTTCGATCATTTTCATTGATTTATGAATGAGAGAGTACGAAATTTTCATCAAAAAAATTATTGGTTCCAGAAATTTTCTTTTTAGAAATGAATGTTCTGTCGTGCTTAATTTGGAAACCATGTTTTCAAAAATGTTCATTTATTTTGAATATTTACTGAAAATCGAAATGAAACTTTGATTATAAAATTCAGTTCCCGAATTCAATAAATCTGTTTCTTGCTACGAACATTTTCAAATTTCATTCTTCGTATTGCTCTTACCCCCGCCCTTTCCCTCCAAAAAAAAGTAAATTGAAGATTACCATTTTATGTAACCAATAAATTCCGTTAATTCAAAAACCGGTACAAAAATCAAAAAATTCACAAAACCTGAAGAAATCGAACACGTTGCCCATACAAACAACGTAATAAACTATAGAAGCCCTCGTTTCTAAACGAAAATTGAATTACATCATATCCACGCAAAGGAAAGAGACAACGAAAAGATGGTTACGACTCCTCGACATAACGATAGCGTAAACTACATACATCGTCAGCGAGAAAGGAGAAACGAGCAAGATGACAACAGTGGCACAACATGCATTTGTGTATATGGCGCGTTGTAAATTTCATTATGATTATTAAACGAGGCGAAATTGAATTTTAAACGGTACGAGAGGAGAAAAAAATAGGAAAAGTTTCATTTTTAACAATTCGTCGTCGTATTCTTTCCGTTTATTACATCCGGTACATTACTTTTTAGTCTAAGGCCGACGCACGCGGATACAAAACTAGGCAGAAAAAAAAATACAGAAAAAAACGCATAACGCAGAAATCCGACCTATAAAATATTTCTTTACGTATAGGTATAACACAAATTCTATGAGTGAACTCATCTTTAGCTGTGTGGAAATTTGCGAGGATTACATTTTGTTATAAAAGGAATATTTGCCGCTATGAGGAAGGAAAAAACCAGTAAAATCCTATTACGCGAGGTAATCATTGGATTTTTTCAAAAGCTACATATTTCAAATTGTAAGACGGAGAGGTTTTTTGCACTATGCCGAGGTACCTGTCTCCTAATCCCCCTTCACGAGCGATACGGTGGTTATTCTTTTTACAGTAGTCAGCATGAAAGGAAATCTAACCAAGGTAGCGGTAAAATTCGCTGGAAATTTTCCGCCACTTGGCTTCTTGCGTTGCGGTATTTTATAAGATTTTTCGTAATACTTTTTCATAACAAGTTGAGATGGCCAAACAGCCGTGTACTGATGCTCATTATTTTTTTATTGTACCGGATTAAGTACCTTCGAGATGGTCTCCTCCTATCTTCAGATCGCTGTCGAGCGTATTTAAGGGGTTTACGCGCGTTATTTTGTTTAGAAATCTACTAGTTGATTTTTTTTTCACCCGATGATTTCAAATGCGATTGTTTTTCATTCCGAGGGTAATCCTGAAAACGTGAACGGGGCTAGGGAGGATTTAACACGCGCTGAAATCCAAATAGATGGTGCGAAGATTTTTTTCATTTTAAAACGTTTTCAGGGGTGTTAAATGATAAATTGCGATTTTTTTTACAGCTATTTAAATCAATTCGCTTTTATACGTATTAGCATACCATATTTCGGTGCTTTTAGCTTTTAACTTTTTTGCAGGATTTTTAAAATAATTTATTTATGTTGAATTGTCGGCGTTTTTCGACTTTTGTTCTCGTCAAATGTCCTTAAAGAGGAATAAAAAAAGTTGTATTTTGGAAGATTTGAAATGAAGTTTTCGTACGTAACAAGATTGCTATATTGTTTCGATGAAAAAATGTCAATAATAAATATCTACTTTGCTGTTTTACGAGACAGATTTTGATATGAGATTTTCAATTTCAATATGAAGCAATAAATTGATATAATGGTACATATTGGATGGGAACATTCTTGAATAATTTTCAGTTTTTTGGTTGTATTTTCAGCATAGGTGAAGATAAGAGGGCTTGGGGGGGGGGGTCAAGTCCACTCAAATGGTGAAATGATCAGTAAATTGAATTGCAAACCAGCACGAAAAATACAAAAAATGAAGTAAAGTTTCCTTTGAAAGGAAATGTTGATAACATGGATATGTTTTTTTCCTCTCATACCGTCTTTTTATACTTATTGAGTTAATTTCAAGTATGTAAAAATTTACTTTTAAAATTTAAAAATTGACTTTCATCTCCTTGATATTTTTTCTGTTATTCTGATTTTCTGATATTAAGTCAATTTTCACCTTATGACTTTCTGACATGAAGTTAATTTCGAAAATATAAAAATTTACAAGTTTTTGACTTTTTTTGGTCACGCAAAATTCGGTGTCGCAAAATATGGTCTTAAAAATTTTGGAATGACCCCCCTCCCATCCAAGAGGAAAAAACATATCCATGTTAAAAGCACGAAATTTCGTTGAAAAATTTCAAAAAAGAAGAAATTTTTATTCCAATGAAATTTTTTATTCCACAAACCATTAAAAATTGAATAATTTTCTTTCTGAAAATCGGAAATTTTTCAATTTTTGGCTTCGCTCATCAAATTTTGACAAAAAAACATCAAATTTTGACAAAAAAAACATCAAATTTTGACAAAAAAACATCAAATTTTGACAAAAAAACATCAAATTTTGACAAAAAAAACATCAAATTTTGACAAAAAAGGTGAAGCCGAAAGTATGTAATGAAAAATGAGATTAAAGATTGGTTTAAAAAATGAATAAATTTCAGTTTTTGGATATTTTTTTTTTGTCCTTGCTTCGCTCAGATTTGATTAATTTACATAGATAATTATTTTTCAAAATGATGGAATTTATTCTCCTCCTTTTCTGTTTAGATAATCGAGTATTTGATAGAAAAAAATTGTCCTACTCATTTATTAGCGAACTTAAGGTAGTTCTGAAGTGGAATTTTCAAAAAAAAATTCAATTTGTTTCTTTGGAAGGAGAAATGGTCATGAAGGAATCGATTTTTGACAAATTTTAAAAGGCAAATCTCTTCTTTTCTTATTGATTTTAGTTGGCAAAATTTTCACTTTCAGGCTTCCAGATTTTTGCCCATGTTTCGTCTCCAAAAAAAGGATTCGACAGAAATGACGTAATAAAGGTGATTTTTTTTTGAGAAGTGTTTGAAATGAACATTTTTGTTTTGTGTTTCATTCCTTTTCAAATGGGGCTCAAGCCTTCCTCTCCAAGTCATATTTTTCTCCGCATATTAACTACTTGAATTTTGACTGGATTTTCAAGATTTTGATGACGGTTTCAAATTTTATTGCTGCTGTAATTTAGGAATTCGAACATTTTTTAATTTTTTGGAATTTTATCAAATTCTTAATTTTTTTATTGAATACAATTATAATACCTTTAAATTACTTACTCAAATTTTATCTAATTTTTCCAGGTATGTAGGTAAAAATATTCTTTAATTTTTTTCAAATACTTGATTTTTGAATTTTTTCAAAATTTTCTCATTTTTCCATGTTTTTCCAAATATTGTTGGAACCTATTACATTCTTTGATTCTATCCAAGCAGGTACACATTTCTTGAATTTCGTGAATTTTTATCTAATTACTTTTTAAAATTCCTTTCTCCTCAAATCGTGCAAGATCCTCGAATTTTAAAATTTTTTCAAAGAGGGAAAGGGTTTCGACGAATTGTTCAAGTCTCCGAGTACACAATCGCCTTCGATGAAAAGTTGAACGAAGCAATGCTGTTGAAAATTCAACTCGACCATTTTCGTTTCACGTGGTGGGAAAAAAAATCAAACAAAAAAAATCGGCTATCGAGATATTCCCGGACTCGATACGAAAAATGTGAGGAAAAAAAACTATAGAAAAACTCACACACATACGATCCAACCAGTCCTGTGAAACTTCGCCTTTCGTTCGCAACTTGATAAATGGCCTTTTCCATTTCAAATGTATCAGCTTAAAAACTCCTATATGCTAGACGCGGAAAATAAAATTCAAAAGATTGCGACTGACTGTTTAAAGGTACGAAGAATTTTATATTTTGTAGCAGCTTCAGCTGATTTAGTACTTTTTATGTAAGCTGCTGTCCGTGTTTTTACTGCCAGCCATAAATATTTAGTTGTTAAAAGACATATTTCTTTTCCGTATTTTATGGTTGATTATAGGATTGAATCTTATATTACATTTTATGGGATGGAAAAAATCTCAACCGTTTAATGTTTTTTTATATCAGTTGCACGCTATCTTAATGCAATGTAAAAAAAATTCTTGCTACCTAAATTTTTTTTACTGACTCTGGAGAAAATTTTTGCCCTCTTGTGAATAAGCTGTTATGGGGTTAAAGTAGAAATTTTCTCGGTAAAGGTTTTGAAGATTTTAAATTGAATTTTCTACTTGTTCGCCTGATCCTATAAAATACTTACACACTAAAGAAAGAACACGAGTACGATCGTTGTATTTACTTAGCTTTAAATCGGTGCAAAGAAAATGTAAAATTTCTAACAGGTTTTAAATGGCAGCTTTAAAAAGAGTGGAATTTTTGTAATTCCTACACGCTTTCGCTCCGGTAAAGAAATTTAGAAGTAAATGATTTAATTAAAAAAGAGACCAGAGAAGAGAACGAAGAGAGAGGAAAAAACATAGAGGAAAAGCTTTTCTACGTATGGTGTCATGTCTGTCGCAGTCATTCATTGCCAGAGAAAGAGAGAAGTTAATTTTACGGGCAATTTAATTTATCGGTTTTATTGCTTTTTCTTACTTGTTATTGATTACTTTATATTTATGGTTTTTAAACTTTCAAATCCGAACATTCTCCAATATACAGTTTTACATCTCGACGCTGTAAATTTGATCTAATTACTAAGAAAACGAAAACTAATCTAACGACGAGTGAATTTATTGGTTTGGTCGAGTGTTTCAGATGTAAACTAATTAAAAATCTGATTTTTTTTTAGCGTCGAGTCGACGTCTCCTAATGGAATTACATTTTTTATAAGTACCTAGGTTTTTTTTTCAGTGTGTGTCGAATGAGAATAAAACGTAGGAAATCTTTGTATTAACATCGTTTTTGTCGTAGTTTAGCAATGACAGATGGAGAAATTTTTCCGTGCAGAAATCTTGCGCATACCACCTTTGTATAAAAAAGAAAGTTTTACGGAGTCGCTTGTGTTTTTTTTTTGCTGGGAAGGGACAATGGCAAGAAGAGAATCTACACGGTATTTTATACTTTTATCAACTACCATAACTAATAAGTTTATGAAGTTTGTTGATTGTTGGTGGAGAAAAAAAAATCGCCTTGTTGATAAAACTCGGGCGTAATGTTGGTAGTTTTTACTGGTATAACGAGCTAGGCAATGGAGAAGGATGCGCGACGGTAATTATAAAAAGTAATATAAAAGATACTGTGTCGTGGAAGGTGAAGTATTCGCGCGCGAGTTTTCTTGACAGTTGAAATTAATGCGTAAACAGAGAGTTTTCTTTATTGTTTGGCTCGATTGCAATTTTGCACTAGTCATTTTCGTAAAATTTATAGTAATCGGTTTGAAAATGTAGCGTAGCATTGTTGCGATACGAGAAAGAAAACGGGTATTGTATTGGCGTTTGTGAAATAGTTCGTTGTGGAATAGCTGCGAAAAATTAATTCCCGGTGCATAATGCGTGCATAAAATTGCATTTTGAGTACCAGTAACGAGGAAATTCTGTGTTTTATTGAACCAGATTTGAATATGAGTTCGAAGCTGGATGAAGGAAAAAATTACGCCCGTAACTCGGCCAAAAATTGCTCAAAATGCAAAAACTAATACATTTTTGGAATCCTCTCGTCATGAACAAGAACAATCGAGTGGTTTTTTTATCATTCATTTTCGAGCATTTGGACGAGAGATAGCTTTTTTGCTACGGGGAGAGTTGATGAAGAAAAATGCCCGTAACTTTGTCAGAAATTCCTCAAACTGCAAAAACTAATGCATTTTTGGAATCCTCTCGTCATGAACAATCGAACGGTTTTTATGTCATTCAATTTCGAGCAGTTGGATGGAAAATTACTTTTTGTTCGAAAGTCGGAAGTTGAGAGAAGAAAAACGCCCGTAACTCGGCCAAAAATTGCTCAAAATGCAAAAACTAATACATTTTTGGAATCCTCTCGTCATGAACAATCGAATGGTTTTTTTATCATTCATTTTCGAGCATTTGGACGAGAAATAGCTTTTTTGCTAAGGGGAGAGTTGATGAAGAAAAACGCCCGTAACTCGTCCAAAAATTGCTCAAAATGCAAAAACTAATACATTTTTGGAATCCTCTCGTCATGAACAATCGAATGGTTTTTTTATCATTCATTTTCGAGCATTTGGATGGAAAATTAACATGGATATGTTTTTTCCTCTTGGGTGGAGGGTCATTCCAAAATTTTTAAGATGCTGTTTTGCGTGAAGTTATTTTGCATCTCACGGTTTTGCGTCACCAAAAGGCAAAAAACTTATAAATTTTTATATTTTCAAAATTAACTCAATGTCAGAAAGTCAGAAGCTGACTTCTGAAAGCTTACCAAATTTTACATTTTTAAAATCAACTTACCTGTTATACATCAGAAAGTCATAAGCTAAAATTTCTCTCAAGTGGGGGTTATTCCAAAATTTTTTTCGACCCTATTTTGTGACTCCAAATTTTGCGTGACTAAAAGTCAAAAACAAATGTTTATAGGTATTTCCGAAATTAACTTAATGTCTAATTGTCTAGATATCAAAAAGTCAGAAGCTGAATATTGACTTGATATTAGAAAGTCAGAATAACAGGAAAAATATCAGAGAGCTGAAAGCTAATTTTTAAATTTTGAGAACAAATTTTTATATTTTTTTGAAATGAAATTACCTCGATATCAGAAGTCAGGATGAGAGGAAAAAACGTATCCATGTTTTCAACATTTCCTTTCAAAGGAAACTTTACTTCATTTTTATATTTTAAAAATTAACTTAATGTCAGAAAGTCATCCAGAAGTCAATAACTTATAAATTTTTTGTATTTCCGAAATTAATTTATTGTCCATTACCTACCTATTATCAAAAAGTCAAAAACTGAAAATTGACTTGATATTAGAAAGGCAGAATAACAGGAAAAATATCAAAAAACTGAAAAAATTTTAAAAACAATTTTTTTTTTGAAATTAACCTGATATTAGAATTCAGGGTGAGAGGAAAAAACATATCCATGTTTTCAACATTTTCCTTTCTTATTCTAGAAAATAGAAAATTCGATAAAACCTAAAACGACTTTTTTGGCAATAAGGTATCTTATCTCATGCGCTGTCACCTATATACGTTCAATATGTCTAGCACAAATTGAATAAACAAACGGAATTTCGACGTGAATAAAGATAAATTGGATGTCTTTAGCCAGAATTTTATGATTTTCGACTCGATTCCGCGAAGCTTTTCACACTCATGAGTAAGTACGAGGCAGGAGGACGGATTTTTTCTTCGAGTATTCTACAAAATGCAAGCTATAGCGTTACGTTCATACCAATGAGATGAGAAAAAAAACGAAATTTGTGATATTCGCGAAAGTCCGTCGTTGAAAATGTTAAACATATCGAGAAAAATTGGATTTGGTACCTTTTTCCGTCGTTTCTTGTAGTTTATCCTTCTTTTTTTCCGGATCGTGCACTCTTATCATGGTTTTATTTAATTTTTTTTGTTCCCGTTTACGTTTATCGAATATTAATGAATGATTTTTACACGTTTTTTTATCAAAAAAAAAAACACACACACACAAAAAAAAAGGTGACGTGGCGTGCTCAGCATTTGTACTCTCATGTATCTCCTCAGAATAATGAAAGTTTTTCATCGCCTTTTAATTATTTTTTACGGAGATTTACTCGAATAAAAAATTATTATTTTGAAAATATATTCACGAGTCTAATTCGACAATGTAGAAAAAAATCCACAATTTGAAACCAAACTTATAATAAAATTTCAATTTTTACCTTTTCGGTTCATTCTTTTCTTTTTTTTGCTTACCAAAAAATTACCCTTCTGACTCAATATCAATTTCTTACTTCCTTTACACGATACCATCAACTTTAATAGTGCACTATTTCCCCGTATTTACCGAGCATAAACGAAACTATCCCATTACCGCGTTAAAACCTTGATATAAAAATATTTCAAGTATAATGGGTATTTTGACGTACAACAAAAAAGAAAAAAAGCTGGAAAAGTGAAGGAAAAAGTAGTTCGGAACAAAACACGAAACAAGATACAGCCGTAAGTTACTCTTTCATCGTATAAAAATAATTATATCCATCGAATTGAGCAAGTTTATTATTCAAATTCAACTTAGTGTTGTTTTTGATGAGATTACAATAAGGCTGTGATGTGCTATTAAAACGGGGCGAACATCCTTGGTCGTAAATTAGGAGAAGAGAAAAAAAATACCATCAGCGAGGCAGCGTATAGCGCGCGAAAGCGTCTAATTCTTTGCTTTTTAAAGCTCGAACGAGCGCTTCACGATGTGTAAGATGAACGATAAAGATAACAAAATTACTTTTTCCGATCAGCATCCAACAACGCAACGCGTTTTTCTCATGAAGAGTATTACAAGCGCGCCCAACGAGAGAGCAAATATTTCAAAACAAGATAATCACTTCACCAGGTGCAGCGTTCGTTCTATGATTGTGAACCTTTTAACCTTATCATCGTCGAATGGCTGGTGCAAATCAATATAAATACGGATTGGTGAGCAATGAACTCACCATTTAATTCAAAGCGATACGCGGATATACGAATCCAACAGCGCGAAAAATCGCACCGTGAAAATTATTTTTGCCTTTTTTTTTTGTTCGGAGTCTCTTTTGGTTCTTTGAACGTGTAGTTTAATAACGACGCGATTATTTCGAATGATAATTTTCCTCTATAATCGATGCGATTCTTGTTTGTCGCTTCTTTTTTGTGTTGTGGAGGTTTGCTCTTTTTTTCGCTTTGATTTGCGCGGTGTTATGGCGATGAAATCGTTGCATCTTTTTTGGTTCCCATGCTACCTGCATTTAAAATTAAAATTTGCCCTTTTTAAAAGTGAATTCGAAAAGAGCATAGGTGGCTAAGCTGAGTGAAATTGATTTTTTGAGGTTGAAGGTTTAAACTCCGGTAGTAATTAGCTATCACCTAGATAATTTGACCCCAAAAATTTCGGTAGCCTTCGAGTGGATGCAAAATTTTAGAACTACTCACTCCAAAAAATTTTAGAGTACCTACTAATTTTTTTGAATTTCAAATAATTTTTTCCATCGATTTCAAAAAAATTTTCTCATGTTTTTCAATTTTGAATTTAAAAAATCTAAAATTCACGTCTTTCAAATTTTTATCCTACTGAGTAATGGGAAAAAATTTCAGAAATTATGAAATTTTAAAAAAGTTGTTACGGTTTCAACTGATTTGACAATTCCCTCTGCCTAATTTTTCATTTGTCACTTTGTCTGTTACGAATTTACGAAGTGAAAATCCCATACTTGAAATAAAGGCACAAGAAAAAGTTTTTGGTTAGATTTTAGCTTGATATTTTTAAAACTTTCGGCTTGCGCCATCTAAATTTGGTCGAATTTCAGCTATCTTTTCATCTCTGTCTGTAATATAAATTAAATTAGAAGAAAAGACGACCATTCATCAAAAACAAAAAAATTGCAAATGTTGAAACTGGAAAGTTATTGCAGTTGCAGTTCTAGTTTTCAGTTTTCAATTTACAAAATTTTAGTTTCAGTTCAAATTTCAGTTCCGTTTTTTTTTTTTCAGTTTTAGTTTCAGTTTTCCATCATTGATTTCTAGGTAAGTAAGTAAACCTTCAAATTTTGGTAAATCAGCAAAATATTGCAATTCCTCAAAAAATGTGATTTTCTCTTAACGTTAGTTATTTCATTGGATCATCAAGGGGAACTCGCAAAAACAAACTTGACGAAATGAGAAGACCAAATTTCATTTCTGATTCGAGTTGATATTCATAAAATGGATCTGGAGGCAGGAATTTTTTCAGTGTGGCGTCCTTCTCCCTTCCTCTCTGTAATTTATGACTTGAATTTTTTGTAGAATTAGTGGGTCAATTTTTTGAATTCAGAAATGTGCAAATTGATTCCCATTTTTTCTGGGTACGTTTGAATCCATTCCTCGAGTTGATTTCGAACAATTACCAGCCCACCAGCGTTACCCAGGAAATGGTGGAATGATTATACTCAAAAATGGTTTTGGTGTGGATATTTTTTCTTTAGTTATTCAGGAATACCATTGGCACACATATTTAATTATAATCCATTTTTTCAAAGGTTCTTAAAAAAAAAATTTTTAAAATGTTTTTCCATTAATGAGAAAAAACTAAAAATAAATTTGAAAAAAAGTTTTCGAGATGAGAGAGTACATAAATTTCAATTCAATTGGATAAAAAGAGAGCAATTATTTAAAATTATTGGTAATATCAAACCATTTGTTTCATACAATTTCAGAGAAAATTTTTCCATTTCATCTTTGAATATTGTGAAAAAATAAAGAAATCGACATTCTTTGAGGACCCCTGATAAAAAAAAGAACGATAAAAGACATTTAAACCATACGAAATCAATTTTGAACATGATCAGATTTTAGGGTTTAATCTGGAAGGATAATGTGGAGTTAATGGCAGAGACGATTTTCCAAGGGAAGTTAGAAGTCAAACTTCCATTGTTTTTTTTTTCAGGGTTGAGATTTTCAAGTACCAATTTTGGTAAAACGTGCCCAGAAAAATATGAAATCAATATAAATTCTATCCTAGAACTAGACTACCTATATAAACAAGATTTCAACGATCTAAATTCGAATTTATTCCAATTTCTGAGTCCAATTTTTTTCAAGCCTGAATTTCTTCCATTCCTTCAATCGTAATTTTTTTTCAAAATTGTGCCCAATTTCTAATTTTTAAATTTTTTCATCCAAATTCATTTCAAACTTGAATTTTATTTTTTATAATTATTTTTCGGTTTCATGCTCATAAAATTTTTTTCTAATTAGGTAAGTACATATATTTGAACTCATAAGACATTTTTAAAAAAATATAAATTTGAAATTTACTTTTAAAAAGGGAAATTTCAAAATTGTTTGAAAAAATTTTCGAAGTGGAAGAAATTTTAAGGAGTATGATTTTGATTTTTTTTCTGAATCTAAGTTGGAAAAATTTTGAGAAAATTTTAATTTTACAGCTGGAAAACATTTTACAGTTTAAAAAAAATTTTCCAACTCAAAATTTATTTAATTTCGAAGATTTTTTCAACTTCTGTTTTTCAAAATTTCTTTTCAACGTAATGAGTAATTGGAAGAAATTTTAAAAAGTAATAAAAATACAAAAGACGTGAACCTATTCGACAGATTTTGAAAAATGTTTAGTTTCTTTCAAGTTTGAAACTTCCTCAGATCTTCTTTTCTAAAATCGCCACTGGTTAATGGATAGAATTTTTATATCCTTGTTTCAAGGTCTAGGCATAATTTTCTGGCTGTCCATTCTCTTCAACTTCCTAAAAGAAAGTATAAAACTATTGCTCCGAGTGCCAAACTATTCGATTTTTGATACCATGAATTTCGATTTTTTATGTTCGATTTCCAAGTTATGTACCTACTGGAAAAAAATGAAAAAATGTAAGAGTATTTCGAAAAAAAAATAAATAAATAAGAAGAAAAATCAATTCGCTCATATTTTCATACGAATATTTTGTTGACTCGTCTACAACCTGCAGTTGAAATCAAAATGAACGTAATAACGGATTTGGGGTCTTCCGATTCCCTTTGGAACCAGATGAAGTCAAATCTTCAATTTTTTCAAAGGAACCAATTTGAAATATTTTAATCAATTTTCCTTCACACGAAAACCTTTACAGTCTGTCCTCGTCGATAGAGCTGAAATTTGACTCATTGAAAGAACGTATTAACCTGAGCTGCTGAAGTCGATTTCTCAATTTTTTGTGAATTTTTGAAAATTATTGGAATAGCTGATCGAGTTTCAATTTTTCATAATAATGTTAAATCAAGAAGTGGCTAAATGTGAGAATCAGTCAACTGCGACAACTTTCAAATCTACCTATCTGAAGTCTCCAATTCAAATAGATTTTTCTTCAACGAACCGAAATAGCTTCAATAGGAGCAATAATCAATCTCACCTTCTAAAAATTTAAAAACGTCTCGACCATCTAAATTGAATTATGGTAGTAAAGGTGTAGCGCAACACCGAGCATGAAAATTAGAAAAATTTATTTTTCCCCAAATTGAACATCTTAGGCTACGTACCAAAAATTCGAAAATCGTGTATTTCACCCAAACTCGAAATCGAAACTTTGTCTATTCCATAAAATTGGCCTCCAAGTCTACATACCATTGCGACCATTTCCGAGTCGGTTTGATGCTTCCAGTAAAAGTTTTTGAGAACTTCAAAGAAATCAACTTCCGGAAACCTGAAAGCTCGATTACGATTAAAGTGCTTTTGGTGGAACTTTGGTGTCCAACGATGCTAAATGGTTCATTCATCTTCATATCGAAAAAATCTCAAGTTCTTTATGTTTTTCTTCTCCAAAAGAATAAATTGAGAAAAGGATCGGAACGAGATGGCTGAAATAAATCACACAAAATTTTTTACACATGTGTCAAACTCAAGACCAGGCAATAATACTAATAACGTGCCCATCACAAACGCCGATAAAATAATCTTCATCAAGTACAACCGTCTAAACAACCCCCAAAACTAAAAATACGAGTTTCTCTGGGGTTTCGGGCTGAAAACCATGTTAAAACATCAATTCACCGCAAAGTAATTCATCTCACGCGAGAACATAATAAACTTTACACTTTCTACGGCAATACGTAACACGCGTGTTTACATAAAAATCCGCCAAAAAGAGGGAGTTGGAAGGAAAAAAAAGGAACCGTACGAAGCCGAAAGAACCCCGTACACGAATGAGAGAGTGGCTCCCCTTTCTCTACATTCTTCACATGCTCGTTCGAAATTGGCGTAATTTTTTCTTCGCTGCCGCCATCGCCATACGTGGGTACATCCGCGTTATACCACACACAAAGAAGTTTTGCACGTTTGAAAAAAGTTTTTTCATGTTTTGCCACCATCGTGTGTACGTATAGTTATAGAGCCTTGACGTCGAAATCAAAAGGAATTTCGTATTCGACGTAAAAATAACGTTTTTTCGGGTGATAATGTGAAAAGAATATTTGAAATTCATTTAAAACTCGGTGCTGGAAAGATTCGGTCGGTGAGGAAAGGGGGACTGACGAGACAGCGATACGAGTACCGGAGAGTGCATGTAAAAAGGGTTTAAAGTGTCGACGTCGAATGACAGCAGAACGGCGGCGTATGTACAACATAATCGCAATCTTCTCCTTTCTCCTCGGTAACCTTCGAGCTTGCGAACTCTCGTCTCTCTTAATGTACCTACTCGTAATTCACGAGCTTTTCAAAACCACCCTATGTAAAGATTTTTTCTTCTTAACTAACTTTTCGCTATTTTTAAATCGTCGTTCATTAAAGGTTTCCGAAATGATGTATCATTTGAACACGTTCGGCTAGATCTTATCCTACATGTACGAAGTATTACGTACCAAGTAACACTCGACTATATACTTGAGCGAAACGTTCCTTCTACTTGCCTCCGGCCTGTCTACATGTTTCTCATCACGATAGAACCCCATACATAAAACTCTTACGCTACACATTCGAAACACACCCCCATACGCACACGACAATCTACGTAAAACCAGCCCGTTGAAATAACACTTTCGCTTTTCATCCGCCTTGAAAATAGATTAAAGCTTTTAATTTCATCGTTGAACCATAAGGTCAGCGGTGTTATTAATCATCGCTTAACACTCTTTCGAAGGATCGTATAAGGTCAAAGCCATTAGTTTTAACACTGGTACAGTTTTTTTTCTCTCTTTCATTCGCGCTAACCGTAGCAGTACAATCCTTCTACCCGAAACTACTTCATCGAGCGCGCCTTGCGCCCAGTTTTCCTTGAGCCGACAATTTACGACCTATCCTCAGAAACCGCGCTGCATTAAACCTGGTAAATATGAATTTAAACGCTTGCCTGCTGAAAATTCTTTCTTTTCTTTTCCTTGTTTATTTTTGGAAGATGTTCAAGAAAGGCTCTTCCTGGATATTGGAAAAAAGGGCTTGTTGGGGGTGATTTTTTCTATTTTTGAATTTTTTCCCAAAGATACGTAGATTGAAGATGATTTTTATATTTCGAGCAATAGTAATTTATTTTAATTTTGATTGATACATTTATCTGGGGAACAAGGAGGTAGCGATAGGGAGGGTTGGTTGGCAGATAGGATCAAAATTTTGTTGAGAAAATTGTCATTTCGACCCTAAACTTTGGAAAAGGGTCTGGCTGGGTAAGGGGTGAATTTGGCCCCAGTCCCGATTTTTGATCTATAATGTCTCCAGATGGTGCAACCATATTGTAAAAAAAAGGAAAAATTTCGATCCCACCCCCTCCCCTTTCAGAGCTATGGCCATTTTATTGCGTGATTTTCAAGAATTTTTAAATCCAACGGAAGTGAACAAAATTTTCTGTTCTTTGGCACAAAGTTAGATCTAGTAGAGATGTATTTAGGATAATTTTTTCAAAAATTTTGGTGCACTCTTTCCTGAGGTTTTGGCCATTTTAAATTTTCAACTGTAAAAAAGACCATATAAGGGAAGAGGGACTATTTTTTTGAAATATCCCAAAACGTATTTTTTAACGTAGATTCACGTCTCGTATTCAGTTTTGGTGATTACGGTGGCTCAATGGCCAAAAATCGTAAAAAAAAAAACGTACAGAAAGTAGTTATTTTGGCAGATTTTTCAAATTTTAACCGTTTCACCCGGAAAGAAATTACCAAAAAAAGAAACCAACTTCAAATTCGTGTTTATAGCAGGTCAAAATATCCCAATTAACACTCTTTTCGAAATTGACTTTTTCTGTCTTGAAAGTTGGAAAATGATATTTCAAAAAATAGTCGCTCTTCGCTTGCATGGTCTTTTTTACAGTTGAAAATTTAAAATGACCAAAACCTCATGAAGGAGTGCACCAAAATTTTTGAAAAAATAATTCTTAAATACACCTCTACGAAATCTAACTTTGTACCTACCAAAGAACAGAAAATTTCGTTCACTTCGGTTGGATTTAAAAATTCTTGAAAATCGCGCAATAAAATAGCCATAGCTCCAGAGGGGAGGGGTCAAAAGTTTCCCCCAATTTTTTTTACATTATGAGGCACAATCTGGGGGCATTAGATCAAAAATCGGGGTTGGGGCCAAATTTACCCCTTATCCAGTCAGACCCTTTACAATTTTTTACTTACTCGTATTTTCTCAATTTGAAAAAATACAAGTTTACGAAATGGTGAATTTTCCCAACATAAAAATAAAAATAGAAAGTAGTTACTTACAACTTGAGAATATTCACTATATTTTTTCCAAGTAGGCAAATTTTCATATTTTCCCAAGTTGAGATAGTTTTCACTTTTTCACGAGTTAGAAAATTTTTTATAAATTTTTCCAAGTTGTAAAATTAACCATTTTGTACAAATATTTTTTCAAACTGGAAAAATTTAACATTTTTTATAACAGTTTCGTTTGATGAAAAAGCTGAATGAAATTATCCATTTCAAGAAAAAAAAATAATTTTTTCAAGTTCAGGATGTGTAACAAGTAAGACCTAGGACCTCGGAGGATCTAGAGTCTAGAGTGACCAGGAATTCCTTGGAAACCAGCTATTTCCCAGGTTGTAACCAGTGTTGGATAAAAGTTTTTTTTTTGTTTAAAACGTTTTTTATGTTTCAAACCCTGTTTTAAATAAGATTTTGAAAAACGTGTTAAACGTTTTAAACAAAAAAAAAAAGACATCTTTTAAACTCGATTTTTTTCCTTCAATACCTATACCTTACCTATCAGGTATTTCTTTTTCAGTTTTGTTTTTCATTTCTAGTTTCCATTTTTTCAAATATGATATCAAGTTTGTTTGTTATGTTTGTTCGGTCATTTTGTGAACAGTGAAAATGTGATCTGTTTTCTAGTTTGTTTTTTTTAAGTTTAGAAAAAAAATGATAAATCGCGAGTCAATTCCAAATTTTATTGTTTTTCTGTTTTATATTTCTCTATTATTCAAAATGACTCTTTCCAGTTTCGAAATTGTCAGATAAATAGTTGAAATCGTATTACTTTATTACACATAAAGTTGAAAAAAATTGAAATTGAACCAGAAAAACATTAAAATTTGAACGTCTTGTTATTATATTTTAAATTTTCATCATTTTTTAAAATTTCTTGCCATTATTTATTAACACAGAGTCAGTTTTACATTTAAAAAAAAAACACGCATCGAAAAAAACAACCAGAAAGAAAAAAAAAGTTTAAAACAAAAGAAAACTTGTTAAGAACAATTTTTTTTTCAAAAAGTTCAAAAATCATAAAAATTTCATTTACCATTGATGAAATTGAAAATTTCTAATGAAAAAGAAGGATATTTTCGAGGGAGGAACAAAAAAGTGCCTAAAATTTTCTTCAAAACGAATATACGCAGGGGGTGTCAAAAAATTGGGGTTGGTTGTCAAAAAAGTCATTCGAAAAAGAAACTTTTTTCTTAAAATATTTTGTTAGACACCCTGTTGGGAGAGTAAAACTAAGGTCAATCGTTGGTGCTCCATTGTGCAATTTTTTTTCAAAATTAGTAGAGGAGGGTCCGCATGTCCTTAGCCCCGCCCATTTTTGGAGAAAGATCAAAACCAAGGCCATAACTATAACTCGAACTTGCATAACATTTTTCACCTGATGCGATGTTGTGATTTTGTAATCGAAGATACAACTTTTTTTATTAGTTTATCTAGTTTTATTTTCCGAAGGGGGGGGGGGAGCGATCAGGAACTACAAAACTTGACTCGTGACAAAACGGAAACTTTGGTCTATCACTATTTCAATAAAATTTAGTGTTGGGCAGCCATCGATACTATCGTCGATAGTATCGATAGTTTTGTTTTCAACTATCGAAAACTATCGATAGTTTATTTTTTCTTCGATAGTCGAAAATATCGATGGTTTCATCGATAGTATCGATAGTTTTTTTGAACGAAAATAATGCAATTTTGGGCAATTTTTTGCAATTTTTCATGATGTTCACTTCAAATATTCGTTAGAATATCAAAATTCAAGCAAAAAAGTCACACCAAAGCTTGAAAAAATGTTCAAAAAAGCAATTTCCTGAATTTATATGGGAAAGAAGATGGAAAACCAAGGGAAAACGGCAGAAAACAGTGAAAAAATGAAGGAAATCAAAGGAAATTGAGCTCACGATAGTATCGTCGATAGTATCGATAGTTTCATGCCTTCGATAGTAAACTATCGATAGTTTGGTTACCCGATAGTCCGAATATCGATAGTCCAAAACTATCGATATTGCCCAACACTAATAAAATTACAATTTTCCGTTTTGAATTATATAATATCTCAAATTGGTTATGCTCATTTTCAAAGAAATTTCGTATTTAGATATGCAGACTCGCTAAGTAACGTACGTAAAAAGCGACCTGCAAACATTTATAATTCACTCCTCTACGTCGCAGAAAAACCTTGACCTTAAACTTTCACCATCCGGGTGTAAAAACGTGAAGAACTTTGCAACTTGTGCATCTTCTCCTTACCAGGCTCGCCATTTATCTACTCACGATGTGCAAAAATCAACGCCATTAAAAGCATTTTAAATAATCGAGTACAACGTCAACGTTTCCTTACTTCGGTTTGAATCGCTTATTCCGAATGAAAACCACGAAACGACGATTCGGTTATGGATACATATTTAACGAAGCTACCGCATTAAGTTCCAACATCTAATATTCAAAAATTAACTACCGTCAAGATGGAAATATCCGTGTTAAATTAATCGCGAAACAGTTCGCGCTTCTTTTACCAATTTTAATTTAGAAACGTAAAACGTAAACGAATTTACATAATTTGATGTACATTAATTTGAATATCAAAAATCGTGTCTTATTTGACTTCGATATTTTTTTTGAAGACTCGTTCTTTTGGGGCAAATATATTTTCCGGTAAGTTCGGCCGGACCCTTGCTTATATTTTTAGCTTGGTCACGTCACACGGTATCTACATACGAATGAAAATCGTTACTGCAGGCCAACCCACTCTTTCCAACCTTCTATTCAACTTTCACCTTCCGACCAACAGCTCTCAATGTAGCGAAACCATTCATAAGAGTAGTACTTCTATACGATGATTTATGGTATAAAAACTTTTCTTCGACATTTTCACAGCTTTATTTGACGCACTTTATTATTTCCCTCGTAACATTATGGTGTATATGCACATAAATATACACACACTGCGTACACGCTGTCGATGTTGTGAATAAAGGAGAAAACCTCGTCAGTAATTTTGCTCGTCATCGCGAAACGTATTCAGTTTTTTTCAATTCTACTTCCTTCTTGTTTCTCTTTAGGTAGGTACCTTCATCATACTGTAATCCTATTCTAGGTATAAGAAAATAACTGGGCGCTGTTACCCTTCTTTTATTTCCTCATAATTTGTATGTTGGTTAACCCCGCGAGATATTAAACATTACTTATACTCAAGGAAAAATGACGAAATATGTGGATGACAAGGATGTACTTACCAACCATATAATAAACGAAATATGTAATACGATATATTATTTTTTTGCGGTTTTCTATGTTCACCACCTACTTAAACGATGAAAATATTCGAAACAGTTAACTTTTTCCGCTTTATGAAATTACCAAACAGGGAAAAAAATTCCCCCTGACCTCAAAAAGTGGAGCAAAAAAACTAGGGCAATTCTTAAATACTGCATTATACAGAAGTAACAATTAAAGCGCCATTTCTTAGCTCGTTATTTGAATTTAAAAAGATCATTAAGATAATTTTTTAATTTATTGCCTTTACGGTTTAAATTCAACTCGCTCGGGTACGTTTTGTTCAGCACCAACACTTATCGTATTCTAACTTAAAATCTAGTTAGTTCCATTGAAGTAGATCCCGGTACGCGTGTATGGACAATTAGGCAGACTGAGAATCAGTTTGTATGCTGACTGCGTTACAAAAAGAAGAAAATAAAAATTTAAGTGTTACCAAGTTCCATTTCAAAGATGATGTTGGAAACACTTGATAAATTTTTTAATAAAAGCTGACTTTTTGGTGATTCCGAGATAATCTACGAAGAAAATAATATTTTTTCAAGAATTAAAAATTTTATTCGAGAGTGAGGATGGAGCTTTTAATTTTAATATTCCCAGTTTTGAAAAAAAAAAAAATCACCTAGAAATCAAACATTTTTTATCACCAAGTTACCTTATCACTTATCAGCGTAGCTAAAAGTCCTTTCAAAAAATTAATTTTGTGTTGAGGTGAAAAATCGCTGTTGAATTGCCAGAATTGCAGTGTAGAGAAAATCAGCAAAGTTCTTTGATTTCCAGCGGATTTTCCCCGAATTTTCAGAAAATTTCAGGGATTTTGGTAGTGAATTTTTACTGGTTTTTAAGTGTTTCTTTTCAGTGTTTCCTTTCAGGGAATTTTTTTACTGATTCATTACTTCGTTGCAATTCTGATGTTTTCCAATGATTTTCAATAAGTTCCACGAACTTATTCAAAGGGTAAGGAAAAAATTAAAAATTAATTTCTCAAGTGAGCTTTTCCTCCATTTTCCCGGATGGAATTTCAAACTTTATTCAGAATTTTTTAATCGAGACTTTAATTTTATGATTAAGAGGTGAAGCATAAGCTGTCCTCACAGCATTCAATTTGATCCCATTTTTTGATGATACTTCGTTGTTGACAAATTTTGAAAATACGAATTAACGTAAGAAAATAATTTTCAACATGAATAGCAAATGAAGTACCTACCTAGAAGTAAATACATATAAAAATTGTACAAATTTTGATTCCATCGTTTTAGATAACAAGAGAGGAATCTCGATTTGAAGTGAAATTTTGGGTCGACACAAAAACAAATCGAAAGTATGTCATAGAAAAAACCTTGATATCCGCAAAATTTATTTACTGAATTTTAAAATTTTAAAATTAGGCGGTACGAGGTACCTAGCTCATCGTCCTGCAAAATAAGAAAATTTAATTTAATTAATGAAAAGAGTGTAACTTTTTTTTTCTTATTTGATTTTTTTCCTGATCTCTCTTGAATTTTCATGTTAGCATTTTTGTAAAGTCTTATCCAAAAAAAAAAGCAGGCAAATATTTCAACTCATTATCCATTTTCATACGGTTTTCTCCGGTGCTGGAAAATTTCAAAACTTTCTGGAGACTTCAGAACGTCTCGAAACCACTTTCCAATCGATTCGGAAGGCCAAAAGTGAGGAGTAGAAAAGCTTACAAAAATCAATAATTTGTGGCCTTCTGAGCAATACCATATTATATTTCTGAAAAAGATTTTTGATTTTTTTTTTTTTGAATTTTGGCCGTTTTTAGAAATCTTTTTTATGTAAATTTAAATTACGAGTATAAACGACTCCTTATTTTTATTTTTTCACAAAGCATTTGATACATCGTTGTCTGATTCCATTCAATTTTCTAGAATTCTTAGAATGCCTAAAATAGCCTTTGCGGACAAGGCAAATAATTCTTTTTTATCTCACCTTCAAGAATAACAAAAAATTCAAGTACCTAAGAAATTTTTTTTGCCATTTTTTACACTCATTTTTACTTTCTGAATTTGTTCATTTTTCAACTCTCGAATCATCTTATTCTATTCAACATTCAACAAATAACGAAAATACTCATCTAACGAAATCGAATTTTCTGTTTTAGGCATTCTAAGCATTCTAGAAATACTCGTATTTTTTCTAGCGTAGTTAGAGATTGTGTCACTGGTATAAGAATTTTTCAAAATAATAATTTCTAGCCATGGGGAAAAAATTTTCAAAATTAATGTAAATTCCATACATAGGCGTTTCATGGTTAACAATTGGCTGCACTGGTGTAAAAAATCTTCTCCATAACGTATTTCTGGTTATTAAAAAAACAAAAAAAAAGTTTGTGGAGTTTTCTAGGAATAAGATATAGATAGCAAATACATGATTAGATCAATACAAATTCCAAAAATTAGAATACCACAATTCGCAGTTGGCTACACTGTTCAAAAATGTAAAAAAAAATCAAAACTACTCAGCACGGCTCAAAAGTTATTAATTGGAGGCCAGCAAAAATTTCACAATTTTATGTGACCCTACCGTAAAGAAGTGACCTAGTAAGTATAAAAAAAAAAATCGATGTCTCATTTTTCACGTTTTTGGTCCAAATGACACCAAATCTGGACCAAACCCATAAAAATGAAGACATCGATTTTTTTTTACACTGGGTCCCTTCTGTACGGCAGGGTCACATATGAAAATTTTGCCATCCGCAACTTTTGGACCCCCTGGTAGCGGTTTCGAGTTTTCACCCGAGAAGAATGGAGATGGTGGGGGGGGGGGGTTGAAACTCGAATCGCACCTTTTTAGTGCTGTTTCATGAATCCCCTGCATATTTTCGACCTTAAAAACACAAAAAACAGCGTTTTTTTAAAGGAGGTGCTCTTTGAGGACCTTTAGCTATCCTCCTTCTTCACCTGGGGGGCTCAAAATTTTTTGGGGTATTCTCCGGTGGTGACCCAACAAGCCCAGTGGATTTGGTCGAAATCCGAGGTATGTTTTCGATCCATGATCATAGACCACTCACTTGGCATGTGCCTACTTGGCATTTGTTTTTAGTTATTTACATTTTTGCTTTTCTTTGCTATTTGTTTTTCACATGAAAAAAAAAAAAACAAAAAAAACTCAACGATGTGAGGAGACTTAAAAATTTTGAAAAACAGTGAAACTTGAATATAGTGATAGGAATATCTTATGGCTTTACTTCCAAATGAGTAGAAGATGTAACCGAGAGTTGAGGGGAAACCTGGGCAAGCCACGACGACAATAATACTCTACGGGGCAATATAAATAGTCAAATTTATCAACGCATTTGCATGGTTTAGAATCGCTTTCAAGACGATATTCTTCACAATAATAGGCAATAAATTTCACCAACATAATATGATCGTAAATTTACGTGAACATTTCTCCTAAAACTATAAACACTCCATTAGTAAGCTTTCGGTATTTCTCTTTTCTTCGCCATTTCACCTCACTGCAGCCCATCTATATCTAAATATACTGTCTGGAATGCGTTCTATTCACACGTATTACATCTACTTAGTCATTTTATCCCATATTTAAGTATCCAGAAACTGAAAAATTTGAAAAAATCCACCGCTGTAATTTGCATTTTAGCACTAAAAACCACTCGCCGATTGAGATTATTGGTTAAAAACATCGTATTCCGCTGGTCTACGGAACTTCGGCGGTTTGACATTAAAAACTGCCTGTACGAGGAAAATGCCATTACAGCAGGTTTTGCCACCTTTATCTACCTAGGCGAAAAAAAAAACATGGGTATGTTTACGAATACGTGCTTATTTTTTAGAATGTTTTGAATGGAAACGTGAACCGGGGTGGTTTATAGTTTACACATTGCTGGTGAGAATCGGTTTAGCATGAACATAGTGTAAGCGTGTTTGCAGGACGCAGATAATGCAGAATTGAAATAATACAGCCCCCTTTGGCTGGTGGAGATTTGCACACGTGAAAAAAAAAAGGGCTGCTGCACACTACCGCTACTCTAAAGGGTTAAAGGTATATACGAGCTGGTATTGTTGTTTTTGTGTATCGCAACGCATCTTTTCGTCCCTCGCCTGGCACAATACACGACACAAGGGCGACAATCTAGTTGATAAATAGCTGCGGTTGCGTATAAATACCCCCCTGTGCTTCGTACTCGGTCCGCGTCTCTCAGTGCTATTTCGTTTTCGCGCCATCGTCCACCATATTTGCAGATCGCGAGGCGAATCTGCTCTCCGCCGGTGCTGGTTGCAGTAGGTACCTATATTCGGCCTTTTTGACATGCGGGGGGGAGGGGGTGGTGTAAAAAAACACCATGGTACCTTTTCAGCCACAGCGTCGCGCCGCCATTTCCTTATTTACAACACTATTTTCGTTTCGCTTTTGTATACGGGTTAGCTATATTTGTATTTGTCTCATCTCTCGAAAATCCTCTATATGTTTACAGTCATTTTTCCTCTTTTAATTCGCCTCTTTTGTCACAATTCCCTCCTGCCCTGTGGGCTGTCTCGTAGCTGGCTAATAATGTTTCAACTCGTCGACTTAGGGGGATTCTGCTCTCCGAAACCTACTTCAAATAACCGGACACTTACGCTCCATGTATGGAAAAAAATTATCAGTTTTGTAGTTTAACGTAAGTGAGCGGATTATTAATGTTTTTCGACGGTTTTGCCATCACGACGAGTGGTCCCGTGTTTTGGGCCGATCTTTAGCGTGATGCTCGTGTATTTCGAGTTGAACGAGAAGAGGATGGTAATTAATGAAGGACGAGACTAAGGACGTCCTAAATAAAGACGCGTATAACAGATGTGTTACCGCAGCCGTGTTTACACATTTTTAGCCTTGTATTTTAATGGGATTTTTGCCTAATTGTTACATCGGTCGAACGTTTTCAGCGGCTGGGTGGAAAACACGATGTTGTAGATTAGACGTCGACGCCGGAACGATGAAAATACCGGGCTTTTTATAGAAGCGTTAACGGAGCAGGTGAAATTTTAGGTAATTTATTGCATACGGGATGATTTTGTTGGAGGATCGTTTTCTGTGGTGGAATTATGCGACATATTTTGCATACTGAAGCTTATACGATGGTTTTACCTGTTCATAAATTTGATTCTTTATTTTAGGATGTTTTTACCATCGAATATGTTACTAAGATTTTTGAATACATTGATATTGATTTTATTGGTGTTTGTTCTGTTTGATTTCAGGTAAGTTTCTTGAAAAAAGATGTTCATTCGTGAAAGCTTGATCATTGATAAAAAATTGAATAATGTTTGTTGATGAAGAGAATTCAAGATTGATTTGCTTCAATACAAGTAAGCGGATGTTTGAGCTATAATTTAAGAAATCAATCCATAATCCATAATGGACTCGGAATTTGATGTTTTTTCAAATGGACCACCATTAATTAAGAGATGAATATTTTTAAATTCGTGTTTTACGCCTTTTGAAACTAATGTAGAATTTGATAAAAGTATCACTCGAGAAAATTGCAAAATTAAAAAATTTTCACGTATCATTGACTGCCAAAAATACGAAGCGAAAATGGAAGGAGGCAGAAGGAAAGCCCTTCCGTGCGATTTTTTTGAGCTAGAGCCGGAGGCACTTTTATAAAAATCGTGGGGCCAGAGTCGGTGCCCCGGAGCCACTTATTCTAAAAAAAACCTCGGAGCTGGGGCTCCCTCCCTCTATATCACTGGTCTCATCTTCCCACTTCGATCCTTTAGCCTTTAAAGAAAAATATTATCTAATTCTATGTTCTCGAAAATTTATAAGTTTTGTGGCTTCGCTGTGAAAAATTCCTAATAATTTTTCTGAAACTTTCTCTTCTTTAGCCGAACTTTCATCTATGAAAGAAAATTCATCCCAAATTCTGATTCTGAGTCCTTGAAAACAAATTGATTTCAAAGTTGCATAGTTTGTTTTTCAGGTCTTAATATCTCTTTACCTTAGTTTTTCATCCCTAAGAAAAAAATATTGCCAAATTTCTATTTTACTTTTTTTTAAAACGTAACTTTAAGGCTTATCGTTCAGAAAATTGCAAAATCAAATTTTGTCGACGTTTCTTCCTTTTTTTAACCACAATCCTTCATTTCTGAAAGAGAAATATCTAAAGCTCATTTCTCAAATTTTTGCGAATTTTTTGAATTTCATCCTCACCATCCTGCAAAGTACGTTTAAAAATTTGATATAATCAACGAAAAAGTCGAAAAATTGCTATATGTAGGTACCTAGATCCTATTTTTGAATTCCTGAAACGATTGGAGTCGGTTTCAAGATGTCCCGTTACCAGCAAAATTTTGGAGAATTTCTCAACACTTACTGAAGAAAAGCCCAAAAAAAAAGATTCATATGAATTTCAACGTCTATCTATAATTGTGAGTTACCAATATTGGTTATCTGTTTGTTCGATTGAAGTAGCATTTTTCAAAATTCGCAACTTTGCATTCAATTTCATAATATTTCTTGTCACAAAAATTAAATTTTTCTCGGACCTTTTTTTTGTTAAAAAATATGAATTTAACCCCAAAGTTGTGATGCGATATTTGAAAACTTCTGCGTCAATTATTGACCGAATGGAACACCAAAATTGGTAATCCACGATTATATGTGCTGAAGTTCATAAAAAAATGAATGTTTTTATAGACTTTTCTTCAGAGCTGGAACAATCCAAAATTTTCTGAAAGCTTGAAAACGTCTTGAAACCGGTTCCAATCAATTCGAGGTTAAAAATAGGGTACTCTCTAGAATCAGTTAAAATTGACTGATTAAAAAGCCAAAAGTGTGCAACTGTAGAAATCAGTGAAAATTTTACTGATTTAATCAGTGAATTTTCATTTTTGAATTAGTAATTTTTTTACTGTTTCAAAAATAAAAATTTACTAATTGAATTGGTAATTTTTCACTGATTGATAGTCAAATTTCACTGACTGACAGTTGCACACTTTTTGCTTTTTAATCAATGGATTTTCAGTTTTTTGACTGATTCAGATTTAGAGAGTAAATACTTAATTAATTTTTTTCCTTTGATTTGATCAAATCTTTGTTATTCTGCAGCGCATCGAGATGATTTCGAAGTTTCAAAAAATTCACTAAAATTCGAAAAATGAACTTCAGTGCCTGAAATTTGGGATATCAGGTCCTTCTATGATGTACTTTTAATTTATTTTTGTTCAAGCTCAAAATTTTATTTCGAATTGGGATACCTCCTATGAAATTTGACTTTTCGAGTAGGTGTGGTTAATTTTCAAATAAAACTCTCGAATAAGAGAGTATCTAACAATCAAAGTTGCCGGATTTTTTTTTTTGAATTATTCAGTTCCTTACTATATATTTGAAATTTTCGAATGTCGTTTCATCATTATTATAATTTTGGAGGAACATCCATTTCTGATATAGACATTCTCATTAGTTTATGAATGAAAAAAAGATGACAAATCTGACAATTCAGTCAATTTATTCACAGAATCATCCCTTCGATTTTTCCGGGTTACATCCTTCGACATCCGTTTCGAATTCGTCTTAATAATTTCATCGAAAGCAGACATAAAAAAGATACGGCATGGCATAGCATCGCCCGAGGTCTGATAACAAAACAGAGTGGGAAGAAAAACAAGATCACAAAAAATTCACTCGCGAGATAACTAAGCAAGAGCTTACGACCAAAGTTGCAAAAGTCGATGCGGAGTTGTCGGATAAAAGACTTTTGTCATTTGTCGAGTAAAACAGCCTTAGGAAATGTTTCAAGAGCGATTGTACGGTTATGACAGCGAACAACACTTTCAGCATTCGAATTCGTTAACGAGGGAGAAGTTATGGAGTGAAAAAAAGCGTCGCGATTTACTTAGGTACTTTTATAAACTGGTAACCGAAATGATACGGTGTATCGAGTTCCAAAGTTGGGTAATTGAGCTAGGTGGGCGGTTTCTTTTGTTTTCTTGGATGAAACGGATTAATCGACTGAGATGTAAGTTGAGAATGTTGTAGATATGGGATGAATGGAAAATGAGTGGGTGCGAAGTATTTTGTTCACGAGTTTAAAATGAGAAATAAATTTTTGATTTGTAATGCGATGACGTCATATTTTTTCGTCCCACTGGTTATTACTTTTCGTGAATTTGATGATTATTTCAGAAATACTTGTTATGAGATCCCCCCCCCAAAAAAAAAAAAATTGAAAAATTTGACCGTAAATCCAACTTTTCCCCCCTAAAAATCGATGCTACGAATCCGCTCCTTGCCAAAAAGAAAAGTATCCGAACTTTATGAAAAATTTTGGGCTAAAACCAAAATGAAGCGAAAGAAAGAAAAACTCAGTATTCAAAATTTCAAGTGCTGGCGTTCATTTTGTAGACTTTGGAGAATTTTTGAATTTTTGAAATTATCTCATTGCCCTGTGAATTATGAAACTGTGATCTAATGAACGAAAAAAGCTGGAATTTAATAACTTCCTTATTTTCGAATTTTTTAATTAATTGAAAGTAATTTTAAGATGTTCAAAGTATCCAGAAAATTTTTTGAATTGCCCAGAACGGAAATAAAGCTCATAAAAATCATTCGAAAAATGAACTTCAGCTTCTGAAATTTTAGATAATGATGTATTTTCAATTTATTTTTGTTTCGTCTTAAAATTTTACTTTGAGTTGGAAAATCTCTCTCTCCTGTGTAAAGCATAGTCAAAAGAACCTGATCCTCTTTACTCAGTTTTCTCAAAAATCAGGAGAAAAATGACAGTAAGAGTTAAAGATTTTATGCTTGATACGGCCTTTTAGGCCAAATTTTTGTCTTCAATTCGCACCCGGTTTCAATAATTTGAATAATTTTAACAAAATAATTAAATAATGTTTTAAATTTTCATGTGATCGAAACTTTAATAATTGAGAAATCTGCGGAAAATTGTATCCGTAGTGGAGTAATTGGCTGAAAAATTCGCTGTAATGGGGAACTTCTTTTCCCCAATTTTTGAAAACGTTAATCTCGTTTAATTTGATTTCCTTTTTTTTCTTTATCGCTTCCATTTATCCTTGACTCGAGAATAACTGGAATTGAAGCCGAGGAAAGGAATTATTCATAGAATGCGTTCGAGATTTGCGTGGAAACAATCAAGTATAACTGGGCGAAGAGGAAGGGGACAGAGGCAGGCTGAAATAAAGAGTGAAACTATTTTGCGGTGATATTTAAATGCATTTTGTTGGCGAAAATCCCTTTTTGGATGTTTTAAAAAGTTTCCAAGTATTGCCCTCAAAGCGAAGAATAAATAGGGATAGGTTAGAAAATAGTATAATTAAATTATTTAAGAAGTTTTAATTGTATCGTCGTTTATCTTTTCAATTAAGCCAGCGTAGCTTACAGAAATGAGAAAAAAGTTGACGCGAACGAGAAATAATTGGTATTATTTGAGAAATTTTATATAATTTAATTATGTATATCCCTCCGTGCTGCTAAAGTTCGTCGGCTCAATACCCATAGGAGATAATTGTTTCACTTTATACCTTCGTGTACGTATGCAGTTGTTAAATGAAGCACATCGAATGATGACGAAACGAGATTTTAATACGAAATTCGTATACGAAGAAAGATTTTCTCAATTTTAGGATGACGGAACGAGCAAAAAATTCTAAAAGGTTTTCTTTTTTTCTCGCTCGAGTTTTAATGAACGAAACATTCATATTCATAAGGATGTTGGTTGGGGAAAAAAGGTCCCTTTTAAAGTCCACAGTACTCTTTTTTTAATTCGGTATTTCATCCTTTGTCTCTCAATTTATGTGGTGAAAATTTAAGCGTTGTTTTTTAAAATTCGCGTCAAGTGTTTTTCTTTTCTTTTACATTTTCGACCCTTGTCGAGATTCCGAGCGGAATTCTTCAAAAGCGGTGATTGCGGTTTACTTGGATGTTTGAAAACGTCTCGTCGCGTAGGCTCGTGTCGTGTAGGATTTGATAATTCGAAAGCGGACGAAATTTAGGGTAAATAAATTAATTCGTCCGGGACGATAATTAAAATCGGAGTATTGAAACTGCGAATTGCGAGTAGTTTCTCAACTCTGGAGAACGGCAAATAAGAGGGCTTCTTTTGAGAATACGTTAGGTTGCAAATTCATCTCGAACTGTGTTCAGTCGATGGTGCCTTGATTTGTGCAGCAATTTTACAAATAAGGCAGATGTCGCTGAATTCGACGAATAGCTCAGCAAGTCTATGGGAAATGCATCAAGAGCACAGTGCCTGGTTGGAAAATTGAATTTGCTCGTTCTTTGTACGATACTGCCGCCTGCGAAAAATAAGAAACAGAACACGTTTAACCGTATAGGGAAATGTCAAGCGACGATATTAATTTTATTTCATTCCACGTTCTTATATGTACCATTGGGTTTAGAAATGTGTCCCAATGTGAGTGTACTGTGTACGTAAAATGACGTATCCGCAATAATATTCCATATGACGGGTAAAATTCGCCGGTGCCTTTTCAACTTGTCTGCTGCTCGTTGTTTAACAATATCTCTTTTATAGTATCTCTCTCTTGCTCTTTAGACTTCCGAGTTATAAAGCGTAAAACTCGCCTAGTATGCTTTTTCTGAGCTACACCGATACGTTGAGATACAAGTTGTTACACAAAGACGTATACTGTATGATGTCGGAGACGAGAGATGAAATTTTGTCGTTTGTGTAGAAAGTGACCGGCCAAAGTTGGTATGTTTTTACATGGTCTACTGCGAGACGGAATACGGTATAATGGTGCAGCCTCCACAGGGGTAAATTTTAACGTTTAGGTTTCTTCTTTAATTACCGCGTTATAAAGGGCTCGGGTTTTATGGATGCAAAAGCACTTAAGAAACTTTGACCGTGTACGTTTATTATTTTACTAGCCTTGGTCTACGTACTTAGTCATAACGGAGATGTTTGCCCTGGTCCGGTGGTTTGTTTGTTGGCGGAAAAAAAAATTAATGTAACTGGATTGCGGTGGAGTTTTTTGTTGCTTTGCCAGAGCTGGGATGATGTTTATGGGGATTTCAGGACGAGGTTAATGAAGAAAGTTGTAATGTACAGATTTATAAATAATATTTACGAAAACGAGAAGAATGGGGTGAATTTTGTAGAAATGGGGGATGGAATGATAATGGTGGTGTTTAAAATTGAAGGTTAAAATTTTGAAGACGGGTTATAAAATCACCTGGATAAAAAATGTTAATTGTTCAAGGCGAGTTCTTTTTTTATACTGAGATGTAATTTTTCTGAGTTTCAAATCGATCTTGTTCATGGATTTGTTCCGAAAATTCTTGGATGTTATTAACTTTTTTAAGAATAATAGTGAATATTTTTTTATAATTATAAGTTCAATATGTCATTCTGGTCTCTTCCGTTCGATTAAAAATTTCGAAGAAATTGAATTTTTTTGAAAAAAAAAAGAATTTGAATTGATTTTATCATAAATTCCCATAGCGTTTAGAAACTTATCTAAAATAGTTGGAAATGCCACAAAAAATGCTCAAATAAGTACCACCTATCACAAAAATATTTTTCAAACTTGTGATTTTTAAATTGAAAATATGGAAAAAATTGAAAATTGAAAAAATTAAAAATTAAAAAAGTGGAAAAATTGAAAATTTAAAAAATTAAAAATCAAAAAATTGAAAAAAATTGAAAATTTAAAAAAATCTAAAAAATCCAAAATTGAAAATTCTTGGAGATGTGGTGGAAAAATTGTTTAAACATCAACAAAGTATACTCAACACTTCATAAAAATCGTTGAAAATATCCCAGAAATGCAAGCTACGTAAGTAAATAAGCAACTAGCAATTGCAGTTTCCGTCTGAAAAACAACCATAGGTTGTGCAAAAATGGAATTATTTACCGGAGAGTGAAATGATATGCTCAAAACGTTTTATTTCTACGACTAAAAATTAGGTTCGATGAATGTTAGTTCTAATTTCAAAATAAACCCCATTCGTTTTTAAATCACAAGTTTTTGAAGTTTTCGAGCTTTTTGTTTACAGGCCACCAGCTTGATTCTGATTGTTTATTCACAACCAAACAGCATCAACGTGATGGAATATGGTTGTTTTTTAAACAAAAAGCTCAAAAACCTTCAATTTAGAAACATAAATCAAGGGTCAACGTCTTTTTTAAAATTCAAAATAAATAACACCATCGGGTTTTTCGTGAAATTTTATTTCAGAAACTGTAATAAAAAAATTTCCTGAATAGGTATGGAATATGATTGTTTTTTTTTCAAATTAATTTGGTGCAAAACGTGCGAAAATTGTTGAAATAACTTGTATTCGCATCTACGTAAATGTTTTAAGGAACCAAGTAAAAATCATTTTCAAAAAACTAAAAATTGTGCAGAATTTTTAAAATCGACAAAAATGTTTTCAAATTGTACAAAAAAAAAAACGGTTTTTTACTCATTTAAAAACGCAATTCTTTATAATTGTCAAAAGTCCCAGGAAACTGTTGAAATTCCGGCAAAAATTCAATTAAATCATTTTCAAAGTTGTTAAAATAAATTAATAAATAGGTGGAAAATTTTTTGAACATCTTTTTTGAAAAATCTGCTCTTTAAAATTTGATCAGTGAAAATTTGCTGATCAAATTGCCAAAATTATGTCGCTGCAGAAATAAATGTAAAATTACTGATTCAATTGACGAATTTTCAATGTTTAATCAGTAATTTTTTGCGTAATCACTGATTCAATCAGTAAAAAATGTTTACTGATTTATTTGAATAATAATTGAAAAAATTGGCGATTCTCTGATTTATAAATAAAAATTCACCAATTGAATCAGTAACTATTCACTGGTGAAATTTCACTAATTTTTCAGCTAGGTTGTTGATTCAGGCTATTTCTTGCTACAGATAGGTTTTGTTATTCAAGTTGCCTATCTTATTTTTGCAGGAGAAGTTGATAATTTTTCACACGGTTTTTTTTATTTTTATATAGAGAATTTTCACTAATAAAAATGAAGAGTGTACAATAGTTTTAAAGTGGCAGAATATACTTTGGGTTGAAAAATTTGAGGTGTTGAGTAATGATATTTTTATGGAAAAAATTAAAAAAATCATTTCATTATGAGTCGCGTAAAATTTGGTAAAATTGTTCTTTGCCAACGATTGAAACTTTTGATCTTGAAGTCTCCGTGATTTTGTAACCAGCTGTTTTGAAAAAAAACAATCAAACAAACTTGGGCTTTTGAAATTTTAGCTTATGATTTTAAACCATGCTCTGCCCAAAATTTGATCATTCGTTTGAATCAAAGGCAAGAACCTCGAGCTTGTTCATCGATGAAGACTTCTTTTCCTGTTCAAAAAAATATAATGAAATTGATGATATATCTTTGAATTATAGGTAAGAAATTTTCGTTATTTGATTTCTTGATGCTACATATTTTTTGCAATAGTTAATAAGGATAAAAAAAATTGATTTTTTTTTCCATTTAAATTTATCGTGTCAAAAAAAACTCTGGTACGATGTCAGAGCCAATTTTATTATGCAACGTTATTGAAATGGGTAGGTATTTTTTTTTATGACTTTATTTTTCATTGACAAAATTCTTTCTAAAAATTTTACGTTTTTACATATCTTCACATGAAAGAGACATTGATTAAACTCACGATCAAAGAAATTCTCAACGGCGTAGGTTGAAAAAAAAAAAAGAAGTTCCTGTGCTTACAAAAATAGTTTTGGGAAATTCTTGCAATAAAAAAGTACGTATCAAGCTTGGATTCGTAGATTGAGAATTTTTTTCATCCTACCTTCCAATTTTATCTGGGAAAAAATTTCGTCGAGAGATTTCAAATGGAATATATTTCCACGCAGATATTTATGTATTTTAAGAAAAAAAAAAATTGATTCGTAAACGATGTTGAAACGGAAAACGATCAAATTTTCATGAAGAACGTATTTTATAACCTGAGACATTTCATGTGATTTTATTTCATCGCAAACTCATAAATGTACCAGGTGCGTTAATCCGCTTATGACGTTATTTAACCGCATTTAAATGTCTATAACCGAATTGTTCATGCGTAGGTTGGTACTTGTAGGTTCTTTTGAAATTGTATCAAAAATCCTATTTAGATTACGAAATGAACTTGATACGTGTAAGTCTTGAGAAGAATCGATGTGGGATAGGCTGCTGTAAGGATGGTAATCCGCTCTAGATGTGTATTGAATGTGCGGCATTGAAGATTGGTTCGACCGAATTTGGAGTGTGTGAGACAATAAAGGCAGAAGGTGATGAAAAATGAATAATTTAATTTTGAGTAAAAGCGTGTGGGCTGAAATCGAATGAGGAAAATAGTGTTAACAGAAGTGATGTGATGAGTTATCCGGTTCAGTTGAAGTATCGATAGGGATATCTAATGAGAAGTAGTTAATTTTTATGCTGAACATTCAGACCATTGGTAGATTGAATGAGAAAAAAATGAAACGCCACTCAAAATTTTCGGTATTCTAACTTGGTTTCTGAATTTGAAAATTTTCAATTTGACTTCTTATCGAGGGAATTAGGAATTTTAATTTTTCAGTCGAAAACAGTATAACGTTGAAAATAAAATTGAAAAATGTTTTAAAATAGCTACAAAATATTAGATTTATTGATTCTCTTGAAGTTTTAATGTGTAAATGACAATGAGGTGATATGTAGAAAAATGTTTCATGATGGAAAAGGAAAAATAGGGTTTGATTCAAACGAAATTATTTCGCGCTGCCAAAAAAAAGTTTTATATTCGAGTAGGTAACATCAAAATTGAAAATTTATTCCAAATTAAATTTTCTCAGAAATGTTGGGGATGTGCAACTTTCTTTTCAAACAATTGATTTCAAGTTGGAATTGGGAAATATTTTGATACAGAGAAAAAAATAATGAAATGTGAATAGGTATTCAATTTTTTTTTAACCGGCTCTTGATTTGTATGGAATGTCGAAGGCGTAAAAAAATTGACAAAATTGATGTTTGTATGATTTTTTCAGCCGAATTAAGAGAAGGTATGATTGGAAAGTTAAGAATGTATTCGAAATCAAATTTTTCGGAAATGTCAAGCATGTAAAACTTTTTTTTATTCGAATTTTATTTGAAAATGAAAAAGTATTTTTATACATAAGTTAAAATATGATGAATATTTTTATAATTTTTTTTATTCAAATGAATTTTGAATATTCAAGAGTAAAAAGTTGGAAGAATTGATGCCTATTTCTGGAAATTTTTCGAAAGAACTTCAATTTTCAAGGTTTTTGCTCATCCTAACGTTTAAACTATAATAAAATCGTCGAAATTGAAGCAAAATTTCTAGAAACGACTCTCGCGTTTTCCTTTTACATTTTTTTTCTTAAAATACCCTTCCAATTTCGTTGACCTCTTTCAAAAAGAAAATCCTACCGTTACAACAACAAGAAATCGCCCGAATAAGAAAAAATGTACCAGCGAAGAAAAAACAAGCCTGAAAAAAGAAACACAAACGGTGGAAAAAAAGACTACGCCAACACTGATAATTTTTTATTTTGTTGCTGCAAATCCTAAGATTATACTTAAGCTTCGCGAAGATCTTCTACTCCAATTTTTAATTTTGTAATTAGTTTTACTCCGTATAAGTCTGGCAAGTGGCGCGGTTGCTCGGTTTTTCGTCGTTTTTTTTCCTTTATCGAACGAAAGCAATTAATTCCTTTATTTCGCGGCGGTAATAATTGCCCAAGATATCTAGAAAACGTTCGAGTTATAAATTAAACCAGAAAAGCAAACACGAGCCTAGGAAAAAAATACGCGAGAGGAGACGAGAAACTCATTTTGATTTCTAAAATGACGATCGCGTAATTGAAGTAGTAAAAAGAAAAGAAATAGCCATAAAAAATAGATACTCGTTTTAAAAAGAAAAGGAAAGGAAAACGAATGTAAAAACGAAGAGAGGGGAATATAAGTCAAGAAAGAAGGAACTGATGAAGCATCTGCGAACATTTTTATAAAGACTAAAATAGGAATGATAATTGCAATTTTGTTTAAAACTAATTGAACAGACGTGCGCAAGAAAAGGGTCGAGTGAGGGAAACAGAGGTGCTGGGAAAATGTTCGTTCGCCAGAATTTTCTTGAGTCAGTGACGCCGCCGACGCCTGGAATATAATTTGTTAGCGGAAGCGAATTGTTCGTTTGTCAAAAAAAAAGCCTGGAAAGGCCTTCAAGGTGGCGTTTTTTTTTCTTCGCCGTATTTCTCGAGTCTGCTGGGCGCGAAAAAATGGCAAAAAAGGCAGTTTAATTTAAAAGACTGTAATGAAAATTACACCAATTTATCATTTAACGCTATATCACGCGATAGTTCGTCTTTCGGGATTTTTTACTTTAACATACGCGTTAAGAAATACAATGGAAGGTGGGGAATTAAGGGACAGGTATTTTATGAAAATAATCGTAATTGAATTGTTTATCAATGTCACGTGCGAAGTTACCTGAAAAGCTAAATACGTGCAATTTTTTCTCACGGTTCGTGAAGAGCGTTGAAAAAAGACGCGCAGAATGAGAATATAAATATGAGAGAAAAAACGACGACGGAAATTGAGAGGAAAAGCGATGAAATTAAAAAAATATTATGCAGTCTCGGAATACTAAAAAAATTCGATGCTGTTCGTGAAAAAAGTAACGCGTTTTGCTGTAAACTGTTTATTTGAATATTTCAACGTATACGAAAAAAAAAGAAAGTTACGAATGAATAAAACATCCTTCACTCCAAAAATTTTTAATTTCCTTCATGAAAGTTTAGCAGCGAAGCTTTCAGCCGTAATTGACGATTTTTTAACTCGCTACTGTGCTTTAACCGTATTCTTTTCGTGATATTTTTTTGTCGTTTTTGGACAAGGTTTTGCCGATTTCAAAAAAGGTATCGCGATTGGTGGATATTACTATCGTGGTTATAATAACTGTAGGAGGTATCCTTGTAAATATATGATATTGTAGCGTAGCTGTTTTTCGGATTCTTTAGGTGGGTAATTAAAGAGTCAATTTATTTGACATACTCTAAAATTGTAATGTTTGCAGGGGCAGCAGATTGGATTCTTCTTTTCCACAGTAAAAACTTTTTTGTACAATGGTCAACCGAAGGAGGTCACTTGTCGATACCTTTTCCTAGAGTTTATTCATGACCTTTGACCTTTTCAAAGTAGGTGCAAATGAATATCGCCCCCTCCCCTCCCCTCCCCTCCCCAAAAAAGGCATTTAGAAAGACAGATTTTTTGTTTCGAAATATTCAATAGAGAAGTTCTTATCTTAATTTTTAAAAAAAATTATCTAAATTCATTGAGCCCAAGCGAAGCAAAGGCGAAAATTTTTGAAAAAGCGGCACCCAGAATCTGAAATTTCTTCATACAGGACAGTCAAACCTGGAACTCAAATACCTTCATGACGTCACTACTCGTGCCGCTGGATGTCGTTTCGACTACTTTTTTTAAATCCAGAATATTTACGTCATTTTTCAACAGTAGTATTATTACTTTATGGTTTGGAATTTTCTGACGAAGTTTCCCAATTTTTTCCTCATACTTTTCTCAACTGAATTTTTTTCTGATGTTAGTCTTTCCACGATCAAATTTTTTCCTCGTAATTTTCTCAACTGGATTTTTTAAAAATGTTATTAGTTAGTTATTCCTCCACGATCAATTTTTTTTCTCATAATTTTTTCACCTGAAATTTTTCTGGCTAATTATTCTTCGCTGAAATTTTTGCTGAAGAATTTCGCCATTGTTGAATCTGGCATATTTTTTGAAAAGAATGATTTTTTTCTGCTTGATTGACACCATAGAAATTTTGAGGGAAAAATCAAGTTGAAAAAATAATGAGAAAAAAATTTAGATGTGGAGAATTTTTCGAAAAAAAATTCAAATGTGAAAATTGTGAGAAATTTTTTTATGGCGCCAATCTAACAGAAATTACTCTTTTCAAAAAAGATGTAACGATGTGAGTTCAACAATGGAAAAATTTTCCAGAAAAAATTACAATGGAAAAAATTGCGTCAGAAATATTTCTGTTGAGAAAAACTGAGAAAAAATTGAGACAATTGAGAGGAAAAAAATTGGAAAACTTCTTCAGAAAATTCTAAACTGTTAAAAACAGAATGTCTAACAAGTCCTGTTGGTGCTGTTGGTCCTGCTTTGAGCTGAGTGGTCATGTTTTGGTCCTTTTGGTCCTGCTTTGAGGCTTTTTTTAGAGAAAAGTCCTGTTTTGTATTAATTTTGAGATCTAGCTGCCAAAATTAAAAAAAAAAAAATCGTGTGGGTACTCGTTGGAAAGAGGAGATCGTCAGGAATTTAAAACGAAACAATAAAAATCCGGTTATTTTTATGCTTGAATTTTTGAAATAAATTTACGCTGATTATTGCAAATTTTTGTTTAAAAATGTTTTTTTAATAGGTTTAATTTTTTTTTTGGGGGGGGGGGGTTGAGCAAGGTGTCTACTGGTCGCGAAAAGTCGCTAAAGTCGCGAAAAAGCCGCAAAATTGACCAAAAATTTGTAAAAGTTGCAAATTTTTTCAAAATATTTCAGTTTTTCAAGAATTTTTCGGTTGAAGCATTGTGTTTAAATACATTTTTAACTTGGATTTTTATATAAAAAATTTTCACCCTCGCTTCGCTCGGGTTCAGTAACTTTACAATTATTTTTAAATAATACTTTTGGAAGAAGAGGAGCTCATTACAAAATTTCTTGTTTTTTGGATGTCAAAAAAAGAGCGTGAAAAAACATTGAATTTTGATGAGAAAATTTGAACTTCTGGATACTTTTTCTGAAAAATTTTCGCCCTCGCGAGAATATTACAATCCAACAAATTATTTCGAGGCAATTATACGGGAAAATAACTTTCCTATCCAACTTTTTATGGCCATTTTGTACCCTTCAAAAAAAGACTTCGACACCCACTACTTGGATTTGTTATTATTTTTGGTTTTTGAGGCCAAAATAATTAGCATGACCGTGAACATAGCACAGCACTTCCCAACGATTTATGAAAGTTCTGATTCTCTCTGAGTAATTCCTAGCAATGCTACTGCAATTTGATATTTTCTATGGAATAGAAGAGTATTCCCAAGAAGGAGATAATAAAGCGCTTGAAATTTCCTTTAAAACGAGTATACGCAAGGGGGATTTTTTTTGGGGGGGAGGTACAAAATTTATCGTACCTATTTTTAAGGGTGCTGCTGAAGGTCCTTTTGGTCCTGTTTTGGATTTTGTCCTGTTTGTTAGACACCCTGAAAAATAATGTACCTAGTTAAATATCCTGGGCTTGTAAAAAAAAGTCGAAATGACATTCAGCGGTATGAGTAGTGATGTCTTGAAGGTATTTGAGTTCCAGGTTTGGCTGTCTTGTTTTCTACATTAGGTAAAATTCGTGCTCTTTTATGTTTTGTATATTTTTTTGATCTCTTTCCAGAAAAAATCATAACATTTTTAAAAATAATTTAAATCGAGATCGTTACTGAGTCCTTTTATAAATGAGAAGGACAATTTTTTTCACTTGAAAATATTAATTATCGAGGCTGGAATGAAAAAATTTTCATACCATCATTTTGAAAATAAAATGGTGTAAATTTATTGAGCCTGGCGAAGCGAGTGCAAAAATTTTTGAATAGAAAGCATTCAAAAGCTAAGATTTATTCATTGTTTAATCAATGTTCAGTATTGAAAGGAAGACGAAATATTCAATCCCTACTCTTAATGAGTCTCAAAATTTGAAAAAAACGAACTTTTTAACTGATAAATCACAAAAAGAGGACTTTTGCAGGACCTATGGACTCTTCAGCCAAAAGCAGGACCAGCAAAAGTCGTTAGATACTCTGGTTTTTGGACATGTACATTGTACATGTACAGCAAATTTTTCTAGGCATTCGTGCTTTTCACTTGAAACAAGCTGTCAACCTCATCTCGTACCATAAGTATTCCCAAAGTCCAACATTTTTGATAAAATTTCGTTCTTTGCTGATATTCATGTTTTTTGAAGCATCCGTTTAATTCTAGAGTTTTTACTTCCGCTTCTCGAAGTCATATTTTTATTCTTGAAAAGGGTTGTAAAATGGAAATTTCTCAATAAAATTATTTTTGGCTTCGAAATCTTGCTATTTTGAAACACTGAATTCATCAAGAACCATAAAAAATTTGAATGATTTTTTTCTCAATTAAAATCGTTGAAAAAAATCTGTTTGACCCATTTATATTTTCATTTTAATTTGGAGTTGAATAATTTATATTGAAAAGAAGTAGGGCATGAATTGAAAGAAAAATTGTTTTCGGAAATTTGAAAAAAAAAACAGTACATAGAAATGAAAAATTTGACTGAATTTTTGTTTTCCATCCTATTCTGAATCAATAATTTTTTTCCGTTTATTTTTCAAGAAACTTTAGGGTACGTATTTATAATTAAATGGGGAGATGGGCAAAAAAACAATTCAAGTCTTCCACAAAATTGAATTTTTTAAAATCCGAAGTGGCTCAAAACTTCAAAATTGCGCTCAGGTATTTTAAATATTTTTCATATTTTGCTACCGCGAACGCCATTTGACCAAAAAAATTCAACGCTGTATCTCTTTTATCTGTTGAGCTTTATTAGCTTGAATAGTTTTTAGTAAAATCAAAAGATCAAAGGTCAAAATCCCATTGAAATAATATGGAATGACCCTTTCCACGTGGAAAATTTATTCTCGTCAATTATTCATACAAAAGACGCACTCGTAAAATTTTCAACATTACGTAGTAACCATAAAAATTTAGATACTTACTCAAAATTGAATCATTTGTGGAAACTAATCACAAAAGTGCTGATAATATTACAGAGACTCGGGTAAACTTCGTGCGAATTTCAAATCACCCTCATTAAACGATATTTAAGCTTATTCATCCAAATTAAGACCGAAATCCCACTCACCATCAAAAAGATTTTAAAAATGGTACAAGATATCTCACAATTTGCCAGTCAATTACGAAACATCTCCGAATTAGCGAATCTTTTTGGAATAGTAAATAAGAGAAAATTTTTCTGCCCAGATAATCTCGTTACTTCCCGAGGTTTAATTACGCTCGAGTCTTTTTTCGAGCCAGTTACAAAAAAAAAAGTAAAAAATTTAAAATTTCAACGAACTAGCGACTTAGTACTGCGAAGATTCTTTGACGATGGAAACGAAAGAAGTTGAAGAATAAAAAAAACACATACAAAGTTAAGAAAAGAAATTTTCGTTTAATTTAAACTATTTACAAAAGTAAGTCGTAAAAAGGCCAAAGCCATTTAAAAATTTCCCTAATAACATCATCTGGTAATTTTCAGTCGTTGGTAATTTTTTGTCGTAGTTTTTATACGGTGAATCGCGACGTGGTCCGAAGAATACTTTTTTTAGGTTATTAAATCCCCTCGTCTTTTCAGAAGAGATGTTCTTTTTTGCATTAATTGTGAGCTTAACCAAGATTTCAACATGAAGCTTTTTCAGGAATGTCTATTAACAAGTGGAAATAATTTTCCGAGTAATTTTTAACAATTACCGAAGAAAAAATCGCACGTGTAGATTTGGTTTTAATTTCGTATCAAAAACATTATTAGCTTTCGTTTCGCGGAGCATAATCTCGCTCGAAAACAATTTTCAACCAATATTACAAGCTCCGATATAAAATTTGCTTAAAATTTACGTTCAACATCCGGCAAATTGTTATTAAAATAGGAATTGAAACGAAAATCACCTACTTCCACCGGATGAATATTTCGAGCGTCGACGTCAATAAGGCTTCTGCTTCCCTGTCGCTAACGCTACTATCGCGACGATGATTATACACGTGAAAAAATTAAATAACAATTACGGTTGGAAAAGCCATTAGCTCGATTTAAAATGTCATTTTTAAAGAGGTAAAAATGACGAACGCGATAACGACGCTGCATTGTAGATTGTTCATAAAAGTGTAAATATTCGATCATTACACGCCATTTAACATTCGATATAATTTCATTTTTTTACTCCCTTTTTGCGCGCCGTTCTGCAGTCTAAAATAATAATAGCCTATATTTATATATCTCTTCGCCGAAATATTCTACTCTTTTTCGAGTGGAACGAACGCGATACGAGTTGGTTTGGAAATTTTGAACCATGCGTGGGAATTTTTCGAAACGAGAGTGAGATAATTTATGATACATTTGGATACGAGTTTCTCTTCCTCGTACGATTTATGGTCAAGGTGTATAAAAGCAATATGAATTACGTTGGTGTCAATAAGTTCAGCAGTTCTACAATATGAAGGGGAAGAGGTATTTCAACAAACATCGTAACAATGACATGAAATAACGTTCTTATTTATGTATGTATTTATTTATTGATTCATTTTTTTTTATTATGAATGAGAAATGCATAACAGTGATACAGCAAACCTGACAGAACGCGCGGACGTTAGTGAAATTTTGAACAGAAACAAAAAAAAAACGAAAAAGTGCCCACATCCAGAATTTTAGATGCTTCAGTTCATTTTTCGAATTCTGGCGAATTTTTAAAATTTCAAAATTACCTCATGTCCTGCAAAATATGAAAATCTGATCTTAAAATTTAGCGTATGTCCATGCCCTACATATTTTTTACCTTTCAAATTGATTAAAATTGATTTGGAGACGTTTCGGAGATTCCAGGAAATTTTTGAAACCTGCAGCTGTAGGGAAAAGCTCATAAAAATGGCCCATTTGAACTTCAGTACCTTTAATCGGGAATTACCCACATTAGTAAGTCAAAAATAGGGTATCTGCCTGTCTGTGTTTCTTCAACAACAGTTTACATTTTTAGATTTCGATTAAGGTGTTCATTCCTTGTATTCAATGGTTTACTCCCAAAGAGCCAGTTTGCCTTTTGAAGTTCTAGATTTATTTCATATTCTGCAGAGAAATCACTTTCACAAATTATTCTGCCAATTTTCCATGTTTTTGAGGCTAGGATGGTTTTTAGAATGAAAATAATTTTCACAAATTACCCCAATCTTTTTTTGAGTTTGGAATAAAGTTCCCAATACAAATCATTTTCATAAATAATTCATCATTTTTTTTTAGAGTTTTAGAAACTGGAATGATTTTTGGGATATTATAATCATTTTCACAAGTCATCCGTTTTTTTTTTTTTTTAGTCTGGGACAACTTTTTTGATGGAAACCATTCTCCCAAATCATCCCATTTTTTTCTTCAATTTTGGGATGATTTTACCAAAGAAATACATTTTTGTTAGTCATTTCACCATTTTCTTGAGATTTTAAGATTTGGATGAAAAATACTTTGAGTTTTGGGATGAAAATCATTTTCAGAAGTCGTCCAAATCTTTTTTTGAATCTGCGGAGAAACTTTTTTGATGAAAAACATTCTCACAAATCATCCCAAAATTCTTTCTATAATTTTGGGATGACTTTAACCATAAAATACATTTTCACAAGTCATTTTACCATTTTCCGAGATTTTGAGACTGGGGGGATTTTTTTGGATGAAAAATATTTTTATAAATCATCCCATTTTTTTTTCAAGTTTTGGGATTAATTTTCACAAATTATCGCATCATTTTTTCGAGTCCTTGAGACTGGAATGAGTTTTAAGATGAAAATCACTTTTACAAGGAAATCATCATCTTACTTCCCCGAGGTTTTGAATCGGGAATAGTTTTTGGGATGAAAATGAATTTCGCAAATCATTCAGCCATTTTTTCTGATTTTTGAGGCCGAAGTGATTTTTTGGGATAAAATTAATTTTTAGAAATAAATTTTTTTGAGACATCCTCACAAAGCATTCATGTTTTTGATTGATTCAGGCTTAGGAAGAGAATTCTGCCCCACTGTGTGTTTTCCGCAAACATCCAAAGTAGTTTCTGAACGTTTCATGACCTCGACTCCCTGACTCTGTTTTGACTCCGGAGTTAATTTATCACTCTTGACTCTAAAGTCAGTCTTTGAGCTTGACTCCCTTGATCCGGCTCGATTCCGGAATCCAGCCAGGCCGGAGTTAATCCGTAGTAAATTCTTCTTCTTAGGAAAAAATTTACTCTTGACTCCGACTCCACTCCGGAATCAATTTGTGATGAAAAATTGGAATCGGAACCGGAACTGAAATCTGAAAAAAAAAAAACTGGAATTAAACTGAAAAAATGGAACTGGATTTGAATCTAAAATGATGAGAATTGAGAACTGAAAACTGGAACTAGAACCAAAATGAATTTCAGTACGATGGTATACTTGCAAAAGGTTATTATGACCAAAATTTTCAATTTTTGGTCATATAACCTTTTGCAAGTATACCATCGACCAGTTACAGCACTTTTTCACCAATTACGATTTTTCTTCTTTTTTAAGAAAAAAAAAATTACACAATTGAAATCATCGTTTCTTTGTTCTCCTTTTAATTTACACACCAATACTTTTTTCAAAAAATTCAAGGTTTTATCAACAAATTTTCGAATGGAGTAAAGAATAGAAAATTCCAAAATTTTGAAAATTCGACTTGAAAAAGTAGGAAATTAAATTGAAATTTGTTTACTGAAAAACAAAAATGACCCAAAAGAATCTTAAAACTTAACGTGGAAAAGAGAACATAGAAAAATTGTGTTATAGATTTGAAAATTTCATCCAGTTAAAAACATCCTCTCATACATTCATTCTTCAAATTTCAAATTTTTTGTTTGAAAAATTCAGAACTCAAGAAGTCAGGAGTCACAAAATTTCTGAAAAAAAAAGATTTCCTTCCTGCGTTTTCCCAGAAATCTTTTGTGCTGAGCTTGAATGTATGAAAAATGAAAAAATTATACTGTGAAAAGAAAAGGAAAACATTCAAGTTCAATTTATTTAGAAAATTTTGATTTTGTATCCCTCAAAATTAAAAAAAAAATGAATTTTGGAACTGGAACTGGAATTCAAAACTGGAGCTAAAATATATTGAGAACTGGAATTGAAACTGGAACTGAGACTTGGAAATTTTTTAGAACCGGAACTGGAACTGGAACTGATATTTCAGTTTTCCATCGCTGCTCCTGACACCACTTTGACTTCGGAGTTACTCTCAGATTTCGACTCCAGACTCCACCTTGACTCCGGAGTCAATCTATAACCTTGACTGTCTGACTTCGGCTTGACTTCGGAGTCGAGTCGAATTGAAAGTAAATTTGAAGTTCAACTCCGACTCATGTTCCTTGCAAATAGTTCATTATGATTCTTGAGACTCTAAATTAAAATATCAACTTATTTTGAGGATCTTGTGACGAAGTGACTACCTATGTACCTAGTTTAATTTCATCCTCAAAAATCATACGAAAAAAGTATCGAAAGTTAACGTTGGATGATTTTTCATGTTTTTAGCAATGCAGAGTTCAAAATTGAATTATTTTTCGAAAATGAACTTTTCACTCCCCCTTCCTCTCCTAATTGAATTAAGAAAAAATAGCGAAAGAAATACCTTCTAGAAAACTTGTAGCGATTTTTTTTCAGCTCGAAATTTTTTCAAATAAATCGCAAAGCTCGTTATATCATAAAACTGTTCTACAAATTCTGCCATTCTCCTAAGCCGTGCCCTAAAAATAAGTGCCCGAGCTTGACAAAGCCTCGTATGTGCCGGACCATCGTAAACGGCACACTAAAAAACCGAGTACTTAGGTAATTCCCTCTACGTTCGTAGTATAATTCGACCATAACGTAACCGCAGCCAAAGGCTGGGCACACGCCACCGTCGCCATACCCATAAACACACGACTGTATCTGGCATGTAGGTTAAAATTCAATCACGTTGGCCGATTTCCACGCTGCGCGAAACTTACCCAGTCAGGCACGAGGCAATAAAAGCCTTCGGAGGCAATTAACGGTTCTTAAAAGTCGATGCGATTTTATACGGCGAGCATAAAAATGTACGCGTCGTCGTATATTTTCGCGTAATTTAACAGATCGAGACTTTATACGATGACGGTCGTCGAATCCGAAAATCTCGAACGCAAAAAACATTTTCACAATGGAAAAGATACGACGCGATTACCGAAAAGTTCGCAAAGTCTTATTACGAGACGCATTAAAGCGACTGTGTGTATTTGTTGGCCGGGTCCCAGCATGGAAATTTTCAACTTCTATCAAAACGCTACGGCTGCTTTTCTACCCCTAAATCTAAAGATGAGATTAAACGAGTTCTCTCCGGTATCATCTCGGCCTGGTTCGCCTATGTGTACCTCGTATGTATGTAGATATAGCTCGGCATATGCGTTACACACACAAACCAAATCCCCCGAAAGTTAAAATACTATCTACATTGTGTGTATACCGAATACGAACATCGAAATCCTGACATAGTTTTCGTGCAATCTTCTCGCTCTTTCGTCTCCTTACAAATATGTTCATTTCCTTTTACAGGCATCGTTTTTACAACCGATTTAAAAAATTAACTCGGATAGAGGGGAAAATTGGCGGAGACAGCTATAACGACAAATTTAGCGTAAATTTCTCGCTCCGTACCTGAAGAGTAAAAAAAACCGCACTATTTCGAGTACCGTAAAAGCACTCGGAGCCTGTTTAAAATCTACTCAAATAAACGATTACGCGGTAAACCTCAATTAAATGATATAAAAACCGGTCACAATTTCTATCTTTTTTTCTCTCTCTGGGTCCCCATTTTATACTGAAGTAATTTAATTAAACGACGCCGTTCGATTCAACTTTTTATTTTCACGAATGCTGGGAGAAGTTTTTACCTTAGTTTCGTCGTTTCTTTTCTTTCGCATCCGATTCGTCGGATTTTCCGTGCCTTTTACCAAATGTTGCATTTTTCCATTTTTTTTTCGGTCGTTTTTGTTTTTCGTCGGCATTCGTTTTATGCATTCCGTCCCATTATACTCGTTAAGGAAGTTCATAAAAAGAGAATCTAAACGTATGAAATGGCGGCTTTTGATTTTTACGGCCTTTTTTCATCTTATAACGTTGCGAAGTTCTAGTCGTGTTTACCTTACTTATTGCATAGTTCGATTTAAAAGTTGTTGATAACGGTGAACTTTTTTCTCCCTTGGTCGTAGCTCCGACGTTTTTAAATTGCCCTGCGTTGTAGGATCTTCGCACTTTGTTCTGGTAGGTTCGTTTTTTCTTTTTTGTTTGTATCGAGCCAAATCAAGCTCCGGAAATTGTATCTTTCTTATGGTGTGTTGTTTTACGAGTTGGTTTGAATATCGATTTCATCTTTGTCTAGGGTATTTTTATTGTAATTTTGTTGCAAAATTTCAAATTAAATTTTTTGGGGGGAAGTAGAAAGTTATTATGGTTTTGGTGCAAGTTTATTGGGAAAAAAATGTGTTTAAAGAGATTTTTTTGGGCAGTGGTCAAATTTAACCTAATTGAAATTGTTGTAGGTACGTAATGTTCTAAGCCCCTATCAGACGTTGGTTCTTGCAAACAGCCTCTTTCGTCACAATTGAAAATCTTAATTTTTTTGGATGATTTTTTGAAGAATGCATAATGAACTAGACAAATGCCCGAACGTAATATGAGAAGAATTTACAATTGTTCAAATATTGGCCAAAAAAAATGCAATTGGTAGGTATTTAATTTTTCAAAAAAAATTCAAGTTCCTTTGCATGCTTTTTTTGAAAATTCACGACAAAAAACTTCTTGTTCGATTTTTTTTCAAGTCATAGCTTTTTTTTGGGAGGATACAAAATGAGTAACAAGAATTGGAGTACCAACCGAATTTTAAAGGAGGAAGCTAAAAGAAGAATTTTTTCGTTTTTCAAATGTAAATGTATTTTTTTAAATTTCATTTTCACTTTATTTGAGTCATATCTTTGTCTTGATTTCTGTTACTGAAAATTTTAACGAGAATAAGTTTTTTAGAAAAAATTTTATTCATTTAATTTTTTTCTCAATTTTGGTGATTGTTTTCTTCCCTAGAATTGAGAAACTGCCTCATTTCGAAGGTAAATTTTTTCAGTAAATTGGAAAGAGGTCAAGATAAAAATACCTACTAAGTATTAAATTGACCAAAAGGAACACTTTTCCAGTTTTATATTTTCTCTGTTTTAGGTACCCATTCATTCTCCAAATTCAATAAATTCATTTCAGAAATGCAGTTTTAACAATTTTGTCTAGTATTTGATTTTTCCAAAAAATTAATGTTTTTTACTTCTTTTCATTAAAGAAAAAACGAAAAGGTTCGAATTTCCATGATATAGGAATTCATATATTACACAGGAAGGTAAAATTTCTGATTTTTCAATCTGTATTTTGAAAAATTCTGGTTTTTTTTTCATGTCATAAATAAAAATATATTTTTGATGAAACCTATTACCTATTCATTTCAAAGTTGAACCAAAAAAAATTCAACAAAAAATTTTCTGTCACTGCCTGGGTTTGATTGTTTGCCTTTTGCTAAAAAACGCATAAATATGAAAACCAGCACCTCAAAATTTTAAGTTTGACTGATTGAAAGAGACGGAATCATGTCACTGATTGGCAGTGAAATTTCCCTGATTCAACAGTTAATCAGTGAAAAATTTGACTGCCAATCAAAGAAAAATTACCGATTCAAGTACTTAGTGAATTTTTATTTTTGAATCCGTAATTTTTGCTCAACTACTGAGACGAATCAGTGAAAATTTTAATTTACTGGTTGAATCAGTAAATTTTGCACTGAGTGACATGACTCTGCCGATTTCATCAGTTAATTTTGACTGATTCAGATTAAGAAAGTATCATCATAATTTTTTATGAACCGCCTCCTAATTTTCTGGTCCTCTTGTAATCTCTCTCAAGTAGCCACTCTCTTAATTTGAATCAGTCAAAAATGCCTAAATTGATTGATGAAATAGAGAAAATAAAGTCACTGATAATCAGTCAAATTACACTGATTCTCTAGTTAATCAGCATCATTTTACTGCCAATCAGTGAAAAATTACTGATTTAAATAGTGAATTTTGATTATTGAATCAGTGATAATTAGCTGGCTGATTGAAATCAGTAAAAATTGTCTGATTCAAATCAGTAAATTTTCATTATTGAATCAGTGAAAAAAAAACTTCACTGATTCAGTCATGAAAAATCACCGATTGAATCAGTAATTTTTTTACTGATTCCTACAGTGACTTGATTTTGTCAATTTTAATCGGTGATTTTTGACTGATTCGAATCAAGAGAGCACTTCTCATTTTTCAAACCACAAATACTGGGCTTTTCAATGTGCCAAACTCAATCAAATTTCATTTCATCTTTTATTAGCTTCATTAAGTAGCGAAATAATGTCAAAAAGAAAAAGAAACGCCGCAGCAGTGAACAAAATTAACAGATTACTGGCCGAAGGAAAACAATTCAAAAGGAAAATTTTCTCAACAGATGGAAATTTTTCCTCGGCGTTTGAAATTTTAAAAATAAATTAATTTCAGATTTCGAACCATTGCTTCGTTCGAATAATTTCCTTTTTTCCATCGTTGGTTTCTGTTATTAAATTTGTAATTAGCTCGATCTTCGGAGTTGCCAATTAGCACGTAGCAGTCGTGCCGGCCGAGTCGCCAAAAAAGGTAGCGTAAGCAATACTTAATATCATTTCATTTTAGTCTTGCCGAAAATTTCTTTATTATGTCGACGAAATGTAGACTAGTGATCGAAATTTTGGTACGATTGCGTTTTTCACAATGGTAAATTCCTAAACTCGACTGTATTCCAACAAGCAAGCTACGAACAAAAATAACAGAAGAAAGAGAGGCTCGATGCTGGGTACGAATTGCTCTTTAATAAAACGCGAATTTCTTCTGCCGGAGCAGAATTCCGTAAAGTGTCGCCAGTTCGAAGAAATATTTGTAAATTAATACTTTCATCTTTGAGCCGAAATATCCCCGCGAGCTTGCCTCTCGCGATTGAAATTTTAATTAGTGACGTTATTTAATTCGAAATAATTTCTTCTAGTAAAATACTTATTACTAAACGGGCTCGGCGTGCTTATTTGAATAACATTTCGAAAGTATTTCGTCTTTCGTGAGCTGGCAGAGTTTTTCTTTTCGCCTCGTGCTGTGTGCATATTGTAAAAATATACGAGTACGGTGCCGAGACGAGTATACCATTAATTTACTATTCCCATATACTTACATAGTTGTATACTAAAGTATAAGAAAGAAATGTTTTATATTTCTCTTTAGTGCATCGTTCGACGAAAAACTTATTTCATTACGTTAGCAAAAGGAGAGCAGGATCGTTGCCTAATACTGCGCCTCGGTTCGGTCTGCTTGATCAAATATTAACGATTTTTGCAAAACTTAATTAAAATAATTAAAAGGTTTTTCATGTAGCTCGGTGTAAATTTATAAGTTAATGAACGTTTTCGAGTATTTAATTTATCGTGTTCGGAAAATTTTACTTTGTTAGTTTGCTAGCAAAATGCTCGCTAACCCGAAGTTCAAGTTTTTCTTATGTACTTGGGTGTGTATGGTACGTAGTATAATTTATCGCTGGAAATTGTTTTCTCAAAGATTTACGACTGCATCATTTTTTATACGTTCGAGGTGTTTATCTTTTTCGTTCTTCTGTCGTTTGATTTCTTCGCGAGCCTTTTTCCCCGTCGTCGACGGAGCCTATGCCGGAGTCAGCAGGCGTTTTACCAGCCGTTTGCATATCTTCGGTTTCGTCTTGAATTTTGCACGGCGAAGTTTTTACCCGATAACGTGAAACGTGTATCGATGATGAGATCGTTAGTTAGGTTTACATTAGGGGTACAGAGTACAGACGTCTACGAGATATTTATATCGTTCTATGGGTTGACTAATTCGTACAGAATGTCGGAGCTGTGTAAAGTTTTCGAATTTATTCGCTTTTTTTGTCGAAAAAAAAAGATCGAGAAATGTCTACTTATCGATTGTGAAGTCGTTTGGAGATTATTTTCAGCAGAGAATTTTTTGAATGTGTTGAAAATGTTTAGCTATAATGTGGATGAATTGAAAGTATGCTATAGATGCTGATAAAATCATAAAAATGGTACAAAATGTTGAAGAAATTATTCATAAATTTATTAAAACGATTCAAAATGTATTAGGTATGAAGATGATTCTCATGAGTTTTTTTTTTTTTTTTCAATTTCAAAATGTTTTGGTCAGTACCTGTTGAATATGCTATGAAAATCTTGAAAAATATTTTTAAAATTAAACCATTCAGATTTAGAAACTCACAAAATTTTTCGATTTTTTTTAAAAATAAATTATTTGTGTTTTTGTTTATTTTCTGAGTAAAACAAGCATGAATTGAAAATGGCAAAAATCCTATATTTTTCAAACATTTTTGTCTCAGTAGGTATTTAATGTTTTTTTGTTGAAAAGGTTGGGTTTATTTGTGCAAAGGCTGATATTCTTATTTTTCTCCAAAGTATAAACTAAATATTATTGTTCAAAATATCATTCTAGTCCATTTTGAAAATTTGAAAATTATCAAAACTGGAAATAAAAGGCTTCTCAAGGAATTGTAAGAATTTTTTCTTGAAAAGAATCCATTTTAACGTAGGTACCATTTCAAAATAATTGAATTGAAAAATATCGTAATGAATAGGTACGCACTTCTCAATTTTTCCATTAAATTTCGGAAGAAATTACATTGTACCTTATTGAGAATTCAGCTGTGAATGGAGCACAGATGAAACAGGATATTTTTCCTCCTCTCGTGAACCAATTATATCAATTTTAGAAAATTTGCCCTCAAATTAAAAAATTCTCATTATTAGGTATAGCTATTTTGCAGAGCATAGGAGTCGACTCCGGAGTCGGAGTCAAACTGCCTCCAAATTGACTCCGACTCCGGCTTGACTCTGGAGTCAAACGTAGTCAAGAGTTAAGGTCTGAAATTGCCTCCGGACTCCAGTCGGAGTCAAGAGTCAACTTTTTGCTGACTCCTATGCCATGCCCTGCTATTTGAGAAAAAGTGAAAAAATTAGCTAGCTGAGTTCATAAATGTTGGAGAAACATTTCAAGTCAAAAAACATGAGATTTGCACCAAGAATTTTCTATCTTTTTTTCAGTCCCTTGCTTCTGATCTTCAAATTCTTTTTTGAGCGAATATTTTCATAGTTTGACCTTTTTTTTTTTTGTGAAAAAAAATTGAATGGAGGAATCATGGAAGGTATCTGTTGGTCTTACAAATATCCCCTCAAAATTATTCACTTCTCTTGGGGTTTTCTGGAAATATCCAAAATTTTAGTCTCTTCATTTGGTCGACACCAAGGGTTTTTCCTTTTTATTTGAATTTTTTTTTTGTTATGAATTCAATGTCTCAAGTTGTTGTACCGAGTTGTGGGGGAGGTAAATTTTGGCGTCAAAAATTTTCAGAATAAAATTTTATTCCTTTTTGTGGCCCGAAAAGGGAGTATTTAAGAATCAGAAGTAAGAATTATTTCTGAAAAAAAAAAAAAAAAAATGTTGGACAACGTATTTTAAATCAGTCTTCTGCACAATTTCATCGCGCGAAAAAGCCACTTCTTCTCCCTCCTTAAAGAATAACATAATTGAAAAGTCTGTAAATTTTTGAAAAATTGGTCTGAATAACTGGGAAAAGTGAGGGAAAATCATTCCCGAGATCTAGTGGACACCTGGAAGTGGACAAAAATTTCAGTTTTGAATGGAAAATTTTTTAGGCAATGGTACCGTTTTTAGCCAAATTATTTCGAAAATTTCCCCTCAATTTTTTCAATTTTTTAAATGTAAATAATCATTAAGGGCAATGGAGCAATGGTAATAATTGATGCGGAAAAATGAAATTATTATCAGTTGAATTTTAAGCTTAGAAACAATTGCCTGATTACTCCTCCCAATCCATAATTCCGTTTTCAAAAGAATATCTCTCTTCAAGCCCATCTCCGATTGAAATAATAATGCAAATTTTCAGACAATGCGTGTTTCGAAACCTTCGTGATGATAATTTTAGCCCTTACGTTGCCTGGAGAAATGCTTCTTTGCTCGTCCAGAACTAATCTAGATCACCTTATCAAAATTTCTAATCTAATTCGCCAAAAATATTTTATAAAATTTTACCATGAATCGATTTGGCAATTACAATTTTTTTTTATGCCAATCTGTTCTGTCTGCCTGGAAATTGCAGCAAAGTTTTAATTTCTTTTTGTTCAGTGCATTATTGTCAGAATTAGGTAAGTATACTAAAATAGAAACTCAATTTTCAGTGGCTAAAAGTTCTGGATTTTTTTTCGAAAGCTTTGATTACTTGAAATGGTCAAATTCGATTTCTTAAGATCGAAGTATTTACTGAAATATTTAATTTTTTAAAAGAATTATGTTTTTGCTTGAAATTGACAATTGTGACCCTGCCGCAAAGAAAGGACCCTATGTAAAAAAAAAAATCGATGATCCATATTTTTATATGTTGATCCAGATTTGGTGTCATTTGGATCAAAAACGTAAAAAATGAGACAGCGATTTTTTTACACAGGGTCCCTTCTTTCCGACAGGGTCATAATTGTTAAATATTTTTTAAAATTCATCCAAAATATAAAAATCAATTTATTCTACAGCTGAAATTCTGGATCAGAATCTTCAAAAAATGTCTTTTCTAAAAACTTCATTATCGTTGAAAAGAACTTGAGAAATTTAAGTTTTCGAATAATTTTCTTCTCGAAATTTTTTCATAATTTAAATTGCAAAATATTCTAATTGCCTAGGAAAATTTTCAAGTCCGTTTAAATTACCCGATTACTATTGGGAAAACCCCAGCATTGAAAACAAAAAAACGTCTCGTCGGGTTCTCTTATCTGAGCCATAATGTATGCCCTATTCATTCGGTACCGTAGAAATGACCGAAACACACCAGCACCATCGTCTTCGGCACAATACCAACTACATTTTGCCATTTTAATTGATGACCTAAGAGATTTAAATGGCCTATGGTTATTCTTGGCCTGGCCCGGACCGAAATAAGCTCGAATATAAATTCATCTTGGAGTATGATTTATGAAGAAAGAAACAATTTTTCGTTTCTTTTTCTCGTAAGCGAGTATGTTGTTTAGAAAAAATGATGGCGTGTTTGAGCGACATCTCGTGTACTTATTTCCTCCCTTTTTTTTCGGTACCTCGCTCGTACCACAATAGAGACCCACAAACTTGAACAAGATCCTCTACCTTGTTGCATTCTAAAGTATGAAGTCTTCTAATACCAAGACCAACGTCTGTGGTCTTATTTCACACACAAAAAAAAGTTGATCTCCGAGGAAAAGAATATCATTTATAGCTTAAGGGAGTATACGAATACGAAAAGAGTTGGAGTACGGGGGCGAATATAAGGTTGGTTTGTAATCAAAGAAAAGTAACCTGCGTCAACGGTGAAAAAGTTGCGAATGAAAGTGATTACAACGACGAATACTTTTTTTTTTCTAAAAAAAACCTTTTGCTTTATGAATAGATCGTCCGTGTATAGAGAGCGAGCTCATTTTATAGCGAATTTTTTTCCTCCGTTTCGTTGTTCATTATTTTCATAAAAGCTTCTCAGGTTCTTTCGTCTTGTCGTCCATGTACGTCGTTGTCGCCGAGCTATTCACGTGGGATCGTAGGTTACCAAGAGTTGGGAAATTAGAGTGGTAGTTTTTTTGCAGTGCAGATTGACGCGCTCTCTTCTACTCGAGAAAGATGTTCCTGTACTGAGTCGTGTTCGGTAGATAAGAGACTTGGGATGAGACGAGACGGACGAGACGGACGAGGCGTGCAGGGAAATACGACGGAAAGTCTGTGTGGCTTTTCGCCGGTGGCTGCAAGTGGTTTTTTATACGGCTGCGGAAGGTACGCTCGGCGGAGAATTAATTATGTACTATCGATAAAACGGAGGGAAAAAATTAACTGGAAGCGATTTAATTAATGTAAAATTTCGCATGCCATTTGAACAAATAAAGAGCTGCGGATTCGTTTCGCATGCAAATCTAATTTTTATTAATTAGTTTTAATTAAACTAATGTATTTAAGGCGGCCGAAACGTGTTTTAAAATTCTTAGGCTATTTTTATTGTACGTATTTTGTCGAGGTGGCCGCGGGGAGGCTGCAAAAACGAGGAAATTTTCGCCAAAATGAGAAAAAAATTCGCGCCGTTTAATCTGCATCGCCGAAGCAGGGGATTCGAACCGAATTAAAAACAAACCGAGTTTGGCAAATTGCTACGCGTACGCCTTTGATCCACCTTTTTTTTTTGCAGCTCGGAATTTTATTTTTCGTGTCGATATCCAGCGTTTAAAAAATAATCGAATGAGGGCGCGCTAACAAATAAAAAAAAGCTTGTTTATGAATTCTCGATCGTTGAGGGAAAACAAAATGTGATAACCATGAAGCTCCACTGCGGCTATTCCCATTTCAATATTTTTCTTTACACGGTTTATATGTTTACTGGACGCTGGTGTATTCTTTTATTGGCGAATGTAATCTGCATCTATGCTCGATATGAACGGACCCAATCGTGTTAAATAACTCGGCCAAGATACCTACCCATGTGATTTTATTCGTGGTGCGGGAAATCAGCCATGTTAGGATATGAATTTTCAAATTATCCTGAGTAAGGGATTTAAGCTGGCGAGAGAAAACGAGATAAAGCGACGTCATGGTAAATATTTTTGCATCGAAGCCTATACCCGAACTTGGGTACCTCGGGAGGATGATTAATTAATGACGTTATTTTAGAGCCGAGCCGAAGCCAAGATGTAAAAAAAAAGAGTAAGTTATAAAGGCTTCATTAATATTTCGAAGTACACGTTGTCATTAGAGAGCGTTCAACTTGATTCTACGGCCCTTAATTTCTCTCACTCTCTCGTTTCATATCCGTCGTTATCTAGGAATCTTGTATAAAAATACGCTGAATGGCGTGTACTTGATTGACAGTTGTAAGAAGCGGAGTGGAGGAAGGGGTAGGAGGAAAGATGTCCTTTGAGATGTTGACGTTGTCTTTTGTGCAGCAACATGAGCTTTTTGGTTAATTAAGGCACTTGTTGGTGAGTGTAATGGAAATAAGGTGCCGGATTATGTAATTTTTTTAAAGTTGAAAATGATGTCGTGGGAAGTGATTTTTCGTATTCTAGGGTTACTTTATGGCACGGTTGCGAATCTTGCGTGGTTCAGGTATTGAAATATGATTTTTTGGCGGATGAGAAAATGTATGTTTTAAATTTCAATTTGGTTGAATTTTTTCCTTGGAGATTTCAATTTTTTCAGTAATGTATTTTTGGATTGAAATGTTTGAAGAAGAGAAGACGTAATCGGGAGAAATCTCAAAATATGAAAATGCACAACGTCGAATGAAAAAAAAATGTTTTGGGGAAAAAATATCTATTATTTGACTGATTTTTGAGCTATTTAGTTGAGATGAGCATTTTATATCATTTTTAAATGAAATAGTTGTTACAGTTCTGAGAATCAATTTATAAACAATGAGACAAAATTTTGGAAATGAAAATTTTCCGCCAAAATTGGTCATCAATTCAAAAAATCATTTGACATCCCGGCGTAGAAAAAATCATGAATCCAGAGCGGGGCCGGAAGGAGGAAAAACCCCTCCACCCCTGGACGATTTTTTCAAAGCCGGAGCTAATTTATGAAAAATTTGGGAGCCGGAGACACTTTTGAAGTCTTGGAGGCAGAGCCGGAGCCCGGACTTTGATCAAAAATGTCCGAGCTGGACCTGAAACTGATGCGAGGAGGACCTCTTTTGAATCCCTGGGACAGCCAGAGATCCGACTTCTTAACAAATCTCGGATCTTGGGTTGGAGCTGGAAGAACTTTCTAATCAAAAATTTTGTAGCTTAAGCCAGGGTACCGGAGGAACCAGGCTCCTCCTTTCGGATCCCTGGTAAAAATAGTAGAATTCAAGATGAAAATCTCGCCGATTCTGCTAGAATTCTGCAACCATTATTTTTATTCTTTTTCGTCGTTTGATTTTTTTTTTCAGTGTCAACAGTTTAGATGTGTATTTACTAAATCTGATTTTTCGTTGTTTCAAATTGTGATTGGTAACCAAATTAATTTGATTTTTTGTGCATTATGGATTGCACAAAATTTACAAAAACGGAGAATGCGTTATTCGATGCAAAGATTTGACATTAATGAATGGCGAATTTTGGTTCAAATATTTAATAACTAATTTTTTGATTTTCTATTGAATTGTTTTTTTTTTTTCGTTAAATTCTGTTATTATCAAAAAAATTTGTGAATTTAAAAATATTCTTTAAATTTTAAAACATTGACAAACACTGGAAAAAAACTTAGGTGCAATTGTAAAATTATTGGGATGGGACTAACAACCAACTCCAATCAGAGCCGTGCAGAGAAAATCCGTACCCGCAGATCTTAAGGACAAAGGAATCATACAAATGCATCCAGGAGGCTCAAGTCTCCTCCTTAAGCTCGATAAGATTTTTTATCATAAAAAACGTCAGGAAGGAGCGCCTTATTTTCACCTTAAAAAAAAAATAATAAATAAACGTACCTACCATTTTCTAAATTTGAAGAAACTGTGTCTTTTTATGTCAGTGAAATAATTTTCATTAAAAATGATTGATTTTTCAATGATTTTTTGCAGAGGCAGTTCATTAGAAATTTTCATCTCTCATACACCATTTGAGGCGAGATGTTTAATTTTTAAAAAAATTTTCAGGCACTAGCTGTAGGGTAATTTTTCAAAATATTGATTGTAATTTTTTGTAGGATACCCCAAATTTTGACAATAGATTATTTTTTTTTCATCATGTTCTTCCAAATGGTGTTTGATCAAGAATAGGGAAAGACTAGGATTTTATCAAATAGGTGGATGAATTTTTGCTAAGCATTTTGAATGAACATTTTTTGGTGGCACGAATAGGATTAGGCCAAGAATTTGTCAAAAAAAATTATTGTAATTTTTTTGGATATCCTGCAATTCCTGCATACTTTTTTCTGGACACCTGGTATACTTTTTGTAATTCGGAAAAAGATTCTTTTTCCATCATGTAAGTACATCAGAATATTATTTGTCCAATTGTAATAGACCAAGAATTTGCCAAACATTTTCATTCCCCCTTTTTTTGGACATCCTGTATTTTTGGAAACCTGTTATATACTTTTTTTAGTTTCGCAATAGCTTCTTCTTCCATCATGTACATCAAAATATTATTTTCCCAATAGTAATAGACCAAGTATTTGCCAAACATTTTCATTGCCTTTTTTTTTTTGGACATCTTTTGTTCTTAATATGTAGTTCGAGTTTCAATACTTCAGTCTTCAACTGCTCAATAGCCAAGTTCAACCATTCAACTGTTGCCCCTTCAATTTGACACGTCTACCACCTGAAATTTCAACACCTATTGACGAGACAGAATTTTTATCTCAGTTCAGTGTCCTTTTTTTGTTTTTTTTTCTTCGTATTTTTTGTAATTCTTTTCATTCCTTTCATTTTATTTTCCCTTCTCCCTCCCATCTCTTTTATTCTGAAAAATAATTTCTCATTCGAGGCTTCCTTTTACAATTTATTACTGTGGAATGTGGACTGTGGGTGTATTTTGTTCTGAAAATGAACTCGGCTTTTCTCACCTTATGGCATGGTATTCATCATCCGTTTGAAACGTCGAAATAGACGCTATTTTCTTATTGATTGGAAAGTAGCCGAAAGTAGGAATGAGAACGAGTGAAGTATATCGAATGTTCCATCGATAGGTAACGCTGACGAGACGGGAAGGCTGTGGTAGCTTCGAAACATATCTATATATAGATCTGTCTGTATAAAAAATACATTTTTCACCGCAATAATCCCTTCAAATGCCAACACCTGGTCTCTATAAAACGTATAGCTGGAGCAAAAGAACCAGAGAGTAGGAGACTACCCGCGTACATCAAGGCGTAGGTAAAAGAACTGCAATCTAGTTAGAGTGATATTGTTACCACACGACCATCTCGAGGATAAAGCAGGGTACAGGCGTTCGTTTTACTTCGAGCTAAAAATTTTAAATACACGTCGAATAAGGATGAAATAAAAGGGGGCCGCCGGAGGAGGACGAAAGGCTCGGTCCATATAAAGGCTTGATTAATGATATAGGTTGCTTTTCCTTACGTCAACCAGCCAAAATAAGCCGACAGCGACATTTTGCACCGTATCGGCGCGATGGCTCGTTTCGCCGACAAAGTAGCATAGTGAGCCTCGTGTTACATCGACCTCTCCCACCACCATCCTCGTCCCGATTAAGGAACTATACGAAGCATCCACCGAGTACAATAGGGAATAAGTGTTACAATAAATGAGAACTATTCGCCACCGTCGTCCCGCCGATGGTGCTTTTCTTCGTGTAGATAATGGAAAGCAATGTTGGCGTAACAATCTGGCTTGGAAAATTCATTGTGTCGACGTTTGATCAAACCACGCCGGAATGGTCCGAAAATTCAAACCGATGGGATGCCGAATTCGTGTAAACGAGATTTGCGTAGTTTTTGGCTTCTCGACGTTACAGGACTATTCCATACTGAAACAGGATGAAAATGAAGTCGGGTCTTCCGATTTCGCTAAAAAAATTTTACGAGTTCCCCTTGGTGGTCTATTCACAAAACCACGATTATTTTTTCCCAACTCTCAAGGAAGGGGGGAGGGCTCAAAATTTTTATGCAATTACGATTTTTAGCAAAATTGCTCAACTTTGAAGGCTCATAACTCGAGATAGGTGGTACTTGGGAGAAAACTATTTACGGGGTTTGAAAGAGAATTGATAGAAGATTCAAAATCAATAATCACATTTTGAAAAGCTCAATGTTGAACTTGGTGGTGAAAGCTCAACTTTCATGATGGAAACAAACATAGGCGCACCCAGAAATTAATTAAGGGAGGGGCTCAGAATTTGAAAAAAAATTTGAGAGGGGGTCAAATTTCAAATTGAGTCATTTTTAACTGATATTTCAATCAAAAATCACCAATTTTTTCTGACAAGCAGAGAATTTATTGAGAATTTGGTGATTTTTGACTGAAAAATCAATCAAAAATTGTCAAGTTTGGAAATAAAAGTACTGAAATACTGCCCGAGCGAAGCGAGGGCGAAAATTTTTCGAAAAATATACTTTGGAGAGCAAAAAAGTTGACTTTTTCTCATTTTTGAAGCAAAAAATTATTTTTTCCGGGCCTAAGGGGGGCCCGAGCCTCCTGACCCCCCCCCCCCCCTTTGGGTGCGCCTATGGAAACAAAAGATAAAAGCTACCATCTAAAAATCTGAAAAAATTACATTAAGTAGCCTTTTTTACCCTTGTTTCAACCAAAAAGTTTTCAAGATGGGATCTCCAGACCCCTGGAGGGTAAGGGGTCCACCATTTTGACCCAAATTCAAAAAAAAACGAAAAAGTAAAGTAGCATATCGATTTCTACTAACTTGAAAGCGCTGATTACGAATATGTACTTGGTTTTTTCATCTGACCCCTCTAAACCTCCGTATCAGCCCCCTTAATAGGGGTCAAAATTCGAAAAAATGAAAAATGACGAGCGACCTATCGTTTGTTTGGTATTTGATGGCGCTGAATTCGAATATTTGCTTATTTTTTAAATTTGACCCTTCAGTGCCCCCCTAGCCCCCCCCCAATTTTGGGGAAAGGTATATTATTAAATTGAAATAGCGTATGACATATCGATTGTCACAAATTTGAGGTCGTAGAATCCGAATATAGACTTCTTTTTTGATTTTACCCCTTCCGCTGGCTCTAACCGAAAGATATGTACGATTAATCCATGAAGAGGTCGGTTAGAGCAAAGGGAAAATATTCGAATCTTGAAACCCTCTTGCTTGAAAAGAGGGTAAAAAGGGCTACCTACTTATTGTAATTTTTTCAGATTTTTAAATGGTAGATTTCATCTTTCGTTTTCATCATGAAAGTTGAACTTTCACCACCAAAGTTCAAATTTGAGCTTTTCAAAATGTGATTATTGATTCTGAATCTCGTATCAATTCTCTTTCAGATCCCGAAAACAGTTTCCTCCCAAGTACCACCTATCTCGAGATATGAGCCTTCAAAGTTGAGCAATTTGCTGAAATAAATCGTAATTGCATAAAAATTTTGAGGCCCGTCCCTCCCACTCCTTTGAGGGTTAGGAAAAAATGATCGTGTTTTTTTGAATAGACCATCAAGGGGGACTGGTAAAAAAAAATGAGCGAAATCGGAAGACCCAACTTCAGATCATAAGCTGATGGGTGTAATTGGTGGGTGAATGATCTGAAATATATGAAAATAAGTCATATTCGCCGAGTTAGAAGATGTCACCGAGTTCATTACCGTAATAAAAAAATAGCTCTCGACGTAGAATTGAATTTCGTTGATTATTACGAAACGAAAAAGAAGAAAAAAGCAAGGGAAAGGGAAAGAACCGAAGGAGGAAAAAAAATCGCTATCCTTTTATCCGACCACCAAATACAAATAATAATTGATGGCGAAAAAGATTTTACTCTAACGACCAAAAAGCGATTCTGTCGTCGACTAGATAAAACCCGTCCGTTATCGAAAATAACACACTTCTAGAACGCATTAAGGATAAAATAAATCCCGCCGCACTATCGTCCAACTCGCGTACGTACATTGATAATAAACTATACGTCTTTCGATCGAGCACCTACTTGAGTATATCCGAAATTACCCCGAATCCCGATTCGACTTTATAAGAAGACGATATAGCGAAAAAATTATATCCAACATGAAATACACAACTCAACCGTGGCAGGTAATAAAAAAAAAAGAGCGAAAATAGAAAAATAGTCGACACTTCGCGCGATTACCAGGTCTTTTCTGTGTTTCGCGTCATCGTCAGTGCGCTCGCGACTCTCCAACATTTCCATCGCTTAATAATTTGATTCGCGGGCTTCAATTTTCTCCGACGTGGTACCTCAGTGCGGAACTATTAATGAAATACGATGTTTGAGATTGGAACAGCGAGCGGGAAAAAAAAAGCGCAATCGAACAATACCAGCGGTATTTTTCATACTATGGTAAAAATACTCGCGGATTGATATTCTCGTATACTCGTATAGCACCTAATCAAATTATCCTAGATTTTCGCACGTTTCCGCGTGAAATTTCCAACGAGGATAATAAATTTAACTCGAGTGATTTGCTAGAACAGAGGGATTTAGCGGTTTGGGTCGTACTGTGAACGTCGTCGTAGTTTTTTTTTTTTCGTTTTGTTTTGTTTGCTCGAAATTTAAAGGGAAATGGAACACGAATGACCGGAATTTGCTTTCAAACGAATTAAATTGTTTTACAAGATGGCTACATAACAACACTATTTTCTTAATACGAAAAGGAAAGATGGAGTTGAGATGTATTTGGCATGTTTTGTGTGCCGTAGATATCGCTTTTGTTGGCCTGTGTTTTCGACCTTATATTTAAACCGTGCTGTAAGTCAAATTAAAGTTGTGTAAATGGGTTTGTCAAAGTTGTGATTTGAAGAGATGGAGGTTCATAGCTGAGAGATATTTATGACAAAAAATATTATTTTTTAATAAGTTGCATTCTCTGCTCTTTAAAATAATATTTCTCAAAAAAGTTCATTTCGAAAATTAATGATTTTGTACCTATTGATTTTTCAATCATGTTCCCACTTTTTAGAAAAAAAAATTCTGACTGAAAGCTCAGCGTAAAATGATTGTTGATTGATTAGGAACTTGACCACTCCTCCATATTTTTTCTCAAACTCTCATCCTTTTTTTTTGTATTGAGGTTGGACGAAATCTGTGAAAAAAACGAATTTAAAATACCGCAAGTCATCCATCCAATAGGATTTGAAATTCAAATTCCCAAGTGAAAAAAATTTCAGTGGAGAAAAAAGCCGAGTTGAGAAGAAAAATTGAGTCAACGAAGAAATTTCAGAAAAAAATTTCTTTGGAGAAAAAAATCTGAGTCGAGGAAAAAAATTTGATTCGAAAGAAAAAGCCGAAAAAAAATTGAGAGGAAAAGGAAATATTTGGAAAAATTTTCAAGTGTTTAAATGCTAAATAGGACGAAAATTATCAACTTAGAAAAAAAACAGTTTGCACCTCAAAAAATCGCTTCTCGTTTCTGCTAAAACTAACATCTCGTGAAAAATTGTAGGAACAAAAAAAGGTCGGCAATGTGAAATTTTGCCTAATCTCTTTTTTTGCTCAGTACTGAAAATCAAAAATCAATACTTAATTGAGATTTTAAGCCCTTTACTGTGTGATGCGCAGTATGATCGGATTTTTTTGGAGAGGGTACAAAGTGAGTACCTACCAAGACTTAGAATACCATGTTTTTTTTTGGGGGGGGGGCGGCACTGGATGCATTTTTATGTTCTGTTGTCTCAAATCATTTATAATACTTATCATTGTGATTTTTTCATGCCTGAGCGAAGCTTTGAAAAATTTGATTTTTTAGTTCTCAAAAAAGTATTTTCCCCCATACTTTAATGCTTTGAAAATGCCTATATATTATGTGATGGGGGGAGGGGGGTACAAATGATGCTTATAATCTCAGCGTATAGAAATCATTCTCAAGATGTGCAGCTTCACTCGTGAATTTATTGATGACATAGCTAGATCTTAAAAAGTAGATGCATGAAGAATTTATTTCTGTAATGACTAATCAACCATCTGTTTTCATTTTTTTGTTCCAGGTGAGTGATAAACTACGTTATCAATTCCAAATACCTCTAAAATTGGTAAAATTTCATGTAAGTATGTGCCTGATAACATGAAAACTTTCAAGCTTGGAAATGAATGCAAAAGTCGACTTGACAAACAGAAAGGTATTTACAATTTTGTTTTTGGTGACTAAGTACTCTTTTTCTCATGCAATTCATTCTTTGCGTATTTCTTATTTATCATTTTTTAAATAAATCATTGGTGTACATAAATTAAAATGCAATCTTTTAAGGAGAAGGAGAAGTACGCATAAGCTCGAAAAAATTGAAATTCATCCGTTGAAAAATTTTTGAAGAGTGGGAAAGAAAACAAGTTTTTTCAAATCTGAGGATAAGAGTTCTGTAAAATTTGTTTGAAAGGTCCTGCTGAAATCCTGGTTGGATGTTTTTATTTTGTTTTTCAATTCGTATTGTTTTTATCTCGTGAGAATAGAATATCCAAAAATTGCTCGAAATTCCTCATTTAAACAGTCTAAGTACATGTGAAGAGAGAGGACCTTTTTTGAATACATTTTTTGCAAGAAAAATAGTATTGATACCTATTTAAATGACAAAAAAAATCAGAAAATGGAAAGAATTATAATTTTTCAGATCCAGTTGACGCCATGTTTTGATTAAATATTTCAGGATGTCTAACAAGCAGTGTTGTGAAACTGGAATCGGAACTGGAATGCAGAACTAAAAAAAACTGAAACTAAAACTGAAAAACTGGAACTGGAACTGGAACTGGAACTAGAATTAAAATGATGAGAACTAAAATGTAGAATCCGGAACTGAAACTAAATTGAATTTCAGTTCTATACCAGTTCCAGCATTTGCTGTTTTTTCTCTTTTTTTTTTACTTATTTGTCTGTTTTTCAACAGTTTCTAGTTTCATTGTTTTACTGTTTTAGCAATTGCTAATTTAATTCTTTACAGAAAAACTTTGAACTTGATAAATTTAGGTCGAAAAAATAATACAGAAAATTTTCAAAGCAACGACTATGTTCAATTTTTGCAGAAAATTTTTACATTTTTTGATTTTTTCACCTCTAAAAATTTTAAAAATTAAAATTTCAGAACTGGAACCAGAATTGAAAACTGAAATTGAAAATTTTGAAAACTGGAACTGGAATTGAAACTGGAACTAATATCATTTCAGTTTCACAACATCGCTAACAAGTCCTGTTGGCCCTGTTATGCTCTTGTTTTGGGACTTTTTCAGTGAAAAATCCAATTTTGATAAATGATGAATATTTTAAATTCCATCACTGGCAACGCTGTGTAAGATGATGAAAGAAAATACAGAGTGTCTGAAAAATTTCAGCCTTTGAATGCCCCTTTTTCAAAAATTTTCGCACTCGCTTCGCTCGGGCTTTGGAAGTCAAAACAAAACACGAAAAAATCATAGAATTTATCTAATTTTACATTCTGTATGCTCTTTTTTCAAAAAATTTCCTCCTTTTTTCGCTCGGGCCCAGTAGATTTACATGTTTTTTTTTTAAAGGTGCCTGGGGAGGGGGGTGAAATTTTACCGACTTTTCGTGAACTTGAGAAATCGTGTAAAAAAAAAATTGATTCAAGATGCGACAAACATAAAAACATTATGTTTTTAAAAAAAAGTCATGAACTGGATATAGATGAGACATAGGAAGTAATGAGTTTGATGGGAGGGGGATATTATCATTAGTACCTATTTTGAAAATATCGTGCCGAAAGTCATGCCAAGGTCCTATTTCGGGGTTTTTGAGATTTTGCTAGACACCCTGTATTTTGAAGATCAAATAAAAGTTCGAGCTAAATTAGACATGATTTTAAACCTCGATCAAATTTTCATTCAAAGACGCCTCAAGATGAGAAGCAAAAAGCATCATTTATGTTCTTCATTTTCTTAAACTGTAAAATTAAAGACAATGGAAGTAGGTACTAGAAAATTCATCACGCTGGTACTTCTTCAGTCCACAAAATTGATGAAATTGAATTATACGATCGAATAGCGTGGCTCCTTCATTCCATCGAGACGCCAAAACAATAAACTTATCTAGTTCAAAATTGCCATACCATTGATTCGAAAAGGCAAGTTACATAGACCTAAACTGTTCGTATACCGCATCGAAGAGAAGATCCCAAAACGTAGATTTTAATTAAGAACACACACTTGAAATCGCCGGATGCCACCTTCGCAACTGAGACGAAGATGGAACCGGATAAAAATAGATACTCGATCAAATGTCTAGTCTCGTTATCGTATAAATTTCGCGCCAACACTTCGAGAGTCACGATGGAATCGGCGTGCCGGTATCAAATGTTAAAGGCGACGTGTTTCGTGCGAAACAGGTCATTCGTTACGCTTTTAGTTAATTACAAGCGGCAGCGACGAAGGCATTGTGGCAATTCATTAACGACGATGTTTCAAACGATGGATACAGAACGACTGCCGGCTGCCGGAGCGTACAACCAGAGTTATTTGATACGTTTCGCGTCTTAAGAAAACACTCGACGCAAGAGTATCGGTGATGGGTATTGTTATAGTACGTAGCAGAGAAGAATCCTCTCTCTCTGTTTCTGTTGCGAGAGCAGGAAATTATCTCGAGGAATTTCGCTAGTTAAGATTACACTGCTACCGTGTATGTTGGAAGCTGTGTATAGGTGGTATGTATTATGTGTACTAAGAAACTCGATTGTTGCTGGCTGAATTTAATTCATGCATCGTATAATCAACCGAGGTATCTATATTGATAAATGAAATCTCAGCGATATTTGTCCTTTTTTAGTACGAAATTCGTTTGCGAAAGGTTTTCCAATTGTAAACCGTGTTCATAAATTATCGACGGTTGTAGGGATTCCAAGTGTAGGGGATAAATGTGAAAATAACCAGGTGCATATAGATGTTCATTATAGTGTCACCGACCCGTTAAAACCTAATTTTCCATTATTTGATGTAAAAAAAATGCCGTCTCGCGGGAAATTACAGCAATTTTTTCCAAAACGAAAAACGATATTTCGCATTACTTACGTAGGTACTGGGTATGGTACTAATATCGTACCTACATTTTATAGTTATTTCGTTCGGCGAAATGGCCATAGAAGTACATACGTGTGCCTCTGCCTTCCGGTGTACGGGAACGTCGATTTACAAATAATAACCCGGCGTGAATTTGATCTAATGAAAAATTCAGGTGCCTTGGAGGCCTTCTTTAACGTGGGGATGTTTTGATACAATCCACGTAATAAGTGAGTTATATGAAAGACGTCGACATCTCGCAACTCCCTTCTGTTATTTTCTTTTGTAACTGGATTATGTAATGTTGAGTGCTGAGAGGTATCCGAGATGTGGAATGCGAGGGTAGGAATTGGGTCGAGTTTGGATTGCGGTTGAAAGAAAATATAAAAGTAGATGAAGGAAAACCGGAAAATGAACTTTGTGAATTTTGTGTATTGGGTAAACGGGGCGTGACGACCAGAGAGGTAGGGTGACACCCCCAGACGATCCCAAGGTTGCAAAAAGTTGGGAAAAATTGGGTAAAGTTGGGATTTTTTCTCAGCTAGTCCTAACTTTTTTAAAGTTTTGATTTAAGATATGTACTTAAGTAATTGGAAAAATTGATTGGGGAATGTTGAGAATATTGTACATACGTATATAAAAAAATTTCGCCCCCGCTTCGCTCGGGCTCAGTTGCTTTACAATTCATTCCAGAAGGGTCTGTCTATTCTCACATGATGTAAATCGTTCGCTCGAATCGCAATTTCGCAACCTGTCTCGTGGCGTTGTAACTTCGTAATCGTAAGATATTTGAAAATTTGAAACCGAAATCAATTTTTCAACCCAATTTTATTTTCAATTCTACAAATAGTTTCAATTTTCAAATTTTTTTTCTCCAGATATTTTTCAACTCATTTTTCCTCAAAATATTTTTCAACACTAAAATTTTTCATCTGGAAGAAACTTTTACAAACTCTGAGATTTTTTCCTTCAATTTTATTCAGGTAGGTAATACATACATATGAAAAATTTTCAACTCTGGCATTTTTTCTAAAAATACATATTTTTCATTTCTCGCATAGCTTTAGAAATTCTCTCTCAAAATTAAATCTTTTCTCAAATTTTTTGTTCTCGAAATAGTTTCTCAGAGTTCAATTTTCACACCTTTTGAATTTTTTTCTCAAAATTCCATTTTTTTGTTTAGCTCAGCTCAAATGTTTTTCTAAAATTATTTTCCAGCTCTGAGATTTTTAGAATAAAAAATATTGAAAAAATTGCGTTGAAAATCATTGTAAAATGTAATGTGAAAAAAATCGAGAGAATGTCAAATATTTAAAAATTTCAAGATCAAAAAATGGATTTCACAGTTTGTTGTTAATTCAATTAGGTAAATATTTAATATAGAATGGAAATTTTGGCAAAAAGTAAAAATCGAAAAAATTGAAAAAATATCATGGAGCTGAGAAGAAATTTTGAAGAAGAGGTGGGGGAAAAATTTATTGGAGGAGTTGAAAAAAATGATATTATTAGAAAAAATTTTGAAATCTGAAAAAATTGAAATTTTGAGAAAAGGTACAGTTAACAGTAGAATGATGAGATGATCAATTTAGCAATGAAGATTACAAAAAAATTGAACGAAATCGCTCGTAGTTCGATCATTTTGTTGTTCATTCCGTATGAGAATAGACAGACCCATTTCAGAAATAATGGATATGAATCTTCCTTCCTCCTAGCCAGGGCTCTGTCCAAGCCAAGCATTGAATGTCTTCGAATGAAAAAAAATTATCTTTCTCTTTTTTTCATTTATCAGAGGACTTCGTGACAATTTTGAATGAAATTTTCAACAAATTTTCGATTTTTTTGGAAGGAGAAGAGTTCATCAAGGAACGTCGTTTTTTTAAAAGACAAAAAGTACCTAAGACGAAACAAAAATTTAATGTAAAAATTTCAGCGTTTTGATGATTTATGCTTTTTTCACTCTACTTTCTGGCTTTCAAAAAAACGGCGTTTCTTAATGAGCTTCTCTTCTCACAGGTGCGCCCAGAGGAACTCAGGGGGCTCGAGTCCCCTCCTTAAGCTCGGAAAGAAGAACTTTTTATTACAAAAATAGTAAAAATTGGCTCTTCGAAGTGTATTTTTTAAAAAAAAAATCGCCCTAGCTTCGCTCTGGCAGTGTTTTAATTACCTTATTTCAATGCTTCATAATTTTTCATTAATTTTTCAGTAAATTCTCAATTTGTTGGAAAAAATTATTATTGTGAGTGAAAGATTGTTTTTAAAAAATTAACTAATATGATATTTGACTCCTCCCTTCATTTTTTATTGCATTCTGACCCCTTCTCTTAATTAATTTTTGGGTGCGCCTATGTCTCTTTTTCCAAAAAAGTAAAAAAAATGTTGAAAATTCTATTCAAGATTGTCGCGAAGTGCCCTAAATAATTGAAAAGGATAATTTTTTCGTTTAATTCAATTTTTTAATTTTTTTAAAATAGTAGTACCTAATTGATGAAATTTGATGAAGTGGCATTAATGACAGAAAAACATTTCCCTGTGTTTATCAAAATGATAGCGATGAAAAGATGATTGAAGACGAATGAATAATCTAAGAATATCAAATTCAATATCCGAATTATCAGCAGATGATAATGTTTTTATTTTCGAACATCTTTCATTCAATACTTGACTAAAGTCTACCTAACACTGAATCTAAAATGGAAACTCTGAACATTTTTTTCATAATTTTAATTTTTACTCTCTCCGTTCCTGGAAGTTTATGTGTTAGTTCAACACCAGAAACTACAGCTGGAGGAATTGAATTTGTAAGTGTTGGAAATTAGAATTTCATTCCTTATGAAAAATTGCTTTTTAAAAGTGACATCAAATGTACCTGATGGAATTTTCAAAAATAAAATTGAATTAAAACTTTTTTTGAAAGCTGAACAAATTTTTTTAAGTATGTCGAAAATACAAAATTTTTAAAAATGCATTCTTTTCAAAGCAATGAGTACATATATTGAAAACTTGTACCATAAAATTTCATATTTTTGTCAGCTCTATGTAGATATGACAAAATAATTTGATGTTCTACTTTTTCATAAAATTTGGTATACTTAGGTATGCAGGGGCACCTACTTTAAAAATATAAAAAGGTAATTATTTTTGCTGAAACTATAATTTTTCAAAATTCTTTTTTGATTTTCTATACTTGATATTTTTTTGATTAGTAGAGAGAAAATATTCCGATGCCTGCGTGTTAAAAATACCTAGATGTTTGAAAATCCGTTTTTTTCTATTATTCAAGGAACATCAAACAGTAATTGACGAATTGAAATTCAAACATCACGATGTGCTTCGAAAAATAAAACATGACGTGGACTTATTGAAAGCATTTGACGATTTCATATATGACGCTATAAAGCATGAAAAGCAAACTGAGGAATTACATAAAATTCGTTTTAAAAAGGTATCTAACAAGTCATCTATTCGAATATTTATGATTTCAAATCATGAAGAAAATAATTTACTTATTATTTTACAAAAAATACTTGAAAGTGAGTTATATTTACAATTGATCAATGTTCGCAGAAATGGTTGGAAAATTTCAAAGATATTGTGACACGTTTTTCAGCCCTTGAAAAATTCGAAAATGTGCACAACATCGATGTCAGAATAGCTCGTAACATCTCACCAAGCAATTGTTCATGGTTATACTCTCAAAGAGTAAGATCTCTGAGACGAATGTTCTGGAAAGAAGTTTTTGAAAATCAACCTAATTCATTCAGCCTTGAAGAACTAGGTGACTTGATTTCGCAGTCTGGTTATTTTAACAATAATTCAGAATTTGCCGATGCTATTTCACTGGCTTATGAAAACCTTTTTGGTATTGTGCTTGGAATCGCGCCGCTGCCTGGAGCTGGCGTTGAGGATCTTGAATTTAGTATTTCGTCTGATGAAATTTGGATTAGAGCTGTGGAACTTTTCATGAGCATGAACCGATATTATTCAGAATTTTCAACGCCACAGACAACAGCTGGAGTTTATGGGAATGTGAGTGGGTATTACCATGTTGTATGATGAAGAATCACTTTGCATCATCATATTTTAAAATCGTGGATAATTTTAAAATACAATTTTCTATTATTCAAGGAACCTCATAGAATAACCAAAAAAATAATCAAAGAGTTGAAATTTAAACATCAAGATGTACATGAAAAAGTAAAACACGACGGTATTTTATTAAAAACATTCAATGATTTTATATTCGACGCTGCAAAGTACCAAATTCAAACTGAAGAATTACAACGAATTCAGACGGAAATGGTAATTAATTTTTTTTTATTGAATTGTATTATGAGAAATCATTTTCAGTTAATATGTACTCATCCATCACGATATGGATTTTCTCAGAAATGGCTGGAAATTTTCAAGACTACTGTACTACGTCGTTCGGCCATTGTGAAGTTTGAAAATTTGTTTGGTAGCGGTGCAATAGTAAATTCCAGCAACTCTTTGGATATTCGAAAAATACGTTGGAACTGGATTTTTGAAAATTGTAAAGATTCAATTAATGTCAAAGAATTGGTGGACTCGATTTTGAATTCTGGATTTTTCAATAATGTTTCTGAATTCGCCGACGAAATTGCCTTCGCTTATGAAGAACTTTCCGATATTATATATGGAATCGATCCGCTATCTGAACCAGCAGTTGGGGACATCGAATTGTCCAAATTACCAGAGCCGCGTTGGATTCGTGCTGTGGAAGTTTTCATGGGCTTGAAAGGGTTTTTCAAAAAAAGTTGATTCAAAAAGTTTCAATTTTATGAGGAAAAAATCAGTATTGGAATTCGAAAGGAGACAGTTGGATTTTTTTTAAAAAAGAGGGTCTATTTGAATGGTGTAAACACTCTATTAATTTGAATCAGTCAAAAACTGAAGATTGACTGAAATGTACAGAATTGAGTCACTGATTGGCAGTGAAAATCCAGTGATTTATTTCAGTAGTTAAGGAAAAAATTATTAATCCAAAAATGAAAATTCATTAACTGAGTTAGTAAAATTTCCACTGATTTCTACAGTGGCTCAATTCTGTCTAGTATTTCATCAGTCAATTATGACGGATTCAAATTAAGTACCAAGGAAGCAGATACAGCTGAATGAATTATTTCGTCCCTTGAAGGAAAATGACAATTCGTATATGAAAATATGCGTGAAAAAAAGGTTTTAATAAATTTTAAGTACCTTGGTATTGAAGTTGATGATTTCCTAGCAAGACGAAAAAATGTGACCCGAAAGTATGAAGTTCTCCGGTAACGTTTATTTGGTGATAGTAAAATATTGATACAAATATGTGTAAAGATGATAACGTAATTGAGATCAGATAGTGGATAATTAAAAATGATTAGTGTAGTACCTCGGAAAATTATCACCATTTCATGATTCATTCAAATTCATGATTATCTTTTTTTTCGTTACTAGGGAGTAAAACGCTACTTTACTCCCTCTCGCGAATTGCTCGAGTGCTTAAATTCGCGTTTTTCTCCCTCTATAACGAAAAATATCGTATGCAACTCGGGAGTAAAATGATTTTCGACAATTTTGATTCATTTCCCTCGCTTCGCTCGGGCAATAAACCTCAAAATTCGTCAAAAAATCATTTTACTCCCTCGTCGCATAATATACTATTTAATATAGGTAACTATGTATTTCATTAACACCGACGAATGTTGAAAATGAAATGTATTTCTTTTTTCTTTCATTTGTCATCTCTTTCCTTCGTAGTTCAATGATTCTTCACTATCAGAATTATTGACTGAAATGACAAAATCAGTCATTGCATTTTTTTTCACTCGTTGAAAAAAACAAAAATTTGCAGTTTTCAAATCCTACATTTTTTACCTCTTGAATTTGAGGCAAATAAAAATTCTACGACTAATATTGGTGAAAAATTCTCTCCTCTCCAATTTCAGTCATTTCACTTTGAGAATCCATTGCTCTGCTTCTGTTGGTTGAAGGGATGAAGAAGGGTTAAAATTTTATCTGGATGAATTTCAATCCAAAAAATATCATATTTGGGGAGTTGGGTGAATAATTTTACCTACTTTTTTTTTTGAAAATTTTATGAAAATATGTAGCAAAAATTGGAAAATTTGAGCATAGGCGGAGATGGAACATAACTTGGGGGGGGGCTTGAGCCCCAGTTAAAAATAAATGAAACAAAACAAAAATGATGTTTTCGACTCCCCTCCCCCCCCCAAAAAAAAAGTTTCGATCCGTTTTTGGAAATAAAACTTAGACAAAAATCTGGAGGCATGAAAAGGAAAAATTTGCCAACTAAGATAATTGAAAACAAAAGAGATTGCCGGTTAAAATTCTTTCAAAAATGTATTCCCTAATGACCACCTCTCTTTCTAAAAGCTTGAAATTTTTTTGAAATTCTACAAGTCCTGTAATAAATAAAAAGTACAAACGCCACAAAATATTTAATTATCCGAATGAAAAAGAAAGGGAGTTCATACCATTATTTTAAAAAATAATCTTGTAGGTAGGTAATAGGTATGGAAGGTGATGAAGCCCGAGCGAAGCGAGGGCAAAAATTTTTGAAAAAAAAACATCCAAAACCTGAAATTTATCTATTTTCCAACTACAATATTTTAGTACCTATTAAAAAGGAGATGAAATTTTCAACCCATATTTTTTATTATTTACTTATTTGTAGATTTCACATACCCGAGCGAAGCGAGGGCAAAGATTTGTAAAATTGCAGATTTTTAGATGAAAAATAATTCTACGATTTTTCAAGGAAAAATTCTATTATTTAGGTGCAAAAATTTTGCCTTCTTCGAAATTATTCTACCGTTTGCAATTCAATTTTTTGATAATTTGGAAAATTTTCTCAAAAAGCTGTGAACAGCTACCAAATTATTTTCATTATTCAGGAGACCATTTTAGTCACTTGGAAAAAATAGGAAATTTGAAATTTTTGAGTGAAACATACACACTAAAATGATTTTGGAGGACTAATTCAACATTTGGGGCATGTCCCCCTTATCCCCGCCTATGATTTCGAGTCAAATTTTAAGAGCAGTTGTGCAGGGACAAATGTTGAGTCAACTTCTTGACCAGCCTTGATTTAGTTCATTAAAAAAAAGGACATTATCATCCACTCTCAGTTGTGAGAAAATAATTACGTAAATTTGAGATTTCTGATTTTTTGAGTTCCATCTTTCTGCATGGAGAGGTATTAATTTTTGTAACTCATCTTACGTAGATTCCTCGTATCTGCAGATTCAATAAAACAATCGAAGATTTTGTTAACTTGCACAGGTAGAATGAAAAGAAATTGAAGATCCTTTTAAAAGGGAGGGAAAAAATCCATGCAAACTTGAATTCCCTTCTCAGCAACCAGATTTATAAATAAATCAACCTAAACTAAGCATAAAATAAGTTTCACCATTATTCCGGTAATATGGTGAAATTTCCCTCCGTATGATGACTCGTCAAAATAAAAACAAAAGCGAAAAAAATTCACTGTAAAAAATTTTCGAGCTACTCCAACACGTCGTAAAACCTGCGCCACGACCCATTTCCAAGCTCCCCCTCGTATCCTCCCACATTCTCGGTCGTTTCTCTCGGATACCTCTAAACAAAGCTAAAAAATAATTAATCTTCAACCTTGAACATAGAAATTACCGCCTAACAAAAGTGTATTCTCTCGGAAATGGAACTATTTTCATACTCATCAACAAGCAATGTAGTTGAAAACTGCGATAAAATTAACTTTTACGAATACCGTTTCGTGCAACCGATGCGTTGCGCTGCTCCACCATCGGCCCAAATAGCTACCGTTTTACGACTCTCTCACGCCCAGAAAAAAAAAATTCTACTCGTTTAACGCGCCGAACCTGGAAAAGAAAATTTGCAATTTACTAGGGCGCCTTTGAAATTACCAAACCGCAAGATATACACGTAGAAAGGCGTATATACGCATGTTTTAGTCGAGGAGAATCAGACTTGGCTAAACCGTTCAAACTTTATTGAAATATGTTTTCCTTTTCAAGATACGCGAAAATTGAAAACTATATGGTAAGTTTCTCCCGTTAGGGGAATTTTTTTCCTCTGTAAGAAAAAGCTATCGTTTGGAAACCAAGTTTTTTTCCTTTTTTTTTTCTCTGCTAAAGCAAAGAAGCACTTAGACGAAAGAATATACCGAGAAATCTGATGGGCGCGGTTTCCATTCATAAAAATACCGCTGAGAAATTGACCGGAAATTCGAGTATTTTTTTCTGTTCGAAGTGATTTGAATTTGTCATGGGTCTACTTCTGGCCGTTTTCGATTGTTGGCGTTTTATTGGGACTGGATTTAGGTGAATTGCGTATCGCCTCGAATTCGCCAGAGAGATTGACGCAGGTTTGATTAAAAATTAGCGAAAGTGAACTTGAAATTTCGGCGTAGATTTGCGGCGAACAAGTTAGGCAGTTTTATTAACACGAATTAATATTTACGGCGAATCAATTATGCAATCTATTTAACGTCGCAGTGGAATACCTGCCTACGCTGAAGGCAACAATATTGCGAGACAAAACGACCGCGATGGTTCAGACAATAACGCGGATTCTTGATTCTTCTGGCATTTGTTTACCGATTGCCAAACACACGTCGGTCGCGAAGGATAATCATGTGTGGGTAGACTATTGTCTGAGGCAGAGTCGATTTTCGAAACTTGGCGAGATGATTAATAATGCACGCGACCGTCAAGACATGTGGAAATTTCCTACGATGCCAAAGCGTACAAAAATTTAAACGACGGCGGTTTTAAGCTTTTAAAATATCGACTGAAATAAAATAAGATTAAGTCGACGAAATTCTAGATGGATATTCGAGTATGGCGGTAAAACGTAGATAGGTGAATTGCGAATATAACACCACGATCGGGATGGAAAATTGCGCTCTCGAATCGTATCTCTCCGTTTCGCCGCCGGCGTCGACCAAATTCTCACCTTTATTCTTTCCGAAATAAATGTTTTCGCGAGTTCTTGTATACCTATTGCTATATCTGCTTTTACTTATTCGTTCCCCCCGCTTCGGCTCCAGAAACGCCTATGCTATTCTTTATAATATCGTAAAGCTATCCGCATATAAACTCGTTTCTTCTTTTTGTCGCGTTGCTGCCTGCTGCGTCATCTCCGGTACCATCTTTTCAAATGGAAATTTCGTTATTTATAAATTTTATGTATTTTCCTCCGGCGTTATTTATTTTACACCGGGCTGGATGCTGTCGAGTCTGAGTTTCGTCTCGCGTCCGTTTGACGCGCGATTTCCGATTTGATTGTTGAAATGAGAATTTTTTTCGAACGTGGCAATTTTCAATCGAGTTTGTTTATTCAATTTTCGAGCAAAAATGGCCTGGTGAGCTGATTTTTTTCTGAACGAAAAACGTAAAATAGGGTCGTGGTTGAATGGAAATTTGAATTTTGTGAAATTTAATTTTGACGGTTTGAGTTGAAATTTCTACGATGAATTTAAAATTTTGAGGGAAAGGGGGTGGAAAATAAACGTGACAGGGGAAATTATTCTGAAATATTTTGTATCTATTGTCAATCTGTCAGTTTTTTAAATTGAAGGGAAATTCCATTTTCTTTTTTCCAAGAGCAGGGGAAAGAATTAGGATTTTTCTCGTGTACGGCAAAATACAAATAATAATTTTGATGAATAAAGAATTTTCTTCGTTATTTTTTGTAATTACGTAACCGTTTATAGTGATGATTCGAATGCATCGGGAGGAGGGGGAGAAAGGTGATTTATTGGGAAAAATTCCATCTTAAGATTTTCAATTTATTCAAAGTTGTAATGATACCTGTATCAACAAAACTTTTTTAAATCTATCATAAGCTTTAACTCAGTTGTTTTTCATGTGGAAGATATGAAGATAACTGCAGCAAACATTGATTGAAAATTTTGAAATTCAGTTTATGTGGGTAAGAAACATAATTTTTTTGGAGTTGAGGTTAGATACCACTAAATTTCTGCTCGAACTAAATTTCGAAGGAGTTGATGCCTTTCCCTTCCTATTTATTTCAATGAGAGTTTCCTGAGGGATCAAAAACTGTTTTTGACCCAGAATCAGTCTAAGTGGCCCAAAATGTTACTTTTAGTTTAAAACCATCCAAAAAAAATGTTGACCCCCACACCCACCTCTTCTGGAATCATCGCACCACTCGTATGGAAAAAATATCTGATAGAGGTGGATAAAAAATTTTGAAACTTTCACACAGGGTGTCTACCGGTACAAGAATCCCACAAAACTACGAAAATTGCACGCATTTTTAAAAAGGTACAATGAAATACGAAAAAAAATCAGAGTACTACGAAATTTACGATACGAAATTTGCAAAATTTCAGTAAAAATAATTTCTAAATTATACAGTTTTTAAAACATGAAATAGAGTCATTTTTGGGCATTAAATAGCCAATTTTTCGGAACGTTGAATAAATTCACGTTTCTGCGGACTCTTTGAGGCAATAATGCGAAAGAAGGCACTTTCTTGGCCTTCTCGCTTGGAAATCCGTCTGGTACTCCAAGTTATTTGTCCCCTCTCAAAAAAGCTCTCGAGCCCAATATTTTTTGTGTTTCGTTCTTGTTTCATTATCTTCGTGGATTTGTTTTGCTTTTTTTCCTTGATGAGAAAGTTTGTTGCAAACAGGAGATTTTTTATTACAGAAATGGAAATAAAGTGAATTTCTTTGCTTTCATCAAACAGTATTATTCAAAAAAATTCGTCCCCGCTTCACTTGGCAGTAGGTATTTTTATCACTTTATTTTGAAAATTGATGATTTTTCACTGGTCTTTCAGTCGAAAAATACTGAATTTTCCATAAATTCTAAATTTATTAGAAAAAATCAATAATCTCGACTGAAATATTACCAATTGAATAATGACTGATTTGAAACTTAACCCCCTACTCTCTAAATCCGAATCAATCAAAAAACTGAAAATTGACTGATTAAATAGAAAAAAGTGTGCAACTGTCAATCAGTGAAAAATTAGTGAATTTTCATTTTTGAATCAGTAATCTTTTTTCAACTACTGAAACGAATGAGTAAAATTTTCAATCAGTGATTAATTACTGATTCAATCAGTAAATTAAAATTTTTACTGATTCATTTCAGTAGTTTAAAAAAATTACTGATTCAAAAATGAAAATTCCCTGAGTTCTATAGTTGCACACTTTTGGCTTTTCAATCAGTCACTTTTAACTGATTTAAATTTAGAGAGTACCCTTGTTTTTTTCTTTTAATTTCTAAGTTCGCTTATGATCACAATTTATGAAATGAAAAAAAAAATGTAGGTACCTATGCCACTTCGAAATCCGAATTTCAACTATGTATTACTCTCTAAACTTGAGTCAGTCAAAATCTGAAGATTAGCTGATTGACAGAGACGGAATCATGTCATTGATTGGCGGGGAAATTTCACTGATTCCACAGTTAATCAGTGAAATTTTACTGCCAATCAGTGAGAAATTCCCGATTCAGTTGGAAAATTTTTATTTTTGAATCCGTAATTTTTACTCAACTATTGAAATGAATCAGTGAAAATTTTAATTTTTTGGTTGAATCAGTCATTTTTACGACTGACTGAATCAGTAATTAAGTACTGATCGATTCAGTGACATTTTACTTTTACGGATTCAAAAATAAAAATCCACCAATTGAATGAGTAAATTTTTCACTGATTTCTACAACCAACGATACAATTCTGTCGATTTTATCGCTCAATTTCGATTTTATCACTCAATTTTGACTGATTCAGTAAGAGAGCATAAATACCCATCACTTTTATTTGACAGCAATAAAAAAAATCGATTTTTTTACCGGAAGGTCGTTTTTCCGCGGAGGGTCACATTAAGTGCATCGTATGAAAAAAATACGAAATTTCATTTTTCTCATTTAGTAGACACCCTGTCACAGATTGCCAAATACTTATACGTCTTGACCTATTTTCAAACTTTTTTTGGTTCACATTTTTTCAATTTTTTTCATGCTGAAATTTTCAAAAAAAATTTAACAATTTTGGAGGGGACCATATGACTGGGCTGAAAAAAAAATTAAAACTAATTTCTAATCTATTTTCATCATTCAAATCATAAGTTTTTATATTTCTTTTAAAATTAAAATTAACGAAGCGAGAAATTTAGCTAAATTTTGAATCAGCATGAAGACCTTTGTCCAAAAAAAAAGGTCGTGAATATGCCTATGAAATTTTTGCTCTTGAAATACCGAAGTTTAAATTAAAGGTACATACCTACCTATTATAATGAATAGGTATTTTGAATGGAATTCGCAAAATTTTCCACCTACATCAGGAATCTTTGAAAAAAAATTAATAAGCGAAAAGAAATGTCTCCGTTTTCGTATTCATTATTTATTTATACACCCTTGTAAAAAAACATCCTCTCCTCTACCTTCCAGTTTAGCGTTTTGCTTTCATCGTACTGTCCAGTAAATTAGATTTAATCACAGCTTCGGACTATTCATAGAGAAAAATTCTCTCTGCAACAAAAATAAAAAAAGACAGAATTATAAATCATAATTATTTCCGTGCAAATATTTATCTTGATAGTATCAAATTTATTTAAAACGACCACGGCGAACATCAAATATCGTGCTTGTACACGTCAAATGAAAAGCAAACAAATTTCCGCAAAAGCAAAACAAACATTAATTTTAACGCGGTTATATAATAAGGCACATACATCGGTATGCACATCTACAACGTTAAGTTGACTAAGCACGTAAATCCGATATTGTAGGTATATTTCGTCCTTCTTCTACTCATTTCCTTCCCATAGTACCGTTGCATGAACCGCAACATGGTAAAAAAATCTCTATAATACGTATACAATCGTAAAAATATAAATAAAAAAATCTTCGCTTTTTGGGTATAAATTTGGAAAACACGTACGGTAGGCGTTTGCGGGGTTTAAAAAAAAAATAAGCAAACTATTTTAAATGGCTTCGAATACGACGTTAAATAAATTAATTGAATAATAACAGTAAATTATAAAAACCGACATTTTAAGCCGTTATAGGGGTAAAATTAAAAAAAAAGAGCAAAAAGAGAAAGAAATAAAAGATAGAGACAACGAAGTATATAATATCGAATCTTTTCTCTTTCTGTAGGCTTGGGAAGCTTTAGTGTTAAACAGAACATAAAAAGCTCGTAAAAAGTTTAACAATTCTAAAAGTCAAAAATTCGCTTTACAATTTACATAAAGTACCCGAAGACGAGCACTTTGTCACGCTAAATAAAAAGGCAAAAAAAAATCTTAAAAAATATAATAACTATAAATACGATTACGACGACGTTCGAAGTAAAGCTGCGGGTCGGGTCGCGTCGCGGGCCCAAAAAATGGCGATAAATTTTGACGAAAATGTTTCCAAGTATTTTGTGTAATATAAAGAAGACGATTTCGTCGTGTTTTTCTGTCGTCGCCGTGGTGAAAATTTCTTCGTTGATTTGAAAAATTTCGCTATTTAAACGAGCAGAGTATTTTGTACGATTCGATTACGGCGAGCGCGGACGTACGTGAGGCCTTTGCGCGGAACAGGATGTCGAAGGAGTAGGGAAGGACACAGGAAAGAGGCTTTTTCTTTTCTTCTTTAATTTAAACACAAACACTGGGCCATTTTTCTCTGTCAGTCGTTTTATCATTTACATCATTGATTTTCGTGTCCCTCGAGCAGCGGCGCGGCGGACGTCGACATGGCAGGTTCCGCAGCCCGAGTACAACGGTACAAATGGAAAACCGAGCCAATCTGTCAGGCTGCTTAACGGGTTTTTAAAAACACCTCGCTAATGACGTTTTACCGCGCGCCAGCTTTTATCTAAACAACATCTTCGCGCGAATTAACGACTTATGTACGACGATCGCGCCTGCCTTCTCGTTTCGAGTGCCTATCGTTATCTGAGCGTAGTCGTGGTATTGCCTCCCTGTACCGCCGATGTCCTTTGTAGGGCTTCTTGATTGTACTTTTTTTTTCTGCTTTTGGATTTATAAATTGTCACTACGTTTGTTTTGTTTTGTCGAGAAGAGGTGCAAGGGTGGATCGGTGTGCTTTTCCGTGCGTTTCATTTTGATTGTCGACTGGTTAACGAGAACGTCAAGTTAGCAGCGAAAAGGATACATGGTTGGAAGTGTGTTAGTAGAACGGGAAACGGTTGAGAAAAAAACGCATTTATCGTGAGGAGTAAAAATGTGTCATTCAACTCGTTGATTCTTATCTGCGATAGTTTTTTGCTACCGTTTGGGGTGTGTCTCAGGTTTACTCGGCGTTTTTTTTTTCGTCTTGAATTTCGGGGTAATTGGACTGATAACTTTTCTAAGGATTGGAAGTGAGAAATGGGATTTTTTCGTCGTTATTTAATTCGTTTTCTTTTTTATGGGGAAAATAGAGAGAGCATTCATATTTATCGATTAGGGAGGAAATAGAGCGGGTAAATGTGTTTAGTGTCTAATGGAGGGTGTTTTTTTGTGATTTTATTTTTTCTTCGTGATTTGTCTGAAAATAGAGATTGATTTTGATTGACGTAGGGTTAGTGAAAGTGAAAAGTAACAGTCGTGAGATGGGAGTTTGTTGAAATGAAAAATTGGTTCGTGAAAGTGAACAATTGAACGATCATCGAAGATCTTTAGACTTTTCGAGTATTTTCAAGTTTTGAAAAGGTCTTATTTCATTCATCAATTTTGAGATATTAAATTTTTTTCTTACTTGAAATGTAGGTCTGTGATGAAGGAAAAATCTGAATTCTTCCGAAGGAAAAAATAGACTAAAAATAGTTGAAAAATGAAAATGATTTTTTATTCAAATCCCTCACTTGATAGCTTTTCATAGATATATTACCAAAAATTCAACCTTTCAAGTTGAACAAAAAAAAGAATTTCGAAGTTACATGTAAATTCGCAGAAAGTTGAAGGGAAACCATCAGGAAATGGAAGAGTTACAAAAAAATATCAAAACAAGGCCTTTTAAATGTAGGTAGTCTTTTCTGTGATACCTACTCAAGTTTCCTTTTCTGATGAAAAATTCATCATGCCTCTAAAAAAGAACGTATAATTATTTTATTTCATGAATTACAAATTATTTGAAAATTTTCTTACGAGTACCTACATACTTACTTTTCCTCTTCTTTTTTAGGGGGGGGGGATATATATATGTATTTTCATTGAAAACTGGTATAGGTAGGTGCTTAACTACTCACTCAAATTAGTCTATTTTCCTGTTTTTAAATCTTGTTCAATTGGGAAGTTTAAAAATTTTTCAAGTTTTAATTGTTGGAACTTTTCTTCAGTTTTTAAAATTTCCAATATTTCAATTGATTTTATAATTTTTTTTAAAAATTTTGAAGATTTTGAATTATTTCCTATCCATTCTTTCAATTTTTTGAATGTTGAAGTTTTTAAAATTTTTATAATTTTTCCATCTTAATCAATTTTTCCAATGTTTTAAACCGCCAACTTTTTTTTTCGAGTTTTCGAGCTATTTCGAATTTTGAGAGTATTTCAAGGGGGTGTTTTTTAAATTTGAGAAAATTTGGTTAATATTGAAAAGAGATTCCGTTTTCATTTTCTTTTTGGATCGATATTAAATTGGAACTGAAGGCAGCTGTTATTGCATGATCTTGAATCAAAATTAGTTTATTGGATGTAGAGATAACCAGATTTTTTGTTTGGTTTGAGAAATGAACTACCTTTCATATCAGATAACATGCAAATTTCAGAGGTAATGCCAAGGAATGAAATAGCTTCTCCAGAAGCCTGATCGACTAGGTACTCTGTTGATGTGAATTCCTGTGTAGATGGAATTTAACAAAAACCGAGCTTGGATTTCAGAGAAGAATTTGATACAGTTGTTCAGTTAAGTAAAAAGAAATCATGTTGTAAAATGGAATAACAGGTGTAGAAGATTCTGGAGTGAAGAATGATAGGACGAGAAACCAGCTGAGAAAATTATAGTTCTTTAAATGATGAGGATGCCAAGAATCAGAATAAAATCAAAATAGCACCAAAAGTGGATTTTTGAAAATAGTGGTGCATTTCACCCCAAAATTCTGACGGGGGCAAAGTATCATTAGTAAACCCCCCCCCCCCGCCCCCTCATCAAAAAAACGCATCAAAAAAGGATTTTCAAAGCATTAAAACAATGAAAAAATGTGTTTTTTTGGACATAAAATTTCTAATTTTTAGTAGGTAGGTATATGCATTTTTTAAAGCGAAAGAGCGAGAAAAGGCTCAATTTTGTCCCCTTCCCAAAAATCCTTATAATTTTCCAACTCTTTGCAATCATTTTGCTCCCACCCAAAAAAAAACTTCCAACGCCACTGATGTTTTGGAATCTCCATTTTTTTTTTTTTTTTTGAAATATTGGAGTTTTTCTAGCATGTTTATTGAATTTCGAATGTCAAGTTTTTAAAATTTTGAACTATTTTTCCAAATTTGGAAAGTGTGGGTATTTTTGAAGTACGTATACTTGAAGCTATTCCTTGTCATTATATTTTCTTCTACGAAAAAAGCATCTTGTTTTAATATCATCATCATTTGTTTTGAAAGACAAATAAATCTTTACGAGGGACTTGCTCAAAGTTGTACACTTTGATCGAAAAAAATGTTTAGGTACAGGAAGATGAAACATCAAAAAAGAGTTTCAGAGCTAAAATTGCATCCCCGAAGTTAACATGGGTGAAGTTTCGAAAAATAACTCGATTCACTTGAAAATTATTAAAATTGCAATCTCGTCATCCTGTTTGGTTCAGAATTATCTACTTTTTTATACCACGAATTATTTCTCATAAAAGTCGCCCAATGGGTGGCGAAATTGTTCGAATCTGCGTGTAACACTTGGGGGAAGATATCAAAAAAATAATTTTCCAAGTAGGTATTTCTTGCAGATCTGAACAATTTTGCCACCCCTTTGGTGATTTATATTGGAGATAGTTCGTGATAAAAAAAATTCACATCCCAAATCGAACAGGGTGTCAAGATATTGCGATTTTAGTTAGGTGAAAGAAATCTCAGGAAAAATCAGTTTTAAAATTGGGGGAAAAAATTAAAAAATCAAATTTCAATTGGAAAATTTTCTAAAAATTGAATCCAGATAATTGTCCTTTGAATTGACAGATTGAAATTGTCTACTGAGAATTTACCTTTTACCTTTTTCGATTCTCGATTACCTTTGGATTCTTTTTAAATTAATTTCTTCTATCAATATTGAACCAAAAATAATAAACTTACCCATACCTAAAAATTACTATTTCACTTCACATATGTAGAATTTCAATCCAACAGTGGCATCCAAAGTATTATTAATGTAACACACGTCATAAAGTTTACGTACAACTAAATCGTTTTCGTAGAAATCTAAATTTTCCAAATTCACCTTTCATTTCAGTGAAGTATCCTGGTACGATAATTATAACCAGCCTGCGTTAAAATGTCGGAATTTTGACTGGTCCGATGTCGAGCACGAATTTGACCAGCTGACTCGATACGTGCTAACATTTCGTGCTAATTTTATGCATATTTGATGCGAAAATTACTTTCGTATCAACCTACATTTACTCTTTATTTTCTATTTTGGTTAAATTTCCTTCGAAAAAGGAAAAAATAAAATGTAAGCTGAAACCGAGTCCGTTCGCGAATTTCTTCCGTCCTCGAATTTATATTTTTTCTTTCACTTTTGTAAAATCCTTTAAAGCTTCTGACCAGGCACAAAAGCATAAAAACTTTGCACATCTTTATATTCTCGTGTACTTCGTTCACATATAACAAATTACCTGCTCGAATGGTGCCTTGCGACGACACCTTCTCATTTAAAACCCTCTCCGATCATTTCCCCGTCATTCTATCTATATCCCACCTTGAGAAAAGAGAAAGAAACGATGCTGAAACATACCATAGGCAAGGTACTGTATTATACATTGTATAAAAGCACAAGAAGCAAGGTGCATTAGCCACCGAATGGCGGGAAGGGGATGGCAATTTGAAGATGATAGGTTTAATAAAGTGACGATAATAATAATGATAATCGTAATGGCGTGATGAGAACTCATTCAAGACAATAACAACCGAACATTTGGTGTTTAGCTGTTATCAGCAGATGCCGTTACTGACTCTTCCTGTTACCGGCAGACAAATTGTTTTTTACTCCGCCCAACCTCCGCGGCGTTTGGTAACTCCCTCCTATAAATCATTATCACCGCCGCCGCCGCCAAAAACTACGTGTACACATTTTGTATCCGAATACAAACACACATACGAGCTCCCTGGGCCCCCCTTTGGCATCTCGACTCGTGCTTTAAAAAGCCGTATTATACGACTATACGACGACGTAATAACTCTCGCATACATATAAACATCGCGAGAACGCGATTATTATAAATGTGAACTTAAGGGCAAGCTTTTATTTGCTTCGTTTTCTTTATACGGTATATATTGTATTTTATCCTTTTTCTTCTTGCCTGGTATGTCTGCGCTGTTCTCATCTACACCGTAGTTCACCCTTCGTCCTGTTTCATTCTCGTCTTATTCTATAGCTGTTTTCTACACTGTTAAACGAGTTAATCGATACATACATTTTATGTTTAGTTATATACGAAGCTTTTTGTATAAGACTCCTCGCTCCTCTTCCGTCCTGGGTATCCGAGTCTGTGCAGCGAAGGTGTGGAAGGGGTAGTTTTGTACTTTGATGCCTGAGTACTTGAAACTTTATGTATTAATTTTCTCTATACAAAAAGTTCGCCCAGCAGTTCGCTTTTTAGTTTGCCAACGTCGCTGAGGTGCGCGCTTTTTCTTACACGTTTTTTACATAAATAATAACGCGGTTGAAAGTAGCAGGAAAAATGTGAAACATTTTAGGAATTTGGAAAAAATATAGACTTGTAATTGCGAGCGAAGTAGAGCTTTTACGAGTTTCGCGAGTGTTTCGGAATTTTTCGTCGTGGTTTTGATGGGGGGTTTGACTTGATTACGGATGTTAATTTTTGAATAAGTGTTTTGAACTTTTTGAAAAAATTTGAACGATGGAAGTGAAGGAATGTTATCAATTTTACGATGTTTTTGGTAATTTTCTTTTAGGTTTTCTGGGATTTTGGCTTTAGGCTTGGTGAGGCGTTTTTAAAGAGATTTCTCTTTTCAAAAGCTCAATAATTTAAAAAATTCTGCGACGTAATTCGAATGTATTTTTGTAACGTCAATGTGCCAAAATTTTTGTGAATAGATTTCGTATCTTCTTTGAACTTTGTATCTTTGAAGAATGACGACTTGAAGTAAACATTTTCGAAGACATTCTTGAGCCTCCAACATAAATTCGATTTTCACCAGTGTTTTCGAATTTCTTGAAAAGTGCGCAAATTTACTTCGAGTTTTGGCTTCTTTTTGACCAGATTAGCGAGGTTATCAACAAAAGCGATTTCATTTCCAGACGAATATTGACCACTTTTTATCAACGAAAAATTCAAAATGGCTGAAAATTATTGAATATGTAGTGGGTCGAAATTGCGTAGTTGAGTACTTACTGTATTGGCATAGGCGCACCTAGAAATTAATTAAAATTAGTCAAAAATGATCAAGTTTTGAAATAGAATTATTAAAATCAAAATTTTTTTGAAAAAATTAACTTTGAAAAGCAAAAAATTGACTTTTTTCTCGTTTTTAAAGCGAAAAATTATTTTTTCCGGGCTTAAGGGAGGCTCGAGCCCTTTGAGCCCCCCCTCTGGGTGCACCTACAGTAGCGTGCAAATTAATGTGGACACGCACTTTTTTCGCATCTACGGTCGCGACTTCAAATACTCGTAACTTCGGCAAAAATGAACCGTTTGGGCTCGTATTGGTCTCATTCGATTTGTTAGACTCTCTGCTACAAAATGAGACCGAAACGAGCCCGGAACGTCTATTTTGACCGGAGCTATGAGAGTTTAAATTGAAAAAAACGTGAAAATGAGGAGTTTTACGAAAATTCGTGCAGTTTTGAATGAAAATAAAATCGAGCGGTCGTTTTTACCTAGTTTTGTAGTAGACAGTCTGACGAATCGAATGAGACCAATACGAGCCCAAACCGTTCATTTGTATCAGTTTGACACTCGTCGCAAGTTGCGGTAAAATAGTGCAATTAATGTGGACATGTCGTTTTTTTGGCGCATTATGAAGTTGTAACTTTAAAACCTTCGTAACTTCGGTAAAAATGAACGATTTTAGCTCGTTCTGGTCTTATTTTATAGCAGACAGTCCAATGAATTGAATGAGACCAATACGAGCTAAAATCGTTCATTTTTACCGAAGTTACGAAGGTTTTAAAGTTACAACTTCATAATGCGCCAAAAAAACGACATGTCCACATTAATTGCACTATTTTACCGCAACTTGCGACGAGTGTCAAACTGATACAAATGAACGGTTTGGGCTCGTATTGGTCTCATTCGATTCGTCAGACTGTCTACTACAAAACTAGATAAAAACGACCGCTCGATTTTATTTTCATTCAAAACTGCACGAATTTTCGTAAAACTCCTCATTTTTACTTTTTTTTCAATTTAAACTCTCGTAGCTCCGGTCAAAATGGACGTTCCGGGCTCGTTCCGGTCTCATTTTGTAGCAGAGAGTCTAACAAATCGAATGAGACCAATACGAGCCCAAACGGTTCATTTTTGCCGAAGTTACGAGTGTTTGAAGTCGCGACCGTAGATGCGAAAAAAGTGCGTGTCCACATTAATTTGCACGCTACTGTATGTGTATTGGGATTGGGAATAGATTTTTTCGTTGAACGAGTGGAGAGGAAGTGATGATCCGATGCATACCTAAGACGCAATCGAGATTTATTCGTCTTTTCGGAAAGTACGAATTTTTTTCAAATCTATAGATTCAATTTTCAATAAATTTTTTCCAACTTCGAAACATCCTAAATTTATTTTAAGTAGTACGTAGAATTTTTTTCGAAACTTCTCTCAATTTTAAATTGAAAAAAAATCGATCTTCAAACTTCTTTTTTGTTTTTTTTTCAAATTTTTCCCATCTCAGTCATTTTTTTAAAATTTCATCATTTTTCTTAATCACCACATTGTTTCGAAATGTCTTTCAAAATCACAAATTCAGTTTTCTCAAATTTTCTTCTAGTTCTTATATAGGTAATTAACATAATTCTTTCAAAAAATGTTCAACGTTCAAATTTTCTCAAACTTTTTCATAAATTCAAATTTTTAAAAAGTTATACATCATTTTTCCAAGTTTTTTAAAACTCCAAACTTCAACGTATTTCAATTTGACAAAAAATAAGAAGACGTCAAAAAAATGATGCTACATTTTTTAAGTTGAATCTGTAAGTAGAAAAAAAACATTGATAATTTTGAAAGAATTGTGGAAAAAAATTGAAAAAATTAAATTTATATTTTAATATTGAAGCAAGCGCGGCGCACGAAACAGGTTTTTTTTTTGTAGCGAGTACCTTCAACAAGATACATAATTCGATTACACCTGAAGAAATTTGAAAATATTGAAGAAAACAAAATTCCTTAGAACGCTCTAGAAATGACTGAAAATGAATGAATTTGAATTAGGAAGATTGATGTTAGATGCAGGGATGAGAATTAGATAAAGTTTGATAAAAATTCCAATTTTTAGTTTTTTAAAAAATTGTCAAAGAATCTAAATAAGAATTTAGGCTGCTAAAATTTTGATTTCATATGTTTAAGCACGAGTCTGGATGCCAAGATCATAGATTAACTCGTGAGTTGAGTTAAGAGTTAGACCTCGGGGTCAAGGTGAAGTCAGGAGTATTGGACAGAAAATGAATCCAGAGTCAAGGTGGAGTCAGAAGTCACGTAGTCTGACTTTGACTTTTGAGTGCCTAAATTTTTATCAGAAAACAAGAATTGGCTCTGGAGTCGGGGTCAGGCTGATTCCAAGTAGTCTCCGACTCTTGGTTGATTCCGGAATCATACTAGGATCAGGGAGTCAAAGTCAAATATTGACCTCAGATTCAGGGTCAGATATTGACCTCAGATTCAAATTCAGATACTGACCTCGGATTCAAGGTCAGATATTGACCTTAGATTCAAGGTCAGATACTGACCTCAGATTCAAGGTCAGATACTGACCTCAGATTCAAGGTTAGATATTGACCTCAGATTCAAGGTTAGATGTTGATCTCAGATTCAAGGTTAGATGTTGATCTCAGATTCAAGGTTAGATGTTGATCTCAGATTCAAGGTCAGATATTGACCTCAGATTCAAGGTCAGCTACTGACCTCAGATTCAAGGTTAGATATTGACCTCAGATTCAAGGTTATATATTGACCCAAGACTCAAGGTCAGATATTGACCCAAGACTCAAGGTCAAACATTGACTCCGGAGTCAAACCAGGGTCGAGGAGTCAAGGTCATGGATTTAATCCGGAATGAAGATGTAGTTAGGAGTCAGGGAATGAGTTTGACCCCGGAGTTAGGAGTCAGATGAAGTCAGGTGTCAACTTTTTGGCCGACTCATATTCCCAGGTTTTAAGACATTCTCTTTCCAAAAATCGAAGTTATGTCTCATCCGAAAGTGAACGCTTCAAGTGGTTTTTTTGCTGGTCGTCTAAATTCAATGATTCTCGAGTTATTTGTATTGAAAATTCGAGGCACCTAATTCGAAATATCTGAAAGTTTCAAATAATTTTCATCTTTGATTATGGCAGGTACTATATCTATAATCTATATCAAGAGGTTTTTCTCCATCAAAGTGAATTTATAAAATTCTTTTGAACTTTGAAGCCTTCTTGCAAAGATATTTTCATAACAATCAAGTTATATTGGTTCAGTCATCCCTATTTTACCATGAATTGTTTCAAAATCACCATTCTTTGGTTATCTACCTCGAGTTCAACGACCGCTTATCCTTTGAAAAAAACACTTTCAAATCTATACTTATAAGATTTTCACAGCTCTGCTTCAAACGTTGCGGTATAATTTTCAGCAAACAAGGCACGTGAAAAAAAAAAATTCTATACCATACACCAGAGATACTAAAATAGGCGTATATCTACTGCACACAAACGCTTTCTCAAAATGTAAATAAAACTACGATGCGTATTATCGCGTACGTAAATACATAAATAAATCGCAGGTACCTTTAAATATTAACGCAAACAGTATCAACGTTGGTGTCATAAATATACACGCATATAATATGCCGACTCTTTGATAAACCCATAACCCATCACACGGCTTTTACACGTCACCGACACAGACATTTTTCGCAGTCGCGTTTGCTTTGGTAGCTGGCGTGTGAAAAAAAATGAAATTGTGAAAGAGAGGACGATACATCGTATTCGAAATGAGATTTTTCTTCGCCGACGTACCGCGACGTAGTTTTCTTTCAATTTAGAAGTATTAGGTCGTGTATAGGTTTATACTTTATACTTTTACGATGATAAAATACCTAAAGTATCAATATAGTTTTATGTAGTCCTTTACGACACGCATTTCCGACGAGTCTACAATGAAAGAAAACGACGACGAATTATCATGAGTAAATATAATCTTGTGTTTTAATAGTTTTTTTTTTTCTTACTGGTAGGAAAGATTTTGCTTTACAACGGAATATTATACAACGTACAATTCCTTTGGCAAAAGTTTTTGTTTTATTCGTATTCGCGTATACGTTTTGCATGTGTATAAGCGTGTTGGTTTTTTTTTCTTCTCTGCCCCCAAAGCTCGTTACTTTTCGTATTTGTCGACGCATTTTGGATGTTTGCCCTGAATCCCTCAGTATAACGTTTCATTTTTGCTGGATCGCGTACGTACATGGTGTGCGATGAGAGACGTGCAGAGAAAGGGGGTTTCTTTTCGTTTCTCGCTATACTTATTCGTCGTATAATATTGGTTTCAATTTTACATACAATAAATTATGCTACGCGTGCACACAAGTTAACGCGGATTTTCGCCTTTGTATGCGGCGTTTTATCGCGATACGATAGAAGAGATTTTAATGAAAAACAACGTACGCCGAAGAACAAACGGGTGTTATAAGATCTATTTAGAATGTGATGTTGTCGCAGATGCTAGAATTTTTAAAATGGAAATCGATGCGATATACAGAGAAAATTGTGAGAAGAAATGAGTGTCGGGGCGAATCTTTCAAGAATGGGTTTGGTTTCGGAAATGGGACTTTTGTTGAGACGGTTGGTACTTAACTTGAAATGAATCAGATTTTTTTGGGTGTAAAAAGTGAGAATTTTTTTAAAGAAAGTAAGATAGGCATGTAGATTTTTTCAAAGTTTGGTGGAGAATTTTTTATTTTTTTGCTCTTTAAACGGTATTTTCTGAAAAACTTCTGCTCTCGCTTCGCTCGTGCAGCATTCTGGTCATTATTTTTTGAAAATTGATAATTTTATACTGACTTTTCAGTCGAACATTTTTTCAAAGTTTTACTAAACATTTCTGCCCTTGCTTCGCTCGAGCTGTGGTTTGTTTTTGTTCCCAATATCAAAATTACTCAAAATTTTAAGTGAGAAGAGTTAATTCAATATCTTGATTCTGCTTATTCACGAAGTTTTTGAAATAAAAATAGTACAAAAAGTGTGTTTTGATCGATCCATTGGATTTTCGGTTCTTTACTTGAATAAAAATAGCAAAAAAAATGTACTGGAAAAGTGGAAACTAATAGCCTTATATTGAAGGAATTTTTGGTATCGATATTTTTGAAGCCAGTATGGATAATATCGATATTTATCGATACTCTTAAGGCCACTATGTTCTTGTGTCTCCACTGTCTCTCAATTTTCTTTCACACTCCTGACTAGGGCGGGAAGAAGGGAAGAACGACGAGTTTTCTATGTCATGTCGTTCTTGTTCTTTCATTCCCAAAATGAATTTGTAAATATTCGATCTTTCTATTCTCTTTGATTCAAGTACATAAATTACACTCGTTCATTCTTCTGTTCTTTGTTCTTTACCCAGACTAAGTTCGTTCGTTTCCATTCTCAAATTTTTTTAAATGAATTTTTTATGCATAATTGGAATTTTTATGATGAAAAATGATAAAAATTTCGAGTTTATGAAAATTTGAGATTGAAAATTCTGAAATTTTTCACTGATGTTCGCTATTTCTGTCATAAAAAGTCAGTGAAAATGGATTTCTGAAAATTTTTCAGTTTTTCTTTGCGATGCATTCTGTCCCAAAACCCACCCATCCAATTCCAAAACTAAAAGACATAAATTCTTTCTTTTTGATATAAATACAACCCCACCTTGATAGGTACAATAATTTGAATTTTTTTCAATTTCAAATTTTCATTTCCCAGCCCATGAGAAAAAATGCACTGTAGTACAAGAACAAAGATAAATATTAAGATGAAATGGATAAAAAAAACTTTCTTTCATAATTTGTAGGTACGAGACATAACTTTGTGCCAAAGAACAGAAAATTTCCTTCACGACAGTTGAAATTAAAAATTGTTGAAAATTGAGCAATAAAATGGCCATCACTCAGAAATAGAAGGGGGGGATGAAAATTTTTTCAGATTTTTTTTACATCAGAGAGTACCATTTGGGAAGGTTAAAACGAAAATCCAACCCATGGCCAAAATCACCCCTTATCCGGCCAGACCATTTGAGCAATTCAAAGTTTTAAGGTGGTTTTTTTAGAATAGAATGCATCGCAAAAAAAAATCTGAAAAAATCCTCAAAAATTGGTCACCACTCCCTATATACACCACATAAATTTCGGAATTTTTGGTCCATTAGGTTCCGCGATAAGATTTTTTGACGAAAATTCGCTATTTTGGGGGTGGTGGTAATGGGGGGGATGAGTTGAGGAGTGGAAAAAATATTCTAAAATCATTTTTTGGGGTCCTTAATAATATCTGCTGTTTAGTTTCAAAAAGTAGCTCTTGGGCCGATTCGCCTATCATATCCGGGGGTACCCTTTGTTCCAAATGTCGTAGTCATGGGAAATGGGTGAATATTGATCGAAATTTAATAAAAAGCGAGCATGAATGTATTTTTAGTGAGAAAAAAAAATGAACAATACGGAATTGATGGGAAAGGCATAATTTTAAAGTAATAAAACGACTGATTTATCAGTTTTTCGGACGCCACATGTAAACCACCACTCGAAAAAATCTGAAAAAATTCTGAGTGGTGTAAAATGGAGTGGGAAACATGAAAAAAATTTTTTCTTTATACCCCACGGCAAAACGGTGCTCCCAGGGCGATTTGAAATTTTCAAAGTCGAATTCAAGGTCATTGGAGTGGTCGAAAAAATCTGAAAAAATTTCCGGGCATTCCCCTCTAGTACCACTACCTTTGTGCCAAGTTTGGAAAAAATCGGTTGAAAACTCGCGGAGATAGAATTTATAAGAGCTTTCAGCTTGAAAATCGTGTATTTTGGCCCCCCAGCCAACCAGGGGTGAGATAAAAATTCGCTCATGCGCTCTAAAATCATCTTCTACCATGCCAAATCGAATGGCGTAAGAATTTGGTCAAAGTTCGACCAAGGGCTGAATGACCCCCTTACCACACCAGAGCCTTTCACATAGAATCTGATAAAGAGATCGCCAGTTCGATTACTCGATTTCAAAGTGTTCAAAAATGGTTTTTAAAAAAGGCAAAAAAAATTAAAATGCTTGAAATAATGCTCAAAAATTTTATTATTATTTTTTTCTTTGTTTTCACGTACAATTTGATGCAGAATCCAGAAAAACCACCGCTCGATCGAATTTTCTCTTCGAAATACATAGGTAAATAATAATTTCTGATGTAATTGAAAAAAGAGGGGAAAATCCAAAAATTCTGAAAAAATATTTTTTCAAATTGATGCAAAAAGCGGGAATAATTTAGCCAAATGCCGCTGGAATGTACTAAGGTCACATAGAAGTACAAAAAATTCTCACTGGTTCTTCGAATTCAAATAAAAAAGAGAAAAACACGTTCAAAATTTGTGTGTTTTTTTTTAGCAAATGTCTTCTTTTATATGCGGCGTCACATAGGTATATTATATCTATTGCAGCAAAAAAAAAACTAAACAAGTTGAAAATGGTGTGCTGCCCAAAGGTAGGATGCCCGAAGGCTAAAAGGCTCGAAGGTGTGCTGCTCTCTAGAGGAAGGACAGTGCTTAACCCACAGTACATAACTCTACATTGTAGGACGTGAAGATGGAAGTGAAGGCCGCTTGAAAGCGTAAGCCAGAATGGTTTTTTGTTGTGCCAATTTGACGATGGAAAGGGAAAGCTGGAAGAAGGAAAAGGAGACACTCATTATGCTGGAAAGAAGCTGAAAATGAGTGAGTCTTGTCCGCGAGCAGGTATTCGTGTACATATGTAAATTATATGTACCCAAAATCCCTTCCTCAACCTGTGACGCACCCGGTACCAGTGCCACCGAAGGTGGAGCCAACAGGTACATATCTGCTTACCTAATAAAATTTACTTTTGCACAAAGTAGGTAGTAAATTCGAAAAAAAAAACACAAAAGTATCAACAATTCCGATATTAAAAAGAAAAAAAAATCATCATAAATTTACTTCTACAGTAATGAGAAACCAACAAAACCAGAAAACCCTAAAAGAAAGAAATCACTCGGTGGAAAAAAATTTCGCTCGCAGCACTCCCGCACAAGGTTATATACCCTTATCACAGTGGAAAAACAAACAACTAATCAATCACGCCGTCGTCATCGTCAATTATATTAGCCAATTCAGCGAAAAAAATTAGGCCCGTGAGTTATACACGTACCAATCAGGTATAAATACATATTGAACCATGTTGCGCGTACAAAATCTGCTGTTGGTACACAAAATGAGCAACGAACCTTCGCGATATTGGCTTTACTAGGTAATTAATGATATGCGAATAAAAATAATTGAAAATCGAGCGATCGAGGGTTTTTTTTTCTTCTTTACGTGTACGTATACGGGTACCTATATAATATTCGGCGAAAGCCCGAATGGTATGGACGTTGATTAAATATTGACATCTAAAACAAGGCTGAATATAGAATATACCCAAGTCTAAAGCACCCCGCTATACGAATGGAAAACACGCTAAAGGCGGTTAAAGATATTGATGAAGGTCTACTCTCTCTCTTTTTTACCCTAGCTGTACTTCTTTGCTCTTATGGGTGCCTTTTTGCTTTGTGTTTGATTCCATTTTGCAGATTCCAAATCGGCCGATAATAGTTCGCAAAAAGGCTTATTAGTTTTGATATAGTTTTCTTTATGTCGGCGGATTTTAATAAGTTTTCTCGAGTTTGCATTGCATATACAAAATTATTTTTTTTATGAGTGTACATATTGTCCTCTTGGAAATTTTTTTTATAATACAACGTTTATTTATTCACTTACCTTTGTTTAGGCATAGAAAATCTTAAGCTACTTAAATTTTTTATCAAGCTGACGTATGTAGGTATATCTTCCTACTTTTTTTGTGGAATAATAGAGAAATGTATACATGTTCGAAGGACGAAAACAACATTAAAATATTAAAAGATTCAAGTGAAGTTATACGATTACATTTTGTATAAAACTTTACGCTTTTATTCGCCACGCAACGTAATTATTTAACGGATTGTATGTACTTAATTTTCATCTCCGCTCACAGCCATAGCCACTGTATTTGAACGTGTTCTACGAAAACAGCGAATTCATCGAGAATATGAGGTAAACGGAGCTGGAAAATACTCGAGGAACGGTTACAATTCTAGAATTTTATGTGTATTTAGCGAAAACGAGAGAAATTTGGTAACATGAATAAGTACATAGGTATGTGTTGAATCGGGGTGTAAGATAAACTCGGCTCGAGAAGTTTACGATTGTTCGGCGAACGTTACATTGTGTGAGTAGTACGAGTGGTGTTTCCATGTAAGTACCTTTGGCTTGTTTTTTGATTGGTCTCAAAAGTCCAATAATAAATATTTCATGGTTGGATTGATGAAGATTATGAGGAAGAGAGTGGGATTTTTGCAAGGATGAAGAAAATAGTAGAACAATATTCCAAAGTTATGTCAGATTTTGTAATTTCTCTTTCATTTTTATTGAAGAGCTTTTTGAGTTGAAACTAACCTGCGCAAAGTCTTAGCCGCATTCAACCTATCTATCAAATGACTTTTATTTTCTGCTTTGGCCCCCTCCCCCTTTCCCGAAGTATGAGAGAAAGAGGTCTTGATGTCTTGGTGAGATTGCACCGTAAAAAGAAGTTTATAATTGAATTCTGCGTACCGAAAATATAGAAGGCGATATACCACAAATAATTTTCGCATTAAAAATACTCAGATGTGACGATGAGCAGAGGGGGGGGGGATGTAAAGTCAAACGAAAAAATAATTTGATTTTCGAACTCTGCACAATTCTGCATTGTTGAAAATGTAACCGACGAAAAATCACTCAAATTTTCCAAATCTTTTTTTCACAAAATTCAGGCGCTTTATGAAGGAGATTCGGAGAGCTACACCCTAAAAATTAGTGGGTACATTTTTAATTGCAGCATTTCAATTTTCAATTTTTATGAATTCTGACCGAAATTATTCACAAATTTTTCGAGTATAACCTTCAAAAAAATTTTAAAATATTAAAAAATTGAGCTATTCAATAAATATTCGATTTTTTAGTTTTGAGAAAGAGTTTGGCTGGAATATATACTTACCTTGGTGAAATGTCTTTTTACTGATGTAGTGGCCTGTATCTGGGGGACACAGGCACTACTGATTAGTTAGATAGATACGTGTTCGATTCGCGATCTTTTCATAGAGGGTTAATTAGTGCCATGAGAGAGAAAGGGTTAACACGATATAGAAATAGCCAACAAGTAGAAGCGAAAATATATTACAGCGAAATATTACAAGGTCACAAAAATACTGTACATGTTGAATTATGAGAAGGCACCGGAATAAAAAGTGACGCGAGAGCTACGCAGAGAAACGCAGTGCTTCTAGTAAAAACGGTTTTTAGGTACTAAATTACAAAGGATAAATCGCCTACGCTCGGAGGGATGGATTTCGACTTGAACTAGTTCCCTGCACCCCGCGCACGCGGCGGCGTGCGCGTGGATGCAAAGGAACACCGAGATACGTTTAGTCACCGAAGAGGAAGCGCGAGAGGCGAGGCTGTGGTACTAGCCGGCCAGCGGAAACGGTTCGCATCGGAATTTAGAGGGTTGCTGATGCAACGTATGAATCAGGTTGATTCATACGTTGACGAACCCGGGTATCGATGCTCGCGGCCGGCGAGGGGTGAAACGGCGACTTCCTATACATCACATACGCAAGTATGCGATGTATAGGAGTTGCCAAAGTCGCCACAGTACTCCCCCCCGAGCGACAGCGTTACAGAATGCTATAAAATGAAGCGAAATGTACATCTAGGCTAACAAGGTGTGCAAAAAATATAAAAGTATGCGAAAAATATATACGACGTGTAATACTAACATGAAATTACATGGAAATTGAATATGATATGAACAAAGTATGTAAATTATGCGACATATACATGAAAAAATTGGCATTGTATGACAAAAAATGCGAAAAAATGCACAAGATATAAAGGTTACATAAGTAGGTTGTAAAATATATGTGAAAACAATGACACATTATACCAATACAATACAGAACAAGAAAAATAGGTATGCTACAAGATAGGTAGGGGTAAAAAATAAGTGAGATGCCCTACTTGGTTGCGACAAAGCGGTCGACAAATTTTACTTTTCGAGTAGATTTACGAGTGGGGGGTATTGGAGAGGCAGACTGCTCAGGTTCGATTATATTCGGCTGCTTGACCGGATCATTAGCTACGTCGTCATTAAGATCGGAGTCAAAAAATGCGGGCTTGACTCGATCGATCGAAACTTTATGAGGCTTGCCCTCTTTTTCAATGGTCACCGTCTTGTCGTTCCTATCTAGGACGCGGTATGGTCCGATATAAGGAGGCTGGAGCGCCTTTTTAGCGAATGTTTTGAGGAAAACATGAGACACTGTGGAAAGTGCTTTGGGAACGAACGAGGCGGGGGTTCCGTGACGGCGAGTTGGCTTAATAAATTGGCGGATCGCTGACTGGAGTTCGTGTATAAAATCGTGGGTGTCGCGAATTTCACCGGACGGCGTAAAAAATTCGGCGGGTAACCGGAGCTGGGTGCCGAATGTCAGTTGCGACGGGGACACATTTAAATCCGAATTTATGGTGGAGCGCAATCCCAATAAATAATGGGCAGTGCACTGCACCAGTTACGCGACTCGACAGCCATGATGGAGGCTTTCAGACAGCGGTGCCAGCGTTCAATACGGCCGTTGCTGGCCGGATGGTATCCAGTCGTCCGGATACGGTCTGCGCCGAGCAGATTTAGGAGCTCACGGATGAGATAGGCTTCGAACTGACGACCCTGGTCACTTGTGAGCGTGACGGGTGTACCAAAACGAGAAACCCATGTTGAAATGAGAATTTTTGCGATATTTGGGGCCGAGGTATCCGACGTCGGAACGGCCTCGGGCCAACGAGAAGCGCGATCGATCATTGTGACGACGTGGGTATGGCCCTGCGAGGGGGCAGCGGACCCACAATGTCGATATGGAGGTGCTCGAATCTGTCGGATGAGGGGAAATCTTGTATCGGCGCCTTAGTATGGCGGTCAATTTTTGATTTCTGGCAGGCTTGGCACGCGTGGGCCCACTTTGTCACGTCTTTCCGAATATGCGGCCAGACAAAACGATCGCGTAGGAGCTTGACTGATGCGCGGGTGCCAGGATGGCTGAGGCCATGAACTGCGTTGAAAACAGCCCGACGAGAGGATTTTGGGATATAAGGGCGAACTTTGCCGTGCAAGACGTCGCAGACGAGCAAGAACTGGGATTCCGGAATTTTTCGCTGTTCTAGCTGGAGGCTAGATTTTTTAGGGCGGTAGAGTTCCTCGAGTTCAGCGTCGTTGGCTTGTTCGCGAGCAATTTGTGTATAATCGATTAAGGACGGGTTATGCATTTCTGAAATACGCGACAAGGTATCGGCGGTAATGACTTTGTCAAATGCTTCCACTCCTTCGGGCGTCCATTGAACCGGTGTTTTATCTCGTTTTTTATTCGACGTAATAAGGGAATTTAAGTGCGCTTGGGATGACGCGGCATTTGGTATGCACCGGCGGTAAAAATTCACCATCCCAATGAAACGGCAGAGTTCCTCAATGGTCTGCGGCTGCGGAAACGTAGCGATAGCCTGAACACGGTCAGCAACGGGGTCAGGCCGACTCCGTTGACGAGGTAACCGAGGAAAGGAACTTCTGATTCGGCATAGCGGCACTTATCGACATTTAGAGTGAGACCGGCCTCGTGGAGCTTTTTAAGAACGGCGAGCACGTGACGTTCGTGCTCCTCAGCGGTGCTTGAGGCAATTAATATGTCGTCTAAATACGCGTACGCGAAGTCAAATTCGCGTAACAGTTCATCAATGAATCTCTGAAAGGTTGAGGCGGCATTTCGGAGACCAAAGGGCATAAATAAAAATTCAAATAATCCGAACGGAGTAATAACTGCGGTTTTTTCGATGTCGTCCGGGGCCATCGGTATACGATAGTATGCCCGGACTATATCCAATTTTGTGAAAAATTTTTTACCGGCGAGTTCGGAATTAAAATCGAGAATATTTGGCACAGGGTACCGGTCGGGTTTTGTACGCTCATTGAGCTTTCGATAATCGCCACAGCTGCGCCAACTTCTGTCCGATTTTGGGACAAGGTGCAGGGGGGCCGCGTAGGGGCTCTTTGACGGGCGGCATTCGCCGCGTGTAAGCATCTCTTGGAAAGCAAGCTTAGCTGCTTTGAGCTTTTCTGTGCGTAACCTGCGCGCGCGAGCTGAGGTGGGGGGACCGGTAGTTTCAATGACGTGGGTCGTACTATGGTTAATTTTGGGTAGGTCGTACGATACGCGGGTAATTCCTGGAAAATTTTCGAGTAATTTCAGAAAATCGGTTTTCTGCCTCGCGTGAGTTGCGATCGAATGAACCTCGGCCTTCCGAAGAGAGGCAGGAATGGAAAGGAGTGTCTTTCCGTCGATTAATTTTCGATTTTTTAGGTCGGGGAGAAGGTCAAAGTGGGAGAGGAAATCCGCTCCCAATATCGGCACCTTGACGTCAGCTAAATGAAAAGGCCAGACGAAGGGTCGGCGGAGATCGAGATCGAGTTCTAGCAGCTTCTGACCAAAAACGGGTATTTTTGAGTCGTTGGCTGCGTAGAAATGATCCGTGATCCCCTTTTTTTGATCGACTTGGGTCGCTGGAAAAACAGAAACTTCAGCCCCCGTGTCAACTAAAAAACCTTTTAGTGTATTTCGATCGGACACAAATAGGCGGCGGGATTCTGAGATCACGCCATTGATCGCCGCCGCTATCAACGCGCACGTCAGTTTCCCGCTGCCGATTCGGGCTTAAATATACACGGGTCTTCGCATTTCTTTGCCTTTGAGCCGAATTTAAAATGGAAATGGCAAATCCGGTTGCCATTTCGCCCGGGCGTTCGTGCCCTCAAACGTCTACCTGAGGAGGGGGACTGCGGTCTATAATTATCTCTATTACTACCTCTAATATCGGCGAGCTGGGATTCCACCTTGTCCAGCCGGAGGTTGATGGCCTCAATGGATGCTAACAGTTTCTCCCAATGGATGTCGGACTTCAACGCGGCGACTGCGGAGATCTGAGGTTCCCTTGGTGTGTACATGATGGAGAAATCGGCGAGTTCAGCTGCTTTTTGGGGGTCCTTGATCCCCTGGGTCGCCAGGTTCTGGCCCATCGGAGCTGGAAGTCGTAATAAAAATTGATTGAGGAGAAAATCCGGGGAGACGTCTTCACCAGCCAGGCGCTCCATCTGGCGGAGCAGTTCGGATGGCTTCTGGTCCCCTAAAACACAGCCCGCGATGAGGCGCTTCCATTTTTCGGGATTGGGCAGCTCATAAGCTTTGATCAGACGTTCGCGAAGTTGAGTATACGGGGTCTCCCCCTTTGGGCCCAATACCAGGTCGCTGATTTTTTCAAGCACTGTGGGCGGAAGCTCCGCGATTACTATATTGTACTTGGCTTGTTCCGTTTTTGCACCCATGGTTTCAAGTTTGCCTTCGATGGCGCTGAACCACAATTTAGGGTTCGATGGGATAAATTCAGTCAACCGGTAGCTTGTATGGACCGCGTCAATTTGAGGTACCTGCGGCGTCGTCATGGTTGCGGATTCGGCTGTGGAGGTCTCTGTTGTTGCAATTTTGGCGTCCTGGGTTGAGCCGGATGCAGCAGCGGCGACTGGGACGGCTGACGTCGCGGAGGAGGCGGCTGAAGTCGTAGCTGTGGAGGCGGCAAGAGCGGCAGTGGCTGCGGCTGCGGCGGCAGCTGCGGCGGCGGCTGCTTCAGGGGTGCTGGCGATGTCTAAACCGGCTCCAGTGAGCGTCAGGGTCATGCGGACAAATTATGCGACGTGGAAAAGTCGCGGAAAAATACGGCGCGAAAATAGCCAGAAAATAGCGCGAAAATCGGCGGCACTGGGCGGCAAGCACTGAATTTTATGCGGCGCGGCACATAGCAGTCACGAACGGCACTGTTTTTTGCAAAAAATCGCGAATTCACAAGGGGTCACCACTTGTAGTGGCCTGTATCTGGGGGACACAGGCACTACTGATTAGTTAGATAGATACGTGTTCGATTCGCGATCTTTTCATAGAGGGTTAATTAGTGCCATGAGAGAGAAAGGGTTAACACGACATAGAAATAGCCAACAAGTAGAAGCGAAAATATATTACAGCGAAATATTACAAGGTCACAAAAATACTGTACATGTTGAATTATAAGAAGGCACCGGAATAAAAAGTGACGCGAGAGCTACGCAGAGAAACGCAGTGCTTCTAGTAAAAACGGTTTTTAGGTACTAAATTACAAAGGATAAATCGCCTACGCTCGGAGGGATGGATTTCGACTTGAACTAGTTCCCTGCACCCCGCGCACGCGGCGGCGTGCGCGTGGATGCAAAGGAACACCGAGATACGTTTAGTCACCGAAGAGGAAGCGCGAGAGGCGAGGCTCGCGGTACTAGCCGGCCAGCGGAAACGGTTCGCATCGGAATTTAGAGGGTTGCTGATGCAACGTATGAATCAGGTTGATTCATACGTTGACGAACCCGGGTATCGATGCTCGCGGCCGGCGAGGGGTGAAACGGCGACTTCCTATACATCGCATACGCAAGTATGCGATGTATAGGAGTTGCCAAAGTCGCCACAACTGAGATTTTTGAAATTTTTTATACCTCCACTCCGTCTACTTGGTCCAAAAAGAAAAATTGAGGAGTTTCGTTTCAAAACGCAACATCTCCGAAGACCTGATTTTTGGGAAATCGCAAAAAAACTGTCATTCGAAATTGGGAGGGGGGGTGTTTGACTCGGGGTGGTCTCATTGGAAAGCTTAGGACCCCAGCTACATGTTTTGGGGTCATTTCGCACTTGTACCTCAAGGAGGGTTGGAGGGGAGGAGGCAAAAAAAAGATGTTGCGTTTTGAAACGAAACTCCTCAATTGTATTTTGAACAAATTTCGAAAAAAAAAAGAAGATTTCATCGTAAATAAGTGTACTTACCTATTGCAGAATCATGAGTCTATTCACGTGAATTTTTACCTGCATATTATGTTTTTTCCTCTTTGGGGGGAGGGGGGAGGGGTAATTCCAAAATTTCCAAGACTCCATTTTGCGACACCTGATTTTGCGTGACGCTGTTTTGCGTCAACAATAGTCAAAAACTTATAAATTTTTATATTTTCAAAATTAACTTAATGTCAGAAAGTCAGAAGCTGAAAATTGACTTGATATCATGAAGTCAAAATCGCAAAAAAAAATCAGAGAACTGAAGAGCGATTTTTTAAGAAACTATTTTTTTTTAAATTAACTTGATATCAGAAAATCAGAATCTGACTTGAAAACTTGGAAATTTTTATATTTTCGAAATCAACTTCTTATATATCAAATAGTCAGAAGGTGAAAATTGACTTAATATCAGAAAGTTGGAATAACAAAAAATATTTAACAAAAAAAGACCGTATTCGGAAATGTTTTTGATGCTCTCTCATTTATACGTAAATTAGTAAAAATTATTAGTATCACTGTAAAATGGTCAGATTTTCAGCGCAGTAAATTATTTAAAAAATGCCATTGAAAGCAAACATAGAAAAATTTGCTGCAAAATTTACTGAAAAATCGGTAAAATTTTTTGAAAAATCATCAAAAATTCGCCAGGAAATCAAAGAATTTCGCTCATTTTCCCTACACTGTAATTCTAACTTTTTTCAGTGATTTTTCACTGATTTAAAATGAGTGAGTGAGAAGGTGTGGCAGGGGTGGGCAATGATAAGGTTGGGAAGAGGGGTTGAAAATTTTGGTACAATGTTTTAAGATATGAATGAAGCTGTACATATTGAAATCTGCAAAAAAAAAAAAAAGGCAGAAATAGGATCAAAATGAATAAAATGATGAAATATTCAAAATTCAATTGAAAAATTTTTCGCACCATGCTCACTAAAGATCCTTGGACCTGATGGACTCGATACATACAACCGATGCGCGATGAAGCAGATTACGAGTACATCACACATTGTTAAATTTAGACCTGAAAATATGACTCCTGGCGCAGAACCCGCCATCCTTTTAAGCTCCATTCGTACTCGTAATTTCGCTCGTAAATGAAAGGTGGTCCTGATATCACGCTGGCGAACACACTAGTAGCCCGATGTTGACAACCGAGCCATAATTTACGCGCGAACACAACGAATATTATTACCACCTACATACACGGAACCGGGCACTTTTGTTTTGTGTGTTTTTCCATGTCTATGACTCGGACCACTCTGCAACGCGACTTCGGTACGGTCGTCGGGTATGATGTATATAATTATCAAGCACCCAGCGAACGTGCCAGTTAACAAACTAAAATTAGCATTTCTCGTTAATTATACTGTAATGAGACGCGAATGGATTTACTTTAATTAAAATAGGTGCGCTATTGTGCGCGAACAAATGATGTATGTCGATAACGAAAAGGGTTAGCGACATGCTCGCTCGACTGACCCAGTCTTCGAGATAAGGGGTGAGAAGTCGTAATGCGTACCAAGGGTTATTTATAACCCGCCTTTAATGAACGAATAGAGATGAGAAAAATTATAGAGGTTATTTTCGTTTACGTGGGGTTGGTTTTTTGGTCGAGGTGAAAGTTCAAGGGCGTGTTTTAGGTAGGTATGTGGTTTTAGTACGAAGTGTTGAAGAGTTTTCATGCGTGTAATAAAAAGCATCAAAAGTTTACCAGGTTGCGCCTATTAAAATGCCAACTTTTATGGAAGAAAATTTCACGTGAGTTGTTTCCAAGAGGTTTGACTGTAAACGAAAAGAAGTAGGGATGCGTAAAAATGGATAGTTAATTTTATTTAAATAGGATCTTCTCGTGTGTAAGATTTTGCAGCGTGGAATCGAGATCGGAGGATGAGAATTGCGGCAGACTCGTAAATTTGAGACTGCCTCGTGAATTGATGAAAAAAAAATTTTCAAAGCGATAAAATATTAAAATGCTGAAATATTTTAAAACACGCGAATTATTTGCAAAAAATGATGATTTAAGCCAAATCCATTCTAAAAAATTTCAGAAATGTTTAAAATAGATTTTTCACAAATGAAGAAATTTGTAAGATATCTCGAAAGTAGTTGAGAATGGAAAATTTTCGAAGTTTTAAATTTTTTCACCGAATTTCAGCCTTGCTTCTCAAATTTTATTGAATATGCTGTTGAACAGATTTTTTTTTAATGTCATGAAAAAACTCAGACTACGCCTTTGTACACCTACAACTATTCAAAATGAATTTCTTCCAATTTAAATATATACAGAAGAACGATTCATGGCCGCACATAAAACGAGTGAAATAACCTCGTGAAAAATTTTTTCTCAAGCGCTCTCTTGTTTATCCGAAATCAGATATGAAAACGACGACGATAACATTGAAAAATAAAAAAATATAAGTGGGAAAGCGATAGAAGGGGGAAATTCAGACGGCGAACAAATCTCGTCTTTTCGCTCGCGTGCTATGTTACGTTGAAGTAGAAAGAAAAAAAAGTTTACTCCACTTTACGAAGTCGAAAGAAACTTTAAAGAAATGGTGTATTGCCGACGAACAAGTACGCGACGACGACTGCAGCGACGAACAAAAAACTATAAAGTTTTTATTGACATTATAACATGCTCGGACAACCATAAATAAAGGCAACGAAGATAAATTTTCTGCTTTTTTTCTTGTTTTCTGATTCGGTATCTAGGCGGCTGTGCCGTGTATAATGAGTACGGACATGCGGAGAGAGAAACAGAATCGTGTGGTAGTTTCGCAAGCTGGAGACATTGTAAGTGATTTTCAAACGTGTCGTGTTTCCGGCGTACATTCCCAGTAAGGGGAAAAGTTTTCTGGCGAAATTGTGGTATAACGACGGAGAACGAGGTTTCAGAACCGCGTAAGTTTGAATATTGAAAAATTATCGAAGATTTATGAGAGAACTTGCAGAAAAGAGGATTTAATTGAGGTATACGAGGACGTTAACCTTGTCGTTTGCTGGTTGCTTGAGGTTAGCCATGTAGCACGTGAGATTTTGGGATACTGGCTGGATTTTCTGGATGTCTGGATATAAGAAGAGGCGGAATTAAAATAAGGCAGAGAAAGTTTTAATAGGAAGGTTTAGAAGATGAATGTAAGGCGATGTCAAGTGAAAATGCATACTTATTTCGTTGAATTGGTGATTTCTCAACAATGGTAAAGCAACATGTAGTGGGAGGGGGTTCTGCGCCAGGAGTCATTTTCAAGGGTCGAATTTTACTATTATTTGCTTCATCAGTTGTATTTACCGTGTTCATCAGGTGCGATCATCTTCGATAAGTATAGTGCGAAATAATTTTCCCCTTGGATATTACATCTTGGACCATTTTATCTGTTTAAACTGCATTTCAGCCTATTTCAATATTTTTGCAGCAAAGGGTATCGACTGATAAAATAGGTGAATCTCCTTCAGAGCTGAAATTCTAAGCTGATATCCTATGAAATTTGTGCAGCACAAGACTTAAAATTGAACATTTATTTTTCTTTGCATAAAAAATTGTCATACGAAAAAATTTGCAACAGATTCGAGTTCAAGAGCACGAAATACTTCCATAAAATCCAATTGTACGACCGAAACTCGCGAGTTTTGAAAATTCATTTTTCAGATCGTGATTTTTGAGGTCATTTTTTGCTGAAAAATCCTCGATCTGTATTAGGGTGGGCCGAGAAAACAATTTTTTCGATTTTCAAAAACATACCCCCGCAAAAGTTGTTGGCTGATAAGACTTGAAGAACAAAAAAAAAATCAAAATTAATTCATATCTTCCGATCGCACAGTGGCATTAAAATTTTCAAAACTTGGCAAAATGCAAAATTCAATATTTTCAAAAATTTTAGAAAATTTTGAAAAAAATTGAAATTTATTTAAAATTATTGGTTTTACAGCTTATCTAGTGACAATCCAAAACAATAAGCAGTTTTTTTTAAAAAAAAAAATCATACTTTACGCCTTTTTTAAAATTTCTGCCAAGTATTTCTTCACATGAAAAAAAAAACAAAAAAACTTGTAAAACGTTGATTTTTTCAAAAAAAAGTGTTTTTTGGTCTATATGGTCACTAAATAAGCTCTAAAATTGATTTGAATCAATTTTGAATTTTTTCAAAATTTTTAAAATTTTGAATTTTTGCTAATTTTTGAAAACTTTAACGCCGATGCGCGATCGGAAGATATGAATTGATTTTGAATTTTTTTTTTTATTCTTCAAGTCTCATCAGCCAACAACTTTTGCGGGGGTATGTTTTTGAAAATCGAAAAAATTGTTTTTTCGGCCCACCCTAATCTGTATACATACTTTGAAAGAGGCCTAGGGGTGCTTAAACACACCAAATGAAAAATTTGATGGGCTAGTCGGATTCGTCATCTCAAAATGTATACAGAAAACATAAAAGTATTCAAAATTGAAATTATGGGTGATTTTATACTCGAAAAACTCGGGGTTTTTGCCATTTTAGTCAAAAATGCTCAACTTTGAGGAGCGATGGTTCAGCTCCCTGAGATCGGGGGGAGCTGAAATTTTTCTGAGATTTCTACAGACACCAAACCTTCCACCCGAATTTGAGCGAAATCGGTGCAAACAAATTCCCCTAGAAGCTTTTTCAGCTATAAAATTTCAACCAACATATTTTTCTTTTTTCAAAGTACCTTCATTTCTCCTGGGCTATTATAGTGCAAGAGTCTATCTCAACGATGAGTTTTCAAAAATTCAATTTTTCAATCCATTTTCACATATTTTCTCCGAATTTTAAAAATCCTTTTTTCAAAATTATAATGGATCTCAGAATAGGTACTACTTTTTTTAATAAAACCCATCACTTTTTCTTTTGAAATATTTTTTGACCAAGAGGTGAAGTGAAGAGTGGGAGAATGAGCGAGGAGAGAATAAAATAACAACACTCAGTTATCGATATTTCAATTTTTCACCTACCTCCCTTCCCAACTCGAATTTGAAACTCAACTGATTCAAACAAGCAAGAGTTGCTTGACTTTTTCATGACTATTTGTTCACTGTAGAAGAGTAAAGCTTCTCACCCTTTTCAAATTTAAATGAATAAGTATGAAGCTTTTGAAATTTTTTCTGAGAGACTCATACAAATCACACATCACTTCCTGTCAGAAAGATCGAATCATTTTTAAATCATGAAAAAAAATATTCGAGTATACGCACCACCCTGATTACAAGTTGTCAAAAAATCATTGTGAGACTTGTGATCCTTTTATTTTTGATTCTCACAATTTTTCATCTTTTCGATTTTTTCACTCTCTGTTTTTAATTTCATTGCAAAGGAAAATTTACACAAACCCTGTCACCAACTGAAACTATTTTAAAATTATTGTGTTTTGTGAAATTCAGTTGGCAGTATTTATATGATTTCTTTGAAAAATTTCCTCAAAATTATTCTAGGTGATTGAACAAAAATATGTTCCGTATTTTAGGTGTTTAAGTGAGCGATTTGGATTTAATAAGCATCAAAATTTGTTTCTCGAAATTTTTGATCTACCAAAAAAAGGTGTAAAATGTAGATAGGTACTTGGGTAGGTACTCAAATTGAACTACTTCACTAATTCTTGCCAAAACCCAGATTATAAATTTTTTCGCCCCTCCCCTTGTTTCACATTTCTGGTATTTTGATAAGTGTTTTATGTGCTTTCTCTGCTAAAAAATTTTTACCGTTAAAAATTCAGATCAAAAAACAAACTCGCTATTCGACATATTTCTAAGTTTTTCACCTCGCGAACGTGGTTTTCATGTACTTTGTAAAATGCGACGTTGAAAAGCGTCAATCCAGTTTTGTGATGTGTCAAAGAGGAAGAAGAAGAAAACAAAGCGAAGAATGGAAAAAATGTACTAAAGTTTATTCTTTTAGTATAGGTAAAATTTCGTATATTCCAAGTTTGTCGCCTGTCATTTATTTAGCTGAAAAAAAAAAAACAAGTTCATCGAAAATTAATATAAGAAAAGTTTGTTATTTTTTGGCCTCGTAGTATTTGCGTTACGTGAACACCATTATAGAAGCTTTTTTCGTTCGATTTTTCACGAGTATAACGAATTCTTCGTCGCGTTGACGGGTAAATTTAAATTTACGACTATATTTGTAGAAACGTTGGCGCGTTTTGGCTCGTGTAGGTAGAAGAGGAATTCGAAAAACGAGAAAATATTGGATGATTTGGTATGTAAAGAGGGGTTACTTTGGTTTGATACTGTGATGTTTGGATTTTTGTATTCAATTTTTCGCGTAATTTTTGACTAACGACGGTAGAAAAGCCTTGGAACGTAATTCGGTTGAGAGAAGAGTTTTCGAGAAATATTGGAAATCACCAAGGTGGAAAAATTAGTCTTTGAAGTTGTTTTAATTACCGGAATAGAAGTTGGTGTTTACAGTTTATGCACCTTTGTAGATATATTCGCAAGTTGACGTAAATTGAAGGTAATGAAGAATTAGAAACACACCAGTGTGCAACTTGTTGCTCGCCAAGAAGCAGGCAAAGGCTTAGTATGTTTATATGTTCACATAGTACGGAAAGTAATGAGGAAAAAAATCCATTTAAGTGAAAGTTTAATGGTGACAAAGTGCTTTAGGTAAATGACGCGGTTACATGTAGGTACCGCGATGGCATGGCCTCGATAAATTTTTTCTTGCTTTCGATGCGTTCGCTCATAAATCGCTGCGTCGTATACAACGAACCGGCGAGAATGAGGAAATGCTCTATATCATGAAGCCTTATTATAATAAAGCATTCCGCCGTGGTACCGTTTCTGAAACTATTAATCATGTCGGACTGTCGAAGAGAATGTGGGTTTAAGCCGGGCGTTCAACGATATCGAGAGTTTATTGCAGAAAGAGCCCTAGTTCCGGTACGAAGAGCTGTGATGTGGTGACGATGACCTGTCATTTTTTCGAAAAAAAAAAAGTATGAGGGGTGAAGAGTTGATTTGAACGGAGGTGGTGCAATCTGTAGGAGTTCCAAAAGAATTTCATGTTGATGGAAGGGTTTCATATTTCATGCATGATATTAGCATTTGATACGAGGATACAGTAAGGACTGAAATTGATTCGATTTTGTGTTTAAAATGATTCGATTCGAAAACTATGGTACATGGGGATTAATTTCCAGAAAAAATGGCAGCAGGGTCTGTCCATTCTCACGCGGAATGAACAAAAAATGACTGAACTATGCTGATTTTTTTCGTCATCTTCACTGCTAGTGCTACAAGTGCTACATTGATCATCTCATGATCTCAGCTTCTCAGCTGTTAACTGTACCTTTTTCTCAAGTCAAAATTTCAATTTTTTTTAGCTTTTGAAATTTTTCTATCAATTTTTTCAACTCCTCCAATAATTTTTTTCCTCCACTGAACTTTCTTCTTCAAAATTTTTTGCAAGCTTCAAGAATTTTTAAATTTCTTCGATTTTTTAATTTCTTTGATTACTTTTTTTACTTTTTGATAGAATTTTCATGTTGTATTAAATATTTAAGTTAAGTAAGTACATATTTAAATTAACAATTGGGAAATCCCATTTTTTGATCTTAAAATTTTTGAAAACTTGACATTCTCTCGATTTTTTTCTGCCATCAAATTTTTTGAAATGTTTTTCAACTCAATTTTTTCATTATAAAAATTTCAGAGCTGGAAAATAATTTTATAAAAACATTTCAGTTAAGCTGTTGAGCTAAAAGAAATGGAATTTTCAGAAAAAAATCAAAAAAGTGTAAAAATTGAACTTCAAAAAATAATTTCGAGAACAAAAAAATTTGAGAAAGGATTTAATTTTGAGAGAAAATTTCTAGGGTTAAGAAATGAAAAATTGAAGAAAAAAATTTCAGAATTGGTGAAAATTTATTCCAGAATGCAGATTAAAAATTTTTAGAGTTGAAAAATATCTGGAGAAAATAAAATTAGGTAAAAATTGAAACTATTTTGAGAATCGAAACAAAAATTTAAGTTGAAAAATTGTTGATTTCGGTTTCAAATAATATTTTCAAATACATAATTATCTTACGATTATGATTACGAAGTTGAAACCCGACGTCAAGAGACTGGTTGCAAAGTTTCGATTCGAGCGAACGATTTACATTTTGTTGTTCATTCCGTGTGAGAATAGACAGACCCATGGCAGCAGTGTTGAAAAATTGAAAAATTCGAAAAATTGCAAATTCGAGATGTTACAAAATACATACTTATGTACTTATATATTTTTTAAATCAAGAAATGTTGATAAAATCTTTTTCGGTATGAGCCAGTGTCATTTCAAGAGCAAATGTATGTTATTTTTTGATAGAAATTTTTCTTAGAGAAAATCGAAATGTACCTATATTCATCTAAATGAATATCTGGAAGGGAGGATCACTGATTTTCGATTCTCGAGTCAATTTGAAGTGGTTTGAAGACTTTTGAAGCCTCCAGAGATATTTTTAAATTTTTTGCTGGAGATATGCTTTTTTAGCTGCTGAAGTTCATTTGAACCTTTTTACCTACAGTTGATGCTAAAAAATTCAAAATTTTCTGAAGGAGTTATGGTGTCTCGAAATCAGTTTCTATCGGTTTTACAAAATTTCAGGATATTTTGTTAATTATATCTGGGTATAGGTATTTTGTCGAGTTATGGAATAACTTCGAATTTTCAAAAATTTCTGGAAATGTTGGATATAAAATTATTTTTGGAACTATTTTCGATGTATTTTTGTTCCGGTTCAAAATTTTACTTCCAGTTGGGATAGTTACTTTTCTTGTGAGCATTGATTCATTTATCAGAAATCACTTTCACAGAGAAATCTCTTGAAAAGGAAGCTAAAAATAGGAAACTTTTAATTCGAATATCACATTTGGGTAAATTGGGTCACCGAATTCGGAATTAAATTTTGGTTTTCACTTCTTCGAATGGAATGTAGCCAACGTGTCACAATTTTACAGAATGGCAACAATTTTTACTCATTATATACTTCGACGAACCTTTGAAAAACAAAGCATTAGTAAATTATTTGACATTCCAGTCGAAAATATTGCCTATCTAGTTGTAAATGATTAAACAAAGGCTCTCTTTTTATCTGGCTGTTTCCCTTTCGAACTTTTTATGGACACAGTGAGCTAACTTTTTTTGTTTGTTTTTTTTTTGTTCTAGGTAAGCGAACATTTTTCGTATCTTTTGTGTATGGTGCTATAACGGTAGCATCGCGGACGAATGCAGGTAAAAATATAGTGTAGTTTATATTTACGTCGCTTAAAAACATTATCGTTGTCGGAACAAAAGAATGCAGAGAAAAAATCGGCTATACGAAGTTTTATCTGCGAATACAACAACGAGAAACGATTGGCAAAAACAATGAAACACGATGTGATGTGAATAGCGTTCTTATCTCGAATGTGCAGATGAAGCAGACATAACAATATGAAAAATAATGCTCATTTGAATCGGATTAAAATTACCAGCAGACTGGAGTTGTCAGCGTGTATGCGGAAAACAAAAAGCCACGTAGTCGATACTTATCACTCGATGATCCTGCCTACGAGTCTTTCTATGATGCTGATATGCCTTTGAAGCTGTATTATGCGTCTATTTTAATGTAATTTTTTCCCATTGGCGTGAAAATGTCAAGGAGTGGAGTGGAATGGAAAAAGTACCTTGGAATTTTGACGAAAATTTTCGAGTGGGAAATCGTATTAAAAATCCATGTAACTCCTCCCCCCCCCGCTGACAAGAAGGATGCGGAGCTGGCGAATGTGAAGAAGTGTTATTTTCTGAGAAACGAGAATAATTTTCGATCCAAAAATCATCCAAGTCTTAAAGCTTTGAGAAGTCGTGTCTGATGATTTGTTACATTTTATTCTCATTCCAAAAATTATCTTAGCTTCAAGAGCTCCAGATGGGCCATAGATTTTTTTAAGATTAAGATTTTCAAGTACCAATTTTTTGGTAAAATGTGCCCAGAAAAATGGGAAATCAAATTAAATTCTATCCTGGAACTGGACCATAAACAAGATTTCAACAATAAAAGTTTTAATTTATTCCAATTTTTCGAGTCTAAATTTTTTCAAGTCTAAATTTCTTCCTTTACTTTAATCGTAATTTTTTTCAAAATTTTACCTAATTTCTAATTTTTGAATTTTTCTTCAATGAAATTATTTCAAATCTTCTAATTTTTTTCCACTTGTTTTTCAGTTTCATGTTCTTAAAAATTCTTTCCAATTAGGTATTTACTCATAAGAAATTTTTAAAAACATGAAGTTGAAATTCATGTTTTAAAAAAGGAAAATTTCAAAATTATTGGAAAAAATTCAATGTTGAAGAAATTTCAAGAGAAAACATTTTACAGAATCTTTTTTTAAAAACTCGAAAATGACTTTTCAAAAATTTTCTTCAACATCTTGCTTTTTTCTTCCAAACGAAATAAGTAATTGAAAGAAATTTCAAAAAAAAGTAAGGTAATGAAAATTCAAGAAACGTGAACGTATTCAAATTTTGAGTACCTAGTTATTTAATTAATTCGTACTTATTCGAAAGATTTTGAAAAATTTTCAGTTTCTTTGAAGTTTCTAACTTCCTCAGATTTTCCTTTCCAAAATCGCCACTGAGAGCTCAAAAATTTTATTCAAACATCAAAATCTCTGGAAAATAATTTTAGTTTCAAAAACTTGAGAAACTAATATTCATTCCAAAAATTATCCCAGCCTCAAAAGCTTGAAAAAAGTCATGGAATGATTATGTGAAAATTATTTTCCCTCAAAACTCAGAAAATCATCCAAACCACGAAAATTCTAAAAAAATGTCCAATTTGTGGGATTGATTTTCATTCCAAAAATCGTCTTACTTTTCCATCTGAGTACAGAATTACTAGAAATGAAGACTCATTGTTGCCATTGTCACAGGATGAAATTCTCTATATTTTCTAGCTACACATTTTTCACACGAATCTACTCTGAACGCGTAAAAGAAGCATAAAATAGTAATTCGGTTCTTTTAAATATTCTAATTTTCAATCCCGTGTATCTAGATCTACGACCCAGAGTGGAACGTAATCACTTTACACCACACTCCCACGCTTTAAAACTCATGAATCATTTCTTTCTCGAGCAACGCTTCTTTTAAACGCATTCTTTTCAAAACAACGTCACACAACGTGAACACACTTTCCTTGAAAATTCTTCGTTAAAACGTTTTTGTATCAGATAACGCAGCTAGCGAAATTTAAATTCTCGAGGAGGCGCATTAGTCATGATAAAAATTAACCTTTTTCACTTGACACCGCGTAAAATTTGAAATTTAAATCATTTCTGCGGAGATTTTCACGTGAGCGAGGAACTTCGCTTTAGTTCGAGGTAAGATACACATACACTAGGACATGTAAGTCGCAAACTATATCCTAAGTTAAACATCATGTTGGAAATTTTGTCGAAAAATTCTTCACCGTGAATTTATACAAAGTTGACGTGTCGACCACAAAGACTTATGCCGGCTTCTTCGTTGATTCCACGTGACGTGGGCGTAGGTGTTTTTTCAACTTCTACCTTGAACCTTTCGTTTGGTTTACGTTTATCTCGAGGTAATTTGTCTCCCTATCAGCTCAACACGATCATCGATTCCGAAGCGTAAATTTTATTCAACTCGAGAAAGAAAAATCTACCTACGTTGACCGCGAGGATTTCGAAATAATCGTACTTTCTTCCTACGCTCGATACACACATTTGGGAGAAAGAAACGCGTGCGGATGGAAATACCGTGGTTTATTTGCCGAGCTAAATTTACAGGTATATACGACGTGACAGCGATATTTTATTACTGTATCGAATGACATAACACGATGATGTATTAGCCCGAGAGAGTACCTTTCTACGCACTGTTTAGACCGCAGATGCGTCCTCTAATCACCCTTTTATGTGGTTACCTAGCTGTTTATTTAGATGTATGATGATCTTTCGCTGGTTGCAAATTACGTGTAATTTAGCTGAACCAGTAGGTGAAAAAACATCCTGGAGTTTGATGAAAATTGGCAAGGTAGTTTATGTACTTCGAACAAAAAGTATCTAAAAAATTTCGAGCTTTCGGTAGGCTAAACGAAGATGGGATTTGAGAATCTTAACGCGAGTTTATTTTCCAAAGGGTACCCTGGATAAGATAGGTGAATCGGACTAATTTTTTCCACTCCCCAACTCACCCCCTTTACCCCCACCCTCCAAAATAGCGAATTTTCGTCAAAAAATCGTACCTCCGGACCTAATGGACCAAAAATTCTGAAATTTATGTGATGTATACAGGGAGTGGTGACCAATTTTTGAGAATTTTTTCAGATTTTTTTTGCACTGCCTTCTAGCCAAAACCTCACTTTGAAACTTTAAAATCGCCATAACTTTGAAACTAAAAAACATAAATTTTTTCTTTTTGGCACAAACACAGTCCTACCATGGTACAATATAATGATATTTTTTCAGATTTTTCGAGTAGGTAGAACAGACCTAAAAATGCGATTTACTGTTCAAAAATAACAATTTCGCCATTCACGCAACGAAAAATTCTGAAATTATTTATGGGGTGTATACGGGGAGTAGTGACCAATTTTTGAGAATTTTTTCAAAAAATTTTTTGCAATGCATTCTAGCGAAAACCCCACCCTCAAACTTTTAAAATTGCTCGAATTCCAGAATTAAAAGGCAAATATATTTGTTCTACTTTTTGAAACTAACCATCGGACATAGGTAATTGAGGACCCCAAAAAAGTTTTGAGAATTCTAAAATTTTTGGATTCAACACGTTCCTCTCACCCTTCCCTGGGGTTGAATTGAAAAAATATCCTCGAATTCGAATTCAGGAGGTTCAAAAACTTGAATATTTCGATACCTCAGTCGAAAATTTTCAAAATTTTGGGTTTCAGCCCCCCTTCCTTTACCCTCCCATGGAGTTGAATTGGAAAAATACCCTCGAATTCGAAAGGAGGTTCGAAAACATATGTTTTGATACCCTACTCGAAAATTTTCTCAACCTCCTCCCGGGTTTAGGGTCCAAATTCCCAAAAAAATGAATTCAGCGTTTCAAAAAAACACCTGTTACCAATTTTCAGATTTTTTGCCAGCTAGAAAATTTCCTATCCCACTATGATGCCCCCTCAGGTATGAGATAAAAATTTGCTCATGCGCTTTAAAATCAGCATATACAGAGGTGGGCAGAAATCAGGTTGAAACGGTGCAAGAAATTAGTTGTTGTCCATTATAATAAAATCTAGTTCGGTGCTACTTCAATAATCTCGGTTTCTTGAAGGATGTCCATGTACTTCTGATTTTTTTCCGTTTCAAAATTTCATTTCAAGTTGGGATATTTTATCTGTTACCTAGATATTAATATAAAATAGAAATGGAAATTAAAGGATTGAAAATTTTTAAAAAATCAAAAGTTTAAAAAAAAAGAGGGAACAAGATCCCTCAATTTCTTCAAAAAATCAAGAAAAAACTATGAAAAAAGTGAATAAGATCTTTCGGTATTTCCTTGAATTTTTTTCGATTTTGGAAAATTCAAAAATTTTAAACACCACAGATTCGAATTTGAAATCAGGTGGCTAAAAATTGGCTGAAAATCAGCAATACTTCAGCAATATTGAATCGAATTAAATCTTTACGAGCACAAATTACCATTGCATCGTGAAAATTCACAACTTTCAATGGTGGTGTTTTCTGACTACTGTCAATTCCTGGATCCTGTGTTTTTGTATACTTACCCAGTTTTCAAAAAATTGATACCATGGTCCAATACTGAATTTAATACCGATGTATCAATACTCAAAACTACTATGATATGCAGTGATGGAAAACTGAATTGATATTAATTCCAGTTCGAGTTCCAATTTCAGTTTTCAAAATTTTAAATTTCCAGTTCCAGTTCTCAATATTTTTTAGTTCCAGTTTTAAATTCCAGCAGTTCCAGTTCCAAATACCAGTTTCAGAATTTCTTTTTTTTTTTTAATTTTAAGAGATGAAAAAATCAAATATTTTCTACAAAAATTGAACTTTTTTTTTCAAGTACGATTTTTTTATTTTTCATATATTCAAGCTCAACACAAAATATTTTTGAAAAAAAACTGGCAAATAATCTTTTTTAGAAATTGTTTGACTCCTGGTCCTAACTTTCTGAGTGCTGAATAATTATTCAATAAAAAAATTGAAATTTTAAAGAATATGTGTGTGAGGATGTTTTAAAATTGGATGGAATTTTCAAATTTACAACATGTTTTTACTTTATTCACGAGTGTGGTTGGACAATTTTTTATAATTTGCCCAAAGTTTTAATTAGTGTTACCAATGGCAGAAAGTTACAATTTTTTTAGAATGTGAAAATTTGTAACCTGGCTTTTGCCCATCCCTGAATTATGGCAAATCGAATGGCACAAAAAGTTTGACGAAGTTCCACCTGAGGCTAAATGACCTTATTACCACATCAGAGCCTTTTGCTTGAATTATTTTTTCAAATTTTATCACATCCTGATTTTTAAATAGTCATCGAGCAATTTATTTTTTTTCGGTTAGAAATCCTGGAAAATTCCAATTTGTTTTTCAAATTTCACCACCTTTAAATTTTTGAAAAAATTACAAACGCCGTACCGCCCATTTCCATATCTCTGTGCTGCTGGCGTGTCGATTACCCGGCACAGCATCTGAAGCGAACGCAAGGGGCACGACTGGAAAGGAAGGAAGGAAGTAAGAAAAGTGGATTAAACGTAACACCAACTCGGAACCCGGATCCTACCAGTATAAACATCATCGAGACGAGAGAGCTGCGAGCACCGCCAGTACACTACTTACGTACAGCGTACGTGACCTTAATTATTTCGTATCCGTGCTCGTCATTTAAAATCCACCCTAGATTTTGCTTACTCAATTAACATTCTTCCAAACTAAATCTCTTTTCTACTTTCGACCCCCCTTCTCTCTTATTTGCAGCCGGAGCGCAAAAAAAAACCTAAATGAAATATGCTTTTTTACCCGGGCAAAATTCCTTTCCGGTTATAAATTTGGCGGGTAGAGTCGGCAGTCGCGACAACGTGTGATGCGAAACCGCCATCGCTACCGCGCCGCGGTGTATCACGTTGAAGGGTAAATGTAACAATGCTGTTCCGTATTTCCTGCGGGGTTGAATTTGAAAAGTTAATAGAAGCTGGGGAAAGTGAGGGGAACGAGAATGCCGCGAACTTACTCGAATATTTATAGGGGCTGAAACACGTCTACGTCTGATGTAAAAGCTCATTGTACTTTCGTTTATTTCGGGCATTATCGGAAAATCGTGTGAAAAAGTATATTCTTTCGGGTAATTATACTTTTTTTTTCATCATCAGGGTCATCATTCTCAAAGGAATGGGGAAACACGACATGATGTTTGCGAAACTCTCGATTCTCGTGTAATTTCGAATCATCAGCCGGTGTAATTGTAATGCTCGGCGTTCGTATACCTGTCATTTGTATGCTAATTAGAGTACCTGTATCCGGTTGAAAAACAACACCCGGCGAATATTTCAATGGTGCTCGGGTGATAATCAACGAACAAAAGGAGGGACTCGTCAGAGGGGTCCCTTCTCCGGCGTACAAATCTGGAATATACAAACAAGATGAGAAAAAACGAGGTTAACCGACCTACGGAACATATTACGTCGACTTTTAACTATCCGGTGTGCAAATCACGTTTGTATATGGCGCGACTAGGATTGGGACGCGGACGTATGGGTATGTCATGGCCGGGGAGTGAGCTGGTGAAGCGTGCGAGAGACGCGCGATGACGGGAGCCATGAAAAATGAGAACGTTGATAGCGCGGAGGATGTTTTAAGAGGTATTTTATATGTAAATTAACATTATATTTTACAGAGAAATTATGCCTCTCGAAAGTAATTAAATGCCCCTCGTGGCACCGTCTTTCTATATCGCGGGTACAGTATAAAAGCTCCTGAATCATGCATAACGATAATGTCTCTTAGATTAGCATTCTTCCATTATTATAAACTCTCGTGTTAGTATTTCCAGCGCCACCGATGCTGATGCTCTGGTACGTGTGCGTTAAATCGGGTACGACGTCGAACCGCCTTTATCCTCGTGCACCTCGTTCGATGGAATATGCGACTATTAGCTCCGGGTGTAAGGTAGCCCGGTAAGGTAAAAGGTGCGAAATCGTTTTTGTTTCACCTTGTATGTATAGGTGTACTATGCAGATATAACAGCGTATAATACGTTAATTGAAAATTGTAATAATAATCAATTTTAGGACTAAGTATCTGACGTCTAATCTCGCCCCCGTCCTTTCAGTCCTCTTCATCCGTATACGTATAAATAGCGCCGTGTAGATACCTACCCCTTAATTATGGCTTAGGATAAAAATTAACCTCAATAGCGACTATACGCGATATTGTTATACATTATTCATTGGATATAAATTGTAAAGGTATGTCCTACATAAACCTTACGAAAGTAAATGTGGTAAACCTAGATTGAAATTTAAATTCAAAAAGTCGATGTATTCTGTGGAATATCATTTAAGTGTTGCGCTTAATCGATGTAATTGCCTGATGCATGAAATAGGCAATCCGTTGCCGATTTTATGCATTAGGCAATAAATTTGGAGAAAATTTCATGATTTAGGCAATGTTAATTCCAAGCATTGGTTGTGAACGCAGCAGTTCAAGTCTGTAATTAGAATTATGAATGGAGATAAACTATTGAATGAAACGATAAAAGGTATGTTGAATCTGTCGTTTCCAGTCGTTTCTTTGAAAAACGACAGTTTGAAAAATTATGAACATATTGAAATGAGGTACACAATGGATGAAAGTTGAAATTACACAGACTTTCTTCTTATTGAAATATCACATAATTTCCGCGTGTTAAAAAATTTTCAAATTGTCGTTTTTCAAAGAAACGACAGGAAACGACGGATCCAACATACCTAAAAATGATCGTTTTTTGTCCTTTTTCCAAAATAAAAAAAATTGACTTGTTGAGGTAATTTCAGGTAAGTATGTTTTAAAATTTTCTAACTGTCGTTTTTCTTTTCAAAAAAACGACAGATCCAAAATCTCAAAAATGATCGTTTTCTGTCATTTTTCCAAAATAAAAAAAAATTGAGTCGTTGGGGTAGTTTCAGCACGTTTAAAAATTTTCAAACTGTCGTTTTTCAAAGAAACGACAGGAAACGACGGATCCAACATACCTAAAAATGATCGTTTTTTGTCGTTTTTCCAAAATAAAAAAAATTGACTTGTTGAGGTAATTTCAGGTATGTTTTAAAATTTTCAAACTGTCGTTTTTCTTTTCAAAAAAACGACAGATCCGAAATCTCAAAAATGATCGTTTTCTGTCATTTTTCCAAAATAAAAAAAAATTGAGTCGTTGGGGTAGTTTCAGCACGTTTAAAAATTTTCAAACTGTCGTTTTTCAAAGAAACGACAGGAAACGACGGATCCAACATACCTAAAAATGATCAGTTTTTGTCGGTTTTTCAAAATAAAAAAGATTCGAGTCGTTGGCGTTATTTCAGTGCTCTCTGATTTATAAATCAGTGAAAATTATCGAATATCACGGAAAAACAGTCAAAATTGCAGCACAGGAGAAAATAAGTGAAAAAATTTTCACTGAAAACTAATCAGAGAGAATCAGCGAGAAAAATCAGCAAAATTTTTGAATTTTGCTTTAAAAAAATCAGTGAAAATCTTTGAAAAAACGGTGAATTTTGCTGATTTTTCCTGTGCTGCAATTTCGACTGTTAATCAGTGACTTTTCACTGATTCAGAATGAGAAAGTAAGTATGTTCAAAATTTTTCAAATTGTTGTTTTTCAAAGAAACGACAGGAAACGACGGATCCAACATACCTAAAAATGATCAGTTTTTGTCGGTTTTTCAAAATAAAAAAGATTTGAGTCGTTGGCGTAATTTCAGTGCTCTCTGATTTATAAATCAGTGAAAATTATCGAATATCACGGAAAAACAGTCAAAATTGCAGCACAGGAGAAAATCAGTGAAAAAATTTTCACTGAAAACTAATCAGAGAGAATCAGCGAGAAAAATCAGCAAAATTTTTGAATTTTGCTTTCAAAAAAACCGGGAAAATCTTTGAAAAAACAGTGAATTTTGCTGATTTTTCCTGTGCTGCAATTTCGACTGTTAATCAGTGACTTTTCACTGATTCAGAATGAGAAAGTAAGTATGTTCAAAATTTTTCAAATTGTTGTTTTTCAAAGAAACGACCGGAAACGACAGATCCAACAAACCTTTTATCGTTATCGTTTCATTCAATAGGTGATCTCCATTCATAATTCTCATTACAGACTTGAACTGCTGCATTCACAATCATTTCAATTTTGGTTTAAATGTGTACAAGAACAATTTTTGTATTTTTGGAAAATATTTTTTCCCTGATTTACGCAATTTATTTTTCACAAAAAAAAATGAGTTTACAAGCAACATAATATTTTTTCAACTCGGTTTTACCAAGGAAAGTCTTGAAATGTCTGTCAGTTGGCCTCTCGTTCGTTTCCACAACTCCATATTTTCTTATGTTTTGGAGTCAATCCTTTAGTGCCCTCTAGCCCCCGGAATATGATATATTATGATTTTCAGGGGCAGGGAATCATTTAGAGCTTGGGAGGGAGGGAGGGGGTCAAATCAAAAAGTAAGTCGATTTTCGAATTCTATACTCTATGCCACATGCCATTTCAACACACTTAGAATCGAAAGTAGGTAGAACTGAAAACTGAAAAAAAACTGACACTATAAAACTGAAAAACTGGAATTTGAATTGAAACTGAAATGATGAGAACTGAAAATTGAAAACTGGAACTAGAACTAGAATGAATTTCAGTTTTATACCAGTTCTAGCTTTTTTTACAAACTGTAATTTTTCTTCTTTTTTTTTTCAAATTTTCATCTAATTAAAATCATAGATTCCTTGCTTTTCTATTTCACTTACATTACACCCCAAATTTTTTCACGAAAAATTCAGGGGTTCGTCAACAAATTTGCAAATGGAGCGAAGAACAAAAAATTCAAAATTTTGAAAGTTTCAAATTTTTAAACATTCTTTTCTGAAAATTAAAAAATAAAAACGACTCCGAACGAAGCTTGAAACTTCACGTCGAAAAATTAATAAAGAAAAAATGTGTAGTAAATTAGAAAATTTCATCCAAATTAACTAAATCCTCTCATATATTCTTCAAATTTCAAATTGTGGTTGAAAAATTTAGGACTCGGGAAGTCAGGACCAAGAGTCACAAAAGTTCTGAAAAAGATTACTTCCCAGGTGTTTTTTCAGAAATATTTTGTGTTGAGCTGGGATATATGAAAAAATTGTACTTACTTTGAAAAGAAAAGGAAAAACATCGAAATTAAATTTTTGCAGAAAATTTTGGAATTGTTTATCCCCTAAAATTTGAAAAATTGGAATTTTGGAACTGGTATTTGGAACTGAAAACTGTACTTAGAAAACATTTAGAACTGGAACTAATAGATATCATTTCAGTTTTCCATTACTGATTTTGACTATATCAAGGAGGCTAATGGAGGGAGGATTTAGTAGGGTTGGATGAGAAATCTGAATACATATTCGGAACTCAACGCCTTCAAATTGGTAGAAATAGACACGTTACATTATTCTTTCCATTTTTTTTGAGTTTAAAATTGTGGACCCCTGTACTCCCTAGGGGTTTGAAGATCCCATCTTGAAAATTTGTTGATTGAAAAAAGGATAAAAAAATTCTACTCAAGTATGTTATTTTTCAAATTTTTTAATGATAGCTTTCATCTTTTGTCTGTACTTATCATGAAAGTTTAGCTGTCACCGCGAAAATCCAACTTTACACTTTTAAAAATTTAATTACCTAGGTATAGTTTTTCAATTTCCCGTCAATTCTCTTTCAAACCCTGCTAACAGTTTTCTTCCAGTTACAATCTATCTCGAGGTATAAGCCTTCAAAGTTGTGTAAGAAAAGAACCATTTTTTGGAGATTTTTTAAAAGCTGAAAAATTCCAAAATTTTCTGGAGGAGCCAAAACGTCTGGAAACTGTTTTCAATCGGCTCAGGAGGTCTAAAATACAAATACAGGGGTAAACAAGTCAGTGTTTCGATTTGCAAAACCAACAAAAAAAATTACAGAAATGTGGAAAAATGAAAAAATGTAAGGGAACGATGCAAAACGGGTAAAAGCTCGCGTGCATTATGATGCATATTTTCGACCTTAGAAAATTTTCTACCAAAAAATATGGATGCGAACTGAAAATTACGAATTTCAGAAAATTTTGCTTCAATCGATGAAGTAGGTCACCCTTATGCGTAATCCGTGATTACAGGCACTAAAATTCATATGAACCATTCAAGGGTTTTTCTTCTTTGCAGAAAAATTACAAAATTTCCTGGAGACTTTGAGACGTCTAGAAACCACTTCTAATAAATTTTAGTGGTCAAAAGTAAAGTACCTATAATAGGTAGATACCAAATTTCAACTTTTTTCGTTGAAAAAAATTTCTTGCAAGTAGGTGCTTTCTTGTGTGTGAAAAATGAGCTGCAAAAATGAAAGGAAAAAAGAATAATCATATTGTTTCGTTTTTGTAGCAGTGTCCTTTGCTGAAACTATCAATTGCGAATAGCTTCTCATCCAGAATAAATTTTCTTTCATGCATATAGCTCATCAGCAAAATGAATGAAGTTTTCGTGGTTCGAGGTATATGGTATTCTGTCTAGCGATGCATTTTGTTTGCAAGATGCAAACAAGTAGTATAGATATAGTGGTTTACAATAAAACTGGTATAGTACATAGATATATGGGACAAATACTTGGCTCGGATAATAATTCAAACGTGTAAGAAAACGAAATTACGGTATAACGGCGAAATTAAGTAAGATATTTCTATGTATTATGGTATTTTAATAAAAGCTCTCTCGGTATATTTGTCTTACGTTAGTTGTTGTTGTTGTCGTCGACGATGTCGCCGCGAATATATTTGTATGTAATATACGTATGCGATGGTATTACGATGGTATTCTAGTTATGTCGAAATTTCTCGAATTTACATAAAGTTTTGACTCGCGCGAGTACGAGTACGTGTAATTGAAAAGATACCTACGCGAGAGTTTTTAATGTAATAAGCTCATCGTAAGGAGAATGGTTGGTACGAGTATACAGAATGGTTCGGTTTTAAGGTGAAAGGATTTCGTGGCAGGGGATAAAATTTGTTGGTAACATAATGCTCCAGAAAAATTGGTTGAAGTAAAATGCATGAACATGGATAATTTTTAGTCAGTTTAAAATGATGAATCAGTCGTATACTGGAATTTTTGAACTCATTGGAAGAAATTAATGTCTGAAATAATTTTTTTTTTTAAATTTCAGGCCCACTTTACCCTCAAATCCATAACTTACCCTGACGAACCTTACCACGGAAAATCAAATTTCTTCCTCCTCAATTTTTTTTCTATATTTTTTCAAACACTGAAATCTTTTTCTGAAAAATTTACAGACTCAATTTTCATCAACTCTCAAATTTTTTCTAGAATTTTTTCAGACCCAATTTTTTTCCTAATTTTTTTCAATTCACAAATCTTTTTCTGAAAAATTTTCAGACTCAATTTTTTTCAACTCTCGAATTTTTTCAAAAAATTTTTCAGATCCAATTTTTTTCCTAATTTTTTTTAAATCTCAAATTTTGTTCTGAAATTTTTTCAGACTCAATTTTCTTAATTTTTTTGTAGCTCAACTTTTTTCTAAAATTTTTTCAGACCCAATTTTTTTCTCAATTTTTTTTCAACTGAAATTTTTTTCTCAATTTTTTTGGACAATTTAAACAAAGTATTACCAACTAATTTTCAACTGGTGCAATTCCTAACCATTCTCAAAACTCTGCAAGAACTCAATCTTTTTCTATTATTTTGAAATTTTCCTCGAGGTTTAGGTAGAAATCGACTCCAGAACCAAAAAATTGTCTTTCCATCGCGGTCCAAGCGGTTCTATTTGAAAATCAAGCCAACACTTCAGACATATTAGAAATAATATAGAAACGCGTTAATAGAATTGCATAACCTATTCGCCGTAAATATGAAACATAGGTCCACATATTTATTGAGAACTGGACTGGATGTGAATTTAAACCTTGAATATCTTGTTACTGTTAGCTACTGAAGCGTGTGAAATGTTTTCTTCAGAAGATGCAAAAATTTGATTTGAACAATTATTCATGCACAGATCGACATTTTTAAGCCTTTTAAATTCGGTTTAAAGTTTAATGAGTGATTTGTATAATAGTTCCATTCTGATCACGAAAAAAGCAGTGAAAAAATTTCATCACACTAAGATTTTTCAGAATTTTGATTTCTTTAAATTTTTTTGCACATTTTTTGATACCTTTCGATATTGAACTCTTCAGAAAAAATTTTTACTCTCTACAATAATTCATTGTTAATATATTTTTTTTGAAAGCTTGATTTTCTCAGGAAATCAATTTCTTGTAATGAACCACATTTTCAACATTTCTCATTTGTAGCAATTTGAAATATAAAAGACAGATAGATCAATAAATTTTTTCTGCGTAATTGATTCTGATTGGTGATTCTGGCCTACTTTTTAATGCCGAGTTCGAATATAATTCAAGTTGTACTTCCAAACAGCCTACGTCTAGACTCAAATGCAAAAAAATATCACACTTGCACGCTTTCGTTCCTCGAAAAGTTTCCCTTCTTCGAATACCTACTCTCAATTCTCCAACGCTAGTAAACACATCGTTATTGGGAAACTTTTGTAGAACACCTTCGGGCATTTCATCAGCAAATAACGCAATTATGAATACCTAGACACGAGTGCATGCAGCAGTGTAATAGAAAGTTGTTCGCGTGTATTCGTTCTAACCATAGATTATATAGAAGAAGCTGTGTTGTCGACATCAGACGACTGGTATCGGAGAATTTGTTTTATTTTCGTATTAAAGTTGGACAGTAGACCATGTTGAACGGATGCTTAGAGCTATATAAACTAATCGCGTGTGTGAGAAGCTCAAAGTATTGGTGATATGGATGTCGGTGGGTATTGATGAGATGTTTTTCAAGTATAAATGGATGTCGGTGAGTATGAATGAGATGTTGTTTTTCAAGGATAAGGTATAATAGTAGCACTACAATTTCTAAGGTTAGAAATTCTTTGACGTTTCCCTGATTCGATTAATTTTGGACTCCCCTGAACTTTTTGGTGTTAAAAATCGTGAGTTGGTGATACTTTGTTTAAATTGTCCGAAAAAAATTCAGAAAAAAATTTCAGTTGAAAAAAAATTGGGTCTGAAAAAATTTTAGAAAAAAATTTGAGTTACAAAAAAATTGAAAAGAAAATTGAGTCTGAAAAAATTTCAGAAAAAATTAGAGATTTGAAAAAATTAGGCAAAAAATTGGGTCTCAAGAAATTTTAGAAAAAAATTCGAGAGTTGAAAAAGATTGAGAAAAAAATTGAGTCTGAAAATTTTTCATTAAAAGATTTGAGAATTGAAAAAAATTGGGGAAAAATTGGGTCTGAAAAACTTTTAGAAAAAAATTTGAGTTACAAAAAAATTGAAAAGAAAATTGAGTCTGAAAAAATTTCAGAAAAAAATTTGAGATTTGAAAAAATTAGGCAAAAAATTGGGTCTCAAAAAATTTTGGAAAAAAATTCGAGAGTTGAAAAAGATTGAGAAAAAAGTTGAGTCTGAAAATTTTTCATGAAAAGATTTGAGAATTGAAAAAAAATTGGGGAAAAATTGGGTCTGAAAAACTTTTAGAAAAAAAATTGAGTTACGAAAAAATTAAAAAGAAAATTGAGTCTGAAAAAATTTCAGAAAAAATTTGAGATTTGAAAAAATTGGGAAAAAATTGGGCCTCAAAAAGTTAAAAATTAAGTAGGTAGGAAAAAAATTGGGTCTGAAAAAATTTTAGAAAAAAAATTTGAGTTAAAAAAAAATGAGAAGAAAATTGAGTCTGAAAAAATTTCAGAAAAAATTTGAGATTGAAAAAAATTAGAAAAAAATTGGGTCTGAAAAAATTTTAGAAACAAATTCGAGAGTTGAAAAAATTGAAAAAAAAATTGAGTCTGAAAATTTTTCAGAAAAAGATTTGAGAATTGAAAAAAATTCGGAAAAAATTGGGTCTGAAAAAATTTTAGAAAAAAATTTGAGTAAAAAAAAATTGAGAAAAAAATTGAGTCTGTTTTTCAGAAAAAGATTTGAGAATTGAAAAAAATTAAGAAAAATTGGGTCTGAAAAAATGTTGGAAAAAAATTTGAGAGTTGATGAAAATTGAGTCTGTAAATTTTTCAGAAAAATATTTCAGTGTTTGAAAAAATATAGAAAAAAAATTGAGGCAGAAGAAATTTCAGAAACATAAGGGTGCAAATGTGTGATATTCTTTGGCATTATTTTATACCTATTCTCTGCTATATCTGCGTTATTCTGTGATTCTCCGATTTTAAAGTCGGATTAGTGATTTTGAAATTTCTCATCTCTAGGGGTGAAGAGTAATTAAACAATATCAAATTGCCAATCAAGTTGAAAAATTCGAAGAAAAAATTATAAAAATATTCAAAATAAGTACGAGGAAAAAATTGAAAATTGGTATTTTAAAAATATTGGAAGCCCCTGAATGTAGACATACATAGGATAATACTGACCATCACACCATATATATCACGCATTATAATTTTGGCCACAGAATGTAGATCATTTATGGGTTTAATACACCATTTACCTGTCACTGCTGCAGAAAGAGATGTTTGATTACAAATATCTTTGGTGAGAGGGCTATGTTCTCTATTCATCTCAAACACTGCGGTTACTCTGGATAGGTAAATATAACGATGGTGGTCGAATTTACTGGTAATATCGACAATTGATTTCTTTCACACGATGGACAAACAGCTCCGTATTACGTTTAAAACCCACGCCTATTGTGGTATGAAATCGAAGTTATCTGGTTGAATTATTCCCAGAACGTAGGTACGTATGTAATGGTACATATTTATTAAAGTTAAACGTAGGAATCTTCATTTAGGTCGGTTAAATTCATTTTCCAACCTTTTTCTCTGTCTTTAATGACGTAAGAAGCTGACGTAATTCGAGACGATTTTTTTTTTTTTTCAAAAGTGACATTTCTTGGTGCATAATTTTTGTGGTGTAGGTTGGCATAGTTCCTTTATGAAAGAAAAATACATCTCTTTGATGTGGGAGAATATCCTAACTCAATTTACACATTAATACGAGTGATAATCTCGACCGAGTCTAAAAATAGCTTCGTTCTATACGTATTCTTTTATCGAGAAGGACATCGCCGGAAATCCATTAGTCTGAGGTGAGGGAAAAAAAGAATGATTAAATTGCCCATTGTCGCTTTTAAAGATTTATGATCAAATGCTGATATGTTCTCGAAACGTTATTAAATTAAGTTTTTTTTTTTTTTTCGTTATTTTGGAAAATCCTATATAGATATATCGGACGGTAAGATTTGATAAGATTATTCGAGGATTTTCGAACGTCAGCCAGAAAGATGAATGCTTTTGACGCCGTCGCGTTTATTAGGTATTACTATTTTCGGTTTGGCGAGGAAAATGAAAACGAAAAGGGGGAAATGTTATTTTAGTATTGCCATTGCATGTAAGTAGGTTTTTGGGTTTCGTATATGTACACGTGTATATTTTTTCATCAACATCGCACCTTTGTATGAAAGTTGTCGAAAACGAAGAAAAGTTTTCGAGTTTGAGAAAATTTACCATTCTTTGGAACGTTGCGTTGCGTCGGTTGGTTTGGCGAAGAGGGGCTGGAGCTTTTTTCGACAAATATAAATCAGATCGAGAGGCACATGCGAAAAACACGAACTGTACAAGTGGACGATTTGTGTTTAGTTCGTTTCAATGACGGTTGTAGTTTTTCCTCGAATCGAATTTTGCGTTGAAAAAATACCGTAAGTGGCCCCGCGGTTGGTTTTCGTTTGGATTTTAGGAGATGGGAGATGTGGCGAAGACGACGGTACGATTTTTATGGCTTGGTTTTGTCGACCCTTTATTTTTTTCCATCGAGTAAAGGTTTTCTTTGCGAAAGATATCGAAGCGGAAACGAACTCGGTTTTGATCTGGAACCGGCGTAAGAACGATGAATTATGATAGACGCGATAAAAGGTAACGAAAGAATGAGGTAATTGGTCCAAGAAGACTGGAACGATTTGGAATTAAAAAACTTGAAATCTGGTGTCTGGTTTGCAAAGAAATGTAAAAAAGTATCAAAAGTGAAACGATTAACAGCGTGGAAATTCCCGCCGAGAAATTATATTTTTTCGCGAAAATTTCCAACTACTTTACTTTTTGATAATAATTTTCTTAAAAGCTACAAACACGTCGTGGATTTTTAAATTGGATTCGTATTTCGTATCGAGCTAGAAAATTTATAAGGTGCGGTGGCTGGAATACGGAGAGAAAAAATAAAAGTAAAAGCAGAAGCAAAAGATCGTCGAAATTATACGATATTGATTGACAGTTATATTAAAGGCGATAAACTTTTGGCAGGTGAAATACATTTGGGAGGCGTACGACGATACACTATAACCTTATGGCTAAATGATTATTTTATTACAGCTCTCTCTCGGGATACTGTTCAGAATGAGAAAAAGGTTCGACTTCGACTTGGAGACATCACAGTGCTAGCGAAATGAAAGGTCGGTTTATACGAAATAACAAGCGCAAGGCCAATCCGATTTAAGCTTGGGAGAAAGTACAGCGAAAGCGAGTTTTCTTTTTATTACCAGCGTGACGACGATAGGTTGTTTCGAGTACAATAAAAGAGGAAAGTTGGTGAAAATATTTCCGATTCGTAAAAAAAAGTGGAATTTTGCGAAGGTCGCGGAAATTTGTGAAAATTTTTTATCTGATTCCCAGGGGTGATGTGTTGGTTCAATTGTTTGGTTGATCGCCGCAAAGACCACTGGAGTATGTAAATTTTTACACGCGAAGAATCTTGGAACATGAAATACTTAAAATGAATGAAAAGTTGCAAGTCAACGTGGAAATATGTTTGTATTTCATATAAACCAAGAATGGGAACATAGTTTTCAAAATCTTAAAGAGAAAAACAAATCTGCATAAGTTTATTGAAAAAATCACTTCAAAAATGTATTTTCTTCGGGTTGAATTTTTTTTCAGAAAATTTTAACGTAGAATTTACTGCCTATTAAAAAAAATTGATGAAATTTTTTCTCTCTTTATAATTTCGAGAAAATAAATATTTCTTGAATTTTTTTTTGAGAGTGATAGAAGGTGTTAATGCTGAAATTTTCTAACGATGATTATTAATTATTATAGGGTGTCTACAGGTCTCGAAATAATCTCGAAATTTAAATTTTGGTCCCTACAGTGGCAAAAATGTCACGAAACTGACCGAAAATTCATCAGTTGCAAATTTGCCTCATGCGCATCTTATTACAAATTTTTCGAAACATTTCTCACTCGCTCCGCTCCGGCCAAATTATCGCATATCTTAGCTGATTTTTTTAATTGGCCCTTTTCTTTAGTAACTGTAATGTACTAAGAAACTAATTTTTTAATTCAATGGTAGGCTATAAGGTGAAATATTGCAGGAAGATGTGCGAATTTATAAATTTGAGGCTAGTATTTTTTTGAGAGGGAGGGGATAAAATGTGACGAAATTTTTAAATTTTCAGCCTGGGAATCTCTGATATGATTTATTTCATTTTTCAAAACTCTATATTGGTATATATATTTTTTAAATAGGCCTTTTTTTCTTTAAAAAGTTTTCTGTAATGATTTAAAAAATTTGTTGGCAAAAAGGAAGTTAGATGGATTCAAAAATTTTCCGATTTAAATTTGAATTTTTTTGGCTAGAAAATATAAGCATGTAAAAATCTCATAAAAAATAGTGATTTTGGAAAAAAAAAATCGTTAGACGTTATGCATTTCATATGTACCATTCTTTTGCAAAATTTTGACATCACGAGTAAATTATTTCCTTCAAGGTTTATAAAAATCTTATTTGAAAGGTCGTAAGACTTGGATGAATTGGTCTGGAAAACTTGGAAAAGTTGGTGAAAATCATCTCCGAAGTATTGTGTACCTACATCTCGTATTATTTCATCTGTACCTACTCACTATCAAGATGTCTAAAAATCAATCATTCGTATTGAGATAACTTTTTGATCTCTATTATCTTGGAAATTTATCACCAGTCAATTTTTTTCGAAATTTCATTCCTATGCCTCAAAAATAAATGTATCAGAATTGTTTAAATTTTTTGAAAATTACAAAAATAGTTACGAAAAATTGTTAGTTTTGAATTTTAAAAATGTGTGGGAGCCCTGGATTATTTTTAGTAAAAATATCGGTGATAAAAATTATTCCAATAGAAAGAGCCTTTCCTAATAAGGGTCAAAACCGGTCCTTGACCCAAAATTGGTCAAGATGGGTCCAAAATATTACTTAAGGTGTATTTTTAATTTTTTGCAGGAAAATTTTAAGCCAAAAATAAGAATGTGAGCAGAAGTGACGAGTTTTGAAAAACTTTGCATCAGTTGTTCAATTAGGTCACCAATAATGGTAATCCGCGCTGAAATTCATAATGGCTGTTTTTATGAGCTTTTCTTCAGAGCTGAAAAAATGTTAAAATTTTCTGGTGGCTCTGAAACGTCTCGAAACCGCTTCCAATCGATTTGGCAGGTCTAAAATAGGGTGTATATCGAATTTCAACTTTTTTTCGTTGATCAGATCAAAGTTTCATGATTTACAAGACGATGAGGTAATTTTGTAAATTCAAAAATTCGCCAAAATTCGAGAAATGCACTTCAGCACTTGAAATTTTTAAAATAGAACTTTTTTATGATGTACATTCAATTTATGACAATTTTGACTCAATGGGATACCTTTCTTGTAACTACAAAAAAAGTAATACAAAATCACGTTTTTTTTGGTTTTGATTTTTTTTGATCATGCTGCACCCAGTTTGGGGGTCCAAAAAAAAATTATGTGATGTATGACCACTCGGCAGAACTAATTTTTAAAAAAATTTCCAGTCATGGCACCCCCCCTCCCCAAAAAAAAGAAAATTAAATTTCAACATGAAAAAAAAAATGAAAATGTGAACCAAAAATTTTCATCGATACTACCCAGTAGGATTTATAATCTCCGAAAATTTCAAATTTTTTTACCCACCCCTTCCAAAGATATCGCGTGTTGAAATTTCGACATTAAAAGTGCCATAATAAAGGGAGGGGGTAGGGGTAAAAATTTTGGGAGGTTTTTAGACCATAAGTAACATTTTGAACCCATTTTGACCAATTTTGGGTCAAGGGCCGTTTTTGATCCTTATTAGAAAAGGCTCTTTAACATAAGCGGAAAATAATGACCGATGATGGTTTTGACAAAAAAAAATTAATATTTCTCTGGTCCTTTTTTTTATTATACCCGTCAAAATTGGACTTTGTTGGTTCATTTTATTAACCCTTAATGTCGCAGCGTCCGCTATAGCGAACACATGTTTTAAAAAATTATTGCAGCCTCAGAAGCTGAGTTGAGTGATTTCTCAAGTCATAAATCTTGAATACCATACTTCGAGAGTATTATATCCAAATTTCAGAATTTTATCTCAACTTTTGAAAGTTTTATGAAAGTTTCAATTTTGATTTTTTTTCAATATTTCTCACATATCAAACTACTCAGAAATATAATTTTTTTAAAAATAGGAAGAAATTGAATTTCAAAAATGTGTTGCATGTGCTTTTTAGCAGAAAGTTGTCCCTTTCAGATGCACTATTGACAATTTCAAAATAAGAAATAAAACTTGTCAGAATTGAAGCTCAAAGTTCATGTCCGCTATAACGGACGTTGCGAACTGTACAGAGAGATTGACTTGGTTACTAATGTTCGCTATAGCGGACACTGCGAATGATGATGTAAGCATATTGAGACCACCTCAACACTTGTACTCAATACTCAAATGAACTGTGTACAGAGTACAGGCTTCAAATTTTCACATAATTGAGTATTGAGTGAATATACCAGATTGGATCAAGTATTGAGTACAATACTCAACATTCATGATACCTACTCAACACTTATCTTTTTGAGTATTCAATACAGTCATTTTTACCTACTCACAATTCTAAATACTCAATACTTAATTACTGAGTACTGTATTCAATATTCTGAGTATGTGTACTAAGTATTTTCAAGTAAGTATATGGAGTGAGTATGTGCTGAGTAGTGAGGTGATGGCGGTACTTTTTGCCCTATTTATGTACCTCCTCCATGACATATTTTTAAAAGTATTTCACCATTCAAGTTATCTACCTCAATTACCTTAAACTCAATCACCCCAAAAAAATATTTGAGTATTTTACTCAAAATTTGAGTATAAAATACTTGACTCATATTTTTTAAGTATTACACTCAAATTTTGTTTCCTTAATTCTACAATGGAAAATCTTGAATTGAAATTGAGAATCTGCTTCCAAGCAATTACTCAGTACTCAAATGATGAAAATTACTGAATTAGTACTAGCGGGGGGTGGGGGTGGGGTGGGAGTAATTTTTTAATTGATGTTTGATGTAAATCTTTACAATTTTCGGATCTTTTTACAATTTTTTGTGGCATAAGATTTTGTTCATGAGTAAATGACCAAACTCTCCTCCCCTCCCTCCCAGAAAACCAGTTTATTGTACATGATACACTAATGAAAACAAGAAATACTTCACTGCTCACCCTTCGCAGTGTCCGTTATAGCGAACATAAGTGAACATGACAAGTTTGCTGGGCACTTCGCAACGTCCGCTATGGCGGACATGCTGTAATTTCACCCCAAAGGGGCGGAAAATTTTGAAAAAAATATTTTTGGGATCTATGGACCCAAAATGAATGGATAATATTAAAAAAATGTTTTTCCCATCATTTCCGCGAACTTGCGAATTTAAGGGTTAAAATAACATGTAAAACTTCATTTACTGAAAATTGAGTCCAGAAACTCAATTATCCACAGATTATTGGTATGTATGTAGGCAAATAAATTTAAAAGAAAAAATATAAATTTTATTAAAATAAAAAAAAAATTATTTATGAAAATTTATATAAATTTATTTTTAATTTCACAAATTAATTTTTTAACTTAAAATACATAAATATTAAATTAACAGATTTAAAAATTATACCTAGTTATTTCATTAGGTAATAAAATTTAGTTCATTTTTTGCTCGTGTTATTAAAATATTGAAAATACTTTTATCGGCATCAAAATTTATGTACTTGAAATCTGTTGCACTCTTTGTTATAATGTTTCCTCCTCCTCTCATCATCTATCGAAAATTCAATATCTGTAGCCTCTGCAACCTATGTTTACTTTCTACTACCTACAACAATTTTTTTCACCTCGGAACTCCCTGAAAAATATCCAACGAACGTGAAATGTGGATTTTTTACACGAGGATGAATTGTTATCGAAGCGTAAAACATTGATGGATCTGCCGAAGAATAGATGAGAGAGGTTCTAGCAGCGCGGCATAAGCAGATTAGCGAATATTCAAATACGCCGTCGCGTTTTCGACGACTGATTGCTTCAAAACAGCCCTAAAGCGTATAACAGCGTAAATTCAAATTGAAACAAAATATCCAAAGAGTTAAACGCGAACAAACGAATATTAGTTTTGAAAACGATAGCTATATGGTACATATTTGTATTTTGTATACGGTGGTACCTATTCGATAGCAATATTATACCTATTCAAGTACGTATGAGAGCTCCGTTTACCTCAAGATAGCTTCTTTTTTTTTAAACGCCGTGCCACCAGATACGAGTAAAGATACAAATTCGTTCACAATATCCGTATTGTGCCATAGAAAAGCGTGCAGAAGCCATTTATGATACAAAGAACTTTAATATTGAAAGTGTGAAAATTCGCAGCGAATAACGAGAAAATTTAATTTGTGTTTAGTCGATAAAGAAAGCGAATGATTGAAAGAAGAATTTTAATTAAAAAACATGTTATTTTTCGATACGGGGTTTTGAGCTCGTTGAAAGAAAACTGAAGAGTAAGGTGATTTTAGAGCAGAATGAAAAAAAGATGAAGGGAAGTAGATATTTTAATGGATTTTATTGTATTCAATGATCTATTCAAGATTGCTGGTAAGATATATTTTTTAATAAATTTTTAAAAGGAGTTCATAAATTGGAATTGAGTATTCAACGCTATAGAGATCAAAAAATCGTTTTGGATGTGTCTGTAAAGTGGAAATTTTGAACGTTTTTTAATATTTTTTATTTTCGTATTTCGTACCGTTACAATCATGTGAAAAAACATTTCGATTTTAGTGTTTTTTGTTGGGGTTAATTTAATTTTATTCGTATGGAACTAATTTTATTTTTTATTTTTCATTTTGTTGCAGGTGAGTGGCTACTGATTTTGAAATCTTCATTAGACTAATAAAAGAGGAACATATTTAAACTGGGTGAAAATGAAATTGTGAGTACTAACGATATTTACTGAATCTTACATCGTCCAAAAATAAGCTCATTTTAAGCCATAACATTAATATTAGGTATCTACCAATAAAATTTTCACTCTTCATCCAAAATCTCAAGAGCATCTTGAAATTGAATTTAATGTGAGGTCAAAAATAGTATCAAAGTCAACTTTCAGCTTTTTATATTGATGCATATTGTAGGTTTATTTTGATTTTTTTTTTAAAAAAATTTTACCAAAGAAAAATGTAGATTTGAATCATAACTCATTCAAGATGGAAATTTTTATGTGATGGAAAATCGTAAAATTTTAAGAAGGCTCCAACATATATCTTGAAATATCTTCCGATCGATTTGAAATGTATAAAAAGAGTATATGGAGAATTAGAAAAAATTTTCCAATTGAAATTTGTAGAGCTTTGTAAGCCAAACATTGTCAGTGAACTCATTTTTTGAATCGGTTCACTCTCGGCAACTTGACAATTTCAACAACAAAAAAAAGATGAATTTTTTTTAGATTTTTAACGGTGTTCAACATTCATTTGAAAAAAATTTTCATATATTTTTTTGTTGTTGAAATTGTCAAGTTGCCGAGAGTGAACCGATTCAAGAAATGAGTTCACTGACAATGTTTGACTTACAAAGCTCTACAAATTTTATTTGGAAAAATTTTTCTAATCTCGATTTTTGGGATATTTTTGACAACCGGTTGCAACTTATCGAACCGGTTTCGAAAAAAAATTATCACATTTTAATCGTCTCAGTGTGTAGACTTCAAATCTATAAAAAACCCAGACCCCAATTTTTTTAACGAAAACCGGTTTCTCAATTTGTGGACACCCTGTGGGTAGACCTGAAAATTTGACTTTCAATTTTCAATGCCCTTGTCTCCAGGAACATATTGCCGTTTGAATCATCCCGATATCTCTTTTCAGTTTCGAGATATCATGAAGCGTTTTTCGTGGACAAGACTTCTGTGTCATACTGTAAACTGTTTCTGAGTAAAATTTTTCAATCTTGACCGACGTACCTAATGAAGAATTGCATTTTAAAAATGACAAAAATGACCAAAAATTAATAAATACGAGTGAAATTCATGCTAGCCATGGATAAATAATATATATTTTTGGGAATAAATGTATGTACCATTTGTGGATCAGGATTTTCCGATTGGCCAAAAGAGCCTGGAATTTTGAGTTTCAGGTAGAACTGGCTGCTACATCTGAATGGGCGGAATTTTTACTCCCAAAATACCTAGCTTTCAGATTTTTACCATAAATCCTTAGCCTGTGAATTTTTTTACTCAAATGTCCTTTTTTTGAATTTTTCAGAGATCCTGTTTACGAATTACACTATTCTTAGTTGTTCTGGACTGAAATTGTTCAAAAATTAAAATCCTATAGAGAGCCATTTTTCTCTAAATCAATTCTACGTATCCGAAAAAAGTATTCAAATGTCTAAAAAATGTTTCAAAAATCATTCTTATTTTTTTCTGCTTAAAAAATGTGCGATGAGTAGGTACCTAGGTACCTAATTTATTGATTCATGCGCATCAAATTTTTTTTACCCAACTTCTTGCTTTGTGACTATAAGTTTGAAAAAAATTAATTTTGGAAACTCGAAAAAACGTAAATTCTTGAAATAAATGATGGAAAAGTACCACTTTGTCCCAGGAAAGGGATAGGAGTGAAAAAACATATTTTAAATTTTTACCACGAATTTTTCAAACCATAGTAACCAAATTACATTGATTGATTTTGAATCTTAGCTCTGGGGCAAGTTCACCTGTCTTATCAATCAGTGCTCCTTCAAATTTTTTCATTGATTGTATGAAATTTTTGAATTTAACAGAGTAGGTACCTTGTAGAATAATTTAAAATTATGAAATTTCAAAAATTCGCTAAAATTTTAAAAATGAACGTGAACACCTCAAATTTTGGATATTGAAATTCGTTTATGACGTAATTTTGATTTACCTATTTTTTGGCTCAAAATTTCACTGCTTAGTCGAAATTCCTGAGAAGAAAAAACACCTTCATTTGTGTAGGATTGATATTTCATCAAAGATAGTTGGATGATAATGAAATAGACGCACCGAATACATCAACATAGTTAGGTACCTATACATTTTGCATGATTGATTGGTTTTTAAATTGATGATGAAAAATGTGTCATCGCGAGAGAAATAATCATTTCTCATTCGGTATTGTTTTTTTTTTATTTTACATTGACGTACTTTTATCTTTCAATAAACAAGGCCAAAAAGACACGCGAAAACACGTCATCGTAATTCCATTTTCGAACTCTTACCGTGTCGATGAGTTTTTACGATTCGAAGTTGACACGTATTTACGAAACCAAAAAAATAAATGGAGCGCGATTGAGACTTAAAAATAGAGAAAATTGAACCTGTACGGGTTGAATTTTCTCTCGAGAATGACAACCACAGTATTTTGCGGCGGTTTGGTAAATCTTACCAAAGTACCTGTAGTTACCAAGCACTCTTCATCTGCGGAGATATAAAGAAAGGGAAATGTTTGGGCGCTTAAAACTCTATCTCTGTCTAACCGCAGGCTTAAAAGCAACAATTACTCTATCGAAAGATACGGAAGTGACTTTTGATGTTTTGCTTTGGACTGAACCGCAAACGACCCAGGATGAAAAAAGGATTTGAATATTGGCCTGAATGATTCGAGGTCAGGAACAGGTCGAAAATTGGAGTATTAGTGAGTTGGACGATTGTAACGAGAGCATTTAGCTCTGATTCTTGCATAAACGAAACCATCCAAGAGCTTTTAGTTAGGCATATTCGTATCAGGACGAATTTTTCAACAGAGAAGACGAACAGATGTTCGACGAAAAATAGTTTTCAACGTTTTTCGTCGACGCTTTCACGTTGCACTTATATACTTGGAAGAAAGCTGGAAAATTCACACCTAAAGTATTTAAACTTTTTTCTTTTTGATACGAAAGACATACGTAGTGTAGCGAACGTCTTTCCCTTAATTCGATACTGGAACGAACGATTGGGACAAGGGAGGTTGAAAAAAAAAGTCAGTCGAGTGTCGAATTTGTTGCTGTTACGGAAAGTTTCTTTTCAGCGAAGAATTTTTTCCTAAATTTATAAAATATTTTTTTCATAAGTAAAATGAAATATTCGTTGGGTATAAGTTTATATATTTTTCACAATCGCAATACATGCGAAAAGTTTCTCAATTCATTTTGTCGTCTGCGAGAATTTTAAATATAAACGGTCTCGTTATAGGGGAGTATTGTTGGTAAGAAAAATATGGTCATTTTGTCGGTCTTGGGTAATAGATCTGAGTTACAAGTGTAGGAGGTATTTTTATTTCTGAGTTATAGAGTACAAGCCAAAGTTGTGTATCGTTTGGGGAATTATTCGTCGTTTATGGTTTCCGCCTTTTTGTACCCTTTTAAATGACAAGTTAGAATTTAGGTGACTTGATAAATACAGTTTTCAAAAAATTGTATTTCAAGTCGGTTCTCCGTCTTTTTCATTTTTTTTTCTCGTTTCTGTTTTAGCGAAGGCTTTTAGAGGGTTTCTAGATATTTTTTTTTATCCTCTTGATTTTCAAAGTATAAAAATAAAAAATTGAAAATAAAAATAATTGGTATAACTAATTTTTGATAAAATTCTGTGATAAAACGTAGGTAATTTAAAAAACCAAATGGGGTTCATGAGACGTAAAGACTATTTAGAGCATGAAAAAATTAAAGCTCCATAAAAATATATTGAAAATGAGCAATTTATCAATATTCAGATATCTGCCTTGCGATTCGTATCCTTCTCACGTTTAAAAAACCTTTACCTAAATTTTTCCTTCAAAATATAAACCCAACACGAAAAATTCAGGCCAATCGCTGGAAAAATTTACATTTATTTTCATTTAATTTCCCAAGCTTTCTTTACAAAATAAACTCGATGATCTCGGAAAAACGATAGAAAAAATTCGCACTAGTTCCCTTCCCAACTTCGAAGCACTAGAAGGGAAGACGTGAAGGAGGCGAAAGCGAGAAAAAAAACAATTAGCCTCGTTGATTATGGCACTTTTAATTGTATTTTCGCCTCGTTTCGATACAACTCGGAATTTTTTTCAATTAATAAAAAATAATAAATTTTAGCCATAGGCTGCGTAACGCGTGATTGGAACGTGGCTCGAGCGTCGATAACAGGAAAACCGTGTAAAATTACGGTATTTAAGCGCAGAAAAATATTAAAATGTGTTTCCGTTCGGCTTATCGATTCGCCAAGGCGAATATAGGGGTTCTCTCTCTTTCTATTATTTTTTCCACATTCGAGAGTCATTAATCAATGTGAGAAAAATTAACGGTTGGGAGTCGTTTTTTCGTATTTACATTTGTGCTGCTCGGTTGGTATGTTATTGAAAAGTGGTCCATGGGTGGGAGGGTCGATGAATTGCTGCAATGTGGACTTGTTTCTGTTGAAAAAATTGGTTGATGATTGAAAATTGAGTGAAATGTTGATAGAAGTTGGAAAATTATTAATATTCTTGAAAAAAAAATATATATATATCAAGAAATGCAGTTGACGATTTGAGCTGAACGTCGAATGTCAAGATTCTCATCCAGTTTCATGAAAATATTTTTTTTTATGGAATAGAACGAAAACTTGATGGCAGAATAGTTGCATGATCGTGTAATCTGGCATCTTCGAAGTTTGAAATTGAAATTGGAAGTGTAGAATTTTTTAACTGAAGAGAGAAATTTATGACGATTTTTTGAAAATTCCTCGACCGGTTAAGTAAGCGGAAATTTTTGGTGGAGGCAGAAGAAGTTTCGGAGGATTGTTTTTCGAACGACACGATGATTTTTTTGGTCAGAAGTAGAGCCCACGTTCGAATCTAGCGTCCCTAAATATGTACTAGCAAATTTCAGTTTTTCTCATTGATTAGATAAAATTTTCGTGGTTTGTACGAGAACTCCAATTTGAAACAAAAATAGAAAAACCTCGCTAGATGTAGGTAGTCTATATTTACCCTATTTTCGACCTCTCGAATTGATTGGAAGTGATTTCGATACGTTTCGAAAGCCTCCAAAATCTTTTTAATTTTTCCAATGATGGAGAAAAGCTCATAAAAATGGTCCATAGGTATAAATTTTAGCACCCATAATTGGGTAATATGTACGAATATTGGTGATCTAATTGATAGATTAGAGGTAGAGCAAAATTTTCCAAAATACGAGTACATTACCTTTAGTTGAGAACCTTCTTTTTGGGTTGAAATTTTTCCTGACAAAAATATGGATTTTCACTCAGTGCTACAAATTCTGAAAAATGATTTCTGTGATTAAACAAAAAGGTCGCCAGTATGTTGGCAATTTGAGATTATAGTTGCTGAAGTTCATAAAGACCCTTTTTATAGGCTTTCCTCCAATGTTGGAAACATCTGAAATTTTTTGGAGGCTACGAAACGTCTCGAAACCGTTTCCAATTGATTCGGGAAGTTAAAAATAGGTTTTAAGCCAAAATTCAGTTTTTTTCGTTGATTAGATATTTTTATGTTTTTCAAGGCAGTGAGATATTATGTACCTGCCTACCTAATTTTGAAGTTTCGAAAATTCATCAAAATTCGAGAAATGCATTTCAGCACCTGAAAGTTTGAAAAATGGGATTCTCTTATGATTATTTACAATTTACTTTTGTTTTGGCTAAAAATTTTTGTTAGAATTGAAATACTTCCCTTGTTAGGAGTTTCTAAAGTGAAAAATGGATGTTTATTGATTCAGATTTTTTTTTTTGAGCATGTTCCACGCAATTTTGGAATCCGAAAAAATGTATGTGATGTGTGAACACCTGAATGAATTAATAAAAAATTCCAAGCATGTTTCCTCCCATCAACTTTTTAATTTTTTTTAAGAATTTTACCACGGAAAAAATTGGAAAAATGTAGGTAAACCGAAAATTTCCAAAAAATTCTCATACATAATAGCTGGAAAGAAGTCTGTGAAAATTTCAAAAAATTTTATTCACTCGTTTCAGAGATATTGCTTACTGAATTTTCAACCTGAGGGTGCCATAACTCTGGTAGGGGTGAATTCAGGGAGAGGGTCAATTTTTTGGATAGTTTTATATTACAGCCTCGTAAAAGTAAAATTTTGAGTCACTTTTGACCGCCTCTGGGTCAAGGGTCATTTTTGATTCTGATGAGGAAAAGCTCTTTTATGGTAAATCTAAACAAAATCATTGAAATTCATTGGATGGCTTCCAACCCTGAAAATCTTGAATTCCCACTATTAAGGATTCTGAGTAAGTTCTTCGAGACATTATGCAAAACTCAAATAACTGTTTTGAATTCCTGGTAAAATTTAATTTCTGTACCAAAGTACATTTTTTAGACTAAATGACCGTGGAATTTTTCTGAAGTCCACTCTTATTACGAGTATTCATCAGAATTACACCAATTTTCGGCTCATGTTTCAAAAATCTGAAAAAGTATTATACTCGCAGCATAGTTCTAAAAAACGTATGCAGCTAAGTACCTCGACCACGAGAAGAATTTTTCGAGAAATACATATTGTTGAGAGCACGTTTCTCGTCATAAAGTGGTAGATGAGCGATTCTGGTATGACGAGTGGCGCGGCGGTGTAAACACCATTAAGTTTTGGAATGTTAAAGGTTTACAGTCTCGGGCGACGAAAAAAAAGAGCTAATTAAAGCGAATGTAACCATAAAAATATCGTTTCATGTAGTAAATGAACCTCTCGCCATTCGTCCCATCTTCGTATACAATATCGCCAGCAGGGGTTCCCCTCCACTCTGGTTTTTTTCTCGCGATATTTTTCCCTCTTTCGTGCTTTTTTTTTACGGCACATAATAAAAATTGGTGACTTTATGGTGGCGAAGAAAGACAACTTCTCGTCGGTTCTTGTTATCAAATGATGCGCCCCTTTTAAATTCTTTTTCATTATTTGGTCGCGTCGAGTTGGAGAACACCAGAAGGGATAGCTTCCCTTTACGTATTGTTGAAAAGCATTGCGGCTACAACTGTACATTATTACGTCGACTTCGTCGTCCGCCCGTGCGGTGGAAACGTATCGTCGAGGTCGTTTTTTAATTCTTAAGCGCGACTTGATGTGTGTATGTGGGTTCGAAATGACGAAATATTATGCTTTTTAATCGTGGAAATTGCCTCCTTCCTACTTTTTTTCGACCTCGTTTCTCTGCGCTTTTGCAGGTTTTGTACGAACAACGTTCTATTCAACCTCGGTTAAGATTTATAATACGAAGTAGACTGGATATTGTGGGTGACGCTTGAGCTTTTATTACTGTTTTGGCAAAGGTTATACGAAGGTTTTCTTTTCAGGTAATAGGATGGAGAAAAATGTGCTGTGTTGTAGATTAAGGTGTTTGAAAGTTTGCGCTGAAATGAGCATGTAATTTGTCGAGCTTTTTTCCTCGCAAAATTTGTTGTGCTATTGAGGAAGCGGAAGGTTTTTTTACTTTTGGCAAAAATATCATGAATAAGCATTTGAAAAAAAATGTAATGCAATGGTTTACTCGAAAGGAGTTGAATAGAATTGAAGAAATAAATGCTGATTCGTCATATTGATGGTTAATCAATTAATCATGCTCATGAAATAATGTATCAGCTACTGATTTCTTGCCATGCCAGTATGCTGAAGTTGGTGAAAATGGCTCTTGAAAAATTTCGAACATCCGTTGAAAATAGGAATAATGTACATAAGTATGTACGCAGTTCTTTCATACAGCCCTTCTGAATCTCCTCATTAAGCCTCCTTGAAAAGGTCGCCAAATTCAAAAAAATTGAAAAATAGAGCGTGACTTGTCGTCTATTAGCTTTATGAAGACGCTGAGTTGGGATTTTTGCTTATTTTGTAGATTTGACTCTTTGGTGCCCTCTAAGCCTCTCTCACCAATTATGAGAGAAAAATACTCCAGAAATGAAAATAGCGAGTGACATATCAATTTTTACCAATTTGAAGGCGTAGAATCCGAATATCTGAGCTTTCACCATTGAAGTTCAACTTTGAGCTTTCTAGAATTTGATTGTTTTTGAATTTCCTATCAATTGGAAACCTTTAGATGGAGGAAAATCGAAAGACCTTTTTTCTCTGAATTAGAGAGCAGATTACGTCAGTGGCGTCAGAAGTATTTTTTGGGAGGGTGCAAAGTGAGTACAGAAACTTGGAATATAGACCTAAATTCATTTTTGATCCGAATGAGTATATTATGGAATAGCCTTGTGGTAATGGTCCTAAATTCAACCGTTTCAAACAATTTTTATTCGAAATTTTTTCTAGATAAGATTCCAAAATTTTTCTTGAATTTTTTTCTACAGTAGAATTCCTTATTATTATGTACTCTCTAAACTTGAATCAGTCAAAATTCACTGATTAATAAGACAAAAGTGTGCAACTGAAGAAAACAGTGAAAATTTTACCGATTCAATCAGTGAATTTTCATTTTTGAATCAGTAAAAATTGTAATTTACTGATCGAATCAGTAAACATTTTAATTTACTGATTGAATTAGTAAGTATTCACTGATTAAATCAGTAATTATTCACTGATTGAATTAGTAATAATCACTGATTGAATCAGTAATTATTCACTGATTGAATTAGTAAATTTTGATTTTTACTGATTCATTTCAGTAGTTGAAAAAAGATTACTGATTCAAAAATTAAAATTCACTAATTGAATCGGTAATTTTTCACTAATTGACAGTCAAATTTCACTGATTAATAGTTGCACACTTTTCGCTGTTTAATCAGTGAATTTTCAGTTTTTTGACTGATTCAGATTTAGAGCAGGGATGTGGAAACGCGAAAAAAACGTTCCCGTTTCCGTTCCCGTTTCCGTTTCTTGGTACCTTGTTACCGTTTCTCAGAAACGTTTCCGTTTCCAGAACCGCGTTTCCGTTTCCGTTCCCGTTCCCGTTTCCAGAAACGCGTTTCCGTTTCCAGAAACGCGTTTCCAAGCGTTTCCATTTTTTTTTTAATTTTCCCTGCAAAACACCTATTTTTATTTAAATTCGAAAATAGAGAACAATTTTCTTTCTTAGTTGATAGTTATTTATTATGAAAAAAATTCAGAATTTGACCATGTAGGATAGGGTGGGTAGTTCTAATATGTTTTTCCAAATTGCCTGAATGATTCGACTGTAAATCAAAATAGAAATATTCAATTCACAAATTGAAAGTCTAAACCATACTACTTCATTTCAAGAAGATATTGAACCCAATTAAAAACCTAAATTCAACTCACTTTTATTAGTTGATCACATGTTTGGATTAATCCGGTTAATTTATTTTTAAATTTTACAGTGCATACATTTCCTTGCTTATCCTCATTCCATGTGAACTGATTTTGAATCTCTATGTTTTTTGGAGTTTTAGCCATTAAGAAATGATTTCTACTCTTGCAAGTACTTGCATAGAGTATGCAAGTTTACTTGTTTCATATATTTCATTGGGAAAGTTACTTGCGCAAGTAACTTGCAGCAAGTAAACTTGCCTAGTGAAATCCCCGCTTAAGATAGCTGGGAGCTAGTGCTGGGGAATATCGATATGAATATCGATATATCGATATTACTAATTTTTGGATATCGATAAATATCGATATTTCAGGAATGAAAGTGATATCGATATAATCGATATTCCTTTTTAAAAATATCGATATTTTGAAAATCTTTAAAACGATCTAATTGAGCAGTTTTACGAAAAAATTCTTGAAAAAAAGTCGGGACAAGCCCATTTGCCTTCCACGAAAAAAATATACACAAATTTTCTGCTGATTTTCGTATTATTTGCGTTGATACAAAGAAAGAATTCACTTTAAAATTCATGAACGTTGAGCTGTAATTGGACGATATTTGAAATCAAGGTGTGTCGTTGGTTTCCACGTTACTAGTCGAGTGTATTTTTCATTGTACCATCAAAAATAATAGAAATTGCATCATTTTCCGCCAAAAAAACGGGCATTTTTACGTTTTCGATAATATCGATATTGATATCGATATTCTTTTGTCATATCGATAATATCGATAATCGGTGATCTATGATTTTTGAGATATCGAAACATATCGATGTGAAAAAAATATCGATATTTCCCAGCACTACTGGGAGCGGGAATGTGCAATGTGATAGTGAATAACCACACACACACATCAGCCATCAACCTAGCCAAAAAAAATGGATGGATGGAAACACGGAAACGCGTTTTTCTCTCCGTTTCTGTTTCCGTTCCCGTTTCTCGGAAAGAAACGTTTCCGTTTCCGTTCCTCGTTTCCGTTTCCCAAGAAAAACGTTCCCGTTTCTTGGGAACGTTTTCGTTTCTCTAAATTTGGCGTTTCTGAGCGTTTCTGGGGAACATTTCCGTTCCGTTTCTCCAACACTGATTTAGAGAGTACATATATTTTTCAATTGTACTCTCTAAATTTGAATCGGTTATAACTGACTGATTAAAAAGCCAAAAGTGTGCAACTGTAGAAATCAGTGGACATTTTACTGATCTAATCAGTGAATTTTCATTATTGAGACAGTAATTTTTTCAACTACTGAAAAGAATCAGTAAAAATTTCAACTACTGAAATGAATCTGTAAAAATTTTATCTACTGAAATGAATCAGTAAAAATTTTATTACTGATTGAATCAGTAATATTGATCACTGAATGAATCAGTAATATTGATCACTGATTGAATCAGTAATATTGATCACTGATTGAATCAGTAATATTGATCACTGATTGAATCAGTAATATTGATCACTGATTGAATCAGTAATATTGATCACTGATTGAATCAGTAATATTGATCACTGATTGAATCAGTAATATTAATCACTGATTGAATCAGTAATATTAATCACTGATTGAATCAGTAATATTAATCACTGATTGAATCCGTAATATTAATCACTGATTGAATCAGTAATATTAATCACTGATTGAATCAGTAATATTAATCACTGATTGAATCAGTAATATTAATCACTGATTGAATCAGTAATATTAATCACTGATTGAATCAGTAATATTAATCACTGATTGAATCAGTAATATTAATCACTGATTGAATTAGTAAATTGAAATTTTCACTGATTGACAGTCAAATTACACTGATTAACGGTGGCACACTTTTCGCTGTTTAATCAGTCGATTTTCAGTTTTTTGACTGATTCAGATTAAGAAAGTAATATTTTTCTTACAAAATTTTATCAACATTTTTCCGGCATTGATATTTTTTACTTTTTTTTTTTCAATTATGATAATGTTCTCAATGTGCTTTTAATTCTAAAATTGTTTTAAGCCTTCTTTTCAACTGCTCTCTAAACTTGAAGCAGTAAAAATCTGAAGATTGACTGATTGAAGGAGACGGAATTACGTCACTGATTGGCAGTGAAATCCCTGATTCCACAATTAATCAGTGAAATTTGACTGTTGATCAGTGAAATTTGACTGTTGATCAGTGAAAAATTTCCGATTTAATGAAATGAATCAGTGAAAATTTTACTTTACCGATTGGATCAGTAATTCTCACGATTGAATCAATGATTAACTACTGATTGAATCGGTGAAATTTAATTTTGAAGGATTTAAAAATGAAAATTCACTGATTGAATCAGTCAATTTTTCACTAATTTCTACAATCTACAGTGACATGATTCCGTTGATTTCATCTAACAATTTTGACTGATCCCGATTAAGAGAGTGCAGAATTTTTTATCTCAAAAAGTTTCTTTTTTTTTCAATCTTAACATTACCTATTTCTAATTTTTTGCACTACTGCTGTTTCCAAAGTATTTCCAACTCTAAAATTTTTTACAAATTTTTATTCAATTTTAAAATTATTCTCTTAATTTTTTTTACCCCAGACTTTATTCAATGCTCAAAATTTCCACTCATTTCGAATTTTTTAAACACTTTTTCTAACTTCCAATTTGATGTCATGATTGAGTTAAAAAAATACCCAAATAACATCAAACTAAAGCTTCATGCAATCTTAGTTTTGTCATCCCTGAATCTTAGTGAATCTGTCTTGTAGGTATACGATGGTGTCCCCACGATCTAGAAAAAATATGACTTTTGTATTTAAATTACGATATTTGAGACACCCCCTCCCCACCCTACAAGCATGAACGATTTGAAAATTTTCCATTAATATGGGAATTTTCCACGAATTCAACTCGTGATAATCATCTTTATTTATATTTCAATTAGAATTTATACGGTTTGCGGTCACAGGAATGAGTAGAAAATATGGATTAGCAAACGTAGCAAAAGTGAACCGCGAGTCAAGTTGAAATAATCTCTGTCAATGACTGTTTGGTGAACACGAAAATGTAACAAGTGTTTTGAATGACGTCGCGGTTAGAAAAATCATTCTACATTACGTTTGTGGTTTCGCTGTCGAAGTGAAAACCCTCATAGATGTATCTTGCTGAAACTGAGAACCAAAAAAATAATAATAGAAAGTTACCTAGTGAGGTACCTTTTTAGAATCGCGAATGTATACAGAACCGTTTGTAAAAACACCCATTTCACATGCAATTTAAAGTGCTGCAGTATAGTAAATGCTTTAAGAAAAATGAAAATCAACGCTAACGAATAAGAAAGAATTCGCAGCCCGAAACGATGCCGGTAGCGAGGAAAAAAAACACTAGGAAATGCCGGCAAGGCTGGTTTCAAAGGTTTAAATTTTTATTCGCTTTGTGTTTAAAAAGGTGTGCGATGTGCGTGCGCTATTCCATTCGGCTGAATAAAATGGAAATTCGACTCGAGCTTAAACCTTTCCAATAACTGTATCATGTAAAATTCATTCTTGGAAAAAAGCTTCCCCGCTGAGCGTTGCACCGTGTTCTACGTCAAATAACCAGCTCGCTGCGATGTCGTAAAAAAAAAAAGAGGAAAGAAATTTGTTACGGAGAAGTAAGTATTCGGTCGTTAGGATTTTTTCACGGTGTGGCATGGCAGTTGTACAGGCTGTCATTTCGTCGGCCAATCAATTTATCGGATGAGGTTTTCGTGGTAAGGATTTTCGACGTGAAAACTGACGCTATTACTTACCAATGATGGGAATGTTGGAAGAGCGAGGTAATTCGCAAGCCGAGAGGAAATTTTGGATAAGGGTGGATTGATATGTGAGCCAAGTAAAGTAATATATTGAAAGTATCAGCTCGAGAAAAAAAAGTTGTCGAATTGATCTTTAGAAATGGTCTTGTAAAAAAATGAAAAAAGTATACCCGCACGAATTTAGAGAATATCGAATTTAAGTGGAAGAAATGCAAATAGTATTGTCTGCGTGAATTACAGACCCGATAAAAGATTTATTACCCTTCGATCGTTGCCATCGTTGAATTAGCTCTAAAACTTAAAACGAAGCGTCGAAAAAGAAGGAATAAGTTATGAGGCGTTTGCTTCGTCGAAGAAACACAAATATTTAAGTTTCGAATTAAAAATTAATCGAAAAACATAAATTTAAAAATAATAAACATAACCTGAACGTTGAGATACGATGAAAAAAAAGGGAGGGAAACGCGATTAAAAAAATATATCTCGGAAAATCGGCGGCTAAAACGGTTTGAAAAAAAATCTCATAAAGTAAGATCATAATTTTGCAGAAAGTTAAAATGAAAATTGAAAAAGTTTCGAAGTATTTTTTCCCTTTCGTAACCGTGGTCCTGGGCAAATGGTAAATATATTTAAACTCGAACTGCTATAGTCATTCATTGTATTTGAAATTTATGGAGGAAAGTTGAAATTTTAAAATTTACTGTCGTGCGAGTTTTACATTTTCGTCGGAGAATTTTTTCACCCCTTCGGTTTTTCGTTGAGAAAAATGGCTGTGTTTGAAGAAAAATGGCTGTATTTCGGGATATTGTGGAACGAGAGGGAGCTCGAAGAGAACATAACGCCTTGCATAATCACTTGAAAAAAAGTACTGGACTGTTATCTGAATATTTCATCCAATATTTTTACTCCTACTGCATGTGATGAAAAAATTCATGGTTTGGGATTCATTCGACCGGAAAGTTTGGTTACACAAAGTGTCGTTCACCTTTCGTACGTATTTGGGGCTACTTATATGGTGTGTATGCATATAAGTAAAATAAACATAAAAGCGAGCTTAAACATGCAAAATTAATATTTAACTTGGGTACGGGCTCGGCCCGATAAACGTATTATAAATGTTTTAAATGTTTGAGCCAAATTTTGACGTGAGCGTGGAAACTATTCGCGAGATTTTGATTATTCGCCGACGTTAATTTATGTTTCTCGAGCTAGGTACGACTACGAATGGTGGAATTCTCGCCCGGTGAGGAACGCTGAGAAAAGGGTCTAGGTAAAATTTAAATTTTGTATTTTGGTAGAATTCTGATATGTATAGTGAATAAGGTTAGGTACTCAGATTTTGCTTGCGTTTGCTATTCCAGACGTTATGAAAGATGTATAGAATTTTGTCCCCTTTCGATATTGTGCTCTGGTGAAATTTCTGCGATTTGTATAATTTACCGCGGGCTGAATTTGAGCTATAATTGCTCGTAAACGGGTTTTCGAATTGATGTAATTTTGTAGGCGTTTAGATCTGAAAAATTGTGACTCTTTTTTTTTTAAATAAAATAAAAAATGGGTAAATATTGTGTTTGATGATTTTGAAAATTCATTCAAAGCCCACACGTCAAAATAAAACCATTGGAACAGTAGTATTTTCAAATTTTCTTGGAGGTGGAAAATTGAAATAAAATTTTTATGTTATGAATTTTAAAATATTGAATATCTAAGTGTTCTTTATGACAATTTCGGGCAGCACTAGATTTTTCGAACTACAAATAATGCGAAATTCTCCGGCCTTTGTACAAGAAAAGAAGGCGTTCCTTCTAAGGCAAAATTTTCTACGAGGGAAGAGTTGTGAAAGCTCGCTGGGAATAGAAAAAATTTACCTTCGCCACGAGGTCCCATGAAATAATTTTGTAGTACCTGATTAAAAGTCCTTTATTCTGCCCTTACGTTTTTTTTCCTCTTGGGCCTTGAAAATTGTTGTAAGAAAAAAGTTGAACCATAAAAATCAATAAAACAACCAAGTTCCAAATTTTTTCTCTGCTTATTTAATCTTTAAAATTTGATGATTTAGTACGAAGTTTTATATTGAAGGAAAAAATTGTTTGAAAGTGTATATTTTGCAGGATTACTTGAAAATATCTGGAAAAATGAGTGAAAAATCAATACATTTATGGGAAGTAGATTTTTTTTGCAAATGTCTACCATTTCGATACACTGGATTTGAAATTTTCTCAGAAAAATTAATTATTTTTTTAAGAAAATGAAGTGGAAATGTCGAAAAAATGCATTTCCTAGCTGTTTTGGAAATCGACGGTGAAAATGAAAAAAAATATTGCAATTTTAATACTGACTAAGTATTGAATGATTTTTTTTGATTTTTGAAATTTCAAGATTTTCAGGTATCGGAACTCGCCAAAATTGTTGGAAAAATACGTATTTTTGTTTTAGAAAAATTTTGTAATGAATTTTTTAAAGCTGTTATTTGCCAAAAAAAAAAAAACACACACACACACATACAATCTGCCAGGTCAAGAAAGTTCAAATTTTTCAAATTAGATCCAAAAATTATGAAAACAATTTCAATCAAAAATTTATTTAAAAAGTCGAGAAAATTCGAGGATGTTGAGATCAATTATCAATTTTGTCTTTCGAACTGCCTATGCCTGCTTCGTGCTGGTCACTGGTCTCTCAAATTGCCAAAAAATAATAAGTACATGTATTTTTTCATTTTTTTAATACATCAGGTAAGTAGAAATCGATGTACCTGTTACTTCATTTTTCTCATTTCTTTAAAAGTTTTGGGGTGTCGACATTTAAATCTTGAAAAAAAAATGGTTGAAAAACTCATAAAAAATTCTCTTTACTGTACTTGATTTTTTCAGATTTTTATATGGTTGCTCTCATCTTTCGTACTCATCATGAAAGTTGAGCTTTCATCTCAAATATTCATCTTCAAACTTTTCAAAATAATAATATGATTATCAATTTTAAATCTACCTATTTTCAATACTCTACGAAACTTCGTGAACAGATTCTGCTTGAATCTAAACATTCTCAAGATACAAGCTCTCAAAATGAGAGCTGTTTTACAAAAAATCCCATACCAGGGCCACCCTCCCCCCCTTTGACCATAAAGATTTGGATTGGAAAATACCGTAATACCTTCATTAGACCATCGAGAGAAACCTGTAAAAAAATTTTTAACAAAATCGGAAAACCTATTTTAAAAAATAATGACATGTCTCCATTCCTTTATTCTGAAAAATTAATTTTTTTGGAATAAATTTTATCATTCATCATTTTTTTTGATAACATTTTTTTTTAATGATGAATTTCACCAACCTGTTATTTTTTTGGATAAATTTTGTCATTCTTTGATAAAATTTATAATTTTTTACATAGAATATATCCGTTTTTGTAACTTGATTTTTTTCAATGTAAAGTCAAAATCTGCTGAAGTTGATATTGAATGAGCCTTACGAAAAAATTGATTAAAATTTTCACTCTTCAAAACTTTTGAAAAAAGAAAAATGTGAAATTCAGATTTTTTTGTTTACTTGAATCAAAGGTGTGTTCTTATCAAATGCCAATGGTGTAAAATGTTCAGATTTTCATATCTATTTTTTTAAAACTTGTAATTTTCTAATGAAAATTGATAAAACTGCCAAGGTGTCGTTTTGTGTACTGATCATGGACAGTTTAAAAATCAATTCAATCGACATTGAAAAATTTTTATAAGAACTTGTCATCGAAGAAATAGTAATGGGATTTTACTTAAGTATGTAAAGTTGATGGTAATGGGTCACCCTTGTTAGTTGAAAGACACTCTGGAATCTAAAAATTTTAAATTTCACGTTTTTTCAGAAATTTTAGAGCACCCAATATTAAGTTTATGGCTTTTGATCGAATTTTCATATCACGTGGAATATTTCTTCTTTCTTCGTTTTCCCCATAAATCATAAAACGCTCGTTTTAAATTGAAGAATGCCAAGAAAACAATTACTTGGGTGACTCGACTGGAATTTGATATTTTTAAAATGCTAAAGATGATTTAACACTATGGTAAGACAGAGCGAAAAGGGACACCACAAAAAAGATAAAGCACAGGAATATTTTTAGTGTTGTTTTTTTTTTCCTGCTCGTGCATATGTTCGCCTTTTTCAGAACTCTTCTCGCTGTTCACAAAGAAGAAAACCAACCCTTTGTAAACATATATCTAGGTACACATCGGAATAGAGAAACCTCGAAGGTTGAAACGAAATACACACACTATCGTTGGTAACCTTTGGTGAAAAGAGCAGGGGAAAGAAAGGATGTTTTGTCTTGAACGAACGAGTATCTTAAGCTGTAAAATCTTCTTGAAAAAAAAAAAACCGACTCGTATATGACAACGACGAAACAGCTTAACATGAGCATGAAAGAAGCAAAGGGGGGAAAAAAAAGTAGAAGAACGAATGAGCGAACGAACGAAAGGTTGAAAAAAACACGACGAAAAAGATAAAAGGGTGTTTCTGGTAAAGAAAACAAATTCGTTCGACCAAAGTTGAAACAACAACAAAATTGTTTTTATTGAAACTTAAAACAACATTGCTCTCATTTTATAGTCGAAGGATTAATCTCTTTTTACTCGCAGCTCGACTTCGGGTAATTTGTAAATGATAGTGAAATCGAAAATTAGGTTACCTAAAAAGTTTTCTTTTTCGTAGCACTTTTTGCGAAAATCATCGAAACTAGTACAAGCGTGCTGGCGAGAAAAAAAAGAGGCATCGACGTAAGGCGAACGCGAAATTGAAGAATTCGCGGAAAATCTATCGCGGCGTATTAAAATTACCGCCTCGTTGTTGCCGAAAATACGCAGGCAACGAGGAAGAATGCCAAGAACCTCATTTAACTGTTTTATCGGCAGGTATAAATCTTTTTAAAACCCTCTCGCGGTGTTTTTTTCTCCACTACTCGAGTTCATTAAGCGGTTGAAATTGCTTTTTAATACGTTGGCAATTTCAACCACTTTTGGTGCTCGAGTGCCGTCCTTTAAGACGCGAGAAGAAACTCGACAAGAATTTTTGCACCTGTAACGTTTTATTCGGCGAGAATCCGATTTTCAAGAATGTAAGCTTATTTACTTAATTGAATTTTAGTCTCGAAATGTCGCGAAAAATTTACGCTCGTGTTGTTCTCGAGACAACGCGGATTTCGAAGTCACAATTTACTGTATTCGTCGAGGCAAATTCGTCTAAAAACAAGATACCGAAAGGTGAAGCAAGCGTATCACGGTAGATAAGACGCACGGTACTCGTGTATTTACGGCGAAACGAGTATGCAATTTCATTAACTTCTATCAAAGGAGCGTGTATGCAAGATAATTAACTCGCCGGTGTTTCGAGCTTGTCATAGGAGAGTATAAGGTGAAAGGTGAAAATACCTATTCGAACGAGACGATAATGAAAGGTGAATGACTCGAATTGTTTAGACATGTAGAGAAAAGGGGGATTATTGTAAGGGGCCAGTGTGATATTTGGTTTTGAATTTCATTACTGAAATAATTTGTTCAGACTTTAGGGGAAAAAATTGAAATTTGATGACATTGTTATGCTTGTTGAAAAATTCAGATTTTGTTTTGAACTGAAATTCTGTTGAAAATACCAATTTTTTCCTGTGAAGAGCTGAGCTGAAGAAAACTACATTCCTTCCCCTCTTCCTTCTTTCCTAAATGGTGGAAAACTGTTTTTTTTTTGTGAAAAAATCGGATTGAGTCCGGAAATTTTCGGAAATGATTTTTTTTTTGGGGGGGGGGGATTGTTATCGGGAGTCAAAAAAAATGGGTGAATATTACACTGTCTGATTCGAAAATATCGAGAAAACAATTCATTAAATTTTTTTTCTTCCCATTCCCTAATTTTTATACGTTCTTGAATTATTTTAAATTTTGTATCCATTTGAGGTTTTACCTACTTGTGAAAGAAAAATACTCAACAGTCGAATTTTGATGAAAAACATTTGAAGTACGATTATGAAACTTCTTTATTATACCTATTGAAACGTCATCGTCATTATTTCAACTCCATAAAATAGAAATCAATGGCGATAAAAAAAAAATTTCAAAGTTGAATATTTCCAACGCTTGTTGAAAATTCTCAACATTTTCTTGATAATTATGCAATTTTTCAAAAATATACATATTTGTTCAAAAGTTTTGAAATTTAAAAAAATTAGTGTCCTAGCAAACCTACCGTTGAATTTTTTTCCAGACTTCCATGAAAAATGAAAATTTCTGACCATTTCTCAGAGGAAAAATTATTTTTTGGAAGATGATGCAATGTTTGAGTACATAATAGAGTAGGTCCAGGTAAATTTAAACAAAACGATCATTTTGAGGTATGTTAAATTCGTCGTTTCCCGTCGTTTCTTCGAAAAACGACAGTTTAAAAATTATTCAACTCGCTGAAATTAGGGCTTCGACTCAAATCATTTTTATTTTGGAAAAACGTCAAAAAAGGATCATTTTAAGATATGTTAGATTTGTCGTTTCCTGTCGTTTCTTTGAAAAATGACAGTTTGAAAATTTTCCAACTCACTGAAATTGAGGCTTCGACTCAAAATCATTTTTATTTTAGAAAAACGACTAAAAACGAACATTTTGGGGTATGTTAAATTCGTCGTTTCCTGTCGTTTCTTCGAAAAACGACAGTTTGAAAATTCTTCAACCAACTGTAATTTCAGATTTGACTCGAATCATTTTTATTTTGGAAAAACGACAAAAAAGGATCATTTTAAGATATGTTAGATTTGTCGTTTCCTGTCGTTTCTTTGAAAAACGACAGTTTGAAAATTTTGCAGCTAACTCAACATATTGTTTCTCACTGAAATCCTTTTTATCCTCTGAAAGCAACTAAAAACGAAGTTTAAACACTCATTCCTTAATGATGTTCTAAGAAAGAAAAATGCTTGTTAAGAAACTTACTCGTATTCACGGTTGAATATTGAGATGATGTGGGAGAAGAATCGAAAATTTCTAACTAAAATGAAAAATGACAAATTTTTTAAAACTCAGAGCACAACTTAAAATTTTTTCTATGTATTTCAGAAAAAAAGTTTTCTCGCTTTAAAATTCTGCAATGACACCATTATTAAAAGTAAAGCTGTTTCGTGAGCTCTCTTTATTCGTGCTGGCTCGAATTTACAATATTTTATTCTAAAATCATCCCACCATTTTTTTTCTAGTTTTCGGGATAAATATTTATGATTATTAGGATGTATTTTCAGCTAAAAATTACCCTTATTCAATGAGAAAATTAATTTTGAGAACAATTTCCATCTCAACCTCAAAAAATTGGAAAAACGGGGAAAGGAAACATTTGGGGATGGAAATTCATACCAAATCATCCCAGTTTCAAAAACTAATAAAAATAATAGGATTATTTTCGGGATGAAATTTCATTCTAATAATTATACCCCATTCATAAAATTTGGGGAAAGGGAAATACGATGATTTTTTAGTTGAAAATTTGTCCCAAAATTTATTTTAGCCTCAAAATCTCGGGAAAATCGAGGAGGAGGGGGGGGGGGTTGAAGATGGAAATCCATACCAAATAATCTCAACTTCAATAGTGAAAAATAATATTGGGATAAAAACTCATCCCAAAATTTATCGCAGTCTAAAAAGCTAAGAAAACGAGAGAGTTCATCCCAGAATCCATCCTTTTTTTCCTGCGATTATGTGAACCGGATGGTGATTAGAATGAATTTGAGCTTTTGAGGCTAGAGAAGGTGTTCGCGTAAGCGATTTGAACTTGAATACAATCAAAACATTTTCATATCCGTCTTCTGAAACTTACCAACTCCTTGGCCAAGAACGATTAAAATGACTTTTGTTTGAGATTTCCAAACTATATTTCGTTCGGGCTGGAAGATCGAATTTTTGTGAATTTTCTCATTACCCTACCTCTGAAAATACCTCTTTTCAGACATTTTGAACTGATCTACTTTCAAATGGGCAAGACAATCTTGAAAGAAAATTTTAAACGAAAAACGAGTCTCTTTGAGCGTTTTACTTGTATACTTTGAGCCATCCTTGAGCTCGTTAGCGAACAATTGAATATTTATAAAATATCGGAAAATTCTCGTACGAAAAAATCCCAAAATAGAATATGTTGACATCGCTTGGTAAATTTGTATGCACGTGGGAGTTTTCTGATTATTATGTATCGTACCTGTTTCAAATTTTCGAGTTTTCGACGTCAAAGACGTGATCGAATTCTAAATACACAAAAATGTTATAAAAATTGCTGAAAAAAATTCTGCGCTGTCAAAGAAAAAACAATCATCGCGTTCGACTTATTTTCGAGGGCAGACAAAAATATGACACGAAAAATTACACTTTATCGATTTCGCAAAATAGAATGCAAATGACTCGACGGCATATCTACTCGTAAAATGGAGCAAAAGGCCGTAATTCAAACTACTAGAAAGTTTTTACATAATTTCTGGACAAGTCCGAGAGCTTGGATGTATTTACATTATGACGGGTATGGCGCGGAAGGCGTCATTAAACCTTTCGGTCAAGTTGACCCAAGTCGGACGATAATTCGACTTTCTTAAATTCTCCATAATTAACTAGTGGCAAAGTTGCGGTAATTTCAATAGCTAGGTAGGTACTAAAAAACACGCCGAGTCGGCGTCCCAATGGGCGGAATATTTTGAATAGATATTTCGCCTTCGGAAGACGAGATTTTGGCCGGAACACGACGCAAAGCGGTGTCTTGGCCGAGTAAAAAATTACATAGAAATTAATTAAATACCTACTCGAATGGTCGGTTGCCGGCTGCCGACGAAGGTATCCGGAACGAGATTCTGGTAAATTTTTAATTGGATCTCTCTGTCGATGAGTTTTCGTCTCAGGAAAGTTATAGTTTTAATTATATAGACTTCGGATTTTCTTACGAAGTCCATCGAATGAAGGGGAAAAAGGGTTCAGAATTTGTACTAATTTTTATGCGGGTAGGTGTAATATTGATCGAAGAGGAGAATTTTTTCGAGTTGGTTTTTTATTCAAGTATTTGACGAGCTCGTGTATGTAGTTCGGAGAGAAAAGAAGAAATGTGTTGGGGAAAGTTTTTCGCATTGTGGGAGTTTCCATTATAAATAGAATTACAAATTTGAAAATTAAAAATAGCTGGAGAAAAAAACGGCAACGAAAACAAAACGACGAACGTCGTTAAGGAGTAAATTTTTAATGGCTGAAACAAAGTTTTGATAGAAATTGTTATATAACATCGAGTTTAGAATTTAAATTAAACTAAGTCGTATTTTTAGTTTACCTATGGCTGGCTGCTAGTTGCACGACTTGTGTCGTAAGTTAATTAAGATTTTTTCTCGTCGTTTGCTTTTTCACGTAGGTCGACGTTGCGACCATTTCGTCGTGGCGGAAAATTATACCGAGTTCGATATCTGATGGCGGTAAATTAGGTGCAAGTTTATGTGCCTATTTGAGAATAACAATGAGCGAGGGAAGGGGATAATTGAGAGATGCGAGATCGCGAGAAAGTATCGCTTGTATATAAAAGCGAACGAATATTTGGGAAGGGGGATGAATGGAAATGCAGTTAACGTTTCATTATCACCAACTCTTCTAACCACTTTCATTGTACGGTGTATTTTTTTGAAAAACGCAGAGACGCGCAGAGTGATCCCAAAAGGTTCATAATTTATGACACACTTTGGCCCCCGTTTTCGGTTATTTTATTATTTATGAGAATTCGCGCCTATTTTATATTCATAACCTATGTGATTTACCTTCTCGCCATAAATTCGTATTCGCGCAGGTACAATACTTATCACGAATTCCATAAATTTCGCCGCAGCATTTTTCTCCCTATTCGTTTCCCAAGACTTGTCTGATTTTCGCGCCTTCTCGAAGTGAAAAAAATTACGATGTGATGGGCGTCTCGAATGATGGATGGCGGAGGTGACGATAGATTGAATAAGAAAACCAAAAGAGCAATTGATGGGTACCAGAAGTTTTCCCGTGAAGATGATGAAGTCGAATTTGGATAAATCTGAATCTTACGTGAAGTTGAAATTTCAAAATGAAAAATAGACCGAAGATTATTCTCATTCAAATTTTAACATAAGGGGAATAAGACAGGAGAAAAGATATGTAATATAATTGTTATCCCTCCTTCAATTTAGAATTTAGCTCGAATCGTAATCCAACTTTTTATGGCCTGATATAAATTTCATGAGATTTAACCACCCAATTCGCCCGATTCGTTTCGTCTCTCTTGTTTTCTCTCATTTCCTCGTTTCGATTCGATATTAAGATCTGTAGAGACTTCGACATTTGAATCTTATTGAATTTATAACGTCTTATGGAAGAATTATATTTGAGAATTTTGCATAAACTTTATATTTATAAGGCGCCGAGAACGAAGGTGATTGGTCTATTACTCTTCTTTGTTGTATTTCCTGCGACGTCGGTGCTGGTGTTCTTCGTTTCGCCTCCTGGCGCAGAAGTGTTTTTGTATTTCTTTCACGAATATCATTTGGAGGTTATGTCTGAAGCGTAGGTACTTGGATTTTATTATTAGATTTATGATATTTTGGCGATTTTTTTAATGAAGAGTTCAGTTTTCGAATTTTGAATTGAAAGCAATTGATTGGCGGTGTTAGTTAAGAATAGCAAAAAAATTGACAGTGTGGGGTATTCTAAAAATTGAAAGTGTTGTGAAATTTTTAATGATTGAAAATTAAAATTTTTTACCTTAATTATTTTCGAACATCTCAAATGGAAACAGTTTTTTATTTCAAGAAATTAGAAACAACAATGTAATCATTTTTGGATACCAATGTATATTTAAAGGATACAATTCGAATATGGAGCTATAAAATTGATAAAATTCAAATTTTACATTTTCTGATCCATGTATCTCTCTAGAGCTCTACAAATCAATAATACTTTTCATTTGAAAAAAAAAAAAAAAAAACTCAAAACGTCGATCTCAGATTCACTGAAAAAGAGATTTCAGAAAAGAATATGATTCAACTCCCTTGAACTTCTATAGATTTTTTGGTTTTTCGAAAACTTTCAAATTTTGATTTTTTTCAACGAAAACGTATTTTTCTAACACAATTTATAAGCATGGTATTCACGAATCTATATTTTCATATCACCTAAAATCGATTCCCAACTTTTTCAGTCATTCTGAAGCTTTCAAAAAAAATGACCCAAGTTCTTCAGAAATTCACTTATTTAATGAATTCTCCCATCAGGAAGCATATAATGTTTAAAAGTGACTTCGACTCCGGTTCTGGGAGGTTTGAAAAGACCCTTGAAGGGCCCTTTAAAAGGTCCCTCTAGCGATATTTTGAAGTTATTTGTAATTGTAATATTTTATTAAGGTATTTTTGTAATAATTTGAATGATTTTATGAAATTATACGAGATAATCTAACTAATCGACGTTCATTTTGTTTCTTTGTTTTAGGTAAGTCAAATTTTCATGAATTACGAATTAACGAAAAAATGAAGCTCAATAATAAAGAGACTAAGAGGACCACCGTAACGAGGAGCCGGACGGGGGTCTTATGTGGTACCTCCAACTTCGAGATGTGTACGTAATTCAATTTTATGACGATTTTTAAGCTCCTGGCGCAGAATTCGCATCATATTATTTTTTCAGAAATACATTTTATGAATCGAACTTTTCATAGGATTTTACGAAAACCACATATCGGTCCCTGAGCCTCCCTCACCCTGACCACACAAAAGTTTTTCACTTTATTTTGGTGCAAGGGGAACTGGTGTAGGATGCATCCAGACCAAATTTATTCAAATTGATCAAAATATCCCAGGGCTTATTCTCAGGAAATATTGGATTAACTACCATAGGATTTTTAAACCTCGAATTTGATTTTAAAAAAATGGAAATGACAATTTTTGTGAGAGTACCCACATCCGGTTAGAAGAAAAAAAATTATTATTGAATCAATTAAAGACCCCAATCCCAAAATGGTCTAATTCCAAAAGCATGTATATGAGAAAAGGAGCTTAAGTAAAATTTTTTAAAGCTTTCAACAGCAGAAAAAGTTTCGATGAAAGTTTTTTTTCATGAACGAATTTTCGACTGACGCCATTTTGGAATTGGAGTTTTCAGTTGAAGACCATTAAGTGGCGTCTTAGGCATTTTTTGGGAAGGATAAGTACAAAGTGGTATGACTTTTTGAAATATGAAAAGGATTTCAGGGAAAGGAAGAAAAAGCGGACATTCTTTTGCATTATCGTCTCAAATACTTAGTTCAAATATGTAATGATTTTGTTTAGACCCGAGTGAAGTGAAGGCGGAGTTTCGAAAAAATTGAATTTTCAATGTTTGAAAAAGACATTTTTCCGTTTTAATGCTTTGAAAATCACTGGAAAAATCTCATGCAAGCAGTTGAAAAAAATTGAAGAAAAATTTTTAGTGTTGGAAAAAAGTTTTGAAAATATAAAGTTGAAAAAAAAATTGAAGAAATTGAAATTGGAAAAATTTTTCAAAACTTACTTACTTACTATATTTTTCCTACTATGAATTCTTCTAACTTTGATTTTTTTTTCAATTTCCTCCAACTCAATTCCAATTATTTGAAAAAAATTCTCATTTTTTTCAATTTTTAATTTTTAAAGAAAATTTTGATTTCATATTTTGTAAAATTTCTTACTATACCTAGCTCAATACTTCCTGGAAAAATGTTATTATTGAATACAATTAAGTATTAATGAAGAATTTAAAATTGAAGAAACTGGAAAAAATTTAGAATTAAAAATTTTGTACTTAGAATATATTTAGATGTCGAGAAGATAGTCCATTACCAAGCAATTTTGGGTCTGCCGATGTAAATTTTTGGAACTACTTATCGCTTAGAATAACCCCTGAAACGTCCAATTTGGAATAAATTGAAGTTTGAACATTTTACTGTCATTTTGCTGAAAAAATTTCATTTTGGTGCATACCTCAACTCTACAAAAATTTTTGAAAATTTTTCACTGTTTTGCATCCTGCTTTACTCGTGTAGAATATGGAAAATGTCACGGAACAATCTCCAAAAAGTAAAATATGATGAAAAATGATGAATTTTTTTTGTCAAATTCACTCAAGTAGGTACCTACATTTGAGGTGGATACCACAGATTTGAAAAGTGTTAATTATAAGTTCTGTTGTCTTATCGATTTTCCAAATCATGAAACTTTTTTTTTTTGATATTTGCGTAATATCAAAAGAAAAAAATCTGAAAATTAAAGCAGAAATCTGACATCCTTGTAAAAATATCACTAGAAAATCAATGGAAGCCTTTTCAATACCTAGTGACTTTTTCATAAAATTCGTAGGTATTTTGAAAGAATATTTGCACCCTGTCTCATTTTTAATTTGCATATTGCTCCGGGAAAAGAGAGGGATACGATCAGTTAAGATCAGGTACAACGAGATCAATTGTGATGTAAGAAAATTTAAACTAAAAAATTTTGAAAGTTTTTTGCAAAAAAAAGGGAGTTTGATGGAAGCAAGAATTTAAATAACAATTCATCTCAAATATCCAAAAATGAAACATTGTAAAAAAAAGAAATGATCCCAACTGACGTAAAGTTCTTTTCCGCGAAGAAAAAAAAAACTTTACGATTACGTGATACGGACACAATGAGACGAAAAAAAAATCATCTATACAGAAGAAGAACGAAATTAAATAAAAATATCGTTCGAATGAACATGTTCCGATTTTTCGTCATTACTTTTTAAAACTCCCAAATAGGTATTTCGGGTAAAATACCAGAAACTCGGTGAAATATACTATCGAAGGTAAAGTGAAATCTGGTAAAAATTTTCTCGGTCCATTTTGCGTAAAATAACAATCGAACAGTTCCAACTGACGATTGAGCGAGTTCGATGGCAGCGTAAAAAAATAGGCAAGGCTTGACACAATTCGCTTCGGCTGGTAAACAAATTGAAATGGAATAGGATTTGGAAATTGAATACAAATATAGCGTCTCTCAGTCTGCTACGAATGTGTACGACAACAACTACAACAATAACAACAAGCAAAAATAAACCTCGCAGGCTCGACCAGTGTATTTTTATGGACTGCGAAAGTGAACAGAGTGTAGGAAGGTGGCCGGATGGATACACTCGTATAATATAGTACATATATTTCGGGGTGTTTCGATGAATACGCTCGTGTGTTTGTTTTTTTAACGGAAAAGTTCATTTAAACGCGTCGTCGTCGTGTTTCCACAGTGTTGCGGAATTAAGGCTCAGAAATGAAAAATACCCCGGTATCGCGCTATTTAAATTTAATCCTCTGTAGTTTGAACCGGCGACTTTGTAAGGCTGGATCCCTCGTCAGGGGAGTACCCTACCTTTAGAGGTACTAGGGTATCATGACGTTGTCATGTTACCTATGCTATGTAAAAGCGTGAAACAGACGAGATCGTGTGAGGCACAAGGGTATACATACATTGCTGACATTCCACGTGTAGTTTTTTTCCACGTTTATGTAGTCGGTACCTGGTGCTGCATATTTGGCGATTTTCTTTACGACGATGGAACGCTATTAATCAGAAATATCCTAGTGGAACCCTTATTTAAAGGGTAAGAGATGATCTTCGTTGTCCTGTTTGTCTTTACGGGAATATGGTAACCGTGTTTTATCGTAATTACCGTCCAAATACCTTTGGAACCTTTGTAAAAGGTGTGAAGTTGATCGGTTTAGTCGAATATCTTTGCCAGGTTCAGGGTATTTTTGCAAAGTGGCTACGTAAATATTGAATAGAGGAATTGGAAAAGTTCAAGGTTGAATTATCTTTAGCTTTTGATACATTGAGGACTTTCAAGATTTTCAAGTTATTCCAAAGTCATTGTGTAGGTTTGAGTGCGTTTTTCATGCAATATGTTGCTGCTCACACTTCAACTCGTGATTTTGGAGAGTCATTTATTCTTGAGCGCAAACATCAATTTATTATTTTTTTTTTTTTCAAAATTAAACTTCAAATCTTTTCAATTTTTTTACAGCTTCATATTTTTTTCAATTTTTCAACTCCAACTCAAAAAATTTTCCAACCTTGGTTTAAAAAAAAATAATTAAAAATTTTACCTGATTTTATATAATCTGAAAATATTCATTCTTCGTCATTTTCTCAAAATCAACGAAAAAAAAACCATGTCAAATAAAATTTTGACCATTTATGAATTTTTTTTATTATTCCATCATCTATGTAGATGCAAAAAAATACGAATTTATTTTTCTGTGTGTTCTTGATATGTAGCTGGGCTGAAATTATTATTATTTTTTCTTGTCAACGTTTGAAAATTATAATATTATGGATAAAAAATGTGATGAAATTCATCCTTAATGTCTACATACGTATAACTTTTGAAGTATAAAGTCCCACTCTAATTATACCTATTAAAAATTAAAATTAATTTAATTAACATTTTATTTTTAAATAAAATTAAATTCTAAATTTAATTAAATAAATATTGTGTTGAAAATTTATATGTACCTATGTACCTTCTGAAAATTTCTTCTTTTTAAGCAATTGAAGAGCTGACTTCCAGAGTGGTCCAAGTTATTTTTTGAAAAAAAAAATGACTTTGTCAACTTTGAAGGGTCATAGCTCGTAAAAATCAAATTTATGCAAATTGAGACTTTCACCAATTTTTTGGTATACCTACCACTCTGCAATATATTTAGTTTGACGGCAGATAAAATGCTTCGAAGGCATACAGTACAAAAATATTTTTCGTTTCCTGAAAAAATTTTCTACTATGGAAAGCAGATCTTCCATTTTTGTTGAATATTTTTTTCCATATTGGTAAAAAATTTTTTAAAAAAATTGTTCCGAGTGTATTTTTTAGGGGATTTGAAATTTTGTTTTGGTTTTGTTGAGCCCAAATTTATAGAAAATAAAGACAAATTGAAATATAGCCTTTGAAAAAGGAGACAGTTAGAAAACAATTTAAATTTATCAGTTGAAAATTTATTGCATAGTAGAGTGGAGGAAATGTTTTTCTGAAGCTCTGGGAAAAATTTTGGCGAAAATTCGTTTGAAAAGGCCCGCAAAAATCCTGTTCGTTGATTTAGAAATTTTTTTAGGCATTTTGAATATTTTTATTCTGCTTGTTTCGTAATTTTTTTTTACTTAATAAGAAATACATATCTTATCAAAATAAAACTGCTAGAAAATTGCTCGAAATTTCTTTTAAAACGAGTATATGCGATGGGATGAGAAAGAGGGGAGATCTTTCAAGCAAATTTGGAGCATAAAAATAATGTTAAAATGTCATGAAAAACCTGAAAACTACATGAATTTTCATTTTTTAGATCAAATATAGGCACCAATATTTCTAAAAAAAAATTGAACCGGAAAAATTTGAGAAATTTCAAAATTGGAAAAAGTTTTGAAATAATTTCAAGATGAAAAATTTTCAAGAAATAGTTTGGAATTGGAATAAATACCACTGTGGAAAATTTGAGTCAATGTGTGGATGATAGTAAACAGCAATACCAATCACCACACCCCAAAAAATACTCCAATGCAATGGCAGAAAAGGTGTGAGGAAGTGAAGTTGAGTACCTACTATTATTTGTTATTGTTTTTGGAACAAATCGAAAAAAATAATTTCCTACTGTTTATTTATTCAGTGAATGTTCCTCTCTCCTGCAATTCTTCTCATTTACTTCTTTGCCTCCATATTGAATCTCAAATGGAAGGAGGCGGTAAATAGGGCATTCAGTCCCCCAAAAATCAATATAAAATTGCATTTTCAAATTTCAATTGAAAAAATTCAATCCAAGTAAGAAATTTGGGAAAGTATAATTGTTTTTTTTTTTTTTAAAGCAACAGATTCGAGTATGAAAAAATTGAAATGGGTGTTTTAGGTTTAAAAAATACGAAAAATACCACCTGAATCGTAAATTTTAAATTTTATATTCCTGTAATAATTTCAACTTTGGATCGCTTCTCTGGCCTTCACCTGCAATCAAACAAAAAATACACCAACTCTTATTTATGTACCTTCATATATGTACCACTTGTATAATTCGTCTGGTAGCCTGTATTTACACACACGACACATAGGCTTAAACATTCGCCGTATTTAAACCCATCGAAGCATCTACTTGACTATACGATTCGCGAAAGTTCGCATTTTCATACGCACTCAGCACAAGTACGTACGCAGACATAGGTAGATACGAGTGAGAGAAACTCGTTAATTCCATAATTTATCGTCGAACGATTAATTAAGCTTTCAAATCGACGCAGCGTTCCCCCTCGCATACATTTTGTATAGTTTGTAAGGTGGAATTACGATGATATGGTAGTCGTTTGTAGTACCATAGACTTTTATTCGTCGTACCGTAATCGTCGTAAATTCACCGACGAATATCTATCTAGCAACACCGATTAACTGTATTAAAACGTAACATCGGCCTATTAATTTGGCCGAGTAGAAAACAAGCCTCCCCAAATGCTGATATTTAAAATCTGTCGTCGACATGTGATAACACCTCTTCATTGGGTGACAAGTTGCTTTCATCGGAACCAAGGCGAAAAAATTTATTGGAATGTTGAGAGCGTAGGCTCCGACAAGCTAACTTTAGTCGATAGCGACGATGTCAATTCGTATTAACAATACTGTCTGGCATGATTGAGATGTACCCTTCGTGGTGAGATATCTATTCTGTATGTACATTTGAGATGACGTGCAGACGTATATATCATTATTAGAATTAATTCAAATCTGTGAAAAAAAGAACTGGTTTTGGTAAAGAAAAAAAATAGGATCACATTGCAAAAATGATAAATGAGACCATATCCCCTCAAAGTAATAATTTGAAATCATAACTTTTCTCTCAAAAATTATTGTTTGATGATTTGTGATTAAAAATAATAATTTGTGGAATTATAACAACGAATAAGGAAATTTGAGAATACTTAGTGTGTTACTTGGAGAAAAAATTATCCTTTTTCCTATTTACAAAAAAATTTTAAAAATGCTAGCACACCGTGCTAGCTCTAGGTAGCGTCTTTTTGGACACTGCTAGCAATTTGATAGCGTCTGAATCGCTAGCAAAATTCTAGCAAACAAATTGCTAGCAATTCGCTAGCGTCTGAATCGCTAGCAAAATTCTAGCAAACAAATTGCTAGCAATTGGCTGGCGTCTGAATCGCTAGCAAAAATTCTAGCAAACAAATTTCTAGCAATTTGCTAGCGTCTGAATTGCTAGCAATTCGCTAGCGTCTGAATCGCTAGCAAAATTCTAGCAAACAAATTGCTAGCAATTTGCTAGCGTCTGAATCGCTAGCAAAATTCTAGCAAACAAATTGCTAGCAATTTGCTAGCGTCTGAATCGCTAGCAAAATTCTAGCAAACAAATTGCTAGCAATTTGCTAGCGTCTAAATCGCTCGCAAGATTCTAGCAAACAAATTGCTAGCAATTTGCTAGCGATTTGCTAGCGTCTGAACCGCTAGCTATTTGCTAGCGTCTGAATCGCTAGCAATTTGCTAGCGTCTGAATTGCTAGCAAATTGCTAGCAATTTGTTTGCTAGGAGTTTGCTAGCGATTCAGGCGCTAGCGAATTGCTAGCAATTTGTTTGCTAGGAGTTTGCTAGCGATTCAGACGCTAGCGAATTGCTAGCAATTTGTTTGCTAGAATTTTGCTAGCGATTCAGACGCTAACCGTTTGCTAGAATATTGCTAGCGATTTAGACGCTAGCCAATCGCTAGCGATTCAGACGCTAGCAAATCGCTAGCAATTTGTTTGCTAGAATTTTGCTAGCGATTCAGACGCTAGCAAATTGCTAGCAATTCGTTTGCTAGAATTTTGCTAGCGATTTAGACGCTAGCCAATCGCTAGCGATTTAGACGCTAGCCAATCGCTAGCGATTCAGACGCTAGCGAATTGCTAGCGATTCAGACGCTAGCGAATTGCTAGCAATTTGTTTGCTAGAATTTTGCTAGCGATTCAGACGCTAACCGTTTGCTAGAATATTGCTAGCGATTTAGACGCTAGCCAATCGCTAGCGATTCAGACGCTAGCAAATCGCTAGCAATTTGTTTGCTAGAATTTTGCTAGCGATTCAGACGCTAGCAAATTGCTAGCAATTCGTTTGCTAGAATTTTGCTAGCGATTTAGACGCTAGCCAATCGCTAGCGATTTAGACGCTAGCCAATCGCTAGCGATTCAGACGCTAGCGAATTGCTAGCGATTCAGACGCTAGCAAATCGCTAGCAATTTGTTTGCTAGAATTTTGCTAGCGATTCAGACGCTAGCAAATTGCTAGCAATTCGTTTGCTAGAATTTTGCTAGCGATTTAGACGCTAGCCAATCGCTAGCGATTCACACGCTATCGAATAGCTAGCAATTTGTTTTCTAGAATTTTGCTAGCGATTCAGACGCTAACGAATTGCTAGCAATTCGTTTGCTAGAATTTTGCTAGCGATTTAGACGCTAGCCAATCGCTAGCGATTTAGACGCTAGCCAATCGCTAGCGATTCAGACGCTAGCGAATTGCTAGCAATTCAGACGCTAGCAAATAGCCAGCGATTCAGACGCTAGCAAATTGCTAGCAATTTGTTTGCTAGAATTTTGCTAGCGATTCAGACGCTAGCGAATTGCTAGCAAATTGTTTGCTAGGATTTTGCTAGCGATTCAGACGCTAGCGAATTGCTAGCAAATTGTTTGCTAGGATTTTGCCAGCGATTCAGAGGCTAGCAAACTGCCAGCAATTTGTTTGCTAGGATTTTGCTAGCGATTCAGACGCTAGCGAATTGCTAGCAATTTGTTTGCTAGAATTTTGCTAGCGATTCAGACGCTAACGAATTGCTAGCAATTCGTTTGCTAGAATTTTGCTAGCGATTTAGACGCTATCCAATCGCTAGCGATTCAGATGCTAGCAAATAGCTAGCGATTCAGACGCTAGCAAATTGCTAGCGATTCAGACGCTAGCAAATTGCTAGCGATTCAGACGCTAGCAAATTGCTAGCAATTCAGACGCTAGCAAATCGCTAGCAATTTGTTTGCTAGGATATTGCTGGCGATTCAGACGCTAGCGAATTGCTAGCGATTTGTTTGCTAGGATTTTGCTAGCGATTCAGACGCTAGCAAATTGCTAGCAATTTGTTTGCTAGAATTTTGCTAGCGATTCAGACGCTAGCGAATTGCTAGCAAATTGTTTGCTAGGATTTTGCTAGCGATTCAGACGCTAGCGAATTGCTAGCAAATTGTTTGCTAGGATTTTGCTAGCGATTCAGAGGCTAGCAAACTGCTAGCAATTTGTTTGCTAGGATTTTGCTAGCGATTCAGACGCTAGCGAATTGCTAGCAATTTGTTTGCTAGAATTTTGCTAGCGATTCAGACGCTAACGAATTGCTAGCAATTCGTTTGCTAGAATATTGCTAGCGATTTAGACGCTATCCAATCGCTAGCGATTCAGATGCTAGCAAATAGCTAGCAATTCAGACGCTAGCAAATCGCTAGCAATTTGTTTGCTAGAATTTTGCTGGCGATTCAGACGCTAGCGAATTGCTAGCGATTTGTTTGCTAGGATTTTGCTAGCGATTCTGACGCTAGCGAATTGCTAGCAATTTGTTTGCTAGAATTTTGCTAGCGATTCAGACGCTAACGAATGGCTAGCAATTCGTTTGCTAGAATTTTGCTAGCGATTTAGACGCTAGCCAATCGCTAGCGATTTAGACGCTAGCCAATCGCTAGCGATTCACACGCTAGCAAATAGCTAGCGATTCAGACGCTAGCAAATCGCTAGCAATTCGTTTGCTAGAATTTTGCTAGTGATATAGACGCTAGCAAATAGCTAGCGGTTCAGACGCTAGCAAATTGCTAGCAATTTGTTTGCTAGAATTTTGCTAGCGTCTGAATTGCTAGCAATTTGCTAGCGTCTGAATTGGTAGCAATTTGCTAGCGTCTGAAATGGTAGCAATTTGCTAGCGTCTGAATTGCTAGCAATTTGCTAGCGTCTGAATTGCTAGCAATTTGCTAGCGTCTGAATTGCTAGCAAATTGCTAGCAATTTGTTTGCTAGGATATTGCTGGCGATTCAGACGCTAGCAAATTGCTAGCGATTCGTTCGCTAGAATTTTGCTAGCGATTTAGACGCTAGCAAATCGCTAGCGATTCAGACGCTAGCAGATAGCTAGCGATTCAGACGCTAGCAAATTACTAGCAATTTGTTTGCTAGTATTTTGCTGGCGATTCAGACGCTAGCAAATTGCTAGCGATTCGTTTGCTAGAGTTTTGCTAGCGATTCAGACGCTAGCAAATCGCTAGCAATTCGTTTGCTAGAATTTTGCTAGTGGTATAGACGCTAGCAAATAGCTAGCGATTCAGACGCTGGCGAATTGCTAGCAATTTGTTTGCTAAAATTTTGCTAGCGATTCAGACGCTAGCAAAATTCTAGCAAACAAATTGCTAGCACTTGGCTAGCGTCTGAATCGCCAGCAATATCCTAGCAAACAAATTGCTAGCAATTTGCTAGCAATTCAGACGCTAGCAAATTGCTAGCAATTCAGACGCTAGCCAATTGCTAGCGATTCAGGCGCTAGCAAATTGCTAGCGATTCAGACGCTAGCAATTTGTTTGCTGGAATTTTGCTAGCGATTCAGACGCTAGCGAATTGCTAGCAATTCAGACGCTAGCAAATAGCTAGCGATTAAGACGCTAGCAAATCGCTAGCAATTTGTTTGCTAGAATTTTGCTAGCAATTCAGACGCTAGCAATTTGTTTGCTAGAATTTTGCTAGCGATTCAGACGCTAGCGAATTGCTAGCAATTTGTTTGCTAGAATTTTGCTAGCGATTCAGACGCTGGCGAATTGCTAGCAATTTGTTTGCTAGGATTTTGTTAGCGATTCAGACGCTACCAAATAGCTAGCGATTATGACGCTAGCAAATAGCTAGCGATTATGACGCTAGCAAATAGCTAGCGATTATGACGCTAGCAAATAGCTAGCGATTATGACGCTAGCAAATAGCTAGCGATTACGACGCTAGCAAATAGCTAGCAATTTGTTTGCTCGAATTTTGCTAGCGATTCAGACGCCAGCAAATTGCTAGCAATTCGTTTGCTAGAATTTTGCTAGCGATTTAGACGCTAGCCAATCGCTAGCGATTCAGACGCTAGCAAATTGCTAGCAATTCGTTTGCTAGAATTTTACTAGCGATTTAGACGCTAGCCAATCGCTAGCGATTCAGACGCTAGCAAATCGCTAGCAATTTGTTTGCGAGAATTTTGCTAGCGATTCAGACGCTAGCAAATAGCTAGCGATTCAGACGCTAGCAAATAGCTAGCGATTCAGACGCCAGCAAATAGCTAGCGATTCAGACGCTAGCAAAATTCTAGCAAACAAATTGCTAGCAATTTGCTAGCGTCTGAATCGCTAGCAAAATTCTCGCAAACAAATTGCTAGCGATTTGCTAGCGTCTGAATCGCTAGCAATTTGCTAGAGTCTGAATTGCTAGCAATTTGCTAGCGTCTGAATCGCTAGCTATTTGGTAGCGTCTGAATCGCTAGCAAAATTCTAGCTAACAAATTGCTAGCAATTTGCTAGCATCTGAATCGCTAGCAATTTGCTAGCATCTGAATCGCTAGCAATTTGCTAGCGTCTGAATCGCTAGCTATTTGCTAGCGTCTGAATCGCTAGCAAAATTCTAGCAAACAAATTGCTAGCAATTTGCTAGCGTCTGAATCGCTAGCAATTTGCTAGAGTCTGAATTGCTAGCAATTTGCTAGCGTCTGAATCGCTAGCAAAATTCTAGCAAACAAATTGCTAGCAATTTGCTAGCGTCTGAATTGCTAGCAATTTGCTAGCGTCTGAATTGCTAGCAAAACTCTAGCAAACAAATTGCTAGCAATTTGCTAGCGTCTGAATCGCTAGCTATTTGGTAGCGTCTGAATCGCTAGCAAAATTCTAGCTAACAAATTGCTAGCAATTTGCTAGCATCTGAATCGCTAGCAATTTGCTAGCGTCTGAATCGCTAGCTATTTGCTAGCGTCTGAACTGCTAGCAATTTGCTAGCGTCTGAATCGCTAGCTATTTGCTAGCGTCTGAACGGCTAGCAATTTGCTAGCGTCTGAATCGCTAGCAAAATTCTAGTAAACAAATTGCTAGCAATTTGCTGGCGTCAGAATTGCTAGCAATTCGTTTGCTAGAATTTTGCTAGCGATTTAGACGCTAGCCAATCGCTAGCGATTCACACGCTAGCAAATAGCTAGCGATTCAGACGCTAGCAAATCGCTAGCAATTCGTTTGCTAGAATTTTGCTAGCGATTCAGACGCTAACGAATTGCTAGCAATTCGTTTGCTAGAATATTGCTAGCGATTTAGACGCTATCCAATCGCTAGCGATTCAGATGCTAGCAAATAGCTAGCAATTCAGACGCTAGCAAATCGCTAGCAATTTGTTTGCTAGAATTTTGCTAGCGATTCAGACGCTACCAAATAGCTAGCGATTATGACGCTAGTAAATAGCTAGCAATTCAGACGCTAGCAAATCGCTAGCAATTCGTTTGCTAGAATTTTGCTAGTGATATAGACGCTAGCAAATAGCTAGCGATTCAGACGCTGGCGAATTGCTAGCAATTTGTTTGCTAAAATTTTGCTAGCGATTCAGACGCTAGCAAAATTCTAGCTAACAAATTGCTAGCACTTGGCTAGCGTCTGAATCGCCAGCAATATCCTAGCAAACAAATTGCTAGCAGTTTGCTAGCAATTCAGACGCTAGCAAATTGCTAGCAATTCAGACGCTAGCAAATTTCTAGCAATTCAGACGCTAGCAAATTGCTAGCGATTCAGACGCTAGCAATTTGTTTGCTGGAATTTTGCTAGCGATTCAGACGCTAGCGAATTGCTAGCAATTCAGACGCTAGCAAATAGCTAGCGATTAAGACGCTAGCAAATCGCTAAGGTCTTGTTTGCTAGAATTTTGCTAGCGATTCAGACGCTAGCGAATTGCTAGCAATTCAGACGCTAGCAATTTGTTTGCTAGAATTTTGCTAGCGATTCAGACGCTAGCGAATTGCTAGCAATTTGTTTGCTAGAATTTTGCTAGCGATTCAGACGCTGGCGAATTGCTAGCAATTTGTTTGCTAGAATTTTGCTAGCGATTCAGACGCTAACCGTTTGCTAGAATTTTGCTAGCGATTTAGACGCTAGCCAATCGCTAGCGATTCAGACGCTAGCAAATAGCTAGCGATTCAGACGCTAGCAAATCGCTAGCAATTTGTTTGCTAGAATTTTGCTAGCGATTCAGACGCTAGCAAATTGCTAGCAATTTGTTTGCTAGAATTTTGCTAGCGATTCAGACGCTAGCGAATTGCTAGCAATTCAGACGCTAGCAAATTGCTAGAAATTTGTTTGCTAGAATTTTTGCTAGCGATTCAGACGCCAGCAAATTGCTAGCAATTCGTTTGCTAGAATTTTGCTAGCGATTTAGACGCTAGCCAATCGCTAGTGATATAGACGCTAGCAAATAGCTAGCGATTCAGACGCTAGCAAATTGCTAGCAATTTGTTTGCTAGCAAATTGTTTGCTAGAATTTCGCTAGCGATTCAGACGCTAGCCAATCGCTAGGGATTCAGACGCTAACAAATAGCTAGCGATTCAGACGCTAGCAAATCGCTGGCAATTTGTTTGCTAGAATTTTGCTAGCGATTCAGACGCTAGCAAATTGCTAGCAATTCGTTTGCTAGAATTTTGCTAGCGATTTAGACGCTAGCCAATCGCTAGCGATTCACACGCTATCGAATAGCTAGCAATTTGTTTGCTAGAATTTTGCTAGCGATTCAGACGCTAACGAATTGCTAGCAATTCGTTTGCTAGAATTTTGCCAGCGATTTAGACGCTAGCCAATCGCTAGCGATTTAGACGCTAGCCAATCGCTAGCGATTCAGACGCTAGCGAATTGCTAGCAATTCAGACGCTAGCAAATAGCCAGCGATTCAGACGCTAGCAAATTGCTAGCAATTTGTTTGCTAGAATTTTGCTAGCGATTCAGACGCTAGCGAATTGCTAGCAAATTGTTTGCTAGGATTTTGCTAGCGATTCAGACGCTAGCGAATTGCTAGCAAATTGTTTGCTAGGATTTTGCTAGCGATTCAGAGGCTAGCAAACTGCTAGCAATTTGTTTGCTAGGATTTTGCTAGCGATTCAGACGCTAGCGAATTGCTAGCAATTTGTTTGCTAGAATTTTGCTAGCGATTCAGACGCTAACGAATTGCTAGCAATTCGTTTGCTAGAATATTGCTAGCGATTTAGACGCTATCCAATCGCTAGCGATTCAGATGCTAGCAAATAGCTAGCAATTCAGACGCTAGCAAATCGCTAGCAATTTGTTTGCTAGAATTTTGCTGGCGATTCAGACGCTAGCGAATTGCTAGCGATTTGTTTGCTAGGATTTTGCTAGCGATTCTGACGCTAGCGAATTGCTAGCAATTTGTTTGCTAGAATTTTGCTAGCGATTCAGACGCTAACGAATGGCTAGCAATTCGTTTGCTAGAATTTTGCTAGCGATTTAGACGCTAGCCAATCGCTAGCGATTTAGACGCTAGCCAATCGCTAGCGATTCACACGCTAGCAAATAGCTAGCGATTCAGACGCTAGCGAATCGCTAGCAATTCGTTTGCTAGAATTTTGCTAGTGATATAGACGCTAGCAAATAGCTAGCGGTTCAGACGCTAGCAAATTGCTAGCAATTTGTTTGCTAGAATTTTGCTAGCGTCTGAATTGCTAGCAATTTGCTAGCGTCTGAATTGGTAGCAATTTGCTAGCGTCTGAATTGCTAGCGTCTGAATTGCTAGCAATTTGCTAGCGTCTGAATTGCTAGCAATTTGCTAGCGTCTGAATTGCTAGCAATTTGCTAGCGTCTGAATTGCTAGCAAATTGCTAGCAATTTGTTTGCTAGGATATTGCTGGCGATTCAGACGCTAGCAAATTGCTAGCGATTCGTTTGCTAGAATTTTGCTAGCGATTTAGACGCTAGCAAATCGCTAGCGATTCAGACGCTAGCAGATAGCTAGCGATTCAGACGCTAGCAAATTACTAGCAATTTGTTTGCTAGTATTTTGCTGGCGATTCAGACGCTAGCAAATTGCTAGCGATTCGTTTGCTAGAGTTTTGCTAGCGATTCAGACGCTAGCAAATCGCTAGCAATTCGTTTGCTAGAATTTTGCTAGTGATATAGACGCTAGCAAATAGCTAGCGATTCAGACGCTGGCGAATTGCTAGCAATTTGTTTGCTAAAATTTTGCTAGCGATCCAGACGCTAGCAAAATTCTAGCAAACAAATTGCTAGCACTGGGCTAGCGTCTGAATCGCCAGCAATATCCTAGCAAACAAATTGCTAGCAATTTGCTAGCAATTCAGACGCTAGCAAATTGCTAGCGATTCAGACGCTAGCAAATTGCTAGCGATTCAGACGCTAGCAAATTGCTAGCGATTCAGACGCTAGCAATTTGTTTGCTGGAATTTTGCTAGCGATTCAGACGCTAGCGAATTGCTAGCAATTCAGACGCTAGCAAATAGCTAGCGATTAAGACGCTAGCAAATCGCTAGCAATTTGTTTGCTAGAATTTTGCTAGCGATTCAGACGCTAGCGAATTGCTAGCAATTCAGACGCTAGCGAATTGCTAGCAATTCAGACGCTAGCAATTTGTTTGCTAGAATTTTGCTAGCGATTCAGACGCTAGCGAATTGCTAGCAATTTGTTTGCTAGAATTTTGCTAGCGATTCAGACGCTGGCGAATTGCTAGCAATTTGTTTGCTAGGATTTTGCTAGCGATTCAGACGCTACCAAATAGCTAGCGATTATGACGCTAGCAAATAGCTAGCGATTATGACGCTAGCAAATAGCTAGCGATTATGACGCTAGCAAATAGCTAGCAATTTGTTTGCTCGAATTTTGCTAGCGATTCGTTTGCTAGAATTTTGCTAGCGATTTAGACGCTAGCCAATCGCTAGCGATTCAGACGCTAGCAAATTGCTAGCAATTCGTTTGCTAGAATTTTACTAGCGATTTAGACGCTAGCCAATCGCTAGCGATTCAGACGCTAGCAAATCGCTAGCAATTTGTTTGCGAGAATTTTGCCAGCGATTCAGACGCTAGCAAATAGCTAGCGATTCAGACGCTAGCAAATAGCTAGCGATTCAGACGCTAGCAAATAGCTAGCGATTCAGACGCCAGCAAATAGCTAGCGATTCAGACGCTAGCAAAATTCTAGCAAACAAATTGCTAGCAATTTGCTAGCGTCTGAATCGCTAGCAAAATTCTCGCAAACAAATTGCTAGCGATTTGCTAGCGTCTGAATCGCTAGCAATTTGCTAGAGTCTGAATTGCTAGCAATTTGCTAGCGTCTGAATCGCTAGCTATTTGGTAGCGTCTGAATCGCTAGCAAAATTCTAGCTAACAAATTGCTAGCAATTTGCTAGCATCTGAATCGCTAGCAATTTGCTAGCATCTGAATCGCTAGCAATTTGCTAGCGTCTGAATCGCTAGCAAAATTCTAGCAAACAAATTGCTAGCAATTTGCTAGCGTCTGAATCGCTAGCAATTTGCTAGAGTCTGAATTGCTAGCAATTTGCTAGAGTCTGAATTGCTAGCAATTTGCTAGCGTCTGAATCGCTAGCAAAATTCTAGCAAACAAATTGCTAGCAATTTGCTAGCGTCTGAATTGCTAGCAAAACTCTAGCAAACAAATTGCTAGCAATTTGCTAGCGTCTGAATCGCTAGCTATTTGGTAGCGTCTGAATCGCTAGCAAAATTCTAGCTAACAAATTGCTAGCAATTTGCTAGCGTCTGAATTGCTAGCAAAACTCTAGCAAACAAATTGCTAGCAATTTGCTAGCGTCTGAATCGCTAGCTATTTGGTAGCGTCTGAATCGCTAGCAAAATTCTAGCTAACAAATTGCTAGCAATTTGCTAGCATCTGAATCGCTAGCAATTTGCTAGCGTCTGAATCGCTAGCTATTTGCTAGCGTCTGAACTGCTAGCAATTTGCTAGCGTCTGAATCGCTAGCTATTTGCTAGCGTCTGAACTGCTAGCAATTTGCTAGCGTCTGAATCGCTAGCAAAATTCTAGCAAACAAATTGCTAGCAATTTGCTAGCGTCTGAATTGCTAGCAAAACTCTAGCAAACAATTTGCTAGCAGTTCGCTAGCGTCTGAATAGCTAGCTATTTGGTAGCGTCTGAATCGCTAGCAAAATTCTAGCAAACAAATTGCTAGCAATTTGCTAGCGTCTGAATTGCTAGCAAAACTCTAGCAAACAATTTGCTAGCAGTTCGCTAGCGTCTGAATAGCTAGCTATTTGGTAGCGTCTGAATCGCTAGCAAAATTCTAGCAAACAAATTGCTAGCAATTTGCTAGCGTCTGAATCGCTAGCTATTTGCTAGCGTCTGAACTGCTAGCAATTTGCTAGCGTCTGAATCGCTAGCAAAATTCTAGCAAACAAATTGCTAGCAATTTGCTAGCGTCTGAATTGCTAGCAAAACTCTAGCAAACAATTTGCTAGCAGTTCGCTAGCGTCTGAATAGCTAGCTATTTGGTAGCGTCTGAATCGCTAGCAAAATTCTAGCAAACAAATTGCTAGCAATTTGCTAGCGTCTGAATCGCTAGCTATTTGCTAGCGTCTGAACGGCTAGCAATTTGCTAGCGTCTGAATCGCTAGCAAAATTCTAGTAAACAAATTGCTAGCAATTTGCTGGCGTCAGAATTGCTAGCAATTTGTTTGCTAGAATTTTGCTAGCGATTCAGACGCTAGCAAATAGCTAGCAATTCAGACGCTAGCAAATCGCTAGCAATTCGTTTGCTAGAATTTTGCTAGTGATATAGACGCTAGCAAATAGCTAGCGATTCAGACGCTAGCAAATTGCTAGCAATTTGCTAGCGTCTGAATGGCAAGACTGCTTCACATTGTTGACCAGAATACTGGACAACATTCAAAATGTCGAATGGTATTCATTTATCCAGGAAAAAAATTGAAAATTAGTGAAAATTGCTGATTCACGATTTTTGCTTTCCTAGGCCGTGGCTTATTATATCTCAGTCATTTGATGCCCCAGGAATCTCAGAAAAAAAGGAATTAAAAAATTGGTACATACTTACAATATTTACATATTCAAAATTCTCTGAAATCAATTGTTAAAGCCTCCCAAGTCAATTATTGACAATTTTTCTTAGGCCGTGGTCGGTTGGTTTTTTTCCTAGACCGTGGCGAAGTCAGTTTTTTCATGGCCACGGCCTAAGAACTCGTCGATTTTTCATTTAAATTTGTGGCTGAAAATATTTTACTTCAAACCTATCTTAAATAGTAGTACTTTTCTATTGCAGCTTTATCTTGAGTTGTAGGTTACAGTTCTGAAGTTTTGGTTCATTTTTTTTGCCCTACCACCTGAGAATGTCTTCAGCTGTGGCTCGTTTTTATAAACCACGACCTAAGAACTTCTTAGGTCGTGGACACTCAAATTTCGAACAATTCCCCTGACCCCCCCCCCCCAGGGGGACATGACTTCAGCCAAATACCATAAATGATATCAGGGACATATATTCACAATTTTTATCAAAAAATTCCTTCCAAAAAACTTTTTTTTTCAAAAAAAAAAAACTGCCTTCGAAAAATGTAAATTTTCAGAGAATTACCCAATACTGCTTTCATGAATGAAACCGTGCTTAATTTTCAAAAAGAAGTTTAGAAATTTAGATTTCAGTTTTTCAAGTTGGAGTACCTATCAATTTTTTCCCAATTTTTAGTGTTGTTTGTACTTTCTGAAGAAATCAAAATTCATAGGTATGAAGAAAACGTTTGTTTCAACTCCGAAAATTTACTCAACCAAGCACATATAAGACTTGACTTCCATTGAAAAAGGAAAATCACCGCTCGAATGAAGCTCATTTCGAAATTCTATTTTACTTCAAGGAAATAAAAATACCTACTACCGTACCTACATATCTATCGGCCGTGTTCGTGATAATATAATAGGTATGACGTATTTTGATTGTTGATTGTTCAATCTTTCATCAAGCAATCGAAAATTTTATGTACCAGAACTAATAATCAACTTGACAGTGCAATATTTTAATTAATGTTCATCTAATCCAAGATCAAAGTACCTACAAGAAAAAACTCATGCAAATACTGGCAAATTTTTAAAAACATTCTAAAATTAATTCTCCAGCGTTGATCATTTCATATCTTAGTTCAAAAATTCTTAAAATGAAATTTTATGCTATCTTCTTTTTACTTTTGGCGATGGCGAATTATTCGTTGGAGCAAGATGAACCAACCGCGAAAATGTGAGTATAATTTCGCTTGTTTCCAATAGGTATATCTACCTAGTGATTTTTATGAATAAATTTTACTTACCTGGTACAAAATAGTCCTTGAAAAAAATGAATTAATCAGAATTATGAAAAAAAAATCATGGAGGAAAATTGAGGTGGCTGAGGTCATTCGTAGTATGATTCTCTCTAAAAATTAATGGAGTGTTTCAGAAGGTGAGACAAAAGTTCGGAATTTTCAACATTGTCGTAAGAATGATGTATAAAAAAGTACCTACCTATGTTTCACATTTTTGGAAAATGTTTTCAAGACTCTTACATTCGTGTAGAAATGTCAATTGATCCGAAATGATGCAAAATGCGGTAGAAATTTCTTGAAGGACTTACTGAAAAAATTCCCTCGAATGGCAAACAATACGTTGCATTGAAGTTAATGTAAATATTTTTATTTGCTTTTGATATAGCATGATACGTTGTAAAGGTAGCCAAGCAAAATGCATTTGTGTAACTTTTTGTGACAATTCAGATGCTACACAGGCTTGCAATTCGATACCAACAGATACTAAATGTGTGAAGTATCAATGTAAAGGTCCACTCAGTACTCCTACATCTGACTGCAAATGTGCGTTTCCCGAAACATGGCAGGATTGTTAAGATGGCTATTATTTTTTAATTGAATGTAAACCATTACAGAGGACTTTAAATCAACTAATCTACTTTTCACTTTTAATAAAAATTACTGATGTTTGATGAAAGCGAATCAAGAGCGATGGAGATGATATTTTTTCATGAAAGAATCAAATTTTTAATAGGTATCCAAGTATTTAAATTTATTGTAGAGGGACCTAATAGTTTTGCTCTTTTTTTCTCGAAAGTTGAAGAAAGGCGTAACTAAACTTTAGAAAGGACCAGAGGAAATTTTTAAATTGCTCAATTTTTGCTGTGCAGCAAAAATTTTCAAATTGTAACTAAGTATTTTTTACAGTTGTCAAGTTTTTGGCAATGATTTCAATCAAAATATTTCCGAAATCACCACAGTGAATTAAAAGGGGTAGAATCGAATGATAGCAGGTAACGGTAACGTACATTTCAAATTGAAAAATGTTACAAATCATCTATAAAAAATGAATTTTCAATGTAGGAAGAAAATCGCAGATTTATTTGAGCTACGATTTTCGAGTTCTATAATATACTTACTTGACTAAATTGGGGAAGAACGTGGCAAAATTCATTTTTACGTCTACAAAATGAAAATATGTTCTATCAGCTCGTCGTATGAAATATAGGTAGGTGCGTCGTTTTTTTCCAATAGTTTAGCCTTCGGTATGACAAATCGAAAATTTTATGTTCCTGAACCAATAAAACTGAACTTGAAACTGCGTAATTTTAATTACGTAACATTCATCGATCCAAGGTCAAGTTTAAAAAAAACTGTCACTTTCTAAGCGTTTTCAACTGTAAATCTTGACACATTCTTATTGGTGAGAAATCATCAGAAATTCATTCAATTTTGTAAACGTGATGTCTTTTTTTTTTTCAAAATAACATCATTGTCGATCTTCTATTTTCAGTTTTGTGTGTCCAAGGTTTTCAATGCTGAATTTTTTGTCCACTTTTGATTTGAAACAAGAAGTGATGGAAAACTGAAATTATATTAGTTCCAGTTCTAGTTCCAATTCTCAAAATTTTTGGTTCCCTTTCCGATTCCAGTTCTCAATATTTTTTACTTAGTTCCAGTTTTGAATTCCAGTTCCAGTTCCAAATACTACTTCCACTGCTTTTTTTCAATTTTGAGGGATAACAAAACCAAAATTTTCTGAAAAAATTGAACTTTAGTCAGTGATGGAAAACTGAAATGATATTACTTCCAGTTCCAGTTCTGGGTTCAGTTCTCAAAATTTTAAATTCCCAGTTCCAATTCCAGTTCCAGTTCTCAATATTTTCTAGTTCCAGTTTACAATTCCAGTTCCAAATACCAGTTCCAATTTTTTTAAAAATTTTGTGAGATGAAAAAAATCCAAAATTTTCTGCAAAAATTGAACTTTGTTGTTTTTCCTTTTCTTTTTAAAGTATTTTTCATTTTTCATAAATTTAAACTTAATACAAAAGATTTCTAAAAAAAAAAAAAAAATGGGAAATAATCTTTTTTAGAAATTTTATGATTTCTAATTCTGATTTCCTTAGTCCTGAATAATTATTCAATAAAAAAAATTGAAATTTGAAGAATGTGTGCGAGGATGTTTTTAATTGGATGAAATAAGTATTCAAATTTACAAGATATTTTTTCTTTATTCACTTTTCTACATCAATTTTTAAGGTTCGTTTAAGGTCGTTGTTGTTTTTCAATTTTTAGTAAAAAATTTTTAATTGAATATTGTGCATCTACATTTTCTACTTTTTTAATTCAAATTTTCAAAAATGTGAATTTTTCTGTTTTATACTCCATTTTGGAAATTTGTGGACAAAACCTTGAATTTTTCGAAAAAAATTCTGGAACTGGTGTAGAACTGAAATTCATTTTAGTTCCAGTTCTTATCATTTCAGTTTTAGTTTCAATTCCAATTTTAGTTCCAGTTTTTTCAGTTTGCAGTTCTAGTTCCGATTCCAATTTTCCATTGCTGTGAATAACTTCCTTTCCTGACTCCCAAAAATAATCAAAATTTAGGTACGTATAAGAAATTATACGTTCTCAAATTGAAATGAGTTGAGAAATTGAGCTGTGAAATCAAACTTCACAGTTTGAAATTTTCACCCTCGCAAATTTCCCCCTCACCTCGCTAAATATCTGTATCGTAAAATCTTAAATGAACCTACCAAAATATTCATCATTTTAATGGCTGGAAATTTCAAACAAACCACGCCCATCGAATAGTCGACGTCACTTTGAAAAAATTTCATCCTCGTTAAAAGTCAACCAACGCCCGTCGTGCCTCATACGGCATCGCGTAAAAAGCAACGTTTTTACTCGCGTTATGTGTAGGATTACGCGTAATCTTTTTCTATTATTGTTGAAATTTACAAACCCAACGAACCCGGTGGCAGTAGCGAGGCGGTACGTTTATAATTTGACAACTTCGGGCTTGACATCGTCGGTGCGAATTTATTTCCGTTTTTGGAACGTCGCCGACGATGGCGGAGTCGCGCATAAGAATAAGGAAGAGGAAGCTCTTAGAATTCGTGGCTGCGTTCTGCGGGGCCCGCAAAAGACGACAACGTCGTCTTTGAAAATAATCGATTTTCACGTTCGTCTATCATCAATCACCTCGAAGTTGATCGTTGAATTAACATTGGTTGGTTTGCGCGAAGCGCTGCTACGTGCGTATGTGCGACGGCACGAAAAGAGGAAAGAAATGAGCTTAGTTGACGACGAAGACACGATACGACGAACAAACACCGGGAGCTGGAGAAAAAAGAGAAAATTTACTTACGTACGAAATTAAAGTAGTAAAGGATATTCAATATTTGGTACGTTAACGGAATTTCGAATCGGGTACGTGATGAAATCGTCATCTTGTCGTCGACATACGTAGTACGATGTGTATAGCGCTCGATTCTGCCAAGAAATGCGCTCCTGTGTTTATAGAATTTAAAAGTAGTCTGCCTATGATGTGTACGTACGATTGTACGCGCATCGAAATTGAGCGAATTTAATTCCACTGTGGGTCGAATTTATTCCGATGAAATGCTCCTCCCCCTCAGACCAGGTTTTCCCATATGTACTTACTTTTTCATAAAAAGGTAGAAGGGAGTTAAAAACTGAGCACGTAGTTTACACAGGTAATGTGTATACGAAAATCTTATCCAGCAGAGTAATTCTTCTTCTCATTTGGCGAGTAAATGAAGGTACAATACTGCTGAATGCTCCATTGACTCCGTACGTACAATTAAAGCGCAACTTAATCGCAAGACCGTAGCGCAGAGAACACGCTGTATAGCAATATTTTTTCTCATACGTTCTACGTTTACCTTCTTATTTTTTTTCCTTTTTTTATTTCAACTCATCATACGATTCGATACCGCCAGTAACGAAATAAATCTGTTGCAATGGCAAGTTTTTTCTCAAGTTGGAAACCCTGCTCCTTTCAGCCACTCTGTAATCTCACTACAGCGCGTATGTACATAATAAAAATAAAAGACGTTGCAGAAAAGTTTTGTCTGTATGGAGTTTCCATTCGTCTATACCCAGCGTCGGCGAAATGATTCCTCCGTATATAAGAAATCGCACGCTTCGATGAATCCTAACCACGATTTATACGCTGTGCAACTTTTCAACGACGAGAACAAAAGCGTAAAAAATTGTAAATATTTCGTATACGGTACGATTCCGTATCACCTTTTGGTACAGTTTCGGTGCAGATTCGTTGAATTCTTGTAGTATCAGCGGGTGCTTTGCGTTAGTTTCCTTGTACATAAGTCGAGTATATTCTGGCACATGTATGGGGAAGGTTGTATCGTTTGGATTTTTTGCAGAAAAAAATGGCTCATTGATTGGGATTGAAATTTTAATTTTTGGGGTTATTTTGATATATTCAAGCATACTGGCAATTGGTAAGAAAAATTTTGCCTCTCGGAAAGATCTTTTGGATCATTATTATCATAGGTATATTATTTTTGAGCCGTATTTTAAAGAGAATTTCATGATCATGATGCTTTCTTCAAGCTAGAGAAGGTTAAAACTAAGGTGGATCGTTTGTGCTTCATTTGGGCTCCACCTCTTTTTCATTTGTGCTTTCGAAGTGAATAAAATTAGTATGGGAACAGGAATGATTACGATTCAAATCATTCGTGATTTGAATCATGATTTGAATGATTTTTGTTATTCGCGCGTTTGTGATTCGAATAATTTTGTTCGGGATTCGAAGTATTTCAAATCAAGCAAGAATGCAAGAAATAATCAGTATTAGTGGTGATTTTGGAAGAGAACATTTGAGGAAGTCGGTAAGTTCGAAGAAACATGCCATTTTTTGAATTCTAATACAAATTTACCAAAAAAAAAAAAAAAAAAAAAAAAAACAGAAAATTCGGATAGGTATGTTTACGTCTCTTGTATTTATACGTTTCAGGTACTTTTGATTTGAATTTTCTTTAAATTACTCAATGAAAAGAAGTTTTGAAAACATGAAGTTGAGAACTTTAAAAAAAAAAAATCAATCATTTTTGAGTTGGACGAAATTTTAAAAAATTGAAGAAATCATTTTTAACAAATACTAAGGTTAATTAATTCGTATGTGACCTTGCCGGAAAGAAAGGACCTTGTGTAAAAAATATCGATGTCTCGTTTTTTTTACGTTTTTGGCCCAAATGACACCAAATCTGGACCAAACACATAAAGATAGAGATAGGTATCGATTTTATTTACACAAGAACCCTTCTTTCCGGCAGGATCGCATATTTTCTCAAAATTTTTACAACGTGGATTTTCAAAAAAATCAAATTCATCTTTCTTGATTTTTTTTAAAAAAATTGGGTATTCCTCATTTTTTTTTTGGAATTTCAACTTTTAAAAAAATTGTCTTCTGACTAAATAGGTACCTAATTATAGTAGGAATTTTTTAGAACATGAAATAGAAATAAAAAGGCTGAAAAAATCAAAATTGGAAAAATAATGAGAAAATTATAATTATTAAAGTGATTGAAGAAATTTGGAGTTGTTAAAAATTTAAATAAAAATTTGTATTTAGATCCTTGGCAAAGGCGAAACTTCACTTTTTTTAGGGGGTTGGAATCCGAAAATTCGCCGACCCAAAGTTCTCCTCAAAACATAAAAAAAACCTCGGGGTAAAATCTGTAAAAAAAAAAAAAAAAAAACTTTTTCCAAAAAATTGAATATTTTTAATAAAAGTTTTATTTGAAATTATCAACGAGTCTTTTGATTTATATAAACGAAAAAAATGAATTTTTTCACTAGCAAACATTGAATTTTCTGTGCTGGAAAGGAAGAAAATTCAAATTACATAATATTATTAAAAGTCTTCATTTTAATTGTTTTTTAAGGGGAGGTGATATTTCCAACCCGTATCTCTTAATATCAGGTATAGACTTCATATGCTCGAGCAAAGCAAGGGCTAAGATTTGAAAATTTTATGATTTTCAGAAAGAAAATAGTTCGTTTTGTAATGGTTTATTGTCTGAAAAATTTTCCGACTTTCCCCAAAATTTGCCGACTGACATTGAGAGGTGGGGGGGGGGGGTCTTCAAGTTTCGCCTCTGATCCTTGAAATCCTGTTCATGGCAAAAATAAGTGGAACTAGGTGAGTACCTTGTTTTAGGATGGAATTTAATTCAATTCATCTATTCTTCTGGAACATTTTACCTAAAAATTGATTTTAAAAAATCAATAGATGTTTGACTTCTCTAACTTCCCTTGGAGAATCGTCTCTAGAAATAAAATGTACCAAAAGCAAAAAGTCAAGTTTAATTTTCAGTATGCTTTACCAATGCGAGCTACTTTCTCTCTCATTCTGAACCAGTGAAAAGTCACTGATGAACAGTCGAAATTGCAGCACAGGAAAAATCAGCGAAATTCACTGATTTTAAAAAAATTTTACTGATGTTTCAGTGATTTTTCTCACTGATTCGTTTTCAGTGAAATTTTTTTCACTAATTTTCTCCTGTGCTGCAATTTTGACTGTTTTTCAGTGATATTCGATAATTTTCACTGATTTATAAATAAGAGGTTTGCTCATAACAAAGATTATTATCCAATAAAATACTGATAAAATGTTTTACAAGGTAAAATAAAGATTCGAAAAATGATTCGAGAAGTTCCTCAGTCGCCTACCTTCGCGACGAATAAATTTCATCAGACACGGGCCTGGTTTTTTTTGTGGCAGTGCTGCTACCATGAAAAATTTGTAGTTATGAAAATGAAAAACAAAAATTCGACAATTTTGAAAAAATAAGGAGGAGGGGGTGGTCAGAGATGGATAAAGTGAGTAAAAATTGTTACACGTATAAATTGTTTAACTCGAGATTTGAAGGGGCATAACAAGAATCTTCGATCAAAACACAATAATTTCGATTATTTTTTGGATTAATGTCCCTTCAAAATTCGAGTTAGACTCACCTTATCCACCTCTACTTACCCAACCACCAACTGATTTTTTCAAAATCGTGAAATTTTTGTTTTTCATAACCACAAAATTTTCATATTGGCAGCACTGTCACAAAAAAAACAAGCCCGGTAGGCGACTGAGGAACTTCAACATAGGCAACCATTCGAATTGATTGGCGAGGAACATATCTGACCGGTCCCTCATAAGGTAGATCGTTTGTGCTTCATTTTGGGCTCCAGTGAATAAAATTAGAATTTTGAAAGTATGCAATTGGCGAGAAAACGAAAAAAATTGAACTTGAAAATTTCATCGAGGGCAATTTCTAATAATGAATTTCCAATCTTACATAATTGAAAAAAATTTCACAATTTCTTAAATCATCTATCGCGGATATTTTATCATTGTGATCAGGATGAAATAGTATGAAAAATGAAAAAAAAATCTCATTCCGTTTCAATTACTTTCTGTCTCAAAGTTACACGATTAGAATTCAATTAATAAGGTATTGGCCGGGTATATTTCCACAAATTCCACCCAATTCACTCCTCCTTGCTCGGTAGACTTGGAACAAAAAATACCATCCAATTTCCACCTCGATTCGAAAATATGTCGAATAAATCCCGCGAGTGGACTTGAGCGAGAGCTTCTAATTGATCAAGTTTTGCGATACGAAATAATTCTCGGGTCGACGTCGGCCATCGGTTTAAAGTTACCATTTAAAGGTATTTACCTCGTTCATTCTTCTATTTCGACAACGAAGCGTACCGAATTGATTTACCGCCTATGTCCTAAGCAGTTCGGTATAACTTTCATCATGTTATTGTAGCCTTTGCGAGAAAACTCGAAGAGAAAGTGGAATTAAGTGATAGTGTAACAGTATAGTATATAGCGCGTGCGAACCAGAATGGGCGAAGGTAGGGGAAGGAGAAGGGACAAACGCTACAATTCGTAGCGAGGGCTTAAGGAAGACCGACTTTCGCGAACGTACCATTTGTATCATTTTCCTTACTCGCATTAAAATCTAAGTACATTCGAAACTCGTTATCAGTATAGTTTTATTCCCACTTGAGGTGAATCCAAGACGGGTTTTAAGTTTTGCGCCGTTGCGTCCCTTCCAGCAGAGGTACGGTCTTACTAGGTATTTCGCTTTGCTGTACCGAACACCAAGTTTTATTGATGGCTTTACGCAGAAGAAAAACGACCACGTCGAAACATGTTCGCGCGCCAACGCCGACATAAAGAGTTCATAAAGATTTATAAATAAGGATAAAAAGGCACCGAGAGAGAGGAGGCAACAAACCAGGTATACTGTCCCCACCCATCTCACATTGTCGTTGAAATATAACCCGAACTTTGCGCGTCCCCTTTGCCTTGCCCTATCCAGGCTGAAATATTTTTACGCCCGTAAAAATGTTCTATTGCCGTTAAAAAGTCGAAAATAACGACTTACAGTCGGCCACTTTATCTCAGCCAAGATAAATGTAAACCCTGTACTTGATATTGTCTTATACGGCGTCAGCACTCGACGATAGCTATTAGAATTTTTATTTCTTCGTCTTTTTCGCACCCTACTCCTCGTCCAAGGTACTTTTCCTTTTTTTTTCAAAGCGCCACCGAAACAACGAGTAATTTCTAACTTGAATTATTGTATTCGCACGACGACCTTAGCGCCGTACTCTCTTGTGTTTAGGCCAAAAATACAAAAGATCCTCGAGAATAAAAAGCCTCTAAAAGAACTTCGTAAATAGCACCGTCGTCGTCGCGGTGCGTTTTATCAATCGCCGATACGTGTGACGACGAGTAATCGACCAAATGGTGTTTCATCGGATTACAAAAACATTGAGGCTCGACTATCGCAGCCCATAACTAACTGAAATGCTCGAACAGAATTTCACCTGGGATGAGATCGTAGAACAATTCTGGTTAATTTATCGCTTTTGAATAAAGTGGATTTTACTGGATTTTTTTTATGGAGTAGGCTTCGTTTTGCGAGGTATTGATGATGGTGCGGTTGATTTAGGCTTTTGTAAAGCTAGTTTAGTCTGTTTCAGTGCTGCCTGGTGAAGCGATTTTGAACAGTTTTCTTGGGATAAACTCTATAAGTAAATCTGAATCAGTCAAAAAACTGAAAATTCACTGATTAAACAGTGAAAAGTGTGCAACTATTAATCAGTGAAATTTGACTGTCAATCAGTGAAAAATTACTGATTCAAACAGTGAATTTTCATGTTTGAATCAGTAATCTTTTTTTAACTACTGAAATGAATCAGTAAAAATTAAAATTTACTAATTCAATCAGTGAATAATTACTTAAATCAGTAAATTAAAATTTTTACTGATTCGATCAGTAAATTAAAATTTTTACCGGTTCAAAAATGAAAATTCACTGATTAATTCGGTAAAATTTTCACTGATTTCTTCAGTTGCACACTTTTGTCTTATTAATCAGTGAATTTTGACTGATTCAAGTTTATAGAAAATGCCTGAAAAGTTGAAAATTTTGTAGTTTTTGCTTTTTAAATTTTGAACACTTGATACATATTTTTTCAAAGTGCATTTCTCCAGCGCCCCCCCCCCTCCAGTGTACATATACTGACTTCAGTTCATTTCAGTGGGTTTTGTTGGAAAACTACAAATGAACTGTGCTGCCAGAGCTTCAAAGAGGGAATCAAAAGAACAGTTTTTGAACCAAAAAGAACTTTATTTTTGGTTCAGAACAGAACCAAATGTAAAATGTTGGAACGGTTCTCAAGAACCAAACATGAGAACATTGAGAACGGTTCTTGGTTTTCGAAAACGAAACCCAAGAACAGAACATTGAAGAACATTGAAGAGCAATTAGTCTTCAGAATAAAAACGAAAAATCAAACTTTGAAGATTGGATCTTGAGAATAAAAACAAAGAACCAAACTAGAAGGGTTTTTGAAAAAAAAATAATAAATGAAGAATCACACTTTGAAGAATGGTTCTTGAGAACAAAAAATAAGAACAAAACTTTGCGAAGAACAGTTCTTAAGAACCAAATCGACTGGTTCTTGAGAACCGAATTGGCGAACTGTTCTTACTGCTTTTGAAAGACTTTTCTTCAGAACAAAAACGAAGAGCAGAACCTTGAAGAACAATTAGTCTTGAGAATGAAAACCAAAAATCAAACTCTGAAGATTGGATCTTGAGAACAAAAACAATGAACCAAAAACTATTAAGAACGGTTTTCAAGAACCATCCAAAAACGGCACTTGAAAACAAAAACCAAGAACACAGCCTTGAAGAACAATTAGTCGTCTGAATGAAAACAAAAAATCAAACTTTGATGATCGGATCTTGAGAACAAAAAAAAAAGAACCGAACTATGAAGAATGGTTCTTTAGAACCAAATAGACGAACTGTTCTTTTGAAAGACTGTTCTTGAGAACAAAAACCAAGAACAGAACTTTGAAGAACAATTATTCCTGAGAATGAAAACCAAAAATCAAAGTTTTCAGATCGGATCTTGAGAACAAAAACAAAGAACTGAGTTTTAAAGGATAGTTCTCAAGAACCAAAACTGATTTTGAAGAATAGGAGAATAGTTTTTTCAAGAACAAAAACCGAGAACCAAACTTTGAAGAACGGTTGTTCAGAACAAAAAACAAGAGATAAACTTTTAAAAAATGGTTCTGAAGAACCGAATCTGAGAATTGTTTCACAAAGAATGATTCTTGAGATTAACCAAATCTGAGAACTACTTTTAGTTTGGTTCTTTACCCTTGAAAAATTTTCCCATCACAATTTATTCAGCTTTCAAACTTCAAAATTAGAAAATTTTTCATCAGTTCCAAAGTAAGTACATATTTTTGCCATTTTGCCACAAGATTTCAAAGTTTATGTTTCTCAACTTTAATTATTTCCAGTTCTTCAAATTGATTTTTTTTTTCTAAATTGAATACAGTTTTGAAATTTTTGGTTTCAATTTATTCAAGATTCCTTTAAAAATATTATACTGCTTGAGTTTTTTTCTGAAGGAATTTTGTCAAAATAAATTTGAAAACACAAAGCTGATTTTTTTAAATTTTCAGGTTGGAAAAATTTTTAAATCACTGGAAAACGTTTTTGAATTTGAAGACATTTTCAAAAATATAAATTTGAAAAAAGTGAGAAATTGATTTGAAATTTTGAGAAAATTTTTAAAAAATTACAGTTTGAAAAAAGTTTTATCCAAATTGAATAAAATTTTGGCATTGAAAATTTTTTCAACTTGAATTTCCCAATTTTTTAAAAATGAATTCGTATTTCTAACATTTCTTGTATTCAATTTTAAATTTATTTTTGGGACTATTTTAGGGCATCAAAACCCAAAAAAAAAAAAACGGAACCAAAGAAACGTTCTTTTGGTTCAGAATCGAACCGAATCTGGAGAACTTTTCTTTAGACGAACGGTTTTATTGAGAACGAAAGCCAAGGACAAAAACTTTGAAGAACAGTTCTTGAAAACGAAAACTAAGAACCAAACTTTGAATAACAGTTCCTGAGAACGAAAGCTAAGAACCTAAATTTTTAAGAACAGAATTAAAGAACCAAAACAAAGAACTGAATTTTGATTCAAAGAACCATGGCCCAGGATTGAGTATTTAAGATTAGTAGTATTAAACCATTCAATTTAAAATCTAGATGCAAAAACCAAAACTTGTATCCCTTCTTCGCTCCTAATTTTTGATATTTGACCTCCGAAGCACCAAAGTAGATCTTTTTCTCAAATAATCATGGCAAAAAGGACACCTGATTTGGAGGCTCAGCATCGATTTTTTCCTCCACGATTTCTGCCAACTGCGACTATTTTTGTAAATAGCTAAAACGTCGATATAATTTGAACCAGGCCAGTTTGAGGAAAAACTCCCGCAGGCATCGGCGTATAAACATTACTCATGTGATCGTGCCAACTCTAAGCGACGTACAAATACAGGCAGGCGCGTAGGCGAAAGAAAAATAAATATTTCTATTACAGGCAAAATAAGCGTACGTGTTTATTTTTCAATACAGTTTAGTAATATTTTTTTGTAAGCCGTTACCAACAGATTTTATAGATTCTTTTTCCTTTTACGTCTCAGCTTCGTCATATGTATCGTATCTCGTCGTCGTATTCCGCTTCACGCGTCTCTCTTATCGTATAATAGTATATTATGCAATGAGGGAGATAAAGTGATTTTCGACGAATTTTGAGGTTTATTGCCCGAGCGAAGCGAGGGAAATAATTCAAAATCGTCGAAAATCATTTATCTCACGAGTTCCATACGATATTTTTTGTTGTAGTGTGAGTAAAAGGCGAGTTTGAGCACTCGAGCGATTCGCGAGTGTGAGTAAAAGTGCACTTTTACTCACACTACGATGAAAAATACGTTTACCGATACGCCGCCGATACGGCTCTAAAAGGAGCCGCGGAAAAAGGAAGGTAAAACTCGTTTCAAATTTGACAGTTCATTTTTCTCGAATTTTAGGCTCATTTTACGTTTTATTCGACGTGTCAAATTTTATTCGAGGTGAAAATAGAAATAAAAGGATGTAAAAATTTCGTAAACGCGTCTTATGCTTCGTATATCTACGGCTACATAGCGCCGTGTAAAATATTTCAATTTGATTTTTTCCAATTTTCCCCCTATTTTACGGATGATTAATTCGGTAAGTTTTTCTCCTTTTTTTCCTCATCCGCGTTGGTTTGTGTTCGTGTTTTTTTTTCACACGATAAGAAAACGAAACACCTTGTTATTGACAAAGGCGAGCGAGAGAAGGAAAAGTACGACCGTCGACGCCGGCTGATTGAGCGAGAATTTCGTGAAGTGGAGGTGGGAAACGTTCATTAGTAATTTATTGAAATCTTGGTTCGACGAAAGAGGGAGCGAGCTGATGAATAAAATCGCTGAATCGAATCGAAGTACCGTCGAGAATATGGAATTAAGTCGCGCTATATATAGCGCTGGAGGAAAAGCGAATTGGCAAAGAAAACGAGGCGTCTAGCCGTACCGTTGTGCATAGTAGAAGGTCGCCGCGAACAAAATGGCAGAAACAGTAACCTCGTCCGGAAGAGGCAGGTTTACATACGTTGGTTAAATCAGGCCAACAAGCAGGAAAAATTCCAAGACTCGTATCAAACGTTTTGCGGAGTGTTTCGAGATAAATCCGGTTGATCCATGTTGACAGAAAATTTCCGGTATGCGAGGAGAAAGCGTAAAAGTTTGAATACCGGGGATAAATACGAGTTTTACAACCGCACACTCTCCGACCTTTGGAAAAACTTCGCGCCGCGCCAAGACAACTAAGTATTTTCGGAAGATGAACAACCGAGAATGAGGAGCAGATGAACGGCGTGAAGGCGCAAGGAAGGGTGTTTAAACGGTTAAAATATTTTGCCAAGTTTGTGCATCGTCGAACAAGCGCTTAATTTTTTCGTCGTCTTTGTAGAATGAAAGCAAAGGGGAAAAAAACATCGATTATTTTGTAACGATGATTGAAATTCAAGCCAGGTTTTTGTAGGGATTATGAAATTTTTTGGAATGATCGAGGTAGCCGAGGTTATTTTTAGAAAAAATTGGTTGGATTAGGTATAGGCCCACAGTTTTGAGAGATGAAAACGAGCATTAGGTGCTGAGGAACAATTCTTGTTTGAAAATCATTTTTTGATTATGATTCGCAGATGAGACGGTACACATGTTTGAAATGTTGATGGAGTGGACCTAGCGAAAGGGAGAGGTAGAAAGATGCCATAGGAGCTGAAAAAGACATGTTCTGCAGCCTTCCTGGATGTCACCCAGGCCTTCGATCCTGTATGGCTCCATGGTTTACTTCTAAAACTCAAACCAGTTCTACCAACTAAACTGTTTAAATTATCAGAACCATATCTGAACAATAGGAGATTTTGTACTTACATTTCGCACCATCAGTGCAATAACACCACATCTCAAAAAAAATTGACCTTCGTATTTTTTCCCAAAACGTGCTTATCTTTGATCAGTTTTCAATTTACATTAAAAATAAAGAAGTTCATTTTTTTTGAGATGTGTTGTTATCGCATTGATGGTGCGATTTGATGGCAATTATTCGGAATGGCCTATTCACAAAACCACGATCTTTTTTTTCCTAACCCTCAAGGATGCAGGGGGAGGGACCTCGAAATTTTTATGCATTTACGATTTTTAGCAAAATTGCCCAACTTTGAAGGCTCATATCTCGAGATAAGTGGTACTTGAGGGTAAACTGTTTGCGGGGCCTGAAAGAGAATTGATAGGAGATTCAAAATTGATAATCACATTTTGAAAAGTTCAAAGTTGAACTTTGGTGGTGAAAGCTCAATTTTCATGATAAAAACAAAAGATGAAAGCTACCCTTTAAAAATCTGAAAAAATTACAGTAAGTAGCTCTTTTTACCCTCTTTTCAACCAAAAAATTTTCAAGATGGGATCTCCACACCCCTGGGGGGTACAGAGGTCCACAATTTTGACCAAAATTCAAAAAAATCTAAAAAGTAAGAAAGCACATGAATTTCTACTAATTTGAAGGCGTTGATTACGAATATGTACTTGGTTTTTTCATCCAACCCCTCTAACCCCCCCCCCCCCCCTGACATAGGCTCACCCAGAAATGAATTAAGGGAGGGGCTCAGAATTTGAGAAAAATCAGAGAAGGGGTTAAAATTTCAAATTAATCATTTTTCACTGATCTTTCACCCAAAAATCATTAATTTTTCTGACAAACTGGGAATTTCTTGAAAAATTGGTGATTTTTGACTCGAAAATTGGTCAAAAATTATCATTTTTGAACATTAAAGGATTAAAATACTGCCCGAGCGAAATTTTTTTGATAAAATACGGTTTGAAAAACAAAAAAGTGCATTTTTAAAATATTTTTGCAATAAAAAAGTCTTTTTTCCGAGCTTAAGGGAAGAGCTCAAGCCCCCTGAGCCCATCCCTTGGGTGCGCCTATGCCTATGAACCCTCTTAATGGGGGTCAAAATTCGAAAAAATGAAAAATAACGAGCGACCATGTCGTTTGTTAGGTATTTGAGAGCGTTGAGTTTAAATATTTGCTTATTTTTTAGTTTTGACCCAACCGTGCCCCCTAGCTCCCCCCCCCCCAATTTTGGAGAAAGGTATGTTATTGAGTTAAAAAATAGCGTGTGACATATCGATTGTCATTAATTTGAGGTCGTAGAATTCGAATATCGACTTACTTTTTGATTTTTTCCCTTTCCTCTTGCTCTAACCAAAAGATGTGTACGATTAATCGATTGGAGGGCTGGTTAGAGCAAGGGGAAAGGGAAAAAATCAAAAATTAAGTCGATATATTCGAATTCTACAACCTCCAATTAGTGACAATCGATACAGGGTCTATATGTGATCCGGGCATGGTCTGCGTGAAAATCCCTCGTTGATAAAGTAATGTTTTCGATTTTTTCGTTTTCTGCTTTAAAAATTCCAATAACGTGTTTTTTAGGTTCAAAAAATCGTAATTTTGATAGACTTAATTTTTAATAATAAATTCATATTCTGTTTTTGATTAATTATTATTTCATTTTAAAGATTTGATAATTTTAGTTTCGAGATTACGGCATTCTGAAGTTGGAAAAAAGGACTCGTTTAATGTTATCAGGTGGGCATTCAAACTCAGTGAAACACATTTCACACTTTCGCATGCAAGTTTGGTAAGATGACTCATCCCTTACTTCGAACTCGTAATCTTATCAAGACGTTTTTGGTCGTTTCTAGCTTTCGTCGCATACAACAATATCATTTTCAGTGATGCAACGTTAAGAAATGGGAAAAAAAGGGAAAGAACAGATGGGAATTTTTACACTGATACTGCCCGGATCACATATACACCCTGTATGTCACACGCTATTTTCACTTAATAACATACCTTTCCCCAAAATTGGGGGGCTAGAGGGGCACTGTTGGGTCAAAACTAAAAAATAAGCAAATATTCAAACTCAGCGCTCTCAAATACCTAACAAACGACAGGTCGCTCGTTATTTTTCATTTTTTCGAATTTTGACCCCCATTAAGAGGGCTCATGGGGGGGGGGTTAGAGGGGTTGGATGAAAAAACCAAGTACATATCCGTAATCAGCGCCTTCAAATTAGTAGAAATCGATCTGATCTGCTACTTTACTTTTACGGTTTTTTTTTTTCAATTTTGGTCAAAATGATGGACCCCTGTACCCCCCACCCCACCCCAGGGGTCTGGAGATCTCCATCTTGAAAATTTTTGGTTGAAAAGAGGGTAAAAAGAGCTACTTACTTACTGTATTTTTTTCAGATTTTTAAAGGGTAGCTTTCATCTTTTGTTTTTATCATGAAAGTTGAGCTTTCACCACCAAAATTTAACTTTGAACTTTTCAAAATGTGATTATCGATTTTGAATCTCCTATATCAATTCTCTTTCGGGCCCCGCAAATTTCCCCCCAAGTACCACCCCTATCTCGAGATATGAGCCTTCAAAGTTGGGCAATTTTGCCAAAAATCGTAAATGCATTAAAATTTTGAGGCCCCTCCCCTCGTATCCTTGAGGGTTAGAAAAAAAATGATCGTGGTTTTGTGAATAGACCACCAAGGGGAACTCGTAAAAAAAATTGAGCGAAATCGGAAGACCCCACTTCATTTTTGTCTTGTTTTAGTATGGAATAGTCCATGTACTATACTTATCAACAAACTTGTAATTTATCTTAAGTGAATTGAGACGACGTATTTTCCAAAAATACACGATGTGGTTTTTTCCGCGTTATAAAAATTAAATAAAGAGCCTCGATTGCCAAAAAGAAAACAGAAAGAGAAAAAAGGAAACTCTATACGTATTCGTATACTACACGGGTAAAAGTTAACAAGAAGAATATTTTACACAACGTGTACATAAAGAAAGGCATAGCACTAGAGGTGAAATGGAAAAAACCCTTAAATTCTCGAGCAAAGTAGTAAATTTCAAGCCGAGTATACGTCAGGGAAGATGTTTTTCTTAGGCACAGGCGATATTTACGAATAAATGACGTTTTATTTGATAAAAGCATTTCTGCATAATAAAGGCAAACAAGAAAAAAAAAAACTTGGAAAATGAAATACTTGTTGTGAGTATTTGAATAAAAAACGAATAGGGATAGGGACGAGGTGGTTTTGTTTAGAACCGTACACAAAACGGATTTCGGTACAGCGATGATTGAGTTATTTGTATACGCGTCTCCTTTCCTGCGACATTTTTTTTGCTCCTGTTGGCTGCGGTATTCGCGCGAACTGCACGACATGGAAGAAGAAATGGAAAGATGTAAAAATTGAAAATCTGGCATTGTTTCAGAGCGAAATGTAAACGAATGTTGTGTTGTTTTGCGTCATTAAATTTATACCGAGGGCGAGAATATTTTTTCTAACCGTGTTCGAAATCCTACATGGTTGGAAACGAGGCTGAATTTTTTCGTATTTTATAGATTTTAGAATCGAGAAGATAATTATATTCTGTGTAAGTTGATATGGCAAAAAGCATGTTTTATCAAAGTCGATCGGGGTCTAAAGACTATGCCCTGGTTTATGAAGGTTGTATTATTAGTATGCGGGTCCGGAATGTCGAGTAGGTAGCTAGCTACTCGTAGGTATAGTTTTTCAACGTGTGTTTGTGTCCTACACATCGACGAAATAACCCCGACGCTTAAATATTGTTTACCAAAAACAGTTGTTATATGGCGCTTTTTATCTTGTTGCTTGGCTCGAATATACTATAATAAGGGTACTATAAGCACGCGGTCTCTTTTGACCTTTTCATTAAGCCGTGAATGTTGTTTGATAAAACGCTCTATAGTCGAGGGATTTTAATTACGTTTGTAAAATTTACTGTACGTGAAAAATTTTCTACAAAAGTTTGCGTTGAACGACGATGAGAAAAAATTTTAAGCCAGCTTTATATGTATGCTGATTTTTGGTTGGTGCAACAATTTAGATAAAATTTGAATAGAAAGGAGGGGAACGCGAATATTTTTGGTACAAAAATTGGAATAAGAATTATTACCTTATAAAGAGGGTATCTCAACTCGCAGTGTTTTTAAAAAAGTTTTCAGGTCTTATTTTTGTAACTCCGATAATCGATTGGGCAGATTCAAAAATTTTTTGGCAGTTTTGAATAAAGTCCTGAAAAAATCTCCCTTTCCGAATAAAAATGATGGTATGAGTCTTCTTCTCTTCTGGTCCAGACGAATGGATATTTTCTAAGGGAAAGACTGTCTTCATTTATCAGAGGAATTGGTGATAATTTTCCATGAATTTTCAAACAGGAAGTTGAAATTGAATTGCATATGAATTTTGACTGTTTGAAGGTAGCCAAGTAGGAAATGAATTTTTAAAAACATCAATTTTTTATTTTGGGCAGCTCCAAACTTTGCAAAAAATCTCTCTTGTTTCAGTACTGAAATATTAATTGAATAAATGAAGACTTGATCACATTGAATGAAATTTTCTAATAATTTTTAATTTTCTCAAAGGTGTGAAGCTCATTGAAGAATGTTGTTCTTTTGAAAGTCAAAAGAGTAGCATGAAAAAAATCACGAATTTGAATGAAAAAGTTTCGGCTTTTGAATGGTTTTTTCTCCAAAAATTTTTGTCCTTGAATTTAAGTGAAACCTTCAAAACGTGTTCAGTTTTTAAGAAATTATTTTTTTCAACCGTCAAAAAAGTATCATACATTTTTGTTTTTTATTTTCAATACCTACGAATGGTTGGAAAATTTTCATTTTCTTTAAAAAAAAATATTTATTAAGAAATTTTTTGTTTTTCTCTCAGAATTTCTCGCCAAGATTCATTCCTGATTTTTACCCTCCTCATAAAGTTCTAGTCAGGGAATTTGAAATTGCATTGCATATTTTGGATTTGAAGAGAAATAGAGAGTACTCGGGTAGGAAAAAGATTGGTAAAAAACATCAATTTTCCAACTTGGGCAGCTCCAAAAAATATTCGAAATCAGCGCCGTTCAGTTAGTAGAAATCGATGCGCTACTTTACTTTTTCAATTTTTCTAAAACTCGTAATTGCGTAAAAATTTCGTGGCCCGTCCGTCCCCCGCCCCTTTGAGGGTTGAAATAAAAATGATCGTAGTTTTGCAAATAGACCACCAAAGGGGAACTCGTGAAAAAAATTGAACGAAATCAAAAGACCCGACTTTATTTCTGTTCAGCTTCAGTATGGAATAGCCCTAAAAATAGTCCACATGAGCTTTAGCCCTTATAATTGCAGATTACCTACATTGGTGACCTCTTTATAATCGATTTATGAACTTGATATGGCTTTTTTCCAGTGCGAAAAAATTCCAAATTTTTTGGAAGTTCCAAAACTTCTCGAAACTACGTTCAATTATTGATTTGGGAGTCAAAAAAATTTATATACTAAGTAAATTTCAGCTAGAGCGATAAGGTAATTTTGAAATATCAAAAATTCATCAAAATTCCAACAAATGAACTTTAGCGCTTGAAATGGCGAATTTGTGGTTCTTTTGTATTGTACTTTCGATTTATTTTTGTTTCAACTCAAGATTTTATTTCTAATTGGAATACCTCCTTTGTTAGTTTGAGTTATCAGGCAGAGAAAGACGAAGGAGGAGATGAAGGAATAGGGTTACAAAAACGATGGAAACCCCACCGGAGAAATATCCAAGTTTTTTAATTGACTCTCGAGTTCGAGATGGTAATTTGGTAATGAAAAAAGAAAAAGTCTCGCTAAATTTTACGCCAAAAGAACTTAACAAATATCAGGGGACGCCTGCAGTAAGCTTCTCAAGTTCACGAGTTTCATATCTGCGCGGTGTATTGTCGAAAAAAGGTATAGGGCTTTTGGTTTTTAACCCTTTTAAAATTTGGTTCGTTTATGAGAAAATGCCGGCGGAATAAAAATTACTCGGGGTACGTTTGTAGCTCGGTACCCGGAACGTTTCGGGCTGGATTGTTTAAACCGAGCTCCGGCCAAATAGACGAGTGATTAAGTGGTTTCTCGGCGGTAGGTTCGATTTACAAATTAAATCTCATTTAACGTGTGTAGTTTTAAAGGTGACTGGCGCTTTATTTAAATTACAAGTTGGAATTTTCAACTGAAGCATGGCCGATGGGTCGAGATGGGTATTTGCGTACCTGGTTTTACGAGGGTCTTTCTATGATATCGGAGATATTCGATCGTCGGTGAAGTGAAAAGGTCTTTGGAATGACCTTAATTTGCATGTGAAGGAGATTTAGTTGTGTAGTGTTCTGATAGCCGTTCTGATATTTACCTGAAATTTAATGAGTTTAAATTCATGAAAAAATGATCACTCATATTTCGAATTCTTTTAATAATCACTAATCAGATAGAAAAGTAAAACGATAGAAGGAAATTCCAATAAAATTGTATCGCAAATTTTCAAGATTCAATATTACTTATCTCCCGAATATTCAAGTTCTTTTTGAAAAAATTAAAAAAAAATTGGGGAAACATTTTCCATTTGGTATCTTAGTAAAGTTGATTATTATTTTTGATCAAGTAAATGAACTGAAGATGTTGATAATGAATGATGAATAAAAAAATAATTATCGAGTTTTCACTTTTAAAGATTATCCTCAAAATTGAGGCATTAAATTCTGAAAATCAATGTTGTAAAAAAAAAAAACAAAAATTTTATTTACTGGATAAAGGATAATTACAGTTCATTATGTAAATTTTCAGCCATTTGTAAGTACTCAACTTTACTATTTTGAAAAAATATTGACGAATTAGTCATCAAACACGAAGTAGGTACTCTTTGTTCATAGTAAAGTTTATAAGTTGAAACTATTCAACTATACTGTTCGTAAATATGTACTTTTTCGGGATCAAAATAAGTAAAAAAAAGGAAACGATTCGTATGTAACGTACAATTTCAACTAGCGAGACGAGAGCTGGGAAAAGCAAGGAATAAGATGTTGCCTCTCAAGTTTCTCATACGACTACGACTGCAATCCGATTACAATTTACTTTAATCTTATTAACGTGTTCGTTTTCTTCATGAAAATATACTTAGGTCGTCTACGTACCATGTATTTCGACGACGATACATATGTGTAATCGGAGTTGGAATAGATTCACCTTAAGCCATTATGTTGTACATTCGGACCATCTCTCTATCTATTCTTTTTCATCTTTTTCCTTCTGTCTGCTTACTTCATCTGTAGACCATATTTATTCTTACCTCTCGTTTTTGTCGTTTTCGACCGATCTCAGATTCGCATCGACATACAAATCATATCTCCACACACGTGCAATTTCTTTTCTGCAGCGGGTCAAATTACAACCCAACGTCGTCGCCGTACGAACGGAACGGAACGGGAAAAAATACTGGGTAGCCCGGGCTCTTGTAAAGGCGAAATAGCAGTAGAAAAAAAAAATGGCTTCAAAGACTCGGCAAGAAATATGGTGCTGATTTAGAACTTTTATCGGATGTAATTTCTCATTCAAGGCGAGATAAAAGAGAAAGGTGAGAAAGAATATACGAGAAGCGAGGTTGATTGCGTTGTCAAAGAAAAAAAGTGTTTTTTCTATAGACCGCGGATGAGAGGTGGGTAGCGACGGTGGTGGAAACGACGGTGGGAGCGGTGCGACGGCGCGATGTGGAAATACGACCGTATAGTCGATATTCGAAGAAGCAGATTTTATTCGTCATTTGATTGCCTTCGCGAGTACGGCGCGTGAAATTTGAAAAACTTGTTAAAGCCGGAGTTTTCCATGAGGCGGATTATTCGTGTACTTAGTTGGATGGTTTTGCTGGATAAAAGAGGTTAAGAGGGATGAGAGGTGAAAGCTGAGGAGGTGTCAGTGGTTAGTGGATGGGTGTTTGCAAAATGTTTGAAAATTTTTTGTGCGTTTCAATTCTACTACAGTTTCTGATGGGTAAACATGATGGTTTTTGTAAAAAGAAAAAAAAACTCTTTATTAGTGAAAAAAAGATCTAAAGTTACCATTTGTATTGAGACATTACCATGTTCAGTGAAAAAAATGTATTTTTTAGTAAAAAAAAATATATTTTTTAGTAAAAAAAAATATATTTTTTAGTAAAAAAAAAATGTACAACTTTTAGTAAAATCGTAACTTTTTGTAAAAAAAAAAAAAAACATTTCATTTGTAGTGAAAAATATGTCATTTCTAAGCAGTCAATTTTTTATTGTTAATCATAAAAATGGCATTTCTAAAAGTTGAAAAAATATTTTTGGTGAAAAACTGTCATTCCCTGGAAAAAATACCGTTCTTAGTGAGAATATCGTTTTAGTGAAAAATACAATTTTTGAGAGAATGCCAAGAGAATGCAATTTTTAATAAAAAAGAATCATTTTATATTTGTGGTAAAAAATGTCATTTCTGAAGAAAAAGTTTCATTTTTCATGCATTAAAAATGGCTGGTGAGAATTTTTCGTTTCTAGTGAAAAATATGGCTTTTAGTGAGTATATCATTCTTATTTAAAAGTACCATTTTTAGTAAAAAAAAAAAAATACCATTTTTAGTGAAAAATGTCCTTTTCAGTGAAAAATGTCCTTTTCAGTGAGAAATGTCCTTTTCAGTGAAAAATGTCATTTTTAGTAAAAAATACAATATTCAGTGAAAAATGTAATTTACGGTAAAAGAATGTCATAGTCGGTGAAAAAATGTCATTGTCGTTGAAAAATTGTCATTTTTGGTGAAAAATATCATTTTTAGTGAAACTACAATTTTTAATGAAAAATACATTTTTAATAAAAATGCAATTTTGTAAAAAATACAACATACTTATGGTGAAAAATTTTTGTTCCCAGTAAAAAGTATTGTTTTAGGGGAAAAGACGATTTTTTGTATAATTTTTACTAAAAGATGTAACTTTTGGTGAGAAATTTTTGTTTCTTGCAAAAAATATTGTTGTAGTGAAAAAATTCAGTGTTTAGTAAAAAAAACACACAATTTTAGTGGGAAATACTCCTTAATAAAGAAAACAATTTTCAGTGAACATTGAAATTTTTAGTGAGAAGTACAATTTTTGGTGAAAACACAATTTCTACTAAAAAAATTCAACATTTAGTAAAAAAAAGCAAAATTTTTAGTAAAAAATGCATTTTTGTAAAAGATGCAATTTTTGGTGAAAAATGCACTTTTTACTGAAAAATGCAATTTTTACTAAAAAATGCAATTTTTACTGAAAACTGCAATTTTTCGTGAAAAATGCAATTTTTCGTGTAAAATGCAATTTTTCGTGAAAAATTCAATTTTTAGTGAAAAATGCAACTTTTGTGGAAAATGCAATTTTTAGTGAAAAATGCAATTTTTAGTGAAAAATGCAATTTTTAGTGAAAAATGCAATTTTTAGTGAAAAATGCATTTTTTTGTAAAAAAAAAATACGATTTTTAGTGAAAAGTACAATTTCTAATAAATAATACCAATTTTAGTGCAAGGAAATTTTAAAAAATCAATTAGTGAATTTAATTAATTTCTAATGAAAAGTTGTATTTTTTAAATCATTTTGATTTTTTGTTTGAAAGTTTTTACAATTTTTCAATAAAAATATGCCCCATGTTTCAATAAGATAATTTTTTCCATTTTCCCATGCTTTTTTTTTAAATTGTCTTTTTCTAGTAAAAGTTTAAGGTTTTTTCTCAGTAAAAATTACAATTTTTATATTTTCGTCAGAATTGATTATTTTTCAACAAAAATCACCTGTTTTAATAATTAACATTAGATTCAATAAGAACCGTAGTTATGGTGAGATTTTGTTTAAAAATTTATTCGTCGCCTCATTTTTTCAAATAATTATATTTTTGAGAACTCTTCAATTTTTAAAATTTTTCAAGGAAGAATATTATTTTAATTTCACAAATTATTTTTGTATAAAATTGATAAGATTTCTGCTTGTTTCAACTTCGATTATTTTGTTTAATTGAAGTCTCTTTTGAAATCACCACTTGGAATTTTTTTACGAACATCGTTAATTTTACGATCTCAAGATTTTCGTCTACTCCCACGATACTTTGTAGAATGATACCATAACCAGTGAGCAGCGATTCTTACACGTCGTAATACCGCTTTTTCTTGCGTTTTATCGCCTTTCTTCGTAAAAAATTCACCGAACGAGTTTTTGACATTGCGCGGCGTAACGCGACCGTGTTTATATGAAAAACGTGCTCGACTTAGGCATAAAATATCGAATCTATTTCAATATCATGGCAGACAAATTACCGTAGCAGGAAGTGAACTCGGGCAGGAAATCATATAGGCGAAAAAATTACCCCTCTGAAAGGAAATCCCTTTACTTGTAGGTTTCTTCTATATTTATTTACTACGAGACTCTATACGTGTATTTCGTAAAAACAAAATGCTCTGTGCTGCTTAATGACGTCATGATACAAATAATTTCAAAAGTTTCGATTTTTGTTTTTGGTTCGGCGTAGGCGAATAAATCGTACCTATGTTGAGAAGTATTACCTCAAAATGTGCAGTCGACTTTCGATTTGCTGCTAAACATTGTGCTCGTATAAAAGTAATATTGCCTATTCGTTGCGCCGCGTCGTTTTTGATTCGTATTCGAATAATACACGAGTACGAGCCGCTTTCGCTATACTTTTATTGCAAATAGCAAATTTTCCATCGTATAATACGATAGAGTTGCGATTCAATGGAAAAATCATTCGTTTTCTTCGCGTATAAGCGGCTTATTTTATTCGTTGTAAATATAATTCATTTTCTGCGTTCCCCGTTACCTCGCTTCGTCTGTTGTAACTTTGCTACCGTTATCGAATGCTCGAAAAAGTTGGATCAGTTTAAAATTAAAGTATAAAGTAAAAGTCGTCTTCACATAATGAACGAGATATCGAATCAAGCTGCAGGTTTTCATTTATCGTACGTGTGTTTTTCAATCGTAAGGGCATCCACCCTTTTTCTCTGTTCGCATTCTGCCAAGTTCAAACACCCTGGAATATTTCAATGAAGCGTCAAGTAGCGTGGTTGATTTTTTGGAAAATTCCAGGAAATCTACAGCACTGGCGTACTCACGAAGAGAATTCGTATACCCGGCAGCATGCAAGAAAAACGACACAATCTCCCCAGATAATTACTTAACGCCACAAACGCAAATGCGGTATGAGCTTTAACACTTTAACCAACTGATGCATGAAATTAGAATGCGTCACAATCTTTCGGCGTAACACGTTGTGTAAGGTCATACCGGTGAGCGCTTTTAAATTTTCATTGTATCACATTTCTGTATGGTGGTTGGAGGCAGTTCGGAAGAGGAAGGGAGCTGCAGTTCCACCAAATTTATGGTAATTTTGATTTAACCATTTCTATATACCTTAAATTATCGTAATAAATTCATTTCGCTGGTTATACTTACTCGAGACTGAAATAATTATTCGTTGATTATGCTCCCTGCTTCACTCCTTTTGTACGATGTGTTCCTTTTGTTAGTGCTGTAAAACTGTATCATGAATTGAGAAAGGTTCCGGAAAAGTTGCCATTGAGAAAATGAGCGAACTTGTATACAAGGTGTGTCGTAAGTGGATGCGATCCCTTGAATAATAAGTGCATCAACGTGAATTACATTCGTGTGTGGTGAGTTGCCGAACCTTCAGACGATAGGGGGTGTAGTTCTGTTGAATTGAGGTTTTGTTTTGTATGAAATTTTTCTTTTCTGTGAGATGGATATTCAAGGTATTCGTTCAGGTTTTAATTTTTGAGGTTTGGATTTTTTCAGTAATAGTCATTATTTTCTTAGTTTTCTTCTTGACTTCAGTTCTTGATCGTTGAGGATTTAAATGGTTTTAAAAATTGAGTTTGAATATTTTTCTCATTTTATTATTGGGTTTGGTGTTTAAATTTTGGATTCAGGTTTCAATTCTAATTTTTGGGATTAGATGTTGAAAATTATTCAATTTCTTGAATTTTAAAATTATGGGATTTGAGTTTTAAAGCCTTAGTATTGATTTTTAATTTTTGATCAATTCAAATTATAAACTACCTACCAATTCCGGTCGGAAATAAATTTCCATTTCATTGGTTAAAATGATGTTTCACATTTTGAAGATTTTTAGATTTTGGTTTTACATTATTTTTTCTTCTCGTATTCTTTCAAAAAGTGGACCAAAAATATTTTCGGAAAAAATTCAAAATGGTCTGTTTTAATCATTTTACTAGGTATATTCGGCTGGGACTGATAATGAAATTTTTAGCTGAAAGAAAAAAATTGAAAAGGCATCGTAAAAGAACCAAATTATTAAACATTTTAGGTGCCTAAGTTCATTTTTCAAATTTTGACGAATTTTTGATTGTCAAGTACCTAACCTACATATCAAACTTGCTGCATTGCTCTAAAAAATATTAAAATGTTTTTTGATATACTTATACACGCTTGCCATTTTCAAACTCCCAAATCGACTGGAAATATTTTCAAGATGTTTTGTGGCCTCCAGAAAATTTTACAATTTTCCAGTGGCAAAAAAAAACTCCGTAAAAATAATAAATTTGAACTTTAGCACATGTTATGGCAGATTACTAATATTAATAACAAGTTTTGATCAATTAAAGCACAATTTTCCAGGCCAAAGTAACCAATATGGGAAATCTGCGATCATACCTAGATTCTGAAGTTCATATGAGTCATTTTATGGGCTTTTCTCCAGGGCTGAAACATTCTAAAATTTTCTGGAGGCTTTAAAATACCTACAAACCACTTCCAATCGTTTAGAGAAATCAAAAATAGAGTATTTAGGCGGTTTTAACTTTTTACCTCAATTCAGAAAAAATCAACGTATTTTTAAAATTTTTTCAAAAAAATTTTTTGCCAAAAAATATGGTTTGAAATTGTTTCATAATTGACCCAATAGGCCCAGGAAAGTTATTGGGTTAAAATTTCCCCCTCCTCAATTTTTTCGAAAAATTTTAAAATCAATTATGCACATCTGAGGGTAGAGCTAAGGAGATTCGAGCATTTTCTTCATGCCCGAAATCTTTTTCCTTTTTTTTCGGTTGATATTAGAATTTAAAAACCGATTATTTGAAAAGTCACTGATTTGGCCGAAAAACGCACCACTAAAAAGTCACTGTCGCCAATTTTGGTTAAAAAATCACGAAATTGCAAAGAAAGTGCCCAAAAATTACAGAAATTACTTTTTTTTTAAAAAAAAAAAAAGCCTTCCAAATGTCACTTTTATCTTTATTTTTACCCTCAAAATTCACGAAAATCACTAAATTTGCTTAGAAAATCTCTGAAATGACTACCCTAAAAAATGAAAAATTGAAGAAAAACAATGGTTTTAAGCCACGAAAATGATGAATTACACCAGTTTTTTGAGCATTTGACCACTTTCCACCACCTGAAAAAATCTGAAAAAATTCTCTGATATGTGAAATACATCGAGAAATTCAAATTTAAAAAAAAAATCAGACAGCCCCCAAACCCTGCCTTTCAGAGCGATTTGAAATTTTCAAAGTCAAATTCAAGGTTATTAAAGTGGTTGAAAATATCTGAAAAAATTTCAGGACATTCCCCCCTAGTACCATCACCTTTGTGCCAAGTTTGAAAAAAAAAAATCGGTTGAAAACTCGAGGAAATAGAATTTTTATGAGTTTTTGGCTTGAAAATCGCGTATTTTGGCCCCCCAGCCCCCCAGGAGTGGGATGAAAATTCGCTCATGCGCGCTAAAATCATCTTTTACCATGGCAAATCGAATGGCGTAAAAATGTTTCCAAAGTTGGACCAGAGGCCAAATGACCCCCTCACCACACCAGAGCCTTTGTTTGCAATATTCAATCATCTTTGCCTATGAAATCACGAAATTTCAGTGATAAGCTTTTACTATTTTCTGTTAAAAAAAAAAAGATAAATAATTCGGTAGTCAACAAGTTTTGCAAGAAAAGTTGATGATTTTTTTAAAAAATTGAAGAATGTAAAAATTATGATTCGATGAACGAGAAAATCAAATGATACCAGTATTATAAATTTATGTAATTATTTTTTTGTGCGATATTTTTTCTCACAATAAGTATTCAAGTAAGAGATAGGCAACAGATGATAAATGACCAGAAATCGCGGTTTCGATTTTTTTTTCGAATTTTTTTCTTCAAAAATCACTTAAAAAAATCATTGAAAATTGAAAAAAAAAAACTGTCAAAACGGCAAAAAATTTCAAAAAATCACTAAAATCACTGAAAAATCGCTATTTTTTGAAAAGCCGAAAAATTACTGATTTCAGTGATGAATCACTGAGGTTGACAACCTGGCATGGGCAGATTTTCTTTTCGATCTATGAATTTTTCGAATGAAAATTATAATGTAATATTTAAATCTCATTCAGCGATTTTTCATCAATCTTCATGTTAAAAATCATTCATTTTTCAGTCAATTCCCAATTGGTCGGAAAAAATTGATAATTAAAATTGATGATTTTTGCCTAAAAAAAGTGAAAAATTAATGAAAAACCACGGGTTATTTTCATTAATTATAAAGACTGAATTTCATCGAATTTTACTGATTCAGACGAATAGTTTTTTCCACGAATTTTAATTCTCTCCCTACACCAATTTTTTTTCAATTTCAGTCTTTTCTTTGAATAATTTTTGGTTATGAGTAGTCTACGATTTTAAGTGATTGAAATTTCATGAGGATCATTTTTAACGAGCTTCCTCTAATTCTGGAGATTCCAACTTGGGGGGGGGGGGGGGGGTCGAAATGCCTCACAACTTTTTCTACTTGATGTGGGAGATCAAAAATCGGATATATACCAAACTTTTTTTTTTCGTTGATTATACCAAATTTTTAAATTTATTCGGGACCATCGGGTGATTTTGAAATTTAAAAAATTCGCAAAAATTCTAAAAATCAACTTCAGCCTTTGGAATTCTCGATATGGGAATCAGGAATCAGCTTCGATTTATTTTTGTTTGAGCTCAAAATTTTACTTCCACTTTGGATACGCTTTCCTTGTAAGTTGAAAATAACTTTATACCCCATACTAATATTCAATACGTAATTTTTCTACTCAATCTTACGATAGTTCGTACTTCGTACCATTTCCTTATTTCACACAACTACCATAAACGGTACCATACGTTGGAACAAAACAAACCCCATAGAATTCTAAGCTCGGCGCGGTAGTTAAGGAGGAAAAGATCGTAGAAAGATTACCTCCTGCCAGCTTGGTCGTAATAAATGGCGATTTGTCGACAGCCACGTATATTTATATTAATATATTTTTATTTCTGTTCGCAGGTAAGCGTTTTTTCACCCTATTGTGCTACGTGTGCCTACCGATTTACGTATACGGAAAGATGATTTCGCATGTATGGCTCCAGGTCAAGGTAAGACAGTTTAACAAATGTGCATTTAAAACGAACAATAACCGTCGGAGCTACGAACATAACTCCCCGATGCCTCGGCAAACCTACGTACAGGGAAATAGAGAGGAAATAACGTACAAAAATATTTTTGTAAAACACGCGAAAACGACGAAAAATTCGACTGTGTGAGCGAAAGTGAGAAAGACATTACGAAACGATGGTGGGGAAAAAAAAGAAGGTAATAGGAACCAGAGTACGAGAGAGAAAAACTAAGTACGTACGTTATGGGTGATTTGCTGTTATATTTTGTATTGCGAATTGGAAAAAGGATATTTTTACTCGCTAGGATCAGTTTCGTTTCGAACGAAAAATAAAGATAGGTGTAGAAAAGTAGAACGAAATCGTATATGCAAAAGTCAGTAGGTAGAGATAGGTATTCGTAGAATATTCAATTACCGTTCGGAATACGACTCGGTGTATAAATATAGATTCGTTAATTATTCCATCTGCGACAATAATAGGTTAGAGATTAATCCAAACTCATTTGTATTCGTAAGCATGTTAAACAAATGTTCCTTTACGACTGAAGTATGTAGGTATAGGAAGGAAAACAGCGAAGCTCGGAATAGACGCTTAAAGCTGCGAAATAGGCTTCGGCGAAATTTGGTATTCGGATTGTATACGATAAAAGAGGTGTTTATAAGTTTACCGTGTTTCCGGGTATGCGGCTTTTTCGTATCGGGCCCGGGCCCCTCCGCGTAGAAAAACTAAACGCGAAAATACTTTTAAATTTGTTGGAGTAAATTAGTTTTAAACCATTGATTTTAACCTATTACGAGTCGCTCGGGGTCTTCGACGAGTTTCAATGCGGAGTAAGGATAAAAGTTCTCGTGTTTCGGCATCTTTCTGCGTACGCAAATAATTATGCGTGATACGAATCGACTTTATTATTATAAAGTTTAATAAATGTTTCGCCGGTGGTTCGGTATTGTTTTGATGATACCGCTAGACGATGAGAGGGTGTTAGTTATGGAGTATTATGAGGACTCCGCGTACAAATGGTACGAGTTTTTATGGTTTTATTGGCGTTTATCACGATAGATGGAAAAAGTCTGCAGAGGGAGATGGTGTTTGGGTAAATTTTAAATATGGCCGCGGAATATAATTGACCCTTGTAAAACGTATTGTCGTCGTTCCCCCCTCCCTCGAGCACAAATTCAGCCCAAAAGTCGAGCCCGAATCGAAATAATTTTCTCTTCACGAGCTTTGATGTAAATGTCACCAATATTGTAGGCTTTTAACGTCAATAAGTCGATTTTTTTCCTTTTTTGGAACGTAGGAGTTGAAAATACAATCGTGAATGAAAAAATTACAAAATGCCGAAAAAAAACACATGAAACGTATAAAGCATTGTTGTTATACAATTGACGCGACGAGTATTGCCTCAGTCGAATTCGCGTTTAATGGCCTCCGAAAATTTCTCGAGTAGTTGAGATTTTAGACGGAGCTGAGAATAAGCTCGCAGAATCGAAATGATCAAAGGGTTTCGACGATTGCCAATACGTATTGTAGAGTTTCTCATTCGGAGACCTCCTTTGATCGAAGCTTTTTGTTATGGTTGTTCATTATCGACCCCGTGGGCCTTATTGTGCTCGGCACTTTACGCTGGAATGGATACGTGAAGATTTCGCCTACGCTCGGTGTCGAAGGCGTTGCGAATTTTTTTCGTCCAATGCTGGTATTTGTAGCGAATATAAAAATTATGTAGATTACGAATGCGATAAAATGAGTATTTTTTGTTTTTTTTTTTTCGGATAAAAGCGATTGAAATTCTGGAATATTTTTAGCGAGAAAAAATGTCGTTTAAAATTGAAGGGACAGATGTCCTTGAGGGAAAAATTGAATCGAAAATATTTCAAAAGATGTAGGTAAATTGAAAATTAAAAAATCGAATCAATTGGAAACGGGAAATTTTAGGTGTTGAAATTTATGTGATCAATCATTTTTATGAAGCTTTCTCCAATACTGGAAAATTTCAAAATTTTCCGAATCCTTCAAACACGCAGAGTGGGCCAGATGAGAAATCTAGCGTTTCAAAAATTAATTTCATAAGTTTCAATTGAAATTAAAATCCAGAAACTAGGGTATAGGGGTAAAAATTGACGCTGATTTCGATTCCTTCGATCTCCTTCGACCATTTTTGATTAGATTCCAAAACAAGCCCTCTAAGAAAGAGGTCAAAATCCAACATTTTTCAAAATTTCAAAAAAATTTCTCACAAAATTAAAATGGATGTTGAAGTGTGGGTTATCGATCAAGCCGATTCCAAATCTTTCAACCAGTTTTGAGTAAGACCCATTTTGGGCCCACGGGGGGGGGGGTAAAATTGAAAATTTTTCAACATTTCAAGATGGGTGTTGAAATATAGGTTTCGAATGCGCTGATTCCAAAATTTTGAACTGTTCTTGTGTAGGACCCAATGTGAGCTCATTGGAGGGATAGGGTGTCTAACAGGTCCTGTTGGTCCTGTTGGTCCTGTTTTGGGTCGAGAGGTCCTGTCGGTCCTGTTTTGGTCCTGTTTTGGAGCTTTTTCAGTAAAAAGTCCTGTTTTGTAACAATTTTGAGATCCCACCCGCCAAGATACTGGGTGTCTGAAGAATTTTCAACTTTTGAGTGGTTTTTTTCTTCAAAAATTTTAGCCCTCGCTTCGCTCGGGCTCAAAAAATTTACACTATTTTATTTTCAAACTTATAGTACGAGTACCTATGAAAATTCTTTCTTTCCAGCTTGGATAATTGATGTTTCAAAGTAAAAAATGATCCTAATAATTTATCAAGAAACTCGTAACGCTTTTGATTGTAATTTTCAGAAATGTTTCGTTTTTTTTGAAAGTCGAAAACACGAAAAAAGCACACTACCTAAAAAATTTTCAAATTCTGGGTACCCTTTTTTCAAGAGCAGAGTGTTGCTTTTCCTCTCTTTCCGCAATAATAAAAAAAAATCGTTCAGAACTAAAAGAAAAATCAATTTTTGACTCGTAAAAATCCGCTTTTCTTCCCTCGTTGTGAAATAAACTATTTCCTTTCCGAAATTACCGTAAAAACTCTTTTCTTCCATTTCTACAAATTTGTTTTAATTTTTTTTGAAGGGGGGTGTCAAAATTTAATAGTAAACCCGGTTTTTAAAAAGTCCTGTTGAAGGTCCTGTTTTGGGGTTTTGAAGGTTTGTTAGACACCCTGAGTGGGATAAAAATCCAAAAATTTTCAACATTTCAAGAGAGGTGTTGAAATTTAGGGTTTTGAATCCGCTGATTTCTATCGCATAATGTTGCATGAAATTAAAATTAGCCATAATGCTCTTTCATTTTTACAAAAAAATTTTTGCAGCCAGTTGCAGCTGGATTTATGATTTATAATTTAGGCTCAAAACGTATAAAATACGTATAATCTAAAAAGATATACGACAGGAAACATGATGAATTTATTCTGCCATAGGTATGCATGCCCTTTAGTTTACACACTTTCTAAGAAATGTTGAAAATTTTTCGAATTTGACCCCCCTTCCTCTATGAGCCCAATTTGGGTCTTACTCAAAAATTGTTGAAAGATTTGAAATCAGCGTGATCGATAACTCATATTTTAATATCCATCTTAATTTTTTGGGAAATTTTTTTGAAATTTTGGAAAATGTTGAACTTGAACACCCCTCGCCCTCCCCTCCCCTCGCTCTTAGAAGGCCTATTTTGGAGTCTATACTTGAAAATGCTCTAAGGAATCGAAATCAGCATCAATTTTTATCCCAATACCCAAGTTTTTGGATTATAATTTTAATTTTAATTGCGTGCTCTAATGTCAGTCTTCTAAAAAATCAAAGTGGTACATTATAAGAATGCTGAGTACCTCTTTACTACTTTTCCATTTGGTCATATTCTTTCATAAAATCAACTCTTTGATTAGGATCGATTTTCATTGAAAATTTTGAAAATTTTGAAAATTCGACTTCAATTTTTTCAATATTTACCGAGTTTGTGAAATTTTCATACTTTTCGAACGCTAGCTTTTTTATAAATTCCGATGAAAGTTCAATTATTTTCATAAACTTTTGAACAAATGTTTGTGTGTTTTTTTTTCACAATTTTGTATCGCTTTAATACCTATAACTCTTGAGATAAATTTTCACAGATTTTGATCCAAATTGAACGATCCTCTGATTCTTCTTTTACTCACATTTTAAAAATAAGTATTTAAAAATGAATCCGAAAAACTTATCAAATTTTCTGGGGCACCGTGCCCGAATTTTTCCCCTCAAATTTTAGGGGCCCGCGCAAATCACCTATTGAAGCAAAATTTTCAGTTTTTTCAAACTTTTACCCAACATTTTCACCCTTGCTTCGCTCGGGCTATAATATATTCCTTACTTTCAGAATTTTCAATCGATTTTGACCTGATACAAAAAATGAAAAAAATTAATGCGTTTTTTGCTTTAAAGCATAAATCTTAGATCATGGATATGTCAATATGTTGGTTGACATGTTGATTTAAGTGTTTTCTAAAGACATACTTAATATCCTTGTCCAAAAAATCCTTCTTGTTTGCAAATTTCACTGCAGATCTTTGCTCAAGTTTATTCGAGCAATGAAAATAGCTTTAAAAATGGTTTGAAAAAACTGAAAAGAAGGGCCTGTAAAAAGCTCTGCCCCGGGCCCGCATTTCCTCTCGCCGGCCCTGCAAATTTTGTACCAGCAGAGCGTGATTTCGAGCAGCCATACGATGCCTACTATGAGATATTTTTCATTTCTGCAAAAAAAAAAGTCAAAAATTTGGAAAATTGACTTGAAAACGTCATTCAATTCATTAAATGCAAAGAATGTAAATTGAGAAAGATTAAAAATAAATCATGAATTTTGACGAAAATTAACGAAATAGTTTACTTTGAGTATGAGACCTCATGTTTTTTTGAGGTACTGTAGTAGGTACCTACATATTGAGAGCGATTTCAAATGCTTTTGATAATGTTACCTACCTGGGCGAGGAGAGGAGAAGTTTCTGATAAGAAACTAGCTCTACCTCCTTGTCAAGGTATGTAACATTACATCAGCAACAGTCTTATTTTTGCTGTTCCTGTATACGTTTCGATGTTCGTTTTGATGTGTGGCTATGAGCCTATTTTTCTTGCAAATGTGCTTTTTGATTATTTTTAGTGGTGTTTTTTCATTATTTTTTCGGATGTTTATTTTCGATCTTATGAACTTTTATTTTAATACATCGTTTTTAGCCACTATTATGTGGTAACTGTGTTGTTATTTTGGGGTAAGGAGGGGATATTGGATAATGTGCTCATAGGTATGTGTTTTCTCTTTATCAAGGTAAATTATGGTACTAGCTTCTAAATTACGTTTTTCTGGGTTTTCTGGGTCTGTCAGGGGTAAATTAAATTATATTTTCGGTTTTCTAGTGTTCTCAAACCCCCTGACACAACATATGGCGCCCGAACAGGGACTAGCCATTCAAATTTTCGAATTTGTCTAGGTTAGGCCAAGTAATTTCTTGAAGTTTGGGGTGGCTTGTCTGCTTCAAATGGCAAAGAAAATTCGCCCTGTTTGGTTTTGTGTTTTGAAATGTCACTTCAAAGTACCATAATCTATCTTGGGTTGTTTCATCAAGCTTATCTTGATGAAATATCCTCAATAAAAGTACCCTGTGTTTTTTTTCTCTTGTTTGAATGTGGTTTTTACCCATTCGTTTTCTTTCTCTTAGGAATTTTTTACTGGGATTTTTTCTCTGTGTTTTTGTAATTTTCTGGTACCAAATTACGTTTTGTATGAACTGGTTGAAGTTTCAATCATGTTCAGTTTTGTACATAGGTAGTTAGTATAGGATATGGGATGGCGTGTTTCAGTCTCCTTATCTCTGTAGTGCAGCGTAGCTACGTAGTTGGCGTTATCTTCTGATAACATCTACGTTGGCTGGCTGTGGGTTTTATCTCTTCTAGTTTTATTTTCTCTCGTACGTAGGATATTTTTAGATTCTTCTTTCTTGTGCGTTTTCGTACATTAGGTAGATAGGTTTTTCTTTGTGTGTTTTGCCTGTAGTTAGATAGGTATTTTTCAGTTTCTCATTTTTTCCTTTAAAAATGAGTGGCGCTCGAAAAATTTTTTTTTGCTCTTAGGTTAGGTTTTAGTATAAGAAATGCATACCTTGAGTATATTTGTCCAATCCCTTACCTCTCCCCTTTCTTAATGATTTTATCAATTGAAATAAATTGATTTGTTGTGCTTTTTACTTTTCTCATTTAATCAATTGAAATATATTGATTTTTGTGCATTAAATTGCATCAATATTGCATTAATTTGCATATTTCGCATTAATTTGCGTTTACCTTGCATCAATTGCATTAATTTGCATTACTTTGAAACCAATTGCATTAAATTGCATTATTATTGCATTAAGTTGCATAAATACTGCTCTAACTGAGCATATCGATTTATTCTGTACTTTTTACCAGTTTTTCAACTGAATTTCGATTTTAAAAAATGACAAAAGGAACTGAAACCCCTTTGACTCCTGTCAGTCACTTGTCAAGGGAACAGCAAATGGCTTTATTGGAAAATCGTGGCCAAAATGCTAATAATCAGTTTCCAAATACCGAAAATGTAACTAGTACTAGTACTAGCAGTACATCAACTGCTCAGCTAGTAACTATATCACCAACTATGACAACAAATGCAAATGCAATTAATTTTGCTAATGCTAATGCAACTACTGTTGCTAATGTAACTCAAGTTACAAATACCAATGCAACTAACGTTGCAACGACCTTGACAAGTGAAATAGCTAATAACTTAGCTTCTGGTCAAAATAGGCCAACCCAATCGAGTGGAACAAGCTCTGGCTCTGATTTAAATGCTATAATTCAGCCAAATTCAACATTTACAACAGAACAACAATCAGAAATCATTGCAATCATGCGTATGATGGTTGTTGATATATATGGAAAAGCTCAATCTTCTGCTTTGAATCAAAGATTAGCAGACATGCAAAGAGATCTAGATGGCCGTTTTCAATTGTTGAGCCGTCAACAAGATCAAAGAGCTTTGGAACAAGAGGCTAGGTTAGAGAATGTGGTGAAAAATACGATTTTATCAGCTATTCAGCTGGGAGGAGCAACTCAATCGCTTCCTATTTCCACACAACCATCTCTACCTACCACTTCTATACCAGCCATTACAGGTAACACTAATACAGTAGTTACTGATCCATATGCTTGGCCTACATTTACAACAAGCCAAATACCTATTACTACTGGTATTTTATTTCAAACTCAGGCTCAAGTAACTACTGCTGCGAGTAGTTTTATACCTACTTCCTCGCCTATCTGTGCTACATCTGTGCAACCTAGTAATCAAGGTTCAATACCATCTACTGGATATACCAATATATGGAGAAATTCCTTATTAAACGATCCAAGATACAGTACATTCATCGGAGCAAATCGTATTAATGCTGAATCGACTCGATTGCCGTTATTGAACTCATACATGCCATTTAATGGAATAGGTGGTTCAAATACAACGTTTATTCCACCAATTTCTACTCAAACATCGGCAATACCACTTAATTGGACAGCAACAACTGCCCATATTCCACAAAATAATTCGATACCTATACAATCGGTGCCTTTCGTGCCAAATACAACAATACCACCACCAAATATGCCATATTTGGGTGGATTTAATTCGTTTAATGTTGGTATTGGATCATCTCAACCATCATGGGTAACAAATAATTCGATAAATCAAGCTGAAACTACTGTTAATTTGGTAGATAGCCAGCTATATTCTCCAGAAGAATTACATCCAAGTCTTAATTGGAATTGTTTAGAAGTTACTCCATCCTATACTCAGGATCATGATAAGCTCCGTAAAATGGAACCAACTGTAAAAAATCTCCTCTTTGCAGAGACCGAGGTACCTACCTTCTCTGGTATTACTGATCCTCTATCACCTATCGAATTTATCACAAAAATTGAATTGCATCTAATTCCAGCTTGCAAATCTGATGATCAAAAATCAGGATGCTTACGACGTAAATTAATTGGCGAACCTGCTACATGGGTTAATGATATCCCAAGGTCAACCAAATACCGAGTATTGAGAGGTTACTTCCTCGATAGGTATTATGATCGTCAGCGTCAAAATGAGGAATGGAATTTGTTTGTTTCAGCAGTTAAATTTCCAGAAACACCTGGTCAAACTGCTGAATTATTTGTCTCAAAATGGCTGAAACGCCTTGAATTTAATAAACTTGGCGATCAAGCCACAGTCATGAGATATTTGGCTAAAAAGTTACCAGCAGATTATGCCAGTGCCATGCAATTTGGTTTTGGTACTAATATGAGCTTACATGATCTAAAAGCTCAGTTGCATGCTGTTGATGTAATTAATTATTCGAGTAAATCACAATTTTATAAACCAAACTTTAATAAATCGAATAATCCTCAAAATCAGGCTCAAAATCGTACAAATAATCCGATTTCTAGCCCAAATGCACAAGTAAATAATAGAACACCCGCTCCTAATACCAGTTCTACGGTGCAAAGTGGACGGGGTGGCAGTAATTCAACACCAAATGTGCATTCTTCTAGAATAAACAATGTAGAAATCGATGATTCTGCTAATTCTCCTGAAAATCAAGGAGGTACTCCTAATAACGAAGGAGATATTTCGGAAAACTTGGCAAACAGCCAGTTATAGGTCCGAACTGTGCTGAGAATAAACTAAATGGACCGAATAATGACAAAAATCCATCAAGGATTATTCCAAGACTCAATGGTTACCAAGTAATTGGCGATAGCATTGCTTATCAAGCAATTTTGAGCCAAAATGATAATCAACTGCTCAGTTATTATCTATGCTCTGAGAAATTATACGTTGATCAAGTCATCAAAGAATTAAATACCAACTCATGTATCGTTGAGAAAAATGTTATCATCTACTTGGGTACAACCGAAATGTCAAATAAATCCTTCTGCCCTATGAAGTTTAAATCAAAAATGAAATCACTAATACGATTATTACGTAGTCGTGGAGCTGAAAAAATCATCATTTGCTCCATTATCCCAAAAATTGGATCTGAAATCGATCATAATTACTGGAGAAATCTAGAATCAACTAACTCTGGACTGTTCTTCTCAGCCGGTGAAGTTGATAATGCATACTTTGCACCTATCTTTGATCGTTTCACAGTTTCTGTTGGTCCAAAAGAGAAATTCAATCGTCATCTCTATTTTGACAGTGTTGGCAAATTAAAATACCAACCAAAGATCTGTTATTACCAGAAAATGAATGGTAAAGGCGAAGTTCTCTCATTATGTCTAAATGAGAATGGAATTCGAACCTTCTCTCGAATATTATCTTCCTATTCATCAAAAGGAACAAAAATTCAAGCAGTAAAAGATATATTGAGTAATACCTCCACAAAGGCGATTAATCAATGTGCTATGAACACCTCAAATAAGATAGGTAAAATCGAGAAAACCTATCAAGTAGCTACTTGCTTGAATGATATTTTGGAAGAAGGGGAAGAAAAGGCCTTCACCAGTGAAGAGGACCTCCCTTTCTATGTTCCTATTCAAATCAAGAATGTTGAAATAGAAGCCATGGTCGATGAAGGCTGTCCTCATGTACTTCTTGACCAAAGTTTATATGAGGAATTAGTTGAGAAAAATCCTGAACTTCGAAAATCAGAATTTCCCGCTCAAGGCGTGCTTCGATATCAAAATGCCATGGGTGTAAAGAAATGTAAACCAAATAAATCAGTGGCTATTCCATTTAGCCTAGGCGATGGTCTTTTTAAAAATGAGACATTTTACATTCCATGTGTTATTGTGAAAGATCTTAATGCAATAATGCTGTTGGGTCGTCAATGGCGAAGATTTTTCCGCACTGCTACCGATGATAATGAGCATGTCATACATCTATCAAATCCATATACAAAAGAAAGGATTTCTTATGATTACACAACTCGAAGTCGTAATCACACCGATGATAAACGAATACGGTGGTTGAATTGTAATGTTCATTTCAGTCCAGATCTTGACAAAGTATGTCAGTTGAAAGGCTCAGTCGATGAGGCTAAGCAAGAAAGGGCTGATGAACTATTACAAAAAGCCCATGACCAAGTCATTAGAACAGCTGAGGAACAATCTCATTTGAAAGAAAATGTCAGATCTCGTCTAAAAAACATCCTACTCACCTACAAATCAGCTTTTCGAGAAGAAGTAGGTTGCTGTAATGTTTACCAACATAAATTAGTAATTGAGGGCTTGAAAGAGATGCGCTCAAAAGAACGTCAAATGAATTACCATGTCGAAGAGAAAGTCAGAGAGGTAATTCGGGAGTGGCGTCAACAAAACATTGTGATACCCTCAAATTCTCCATTCCGAGTTCCATTAACTCCAGTTGAGAAAAAGAATGGTAAATATCGGCCTTGTGGTGATTTTCGCACCTTAAATGAATTTATGATGATGCATAATAACACCGTACCTCGAATATCAGACCTCAGAACAAGGTTGAAGGGTGCTAAATATTTCACAAAACTCGATTTTCGTGAAAGTTTCTTACAAATTCTGCTGGATCCAGAATCTCAGCAATACTGTGCATTTGTCTTTGATGGTCAACCCTATCAATTCACCAGGGTGCCATTTGGAACAAAAGACAGTATGCCAGCATTCATAAAAGCGCTTCAAATTGTGCTTGAAGGCACAGAAAAATATGTAATGTCGTATGCAGACGATATTCTAATCTTTAGCTCCACATTGGAGGAACATTACCAACATGTTGAAGACATCCTTCGTCGTATTGAAGCTGCTGGTTTCACTTTGAATGTTGAAAAATGTAGCTGGTTTAAAGAACAAGTTGAATTTGTCGGAATGAATATTTCTGAAGATGGAATTGAACCAATAGCAGAAAAAGTTGCTGGTATCAAAGATTTTCCACGACCAAAATCAAAGAGAAGTTTACAATCATTTTTGGGAATGATTAATTTCTATAGGCACTATATTCCAAATTGTGCTGATATTGCAAAACCATTATACGATATTACCTCACCATCTGCAATTTATAAATGGTGTGAAATCCACCAAGAAGCATTTGACTTATTGAAGAATTTACTCTGCGAAGCAACTATGCAACAACATCCAGATTTCACAAAGCCATTTTACATTGTAACAGATGCAAGTGGTACTGGAATTGCTGGTGCAATATATCAATTTGATGAAGAAGGACATGTCCGTCCAATTTGCTTCAATAGTCGACTTTTAACATCAGCAGAGAGAAATTATTTTACAACCGAGCAGGAGCTTCTAGCTGCGATTTATACCTTGAAGAAAAATTCGTATATGCTCGTTGGTGCCGAGATCTATCTATTTACAGATCACCAATCAATCACAATGCTGAGACAACATCCATATATTTCTCCACGCATTGTTCGATGGTTATTATACTTGGGTAATTTTGATATAAAAATGGCACATATTGCTGGTAAAGAGAACGTTGTCGCCGATGCTTTGTCTAGATATCATCGACATATGATGGCTCAAGCGACCCCCTCTTATATTCAATTCAATCAAGTGAATTATATCAAATATGATGGTTTAAAGCAATATCAAAAGCGTATTGGTCAACTCAATACTGAACAATCAAAAGATGTTCTTGTTCAACAATTTGAAACTATGCCGAATAAAGTCCCAAAAATGAAGAAAGATGAATCTGGTCGATATCTTTGGAAATTGAAGAATGAATTTCGTATCTACGTGCCATCCACCCTTCGGACTGATGTTTTAAAACATTATCATGGCTACTATGTGCATCCTGGCATGTGGAAAATGCTGAGAATGATCCGTAGAACTTACAACTGGCCTGGTATTGTTAATGATGTAGCTCAATATCTTCGAAATTGTACAGAATGCTTAGTTGCCAAGAATCGTAAAGTTCAACTCCATGGTCCAATGAAATCGATTGAGACTACCGAACCTGGAGAAATCGTTTGTGTCGATTATTGTGGTCCATTACCAACAGCTCGTGCTGGTTGTAATATGATTGTTGTCACAATGGACCATTTCACAAAATATACTCGTTTGTTTCCAATCAAGAAGGCTGAAACTGAAAACACCATCCGCTGTGTTGAGAAATTTATTAAAGAATTTGGCGAAATCAAGACTCTCCTCTCTGATAATGGTCCGCAATTCGCATCAAATATGTGGAAAAATCACTGGAAAGAAAGAGGAGTAGAAGTCCGAAAAACAAGTTTTTACAGTCCATCCTCAAATCCAGTTGAGCGAGTAATGTCCACGATTAAAGAAGTAATTCGAATGAAATGCCGCTACAAACAATCAAAATGGATTGATATTTTAGAAGATATTGAACATAAACTCAATCATGTTGTTCATAAAACCACTGAAGCTGTACCTTTTGAACTAGCGACCGGCAAGCCAGGAAATAATCCAAATCCAAAGACAATACCTCTTCCAGAGTTATCCTCTGTTTCAGAAGCACAAAATAAGCTTCATGAGAATGCAATGAAGAGTACGAATGAATTCAATCAAAAGCATTCTCTAACAGAGTTGAAAGAAGGTGACGAGGTATTAGTAAAAACTCATTGCCAATCAGACAAAGATGCTGGATATAATGCCAAGCTAGATTTGAAATATGAAGGTCCATATGTAGTGGTGAAGAAATATCGAGAAAATGTTTATTGTATCAGAGATGAGGGAGATCCAGATCCAGCCAATATCCTGAGGAAGAATATTCGCGAGCTCGTTCTGATTAAGTAGCAGGTTTTCAAGATGATGGTTATTTTGCTCATTGGTTGCTGAAGACGTCGGAGTTGTTTTGATCATCGGATTCTGGTTAAATATTTCGACCTATGGATGTCACTTTGGATGCCTTTAATTTTAGCTTTAGTTTTAGATTTACTTTCAGTTTGTTTGTTTGTTTTTTTTTTTGGTAGAATCACTCTCAATGTTGTAGGAAATGCGGTTTGCATTACATTCACCCTCATTTCGGGGTGGCTATGTAGTAGGTACCTACATATTGAGAGCGATTTCAAATGCTTTTGATAATGTTACCTACCTGGGCGAGGAGAGGAGAAGTTTCTGATAAGAAACTAGCTCTACCTCCTTGTCAAGGTATGTAACATTACATCAGCAACAGTCTTATTTTTGCTGTTCCTGTATACGTTTCGATGTTCGTTTTGATGTGTGGCTATGAGCCTATTTTTCTTGCAAATGTGCTTTTTGATTATTTTTAGTGGTGTTTTTTCATTATTTTTTCGGATGTTTATTTTCGATCTTATGAACTTTTATTTTAATACATCGTTTTTAGCCACTATTATGTGGTAACTGTGTTGTTATTTTGGGGTAAGGAGGGGATATTGGATAATGTGCTCATAGGTATGTGTTTTCTCTTTATCAAGGTAAATTATGGTACTAGCTTCTAAATTACGTTTTTCTGGGTTTTCTGGGTCTGTCAGGGGTAAATTAAATTATATTTTCGGTTTTCTAGTGTTCTCAAACCCCCTGACACAACAGTACCTACTACCTAATGCCCAATTATATCCAAACCTGGTGTATTGAAAACCATCTCTCAACCACGCCAAATAAAATTTAGAAAATAAACAGAAATTCTACAAATATCGAATGGATAGATACACATTCCTATAGGCACGTGTCATACTAAACGAGAGAGAAATGTTTTGGGTGCCATTTAAATGCACGACAAAAGTTAGTGTTTAAACGGGATAAAATATAGATTGAACGACAGAAATAATGGTTCAACGACGAAATAAAGATAATTGATACTAAAAAATGAAATGCACGACAGTAAATGTGAGAAACGACAGTAATAAATATACAAGACGAAAAAAATTGAGGCACGGCAAGCAAAATATTTCAAACGATTAAAAAATATTTTCAACGGGAATGTCCCCACGACAGTTATAAAAAGTGTTAACGACACAAAAAATACAATTTCAGCGACGAACTATTGCACAAATGATGCAAATTTTACTTTAGATGGACGACCTTGTTTTCACAACCAATATTTCTAAAAAAATTTGAATTAATTTTACGAAAATTGGTAGGAAAGTACCAAGGATATGTTTTGTTGATTTTTAGGGGTGTTTTGAAAAAATTACTCTATCATTTGTAAAAATTGAAAGAACTAGGTACTTGATTACTTCAATTTCATTTTGAAATTACTTCAGTATGGGTATTTGATATACCATTACCCCCCCCTCCCCCCCAAAAAAAAAATCATGGTGGTACTTTTTCACTAGAACACCACCTCTTTTACCAAATTTTGGTAGATTTTTCAAAAATGAGAATGAAAGCATTTTTACGATTAATAAGTGGTACTGATACAATGTTTGTTGCTTTTTTTTTTTCAAAGTGAAGTAGTGCAAAATAGTTGGCATTTTTTTTTTGATAACTAAAGGATTCAATAAGAAAATTGTTTCGAAATTTTTAAAATTAAATTTCTTGAGTTTTTAAAAAAAATCGGTTTGAGAATATTTTCGGCGTGATAAGTATAATTTTTTGTCGCTTAATAAATATTTTTAGTGTGATAATATTTAAATCTGTCGTTAAAACTTTGTCGTGAATTTTTTAAAAACAGTCGTTACCAGAATTAATTTTGTCGTTTTTTTCTGTCGTGGAAACCTATATTCCCCAAATGTTTTTCCTCGAATGAATATGTTAATTTATCGTATTTTTCGTCATTCATAGCGCAATTCTCCCCTTCCCGTGGGTTAATCATCTTCTCGGTATAGGTTGAATAGCTGTCAAATCCTTTGCTTTTTCTGCTTTCACATTATAATAACTAAAGAAATAATATTCACCGAACACGAATCGCAACTCGACGTAAAAATTGGTAAAGTTTTTTTTACCTGAGAAAAAAATACGTAATATAAAAAGTTTACACGTTCATCAAGATGAATAAGCATTGAAAAGTGTCGGTGAAAAGGTGGGGAAGCAGGGGACGTAAAAGCGGAAAAAAATAAGACAGCAGAAATGCACAATATGTGGAAAATATTCGTTACGTGCATCAAAGGTACTAATAATTTCGCTGTATTATTCAAAGAGAGAGGAGAAAATTTGCGCGAATAATTTGAATTTTTAATGAAACACCTTTCAACGACGCGACAACGACGTCGTTCGACGAAGAAATGAAGCGTAAGTTATTTCGCTGGGTTTTTTCACCCTCATCGTCGGTTAAAGTTGAGAATATATGGGAAGTCACACGATACACATTATGACTAATTCAACGATGATAAGAACTTTAACCTTTTTTGCTTCTATTTGATATTTTTTCTCAACAGCGTGGTTAAGTTGAAAGTTTTAATATATCGTTAGGGCGTGATTTATTCCTCCGTCGTCAAGTCTCATTGCTTTTTCATCTGGTTTCTGGCTGGTTTAGTTTACGAGAAATTACGAAACGTCTAATTTTACAAAGTGAATACGTCTCGGTGCGAAAATCTCGATGTGTGTGAGAAATTCACTTCAGTGCAAAGATACTATGACATGAGTCAGTGATATGAAAATTATAACCCATAGAGTCGAAGCAGGTATCGTAAGTGATACCGAAACGTGTATACCTAAATAGCATAGAACCTCGATATTATGTAGTTTCTATTAATGTTAACATTGTTGTCGTCATTTTCACGACGAAAATGTTTTTATTCTACCCGAAGCCATCCATATAACTAATATTCTACAATTTTGCCATTGTTTAAGCCAACCGTAATATTTCGCCAAAAGGTAATACACATTCAGACTAATTTATACCTAAATGCATCTGTATTGCTTTAATTTGGCCTCTGCGGCTAGGTCCTTTCAAATATTTCGACCGAATCTTGATTCTTGAAAGCTATGCTTAGGTATATAATTTCACCTGCTTTTTGGTCCAAAAGAGAGAACTCGAATGGAATTTTTATTACGAATAATTTCTCTTTTACGAGATGTCGAATCGTTGTGCCCTTTCATCAAAATGTACGAAGAAATTGGTCGAGTTTCGGGTACAGGATTAATATTTACAGAGTTTTACGAATGGCTTTTAATAAAACAAAGATTCGAGAGTTGATAGACGATAGATAGGGCACATTGAAATTCTATACGACTCCCACTCGAAGAAGAAAAACAACGATTCGATAAACTATTTCTTCTTATTAAGGGTAAACTTTGTCCCTTGTATATGGATGATTCATCCTTTATAATTTTCCGAATATACTTGTCCTAATATCGATAGGTATATTTTGGTGTCAATTTTATTATTTATTTACACCTTTGTTCCGGAAGACCCAAAACTGCCTGTCTTATTATTACAACAACCCATTATTTAAAAACCTATATCAAGTAAATGTTTACATTATGGATTGCATGTTCAATAGAGTGAAAGAATTCCCCCACATATTAAAAACGATAGAGATGTCACCATTTTTATACCTACCGTTCGCTCGAACGTCACCCTAAAATACGAACCCTTTTGGTAAGGTGATATTAATTTAAACTGGCGTATAGAATCAGTCGTTATGATAGAATTTTATTCAGCCGAATACGATAAGGTACATAAAAATGAAAGGTTTCCATTCTAAAGTGTAATTTTATTTTATTACCGATATGATTTCGTATTCAGTCAACAATATTGTATTTTTAATTGCGATATTTTGCAAATCATCGTTCAAGGTTGTTGCCCTGATAAATACAAGACCAGATGAGAAATTTCATCTTATATTTGACTCGAGAATATTTGGTTGGGGGGTGAATACCTAATTTGCCAAATCGACGACTTTTTTTTGAATGATTTGGTGATATTTTTAATTATGAAACAGACAGAAAAATTTGGAAAACAATTAATCTGAGTCGAATTATCACTTTCTATCTTTACACCCCCCTATTTCGATTTCGTTTTGGATTTTTTTGGCTTGATATGTGCTGAGGTTCATATGAACCGTTTTTATGGATTTTTCTCCAGTTCTTGAAAGTTCCAAAAATTTTTGGTGACTTCGAAACATCTCGAAACTATTTTCAATCGTTTGGGTAAGTTGAAAATAAATTGTGTCCGATTTCCGGTTTTTTTTTTTTTTTTCGGAAAATAGATCATAATGAGGTGCTCTTTCATTCTAAATCAGTGAAAAGTCACTGATGAACAGTCGGAACTGCAGCACCAAAAAACCTACAAAATTCATTAATTTTCAGAACTTTTTCACCGATTTTTCAACGATTTTCATAAATTTTACTGGCATTTCAGCGAATTTTTCCTGATTTTCCAGCGACTTTTCTCATCGATTTGTTTTCAATGAAAATTTTCTCCATGATTTTCTCCTGTGCTGCAATTCTGACTGTTTCTCAGTGATTTTCTACGACTTTCGCTAATTTAGAAATTAGAGAGTGATTTTAAAATTTCAAAAATTTGCCGCGATTTGAAAAATGCTCTTCCCCACCTGATACTTGGATATACATATATTAGGGTTCTTTTATATGTACTTACTAATTTCGATTTTTTTTGTTTTGTTTTAAGCTTAAAATTTTAATTGAAGTTGGGAGTTGGGATACCCCCTTGTTAGAATAACGAGCTACCTATTTCCTCTTACGCTCTTTTAGCTTTTCAGCCGTGAAAGAAAAATATTCTATGGAAAATTTTCGAATTAGGATTGAAAATTTTTTCGAAATTTGTGCTTGAACATCATAATTGAATAACTATTTAGGTAAATGATTGGTTGCACTATTTTTTTTTCCACAAATTTATACCTACCGCCTCGTTATTTTTTTCTGAAAAGTAATCCAAGATTACAACATACCTGGAAAGTTGGATCTTTGATGTGCGATTTTCCCCAAGAAAATTGGAATGGAGTGCTCAGACAAGTGACTGAAAAATTATTTTTTTGTTCTTTTCTATAAAAAAGAAGTTTGATTTTTTGAAAGTTTTTATTTATTGTTTTTTTTTTAAATAGGTCATTTTTGGTAAGTAGGGAATTTTTTGACTGCTTTCTAGAGATTTCTTTGCGGTTTTAAAAAATTATTCGTTAATTTTTTTGAAAAGATTCTGTTCTCTACTTTTTTTACTTTGATTTTTTTGTTGTTTTTGTCTTGTTTAGAAAATGTTCAACTTTGTTGTTTTTTTCTGAAAAGTGTTTGGTTTTTTGTTTTTTTTTCTTGAAATTGTGTTTGTTTGTTTTTTTTGAAAAAGGTTTGATTTTTTCTGAAAAATATTTCAATTGTATATTTTTGTTCTATTCTGATGTGAGAATGTTTTTTCTCAATTGGTTTGCTTCTTGGATCTTTTCTGTTTCCGTTTTTGAATATGGTTGGGCTTTTTTTTTCTACCTAAAAATTGTGGACTGTTTTGGTTACTTTTTTATGTTTGGTTTTCAGTTGGTTTTTAAATTTGTATGTATATTTTTTAAAATCCAAGTTGGCTATTTTTTTTTGCGAATTGTTGATTTTTTAAAAATTATGAAGTACAATTTGTGAAAAATGAAATGTAGAAAAACCTAAAATGAGCGAAAAATCGTTACTCGACATTCATAGCAATTTTCTTTGAAAAAAAAATAATCTCAACATTCTTTAATGGAGTATATGAATAAAAAAATTTTCTCGATTTTCCTGAAATCCTCTTTGAAAAATTCTCATTTTTCATTTTATTTTAATAATGATTATTGTAAAATGTTCTCACCAAATTAAAGACATCATGTTTTTATTTTTTACAATAAAAAGAGAAATAGGCATCAAAACCTCATATTTCATATTTTTTTGAACTTTGAATGATTGGTTGTGAAAAAAATCATATTGAGTGATTTTTTAGACTAATAGTCGAAAATATCTTCAGTTTTAATTTTGAAGTCATCTTGGAAAATTTTTTAATTTTAATTTTCTGCATATACGTATCTCTGAAAAAAAGAACAATATTATGCAGTCGATGATTTAAAAAAAATTGCTTGCATTGGGCATTATTAAATGGTAGTTTCACGAACGATGAAATCATTTTTTTTTCGATAATTTGTAAATGTGAACGCAACATTACTGACTCATGATTAAAATAAGTAAGTAGATAATAAAAATACCAGAATCATTATAAAAAATAATAAACGCACTTCACTGATAATCTTTGTACTTTTTCATTTTTGAATTCTACAAATAGGTGCTTACTGCCTAGGTATTATTTCGGAAACCGGTGATAATTAAACGTAGCCTGAAATTTTTCAATCTCTTCCTTATCTCCGTCCAAAAACCATAAAAGAATAGCATTGATTCTATCACATCTGACATTATTATCACAACTCATCTGAATCATGGTCCTAATCACGCGAAATTTATACAATTTGTCTAGTTTGTACTTTTTTATGTCATCGGTATTCTCAAAATACCAATGTAAAAATTTTTCCAAACTGGAAAGCACAAGACTCGGATCTCGAATCTCACTTTCAGAATTTTTTCCACCGTGATAAATTACGAATTTTTTATCGATCCACATTTTTTTGAAAATTTCATCCACCGGGAGCGATTTTTTAAACTTGATTACATTCTCATCTTTTTGTAAACACCATAAAATCAATTGATCGAAATAATTTTCATCGAATTCGAACCAGTTGTTTCCGTCCTCGAGAATATATATTTTGAAATTATGGAGAATCTTTTTTCTAAATTCGGCCAATTCCTCGGTACTGAGTAACTGAATTATTGTGGTCTCCATTTTTCCTGGGATGCTACAATGTGACCAGATACGATGGCCATAATCTGAAAATCTGTGAATGACTCGTTTTTTCAATTTGGTTATTGATTCTGAACGATCCTCTGGGCCGGAGAACGCTTCGTCGATCAATTCTACCAGTTCGTTCCATTTATCGAGAGTGTATCTTAAATCGTATTTCTCCAGCTCCCACGTTTCGAGAAGTTGAATTTTGTACAAATTGATTGGGTGTTTTTCGGTCGAATATGTGTGGAGGAAAATTTTGAAGTTTTCGAAATACCCTAAATTTAATAATTTGTAACAATGGACTTTTGCTATGTACGATTTCATGACGCAATCTTTGAAATCTGTGATCTCATTTTCATTCTGAAAGCTTAGTTTTAATATCTGCTCCACCACGCTGGGTTTGTTTTTTATCGCCAAATCGTATCTGTTCTGCTTAATTATACATTTTCTGTGATTTTCGTTGAGGAACGATAAAAACACGAGTAAAAATGTAGATTCGTTGTACATTTCCAGCAAATGCGAACATTTCAAATATTTATCCACGATTAAATTTGTTTTAAAATTAACGACGTATGTTTTCAACGCATCTGGAGCAGTTTCCCAAATATACTCGGTATCCGAATTAAAATCTATGCAGGATATCAATTCGGCAAACTGAGCCCCTGTGATTAGATGTTTCATACGATTCCAAACCGCGTAAGCATGTTGGGTTTGCGGCTCGTGGCGATAAAAATTCTTCATTATGTCCACCGGTATTTCGGAAAATAAACGTCGTTGTTGGTATTCGTTCATTTTGGATAAAATTTTAAGTTGAAATTTGTCGCCATCTTCTTGGGTCAGCAGATCAATAGCTTTCAAAATTTGTTCGTAAACGTCCATGCCGTCCCAAAAATACTCGATTGCTGGCCAGATATAATTGGAATGTAAAGAGAACATCATACCGTCGAGGGAAATGGAATATTTGACTGGTATTTTATGAAGTGTATTTTTTAAATGGCAAATCCAATAATAAACGATTCGATCAGTTTTGAAATTTATTCGACCAAAAAAGCTTTTTGGAAGTGAACGCAGCGAGGTTTTTTGGATTTCATCGACTAGACCGTATTTACATTTTATTTGGAATTTTTCCTCCTCTGATAATCCCGGATTGCATAACATTTTCTGTGCAGTTTTCCTGTAATCGATTATATCGCTGGTATGCCACCTACAAGTTTTAATCAATGAGAAGGTGTTCCATAAGTCTCCAGCTCGTACTTTAGAATAATGATAAACTTCGAATTCTCTCAGCTTGTATCCAATAGAATCGAATTTTTTCCCTATTTTGTTCTGCAAAATTGATGGCAGAGAGAGGCTTTTTAAACGTTGGGTTACTTTACCCTGCCATGAGTGCCAGTCGTGGTAAAGCAGATTGCATACTCGATCGAGGTCGCCTTCGTCTACAATAATATTGTACCACAAAGCAACTGCTATTCTGAAAGCGATTATTTCTTGCAATGGTGGGACTTCTTCGTAGAACAGTACACGTTCCGATGAATCCTGTTCAACGATCTGTTCTGGTTCTTCGTATACGATGGATAGTGGTCTGAAGCTCATCATCTGAAGTTCGATACGGAAATGAGCAACTGAAATACAGAATTTTGAAGTTTAATCGTTGTCGTCGTTTAATGATTTTCTATAATTCTGGTAATGATTTAAAGAGCGTTTTCTAATAAGTGTCGAAAATGGCCCTTAACCCAGAATTGGTCAAAATTGACCGAAAATGTTACTTATGGTCTAGAAACATCCCAAAAAAATTTTGACCTCTTACTCCCACCCCTTTCGGAATTATCGCGCTTTAAATGTCGAAATTTCAACACACGATATCTCTGGAAGGGATGGGTAAAAAAAATTGAAATGTTCACAGATTATACATCTTGTTGGGTAGTGTGAATGATAATTTTTTGAAAATTTTCGGTTCACATTTTACCAATTTTTTTACATTGAAATTAAAAAAAAAAAAATCAAAAAAAATTCTGAGGGGTGTCATGGCTGGAAATTTTTTTATTAGTTCGACCAAGTGATCTTGCATCGCATTTTTTTTTTGGACCCTGAAATTGGGGGCAACGTGGTCAAAAAAAAATCAAAACCAAAAAAAACGTGATTTTTTTTACTTATCACTTTTTCGTAATAACAAGCAAGGTATCTCAACCCAAAGTAAAACTTTGAGCCAAAATAGTCATAAATTGAAAGTACTTCGTAAAAAATTCCATTTCTAAAATTTCAAGTGCTGAAGTGCATTTCTTAAATTTTGAGATTTCAAAAAATCGCCAGAAAGGAGTGAGGAGTGGGGGTTAATTTTTTGGGATGTTCCTAGACCATAAGTAACATTTTGGGTCAATTTTGACCAATTCTGGGTCAAAAGCCATTTTCAACCCTTATTAGGAAAGGCTTTTTAGCTGGGAGAGAGTGCTCGTATTTTTTTTTATACATTGGAAATTGAATTAAAAAGTCAAATGATTTCATAGCTTTTAATGAGAAAGGTATCCAACTCAAAGAGCAATTGCGGCTCTAAACAAAAATAAATCGAAAATTCATTACTAAAAAGTCACAAATCCACAATTTCAAATGTTGAAGTTGATTTTTCGAATTTTGGCAAAGTTTTGAAAGTTCAAAATTACCCACCTCATTGCCTTGTAAAACGAAAATTTTATCCAACCAATGAAAAAATCTGAAATTTTGGACAGGCAGAAAAATATTTATTTCTAAAGCTTTTCAATGCATTTCACACTTCTCAGAATTTTTCAGATTTTTTCGAAAGGTGGAAACTGACTAAATAATCAAAAAATCGTGAAAAACTGATGATTGAGTAAGGTTACTTCGATTTTCGAATATTTGACCAACCTTCACCACTCAAAAACAATTGAGAAAAATTTGAGATGTGTGAAATGCATTGCAAAACATTGGAGATGAATTATTATTCTGTATTTCCTAAAATTATTTGCCCTAGGACGATTTTTAATTTTTATAGTCAAATTCAAGGTCATTAAAGTTGTTGAAAAAATCTGAATAAATTTCATTTTTTCCTTCTTGTATGTAGATCCACCTATGCGTCATATTTAAGAAAAAATTCGGTTAAAATTTGCGGATATGAAATTTTTAGCTTTAAAATCACGTATTTCGGGATCCCAGCTTCCCCCAAAAGTGAAATACAAAATCGTTCATTCGTTCTAAAATCATATGATACCAAGATTTAAAAAATGGCATAAAAATTTTAGTCAAGTTGCACCAGGGGCCATATTACCCCCTTACCATACTAAAGCCTTTGTCTACAAATCTGAAGAATCAAGTTGGTATTTAATTTTGTGGTTCTATTTTCTACTCAGATCAAAAATTACCTGTCTAAATTCTAAATGATATCTACTTTAAATTGAATTACCTGCGCAGAAAATTGAACATACCTGTCGCTATTTTCAGATAACTATTCTTCCAAACAATGAAAATTAAAAAATAAACGAACGAACGTCAAATAACAACGAGATTTCTAGGCTACGTCTGAGTTGATTTCCTGAATTCATACTTAATATAAATTTTTTTCAACGATTGCGCCACAAATGGTAAAATAATTTAATTACTGATATTTCTGCTCTGCCATCCGTCGTAGGATTCACTGGAAATTTCATGTTTCACATCCGTTATGTGATAAGGCTTTGATTGTAATTTACAAGCGATCAGATGAAACTTTAGTTCTAATTGTGATATTGTATTAAAAAAAAGTATTGGGTTTGTCGTTTTTTTTAAAATCACAATTTTCATGTGAAAACACATTAAATACTTTTGAGGTTTAAATTTTCGTAATTCTGGCGTAAAAAAATGCCCAGATAAAAAAAAAGAAAATTAAATAATGAATAATTAGTACTTTATTACTGTTTCTCTTTTTTTATTGTGAAATTGAACGATTTTACATTCATTTCCTGTGATAATCGATGCAGAAACACTCGCGTGATTGTGTTTTTTTCGCGATATTTGCAGGTCTATATTACTTAGCTAATATAAAAAATACAGCTCGTTTAAATGTAGTATAACTTATTTCTGGTATTATATATTACATACAGTTACCATATGTTAGCATAACTGCTATAAAAAGTATTTATTCATAAATAATAACGCGTGCGACAAACGTAACACGAAAGGTATTTAAAGATTAAACGCTTGTTAAATTAATCGTATTGCGTCGGTGTTTTTTTTTTTTTTTTTTGAAAACAGAAAAAAATTCATTTAAAGTAAATCTAATTTATAACGAGGAACGCATTATTCTCGTTTTTGTTTTGTTTTTTCTAAACGTGTGTACGTGTATGGGCGATGTAGGCTTTCGTATATGACATGAAAATTGGATTTTTTTCAGGGTATATGGCTTAACGTGGGATTTTTATCAGATAGGTCAATTCAAATAAGAATTCGCGTGCGGCCCTTTACACGGTGTGACTGGCTTCATTACCCATTAATTTGGTTGACGACGCACTAATGGTGTAATGGAGTTAATTAATATTCTCCTTAGTCGGCGGAAGGGTTTTTGTAGCCTTTTTGAAGAAAGCCGAAAAATTATGAAAGAGTTTTCACCTTTTTTTTTTTTACCGAGTTGAAAAATATTTTCAGGTTATGAATGATTATAAAAGTCCTTTTTTTAGTTTATTTTTTGGATGAATTCGAGATTGGGTAGGTGTAAATGATTTAACTAATTAAAATTATTTGATTGGTATGTTTCAATCAATCTATGAAACATTGAATGATATTCTAAATCAATCTAATTCTTACGAATTCGGCTAATTTTCATCGTTGAATACTGAAAAAATTGGATAGTTGCCTGACGTGAAATGTCAGAAAAGTATGTACTTCCCATTCCTATACTACTCGTTTTCCGCATAAAATGGAAAATACTTGATTTTACCGAAATCAGTACTCTCTCGGTGACAATGATCAAAAATCACTGAAAAAAAGTCACAATTGCAGTAGAATAATAGATCAGCGAAAAATTTTTACTGTAAGCAAACGGTAGAAAAAAATACTAAAAAATTATTGAAAACTTGCCAAAAAGTCGATAAAGTTTGTAAAATATGCTAAAAATTAGTAACATTTGATTAAATCAGCAAAAATTAATCAATTTTTTAGCGGATTATTACTGATTTATCAAAGAATTTCAAATTTTCACTGATTTTGAAAGAGCTTACCTGATTTTTAAATAATTCTACTGATTCCCATCAGTAGAATTAGGTAGTTTTCAATTTTTCACGAGAAAGATAGGTAAATAACCAAACTTCAATCAAATTTTCACTAAAAAATAGGTTGTCAAATTTTCTCTAAAAATCAGTTTGTTTACAACTTTTCACTAAACTATGTTATCAAATTTTCACTAAAATTTCTTATCAAACTTTCACTAAAATTTCTTATCAAATTTTCGCCAAAATTTCTTATCAAATTTTCACTAGAATTTCTTATCAAATTTTCACTAAAATTTCTTATCACATTTTCACTAAAATTTCTTATCACATTTTCATTTTCACTAAAATTTCTTATCAAATTTTCACTAAAATTTCTTATCAAATTTTCACTAAAATTTCTTATCAAATTTTCACTAGAATTTCTTATTAAATTTTCACTAGAATTTCTTATCAATTTTTCACCGAAAATCACGTTTTGAATTTTCTTGAAAATCAAGTTTTAATTGTTCACTGAAAATCATGTTTTAAATTTTCACTAAAAATCAAAATTTTTATCAATTGTTATCACATTTTCACTAAAATTGTTATCAATTTTCACTAGAAAAACTTAACAAATTTTCAGAAGAAAAATTCATTAAATTTTCACTAGAAAAATTCTACATCACTAGGAAATTTTAACAAATTTTCGATAAGTGTAAAATTTTATTATTAAAGGTTCCCCAAGCATTTGTTATCTTGTTAATTTTTCACCAAAAATTATTGCCAATTTTTCACTAAAAATTGTTGTCAATTTTTCACTAAAAATTGTTGTCAATTTTTCACTAAAAATTGTTGTCAATTTTTCACCATAAACTTGTCAAATTTTTCATTGACATTCTGTTGAAAATTTGTTATTGATTTTTCACCTAAAATCTGTAATGAAAAATGATTTTACTCAATGAAGTAATGTCTCTGTTCCCATCATTTTTCCACCAGAGGTCTGTTAGGTATTGTTGCTGTTTTGGTAAAAATTTATGAATTCCGCTCTTTTTTTAGCCAGAAGTCGAGAAAAAATCAAAATTTTAGTCAAATCAATCATTTTTTACTATAACTTGATAATCTTTGAATACTTTTGTCAATTCGATTATTTTTGCCAAAAACAATTCGGTACTTAAACATAAGCACTCGAGCAGTCGATAAATTGCTAGGTACACATTTTAAATCGTGACAAAGAACTTTGTAATTTCAATTCAAGCTCATACGAATATTTTTCATCAGAAACCGTTTGTTGATATTGATAAAATTGAGTGAATTGTGAATTTTATTTGAATATTTTTTTAATTTTTTTCTGAAGCAATCGAAATTTTATAGACACATCATTGATTTTTTCTAAAAATTAGTGATCAATCAATATCAATATATTTTTAATTTTTTTCACCAAGAACCATTGGTTCGTGAATAACTTAGTACATTTCACTAATTTTGAAAAAAAAAATCATTGGAAGCAGAGGTCATTGTATGTACATAAATGTACGTGATCAATTCGACCCGCTAGATTTATGCATTTGGACAATGACCCTAAGAAAATGAAGAAATATTTAGTGTATCCATGTATGAAAATCATACTGCTACAAATTGAATTTATTCGATAATACTTTGAATAATATAGCTAGTAAAGTATTTTTACAAGCTAAAGCGACGAGAAAGTTTTCCAGACTAATCGATTAATTTGTTATTCTCATTGTAACATACGATACGCGCTGGGACGACTTCAGGTCCGGTCCCAGGGATAATAGAAGGTATTTTCAGAGGGTGGACTTCAGGTAAAACATGAAGTTTATAAAAATGTATTTATTATTTATGGATGAACTAGTATACCAGTATAGCTTTACATTTTCTTCTGGGAATTGAAGTTTGTTTGTTGTTTTTTCAAACTATGTTAGCATTCTCGGTCTGCATGGGTTTTGTTTCGGGACGAGAAAATTAAATCACGGATTGTACATAGTGGTATTGTTGGAAAGATATTAATCTTGGCTGGAAAATACAGTATATTAAAGGGTACACCTCGATGAACAAAAAGAGGGAGAAATGGCGCAGCTGTGTGCTCCGTATCATACCTGGTTGCCTTTTAATAACACCAAAAATAAAATTGGAATGGAGAAAGAAAATGGACGAAAAATCTATTTAACGAAACTCAAGAGCAGAGTTTCACGGTCAATTGAAAAATAACTCTTTGATAAAGCAGGCAGTATTGTTGAGGGAAAACGAGTAGGTACGATAAATGGAGAAAACTGCGAGTACGAAAATAATGTATGAAAATGGGGACATTTATTGCCGGATCGTTTGGACGAGAAATCTTCATTATAAATATTTTTAAACTTCGCAATAGTAAACTGTTATTCTTAATGTTGGTAATAACGTACGAGGAATAAAAATCAAAAAGTAGCAATGTCTTGAGATTTATTAGAGGTACGCGGAAATGTACGTGAGACTATCGCGATATCTGATATTTAATTTATCGAGTTCGACAATTCGATAGGTACTTTCTGAGAAACGATGCGAAAGCGGTGGCATGAAAATAATGCATAGAATTATCGTAACGAAAAAACAAAAAGAAGTAGATAAGGAAGCGTGAAAATTTGCATCGAGAAGATGAACGAAGGCGCTTTTGCAAGTCTGGCTGGAAAAAGAGAGAGAAAAATTGAGAAAAACTCATTTCTTTATGCAATTACAATAATCGAAGAGAAAAAGTTTCTGTAGAAATTCTTTTTTAATTTCCGGTTCACACTATCAATCGACTAGGAGTAGAATGCTTATTTAAAAATGGAAAAAAACGAGCCGGATTTTTTACTCGTTTTATTCAATACGTTGAAATATTTCTGGTGTCGGACTGAAAACCCTCGCGAGCCTCTTAATTCTGAATTATTCTCAGTACGGAATTCGCAAACTCGAGTTGCTCGAGAAAAGTTACAATTCACGTTTGAGGAGCAAGCAGCGTGAAAAGTAAATCCTCGATTATGGTTTACTGCATGAGGGCTGTGTGTGGTTTTTGGGATACGCGGATGCCTGATATGCTGCTGTATTATAATGGCGCTGACGCCTCTAGACGAAAAATCAACTCTCTTGGTTAAGTGTCAATTACGACAGTCTCTGAAACCGACGCCGTACACTCGAGTTGAATAAATTGCCGTCTGCGCGCCGTAATTTGTTTCCGACTAGGCAACCTAATTTACGTCGGGATGAGATACGGGTGTAAGAATGTATTACGAGGAACAGATCCAGGGTTACGTGTCGATGGGAGTTGCAGTTTTGGGCTTTCAGTCTCGAAATGAAGCAGTTGTATGAGAGAATGTGACACTTGAAGGTTATACTTGGAGTATTTCGAATTCTGTATTTTTTTTTTTCAACTGACTTAATTATGAAGGTTTTGTTGGATGAGGAAATTAATTGGCTGTTCTCGAAGGAAAATTTTGGACTTTTGACTCGAGTTAAAGATCAGCAGCTCTGAAAATGAAGTCATGACGAGTCCTAATATTTATCACCTGACGGTACCATTCAGCTGATCCATTTTTTTACTTCTGGTAATTTTTAAATTTCTGATTAATTGCAATTTAAAATTCACAAACTTTCATCGCCGGCCTCTAAAATTGTTGTAATCATTAAAAATTTAAACTCCGCAACGTGTAATTTGAACATAGGAAAAAAAAGGTAAAATACGTTGAGTCACGTATGCGACATTGTTTATTTTAAGGGTTAATTATTTAGAATTTTATTATACCAAAAACGATACACGTAAATTACGAAACGTCCACTGAATGAAAATTACATCGCTATTCATTCAACGCTGCGTTTACTTTTCAAAAAAAAAAAATTCAAAGCTACGTAGAAACGAAGGCAAAAAAGGCATTTGGAGCTACTAAAACACGTGTACTAAAAATACTTACTCGATTCAATTTTCCAAACGAAAATCTGTCGGCGGTATTTTTTTTCACCGACTCGTATTCGTAATTACGTAAATTTTCTCGTGGGTTGTCTGCGTCGAAGGAAAAAAATACGACTTAAATTGAAGTAATTAATTGATGCGATTCAATTTCTTCCACCGTCAATTATTCTATTTTGCGGATTCCTTTTAATTAGTAATTTAACGTAGCGAACGAATTGATAAAAAATTCCACCGAGAATCCAAATACCGTTTATTTTTTCGAATTAATTGACAGAATGGCAGTTATCAGTCGGTGTAATGAATCTTTTGATGCGCTTTTGTCGTGTAGTAGCTTTTTTTTCAACGTTTTAAATCATTGTCATTTTTAATTTATCGCGATTTTCAGTACGGTGCTTTCGAAATCGTTTAGGTGTGTTTATGTAACGTCTGTATGGGATCTGTTGCTTAGATTGCGATGGAAACGTCTAGCTAGATGCTACCTACGTAGATTGTCTATTTCTTTCGAAAATGGCTATTTTTTTGACAAGTTGTACCTTAATTTTCCAAATGGAAATTTTGTAAATGTAATTTTTCACCTACGATTTTCCAAATGGGAAAGGGAGCGGGTTAAAAATAACTTCGAAGCTACCTATTAATTTATATTTAGTAGAGATTCGAAACTGCGAAAATGCAAGGTAGAATAATGAAAATTTTAAATAATTTGAATTCGTGGTATCCAAAAAAGTAGAAAAAATGAATATTTTACATGATTTTCGAGATAATACTTATTTTGAAAATAGATAAGTTTTCGAGGGTAGAGAAAGATGAATTAAAAAACAGGGATTCCGGAAAGGGGTCTGGTCTCTCCGGCTCCAGCTCCGAGATTTTTTTCCAAGTGCCTCCAGTTCCAATAAGGTTAAAAAGGCTCAGGAGGGCCCTCCGAAGACGAAAAATCGAAAAATTTTCAAAATTTCAAAGAGTTATAATAAAATTAAACTAACATAACTTTTTAAAAAAACAAAAATTATTTTCAACTGCTGCTGTAAGCAAAAAAATAACGGACAATTTTGGTAAAAAAAAATGGGGGGGGAGAAATGACTGAAAAGTTACTAACAGCAAGATTATAAAGCACCATCCCGCCAATCCTACATTCAGAAATTAAAAATCTGAAAAAGTTGACCATTCAAACTGGAATGGTAGGGAAAATGATGAGAAATACGAATTCTACATATTTCTATGAACACGTTTTGAAATTGGAAAATTCAAAGAAGGGACCTCTGCAAAGGGAACTCCGGAGCGAGGAGCCGAAGCGGGTGCAATGTGGTCCCTCCGGTTCCGGTTTCAGCTTCGGCTCCAAGATTTTTACCAAAGTCCCTGCCTCCAGCTTTGAAAAAATCGCCTGGAGGAAGCAGAGGGAGTGGCCCTTCTACCTCCTCGTTCCGGCTTCACTCTGGATCCTTGTTTAAAAAAATAACTGGAAATTAGAATTTGACTTCTATAAAAATAAATGAAGCAGTGTCTCATACAATTATTCTTCATCTGGAAAAAAGCCAAGATACAAAATACAAAATCCAGAGTATTTCCTATCTACGACGCCACACATGCACACTAGCACAGCGACTCACTAATTCTAAAAGTGTCTGGGTAAGTGCCACTTTTTTCAAAATTGAGTTTTTTACAATTTTGAGTTCTCTGAATCCACACCCTTGTCTGAATCAAGCTGCATCAATTAAAATTTAAAAAACGTAAATTAATTAATTCAGAACTGAAAAAAAAGAGACTGAAATTTACAAACTTCATGAGCGCAATGCAAATTATGTCACGTATTTTGGCATTCCTGTGAAAAAATCAAATTGGCACTTGGACACTTTTAGAATTAGTGGGTCGACAGACTGAAAAAATCTTGCATGAATTCGGTCGAAAATTGATAAAGTAATATATTTTGAGAGGGGGAATTCTGCGAAACATCAGGTTTAAATTTTATGAACTAATTGAAACCAATATAATTGTGGAAAAATCACAATGAGCTTTTTTCAAATTTAAATTATTTATTAAGAATAAAGGGTATTTTTTCAATTTTTGAAAAAAGCTTGACTTTTGAGTCAAAAGCTTGATTTATCTGAGCAATCTCCTAAAAGCTCAGCATCAGAGTTGCGAAAAAATATTCATAATTCTGAAAAATTAAAATGGGGAGTTTTTTTATAAGTTTTTTCCAACTCCTAAATTTTAAAAATGGGATTTCAAAATCTTGGAAGGATCTCAAGTTTACATACTCAAAATTTTAAAAAATACAAAAAGTTGGGTAATACATTGATGTCTTCTAATTCAAATGTGATGACTTCGAATACAAAGCTACACACTTATACTCATCGTCAGTTTTCTCATTCGACCCCTCCCAACGTCATTTAATTTAGGTGGAAGTTTAAAAAAATAACGTGTTACTCGTCGTTTGTGAGTTTTCAAGTGTCACTTAGTTTGGTATTCACTTATTTTTGGATACGACCTTTTAGTATTCTTCTAGCTCTCTCAATTTTCAAAAAAGTTGTAAATAAAAGTAATGTGTGAATTGTCGATTCGAATATCAACTTCCTTTTAAAATCTGTACAAATATCTTCCATAAATTGCATTTTTTGGATCATTTTGAAAGGAGAAGGGATATGGTAGGAGAACTTTTAAAAAAAGTGATTGAAAATTGATCCATAAACGTGAAGTTTTTGGGTGTTTGATGGAAAAATTTGGGAGCTCATTGTGATTTAATTGGAAATTATTTATTTATTCGAATTTTTTCGTTTTTTTTTTTGGAGGGGAGAATATAAACGTCAGAAAAATCAAACACCAGTCATTGAAGTGTGATAATTTGGAAAATTATGGAGAATTAATTAAGAGGCCCGTCCCTCTCCAACCCTCTGAAGAATTCAGAAGAAATAATTGTGGTTCGATTTCATATTTGGTTCGAGTTGATATCAAATGGGTCGGAATATTGTGACTTCAAAATCATTTCGTTACGTATTTGGTGTTTTTTAAAATTTTCAATGCCACACGCAGCTGTTTGTTTGGTGTGAATAATTTTGAATTTACCTACATTAGGACCTAAAGTTTAGAATGTGAAGGTTTACGAAAAGAACCGGCTAACTCCAGAAAGTTTCGAAATTATTGTCATTGGTGAGGCTGAACTTGTCTTGACAAAATTCGGAATTTATCCTCACATTCGACCCTGAATTATCAATCTGATTTACGAATATCTTTATTTTGGCAACTTAGGTAACACAAAAATTCAAAAATTGATACCTATTTCTAGGAAAAAATCCTGTTGATTTTGTATTTCATCAGAATATTTTCCAATTTTCATCTATTTCAATTCAACCTACATTTGGTTATTAATCACATCATTTTTTCTTCCATAAATTTATAGATTTGTATTCGAAAGGAGCACATTTTAATTTTCCATCCAAATTCAATCCTTCCATCCAATGAATTCACACTCTTCAACCTCGCCAACAAAATCCATCGACCAACACCTTCTCAAACCTCAACAGAAAATCAAGGAAAAAATAAATTCTGGAAGGATGGCGTAAAAAAAAAACACCGCTGTGTTTTCAAATTTCGCTTATTATTTTTATTTGGTTTTCTTACCAAGCGTGATATCGTAAATAAACGTTATATCGTTGAAACGGCCCCATTCCGCTCCTCGATTTCAAAAAAATATATCCCGAACACTCGAAAACATACTCGAAACGAATAATTCGTACAGTTCGCCCGGTAATTCCGCTCGATTAATTTTAAAACTATTGAAATAGTGTTTGGCGTATAGTTAATTCACGGTTCATAAAATTAATTGATACACGAAAATAACTCCGCTGTTACGGGGGAGGGGGTATTTAAAGTGAAAACTTTTCTCTCGTTAGAAAACTGAGTACGTATATGCGTCGGAATATAGATAATAAAAAATAGCGAAGAGAAAAAAAAACGGGAACTCGACCTGGTCCAATGCGAATGGGAAATTCATAACTCGGATCAAGTAACTTTTTTGCATCCTTCAAGATTACCCTATTTTCGAAAAAATTTTAAAATATACGAATAAAGTTGGAGATTACAAGTCTGTAAACCTAGGTGGAGAGGTTTAAAGTTGTGTTTCGGGGTAAAGTCTAAACATACCGCATTAAATTCGGTCTAAAAAAGTTTTTTTTTTGGAGGGTTGCTTTCAAAAACAACGAAATTACTAGACAGCGAACCTTTCAAATTTTGCATTATAAATAACAGAAAATATATGTAGTGATGTAAAAGAAACCCATCCTTTGGAAGGTCGATTTAGAAAGAGAACGCCTGCAAGGGTTTCGTATCGTGAATGACTTTTGAAAAAGTCGTATCTTCAGGGTATGCTGTTTTTTTCGATGGACGTAGGAATACCATACAATCGCCGTATTATTGATAAGCTATAAATATTGGGAGAAAAAAAGAGAATAAGAGACGAAAATAGGCGCACGAGTTGAAATCATTGGCGTAATCATACTGCGAGAGGTACTACGTAGCGAGGTCACGCAATATCTCTGGCTGGCTAAAGCGAAAAAAAAAAGAATTTTGTAATCGAGAACAAAAGACAGCATTAAATTCGCATTACGGTTTGTCGAACAGAGCTTAGATCCTTGGCGGGAAGTACGGGACACAGTATGTGTGCAAATCACGAGCTAATATTTTCTTCGTTCGCTATTGTACCGGTGTAACGAGGGCGTATCCTGAATAGACGAAGAATATAGAAACGGAAATTCCAGTCGACGTTGCTCCGGCCATGTTTTAAATTTAAGTACATCATTGTACGTGGCGTTTCTTCGGTGTTTTTCTTTTTTGTGGTGCTTTTTCGAGGTCTACTGGGTTATTTTCTTAGCATAGTATGTTGGAAAATATTTCTTTGTTAGATTCGAACGTAAGAGAAGAGCTGGTACGGTAGGGGAGCTTTATTGCACCGTGGAAGATTTTCTATGATACCTTAGTCCGTCAAAACACCAAGGGTTGGCTTTCAAGTTCCTTTTTTGGAACATGTTGCCCGTTTGGTCAATTATCGAGATTATTTTCCGATTTCCATATGAATTATGACTTCAACTACCCCCTTGTTTTATCCAGGAAATACTTTACGATGGTAATTTAGATATTTTAATGAATCGCTGGAGGTCTCCTAACCACCATCCCTTTTGCCAGTCCCTTTCTTATGCTGGCTGGAAACTGCGACAAAAGTCGTTACCGAATGGCTTGCGTGTAAAATGAAATTTAAAACGCGTATAAGCCGCGTATGAAATTCGCATCTGCGTCGGCATTCTACCAATTTCCAACGTACAAAATCGTCCAGCTGTTGCCGTCGTGATACCCGTCCAGCGTGGCGCTTTACTTTGGCACTTTGTCTCCGCCGAGTTTTATGGACTTAATATTGTGATCTCTGAGCCTTTTCCGTATTACTCTTCCTTGTAATCTGGTTCCTAATTGTTTCTGGTTAAGTATGTGCTATACTTTGGTACCTTTTGATAGTTCTTGTCTTCATTTTTGTGGAGTGAGGATGCTATAAATTGTAGATCATATAATGGATGGTTTCTTTTCTGTGTGTGAAATCAATATTTTGGAAAGTTACGGAAATGATAAAAATTATTGATCTAGGAAATAAATACGTTGTATTATTGCATTTATCCTTTATTTTTTGCTACCATTGTTTCATGATTATGAACTTACTTCCTCCCTCCTGAACAGAGCTCAAGTTTGTCTTTAAGAAATTAAAATTCTAATCGTTGAATGTCTTTTGTGAACAAAATTTTTTCCTTGCTGTCAACGATTTCTACAACACTGATACTTTTCAAGGAGCTTCTCTGAAAAGTCAATGAGCTATATCTTGGATCAACACCAAGTTCCAAAGCCATTACATTCATAAAATAATACTTCGCCAACATGAAATCTCTGGCATGTGCATGTCGAAAAATGAATTTAACCACAAAAGCAGGAAATATAACTGACCTTATGTGCATAAACAAGTTTTCGAGAAACGAGCTTTTAAATTTGCAGTGCGAAACTGATGAAAAAGAGAGTTTTCTCCACCTGTGTGGCATTTTAACTACATATCATAAGGTATTTATTCTTCAACTGAATGCATTTAGTTCATTTACGATGATATTTAAAAATTTTCAGTGCTTTTTGTGTTTTTTTTTTTTTTTTTCAAAAAAAAACTTATTTTTTTGCTCATCAAAAATTCCAATTTTTAACGTAGAGACTTCGGGTTGGTTCTTACCAGGGCATTGAAGTCGACTGCGGAGTCAAACTGGAGTCAGGGAGTCAACATTCTATCTTGACACTGGTGTCAAGCTGGAGTCAGAAGTCGATATACTTAAAGTCAGTTTGACTCCGACTCCTGTGCTCTGGTCACAATATTCAGGACAGAGCATAGGAGTCTAAGTCAAATTGACTCCAAATTGACTACCGGAGTAAGAGTTACGGCCGGAAAGTGACTCTGGAGTTAAACTGGAGTCAAGAGTCAAGGTTAGAAATTGACTCAGGGGTCGAGCTGGAGTCAAGAGTTAAGGTCAGAAATTGACTCCGGAGTCAGGGGTCAACTTTCTTCCAGGGCATAGGAGTCGACTCCAGAGTCGGAGTCAAACTGACTCCAAATTACTCCGACTCCGGCTCGACTCCGGAGTCAGGAAGTCAACGTCAAATTTTGACTCCGGAGTCAAACGGAGTCAAGGTCTAAAATTGACTCCGGAGTCAAACCGGAGTTAGAGTCAAGGTCTGAAATTGACTCCGGAGTCAGAAGTCAACTTTCTTCCAGGGCATAGGAGTCTACTCCGGGGTCGGAGTCAAACTGACTCCAAATTAACTCCGACTCCGGCTTGACTCCCGGAGTCAGGAATCAACTTTCTTCCTTTACTCCGGAGTCAACCCGGAATCGAGATTCAAGGTCAGAAATTGACTTGAGATTCAAACCAGAGTCAAGAGTCAAAGTCAGAAATTGACTCCGGAGTCAAGAGTCAAAGTCAGAAATTTACTCAGGAGTCAAGCAGGAATCCAAGAATCAAGGTCCGAAATTGACTCCGGAGTCAGAAGTCAACTTTTTTGCTCACTCCTATGCCCTGGTTTCTACTAAATTTTGAGACTTCAGGGAATTAAATTCTGCAAAAAAATGAAATTGAGATTTCAACTCATAAGGTTGGTTTTGTCCTAGAGGGTCACATATGTATTTGATCACAAACCTCCAGCTGTTTGTGAGCCCAAATTTATAAGTGATGAAAGTGTAATACGGATGGGTGGTTTTGAAGCTTGAAGCCTAATAAATATTTGCGTGAAATAATAACGCGATGTATGTATGCATTTAGACAGAAACTTTTTATGAAATTTTGGGAAAAGAACTGAGCACACTGAATTTCAATAATAAACTCAAAGGAAACCCCAAAATTAAAATTGAGTATAATAACTGATGGATGTATTTTCCTTCAACCCAAATAAAATACAAAAAAGAAGGGGAAAATAGATAATAATTATATTTATTAGCGGAATTCCTGCTCTAACGGGAATCTGCTAATTTTTTTTATAAATTGAAAAAAAAAACATTACCTACTTACAACTTCTTCCAATCTGACGTTTCTCCAGTTCCATTCCTTAAATAAATTTTCCAATATTATTTTCAAATTTTCAAGATTATAAATTCTTAACACATTATCTATTTTGAAGCAAGATGAGTTAGCATTGGATGAGACATTGCTAAATTTAGAGAGTAGGTAAGTACCTAACATGAGATGTTCAGAACTTATCGTGCTGTAGACAAGGTACATCAAGTAATCAAGATGAAAAGTAATGAGCAGGTATCTTGGCTTGGAGAAAATGAGAGTCAAAAATTCCATTGCCTCAGTATTTCATAATAATTTCTATTATTTTTATCTATATTGTACATTGAAGAAAATTACAGGCTTAAAAAAAGTTACTTTTTTGTATTTGTAAGCACCACTATTTTCAGTCGTTTTTTACTGCACAGTGGTGATGATGTAGATAGCTCCATCAATGAGTACATGCCAACGATTGGAACTGAATTTTACTGCCCGAGTGAATAATATACTATTTTACACCTGAATGAAAGTCAGTTACATTCATTGCTTATTTTCTTGAAAATCTGCCGAACCTATCAAATGCTCGAAAACACATTCGCGAGTAAAACAATATGGGTATTTTGAACTGTAAAAAAGAACGTCTCGAAACATGATGGGCTAGAAAATGTAGGTTCAGTAATGGAAATACCTCTCGTAGGCGTTTCAATACATAAAATGACCTTGTTGAGAGAAGTAAAGAATAAAATGTATAACCTTCGTATGAGTATGAGAACGATGCCATGTTAAGAAAAACATACGGCGAGAATGAGGTAAAAGTAAAGTTATGTTTTTTTGGTTACTGATCATCTTGGCTCGGCTGCTTTATAAGAAGGCGAAAAAGTAAACGTCAGAAAATATCTAGCCAGAAAAAAAAATACCAATAAAATGCTACTCCATCAAAATTGAATGAAACGTTGTCAGATATTATACCGTGTACAATATCATCGTATGTATGTAACAACGTTCTGTTTTTTGTAAAAAGTGAAAGAAAAAAAAAGATGGAAATACGTAGGTACGTTACAAAAGCAAAATAGGAAATTAGGGTTAAAACAACACCGTCAAGGCATAATGTATTGATGTACCTACTTACCTTCCTACTACCTACTATGATCGAAATTGGAGGCTAGAGTAAGGAGGAAATGACTGAGAAATTACTGACATCAAACTTGAATAAATGTAGATGCTTGGTATGATTCAAAACCAATTATCTGTTTTATCTTGTTTACCTTCTATGAAGTGAAAATAGCTAGGTAATCTGGAAAATTTAATTACCCATTTTCACAGTATCGGATTTATTATCAAGTTTGAACTCTTTCTTTGATGAACAAGAAACTCGTTTTAAGTTCATCTAAAGATGCAAATACCCAGAATCTAATTGTAATTAGACAGCTAAGAAATAGGGCGACAAAAAGTTTCAGAAATTTTATTTTGGTGATGTGACGAATTTTCAATCTGAGAAAAAAACATGTGAAATGGGTTTAGGTAGGTACACCTATGACTAAATCGTCTAAATCTACACGAAAGAGGCTTCAGGCACGAAATTAAAAATACCCTGCGAACGACTGAATCGTTTTTTTTTCAACTGTATGATTCAAGTGGTCCACTTGCTTTTTTCCAAGTTCGAAATTTTTATTTCTTTTCAGAGTTCGAAATTTTCTCGATTATTTTTTTCCAAATTGAATTTTTTTTCAGAGTCCGAATTTTTTCTCCGCTACTTTTTCTCAAAAATTAAATTTTTTTCAGAGTTAGAATTTTTTCTCGATCATTTTTTTCCAAATTAAAATTTTTTCCTGAGTTTGAATTGTTTGTCGATCATTTTTTTCCAAATTAAATTTTTTTCCAGAGTTTGAATTGTTTCTCCATCATTTATTGAAATTTTTTCGGAGTTCGAATTTTAATTTTGAGAAAAATTGGTCGAGAAAAAATTCGAACTGTGAAATAGTATATATATATTATGCAACAAGGGAGTAAAATGATTTTTTGACGAATTTTGAGGTTTATTGCCCGAGCGAAGCGAGGGAAATGAATCAAAATTGTCGAAAATCATTTTACTCCCGAGTTGCATACGATATTTTTCGTTATAGAGGGAGAAAAACGCGAATTTAAGCACTCGAACGATTCGCGAGAGGGAGTAAAGTAGCGTTTTACTCCCTATAGTAACGAAAAAAAATTTAATTTTGAAAAAAAGTAGCCGAGAAAAACTTTAAACTCTGATAAAAAAAATCGAACTCGGAAAAAAATTTCAATAAATGATGTAGAAAAAATTCGAACTCGGGAAAAAATTTTAATTTGGAAAAAAATAATCAAGAAAAAATTCGGACTCTGAAAAAAAAATAAAAAATTTCGAACTTGGATGAAAGCAAGTGGACCACTTGAATCGTACAGTTGAAAAAAAAACGATTCAGTCGTTCGCAAAGTATTTTTAATTTCGTGCCTGAAGCCTCTTTCGTGTAGATTTAGTCATAGGTGGTAGGTAGCTAGGTACTGATGGGATTCGTGTTGATGGAAAATGTGTACGTATCTATACTTCTTTGAACTAAGTAATTATTCATCTTCTGCTTTTCAGCTGAAAAAATATCGTTTTAATTGGATTTGAAAATTCTCTCAAATGAGAGAAAAATTTGTTTGGTTGGTGGAAAGAAAAATGAATAAAAAGGAGCTTAGGTATGAAGAGGAATTGTTTCACCACACAGTAGTCAAAAAATATCCTGAGAAAATTTTTCAGAAGAGATGATGAAAATTTCGGACAATTTTTCGCTTAATCGAGCAAAAAAATGAAAATTTTGATGAACCATCTACTCACAAAAGCAAAGCTATAAGAGATAAGTAAAAGTCCATGCTGCTGGAAAACGTACTTACAAGTTTATTTCTTTTTTAATAAAATACGACACAGAAATTTTTTATTAGCACATCTTTTTCAACAAATAGTTCAAATGCCGTCAAGATCGTGAAAATAATTTTAGAATTTTGTTTTATGATTAAAAACATGTTAAAATAAGAGAGTACTGCTGTATCAATCAATACAGTAGGTATTGCCTGTATTGATTTTTTTCCCTCCACAACTCGTTGATGAAACTTTTTCTCGGCAGAATATTGGTTTTAAAATCACTACGTATTCCAATTTGTATCCAGATCGGGCTTATAAAACTTTGTCCGAGAAAGAAGGGAGCAAAAAATGAAAACCGTTTAGTTCAGCAAAGTAACCTCATAAAATACGCTGTAAAGCTAAATTAATTTTCTAAAATGACTTCTCAAGTCAACTTCTTAAATATAGTTTTATATTAATACGTATAAATTCGTTACATTTTATTTTTGTTTTTCCTCTTTGCTTCTCTTCCCGTTTCAGTATATACGGGGAGAAAAATTAACTAGATTTTTTTCGTCGGCTAAATCGCTTTTTAAAATTTATTTCATTTCCATTCAAAAGTTTGCCACTTTAAATAGCGATTGTTTAGCGAACGCAATAAATGAGGTAAATTTTTTAAACGTTTGAAAAATAATGAAAAAACTATCTTAAAAAAGTATTTTCCATTTTTTTTTTCTTTCACTTTTCTTCAAGATATGAGCTATTATGACGTTATACTAAAGAGAAAGTAAAATAGGAAGAAAATACTTGAGAGAGAAAATCTCGCTTCAACTTTTTCACTCTTTACGAGGGCGAAAGTTTGCTCGAGAAACAAAAACCGTAATATGGGATTTTTTTATATATCTAGAGCCGTTTATTCAAAAATAAAGTTATCAAATTTTCAAAAAAAAAAAAATGAATAAATTGAAAACGAGGTTAACGCGGAATTGTTTAAGAGCATCGAGGGTATAATGTTGTTTCAGATGAGAATGTTTAGATACCTTGGAAACGTGAAGGAGTTGAACATTAAATTTTTATGGTATGGTTTGCTTGATTCCAGGTTACCTTTCGTATTCACCGAAGAATCCGGCGAATGTTCCAAATACGCTGAATTCAGGAATGTCTCTGATACCATATTTTGATCCATCGATGCCCACAAATGTTACAGCTTTGGTTGGCAAATCGGCATATTTGAGCTGTAAAGTTCGAAATTTGGGTAACAAAACGGTAAGTCTTTCGGAGATATTTTTAGCAAAATATTGATATTTTTGAATTTTTAGTACGAGTTGGATGAGAGGAAGGTGGAAAGAATTTTGGAAAAGTTTCTTTGAAGTGAAACCCCTGGATGATGAATTTCAAAATAATTTAATCGTATCCCTTTTTCATTACATTATTCTTACATATTTTATGGCTGAGAATATTTCTACCCTGCTTTGAGCCCGAGTTCTTCATCAAATAATACGTAGTATCAATGAAAACATTTGTAACTTTTGTATACACAAGGGAACGCTGGTTCGTGATTGAATTTATAGTAATTTTTCTCCGGCTGTTTCACAATTCATCGGCCAAATTGTTAGTTTACTTTGGAAATGAATTTCATGCGACGAAGATATTTTCGTTCGGCAGCGTTGAGAGGAAGAAAGCGCCCACGCGAATGAAATATGATACTTTTCATTTATTTAATCCGTTTATAATTTAGTTACGATAAGGAAAATATTCCATCTCGTTCCTACGTAAGATATATCGAAGCGAATTCGCCTTTAAGCGAAAGAAATTCCCGAATTTTTGGTCGACGATGAAAATTCGACTTTATTTAAATAGGTTTAAAAATTACCATTTTCTACGTATACCTACCTTTCTTCATATTAAGAAGGCTTATACAGATAGATATAGGTATGTTATCTATAGGTGTAATATTAATGATAAATTTTACCGCAAAGAGGTTGCTAGGGGTGGGAGAAGGGAGTAGAATAATGAATGCAAAAGGTTTTGTTACAATCGTTCAGGAAAAAAAAACAACTGCGATGAAAAACAATACCTGCTTTGATAAAAGGTAAAAAGGTTGAAACAGAAAATCCTACCCGGTAACTAAGCAACCTAAAGGAAATAATTTTTCGGCTTACGTATTTTGCAGTCGTACACAAAGTACCCGAGAGTTTGGGTAATTCAAACAATTATTGAAATGGTTCCAATAACCGTTATCGGCGCGAACAAAACGTTTCAATAATCGTTATCGCCATCGTCGTCCGTAATTCACACCGAAGAGGTATTTTAGACGAGAATAATCGCTTTTGTCGACTTAATAAACCGGTTAAATGTAACGAATTAACCGTTCTATTTAATTATGGTTATGGTACGGAATTCGTTTTTGTATTCTGTTTGTGTGCTGCTTCTTGAATTGATACGAGTGGCCAAGAGAAACTGGATTAAGCTTCAAATTTTGTAGAATATTTTTGTACTTGTTTCTTTTTATCGGCCTCATTTTTTATAGTAATTGGGTGAAGTTGTGCGCTTCTTTTGTTATTTTACTGGAAAATGTTGTTTTCAAGGTCATTGATTTTGTGGCGAGATTGCAAAATATTAGAAGTACATAGGGAGACTTCCCAATTTTTTTAGTCCTCTCAGTTCAATGATCTCGAAACAGAGTTTTCTTGAGAAAAATTGGTTTTGACATTTGTGAATATTGGTTTCCGTTGAAATCCTCAGCCAACCACTGAAACAGTTCGATTTGAGTTTCCACTCTTTCCTGTGCCGACATTGAATTTAAAGTTTGATACCACTTTTTGCCTTCTAGAAAAAGGTCTGAAAAATTTCAGATTGCGACGATTTTTGACCACCTGATAGAATATTTTTGAATCTGATTAGATCTGAAAAATATTCTCATCTCACTTGATCAAATTATATTGAAAATTGTCCGAATTACATATTTCAATTTATATGAGGATAAGAAAATGATGAAAGTTCAAATTTAGTTCGATAAGTTTGATGTAAGCAATGTAATCAAAACGAGATATCGACCATAATTCCATTTTAGGACTTTTTTTTGGCTCATAAATGTATCAAAACAGATGAAATTTGACATCGGTATTTTCAAATAAATCAGATATCATTCATATAGGTAATTATTCTTCATTTTGCTCAAAAAATTGATTTCATTTTAAAATTCCAGAGAACAGAAGTCTGCCAAAAAATTGGCTGCTGTCTCCACTTGACTCCCGGATTCAAAATAGAAAAGTTGACACCTGACTTCGTCTTGACTCTGGAGTCAAAGGAGAAAATTGTCTCCTGATTCCACCGCGACTCTGGAATTAATCAATGACCTTGAATCTTGGCCTCGTCCTTGATTCTCGACTTCGACGCAGCCTGACTCTTTACCCCACTTTGACTCGTAATTTTACCTTGTTCCCAGAATCAATCCATGATGTTGACTCTTGACCTCGACTTGACTCCGGATTAATCTTTGACCTTGACTCTTGACTTCGAAGCTAATCTATGACCTTGAATCTTGACCTCAACTTGACTTCGGAATCACTTTCAGACCTCAACCTCTGACTCCACTATTTTTGTGGTTTGCAATCGTAAGATATTTGAAAATTTGAAACCACAATCTAAAATTTTTCAATCCAAATTTTTTTTCGTTTCTTAAAATAGTTTCAATTTTTAATTTTTTTCTCCAGATATTTTTCAACTGCAAAATTTTTTTATTCGAAATAAGTAAATTTTAATCAACTCTGAAATTTTTCTTAACTCTGGAAATTTTCTCTCAAAATTTAATTTTTTCTCAAATTTTTTGCTTTCGAAATCGAAATTATTTCTCGAAGTTCAATTATTATTACCGTTCTTGATTTTTTTTTTCTCAAATTTAATTTTTTAGCTCAGCTCAAATGTTTTTCTAAAATTATTTCAACTCTGAAATTTTTAGAATTACTGAAAAAATGAAAACATTGGGTTAAAAAATATTTTAAGAAATAATGTGAGAAAAAATCGAGAGAATCATCAAGTTTTGAAAAATATTATGACCTAGGAATGAGATTTCACAGATGTGAATTTAAATACATAATTATTCATAAAATGAATTTGCAAAAATAAAAATCGAAGAAATTGAAAAAAAGAAACTTTTAGAGCTTGAAAAAAATTATGAAGAAGAAAGTGTAGTGGGGAAAAACTTCAGTAGAGGAGATGAAAAAATTGATATTATAAGAAAAAATTTTGAAAACTGAAAAAGAAAATAAAATTTTGAAAAAAAATCTACAGTTAACTGCTGATATTATGAGATGAAGATGATCAATGCAGCAGTGAAGGTGACGAAAAAATATGAACAAGATCGCGCGTAGTTCGGTCAATTTGTTGTTCATTCCGTGTGAGAATAGACGGACCCAAGGCGTAGTCAGAGGAGAAAATTTATTCCTGATTCCACCTTGACTCCGGAGTCAAACTCACACCCTGACTCTTGACCCCTCCGTGACTCCTTATTCCATTTTGACTTCGGAGTCAATTTATGACCTTGACTCTTGTCCTCGAATTGACTACGAGGTCAATCGTTGACCTTAACTCTCCAACTCCGGAGTCAAGTGAATCAATTTCTTGATTCCGACTCGACTCTTTTTCTCTAAAAACATAGGCATTGAACTCTATTTTAAAATGTAACTTTTTCAAATGGTCGAGTAGAAGACGATTTTGTGCAAAGGAATTGTTCCCTACGAAATGATTATTATGGAAATTCTTGAAAATTGGGCCACGGAAATTGCTGATTACGAAAATGGTTGAACTAAGATAGATGACTTTTCTGATCGTTTTCAAAATCTTTCACAAACCCTTACAAAAATTACATTTCTATGTTGTCCATGTCCAACAGGAAGTGCTAATTACTTTTTTTTGTATTGTGATTTCATTTAGAACTGCAGGCTGAATTTTCATTGAAATTTGCTAAATGTCCGGATTTCCGTATATTTAGGAAATATCCAAATGTTTATTGAATACCTATTCCAATCTTGGCCAATTCAGTTAGAATTTTTATCATAAAACTCTCTAAACTTTCTTCCTCTGGGATTATTGGGAGATCTTCTACTCAAATTGGCTAACTCATGAATTTTCATAAAAATTCGAGATAAGTGTCTTGTTTTTTCGATTCATCTTTCTCTTTGTTCAAACACTAGTACATATTTCTTATTCGAAGTTTCGGTCCTCACTATGAGCTTAGATGTCTTCCATTTCTGATTTCACGAACATGGTTCAAGCACATTTTAATATTCAAATCGGTATAGGTAAAATTTTTAATCAGATATACTTACGTAATATACTTAGTTAGTCAACCTATACCTACGTGTCAAGTGCCTAAATGTAGGTAATAAAACCACTAATCTGTTAGCAAAGTAGAGAGAGAAAGAGAGCGGGAAAGGAGGATGGAAAAAAATAAAATTGAGCGTCTACTTTTCTGTTATACTGCTGTTATTTGTAAAGTTCAAGTTTAAACTAAATAAAAACGAAAAAAAAAATAGAATGATGAAAAGCGAATCATACAAGGATTTGGAAACTTTATACAATAATTTAATTACACTCAAAAGTATTCTCCAAGTGCTGGAGAATAAGTAGTATAGTGGTATAGCGAAGCGAAAAAGTTTTCTCATTGTTTTTCAAAAACACGTGTATCATTGCCATTGAGATATAAAGTTTTCCAGATTTTTTTTCTCTATTTTTTGATAGATGCTTCGTATACCATAGCGAACGAATGATTGTGCAAAAAATAGAAACTTAAACTAAATCGACGTTGGAGCTGTAAAAATGTATTATAAACCCGTCCGAACACATCGACGGATATTTTTCGTATAGCATTTCGTAATTACGATTAATTAGTTTGGAAATGGAATTGGATTTTTTCCATATTGTTTTATAATTTTTTTTGTTCGTTTTTGCAGCTTCGAAGTGACGCGCGATTTTTCATTTCTTTTAACGTTTGTTTAGAAGTTATTGCGTTTGAAATTGGAATCTTTTTTTTTGTGATCGGATTCTCTTCTACTGCGTTGTAATGACGATTCTGAAAATATTTGTTTTGTGCTATATTTTTTTGTTCATTTTGGTGCTTTTTTTTTAATGTTTATTTGGCGCGGACAGTCGTAATATAAATGTTCGTAAAAGTCGTTTGTTTGGATTCGATATATTTTCAATGAGGGAAACTATTACTTTTATGGTACGGTATTTAAAATTGGACCAAATAATTGAAAAAATATGTTTGGAAAGAGAAAATTACGGAAATAAATTGGATGGAAATGTTGACTGTTATTTATCAAAGTGTTGGGGGAAAGTGCTGCATAATTTATTCTGCAAATAATCAATTAGTGCACAAATTGAAATCGAGCTGTTTGATTTGTAGAGTTGAAAAAAATTGTTGGGAACGAAATTTGGTAGTTTATGGTACCGAAATTGTTTACTCCCATTCTTGAAAATTTCTCGTCAATTTGTCGAGTTGTTGACTTCTCTTTACGATCAAACTACTCAATGCTCATTCTTTGAAAAAAAAAAACATGTTTATTTTTAAAACCAACTCCTCCTACATTTCAAAAAATTATCAAAGTTTTTTATTTGGCTAAATTTTTAGCTTTTACGAGAAAAAATTTCAAATTTTCCACTTGAACATTTTCATTTAAACTCTAAATGTTATCACTAGATTATGGGTATTTTGAAATTTCTCGTCGGAAAAAAATCGTTCATTTGGAAATATTGTCTTCCATGACTTTTCCTATCTATAAAAATTTTTTCTGAGATTTTTCTCGGATAAATTGACCCAAAACATCGACTAATACATTTGCCAGTACCTATTCGAGTTTTCTCAAAAATCTGTCATGGTGTGTTTGAGTTCCTAAAAACTGAAAACGTTGAGAATTTTTTTTTTCCAATATTTCAAAATGTCGAAGAAATGTCAAATTAATTGAAATTCTTTAAAAATTAAAAAATAGTAATTAGGTAATTAGGTTCAAAAGTATTATTACTTACTTACGCATGATTCAAAAAAAAAAATTGTTGCGAAGAATTTGTTTTTGCCCCTCCATTTTTCTCCCTTCTCTTTTCAATTCAGCTCTGAGATCTTGAACTTGAAATGATTTTTGGCCGAGGCAAAAATAAGACTTTTTAAAACATAATGCTTCCCAAAACAATTTCATTTTAGTCGCTGTGATTTTTGATATTCAATTCGTTGATGTACGTACGCTAGAGATGAAAAGCTGCTCTCAAAGTCTTCCTTGGAAACGCCCTTTATTGTTAATGTATTGTCATCAATGTCACATCTATAATCCAATTGTAAATAATTGAGAAATACAGATTATAGATAAAGTAACCTATGTAAAAATTGCACATCCGTAAACTTCTCTCTACTCCTATTTCTAACACTTCGTAAAGGAAAATCTAATACTGGGCACACCACTTGTCAAATCGTGGATTTGTCATTTTGAAAGATACCTTCATCTTCAATAAATTTCCTACATATTTGGGCCGAAAACACGTCGGAATATTTAAGCAACCAATGATTTGATGGGACACTTTATTTGACGCCATGTCTCATTTGTAATTACTTCGATAATCACTGAAATGTATTAGATAAGTATTAGAATCGACGCGGAGGCAAAACTTGAGAAAAAATTTCGTGAGAGGGGATAGTGGATGAAAATAAAAAATTTGCTGAATACTTAATATTATTGAAAGAGAAATTTAGCGACTCATTTTCTTGAAGAAAATATGTCTAAGTATAATTTCTCCATTTTTCTTTTTAATTGATGATATCCAGAAAGAAAATGATGTAGGTAGGTAGGTACTTTTTTCATTATTTGGTGCTACATCGTAAGAAATTCATTTTGTGTTTTTTTTTTTCGGGCAGGTCGTTATTTTTACAATCTGTGAAACATTTGGCATCACTTTCATTCATATTCAGGCCATGAGTTGATTTCACCTCCTATTGGGGGGGGGGAGATTAAAAAAATTTCAAGATAATATTTAGTCTAGTCTTGAATTTCTACTTCGGCTTTGGAAGATTGAGGCCTCAAAATACGTAAATAATTTCTCCGCTAAAAATTTTATTCCTGCGATTTTCCAACCGATTTTTTTTAACTTGGAACGTAAACGAATCTACTAGAGAGAAGTAAGTAAAGTTACTTTAATTTTTTCAGATTATTCCAATCACTTGAATGACCTTGAATTTGACTTTGGATATTTTGAATCGCCCTGAAAGGCACAATTTTTCGAAGAACAGTCTCGTTTTCCAATGTACCTATTTTCCACCTCTCAAAATTTTTTCAGATTTTTTTCAAATGGTGGAAAAGGGTAAAATATTCAAAAAACCGACGTAATTGATAATCTTCGTTTTTTGAAATTATGTTGACCAACTTCATTGACTTGAAAAAATGTAAAAAATTCTGAGAGGTGTAAAATACATTGAAAAATTTTAGAACGGTTTTAAAAAATGTGAAAAATTTCAAAGTGCTCTCCTACAGTGTATCTACCTACATCCCTTGTTTGAAAAAAAAAATCGATTAAAAACTCGTAAAGGTGAAATTTTTAGCTTGGAGATCACGTATTTTGAAACCATCAGTCCCTCATGGGTGGGAAAAAATTCACTGATGGGAGGGATGGGTTCTAAAATCATCTTCTACCGAGACAAATTAAATGATGTAAAAATTTGATTAAATCCAACAAAGGCCAAATGATCTTTTTAAATTAGAGTTTTTTTATTTCATTTTTGGAATATTTTTTCGATTTTTTTTTTGGAAATTTGTCAATTTTACTGAAAATTTGTAAATTTTTTGTCAGTTGATGTAGTAACCGGGAGTGATCATGTACAAAGTTTATAGAAGAACTCAATAAAACTACCTACTCCAACTTATGGGACTGGCCCCCTCTCTCCCTCCCTCCAAAACAGGTCTTTTAGTGTTGGCCAGGGTGCATTTGAAAATATTCTACTTTTTGAGGAGTAGCTCGAAAATAATTTTTTTATAAAATTGTACAAAAATTGCATTCTTTTGCTCTTCACTCATGATTTAAAAAAAAAAAAGACCCTGCTTCACTCAAGCAGTCCCTATTACCATCATTCTATTTCTTGAAAAAACATACTTGAAACTTATTCTCTAAATATAAATTATTAATTGATAAAATTCTGCCTCTGAGAATCAATGAAAAGATTTTTTATTGAAAATTAATGATTTCTCACTGATTTTTCAATCGATTACCTATTCGTCAGAAAAAATCGATAACTTTGTCTGAAGGATCCAGAAAAATCACTGATTTTGGTTAAATTAATTTTATTAATTCAAACAGGTAGATTTTACTAATTCAGATATAAGGAGTGAAATTGATTATTTGTTTCAAAAAATTTCAAAATTTCGCAATTTTTTTCTTTACTGAATAATTCTAATTTTTCCATTGAAATTTGACCCCTCTTCCATTTTTTCTCGAATTTTCAGTCTCTCCCTCGGATAATTTCTGAATCTGCTTATGCCTTAATTACAAAAAATCAGTTTTTTCCGACTTAACTTCTTTAAAATTTAGCCTTCCCCTCTTTGAAAATTTCAGTCTTGCCCTAATGCTCGCAGGCGATTCATCTGAAAATGTGGCATTACTTTTGCTCTTCCTCAACTGCTCATTTTCGTAAAAAAAAAAATGAAGAATTGAAATATTGGAAGAAATTCATATGCTTAAAAAACGTGCGAAACAAGGACAAAAATTCATCCATCAACTGCGATACGATTACTAACAAGCAACAGACCTTAATGAATAATCGTCACACCCAAACGCAAGGAAATATGATTTATCAAAGCTCCAACGGTTTCTCTCGAATAAACCTTCCTGTACAGTACCCACATCGTACAACCTTCCCACATGTCGATTAAAAAGATACATCAAGGTATCTTATAGCACCGTTTGATATATGGTCGCTAAGAACACGGCCATTTGAACACCTAGAAAATGATTTGTTTGCTTATTCGAATAATTCGAAGATTTGGCAAACTCGCCACCGCCGGATAGGTAATTCAGGCCTTAATGTACGTCAAAAAGGGTTCCTCGGTAATTGATCCAGCTCACAACTTTCAACTTAGGTAGATATAAGTTACGACTTTAGAGTAGACATTCAAACGGCTTATATTTCATAATTTAGCTCCGGTAGGGGTACCTCGCGATGGCTGGGTCGGAAAAGAGAAAGCACGTCGCTCTTTCTCGGCGCGTAATAATTTCAAATCTGATTAAACTTAACGTTTAGCTATACACGATGGCTGCGATATATTTTCGAGGCAACTTTGATATACACAACACCGCCAATAATGCAGCAAAATTACACGCAAAACAGGCAGTCAGAAAGCACCGCCGTACGCGGAGTACGCGCGGACGCTGCTCTGCTACATTCGTTATGAATTAAAGTTGCGGAGCTAAGTAAACAGAGTATTAATCGCGATGTCAAATGAGACTAAAACGTTAATGCATTACCTCACTCGTTAATTTACTGGGCGGAATAAGTTTTGTTTCTCAATCGTTTAAAGTTTCGTAAGCGAAGTGTAGTTACATTAAAAGCGCTGCGGGGCGAACGAGCTTGTAATTATGTGTCGGGCGCTAGGTCTTCCTCTCTGTCGGGGTTTCGGCGTTTATTTTTGCAGATTGCTGCGGTTACAGTGTGTATTTCGCCAGGATATCAGGATGGGCAGGGTTCGTAACGGACAACAACTAATTTTAATAAAATCGCTTCCACGGTGCAACGTTTTACAATACATAAATTAAAAGCCAACCTTTCTTTAACTTGCAAAACCGAAATTTAATTATATTTTAAGTTCTCGCTCGGTCGCGCGCGTCCTCCTCGTACTTCTAAAAGGTCCCACCGGCACCGGCAGCCTCGGCTCCAATTTAAATTCGCACACTGGCGAAAGCCATACACACATTAAACACGTCAACGTGTTATGAACTCTCCTCTTTCATTTGCGGTGGTTGGTTTTTCGCGAGGTATTTTTTCCTTCGCGGAGTTTCGTATGATTTACGTAGCGTTATGGTTCTCGACGAGATGGTCGTAAAGGTCTGCCGGTTTTGTCAACTTTTGACACGTTATTTTTAACTCGTGCTTTGGGCTAGGCCACCTTATCCGCAAGTTTTGTATAATTAAATAAAAATTACTTCCGGCCGGGTTCCTTGTATGCATTTTTTTTCTTCGTTGCCCTCTGTAGTGCGGTTAAACCACATGATACCGCGACAACATTTGCTGTTTAGTTTACAAACACGATGGAGCCGCAAAAATTTCGCTAATTTGGGCGTCATGTTGTCGTGCTGGGTTAGAAATGGGCGATTTTGTTTTATGTATGGAACTGGCGAAAAATATCAAATATGCGATGATAAAGTTGGAAATGCTATGAATTGTTAAAACATTTAATTGAATTTACATGATGTATTTTGGCTGTATGGGTGAGTTGATTCTCAACGAAATATTGGTGAACTGAAAAAAGATTCAAAGTTGAGAAACTTTGAAAAGTTCAAAGCTTTATTTTTAATGGAACCTCATTTCCCACGCAGGAATGGGGAAAATTTATTGTTCATTGTTATTGCCTTCGCGTGGTGGTAAAAAGTTCAAAGTTGAACTTTTATGATAAAAGCTCAACTTTCATGATAAGTATAAAATATGAGGGCTACCATTTAAAAAAATTGAAAAAATTGAAGTAAGGAGAACTTTTTATGCGATTTTCGACTGATTACTTTTCATGAACTGAAGAAATCAGTGAAAATTTTACCGATTACATCAGTGAATTTTCATTTTTGAATCTGTAAAAATTTTAATTTACTGATTCAATCAGTTATTAATCACTGATTCAATCAGTAATTATTCACTGATTCAATCAGAAATTATTCACTGATTCAATCAGCAATTATTCACTGATTGAATTAGTAGGTAAGATTTAAATTTTTTCTGATTCATTTCAGTAGTTGGAAAAAAATTACTGATTCAAAAAATGAAAATTCACTAATTGAATCAGTAATTTTTCATTGATTGACAGTCAAATTTCACTGATTAACAGTTGCACACTTTTCGCTGTTTAATCAGTGAATTTTCAATTTTTTGACTGATTCACATTTATAAAGTACTTCTCTAAAGGGTCATTTGGGGTCTTCAATTTTGGTCAAAAAAAATGAAATAGCACATCAATTTACATATTCGAAGGTGCTGAGTCTCAATATGTGATCAGATTTTTCATATAATCCCATTCCCCCCCCCCCCACCTCCCAACATCCTCGATGAGGCCAAAAAAAACAACGTGTGATGTATTATTTGTTAGAATTTTAAAAGTAGTACATACCTACCTATTGAGTTCATATATTATTGCTAAGGTACTTTTTGAATTTGATCGTATGGCCCTATTTTTTTAAAAATTAACATTCAACTATTCAGCAACTAAGGCTAGATGCGTCCTATTATTATTATTTTTTTTCAATACTTATTTTTTTAATTTTTTGGTCAATTGTGGGAACGGGGAAGGGGGAGAAGATCAAGATAATAGAACTCAGCACTCTTAAGTTGATAGAAGTCTATATTCTATTATGAGTTTTATTAAAATTTGATGAGAAAAGAGTGGGGTGCATTAAAGGGTTGAATCCAAAAATAAGCAAATATTCGAACTTACTCTCTTAATTTGAATTAAAATTGACAAAATTGGGTCACTGTAGGAATCAGTGAAAAAAAATAACTGATTCAATCGATGAATTTTCATTACTGAATCAGTGGAAAAATTCACTGATTCGATCTGTAATTATTTACTGATTTAATCAGTGAAATTTTATTTTTACTGATTCAGTAATGAAAATTCACTGATTGAATCAGTAAATATTGACTGATTTCATTTCAATCAGTAAATAATTCTGACTGATTCAATGGTGAAAATTCACTATTCGAATGAGTAATTTTTCACTGATTAGCAGTGAAATGTCGCTAATTAACAGGAGAATCAGTGGAATTTGACTGATAATCAGTGACTTGATTTTCTCTCTATTTCTTCAGTCAATTTTAGTATTTTTGACTGATTCAAATATAGAGAGTATAGTGTCCTTACAAAAGTTTTTTTTTTTTTAATTTTGAACTTATTAAGAAGTTGAGGACGTTTCAGTGAAGTGTGATGAAAAAACTTGAAAAATTACTCTCCAAATCTGAATCAGTCAAAAAACTGAAAATTCACTGATTAAACAGCGGAAAGTGTGCAACCATTAATCAGTGAAATTTGACTGTCAATCAGTGAAAAATTACTGATTCAATTTGTGAATTTTCATTTTTGAATCAGTAATATTTTTTCAACTACTGAAATGAATCAGTAAAAATTAAAATGTACTAATTCAATCAGTGAAGAATTACTGATTCAATCAGTGATTACTTACTGATTCAATCAGTACATAAATTGAAATTTTTACTGATTCGATCAGTAAATTACAATTTTTACCGATTCAAAAATGAAAATTCACTGATTAAGTCGGTAAAATTTTCACTGATTTCTTCAGTTGCACACTTTTGTCTTATTAATCAGTGAATTTTGACTGATTCAAGTTTAGAGAGTAGGATCAAATTAACAGTGATTCCATCACATTGGGGAGGAGGGACCCGTGAAAAATTTCGAACGAAATTGGAAGACTCAAAGGCGAACCCTGCTCGAATTGACGGAGAATCGACCTCACTATTTTTTTGAAACATAATTTTTTCAGCTCTGAATTTTGAGCTTAAAATTTCTCCTTATAGATTGTCCAAATGACTTCAATTTTCTGAATTATTTTCAGCTACCTACCTATATTTTTTCTCCTGTATTTTCGACACTAAAATTTTTTCAGACTAAAATTTTATCCGATTTTTCATGCTTATACTTTCTGGAATTTTTTTCTTAAAATTGTATTCAATCTTGAAATTTTTCTTTAATTTTTTCCATCTTGAATTTTTTTGTGAAGATTTTGAAAACTTCTGAAATAGGATTGAAAAATGCTTTGAAAAAATTAAAGTTGAAAATCAATTCTGAGAAAATTTTAAATTGAAAAAAAAATGAACAAAATAGACTTTTCTTTATAACGGGAGCAAAGTGCTAGTTTTCCTCCCTCTCGCGAATCGCTAGAGTGGTTAAATTCGCACTTTTTTCTCGCAATAAGAAAAAATATCATTGAGAACTCGAAGAAAAAACAATTTTCCTTCCATCTTTATGAAATTAATTATTTGAGTAGGTACCTAAGATATTCACAGTTGAAAACAGTTTGTTAAAAACAGAGATTAAAAAGTACTTTTAACTTGGGGGAAAAAATATTAAAAATACCTTCTCATTGTAAGTATTTCCTGACCTAGGTAACGCTAAAAAGCTGAAAGCGGTTAGGAATCAACTTGTACATATTCAATAAAAAAGGAATCAATTCGCACTACATACACATAATCTAAAAGAAAATGGGAACCAACTCCCCATCTCTCTGTATTTTAATTCGTTGCGCGTTTATTTGGTGTTTTTGTTGATAGCGGGCCTGGATTGCAAACAACGTGCAAATTCAAGTTACCCGGTATCGTTCTCGTATTCATTTACTTTAGCGCTGGCGAAATTAAAGTTTTACATTAATCTTAAGTGACGTGCTCTGATGTCTGTTGTTGAAATTAATTTATTTTCCCATCTACATTATATGTATATATATTTAGATTATAAAATTTGAAACCTTTCAAGGACTACATTCGTGTTTACCAATTGCACAACAAAAACAAAGCGATCTACTCGCCATTTCGCAGGATCGTCTTACGTTTTTCATTTTGTTGTGTTTGGGTTCGATAAATGTTTATTTTATCGAGTATTTGGTATGGTATCTATTTCTATGCTAAACCCCATGACAACGATGTCGATTTTTGTTACCAACAATTTTCGTCAGTTTAGAAATGAAACAGTAGGAGAGAGATAGGGGTTCGCCTCCGCTCATATTTTCTCAAGAAGACAACAATTTTGTGAAAAATGGAAAATTTTAAATTTTTTATTGAAACATTTTGGAAAAAAGTTCAAGTAGTTGGAAAATCGGCTCTTTAACCGATCAGCTTCACCCGACAATCTGAAAAATTGCAAGTTTTTTGTTTTTCTCACCCATTCCTTTTGATTTTTTTCCACAGAAAAAAATATTGAAAGCGGACTTGATAGGTTGAAAGAAATGATTTTTGATTTTCCTTACAATGTCGAAAATTGTTTCATTTTGCCTGTTTTCTTCCTTCTCGAAACCCAAAGGAGTTCTTCGTAAAATCAAAAATCGATCCCAGAGATTAAGAAACATAACCTATGATTCTTCACTCAACAATGTTTCAATTTCGGATTCCTAAACTTTCATAATTCGAGATTTCAAGAACATTCCTAATTTTCCCCCCGAACGTAACTTTGCATCCTTTTAAAAAATGTTCATGAATTTTTTCTTCCTTGTTTTTCGTTGAGCTGAGATTGGCATTTACTTTTGGCTCTGCCAGCCCCCTCAACCAAGAAATTGAATACCGCAAACCAAAGTACTTCCTTCATCTTTCTTGTCTGGAAATATACAGGGTGTCACATAAGTGGAGGAGGATGCTACATTTTTTAGTAACTGAGAACCACCAAGAAAATTTGAGATTAATATGTTGCCTACTTTCATAATTGAAGGGGCAAATGCGGTTTCAAAAAAAATAAGTGAAAAATTGTTTAAGCGTGGAAATGGATAATTCTTTGAAATAATAAGCAAAATGACCTCAAGACTTTTTGCCTTTTCAAAATTGAAAGGGCTTCAAATAAATTGTTCAAACAAAATTTTTTAAAAAATAAATTACCCAAGGGAATGAATAATTACTTTGAAAACTTGAAAATTTTTATTCCGTAGAATTTTTGTCTAACATGAAAAATAAAGAGGCCATGGGTCATTCAAAATTGTGAAAATTTTTAAAAAAATTGAAGGTTTACTTATTTTGAATGACCCTTGAAAAAAAAACATCAAATTTTAAAAAAAAAAAAAAAAAAAAAAAGTAACCTCTTTATTTTTGTGTCGGACAAAAAGTCTTCAACACAAAATTTCGATACTTCAATGCACAGGACTGCTATGTCCACTTTTTTTTCTGTTCAAAAAAATGAGGTTCGTTACTGCACAATAATTCTATGTCCTAATTTTCGTGACTACTACAGCATTAAACTTCCTCACAACACAGTACCTGAGCGTGGTGTTGCTGCATAGATGTGCTATGTCCAAACCTGGCAACCTTATGATGCATCTATTACTCGTTTTTTTGAAGAAAATAAACGTGGACATAGCAGTCCTGTGCATTGAAGTATCGATTTGTTCAATTTTCAACGTACTATCCATTCCCTTGGTTAATTTATTTTTTTTTTTTGAAGAATTTTTCTGTAGTCCCTTCTATTTTAAAGTTAGGCAAAAAGTCATAAGTTCAAAATGTAATATCCATTCCCATGGTTAAAAAGTTGTTTATATGTTTTTTTTAGCTGACTCCCTTCAACTGCTCTCTATATATGAATCAGTCAAAATTCACTGATTAATAAGAAAAAAGTGTACATTTACTGATTTAATCAGTGAATTTTTATTTTTGAATCGGTAAAAATTTTAATTTACTGATCGAATCAGTAAAAAATGCAATTTACTGACTGAACCAGTAATTATATTAGCTGACTAGCCGTATAACCCGTCCGTTCCGGACGGGCTACCGTGAACTTCTTTTTAAATCGTACATTCCTTTTTGAAAAACAACCATAATGCATAACTTCTTAAAAATAGAAAATCGCTTAAATTGGTACCCGGAACTGTGTCATAAATCAATCAAAACTTCAAATTAAATATCTCGTTGGATTCGAGCTTAAAACTTTGACAAAAATCTAGGAAAATTTAAAATGGAACATACCATTAGATTTGTGCCTATAATTATTCTGGAAAAAATTGTATCAAACTTCCAAGCCGAGTAACCCATTAGATTAGTGCACATAACTTCGGCAAAAATTTACCAGATGTTCAAACATTTTTCATTTGTGGTGAAATACATGGATAATTATTATCCATGGGTTTCCCCACTTTCCCCAAACTCTTGAATTGGTAATTTTGATGGAAAATTCCTATCCATAAAATTTGCCACATGTTCAAACCTCTTACCTACATTTCTGGTGCAATGCGTGGATAATTATTATCCATAAAATTAACCACAGTTTTATGGGGTTCCCCAACTCTGGAATTGGTAATATTGATGGATAATTCCAATCCACAAAATTTGTCACATGTTCAAACATTTTTCATTTGTGGTGAAATACATGGATAATTATTATCCATAAAATTGACCACAGTTTTATGAGTTTCCCCACAAACGGTAATTTTGATGAAAAATTCCTATCCACAAAATTTTCCATATGTTCAAACATTTTTCATTTGTGGTGAAATGCGTGGATAATTATTATTCATAAAATTGACCACAGTTTTCTAGAATAATTGGTAATTTTGATGGTAAATTCCTACCCACAAATTTTTCCACATGTTCAAACATTTTACATTTGTGGTGAAATGCGTGCGGATAATTATTATCCATAAAATTGACCACAGTTTTATGGGTTTCCCAAACTCTAGAATTGGTAATTTTGATGGTAAATTCCTATCCATAAAATTTTCCACACGTTCAAGCATTTTTCATTTGTGGTGAAATGCGTGGATAATTATTATCCATAAAATTGACCACAGTTTTATGGGTTTCCCCAAACTCTAGAATTGGTAATTTTGATGGATAATTTCTATCCACAAAATTTTCCACATGTTCAAACATTTTTCATTTGTGGTGAAATGCGTGGATAATTATTATTCATAAAATTGACCACAGTTTTCTAGAATAATTGGTAATTTTGATGGTAAATTCCTACCCACAAAATTTTCCACATGTTCAAACATTTTACATTTGTGGTGAAATGCGTGGATAATTATTATCCATAAAATTGACCACAGTTTTATGGGTTTCCCCAAACTCTAGAATTTGTAATTTTGATGGTAAATTCCTTTCCACAAAGTTTTCCACATGTTCAAGCATTTTTCATTTGTGGTGAAATGCGTGGATAATATTATCCATAAAATTGACCACAGTTTTATGGGTTTCCCCAAACTCTAGAATTGGTAATTTTGATGGTAAATTCCTATCCACAAAATTTCCCACATGTTCAAGCATTTTTCATTTGTGGTGAAATGCGTGGATAATTATTATTATCCATAAAATTGACCACAGTTTTATGGGTTTCCCCAACCTCTAGAATTGGTAATTTTGATGGTAAATTCCTATCCATAAAATTTTCCACATGTTCAAGCATTTTTCATTTGTGGTGCAATGCGTGGATAATTATTATCCATAAAATTGACCACAGTTTTATGAGTTTCCCCAAACTCTAGAATTGGTAATTTTGATGGTAAATTCCTTTCCACAAAATTTTCCACATGTTCAAGCATTTTTCATTTGTGGTGAAATGCGTGGATAATTATTATCCATAAAATTGACCACAATTTTATGGGTTTCCCCAAACTCTAGAATTGGTAATTTTGATGGTAAATTCCTATCCACAAAATTTTCCACATGTTCAAGCATTTTTCATTTGTGGTAAAATGTGTGGATAATTATTATCCATAAAATTGACCACAATTTTATGGGTTTCCCCAAACTCTAGAATTGGTAATTTTGATGGATAATTCCTATCCACAAAATTGTGAGATTCACTTGATTATTAAAAAACTGATTTAGGTACCTACAAAAAAATTAATTTAGCTGTAAAAAAAATTGTAGAAAATTCATTTTCCGGATGTGCTTAAAAATTGATTTAGGTAAAAAAATGTAATTTAGCTAGAAAATTTTTTTAAAATTCATTTTCATCCAAAAAATTCATTTTCTGGATATGTTCAAAATTTTTTTGGGGATTGAACTCGATATTTAAAAATTAATTTAGATACAAAAAATTTAATTTAGAGATATAAAATTGTTGAAAATCCATTCTCCGAGTGTATGAAAAAATTTAGCTCAAAAAATTTAATTTAGCTAAAAATAATTCAAAAAAATGTATTCTCCAGATGGCGTTTGAATCCTGAATTATGAGGTAGGAATCCAAAAAGTTCATTCTTTGGGTGTATTTGAATATTAATTAAGCAAAAAAACATTAATATAGGTAAGTAGCTAAAAGAAATTAATTTTGCTTAAAAAAATTTTAATTAAGTAAGCTAAAAAAAATTATTATAGCTAAAAAAAATTAATTTTGCTAAAAAAATTTCTAAAAACTTCATTCTTCGGATGGGGTTCGAACCCTGACTTATGAGGTAGTAATCTGAGAGCGCGTCATCATTATTCTCGCCAAGGTCAAGAGGGCGGGGGTCGAAGATGAAATCGTATTTCGTGGAATATCTCAAAAATGAAGCTGTTTCAGCAAAAATTGAAGAGAACCAAAATTGTAGCCCATAAAATTTCCTATCGTCAATGAGTCGTTAGATTTTTGATTCAAGCTTCGCGTTTCGAGTTATTTACGAAAAACTGATTTTTGCCTATGAGGGTGGGAGGGGAAGGAGGGGAACCAACTTTAACTCGACTTTTCTCCACTTTGGAGGCAGCTTTTTCTAAACTTTTTGCGTCATAAACCACCTACTCGTCGAGCTCTTTCTAATGGTGTATTCACCTTTCAAATTCGTGCAGTACTTTAGGCGTGATGCTGTTCCGTAAAAACAGCCCTCTTCTTTATAATTATAATAGATTGAATTAGTAAATTTCTAAATTTAAATTTTTACTGATTCATTTCAGTAGTTGAAAAAATTACTGATTCAAAAATGAAAATTCAATAATTGAATCAGTAATTTTTCACTGATTGACAGTTGCACACTTTTCGCTGTTTAATCAGTGAATTTTCAGTTTTTTGACTGATTCACATTTAGAGAGTATTACTTCTGTAAATTTTCAACTAATTTGTAAACCTGAAAAAATTCACAATCTACTCTCTAAACTTGAATCAGTCAAAATTCACTGATTAATAAGACAAAAGTGTGCAACTGAACAAATCAGTGAAAATTTTACCGATTCAGTCAGTGATTTTTCATTTTTGAATCGGTAAAAATTGTAATTTACTGATCGAATCAGTAAAAATTTCAATTTACCGATTGAATCAGTAAGTAATCACTGATTGAATCAGTAATTATTCACTGATTGAATTAGTAAATTTTAATTTTTACTGATTCATTTCAGTAGTTGAAAAAAAATTACTGATTCAAAAATGAAAATTCACTAATTGAATCAGTAATTTTTCACTGATTGACAGTCAAATTTCACTGATTAATAGTTGCACACTTTTCGCTGTATAATCAGTGAATTTTTAGTTTTTTGACTGATTCAGATTTAGAGAGTAGAATTTTTGGATTCATTATAAAAATTCATCGATTCATCTCAAAAAAGTTGCTCTGTCCATAGTCAATACGACCGTAATATAATTTTCCATTTGACCAACTCTTATCTCCAGTCGGTCGAAAAATTGCCTACTCGTGTCATTTTACAAATATTTATTACCTATGATAATCTCAATAAAGTTGCTCGATGTGTTATTTTTCCCCAGAATTATCGTCGCTTACGTAGGCAGAAATAAACAATTCATCGTACACGTACGTCTATTTAGTTGCATATGTTCCGTTTCGCAGGCGATAACAAGCTTTAAATGGAATTATTCCTCGAAAGTAATGCGATTAGGCAACTTTATCGACAGATACATAAATACCATGTTTTCTGAGCACATAATTTACAAGGCAAAATGGGTTCTTTCTCATTATACAAAATTACAAGTTGTATGAACCAATCACAGAAAAATTTATTTTGAGTCAATAGGCATCGTTTTGCAAAAAATCATCGTCGATGGATTTTTTGGCCGATAAAGCGGACTATGGGTATTCTATGATGTGAATTTGGTGCAATATTCAATCACAGCAGTTCGATTAAAACGAAAGTCAATTTTTGTATAATATATTTAACCGAAGATATAATCGTGAATTGGAAAACGATACGAAACTGGGCATTAGAAGAGCCAAAGGGGGTACCGAAGTCCGAGATGAAAATTTACGTATTCGAAATTCGATGTTGGTATAAAAGATGGAAAAAAACCTTCGCCGGTTGGTAAAGTCGATTTTTCGGCAGGACACCCCCAAACGCAGACAAAAAAAGAGTTAGAAAAATATACGAGAAAGGAAGAGCTCTCTTTATCGCATTTCAAAAAGAATCCTTTATCGGTTTGTGATGCGTTAATTCGAAAGAGAAGCGTGACGACATCGCAGGCTACAGACAGCATCTTCGAAACTGTTAAACTCGTTCGATCAAGACGAGAGAAAGTTGCGTTTTGCGTTTGCCAGGCACAGCGAGCGGATCTGACCGCGAAGAAAAATTGCGACGAATTGGCAAAAGCCCTTTAGGTACGTGTGGGTGAGGAGACGAACAAAAGCGGAGTGCTTTAGCATATGCGGTTATTTATCAATGTGTAAAGTTAGAAGAGGCCGAGGGGGTTCGCCGCCGGTTTTCGAGAATGCTGAGGGAGGTTTTTCCGCATAATTTTGCCGGCGTTCTATCGAGGCGTCTAAATTACGAAGACAAGGGCGCCAAAAAGATTTCTCGATGGGATGGCCAACTAAGTGAAAACTTTTTTTTCGGCGGTGTTTCTCTATTTTACGCTACGGTGTCGCGATGCTCCGGAGAGTGGCAAGGTTCGCGGCGTGGATTAATTTGCGATTAATGTTGGAATGTTTTTTCAAAATCGATTTATTCGTTTCGTTCTTTTTTTTTCCTCGGTCGTCTTTTTTATGCCTTTTATTCGAGACACAGACGTGTTCGAGGTCTTGTTTGGTATGATTTATTGGGTAAATGTCTCGGAGAAAATTTTTCCTCGATAGGGTCAGGTCGTGAAAGTAAATTATTGAGAGAAAGGGAGATTTATTCTTGGGATTTTCATTATTTGCAACGTCTTATTAAATTTGACCTTTTATTAGGATTGAATCGAATTCTGAAATGAGGCTGGTATTATTAAATTTCGACTTGGAAAATTCGATTCGAATTGGAAAATTTGCAATACTAATAGTTCCAAATTTTCCCTTCGCGTGTCTTCTGTACACGATTTCCTTCACTATCCTTCTTGGTAATCCTAATTAGGACGAGGAGGTCATTGAAATCGGATAAAATATTCGAAATTATCTCCACGATTTCGAACGAGGGAAAACTATTTTCAAGAACCAACGAATTGTATAAAGTTAAATTGCAAATTCACTCCTCGTAAAACTGAAATTAGCAAATGAGACCTAAAAAAAACCGTCGGGGTTGTCTCGACGACACATATGTATAAATTCGTACAATTGAGGAGTGGTAAAGGGAGAGTTTGAAAGGAAGTGGAGATGAAAAGAGAAATGCAAGGGAACTGTATGCGAAGGAAGAGAAATAATTAAAGTTCTTTCGAAGCGGGTCTGGAGCTGCGGAATGCGAATCCACGTTTACTACCAGAGGTTTATACACAGTTTTGGAAGTTTGTTACTATTAATAAATGTTATCGAGAAGTTATTATCTTGCGAAAACTATTTCTGGTCATAATAGTATCAATTTTAGCAACAATCTTTTGTTATTTACGATTTGGCGCGTTCAAAAGGCGGCTATCTCGGGCGAGCTATTTTTCTCGATAGCTGTTTCTTTCTGCGAGTGGTTTAGTTAAATGTTGAAGTTCCTAGTGTGGGGCTTCCACGAAAAGGTAATAATTTGACTGATCAAAGGATCAAAATTGGATTATGATTGGTTCTTAATGAAGAGGGTGATTTGTGGTTTTTCATTTTTTAATTTCATCTTAATGCATTGAAATTTTTTTCGTTGAATAGAGAAATTAAGCTCCATTCCCTTCACGGTGCTCAATTTTAAGCCTGGTAATTTTAAATTGAAACTCGATTTGAAATTTTTTGGAAAAAAAAAACAGTCTGAGGAACAATAAAAATTGCACCTCACAACTGTCTCCCCCTTCCCACCTACAATAGGCCCTAGTTTGATTTTTTTCTGTGACAATTTTCTGAAATGAAAAGTCTGAAAAATGTGAGCCTGTTTTACGGATTTCCGTCGATTGATGAGCAATTTTTTCCCCAGTCCACATGTTTTTCCTGTTCCGACTTCTTTATCTTTTGCCCACTTCAAAAATTTTTTTCCAATTTCAAAATTTTTTTGACGAGGTCTAAATTTTTTCCTCAATTTTTCTCTCAACTTTAAATTTTTTCGCGAGGTCTAAAATTTATCTTCAAATTTTCATGTGGTAAAAATTTGGTACATAAATTTGAAATTTAAAAAATAAAAAAAAAAAACAAGGAAAAAACTGACTGGGAAAAATTTTTGACTTGAAGAATTGACCCGGGCATGTTTTACAAATTTGCCGTGACGTTGAAAACATTTTGTTAGAAAATTGTAACTCTGACAAGAAATTCAAAGTTTGGAAAAGAATCAAAAAAATTTTGAAGCTGAGAAAAAAATTTGGGGAAAAATTTAGACCCCGTCAAAAAATTTGGAGTTGGAAAAAGAAGTCGAAACAGGAAAAAAAAACGTGTAGACTTTAAAAAAAAAATCGTTCACCAACCTACGGGTATCCGTAAAACAGGCTGATGTGTCTGAAAACAGCAGATGATTTTCCTATAATTAACGTTATTTTTGAAGTACATCGAAACTGAATTTTAAAATCATGAATTGCATGACCTCAATATAATTTTTTTTCAAGAGTTCTCAAATTTTCTTTTAGAGAAATTTGAGAGACCTTAGAAAAATTAGATGGTGTTTGGAATCATCAAACGTTCATCTGTAGTAAAAATCTACGAAGAATACGATTCAAAAACAAAAATCGAAAATTCGTTGAAATTCAAGCAGAGAGGTTGAAAAAATTCATCTCAGGATTAAATACCAGGAATCACTTATGTAGAAGTGTGCCCATACCACTCAAGCCATTTTTTCCTAATTTTTCAATTTCTCGAACTTCTTTTTTTGTTATTATTGATCTCTTTGAATGAAAAGTTTACTCTTCTAAGTACTGTACAATTCACCTCTTCAACCCAGTTTGATGAGATGAAAAATTCCGGTTATTTTGGAATTTCAAAAATAAAGGAAAGAAATAATTTTTTATTGTTTTTTTTTTTTTTTAATTGAATAATGAATACCTAAAGCTTTAACATTTTTTTAAAAATATAATCAAGATAACGAATTAGATACGTGTGCTGTTGGAAAAAGTCACAATTTTTCAAATTTTCGGAAATAAATTCACGAATACTTTTAATATTTCATACCTTTCGTAATCCCCGATAGAAATAGATATTTTTCCTTCACCTTTTGTAAACACCTTTACAATCTCACTTTAAATTAAATTCTTACCGGAAAAAATGAAGTACCAGCGCTCGGTTAAATTATCGTAAATTCAAATTTTCCAATCGGAATTCAACACAAAAAAAAAACGGAATCCATACTATACCGCGACAGTACTGGCGGAAAAAATACACATTACCATCGCATTAAAATTCAATGGTTGCAAAAAAATACTCAATTCGAGTCCCACTCAACTTGTACAGTTTATTTACGGATGAGAAAATTCGAATCGTGGTTACATTCGAATCAGAATTAAATTCTTCACTAGAAAGTAACGTTGCTGTTCATCCAACATTACGCGAAACCGATTGAAAATATGCTACGGTTTATCCTAATGACTTATACAACCATTCTGCGCCATCGGTCAACAAAATATTTGAAAAATCTGTTCTTTTGCATTTATTCAAAAGAAAACTACCGATTGGAATAATGCTCGGAGTAAAAAACCGCTGTAAAGAAATAGGAGAAAAATACCACCGCTGCGACACCGATAGTCTTTTCGTATGTACTTACAACTTGACAACTCGAATTTCCGCCACCAACGCTGATCCGTCCGAATGCTTTTATTGCACTTTTTAACAGCTCGTCTCTATACACAATACAACAGCAAAAAAAAAACCTATCTGCAAAACGAATTTCATTTACTTTTGTTTCTTCATTCCACTCATCTTCGTTGGTGTACCATTCAATGACAAGCATCGTTCACAGTGCTGAATACATACCAAAACGTCCACCCAGTTAATCCCTTCGAGACACCTTTACTTGTCCACATTCGATAAGTTTTCTCGCCGTTTGGAAAGACAGCTAGGAAAAAATATTGCGATATCTCGGTCACGAATGCATACGGAACGGAGGTGTGAAATTTATCGCCCTATGTAACGTACCTATAGCGAGTTTTTACTCCGTGGTTCGTACGTAAATTTACGACTTCAGCGAGGCGCGACGACAAAACGTTTTGCTCAAAAATATGTGCAATACACAGAGCTGCAAATGTGTTATTAAATATGTTTTTTTATACTCGTGCTTTAATGCAGTAAAGAAAATGCGCATGGAAACAAATTATTAGGTACGAGTAAGTACACATTGAAATTTTTACGTTTCAGTTTATTGCTCTTTGCGTCTTTGTGACGTAAGTAAACAAAAATAGCCTCATAATTTGAAAGCTCCTCCTCCCTTTCTCGGAAGCAGTTTTATGTTTTTCAATTTGAGAGAAAAAATTTGAAGAATAGTAATTTTTTAGTGTAAGATCATTCTGTTCAGTTTCTTCAAAATTTGCTAAAATTTTCTGTTCTTTGTGAATTCTCTAAATCACTTTGAATATGGTACATGATAGAAAAAAAAACTAGAACATTTTTTGCTATCTTTCTATTTCCAATCGTCATGGAATCTCTTGTGAGAAATTCATTTGAAGCATAGAATTGGAAAAACGCCCAACTCCCAAATTCTACGAACTGGTGTAAAATTTTTTTTTCATTTTTTTTTCATTGAAATGTCATCAATTGCATGCTTAATGATGTTCAATAAAATCAAGTGCTCATCCCAAACACAGAATTTCTAGTTAGAACCTTTTCGATCAGACTGTGATAGCACTGGAAGTCAAAAAGAGTGCATTTTGGAAATCGGAGTTAGGCCGTTTTCCAACTCCATGTTTCATTTTCTCTTGCTTTAGATGGATCAATATGAAGAGGAATTGAATTACATACATATATCTATTAATCCACTTCATTTTGTAAATAATGTAAGTACATAAGTACCCGATGAAAAAATTTTAGATCTGATCATATCTCAAAAATGTCCCAATCTAATTTTATCAAATTACATCCAATCATATCTTATTGTATCAATTCATATTTGAAAAACTTATAAAGGTTCAGATCCAGTTTGATATAATGTGATCAAATGACATGTAATTTGATCAAATCATATCTAAAAAAAAAAAAAATCAGATGTAATTAGATATATTTTGATTAGGACATTTCTGAGATCAAATTTCATCTATTTTAATAAAATTTGATCTAAATCAGATATGATTTGATACGATTTGATCTAAAAATTTTCATCGGGTGGTAAATTAGTGGTAATTTACTGGTAATTAAGTGTAATTACTGGTAAATTACTGGTAATTTAGTGTAATTACTGGTAAATTACTGGTAATTACTGGAAAAGTACTGGTACTTTGGTGTAATTACTGGTAAATTACTAGTCATTTACTGTAAATACTGGTAAATAATTGGTCGTTTACTGTAAATACTGGTAAATTACTGGTCATTTACTGTAATTGCTGGTAAAATACTGGTCATTTACTGTAATTACTGGTAAATTACTGGTGATTACTGGTAAAGTACTGGTACTTTGATGTAATTACTGGTAAATTACTAGTCATTTCCTGTAATTGCTGCTAAAATACTGGTCATTTACTGCAATTACTGGTAAATTACTGGTAATTACTGGTAAATTACTGGTAAATTACTGGTAAATTACTGGTAAATTACCGGTAATTGCTGGTAAAGTACTGGTACTTTGGTGTAATTACTGGTAAATTACTAGTCACTTACTGTAAATACTGGTAAATTACTGTTCATTTACTGTAATTGCTGGTAAAATACTGGTCATTTACTGTAATTACTGGTAAATTACTAGTAAATTACTGGTAAATTGCTGGTACTTTACTGTAGTTTTTGGCGATTTACGATAATTATTGATAATTTACGGTAATTTACCGTATGCACTGGTTATTTACGGTAATTTACGATAATTTACTGTGATTACTGGTAATTCCTGGTAATTTACGGTAACTTGAAATAATCGCGGATATTTTTGGGTAATTACTGGTAATTGAGGGTAATTAATGGTAATTTATGGCAATTTGCGGAATTTACGGGTAACTCGCGGTAATTAGTGTAATTTATAATAATTTGAAGTGATTGTTGATAAATCTAAAGTAATTTGTTGTAATTACTTCTGGTTCAACAGTTACTTGTGGTAATTTATAGTGATTTGTAGCAACTAGCAATCACTGGTAATTTCACAATAATTCACAGTAGTTGATGATTTTGAAATTCGGGCTCATTTTTTCAAACTATTGAAAAGAAAAATAAATATGACCACATTAATTGCATGAACATAATTTTTGAGGCAAAGAGAGTCGTGCAATGACTGTTTTGAATGATGTCGAATTTTATCATTGATCTGACCTGGACCCAAGACCCATAACTACCGAGTCAAAACTTTTACTTTAAGTAATGATTTTTTTTTTGAAATTCAATCAAAATTTAAGAAAAGAACGTAAAATACCCAAAAAAGGAATTCTCAATTCATTTTTTTTTTTAGAAGTAAGTCAGTTTTGATTACGAATTCATTACCTCAAAAAAAAATTCACGGATTTTTCTTGATTGTTCAGATCTTTTCATTTAATATACGTTGCGAAGTTATTGGATGAAAGGCTTCACTTTTACTTTGAAACGACCCGTACGTTCATCATACATCATACGTTTGTCGACCCATATTGAAAACGCTTCACAGACGCACATAATACGTATAAAATAAAAGCGGAAATTTCATTCCGAGCATTTTATTATACATATTTTATATACGCGAACGATTCAACGCACCATATACCACGAGGCACGATCTACTCAGCTCAGAATACATATACGCGTAAACCTGGCGTAGGGAATTTTTCATATCAGAATAACCATTTATGCTCGAGTGTGCGAGGATACAATCTTCTATACCAGTTACCTACATACACATTACACGACTACACGTTCGTCGCTCATCCTGTGCAGAATCTAATATCGTCGATTAGCATGCACGAGCGTTTACTCCAATTTACACACACGCTGATACTACATAGTACCGAAGAATGAAACGAAGGAGTGAAATAGACTACCCATTCAAACCGTATTATTCTGGAAACGCCGGTGCAGAGCGAGAGTGTCGTATACATCGCAAACACTTTTCCGAACCTCGTGTTTAAGTACTAAATAAAAAAGAAAAAATTACCGATGGGATTTACGGCTGATGAATTAGAAACAATTTTTTGTCGTGCGAGTCTGGGACCGGGTCGCACACCAGCACAATTTTATGGCGAACAAAATTACTTTGCAAGCTTTCAGCGATATAATACGACGGACGATGGTTTACAGCTCTTTTCTCGCTTTCCCCATAGGAATATACTCGCGGAGCGGCGAGTGAGCGCGAGAGTATATGGCGAATACGACGAATACGTATTTGTCGTATATTTATATATAAAAGCTGCTTACATAAAAACTGATGAGTGACCTACGCTCTATCTCGCTCTATGACGATGGTACGCTTTCTCTGAACTGTGAACCTTTTATCCTTTACGAAATTAAACGTTGTTGTGTTCTTTGTTTGTAGGGGTTTGTTTTTATTACTTAATAATTGATTTGATCGATTCGATGGCGTTTTTGAATGGAAATATATGACATGTTGCTTTCGATGTGTTGGAAATTTTTTTTCAAATTTCGATCTCCTGTTCAAATTGCCATTCTTACTATCTAACTCAATTGTTCAATCAAAACTATGCAATGAACAGAAATAATTTTATGATGAACCCTCGAAAGTTGAAAACATCTTTTTTTCTCTCTGTTTTCACGTAACTTTCACACATTTGCACTCATGGAAATATAATAATGGAAAAAAGTACATCGTGTTTCCCAGACGACCATTATGTTAACTTTTACAACTCACGTTCTCGGTATTTACTGCATATTATCAAAAATTCTTCTGAACGTGAATATTTTAAAAGTAGATTATAGCATAACCGTCTGGCATTATACCAGTAAATATAAATGGTGAAAAATAAAAACATAAACATACACTTGAAACGATAAAAAAAACTTCACGATGAAAAATCCAGGCAAAAGAGGTAGAGGTACACCGAGATCCTTTTATTTTATAGTCTCGACTCGAGGAAAACCCTGATTTTCAAACATAACGATGTGTAAAACGAGCAAAGGGTGTACGGAAACGTGAAGGACTATGGTACGTGTTGTACGCATTCTTTGGTAGTATTTTGTTTTGCATATTGCCAGGTTAATTCGTTTTTAAAAAAATTGGTGTGAGAATTGTTGGATGAAAAATTAAAAAAAAATTATTAAAAAATATGGCACACAGGTCACCAAAAATGAGAGGAAAATCACCAAGAATGGATGAAAAAAATCACCAAAAAATGGAAAATCGCCAAAAATTAAAAATATGAAAAGTCACCAAAAATGGAAAAAATCACCAAAAATGGAATTAACAAAGATTCGAATATTTTCTCCATAATCATAATTCTTGAAATAAAAATTGGATCTTGGTTGCAAAATAAATGTTTTCGTCGAAACATTTCAAAATTCGAAAGAAGTCTACTCCTGGCGCAGAAATAATTGAATCAAAATTATGAATCAACACTAACAAAATTAGTCAAAAATCAACATAAATTCCGTCCAGCATCTCTGAGTATAAAAATCAAATCCATTTCGTATCAAATCACCTGAAATTTAAAGCCAACTCTGAAAATTTTTGACTCCTGGCGCAGAACCCGCCTCATAGTTTTGTCATGTTTTTGAGCCCAATTTATTGAAACCAATGCTTGTGAGTGTAATTTTTCATCAACTAAACGTTCTAATGTGATTTCTTGGCATTGATCATCTTGCAATTTCAGTTTTAAGAAGTATCCATCATTAAATAGTACTCTTCTCTCTTGTGCAATGATGACACGCCACGATACACGCCAAGTTTATTACATTCTGAGGAATTCTTAACATCCAACCACTGGAATCCAAAAAGGACCCCCTACCCAGCTCCCCTCCCTTAATCTTGCCGACATTCATTATGTACATTCGCAAAACAATAATTTCACCTTCAATTCAAGCGAAAGAGCAGAGTGAATTCATTTCACATATACGTCGCTTCGTCGTCTATCGTGTTATAGGTGAACTACAGCAGGAATGTAACCACGTATTATTGCTTTTCATTAAACCAGAATAACTGATAGAGAACATTCGCTCCAATTAATTGTATAAATTCCACCACATTTCGTATAATCAATTCGGCATTTAATTAATCAAATCAAGTCTTTCATTTTGTCCATCGAACCGACGATTCCGTCTCCGTGCACCGTTACGGGGGTGATATCCGAGACCATACATAACATCCTGTAATCACGTACACGTACGTACACCTTTTTCACCTACAATGTGAAGGTAAATATATCTGCTGTTTTGGATATGAGGCTGCTGCGATGGCCGGCGAATTTCCATAATATGGGTTCGAATGAGTGGTAAAAAAAAAAAAATTTGAAGGGGTATTTTTTTTTTCTTTGTCAGGGTGGAATGAGAGGCTTTTTATCTGAATAAATGGAATCGAGACGAGTAAAATGATTTACTTTTGTTTATGAGATATCCAATCTTGATGAAAAACGAAATGTCTTGTCGAATCATACGAGTTGATCGTGTTACGAGTACTTACCAATTCTGTTACGTATGCTATTTTACTTTTATACGAGAGGGAAATGAATTAAAACATTTTTTTAATAACAATTTTTATAACAACTGATGACAGTATGGTCTTAGAGTATTTTATGAGGCAGATCGTTATTCCACCCGCAAACCAATGAAAAAAATGTGTTTCTGGTTGAAGGGTATTTTGTAGGTCAAATTATTAACCCGCTCATATCTCAATAGAAAATGAAATATTTTGGTCGTGGAGTATTTTGGGATGGGCAGATCGTTACCCCGCACATACCCCAAAAAATATTTTGGTCTTGGGGTATTGAGGGACAGATCATTACCCCAGTCATACCCCAGTGTGATTATAAAATGTAAAATTCCCAGTGATGGAAAACTGGAATCTTAACTAGAACTGAAATCTAAACTGAAATAAAAAAAAACTGGAACTGGAACTAAAATGAATTTCAGTTTTATACCACTTCCAGCATTTTTTTTTGCAAATTGCATTAATTTTTTTATATAAAATTTTCACCCAATTAAAATCATCTTCTCTTACATTACATATCAATTTTTTTCCGGAAAATTCAAAGTTTTTGTCAACAAATTTCCAAATGGAGTAAAAAACTTTTGAAAATTTACGTGGAAAAGTAGAAAATTTAGTTGCACAATAGGTACTCAATTTGAAAATTTTTAATAAAAATTGAAAAATAAAGACGACCTCAAACGAACCTTAAAAATTGATGTGGAAAAGTGAATAAAGAAAAAATGCGTTGTAAACTTGAAAATTCCATCCAATTAAAACCATCCTGGCAAACATTCTTCAAATCTCAAATTTTTTATAATATTTCTGAAAAAGATTATTCCCCAGTTTTTTTCAGAAATCTTTTGTGTTGAGCTTGAATATGAAAAATGAAAAAATTGTACTTTAAAAAGAGAAGAAAAAAACAACAAAGTTCAATTTTTGCAGGAAATTTTGGATTTTTTTCATCCCTCAAAATTGAAAAAAAAAATGAAATTTTGGAACTAGTATTTGGAACTGGAACTAGAAAATATTGAGAACTGGAACTGAAACTAATATCATATTCAGTTTTCCATCACTGAAAATTCAAAATTCCGCTAAAAATTCTCCAAAATGAAGGATATTTTCCTAGAATTTTTGAGGTTCCTGAATAATTGAGGAGTTTCGTTTCAAAACGCAACAAAAAATTTGTTTCGAATCAAAACGCAACATCTTTTTTTTGCCCCCCTCTCCTCCAACCCTCCTTGAGGTACAAGTGCGGAATGACCCCAAAACATATAGCTGGGGTCCTAAGCTTTCCAATGAGACCGCCCCGAGCCAATACCCCCACCCAATTTTGAATGACAGCTTTTTTGCAATTTCCCAAAAATCAGGTCTTCGGAGATGTTGCGTTTTGCAACGAAACTCCTCAAATCCTCAATTGTTAGAAGTTTGAGAAATATCGCACTGTGAGGAATTTTTGAAGAAAAAATACTAGCTAAAAACATAAAGTTTTTAGATCAAACCCTCTATTTTTTACAAATTTTCTTCATATCAATTCTTCCGCAATGTGTCCTATTTTTCAAATTTTTGTCCAAGAAAGACAATTGATTATGCGATAATTTGTGCTAAATAATCGACTAATAGATTAAGTATTCGATGTCGTTGAAAAAATAAATCGCATTTTGATTATTTTTCACGTCAAATAATCTATTAATGAAAGTTCACAGAATGGTGCTATTTTGGGGGAAAATACAAAATTTGACATTTTTGGGTGATACCATTTTCTGTGAATATCGCTCATCCCCTAAAAAATTGCAATTCGAGATTCTAAACCTCTTTGAATCATCGACATCGAAATTTTATTGAATACCGCTTTTGGCTTGTACCAGAAGATTGAAAAGTCACAGATCACGAATTTGAGGAATCTTGGATTTTTACTAAATTCCAAATACTTACCCAAGTATCATAACATTGAGCCAAAAAAAATTTTCAGCTGAAATTTTTGACATTTTACTTAAAAACTTTCATCTCAGTGCTGCCAATTGTATTATAATTCTTGCAATTTTCATCGATTTCGAGCTTTGTCCTTTTAGTGTCTGAAGAAATGGGCCAACAATTTTTCAGCGATTAAAATGAATTTCAATTTTTTGAAAATATTTTATAGCAATGCTGCAAACTGAAATATTTTAAAAATTGGGTATACCAAGACCGCTCAATGAAAATTTTCAAAAACAAAAAAAATCATCAATAAATTACTTATTTTAAGAGATCAAAAATATGTTAACTCGATTTTGAAGTGTTGGCATGAGCGATTTGAAAATGTAAAAAAAAGAGAAAAATGAACGCGTTTTTTGCTTTAAAGCAAAAATCTTAGAACATGGATATGTCAATAAGAATAAGATGCATTAATTGTTTTTTCAGTTGGAGCGTTAGTAGGAGAGTGCATAAAGGCATTTTCTCAAGTTACTGTGTTAACTCTGTTGCACAGATGAAGAGACCCTTTTTGGTTACCAAGAAGGTGGTGGAACACACTCAAATTTTTGATTCAACATAATGTCATTATGTCTAAATATCTTACTAATGTTTTCAAGTCTTGATTCAAAAACATCACGCTAAAAACTTACTTAAACTACTTGATACAACATAATATCATTATGTGCTAATCTGAATTCTGAAATCATTTTTTTCAACTTTCTTCAAGGCTGACATAATGACTTTTAAAATTCACGATCATTACATTTCTTGGCTTTTAGATTACTTAACTTTTTAATTTCTCTATTTTTTGATTGCTCAAATTCTCAACTTTTTGATTTCTTGGCTTTTTGATTTCTTAATTTTTCATTCTTTTCAATTTACCCGGGTTTTAATTCATCAACTTTTCAATTCATTGACCTTCTGATTTATCAAATCGACATTCCGATTTATCAAATTGACTTTCTGATTTATCGAATTGACCCCAATTTATCGAATCAACTCCAATTTATCAAAATGACCATCAAAGCGACTTTCCAATTTATTAAATCAACTTACCAATTTATCGAATCAACTTTCAGATTTATCGAATCGACTTTCTGATTTATCAAATCAACTCCAATTTATCAAAATGACCCTCTGTTTTATCGAATCAACATTTTAATTTATTAAATCGACTATCCGATTTATTGAGGACTTTTTGACAGACTTTTCGACCGACCGACTTTTCGACCAACCGACTTTTCGACCAACTGACTTTTTGACCGACCAACTTTTTGAAATAATTTTTTCCAAGTTTCTTTGAGTCTAACATAATGTCATATGTCCTAATCGAAAAACGTTACGTTACTTTACATTACGTTGCATGCACTGGCATTCCAACATAATATCATTATGTTATTATCTAAAATGAAATTTTTCTAAGTTTCTTCAAGTCTAACATAATATCATTATGTTGTCTTCATCTAAAATGAAATTTTTCCAAGTTTTTTCAAGTCTAACATATTGTCATTATGTCTCGATCTAAAAACGATCTTTCTATCTTATTAATAAAATCCCATTATGTTTAGACTTGACAGCATCATATCATTATGTCTAGTTTTAACAACATCACATAACTACCACCCACAAGAGTTATGTTACAAAACCAGTGTTTATTGTGAAACTCTAACATAATATCATTATATGTTCATCTAAAATGAATTTTTTCTAAGTTTTTTCAAGTCTAACATAATGCCATTATGTCTTGATCTAAAAACATTACGTTACACCTCCAGCATTTCGTAACACCTCCAGCGTTTCGTTACACCTCCAGCGTTATCGTTACACTTTCAAAATTTTACCCCCCAGCCCTAAGACATATCCATGTCAAAAAAAAATGAAAAAATTTCCTCAAATCGAGGTTTATTTCAGATTTCTTTGGGCTACGGAGCCCAAAATATTTCGGAGGAATCTTTCATTTAAAATAAACAAGTTCATCAATATTTTCGTTTGAATCTAAAATCTTTTTGTTTTTTTGCTACATCCCATTACTTGATATTTTCTGAAAATGATGTATAAATATTTTATTCTTCGATGAGACCTACAGATCGAGTTGAAAAGTCAATGTACGATTTTAAAATCTCTCGATACTGATTACACCTTGTGAAGTAATTGCTGTATCTATAAGAAGGATTATTACGCCTTTTGTGTAAAATATGCACCAAGAATTTTAAAGCCTAAAAAATCAACGAACACTCTTCGTAAATGAGTCGGTAATACTCCATCGGGTATTTTTCGATCCCGAAGTTAAAAATTTAGGTCTATATAAGTGTTGGTAATTGTAGATTGCGTAGATAGGTACACAAAACATCGTACATTCGAGTGGATAACATTTGAAAAAGATTTTTCTCTAATTTGAAGCGTCGAGGGTGGATGTAGGGCAAGAAGGGAGATTCGGTAGGATTTTCTTTTCTTCTGCCGAGTCGGTAAAGGATATTCTTGGGTATACTTAAAAATCACTCATTAAAAATTGCTACGCTCCGTTCGAGTGTAAAAATAGGTCTTTGTCAGCACGAACATATGTAGAATATGCGCGGCACCGGCACTAGAAACTCGACAGCACTTCCATACACATGTACATATATCCGGAAGCAAGATTCGAGGCGCGAGAATCACGTATACACAGAGAATGGCGAAGTAAAAGACGACAATGACGTTTCGAGTGAAAAAGCCAAGCCCAGGTATAGAACAATAATGGTACGAGTGGTTAAGACAACTTGGCAATTGCGATTAACTATTTAAAGGCAAATTTCACGCTTTATATTTGTTTTATAGAGTACACATACACACATAATATAGGTAAGATAGCACATACCTAACGTGACACAATTATACAGCGTGAATGTTCGCTTTAAAAGATCTCGCACGAATGACAAGGCTGCTAGAGAAGGGAAAGGGATGTTGTAGGAGGAAAACGAGCTTGGCCGATTTTCCCAGGGAAAATAAGAGACTCGGTCAAGTGTGCGTTGGTATAAGTACGAGCGAGTCGAATGAGAGAGCATTTTTATTTAAACGTCGTCGGCTCGGGAACATTAAAAAGGGAATCGGTATGAAATGAAAATTGAAACTGGAAACTATCTTACACAATATATTGTATAAAAATGAATCAATATGGTACCCGGGATAGGTAGATAGACCACCCTCGGACGAGCTCGTCAATCTATACTCGGACGCACGGTGGACGAAATTTCAGTTTATTTATCTATTTCACGTAGCAGTTTTTATTTCCCAGCGGGACGTCGCATCTTGCTGCCGAAAGGAGAAAGCTCATCTTTGTCGAAGTACGTATAGGTACTTTTCTTCAATAATTCCATTTTCACCGTTGTAATTCCTCTTGCTTTTTCCCCTCCTTGGTCCCTCCGGCGACTCCGATCTGCTATTTTTATTAAATGAATTATTCCCGTCTATGGAGTCTGCTCCGGGAGAAAATTTCTATTTACCGGGGCTAAATTGTTCTATATCGAAGGAAAATCGAACTTAATCGAGCGTCTAACGGATTAATTTTTTTTCTCGTCCGAAAGGAAAAAAATAGGATGAAAAATGAGATCACGATATGCGAAAATTTTCCTCCGAATTTATCGCAAAGCGTATTTCCGGTCGAAATTTTTTTTCCCCTCGGAAAGGTTTCCTTATTTTGTAATTTATTATGTATTTCTATGTACGTATGTATAGTATTGGAATTATACATCGTTAACCTTATCAATCATTGGGTATGTACATATTCGGATATATAAACAAAGGGGTAATTTACTAGCGTGTTTCGATTAAATTCATGAATATTTATGTAAAATACGCGGCTCTCGGTGCTTCGTTGGTTTCTAATTAAATGGGTTTTGAAATTTTAACGAGCAGGTGTAGAATGTAATTCGGGATAATTTCCACCAAAGGATGGAAAAAAAATTAAAAAGAAATGTCGTAATAAAAATAAGGTACTGGTTTATTTCATCATTGTGAAAAACAGCGGACGGTTTTATAAATTGTCAACTCGACTGACAAGATCGTTGATGTAATTAAACAAGTTAGTAGGGGGGAAAAAATCATCGCGATGGTGCAGCCGCCGTGGCCGTCAAATCTAAAATTAGAAAGGGGGAAAATGCCCGCGAAATGTTTTTTCTTTTAATTATTTTTCTCTTTTTAAATTCACCGTCGACTTTCTTTAGATTACTTTTTATTTGATTCGTCAAGAGTGTCAAAAAATATACCTACGTTGAAGAACGGAGTTAATTCGATAGTTGAAGCGAAAGAGGTTGCTAGTGTCCGAAATTAAATCGTGAAAAGTAGGACGTTGGTGGCAGATTGGATGGCTATTGAATTTTCGAATGTGTTTGAGTTGGAGATCATTGATTACGAGAGAATATAACTGCGGTGTTGGAACGTGTTTTTTTTGTACCAGAATTTGATACGAAAGTTTATCTAAATTGAAAGGAAATGATGCGATGTTACTGATAAAAAAAATGTAGGTAGGTAGGGACGAATTTGTTATGTTATCATTCATAGTCAGACAAGTAAATACCTACGTACCTACGATAAATCGGTTGCATAAGTGGAAGTAGAAGGAGTAAGTGCAAGTGAAAAGATGAAGGAAATTTTTTAAAAATATTTACATGAATGTTTTACCATCTTGGTTTTTATAAAAATTGGTAAAACGACTAACTTTAAATGGTATTAGACCTCTCAAAAATTTCTTAGCACCTTTGCCCAAAAGGAGCAGAATCAGAGGACCTCGAAGTGAATCGTTTTCGAAAAAAAAGTAATTTTGACTATTTTTGGATGGTGCCACCAGTTGGTAATTTCAACCACTCTCCTAAAAAAATTCACTTTTGATTTCTACATTTCACTTAACAACTTATCTCAAAATTGGACACCATTTTCGGTTTTCAACAAAAAAAGGTTGAAAAAAAGAATCAGGGATTTGAATTTTTTAAATTTTTCTTTGTCAAATTCAAATTGCTCTTTTAAAGGTTTCAGAATTGACTCCAAAAAATTTTTGGTCACCTATAGGTTAATTTTTAACAATTTTTTAAAATTTTTCATGGCAGTGTTGCCAACTATTTTGAGTTTCACTGTTTATTCAGTGACTTAGAAAAAAAGACAATTTTTTAATCGTTAAAATATTGATTAAAATTGATTTTCTGATTTTTTTTTGGTTGCATTGCTGCCAACAGAAATTTTCTGAACTTTCTGCGAATCAAAGAGTGGTTGGCAACACTACCACGAAAATGTTTTTTAAGTTTTATTAAAAATTAAATTATCAGGGAATAGGAGTTGACCAAGTTGACACCACCTGACTCCCGAAATTAAGGAAGAAAGTTGATTCCTGAGAATCCTGACTCCATCTTGACTCTGGAGTCTTTTTTTAGACCTATACTGATTCCACCTTGACTCCGGAGTCAGTTTATGACCCTTACTCCTCGACTCTGGATTGAGTCCGAAATCTAGTCGAAGTCAATTTGGAGTGTGTTTGACTCTGACCCCAGAGGTGACTCCAATTTTTTGGAAAAAATTGACTCTTGACTATGGCTTGACTCCAGAGTCAAACTCACACCCTAATTCATGAATCCACCTTGGCTCCGGAGTCATTTTCAGAAGCCGGAGTCGGAGTCAAGTTTGAGTCAGTTTCATTCCTACTCCGGAGTCGAATTATTTTTCTTGGCGATCGAAAAAAACTAAAAAAGGTGTCTCACATTTGAGACTTTTGTTAGAAAAAAACAACTTGAGGCTGGTGATTCTAGCAAAGGTAAGACCTGGAATCGCACTTTTGAGGTGAGGAGAGGTGCCAAAGTTGTCGGCCAACAGCACTATCCAAAAGCGAAAAAAAAAAACATTTTTTGATTGCGTCTTCCTTTGGGATTCATGACTGAAAATTTCTTACAAAATACTTCACTCGTGAACGGTAAACCACGACTTAAATTTTTTTGAAAATTCAGAACTTTTATAGCTCGTGAATAGTACATATCTCAAGTGATAGAATCAAAATTTCGAGAGGTTGAAATTCAATTCTCGAATTTTTAACAGTTTTAAAAAAATTTTGATTATTCCATGGAGCTTTAAAATTTTCATTTTCTGCTTTTTCATGTGCCATTATTTCCGTTTTTACGAATTGAATGGAAGCAAATTCGAGTGGATCTGAACCAACCAAAATATTTCAACATTCTCAACCTTTCCGGAGGGGGGGGGATGCAAGAGAAAAATATGGATTTTAAGTGACAGGTGTGAATTTTGGAAAATTGTAGTTCAAAACAATTCTCAATTTTTTTCAAGGCAGTAAAATTCCAGAACTTTTTGGAACCTCTGGAATGTCTCCAAACCACATCTACCAGATTTGAGAGTTTAAAAATGGTATATAAATTAAATTTTAGTTTTTTATGTAGTTAAGATGTAGAGCGATAAGATGATTTCGAAATTTCAAAAATTCTCGAAATAAATCTCATCACCTGAAATTTTGGACACCCGATGAAAAAATTTCAGATCTGATCATATCTCAAAAATGTCCCAATCTAATTTTATCAAATCACATCAAATCATATCTCATTGTATCAATTCACATCTGAAGGTTCAGATCCAGTTTGATATGATGTGATCAAATGACATCTAATTTGATCAAATCATATCTAAAAAAAAATCAGATGTAATTAGATATAATTTGATTAGGACATTTTTGAGATCAAATTTTATCTGTTTTGATAAAATCAGATATGATTTGATACGATTTGATCTAAAAATTTTTCATCGGGCAGTGGGTTTATTTATAGGTAATGTTATCTTTGTACACGTATTTATTTTGTATTCACAATTTATTTTTGTTTCGGTTCCAAATCTTTTTGTTGATAAATCGACTTGTTGATTGGATTTGAAAATTTTTCAAAAACTGTAATCACATTGTTTGTTTGAATTTCGAGTACGAATGGAAAATACCTATAGTATTTAAATATTGTACTTATTTTATACCGGGTGACTCAAAACGAAAGAAAATTGGAACAAGGAAAAATGGAGGAAACAAAGTAGGAAAAAATTCATTACGCTTTTGGGCTTTGAACCAACCGGTGCTTTTGAGCTTTGCGATAGTACGAATATACGTACTAGGAAACGACGATAACGAAATTGATTTTATACGTATAGTCAACCTTTTGAGATGGGTTAATCGTGTTCGATTTAATTATCCGAAATATTCGTAGCATCGGAATGGCTTCATCTGGGCAAGTACCCGTTTGATGTCATTCGGAAGAGTTAGCTTTTATATGCTTATTCGTCGATAAGAAATTGCTTTGCTTGTATAGAAGGATGTCGGGTTAACGGCGGTAGTATTTTCTAAGAGACGAAACTGTTTCTCTTAATATAATACAGCTTTTATCAAATTTATTCCCTTTCTGCCTCTCTTGCTCTTATCATGTTTATAATAGGTTTTGTTAATTCAATAAGCTAACAAAGCCGTTCAAATTAAATTCCGCCAAGTTAAACGGATTCCATTCGAGAGATTATAATTTCTCTATTATACCGGAGAGCTCGACGATGCGATGAGAGAAAAAAACCACCGCGAATGTAGAAATGGAAGTGCGATTGATCGAAAATTCAACTATTCGAGGTTTCTGAATAAGACACGTTGCGTTCGGTTGGGGAAAAATTTTATTGTTTGAGGAAGGAAGCGATATAAATCTGGATCATTTATGTTATTAAAACGTAAATTCTGTGTAATCTGATTTTTGTTTTTTTGGAAAAAAAAAATCAAGTTTAGATATTGGAAATTGTTCTTGAAACAATGATCAAAATGGCAAAAACCCCAAAGCGACTGAACCAAAATTTAAAAAATCAATTTTTAGATTTTTAGTCAACATTTCAAATGTTGGTAGGTACTTGAATTTAGAGAAAAGTCTGGTAACTAGAAATTACAGCAACCAAAAATATGAAAATTGAAAGAAATTCGTATGAACTTGAATGAAAAAAAATCATACATTTTTTTTTTGAATTCGAAATGAAAAAAATATATTCGATTTGTTCAAATTTGAAACTCGCATTATAAAGGTCAAGTGCTCAAAATGAAACAATAATCCTACCTATCTCCTGCAAAAAAAAAAAAAAATAGCCAAAAAAAGAGAGAAAACTGAAATTGATATGATAAAAACCAATAATAGAATTCGAAATTGATTTTTAAAGCAAAGAACAAAATTCGGGATCAAAAGTAATATCAAAATTTTAAAAACCAGAAATCAAAAAAAAAATTGGTTTTTTACTTTTTTCACTTCGTTTTCAATTTGAAAAATTGTTCTGAAGTGATGTTTGATAATCTGCTCTGATAAAAGAAACAGAATGCATTGATTATTCGGATTGCATTTAATCGAAACATTGGGATGAGTTCTGCGCCAGGAGCCAAAGTTTTATGAGATTTTCTGCCGGGGAAAAGACCAAATTTTCATTCTCGTGATTATTTAGTAGACAGATAAACAAGAAGATGGCCGTCTTTTGCTATTTTTTAAAATTGGCAATGAGGATTGAAAATAAAAGTTGTAAACTGATCTCTAAAAGACTTGGTAAAAGTTTCAGAGCTCTCACTTGAACCCTTATTGCTTTAATAAGGTTCAAAATATTTTAAAAGTTCCAAAAATTGTAAAAATTGAATTTTTCATTTTTTGTCGGAGTCGGGAGATAGTTGAATTATTAGTTATTACTGAAGAAAAAAATCTTAATTTCCCTCCATAGGAGGAGGGGGTGTTGACCTGTTTTTTGTACGTGGTTAAAAATGTTATTTTAGAAAATATTCAAACATTGAACAGGAAAAAAAGTTTAGAAATGGGTTAATTGGTGTTTGATTTTATTAAATTTTCACTCTAGAAGCATAGTACCTGTTCTTTGTTTTCTAGAGGTTCCCAAATCGTCGTAGGATAAAGTCAAATTACGATGAAAGAAATTTATAAACCTCTGAAAGAAGAAAAGAGCCGGTTAGGTTGATCAGTCTGTTTTTAGAGTGAATTGAATCTTTTTTTTTCGAATTTTTTTCCCCACCCCCTACAATAGCTCTTTGACAGAAGTCTGCAGCATCTTTCTCACAACGAAAATTTTTTGGTTTCATTTTTTTTTTTTTCAATTGTTATAAATATTTCAAGTGTGAACCTATCCAACCATTTCTTCGGAAAAAAATACTTTTTACTTTTCAACAGTAACCATATATGTATCCAACCAGCAATCAACAAAAAAGCAAAAAAATGGGAAAAATGAATTTTTTTAAAATTACTAAATTTTGAACTGAAAGTATCTGGCCGGAGAAGAGGTGAATTCCCCAATCCTATTTCCGATATAACTCATTCAGATCGAATCCCTTAAGGTAAAAAAAATCAACAGAATTTTGTATCTTCTCCCTCCCATTTCCATCCATTTTTTTCAAAGTGATAGTTATTTTATTGCATTATTTTCAAAACTTTTTCAATTTCGATCAAAGTGAGAAAAAAATTCTGTTCTTTGGCATAAAGTTAAATCACGTAAAGGCGTATTCATGAAATTTTTTAAAATCGATTTTGATGCCCTCCCTCATGAAATTTTGGCCATTTGAATCGCAAAACTGGTGTTTATCGTGGTATTTTGGCGAGCAGATCGCAATTCTGACCTTGATTTCTGCATTAAGTCATTTTCTTTCCGCATAAAGCACTCAAAATTTGAAAAATTACTTTAAAAAACAAGATTTCTCGCTATTTTTGACCCTTGCGAAATCGAAATTGCCAAATTAAATACTTCATGTGAACCTACAGGGTGCTCAATCAACTCCGCTCTTTCCCCCATTCCTGTTTGTGCTGAAAATTGTAAGCTTGCAATATTTTGTCTCATTTATTTAATGAAACGAAGTATTGCCAACTTACGAAATATCAGTAGGAGCCAAAATTATTCGAGCATCCGGTACCTTAAAAAATACTTTTTTGGGTTATTTTTTCAAAGTGGCTGAACATTGCTATTGAGGCCCTTTTGACCGTAGAAAATTTCAGTCCAAAATCTAATAATAGAGTGCACCAGAATGGATGAAAAAATTACCATAAAGATTCTTACCTCTCCCTGTGATCTAACTTTATTCCAAATGAAGATTTTTTTTCATTTTTGTCGAAATTAAAAATCTTGAAAACAATTGAATAAAATGACCATAACTTTGAAAAGGTGGAGAGGGGGGTCGAAAAATTTTCTGAATTTTTTTTACATCAAGAGAGAAGAGACACCATCTGAAGGTAAATTGAAAATTTTAGCAAAGGCCACATTGACCTCTTTTTCGGCCAGACCTTTTTAACTACGTTCTGTTCAAACCTATTGAACATTTTTTTGAGCTCATCCGCCCTCATTCTCAAAACAAAAATAAAGAAAAAGTGAAAACAATCCACCGCAATGAACGTATACCTAGATTCCCTGCAACTCACTTCGATGGTTCGATCAAATCGCCAAAATTACAAAACTCGGCACAAACTCGAAAAACACATGTCATTTAAAAACACGACGATATTTTCTCAATTCTCGTCTATTTTTTTTCCTGTTGCGAAAAAGTGAAACGGAAATCGTTGAAAAATTCGACAACGGCAACCAACGCTGGACGCAGCTGACTGGAAATATTGTATGTGCGTCGCATTGTATCGAAAAATCGGAAACATATGGTACATTAATTACCTCAACGGCGAACAACGTTACGCGATCCTTTTCTATCATCGTGTCGACCTTGAGGTCGTCTATTATTCGATATTGGCATTTTGACAAGCGCGAAAAACGGAAACTCTTGGTAATATGACCAATACGAGCGAGGCGTCGGATTTTGATATTCCATAAGTGTATTGTGCTAGGATTGTGCACGCGCTACCGCGTTAATTTAAAAACCTATCAAGGTGATTTAAAGGCGCGAATCGAGGTTGAGAAGGAGCGGAGGACGAACTAGGTAGACTGGGAGGAGTATTAGCGAACCGGTGAGATAGGGTTATGTATAAACGAAGTGGCCTTATTTTTCCTGCGGAGTGTATGTGCCTATTTTGGTAAAAGCTTTTCGTGATATTTGATCGCGAAGAAATTAATTATGGTATTGAAATTTAGTTGAAAAGTCTACTAGGTCTGACGCAGGTTGCCATCCAGCTGTCATAATACGGATCAATTTATCATCCGATTGACCGCAATAGTCAATAAGGTGATTCCATCGATACCTTTTTATTGATACCGACGGTTTCATTCAAAACTACCGCATTAAAAAAACAAACAAAAGCTCACAACTTGATGTAAAAACAAATGAACCTTTTCGGCGAGTAACTCATTAAAAAAAGGGGGAAAAATCGTCCTTATTAGTTGTAATTTTTCGACGTTAACGATTTAGCGGGCGCAGAAAGTTTTTAAATTAACTCGCGAGCGTCTGTCGCCATCGCGAGCACGGATTGAAAACGTTGCTGAAAAATTCTCGGTAATTAGAGAGCAAACGCAGTAAGAGAGAGAGACCAGAAAGAAGAAATTATGTCGGCGCTTATGGGTATCATTATTCACGAGTGTCTACCACGCGGCGCATTGGCCTTCGGGAGTATAGAGCCGAGCTTCGAGCAACGTACACAGATATAGCCGGTTCCTCGACAGAGACGGGCAAAAGGACCCGAGAGTTTCTTATGGTAATAAATTACTTTTTTGATTGGCTTTCGCGGTTAATTTATGCGCATTTAGTATTTGGCGGTGGTCGTTTTGTAAAGCAGCTCCAGCTACCAAGTTTTTTAAGAAACATCGTTGTGCAACATAAGTTTTAAAACGAGAGATAATACTGGAAGTGAAGGATAGCCGGGGTAGAGGGGTGGGAAGGGGGGCAACGACGAAGCATGTTTCATTGTTAGCGCAGAGATTAATCTTTTTTAACGGTACAACATATTTAAATATAATTAATAGCTGTAGGCGTCTGACGTTTCTGGGGAAAAAAATTTTTCTTCGGAGTTGTTTTTGGTATATAAATTGCGAAAATTTTCCCAACAATGAGACTTTCGTGTAAGGGTGATTTTTCGCGTTCAACTGGTATTTTTGTGGGTGAAGGGGTGTGGGAAAGGGTGAACTTGAGTTCAAGGTGACAAGAGCTAATAGAATGCGAAAAAATCAAGACCAGAGGGAGAGCATTTTACTGGATAAAAATAAAATACCCGAAAGCGAACGTAAAAATGCGGAAATTAAAAAACATTAAAATTGTCGATACTTTGTGAACATACAAATCCCTCAATAAAGTTATATCATCATATGGGTTGCCTATAAAAATTTACCTTGGTTGGAAGTTTCCTCGTTTGGAATTTTTTACTCTTTTTTTTTAGCTTTCGAAATTGGGAATGTTATTTTCAAACTGTGTCAAATCAGCTAAGTTGATAGTAATTTCTACATTTTTTAATATGCGAGACATTCATACACCTATTTATTAAAAAAAAAAAAACTCGTTCATTCAAAACTGAATTTTCAAAATTTGAGTCCTTTAATTGTAAAAACGAGGTTTATTGAAGCAGTTTGAGCTGCTGAACACGAATATGTTGCAATTTTTTTCTTATAACAATTTCTCAGGCAAAAAAAGTGAGGTAATCATGTTTTAAGCATTGTGCTGTACTTATTTGGACTTGAAATTACAAAAATCACGAAAAAGAGGTGTAATGAAGCGAAAATCAGAAAAGTGGTGTATAAATATGTATTTTGGAATATTATTACCAGAAAAAAATTTTCGGCCAAAAATGGCCATTTTTATGTGTGAAAAACGTTCCGAAAAAGTGGTTTTTCGCATTTTTCAAGGTCTTCCACCCATCTAAAAAAATTCTGAAAAAAATATTAAGTTGTAAATAGGGACTAAATACATGAAATATATTTTTTTCAAAATTGCACCTCTGCAACCTCAAGTAGAAAACTCGATTTCAAGTTTTAAAATGCGATTTTGAGCAAGAAAAAAATCATCAAATTTTTTTTCAAACCACCCACTAATACCCTTCAGTATAGTGTATAACCCACGTAAATTTGAAAAATTTGGTTGAAAACTCTCGGAGATAGAAATTTTTAATGGAAAGGCTGAAAAAAGTAACGTTTTGCCCCATAACTCGGGCTAGGGGAGTGGTAGGGGGCCAAAAATTTTTCCAGGTGGTTTTCAGACCCTAAGAACCAAATTCCGTGGGTTAGTTTCAAATTTCAGCTCGGGGGCAGATTCACCTATCTTAACCGCCGGTACCCTTTGATGCAGTTGGGATGAAACATTTTCCAAGTTTAAAGATAAATTTGGATTTTTACTCGTAATGATGGATCGATGTGGATCGATGTTTTTCATTAAAAAATTTATTAAAAATCCTGTAAATACGTTTTTGAAATCTATAAGGTTACCTACTAAAAAAAAATTGCGGAGAGGAAAAGAATGCATTTTGTTGAATTATACCTCCGATTATATAATACGAGACTAGTAGATGTTAATTGCTGGTTCTCACTTTGGAGGAGCCGGTGGGGCCAGAGGAACCGAATTGGGATATGATTATTTCGACGTGCGTAATATTTTTCTTGACCTCTCTCACCCCTTCTCCTAAGCTCACCAAACCTAATGTAAAGTAATTTTTTTCTGATGATGTAATTGGCCTTTGCGTATTTTTTTGGAGGAGTCAAAATGTTTGATGAGTAGGTATTTTTTGGGACACGTTTGATATATGCCTGAAATAATTTTTCAATTTGACTCTCTCAGTTACAAGACAATTTTTTGTAATTGTTTCAATAAAATATTTTTTTTCGAACTTAAGATGGGAGCTCGAGCCCCCTGAGCCCTCCCTGGGTGCACTCCTGTGCATTTCACTTTAAACTCTATCTCTCGTTTCAAAAAAGAAATGCAAAAGAAAGGGCTGAAAGTACCTACATATTTTAAAGTATTCATTGACACTTTTTTAGCACTTTTTTTTATTTCAACTTCTGTTTTTTTGTTTATTTGAGACTCTGAGTTCAAATCTCTAGTCCCCTCCTCCCCTCTTCTATTTTCCGTTAAAAAAGGTCCAAATCTCTCCCCCCCCCAAAAAAAAAAAAATGGAGCTGTGTGTTCTGTAGAAGTTTGAGATCTCAACGCGAAAATTACAATTTTTAATTCTGGATATGGTACCTACATAAAATTATAAGAACCAAGTCGCAAAAATTTTGCAAATTCTCAAGTTGTGTACCTCCTCAATTTTGATTGTACTTACCTTTCACTTAAATTTTCAGTTGAGATGCTCAGTTTTGAAAATTGAATATTAAATTGCTACAAACACCTATTGCCAATTTTGAGATACAAACTATAGAATTTTGATATTTTTACAACAAAAAAAAAATATGCAGAGACAAAAAATCAGAAATGCTCTTCAAGATCTCGTGAGTGGAGGTTGCGATATAAGCAGCGGTGGATTTTTTAAAATGAACGAACTTCTTGAAAAAAAAATTTGCAAAATCAGCAGATCGAAGGTCAAAAATGGTTGAAATGGCATCGAATGCAATTTTTTTCTCATCGTAAAGAAGCTTTTTTTATGAAAAATTTATCCTACTTAATAAGTCGCTACAACAACCTTGATAACTTCAGTAAATTCACCTCTATCGACCAACGTTTTGAAAAAAATTTCAAGTAAAATTTGTATTCTGCTAAAGACAAATTAAACCAAACTTGTAAAATTTTTGCAGCCGCATTTAAACCGCAGTCATTAATGCCAAATTACGCTTTCGAAACGTCTCAACCTAACGCATCTGGGCAGCCAGTCGAAACACACACGAGTATAAATTACTGCATAACCTTGGAAAATTACTAGAGCTAAAATTCCACTCGAGTAAAAATTTCTCCTACGAAGTGACGTTTAGACAACTTGACGTACACGTGTATCAGACAAGTTGCATAATGGCCAGTGGCAGGAGTTCTTTCAATGCAAATCCTTGGTTGCCTCGTATCGCCGACAAAGCAACCTATCGTACATGAGCGCTTGAAATGTTGCATAATTGAGTCTTTTCACCACACAGTGTTATTTTTAACGCTGGTGTTGGACAAGGGTTGCCAAGGCGAGCGCCATTCAGACGTTATGAAAGTTAGAAATTACGTTTAAAATTACGATAAATTTTGATAAAGGTACACAGACAAGAATAACGTATTAGTGAGATTGTTTCGGGTTTTTTGGAAGTATCTAATTGTAAGTTGTTTTTTTTTTTCAAGGGCGGATTTTCACGAATGCCCGTCGGTGACTTTTTTGCTTAGTTTTATCGAAACGTATCGCGAATTCGATTCCGAAACGGTTAAACGAATAAAGAATGGGGGACTCCTGGCCAATGAAAGTTTTCACATTTAAAGAGTAGAACTCGTGTAAAGCATATTATTAATGGGAACAGACTCATTTCGATAAAAATTGATCGCTTCGACGTCGCTTCTGCACGCGTTACTTATGACTATTCCAAGTTCGCCGAAAAGTTTTAACCTTGTTTGTCGTTAATCTGAAGTGCGAAGCGAGGAAAGACATAAAAACGAAAAAAACCTCATGTTTTTTGGCGGCTGGGGCAGCGACGACGGCGTAGAGTTTTACACAGATCACCCGGGTATACTCTCAAAGCACTTAAAATTGTAAGAGGCTGTGTTAAGATATAATTCTTGTTGACAACGTGTCCTGGATACTTTTAACGACGCGTAAATTTAATTAAATTTAGCATTGACCGGCGACTGAGAAAGGAGAGCGAATCGTGGATGAAATGTATTATGAGCGAATTGACGAGAAGTTGGTCTGGTTCGAGTTTGAGCTCGAGTAACGAATTAAGTAGTAATACGTAGTGGAACGAATTGGAATTGCGTTGAAAGAAAAAAGGTGATTGAATTTGTGAATAAATTCAAAATCTTGTTATGAAAACAAACTATGATTGCATTTTTCCAACTTGCGAATGGATAAGAAATCCTGGCCCTGTTTGGAAAATCGTCTCTGGAAACTAGCTGGGTGAGTGTGCGTGTCTGTGAAATTCGAAGAGCTTAACTGGGCAATATCTCATTCTCGAAAAAAAAAGATTGGGAGAATGATATGTGTATGTTCCAGCATAAGGGGGCCATCTTGTCGGTATGGAGTTGAGCCCAGATCCTAAAACTGGATAAAATTACCTATAAAATGGGCCGTCGTTGAGGTATCAAGGTGAAAAATTGTCTTTTCCAGAGAGTTTTGAAAATTAAACTTTGAAAAACACGATTTTGAGAAAAACGTATTCACAGTTTTTCGAACATAGAAAGTGAAAATTTTCGAAAAAGATTGAAGTTGAAATGACCATAATTCTGATAATTTTACGATGAAAAAAAAAACAAAAAAAATTGAACGACAAGATGGTCTCTTTTTATTATCCATAAAATTAACCACAGTTTTATGGGGTTTCCCAAACTCTAGAATTGGTAATTCTGATGGATAATAAATATCCATATAATTTGCCACGCATTATGAAGCCATTTACATGTGTGGTAAATCTGTGGATAATTATTATCCATAAAATTGACCACAGTTTTATGGGTTTTCCCAAACTCTAGAAATGGTAATTTTGATGGATGATTCCTATCCACAAAATTTGCCACATGTTCAACCATATTACATGTGTGGTGAAATACATGGATAATTATTATCCAGAAAATTGACCACAGTTTTATGGGTTTTCCCAAACTCTAGAAATGGTAATTTTGATGGATGATTCCTATCCACAAAATTTGCCACATATTCAACCATATTACATGTGTGGTGAAATACATGGATAATTATTATCCAGAAAATTGACCACAGTTTTATGGGTTTCCCCAAACTCTAGAAATGGTAATTTTGATGGAAAATTCCTATCCACAAAATTTGCCACATTTTCAAATCTTTTACATGTGTGATGAAATACATGGATAATTATTATCCTGAAAATTGACCATGGTTATGTTTTTCTCCGAACTCTAGAACACGAAAGTTCAGCTTTGACCTTTTCATAATGTAATAATCGTTTTTGCATCTTTTGTCAATTTTTTGGGAAAATGTTCCCCCAAATACTACCGATTTCGAAATATAGACCTCTAAAGTTGAGTAGTTCGGCGAAAAATTGAAATTCCTCAATCAATACAAAGTTCTTCACCCCCTCCCCACCCTGATTCTTCATGGATTTGAGTAGAAATAATGATAATTATTTCATTGAACCATCAAAGAGAAATCTTTTTTTAAAAAAAAATATGAAAGAATCAGATAACCTGACATCTATTTTTAATTTGAGTTGATATAATCGAAGAAAAAATCACGTCAATAGAATTGCCTAACTGATTCGCCGTGAATACAAAAACTCTTGCATAATTTACGGCGAATCCGATGGGCAACTTAAATATCTCGATCATGAAACAATGTTGGAACGACCTGAAAAATATTCTCCTGTCTTTGCTTCGGATCTCTGGCTGTCCCATGGACCCGAACAGGTTCTTCTATCTCTTTGGCTCCAGATTCAAGATTTTTGATTAAATTCTCTCTGGTTCTGGCTCCAATGGTTTCAAAAGAATTGCTTCTGGCTCCGAAAAAAATTGTTCAAAGAAGTGCCCTCCTTCCTCCTCTCTCTGGCTTTGTTTTGGATCTCTATTATTTTTATAAAATAACAAAAAACAATCATGATCAATTCGATTTTTATAGGTACATATGTATCGCTTGTAAAAATCATGATTTCTCGTGTAATATGAAACGACTGCTCGAATTCCCAATACGTTTTTTGGTCATAGCTTCCAGTGATGGTTCGATTTTTTCCTATAGAAATCGATTTTTCACCTTCTTTTGAGTAGGTCAATGAGAAAATCTTCGTTTATTGAAGTCAAGGTTATCTCATCAACTATTTTGTAGAAATCAATAATTTGATTATTGTTTACCCATAAGTTGATTTCTATGCCACTTAGAAATAGGGCAATTTGGAAATTCTTGAAAGAAGTCAAAATTGTGCTGGAGGCTCCAGCATGGCTGAAAATGGCAAAATTTGATTTTCCCGAATCTATACATAGGTAAGATTGAGATCTAATTTTCATCAACTTTTATCTGTGAAATATTTTTTGAAAGAAATAACGAGTTTTTTACTGAAAAGTTTTTCATTTTCTAAAATTTTTCAAAAAATTAGAAAACTAGCTCGAACCACTAAAATTTTAATTATGGGAATCTTAGAACTATTTTTTCTCGAAATTTCCCCTTCCCCTTGTTCAGATTTATTTGCTAAAAACCAAAATTTCATCCTTTATTCAGAGGCACATCTTTAGAAAACCATTTAAATTTTTTTTTCGATTTTGTAGTACAAAATTTGAAGAAAATTCTTTTAAAAAATTTTTTTCAACGATTTTGGTAGGTAAGGATAATCTTACCTGAGAAACTCAACGATCGTGATATTTCTCAATTAACCCCCCCCCCCCCCTCCTTTTACTTCAAACTTTTTTCAAAATTAAGAAAAATTCATCGATGCAACTGATTGGTTTAGATTTTTTTTGATTATCATTATCAATTATTTTGCCCCTAAAAAATCCTCAATTTTTCTCCTAAAAATTTGCTTGAAACATAAGGGGAAAATATTCCATCTGACTGCCAATTACCTAATTCGAAATCGATTTATAATTTCATTGATAAATGAATATCTCAATTATTTAATGGATAAAAACAGGTACCTTTTAAAAAACTACTATACGGAATAATTCTTACACTGTTTTATCCAAGAAGTAAGTACTTAATTTTAGATTCAAGGCCTTCAATTGTAAAACCGGTCTGACGTCAATGGAAAAATTACCCGAATTTATTAGCTCGACATAAAAAAAAACTTGTTATTAAAACGAACTGCCCACATGAAGAAAAAATCAGGGCTGTTCGAGTTATAAAAGACACGCAGTAACGAGGGTACAAAAGAGGACTTTAATTTCAAGTTAGCGAATTAGAAAACTGGAAAATTGGCGAGTTTATTGCCTTTTGACCAAACATTCGCCCTGAAATTTTTCAGCCGAATATTAATTATTCCACATCGAACAATCACTTGGAAAGTTTTAATTTGAAAAAATTCTCTCATTAATAATAAAAAAATAATAATTGTATTCGAAAGGGGACAAAATATACGAATAAAATTTAAAATTCAAATCAAATCGTAACGAGTCGAGAAAACCCTCGAGTCTAGACAAAAGGCATCTGTTGAAAAGCGCAGAAAAAGTACTTTCGATGGCGAGAACAGAATGAGTAATAAGATGATATATCGCTATTTTATGATTTTGAAATTATGACATGACGATGACATGGAAAGCAGTGAAATTTCGTCGATTACGTCGCCTCGACGAGGTCGACATTTGGAGAGTGTACGAAATGGTCGTCGAGCTTGGCAATGTTTCATTTACGAGTGCAATTCTGCACGTGTGTTTGTGTGTACACGACATGAAATTGTGTACGGTGGAGGGACGGGGTAATCTATTATGGGAAAAGTTTTCTGTTTACATCATCGGCGATATATTCTCGGTAAAGAATTTATTTGCCAGAAGTCTCGGAATTTAATATAAAAATTACGCCGTTCTTGTCAAAGGTCCGGCCTATTTATCGAAGAACGCCTTGATTTTTATGATTTATCGTTTCGATTGGCGCGTTAGTTCAGGCGCAATCGACGACTGCTCGAGTTGCAGAAAAAAGGAAAAAAACTTTTTTGATTTATGATTACGTAGCGGCGCGTCGATGACAGTGATGGGTTCGCGGAGCGAGGGATATACGAATTTGGCGAAAGTAAAAAAATATATAAGAGAGATTCACCCTCGAATGGAGAATTTCGCGCATGACCTATAAATTAAAATTATTACGAATGTTGGGCGAAGACGAAGAAGCGAAAAAAAAAAATTAATAAATAATACGTGTATACGCGAAGAGGTAAATGTATTCACAATACGAAAAGAAGCCCTCGAAAAGAAATCGAATAAGATAAATAATACGCCCGAAACGAATTGAAAATTTTCCTCCTCCGGGTTCTGCGCCGATTGTAATTTTTTACTTGGCTGGAAAGATAACGTCTTGAGGGATCGCGAAAATAGGGATGAGCGAGGATCGGGATACCTCAAGAATACAAACCTCGCGAGATGTATTACGATTTAATATTTTCCAGTGCAGGTATTATTGGAGCGAACGAACGCGATACGGATAAGATTTATGAAAATATTTTCTTTCGATAAACTACGTACATTTGGTTTGGCTGGATTGGAAACTTTCGAGGTTAATTGAATAATTGTGGAATATTTCTGTTTGGTGTTGCAGGTATCGTGGATTAGGCATCGTGATATACATATTTTGACGGTGGGCAGTTACACGTATACAAGTGATCAACGTTTCCAAGCTATTCATCGTAAAAATAGCGATGAATGGACGCTGCAAATTAAATGGTCTCAGAAAAGAGACGGCGGAATGTACGAATGTCAAATTAGTACTCAACCAGTGAAAAGCTTTTTCGTTAATTTAAGCGTAGTCGGTAAGTAAAATATTTACTCGATGTTGAATATTTGAATAAGTATTGAATGCTCGGTAGAGGCAATTGAAATTTCAACCTCTTCTACTATTCTTAATTTGAATCAGTCAAAAATGCCTAAATTGACTGATGAAATAGAGAAAATCAAGTCATTGATAATCACTAATCAGTCAAATTCCACTGATTCCCCACTCTCTTAATTTGAATCAGTCAAAAATGACTGATTAAAATCAACAAAATCAAGTCACTGTTGGAATTAGTAAAAAAAAAAGTACGATTCATTCAGTGAAATTTCACTACTAAATCAGTAAAAATAAAATTTCACTGATTCAATCGTTAATTAATTACTGATTCAATCAGTGAAATTTTTTCACTGTTTCAATAATGAAAATCCACTGATTTCAATCAGTAAATTTTTACTGATTTCAATCAGTCAACTAATTTTCACTGATTTAACAATCAAAATCCACTATTTGAATCGGTAATTTTTCACTGATTGGCAGTAAAATGACGCTGATTAACTGGGAAATCAGTGGAATTTGACTGATTATCAGTGACTTGATTTTCACTATTTCATCAGTCAATTCAGGCATTTTTGCCTGATTCAAATTAAGAGAGCAGTTGATCAGCGTCATTTTACTGCTAATCAGTGATTTACTGATTCAAATAGTAAATTTTGATTGTTGAATCAGTAAAATTTAGTTGACTGATTGAAATCGGTAAAAATTTACTGATTCAAATGAGTGAATTTTCATTATTAAATCAGTGAAAAAAATTCACTGATTGAATCAGTAATTAATTACCGATTGAATCAGTGAAATTTTATTTTTACTGATTCCGTAATAAAAATTCACAGATTGAATCAGGTTTTTTTTTTTGCTGATTCCTACGGTGACTTGATTTTGTCGATTTTAATCAGTCAATTTTGACTGATTCAAATTAAGAGAGTGTTCTCAAGTTCAATTAAATGTAGACGAGCTTAAAATTTTACATTTTGTAAAACATGTATCCGCAAAAAATAAACTCCGCCAGAGAAGTTGGAGTCCCCGCCCAAGATCGTCTGTAACGTACATGTAAACTTTGCTGCAGAGTGGCAGTGTTACCAATGTAGTAAAATATTTAAAAGTCTACAAAGGAAAAAAATATTGTGTTGGGTCTCCGAATAAAAAGGAAACTCATTTAATGTAATTTAATTATATAATTAATTTTTGATAATAAAATGTTATGATATGTTGGTGAGATCCGCCCTGAAATACATCCACCCGCTTCACCATGAAAATAAATGTTTGTTTAAAATAAGTCAATCAAAGTAGGAAAGGGGCATGATATGTTTCGATGATATCCGCCCTGAAATACATTTCCTATCTTCGCCATGAAAATGATCGACATTTCAGTTACATTTGTTTGTTTAAAATAAATCAATTAAAGTAGGAAAAGGGTATGATATGTTTCGATGATATCCGCCCTGAAAAACATCTACTAGTTTCGCAATGAAGATGATAGATATTTGATTTTTTAAAATCATGTTTACATCAGCAATATTTCATTTTCATTCATGGTAACCTGGAGTGCTAGCATATCAAGTTCTAACGCATTCCTTTTCTTTTTCGATTTTTTCTTCGGTGATTTCTTCTTTGCTGAATTTAAATTTTGTGACATCAGAAATATTGAAGAGAAATTGGAATCGGAAATCAATTTCCTTTATGCTTCTTGTCTTTTGCAAGTGCTGCTTTAGTTCGTGAACAACAGAATGTTGAGTACAATTTGATATGGAAATGTTGTGATATGGAGCAGGAATCCGCCCCTGAAGCACTTGCTTGTGTTGAAAAAGTTGTTGAAAAAAAAAATTTACTAAAAAAGGAGAGCGGTTCGCTCTACCATTTACACATGGAATTAGTAACAAGAGTCATGGAGGGCGAACCGCCCTCCTTTTTTAGCAAATTTTTTTTTTCAACAACTTTTTCAACACAAGCAAGTGCTTCAGGGGCGGATTCCTGCTCCATATCACAACATTTCCATATCAAATTGTACTCAACATTCTGTTGTTCACGAACTAAAGCAGCACTTGCAAAAGACAAGAAGCATAAAGGAAATTGATTTCCGATTCCAATTTCTCTTCAATATTTCTGATGTCACAAAATTTAAATTCAGCAAAGAAGAAATCACCGAAGAAAAAATCGAAAAAGAAAAGGAATGCGTTAGAACTTGATATGCTAGCACTCCAGGTTACCATGAATGAAAATGAAATATTGCTGATGTAAACATGATTTTAAAAAATCAAATATCTATCATCTTCATTGCGAAACTAGTAGATGTTTTTCAGGGCGGATATCATCGAAACATATCATACCCTTTTCCTACTTTAATTGATTTATTTTAAACAAACAAATGTAACTGAAATGTCGATCATTTTCATGGCGAAGATAGGAAATGTATTTCAGGGCGGATATCATCGAAACATATCATGCCCCTTTCCTACTTTGATTGACTTATTTTAAACAAACATTTATTTTCATGGTGAAGCGGGTGGATGTATTTCAGGGCGGATCTCACCAACATATCATAACATTTTATTATCAAAAATTAATTATATAATTAAATTACATTAAATGAGTTTCCTTTTTATTCGGAGACCCAACACAATATTTTTTTCCTTTGTAGACTTTTAAATATTTTACTACATTGGTAACACTGCCACTCTGCAGCAAAGTTTACATGTACGTTACAGACGATCTTGGGCGGGGACTCCAACTTCTCTGGCGGAGTTTATTTTTTGCGGATATCATCTTTTTTTATTACGTCGTTTCTAACTTAGATTATAATGTTATTGCATTTTTTGAACACGAACCTACTGTTTTCGCTGATTTCTTTGCTTACTGATTTTCTCATAGAACAAAAGCCTCACATTCTTACTACCATTTGGCCATTTAATAAATTCTATCCTATCACGGACAATACACCATTTTTGGTTTACTCTCAACACTGGGTAGTATGTTACGGTTTTATTTTCAGAGATAGTATTTGATTCGAAAATGGCCGACTTCAATTGATAGCGATCATTATTCAACTGAATTACCGTGTTTGGCACTTTTGATATACTTGCTCTGCCAGGGTCAACCATTGTTTCCCAAATTTTTATAGTTAATATGAGAATCTGGGATGAGGCGGAAACAGTTAGTTTAGTTCTACACTGCTCATTGCATTGCCCACAAACTCTGCTGTAGACTTGATCTTTCTCAAATGCATCCCACTTTGTGGAGAATTCTACCAACTGCTGAATAGTACATTTCTGTTTTTGCACCTGCAGAGGTAGCGTAAAATAATTATAACACTCTTTCGCGGTATATCCACAATTCTTGCCCAAACATTTATCAACAACGTTGACATCAATATTCGTTAAGTTACGTAAAAATGCACAATGTTTAATTATATCCGACATACACTGTACAACGTTCTGTTCAGTGTCAGTTTTATACTTTTCGCCTAAACAATTTCTCAGCTCGACTGTGCTTAGATCAGCACTTTGCTGCTCGTGTTGCACACACAACCTCATTAGAGCATTTATGAACTCGTGATCTGCAGCATTATCCGTGTGTAAAGGCTTAGCCATCTCATCGATACAATAATCATCGGTAGTGTACTGTTCATCGTTTATTAGTTGAATGTTTTTCACAATTGAAGTTATACAAAACAAACACTGACATATAGCGGTAGCGTAAGATACATTTTCTTCATTCTGCGTGAACAGAGGCGGTACCACTTCCTCAGGATCCTGCAACACCGCTGCAGCTACATCTTCTTGTATAGCATCCCGTACAGGATTCTGTTCATCCCGATACCAAACAACATCTTTAGTATTGTACCAATTGTTTTTCTTTCTTAATTGTTGCCACTCTGAAAGAAAGCTTTTATTATTAAGTTTGTACAAACGATCATATTCTAAAATAGCTTTACGAGACACTTTTACTCCAAGCGGATTGTAGTTTATCAACGTCAGGCCTGACAACGACCGTACTCGAGATAGCGCCACATAACTTTGACCGCAGGCAAACACACTTTCGCCGATATCTGTAATTATATTATTCAACGTTAAACCTTGACATTTATGAATAGTTATTCCATAAGCAATCACTATTGGAAACTGGGTCCGTGTAATTGTGACATTAGGTAATATATAAAACTTGCCACTAACTTTAGGAACTTCTAACACCTCATCACCAACAATAATGATAAGCATTTCAGGATTGCCACTAGAATCTCGTTTAACCTCTTTCAATGTACCAACTACTCCGTTCACTAATCCATTAGTAGGATCGATATTTCTTCTCACCATTACTTTGGCATTCACTTTTACTGTAACAAACCTTTCAAGGCCACCACTGTGATCAGTATTATTCTCTTTATACAACTTTTCAACAGCTTTCTCACACCGCTGCGTACGTGCTCCTTCTCCGGATATCGAATCATCGGCTACCAACACAATTTCATCACCATTCAAACGATCCATCATTTTTTGGTTGATAAGCGCACACTGACGTTTACAAGGTAATACACACACAGTATCTGCCGGAAGCTCGGCAAATTTATCGCAGATTTCTTCTAATATACCGGCCGCAGTTTCAGATTTAAATTTCATCACTCTTTTTCGAAGCATTTCGTTATGCTCTTTGGTAGTTATACCGATACGCACCAAACGCAACAATTCGGCGTATGCGGGATCGTCTTTTTGACGCATATTAATCGTCAATTCGCTAAACGACAACAAATCTTTCCACAGATTTTTTGCAAACAAACATTTCAAATACTTGTTCATCGCTTTTCTGGTTAGATCGCAAAATGCTGGCATTTGCAATACAGGAGGTAACTGACACAAATCACCAAAGAACAACACGTGCAATCTACCAAACCAGCCATCAGGATCATTCATCGTATCTTTGATTTCGCTTAATCTCAGATGAATATAGTAAAACAGTATGTTAGACACCATCGATACTTCATCGAAAATGATCATAATTGTATTTTCAAAAAATGCTCTTACAATCTGTAATACATCGTCTCTAAACTTTTCATATGGCGGTATATCACCTTGCTCAACTTTTATTTGAAGTGACTTGTGTATAGTGACACCACCGATATTAAACGCTGCAATACCTGTTGGTGCGCAAACTGCCACATCCTTTTTCAGTACCTTACGCACATACTTTACTATCAGTTTAATTACGTGAGATTTTCCCGTTCCTCCAACACCAGAAACATATTTCCGTATTCTTTTATCCGGACTCTCCAACACGGCAACCATTTCATCAAACAATTCTTTTTGCTCTTCGTTCAAACCGGCAATCATGTCTTCCAAGCTTTCACCGTCATCCTGATCGTAAATATCTTTCATTTCCTGCAAAGCTTGCAACAACTCGTCTGCTTCTGCAGTGTGCTCAGCCTGTGTTTCACTATCGATTCCTTGTTCATCGCGATTTGCAATTTCACATACCATATTTTCAACGTCTTCTTTTCCATTGGCAATATCTTGCAATTTTTCGTGATATTCCACTGCCTGCGGATACTCCTCCATACCAGCGGTAAAGGCAGCCATGTAAGTCAGGTGTTCGCCTTTCAAGTCTGTCATTACTCGCCACGGCTTAAACAACAACAGTAATGAAAAGAAATAATTTTCAGGCTCGGATTTCACCCGAAATATGGTATGCTTTATGAGGTACGGCTTAGAACGCTTTTTTAGATAACCGTGAGCAAATTTATACATTGTTTCTGTTCCTTCGCATTGCACAACCTCATAATTGGCTGCAAAATTGTACAAACATTCATTCTCCAACGCTGCTGGTCTATCTGGATAGTAGGTATCCACAAAATTTTTACAATAGATATCCGTAGAATCCGGATCCAACTCTTCCATATCTTTCAACTTTTTAATTTTCCTCTGACGTATAGGATAAACATTGATGTAACGAATTACCGTTTCTTTATCTTTCCCATGTAAACCATGACCTAATAAGGTATCAGCGGCCTCTAGAGCACCACATTCACGACTATTCAAACTTCTCATTGCAATACTCCAAAGACTACTGCTCAACGTTTTATTAGAATTCATGTCCGCAAACATATCAACATTATAACTTTTCTCCTCCTTTGTTTGATACTTTGTGATATATTGACTTAGAATTCTTGATTTCTCACAAATCAGCTGGATATCCATGTTACCTTGCCAAACAAGCAGAATGGCAGCGTTATAGTCATTGATATAAGTCTCGTTTTCGGTACGTGGCAAATCGTACAATCTACTGTTTGGTTTCAAGTTACGTCTGCCATATATTGACTTTTCAACAGAACGTATAGTAACCGATTTAGTCTCTACCCGAGGAAACGAAAATCTGCATACTCTATCGGTTTTACCTTTATACTTTCTGGCACGCATGCAATACGAATTATGAGTATGGGTTTGATATTTTTTAACTCTCTGATACAGAGTAGGGAATGAACGCTTATGTGGGAGAGCGCATGTTACGTACTTTACTAAGAATTCCGCAACCTCGGTGTTGCTAGCTTCACCGAGTACTGGGGCATCCTTTACCCACAATAAAATGTGAAAATGTTGCAAACCCCTGGTTTGATACTCTCGACGCCAAAAATAATGAGTCACCGTTCCAAGCGGACCATTTTCACCAGTAATAAAATTCAAAACTGCGTGAAATTTCACATCTATGAATCTAGACGTGGACACTGGATCCATCGCTATCAACTGAGAGAGTGATTTTCCTTTACTCTCCACTGGATTCATACGCCTCAGATAGACGTCTAAATCAGTCCAATCGTACTCTGAAGGACTTAAGGTAAGAAAGAACGTTGCCGGACCATACGCATTAATCATTGTCATGACATCCTGCCTCGGTCCATACCAATACTGAGCTGTATTACGTAGCTTGGCAAACACGTTACTCAACGATTCATCCAATTCTCCATTACGCATTCTATCAATAAATTGTTTAGCGCTCATCTTTTCAGTACCTGTGCTCATTTTATGGTAAATTCCAGATGCTAACTGCCGAATATTGGTTAAATTCAGCAAGAAAAATATATACTGAATGTTGAGTCGAAACTTATTATGACGCGATCTCATTCTCAGTTTACTGTATTCAAACGCAGTTATTGCAACTTGACGACGAACACCCATTCCATTACTACCGTGCGGATACAGATCGGGGAAACACTTTACTTCCAATTCCAAATCTCTATTGTCGATGACATCGGCCATCACTTTCAACATTTGGTACAGTGTCGCAGCGTCTTTGTTGATGCGAGATTCATTTATTTGATGAATCGTAAACTGCTGATAATATTCGTCGTCTCGCTGCTTCAAAGTCAACAACGCTGCTTCACTGTTTTCGCTTTGAGCACCTGCCGGCTGCCTGCTTCCCTGTGATTCGACGTTTTCAATACATTGATCGTTACCAGACTCATTTACACAGCTCTCTAACTGCATCTCAGTTGGTAACTCAACAGCATTATGCCCGTCGCTTTGCAACACCTCTTCATTAACAGTCGACTCAAATTGCAAATTAGGGGAGCCTTCCTCGACCCCGACATAATCATCGCAAATCTCCATTTGCACACCGTTCTCTGTACTAACAGGTACCAATTCTTTGTTTACTGGATCTGGCACAATTTGTTCGACAGGCACAACTTCATCACATCGCACGATGGATTTCTTTTTATAAAACAACAAATACGGATCACCAGAATGGGTAACTGGCAAAGCCACGTTGACTTTGCGATCATTCGTCAACATCCATACATTTTCTTCAACTCTTATCGCTGACGTATAATGTCCGTCATTTAGACGTATTCCATGATGATAAATGACAGATTGCAGACTATACGTACATTCGTTAATCATCAAATCTGTTTGATACAAATTTCTAATCGTTTTACCGCTTACATTTTTTACACCAGTATTTACATCGTAAATAATCAACTGACAGACGACGATATCTGACGACGCAACAATCTCATATGTACTACTAATTCTATGGCAATTACACACGGTACACAACAGATTCTTTTCAACGCTACACCGTTGAGTAACAGTTTCATTTATGTCAAATTCTTTGTTGACTAGCAGTCTCAAACAATAATCTTCATCGGACAAACGTGATGTGCCTGTCGCACAGCCAGGAGTGGAACAACTTATCGTTGTCGCAGACTTTACCACAATTTTCTGCCTCATAAACGTTACATGCTGTAGCAATGAACCGAAAAACTCCTCAGCATCTTGTTGCTGCTCCGTATTAAACGGCATACCGAGCTCTTTTCGCAAATTTGTACAACTATTGAATGAAACAGAACGCTCAATTTGACGTTGCATGACCTTACAGAATTCTTCACACACACGTGCGCTTCTTTCTCCAATCAGAGAAGCGTCCATAGACTGTCTATTTTGCAACAATGCAGTAATGGCTGTAAAACTACATAAACTCTGACATACAGAATTAGCATAACATGCGTTGGATGGATTTTCAAACCCGAGCAACAGCTCAACTGCATTCCTATTGCCAGTCACACCTTCGGCATTCAAATTCACAGGCTGGATGCCGTTTACAAACTGTTCATGTTCCGCCTCGTTTTGAATTTCCATTGACTCAGGCTCATCCTCGTCCTCTGAACAACTACACTGTGACTCTTTGTCACGTTCATCAACTGATGTACCAACAAGTACAGGTGCGTCCTTGTCACCAAACTGTTGCCATAACTGTTCAGCATTAGACGGCATTTTTATTTCTCTGTACAAATAATTATTCCGCTTCAGCCACTTCAATGCTGTGTATACCTTTGAAACGTTTACCAAAGACTCCCACATCTTACGCTGCTTAGTTGGAATTCCTCTAACCAATATATATACTTCTTGGTTGGGGTTCAAACATTCCTCCGGTTTGGGTAACCTGCGCAACGTTTCCTCTATAGGCAAAGGCAAATGGAACGTTCTACCTGTTACTTTTTGATTCAACACACTAGCTGGTTTGTTTTGTCCAGCAACCGTACCCATTTTTGTAACCACTTGAAAAGCTTTTGCACGCTGAATTAAAATTTTTTCATACTGATTCATAGTAGCTATTTCTACCGGTGTTTCCTCGACAAACAAATCATTCATCAAACACGTCGCCGGCATCATACCTTTCCGAAAACTCTTTAAACAGTACTCACATACATAATCTGCTGGCAAATTCTCCGCTTTTGCACGTTTCAACATTTCTACCCACGCTTCACATGTTGGCATTTTCCGTATTCTCTCAACCATTCGTAATTCGGTCAGAGATTTCAAACTTTCGCAAGACAAACAGCTATATAACGGAACATTTGATTGCTGCTTAAACAATAATGCAACGCCTTTTTTGTATTCTTCGAGAATATCATCTTCAGAACCATACAATTTTGAATGCATTTCAAACTGTGTTCCCGTTTGCTTATACGTGTCTGCCAACATTCTTAATTGAACAACATTGCATTCATCCAACGCAATAAGTATTTCGTTCAATTTCGCATTAATTCTACGCACCGTATATGCATTTCTCAACACACGGTCCACCAAAGGATAATGAGAACTCAAATTTGACAAAAACAACAAATCTGTAATACCATAATTTGTAGTATGACACCACAGAGGGTGACCCAACCGGCTATTATCGTGCGATTCTTTATTTGGGCATGAATCAAACTGCATTACAGTGTACTTTAAACACTGGTAACGACTGCCCTTGGTAAATTTTTCATAAACACTTTGCAACCTAGAGACAATGTTTACAGAGTCTGAAATTTTACACAATTTACTATTACAATGCCACCTTTGGTGCGGATTTTCATATGATAAATGAGGAAAAGTATTGTATATGACACCTCCTTCGTCAAGTGCTAATATAGTTGATGAACCACAACTTTCTTTTCCTATATATACCCCTTGTTTGTCACCAGACACACGCATACGCTTATTCATTTCATAAGGAGTATATGCTGATTCCCAAAAATACGATTCAGTCGATGCTTTATGTCGATTAAAACCAGCGAGCACTTTCTGCTTCTCAACAGGACTGTCAACAGCACCACTCTTATCCAAAAGCGGCTTAACTAACTGCCGCAATTTCCAGATTGCGGTACGTAACGCAAAAACTTGAACATTTCGCGCCATTACTACCCATTTCAACAATTTGTGGGCCTCGATAAGCGAATCACCTACTTCTGTTCTATCCAGTTTTGCTGCCAAATTTGCTTTATACTTTTCTATGTCAGGTAAAGCTACCTTCAAATGGTACTCATTTGTTACTGGGGAGCTGCACTGTCTTTGAACAAAATCACTAGACTGCACCATTTCTCCGCAGTCACTACTCACTGCTCCATATTGCAATTCCTGGCTTTGAAACGAATCAGGAGAATCGATATTCCCATCAGCCGAACAACCATTCATCCGTAATGCAGTTCCCTGCTCAAAGTGATCGGGTTCACTTTGTAAACCCCAATCAATGGGTAGAATTGCACATTCACTACATTTCGGTACTATCGGTTCAACAAACACATTTGCCGCGTCAATTACATTTTCAACAATAGACCGCTCATTATGAGACAGAGCATCAAGTTCAACCACTTTCAACATTAAATAATTATGATGCTCATTTACTATATTAGTTGTTACTGCCGCAAGGCTTTGCGCCTTACTATTCGAACGCCTCTCATCAGAGGCGAGGCTTTGCGCCTTATTATTTAGACGCCTCTTATCAGAGGCGAGGCTATGCGCCTTATTATTTAGACGCCTCTCTTCAGAGGCGAGGCTATGCGCCTTATTATTTAGACGCCTCTTTTCAGAGGCGAGGCTATGCGCCTTATTATTTAGACGCCTCTCTTCAGAGGCGAGGCTATGCGCCTTATTATTTAGACGCCTCTTGTCAGAGGCGAGGCTATGCGCCTTATTATTTAGACGCCTCTCTTCAGAGGCGAGGCTATGCGCCTTATTATTTAGACGCCTCTCATCAGAGGCGAGGCTATGCGCCTTATTATTTAGACGCCTCTCTTCAGAGGCGAGGCTATGCGCCTTATTATTTAGACGCCTCTCATCAGAGGCGAGGCTATGCGCCTTATTATTTAGACGCCTCTTGTCAGAGGCGAGGCTATGCGCCTTATTATTTAGACGCCTCTCATCAGAGGCGAGGCTATGCGCCTTATTATTTAGACGCCTCTTTTCAGAGGCGAGGCTGTGCGCCTTATTATTTGATTCTCTCTCCTCTGCCTCCCTTTCACACCGAGCCCTGTAAACCTCTTTCATCAGGGCCCGCTTTACTCTCTCTTTTGAAGGCATCCTTCAAACACTCACTCACACTCTCTCTTCTACCTTCCACCCCCTAAACCGATTGATCCCCAACTTCCGGAACGACACCACAGACTGCTACAAAAACCTCCGACGAAACAATATCCTGAAAAGTTGAATAACGCATACATTACAACATGTCTTTCACATGGCCACTACACACGGCCTCTACACACGGCAGCAGAACCACCACTAACTTACCACAACACAAACGGCACAAATTGTACACTAATTGTACACAGGACTGAAAACCTGTAACAAATTTTCAATATTTAAATTAATACCAGTACACAACGCCTTCAATTAACCAACACTAACACCCCTCCGCCTTCCTACAGCAGTTACTTTACACATACATTACTACATACTACATGACCCACATAACTACAACTACAACACAATTACAAACTACTTATCCTAATTAATTTATTACTAAACGCTGCCAGATATCTAATCGCGAATCTTGTGTAATTAGAAGAAAACTCTTTTCATTTATAAAAAAAAAAATTATAAAATTAGTCATCAGTTTGTTTGAAATCATAAAATGTTTTAAAATCGTACTCCATGACTCAACTTCCCTATCTAATTGCGAATCTCGTGTAATTAGAAGAAAACTCTTTCATTTATAAAAAAAAAAATCATAAAATTAGTCATCAGTTTGTTTGAAATCATAGAATGTTTTAAAATCGTACTCGAAAACTTTATTTCCCTTTGATTACCATTCAAAATGAAAAAAAATCACCACTATTTGATGAGAATATTATGATCGTGCAATTGTAACTTCAAAAACAGACATAACTTGATGCAAAAAAGTAACTCGATTTCTAATAATTTGGTTATAAAATTTCCATGATGATATTTTCTTCCATTTTTAATACGTCTGTACCTACTTATAGATTACTGGGGTAACTAATTGCGAATCTAGTGTAAGTAGAAGAAGATTCTCAATTTCCTCTTTCACCATCTCCATAATTACATCCAAAACCTGGTTCGGGTCTGGGCTTCTTTCAATCACTTTGAAATCGAGTTACTTTTTTTTATCGAGTCGTCATGTCCATTTTCGAAGTTACAATTGCACGATCATAATATTCTCATCAAATAGTGGTGATTTTTTTTCATTTTGAATGGTAATCAAAGGGAAATAAAGTTTTCGAGTACAATTTTAAAAAATTGTGTGATTTCAGACAAACTGATGATTAATTTTACAATTTGAAGAAAATATCATGGAACTTTTATAACCAATTTACTTTGAAATCAGGATTTTTTTCCTTATCGAATTGTCATGTTTGTTTTCAAAGTTACAATTGAACGGTCGTAATATTCTCATCAAATAGTGGTGATTTTTTTTTCATTTTGAATGGTAATCAAAGGGAAATAGAGTTTTGGAGTACGATTTTAAAAAAATTGTGTGATTTCAGACAAACTGATAACTAATTTTACAATTTGAAGAAAATATCACGGAAATTTTATAACCAATTTATTTTGAAATCTGGAATTTTTTCCTTATCGAATTGTCATGTCCATTTTCGAAGTGTCCATTTTCCAAGTTACAATTGCACGATCATAAAATTATCATCAAATAGTGGTGATTTTTTTTTCATTTTGAATGGTAATCAAAGGGAAATAGAGTTCTAGAGTACGATTTTAAAAAAATTGTGTGATTTCAGACAAACTGATAATTAATTTTACAATTTGAAGAAAATATCACGGAAATTTTATAACCAATTTATTTTGAAATCTGGAATTTTTTCCTTATCGAATTGTCATGTCCATTTTCGAAGTCACAATTGATCGATCGTAATATTCTCATTAAATAGTGGTATTTTTTCTTCATTTAGAATGGTAATGAAAGGGAAGTTGAGTCATCGAGTACAATTTTCAAACATTCTATGATTTCAGACAAACTAATGACTAATTTTATAATTTTCATTTTAAATGAAAGAGTTTTCTTCTACTTACACGAGATTCGCAATTAGACATCTGGGTAGGTACAAACAAATTAATAATTGAAGGCAAAATTAATTTGAAATCGAGTTACTTTTTTTATTGAGTTGTCATGTCTGTTTTTGAAGTTACAATTCAACGATCGTAATATTGTCATTAAATAGTGGTGTTTTTTTAAATTTTGAATGGTAATGAAAGGGAAGTTGAGTCATCGAGTACAATATGAAGAAATTCTATGATTTCAGACAAACTGATTATTAATTTAATTTTTTTTTTTTAAATAAAAGAATTTTCTTCCAATTACACGAGATTCGCAATTAGATACCTGAGTAATCTGTAAGGAGGTACATAAGTATCATGGAAATTTTATAATCAAATTATTTTGAAACCGAGATATTTTTCCTTATCGAATTGTCATGTCCAAGGACTGGATATGTATGTTCTAAAAAACGCAAAATATGTACATATTTTATGCGCTAAAAAAGGGTGAAATACGCAAAAATATGTGCTAAAAACTGGAAATATGTGAAGATATGTGAATACGATATGGGTATCAAAAAACAGCTTTTTTCTATCTTGTCTTTAAATTATCACTCATAGTGCTGAAATATTATTGATTTTAGGCAATTTTAACTGATTTTAGAAATTTCTTATTGATAAAACTGATTTTTATAATTCAAAATCAAAAGTATTTACTTTTTCAAAAAAAAAGTTGCAACAAGCATTTTCATTTCTCAGACACAAGAAGATTAAAAAATTAAATTTTGTGTGGTAAGTACGAAAAAAAGGTAAAAAACAGATAAAATTAGTAAAAGTTGTCCAAAAATGTGAAAAATGGTCAAAATATGGCCAATTATGCGCCAAAAATAGCAAAATACGTAAAAATATGAGTTTATGGTATATACCCAAAATACCTTTGTGAAATATGCGAAAGCATATGGGCTCAAAATACTCAGAATTTTTTGAGTCGTAAAGAAACTGTATTGATATGCGTGATGGGAATGCTCATACGAAACTATGTTTTTTCATGCATATCCGGTCCTTGGAAAAGTATGAATAAAAAGAAAAAACAATTAAAATATACACAAAAACGAGCAAAATGGTCAAAATATGCATGAAAACGAGCAAAATGGACAAAATATACTAAAATAAGCGTTAAAAATGGCAAAATATATAAAAATATGCGTTTATACCCAAAATATGCAAAAATATGCGCCAACATATGGGGCTCAAAATACTCAGAATTTTTTGAATCTTAAAGAAACCATCGATATGCACGATAGAAATGCTCACAGAAAAATATGTTTTTACATATTTATCCGGTCCTTGGTCATGTCCATTTTCCAAGTCACATTTGAACGATCGTAATATTCTTTTTAAATAATTGTGTTCTTTTTCACTTTGAATGGTAATCAAAGGGAAGTAGAATTTTCGAGTACAATTTTAAAAAAATTGTGTGATTTCAGACAAACGTATGATACGTGAGCCTGTTTTACGGATTCAGAGTGGCTGGTGAGCGATTTTTTTTCCAAGTCCGTATTTTTTACTTTGTTTTTTTTTCTCAACTTCAAAATTTTTTGACGTGGTCGTTATTTTATCCTGAATTTCTTTTCTCAACTTAAAATTTTTTTTGACCAGATCAAAATTTTTCCTGAATTTTTTTCTCATATTCAAAATTTTCTGCCGAGGTCGTAATTTTTTCCTGTATTTTTTTTCAACTTCAAAATTTTTTGCCGAGGTCGTAATTTTTTCCTGTATTTTTTTTCAACTTCAAAATTTTTTGACGAGATCGTAATTTATTCCTGAATTTTTTTTCTCAACTTGAATTTTTTTTGACCAGATCAACATTTCTCCTGAATTTTTTTCTCAAATTCAAAATTTTCTGCCGAGGTCGTAATTTTTTCCTGAATTTTTTTCTCAACTTAAAATTTTTTTGACCAGATCAGAATTTTTTTCTCAACTTCAAAATTTTTGCCGTGGTGGTAATTTTTTCCTGTATTTTTTTTCAACTTCAAAATTTTTTGACGAGATCGTAATTTATTCCTGAATTTTTTTTCTCAACTTGAATTTTTTTTGACCAGATCAACATTTCTCCTGAATTTTTTTCTCAAATTCAAAATTTTCTGCCGAGGTCGTAATTTTTTCCTGAATTTTTTTCTCAACTTCAAAATTTTCTGCCGAGGTCGTACTTTTTTCCTGAATTTTTTAGAAAAAATTGTCTGGGAAAAATATTTTTGATTTGAAGAATTGACCTAGGCTTGTTTTTAACTTCAAAATTTTCTGCCGAGGTCGTACTTTTTTCCTGAATTTTTTAGAAAAAATTGTCTGGGAAAAATATTTTTGATTTGAAGAATTGACCTAGGCTTGTTTTTACAAATTTGTAGTGACGTTGAAAACAGTTCCGTTAGAAAATAGTAATTAGTAACCTTGTCCAAAAATTTGAAATTTGGAAAAGTACCTATTTAGATTTAGAACACGTCTGAAAAATTCTGAAGCCGAAAAAAATTGAGGAAATTTTTTCAGCTCGTCAGTAATTACAAGAAAAAATTTTGACCTTGTCAAAAAATTTTGAATTTGAGAAAAAAATCTAGGAAAAAATTACGACCTCGGCAAAAATTTTCAAGTTGAAGAAAAAAATCAGGAAAAAATTTTGATCTGGTCATGGTCAAAAAAAATTTAAGTTCAGAAAAAAATTCAGGAAAAAATTACGACCTCGGCAAAAAAATTTGAAGTTGAAAAAAAATTCAGGAAAAAATTACGACCTTGTCGTAAAATTTTGAAGTTGTAAAAAAAATTCAGGAAAAAAGTTTGATCTGGTCAAAATAAATTTGAAGTTGAAAAAAAATACAGGAAAAAATTACGACCTCGGGAAAAATATTTTGAAGTTGAGAAAAAAATTCAGGAAAAAATTTCGACCTCGGGAAAAATATTTTGAAGTTGAGAAAAAAATTCAGGAAAAAATTTCGATCTGGTCAAAAAAATTTCAAGTACAGAAAAAAAACGAGGAAAAAGAAAAAATAAACGTCCACGGCATAAAAATTGAAGTTGAGAAAAAAAAAGGAGTAAAAAATACAGACTTTAATTTTACAAATTGAAGAAAAAATTATGAATATTTTATGACCAACTTATTTTGAAATTGGGAAATATATTGAATATTCGTTTATTCGAATAGTATTCCAATATCGAATGAAAATTTATTCAAAAAACAATAAAACACGTTAAACTTCTGCGAAACATTGAAAAAGTAATTCTTTTGGTCGCTTAGAAACATATTGATCCAAAATTTTAATTTAATTTTCGTTTTTTTAAAAAAATGATTTTTTTTAATGCTAGCTTTACATACTTTGCTGAAATCCGAACAATTGAAGTGTTTACAATTTGCAAGATTCGAATACTATTCGAATAGCGAATATTCGATATTCGCACCACAAACGAAATAAAATTCATTTTCACATTTTAAATAATAAACACGAACATGATAAATAATTATACTGATATCATATCAATCAAGATGGTCAGAAGTTAGAGAAAGGGTCTACATAGAGTCACCTTAATTTCAAAATGAATCAAACATTATCTAATCAACTAAAAATTCGCGATCTACTCATGGTAGACCGGAGGTTATTAATAATTTATTAAATCATTAATAACCTCCGGTCTACCATAGGTAGATCGCGAATTAGTTATTTTTTATTTTTATGATTTTATAAAGTTTATGCACGTAATCAATTAATCATTTTTTTGTGAGGTCCAAAAATCATTTCTTATAGATCATCCATCTGGTCTACTGCGGGTAGATCGCGAGTTGAAGGCATTTTAATTATCTTTTGGCTCACGATAGGTCGCGGATGGTTGATTCTTGATTGGTTACTTTTTGCTTCTAATTGTAATTATTAAAAAATTTAGGACCTTTGAATGAAAATATAATTCCAGTCTTCAACCTTCCGGTGTATCGCAAGCCAAAAGCTAATTAAAATGCCTTCAGCTCGCGATCTACCCGCGGTAGACCGGAAGGATGATCTATAAGAAATGATTTTTGGACCTTTGAAAAAAATATATAAAATTTATAAAATATCAAACTAACTAATTCGCGATCTACCCCCAATAAACCGGAGGTTATTATTTAATATTTATTAATGATTTAATAAATTATTAATAACCTCCGGTCTACCATGGGAATGGGAAGATTGCGAATTAGTTATTTTGATGATATTATAAATTTTATATTTCTTTCAAATGTTCAAAAATCATTTCTAATAGACCATCCATCCGGTCTACCGCGAGTAGATCGCCGATCGCGAGCTGAAGGTTATTGATTTATTTGATTTAAACATTCAAAAAACCGCGGTCTACCAGCCAGCCTACCCGGTGGTAGATCGATAACAATCGACATGGAGATGCCTTCCTGATCACGTGTAATTACCGTAAATTACGCGGTCTACCTCGGTGTACCTCCTGGTAGACCGATAAGGTGCCTCTATGGGGGCGCCTTCCCTAACTTCTAACGAACTGAAATCAATTTAGAATTCAATTCGTTTTGATCGAAAATGAAATGTACATCGACTTGATGTAATTTGACTCACCGATCTTCGGTCTACTATCTTCCGTCTACAATCTTCCGTCCATCTATTATCCCAATGTAGAAAAACACCACACAACAACACAACCGCAAAAGTAAATTCAGAACGGAGAAAAATTAAACCGCACCAAATCGCAAAATTAATAATTTCTTCACAAACAGTAAATCGCAAATATCTTTCGATCGAACTCAAACTCAAAGCACTAAAAACGAAAACCAAAATCAAATGTCATCCATTACTGTGAGAACATGTGTTGCGATTTGCATTTCGTACTATGTAACGTACTTCAACGTTACAGGCGAAATACAAATCGCAACACATGACATCACAGTAATGGATGACTTTACAATACTTTTTACGTTAATATAATTAGCTTAATTATTAAAATATCGTGAAAATTTAATCATTACTTCACAAATGGTAAGCGAACTTCACAGCGCAATAAATTTCACATCTTCTAGCAGCAATACCAACGAGATCACAGATGAACAAAACTTTTGTACAATGACACGGTTTTCCAGTGCCTCAACGAAATGGAAAAAAATTCAATTACAACTATTTTAACTTTTTTTTCTACCTAAATTTCATTTTGAGCTGTTACATTATATTTTAATTGAAGAAGAATACATATCCGACCATAATAAATACTACATTTGCTGTAATTGCTGAACTTATAACGATAAAATTAAAACTTATGAAAGTCAACGTATTTGGTCATTTGACATTTTGATAACTTGGGACAATTGCTCACTCAAGTGAGCCTGTTTTACAGATTCGGAGTGGCTGGTGAGCGATTTTTTTTTAAGTCCGTATTTTTTACTCGTTTTTCTTCTCACATTTTCAATTTTGTTCTGTTTAAATTTCATATTCTTTTCAAAAATATTTTCAACATTTTTAAACATTCTAAAATTCAAACAAGAAAATACTCTCCGGGACAAATCGAAATTAGTTTATGGGAGGAAGGGATTTTAAATTTCCGACTGATGAAATAGACTTTTTCCTGTTTTTTTTTCTCACCAAAGAAAAAAAAATGCATTTCGATATAACTTTCTTAATATGGGTCCTTAATTTTTTCTCCAAGATTGCGATTTTTATGCATCAATTTTTTGGTAAAATGTGCCCAGAAAAATAGAAAATCAAATTAAATTCTATCTTAGAACCAGACTATAAACAAGATTTTAACCATGCAAGTTCCAATTTATTTCAATTTTTTTGATTCCAAATTTTTTCAAGTCTAAATTCCTTCCATCGCTTCAATAGTAATTTTTTTCAAAATTTTGCCCAATTTCTAATCTTAAAATTTTTTTTCAATAAAATTATTTCAAACCTGGATTTGATTTTTTTCCACTTGTTTTTCAATGTCATGTTCTTGAAAATTCTTTCCAATTATTTACTCGTAAATTTTTTTTAATAACATGAAGTTGAAATTAATTTTTTAAAAAAGGAAAATTTCAAAATTATTTGAAAAAAATTTCGAAGTTCAAGGAAAAACATTTTACAGAATCTTTTTTTAATATGTTCAACTCGAAAATGACTGAATTTCTGAATTTCTAAGTTTTTTTTCAACATCTTGTTTTTCAAAATGCATTTTGAAAAACAAGATCATTTCGTTTGGAAAACAAACATGTCTTCTTGAAAGAAATTTTAAAAAAGTAATAAAAATACAAGAAACGTGAACCTACTCAAATTTTGAGTTGTCATTTTTTAAATAAATTCGTATTCGAAAAATTTTGAAAAATGTTCTTTTTGTGAATATAAATTTTTAGAAGAATTTGATAGAAAAACTTTCCAATTCAAATAACTTTCCGTCATTTTTTTACGTCTTCTCTTTTCTTCAGTGATGGAAAACTGACGTGATTAAGTTCCAGTTTCAGTTCTCAATGTTTTCTAGTTCCGGTTTTCCATTCCAGCTCCTTATTCCAGTTCCGAAATTCCATTTTTTTTTTAAATTTGTGAAATGAAATTGAACTTGGTTGTTTTTCCTTTTCGTTATAAAATACAATTTTTTCATAATACTTGGGGCCAATACAAGAGATCTCCGAAAAAACTATTTTCCTTTTCATTATAAAATACAATTTTTTCATAATACTTAGGGCCAACACAAGTGATCTCCGAAAAAACTATAACTCCTGGTCCTGACTTCCCGAGTCCTGAATGATTATTCACTAAAAAAAATTGAAATTTGAAGAATGTGAGCGAGAATGTATTTATTGGATGAAATTTCCAAATTCACAACACATTTTTTCTTTATTCACTTCTCTACATAAATTTTTAAGGTTCCTTTAAGGTGGTTTTTGTTTTTCAATTTTTTAAATTAAGAAATTATAAATTGAATATTACGCATCTATATTTTATACTTCTTCGCTCAAATTTTCAAAAATTTGAATTTTTTCTGTTTTTTATTCCGTTTGGAAATTTGTTGACAAAACCCACAGAACGTTTAATTTTCAAAAAAAAAAAAAAAAATGCAGCATGTGGGGTGTCATGTAAAATATGATTTTACTTGAGTGAAAATTTTTGATTCAAAAAAAGAAAAATTGCAATTTGCAAGAAAATGCTGCAACTGGTATCCAACTGAAATTCATTTTAATTTTTAGTTTAGTTCCAGTTCCAGTTTTCAGATTTCACTGATTCCAGTTCGTTCCGATTCCGATTCCAGTTTTCCATCACTGGTTGTGGTTATCTCCCACTTAAAAAAGTATAGAATCGTTGATAAAAAAGTTATGGAAAAATTTAGTTTGGAAATTTTTTGAAAATAAGGAAAATGGGATTCAATTTTTAGAGCCATGTAAGTATGTATTAGAAAAATTAATATGTTCAAGTACTTCAAAAATCTCCACACTTCTCAAGGTAAATATTTACCAATTAATTAGCAAAATTGCCACCAAATAAAGGAAATTCCGGTAGTGACGTTGCCATCCATTGTCACATTATCGCTTCATCAGGGAACTTTTGTAACTACGGCAAGCTTTGTTTTTTGACCGATAGTGTTGGTAAACTCGCAGCAATGTTCAATCATCAACAAACTGAATTTTTATCATTACGTTAATGTATTTTTGCACCAATTTCTTTTCGATCATCAGTTTCAATCAATTTATTATAATTTAACAATGTATAGAAAAAAGAACGCTGATACACGTGATATTGTGATTTATATTATTGTGACACTTGCAATGCTTCTTTCACAAGGAAAGACAACCTTATCAGACATATTCAACAGAAAAACCAAAACCACTTTCCCAATTTCGAAAAATCGCTCAGCTAAAACATACAAGTAAGGTTGAAAGCTTCGCAGAATAATTGTACAATATTTCGTTTTTTTAAATATTATTATCAGTCATTAACCAATAATTTGGCATTTCAACTATAGGAAATTCTACCGATATCATCGATTTGTCAATTTGAAAGAAGATATCACCTACTATCGCCATTATTCATGGTAGGATCTATCGACGCAATTGTAGTGTATCATCAGACTGACGTGAAGTTTTGAATCCGTATTCTTATCTATCGAATGAAGTAATATCAATATCTCATCGTACGTACATTATAGGGAGGTGCCCTTTTATCCGAGATCAGCCTGCTGGGAATCCATATGATGATTCCTTTGACCACTACATTTAAACCTGTGCAGGTAACGAACCAAAGCCTATATTATGTAGACACGAGGACACGAATTATTTTTTACTGCCGGTTTTTTGTGTTTAGGTTACTTTACAGACCGATGAAGTGATAAATATCCCTTGCAGCACTAGTGGTGGTGCAATGATCTATTTTAATCGTATTGAAATCGTTAATATATCAAGTATCGAAGTGGTAGGTATATTTGTCTTTGAGTAACGCTGAAAAATGTAATGTAAGTAAATTGTGAAAGATGAATTGTTTGTTTACTTTCAGTTCACGATATCGTATGTAATTACACTGCAGATTACGACAAAACTTTGATATTCAACAAAGTTCATCGAGTTGAATCAATTTTGTAGTGTTCATAATTTACAAGAGGTAATAACCCTTTACTGTAACGTCAGTCGTTCAATAACAATTGTACCTATCATTTAAAGTTCAAAATTTTTTACAGGTATGTATGAATTTATTTGACCAAATTGATGAGAATTTGAAGAATGCTTTACAAAGAGATCTAAACGAAATGGCACCCGGTTTAAAAATACAAACAGTTCGAATCACGAAACCCAAAATTCCAGAAACTATTAGAAAAAATTACAAAACCATGTCGGTCAAAATTCTCAAATATTCTCGAAGTTGATTTCATTTCAATGATTCTCTTTTCGTTGCAGGGAAGGTGAGAAAACTAAATTATTGATAGCCACTCAAAGGCAAAAAGTAGTCGATAAAAATGCTGAAACTGAGCGCAAAAGAGCTATAATCGAAGCCAAATAAGAAGCCGAAATCGCAAAAATTCAATACGAACAGAAACAGAGAATCGCTCAGATCAAAGGTAACCTCATCTATATTTTTTAATAAGACTTTATTTCTAAACTCTTCACTTTTCAGACTCCATTTATCTGGCTGCCGAGAAAAGTAAAGCTGACGCCGAATTTTATCACGTTTAAAAACAAGCTGAAGCCAACGACGTATACTCTTGACTTTCAAGTATTCAGAATTTAAGAAATACGGGGGTTGCAACGAGAACGTAGTAAACGACTAGACTACCGATACTACATCTAAATGAAAATGTTCTTATTCCAAGTACCATGGTTTCAAAATCAATATTGTGATTTTTTATACTTATACCTGTTGTAGTGTTATTCTCGTTTTTGTATTGTGATGTACATTTTAAAATATCTATGTAAGCAATTTCGTTGCAATTCTATTACTTTTTGTGAAATAAAACAATTCAAGATGTTTCTTCTCAACGGAAATTCACAAATGTAATAAATACAAAAACACAAATTTTCGGTGATCAAATTATGAACTTCGAACCAGGTTTCGAGTAGATCTTCAGCTCTTCTGGCTTTAGCGTAGTTCAAAAACTTTATCAATATCAATTCAAAAATACTTCGTTTTCATTTATGTTGATAGCACGTTTCTTATCTATAATTCATTTCTAAAATAACAATTCCAATAGAAAATCAAAGGATAATTTGTAAACGATGAAATCTTATCAAGAACGCCGGTTGAAAATAACGGCAAAGCGAAGGCAGCTGTCGCATTTCTTCTTCCAAACAATACGTGCATAAGAACCGGTACTTTTCTATATGGCTCAATCGATTAGATTTCAATAACTTTCTGGCAGTTTGTCTATAGTTGATCGTACTGCCAGGATACCAAATGAGATGTCTGACGTGATAATACATGTGATAATTGTTTCCATTGTCAACCGGAGATGATTTTTTCAGGAAATAGTAACACAAGCATACGTGTTCGATAAATGGATTTATTATTCAAAAAACTGTAACTTGATGAATTATTGCAACACAATTCGAGCATCGTATGTACTCTGCATTACACTCAAAACAACTTCGGATGAAAAGATAACCGTGAAAGAATACCATACGCAGATTTCGTTGAAATAAAAAATACTTATACTTACTCTATGATAAGCTGCAGGCTGCAGATATTATTCATATGACCATGTTTAATATGAAAATTAATGATGAATTTAGAAAAGAACTGATAGATAGATACAATTACAAACTGGAATTCAGGATTACGAAGATCGCTCTTCAGTATAGTATAAACCATTTCTTTCTGATTCTGATATGACTGGATCTGTTATCGGTTATTAATAATATAACTGATAGTGTACTCATTGGAATAACAGCACGGAACCATTTATTTTTATTATTAATTAATTAATTACAAATTACAAATACATATCATCATCACATCACACTATCACTACCACTAATAATTATTTTTAATTATTATTCATTCCATTTGATTTGAATTGGTTTTATCACATATCACATCATCTCATTCTTTCATTTTTTGGTTCACTACTATGGTAACACTTCTCATCCCGACCAAACTTTCAATTCGATTTATTGATGCTAAGAAACTTTTAAAAGCTTCATTACACCCGATTTCGAATGTAATGAAGCTATTATTCTATCATTCAGCGCCTTTCGCTATTCCCAAACCTCACCTCTAATTACTTTTGCGAAACGACTTGTTTTAAGTTACGTTCGGGTCGTAAACATCGCAAACATCGCAAAAATATCGCAAAAATCGATTTTTTCACTCAAATCAACGTTTTTTTGACATTCAGAACTTTCGTTAAACTTAACGTAGAAAGCTCGTTTTGGTGTCAAAAGAAAGCCCGTGAAAAATTATGAAGAATGCAATTTACCGCGACTTTCAACTCGTTATGGTTTTTTTTTTATGACGAGTTGAAATTCGCAGTTTACACGGACGAGTTGGTCAGAGAATATAAGAGTACTTCGGTAGTGACGGTCGGGACATAGGGCGGGGTGGAGTCACTACCGCGACTCTTGATTTACCATCAACGGCTCTGCGCCCAGCAAACTGTGCATTTTTCAAAAAAGTGGATTTTTATGCTCTCTAAATCTGAATCAGTCAAAAAACTGAAAATTCACTGATTAAACAGCGAGAAGTGTGCAACTGTTAATCAGTGAAAAATTACTGATTCGATTAGTGAATTTTCATTTTTGAATCAGTAATCTTTTTTTAACTACTGAAATGAATCAGTAAAAATTTTAATTTACTAATTCAATCAGTGAATAATTACTGACCCAATCAGTGATTAATTACTGATTCAATCAGTAAATTAAAATTTCGATCAGTAACTTAAAATTTTTACCAATTGAAAAATGAAAATTCACTGATTTCTTCAGTTGCACACTTTCGTCTTATTAATCAGTGAATTTTGACTGATTCAAATTAAGAAAGTGATCAGTGGGGTGAATTTGGGGAGGGGAGGGAAGAAAAATTACACTTCCTTTCATAACACCATTCAAAAAATTATTTTTCAATTCGGAATGTATTTTTTGATCTCAAAATCAACCATTTAAATTTAAAATATTATTGGATGATGGTGGTCTTGATTGATTGATTGACTGGGCTTATATACCCTCTCTCATTTATGCTGACATAATTTTTTTTTTTTTAAATTGCTGTGCTTTGATGCGAATAATTTTGTACTCTTGGGAATTTTTTTGAATGTTTTCCCCCTTGGCTTCACTCAGGTCTAAATATTTCCAGACTTAATTGAAAATTGAGAATATTTCTTAAAATAAAAGCCTCATTTTATCCAGAAATCGAAACTGTTGTGACAAATATTCTTCTGCTTTCATAACTCAATTTTTTCAGTACTGTTCAGCTCGTTAGTTTTTTTTGAAAAATGTTTTGCCCTCGATTTGCTTAGGTGTATACCTTGAAATAAAACTTCAGGACAGGCTTCAAACGCCTGACAAATTACTTTTTTACAGCCCCTTCCCCTTTACTTTTTTTGTTTAGGTATGTAGTGTACCTAATGAAAATTGAACGTGGTGAAAATATGTTAGTATTTTTTATTATATGGCAGTGGCGATTTTGGAAAAGAAAATCTGAGGAAGTCTGAAACTTGAAAGAAACTCACATTTTTCAAAATCTTTCGAATATGAATTAATTTAATAATTAGGTACTCAAAATTTGAATAGGTTGTCTTCCAAACGAAATGATCTTGTTTTTCAAAATGGATTTTGAAAAACAAGATGTTGAAGAAAATCTTTGAAATTTATTCATCTTCGAGCTGAACATTTTAAAAAAAAAAGATTCTGTAAAATGTTTTTCCTTAAAATTTCTTCAACTTTGAAATTTTTTTCCAAAAATTTTGAAATTTTCTTTTTTTAAAAAATAAATTTCAAGTTCATATTTTTAAAATTTTTTATGAGTAAGTAAATAATTGGAAAGAATTTTCAAGAACAAAAAATTGAAAAACAAGTGGAAAAAGTTTAAAATAATTCTATTAACAAAAAAATTCGAAAATTATAGAAACTGGGAAAAATTTTGAAAAAAAAATTACAATAGAAGTGTTGGAAGCAATTTTGGAATAAATTGGAACTTACATCGTTGAAATCTCGTTTCTGGTCTGGTTCCAGGATATAATTTAATTTGATTTTCCATTTTTCTGGGCACATTTTACCAAAAAATTGGTACTTGAAAATCTCAATCTTGGAGAAAACTTTGATGGAAGTTTGACTTCATTAACTTCCCTTGGAAAATCGCTTCCGTTGTATGATTCTCCCACCCTGGAAAAAATGCTTAGTTACCACTTTGACAATGATGAAAAACAAGATCAAAATAAAATTTTAGAGTGCGAGAGGCATTCAAAATTTGCGTGCAGAAATGGGTATAGGGAGGCTGAGAAAATTTGGCATATTTGAGGAGGTCTATTTCTTATATTTCGACTGTGCCATTACTTTCGAAATTCGATTGCTAAAAAAGTTCTTACTTTTTTTATCAAAAACTCTTCTTTTCACCAGTATTTATGACACCCCCCCCCCCTCCAAAAAAACTGGGAGTTTTCATTCCTTCACAAAAATTTTGTGTTCAATTTTTTTCTTTTAATTTTGGGATTTAAATTTGAATTTTACGTATGAGTTGGTAGAAGACCCAAAAAGAAGTAATTCGAAAACCAAATTATTCAAATAATCGTGATTTGAATCACTAAGTCCGAAATTTTGTTCATTTCTGATGGTGGGCGGGGGAAGAGAGGAAGGGGTGCCACAGGCCACGTATTCAATGGGAGGTCGAAAATAAGGTACTTTCCGAATTTTATATTTTTTTGTGGATTTGACCTCATTTATTTGGTATCTGCTCGGTTGAAAATTGTTAGAAAATTGCGAATTAACGCAGATTAGGTACCTACTAACATTTTACTCTAGAATTCGTCATGTTACTGTATGAATATTCATGAAAATATTTAACAAGCCAGCAAAAGTAAACCGCGTTAATCGTTAATGTTTTACTTTGGCATCGTTAAATCTAGTGAAAAGCAGTTTGATTCTTTTGGATTTATATTCAAATTCTACTATGTAGTCTAATTACAGACTGAGCAAATTGTAAAGTCCGGAGGATTGATTTTCGCCTGAATAAACATAGAGAATTGAATATGAAATGAATTTATCAAAATATACCAACCTACGACTGCGAGTAATAATATTCTTTCAGATACATCAGTGGTACAAAATTGGTAGAGAAAGAGGCAGATTCCTATGAATTATATGGGAGAATTAAAAAAAGATATTCAAAAAGGGCAATTAATGTTTAACCAGTATAACTAATCCGATTGCAAGCGCATCTGCGTTGGTTGTTGCCAGCTTTGGTGTTTTAGGAGTACATACATTGGTTATATAATATATTGGCATAATCACCCAAAATAGAAGGGTACAAAGGGAGCTGGAATGAGAACAGAGAGGTTTGCTTTAACGTTAACATGGCACTGGGATATTATCTTATACTACGTGTCACAATTACATGGCCATGGTAGCAGAGCATCATCCAGGAGGAAGAGAGACGCTAGATACAATATAACCCACCTATTCGGTATAGTCGAGTTCGAGGTATAAAATCAGTAACACATCGTTAAGCATTTGTCGCGGCCGCATTTACAACCACCATAAATCGTTCCCTTCGGCGCTCCGCTCTCACGCCGGCAGTTGTATTAATTCCGCGTTTATAGTTTAGCGAGATAAGCGCGTTACTCGGCGTCGACGTGTACCCTTTTTTTCCGAAATGGGAAAGGAGAAAAGTACGTGAAAAGATTTTTCGCCTATGGTGCGATACCACGGTGGCCACCTTTGGAGATGGTCTAACGTCGACGAAATCTCTAGGCACTTACGCGTTTAATGGATCGAAAATATACTTCCGACGAGGGTAATTTTTACGCGTAAATGAAACGTCACCATTTAGTGAGGGAAATTGTTGGCTCGAGAGTTGATAATTCATTTGTCGAAGTCGCCCGAGCATGGATCATTGTCGAAGAGATGTGAGAATGAAGAAAGGTTCTGGTGAGAATTGGTGGTGGGTTTGACTTCGCTTGTACGTTTTTCCACCAAGCCTTACGAGGGAGGTATCCTCGCTCAAAGTGAAATTTTGAACTTCATGAAAAAAAAACGATTAGGTATACGCTACCTACATTATAAGAGAACTCCATATTCAAAATTTCAGGTTCTGAAGTTGATTTCTCCGAATTTTTGAAATTTTAAAATTACCTCCTCGCCATGCAAAATATGAAAATTTTATGTAATCAACAAAAAGAGCTGGCGTATGATGTAACTACCCTATTTTCGAGCAAACGAATCTTCGGAGGCAGATTCAAGACGTTTCGAAGCGGCTAGAAAAGTTTGGTACATTCCGGCGCTGGAGAAAATTCCATATGAACTTCAGCTGATATAATTCTGAAATACCAATATTGGTGATTTGTTTCATCGATTAAAGCAGAATTTTTCTAGATTGTGCTATTTGAGCGTAAAATTTATCCAGACAAACATAATTTTTGCCAAAAAATTTGGTTCTGAACTCGAAGAATTTTTTTATTAATGCACAATTTATGTTTTGCTTTGAAGAACAGTTTCTTGAAAAAAATGGTTCGACAAAAATGTTGTAATGGTACAAAAATTTTGAAAAAAAAAGTCAAAAATCGATCTTCAAAACCAGAGTATCAAAAATTAAAATTTGATGTCCTAAATTTGATTTCGTCTTACAGCTAAAAAATGCCTGTAACTCGGCCAAAAATCACTGAAAACGCAAAAACTCATATATTTTTGGAATCCTCTCGTCGAGACGAATCGATTGGTTTTTTTACCATTCGATTTCGAGCTTTTGGCCGAAAGTTGATTTTTTGTTGGGTGCGGATGGTTGATGGATGGTCTACACGCGCAGAAAAATGCCTGTAACTCGGCCAAAAATTGCTCAAAATGCAAAAACGAATACATTTTCGGAGTCCTCTCATCATGAACTATCCAATGGTTTTTTGTCATTCAATTTCGAGCATTTGGGGAGATAGATTTTTGCTGTACGGATAGTTGATGAAGTAAAATGCCTGTAACTCGGCCAAGAGATGCACAAAATGGGAAAACTAATACATTATTGGAATCCCCTCGTCATAAACTATCGAATGGTTTTTTTATAATCCAATTTCGAGCTTTTGGGCGAAAGTTGGTTTTTGCTGAGAGCGGTAGATTTTTGGACAAAAGTTCACGTAGAAAAATGCCTGATACTCAGTTGAAAATCACTCGAAACGCAAAAACTTATACATTTTTGGAACCCTCTCGTCATGAACTATGGAATGGTTTTTTATCATTCAATTTCGAGCATTTGGATGAAAGTTGGTTTTTATTGGGTAAAAGTTTACGTAGAAAAATGCCTGCAGCTCGGTTGAAAATAACTCGAAACGCAAAAACTCACACATTTTCGGAATTTTCTCGGCGAGACGACTCGAATGGAAGGGATTTGCTCTTGTTTTTCCTCAAAATCGGCCACTTTCCGCTACACAAATTGTACGATTGTGCAATTTCTACCCTTTTGATTAGAAAATTAATCGCAGATTCGAGTTAAGGATGGTCGAATTATATGGAAAAGACACAAAAGTCACCTTCGCCCTTTCAAATGGAAAAATTGGGCTGACCCCTCCCCCTCAAACTATCTCTCTCTCCGCTTTTAAGAGAAATTTTTGGTGACTCCTCTTCTTGAAAATTTTCTCACGGTTCATACTAAAATACAAACCACATTTCAACTCGTGTTCAAAAAATGTAGTAAGTGTTCCTTTTTTGGGGGGGGGGGGGGGTGTTAACCGCAAGGACTATTCATTGAAACATTGACATTTGGTTTGAAAAACAGATTCAAAAAATATGAGTTTTCAAAAAATATACAATTTTTATGAAAAATATAGCTTTTTTTTTTTGAAAAATATAGGTTTTTTTGAAAATTATTCATATTTATTAAAAGATCTGAATATTACATAACTTTTTTGAAACTTTTTTTAGAATAACGTCACTCCTTTTTCTCATAGATATTTCCAAAACTTTTCAATATTCTGTCGAGACTTCAGACAACAGAACATTTCACGTTTAAGTGACAATATTTTAGAACTCCCAAAATCCTCAAGCCACTTCAGACGATTTTAGACGTTGAAATAATTTTTCTTGTGCCAATTTGACCTTTGAAATTTTTTTTTCAAAATTCAAAAATGGAAAAATCTATTTTTAGTCTCTCTCATAGAAAGGGGGGAAAGAGAAAAATCGCTGCTAATGATTTTTTGTATTTAAATAAATGTATGATCTTCTAGACAAAAATTTACCCTAATGATTTAAATAGGTGAAAATATGTAGGTGTCTCTAATTTTTTAAAACTGAATTGTGAAACTAAATACATATGAAGAAATACCACTCTCAAGGGGAGTCAAAAATCATCAATAGCAATATTTCTGATATGAACTACCTCTGCTGAGACTATCTGCAGATTTTTCTCAATTATTGCATAATTTTACGAACTTAGACAAATTTTAAGCTTTGGTGAAAACTTTGAATTGGAATTTTTACCTTTGAGATGTAAATACAACTTTTGCACACCATTCTGCTTCTAAAAAATTTCAGGCATCGGACGGCGGTTACTTTAAAGTAACTTGGTTACTTTTTTCAAGCTCGGTTACTTTTAGTTACTTTTTAGCTGAAAAGTTACTTTTAGTTACTTTTTCAGCTTCAAAGTTACTTTTTTCGCTGAACTCGCTAGACACCTTTCAAAAATGAAGTTTTTGGACATAAAAAATCAAATTTTTTCAAAGCTTTGCCCTCGCTTCGCTCGGGCGTAAGTAAACATAATTATTATTAATTTTGGCTAGTTCAAAAGTTCAATACGTAAGCCTGTGACGTAAATACCTCCACCAAAACCCTCAAAAATGAATTTTTCGAGTATTAAAAATCTATTTTTTTCAAAGCTCTGCCCTCGCTTCGCTCGGGCTTAAAATAATCGCTATTTAAATTGTAAAAGCCGTTCGAAAAGTATGATACCAAGACCGATTACAGAAAATCGAAACTTTCGATTACAATTCAGAGACAATGCTGCCAATATTTCGCAAAAAAAAACATTTCTGTAAAATTGATTTTTTAAAACTTTTTACCGCTTTTCTGTAATTGGCTTAGGTAATTATTTACTTTACTTTTTGAACAGACCTTTTATTTAAACCGACAGTACCAAAGAAGGTTCTGTCACACACACCCCCCCCCCCTATTATCCGAGATCTTTATGCCCATTTAGTATATACCATACCTAAAAAAAAATTCACGCTTCGACTTTTGTCCCCCTCAGAGGGGATGTCTAGTTACGCTACTGATAATATTAATTACTTTCACGAATTTTTGTCTTCTTATTCGTATTTTTCTGAATCTTCCTGCTCATAACATAACTTTATTTTTCATTATAAAATTCGTGACTTGAATTCAAATATTTAGTTCGAAATTTCAGATCTTTGAATTAAAATAAATATTTCAATTCAAGTCACGAATTTTATAATGAAAAATAAAGTTATGTTATGAGCAGGAAGATTCAGAAAAATACGAATAAGAAGACAAAAATTCGTGAAAGTAATTGATATTATCGAAAATAATTCAGTATGAGGTTCAGAGATGGAAAAATGGTAACAAAAACAAGAGAAAGAATCGTTCAGTGAACGAATTTATAAGCTCATAAATTTGGGCTACGGAACGTCTCCTATTTTTTTTGAACGCGATTTTCTCATTTTCCCGGATCGTTATTTTTTTCTCTCTTCGGTAGTGAAATTACAGAGAAAAATACAAGTTTGAAAAAAAAATGGGAAGGAGAGGGGTATTAATAATTTTTTAAATGCGAAAAATTGAAAAATTATCTACTTTTTCGCAAAAAATTGGTTACTTTTTCGCAAAAAATTGGTTACTTTTTCACAAAAATTGGTTACTTTTTCCAGAAAAAAAAGTTACTAAAGTTACTATTTTTTTTCCAAATTTCCGTCCGATGCCTGAAATTTGCAAAACGATCACTCTTAGCGGATACGAGAAAATCGAGGAGAGGAGGAGTAGATCGCGTGCTCCACAAATTAACGAATTATTTCACGGAAAGTCTTTTAATTCGTAATAACCGGCCGGACTCGATCGAATAAATTATCTAATGATAAGAAAGGCAAACAATACATTTTAACTCGTTTACCGGTCTTTGTTCTGTTCACCCCCTCCTGCCCTACTGCCTTCTAACACGCAATGCTTTTCGCTTTGGGCTTGGGGAAATTGGAGTAAGAGAAACGAGCCTCGTGACACGAATGTCTTGATCGGGCCATTATTTCAATGGTAGTCGGCGGTAGAACGATGAAAGCTACGCTATTTCATTACACGTAGTAAAAAATTTTCGTAATTTTGTGTTGTTTGTTTAGTACCAACGGCCACCATATTGGGAGGACCAGATTTACACGTTGATAAAGGAAGCACTATCAATCTTACTTGTAGTATCAAATACAGCCCGGAACCGCCGGCCTATATATTTTGGTATCATCAAGACGAAGTGAGTATACATTTTAATTAAACTACCCGACCATTGTTTGCTCGACGTCTGGTCCTTTTTATGGCGAATTTCCTCCGGCTCGAGGGTATTTTTATAGTCTTCAGATACGAGGAATGGAGGGGCAGATTGCAATCGAGTATATGAAAATTTCTCAAGCTAAGTGAAGTAAATTTTTCAGCCCCCTGTGTATACGGCAACAGGTGTAATCTTTTACCACAAAGTAATACATGTGTGAAATATATCTACGCGATATAATTCGAAAGAATTATTCGCATTGTTAACGCTATTTTACGCTGGTAAACCTACAAGGCAACGTAACGTACCAGTCTTGTAAATTTAACAACCCTATAAAAGATATTCCCGCACCATTTGCGTCTTCTCGCCTCCTCTGTAGAAATATGCCCACATATGTGTGCGTTTAAGGTTTTCCAGACTCGTGAGTGGATTAAAGTATCGCGTAGGTTTTGTGCTATGGTATTCACAAGGCGTAGATGGTATTAAAAGATCTCGCTGTGTATTTGAATGAAGATAATTCACGGTATTTTTTCAAACTTGTGCCCGCATTTGGAATAATAATGGTTCGGCGTGAGATTTCAGATACATGCATATTAAATATGGTACCTTTATCGCTGATACAGGTTTTTAATGTTTTATAGGTGTAATTTAGGTTCGAAATTTGGTTTCCTTTTTGGTGAAGAAATATTCCAAAAAAATTGTGTAAAAAATGGAGTTCTGTTCTGAATAAGGGACGTATTTCAACTCGAATGAAAATTTTGAGTCTAATCAATAATAAAACAAAAAATCCATCATTTGAAAAAAAAAAACATATGTGACCTTCCAGGAAAACCCCAACTTTAGGTCCGAAAAAAAAAATTTTAAAAGTTTCCCAATCAATCCAAAACAAATGATAAACATTGCTTTAGACTGATTGCAAAACTTTTTTTTTCGGACCAATGGTTGATTTCTTCCTGGAAGGTCACATATCTAAAATTTCAAGTACTTTAATGTAAAGTGCTCTAATTTCATCCGTTTCCTAATTTCGACCACTTAAAACAATGCCTATTGGTTTTTTTGCTGGAAAGGTGCATTTTTTCAATTACCTATTCAACAATTTAGTGGTAAAAAATTCCAACTAAACACATTAATTTTTTCCAATATTTTTAAAATTTGATGTTAGCTCCTCCCCTGGGAGACAAAATATCCTCAAATTCAAAATTTTCAACTTAAAAACCTCAGAATTTCATACCTATACCAATCGTATTTTTTCAATTTTTCTCATAGTACTGTCCTCCTTGAGGATTGAATGAAAAAATAACCCCAAATTCGAAATTCTCGACTAAAAACTTCTTGAATTTCATATCCAATGTCGATGTTTTCAATTTTTTCGAAATTGGGTCGACCATCTGTGTAATCATGAAATATCTTCAATTTTTACGATTTCGGTTTTTTTTTTACAATTTTCTCCATAAGTTTTAGCTGTAAATTTGTCATTTTGGTCTTATTGCTCATAGCAGACAAAATGAAGTGGTAGTCGAAATTAGGAACCCACAATTTCAGAACAGATTTTGAATTCCGGCGAAAAAAATGTAAAAAATTATCTTTTCGGCATTTTAGGAGGTGGTAGAAGAAGGATAAAGGTATGTATTTTTAAAGATATTTTCGACAATTTTATCTCAAAAGTGAAAGATTGAAAAAGTGGTCAAAATACGACACTCTTACCCTCACTAAAGCCTATCTTTCAAATTTTTGTGAATTTTTGAAATTTTTTGAAATTACGTATCTAGATACTTTACACCTGATAAAAAAAAAAAGAAAATTGATCTAATCAACGGGGAAAAAACCTAAAATTTGGTGTATAATGAATTTTTAACTTCCGGAATTGATTGAAATTGATTTTGAGACATTTCAGATCCTACAGAAAAGGTTGGTATGTTCCAATCGCTCTGGAGAGAAGTTGATTTTAATGGTCCAGGCGATGGATAATTTTCGATTAAAGATGCAGAAGTTCGTATGAACCATTTTTATGGGCTTTGTAAATTTTTCTGGAAACTTTGAAAGTCTGGAAACCACTTGGAGGTAGAAAATAGAGTATAAGTACTCTCTTATTTCGAATCAGTGAAAAGTCACTGAAAAAAATCAGAATTTCATCCTAAAAAAAATCAAAAAAATTCAGAATTTTCCAAGAATTTTACTGATTTTTCAGCAAAAAGGAGTGATTTTGACTCTTGTTGCTTTTGAGCTCCTAAACACCTCAAGTTGTGTATATTGACTAGAAAAAATGTTTCACAAAATATTAGACCCCTCCTCCCCCTTTCAGAATTATGGCCATTCTACATATTGCATCATTCTCCAAAATTTTCAATTTAAACGGAAATGAAGTAAATTTTCTGTTCTTCGGCACAAAATTAAATTTCGTGAAGGTGTATTTATGTTAATTTTTTTCAACAATTTTGGTGCACTCTTTCGTGGTTTTTTGGTTATTTGAAGCAATGTGGCAAAAAACGAAAACGGAAACGAAAGCTGAGAACCAAAAAGAACCGAATTTCAAAAAATTTAGGTCTCGAACGATTCTAGGAACCTAAAATTTGAAGAACCGTTTAGAACGAAAATCAAAAAAATTCTAACGAACCTGAGATCAGAACAGAATGTTCGAAGAACCGAATCGAGAACGAACCCTGAATTTTTTTTAGTTTTTGGGGCAATTTTCGTGTATTTATCGTGTACTTTTTAATTTGAATTTTTGTCATTTGGCAATATCGTTGGTCGATTGGCGTAGCCAAAAGAAGTATCCAGAGGGTCTCCCCCCCCCCCCCACGTGAAAATTCATGTGAAAAATGCTTTCTTGGCGTATTAAAAATCAAATTTTCTCAAAACATTTCTCTCGCTTCACTTGACCATAATCAAAATTACAATTAAGTAGGTACATACCTATTATGAACTCATGAAAGAAATACCCTTCTGATGTTCCAAATCTCTATACCCATTTGTACCTTCCCAAAAAAAACTTCCGGGCCTCACCATGAGAAATTTCTTTCTGCGTCACTGTCATTGGTAAATGTTTTATTCGGATTTTATTATGTTTTCACATTTTTTTAAGAAATTCGATTGTCTTAGGTCCTAAATGGATTAAGTACAGTTAACATTTTATTTAAGTTTGTTTTTAATTTTATTGTATTTGAAAGATCAGTTTAAACTTGGTAAAATTTTGATTTTTGAACACTTTGATTTTTCATTCTTTTTTTCTATTAGAAAAAAATGAAAAATTTCGATGTACCCCATAACCTAAAACCAAAAAAAAAAAAAAAAAACGAGAAAAACTGAGAAGAACAAAATTACGAACTGAAAACAAAATTTTAATTTTGAGAACGAAAGAACAAAAACCGAAACCTGAACTAAAATCCACTAATAGAGCAAAAACCGAGATCCGAATCTTTAATTTTCGGTTCTTGCATCACTGATTTTAAATTTTCAATTGTAAAAAGCACCATATGAGCGAAGAGCGACCAATCTGGAAAATGTTTTTAAAAAATACTTTTTTATGTAAAATTTTATTGCGTATTCGATTTTGGACATTCCATCGAACTAAAGGCTAAAAATTTCCAAAAAAAAACAATTATTTTTGCAGATTTTTCAAATTAAAAATTTCCAAAAAAACAATTATTTTTGCAGATTTTTTAAATTTTGAATGTTTTTTGCCAAAATAAAAGCCTAAATGCTGAAATCAATTCCATATTCCTGTTCAGCAATGCCTTACAGGACTCACGCCAGCCAAAGCAGCCGTGAGCTATTCTGGTTACACATCTAGGGTCTGACCAGTGTTCAATTACGTAAAAATACCACACTATCTTCTCACTCCGCTCTTATTTTCCTACATCTCGCCCGCAAAATTAGCCGGTCGAACCCTTTATTAAATTTTAATCGCTTATTTATCCGCCTTAATAAAAGACTCGGCAAAGAATAAAGAGATGAAAAAAAATCTCATATAAGGAAAAAGTTACCTACCTAGCCGTTGAAAATATAGGCTATTACTACATCTAAAGACTATTTCATTTTCAGTACGTTCCAGTCGATTTTTCTTTTCGTAACGGTCATTGCTTGTTTGACCTGTTTTTTTCTTTCTCTCTTCCAGATCGTCTCGCTTTTTCACATTTCTTCCTTAGGTACATTTCGCCAACACACTACACGGTACATAATAACTTCAAAAAGAACTCTACAAAAGTTGTAGTCTAAAACAATGAAAACGGCTTACGTATTTCGTTTGAAGTTCGTCCTCTCGATTCTGCGACAGCGACACAAAAAGACGCTGAAAAAGACCAAGGCCGCGGGAAAAAAAATTGAAAACCCGGAGTATTTTTAAAAGGTTATCTACGCATCTAAAATGTTCCTCTTATTGGTTATTTTTCCGCTACCGCGCCTCCTCTGTCTCGTCGTTTGTCTTTCTTTACGTCCTAAAAAATACGAAACTTATAATTTACTTCGTCTCAAGGAGAAAGAAAAAAAAATGAGAAGAAAATGTCATTTAGTGTTCAAATGCGCGTGTAGGTGTACCTTTACTAAGCACCGGTCTCCGCACATTACTAATATCAGAACGAGGAAATTTGTCAGTTTTATCATCTGAAAGGTAGTTGTAATTCGACGATGTCGTCGTTGCCCAAAGTGCATTTATTTTATCATCATTCGCCTTTCTCAATACCTGAAAATTGTAGCCTTGTAGCCAACTAAAGAAATTTATTTATCGCTGTAACACCGTGTTCGACCGAATCGAAGTATATTACTTAATGGACAAGAGTTCTCTTATTTGAAACGACACAAGGTGAAGAGAAAGACAGATACGAACGAATGCGAAGACCATGGGAGGTAGGATAACCAGGAATTTAGAACTGTGAGCGAGACAATTTATGGAGCGAACAAATTATCCCCTGATTGTTTCACATATCCTAGCAACAGTATCTCGTAATGTAGCTACCCATCGCGACAGGAGATGAGAAAATTTCATTATTGAGAGAAATTTTGTTCTTTGAAAAATAAATCTGGGTCAAGAAAAAATTTGAAGGATCGTAGATTCCAAATAATGAAAATTTATTGCCGATCTTGGACAGATTTAGCCTTTTTTTCGGGGATTCGAGAGATAATTTCGGTATTTATTTGAGTACATACATCAAGCTGGAAAAATGAGAATTTCGCTGAAGTGTGAGATTTAAGGCTTTAATTTTTTTTTAACGAAAGTTTACAGAGCTGGAACATGTAAAATGATTCCAATATTTTTTTTGCATTTTTTCATGGAGGGGATGAAGATATATTTCAATGAACATTGTCCATATCGACTAGGGACCGATTTCAAAATTGGTCGTTGAATAAGTTTAAAAAATATAAGCACATCGAAAAAAAAATTGATTGAAAATCTCATTTCAAATCCTTATGTTTATATACGTACGTAGGTACTTACCTAATACCTACTAAAATTGATGTTTGTAATTTTTTTCTATTTTAGCTTGAAAATTGACAAAACGTGCTTTAAAACTTTCAACAGGGGTTGTTAAATTTTTCTCTTCAGAAAAACTGCCTCACTTCTCATCCTAAAAATTCATTAAATTTCCAATTTTTTAAAAATATTTTCAAAAAAAAAATGAAAAATTATCTTAAAAAAAAATCAAAAACTTTTGGAGAATTTTCAAATATGAAATTGGGAATTTTTTAGCATTTGACAATTGTTAATTTTTTTCAATCCAGCTGATTTTTTATTGTCCTATATTTAGATAATTAAGGTATTTTAATTAAATTGTTCTCAAAATCATCACACAATAAATTTCAATCATCTTCACAAACACCATTATTTAATTTTGTTGGGAGAAAAAAACTTTTCTGTAAGTAAACCAATTTGCATCCATAAAATTATTTAAAAAATAACTTCATATCCATCAATTCTAATACACTCCTTTCCAGAAAACCAGAGATGGAAAACTGGAATCGGAACTAGTACTGAAAACTGAAAAAAACTGGAACTAAAACTGAAAAACTGAAACTGGAATTGAAACTGGAACTGAAATGATAACAACTGGAACTGGAACTAGAATGAATTTCAATTTATACCAGTTTCAGCATTTTTTTTGCAAATTGCAATTTTTCTTCTTGAAAAAAAAAAAAAATACACCCAATTAAAATCATCTTCTCCTACATTACACACCAGTTTTTTTGAAAAAATATTCAGGGTTTTGTCAACAAATTTTCAAATGGAGTAAAGGAAGAGTAAAAATTCAAAATTATGGAAATTTGACTTAAAAACGTGGAGAATTTAGCACTTGAAATTTACTAAAGCACAATATTTAATTTAAAAAAATTTTCTAGAAAGCGAAAACGACTCAAAAGAACTTTGAAAATTTGCTTGGAAAAGAGAATAAAGAAAAATTGTATTGTAAATTTGAAAATTTTCATTCAATTAAAAACATTCTCTCAACCATTTTTCAAATTTCAAATTTTTTGTTGAAAAATTCAGGGCTCGGAAAGTCAGGAGTCAAAATTTCTAAAAAAAAAAAAAAGATTACTTACTTCCCAGATTTTTCCACAAATCTTTTGTGATGAGCTTGAATGAAAAATGAAACAACTGTGGGCATTTTTGACTGATTCAAATTTAGAGTAGTGTCCTTACAAAAGTTTTTTTCAATTTTGACCTTATTAAGAAGTTGAGGAAGTTTCAGTGAAATCTGATGAAAAAACTTAAAACATTAGGATCAAATTAACAGTGATTCCTTCTTTAGACTATCACATTGGGGAGGAGGGACCCGTGAAAAATTTTGAACGAAATTGGAAGACTCAAAGGCAAAACCTGCTCGAATTGACGGAGAATCAAATCAACCTCATTATTTTTCTTAAAAATAAATTTTTTCAGCTCTGAATTTTGGGCTTGAAATTTTTCCCAAGATTGTCCAAATTTTGACTTCAATTTTTTGAATTATTTTCAGCTATTAATTTTTTCCTCCTGTATTTTCGACATCAGAATTTTTTCATACTAAAATTTTCTCAAATTTTTCATGCTTATACTTTCTGGAATTTTTTCTTAAAATTGTATTTACTTAATCTTGAAATTTTTCTTTAATTTTTTTTCTACCTTGAATTTTTTTGTAAAGATTTTTAAAACTTTTGAAATAGGGTTGCAAAATGCTTTGAAAAAATTGAAGTTGAAATCAATTCTGAGAAAATTTTAAATTGAAAAAAAAAATGAAGGAAATATAGTTTTCCTTATAGCGGGAGCAAAGTGCTACTTTTTGACTGATCATCAGTGACTTGATTTTCTTTATTTCATCCGTCAATTTTGGCATTTTTGACTGATTCAAATTTAGAGAGTATTTCTGAGATACATTATTTTGATTATTTATAAAAATAGGTAATGTAAAAATTCCTCATTTTAGGTGTTCTAAGCTTTTAACTTTGGAAACGACTTCCCATGATTTTGAAAAATGTTCGCAAATGGAATATTTTTTTAAAACATCATTAATTAATTATCTCTTTTGTTTTAAAAAAAAACTGTGCAAATGGGCTATGCTCGATTTTGGGAGTGGAAGGGAGGCTTTAATCATCGTCGAGGAGTCAGCTAGAGGTGGTTGGGATGGGTTACTCTATGGTATAACGTTTTAAACGAGAACAACAGTGTTAATAAAATTGCCTACCCAGTTCGCCGTAAAAAAAATTACGTTACATTTTTTTCAAGAATTAAATTGAAATAATTGGAATGTCTTGTAGGACGTCGCGTTCTCTTCTGAAAGACAACGAGTGACGTTAAATATTTTAACGAATTTTTGTCTCATTTATCGTATCTGCTGTACTTGTGCCCTTTTGTTTTCTTCGCATTTGTGCTTTGTTAAACTTACTTATACAATTCCTCTGCTTCGAGTCGTGGTCGGTATTTCATTTTACTAACGTAATAATAAAATTTTTCGAATTTGATGAATACCGAATCACGAAAAGAGCAGATGGAAAAACGTTTTTGGTGAAGTTGAAATATATTTGAGAAATTTGCTGAATCTGTCCGCTGTACTTTTGATAAATTTGTGGAATAATTGTCGAGTCGAGTCCACGTGTAAAGTTGCAAATGTTCTTTCTTGTACTTAGTGAAAATCATAGGCAATTGTTATCATTTGATGTACGAAATGAGAAATTTTAATAATAGTCTGTTCGCATTATTAAATTACACAAAACACGTGTCCCAGACTTTTCAAAAAGCTTAGGACTGAAATTCGTAATTTTTTACTCTCGAGGGCTTCGTTGCTATGTAAATTGGTTCATTTGCGTGGAAAATTGAAATGCTCAAATTCGAAATGGATTTCAACCCGGGTTCCATAATTCAATTGGTAGTTTTTATTGCTGTAAAATGGACCAAACCGAGACTCAAAAAGCCCATATTCGTTTTCAATTGTAATTAATTTATTTGATATTCTCAGGCAATCAGTTACGACTCGACTAGAGGCGGTGTAAGTTTAATAACGGTCAAAGGCGACACAACCACCAGTTGTTTAATCATCCAAAAAGCTCGTCTTACCGATTCGGGCAAATACTCGTGTAGTCCATCGAACGCAGACGTTGCCAGTGTACAAGTTCACGTGTTAAATGGTATGTAAATTTTCTTAAAAATTTACCGTATTCTGAATTTTTAAATTTGCTAACTTATTTGTGATATTTTCTCAGGTGAAAGTCCGGCAGCGATGCAAACTGGTTCGGCAGGATTATCAAATAGTTCTGTAAATATATTGATCTTAATGTCATTATGTTGGCTGTACTCGCATTTCATGATGAATTTAAGATTACGCGCTCGAATATGAAAATGAAAAATTACATCGTCACTATAAAATTCACAGACTGATTTTTTTTCGCGGCCTATGCCGATTGGTTTTTCGGATTACGAAGAGCTCACCTATCAATTTTTTTCCTTTAATATTTTTTTTTTTTAGATAAGATCTTCTCCCCACTTCTTATGTATAAAATGTAAATTTTTTGTTCGAACGCGTTTAACGTGCATCATTTGTATAAATTACGTATTATTAAAAAAATATTTTACCCTGTGATGTGTTAATATTAAGAAATATGTTATTTAATTTACCTACGTCGCTTTTAAATTCACCTTTAATACAGTTTTGTGTCGGTTCGCCAAGCGGTTCTCATTCGCCAATAAAATATAAGGTAGACTAATGAAGGCTTTTTTAGAAAGCCTTTTATCTAGTAAATTTGTTTAAGAATATGAAATGTAAAAAAAATGAAATTTTAAAGAGTCAATTATAAAATAATGCTGTGATTCTTTCAAATTTAATAGCAAGATTGTCGAGTTACCGAAGGTAGTGACGAAATTGGCGTCAGCTTGGATTATAGGAATTATTACAGCCTTTTGGGGGAGGGGACGAAAAGATGAAAAAAATGGAATGTAAAAATACCATCAAAATTACCCATTGTTCAATCGTCTGCTAAAATGCACCAAACTTTGAAAAAATTATCAAATTTTTAACCAAATAACCAAAAAGTTACCTACCACCCTACCAGTATTGCTAATCCTGCTACAAATCTATCAAAAAATGAAATAATTGTTTTTTTTTTTAATCAAAGAATTTTTGTTGACTGGTAATTCAAAATTGATCGATTTTAAACCATGAAAATATCGAGTAAAAAATTATTATTTCATAAAAATAAAAAAAAAATAAAAAATATAGTTCAACTGACAAACTGACATCCAATTAACGAATCTCGAATTCGTTATATTATTTTTTAAATTAGTTACCGTCGATTTAAAATGCATTTTGCTTCACCAGTGTTGCCCGCATACACTAATACCAATCATTTTTTTCTGATATTGTAAATACACATTGTATACATGTAATTTACCTATACCTAAGGATGTTTTTGTTTAGCATAATTTTTGTACCCTGTATTTTTGTAATTTTTGTACAATATGTGCACAAAATGGATAAAAATTATCACTGAGTCGAACTTCCAGATCCGGAATCCTGGGTGGATTCATTTTTTCAAGTGATAGAACCTCCTCGTGTTACAATCATGCTAGGTAATTTTTAAAATGTAAAGTGTTCGCGTATACCGTGTATTATAACAATACCTATTTCGTAATACGACGCAAATACGATGATTTAGTAAAATTTGATTTCTTTTTGTATTTTTTCCCTCATTATTTCGTGTACAATGCGTTTTACCTTTCGTGTATAGGAAAAAAAAGAAATTTGAAAACGTAATATATTTATTTTAATAAGAGAATTTTTACAAAATGTATTATAATGATAAGGCTTTGACAAAGAATAATGTTTTTTTGTGTTGAAATTAAAATTTTATTACTATTTTGAAGAAGGGAAAAACTGATAATTACGGCGTATTTATGAATAACAAGGTGATCATTTATCATAGAATCATCGAAACGTGGATTTTTTTTTGTTTAGTTACTCGTTGTTATGCAATTTACTAGTTATGTAAATTGAACATTTTTTCTGTTTATTTTGAAAAATAAATTTTATTTTACTAGTAATTCAATTTTATTAGGATTACGATGGGTTCTAAATTTTGAAAATTGAGTGACAAGGACAAGGGTAAGGTGTTGCTTGAAAATTGAAATTGCTGTGAAAAATGGATCTCAGTATATTATCGAGATAGAATGAAATTGAGTAATTTTTAACTCGGACATTTTTTCTAAAATTACATATTTTTTATTTCTCAACTCTAGAAATTTTCTCTCTTTTCCCAGATTTTTTGCTCTTGAAATTATTTCTCAAAGTTCAATTTGTACACCTTTTGAATTTTTTCCTCAAAATTCCTTCTTTTTTTTGACTCAGTTCAAATATTTTTTTAAATATGTATTATGTATTTTCCAACCCTGAAATTTTTAGAATAAAAAATTGAAAAGATTGCATTGAAATACATTTTAAGAAATTTAATGTGAGAAGAAATGGAGAGAACAATTCTAAAAAAAATTAACTAATCGCAGAAATAGATTTACTGTACCTACATTGAAAACTGGTCAAATTTTGTTCCGTATACTTTTTGCCTAACATAAAAAATAAAAGGGCTTTAATTCATTGAAAATAGATGGAATTTAATTTTTTTCAATTTTCTGGAATAATTTGAATAAGCCGTAGCCCTTTTATCTTTGACGTTGGACAGAAAATTTCAAGAATTTAATTTTTTTTGTTTGAAAACTTGAATTTTTCAAAAACAAACTTTTCTGTGGTTTCTTGATTTTTGAAGTAAAACAATTTTGGGTCAAAATTTAATGTGAAAGTCATAATCGAATCAAGTGCATGATTCTTTAAACTTGAAATTAAAAAATTTCAACAATAAAAAAGCAACGAACCTAATTCAAAATCAAAACTTTATCGTTTTGAAATACCTGGACTTGCTGCAATGATGTATGAAATTTTTTCAAAAAAAATAGTCAATCGATTGATATTTTATTTTTTATTTGCTCTATATTAGGATAATTTTTGATCCCTTATGTAGTGAATAATAATTAATTTTTTTTTAATACTTCAAATATGAATATTTTGAAAAGAATTTCTCGATAAAAAAAGTTTCTAGAATATGGTCCAAAATTGAACTCAAGAGTATTATTGCAAATATGTATTATTGATTGAATAATTGCGAAATCTCTGTTTGAACCAAAAAAATCACTTTTGACATCGAATAAATCACTATTCATAGCTGAAACCTAGATCTTCAACGAAAAAATGAAGATTTTTTTCGGACGGGTGCATTCTTATAGAATTTTCCTCGTCACTCAAGTTAAAAGTCCATTGAAGAGGCTAAAAAAATTTTCAAAAATTTGAATATATTGTGTGACGCATCATTTATTACGATTTCGAGGGCGCTGAAGTAAGTTTTCTTCGATTGTATCATTCCATTTCAATTTTTTCAAAAATAAAGATTTCCTCTCTAAAAAAAATTTGAAGTTGTTTATTCCAAAATTGATACTCAAGTTTATAGGCGCTTGTTTTTCCTTCTCATCTCAAGATATCGTCAAAATCATATTTTCGTTTCGAAATTACAAGGGTAAGCAAAAAGTCAGTATCCTGATTCTCAAAACCAAGAAAAAATATACATAAAAAGTTTTCAACTAATTTTCTACGGCAACGAATTTCAGAAATGAAATAAATAATTTCGATGAAAATAACATTTTTATTTGGCAGTTGATTCGTTATTTTTAACAAATAAAATTATCCATTTTCGGTGATAACACGTCAATGAAGATGACAACTACATCGTAAAATTGTTAGTTTTTGTCTAAATAGAATTTTTTTTAAAAAAATTATAACAATAAGGTATATTGTATTTAACTAAAACTTAGAACTAAATAATAAAAATATCTTACAAAAAGGTAGCTATATGAAAGAATTAATCCCAACGGACCGAATTTGAAAATTAATTTATTCGTCGAATTGATTTTAAAAAATCCAAAATTTTAATACTGCGAAATTCAATTTTTTTAAGTACTTTAAAATTTATTTTTAACTTAGAACAAAAATATTAAAATAAAACAACAACAGAATTTAAATTCCTAACAAAGTTTTAATAACCAGAAAAAAAATTGCAGAATAAAATGCATTTTATGCTATCGAAACGATAAAACGAATCAAATTACGATTACACTATTGAAATAAAACTGAGCATTACTTTACCAGGTACATGGTTTGAAATTTACTAATTGGTACATTTTGATTGGCTATTTTTTTTTTCGTAATTAGTAAAACTGGCAGTATAAAATGATGAAATATGCAATATATACAAAATAGTCTTATATAATAGGTACATAATTCTATGATAACGATAACGATAATACATTTCACGTACCCTTTCAATGCATCGGTAACTTCGTCTCGTCATATGAATACCTCCAAATGAATCGTACGATTTAACAATAAAAAAAATTCCGAATGGTTTTTTTTTCTATAATGACAGTACGAAGCACCCGTATAAAAATCATCACCTAAATTACACAGTCTTTATTTTTACAAATAAATAAAACACGATCTTTCCACCCAGCAAAGAATCAACTCAAAAGGGTAAAAAAATACTTAAAATAAATTAACATTGTTTATGAGCAAAAAAAAATAATGCGGTCGCAACGACGACGTTAAGATGAATTGTTTTCAACGCGAAGCCAAACTATTGGAAAAGTCGGAAGATGATGGGTAATAAATAAAAAAATCATTTTCGATTCCAATATTCTTTCAAACTTACAATTAGAGAAAAAAAATAATACCTCTAAGAAAACATAGGTATCTGAAAACGATCTAATAGAAAACGGTGATCATAAGATAATTTAATTATCTTTAAAATCGTCTATTGGTATCCCCTCTTTTAGTGTTAGTGCAACAGTGATAGACGATTTAAGGTACAACGAGAGAGAGAAAAAAAATACTCGGTGACGATCGATATAATTTATTTTTGATTACACTTCATTCGAAACGACGCTTCGATAATGGGTTTTCGAGAATAAAGTGCAATCAAAATTACGATATTTTTTAATAATAATAACCAACAAGATGATTAAATAATAATCTATACAATTAGATTGCACTTAATGATTTTTTTCCTTTTATAGAATCCGGTATGTTTTAGAACATAGAGAAATACATAGTATGGGCAGTTTGTCTGCTACTTCATACGGTTCAATACCAAATCCGTCATGACCAAGAGGCCTTTCTGGTACTGCGACTCGGATATCAAGCCGGCCAAACGGACCGCTTCCATGCAATGTTTCTTGGCCAAAAATCTAGTCTGTTCTAGACCTTGCGACTTGTGCACCAGTTCGAAAGCTTTTTCTACGTCGCCTGGTTCTTGGAATCGGCGCATTATCATCGGGTTCAGTTCCGGAAACTGTAATAAGAATGTCGAATTAATAGGGATTTTTTTGAAAAAATGAAGCTTTTTGAGAGGAAGCGTTGATTAAGATGAATAATTTGCGGTTTTTTTTTTATAAATTTGAGAAGGACTAGTTAGGTATAAGGACTTCGAAAAAAGGTGGTAAAAACTCCACTCCATTTATCCTTCCTTAAAATTGAAATTTTTCTACAAAAAATTATTTTAGTAAAGATGTTTTTACTCAAAAATATCATTGGCATCCATTTTTCATGATTCACCCGATTTCTCAGGGGTCATTAAAATAAGGAATAATTTTTTTCTACCATTCATCGATAAAATAATTTTCAAAAAATGTTTCCTAAATATGTATTACCGAGAATATTTCACTTCATAAACATAAATGTATTTTCTACGGTTTTTTTTTTGCAATTTTTGAGAAAATAAATAAATAATATAGTACCTAGAAGGATTCGAAAAAAGGGCCCACGATTTTGAAAAAAATTGATGAAGTAATTTACTTTGAGAGTGAGACATACAGAAAAATATATTGAGTTTAAAGTTGGAAAAAAAATGTGGAATTTTTTTCGATCTCTATTAATTTTAAATTGCTGACTCAAACACCTCGAAAACGAGCTGAAAAATTTTCTTGATCATCAAAAATAATTTTTAATGTTGAATTTATTCATGGTATTTTTTCCAACTCAATTTCGATTTTCATAATGTTAATTTGTTGATTCTGTGGCTTGAAAATTTGGGCCAAAAAATTTGTTGGTCGTGAAGATAAATTTAAATTAATTTTATCAAAATTTTCAACAATAGGGTTGATTGTCAACTGAAATTTTGTGAAAACTGCATAGGTATAACAAAATTCTTTTGGCAGCACAATTGTGAAATTTTTTGAAGAAAATTCATCACAAATTATTCTAGATGATCGAATAAATTTTCTTGACTGAGTTTTGAGGTGTTTGAACGGGATATTTGAACTGGATGAAACAGTGGCGATTTTGGACAGGAAAATCTGAGGAAGTCTGAAACTTGGAAGAAACTGATGAACATTTTTCAAACGAATACAAATTTATCAAATAACTACTCAAAATTTGAATAGGTTCACTTCTTTTGTACCTACTTTTATTACTTTTTAAAATTTCTTCCAAGTACTCATTTTGTTGGGAAGAAATTTTGAAAAACGTTAATGTTGAAAAACATACTTATTTGAAATTTAGTAATTTTCGAGTTGGAGAAAATTTTTAAATGATTCAGTAAAATGTTTTCGAACTGTAAAATTGTTTCAAATACAAATTTTCTCAAAAATTTTCCAACTTAGATTCAGGCAAAAAAACAAAATTGTAAGTACTTATTCCTTGAAATTTCCCTTTTTTTAAAATAAATTTTAATCTCATGTTTTTAAAAAAATTAGGATTGAAGTGATGGAGTAAATTTAGACTTGAAAAAATTTCGATGGAAGTCAGACTTCCCTAACTTTCCTTGGAAAATCGCCTCTGAGTTGAAATAGAAAAACTGTCAAATTCACGATTTGCAACTTTTCAACATCGCTCCAGGGATCAAAAAGTGCGAGATTAATGGTTCGGGGATACCTAAAAAAAAATATACAAAAAATCGTATCTCTGTAGATAGGAAGGTCAAGATTCACAGAAGATGATGTCAACTATAAGTAGCAAAAATACATTTTTTTTTAAAAATAATACAACTTTGATGCCCCCTGATTTCAATTCCCTAAAAAATTTGAAAAGGTTTCTCACTTGAAGTAAACTACTGAAATAATTTTCGACGATGCTGCATTTCTTTTTTTTTTAGATTGACATGATTTTTTGAGGGCCTTTGAAAAATGAGGTGACTCGAGATGGAAAATGGAGTCTACTGGAATTTTGAGGTAAAGAAATTAATGCTAAGACAATTTTTGAATTTTTCCTCCAATTTTAAAAAAATTTACAGTCTGGAATATGAAGTCGATGAAAAAGAGAAATTTTCAACATTTTGTTTTCAGAACGAGGCATAACTTTATAATTTACCCTTTCTCCTCCCCTCTCATCATTTTGTCGAGAAAAAAAATGTAAAATTGACCATCCGAAATGTTCTTTTTTTCAAAAATCTAAATAAGTATAATACGGATCAAGCAGCGTGAGTTCTTTTTCAATAAAGGAAAAATCGTTCAACACGAAATGGAATTTTTTCAATTATGCATAATTATCGCAGCTATACAAAATATAGGGCAAGAGGGGGAAGGGAATAGACGGAAGGAAAATTTTCTCATCGACTCACGTTTAAATTAACCCAAGCAAATTAACACCTCAAACAAAGTAACTCACATCAGGATAGTCAAGGTTACGAATACAGAAGCACATCCTATTACGACTACCGTTTTATTTAACAACATTAAAAATATCTGGAAAAAATTCGAGCTAAAAATACCCAAACCGTGAAATTTTATTGGAAACCCTACAAAATTTGATTCGATAATTCATACACGAGTGAATTATTTTACTAGATGGTTGGAGGGGAGGGGGAGGGCAAGAAAAGATTCGCTTTCCGTTCAAGGCTAGCGACAGCGATCTCCTTCGAGTGAAAAATTATGCAAATGTCGACGATTAAAATACTTCACCTTTTCGCATGCAAATAATACGGGTGCGGTGGCCAAACCGAGTTTTAAATCTGCTGCAGTTGGTTTACCCATCGCGTCTGTGGAAGAGACGAAATCGAGTAAATCGTCGACCAGCTGGAATGCGATACCGACGTTTCTTCCGTATTCGAAAGCGATCTCCGAGAGTTTAGGGTCGGCTCCGGCTAACATGGCTTCCTGTAGTGAGAAAAAAAAGGTGAAAAGTGAGAGGTGTTGGGAAGATGTTTGGGGGTATGAGGAGGAAGGAGTAATACTTACAGCTTTTAAGCCATTTGCTATCAGACTAGCCGTTTTCCTATATGTTTTTGTCAAATAATGAGCAAATCTTTCGTTTTCTGTTTCTTTAGCGCCCAACTGCATGAACTCTCCTTGTACTAGATCTGTGATGACCTGTAAGAGTAAAATCGATGAGTTAAGATTGGTTGTAAGGTTAAAATTGGGAGTATTGTCAAAAAAAACAAATGTGTCGTTTTTAATTTAAAAATTAAGTGTAAAAATATTGCAAGTGGGAAATGATTTATCGCATAGGGAAGGAGGGAAAAAGAAAAAAAATACCAAAGCCTAATTTTTTTAGAAATTTTTTGGAATACCACTGAAATCAAAAGGAGGTTTATTTCTGTAAACATTTGATGTAATGAAGCAAGAAAATGAATTTGAATTTCTTTATGTATTATACTCGACCTTTTTCCAAAAAGGAACAAAAATGAACTTTTTTTAATGGAAGAGGCGTGAAGGAGAAGAGGGAACTGAAGAATCATTCAAATGCAGAGTTGAAAATAAATTATAACGCTGATGATGGTTTTTTCTGAATGTTGATAGGTAAGTATTCTGTTGTTTTGATGATTTGAGGTGTTTGTTTTTTCCTTTGAGTTAGTTCAGATTAAATGAGGGTTTCCTGAAATGAATTGATTTTTCAGTTTTTCATTTTAAAAATGAAAGGGATTTATTTTTAGGATTCAATTGATAACGATTTGATTCATTTGTTTTTTTGTAGGGAGCAGTATTTTTCTCATCTTTTTTCCTTCATTTCAAAGAAAAAACAGAGTTTAACATTTTTTTTCGGTTATTTAGAAATTGTTAGGTTTTTAGGTTCACTCGCTGAAATTGTTTGACCAAATTTTTTGAAAAATGGGTTAATTTTTGTTTTTCTACGTGATTTAGATTTTTTATAAAAATGGATCGTTTTGATTTTTCGTGTTTTTTTTAATAATAATTTATTTGGTTCATTTTTGAATTTTGTGTTTTTTTGCCTTTCCTCAGTGAATAATAAGAGATTTTTTTTCTAGCAATGATTTAGTTCGTTGATTTTTTTAAACATTTTTTCTCATTGAAAATGATTTTCAGGGTGTCTAACAAATTTTTTTTGAAAAAAAAGCGTGACTTAGCTTGACTTTTTCGAATGACTTTTTGACACCCCCCCCCCCCCCACCTTGCGTATATTTGTTTTAAAGGAAATTTCAAGCACTTTTTTGCGCCTCCCTCGAAAACACCTACTTTTCTTTTTCATAAGGAATTTTTATTCTAAAAATTTTTGAAAAAAAAAACAACTCTTACAGTAAATTAGTAAAAAAGCTTGACTTATCAAACTGTTTGACCAGTTGGACACCGCTGATTTCTCATTTTAATTTTCCCAATAGGTTGTTCGTTTTTTTTTTTTCAAGACAGACAGATTTTTGTTTTTATGTTTCAGAATGATTTTTTCTGAAGATGACACGATTTTGATTTAGGTACTTCTTTCTAAACTTGCTTTAGTTCTCTTTAGTTACTGATGGCAAAATTTGAAGGAGCAATTTTAAATTTAGACCAATTTAATTTCGGTTAAATCGAGCTATTTCTGGATCCATTTATTCATGGGCAAGAAATAGTGATAAAATACATTTTTTAAATGGTAAGTAATTAGAGTTGTTTGGAAATTTTAAAAATCAAAAAATCTTAATTTCCAATATTTTAGGGGGGAAAATGAATGAATAAAATACATATTTTTTCTGGGAGTATAGAAATACACAGAATTATTGATAGAAAATTTTGAAAAAATTTTAGGGCAAGGGTAGATATTTAATCGATTTTTTACTACTCCAAGAAATTGTTTGACCTTTAATATCTTTTTTTTTAGAACTGAGTACCTACTCTTTCATTTTTATAAATTGGTAAAAATTATCGAAAATCGGCGAAAAATAGTCAGAATTGCAGAAAGCAAAAAAGGGAAAAAATAATAGGAAATCAGCAAAAATTCACTGAAAAAATCAGAAAAAGATCTGAAATTCGTTTTAAAATTAAGAGAATTTTTTGAAAAATAAACGAAAAACTGCTGAGGAACGATGAATTTTTGATTTTTCCCGCGCTGCAATTCTGACTTTTTTCAGTGACTTTTGACTGATTAAAAATGTGAGAGCAGACAGAATAATCAAGAGAAAAATTTCATCAGAGGATTGAACAGTGAGCAGTCTTTTCTTCTTCGTCTGATAAGAAACTTTCTTTTCCAAAGATATTCGCTGGGCATTTGTAAAGTTTCTAGCTTCTCAAATGACTTTACAATGCTTTTTCCCCTCTTTAAATTCTAAGAGAATACCCAAAAATGACCGTGAGAAAAGTATGATCACATTTCTTGAGAGATGAGGGGAAAAGTGATCAAATATTTAAACCATAAAGAAAGTTCCTTTGAATGACTTTTGGAATGATAATTATGAAAGTCTCTAAGTCTAAACCAAAAAATTTATTTTTCTTTTTGCACCATTTTTTGAATAAATTTGAAAACTGATAATTTTTTTCCAACTCTTTAAAATTTCACAATTTTTAACTTCCATTTTTATGAAAAATAGAAAAAAGTGTCAAATAAAATGGCGAACTTGGTTTCTCTTTTCAAAAAATGTAGTTGAAAAAAAGAGAGACATTTAGCAACATTGGCAAATAAAATTTGGTTGTCAAAAATCATTTAAAAAAAATCACCTTGCTGCAGAGAAAAGAAATCGACTCCGGAGTCGGAGTCGGAGTTGGAGTCAAACTGACTCTAAATTGACTATTGGAGTCAAGGTGATAGATTGACTCCATAGTCACGGTGTGAGTCGATCCCTCTGTCAAGGGGGGGGGGAGGAGTCAAAAGTTGAGGTCTAAAAATGACTTCGGAGTCAATATAGACATAGAGTCAAAAATCAACTTTTCCCTTTCTTTTTCTCTTGACTCCAGAGTAGAGCCGGAGTTAGGAGTCAATTTCCCTCCTTGACTCTGTGTGTCGTAACTTTTGAATTGACTTTAATTGTGTGCATTGGAATTGAAAATCCATCCGCGGGAATTTGCTTTTAAAAAAAGCACGGATTCTTCGACGAATTTGAGGGCATATCTCGCAAAAAACATACTTTCTATAATTAGAATAATTTTCTATCATAAGTACCTGACTGAGAGTTAATGTAACATCGTTGTCTTTAAGGCGAGCAATCATCATGGAGGCAACTGCCAAAACGAAATCTCCAGCCATAGCGACCTAAAACAAGAAAACAAAAGCGAATACTCATTTAGTCGGATCGTTTAATTGGCACATGGTACCATCCGAAGACACCCGAAACAATGGCGAGGTCCGCCAAAAGGGCACTTTTAATGACCATTATAAGCTAACTAAGTTACCACGAAAACTGCACCGGCGTGGCGCGATTAGCGGTATAAAATTGTTGGCAAATTGAGTACATTTAATGAATGAAATTCGCTTATGGAAAAAATTACACGTTAGGTTGATAATACGACGGATGGGCGACGAAGAAGGGGGTTCGCAAGACTCGTCGCCTTCTTCGGCGGTCGATCTGAGACACCGAACGGAAATTCGTTATGTAATAGCGTGAAAAATGACTATGGCATTATCACATGTTAAAATTCGGTTGGAATTGCGCATCATTTCGTGTCGCATGCGTGTCTACAATAAAGTTTAAAAAACACGTTGGCCGCGGTAATATTTGGTGTCATCTATGGATTTATTCTTACACGATACGAAAGACCAGCACTCTCTCAAGGAAAGCCGAATATAAGCGAGATGTTAAATTTAAACGACCTTGCGACCTGGTAGTTTCACGTGTACCCAGAATTCCTGACAAAGATTCATTTAACATCGTCTATCTAATTGCTGGCGACATTTTACCGATACCGTTTCATCAACTAGAATCAGGGTTGTACTGATTCGAATCACTTATTTTATGAATTACGATTCGAAATTTTTGAAACTTTTCGATCATTTCACGAATCATTTTTTTTTTTAATTTCTTTTGTTTTGCTCACTTTCGCGCATTTTTTGGCATAAATTTTCGAATATTTTGCTATAGACGTAAAAATACACAAAAAATGGCCGAATTTTGGTTTTGAAAACTGAATTTAATCTTGAAAAAATATCCTAGAACATGTCAGTGTGATAATATGCTGTTTTTAAACTAAAAGGTGACGTTTTTTGTGTATTACAAATTTGGTAACAAATTATGTCTGAAAATGGCGAAAATTTACGTCAAAAAGTGCCCGAATTTCAGGGAAACAAAATAATTTTAAATACATTAAATGATTCGAAAATTTCGAATCACGAATCACTTTTTAGGAAAATGATTCGAATCATATTTTTTTTTACTGAAAACAGAAAATTGGAACTGGAACTAAAACGAATTTCAGTTTTACACCAGTTCCAGAATTTTTTTTGCAAATTTCAATTTTTTTCCTTCTATTTTACCAATTTTTTTTCAAAAAATTTAAGGTTTCGTCTTTTGTCAAAAAAATTTTTAAAAAGAGTGAAGAACAAAAAAATACAAAAATTTGAAAATTTGACTTGAAAAAGTAGAAAATTTAGGTGCTGAAAAAGTTAAAATTTAGTAAAGCACAATATTTCATTGAAAATTTTTCACTAAAAAACACTAAATAGTTTTTTGAATAAACTAGATTGTAGTAAAATTTGAAATAAATAAATAAAAAACTAAAAAACAAAACGACCCCAAACGAATCTTCAAATTTTACGTGGAAAAATGAGTAAAGAAAAATTGCGTTGTGAATTTGAAAATTTCACCCAATTAAAAACATTTTCTCATACATTTTTCAAAATTTAATTTTTTTTTGAAAAATTCAGGACTGAAGAATCAAGAGTCACAAAATTTCTAAAAAAAAAAACAAAGATTTTTTCCCAGCTTTTTCTCATAAATCTTTTTTGTTGAGCTTGAAAGTATGAAAAATGCAAAAAATTGTACTTCGAAAAAAAAAGGAAAAACAAAAAGTTCAATTTTTACAAAAATTTTTGGATTTTTTCATCTTTCAAAATTTAAAAAACTGTAAATTTTGGAACTGGTATTTGGAACTGGAATTGAAAACTGGAACTAAAAAATATTAAGAACTAGAATTGGAACTGGAGCTGGAACTTATTATTTCAGTTTTCCTTACTGCTAGAATTTGGCGATTGCAAATGTTGAATGAGACGATATGGTCAATCTGTCACATGTAAACCCCATAAGGTGTTTTCACTCATATGCTAAACATACAAATCTTTCAAAAGATCATTAATCCTTTACAAATAGAAAAAGCAATTATACAAATGGCCGCTTTCTCTTCTTTATATTAAAATATTTAAACATACGAGTGTGCTCATCAAAATGATCGATATCGTACAAATATCCAATTAAAATTTTGACGTCCGAACGTAGGCAGAGCGCGGTTGTGCAGAGCAGGAAAAAATATCATTGCCAAATATTCAATACCCGAGCTCGAGCCGAAATATTACATAATACGTTTAACATTGTCTTTCTCCGATAATTAAATCAACATCTAATATATAATTACATGTTTCCGGTACCATCGGTTCGTCTCATCGTCCACGTAGTTCATGTGTAATATCTATGGAGTATACCTGAGACCCAAACGTGTAACTAATCATTACTAGGTATATAGGTAATAGGTATACCTACATGATGAAGAGTGTACCCATACCCAGACCCACTCGTAGAGATAGAATTTTTCGACCTGTCTGTGGAGCTGTGTCGATGTCGTGATGTCCGCAATTCGTAATCGACAATTATTCGTCCTTCGGATTGATTTTATTATGGTATTATTTTATTCGTGACGAAATACGAGTATAACTTATTACACTCTGTACGAGATAGTAAGGTACCAGGTTAGGTACGGTATTCCCTGCTTCGTGAAATGGACATGATTTATGCTATTGTCTGAGGTTGTTGACACCGATAATGTGTAATCAAAGGGTTAAGATAATTACATGAGGGAGGGTTTCTGGGCGAAGAGAGGGGGAATTCTGAAAGAGATTCGAGTTGAGATGGATCGTCTGCAAAGGCATAGTGACCAAAGGATCTGAGAAAATGAATTTTTTTTTTATTTTCTTTCACAATTTCATAGGTTTTTTGTTTAAAATTTATTCAAAAAATCCACTTTTTTACGAATAATCGTTTGATAAAGAATTTCAAGCACTTTTAAGGCTATTTTTATTCTGATGAGGGTGCACTTTAGGTAAAAAATATGTAGTACAAATTGACGAGGAAAAAAACATTCAAGGTATCCAACAAATTCTTAAAATCAACAGGAAGAAATTTTAGCATCCTTTTAAACGAATTTCACAGATCTTTTCTTTGAACTTGGAAAAACATTCCTCTCAACTCTCCAATATTTTTTTCAACTGGTGAATTTTAATTTCTTTCTAATTTCCTCTGGTTATTCCTCCTCCTCCTCCCCCACCCATTACCCTTTTCCATTTTCAAATGGTTTTTATTTTAGTTCGTCTATGAATTTGGTTCCAATGAAACCAAGGCAATTTGAGAAAATGAAAATTTCAAATAGATTAGGTACCGAAAAATTACATTTGGAACGAATTTTATGGAATTTTTTGACCAACATTTGAGGGAAAAAATTAAAATGTAAAATTCATTACCTAAATTTTGGGAAATTTCAAAAAATATAATTTCAAACGATAGAAGGGAAAATAATTCAGCTCGAGCGAAGCGAGGGAATGAAATTTGAAATATTAAATGCACAGCATCAATATTTTTATATGTAACTCGAAAATAAAGTGAAAAAGTTTTCCAATACCTAAGCAGTAAGCATGAAATTGATCAATTTTTAACAAAGTTGGAAAATTTTACCTAACCCTTTTCCTAAAATAGAGATCTACGGGCAAAATTGTTCGCAGGATTTTCTAAAGAAGGGAGCAAAACATGAAGGTACTTACATAACTGCAGTGACAATTCCAGATAGAAAAAATTTGAGAATTTGACTGAAAAAAGTCGAATTATGAATGTCGATAGTTTGTACTTTGTTGGAATTTAGGTTCACCCCTTCTCTCCTTTCTTTCTCTATATTCTAATGACATAGGATTTGCCTATATTAAAAATTGAAGGGACGATTTAAACATTATAATATTTTTAGGATAATGAGGAGCATAGCCGGGTAAAAAATGAGTTTGGACCCGCTCCAATTTTCGATTCAACTCCTACAAGAAGTCTCTTGATGAAAAAAAATTACTGGAAAATTTCACGTTTTCATGACAAACGAAGCGAATTTCGAAACCTCAAGAAAAACGATCACGAAAGAGGTGTTTAGTTTATCGGGATATTTTGATCCGCTAAATACGAATCCGACGTTAGTTTCCTCATTTAGTAATTTTTTTCCCAAAAAATAACTTGAAATTCGAAAAATTTGCTAAAATAATATTTCTGTATGGTTTTTAGCAAATTACGGTCCTGGTGGCATCGAAATAGCAAAAAAGAATACGTGAGGTAAATCTACGTTTAAAAACACTTTTTTGGAATAATTTTAGAAAATGGTCAAGCTCCGCTATCAAGCTCTTTTTGACAGTTGAAAATTTCAAGTAGCCAAAACATCATGAGGAGGAGCATCAAAACGGATGAAAAAAATTATCGAAAATACACCTCTACGAGATGTAATTTGATGTCAAAGAACAGAAAATTTTCTTCATTTCCGCTGAAATGTAAAAATTCTTGAAAACGTTGAAATTGAAAATTCTTGAAAATAATGCAATAAAATGGCCATAATTGCGAAAGGGAGGATGGTAGGGGGTGGAAAATTGTTTCCAGGATTTCTTTACATTACGAGACACCATCTGGGGAGGTCAAATCAAGGATCCGAGTGGAAGGAGAAATTCACCTTACTCCGTTACACGCTTTGACTAAGGTTACACCCATTGGTAAAAAAAAAAATGGAGAAAATGTCAGTGAAATTGGATTTTAATCGTTTGAAATTTTGGTTTAAGGTGATTCGAAAATTTTCATGAAAAATTAGACAACATACCTAAATATTTATTAATTTAGAAATATTCAATTATCAAGTAAGTATCGTAAAAAGTTCTAGAAAAATTTTTATACGTTTTTGAATTTATCTTTTTTAAAAGTTGAAATATGAAAATTCAAATGCCAATTTTTCTAAAATTATTTTGAAGCGAAGAACATTTGTTCCAAATTAAAACAGGATCCGAAGAGAAGATACATAATTTAAATTGTTTTGATTACTAACCAGGGGTCCACGGAGGGTTCAAAAAAACAAAATCTTACTGGATTTCAATTTAAATAAATTGTTTTAAAAAAATATTGAAAATTTTTCAAAAATCTAAAAAAAAACTAAAATGAATCAAATGGTTCAGAACTTTTAAAAAATTATTCAAAAATGCTTGTAAATGTTCCAATTCAAAATTTCTATCGCAAAATTGAAGGAAAAAATTGTAATTTATCATCACTTCGAGAAATTTACTAAACACTAATCGATACCCTGCCGAGCCATTGTAGAAAATTTAAAAATAACGTCATCACACGTGTCAAATGCCACATCACTTCGGTACAATCACTTTGATGACCAGAGTCTGACATCATAGTCATAATAAGTAACCGCATGATAATTGAGACTTCCTGATAAGCACGAAGAGGAAATCGAATCCGAAAATAAAAATGACAATGATCGATGAAATTTCTTTAATCGTATTTTTCTCCAATTTCATCGCTTCGAAATAAAACCTGAATCAGTAAAAAAATCTTGATCAATATCGACTATTTTTCTTTTAATAACTTGAAACGATTTCAAAAAATAAGTCTACCCTTTCTAAAATTGAAACACCTTTCAATAGCAAATTCTCAAGGCAATCACAGTCTAAAATTGGCTCGTGAACAGGAGCACGATAAAAATCATCGCATCATTAGCTCGTATTAATCCATCATTAGAACTATAGGAACCATTTCCAACGTCTTTGCAATCTCAACCTGGACATACGTGTAAGATCCATCACGAAACTCGATGAAATTGCAACACCATTCTCGGAATGGGAAAAGGAAACGCAGAATAACTATATTTTGACATTCGTCATGAACACGAAATAAGGTTAGAGCATCGAATTAAAACTCCATTAAGGATGATCTAAGGACACACCTGAGATGCTGGACACAAATACATCACGTAAGGACGGTATTATTTTGTCAAACGAAGAATGATTAATATTTTAAATAGATGAAGTCAGAAGTAAAAATAAGAGCTCGTGTTGGTACCGACCTTCGTATACTGTAAAGCATCTTTTCAATAGCCTGAATGGGAAAAAACCACGGATAAAGTGTTTTTCTGGACCAATATTCTTAATGGTTAAATAACAAGGTTAAGATGTTGAAAATTTGAAGAATATTGCGTCGAGGAAAACAAAACAATGGAATGGAAAATTTTCCACGGGAAGATGTAAAATAATCTCGAAATTATGCTTTCTTTTAAGAGAAAAAAAAATTAATTCGAATGAGCAATTATTCCGTAGGTATGGCCGGTTTCCTTTTAATAATTACATATCGCACGTGAAAATTACCCGAACATATTTGACCGTACGTGCAACAAGGTACACGGTACGAGGCGCCGGATACAACTGACCTGAGGGACGGTTAAGGTTTCGATACCGAAATCGTCATCTTATTGTGTGAAGAATGTAGATGGATTGGAATAAAATGAATAGGCAGCTGCCTTATTTGCGACGAGGAAATATTTTTAGAAATTGAGTCATTATAAAAGTTGGTGTATAATTTTCGTGGATACGCGATTCGATCACGATGATGATTCCTTTTTTAGAGAACATTTTTTTTGGAAATTCTTCCCCCCTTTTTTGAGCCGTTTGATGAGTAGCAAAAAATTGCCGATTTGTCTGATGCGTAACACGAAATTTCTATTTAACGGTCAACGAAAACGTTAATTATAAAATTAACATCGGCCGCGGTGGTAATTACGCAGACGCAGACGTCGCGAGCTGAGGCGAGGGAGACGCGCGGGGTCATCGCAAAAGTAAGTAAATATTATACGCATTGTGAACGCCTTCAGTGTGAAGTCGATCCGAGATAATTGAATAAACAGAAAGTAACCTGGCTGCCGGTGATCTCACAGTTCTTGCTCTTGGAGAAATGAATGAAACACGAAAGAAGATAAACCAGATGTCGTACGCGTTGACCAAGAAATTACCAGTGAAAGTGATATACCCTCCGCTGCATTCCCATTTAAAAACTCGTAATTCGTAATCCATAACGGAAACGTATACGCGGCGGTTTTTTTTACTAATATTGTAACGCGTTTGATGGCCAGGTTGCATAATCGGTACGAGTAAGGTGTTTCAGCGGTGGAGAATTTTTATGTCGTAGGTCAATCGATGACATGCATTGGAAGTGATTTCAAAGCGGAGGAGAGATGAGTCAGAGGGGGTTGAGAAATGGGCATGATGCTGGAATCTGGATACTTTGTAGGCTCTGGATGTGTAGTCATTGAAATATTTTCAGGTGTGGTGTGATGAATGAAGTTGTAGGGTGAGTAGGAGGAGATGGTTTGGTGTGGTGAATTCAGGTCGACGAGGAAGGGGGCTTGAAATCGAGGTAATTGTATTTGGTTCAGAATTTCGATCGGGTTCGAAGAAATGTTCAATTTGTGGTTAATTGACCTTGACTTTTAATTCGAACGAGTGGTTTTTTTAAAAAAAATGTACGATAGGTTTTTCTTGAGAATTACTCTCAGATTATTCTGTCGCCTTTAGGTATATGTTGAATTTCTCCGTATTAAGTAAGGAAATGGGGAGGGAGATTCTTCTTCTTTAAATTTAAGAAAATTACATTTGAGTTGAAAAATTTATCGAAGTGAAAACATTTTTAATTGGAAAAATTGTCCGAAAAATCTAATTACACTTAAAAGTTGAGAAATTTCAAGTGTAGCTACCTCAAATTTTCAAGAATGATTCTTTTACTGATCAATTTTGAAATCAATTCAGTTAATGACTGATTTCTTTGATTAAATTCATTTTCAGATTAATAAAATTACCTATGGTTTAATTAATTTCCTTTTTGAGACTCAGTCGACTTTTTACAATCAAATTTTAATAGATTTTTAATTGATTTTTTTGACGATTTATTTCGTTTTTCCACCAACCAATATGGTCAATGATTTTTAATTATTCAAATCAACGGATGTTCGATAAGTTGAGGTTCATTGGTGATTAATTTGATCTCTGATCAATTATTCTGTGTTCGATTCATCACCGCTTTCAATCATTTTTCATTTTAAATTGATCGATATGATCTAAAATTTGGTTCTTAAAAGATATATGATCAATTTTTGATCATTAAAGTTTATTCAAATTTAATTATGATCTTTCTAATGATTTATTTAATTTTTTTTATCGATTAATCCGTTGATGACTGAACTGAACTCAAGATCAAACAAATTTTTCATGATAGAATTTTTTATTGATCAATTCATCATTGATTTGATCTCAGATTAAAATCCTATTTGGTGAAAAAATTTTTAATCAAAGGAGTTGCTATTTTAATTTGGTCGATTCAACAATGATGATTAAAATCTTAATCAATTCCTACCCGAATTCTGATCGAATTTATCCTGATTTAATGATTATTCGACTGGTGTCTATGATTTAAAATTTGTGTTCTAAAATAAATTATCAATTTTTGGAACATCGAATGTGATCAACATAATTTTTTGATGATCCTCATTCTGATCGTTCAATTCGTATTTTCATCACGTATTTGACCACTGATTCGGCTTCAAATCAATGGAATTTTTATTGATCAAGGCGTCATACTTAGGTGTGATCTCTCAAGGTTTCTGTAGAAATTTTTCAGTGAAAAAGATATGGTTTTAACAGGGCAAGTTTCAAACATTTTTCACTTTTTTTTTGGGGGGGGGGGTCCTTTTTACACAACTTTTTTAATTCAATTGAAAAAAATCATATACAAATTCTTAATTAAATAACTTCCTAAGCCAACAGAGGGAACAAAAAATTGGAAATTTCATCGTTTAATTTTTTTTAAAAGGAGAACAGGATATTTTGCCATTATTTTTTAACAGCAAAACGAGACAAAAGCAAGACCCGCAAGACTATTAGACTCCTTGTATCTGATCAATTTTTTACTGATCAATTTTATTTTTAATCAAACTACTCGCGATTGTTTTAATTTTAAAATGATCGATGAGACCAATAAAATTTATTTCTGATGAATTTAATCAACAAGGGATAGATACTTTTAATTTAGATAGATGAATATCACGAATTTTATAATTTTTACCCAATCCACTCCCAGTTTTAATCGATTTGTAATCAATTCGACTCAGATCGATTCAAGTTTCAAAAGACACAATCAATTTTTGACCTTCAAATTCTGTGTATTTAGAATGATTTTTAATTAATTTGCTTAGAAAAATTTATTCAATAAATCAAAATTATTTGTTAGATTCGATTATTAAGTGATTTTTTCGGAAATAAAATTTTGATCAATTTTTTCGATCGATCTAATTTTAAATTCAATTCGTCTTGAAACTGCTTTGATATAATTTTCATTCATGTTTGATTGATTTCGAATTGATACTCCAAGATAAATTTTATTTTCAATCAATTCGTAATTCAAACAACCATTCAAAAGCTTCGATTTCTTCTCTTTTTTTTTAAATTCTAGGTAGGTACTTGACCAATTTTCTTTAAGCAAGTAAATTTTTCAGTTTTAACTAATGCAAGATTTTCAATTTGAAAATCTCATTCAAGCATTCGTATATATAATTGATTCAATTTTCAATCATTTTAAAATTGAAATCCTTATCTATCATTTTTCCAAGGTCACTGAAAAAAAGTCATAATTATCATTTTATCGTAATCCTCATGATGATTTTTTTTTGAAATGAAAGTAGAAGTTTCCTTGCAATGCTAAAATATCTCGATTTTTTTCCACGAAGTACAGAAAATGACAGTAAGCTTTGAATTTAAAAAGTTCACGAACTAGGAAAATAATTTATTTTGCACTTTTATAGTACATTCGGTATAACTACTTACACGGATTAGGCGTAACACATACACGACGAGAAAAATTCGACGATTTCCGTGACACTGGCAATGACACACGAGTCGCGGTATTTGTATTCGGCATCTCTATAAAAATAAAGACGTTACCGGCGAATGGAATTCCGATAATTAACGCAATGACGTTAAAATCGCTTCAAAACTTTCTCTATTTACGAATCATCATACGACATACTTTATGAGTTGTTGGTATGCAACCTAAACCTCTCCCTTCATTACAAAAACATACAACACGGTGTGATGTACCTTCTATTGCGAGCAGAGATTACACTTCGCATACTCCACGTACATCAAATGTACATATACGTAAAATATCTCAATCTTTTTCGTCAACTGAAAATATCTCCAACTCGAATTTACAAGAACGTAAAATTTTGGCTATTTTCTAAATTTCCCATTTTACCGACTTTTCCATTAGGAAAAGTCGAGTACTAAATTGTTCATCGTAGTTGAAGGGAGCGTCGGGAACAATTTTTTTTTACGTTTTCGGACATTCTGAACACGATAGGACGTGTGGTTGAGAACGAGGTTTCCTTATATATATATATATATATATATATATTTATATGTTTATGTATAATTTTGTCCGCGATTAAACTCGGAAGCTGTGTAGCTCCAGAAGGGGACAACGTTCCCAAAAGATAGCATTTTTAACGTAGTTTTGAGATTTTCAAACCGATTTAAAATCGGTTCAGCCGTTTTCGAGATATTGAACTTTTTGTGTTTTTTAGGGGTTGGGGGGTGGGACTTAGCCGAAATTTCAAACAATCAAGGTAAAAGTTACATTGCGCTTCAAATTTCGATTTCTCCAAAACTACTGAACCGATTGAGCTGAAATTTTCAGGATTGGCAAAGAAAGGTTTGAGGACCTTACAGAAAAATTTTCAGCCTGATCGGTTGAGGCACACCGTCTCTCGGTAGGCCTAAAATTTGTAAACAGTTTTTTTCAATAGCTTACTGAAACTTGAAGGTCGAATAATTTGAAAACTAGGCATTCTCAAAAAAATCGAATGACTCATTGTCGAAAGCAAATTTACTTCTCTACAACTTGCTAAACAGGCATTTTTCGGGAGGCCCCTCCTTTGGTCAAAAACGGTCCTCAAAGGACGCAAAGGAGGGTCCAATACTCGAAATTCGCATTAAACTCGAAAGCTGTGTAGCTCCACAAGGGGACAATGATCCCAATAGATAGCATTTTTTACGTAGTTTTGAGATTTTCAAACCGAGTTAAAATCGGTTCAGCCGTTTTCGAGATATTGAACTTTTTGTGTTTTTTAGGGGTTGGGGGGTGGGACTTAGCCGAAATTTGAAACAACCAAGGTAAAAGTTCCATTGCGCTTCAAATTTCGATTTCTCTAAAACTACTGAACCGATTGAGTTGAAATTTTCAGGATTGGCAAAGAAAGGTTTGAGGACCCTACCAAAAAATTTTCAATCCGATCGGTTGAGGTACACCGTCTCTCGGTAGGCTTAAAATGTGTAAACAGTTTTCTTCAATAGCTTACTGAAACTTGAAGCTCGAATAATTTGAAAACTAGACATCCTCAAAAAAATCTAATGACACATTGTCGAAAGCAAATTTAATTCTCTACAACTTGCTATACAGTTATTTTTCGGGAGGCCGCTCCTTTGGTTAAAAACGGTCCTTAAAGGACGCAAAGGAGGGTCCAATGCTCGAAATTCGCATTCTGGCATTAAAAAGTTTGTAAAAAACTTTGTAAAAGGGCATAAACTGATGTTTTTTGGGTCGCTGATTCCGAATTAAGTCTTTGTTTTTCGATTTGAATCCTCTACATGTTCCTAAGTCGTCCCTCGGTAGCTTCAATTTGTGAACTGCCATTTTTAATTTCTTATGCAAGCTTGAAACGTAAATACGTAATTTGAACAAAACTAGGGCTCTTCAAAAAAATCTAATGACAAATTATAGAACACAAATTTAATTCTCTACAACTTCTTATACAGCCTTTTTTTGAAAGGCCCTTCCTTTGCTCAAAAACGGTCCTCAAAGGATGCAAAAGGAGATCTAAGAATCGAAATTTACAGTTTGGCATTAAAAAGTTTGTGAATAAGCGCAGTTTGATATTTTTTGGGTCACTGATTCCGAATTTGGTATTTGTTTTTCGATCTAAATCTTCTATATGTCCCTAAGAATATAAGAATGCCTGAGGGGATGGGGACAGTTGAGCTAAAATTTCAATTTCGAATAATAATAGTGTAACTTGAAATAAAAAATAAAAAAAATGGCATACTTACTATTATTTCATTCAATATCAATTTATCAACTTTTTGAATTTGTGCCCCCCCCCCCACCAGGTACCCCTATGGATATGGGAGCTTGAGGGCCCAAAATTTTGAGCTTGAGTGCAAGACCGAAATTTCAAATTTCAGTCATTTTACTTGATAAATAGCGTGGGTACCAATTCTTTAAACTTATGTATTACCGACTTTTTTATTTTGATTTGAGCCCCTTCCCTGGATACACTGGAGTCCAAAATTTCGAGTTTGGTACTTCTCAGTAGGCTCAATATTTGTGAATAGTTGAACGAAAGTAAATTAAGTTTTCTACACCGACTTTTGTGGAAAAGTCGGTTACCTTACGCAGAATGCGTAAGGTTTTTTTATATTTCTCTTTCTTTAAATTTTCCAGAAAAAATTTCCATCTTGTGATAAAAAAAAAATTAAGGTGGAAATTATCGAATATCACTGGAAAACAGTTACAATAGCAGCACGATAATAAATAGTTGAAAAATTTCACTCAACGCAAACAGTGAAAAAAATTCTGGAAAATTGGAGAAAATTTTCTAAAAAGTCTGAAAAAAATTTTAATTCTTCGAAAACTTGAAATAATTTTTTTGAAAATTGGTAAAAAATTTTAAAAGTACCTAGGTGAAATTTTTTGAAAATGAGTAAAATTTTTAAATTAGTAAAATTTGAAAAATTGGTGAATTTTTTGAAAAATTGATGAAATTTTCTGAAAAATCAGTGAAATTTTTTGGAAAATCAGTGAAATTTTTTGAAAAATTGGTGAAATTTTTTTTAAAAAAGCAGTAAATTCTTTTGAAAAATTGGTAAATTTTTTGAAAAAAATTGGCGATGAAATTTTCTGGAAAATCAGTGAAATTTTTTGGAAAATCAGTGAAATTTTTTGAAAAATTGGTGAAATTTTTTTTTAAAAAGCAGTAAATTCTTTTGAAAAATTGGTAAATTTTTTGAAAAAAATTGATGATGAAATTTTCTGAAAAATCAGTGAAATTTTTTGGAAAATCAGTGAAATTTTTTGGAAAATCAGTGAAAATTTTGGAAAATTGGTAAATTTTTTTGAAAAATTAGTAAAAAATTTTTAAAAAACAGTAAATTTTTTGAAAAATTGGTAACATTTTTGAAAAATTAGTGCAATTTTTGAAAACTTAGTGCAATTTTTGAAAAATTGGTAGAATTTTTGAAAAATTAGTGAAATTTTTTAAAAATTAGAATTTTGTTGATTTCTTCTGTGCTGCAATTCTGACTTTTTTCAGTGACTTTTCCCTGATTTAAAATGAAAGAGCTTGGAAAATTTTCTTTTTTTGCCATTAAACATCACGAAGAAAGTTTTCAATTCAGTTATCCGATCAAGTATTTACCTTTTTTTTTTTTAAATATCTCGGAATCTGAAGATGAATTTTGAAATGCAAAATGATGTTACTAAAAGTATCAAATATTCACCAAAAGATGCCACGATAAAGACGCACACGTTGAAAATAATCTAATCAGTCTAAATCACGTACATAATTCGAAAATTCGATTCCTTGTTTTCGAGACAAGTTAATCTGATGGCAAAATTTTGACCAATACGTCGCGTCGCGGATTAATTTACCAGAATAAACTTTCGAGACTGGGATTTACTTCCGATAATTATTGGTATAGGATGGAAGAGGTGAGCCTACGAGGCACATCGATGGTTATGTCGATAGAACCAACAAGCAGCAACCAATTGGAGAGGATTGTTTACAGATGCTACACGAGAGTATTGGTATAAACATAACACAAATACCATTAACATAACTGGATTAAAAAGTGTATCTGGTGGGTACACATACACAAGTGCATTATGTTAGATGGTTTCGGCAGCTCGGTGTTGGGTTCAATGGGATGCAGAAATTTCACCTCTCTCTAGTCTGCTGGTCGAGCTACAGCTTACAGCTTCATATCCGAAACGCATTTGAAACCAGTTCGCCAGCATAGGATTATTGTAGCCCATTGTGAGACCGGAAACAAGCGTCGATCATCGATGTGAATGCTGGATTTAGAAACGAGACAAATCGAAGGGCAATACTGACGTGGTATACTGAGAAAAGCTCTCGATTACAAAATCAATTCGCGAATCAAAGTCGAGCATACAAATTAGTGACGTTATAGCTCGCAGGTTTTAATATGATAACACCGTTTGGTCGCGTCGTCTTCAGAGAAAGCAACGTTTACGTACGCCGACCATTTGTACGAGTCCGCCGAGGTACTCGTGTATTGCCAAAGTATAAAAAAACCCAGCTCACGTAGATGGCGGATATTTGTAAAACCTCGTACGTGCTCGGTTTTGCAGAGAGAGAGAAAAAAGGACTGTAGAAACCGAGCGCATCGGATATTTCGTCGTTTATCCGTTTCGACCGTTTCGTTGAGGAATGTGCTGCGGAGATACCGTGGCCGCGACCGCTGGTGCGATTGCATATGCATAATGGTAACGTGTTTGCTAATCCAATACGCAGTTCATAGTTGAGAGCTGAGAAGCTACGACCAAGGCTTCCATAATCAGCCAAGTCGATTGGTAATTCTGCCGAAGACTTGTAGAAATTTCGTACGCGGCAGGGGCCATACGTTATGCGGAAATAATTCCATATGTGTGCACGGTGATGCACGATGCATTTACATTCGTATCTGGTGGTTTCGGACGTAACCTTCGGTGTGTCATGGGTGTAGATTTTTTCTTATGCAATAAAATTGTGCGAAAAATGAGAATTTTGGGTTGATTGGTCCCACCTGACCTTTTTTCATTTTTCGACCATGAAAAAAGTAGTGATGGTGGTTGGAAAATAACTGATCGAGAAAGTTGCTCTTTCAAGAATGAAAAAATCATTGAAAGATATTTTTAATTTCATAAAAATGAAAAAAAAAAATTGGTCACTGGAATTTCAGCCAAGCAAAAAAACAAAATTTTGAAGAACGAGATTAAGAACAAGAACAAATTTTGAGGGTGTTGGAAGAACGAGAGCAAGAATGGTCTGCACTAAAAATTTAAAGAACTAGAATGGCCAGAGAAAAGAATGAGAACGAAAACAAGAACAATGCCTTGGTTTTTTTTGTGCTTCACTTTTGAAATTTAATTTAGTGTATTTTGAGGGGAAAATTTTCGAACTTTTATAATCAAGATTCGAAAAAAAAATTAAATTTGAAAATCAAAATTGAAAACTTGTAAAAACAGCAATGCACAAAAAACAATGAACCAAAAATTTAAAAACGAGAACGAAAGATTTTGAAGGAGCAAGAACGGAAACAGAAACGAAGATGGGAACAAAATTTGAGAGTGAAAAGAGCAAAAACCAAAGAACCAAAAGTTCTGGAAACGAAAACTAAAAATTCATAGTTTCTGCAGCATGCCTGAATTAATAGCTACTGGGAATATTGGCATCACTATAAAATTTTCCCAAAAAAGTGACAAAAAATGGCCTCAAACTGATCAATTCTAGGTAAGAAGGGCTTACTTTCATTGAAAAAATATATATTCCCTCAATATACCTCTTTCACTGATGCCTACTGACATTTCATCGAAAGGAAAGCAGGCAGATAGATTTAAGGAGAGAAACTTTGATCTCACAAAAAAGAAACAAACTGCATTCTTGGTCCAAAAAATATGATTCAATTCAAAATTTCGCAAAAACAATGACAAAGGTAAAGGGGTGTAGAGATTTTTGTATCACGCTCATCAATTGAAAAAACTGAAAAAACTGTGTTTTAAGGGGGAAAAATTGGAAAAAAATTTTCCCCCACAATGATACTGTGCTTCGATTCGACCTTTATTAGAAATAACTACAGGATTATTATCGTCCAGCCCTTTTTCTCGAAAATTTAACTTGGGAGTGAGTGGATAATCAGAAAGTGGTATTTAGACCTCGAAAATTCTTGGTAAAAATCTCCACCATTTCACATTCACCCCTCAACTCATCTTGACCCTTTTTTCAGAAATTCTCGTGAAAATCATTTTACATTTTCTCAATAGGTAATTTAAAAAAAAAATCAGCCATTTTTTGTTTCCACATCCACTTTTTTCCAATTTTCAAGAAAACATGTACAATGGGGATTTCTTTTATTAAAAAAAAAAATGGTCAAGACCAGGAAGAGAGGAAAGATTTAAAGGTACAGGTATAATTTTGAGAAAAAAATTTCAAGCATTTTTCCTTAGATTTTTTACTTGGTAGGAATAAAAAAAAATATGCACATGAAAAATTGATGAGTATTTTTTAAGGATCCCTGAAAATTGGAGTAAAAATTTAAAAAGGTATTATATTGTTTTTTGGAAGGAGGAGGAGGAGGAGGAGGAGGAGAAGGAGTGGGGATACGAGAGGGGGGGTCGACACATCATCAACATCGTTTCAAGAATTTTTCAGATTTTCAAATTTTTTTTTCAAGGTATAGATTTTAAGACTAAATGAAAAGGGGTAAAGATGGAGCCAAGAAGTGAAATTTTCACTAGGGTTATTAGTAATCTGGACATACCATCCCAGCTTTTCCCTCATTCAACTTCCGAAAAAAAATAAAAAATGGTTATTTTTAATCTCAGAAACAAAATTCTTTTTTTTTGGCCCAAACCAGAAAATTTGAAAATTGAAAATCAGCAATTGAGATTTAAACTTGAACTGAACAGCGATGAAAGAATGAATAGATAAATAAATTTCATCTTCCATTTCTGTTCTGACCTCTCTGAGTGGAATTATAAGTTCTTTCAGGAGGGCTATTTTTGAGATAAACAATGGTTTCACATTACAGAGTAACCCCCCACCCCCCACCCCATCTCATCACATGACATTCAATAATTAAAAATTTTAGATTGGCATTTTCTGACATTTTCAACTCGTTTAGCGTTTTCCAATGACCGATGAATTGAAAAATATTTTTCTACGGGTAAGTACCATTTTCCGGAGCACAATTTCAAAAAAAGAGCAGTAGAATTCCGCAAAGATTTTTGATCTGGAAGAATAGGGATCAAAAATTCCAAAACTCCCATTATTTCAGAAAAAACTCCACTTTGAGAGCCCTTATAACTCCACTTCTTAGGAATCCTCCGGCTGAAAAAAAATGTACGAAAGGATTCCCATTTTTCACTCCAAAAAAAAAACGATCAAAATCAATAAAATTTCTCAAATTCACCCTTCCCAATAATTTTTCTTTGATTTTTTTCTCTCGAAAATCATTGTTCAAAGCTAACACATGGCAATATCCGGTATGGGTTTTTAAACCAGTTTCCTAATTGAAAATCTATAAACGATATTATGTCATCGTGGTGGAACTATCGGCTTCTTACGTAAATTCGCTAATAGGTACGTGCCACGCATTTTTCATTATGAAACAAGATAAAAATTATCCGACTTGAGGATTCGACAGGACAGCACGATCCGCCGTTTGTCGATTTGTTTTGGAATTTCAGAGACGAACTTGGCTTCTTCCGATTACGCACCTTATTAATTAACATTCGACCGGATAATATATTTTTACGAAAACAAATTCACCATGTGGCCGGACTGGTTTTTTAATATGGGTTATTTCGTATAGGTACATGATTCTGGTCCATTTCGTTTAAATTATCTACTGCTCGATGCGAGTACGAGCACAGAACAACACAGTACAGGAAAAAGTCTCCTCGCTACGCCAGAGGTTTTGTTTTTATTGACCATACGATATTCGGAAGCTGCGTCGATGTTGGTTTTTTTTTAGACCTGAAATTCCTCCGAATGGATAATAATTTATACACGAACGGCGAAAAGACGCGGCTTAGGAAGATGATTTAATCAACGAGCATTTTTTTTTACCAACTTGGATGGAAAAAAATTACCAAACTGCGTATTAAATCTTCTCCTAGAGATGATTTCTCTATGTATTTTTTCGGCTGAAGTGTATTTGATAGCTGCACGAACGATGCATCCGAAATTTATTGCATGTAACACGCCTCAAAATGTTGAGATAATATCGCGTAATAATGGTCAAAAATAACTCGGTCCAATGGTCTGATGAGAAACTTTTTTAATTAAATTGTTATCATATTTGTTTTTAAACGGTTTTACCTTGGTTTGCTTGATTTATACGGTTTTTAAGTGCTGAGGCTAGTTTTTGGATTACTTGGCCGGTTAAACGTTAATGATTATTATATTTAAAATATTTCTGGCATGTGAGTGTACGCGTATTAAGTTTAAGTACGAGTAGGTATCATTTCACCATAGCCTTTTATTCTTATTATTGCATTCGGATTCTCGTCGTGTAATGATACCTATTTGAATTTACTTTCTAAACATTAACGCGGGTTGACTTTGACTTATTGATACGTTTTAGCGGAGGGCATTGATATCTTGCCAGAAATGTATTTTATTCTGTTTTTGGTCGTAAATTTCACTTGGCCCGGAGAACGAACGGAAATTATTGTCGATTCATTGATTAGGTTTTGTTTGGTTGGTTTTTATTTTCCTATAATGATTTCATCTCTGTTTAGAGCTTGGATCGTGAAGTGTAATTTGTTTGGATGGAAGGGAGGGAGATAAGAATATTAGAAATTGAAAGTGTTTTTGAATTGAAATAGGTAAGTTAGATTTTCAAACAGATGTATTTTGATGTTTTAAGCTTCAAAAAATTAATTTCAAAATAAGATTGTTTTTTTATTTTTTACTCTTTTTTTTGCTTGCGACTGAAAAATTTTAGAATTAAATTTGAAAATACGAGACTACTAATTAGCGGCGAACAAAAGTTGGAGACCAACTTGAAAATTTTCGACTTGGATAAAATTTTTCTCAATTTTTTCACCTTAGGAAATATAGGCTCAATTTTTTCAAATATTTCAACTCGAAAACTCAAATTACAACTTTTTTGAAAAAAAAAGTCATCACTTTCTCCTAAGATCAAACTTGGGCCAAATTTTTTCGACTAAAAAATGAAATTCTACGACTATGGGGAGAGACATAATGTCCCTTCTATCTTATCCAATGTTCTGTTCAATTCTGATAAAATTTCCGGATCAAAATGTGAAACTTTTGAAATTTTTTGGTGGAATTTTTTCAAAATTTTTGCGAGACCTTGAGCAAATTAATTCTTCTCTCCCCCCCCCCCCAAAAAAAAAAATTAAAATTGAAATTTTTATATTTTCAGACCTATTTGTATTTTTAAAAAAATTATACGAGAGATGACAAAACCAAAATTATCTCAAAAAAAATTGGAAAAAATGAATATTCAATGAAAAATGCCTGGCGTTTTCAGCTACTTTTTCGTTTTTAGCATCACTTTGTCAGTTGCAGGATTCTGGTCAACTTCATCACCAAATTTTGAAAAAAAATATATATAAAGGATAAAAGCATAATAATTCTCAAAGAGTCTCAAAATTCAACGATCCATGGTTCTTGAAAATCAAAAATGATTCTCAGAAAAATTTTAAACAAAAGATGATTTTTGATTTTTGTAAAAAAAAAAATCTAAACCATTTTTCAAAAACACTAAAATAAAATTCGCACGAGAAGAACAAACATAAGGAAGGGGAGAAGATGTCATAGATCTTCACGACACTCAATAGGAAAAATTTAGAAATGAAAAAACATAAAATTTCGATTCTCTCCACAATTTTTATTAACTTTTTTGAAAGAATTTTCTCTTCATATTGAACCATCTCCAAACACATCCACAGTTCTGATTTTTTTTGGAGTTTACCAAAAATAAGCAAGAATTAAGGGAGGCGTGAAGGATTCTCACTTTTTCTCCGCGGTGAAAAATGGCTCATTCGATTAAAAACAGCTACATTTTTTTCAACTTTTGAAACGTAATTTTTCAAAAACGAATTTTGCCAGAAACCAATTTTCATCAACTTTCTCTTCTTCCCCCATTTATCAATATTTTGATCTTTTCTGGAGAAGACACAAAAAATAAAACAAAAATTGTAAATTTAAAAAAAAATTGAAAAAATATTCACTTTTTTGTCAAATTTTTCTCAAACAATTCTTCACCAGTCATCGCCTTTCAAATTTCCTATCCGAAATAACGTCATGACACATATACGAATCACACCTTCACAAATTCTCAAATGACCTACGTTCATTCACTTCCTCACACCATACAATCACATTACTCTATAATCATTCGAACATTGCACCTCATTAAATGAATCAGCGTCTCTAGAGAGAGGAAAAGAAGCAGAAAAAAAACAAAACAAACAAAAAAACTCGTACGTAGAATCGAGTGACACGAACACGATGCTCTATAAATGTGCATCATTGTATTCGCTTCAGGGTCGTCGCTTACCCGAGATAATTTTTTATTAAGGAAGTCGAAATAATCTCGTCATCTTTACGATTTTTGGCAAGATTTGCAACGGAATTGATAATTCATCAGTTTTGGCCATTGTTGGCGATAATTTATCCGCGTGTCGTTTTATTTACTCCGATAGCGATTTTTCATTTTCTTTCTCGCTGAGCGTGTGAAGGACGACCGGCGAATTTAATTTTAATTACGCAATTTTCGGCGTAAAATTTTAGGTGTAATTTCATAGAAATCTGTAATACGCGATGGTATTAACGTAAAAGTAATTAATCTTGAAAGTAGGCCCCGTCTATGGTTAAATGACGAGTCGGTAATCAGAGAAGACAAAACGGGGGAGGGTGGAGGGGTAGTTCATCCTTTGATATTTTCTTGGCCAGTTGAAAATTTCGTTGTAAATAGGCAAACTTTGTAAAGAATTGGCACGAAAAAGCACGAAATAAGAAAAATAAGCGATTTCTACATATATTTAAGCATTATAGAAAACAAGAAAAACGCGACAAATTAACACCAAAATAATTCACAATTGAAAAATTGATTATCCTCGAAAAATTTCCGGTCTGTCTCCTCTTTCAAAAACAAATCTGTTGCTGAAAGAGGAGGCTGGAATAGTACGATGCATTCTTTATTCTTTATTCGATCGAACAGTTATGAATTCCAAAATTTGATTTAAAGAAATCTAGATCATGAATAAGGAGGGAAAAGAGAATTTTATTGAACAATCACTATTTTTTCTGTACTGATCTTTAAAAAACTGATTTTACAATTTTTTGGGGTCATTTTCAATTTTAATCGTTTTTATAAAATTTCTTGGCATTTTTATATTTTACGCAATTTCTTATAATTTCATCAAAATTTCATTTGGTTTTAGACCCACGTCGATCTTGACAATTTTTACACAGATTCATCACTTTTACTTAAATTCTTCACGATTTCCAAGATATTTTCTTTTTTAAAAATAAAACAATGTACCTAGTTACCTACTCTCTCATTCATAAATCAGTGAAAATTATCGAATATCATTGAAAAACAGCTGCAGCACAGCATAAAATCAGTGAAAAAATTATCACTGAAAACGAATTAGTGAGAAAAATCACTGAAAAATCAATGAGAATTCACTGAAAAATCAGCAAAATTTTTGAATTTTGCTGAAAAATCAGTGAAAATATTTGAAAAATTAGTGAAAACTTTTTAAAAATCAGTGAATTTTGCTGATTTTTCCTGTGTTGCAATTTTAACTGTTCATAGTGACTTTTCACTGATTCAGAATGAGAGAATACTCTGTAATTTTTTATGCACAAATCAGTGAAAACATTGTCACTGAAACCAAACAGTGAGAAAATGGCTACAAAATCAGTGAAAGATCACTAAAAACTCAGTAAAATATCGAAAATTTGATGAAAAATCAGCGAAAATCTCTTAAATATCAAAGAATTTTACTGATTTTCACTGTGCTGTAATTCTGATTTTTTCAGTGATTTTTCACTGATTCAAAGTTGGAGAGTGAGATGATACGTGGTTCACTGCAAATTCATCATTTGCGGCACTTTGAGACATTCTAAAATTTTTTCTTCAATAAGTCAAAAAAAATGGTAGTTGTTTGCCTAATTTTTTCCAATTTTTTTTTTCAAAGATGGAAAAGAAATTTCGAAAATATCTCAAAATACTCTCTAAATTTGGCAACTGTAGAAATCAATGAATTTTCATTTTTGACTCAGTTATTTTTTTTAACAACTGAAATGAATCTGTTAACATTTTAATTTACTGATTGCATCAATAATTAACCACTGATTGAACTAGTAATTAATCACTGATTGAATTAGTAAATTGAAATTTTTACTGATTCAGTTCAGTAGGTAGTGAAAAATAGATTATTGATTCAAAAATGATGATTCAATAATTTTTCACTGATTAACAGTTGCACACTTTAATCAGTCAATTTCCAGTTTTTTGACTGATTCAGATTTAGAGAGTACTTCAAAACACAATGTTGCTACAAAACACATACGTATTAAATTTTCAGAACATTTCATCCTATAATGCTTAAGATATTACGATCTTAAATTTTTCCACTCGTTAGAAGCGAAGGCATACTCTCTGATTTCAGATCAGGAAAAGTCATCGAAAAAAAAAAACAGAATTGCAGCGTAAGAAAAATAAGGAAAATTCTTTGATTTTCAGCGAATTTTCGCTGATTTTTCAAAGAATTTCACTAATTTTTCACAGAATTTCAAACATTTTGCCAATTTTTTGGTGATTTTTACCAAGTATCCAGTAATTTCATTCACTTTTTACATTCAGTGAAATTTTTTCACTGATTTATTCATTTTCAGTGATTTTTATGGCTTTTACAAAAATTCTACCCTCGTATTCTAAATGAGTGAAAAGTCACTGACGAGCAGCCAAAATTGTAGAACAGGAAAAATCAGCAAAATTCACTGATTTTCAGCAAATTTTCACTGATTTTTAAAAAAAAAATCATTGACTTCTTAGCTAAATTTACTGATTTTTAAGCTAAATTCAAAAATTTCACTGACTTTTCAGTGAATTTTCACCGATTTTCTAGTGGTTTTTCTCACTGATTTGTTTCTCGGTGATTTTCGATAATTTTCACTGATTTATAAATGAAAGAGTACCAGACTAACTACTCTCTCACTTTGAATCAGTCAAAAGTTACTGGAAAAAATTCAGAATTGCAGAATAGAAAAAAAGTAACATTTTCTCATTTTCAGCGGATTTTTACAGATTTTTCAAAAAAATTACTGTTATTTACTAAATTTCATTGATTTTTAAAAAGAATTTCACCGATTTTTTTGAGAATTTCACTGATTTTTTTGAAAGAATTTCGTTGATTTTCCGGCAATTTTTTTATTTTGCTTGAAACGAATTTTTTCACTGATTTATTATCGTTTCGTAATTTCCGACTGTTTTTCAGTGATTTTCGATAATTTTCACTGATTTACAAACAATAGAGTATTGAACAGTAAAAATTTGATATAATTGGCTTAAAATTTTGCCAAGAAATATAAATATCCCAGCTTTAGCCTTCTCCTGAGTTTCATTAAAATTGAGCTTAAAATAATTGTATATGATTTTAGTAATGAACACTACAGATACTTGGTCGAATTTCCAATTGTGTGAGAAGAGGAATGTAATATTTTTTTATAACATCAGCTGGCCAATTTTTCATTTTCACCCTCGATATTTTCGCCCGAATTTTCCCTCCTCAGGCGATTCAATCGACACAGCATCACCAGACGAATGCGACAAATGATTATACAAGTGGAGTGGAAAAAAAAGTTACTTTCTTGAAGACTATAAATTCCAACACACCTTGCGTACGTATCTATACGACAATAGAAAGTGGACATCAGGAACCTATTGGCGGAATAGGACCGCAGTCCGTTTCGGATATATTACCGTTCACATTACAAACCTATTAAATACGGTTGCCAGCGGTTTAACCGGCGTTTCAACTACAGCACGAGCCGCCTATTATCGCACAACGTGTTTTTTTTACCCAGTCCGCAGTGTAATATGTTATGACAATCACATTATTTACGTAGAAAATACTCGGCGGCAGGTTGATACGGTAGCATTGGTTTTTTTCTCTCATTTGGACAATGGGTAACTCGAGTTATATCTCAATTGGGATTTTTTTTCCTTTGGAAGAATTAGCTGCGAGACAAAGTGAGGATCGATTTGAATACGAGTCGATGTGGGTAATTTTAAAGCCAAATGCGCCCCTTTTGTAATAGAAACGTGTTCAAAATGTCTAATGGGTAAATCATTAAACGAATATTTAAACGGTTAAGTATATTAAGTATATGTGTATATGCGGAACTTGCTTAAGGCAATCCGGAATACTACGCCTTTAAAACTTTCTACGCGCTTACTATGTTAGTAATCTAGTACCGGTTCTAATCTATCGAACGGAGAGAAATTACATACGTTCGTACATATGTATAACTGAACGCGGACTGAGACGTGATTTAGATTTTTTTTTTACATTTAAATTCCGTTTACGTCTGAAAAAAATTTTTTTTCTCTCGTATTTTCGTAGAGTTGCAATTAAAATAGGCTACGAATGGAGTATATTTCGATAGGTATAGGTACCTGGCTCGACGCGACATTGGCGTTGAATTTTTAATAACGCGGAATAATCAAATTCGTATAGACCAAAGACCGTCGCGGCGCAGCGCAGCAGCCCGGAACGAATGCACGCGTTACATAATTTCCACATGTCATGTTTCGATGTTGAAACCACATACCTTACACTTATAGTACAAAATTAGGCGTAGTTTTACCAAAAAAAAAAAAGTATAAACAAATCAAAAATTATGCATGTTTGATGGGAGTGCCGGCTCAAAGTTTGTCGTAAAAATTTGAACGAAAAGTATGTGGTAAAGATGCATGTAAATTTTTTAATTACACGTGTTTGTAATGCGGTGCAAGAGGTGCGCGGGAATTTGGCTGAAAGTTATTTTGACCTATTGCGTAAGACCGCGATGGATATATAAATCATCAATTTTTATGCATTACAGAGAACAATATGGCATTTTGACACGTAATCAAAGATAAATATTTAAATGGAGTGTATTCGCGGTGCCGGGCTCGGATATGTCAACGGAGTGACGTTTTGAGGGAAATTTACGATGTGGAGGGAATTTTGAAGATAGTAAAAAAATGTTGGAGGGGAAAAGTAGAAAAAATAGATAAGTTTTGGAGTTGGAATTTTCAGCTCGTGGAAAAATTTAGGGATGAATTTTTTAGTGTTGGATGCTCGTTTATTTAGAATTTTTTGGTTATTTATAACTTTTTGGTAAAATGGCATATATTTAGGCAGTTTTTTATTTTCGAAATTGCTAAAAAAAAAAGAGCTAATAAAATGTTGAAAAGTTATAGAAATGTTGAATTTCATCATCATCATTTTTCATTCATTGAAATTGCTTCAAAATTAAGCTAATTTTTTTTTTCATTATGTAGAAGAATTTTTGACGAATTTTTCAAGATTTTTTTTCAATTTCGGGACAGGGTTACCAGGAATTTTCGTAAAATTTCTGGCTACTCGTGAAGCAGAATTAGATCGAACAGAGAAGCTGTTCTCTCTCCTCCCTCATAATGGAAAAATTATATTTTCAATCAAAAAAAAATTAATGGAAATTTTTTGAGAGATTTAGGTGATTGTTGTGAAAATTGAAATTAACATTTTTGTATTCAGCTGATGATTTTTTCTTCAATATCAGAAAAATAAAATCTGACAAATTACACACGACGAAAAGTAATATTTTAACGATTCGTTAATTTTTTTCTAAGTTTTCAAAAATCTAACAAAAAGTCATTATTTAATTTTATAAAAATTTTTTCAGTTTTTTTTTTCAAATTATGAATGAATTTAATTATGTCAATGATATTCACCCCACTATTATAACATATCTCCGTGAAATTTCAAATGGACTCGATAATTGAGGAGAGAATACCCAGGTGAATGAGCCAATCAAAAATAGTTTTCAAACAGTTCAAGTTTTTTGGGGTGATGCAACAATTTTCTATTTGTACGATATTTGTGCCAAGTGAATAAAGTAAACTGAAAAGATTTCAAATGAAGGAGGTAATTCTGAAAATCTGAAAAAAGAAAGGGAATCAATTTGAAGAAAAATTTGAGATTGCAGAATTTGAAAATAACAATCAGGTTTTCAGAATTTATTAATCACCAATCGGCTTGCCCAATAATCTGATGAGGGGGGAAGGGTGAAGTGAAGGAGTCATATAACAGTCTCGATTTTGAAACAATCTGGTAAAAATTTCACCTTATTTGACTCAGAAGATTTCGAAAAATGATGAAAAACTGTTACCTACCAAAAATAGTCTTTAAAAGATGATTTTATCCAAAAATGCTGCTAGCATTCTTTCTCATCATTACACGGTTCTTTTAAAAAAAGGCAAGAAAAATTATGCAATTTTTTAAAGAAATTGGAAAAAATTGTACAAAAAGATCTAACATTAAATTTTCTAGTCTAAAATATCATCAGTGGCGATTGACCAATGACCAATTGTATGTTCAAAATTTTGGAAAAATTATCATGTGGAGGAAGAAGGGGAATGCAAACAGCAGAAGATCATTTCGAACAAAAAAAATCCATATCTAAGTACTAAATTTATTTCAAGAAATTTTCAAATCTGCCCAATTTTTTTGATTTCGGTCCGAAAATTTGACAAAAATTCACTAAAAATGGCCTTGATGGAGTTTATTGCCCGAGAATGATCTATTCTTGTTTTTTAAAAAATCGCACTCCATATTTTTTTTAATTTTCAATAAGAAATGGATAAAAATTATTTTTGAGAAAAATTTTATAGACTTCATTTTTAATTTTTGATTCCTAAGACCTAATAATATTTTCATCAGCAGAAATTTTCCATCGTGACCCGAATTTTCGAGAAAAAGCAGTTGTGCATATATTTCTTTATAAAAAATGAGGAGGATGGAAAAAAAGGAGAAGTTGATGGCGAAAAACATCTGTCAAGTAGAACTATCGATGTTAAAATCGTATTCTAAATTAAAATTTTCTCAAGAAAAATTTTTTTAATTTTGTATTTAAAAAATTGAAAAAAAAATTGAAGCAAATTCATGCTTTTTACATAATTTTATTCACTTGCAACTTCTCTAATCGAATGCAAAACATTTCTAGAATCTAACTAACATTATAAATGAGACTTTTGAACTATTGTTTACTTTGAGGTCTAGATTTTAGATACAATCATTCTCCCACTAGAATATTTCATTTTCTCAAAAATCTAAAATCTCACAAATCAAATTTTTATACCTATCTGAATCACAAAAGCATCAAAGAAAAGCAAAATTTCCTTCAGTTCAAATTCATCAAACCATGATTAATTCAAAAAAAACGAGAATTGTAGGGTTGGATTAGCGACTGATATGATTAAAAAAATATCAAGCACCTACATTTTCACGTAAAAAATATAACTCGACCAATATGAAGTAATATTTGCCAATAGGTAGTTTTACTCATAAACGTCATACTTTCAACTTGCCAACAATTTCATCGCATGGTGAAAATTTAAAAACATTACTGAAATTCGCATTCAAGGAAGGTTGAAAGACGGGTTTTGTTTCTCGACCAAATTACTTATCACAGCCAAGAGAACGTTTACCCCGTTCTCCCTTCCTTTTCCATTATTTTAGTTGATAAATTTTCACATGCGAAAAATAAGTAAGTATAAATATAATTAGCAAAGGGGAATATATGTCTAAATCTTACCTTTTTATGATTAAATAAAACATTGACACTTGGTTTACCCCGGCGTAATTCTGACTGATCGATGACGTCATCGTGTATTAGCGAAGCTGAATGTATCATTTCAGAAACCATAGCTACCTGTCTTTGTGCTTCTGAAAGACTACTGCAAAAAATAAGAAAAAAAAATCAAATAATTAAAAAAATTATATTTTACGTACATTTTTGTAAAAAAAAAATTGACCAATTTTAAGTTCAAGGTTTTCAATAGTTTTTAGATATTTTTTCAAAAAAATGTCATTTCCAAAATAAAAAAAATTGAATAATTGAGCACCAAGTTCCTTCTTTCGTTTTAAATTATGTCTACTGGACATAAAAAATGAAAAATCAAACTATTTTCAGTCATTTTTCTACCTTTAAATTTTTCCTGTTTTTTTTTTATTTTTGTCGTCAGCTGAATTTTTTTTTTTTTATTACTCTGATTAATTCAAAATAAATGCCCACAATCCTCATGTTTTGAAATATTTTAATTTTTTTACATCATCTTGAACTTGATGACATAACTATCAACATTCTAGGTATAATGAATCACAATAATCTTCAGGAAACGAATAACGAAAACATCTCTAAATGCACTGACGCTGACGTCTCGACAAAGAACATCGAACAACTTTGAAATCTCGGTATCGCCAAAAGCATGGTCAGTTCGCGGACTAGAATAATTTTCGACGAAGGTACGTTGGTAGAATAAAGTTCAAAAAATACTAATAAATTCGTCGAATAATGCCAGTCTTGGAATATCAATATGCCTAGCTGACGTCATCAGATTCAATTGATACAAAGGAAGTCGAGTACAGTGGATGAGAAACAACATTCTGGGTAAATAAGCAACGAGTTGGGTATTTTCGTACATTGTACGTGCATATGAATATTACGATCCCGCCAAAGATGCAGTTAGAAGAACAAATAATTTAACGAGGCCTTTCGGCAATTTATGGAAAATAATTCATTTTAGCATACGTAAATTATACAAACATGAGAAATGTATTATGGATACGACAATGCTACACAGTAGGTATATTTTTATGGTTATACCTATTGGAATGAGACGAGAAGAGTGGAGAAGAGGTACATACTTGGAAATAATTTACTGTCTATCTATTAATGTAACTCATGGACCAGAATGTAAAAAAAAAATAAATTACTTGGACATGTATATGGAAAAAATAATGATTAAAAATACATCGTTGGTACAACAATGGGAAAAAGTATTAATCGCAGGTTGAAGATTGGTAAAAAAAATACGGTAAAGTTATTTTTATAGAGGATCTTGGGACGAGTAACACGGAGATCGGATGATCATTACGAAAGGGTTCAATCACCATGTTGATCAATGAAAGTAATCGGTACAATATGAGAGAGGCGAACGAACAACAGAGAGAGAGACAGAGACGACGTCTAAATCTAAAACCATAATACGAGCACCTTTTAGAAGATAATCGCGTAACCACGTGAGAAATGAGAACTCGTCGCGAGTGTGTCAAGGCCGGTCACCGCTAAAAACATCACCCATACTTGTATTTTATAAATGTCCATATTAACGGGTATAAACTACCATATAATCCCGAAGGCTCCGAACATCATATTCAAAACTCATACCTTCTCCCCACACTAACCCCATTTTAACCAATAGAATACACCATCCGAAATTACGCAACCGACGAACTGGTCGCTAGATCATTTGTACGCAATTAGACGGTACAGCTAAAAAATTTGCTTTAAAGCGATAACACCATTTATAACGTTTCTCAATGTCAAGACTGTACCTTTAGACTGTCTAATGTACCTTTCTACATAGGTACCAGCGACGCTGTTGTTCTTGTTCGACGTGCCATTGATCTAGTTCATTATCTCAACTGAGCTGCTTTGCGACAAGTAGTCGAAGGTTTCGAGTCGAACGGCCAACTACCCTAGATTAAGATTTACTCAAAATATCGAATTTTTATGGGCAGGGTGCGGGTGTTGGGATGGAAATTCATTTTGAATGAAATGAAAATTCATTTCGAAAATCATCTCAGCCTGAAATTCTCGAGAAAATTGTGGGATGAATTAGGGATGAAAATTCATCCTAAGATTCAGCTCCAGTTTCAAAATCTCGAAAAAAATTTAGGGGTGGTTATTGGGATGGAAATTCATTCGAAACGAGATGATAATTCATTCCAAAATTTACCCCAGCTTGAAATGCTCAAAAAAGTTATGGCATAAAAATTCATCTCAAAAATTCTAAGCTCAAAAGTTTAGAATGGAAATTCATTTCAAATGAGATGAAAATTCATTCCAAAAATCACCTCAACCTGAAATTCTTGAGAAAATTGTGGGATGAATCAGGGATGAAAATTCATCCTAAGATTCAGCTCATCTTCGAAACCTCGAAAAATTCTAGGGATGATTATTGGGATGGAAATTCATTCGGAACGAGATGAAAATTCATCTCAAAATTTATCCCAAGCTCAAAAGCTCAGAAAAATCGTAGGATGATTATTGAGATACAAATTCATTTCCATCCCAGGCTTTAAAAAAGGAATAATCGTGGGATGATTATTGAGATAGAAATTAATTTCAAACGAATTGAAAATTCATCCAAAAAATTCGCCCCAGCCTAAATTGGTCGAAAAAATCATGGTATGATTTTTATAAAAATTCATCCCGAGGTCGAGTCGCAAAAAATTCGTGGGATGATTATTGGGGTGGAAATTCATTCGAAACAAGATGAAAATTTATCCCAAAATTTACCCCAGTCTGAAATGCTCAAAAAATTTATGAGATGAAAATTCATCTCAAAATTTATCCAGGCTCAAAAGCTCAGAAAAATCGTAGGATGATTTGAGATAGAAATTCATTTCAAATGAGTTTAAATTTAAAATTCATTCAAAAATTCGCCCCAGCCTGAACTGCTCAAAAAAATCATGGTATGATTATTATTGAAATAAAAATTCATCCCGGGCTCGAAATCGCGAAAAATTCGTGGGATGATTATGGAGAAAGAAATTCATTTCAAATTAGTTCAAAATTCATCCTGGGATCAAAAGCTCGGAATAATCGTGGGATGGTTATTGGAATGAAAACTAATTTCAAATGAGTTGAAAATTCGTCCCAAAATTCACCCTTGCTTGAAATACTCGCGAAAATTGGGGATGAATTTGAGGTGAAAATTCATCCAGGTCTGCAAAATTTATGAAATGATTTCCCCTGATTTTTCCAAGTTTTTTAGACAAATTTTTCCGAGTTTTCCAAACTTTTCATGGAGGAGGAGGCGATTTTGTTTAAAAGGCATAATGTCGTAACAAATTTCTTTTCAAAAATTACTATACTTTCAACGAAATGTTTAGATTTAAATGCACTCTTTCCGGCTACAAAAACGACTAAAATTCAATTCTGAAATTTTTTAAACACCCCCCCCCCCCCCTCCTTCAACAAACAAAACATTGAGAGCTTGAATTCAGTATAGAAAAATTTTCAAATAAAAAAGAAAAATACGATTTAAAAGTAGAATTGAGAAGTTTTGAAAAAATGAAACAAATGGTGTCAGGATGTCTACCAAATCATGCACATGAAAATTTGATGTCTTCACATTTCATTGTTTTTCTCCCTCCCCCACCCTTCACTCGAAAAAACATGCTCATCAAAACCTCCTAAGTCTCTGCAATCTTTCAGCTTGTCCCAGTGAATAAAAAATTGATGTCAGTTTGTTCTGATACCTATGTCAAGCGATTAAGGAAACGGGCCTTCAGAAGTAGAATATTCGTCAATTTTCCCTCATAGAGGTTTTCTAAAAAATATGGTTAATAATTACGTATTCTCTTCCTCCTCTTATTTCTCCACATCAGTTATTTTAAAAAAATCAAATTTCAAATGAAATCTGCAAAAAGATTGTAAATTACCACCGACCATAGAAAGGATTTTTTTTTGAAAAATTCAATCTAATGGAAAAAGCCATGCACCCAAGTAACAGTTTTTTTAATACTTCACGGTCAACAAAAAATGATGAATAAAAATTTGAACAAAAAGGAGTGTAAAGGTGATTTTTATGAAAAATTTATACTAAAATAGCCAAGGAAATTATTTTCTATACAACTGATCCATATTCTTTTGGACTTTTAAAAAATTCACCGACATTTTCAGGTTTTTCACGAAGTCAGCACCCTGTTCAACAACGACGAAAATTCCACTCTAATAAGCTATGAATCATCGCAAGGTATTACATAAATTGGCAACAGGTCACCAAATAGTCTAGCTGGACAGACGGTATAACTTTCTATACAAAATAATTGCACGGTTTTGCACGAAAACGCCCCCGGGATAGGTTCGTAAATCTTTTTTTTCTTCTTCACCTTTCATCGAGATTATTAAACGTTTTCACGTGATTCTGACCTAATAGCACATAAATTGGTAGTTTTATACCGATTAAAACAAATGTACGAATTAAATGTTAACAAAAAAAAAAAAAGACCAAAGGTTACGTACTCGTACAATTCGTACATTTGGGTACCTCAAAGAAGATTACATTGAAATTCGACGAAAGAAAGTTTGGTAATTCGTCGTTTCGGCTTATTCAACCTTTCATTAGGATTTTTTATCGAATATTTTTTTTCATCGATTAGTTCGTTCAACTTGTAATACGACGAGTTTCGGTGGTTTGTGTTTTAAAAGGTAAATGGAAGGTTAAGGAACTTGAGCGAAGAAAAAGTTACGTAATTTGGAAAAATTACGACAGATTTGTACTTAACCTTGGTTTGGCTTGATATTTTTTTATTTGTGAAAATTTTGTTTGAAAAAATTTTATAATGAAAGGAAAGGAAAACGAGAATTTAGAGACTAGCTGGAGTTAGGTAATGGAGAGGACAAGAGGAGCAGGAAATTGAAAATTTCATGATTGAAGGAATTCTTTTTTTCAATTTTTTGCACCTGTTCTTTTGCAATTTTTTTTGAAGGTAGTTTCTCAAAAAAAATATCAAAGGGCGAAAGACCAATTTACGATCTCTACTTTCCCTCTCTTGTCCGAAATTGATTTTTTTTTTTTTTAATTTCGAACCTAAATTTTGTGACGAGTACCCACTGAAAAGGCACACCGAAATGCCAAATAAGTATTACTTTTTAATGAAAATATTCACTCGAAAATTCTTATCGCTGAAAAAATTGAATAAGTGATCAACATTTTAAGAAAAAATTTCGGCACAATTTTTTTTGACAGTGCTCTCTAAATTTGAATTAGTCAAAAATGCCAAAATTCACTGAGCAATTTGAGAAAATCAAATCAATAAAATTTCGCTGATTCTTCTGTCAATCAGTGACATTTTGATGCCAATAAGTGAAAAATTACTGATTCAAATAGCGATTTAATTTTTGAATCAGTAAATTTTTTCACTGATTCGTACAGTCACTCAATTCTGTGGATTTAAATCAGTCAGTTTTGACTGATTCAAGTTAAGAGAGTGATTGATAAAATTAAAAATTTCAATGTATTAAAATGACAATTAAGTTTCTGAAATATCAGAAAAAAATTTTCAAGAGTATTGCAAAACTTAACAGAAAATTATTTAAGCCAGCTCAAAAATTTAAAAAAATAAAGGTTTCAAATTCTTCCAAAAACACACAATATGATTTTAAAATTGTTTTAATTTGAAGAAAACTCCTTTTTTTAGTTTATAGAAAGTCAAAATTCTACTTAATTTTCCATAAATACATGAGTAAAAATTTTACAATTATGTTTCTGACTGTAATTATTTTATAAAATTGAAGCTTTTTCAAAACTTTCAGGAAACAACCACAGGATGATCAATCGATCTCAGTTTCAATATTTATCTCCTCCCGACTTCATCATAATTAAAATCTAGAAACGCCAAAAATTTTAAAAACACAGGTTCAATTACAAATATTTTGAGAAACTGTCCAATTTATTTAATTACTGAAGCTCAATTTCAACAAAATGAAAATTTCGTTTTAATTTCAGCAGATTTCTGAAAAGTGAAAATCATCAATTTCCCTTCCCCTTCCCCTCATTTTCCCTTCCCTTCCCTTAAGGTGACAAATTTTTTCAAATTTTGGGCTGAACTCCTTATTTTTTCAGCTCATTGAATACTCTAGCATTATGAATCTGTGAAAAGGTACTGACAAAAAAATCAAAATAGCAGCACAGAAAAAATTGGTAAAATTTTTTGCTTTTCAGCAAATTTTTGCTGATTTTTCAGAAAATTTCAGATATTTTACCTACTGAATTTTTAACGGATTCCAACAATTTTTTCATTGTTTACTTTTAGTGAAATTTTTTCAAAGATTTATTACTGTGCTGCAATTTTGATTGTTTTCTAGTGATTTTAGAAAATTTAAATGAGAGAGCCTCTAATTTTCTGTTCACAATAATTGTTTTAAAAATATATAATACATCAAAATTTTTGAACATTTTTTCATCCAAAATCGATCTTTTCAATTTAAAAAGTTTTTGTACTTGAGCCTTTTTTGGGAGGGGGGAGGGAATTTTCAATTTTTCAAGATTTTTTACATCAAGGGGTACCATTTGGGGAGGTTAAAACGAAAATCCAGCCTGGGACCAAATTCACCCCTTATCCGGCCAGACCCTTATACGAATTTTCTTTGATTTTCAAAAAATTATATACTTTGAATATTTACCTCCTCTCATTTCTTCTTTTCACCTTTCCCCGCCATAAAGCTATTTTAAATTAAAAAATAAAAATATCCAAGTAATTTGAATTCAATGAATTACAGACAAATCCTATGGAATTAAAATTCTAAGCACATCACAATTTTTTGAGCCCCTCGATGATTTTATCAGCAGTTTTCTAATCCATCAACGTATTTGGCCAGCCTCTCGAGCAAAAAAAAATATACCTTCTGAATAACTTCATCAAAGTAATTCCAATCAAATTTCTACGAATCCGTCCGATGGTAATAACGTTTCAATTTACCAGTTCCAAGTTCCAATAAGCCAGTTGTGATCAAAGTAGAAAAAAATTACCTAGGTGGGTAATCGGGTACCTATGGCAATGAGCACTAAAATTTAACGACCATAAACTGGTAATTACCGTATGCCATTGAACCACCCAAAACACACGATTCGAGACAAAATGCGATTTCGAGATATCACGTATTCAGAAACTATTCCAACGCTTCAATTATAAATCTTCTCACGACTTAACCAAATCACTAATCAGCCGGTCGAATGGATACAAATTCGAAGAGGCGACAGGGTGATCGCGGGGAATAAAAATTACCTAAATTTGACACGTTTTCGATGTGTGTCTAGCACACAGGTGGTGTTTGTTGAAAATGTGAAAACGGACGTTGGAAATTTTCGTTTGCACTTGATCGTCCAGGCATTGAAAATTATCGGCACGTTTTTGGCTTAAATCCAGGGAATTTTACTATACGGTGAAATGCTGCCATAAAAATACCATCAGCAGTGATTCGTACTCGAGCAGTCGCGAGTTAATTGAAGGTTGGAAAAGCAAAACCGGAAGTGGAAAGTATGAAAAAAATTACACCTGTAGAACTAATTGATTGGACGTTTTGTAGCGTATCAATATAATGATTACGGTTTTAAGATACGATACGCCCATTGATAATCACATACGATGATCCAGTTAAACGAATCGTTTTATATAATGTCGGTAGGTTTATTTTTGGGAGAATGCGATTTTTTAAAAGTCGATCCTCTTCGGGCTTGGTGATTTAGGCGAGAAAATAAGAAGAAATTTTCGAGCGTATGATTAAAAGGACGGTTGCTTTCGAAGATTCAAAATATCGGTTCTTCTGACGAAAATTAAAACGTTGGAAAGTAAATTACATAACCGGTTATATTCTCACGTTTCTGGCCGGTATAATTATCCGTATAGATGAGCAGTGAGCAGTACGGCCTTCTAAATGGTTAATCGTCGTGACACGTTGGGGTTGAGGTGGCATATTACCAAAGGCATCGTTTGACGATCGAGTCGCCGATATTGACGATTTAATGGATCTTCGAGGTGCTTGAGACGAATGGAATCGACGACAGAGAGTTAATAAATAATCGCCAAGTACTCGACGAATTTCGGTTTGAGAGGAAAAAAAAAGAAGTAAAAATCGTGTTTAGAATTTCTTTGGGCGATCGTCGCGTTTATTTACCAATTGCCATTAAGCGGAGTCCACTTCCGAAGGGTAAATATTTCATGAGGTCGGGTTCGGATATGAGTTTATACCAGATACCGCATAGTTCGTTGCACTTTTCGGGAAAAAAACCAAAGGAAACGACATGGGCTCATAGGCTATTTATTATCGATATCTGGTTAGAAAATTCACGCAAAGGGAGTGGTCCGGTTTCGAGTGCGGACCAAAATTATTTATGAAGTTAAAAAAACACTGAGAATGTTGGGCCTAACCGGGCTTCATTAAATTGCCGATATTTAACTATCTCGCAGCACGAAGGTCAACAGGTTGCATAGAATGCACCTCGTGATACGAATATCTGTACCAAACACGTGCATCGATATCTTTCACCGAGTTTTCATCGTTTTCCCCGATCCATCGGGGTCTGTCTATTCTCACACAGAATGAACAACAAAATGTAAATGTTTCGCTCGAATCGCAACTTCGTAACCTGACTCGTGATGTCGAATTTTAACTTGGTAATCGTAAGATATTTGAAAATTTGTAACCGAAATTAACAACTTTTCAACTCTGAATTTTTTTTCGATTATCAAAATAGTTACGATTTTTAATTTGTTTTTCTTCAAATATTTTTCAACTCTAAAAATTTTTCCACGAAATATTTTTCAGCTCTAAAATTTTTTAATTTAAAATAAATTTTTACTGATTCTGAAATTTTTTTCAGGTAGGTAGGTATGAAAAATTTTCAACCTTGGCATTTTTTCTAAAAATGCATATTTTTTATTTCTTAACTCCAGAAATTTTCTCCCAAAATTAAATCTTTCTCAAATTTTTTTGCTCTCAAAATTATTTTTCAAAGTTCAATTTATACACCTTTGAATTTTTTTCTCAAAATTCTATTTCTTTTAACTAAGCTGAAATATTTTTCTAAAATTATTTTCCAACTCTGAAATTTTTAGAAAAATTTTAAGATCAAAAAATGGGATTTCAGAGCTGCTAATTTGAGTAAATATTTAATATACCTAAAATGAAAAGTTTATTAATAAGTAAAAAATCTGTGATGGAAAACTGAAATGATAAGAACTGAAATCTGAAAACTGGAGCTGGAACTGAAATGACCCGATGAAAAAATTTCAGATCTAATCATATCTCAGAAATGTCCCAATCTAATTTTATCAAATTACATCAAATCATATCTCATTGTATCAATTCATATCTGAAAAAATTAGGAAGGTTCAGATCCAGTTTGATATGATGTGATCAAATGACATCTAGTTTGATCAAATCATATCTAAAAAAAAATCAGATGTAATTAGATATAATTTGATTAGGACATTTTTCAGTTCAAATTTTATCTGTTTTGATAAAATTTGATCTAAATCAGATATGATTTGATACGATTTGATCTAAAATTTTTTCATCGGTGAATTTCAGTTTTGTACCAGTTCCAGCATTTTTTTGAAATTTGCAATAAGTATAGTTTTTTTTTTTTAAATAAAATTTTCACCCAGTTAAAATCATCTTCTCTTCATTCTGCTCTTACAAACACCAATTTTTTTCGAAAAATTCAAGGTTTTGTCAGCAAATTTCCAAATGAAGTAAAAAACAGAAAAAATTGAAATTTTTGAAAATTTGACGTGGAAAAGTAGAAAATTTGGACGCTTAATATTCAATTTGAAATTTTTTACTAAAAATTGAAAAATAAAAAATACCTAAATGTACCTTATAAAATGTTGAAAAGAAAAAATGTGTTGTGAATTTGAAATCACACACATTCTTCAAATTTCATTTTTTTTTTTTTAATGGAATAATTATTCAAGACTCAGGAAATCAAGACCAGGAATCATGAAATTTCTAAAAAAAATTATTTCCCAGGTTTTTTTCCCAGAAATCTTCTGTGTTGAGCTTGAGGCTTGAACATATGAAAAATGGAAAAATTGTACTTCAAAAAGAAAAGGAAAAACAACAAAGTTCAATTTTTGCAGAAAATTTTGGATCTTTTTCATCATTTAAATTGAAAAAAAAAAGAATTTTGGAACTAGAATTGAAAACTGGAACTATGAAATATTGAGAACTGGAACTGGAAATTCAAAGTTTTAAAAACTGAAACTGAAACTGGAACTGGAACTGGAACTAATATCATTTCATTTTTCCATCACTGGAAAAAGCGAAGAAATTGAAAAAAAATTTTGAAGAAGAAAGTTCATCGGAGGAAACAATTTATTTGGGGAGTTGATGAATTGAAAAAAATTAATATTATAAGAAAAATTTAGAAAGCGAAAAAAATTGAAATTTTTGGGAAAAAATATAGTTAACAGCTGAGATCACGAAATGATGAGATGATCAATTGATCAATTTAGCAGTGAAGATGACGAAAAAAATGAACGAGATCGCGCATAATTCAGTCATTTTATTGTTCATTCCATGTGAGAATAGACAGATCCGATGCATCGTGGGCGCAGCATCAATGAAGCAAAATGTGGATTTAGTTCTACTTCGTCATCGTCTCAGCAACCGGCTCGACTGCCGAACTGATTCGAGCTGCGATCGCGATACCGATCATGATGTGAGAATAGTACCCAGTATTGTAATTAATCTTAATTAACGCGTAATCACGGTCAAGTTTACAAGACGGATTAAAAATTCAACCGGGTTGTAATTACGCGACGTTATCGAGTCGACATCTTCAGATTGGTACTTCCTAGCGAGTCGCGTGAGATTAAGAATCCTTGAAGTGCTTCGGTTGTCATTTAAAGCTCTCGAAAAGACTTCCTACAAGATGAAATCTCGTCAGACGTCGATTTACATTTTACACGGTGTAAGATCGAGGCGAGATATGAAGGATCGAATGCGGGCCTGCATATAAGACAAGCTCGCTAATCACATACCCAAAACGCATTCCGAATTGGCAGATATGAGAAGAACGAAGGTGTTACGAAACGTGTAAAATTCTCAAGTACCCCGAAAAAAAAATGTACGATAGACGAGAGTCGCATCAGGATTGAACAAAGAAGAATACAAATGAGAGACCAGAGAAGGAAAAAATTCACGCTTCTGGATTAAATCCAATAAAAATTGGCAAATTGTTAATTCCTAATAGGTATACCTAATCGATAAATTTGTTAGGCTGTAGTTTTATACGAATTGACAGAGTTGAAAATTAACGTTCGGGATAAATTAATATCATTTTCGATGACAATTTTGAATCCGTCGTAAAAATATTATTAATCTTATGTAAATTATTAATGAAAAGTCGAACGTAAATAATACTTCGTGGAAGCTCGTAAATTACATCGGAGTTGGTAAAAAAAATTAAATATAGCTGCAGGATTTTAAGCTGAACTTTAGAACCCGGAGATTCGAAAGATTGATCCTTGAGATTTTTATAATTTTTGAAAAATCTATGTAGATACTTACTCTTTGTTTAAATGGTAATTGATGGCACGAGCCATTAGAATAGCCACCATAGGTCTGACTGCTTTTCCCTGGCCATCGAAATAATACGTAGCTATCGTGTGCAGTTCATCTTGATTTGTATTATATCTTAATTCCTGTAGGAGAAAAATACGTGAATTAATTTATACGTAGGTATATTTTATTAGAACTTTTTTTTTTTAAAGAAATGTAAATCTATTCAAAAAGCCTCGTTCGAATCCCCTTTGACGACACATTAGCCCGCATATGGTGGAATTCATGTTGAAAAAACTTTCGACCATTAAGAAACTCGTTATTACATCGAAATAATTCATTTAAATCAATTCAATGAATTGAAGAAAAAAAAATTGAAGGAAGCTAATTTTTTGCCGGTGGCAACACTGCGTGATAGTAAATTAGTAATTAATAACATGCGAGAACTGGGAATTTTTAAGAAATACTGATTTTTTTTTATTTTACATTTATTGCCTATATTAGGGATCTTACATAATGAAGAAGGTATTATATGCGTACAAGCGATTTGTCTCTTATAATATTTTTCAGATGAGAATATATTATTTTTATGTAGGATTTGCGTCAATGTGGAATAAGGTTAGAATAGCAAAGGGTGAAATTCCGAGAAAAAGAACACAGCCAGAAGAATATTTTTCATGTGGCATTAGTTGATATGGGAAGGAAGGTGGTAAAATTTTATGATTCCAGAAACACACAACTTATCGAATGACTAACCATTAAATTATTATTTTGGTATTTTTTTAAATTTTGATTTTTTTATTTCATAGAATCAAATACATTCCTATTATTAGAACCCTTTTTTGGGGGTATCTTTCTTACAGCATTTGCTTATCCCCTCCTATTTTACACTGAAATATTTCTTTAGTAATTTTATTGACTTTAATGAGAAATTTTTTTAATTTTCCGAACTTGAAAATTTGAAAAATTCAACATTGAGGTATTTTGATTATGTAAGGAATAACGAATCGACAAACAAATAAGTGATTTTAATTAACGACTAATTTTAGAAGAGTAGGTACCTGTTTTTTCATGATTTTTGACTTCAGAAAATTAATAATTTGATATTTGAATTTTTAAAAAAATATTTCAATAAAATGTTTGGAAATTTTAAATCTTTCTTTAAATTCAATATTTGTCATTTCCAAATAACATTTAAAATTGAAAAAGAAATATTTAGACCGAGACAAACTTGTCCAATTCTTCATCTACATATTTTTTGATTTCTAGCGCAAAAATGAATTTTTTGATCGTAAAATTAAAAATCATTATTCCAAACCGAATTGATCGATGATTGATTTTCAGATTTTTAAAATAGATAGAACACATTTTTCGAGGGCAAATTGACAAACACTTTTTACATTTTCTGATTGCAAATGAAAAATCATTTTTTGAAACCACATACTTGGACCAATTTTTACATTCAAAATTTTTGGAACCAAAATCAATTTTTTGATAATAAATTGATCTCTTTTTCATTTTTCAACCTCAACAAAATTGTCAACTTTTAATTTTTAAAATTTTTAGAAAAGGAGGATGGGGTAAAGAATGTCATTTTCAAGTCCAAAATGAATTTTGGCTCGATAGTCCAAAATAATTGTAGTACGTACTTACATTTATGGCACAAATACCAAAAATTGATGATATCAGCACCTCCATACAGTCAATTTTCAACAAATTCATCGATTTTCGAATTTTTTAACCAAAAATTTTGGATACCTAAAATTTCAATTCTTTAGCACTAATTTACAGTAGAGAAAAAACAAGATGTTTGACGCAATCTGTGATTTTTTACTTTCTCAGGGGTCAGGGATTCCCAAAATTCCAAGTCAAAAATAAAATTTTTCAATACGTAAGATTTTTACAGAGCTGTAATTTGGGCAAATTGGACTTCCAACCAGCAGCAATAAAACATGTAAAAGATTATCAAAGCTCAATGAGAAGAGTCCTAAATAACAATTTAAAATTGTTCAAAAATCAAAAAATTTCCTCTCCAGAGGCCTCGAAAATATCGAAAATTGAAATAGACGTAAGATATTATTTGACCTGAGCTCACCATAATTTTTTTTTCAATTTTTTATGGAGTTCCAAAATTTTTTTAAATATTGCCTTTTTAAATGAATTTTTGGGGAAACTGATCATTCAATTTTTATAACTGGGTTACACACAACTACATATTTTAAGCTATCAAAGTGGAAACTCGTTTTGGGCACAAAAATGGTCTTACGTATACTCCTCATTTCATTGTATTTTTTGAAAATTGGAAGCACGCCCCCCCCCCCTCAAAAAAATGCTTTCTTTCTCCTTTGCTCTCAAATTATGGAATTCTGATTGCTTTGTGATGGAAAAAAAAATGAAAAATCAATAATTCCATTTTCAAACTTTCAATTTGAAAAAAAAAATGGAATTAAAAATGTTTTCCAACAACTTTGAACTATGTATCTTTCTTTTTCAAATCGTTTAATTCTGATAACTTTTGCAATGAATTTGAAAACCAATTTGACTGATTTTTGATTTTTCAAATTCTAGACAAAAAATAGGGTTTTTCCTTTAGAGATTGATTCAATTAATTTTCAATTTTTCAGTGCCAGGAATTTCTTAAAATGAGTTTTAAAATTTCAACGGATTTTTTGAAAATTCGACGATTATATCTGAAATGAATTTTCACCTACCCTCTAAGAAATTCTATTTTTTACTTTTCTTCCTGCTCCATTTTTCTTTCAAAAAAATCATGAAAATTTCTCAAAATAGTCCTCTTAATTCCCCACGAAAACCAGTTTCTACGAAATAAAGGAACTAACTCAAACCCTATGTCGATAATTTCCATAAAAATCAAAGAATCAGGTGAATCGATCGTTATCGAGAGCGCATGCACGTTAACCTTGACCCTATAAAAAAAAAATGAAGTAATATGGAATGATTATAGAATAATAATCGAGTCGGCGGCGTGCATGATAAGTCGTAAATAAATTTCAAATCACATTTCGGCTATACATGTCTGAACTCACAACGTGCCAACGTGGTGCGTAGGGAAATACCGCCACATCCATGCCGCATCTACAAATCTACGATCGTGAAAACGTCCCGCGCAATGGATGATTGGGTACGTAGTCATTGCAGCTTGCAGGTACTCGTACGTTGGTACGGTATAGAAAATGCATAATGATAATAATGCATTGTAATTCAACCATCTGGTGAATACGTCTGCGTACATGTGTAAAAGTTACTCGGGTCATTTTAAAATGCTTGGGTGAGATTTATACCTAGATGAGCACCAGCCTTGATCTCTTATTGCGTAAGTAACGTGTAATCACGATCGTTTATTTCGAGATGCTGTTTGAAAATTTGAATAATTTCTTAATTAGGAAAGAATTCTTAGCGGAGAAAAATTTTCAGCGCGGTGACATTAAACTTGTAAATCGTGTTCGTATACGAAGTTACTCGAGTGGTATATTAAAAACTAGAATTGGCTGGTGCAGAGGTGCACGGAGGTGTTGGGGTGGGTGAAGAGGGGAGAATTATGCACATTTTCGATACAGAAACATTTCTGAAAAAAAGTAATTTTTTAAAAATAGCTGATATGTTTTTGAAAAAAAATTATCGACTGCGTTTAAATTTACGAGTAAACACGTAAGACTGATAAAAGTGCATAAAAAATTGATTTTTAGTTTGGTTGAATTGGCAATTTTTTAAAGATGAAATGCTCATTAGGTAGTTTAAAAAATATAATTTTCCAGCATGTTCGTGATTTTCTTTCTCGTCTCCCATTCAAAATTGAGAGAGGCTCAAATTTTTCAAATCCGCGAGATTTCAGCAGATTTTTTTGCACTCGATTTGCAAGGAAGAGGAGAGAATTTTTCAAAATGTTTTCTAAAGTTGGAATGCATTTTTTGAATGTGTTTGAACTGTGAGGTCATTGACCTAGCTCCACGGAAAACACAGCATTAAAATTGTTGTTAAAACTAATATTATTGTCTGTGAAAACTGGAATTTTTTACCTACATATAAAAAAATAAAGGCTGCTAAAAAAAAAGTCGAGAATGTTTAAGAGGACAAAAAAAGTGTTATTTTTAAAAAACAAAAAAGCTTTGATATTGGAAAATAAATACTTAAAACTGCTATCTGAATCAGTGTAATTTTTAATTGAAAGATCGGTGAAAAATCACAAATTTTTAGTAAAATTATTTTACTAATTTATAATGGACCAAATTTGCCTCAAAATTTATTCTTTCTAAGAAATTAGAAATTGACAAAGATACCAATTTCCCAGTGAAATTCCTTCACCAATTTAAAAAAACAGAATTTCACCAAATTTTTCTTTCTCAATGTAGAGCATATCGTGAGCCTGGATATAGAAACCAGCTTGAGGGGTGAAAAATTGTTTTTTCAAGTTGACACTGATTTTGGATCTTTCAGATGGAGCATTCTGCTCATTTCGAATCAGTGAAAAGTCACTGAAAAATTTCAGAATTACAGCTTGGAAAAAATCAACAGAATTTTTTGATTTTTAGCAGATTTTCGCTGATTTTCAAAGGAATTTCATTGCTTTTCCAGTATCAGATATTTTACTGACTTTTTAGAAAATTTACACTGATTTTCCAGCAATTTTTTTCACTATCTGCTTTCAGCGAAAATTTTCTCGCGATTTTATTAAAAGGTCACAATTCTGTTTCCCAGTGATTTTCGATAATTTTCATTGATTTATAAATAAGAGAGCAAAATCAGGGGAGAACGTTAACTCAAAAACCAGTTTTTGACTCCTAGGGTGGTTTTCATGTCCAAACCTCCAGGGCTCTTCGAATCGATAGAAAACAAAGACCAAAAAACGCCAACTTTCTCGACTTTCCTTCAATCTCACAATTCTGAGGAAAGAACAGTCAGCTTTTTTCAGTACTTAATATTCTCTTCACTTCTCTATCAGTCGAATTTGGCGGAATTCTGCATTTTTTAATCAAGAAAATTAATTTTACTGAAATCAAATTTTTTCCATCGATTTTTCCAATCAAAAATGATCAATTTTCCCTGTTAAATGGCGAATTTACTGAAAAATCAATGAAAATTCACTTTAAAAAATGATTCAGATTTGGTGAAATGGTGAGTTGAATTACATGTGAAACATGAAATTCAAATTGAAGGGGAAAAGCTGGATTTAGGATAACTCGACCTTCCTTCAATATTCTACGATTTTCTGATCCAACCAGAAGCTCATTTAAAATTTTTTATCGCGACTTCAGATGGGAAGAAGGGACCAATAAGACTCGAATGTGGGGTAAAATTCATGCTTTTCAGTTATCAATGCCTAAAAATTGCTGAAATACATTATGATAGAAAGTCAATGATGTGTTAGCATGACAAATTTAAATAGACAATGAAATTATTTCGAAATACTGGAGAATAATTCAGAATCTGGAATATCAATTAAAAGTCATTTGACAAGCGATTCGGTAAAAGGAGGTAAAAATTCAATGACATGGCAAAATTGAAACGTCATCAATTAAATAGAAATTAAACAACTTTGACATTTTTTTCATCGAAATTCAGAAATCAGCCTCTCTGGATGATCCCCCCTCTCTTCCTATCGCTTTTTTACAAATCAGTAAAAATTATCAAAAATTATTGTAAAACAGTCATAACTGCAGTACAGTGAAGAATCATCATAAAGAAAAATTGGCTGAGAAGAAACAGTGAAAAAAAATTGTTGAGAACTCAGTAAAAATTCATTGGAAGTAAAATACCTAATACTTGCAAAAAAATTAGTAAAACTCTTTTAAAATTAGTGAAATTTTTAAAAAATTGGGAAAATTTTTGGGAAAGTAGACAATTTTTTGGAAAATCAGGACAATTTTTGGAAAAGGGTATGGCCGGGTTAGGGGTGAATTTGGCCCTTGCTCCGATTTTCACTTTAACCCCCTTAAGTAATGCCCCTTGATGTAAAAACATTCTAGAAAAAATTTTGACCCCCCCAACCCCCTCCCTTTCGGAGATATGGCCATTTTATTGACTGATTTTCAAGAATTTTTAATTCCAACGGAAGTGAACGAAATTTTCTGTTCTTTGGCACAAAGTTACATCTAGTAGAGGTGTATTCGTGATAATTTTTTCAAAAATTTTGGTGCACTTCTATGGTATTGGTTTTTTCATTTGACCTTTTCTTTCTGTATGAAACGCTAAAAATTTGAAAAATCTGCTAAAATAATAACGTTTCTGTACGGTTTTTCGCATTTTTCGGCCCTTAGTTCAAAAAATCGGCCAAAACCGAATGCACAGCGAAATTCTACATAAAAAAACACGTTTTTTAGTAATTTTTCCAGGGTGGTCGCTCTTCGATTATATAGTGTTTTTTACGATTGAAAACTTCAAATAGCCGAAAAAACATGAAGAAGTGCACCAAAATTTTTGAAAAAATTATCACGAATACACCTCTACTAGATGTAACTTTGTGCCAAAGAACAGAAAATTTCGTTCACTTCCGTTGGAATTAAAAATTCTTGAAAATCAGCCAATAAAATGGCCATATCTCCGAAAGGGAGGGGGTTGGGGGGTCAAAATTTTTTCTAGAATGTTTTTACATCAAGGGGCACCACTTAAGGGGGTTAAAGTGAAAATCGGAGCAATGGCCGAATTCACCCCTAACCCGGCCATACCCTTTGTGAAATTTTTTGGAAAATCTGGAAACATTTTTGAAAAATTAGAAAAATGTTTTGAAAAATTAGGACAATTTTTTGAAAAATCAGGACTACCTACTTTTCGAAAAATTAGTAAAAATTTTCGATGGATCAGTGAAATTTTTGAAAATTTAGCGAAATTCTTTGAAAAATTAGCGAAAATCCGCTAAAAATCAATGAATTTTGCTGAATTTATAATTCACTGATTGGAAATGAGAAAACTGGTGATTTTCTTCATTCAAAATTTCAACTTATTTTTGACTCATACATAGATTCATCCTTCTAGAAAATGAGATTTCAGGCTCAAATGCTCTATTTGGATTAAACAAAGGGCAAATCACGTTTCCATCAGCAATGATGAATTCGATACGAAAATTCAAAGGGATGCTATTCACATCCATAATCGATTGTTATCACTTACTTGTCTAATATCTCTGAATATATATTTTAAATCATCCTCTAATAAAGTGTAAGGATCGACGGTTTGGTAATCAGGCAATTCGGTAGAATAGTGACGTATACTCGAGCCAGAGGTTTGATCTGTTGTATGTGACGATGTCGTTATTCTTCGACATAACGATGGACAAGCTGTAGCTGTGCATTCTGCGGTTAAATATGTACATTGATTCTGCAAAAAAAGAAGAAAAAAACGACAAAATTACAATCGGTATTCACCTCGACTAAATCATAATAATTATAATAATTTAAGTAGTTCGTGTATTTACAACTACGTTTAGGGCTTCTGTAGGCATAAATCAAAGATGAGACACGACTTTCGTGCGTATTTCGCAACCCAGTCTATTTATAAACGAACAGGTTGTTCGGAATATTCAAATAGGCATAACGGTTTCGAAGATGAAAAATAAAAAGGTCTCAAACGACGGCTCTCGGACGGTTTTTTTTCGAATTCCGAACATTAGAATTAAAACTATATACGAGTAATGACCTAGAAAAGATCCAGATAATGGCGCAATCCGAACACCCATTACGAGTCAACAGATCCACCACGCTACGTCTCATCTAGCCACACAGATGCATACACCAGAGCGCACGTACGCTTCGAGTAAATCCCTTTTGATGGCGGTATGTCGTACGTCAGGCTAGGCAACCTGTTCCAAATACCCACTTGGTGATCGATAAGTAGCCAACCTTCGGATCGAGTAGGTTGTTTCAGACATACGATCTATTCTGTAATAGGTCTGCGTACTGAAGCCATCGCGAGAATTTAATCTGGCTGATATCTACGAATCGAGCATTAAGAGGAAGTACACCCAAGATGACAAGTACATAATGCCGAGTCATTTGGTATTCTATAAAGTTCAAGTGTATATCGAAGAATACGATCTGCAGCCGAACGAATTCGATCATCGATTTTCTCATATATCGTCGTACAAAATATAGATTTTTTTTTATTAGGGCACCGCCAACATGGTGTGATTACTTCACCGTCGTATTTTCCGAGACTGTAGATATTCCATAGAAAGAAATGAAGTTTGGGAGAGAGAAAAAAAAACTTGATCGATATAATCACGACAAACGTCAATTGATTCTTTAAACGCTTCCAGCGTGAATAATGAAATTATATAGTATCCCAGACGACGTACTGGTACTAGGTATTCCACATTCCAATACGATCATGGATAATGATCCGATACGGATTTTGTCCTGTACGAGGAGGCAATGTGAAAATTTCAATAATCTAAATGGTGCGAAGTACGGAGCGCGGGTACAAGAAACCGCAAAACTTGGGTGTCAGGTGCGCTGCTTCCAGCGATACCACATACGTGATGGCCACCGAGTCGTAGAATTTCACCGGTAATGCGACGTCCTTGATAAATGGCCGATATCTGAGTGCACAGGGCATACCGATGCTGAGTGTTTGATTCTAAAGCTCGGTGCAGATAGCTTACTGCTTTCTCTTTCGGTAAATTTTAATTCGTAAGTGCTTTAATTATACCGAAATTTGAGAGAGGGTGTCTCGGTTTCGTTGGCTAATTCGGATAATTGTGGCAGGAATTTTTACCACGGATTTGTAACAAGTGTTTGGAATTTATTAGCATGACATTAATTGAGAAATTTTTTCGAAGCTATTGTATGGGTTAATTAGTACTTTGGACGGTGAATTTTTATTTCTTGAGTTTTTTTTGTTCGGATTGGGTGTAAAAGTTTCAAAATGTTGGGTTTTTGTAAGTAGGTAATTTTATCGTAAATGGGCAAGTAACTTTCGAAAAATTTGAATAATGAGAAAGTATAGAAATTGTGGGAAGGGGGGAAAGGGATGATTGTTTTTGGTGAAGCAGTCAAATTAGCTATCAAATAATAATCACCTTTGGGAATGAATATTGAATACTTTTTTTTTATTATTGGCTGGCATTATCCTACAATTTGTATCCTTTTTTCGCATCGTGTATTTTCGAAGTACGTCATTGATGCGACAAATTTACCTTCAAATTATGTGAATTTGATACCATTTGTACCTAATTTTTAATATCGAACTACTTTATTCAAATTAGGACCATAAATCGTGATTTTAGGTAGTTATCAACATCTTTCTCAACGTTTTCTATTTTAATGAGGAAATTTTATTCAATTTAAGGCCAAACGAATAAATTGTGTCTTTTTTTCATTCAGAGATCTGCTATGCGATTTTTTTTCATAAGTTTATTACGTAATCCGATGTGTGATGTTTGTTTTTTATTTTAGCACGTGTAAGTGGAAATTTTCAAGAGCGAATATTTTTTTGTTCAATAGTAACGCCAAAGCCTACAAAAGATTGTTTGAGATTTTGAGATGTGAATATGTGAAAGATACACGTGCATAAGATGACTCATTTCAAATTTGATCAAAAAAATTAACAGTTGTTATAAAAATGTTCAATGACATTGAGGATGCTGATTTAATGAGAAATTCTGCACTGAATTGAAGAATAGGTAGGTACTTGATTGAATAAAGATTTGCCAAAATGGAATCCTTTTTTTAGATCGAAATTTTCCCCACCCGCTCTAGTTAACGAAAGGTTTCAAAAAAAAATATGAATTTTGAAAAAAGCGATAATTTGAAAACATTTTCCGTACTTTCCCCTCTTCCATTCTAGAAAAGTGTTGAAAAAATATGGAAAAGACCATTCAAAAAATGAAAAAGTTTTCTAGTGAAATAAAACAAATAATCTGTCCCTCTCCTACCCCATTTTCACGTTCTCCCTCCAAAACAGTGTTACCACTTTTCATGGATCAAAAAATACACCTAATCAATTTTTCCAAGACATTTGCGTGTCGATATCGTAATTAAATTCTCATTCGATGAGAATAAAATGGACTGATGTTTTTTTCAATTCGAAATTTACAATGATTCAAAATTTTGTAAAACGTACTTCGTATAAAACTGAATCACACTCGTTGAAAATCCGGAAAAAAATTACAAAAATTGGATTCGAATAAAATTATAATTAATTTTGAACAGTGCGAGTGAAATTAATATCGTTATTTGAAACCCAGAAAAAAACATCAGTTTATGAACTTGTCCAGCGAAGTACCATAAATGGATCAGGGTCGGATTGTGGATCAAGCCGCGAAACAAGGAACTGGATAAAAAAAATTGGGTGGATGTATGAATTATCAAATTACCTATTTTATACCTTTTGGTGGTTTTCTTCAAAACAAAGCAGAAAAAATTGAATGATTTTTGAGACATTTTTCGATAAAGAAAGTGGATGTTTAAGAAAAAATTGAGCATCGTTGGTGAAATTCATATTATTGATATAGAAGAAAATAACTTTCCAAAAAAAATGTTTTCAGAAATTTCAGCCCAGGCTGTCCAGGACGTCTGGGACGCCTACGAATGGTGTGATCCGCAAATAAACCCCCCACCCTGAAAAATTCGAAAAAATTGAGGTGAGGGAATTTAATAGGCCAAGAACACATGGATAAAATTTAAAACTTGGGTAAAAGAAGAAAAGAAATATAAAATCCGAAAAATGGGTAAACAGAAAGCTGAGAAATTTGAGAAAACCCCATAATTTTAAAATGGACAAAATTTAATGAGAGAGAAAAAAATAAGGAAAAGAATAAAAAAGAAGGGAGGGGGTAAACGCTTATATATCAAGCGGATTTTTTTCATTTTTCAGCAAAAATAATTATTTTCTATTCACTCCAGGGCTTATTTCTCTTATATCTGAAATTACATTCATGTTTAGCTAATTTTAAAATGCAGGAAAATATGAATAGTGAAAAGTATTTATCAAAACTGAAATCAAACAAAATATTTTTAAATAGTTTAAAAATTAAACGAAGTATTTTAAAATAGTTTTGAGCCTAAAAATAGCATAACAAAATTTATACACGATTACAGGAAAAAATGCTGATTTTTGAATTTTTCAAATTCAATTAAAAACTATTTGATTATACGTGACCTTGCCGAAAAAAAGGGACCTTGGGTAAAAAAAAAAACCTCGATGTCTCATTTTTCACGGTTTTGGTCCAAATGATACCAAATCTGGACTAAACATGGAAATAAAGACCAACTTTTTTTTACAAGAGGTCCCTTCTTTCTGGCAGGGTCACATATGCATACGTGGGGGGGGAGGGTGTACAAACAGATCAATATGAGTCAAAATATGACTTTTTTTTTTCAAGTAAGAGTCAAAAAATGCTGCATAAAAGCATATCATCTGAAGTAAATATTTGGCATCTAAAAAAAAAAATTGAAACCAATAAAACAGATCAAAAATTTCAAGTCTAGAAACAATTTAAAAATTTGCAAAAAAAATTCCTACAGTTTTTTTCAATAAATTACAGTCATTTTTTCATACAAAAGAACTACTACTCTTCAATGTTGCAAAATTAATAACGTTTTTGTAATGATTTTTTAATATTTTGTCAGATTTTGTAAATTTATTTAAATCGTTTTCCAATTATTATTTTGTTTTATATTTCATTAATCAAGGCCAAAATCTTCAAACAGATTGGAATTTGAAAACATGTTTTAAAAAGTTTTTCCTGAAAAGAGACATGAGTCAAAAACAGCCTTTGGCTCAGAATCGGTCAACAGTGAACCCAAATTGACTTTCTATACGTCCTTAGGTCCCTACACCATCCCTTCCGGAATAATGACCTCTGATGACAAAAATTCAGCACGCCATATCTCTGGAAAGAGTGAATACAAAAATTTGAACTTTTCCAAGATTATATGTCTTGTCAGCTAATGCCTTAGAATTTTTTTTGGAAATTTTAGGTTCGCATTTTTCGTTTTTTTTTTCATGTTGAAATAATTCAAAAAAAAATTAATGGAAAATCAATCAAATTGGAGTAAAATTTTTCAATTCGTAATTTTTATGTATGTTTTCAACGATATCCTCCCTACCCCTACCGGAAGGTATTATCCCATGATGGGTCCTGGATCTGAAAGATTAAAATTCGAGCTATTTTCTGGATTTTTATCATCTTTTTCAGGTGATTTTTCTGGTTTTGAAATGTCTGTAAAAAATCCTTTTGTCAATCTTCCATGATAAAATTCAAGGACAGAAGAAAATGAAAATTGTTGCTTTTTGCAATAAAATCTTGATGATTTCAAAGTAAAAAAAATCATATAAGAGCCCATTTTATTTTGAAAATTCTGAAACTCAGCAAGGTTAGAAAAATTAAATAATACCATCTTTCAATTCATCGACGAGTTGAAAAAACTTCAACAACACTTGATGAAAAATCAAAAAAAAACACACACACACGGGCTTATTCAGCATTCCATCATGTACAAAATATTCCACACTCGGATCATCTTCACCGATCTCATCGTACCAAAAAAAAAAAGGTCCACTCGACGTTTGGGAATGCGACATCGACAATGACACCCCTTGACTGGTTCCCAATGCAATTATGCCTACACCTTGATCTCGGATCGCGGACCGCGAAGAGAGCAAGACGATCCATCGCATCGGTCCATTACCCGATGAACTTGATGGCGGTGGTGAATTTTCATGCAAGTGCTGGTACACTCCTCCAGTACATGGTACTTTTCATAGACACCACGAACAAGATGCCGGCTCGCCGCCGAGAATCAAGAGCGAAAGGAGGGGGAAAGCGTCCTCGACATTCTTAACATGGTTTCAGGAAAAATGATGATACACGCGCGCGGAGAGAGACAGAGAGAGAGGTCAATCCTTGTAAAGAAATTACATAACCGATATCGTAACACACGGAGCAGAATCGCGGTACTCGCGACGTTAAAATGCCGCACGAAGAAAGGTGAAGGACAACTTCGATGTTTGCTAGTCCTATCGTACTCCTTAATTTGTATTTCGATTATGTAATCTGTTTAAATTGTTCGAGCCCGGGTTCGGGCTCGGGCTGGACATCGCTTCGTATATATTTTCGTTTAAATCCATTAATAAAACAAGTTTAATACACCGCCGCATTGCTTCTCCCATGCATCAAACTTAACCGAGTGTAACCTCAGTTCAAGAGAGCTCATGGTGGAAAATTTTTTTATACGCGGAGACGTTAATGGCGTTCCACTCAGGCGATGAATTTTTTTCGAAAAAAATTGAAAAATTTTAAAATAATTTACGTGGCATGTGAGATGCTGAGGAGAGGAAAAAATACACGAAAGTATCAGATAACGTAGGTATCTTCGTAGCTTTCACCCTATGAGAGTATCTCGTCGACCAATAAAACATTTCACTATCGAAATGTTAATAGCGAGCAGACGTAGGAGATGCTCAAATTTAATTATATCGTTCGCATCATCACACCAGAGAACTGATAAGATGACAATTGATTTAAAAAAATACCTACACAGGTATAACCCACACTTGTCAATCGGGAACGACAACGTTGGTAAACAATTCGATGACCACAGAATACATATAAAGATGTCTCCTCGGTTCGAAAAGAAATTTATCCCATTGCTAATGCGTGTTTTACGTCAACCAATAATGTGAAAGTTACCAAATATATGACGTTGGCAAGTCGCATAAATCACCGAGATAGGCGTCGATTGCAGACGCGTTAATTGTCCATTGTGCCAGAGCCGCAGACGATTTCAATTTGCGAAAATTTTTCAATCTCGACGATAGGCTAATTTATACGAAAATTGGCGATGGAAAAGTATAACTTTTCGAAGAAACCCAGAAATACGGTAGAAAACTTTCCAACTCGTCGTAAAAAGTATTACGTAAAAAACGAGTTAATTTTGAATAATTTGCTTTTGTTAATGATTCCGTCGATATCGGAAACGCGAATTGAAACGAGTTTATGATTTTCCGCTTGCGTATTACTGATGAGGTCGAAAATGCATCGCGATTTTTTTTTCCAGTGGAGGAAGAGCGGCCAAAAATTGAGCGGAGTCGAGGAATAGAATTATGTGAGTAGAATTTCAATATAGAAAGTAATCTGAGCAAAGTAAATGGGTGGCTGAACATTTTCTCTCCACATCGCGACCATCTTATAAAATACTGTAAAATCGACCCAGATGTTTCGGTTCGCGAATCCTTAAATACTTGCGTGGTACGCAGCGAGCACTTCTATCAATTAATTCATCTCAGCTTGGACAAGTTTACGTTCGAGTCATCGAATGTCAACCTGGCAAATTACACCGTTAATTTTTGTTTTTCACTCTATTCAGAGTGTTGCGACGGTTGAAAACGAAACACACGGAGAAATACGGCGAAACACGTACATAGTAATCGAGCATCGTCGTCGTATCGAATTGCATTATCGAGTATTGGTGATCGAGACGAAGTGCCGGTCTAGTGCATTTTATACCGTCGAGATGAAAATTCACTTTTTATTGGAATTTTTTTAAAGAGGTTTTTCCACGAAACAAATTATCGCAAGGAGATATTCGGTGGAATGGCTGAATGTCGCAAGTGTCCGTGGCAGAATGGTGATAATGAAAGGGAAAGAAGTATGGTGGATTGATTGAAATTTTGAAATGAGAATTGATACGAATTTGAATCTTGGTCGAAGGTAATTCGATATGCTTTGGGATGGGTGTTTGAAAAATACGATTGTTTAATAAATCGATGGAGTTTTTGCTTCCCTCCCTTCGCCCAAAAAAGTTGATACATCTTTTTGTAAAGAGTCCATAGATTGAGAATAATAGAATTGAATTTTGCATTACTCATTATTTTCATCCTAAACACGAAAATTCATTATTTTCATCCTAAACACGAAAATTTTTGAAAAATATTGCATTGCTGTAGTCTTTGAGGAGTACATTTTTTCAAAAATTCATTTGTTTGAATTTTAAAAATTTAAATGAGAGTTGAAAATTTTGAAATTCAATTTTTTTTGAGTGAAAATATGAAAAGTACGACAAAATAATTGAACATTACAATCATAAAAGTTGAAAAGAGATACTGACGAATAAGATGAATGAATTGATCCCAGAACCAAATGGTTTGAAAATCCGGTGATCAAAGTTTTAGTCTCAACCTTCTCTTATTTCTTCCTGCGAGAAAAAAAGTCAGATTACTGAGAATTTTTCTTTTCGCTTATTTTTAATCAAATTTTCTCGAATTCACAGGAATAGTAGACTATCAATGGATGTTATGAAAAAAAAATGAAACGCAAAGTTGAAATTTTTAAATTGAGTTTTCAACATGTTTTTGAGGTGCTATTCTGAAAAATATATGTAAGCCTGGATCAGTGTCGGGAAAAAAAACTTTTTTTGAGAAAAAAAAACGAAAACATGGTTTTTTTGTTTAAAACGTTTTTTTTCTGTTTAAAACTTGTTTTAATTGAGTATGAAAAAAAAACATAAAAAAACTGTTTTAAACACAAAAAACCATATTTTTTATGGTCTTTAAAAGTTTAAAAAGATAAGTGGTTGCAGTTATATTGATTTCAATTTTCATAATGCATTGTATCAAAAATTGCCTAAATTTCTGAATACACAAAAAAATGTATTCTTGAAAAAGTCAGTCCTCACTTCTCAGCTGTGCTAGAATTTGTTAATCATTTTTCTCGTTTTCAGCACTGATATTACTAAAAATTTCATTCATTTCTGCATATAAAAACACATTTCCCGTTGTGCAAAGTTCCACATTTGTGAAAATGTGAAAAGCCACAAATGTGCCTTTTTCATTCATAAATATGACGTCAGAGGAGACTTGTGGCTTTATTTTCCACATTTCAAAAAGTGGAAAAATGTGGAAAATTGTGAAAATTTGTGAAAATTTTTCTAATTTACCTAATTTAGGATAACGAAATTTTTAACATTTTTTCACATTTACCTGAAATCGAAATTGGCTGTGTCAAAACATGGCCACATATTTCTCACAAAGTCGCTATTCCTATTGGTTAAAAAATTTTTATTCCTCATTTCCCTTCCCTTGAAAATAGATGGCTATGCTTCATGGTGGCGAAAGCTTCATGAGAAATATCATTAAGTTTGTTTGATTACGTGTAGTATGGTTATCTATGGTCGTGGTGTCCCTGGTGTCTTTTTAATTTTCATCGTTGAGTAACTGCATTTTTATAATTTTTACATCTACCTATCTATAATAAATCAGTTAGAATTCATTTTGTATTTTATTGAATGCAGATTTTGACAAATTGGGAAATTTTCCCACTTTATTCCATTTTTTACATGCGAAATCATGAATGAAATCAAAATGTGAAAATTTGTGAAAAAATGTGGAATTACTACGCGTAGTAATCTAAAGCCTTCTGATTGGCTGTAATAATGTGCCAAAAAAAGCCACAAGTCTCCTGTGGCTCGGAAATGTGGAACTTGCACAACGGGTTTCCAAAAAAACAAAAAAAAAAGGCAGATCCATCCTCATTATGGATTAAACATTGGTTTTCAAGAAGTCCAAAATTAGTGTCAACCCAAAAACCAATCTTCGGCCCTAAGGGGGGTTTCTATTACATATAATGTACCTCGTCCACGTCTACAACATTTCGTTTTTTTTTTCTGGAAATTTTCAGGCAGAACAACATAAAAAATGCGAAAAATCATATTTCTCAATTGCGTTTTTCTGCCATAAAATTGACGTTATTAATTTTTATGATTTTTGTAAATGTTTAAAAATACAAAATATTTTTATTCAAAACTATTAAAAATTGAGAAATTTGTCCAAGAATTATCAAAATTTGAAACTTTGAGCAAAAATGATCAAAACTAGACATTTTTCCAAAAAAAACTGACTAAACTCTGTCGTATTGATTTAAAAAAACAAAATGGTATCTTTGATCATAAAAGTAATGAAATGTGAACCATTTAAGCGTAATTTCTCGTTCAAAAACATTCGAATAAAGTAAATAATTTTAATTGTAAGCACTACAGGATTTCCATCATTTTTTCCAGTTCTTCAAATCAATTTTTTCAAGTTTTCTGGACTTTTTCACGTGAAGGTCTCTTACACAAAGAAAAAAGTTCATTTCTATTTTTTGCGATATGGAAGAACGAAAGGGAAGGAGAGGTTCGCATATTTTTTTTGGCTTCGTGATTTTTTTTACACAGGGTCCCTTCTTTCAGGCAGGGTCGCACATGCAAATTCATCGAGGTGTTGACTGGTGCAAGGGTGAAAATTTTTTGCAGAAACGAGTGATCAAAAGTTGAAATTTTAACATACTTTTTCAATACTTCAGTTTTAAAAGTAACACAAGATCCTTATAAATTCTCTCTCTCCTCGTAAAATTAAAAAATTTTACGACTTAAGAGAAAAATGTTTGACTTTTTTATGATTTTTATTCCTAAAATTTATAAATGTTTTGATTTTTATCGATTTTTTCATAAAACTGGCGATAAAAAATTTTCTATGTAAGTTTGTGATTTAATTTTGAAAAATTTACATTTCACAAAAAAGTCAATTTTTTTATTTGAAAAAAAAATCGAAAATTCATTTTTTGATGAAAAAGACTGAGAAAAATTATAATTACATTTCTGATAGAGAAAATTAAAATATAACTTGAAAAAATAATAGGAACCTTAATTTTTTTCGTCAAAAAAATCCCAATTTTATGTGAAAATCAATTCAAGAACACGAACAAAATCAATATTAATAAAATTGGAAATTAGGCTATTGGCAAGTGAAAGATCATTTTTTGTAAATTAATAATGAGAATAAATTAATTTATTCAGAAATCACCAAAAAGTTGAAATTTTGAAATATTTTATCAATCTTCGAATTTTTTAATTTTTTTGTTTTGTTTATCTCCGCTTCATGATCATGAATAATTTCACGTTTCTCATTGTGACTGCGAAGAAATTAAAACTAAAAATTATCAATTTTTGTACTGAAACCAAAAAAAAAAAAGGAATTAGAGCCCAAAAATTGCCATTATAACCGAAAAAATTGGCGATGATTTTTGAGGAAGACATTTCAGAAATTTGAAAGTCAAAAAAATGATGAGAAAAGAAAACAGAAAATTTTAATATCTACACCTATATTTTAAAAAATTTTACTCCATCTGCATTCTTTATGCATTGAAAGAGTGCCTTTTGTGTAAGTGGTTATGTTTTCTCTCATCAACACAGTAGATTTTGACTCTGAAAGGCTTATGGCTCGACCTTTTCTGAATTCTATAATAATTTACTTCTAGGAATATGTATTAATTAATGGGTATAAAAAGTAATGGAAGGAAGAGAGGTGGTGTCGATCCAACGTGATTATTTATTTTACACATTCTATGAAAACACTTTAAAAAGTCACGGTGCACCATCATAAAGCAAAATACTTTATCTTCGTTTATAGCATATTAATTAAATATAAACAGTACGTATATGCAACCATTATGCACAGGTGAATGATTAGAGATGCATTTCAACCATGCAATATTTTACCGAAGTAAAATAAAAATAACGAAATAGTTAAAGAAACATTTCACAATATAGAAAGCGATATTTTACTCTTGAGTAGCTTTTCAAATTCCAAAAATTTAAAAAACCTCGGCAGGACCACTGAACTTGATATTAGTCGATTGGGGAAAAGAAGTCGAATTTGGAGTTTTTCTAGGGAAGGATTTTTTGGAAAAGGAAATAAAATGGGAATACGAGTATCTCATACCGCTCTAAAATTCAAATTTCCTGAGGATCCTTTCTCAAAATTTTTCCTCGACACAAACGAGAAACAATAAAATTAACGTGGGAAATATTTCAGACTTTTTAACTTTGAAATTTTTCTGAAAATTACATCGAAAAAATGAGTGACTTGGAAGAAAATGATTTTTATGGAGAAAAAATGTAAACCGATTTCAATCGAACTTCAATCTATCCAATTTGAATTAATCAACAAAAGCTCCTTTTTGAAAAATTTTCTCAATGAAAAAAATAATTTTGTATCCGGTTCTGTTGATTTGTGCTCAACAAAATTAAAATACTAAAAAAAATACAAAATAGATTTCATCTTTATACCGACAAAAAAGCTATAAAAACGATGATTCAATGTACACACGACGGCCAACCTAAGACGAACCGAGCCACTTAAGATTTGGATACCAATTTCACGGACTCGACTCATCACAGCCATCACGTCTCAGGTCTCACACCTTAGAATCTTCACCTTGCAGGGCGACATGATCTAATGAACATTTCCTATACACGCGAATAACTTTGAAAAAACAGATTCCGTACGTGTTTTCTAATTAAAGCTAAAACGATTCACCTTTAAATACAGACACCGTGCAGTAGCAAACGCTGGCTCTCATTAAACCTTCATCATTTGCGACGAACGTGACATTCTGACAACAATTATTACTCGATACGGCGGCGGCGGCGTATATGAAATTACGTAACAAGAGTTTTTCCTATCCTTAATCGGTACCATTCTTACTCATCTAATAACGGTCATTATACGAGTAACCCCGTTTCTGCGTTTTCATTCATCGGAATCTGTATACAGAAGATACGTAGATGAAAAAAAAAAAAAACGTGAACTTATTCGATTACAAAATCTGATAAAAGAAAGGGAAAAACACCAGAGCTGAGGCTACGTGTTGCTGATTCGTTTAACGCGTAAATGTTTTAATTATATTTACCTTGATATAAAAATTACGCGATCCGAGTAACGAATTTTTTTCGGAACGACGTTCGAATTAGCGAAACCGTTTTCAAATATTGACCAGCCAATATTTCACAACGAGCTGATAAGCAACCAGAAAAGGAAAAAGAATATGTCAACGTGTTAAAAGTCAATTAACGATATGTTAATTACAATGGCCCTCTGTGATTTCCAAATTATGCAACGTGTGAGTAACAAAAAAAAATACGAATGCTGATATATGAGTAGAAGCATCGTGAATTACAGATCTTTTAACGTAGATCACATTGAGTTGCTGATTTGTCTGTATTTGAAATTTTCTATTTTCTGAAAATCCGTCATTTTGATTTGAGTCTTTTTAACAACAATCTGGGATTTGTGTTTGAAAATTTTTTAGTCAAAAAATTTTGACTTTGAGAGGGAGAAAAGAGAGAGGAAAGGGAATATTTTTTACATAATTTCGACAAAAATATTGGGATAGAAAATTAAACTTGGGTAATAAAAAATACCAAAATATGAAATATTCTTCAAAATTTTGCAATTTTTTTGAAATATTTAATGAAAATTTTTAAGAATATTAAAAATGAGTTGATTTTTTATTCAAAAAAAGATAGGTACTGCAATATTGGTACTTATTTGGCACGCAATTTTTCAAAATTTGCATTCAATATTTGATCTTTTAAATAATTTAATTTTAATTTTTTATTAAAATATCACATTTTTTTACACCATCAATGTCAGCAACTGTATTTCAAACATAAACAAATCATTGACTTCATAATTGTTCAAAAATTTTCAACTTTATCCATTAAAATTTCTCAATTGCTTTCTAATCAAAAATACTGTCCACCTACATATTTGTCAAAATGGCTCACTTCAAAACACCACTGACTTTAAAACTATTTTCTACCTTGTTATGACTTCAATGACGAAGTATCAGAGTTCAAAAAAATGTTAATTCTTTACAAAAAAGTCACCGAATAAAATTTGTAAAAATTTCCAGCGCCCATTGATTTCACATTTTCTGTCAGAATGAGATTTTTTTGAAAATCTGAGACTTCATTTTACTCTTCTTCAAAATTTTCAACAGATTACTTGGATACACATTGGATACAAATTTTTATAAACTTCAAAATTCTTTTCAAAAAATTTCTGGATTTTTTTTTTGAATTGTCAGATTTGAACAAAGTATTTTAATTTTCGGCATTTTTCTACAATACGTATCAAAAGAATTTTGGGTTCAATTTTCTTTCTGCGATATTTTCATAAAAATTAATTAAACGATAGGTATTTTGGTGTTTTATTTTCCAACAAATTCTCAGAAAAGTCGATTATTCTGACGATTTTTTTCTTTTTTTTTTTTTTTTTTTTTCAAAAACTACAATTTGAGTTGAAAATTAAAAAAAAATTGATTCCAAGTCAAAAATATTTTTTCTTTTTCAAAGTAGAAAAGTCGCGTTGCGTCGGTTCAGTACTTCCAGTCTCATCCGAAAAACTCACTTACTCTCTCATTTTGAATCAGCGAAAAGTGACAGAGAAAGGGTCAGAATTGTAGCACAGGAAAAATCAGCAAAATTCTTCAATTTTCAGCAAAGTTTCGCCGATTTTTCAGAAAATTTCAAATATTTTACTGACTTTTCAGTGAATTTTCACTGATTTATTTCTATGTTGTGCTGCAATTCTGACTGTAGTGATTTTCAAAAATTTTCATTGATTTATAAAATTGTGAGAGAGTAAATAGCCATATTGAATTTTTTAGTAAAATTAAAATGAAAGTACTATAAACAAATTCTCGAAAAGACCTTTTTCCAGAAAAACTGCAATTTTTTCAAGTCAAAAATTTTGAATTAACCAGTATATTTTATTTAAAATTTTAATCCCGCCGAAATTGTATTATTCCAGGAGATCCAACTAAAATACGTACTTTAGGTAAGTATCCTTTTTTTATCTCAAAATACAATTATTTTTTTTTGGCTCAAAACGAAAATTTGATTTTTCTAAATTAAAAAATAGCCATAATTTTCAAGGTTGAAGTTGAACTTTATCGCTATTTTGGTAGGTAAAGTACACTAAAAAAACAAAATAATAATTTTATTAAAATAATAATAATAACGTGTTAGTAAAATTCATTGCGAAAAAATAATGTTTATTGCAAAATTGGTAAAATTTTGAGATAGATTTTTTTCCATTTTTTTTTTTTTTTTTTTTTGATAAATACATATACTTATTACTTTTTTTAGAACAAATTTCGGGGACTTGGTTATTATTTTTTTGAATAATTTTTTTTTGTTAGATTAAGTGTATCCGTTTTTGTAACTTCATGTTTTTCAGTGTGCTCTAACGTCATCTCCACTGCATCCCTGCTCCATCGATTTTAATCAGTGAAAAGAGAATGGGAACATTTTGATTATTTATAATCAGTGAAATATTATATTTTTACTGAAAATGAGTGAATTTCATCAGTAATTTTAACTGATTTTTTCAGCGAATTTTAGTAATAAATTGGTAAATTCTATTTCAAAGTTAGTAAACGTTGCAGATTTCTAATCGAAAATCTTTTTTTTTTTAAATTTACAATGCATGATATCTACAGTCATAATTGAGAGAGTGGACAATGCTTTCATCGTTTTTTTTTTTTTTCTGGGAAAATGGTCTTCATTTTTTTAGAGGAAATATCCTTTAAAATTTATTGGCAATTTCAAACTAATGGTTTGAAATCCTTGCTATCACATGAAAAGTCTGACCCAAAAAGAGGGCACCTGATTTCCGTTTTGAAAATCGATGTCAAGAAGATAATTAATTAAACTTGATTTTTTACACAACTCACCAAAAATATTCCAAATTTTGTCAGTCAACAACTCTCAAGTACTGAAAAATGATATTATTTGAACGAAAAATAAAATTTTAGATCTCGAGGCCAAAATGTAAAAAATTCGAAATATTTGAAAACTTTAGGCTGAAGAAAAAAAAACTCGACCAAATCAGCTCAAATCCTAATCCAAGAGCCAGCCATCTCGACCTTTCGTTGGAAGAAAACTCCCTTAGCGACAATCACAACCATAAAAATCAAACCATACCGGACACCGATCAAAGATTACGTAAAAAATTGAACAATGATACGTTCCCATTGCGTATTGCTTATCGCATTAACATAATTACAAATACAAAAAGAGAGAAAAAAACCAAGAGAAAATGAATGTAATTTATTTTTTTTTGCTCGTCAAACGGAGAAAGTAAAATTAAAAACTTAACCGATTCAATTGCACGTCAATCGGTAATAACGGCCGGCATCGTCTTCGCGTACATACCGAAAATTAATTTCGCGCAAGTACCTACACATAGGTACTCGTACCTAAAGTGCAAACGAAAAAATCACCTCTTTCATCAAACCTATCACCGATTCTTTGAAACTTTATCCTTGAGAAATTGACTTTTTCCATTAAAATCACATTTTCTGCCAGCATCTAGTCGGTCGTACTAATTTACATAACCGATTCTACGAAAAAATCGTCGCGGACGAATACGAAGCTCTTTGAATTTTTATACTTTTAAAGACTCATTGCCATTTCGCTATTTGAATTGGAATCCGGATTTCGGATGCACACCTGTGCTCGTGAATACGAATTAACCCGCGGAAAATCTCTTGAAATTCCCACAGCGACCAATTACGCCGGTACGTATCCGACTTTATCCTCGAGTTTTGAAATACACGCGATCGAGAAAAAAAAATTAATTTATTCGAATTGTGACATTTATGATTTTTTTCGGCTTAGTGTGGGTTTTTTTGAGTGAAAAATCAGGTTTTTTGAAGTTAGAAGAGCTAGATATAAAAAAAGAGTCTATTCATTATTTTGAAAAATTAATTTGGATGAAAAAAAATCTGTAATTTATTTCGATCGAATGGAAGAATACCCGAATAGAATAATTTATTGGATTTCGCGCGAGTTGATTTGAAAATTTCGGTTTTAATGGATGTAGAATTATGGTTTTTCGTTCACCTTCGAAGGTTTCAATAACCCCGCCGATGAGGATTTTCTGACAATGGGATTAATTTTATTTTTGTGGAAGAATTTTTGCGAAAAAATTGAAAAATTTTAAATTTTGATTTTATGATTTTTAAGGTTTTCTGAAACACTTCCAAAAAATAAAAATACGTCACAATCAAATCGTATCATGATCCAGAGTTGGGCATAAACCAACGGCTCAGTCCTTGACTTCCATTTCACTGCTCAGTTCCGCTTTCTCCCTCGATGAATATACGTAGGTATTTGAAATTTATCATATTCGTAAACTCTCCATCAAACGTAATGATTAAAAATACAATCGAGCACAACCCTTATCAGATCGAAGTACGCATCGATTCACGCATCCTATCGTTTTTTAGCCTTAGAAAAAAAAACATATTGGAGAGAAAAATTGTTGGATGTGGGATTTACGCGAAATAGAACATAATTCGATTACCTTGAAAACAACATCGTAAAAATTTCATCTTTCATAAGATTTAAACACCCTTTTAATATAAATTTAATTTAGCGACAAACATTCGACGCTCGAGGGCTGCGACAAGAATGTCCTTGAGTTAGAAGGTAACGTTCGCCGTTGGGCGGGCACTAGGCAGCTTTCTACGGGGAAAGTGACCTACTAAAGATGTAACTAGCTCCGGATGAAGGAGCGGCTCCCTTCTCGTTATCAAGGTCAACATCGAGTACTATCACAATCACGATTCTTTTCCATATCTCTAAAGTCTAGAATCACATCTATGGACGACTGCCATCGCAAATACCAATCTTCGATGATTACAGATGAAATGAAAAAACGGACTAGGAGACTTGAAGATCGACGCCGCGCCTTGCGTTGTTATCGTCCGTTGACCATTTAACACCTGACGTCTTCGGAGCTTCGGTAACGTTCCCTTAAGGTGCCGCTGGCGCGAACACTCTCACTATGTTTACCATACGTTTCTCCCTCTTCCTGGCGCAGCGTCTGTGGCTTGGCTCGTACGCAACGATCTTGCAACTTTCGGCTTCCATCAGGTTGAACGACCGAGACCTTTAGACCGAGTCGTAACCCATTCGGTGTGATTGCGAATTTTTTTCGAAAGATTTGCGATTTATCGTTAAGTAGGTAGGTTTTAGAAATCGTCAGAGATAGGTTGAATATTGCTCAATAAAAAGGATTTTATTTAGCAGTTTCATATGTTTATTTTTGATGAATAAATGAACGATTTGGATGCTGAGACACTCCCCCCCCCCCCCCTCAAGAAAAAATCTGAATACGTTTTGAGGAAACTGATATTTACACAACGAAATCTCAACATCAAAGGCAGAACTTTTGCAAGATTTTTACGCAGAGCTTTTCCTCAAGTTTTTAAATATTGTACTAAGAGAAGGAGATTGGTGAATTTTTTCAGCAATTATTAATATCATCATCCCCTCCTGCTCTCAAAAAGACCAATAGGCTGGCCCAAAGGTTAAAATTAATTTTCAGAAATATTAAAAAAAAAAAAAAAAAACAGAAAATGAACCAGTTATTTTTGGGAAAAAATTACACACAAGTTGATGGGTACGTATATTTTTTTAATGTTTTGTCTCATAAAAAACCTTTTTTTTTCATAAAAATTCTCAGCAAAAAATTTTCCTTCAAAAAGTTGATGATATTTGATTTTTAATTGAAGCTTCATGCTTTTGAAAAAATCCCTGACACTTACGAATGAAATTTTCAAAATATTCCATTTTTGGGGGGGAGGGGGAGAGGTTCTAAAAAATAGACACCTTTGGAACACGTACAGCTTAATTCAATTTAGACCAGAAATTTTGTCAATTTCTCACATTCGTACCCAAATAAATATTTAAACAGATTTCTTAACCTCTCCCCTCACCATATACCTTCCAAAAATTAACAAAAAAAGTTCAAAATTTTTCAAGGAATATGCTTGAAATTCTGATAATCTTTCATCAATAAGTAATTGAGATCTCAAGGAATGGAATCACAAGATTCTTCGGAAAAGGAACCTCCTACCTCGAGGGTTTTTATTTCGAGAAATATGTACTTCAAATGAAGGAATTCATTCGAGTATGGGGTTTTAAAGCCACAAGACCTCTTCAAAAAAAAAAGAGAAGTGTTGGTATTTTGCAAGTCTTCTATTTTCACAGACAGGTGCAAAAGAGGGGGGAGCTCGAAAATTTCGGACGGAAATGAAAGTTTTCTGATTTACTGCCCTCAAGTGTTTTCAAGTACAACTTTACACCTTTTTTTCAAATCAACACAAAAAATCTCTCTTTCCTTCTAAAATCTGATACTCGAAAAGGTTGAAAAAAAATTATTTTTGAAAATTTTCCGATTCGAACCGAATTTTTCGGCGAAAAATACAATTTTTATTATAAAGAACATAAATTGTGCTCCCTTCCTCTCTTTGATCATCCCCTTGTTTACGTCATCACTGGTGAAATTGAATAAAAGTTAATAATAATAGCCAAATGTAGTATTATTATTTTTTCGGATAATTTGGTTATTTTTGTGTTGAAAATGAATGAAAAAATTCCATCGAAAATATGAGAATTTGAAACCAAATCAATGAACAAAAAAAATACTTTACACGAGGCTCAAATATATCAATTTTTTAAATGAAAAATGAAAATTTAAAATTCAGAAAGAGGCAGATAAAAATGAACAAGTAACAGTTTGAAAGCATTATGATCCAATTGCGAGGTTTCAATCGCATTTCTCTCAAAACGATAATTTTTGCAGTCTGTTCAGATAAATCCATCAATAATTTTTTTCATTTTCATACAATGATCGATGAGAGAGAGGCGAGAGATAATATCTTCATTTTTAAATGACTATTCCAAAAAATAATAACTTATAGAACAGCCAAATAAACAAAAAAAAACTTTACTAGGTTATTTCAATTTTTTGTCATTTTCTCATTTTTGAAAAATTTTAAATTCTAAAAAATGTCATAAAGCAATTAATTTTCCATTTTTTTCAAGTCACAATTTTCAAACTAAAATCGAACGGATCAGCGGATTCCAGAGTCGATACAGAACCGAGACCCCCCCCCCCTCTTTGCCATACCAGAATTGAAAGGTCAAAAATGTTATAAGATTCATGTATAAAAATACATTTTGTCAATATCTAAATGGATTACAAAATTTTGAAATATTACACACTTTTATCAATAAAATGATCTCAAATGTTGAACCAGGCACATAGGTAAATAGATGATATTTACCTATGGCAAATATTTTTTTAGGTTCGATAAATTATTTTTGAAATATATTGTGAAAATTAATGCAAAAAATATATTAATTAAGTACTTGGTGATGAATTTAAAATAAATTCAACAATCGAAAGTTGATAGCTTGTAAATAGATGTTATCTTTTGTCTTGAGAAAGAATAACGAAAATAAGCCAATCAAAGTGATTTTTCTCAAAAAACGAAATATTGAGCAATTTTTTCAATAAAAAATAATTTATTCTTTTTCCACTCAGAAATTCTTTCACGGTATAATTACGTACATATGAAAACACTAGGTACCTACAAAATTCATATTATTAACTAATGGGATAATATTATTAAATTTACACAATCTAAATAAAACCAACGCTTGCCTTGAACATTTAATAAAACCATACCACCACAAGCTTTAAAATTTTCTAAATAAATACAAAAACACGAAAAAGCTACGCGCTTTCGTCCCATTCAAAAATATTTTATTACTTTCTGGCTGCAATAAATTTAACTAAATACAGATCATTCGAGCTGTAAAAAGGTAATTACTCGAATGAAAAAATTGAACAGAACATTTCCTGTACGCAATTCGTTTTCAGCATTGGATTAATTTCAAGCAGATAATTTAGTTTAACGTGATTACACGACTAATGAATACTAAGAGCTGTATAAGAAGATTGTACGCGTAAAAATGATAAACCAAATACAAAAATTTTATGCAAAGATGAAAATCATATCGTCTTTGAAAGAATTTCTTCAACAAATTATGGTAATGGAATTCAGTTTTTAATTTTGAACAATCGTCTAATAAACGAGTAACTATTTGCGCGCCAAATCTCAAACACGTTGAAACACGAGGAAATTGTAGGCAACGTAGGAATAGGTACGTATCGGCATGAATTTTTTACGATTGTCGTGATCCTTCTAGATCGCCAAATTGATCGCGAATTGGTATATCAATTACATGGTCCTTCAAGAATTTTTTATTTAGGTGGTAAAAACGTTATCGTAACTGAGAATTGAAATGAAATACGAACCCGGTAATAAAATCTCGATTGAGGACTAGACAAAATTTATTATCGTTTAATTATCAGATAAATGTCAAGGTTTTTGATCATCTTAATACGTTGGTCTTTCTTTTTCGAAAAATTTACAAACCGCAATTGCATTTTGTTGCAATTTGATACCTTGATACCAACTGCAGTAATTAAAAAGAAAATGAGGTGTAATTTTCCAGCTAAGATAATTCGAAAGCTTCAAGAACGAATTGGGATTTTTTAAAGATATTTATGGGTAAATTTACAGCCCAGATTACAAGTAAAAATTATGAAATATGACCAAATAAACAAATCATAAAAACTGTATCCCATGTTAAGTTTAGTGTCCTTCTTTGGAATGTAGGTTTTACTTATCATCTGCACATTCGAACCATTCAAATGGTATTACATTCGAAGGGTAACAGAAACACCATGAAGAGTATCGAAAAGGAATGTTGGTTTTCTACTGGAATCAGGTATGACGTGCCAACAAACGCGTGATTATTATTAATAATTACTATGGTACTATAGAACTTCTATAGTTTATAACTGGTCATTTAACGAGGTCATCGTTACGATGTATTTTGATACCTATTCTTCTCGGTTTCTCTTTTCTTTAAGATTGAAATATACGAATATTGGGAGAAAACCGGACGTACCGTCAAAAACACCAAATTTTTGGGTAAACAAAGTGAAATATAATGTGATGTTGGGAAAAATTTTGGCAATAGTGATAACGTAATTGGAAGCTTTCGAACATACTTGAACATTTTATAAGAAAGAGTAGAAAATTCAAGTACCTCGTAGCATTTTTTAAAAAAATTTTAGTACTCTAATTTATGCCGAATGAGATTTAGCAATTGATAAGATTTCGTACTTTTTATCCTTGAAAGTTATCACGTAAAAATTTCGATACTCAAATAAGGCGCACACTCTTGGTAAAATCGATATCGTATTCGAAATGTAGAAATTCAAAACATTGTATTTTTGAAAAATTAAAATTTTCCTTATTCAACAAAAAATATTTAAAAAATAATCCTCGAAGTAGAAGTAGACATTTGGTTTGAAATACGTCATGTGTTATCAATGACTTTCAAACACATGGTAACACACTGATAACAGAAAACGGTCAACTTGTTTTATTGCAATCGGTTTTGAGACAATCTTGCATCACACGATTTTTTTTTTCAATTTGTGAACAAAAAAGATGGAATATTGGGGGTTGAAGCTATTCGTAGGTGCTGGAGAGAGTATGTGAGATGAAATGACAAAGGTGAAAAATATTTTTGAAGTCTTACCTGACAATTTTGAACGAAAGTCCTTGCGAGAGGATGAATTCCGATTTGCTTGAATTGTAGATACGATGCTGATTTCTTCTTGATTTGTGTGTTTGGTGACAGCAGGCAAAGTTTTTCAAACCCGCGAATACACGCACGTCCCGAACCCAAACACGCCATCATTTACACTGTTTTAATTAAACATGTTGATACATTTTCTTTCCAGTTTTGTAGTTTCTAATAAATATTCTTCAAATAAAATACCGCCTGATAAAGATTAGGGGGGAAGTATTGCAGTGTTACCAAATGCAAAAAACTAGTTTTCTTTCGATTCGATTTTCGTTTCGATCGTATGTCGTATAAGATATAGTTTGCGTCGCATTGAAAATGAAAATAAAAAATTGAATTTCAATGTGAAATCGGCAATTTGAAGAAAATTACAATTTAATTATTAATTATAAATTATTTAAAACGTTCAAGAAATATATTCAAATGAATGAAAAACATCATAATAATTAAAAAAATTGATTTTTTTAATAATATCCACAAAACGGGTCAGAATAAAAACCAGGCGCGGTCAAAGTTGAAATTTAAAATTATCATAGATTCTTTCGTGAAGATAACACGCGGTGCTAAACTTTTTTTTTAAATTATTCTTATCAAAAAGAAATCATAAATGAAAAATTTAGAGCTTTGAGCTTTAAAAACACGGTGTTTCTGCACTTCACACTCGTTTTTTACATGTTTTAAACTGTTCTGCTCATCATGATATCGGAAATAATAACTAAATCGTTTAGAACTTTGGTGAACGACATCGAACGAGTATTATTTTTCGGCGGCAGATATCCACCTCCACCGGGTATAATAGCTCATAATTCTGTTTGCATTTTGTATAAACCATTTCCAGTTTGTATATACAAACCATGTTCTATTATTTGCAGCTTTAAATTTCATCGAATCGAATAGTGATCCGTCGGCTCATTCTCCGAAGCAGTTCTCAATCCAAGACTTCATGCAAGATGGTTTTCTATGGGGTGTGCCGAAAAAACGTCTCACCATCGAACGTAGAAAAAAAAGAATGTTTGGAAGAATGGATCAATATTGTAAATTAGTTATTCCGAAATCCGATTTATTAGTTTGTATGCATTGTGGACACGATTACGAAAAAAATCACCTGTGCGGTAAGTTTTCTTTTGTGAGTATTTTATTGTACGACATTGAAATGTTACTAATTAGTGTGTACCATTATTAGCCCACTGTTATGATAAAGTTAAAGCAGAAACGAAAGAAATGCAAGACGCTATATTGAAAGATCTGGGACTATCGCCCGTTGAACAAGAAGTCGTTGTGTTGTACGAAGGAGAGAAGGAAACCACTCCATCAGAGTTTTGGGAAGTTAGTGATCGTTTGTTTTTTGACAACGAAACCGTTTCTACATGTTTTCGTCGAGAGTATATCACGGACATCTTACAACTCAATTTTCAACCGCTCAAGTTGATTATATTGTCTTTTTGAGTTATTGTAACATACTAGAGAAAACTTATCAGATGAAGGCTCCAGAACCATTCCAAAATTATGGCAATTGATTTGTGAGATTGATTTTAAATAGTTGGTGAAATTTCAAGCTCGATGTTGCAAAATGAAAAGAAGCGATTTTGGAATTTTATCCTACGTCAAACATCCAACTTGTAAAAAATAACGCTTTCAATCTAGTTAATCTCTTGAATTCAAGATGCATTGTTGGATTTATGATTATGAATTTACGACAGGACCAAATTTTCAGTCTGTTCGGTTGATTACAGCACCTTCTCGAGCAATTCCTATGCGTTGGGAAAAGATCAATTTTGGCTGAATGATCCAAATCGACTCAAATAATTCGAGAGAAGACTGATATTTGTATACGAACAAACTTTCAGATTTTCGCTTCATAATTTATAATTTTTGTGAAAAATCTGCGTATCAATTGGCTATTTTAACCATTTCTAAAAATTCACCGAAAAATCAACTTCGACAGCTCAAACTTTTGTTGTATGTGGTTGAATGTTAAAACTTGAATGTCATTGTGTTGAAAGAATTTTGATAATTGAAACGAAAAATTTGAACTTTTTTTTAAAAAAATGATTTCGTTTTGATCGTTTTTTCAAAAATATCATCAATTCCCATTTTACCTTGTCGTTTTGCTTTTCAAAGATCCTGTTTAACAATAGAACTTTCCCCATGTTTTTTCAATATGTAACAAAAAATCAAGGGAAATTGAAAAAAAAATCCTTAGAATGTTGATAAATAATTATCCATCTTCTACGTTATTCAATATTTTTGAAAAACATGCCTTATATGTGCACCCCCACTCACTTTTAATAAAATAATGATCAAATCTGAGGATGATGATACAAAATCGCCACCGATGTTTTTAATTGGTCGAGATATCTGTATTCTGTGATAGCGTTACTTCTGACTGAAAAAACGTTTTAAAAAATATTTTAAATTTTTTTACTAAATTGAGAAAGCCTGAAAATTGACATATTTTAAATATCCCTAGAAAATAGGACGATGATTAAGAGTGGTTGCTCATAGTCATAGTACCTATTTTTAAGAAGAGAGATCCATTCAACGCACCTGAAACCTTTTCGAAAAGAAAACAAAAATGATTTTTTTAATCAAATTTTCATCATTTTTCAAACATGGTCAGATTTTATGGTTTGATGTTCCATTCCCTAGTCCCTAATGACGTGCTCTTTTAGTGTGTCCGTTCAGCCAACGTAGAAAAATAAAAAAGGTTGCCTTATTAGTAATAATTGAACTGTTGCCTGTATTAATGTTACAAATTAATTTTTCAGGGTAAACGAATCGTTGAATTGCCGAAGCAGCGACCAGCTTGGTTTAGTCGTAATTTACTGCAAAGAAGTACCACAACTACGTCCGATCAAACAGACGTTCAACCTGATAAACTAGCTTAATTCGATGTTTGTTTTTATGATTGTTTTTAGTTTCAAATATATTTAAAATTTTTTCCATATATTTTCATTTTTAATTCATGATTTATGTCATACAAAAATTCGTCGAATGTGGGTATAAGAGAAATCCTATTTTTTTGTTGACTATTTCAAAACATTCAATGCGAAAAATTTCAACATAAACGTGTATTTGTACATAAAAAAATATCAATCAATTTAAATTTTGAATATTAAATCATAAAATGGAACGTCTGGAAAATTAGAACACTTGATCATAAAATTAAGATAAAAGATGGAAAACAGTACTACAGTACAGATGGAGGTTGTTCGTGATAAAATTCGTCAAATTCATCGGCTTTGATGTCTATCGGCGGAAAATGACTCCTAACATGTTCGATAAATTCGTTGAAAAACTCGATATTATCGGTATTATAATAAGTGCATCCACACATGGGGCATACACGTTGGTCAGACTTCATTTTACAGTAACACATTTGCATTTTGGAGTTTTCTGTGATATTTCTGACTTCTTCGTCGATAGAATCTTTTTCGATGATTTCTGAAGGCAAAGCCATTACTTCGACGTCACGATACGCTTTCTTGGCATTTTCTTGATATTTTTTACAAACAAGGCAGTTATCATCACCTGAAAGAAACCGAAAGTGAGAAGTTGTTTTCCAAAAAATTCAGTGCCTTTTAAAATCGCCTACCATTTGAGTATCTTTTCAAAAGATTCAGAGTATTTTGTAAATTTTCTTTTTGATTTTTCATAGAGTTTAAGAATCTAGAAAGCTGCTGCTGACAGTGTTTCAAGTCGTTGGAAACCATTTCATCAGAGACTTCTTCTTCACTGTCTTCCACGTCGTTGTCAGTTTCATTTAAAAGTTTATTATCGCAGTCTTCACCACTCGCTAACGTAAAATCACAGTCTTTGAAACTATGTAATTCAACCATCTGGAAAAATAATTAATCAGTATACACTATACAGCCTCAATAATTAAATTCTAATAAATCAATTGTTTACTTCGGCGTATTGTTGTTCCAGTTCGTTTTTCTCTAGTTGAAAGTTATTAATCAATTTTAAGGAAATTTCTTCTAGGCTTTGATTACCAATATCTGTAAAGCAAGAAATTATGAATGTTACTCTATTTTAAAATGATTTAATTTGAATTAGAATCAATGTAACTACCTTGATTAACTTCCTGCAACAGGCGCTCGCTTTTGCTAGTATGGTTATTCAATGCAACGGAAATTTTACTCAAACGAGTCCCCAAAGATTCGTTTGCCTCAGTCAACAACGACAGCCGAGTCCATAAATGCTTGTTTTCAGTAGCAACCATGTAGATATGATGGGTCAATTGAGACTTCTGCCTACTGAGCTGGGCGATTTGTTCTTGCAATCTATCTATATCACACAAATTTGTGTTCATTTTATTCTCCTGGCGAATGTACCTTTGTTTCTCGATCTTCAGTTGTAGATTTTCTTCTTCGACGACAGATAATCGCGCTTGTAGCTGCTGACATCGTTCTTTCATCGTCTGCAGAGCAACTTGTAATGCATAATTGGATGCGAGCTCTTCGTGAGACTTTTTAGAATCGTTTGAGGAAGACATGGATCGAGCCGCAGACATGGTGACGTTTAAATTACTTCAAAAGTACACGTATTAAATTCTAAATGCTTACTCGTACATGGTAATCATTGACGTATTTAAAAAAAATCCTTGTACTTTGAATTTTCATCTAATTTTATCTATTTTTTATCGAAGGAAAAATCTATCGATAACGAAAACGAAAGGTGTTAGCGGGGGGAGGGGGAAGTTTGTTGTTTTGATAAAATGACGTTTCGGATAAAAATCTTAAAATCTCTTTGTTTCGTTGAAATTGAAATTAATTTTTTTTTTGAATTTTTTATTAGGTAACATAATTTTTAAGAAGAATTCGTAACTAATATTTGTTGTTATTGTGATAGTACTACTATAAATTCAAATTGTCATTTATGTTTCGTATAAATCAGTAGAATTGAAAAAATTGATTTCATAAGTGAATCTATATCTATCAATACTTATCATATGATACTGTACAAATTTTATCGAAGTATTTTCGTAATTAGTGCGAAATTTTTAATGAAATTTGTATTATTTTATATTTAAACGAACTCGATTGTTCTCCCTGATCACATATTTCGAGTTATAAGTTCATTTACACATATAATCACTTCTTCTTTGAGTGATTTTCATGATGAATTCTAAGGACACAAAAAACATAAAAGTAAGTACACTAATTGCTATTTCACTGGCGTATTTTGTGAAAAAATGTTCAAATTTAATTTCTTTGTTATCTTTTATTTATCAGAAAGAAAGTGGTACTTCTTGTTCAGCTGAACGGCATCGGGTATTAGATCAGGACATTGCGGAACTTCAAATGGAGTATGAAATGTTGAAGAAGAAATGTGAACAAGATAAAGCAGAAATAAACAATTTATTGCATTTAGTCACGAAAAAAGGTTGAAGTATGAATTATTCGTTTCTTCAATCATTACAGAGAAGACAAAGTAACTCCCTATCGGCTGAATTGTGACGTCAGAAATTTTTTTATTTTATTATTTTTATTTTTAGCGCTCAAATTGTCAAATTCAAAATCAAAATAAATCGACAAAAAAAGTACAACTTTTCATTAGCATTGTTAGCAGTTGAATTAAATCGCGTAATAATGATACATCCACAAATTATCTCAACGATTCTAACCTTCTGTGGGAGTGGGATATAAAAATATGATACCCAAACTTCTAAGAAGAAAAATAGACGAGGTTCTCAAGTTTAATGTTTAGCCTATCCTCTCAAATTGCATTCGCGGCCGATTCATCTACGATCTGCGATTTACTTTACACTATTCAACTATCAATTTCGATCCAAGTTATTGACCTTAATAATGTGGCCAAGTTTACAGTCACCGAACAGCATGAAAATTGTCGCAATTGTTCGAGTTGCTACCTCGACCTTTACTACTTTTACTTTTATGAAAAATTGACAATTTTGAGAAGTGAGTGACATGGTGAACCAAATTTCAGTTCAATCGACGAGGACAAATTGTAAAAATTCCCTGTAAGTACTTCCGCAGTCCGTACCACATGTTTTTTTTTTGCAAGATTTTTTCCTTTTATTCAACTTTTTGAGCTGCATTATATTTTTATTTTCATTTCAATTTTTTTCAGACATGAAATTCTCCACGATGAAGTCAATATCTTTCGATAGAGATAGGTAGGTACATTATCAAAAAGTTCAGATTCTCAATTGGAGAGCCAGGGATGGAATTATTCAAAAATCATGATTAATGTTCTTGAGAAACCGAGAGAAAAACGTCGCACTTCAAAATAATAGGTTGCTTCGAGGTCTGGATACAAATTTTCAATAACCGCCTCACCATTTTTTGAAAAATAGCAAAACTTTTCTTCTGCGTAGGCAAACTTTATTATTTTTGAAATTTGAAACCTCTATTAGAAGAATGAAAAATGTCTTCAGCCTCATCCAATTTCAACTGCTGATAATCCGTTCGTCTAACAAACTGTGTTCAGTTTTTTAAACCGACAAATTTTTTAAATTTGAATGGTATTTATTCATATTTGGTCTGAAAAATTTAATCAGACAATCTGAGGATTAAACCTAAGTAATGAAAAAATTTTCAGATAAAAAATAAAATATGTATTTGGATACATAGGTACATTTACTTACCTTGGTTATTGAAAGAGTGTTATATTTTTCAATTAAAATAAAGTTCCTGCTCCGCTGAAAAATTAAAATCGTAAAAATATTTAAAACCACGTCAAATTCTCTTGAAGAAAATCAATCGAAAAATCACGATTTTTGTCAACATTTGATTTTTTAAGAACAACGTTACAAACGTGTAGGAAACATTCTAATAACATGACTTCAATTTAGAACTGAAACTCGCAAAATCAATTCAGTATGAAAATACAAAGGAAAAAATCATTATGTTCAGATTTTGACGAAAATTTTGAACTTCCTACCTCAAAATGAGGTTGGAGTCGGAGGTCCTCAAAATGATGCCACTTATAGAAAATATCACATTATTTTGTCAGTTTTGAATAATTCTACTTGTATGGTACCTCTATCAATTATCATCAACTCTTCCTCCTCTCGTCCTCCTGTTATATATTTGTAAAATTCAATTCAAATTCCAATATCTTGCCGACCGATTGACCTTGAGTTTGGATTCTTGCAAATTTTTATACCATGAAATTGATTGCTCCTTGAGTTTTACCAAATTCAAAATCATTTTTCAAATTTTAGAGAATTTTTTTAAAAAAATTTAGAGAGAAGAGAAGAGAAAAATTACTTCAAAATCCTGTAGAAGTGAAAATAATGCAAGTCGATCTAATTAACGTTAATAGCTGAAATTTGATACGTATACCCTATTCTCGACCTCTGAAATCGATTGGAAACAGTTTCGACTTTCGAGACGTTCTGGAGACTTCACAAAATTTCACCATTTTTCCTGCTCTGAAAAAAGTTTATAAAAGTGGTAGGTATACTTAAACTTGAGCACCTATAATCGCAGATTATTCACAGTGGTGAATAATTTAATGGATTAAAGCACAGTTTACCAAAATTTGTACCAGCTCAATTAAATTCATTTTTTGAAAGAATTTAGAAAATTTCAAAATTACATAGATTCCAAAACGTTTTGAAACAGCTTCCAATGGATTCAGAAAGTCGAAAAAGGTAATTTTCAGGTTTTTTTTTCTTCATTTAGATCAAAATTCCATAACTTACAAAACGATGAAATAGGTAATTTGAAATTTGCTAAAATTTGGAATAAATAAACTTCAACACCCGAAATTTTAGATATGGAATTCTTTTAAAATGTAGTTCTTATTTATTTTCATTCCAGTCCACAATTTTGCTATTCTTTGTTAGAATCTTAGAAATAAATAACAAATCAATTTTCCTCGAAATCCTGTTCAATGTTTTTTTTTTTTACTTCATCTTATAAATACCTAAAGCAATTTCATAACTTGGGCAAAAATTCAATGAATTACGATTAGGTAGGTACGTAAAATTCTCATTTTCAATTCAAATTTAAGTTAGTCATTTACAACATTCTAAATTAATTTCTCAAAAGCAGGACTATTCGTACCAGTTTCATTACAAATTCGGCTAAAATCAGTAAACAAATCTAACTGTTTCTTTGAAAATATAACACAATTTACCTATCATCTCACTTTATCCGAGTTATCAATGCACCGCACAGAAATGTTGAAAATAATACGGGGGCGTTTATAGGAAAAAAGAAGAATCAAATATCCAACTCGAGATAATTCAGTTTATTTAACTCCTAATCTAACAAATTCCATCTATAATTTGATGAATCATAGTTATTTAAACCGGAAAAGATTCATATTAGCATTTTTATACACTTAAGCGGTTTCTTTGAATACACCTTCTTGAAACACCACAGACTCACTCATAAAATAAATATCAGTTGACAAAATGATACGATTTAAAAATGTGGCACGATTTCATTATCCTGGAAATGAATGACGAGTACGTTCTCTTTCCCTATAATTTCTCCAAATCGAACAATTTTACAATTCAAATTTAAACGAGAAGCTCGAATTTACTAATTAAAGCAATGCAATACGTACTCCGAAAAATTCCGATCTCAACGTCTAATCGATCCAATAAATCTATACCCATTTCAGGTACCCGAACGTACATTGACACACATCGGTAAAATAAATCAAACGAACCGCTGAAATAGTATAAAATTTATTTGATTTCTAATTTATTACAGAATGTTAGAACTTTTATACAAGTCATTAACTATATCATACATTACTAAATACATCACAGTTTAACGAGTTAATCTCAAATTAGCTTTAGCACACTATAAAGGCAAGAAAAAGAGAGAAAAAAAATCAAAGAATCGAAATATACCTTATTATAAGTATACAATATTAAATGCAAAACATTAAAATAAAATGCAAACATATAAAAATTTAAAAGCTTCCAATATGTCTTTTTTTTCACTATTTACAATACGAAAAGTTGTACAAAATTACTCTGAAAAACTAATTTTGATTCAATAAATCGCCCCTTTCAAAAAAAAAAAATCGAACCGTAACAATACTCCGATAAAAAATAATAATAAAATCAACAATAATAAAAATCGAATAATTTAAAGTACAAAAAAAAATCGGTAACTAAAATTTCTAAAAAAAAATTCTCTTGTATATACAGTAAAATAGCAAGCCAATTTTTTACACTCTCGTCGCGGCGAGCTCTACAAAATTAATAATAGAAGATAATACGAAATAATATGATATCAAAAAATAAACCTCGACGGGGTATCAATTTGCAGCATCATTCGTCAAAAATTTCGATAAGTATCAGACTTCCTTGGAAAAAAAAATTCGCTAATACGATGAAAACTTGATACACGAATGAGGGGGGAAAACATCAGAAGGCAAAATCATCATCAAACGATCGATATTTTACACATTTGTAAATAATATTACCTCGTACGTACAAAAAAAAAGAAAGAGATAAAACAAGAAAATAAGACACCACACATAATTACACGCTATTTGCTACATTAAAATTAATATCGAATAGAGTACAATGTTTTTATAAATAAACCGAGCTTAATTACGAAATAGTAGTAAATTTTGGAATGTATGAAAAAAAAATTACAAATAAGAGCAAAATTCATTTTGTATGATTTTAAAGCCATTTTAAATACAATAATTTTGAATATTTATCGATACGATTGAAACGTATTATTTAAAGGGGGGAAGGGAAACATCTAAAACGCAAATTAAAAATTTCAAAAAAAATTAAGCGAAAGTGAACTTATTATATGACTTTGAAACCCCTCGAACCTCGACAACAGCCCCCTCCATAAATATACCTAAGATTGTCATGAAAATAGTACTCTAGCAATGGTGAAAATATGGAAAATTGAGATTTTAAAATTTGATATGTCTTTGCTTGCGATAGAGAGCATTTAAAATATTTCAGCCTAGCCAAGATGTATGGATATGTATCTACGAGTGTATGGAAGCGGTTCTCGTACAACATTTTAAGTAAACTAGAATGGAAAGTACTTACCACCGTTCAGATCGAATTTTCGAAATAATTTGTCAAATGGCGAAAAAAAAATACGCACATTAAAAGGTTAACGTTCGAAAAATAGCATCCGTAGGGTATAAGACAAGAGTACTTATGAAAATACTCCTTTAACAAGATTTTTTTCCCTTGGAACCCTTTTCGTACGTAAAAAACTTCCGATCTGACGATGCTGTTAAAAACGTTGCATTTAAAAACCTCGGTGAGGGCTTTTGTCAGCTCGCAATGGGTTAAAATCTCATTCGACGGATTGGGCGAGCACGTACAAGGACACCACCCAAAAGCCACGGCAGCGGGAAAAAATGGCAGTGATTTAGTTAACATTTCGAAGTATTGTTTTAAATAAAAATACTAAATGCTAGAAATAAGGGAATGGAAGATGAAGACGAAAAACGTACAGAATGAAATTCTCGATACAGATAATACGTCGTATCGGTGTTGAAGCGAGGTTTCTATGTTTCTGAGTTGCTTTGCAATGGGTTTCGGGTGGAAAAAAAATGAATAAGTACGTTTGAAGATAACTGTCTCGAAATGCTACTTTCTTAATAAATTCTCTCCCTTTTTTTTTTCATCGTCGCCTCGTCGTAGCATTCTTTTCTCGACACAGCTACGGTACCTTTCTGTAACAAAAAGACGAGCTGAGGAATTTCGCAACCACCGCCTCGTCGTCACCTTTTCCAGCAAATCCTGCTATTGTAAAAACACTATGATTCTTCGAACAAAGATGTAGGCGACAATGGTGAAAGATAACGCGAACGGAGAAGCCAGAAACGAAGGTTTACTTTACGGGAGGAAAAAAATTGAAGTTTTTTTTATTCTTCGTTGTGTTTAAATAGGTATTAAATTATTCAACGAGAAAATGGATCGAGATGTCCGCAACCAATCAAACGAATCGTCGTTTTTGAATAAAAGCTGGGAAAAGGTCATTTCGAATGGAATCGAATTTTGTTTTGTCAATAGGAGGAAAAAAAGATTCGATTTGTAGGTTTCGTTTTTCAGATAATTACAAATCCAGCGAGGTGCTGATAAGGTTTCTTTTCGCTTTTCGCAACTTTTTTCTAGCTTGATGGTTCTTTTCGGGCTAGTGATAGATTAGAATTGAATTTAACGTTGCATTGTTCTGGAAAAACTGACTGGTATTGATTTTGTCTGTTTAGGAGGTAAGTTGATCGATTTTTGAAAAAAAATTTTTAAAAAAGTTTGGTATTTCAGATTTAAATTCAATAGGTTGCGAGTAGAGAAATTTTTGAAAAATGTACAAAAAAATTGAAAAAGATACCGAAGCAACTGAAATTTCGTTGAAATGTAATCTAGAATTTTTTAAAAAGGAATGTGGGAAAAAACATTAAAAATTATATTTTGCAAGAATCACATACCTCAGGTGTGCTTTACGATTTGGTATTCTATAGGTGAATGAATTATCAAAAATTTTCTATTTTTTATCAAGTGAAAGAAGAAATTTTGAACACATCCTGACAGAATATAATAATTAGCTTTCATACATTATTATTTTTCAATTTTGTGAAATTGTACTAAATTATCGATTTGTTTTTCGTAAGATTTTCACAATAATGAAGAAATTTACGAAATACAAAAATATTCGAGTACCTACATTTAATGAAAGCGAATTTTTATCTTCAGTCAAACAATCACAACGAAAAATGACTCATGCTTCTGTCTCAAATTATACATTTAAAAAAAAAGAAAAGAAAAAGATTGATGGTACGACTCCACATCATTAGGCACAGGAAACGTGATCTTTACAATTGAAAATCGTTGCAAAAACTAAACGAATTTCACGTGCATTTTTTGATTAATGACCAAACATTTTTTGGGGAAAAAAAAAATACGCAATATTTTTACTCCTGCGAAATGAAATACTCGTACGCAAGAACATGAATAAGTTTAGGTATACTGATCGACCTTTTGTTTAAGTCAATAAGTGGACTTCATGGGGTGTCTTCACTGCAGGACAGGTGTCCCAAGTGGGAAAAATGTATTCTTCCTGTCGGATCTATACAAATGCAGTTTGATTCTAGGGGTATAATTCGGAGAAAAAGGTTTCACAACAAAAATTCTAAAAAGTAAAGTCGTCTTTTTCCAAAATGAAAATGAGTAAAACCAGCTTTTTGAGAGTGCATTGCGAAATATGAAAAATCGATGGTTCTACCTCAATTTTCCTCCGAGAAATTTCAATTTTCAACCTTTTCTCTTCTTTCAACTCAATTAAACAGAATTTTAATACAATTTCTTGAAATTCTCAACTATGTTGCCCTTTTAATTTTGATAATGAAAATAAGCAATATTAAGGGGTATTATCCAAAACATTACGCCTACTTTTTTGCCTGCCAATCTCGAAATGAGACTGAAGAAATTTGCAGGCTCAAATTTGAAATCTACATTTTTCGAGATTGTCTGTAAAATCATGATTTTCTCATTAGAACATTTTACAAAAAAAAAAAAAGTTACAATTACTGCTTTGATTGTTTCGTAAGAAATCCAAGATTTTTCAAATGCAATTTTTTGTCAGACATTCGATGAAAGAGAAAATCATACTTTACAGATCATCTCGAAAAATGTGGATTTCAAATTTGAATCAGTTTCACCAGCCTCATTTCGAGTGCTATAAATTAAAATTTTTTTATAAAATCCCATAAGCATAATGTAAATCGTAGGCAAAACGTAATACATAATTTTTGGCATCTTCTCCACATTTTTGAAATCCAAAAAAAACAAGGAAAAAATGAGGTCAACATTAAGTAGGGAGATTCTAGTAATCAAAAAAAAAAGATTCAAAATACAAAATTTTTTCATTTTTTTTTCAAAACCATTCTTTTTAAAAATGTATGTTGTGAAGAACGTAATTTTTCTCACTAAAATAATAAAATAAAAAAAATATCTCGACTCTTATCATGTAACCGTTGAACATTTGAAAAAATGGTATTGATCAGATGTTTAATTTGGCAAAATATTGTGTCCTTGATTAGACCAAGCTTAATATTACCTCATTTTCAAAGAAGAATCGAAATTGAAATTTGCAAGGGATAACTTACCCCCTCCTTTTTATTCAAAAATGGAAACTTGTACTTTCAATCAGAAAAAATTTTAGTGAAAAAATTTGCAAAAAATTATATTTATTCGGAAAATTTGGAAATTTTTTTCATATGGGGAAAAATCGAAAAAAATGGAAAACATGCAGAATTCCATCAGTTTGAAATCTAGATGCCCCTCCTCCTCCTCCTCCTCCTCCCCACGAAAAGAAAATTTTGGTTCTTTTAAATAAATAAAGTAGAAAAATAATACTTGGAATTTTGGACTTCGATGACATTTTTTTCAATTTTTTTTAATCGTAATAAGTCAATTCGAAATCGAAATGCAAGAAATTTTAAAAATTTTCTCGATAGATTCGGATCAACTTGATTTTTATGATTTCAGTTTCTTCAAAATTTCAGATGAAAGACATTTTTTTCACACAAAAATGTTTGTCAAATGACATTTTTCGATTGGGATCAGGTGGCTTTTCAAATTCTCATAATTTTATTGATCTATTTTTGTTCTTTTTTGGGATACCAATTTTTCAGAAAAAAATTAGGACAAAAATCAGAAAAAATCTGCAATTTTCAAGGGGAAAAAAATAAAAATGAAAATTTTTTTGCAGTAAGTAGTAAGTACTAAAATAAAGGAGGAAGCTTCAAAGTAAAATTCATGAATTTTTTGAATTATATGACCTTTTTGAAAATTTCAATGTTCGGTAGACACTCTGCAGGAGTAATTTTTTTACAAAAAATCGGTGATTTTTAATCAGAAATCAATTAATTTCATTATTTTCCAGTACCTACCTAAATTCAAGTGAAGAATTAGCCAAAAATCACCGATTTCCAGGGAAAATTTTGAGAATATTTCGAATGAAAATACTTTAAAGGGACCTACGAATTGATCCCTGTATTTAATTTCAATGGCTCAATTCCAAATTTCAAACAACAAAACGAAACTCGAGAATAAACAGTATGCTCGTAACACCCTTCATATAAGGCATCCCTTTCTCCCTCACGATCATAAAAAACATACAGTTGAACAATAATACCCAATTATAGGTTTATTTCAACTCTACTCGTTTTATCTAATCTTTCTAATCAAAAATTTCCTCGTTCATGGTCACATTTCGGCGTCAACTATATCTCTGAATCATAAGTCTGAAATTTAATATTTTAAAAATGACGCAATTACACAACAACCAAGCATTGATAACAAATTGATGGAAAAATTAGCTTTTAGAAATCGTTAACTCGATAAAGGAAACAAAAAATTATTTCTTCGAAAACTGAAATATGAAATTCCCAAGCAGGAAATGAAACACTGCGGTTCATTTTACTGATAAATTTTTTTTAGAAAAAATTGACTCAAATTTCAATTTACAATTCAGCACGTTAATCTCACTTCAAATTATTTCCCGAACTGGACTCGAAGGCGACTTGGTATCGTAGATTTGACATTAAAACGAATAAAAACACCTTTGGAAATATTTCCAGTCACGAGAGATAGAATGGAACAGGAACGATGACATCTTTATACGATACTTGTTCGCGTATAATCCGGTTCCATTGAGAGAATTAGAAAAGAGAAGTGATAAATACGGCGGAACCTTTTTATTAGCATGTCGAACATGGTTCTTATAGGCCGGCGTACGGTTCGAATGGATAAAATGCACATATGCAACCTTTATGGATTACGTGTGAAAAGCAAACGGTGCGAAACAATGATTTTCCCCTAATATTACCGAGGCTATTGATGTAGACGTATTGTTGAACGATTGGGGAAGCCGTTTTGTCCAAGATAGAAATCAAAGCGGCTGTAAGAATTGGCATGTTTTCGTACAGATTTATTGGTTTATTTTGAAATTTTCAAAACGTCCAGTTCACGGTACCTATGCGTATACAAAGGGCGTAAAAAGAATCGCTTTTTTTCATCGGGACAGCCGCAGAAATTACACGGGGATTTCGAATATGAACCTTTTACCATACGTATTGGTCGCGAGCCTTTTGAAGTGTGGTACTCGACGACTCGTCGGACATCTAACTTCTTAATTAACTCGCTAGCGCGAATAAAGAGATCAAAAAATAGAATGTCGCCGAACGAGCCATAGATGGGTTGTAAAATTGATTCTAAATAAGGTCGATAAAGTAATTAGTTACCCTGAATAAGTCTTTGTTCGAGGAACGGATTACGCGTTGAAAATGAATTGTTTACACAGCGTATCTTTGATTTTTATGTAAGGTCACGAACTAAAACAAAGCTATTATCTGATTTCGATTACCTTGCGTTTTAGTGACAGGGTATTTCAAACTTTCAAGTCCGGCTATGGAGATTTTTTGAATATTCGAGATGAAAAAGAGGTGCGAAAGTTATGATCGAAATATGTAAATTTTCGAGATCGAAAGGAATGTGGAAATAGGAACGATATCGATCTTGAAATATTGTTTCGGGGAAATGAAAATGATTGGAATGGAATCGAATTATGTAGTAAATGCATCGGGTACAGTAAGCTTCAGGAGATCGCAAATCAGAGTGAATTTTGAACTTTGAGATAAAAAATGAAAACAAACTGGTAATCTGGGTACACTAATGGGTACGAGTTTCAAATATTTTGATCTTCTAATCAAACAAATTAGCTATAGTTTTTAATTGGAACATAATTCACGTGATTTTGATACGAGAACATATTTGATATCAAAAGAATATTCGAATGGAACCAAAATAAAAACATGGAAGGTGAAATGATTAAATCATATGTATCAATTGAAAGTGCCCAAATGAAAACAATTCGACTCGAAAACCTCCATAATTTGAAGTAGATATGCCCTTTTTTTCCATCATTTTGAATGGAGAGATACTTCCAGACAATCTTTTTACCTACTAATCCCAAAAAAGAATCGGCTGAGGTTGTTTTCAAAAGGACGTACAATTTTTCCAATTGAAAAAAGCCTCAGAAGATTTTTTTTTTTTTCTTCTGTCGATGATTTCAAAGTCATTGAATCTATTTCTAAGTGCTTTTTCAGAATGCCTAATAACAAAATTTTTTGACGTAAATTTCATCTTTTTCGTGACCTTTTTTCATATTTTTTACGAAATGTTCGAGGTCCTGCGGACACCCCATAAATTATTTAAATGAGTTCAAATGAAAAGCAAAATTTTATAAAATGTTTGAAAATTCGATAGAAAAGTGATCAATTTTTGAGTATTTGATCTTTAGAAGTAAATTTCAAACTGATTTTTAACCAGTTACTACTTTCATGGCCACCCAATCGAAATCAACTCAATTTTTTTATCTGTTAGACATCGTACTTCGATCACAGAATTATAAAAATCGATTCAATGATGCGACCATTTTGGACCAAAAATCAATATCTTATAATATTGAGCAAAGTAACAAAATGTTCATCAAAATTTTGAAAAATTTAGAAATCAAATGTCAAAGTGCAAGTTTCTTATCTTCTGGTATTCATTTTTGAGCTGAATTGACCTGGAAACCTTAAAAAGGGTCTCTAAGAAATTGAAATTGAATCAAAATTTGTTAGACGCCATGATGGATTTTTTTCACTACATAAATACCTAAATGATTTTTGAGATTTTCTGCTATGTTTACCAAGTTTTCCTTTTAAACATTTTTTTTGGGTTCAAAAAATTGTAGATTAAAGATCTGTTCCAAAAAAATTGACTGATTAAAAATGACCAAGATATCAAATTTTGTTTATTTTTTTGCTTTTTTCCTAAAAGTTGAATGAATTATTCTTCATCAGAGGCAAATGTTTGGTAATTTGTAGCATCGATGACTGCGGTATGGTCAATTTGCGATGGGTATCTATGTTAAATTCATATAAAAAAACATAAAAAAAGGTCAGCCCCTGAATAGATTTTTATTTGGGCACATTCAGTCAAAATGAATTGGTTATCTAAAAAAAAAAAAATGGGAACGATTTTCAAAGTAATTTTATAGGCATAATTTCAATAATAATAATTATTTAAAAAAAAGAATAAAAAATATTCTGAAACACCAAAATTTTTTCTACCAAACAGAAAATTTTCAATTGACTCAAAAATCATATTTTCAATCATACAAAAATAGTAGTCCGCGCTCAAGAATCAAAAATTTTCAGATTTTGATTTTTTTGGCCAACTAAAAATTGAAGAGACCACGAAAGGAAATTCAAAGTGAAAAAACGAAAAAAAAATACTACAAAAATTGATAATATTTAACCCAACATCAAAATTACTTGAAAATACTATGAATGATATAGTCAAAAAAAAACTTGAGAATTAAAAAAAAAAAATTATCCGATTCATTTGAATAATTCATAGACTTTTCAATTTTTATATCAGGTAAAAAATAATCAGAGCAGAATTTGTTTAGTTTTGTAAGGGATTATTAATTTCTATGATCAATTTTTATCGAAGATTTTTTTCATAATTTTTTTTTGTAACAATTTCTTTCGATTTCCAAACTATAAGCAAAAAATTATGATATGAAAATGATTTTATTCAATTTTTGGAGCACAGCTCATTTCCCTTGATTGAAAACATGTTTTTAAGTCAATTTTTTCAGAAGAGCGTTTTCTATTTTTTTTTTCAATTTCAAAGAGAGTCAACAAATTCATTCAACATTTTTTCAATCGGACCTTTCATAAAATTTGGAATTTTTAAGCACTAGAATGTACAACAAAGATTACTCGAATCGACTTCGGTTCTTTTTTCTGTCATTTTGGATCCAGAGCAGATGTTTACTTTTGTTTTCAGAACAAGGGAGGATCACTTCTCGAGATATTAAATACTGAAAACGATACCTACTCATTTTCAAGTTTCAAGAAGACATCAAAATTCAAAAATCGTACTTTTAGAAATTTCAATTTTTTTAAAAATTCACCTCATCATGTGAAAATTTTACTTCGTACTTTCTACATATACGTTTTTTTCAATTATGCTCGACTTGCTTCAGTATCAATTTCAATTACCAGAACAAATATTCAAAATGATCGAATTTTTTTAGTAAAATTATTTTTTCAGATGAAAATTCACAATACGTACATAATTCATTTTTTGAATATAATTGATCAGAATTAGAGTGATGAAAGGATCGAAATCAGTGCTTGTTTCTACTTAAATCTCAAAGTCAAAAGCTGATCTAGAGGTGGTCACAGTAATGGAGAGGGAAAAGGATTGGGAAATAATCTTCCTTACAAACGATTTGAATTAAATCAGTCATGAACAACCGTATTCAGATTTCATCACTCACATTCACATTTCTTTCATTTCTACGATATTGAACTTCATCCTCCAATAACTTTTGATTCGAGAGTAATTTTGATATAAATTTAAAAAATGCAGGTACCTAATCATTAAGTAGAGTAAAAAATGAGAAAAAAATTCATTCCTTCATGAGATATGTTTCTCAAAATACCTCGATAAAAATCGAAATTTTTCGACTAGTAAAATTCGATACCTAAAATTCGACTTAGATATCTGGAACCGCCGAGTCGGTAGTATCAACCTCAATCACAAAAATCACTGGTAAGGATACCAAGTTTCATACCTCGAACCGCTTCCATCGTCGATTCGTCGATATTCAACGAAATACGTACATAATTACATATAAAAGCGCAAAACCGCTACATAAACGATCTACAGATAAAAAAAATAAGGTAAAACCTGGTTAATCCTTTAAAAAGCTTGATCGACGAACGTGTCAATCACGTTAAAGTAGACGGCATATTTCACTAGCTACAACATTTGTTGTAAATGGCAAATGACAGTTTGTCCATCCAGCACAGAAACGGTCCTGGCGCTGTGTTCTTTGAGCTGCTGCCTGTACGCGGCATCGAGGGCAGCATGGAAATTCCTATCGGTGACCGGATTGTACGGGATTAGGGGTCGATGATCGCCGTAGCTTTTCGAAGACTGCCTACTCATATCACTGTTGCGTTTAGCGTCGTCGTCGCTGATATCGGAAATTTGACTACAATGCTCTCGTTCGCGTTCGATTTCTTCGTATACAGGATCGCCTCGACTACTGCCGGCGGCGATTTCGCTATAGGTATGACTTCGCGGACTATTGGAGCCCAACGTGTTGGATAATTTACGGCTGCGGTGATCCGTATAGGTATGATTGCGAGGACTATTGGTGCCCAGCGTGTTGGACAGTTTACGAGTACGGTGTTCGCCGTAGGTGTGATGATTTCGCAGGCTATTGGTGCACAGCGTATTGGATAGTATACGATTACGATGCTGTAACGTATTTTCTATGTGTTCGATACGTCTAGCTTCGTTGTCGACCGAGGTCATACTCTCCATCATGGTTGGATTACCGTAAAGCGCCGGTCTGGGCTCTTTACAGTTGAGAGTTTTTTCAGATTCGGAGGTAGCCTGACAGCATCCGAAGCATTTGAGGAACCATTCGTTCTCAGGTACAAAAGTAGAACCGTAGTCTCGGCGAGCGTTATGGTTACGAACGCAGATGACCGCTAAGACGACAGCGATAACCGAAAGGATAATTACGGCTGAGATTAAGAATATCATTAAAGGTAAAGGAATCGCATGGCCCATGGCGAAAGATGGTTTCACATCGACCATGATGGCGAAATTGGTTAAATGAGAACATTTGCAAATGGTATGAGTCTCATTGGTCGATATCATCGTACAGCCTTCTTCGGACCAGTTACTCTGAGTGTAATCCCAAAACACACATGTAGGATTGCTCACATTTTCGGTCTGCAAATGCTGCAAGCATAAGACAACCGGTTCGTTGAGCTGGATGTGGCGTCCTTTACCTAATGAGGCTGATAGCACCTTGCTGTTGATTTTTTTCTGCTCCTTGTTATTTGAGGGAGCTTTGAGTATATGCTCGAGTGTATCGAATGCTACGTAAACTAATCGTACTAAATTTCCTTCGCTGTTTCGGAGCAGCGACGATCTAGGTAACTGTAACCAGTTGTTAATCCTCAGTGAACAATTTTCAACTACTGAGTATGTAGGAAACACTTCATTAGCGACGTTTCGAGCTTCCAACACTTGAATGCTGAGTAACATGTTTTTCGTACAATGATTAACTATTTTTTCTCGATTGGTTGTATCAGCGAGCAGAAAGGAGTTTTCTTCGAGGCCGACGAGAAGCGAAGTAGCGACACGCATTTGCTCATTGGCTGGCAAATCTCTCCACGATTGTTGCTGCGAAACGTCTAATAGGTTGCTGCCGACTCTGGCGATGTTTTGCAGCAGATCGTAAACTATGGCTTCGCGTTGACGTCGATCTGGAAACGTGGGAATATCTTTGGACATTTTTTGTGACATGTCCCTGATAATTTTAGCTGTTAGGAGCATATCGCCGCCGAATAACGTTTTGCTTTCGGTTACTTGGCTCAGATCGCTAGCGACTTTGGTTAAAGAATCTCCTTCGCTGATACGGTTTTCAAGGCTACTCAGCCAGACGGATCTGCATTCGGATAAATCAGGAGTATCTGGAGTACGTTTTGCTTCGTTGGCGTTGATGGTGTGACATCTCCATTTAGCGAAACCAGCTGCACCGTTGGGACATGGCAATACGGATACATCGCCGCCTTGGGTCCAGTTCCATGATAGATTGCGTACAGTTACCGGTTTGCATAAAGGTACTGTTTCAGTTTCCATTATCCTTGGACTTTCACTACTGCTCATTTGCATTTCGGTGCTGGTAGTATGTGGAGGGATAACTTTGGGTTCTAAGGAAGGTTCCATGATGGGTGGATTGGTTGGATTCCATTCGGATGATTCTTCTTGATCATTTTCTTTGGGCATTCCTTTTGTAGATGAAGTTACTGTGGATGTGGATACAGAAGGCGTTGCAGGGGCTACGATATCAGGATGGATGGTGATGGATTTGGTAGGCAACCATACGCTGGGTGGTGATGTAGCTAGCCAAGGTGGAGTTGGTCGAGACGTCGACGATGATAATGTAGCCGATACGCAAGCGTAGTGTGCTTCCAGGTACTTGACTGTACCAGGGCATGGATCGTTGAAAAGGTTGGTACTGGCTTGTATGCTGCAGTTACGCTTTTGGGAACAGCGACCTTGAAGTATACTGAATGATTTGTGTGACATGCAATTCACACTCCATTCTGTGCTACCGTGATCGTTGCAGACGGTGATGGAATACCTTCCGTAATTAGCACGTATTAGATTGATGACGTAACCTTCTTTACACTCGATCTTGAGCATTTTGCCATCGCAAGCGTAAGCCGTGTAGTACTGGGAGGAATGATCTTTGGTGGTGATAACCATTTTCGAACATAGCAAACACAGGACCACTGTCCGCAGCATGAAATTGATGATCTGAAATTTAAAAATGAATTTGTATTAGTTTTACGGAAATTCGTCGGCGGCGGGGGTTGATGGTGATGGGGAAATGAAAACGATAGCTGAAATATGTACAGTAGACCCATACCTTGAAAGGAGTGCTTATATGACCCTACCGGAAAGAAGGGATCTCGTGTAAAAAAAATCGATGTCTCATTTTTCACGTTTTTTGTCTAAATGACACCCAATCTGGACCAAACAGATAAAAATAAAAACATCGATTTTTTTACCCAGGGCCCCTTCTTTCTGGCAGGGTCACATATTCTAACTAGTATCTCAGTTTTTCACACAAAAAATATTGTGAAAAAATGCAACAAAGCTAATGTAGGTCATTTTTTTCAAACATTCAAGTGAAATATCAACTATCTTTATCAGTTCAGTGTAATTGACATCATGTAAAGCATTATCTATTGAAAGGGAAAGTTTAAAAAGGCGAAGTTTGGCGTAGATACTGATTCATTTTTATGCCCTGAAGACAAATCCGAGGTATCCGGTGGAAACTGAACCAGATATCCCCCGAAAATTGTAAATTCCTGCCTTCAAACCAGGTTTTGGCTCAAATCTGTCAAAATATTGGAGAGGTTATTTTTTCAACTTTAAATAGGTAATTCTAAAAAGCTGTTTTCACATTCCATAGAAAATTTCAAGGTTGAAAAAAATTAGTTCGGAGTTCGAAAAAAATACATACCTACAAAGAAATGAAAAATAGAAAAAAAATTCAAAAAAATGTCAAGATTAAAACAAATTTTGAGAAAAAAAATCCAAAAAAATTATCATCATGAATCCGAGAAAATTTTGGGTTCAAAAAAATTTTGGCGTTGAAAATAGTTGAAAAAAATCAAAGCGGCATAAAATTCAAAAAAATTAAAGTTAAGTATTTGAAAAAAAATTCGGAACAAATTTTGAACCAAAAATCCGAAGTTGAAAGAAATTTTCAAGACCAAGTGAGGATCAGTCGTGCATCCCCCCCCCAAAAAAAAAAATAAAAATAAAATAATTCGTATACACCACAAAAAAATGGGAATAGATTCGTCCATAATTTTACCTGAATATTTTTTTGGGAATCAATTCATTTACCTATGATCTGTGAAACTTTTTGTACGTAAAATTTTCTATCAAATGACCCACTATTTTCCAAATTAGATTTTTTTTCTTTTTTCTTAGCTTCTAGGTATCAAAATGGATCGTGTTCAAATTTGGTAAAATATTACATTTTTACATTATCAATGCATTGTATGGAATTTTTTTGAAAAAAATTATGTTGATAGGCTGAAAAAGTGGAATTGAAGCTGAAATTTGGATGGGGGTGTTTGGGTAACTCCTAGTCCTAGAATGAAAATGACTTAAAATTTGGATTCTGTAACCTCGATATAGAGGAGAAACTCATTCAGTTTATGCTACCTAATTTGTATTTTCAGCCCAAAATTTGGAAATTTTCAATTTTTTAAAAATTCTTTTTTTTCATTCATTAAGGAATAATCAGGTAAGTTCAAAAAATTTGTAATAGCCAAAATTGCCCGGGGTACCAATTTTTATAGGAGAGTATGTATTTGGGTTTGAAACTTTACGTACCTTCTTCATTCGTACGTAACTTATAAAGGATGAAAAATCCAGGTAGGTATAATTACGACCTCAAAATCAACTGCTCCTACTCATCGAATTTTGGTTGCAAAATCGCCTCCCTTTTTTTCACCTATCATTTTAACGAAGTTGAGAAAAATTTGAATTAAGTATGTAAAAAATAAAAATGACAATTTTTCAAAATGTGAGTAAAACTCAACTCAAAAAATTGAGTCTCATAGCAAAATTAAACCCGTTCGAATGCGATATGTAATGTAACCTGAAGAAATTGATTACTCATGGCTGGAACTCGTCTTTTTTGCCTGTGCTACAAGATTCTCTCTGCGATTTCAGTTGTCCCTTAAATTACAGGTTTCTCTCACCCCGCCTTTTTATAACCACTGACACATGTGAAGTAGTTCTTATTTTTAAAAAACAATAATTAAGGTCAATCCGGCTAATTTTTAAAACGTCCTACGAATCTTAGATACCTATGAGCTTTTGTTAAAAGTTTCAATACCGTTTGAAAAGAAACTTTGTCAGCTTCAAGACTCGAGTAATATGATCAATTGATCATACCCGAGTTTTGAAGCTGCGACAAACACTACTGCAAACACATTCAAAGGACTAGGTAACAAGGGTGTTATAAAATTGTAATTTTGATGAAATATTTTATTTAAAAAATGATCCCTACTTGCATGTAATTGAATAAGAAATCCTGGAATAACATCCAACGTATTGGGTCTCGCTAAGTACCATTTTTCAACCATTTTTTGTTTTTTCAACATACGGTGGTTTCGTTATAATTGAGGTGTTTACAATTGACAAGTGTTTACCATTAGCCCGATCGACCTTAATACGTACATGTATAGCCGATTCAAAAATAAGACGGTATACAAACACTTGAGAAGAAATTGTGCGTTTTATGCCGTTTTAAGGCTGTGTTAATACCTAATATTATTCGATTGAAATATTAACCTCACTGTTAGTGCATTGCAAAGCGTACGAAATATCTATATGCCAATTTTTTTCGAATGAACTAATTATCATTATCCCCATGAACTAGAGAAAAATGATTTGTAGGGATGAACTATAGGGTATACGTAAATAATGAGAACTTTGTAATGCTTTGCTGAGCACATACAGTGAGGTTAATATTTCAAATAAATATTGTGTTCAGTAAGGTCTCATTAAGACTCAGTTTCTTCTGATGTGTTTGTAATACCATCTAGTTGAAATTGATTACAGAAAAATATACACTATATCGGAAAGGGTGTTGGATGTGGTCAGTGCCAATTATACATACTTCATCGAGTGTATTCATAGTATCGACTCATCAGCACATAATTCATATTTATATTGGTAAAGGTGTCGGATGTCGCCAGTGCAATTCATTCTTCATCGAGTGTATTCATAGTATCGACTCATCAGCACATATTTCATATTCACCAATTCGACTTTCGCGCGAACAAATACAACCGAACAATTAATACGACGAACAGGCCATTTGATAAGCACGAAATTTTGCAAATTATTCTCACAATTCACTATTATCGAACGAACAAAAACATTTTTTCTTTCAGCATAACATAAATTACCTGTCTTTGCTAACACTCCATTACAAACACATAAAATCATAGAGAAAATCTTAGGAATTAGAACTATTAATAGTACACACACATTCAATTTTTGTTTCAACTTTCAACTTTCAATCACATCATCTGTTCGATAGGTTCATGAACTTTTAATTGGTGTTTCTTTTGAAATACGCTGTTTACAAGCAACTTTCTCAATTTTTAGAACAATGAACCAAGAATCGTTTGATTGAAAAAACAAACGAGATTGCTCAAAGTCTCATTTCAAAACATGGCACATTACTAGTGTAAAAGAAAACAAACACTTTTCGAAACATTTGCTTTCGTAATTACAGGTAATTGCACGTAGTTTATTTTCTATTCAATTTTCATTTTTTTTCTCCATTCAAATTTTGAAGAGAACTTTACAATTATTATAGATTAAAGAAGGATAAAACTAGACGAAAAAAAATCAAATGCTTCAAATTTGGTTCAAATTTCGAGTGAAATGAGAATAATTGTAAAATTTCGATGGTAATTCACAATCACATCGATTACGGTAATTGAAGAAACACATTCCAAAACAATGTCCACGTAAACACAAAGTAGTATTCCCGTTATCCGGTAATCGAATCATTTTTAGGCAGTCTTGGGAAATCTGTAATCTGGGGCAAATTTATCCGAGGGGAGCAATTGATCGTATTTCGTTTTTTGTTTTAAAATACTGAAACTCCACGTCTGTACGTTCTATTTTATAAAATAAAGTCCGTGCTGTGAATTCTTGTGGTTTCTCGCTTCTTGAAGAACTGATTTGTAAAAGATTAGACATCTTTTGAAGTAAGTATTCCGCTAACAAAATTATCTACGTAGTGATAATAAGCACTGTGTATGGTACATAATTACGCTGTGTTTGTGCTTGGTAATATCCTGTGTTTTAATTTGCACAGAATGTAGTCGTATTGTAAACACAATTAACTGATTTTGGTATTTCTCAGGCACATCAGCCATGGATGAAGAATACGACGCCGTCGTTCTTGGAACTGGCCTGAAAGAATGCATTATCAGTGGAATGTTATCGGTTTCCGGTAAAAAAGTATTGCATATAGATCGCAACAAGTACTATGGCGGTGAATCAGCATCTATCACACCGCTGCAAGATTTATTCGAACGTTTCCAAGCACCGTCTCCGGATGAAACAACATATGGTAAAGGCAGAGACTGGAACGTGGATTTGATCCCTAAATTCTTGATGGCTAACGGAAGCTTAGTAAAATTGCTGATTAAAACCGGGGTTACTCGATATCTAGAATTCAAATCGGTTGAAGGTAGTTACGTATACAAATCGGGTAAAATCTACAAAGTACCAGTTGACCAAAAAGAAGCATTAGCGTCCGACTTGATGGGCATGTTTGAGAAACGACGATTCCGAAATTTCCTAATTTTTGTACAAGACTACGACGAAAACGATCCTAAGACTTGGAAAGACGTTGATCCAAAACGTACCACTGTTTCTGAACTGTACGATAAATTCGGCTTGGATAAAAATACTCAGGATTTTACCGGTCACGCGTTAGCTTTATATCGCGATGACGATTACCTGAGTACTACTGTACCGGAAACGATTAGAAGAATAAAATTATACAGCGATTCGTTAGCTAGATACGGAAAGTCGCCGTATTTATATCCGATGTACGGCCTAGGCGAATTACCCCAAGGATTTGCTCGTTTAAGCGCTATTTACGGTGGAACCTATATGCTAGATAAACCTGTAGATGAACTTGTCCTCGAGGGAAATAAAGTAGTCGGAGTTCGTTCTGGATCTGAAGTGGTACGTTGCAAGCAGGTATACTGTGATCCGTCGTATGTTCCTGATCGTGTGAAGAAAGTCGGCCAAGTGATCCGATGCATTTGTCTATTGGATCATCCCATTCCAAACATCAAGGACGCACTATCCTGTCAGATTATCATTCCCCAAAAGCAAGTTAATCGTAAATCGGATATCTACGTTTCGCAAGTCAGCTACACTCATCAGGTCGCTGCAAAAGGCTGGTTCGTTGCTATGGTTTCTACAACGGTTGAGACTAGCGACCCGGAGGCTGAAATAAGGCCAGGACTGGAACTTTTGGGACGTATTAGACAAAAATTTGTCACCGTATCGGATTTCTATGTACCTACAGACCTTGGAAAGGATAGTCAAATATTCATATCAACTTCTTACGATGCTACTACTCATTTCGAAACTGTTTGTAACGATGTATTGGAAATATTCAAACGTGGTACCGGCGAAGACTTCGATTTCTCTAAAGTTAAATTAGAAGGGGGCGATGAAGAACAGTGAATATAAGCTACTATCGAGATAAACAAATTTATCCTCTGGAAATATTTATATACATTTATTATATTCTTTTACTGTAGCACAATTTTTATTTACAAATTCTGGAATTTTTCATCGTTTTATGAAAGCTTATATAAATCAGTTTACGTCCATGTTTGAAACAGATTTTGCTACCAAAGACATTTTGCAGTTTGTACAATACGTTGTGTACTCTTTCGTGTAAATGCTTTTGCTCATTTTTTAATTTGAAAAAAAAAGTATTGAAACTTGTGTACAAATGGAAATGAATGCCTTTTAATGCGGTCAATCTTTATTATGAAAACGATGTCATAAGTTTTATGGAGTATTCATAACATTTTAATTTTTTGTTAAATATTTTAGAAAATTTATAATTGCGTTAATTAATTGAAACGATTTCTCGATAAATTTTAAACATTTGAGAGGAATTTCAAATGGTGTCGTTTTCGAGAGATCGATTCATTCGAAAAAAAATATTATACGAAATATATGTTAGCTTTTTATTAAAATGAATTTTCATTTTTGTTGAGTAGGTGCAGCACTACCATTATTTCTTTGTATGGAAAACGAATTTTTTGATTTGAAGTTATATTGAGTGAAATTGAAATTTGAAATTCGATTTTTTCCCCTACCAACAGAAATTATTGGAGTCATTCGGCCCGAAATTGAAAAAGAATAACAATTAACCAAGCGACATTATTAAATCAGAGGTCGTCGTTGGACTCTTTTTCAAAATTTGCAGATGTCAGGGCAGTTGGAATTTTGTCTAGAACTTAACAAGACCTGATCAACATTTTACACCTTAGTTCTTTCTTCATCTTTCTCACTTAATCTAGATTCTAGACTTTTAATCATCGTTCAAAAGAAAAAAATTTCGGAAATATGTATTACTGTTTCAGTTTTTTTCTTTTCTGTGTAACTTTTTCGAAACCACTTTCCCTCAAACTTTGAATTTTTTGATTAAAATTGTGAAGAATTATGCATACGTAGTTTTTTTTTCATGTTTTTGTGAGTTCATAACTCGAATTTCGACTTTGTTTTTGGATTCAACTCTCCTCTAGATAGTCTACAATGTTTTCAGAAGTATAAAATCCAAGTTTCGGTTCTACATTTGAATTTAATTTTACCCCTGATACTTTTGATACGATCAAAAATAGAAGGGAAATACTCATGCGTGGAAATAGGAACTGTATCATGGCTGAAATAGTACATACTACATACCTATCATTTAATCATAAATTTTTTTAGAAATTTAAAAAAAAAATTGCGTGCTTTACCTATGATTGAAATTAAATTCATGTGGCTTTTTTGGACCAACCCCTCCAACTTCATTTTAGAACCGATTGACCTCAAAAAAATTTTAATTTCAGTAGAGCCTCGAAAAAAGGTTTCTAGTTGAAAAAAATCCAATAATAGATGTGGTGTCGAAATCTGTTTCTTAACACCTTTCAATATTGAGCATTTTTTCAGTGGTGGAAAACTGAAATGATATTATATAGGTAGTTCCGACCCCTCAGGTTCCAGCCAGTTTTCAGCTTTCAAAATTTTGAGAAACAAAAAAATCCAATTTCCGACAAAAATCAACCTTTTTCTACCTGCTCGAAGTGCCAATTTTTCTTGTTTCAATTCAAGTTCAAACCAAAAAAATTTCCAGAATAAAGAATCGTTGATTGGTTTTAAAAAAATTCAGTTCAACCCCGAAATTTTTCAAAAAAAAAATTTATTAATAATACTCAGGTACTTACCTAGATAAAAGCCTAAATTGTGAAAAAAGAAATATGCACTTTTGATAAACACTAAGGTTAAGTATATTTTTCATTCACATCTATCTCATTATATGTAATAACACAAAAAATATACGAGTAAATTTGTCGTGGACATATGAATCGTCAAAATCAGTTAAATTATTTCCAATTTTTCGTCACAAATTGCATAAAAGTATCTATCATCGCACGATTCGGGAATACGTAATACGTTTTCGAATGCTCGAGGTTTGCAACTTCGGCAAAATTTTCATACCACTCCGGTATTTTAACTTTTCTTTTTTTTCATAATCCCGCATGAAGATATTCATACCAGGGCGTCCAAAAATCAAAATCAATCTCGATTGAATCCAGTAGTTCTTTGTATTTGTCTCTCAACAATTTTATTCAATATTTTTAGCTACAGTACCGTTTAATCGTCTTCGAAGTTTCATTTTCAGTGTAATTTTCACTATTATCGGCAGCATCGGTTGCTGTATTTAAAAAATACAAAACAATTAAATTTAAATTGTAAACTTGACAATAATCAATTTGAAATTCGAATCATTTGCTGCTACAAAAAAATGAAAGATTTAATAAATACTTACAATTTTCGTGTGAATGTATTGTATAATTGCTAACTACTAACAACTAACCACTTTTTAGTTTTTTTGATGGGTTCAATGTCCCGCAAAGGCGCAAACAATTGGTTTCATCTCAATCAAGCGACCGACCCTGACTTCCTTTGAAGAAAAATAATACAGAGCAATTATTTCAATGTTGTATGCTTACTTGTCCGTCCTAAGATCTTATTCGAGTTGTCCATTCTGAATATTTGAGCATTATTATTTAATTATTAAGAAAATCTTCCACTGTTCTACTGTTCAGTGTTCCATCACGAAACACGGGGGATGCAAAACAAACGCATGTGAATCTTCTTTTATCACACTAGCTGATCATTGGTCGTTCATCGTTCTATTATTTGTTTACCTTTCGTTCAACGATGGAGCGGAGGGGAGTGAAAGAGGAGAGGAGATTGCAAAATATTGAAGAACGTAGTACGTAGTAGCGATTACATTTACAGTTTGAAATTTCAATGCAATTGTTCTAAGTAAAAATGTTCATTAACTTAATCCATTCATACAATTCTTATTTTGTGACATGATTAATTAGAATTTCGCGATGCGTTGTCCTTCCTAGGACCCTTCAACATTTCGTGCTGTGTTTGAAACAAAAGCTGATAACGTTTCCAATCCAAGCAAGGGAAACAAAAAGTTTTGTTGAAGGTGTTGCAGATATTAACGGATAATCGCATTGGACAACATTTATCAACACAATGGAGGCAGCTGAGTTACTTCCAGACAGAAAAGAGGTGAACAATGCAAACATTTCCTAATTATACACATCCTTTTCTCAGTTAATTCGTAACAACAGTCAACTAAGCTATGCCCATAATTATCATTTTCGTTTTAGAAAAAGAAAAAATCCATCGAACGCGATATACCCGCCAGCGCCGTTATAGACATAGAGGGTGCTCTAAACGAGGCCATCTTCCCCGAAGTACCTAAAGATCAATTAGAACATTCGGATTCTTTCGAAGGAGAAGCTGAGCAAATGAATGCACTCACGCAACCCCCTGCTGATTCTTCGGAGGACCTTCAAAGCTGCGAGGAAATCACAGAAACAGTACCAATTGACGAATGTATCGATGTATGTGCCAGTTTAAACGAGAGCTTTAATAGTACCGATGAAAAACCAGACTTGTGTTCGCCATCAGCTCCATGCAGCGGTGTAGAATCATCTATTCTTAATTACGCCGATCAGAACGCTTACAATTATAGATCGGATAACATTTGTTATCCAGATTTAATCTCTCAGATTTCCCTGAACGTTAGCCAATATAAAAATAACTCCGAGAGGTTGACACCGTTTACAGAAACTGAGATGGCTGCGCATTATTACAATCAAGAGCTTCATAATTATGACGCATTCGTTAATAATTTCATAGAAATAGAGTTGAAGAGTGGTAGCGTTGTGAGACAACCTTTGCACGAGTTATTAATACAATACTTGACGTGTCGAGATAACCTTTGTAAAAATGGAATAGAATTTGAAACTTTGATTAATGATTATAAAGAATACCAAGAGAAAATATGGAATTCTCATACAGCTTCGTATACAGAGCATGGAGAATGTCAGGTAATTCAATGATATTATCGAATAAACATCGTTTTTAGAGATTTTACAACTGAATATTTTTTCAGGATGGTAATGGTGTTTCTGCTACGCATCATTATAAAGTCTCACACTTCAACGAGTATATGTACGATAATTTTTCTCGAAATGTTAATCAGCTCGAAATACTCAACACCGAACTTTATATCACCAATGTATTCAATGTGCAACTTTATCGCACCAAGGTACTGAAATTGAAACTATCCTCATTCGTTCTAATTTCCCAAATTTTAAGTTGAATTTATTAATGTTTCAGATCCAGCACTACGTACATTCGTTATGTTACCACTTCTCATTTCTGCCGCCTCAAGCACCCATAGAATTATACAATGAATCAGCTCCCAGAGGACCTCTCGGATCTGATTTTAAATTATTCATTAATGAAATAAGAAGCGCTATTTCCGTTTTGTTCAGTTTCCAAAGACGTCCGATGAAAGACGAAGAGTTTATCGCCGAAACACGAGAATGGATTGAGAAATTGATTTCGGTCTTGTTACGAGTATCGACAGCCAATGATCATCTGTTTATAATTCATCATATTATGAGGTTATCAGAATTTTAATCTCAAACAGTTATTTAAACGAATAAATTTCATCATCTTATAAAATTTCAGGTGTCCTGCTGGTGTGAGTAAATGGGCATCTCGTTTTATTCAACCTCCAATTCCTCATAATGGAAGATTATACAGTCAACAATACGTAGACCATTTGATAACCACGTTGGCTGTGATTTTATTACCAGTTACTGATCGGACGTTATTCTTGCAACAAGTAATGAAAGTACTAAAACGTGACAAATCAAGAAAGAACGTTAAATTATACTTTTCCATAGATGGAAGTTGGTCTCGAAGAGAATGGTATGTGGGTTATCGTAGACTCCGATGGGGAAGATTCAGATGAAAATTCCGCTCCCAAAACGACGTTGAAAGAAAACGATCTTGTAGCTTTTCTGAATCAGATCCCTTTCGCCCATCTTTTCAGACAAGTTGGTAAATTTTTTGGTAAACTTGGGTAGTGAAATTAATGTTAATTTTGCTCCTTTATCATTTCAGATTATTTTGATTGGTCGTCGTGAAAATGAAGACGTGTACGATGTAAATATTATAACAGATCATGATATTCTGAGAAGTATCGCTATTAGTACGCTATTAGTAAATTTACTCGATAAGGGAATCGCTAATTATAGCTGCGTTCCTTACAAACAATTTTGTAAGAGGTTAAGTTTGTTGATAAAGCACACAGCATGTTATATCACCGATCATTGGCAATTATTCAGGTAGTTGATTGAATTTATCAGCCGATGTCAAATTTTCAACACTTTATCAAAAAATAATATTATTTCAATTTTAGGGAAGCGTACACTCAGCGAAGCATCGTAGACAGTGCAATGTTGAATCGATTACAAACCGAATACGATGAATTTTTATTCAGAGTGGTTAATAATTTATACACGACTAGGGATCGTATTGGATGGCAGTATTTGGCCACTTTGCCCTTCAACATGATTACTTCGCATTCTCTGTGGAAAATGTATCAATATCTTTTGTACACAAAAAATGGTAAATATTTGAAAATATTTTTCCAAAATGATGCGACAATGGTACAGACTGCTAAAATTTGTTCGTTTGCAGAAAATGATATTTTAATGAGCGAAGAATTCATGGAAAGTATGGGAGAATTGCCAGACAACGAAATATATTATTTCTTGACCACCATCACAAATATGGCTCTGGTTAGGCCGAAACAAGATTGGTTGTTTATTCAAACGATTACTCTGCAATTATTCCAGGTGAGAAGTATTTTCCTTGAGAAATCGATTTCCTTCTGATTTCTTCTAATTGAAAGATTTTTGTTTTAATTTTCAGATCGGTTTCGTAAATGTAGCAGTCAGAGATAAATGCATGAAATCTTCGCGCATTCTAATCGCTAATTTAACAAGTAAACATCCGGAGCTCATTTCAGATTTGATTGTCTCTCTTAAAAAAGAATTTGTTTTAGTGGGAAAAGTAAGTTTATCGAATAGAAACTATTTTTTGTCCAGGATGTCGATTGTAATTATGACATTTTTATTCTAGTATTCATTGTATTTGTTCCGAGAATTACCAATTTCATGTTGGAAACCAAATCACATTGATAGCTTGGCGTTGAACGATTGGCTACTAAATTGCTCTCTTACAAGTAGCGAAAATAACTTAGCTCGGTATATCATATCGCAACTTAATTGGTCCACAGATTTGAGCGAAGTGTAAGTCAAGTTTTTATTGAGTTAAATTTTTAGATACTTGTACATTTAATTAATTCGTTTCACAGGGATTTATTCCTGCCACGAGAATTCCATTGCCAAACAGCGATAATGATCGTGAAAACATTATATTTGTATGCTGAGGAAGTGCCAACTGCTGGTAGCGCTGCCATTATTTCTCAAAGTGTTCGTCAGGTCTGTCGAATTGTCTGCATTCGTATTTTCTAATCAACTGGACTTATTATGACCAGTTTGTTTAGGTATCTTCGGTGGTACGAGGTCAAACACCGGAACAAATTCTAAACTCTTGGGCTTGGCAAATGTTATCCAAATTGAAATTGCATTTAATGGATCAACCAGTTCGAATTGTCAGAGAGGCTCTCATTGATACTCGATTAGTGTCGCGAATTCCAGATATAAATTCCGATTCCGAAGTGAGTTTTTTTGTTAACAATAAAAAAATGTAAGGAAATTATCATTAATTCATCGATGTTGCAGGATATGCGTATAATCTCCAATGGAATCGCCCGTAACCAATCTGTATCTTTTTACGTGTCTGTGCTGATGAGTAATCTAGGTCATGATTTACCTTTGATTTGCGAAAAATGCTGGGATTACTGTTGTATACTTTTATCAACGTACAAGTACACTCAAGTTTTACATATTTTACAACAAACTCTGCCTTATTTCTTGGAATCGATTGATTCGCTTCTCAAATTAGACAAGTAAGATGGGCATACCAGAAAAAAAATTTTGAGGGTGGTGATTATTTTCTAATCCCTGGTTCTGTGATGATTTTTTTTACATTTTAGATTCAAATCAGTAATCATCCAACTTCTAAATGCCGACCAAACCTACATGAAAATGGCAAAAAATTTGATTATTTCTGATTTTCCAAGACCAATATTGTCTCAGTTCGCTGCCCTTGTTCAGTTTCACGTAGAAAATTATGCCAGGTAATCATTGATGAAGAAATGAAGTCTATCCTAAAATGGAAAAAAGTATTCATCTGATGTGATTTTTTTCAGATATTGTTTACCGAATCCGAATCAAATGGTAGAATTATGGATGCGAATTTTAAGCTCAGTTTGGAGTGAAAATTGCCCTGCTGTGGCATACCTTATGGATAAAATTTTGAGTACCGTTTTGAACAATGATCATTTGAAATCTATGATATGTAATATTTTATCTACGTTAATCGAGGTAATTGAAATCTAAAAATTCGGTTTATTGTTGTTTTAAAGACAATTGTTGAATAGTCCAGTCAATAAATGAACATTCATCGAACCAAATTCGCCAAAATCAGGCAAGCTCAGATTTATTGTAAAAAAAATTGAATTTGTTACGTTTTCTTTTTTTTTTTTTGAAATTTTAAATGGATTAATTTAATGAATGTCTGAATCCAGTCTCAATTTCTGACGAATTTATTTCGATAATGTTCGATTTTGTTCGTTTATTGATGTGACTAATATTAGATTCTGTTATACTTTAGCATTCGAATTTGGATTTATGGTTACAAGTCGGTAGTATAGTAGTAAAATAATATTTTATATGAGTTGGTATTAAAGTTTGATGTTTTTCAGACCTTGACAGCCAATCGATACACAGTGAGCGGTGGATTATCATCTCTGGTCAGTTGGATAGGATATGGAGGTGGTGGAGATGTTCACATGATACCAGAAAGTCTCCTACCAAGAAGTTCGGCGACTATTACGCATTCGCCTTATTTTGCCTATTTTGCCCTTCATCTTGAGGAAGATTTATTCGTAGGACAAACTTCGTTATGGACTGAGGTTTTGAAAAATTTAGCTGCCATGAGTGGTAAAGCGAATGTAGATTCTGCGTTAAAGGTGAATATTCGAGGCATAGATTCATTTTCGGTTTTTTATCCAACGATATTACGTTTAAATTGAATTCCAGAAAGCCTGTGCTACGAATAAATTCAACTCTGTTGGATCAAATTGCCTTCCAATTTATCGATGGGCTCAATACGGAATGGAAATCGGTCACGATCATCCCATTCTACCATTATTCTGGCAGCGGTTTTTCCGATTATATCTACAAAGAGTACCAGGAAACAGTTATAGCGGTTGTGTCGGTAGTAAATTTTTCGAAGGCACCGTGAATGGAGCTTATTTCAAACGAATTAAGAAGAAATTACAAGATTGTAGCGAACATTTCGCCACTAAACCATGCGCTGATCAGTTCGAAAAAGCTAAATATGATAATTTAAACCAGTGAGTGCTTCGGTGATCGAAATTTATTCAATTTGAAGTCTATTTTTGACGAATTTGATTATTTACAGATTCTATAAGACTCTAATGTTGTGGTTGGAAGAACCCAGACTTCAAGAACCAGATGTCTACTTGCCGGCATTTTCGGCTGTTTTTAATACGCCTAAATTGGCGGAAATTTTACACGGCGAATTTGTACGTTCCTTGAAAACCGGTTATGATTTTAATTGTTTCGAAATTTGTTATTTAATCGAAAATTCATTTTTTCAGAATATTTGGCTCGATTATGTAGATTTTGATAAGATGCGAGACGAACAGAAAGAATTGATTGGTAAATGGACTAAAGCTTTGTTTCGTGACGTGCATCCGTCTTCTAATCGCGTATATTGTTTCCCTGAAGATTGCAATTTATTAAAACAAATTGTGGAGAGGTAATATTTGCCAATTTATAAATGGATTGAGCGATTGACTTAATTGAAAGTAATTTGTGATATTTTTTTTATTTGAATCAGATTGCGATCGTATGATAAGAGAGTACCTCCTCCGGATTTATTCCTGTTACGGTCTGCAGTACCTGAGATTCCTCGAGAGTCTTTGCTCAATAAAACCGTGATGTTGGATCATTTAGTGGAACATTTTCATTTTCTCGTTCAATATACGAGGCAAGAATAGAACTAATTTTGGCATTAAATTTTGGAATTCTTCAATTAATCAGATTTTCTTTTCGTAGGAGCTACGAAATAGAGAAAAATGATCAAAATGAAACCGCTCGTAAATTACTAGACGCTTTCAAATACTTGTACACGAACGTGGATGTAAATGTTGAACTGCAGGCTGCCTGTGATACCGTATCACCGATTTATAAACGTAAAACTATCTCAACTATTACCTGCGCTGGTCCAGCCACTCTTCTTTTTCAAGTAATGATGTTTATTCTTGGAGAGTAATTCTACGGTAATAATTTTTTACTAAAATTTTATTCTTCATTTTTTAGGTTCGCGAAAGCAGATTGAATAAAACTGCCAAACATACGATCGATCGATGTGATACCGATTTTCTACGATTATTGAAACATAACTTGAAAAATCCACCGTTTCAGTTGACAATCGGTTGTATTGTTATTGAATTGGCTGCTGAGTAAGTTATGAATTGAGGAAACCAAAAAAAAAGGAGTAAAATTATCGTTTCGCTTTGTTTTTCTATGTAGATCTTTACAAAAAGAGCGAGCTGAAGTAAGCGCCATCGGAGATATTACAATATTGAATTCGATTCAAGACGTAGGCGTTACTCTGTTTTATAAATTGACGTCTTTGTACGATACTCAAATCTGCGAGTATTTTCCTACGAAATTATTCTTTCGCAATATGATCGAAAAATTGGGTCAGGTATGGTGATCTTTAGCCTTTTTTTTAATACGCTTTTGGTTCTCAAAATAATTTATTTTTTTTATTGCAAATGTGTCTATAGTCTTTCATCGATAAAGTTGAAACCGAATGTCCGAAGCTGTTATCGACTTTGATGAATAATCCCAAACTAGCGACCGTTCTAGTCCCTCACTTTACTCCTTCTGTCGTATCAGCTACTACGTTTGTTCATCTGTATCGTAAAGTGACCTCGAAAATTATGACCAAAAATTCAGATTTCATTTTGAATGTTTTAACTAAAGTAAGTATAACACTTGATCACTCATCAATGTAAGATGAAAATTTACCCAAAGATTTATTTCAGTTCAGTGTGAAAGAATGGTTACGTAAGAAATCACCCAGACTTGCGGATCGTTCACAAATGGTGGAAATTTTATCTCAGGCATTAAAAGACATCGGATCTCAACCTTTAGAATCTTTATTATGTATTCATAAGGTAAACAGATTAAATTTGCGAAATTTGAACGTAAGAATACGATGGTTTATTTGCAATGTTTCAATTTACAGATTTTAAGACGCGATCTCTGTGAAATTCTAGTCCACGAATTTCCAGAACATTACGGTGAAATTTTACACGTCTTGTTGAAATATTCAGCTGAGGAGAAATTCTCTCCTGATGTATGGTACGATATGTTGAACTCGTTGTTCATCTGCGCTTCTGGCAGTTCCAATTTATACATCGATAGTGACGTGGTACCTTTACGTCCAGGCCTTTCTTTGGCTCAGATTAGAGACGTAGCTCGAAAGTATGCTTCGGAATTGCGTGCTTTAACTTTTCAAGAGGTAATTAAAGTCAAATAAAGTTTAATTGAGATTACAAAAAAACTTCTTTATTAAAACGTAACATGTTATTTTGAATCATCTCATTTTTTTTCCTATCTTTATAGCTGGTTGAAACAGCCAATGTATTGGGAAGTAATTTTTTGAAAGAACGTCAACAATATGGATTATACGGTTTATATCCAAAATACACCAAATACATTGAGCCAATAATTGCGTTACATAGTATGGTCGGGCATGCAGCAATTACCAGCATACTTCATGTGCAAAGAGGAGCCTTAGCTGATAGAAGTATGAAAATGTGTCATATTTTTTCTCCTTCAGTAACACCTCCTCCCTTCCATTTGGAAAATTTCGTTGGAGTGCAACGATTAATAGAGTAATTTTTTTGACAGTTTTTGAAAAAATACTACCAGTTTTGGTAAACTTGTTTTCTCCTTGGATTGTACCTTATTTCACTGGGAATTTGCAAGAACCTTTGGCGCCATGGATCCAGCAGCTGAGCGAAGATAGATCTGTGCTTTTACCTTGGGTACCTAGTGATATCGCCGTTGCCAACAAAATGATGTCAACGTTTACTGAATGTTTGAAATTTATGTCGGAAGCTTTACCAGGTATGTTTTTGAGGATTAGAGGTGCTGATTTTGCCATCTTTTTTCCCAAAAATTTAATTAGAGGAGGAAAAGAGCTCTGTACGAAAATCATGACTGAATTTCAGAATAGCCTAGTAAAAATTCCATGTCCCCGATTCCACCGTTACTCAAAATCTAACCTAGCTAAAAAAATGATTAAAAATCTAAAAAAAATTCATAAATTTTGAGTGAGAAAAATTGTAAAAAGTTATAATCGACTAGGTTCAAGTTTTTGCTCGACGAATGAAATAAGTAAACTCGAATTTATGGAGAAAAAACACGACTTGAGCCAAAAAGTCGAATTGTCTAATTAAAGGTCGCTAATTCCAAAAATGAGATCCTCTCATGAGAATCATTCTTGAATTCCTACTTGACTGATTTTTTTTCTGAGCTTTAGAAATTAGCTGAAATGGTCAAAAGGTAATTTTCAAAACAAGTAGATATGAAAAAAGGCACAATTTGATGCATTTTTTTGATGCAAACCAAATTGTGATACCAATGAAATATTTGTGATCAGCAGTCTTGACGATATTCTAACCCCTATCTAATTAAGTTCGCACAATTCGGTATGATTTTTCAAAGAGAAAATGCACGATATCTCGAGAACGAGTATTCAGTGCTGGAGAAAGAGATTCGGAATCAGTGATCTTGAATTTATCTTATTCGACTTCCATTTTGAGTTTTATTTTCTCACAAAAAGCCAAACCAACAAGGCTGATTTTTTGTCTTATTATTCCTTCCTAAAAAGCTATTTTTCAAACTCTGTTTTTGGCACCCAACATTTATTCTCGAAAGATCACTCATTTTTTTCTCAAAAAAATGATCTTCCTTATTGAAGATTTTTGGAGTATCTCGATAGTAAAATTTTCAACGCGAACATTTTCTATTTCAGCTTCGAATGTAATGTTGAGTCACATCTGTAAATGGTACATTTTGCAATTCGCTCATCAATCGGTTAAAGAGCACGTACTGACGGTTGTGCAAAATAATCTAATCACCTTGAACTGGTCTCGGTTCATACCAACGGTTGAAGACTTGGAATGGATGCTAAAAGTAAACTTGATATCAAAAATAATGAAAATTTTTAGCACGTAATTAATCATTAATTTTGTTTTAGGTCATTGATCAATATTTACCAGTTTGTCATTCATTCTTGGGATCTATTTTTATCGAAATACCGTGGAATGTAGTTATACAAAACGAATCATCGCCTCAAATAACTGCCAGGATTCATATTATATTATTACATTTGCTCATAAAATTGGCCAATGAACCGAATTTAAGACAGGTATGGTCATAAGTAACTATATTTTTGATAGGTTAGTTGATCATGCATTTACCTTCTTTAAAAAAAATTGCAGAGCGGCAAAGTTAGCGTTCTGCTTATGGAAGCACGTCAGTACCATTGGCATTTAGTAGACGCTGCTAATTATGAACATGTCTTAGATTGGTTCGTTATGAGCTATGATTCTCGAGTTATCTTACTTTTAACCGACGAAGATTGGAATGGCATCGATATGGCTGCTTTTGAGTAAGTTTTCTCGTTGTTGGTGTCATAAAATTGTTCATTCTGTCCATAATGATGATTTTTTTTTCAGTTTACTACAAGTAGCTGCTGGATACGTAACAGATACAAATAATTTCCACCAGACTACGTTACGTAAGCGACAAATGTTCGTGAAAGCATGTGTCAGAATGGCTCTGCAATTGGCCAACCGGTACAAGGCTGTTTTGGCGGTGCATCATTCCAATATGGAGTCAGCTTTGGTTCGGATGCTTGATAAAATGGAATCTGTAGTGAATCTAAGTAAAAATAGATTTGAATTTGCTTATATCTTCAAACGGCTCTTCAAAAATCTAACGAGTATTTAATTTTCAGCTGTAGTTGCTGAAAATCGAGCTTCAGAGTGTGCTATTCTTTTAACGGAATTATTGGTTTTGATCAATCAGCCCACTGGGAGTGTGTTACCAGAGCTTATGACGCAAGTATTACTCAACTGGTTGAATAATAGATCGGCCAGTAGCCCTGTGTTGCAAGGATTGCTGCGTATTATTAGTACATCGGTTACTGATCATTTTCATCTCGGAGTCATCATGGAAGCTTGTTTAACTTCGTGGTTTAAGAATTTGGGTTAGTTGAGGAATCAAAAATTTTCATTCATTTATTTCTTTGTGTTGATTTATGAATAATTTTTTGATCAGATGACACCGAAGCTTACGATTGGGAAAAAATATTGAATATGATGCAACCAGTCGCACCGGGTCATACGTCCTTCGAAGACTGCTTGGTCAGCAACAATCAAATCCTATCTTTATACGTCCTTACCCTGAAACAAATGATAAACGATGGGAATATTTTAATCTACAGTAAACTAATACAATGGATTATATGTCTAAAACCTAGGTATAGAAATGAACACCTATTTTGAAAATATTTACGATTAGGTATCGTTATTGAATCACCCCGTGTCATTTTTACAGCACCGATAACGAAAGTAAACTGCCCCTGCTATGGTCGTTAGCTTTCAAAGAATGCTGTCAAAATATCCAAGAAATCATGCCATCTTTACTCAAGCTCTGTAATTATTTTCAGCAAATAATTAATATGAAACCGGGCTGGGCTCTGTTCGGAGTCATCGGCATGAATAAACAAACCGTTCCCTCGTTAAGGTAAAAATCCCCTCTTTTTCAACATGTTCTCAACCAAATTCGGTTAATAACCATTATAAATTTTTTTCAAGGTGTAAAATTCTATGCAACGCCTTGAACGCATTCATATTAATGAAACTGAGCGCCGAGAATAGTAAAAGCTGCGGCGAAAAAGTTGAAGAAACTGGTCCAGAAACGTCTGATAAAGAAAGTGACAGGTAATTAGAAACTCATTAGTGGATGAAAAATCGTCTAGCTTATTACATCGTTTGTTTTTTTTTATAGAAGCCTAACTTTGGTCAGTGCTGAATGTATTAAAGCGATAGCGAATCTCGACTCTCTGGCAAATGACAAACACTATGCTGAATATAGAATTACCATCGATTCGGCTGTCAGACTGATCAAATCTAAAGAAGTGACCTTAAGTCAAGGTGAACAGTTCATCTTGACATTGGCTAAGCAGCTTTACACCGAAGGATATATTCACGCTTTTCACTGCGATACGATTTTATAATTTGTGATTTTTTAATTCCCTGTGTATAGGACAATGGGTGTAATTTTGCTTAACTGCTGTGATACGTTTTCTTTTCTCATTTTAATTTCAGTTTTGCCAATTTTTTTCTCTTTTATTTTATTATGTACCTAGTAGGATAAGTTGGTGAATTATTAATGTTGAAGGAAAATGAGGTAGGAACTGAACCCCTAAAAACTGAAAATTATTTAAGCTGATCTGATTCACAAAGTTTGCAAAATGTGATGGTAAATCAATCTCCTCCCTCTTTGAACCAATACTTGTTTGTAATCACTTTGCAGAACTAATGCAGGTCCGGAGGGAGCCCTCCTCCCTCCGGCTCCGCTCCGGGATCCCTGGTTCTTATTGTTGAAAAATTTCCAATCTGTCTTGAAACCTTATCATTAATTCCCCTTGGTTGATAGGTTTTCATAGTAAAAATTGTGATTTTTTTTCAAATTGAATTCAGCCAAGCGTTGAATTAGTTGAATCTGAAAAAATGGGCTCTATAAAAAAATCTCATTTCATGCCTTGAAAACTTTTATTAAAAGAAATAGAAATTGAATGTGCCCGGGTAATTTCATCAAATTGCATAAATGATTCAAAAAGAAATAAATAAAAATGTATTGAAAATTATTTCCTCACATGCATCCTTGACCATTTTGGAGTCAAGTGAAGTTCCACTTTCGATAATATTTGATGATTTTAATTTTATCATTTACGTATTAGACATTATAAAAAAGTTTGTTCCTGTAATAAAAGTGAAACTGTAGTCGTACAAATCGAAGGAATTTTCACGACGCATTGAACTAAAAGCTTTAATTTTGTTATGAATTTTATATAATACCTATATCATGTTCACCAATTAATTTTTTTGCAGTTCTCTGTTTACTAATTTGAATTTTTGAATGAACCTTGTGTGTTTTAGTCATTATTTTAGTGAGTTATATACTTATTTATCTTTAATATTTTCGAGAACATTATACCTTTACTATCGAATAAATATTTTCTTCAAATTTTAAATTCTGTTTTATTCCGACTTGCGAGTCACCGAACCATTGCTCTTTTTAATTTTTTTTTTCCTTTGCTGTTATAAATACTTGCTCTTGGATATGAAGAATTGTTCACCCTAACTTCGAATGCAAAAGAAATTCAAATACCTGCGTCCATTAAGTGAAATATTAATACTCTTTAAAAAATTTAAAAAGTACGTTCGAAGATGGGGAAAAATGAGATTAAATGCAAAAAAACGATTTTGTTTCTTCGACGTATTCTTGTTTTTTAGGCTAGTTCTTTTTTCATTAGCCTATAAAATCTGGTACCTTGTGAAATTCTCTTGATAATCTTTCTTAGACTGGTAATTCAACACAATTTTTTTTTTTCAGTTGTGTTCAATTTCACAGAGAGCTCAACAATACCTTTGAAAATCATAAATCAAATTTATTTTAAGTAAAATAACGAGATTAAACCTATTTAAAAGAGAAAGTCTCATATTCTCAATTCCAATTCATTCCATTCAACGAACAAAATTCTCCATGTAAACGACACATTTCCAAACCTCATTGCTTTCAAATTTCCAAAATTCACACCCTTTGCCATAATTTTACAATTTATTCATTTTTTAAAAACTCAAAATTCTGAAAAAAAATAAATTTGATCGTTTTTTGCCCACAGACACCAATTTGGTTTTTTCAAATTAAAGAAAAAACCACTACTGAAAATTTTCGATATTTTAAAACTCGAGTAATCGATTTCCATCGTCAACTTTTGGCGAAAATTTACATGGGTTCTCAAACTCTCTATCGATATTCGCAACTATCGATACGATTCGTCGGTATAAACTGACCACTGTTATTATCCCCTCTTCGAAAAATCTTGACAATAGTCGATTGGATCTTGGATGGAACAAGCGCACAGGCATCGATGTTGAATTACCGATTAGGGGGATATGGAAATTAGGAAGAAGCTTCCATTTCACTAACAAAGAGATTAATTTTTTACCTTCTAAAAATTCGGCTTTTCTTTTTCGATTAATAATTTTTTAAACGTTTTCGAGTTGTGTTTGTTTCAAATAGTAATTATGAGCATAATTTATTATACATGAGACGCGAATCGTAACGAAGTATTAACTTTAACGGAGGTAATTTCGCCGTCAAAATGGACGTTTAATTATGGTCGGTGTAGTTCTTTTGTTTTTACGCGGATTTATTTACGCGCAGAGTGTTACGATATAATATTGGTATCGAAAAGGGATTTTGAAAAGTATAGTGAAATGTATTTTGATGATATTTGGTTCTCGAATGCTGCCAGTTTTATGAACGAACGCGAGAAAGTTTGACGTATTCGATTAGTTATTTTTCGAGCATAACGTACGAGTGGAATTTTGTACCGAATGAGGAGCTTTATTCGTACCCTGAGATAAAATTACGAAAAAGTGAATTCGTTCCATGTGCTAGCATACGTCTAATTAGTTTTCACGAACTCGGCGTGGAGAAGGCTTATTACTCATTAGCTCGGTACTTGTGGCTTTGAAACAGGTTAATGTAATATCAAAATGCTTAGTATGCTTTTTAGTTATCGGTGATATTGTGTTTTAGCTGCAAAGCCTTCAAGATATTCTGCCAGGTAGAACTTTCAAGCAAAATGGTATCGACCCGTTTGCAAACCAACAGTAGCAGTTCCAACAGCGGGGACGGTTCTTTACCATCTTACTCCGATGCCAATGCTGGTGCGTCGAAATATGCTAAATTTATGGTACCTTCGGTGGTATCGACGCGGCTACAAAGTAATATTTCCAATGGAGAATTGTCGCCGTTGAGCATCGACGTTGGCTCAAGCAAAGCATCGACTGTGGGTTGTGTTACGAGATCAAATACGGTAGTTCATAGCCAAGTCATCTGTCATTCCAAAGATAATCAATCGAGAGCCAATCTGAATTTATTAGATCTGCCAGTGGAGATAATACAAAAAATCGTGTCTTATCTTGGATTCAAAACCGTGGCCAATTTAAGAATTGTAAGGATTTTCACCGTAACTATTGTAGTTTTTGGGTGCGCCGTATTAATACGTTCGTTTGTTTTAGGTTAATAAAGATATGGATCAGATATGCGGGTCATTGTTGAATTCCACTTTTAACAAATTACAAAATTCCATGTTGACGAGGTTTCAGAGTATTAAAGCGCAAATGCCACGACGCGAATCTGCTCGTAGACAGCATCCATTAGCTTGCGAATTCGATATCGTCGAAACAATCTACATGCGTTTAAATTTGCTGCATTGCACTTTTGGCAAACATATAGAGAAAAAACTGATGTATTTCTTTCCTGGAGAAGTAAGTATCTGTTGTTTATTACCAGTTGTATGATTAAATTGATTAATCGAGGATTGTGTTAGGTTTTAGATGAAGTTTATCGTATTTTGTTCTACATCAAAGTAACTCCCAAGTTACCTAGGCCGTACAGAGTAACTGATGAGTTATTTGATTTAACAACCATGGCTATGGAGTATTTCAAAGAGAAATTAGAACCTCATTTACCAGAGGTTACGTATTGCGTAAACGAAATAACTAATAATTATTCTCCTAGTAAGTGTTCGTTTCAGTTATTCTTGTTGATAGACATGAACTATATTGATGGTTTTTTCAATGTAGATACTTCTGGAGTGAACAGAACTTGCCCTTCGAGGTTCGATGATAGTTCTTTATCCATGGAATTCGCGTCAATTACAGAAGACGAAGCGACTGCTTCGCGATCCCAATCGCAAATGGTTTTGCGAAAACGTATTCGTAAAATCAAACAAGGAATGAAATTGTAAGTTGCTATTCGGAGTGAAATTTTCGGAATGAATCAGATTAACGATCAGAATTTGATTTCGCCTTCAAGGTACAACTCGCAGTTGACTACGATGAAACGAGAGTTGAAAAATTATAAAACCAAAATGGCCGACCAACAGAAAACTATCCTCGCCTATGCTACTCGTTTGGACGAAAATGATAAAAAGAACGAAGAAATGTCAAGGAAATATAGTACTTTACTACAGGTTCGTGTAATGCCAGCCTGCTTCGAATGTAGGTATCGAAGTCGAGCTAATTTGACGTTTGGATTTAGGAACTGAATAAATGTAAAACGGAGTTGCAATATTGGCGTTCGAAATCTCCTTTAAATCCGATTTGTGGAGCTTGCGGTACCCCTGTTGCTACTCTTCCGATTGAAGATATGGAAGCATTGTCGAATCAGGTACGTTACCAACACCAAATTCCATATTTGAGTTACTCCAAAGTGTAATAGAACACTAACACAAGTACTTTTTTCAGGGAGTTATTATACCTATGGTTGTCGTTCAACCTATTGACGCAGCGGCTGCTTCAGAAGAAGCCACTGAGAAAAATGAGCTCGTTGACGCGGACGCTAAAGAAGCCCAATCCGAACTATCGTCAACAAAAACGGACGAACCGTCGAGTTCTAAAATCGCCGATGAAGCGCAAGCAATTGGTGAAGAGCAGGCGAAATGTGAAGACAGTCTAAAAGGACGTTCGAAACTGACTAAAAGGAAACCAGTTTCAGCGGATTCGCCTCAAACCTTCAAACGACCGAGAGGTGTTTTAAAATTACGCAATAAAACGATCAGAATAATGAAATGATTTCTGGCGAAGTTGAATAGAAAAAAATATCGACTTTTGGGTTTGTCGTTTTTTAAATAATTTTTTATGTGAATTTTAATTAGTAATTTTTTTATATGATGAAATGAACATTTCTGAAGAATGATTTTTTTACATATAATACAATACACCTGTACAAATATAACCATATCTTTTTTTCTCTTTTAATTACATAATATAGTTTATTGTTAGGATATATTATCTATTATTTTGAAAAAAAAAACTGATAATTTCTTTATATTGTAATTTTATTTATTAATTATTCGATAGGTAATTTATTTTATGAACCCAGCGATGTGCTTTTAAAAAAGTATTTTCAGGGAAAAGTAATGTAGAAGGGCGGATATTTTTTCTTATTCAGTTGTAAAATCTGATTTCACGATGTATTTCTTTTTAAGGTACAAATATTCGTAATTTTCACAATATTCGTGTTTATAGTGTTAGCATTTTTCTCTACGTGCAATATTTTTATGTTTTCGATAAAACAGGAATTTCACTTCACTTTGAAATATTGTAATCCGCCGATAAGTCGTCTGCATAGTGAATAGATATTCGAGAATCATATATTTTTCTTTCTTTTAAATCACAATAGATTTTTAAAACGTTTTAATTATCATTTCGATGTAAAAACAATAGTTATGATGTGTTGTTTTCAAAGATTTTTAAACTGAATAAAGTTTTTATTACATTTCTCTGTTTTCATTTTCTCAAGTCGAGTTATTGGGAAGTAAGTATGAAGTACTATATTTAGAAAGGGTAGATTTGGATTTGATAAATATTTTGTTCGATGAAACGCTTCATTTTATCGGATGCAACATAGCACTAGATCTTTCGACAGCTTGTACTTATACGACGTGAGATCATCACCGCATGTTGTATTCTCATGAATTCGAAAAATAAATCTACGTTTAATAGAATAAAAAATGTATTCGATTCACTTAATCCAATATAATCAAATCGCGATATCATTTACTTCCAGCACAAGTACAAAAGTTGATAAAATATATACAAAATACTGTACAACAGAAAAGATACAAAGCCTTATTACATAAAACACATGATCAGAATTTGAACCTCGATTCATCCTTGAAGTTGAACATCGTCAACCCTATCATCCCTGATTAATTCTGCAATCGCATTATTAGTTGCTTCCTGCAACATTTCCAATTTCCTTTCAATTCCACGCTTCAAATCCCAGTCGATTTTTCGAGGAGCCAGTTGATTCAAATCCTGCGTTCAAAAGCAAAATGTTATTCGTTTCCTACGCAAAACTACCCATTTGAATGAAAACCTACCAATTCTTCGTCTAAAATAGAATCTTTAGCGAGTCTCGCGTCAGTTCTCTGTGGTTCTACTGGATCATTCTGTGGTTCATTGTTTGACTCGTGACTACAGAAAGAAAAACACATCGGTATTAAAAGTTCTACAGGATGTGAGGATGCGAGAGAATTGTTAGTAGATATTACTTGGGAACTTGAGAATCCGGATCTTTGTTTTCTTCGTCCTCAGATTTTCCTTCGACTTTTTTCCTCAGCTTGAGAATACGTTCGCGTCTTTTCAAAGCTTGGGCTTCAGCGTATCCGATGTTATCGTTAGGGGTGGACATGATGAGAGAAGCGGTGTTTAATATTGAATTATTAATTATATTAAAACAAACATCACGCGAGAAAAATTCGAAATACCGCCGATTTCTATACAACCACGGAAAAGAAAACAAATGAACGAGCTCGTGACTGATAAGCGCTCCTTCTTTTATCAAGGTAGGCAACGTTATCAGTGCTGGAGGAAAATTCAATTTTCTCTGAATAAAGTTAGAAAACCCGGCTTCAAAGTGATTAGTGATAAATTATATTCAGTTTTATAGATATAAAAACTTGTTTCAAAACTGCTGTTTCTTAAAATTAAATATTATTCAAGTTTGAAGTTGAATATTCATGTAGAATTTATCCAAACAGACGTCGCATTACGTCATTACTCTTTTGACCAATGACAATAGAATCTCTTTTTCTTGAAATGTAAACTTTTTTTTTAATTATTTACGCCAAAATGCATGCAAATAAAAATTGATACTTATAATAAATTGCAGATTTTTTTCATTCGAAAATTGACGAAAGAAAAATCAAAACAAGAAATATTATGTATTAAGTACAATGGATCGTTTAAAATGAGTATAAAAAAAATCCAGCTAAAAAATATTCAAGTACAAAGTACAAACAGATAAAAATAGTCGTAGAATTGAATTTTTCAGCGATTCCCAAACGTAAAAGAACGAGATAATACTTGCGAATTGATGAAATTGAAATGATGTTGCCATATCATCCTTTGCATATTTTCGTCGATATTAGTTCCCATTGGATGCAGAAATGGCACATTATTTGGCCGCGGTAAAGTAAACACGTGCTGACAACTAGGACATGTCACTGATTCGGAACGTGCAGGCATTTTAGGTACATTATTCGAAGTTTTACACGTTTTATTCACCGGTATAGCTTGCGAATATCGCGAACGATTAGAACACTGGTAACTTTCATCATCAAGATCTATCTCTAGATTCAACAGATCATTTCGAGTAGATTTGAATACGGTGTAAGGAGTATCGGAATGAAACCCTGGAGGATCGTCGGTAAAATTTTTTACCGGAGGGGTATAAATTTCTCGATGTTCATTGTGTTTTGGTAAATATTGCCTGCATAAGTAATCAGTACGACTAACCATCCAATTTGATGTTTCACGTTCGATACTATTGACTGTATCTAAGCTCTGGGGTCGTTTGAATTTCATCTGTGGATGGATTCGTCTCAACGAATTAGCCTCACTTAGGTGATCTAAATTATCACGCTTACTTGAACTCGCAGGTATACTCTTTTGCTCGGTTTCTGCCAACAAGGCACGAATTTTGTCTAAAATATTCTTCACTGAGTCGAGAACATCGGCGGAAACAAGTTTGTGGATGAGGGTTTCATTGTATTTTACTAGTTCTAAAAACTGCGCCATACTGCAGGGTAATTTCTGTTCATCTAGGAACTCGTGTTTCTTTTTTATAAAATTCATAAATTTTATCAAGCAGGTGTTGTCCACAGGTTGAATAAAAACGTCATCGTCTTCGTCTTTGGTAACATCGGGTATATCGATAAAAGTAGGTTTGAAGAAATTGGTGTAATTGACAGCATAGAAATCATGCTCAGGATGTTTGAATAAATTTCTCAGGTTTGTTTCATCGATAGGAATATTATCTCGATGAACTTCTTCTCTGATTCCTTCGACGTAATGCTCGATTATGCTTTCCATTTCCTTATCAATAGGAACGGTCTCTAAGGTTGTTCTTTCAATTATGTCGATGTCTTCACCGAGAGAATTTGATCTTAAAGTTTCTGGTTGATATTCGTCTTTTTTTGACTTCTTTTTCTTTTTTGTTTTCTTTGACTTTTTTTTACCATCGGTTTTTGCTTGATTTTCGTTATTTTTTCTAAATTGATATTCGTGTCCATTTGGTAATGCGGTTGAATCCGGTTTGCAGTGAACTTTTTGTAATTGAGATTCATCGATGTGTTTGTGGATTTCATTTGGTAAAATGAACAAGTCAACAGGGTCTGTTGATACGGAGCTCACTACTTTATAAAATTGTTCCATTTCTTTTCCTTCGTGGAGTATTGTTATTACAGCGCCTGAAAATAGAGAAAAAATTGGGTTCAAGATCACTGTCAAGTTTCATTATACATCTACAGGATGACAAATCAAAATAAATCATGACTGATGATTCAAAGAAAATTTTAGCTGAAAAATTATTTAAAAATACCTTCGCTTCCGTAACGACCAGCTCTCCCCATACGATGAATATACACATCGGGTGGACTTGGAATACCCATATTGATTACTAGATTCACATTATGAACATCTATACCGCGAGCTGCTAAATCGGTGGTGACTAATATATTGCACTGATTAAGCTTTAGTTTATTTAAAGTTGAAATTCTTGTTGATTGAGTTTGTTCACTTGATACCCATAACGCAGGAAAATTATTACTGACTAGCATATTACACAGGCCTTTAGCACTAGAAAACAAATTTATATGAGTAGGAAAATTGAAGAATTTCATGCTTTTACATATTTTCAAAAAAATACTCACATGGTTACATAATTGACGAACACGAAACACTGGTCGTACTTGAAATCTCGTAATATTGCTATTAACCTGTTTCTTTTTCTAATCGCATCTAATGATGTAGAATCACAAAACACAGGAGCAATGAACTGTTTTATACCAATTAAGACGTTCGATGTGATTTGATCTTTGGTTTTGTCATCCGTCGATTCGTTGACAGTTAAATACTTGATAGTCGACGATATAGGAGTTAAAAGCTGTTTTATGTCATCAGAAAACGTAGCTGTACACACGATGGTTTGTTTCTCTGATGGAAGATACGAAACTAATTCCCTGAAATGAAAATAGCTCACGTTTTGATTTTCGACTTGGTAATTTTAAATATGAGAATAATGGTATTACCTAATGGCAAATTCTTTATTGGAAAGTAAAGCATCCACCTCGTCCAAAACTAACATCTGTACGTGATCGACTTTCAATTCACCCATTTCTATCAAGTGTTTTATTCTGCCGGGTGCACCGACGGCTACTTGACATTCTTTACATTTTAATACGTCGAGATCCAATGGAGTTCCACCGATAAAATATTCTACTTTCAAACCTACGTAAAATTTATCGTCAATATTATTATAAATTAATGGAATTCTGATTTATAATTACCTGGAATGTAATATCCAACGTTTTTGAATACATCGTAGATTTGTTTCGCAATTTCTCGAGTTGGAGATAAAATTAAACACTGCAAATTCTTTTGATTTTTTTCTAGCACATTATTCAGAACAGTCAAGCAGTAAACTAGCGTCTTTCCGGTACCGGATTTGGCATGGGCAATTATGGCTAAAGAAAGGAAACTATGATTAATGAATTACATTATGTGGATTGTACAGTAAAAGGACTTGACACTTACATTCTCCAGTGAGAGCTATAGGTAGAGCGGTTTTCTGTATTGGAGATAAATATATATAACCACATTTTGTTAATCCTTTTTGAATTTCTTCTTTTAAAAGTAATGAAGAAAATGTGACTTTTTCACCGAACAAAACATCACTGGTACGATGTTTCTCTTCAAGATCATGACATACTGGTAGACTATCGTGTATGTCGAACATTGTTTCATCACAAAGAAGTTCAAAAGAGTGGTGAATTTTTTGAATAAATTATTTCAAATAATAATTGAAAATTTTACCGGCAAATTCAAAACTTACAAAAAATTTCTTTATCAGTAAATAATTTTGAAAAGAAATCGACTGTTGTTGGATAGTTCGATTGTCGAAAGAAAAAATCGATAAAACTCGACTTGGGGTGGGATACCAATTTTTAGAAAATGAATTGAAGTCGAAATAAAATTGATATTTTTTCAGTTATAAATTCAATATTGGGAAATAAGTTCACAATTAATTTTCAAGTAAAACTTAATTATTAAGACAAAATTATTAATTTAATCTCCAATTTACATTACTGAAAAAAAAATGTTTTTTCAAATTTCAAGATTCCTGGTACCGTGATATTTTGAAAAAATCTTTGAGTTTCGGTTTCGGTTAAATTTATCACAGATATCGTTATCGCCTTATCAGTGTAGTTTTTTTTATTTTTTTTTGTTGAAAAAAAATTCATCATCTTCATGATGAAATGAAATGATGAAGAAGTGTAATTAAAATGATGATTTCATAATTATTACCATAATGAAAATAAATAATTGATTGATTGATGATTTCTCAACTGATGACTTCAAAGTACAAAGGTATGAAATAATAAAAATATGTTCAACTATTCAATTTAGCATTCGAATAATAAGAACTTGACGATACTTCCGTTCAACGTTATTTTTGCCGAGCTATTATCCAGAATTAAATCAATAATTTTCACTATACCGTTGAAAAACTACAGTGTTACAAGTTTATAGGTTAAAGCGTCGGTATACATCGTGATTTCTTTGCCTCTGGCTCCTGAATTACGTCAACGACGGAAACGGTAACACAAGGTAACAAATAACAACTATTATCAAAACTTGATTTAACGTTCAATGTCAATCATTTCACCCAACTTCTTCGCTTTAGGTATAGGTCAGATCGAACGAAAGCTTTAATAATCAGATCAGTTTCGACGTAACGTTTTGAATATATTGAAGAACTGCATTTTTTCAAGATGGAAAAAGTAAAATTATCCGCACAAATCGGACCCTCTATATTGAACGCAGATTTATCAAATTTGGCCGAAGAATCTCAAAAGTTATTGGATTATGGAGCTGATTACATTCATTTAGACGTAATGGATGGAACTTTCGTACCAAATATTACTTTCGGTCATCCTTTGGTAAAATGTCTACGAAAAAATATACCAGACGCTTATTTTGAAACTCATATGATGGTTCAAGAGCCTCACAAAGTAAATATTTGTGTTTTCACTAAAATTCGTGCACCTAGCTGTAACATATTAAATGTTGATAATTTTTCAGTGGGTCGAATCAACAGCAGATGCTGGAGTTCAACTTTATACGTTCCACATTGAACCGTGTGCTGATGTGCCATCCGTTTGCAGAAAGGTTCGAGAAAGCGGGATGAAAGTAAAATTGATTTAAATGTATTATATATTCCACTGAAGATTTTAAACTAGAATCCGAAATGATGGCATAAATTTGTGTAGGTAGGTTTGGCCATTAAACCGAACACAACAGTCGAGACCGTTGCTGAATATGTTGATATCGCTGATATGGTGTTAATTATGACTGTAGAGCCAGGTTTTGGTGGACAAAAATTTATGCCTGATATGATGAGGAAAGTGAGTTGGCTGCGGAATAATTATCCCTTGTTAGATATTGAAGTTGATGGAGGCGTAGGACTAGAATCAATAGATGCTTGTGCCAAGGTAACTAACTCTTCTCCTTGATCATTTCGAAATAAATCAAGAAATGATTTTTTTTTAATCCTGTTTTTATCGAATTGTTTCAGGCTGGAGCTAATATGATTGTGTCTGGGACCGCTGTAGTTGCTGCTAAAGATCCGAAGTATGTGATAGATAAAATGCGCAGCACCGTGGATAATGCGATCAGTTGTTATTCAATAAAAAGTTGAGATTTGAAGATGCTTTTTAATTAAGGTACTTTACTCAAGAAATTGTTACCGAGGTTTTTTACTTAAGAAACAATTGCGAATGATTCCTTCAATTTTTTCGTGAAAATATTTTGTAAATGGTATTTTTTTTTTTAAAATAAAGTTCTTTAGAAAAATTTTCTTCCGAGTTATTTTGAGAACTTTTATTGTACAAAAGAAACCAAAATTATAAGTATTATAAAATGCATTCACGATGTTAAGGTAACACCAATAGGCGTATATAATTTGTTTTTTATAACAAAATGCCTACTATTATTTTATCGCAACAAAATTTGTTTCGAATAAACATAGGAAATACATCATCACATTATGTAAACATTCAAATTAATATGCCATTAAGAAACTGCAATCTTCACAATCTTTCCTTCAATTGACGTAATTGTTAGCTTCTGTCTATGTCTGTTATACCTTGAAAACGAATGTGAAACCAATGGTATTTCATTCACCTTCTTTTTCATTTCTATTAGGATCAGTCGTACCGTCATTAGGTGAATTTACTTTAGGACTAAGTTTTGTCCGCAATTCTGCCAAAGTTATCAAAACAGCTTCTTCCGTTCGAATAGTCCGGCAAGCTTGTTCAGGACAAATATTAATATAATGATCAAATAATAAAGAAACATCATCGATTTCTAGAGCACTGTCGTTTTCCAATGCATATTCTAATCCTTGCACTCCTCCGAATACTATTAAACCATGAGTGTATGGTTTAGCTTTCAGATCGAGATTATCAACACAAGTTCCTTTATCTGAAGTCCCCAACGTCAAGTCATATCCATCCATGTAAGGTGATTTGGTAAAAATTTCATTGAGTGAATTAGCTATTCTAACCGTATAACCCCAGTACTTTCCAGTTTCTTTTTTCGGTGTCATGGGAGACACAACGGTGCCGTATCCATTCTTCGTGGTTTCGTATGCTTTTGGGTGTAATTTTACAGTTACTCGGAAGTGCGGTTCCAGCAGCTTGTCAACGATTACTGGTTTGGGAAGACCCACATCGACAAATGATCCGCTGTCAGGTTTTGGTGGTATAGTCAAAACGACGCCTTCTCTAGAACATGAAATCAACCTTTTTGTTAAAAAACCCGACGAACAAAATAATGAATTACAATGCAACTCACCGAAAAATAAATTGATCTTGTTTTCTAAAATGATGTGGAGCATCTAGTGGATTCAGCAGTCCGGCATATTTCAAAGAATACTGAATTGGAAAGAGATATTTGCGAAGGTACTGTGGACATTCTAAAAACTGCAAGATCGTAGCCAATTGCTCACAAGCACTTATTTTCTTGTTGTCAGTTGCCGCAGTGTAAGAGTTTTCTACTTTTCCGTAGTCATTGAATACGATTATCTTCAAACAATCCTTAATTACTATTATGGATTAGGACCCGAAAAGTTATTCAAAAAATGTTTACCTCGTCCACTTTATAGATACAAGCAGCTCTTGCAATCTGACCGGCTAGATAGGTCCGTAATTCGGGAGACTGGGCGTTATCTAAAATGGAACCTGGAAGAGCAATGCTCAACGTAGGTGTTTCTGTGGCTGGAATTTCTTCCGACGGTTTTACTTCTTTTTGTTTGGTGGATTTCTTCAATTTTTCTTCGGTTTTCTTTTTCTTCAGTTTTCTTTTTATGTAATTAATGTCTTCCCAAGGGTGCTTCTCTTTCTGTTTCGATTTTGGTGCCATATTTGTAGACTAAAATCTGAGAAAAGAGTGAAAATTTTTAAAGAATTTGAATTTTTTGAGTAGTCGAAGATCGAAAGTATTTTGATTTTTGAAATATTTTTCGTATTCACGTTATTTTTTCTTATCACTTTTCGGATTTCATTATCGTGTTACCAGCCGAATGAATAACAGAAATAAAATTGCTGTCTTGATTTTTATTTCTCCATTTTTGCCAAATTTTTCGAAAAAAATTTGATAAAAATACGTTTTTAAACCATATTAATCATTTATTAATTTTTTAAACTTATAATTTGTTCAAATTTTCAAAGAAAACTGGAATTGGTCATTTTTAAAAATATGAATTATCACTTTTTATATTTTTAGTTGAGCAACATTCCTTAAATTTCTCAATAACCTCACTCAAAGCTAATAAAATTGTTCAATGTTCGAACCGTACGAAAAATCAGTGGAATGATCTTGAATTCATAAATTTACTGCAAATTTAGTTAGAAGTACTGTAATATTCATTAAAAATTTAGTTACAATTCCTAATTCAACTCGAAGGTATATAACGTAAGTAAAAATTACTCAACTACCAATTGTACTCTCCTCTAAACTTCGAAATACACTCTTGATATGGTAGTGATAACGTCCTTCTTGCCCAAAATTGTCACAACCTCTTCATCCTCTTATTATGTTACAATAAATCGATCTAGAATCGTAAGACTATCAATGGTATATGTTCCTTTACATCAGATATCTTTCCCTAACCTCGTTCATGAGATTAATTACCAGTTTGATCTCCTTCTGGTAATGGTGTGCTTCAGCGGTGCAGTTGCAATGCTTATTGCATCATATCCTTAGATTTCCCCATTGGTTTTTGCATAATTACTAGAAAACATTTGTAATTGTATTTGAATATTTTTACAGCTAACAATTTATGGAAGAATACGCCAGAGAACCATGCCCATGGCGAATTGTCGACGATTGTGGCGGTGCATTTGCCATGGGAGCCATTGGAAGTTCGTTATTTCAAGGTGTTAAAGGTTTTAGAAACGCGCCTAGTGGATTTAAAAGACGATTCCAAGTAAATACAATTTCTAACTGTATTTAAGTATTGCTCGCATTTTGTTAATTTACTCTTTTTCAACTTTAGGGAAGTTTAACCACGATTCAACAGAGAGCTCCTGTATTCGGTGGAAATTTCGCTATATGGGGATTCGTATTTTCAACTGTAGATTGTTCATTGGTTTATTATCGAAAAAAAGAAGATCCTTGGAATTCTATTATTAGTGGAGCTGTTACCGGTGGCGTATTAGCAGCTAGAAATGGGTTACCAGCCATGGCCGGAAGTGCCCTAATCGGCGGCTTTTTACTAGCGATGATTGAAGGTGTAGGAATATTAATGACACGGTTTAACGCCGAGCAGTTTCGACAACAAGGCCCAGTGTTAGAAGACCCATCAGTGCTTGGTTCTTCGCAGTCTCCTTTCGGAAATTCGGCATCTTTTCAGTAATCTATGTATAGTGACGGGATAAATTGAACATTGACTGATCTTAATTCTTTATTTTTAAGAATTGATTTATCGATCAATATTACGTAAAATGAAATTAAGTTCGTCGAAGAACCACGTTAATCGAGACTTGAAATAATTCATTATACTATAACAGGAAGCAAATTACAAATCAAAATTAAAATACCTTGTTTACCTGACTAAAATTGATGAGCTGATTGATGTCTCATTTTACTCGTATCCTCGTGAAAGGAAGCTCATTTCTGGTCATCTATGCTGTAGTTTCGCTATTTGTAGTAAAATGCCAAATAATTTCGCCCCAACTTACCTTCGTAAGGTTTATGAAATGATTATGGCTTGAAGTGTATAGATTCTTTAGTACGTGTAAAGATGTTATTTTTTTTGTTGTATATTATTTATGGTTCTGTAACTTTTACCTTTACAGTGTTGTATGAACATGAATACAATTTCGTACTTCTTTTTAATACGTTTGTTTTGTCATTTAAAGATGATCTGTTACAATTCAACATCGATCACTTAAGTATAATAAATAAAACTAATGATGAATAGAAAATGCAAAACAAAAATGCAAAATACTGTAATAAAATCAACTGACAATCAATCCTTATACAAAAAGAGTTGGAGAATTTAAAATGTCACAATACAATCGGGTCTCGTTTCAAACGCATGATATTCCAATGAGTTGAAGTATTTCGAAGACCAAGGTAACAATAAGAAGTTGGAAATGATCATTTTATAAAATTGGAAAATTATTTGGTTTCCAAACTATGCAAATTGTACACAAAATACGGAAAATAATTTGAAATTGAAACAAAATTTACGAGGTACATTAAAATCACGCTTCAATTTCATCCGTCTCGGAAGGCTGATTGATCAGCGCGTTTTGCAGTGTCTGAATTATATCCCATTTGACTTCTTCATAAATTTTCTTATTTTTTATTTTCTTCAATTGAGTGGCAATACATCGTCCTAGCTGATCTTCTTTGGATTCATATTCGTCATCGTGGACTAGCTGTTTAATAAAGGTACGTAATGTTTCAATCAAAGTGATCTTCAAAATGCTAGTTAATTGCAAATATTAAACTAAACATCTATGTATTTATCTATGATTCTGAGGTGAAATTTCACAAAGGTATATACACGAAAACACCAACCTTTTCTTCTTTAACTTCAATTCTCACTTGTTCGCTGACGTTTCTGGCGTGTTTTCTAGAAGCCGCGTGACTCTGAAGATCGTACAGTTTACTTGGCAGAGCTGTATTACAGTATACACAAAACCCACCGTATTTCTGATTATCAGTGCTGGGATTCTCCACTAACCATTCTCTGAGTTCATCTCGATCTAGCCAACTTTTGCGAAATTTCTGAACGTATTTTCTTGACGACATATTCACTATCATACGATTAAGCTGAGAAAATATGAACTGGATGAATTAGAAATGAAATTATGTTCGATCGACTTTCATTTTAGAAAAAAGTTACGCTCGGAAATTAGAAATATAATTAATTAAGAGTAAAACTTTGCATAATCACAATTGTTTTGCAACACAGCAGCTTAATTATCAGCTATCAGTTTAGTTTTCAAGTGTTTCATTTCAGCAGTTTCTGTTTTCATTCCAGATGAGAAGAAGTTGCCGAACGTATTTTTACTTTGTTGCCAAAGTTCCAAGTAGGTCACGATCACGATAATATTCGAATCGAAATCCGACAAAATCGATGAATTGTGATCGAATCGATGCAAAATCGAGCATTTTTTGTTTATGATGACGATTTGCCATAGTTGACATAATGTTAAATGTTGACTCGAGGTCATTTTTTTTTTTGTTAACAATCATGAATATAATTATATGAATTATTATTCCAATTATTCACCTAGGTACCTACGTAAGGATGAGTAGGTAGCTAGCTACTAGCTAGGTAGTAAGTACACAGGTGGTACAGCCGAGCAGCTTCAATCTTCAACCGATTATTTTTTTTCAAATTTTAACGGACCTATGCGAAAAATATTGTTGTAAAATATTATAAATTATCACAAAAAGATGGGTAAAAATTTTCAATTTTTGTTTCGTAGTGTACCCCTTTTCCCTTCGAAAAAAAACCTCAGAAATCAAAATTTAAAATATTTGTACTTTTTGCTTTTTTGGCGAGGTAAGTGTAAGTACTATCGAAGACGAAGAGGAAAAAATCCTCCGCTTTCAGCCTTTTGGGTCCTTTAATTACCAAAATGAAAAATTATGCAATGGTTGAATTGGTTGAATAGAAGAAATGGAGATAAATTATTGGGAATTTGTTTCTTAATTTATTAAACCTACTATCTAGACGAAAGCCTCAAATAAAAACTTGAAATTGATTCAATTCAGTAATTACCTATTGCATTAAAAATCTTGCTCGCGGATGCGTGTCGCAAGTTGGTGGGTCGATCGAGTTCAAATTCTTAAAAAACTTACTAAAGATTCGAACTTTGTGGATGGAGAAGAGTACAGGTGGAGTCACGAGGGTGAAATTATTACCCAATACCCAGCTATTTTATAGTCTAGGTACAATTTCCTACATTCCTAGTTATTCGTCAATACCTGCAGCCATAAAAAAAAGCAGGTAATTTAAAAAAATGCAAATGATCTATCCTAGGAGGCAACTGGAAAATCAACACTCTACATTAGAGTTTAATTAAATACGAAAATTCATCAAGAAAAAATTCATAATTTTTGAACTACCTATGTATGTTATGAAACAATGATAGGTACCATACCACAGCTAGGCACGGTACCTACCTACTGAATATTTAGAGGGTTTGTAACAATTAATTTATTTTCGATTCAAATTTAAACCATACTAAAATAACATGAGCGCATACGTAGCTATTAGCTAATTACCAATGTAGCTAAGGCTAAACAAGCAAACCAGTAAATAAAATACAAATATAACTGTTGAAAATCGAAAAAATAATTATCAGTGAAACTAGATTTTTTTGCAGAATATTATTGAAATGGACGCCGTCTTCAAAAAATAATATAATCTGTAACACATCATGACTAAGAATAATTAGGTGTTTTTGAAAATGAATAGATACAATACCTACACAGGGGTTAATATAATTTATGTAGGTACCTAGCTACCTACCTAGAGGCATACGTATAGTAACATTGCCATTTATAACTTCTAAGGCGCGGCTTCGTAAATATAATTCGGTGAGACACGGATTAACTTTTGTTAAAACTTTTTATATTTTTTATTCCAACCATATTACTTCATTCTTAGTTGTTGTGAAACAAAAAAGGAGCAATTTTGAGCTCGGGCAATTAGCTTGGACTTTGGATTCAAAATATTCCCAGAACTGGAGTCCGTTTTTTAATTTTCTCTTCAAACGTGTCTGTTTGAAATGGGTACTTTTTTCTAATTTTTTTTTCTTTTTTGTAGAATTTAATGTTGCAAAGAAACCTCTGAACAAAACTTTATCTATAAATCTATGATATTCGCGAACCTTGTAGACTAAGTAGGTAGATATAAGGTCATTAAAAATGATACACCCCAGGTACACAGTTTTTACCAGGGCTGGGTGGAACACTACGTCATTTTGTTCTGTTCAGAACAGGAACAAATCATTGAGCGAATTGTTTTGTTCTGTTCTGGTTTTGTTCCAGTTATTTTTACGCTTTCTGTTCTGTTCTGTTCTGTTCCGTTCCGTTCCGTTCCGTTGTTTATTTCGTTTTGTTCAGTTCAGTTCTGTTCTGTTCTACTCTATTTTGTTCTGTTCCGTTCCATTCTGTTCTGTTCTGTTCTGTGTTTTGTTCTGTTCCATGAACTTTAAAAAAAAATCTGTAAATTGATGTTTCTCGTGCTTTAATTGAATGTAATTGTCAATCAATCTCAATTTTAATGATTATCCGAGGTTGAAGTGCGAAAAAAACGCTGCCTTTTGTGCCCTCTTCCTAGTCCCTCTTGATGAAATCAATTACCTATATTTTTTTGATGAAAATTTTGGAAATCATTAAAATAAAATGAACATGAAAAATTACTTTTTTAGTTTTTTTGGACATAGGAAAACAAATATAATTGAAAATTTAAAAAAAAAAACATGAACAAAACAAAGCGTTTTGTTCTGTTCAGAACAGAACAAAACAATTTCATTTTCGTAGCGTTCCGCTCTGAACAGAACAAAATATATTGAGATTCATTCTGTTCTCTTCTGTTCCGGTTCATTTCTTGGAGAATTATTTTGTTCCGTTCCGTTTATTGTTCCGAACAGAACAGAAATTTTAGTGTTCTTTTTTGTTCATTTTGTTCTGTTCTGTTCCGTTCCACCAGCCCTGGTTTTACTACCACCTACAGATACCTAACTACCGAATACCCACCGAATTATTTAATATGTTTTTTAAAGGTAGAATTTATGATTTATTTTTCAACATAAGACTCACTTTTGATAAGTATCAGTAGACTTACTACCCAAAAACAAATGTTCACCTGTAACACAGCAACATAAAAAGGTGATTTAAAACTAGGTATAAAATTCTTATTTCAGTGTCTTCTGTCTCCGTACGTGCGATTCTTTTTTTTCGGGTGGGGGAAGGGAATTTTGTTATGGACGAAACATGATATCATATAAAATCATAATATTACCATTAATACCATTATATATTCCCAACACATTTTTCGTTTTACTTCTGCTGCCTTTGATCTAAATCTTACGGAATCCTCTTTCATAGCCTCTATAGAAATATGTAAGCAAACAGGCATAAGAAAATTATTTATTATTTTTTAATTCTATTATTTGATAAAATATAACTAGACCTTAATTTTACATACCTGATTCTTTCTCAATATCTCGAAGTTCTTTATCTCTTTTCTGTACTTTTCCCAAAATTTTGCCCAAGGTAGCTTTCAACTATGAGAGTAAGTAGGTACACATATATTATCGTTAAAGCAAGTACTTATCTGTAAGTCTAAGTAGGTAACCACAAATTATATTATAAGATATTAAGAGTATGCTAACCTAAACTTGACACATACATACATATAACTACTACCTACTTACTTTGGCCAACCGATTTTCAGTTTTTTGTAATTCAGTGGACGAAGGACCAGCTGTTGGCTCAGCATTCAATTGAATTTTTTTATTTTTTTCCTTCAATTTGTCCACACTTACGTTCAAGAGAGCAGTCAACTATGAAAATATTATTGTAAAAGTAACAATAATATAAACGTTATGTGAGTAATTATGTAACCGATAGGCTGAAAAATAGACAAATCTGTCCATCTAAAATCTACACAAAGGTACATTATTATAAGTGCCTACTTACGTTATTCACTTCAGTTTCATTTTTTTGTTCTTCCCAGGATGAAGGACCAGCAATTGGCCCATCATTCAATGCATTTTCATGCTCTTTATTTTCTGCATGGCTCGTCATTTTTGTTTTTCTAATGAATATTTCTTTTTCACGGCAGCGAATAAATGAGTACCTATCTGTACAACTGCACTCACTGTATAGATGATAGGTGTCCTATTCTAAGAACTTAGTAACGATACCTAATTTCGATTTTCAACGTTCAAATAATTTGTTTTTAATGCCTTTAAATTTATAAATGTTACAAAAATAGCATTAGAAAATCTTAATATCAATTAAAAATTAGTCGTAAAACATCAATTTCATGATGATAATCAATTTCATGCATGTAGGTACCTATGACTAACTATTACTCGCCGAGCGATTTTTTTTGGTTTTGCGACAAAATGCGATATGTCACAAATCGCATTTTTGTCGCAAAATATTTATCGCATTCTATCTAATTTTGTAACTTTTCGTCGCAATTTCGTTTCTTATCGCATTTCATCGCAAAATATTTATGGCAATTTGTCGCATTTTGTAACATTCTGTCGCAGTTTTTCGGATTGTATAAAAATATTTTGAGACAAAATGTTACAGAATGCGACAAAATGCGACATTAAAGTTAAAATAATTTTACTTATACTTTTTTTTCGATCCCCTCCCAAATGACCAAATTTTCAATTAGAAAAAAATTCCGAAAAATTCATTTCCGAATGACATTTTTCCGAATCTATTTTCTCGAATGAAATTTGCCCAAATGTAACTAGAACTGCGAAGAAAGTATAATAGCTTGGTGCAAATTTTAACAAGAAAATCTGGAAAACTTGAAATAAAACCTAAAAGATCAGAAAACTCGTTTTTGAAAAAATTGCAGCTTACATCACTTTCAAATGTTTTTTTGGAGAGGGTCTACAAAAAGCGATGTAAATTCTCAAAAAGTCCCTCCCTCTCCCCCCGGGTGCCCAGAAAGGACCTTCTCACCAAACGCTGAAATCGATGTCGAAAACATTTGAAAATTTTGAAAAAAAAAATAGTTTTGGTGTGAAAGTTGTTTAGGGGTCCTTAATATATAGTTTTTTCTTTCAACGCAGGTAGGTAGGTACCTATCTACCTATAGGTATGTGTAATTGTGTATTTTATAGAAATGTTGAGGGAATGTGCTGGAAAGAAGTTGCTGATGAAAAATTGCCATCAATGATTTCAATGATAATAAAAATGTTCAAATGTTACTAGCATCAGAAGAAGAAATTCTCGAAATTTGTTTTCCATTTTTTAAATAATATTTGAATGAAAATTGAAAACGAAAAGAAGTGATATTTTTCACAACTCTTGAAAAATTAAGCGATGAAAAAGAGTCCTACTCATGAGATTTCTTTGCTAAGGAATAAAGACGTTTAATTATAGGTACCTACCAAAACTATTTCTTGAATACCTTTCAACTTCTAAAACTTTATTTAAACTTACATAATAGAGTTGATACATGGTACTTGGAGTCTTGTGAAGGGGAAAAAATTTGGGCCAGGAGGTAAAATTTCCCTACAGAATTTTATCTCACTGGGAGTATGGTTTGCCTCTCTTAAGTCGAGAATTTTCCAAAAATGATAATTATTTTTGAAAAAATTCAGTTTCAAGTTGAAAAAAAAATCGAGAAAAATCAGAAAAAATTAATGTTTTTGTTGCTAAAATGAAATCCATTCTCAAATGACAAATTGAAAATATTGTCCTCAAGAATATACGAATGCTTCGTCCTTAACTTTTAAATCAAATTCAACCTTTTTTTTTACGTACATATAGGTACATCTTCGCTTCAATGTCACTTTTTGACCTGAAAAGTTCGTCGTTCATTGCCAAAGTAAAAACATGTGAATTTTTTAATTACTCATTCAATATTGTTTTGTTATTTCAACTTTTTTCATCTTGGTAAGCTTTTTATTGTCGGGAATTTATAAGTCTGTTGTGGAAATAATTTTCTATCTGGTGGTTAAATTTCTCATATACGCTTGCAGTACTAATACTGACACTCTTTTATGGTCGTTGGAAAAAATTACACCCATAAAAATGACCAAAATTAGAAATCTTTGAAGTATTTAATAAAATTTAATATAACAGTCTCTGTAATATTACTTGTTTTCTCGATATAAACTATCATGCAATATTGGCCACAATTACATATGATTTTCTAGAAAAATCTTCTTCATTCCAAAGACGTAAAAAATTTGATTGCATAATTATTTTTTCATCCTATTCGAGGGTTTCAGTGACCCTTTTCCAGTATGACCCAGGGTTGTACCGAATCACGCTTTTTTTGATTCGAATCACGAATCACGAATCATCGATGTGATTCGAATAATTTACGAATCACGAATCATGTTCAAAAAAATGATTCGAATCATTTTCCTAAAAAGTGATTCGTGATTCGAATCATTTTTCGAATCATTTAATGTATTTAAAATTGTTTTGTTTCCCCGAAATTCTGACACTTTTTGACGTAAATTTTCGGATATACTTTGCTACCAAATTTGTAATACACAAAAACGTCACTTTTTGGCTTAAAAACGGCATATTATCGTTTTTGGATATTTTTTCAACATTAAATTCAGTTTTCAAAACCAAAATTCGGCCATTTTTTGTGTATTTTCACGTCTACCAGCAAAATATCCGAAAATTTATGCCAAAAAATGAAAAAATGCGCGAAAGTGAGCAAAACAAAAGAAATTTCAAAAAAATAAAATGATTCGTGATATGATCGAAAAGTTTCGAAATGATTCGAATCACGAATCACGAATCATAGGAATGATTCGAACAAAGCACGAATCACGAATCATTTGCTTTTAGATGATTCGAATCATGATTCGAATCATAAAATAAGTGATTCGAATCAGTACAACCCTGGTATGACCTAATAATCCCTAGAAAAAATTATAATTTTTGAAAATTTCATATTACCTATTTCACTCTTTTTTTTTTTGCTTTTTCATAATTACCATGAATGTTTATGAGGTTAATTTTTCGAAAATCTCACTTTTAGAGAAAAATAAATCATCCTACAGAGGAAGAGTTGTTTTAAAAGTTCGGAAATTTTGATTCAAGACAGGAAAATATATGTACCTCCGAGTAGGTCACTATATTTCAAGTGCCTAAATTTTGCAGGGATGGAAAACTGGAACTGAGAACTGGGAAAAACTGGAACTGGAAGTTCCAGTTCTAGTTCCATTTCTGACGATTTTTCTTCAAGTTGTTCGGATCACTAATGTTTGATTTCTCGCTACAGGTAACTGCCCTTAGAACTTTTTTCGCTTCGTATAGAATTTTTTTTCAGTTCGCTTGTTTCAAAATTTTAATAATTTCAATTTTCTTTTTCATGTCTTGATTTCTTTTGTTTTGTACTTTTCATAAAATGTTTTTGGTTTCTCGTGGTCGTGGAAGATCAATTAAATAGGTATAAAAAGTGATTATAGTGAAAGTACTGAAAGTGGATGATTTACTTTTTAAGGTTCTGGTTTTTATTTTAGTTGTTAAAAAAACTCAAGATCAATTGACTTCTTTCATTCTTTCAAGTTTAAAATTCCATTTTCGAAGGTAGATTAAGTTTGTTTTAATTCATTTGTTTCATTGAGTTCTTGTTTGTTTGTTTATTTCTTTTTTTTGATAGGTACGAATAAATATGAGAGTATGACACGTGAGCCTGTTTTACTGGTGAGCGATTTTTTTTTTCAAGTCCACACATTTTTCTTGTTTCGACTTTTTTTTTCAACATCAATTTTTTTTGACAAGGTCTAAATTTTTTCTTTAATTTTTTTTCCAACTTCAAAATTTTTTGACGAGGTCTAAATTCTTTTCCAAACTTTAAATTTTTTGTTAAGGTTACAATTTTTCAACGTTACAGAAAATTTGTAAAAACAAGCCCAGGTCAATTCTTCAAGTCCAAAATTTTTCCCAGACAATTTTTTCTTTATTTTTTTTAAATTTCAAATAATTTTTACAACAGAAAAGTTTGAAGCTTGAAAAAGAATTTAGACCTTGTCAAAAAAAAATTTGAAGTTGGAAAAAAGTCAAAACAGGAAAAACGAGTGGACTTGAAAAAAAAATCGTTCGCCGACCTACTTGAATCCGTAAAACAGGCTCACGTGAAGAGAAGAACGATTTACTTTTTTGGGGGAGGGAGGGGGAGTTTTTCTACTTCTACTATTTTCCCCTCATTATTTATGAGAAAAAAAGTCAAGAGCTAAAAATTTGGAACTGAAAAACTGGAACCAGAACTGGAACTGTAAATATGGGAACTGGGAACTGAGAACTGGAACTATTATTTCTTCTGTTTTCCATCCCTGAAATTTTGTCGACTCGAATGTGGACGTCGACCACTGCTACACAGGTACACAAATCAAAAGTATATCAAAATAGAAAAATTAATCCCGTCAAACATTTTTTGGTAGCGGCTACCGTAGCAAAACTACCATCGTTTTGTTGGTAGCGAAACGGTAGCGGCTATCAAAATTGCATTGTATTTGAGTAACGAAAATTCTAATTTGCTACCGTAAACAGGAATAGTAGCGAAACTACCGTTTTGGCACCAATTCGGTAGCGAAATGTTTGACGGGATACCTAATTAGTTTTAAAAACTCATGATTTGAACTTTCTATGGAAGTAGTTCATAATGATAGGCATTTAATAAGTAGGTATGCAAGTACTGATGAGTACCTACTTACAGAATAGGTAACTGTTTTATTTAGGTACACGATTATTTTCAATTTAGATCACATCAAGTTTATTGCATAATAACTTAATAAGGCTTATGAAGGAAGGCAATAACCAGGTAACCAATAGTGACTTTTAAGATTTAGAAAAAACAAAAACAAAAAAACACCATAGTAGGTAAATCTAGGTACTGGGTACCTACGTTGAAAACCGGCTGCCTCAATAAATCCAATCTGTAACACATCATTGTGATCAATCAAATTATTTTTTCAAAAATGGCAACGAATAGATTGGTAACTAGTACATAATATTTTCTATAGATATTACCTATCTAGATCTATTCATCAATTTATTACTTTTTTTTTACAGATTACTATAAAAAAGTAAGTAATATGGTGATAATTATAATGCCTATCTAAGTATCAAGGTACCCATACTCACATATAAAAAGTATTAGCAGAAGTGCTATTATTGAACCCAAAATAATCTTCATCTGTAACATACGTATGATAACAAAATGGTTGAAAAATTTTTAAACTTCCGCTTAAGTTCATATGATTATTTTTTGGTACTGTCGCGGAAGGGAAGATGAAATACTTATGATAAATTATTTTGAAGAATAACTTACTTTCAAATTTCTCCAATACATTTTTCGCCTCAGCGATCCTGCCCCCGATTCAAATCTCGTAGCACCGATTAACAAAGCATCTAAGTACAAAAATATGTTTTTAATTGTGTTGGAAATATAAACACTTGAATCAATGTAAAATTTAACGATGAGGTGTTCGATATTATTATTATGGCATGCCATACCATACCTGCTTTATCGTCAAGTTCATGAAGTTTTTCATCTCTTTCTAAAACTTTGGTTATATTATTCTGCATAATAACCAGCACCTAGGTATGAAAACATTGAAAAGTGTGCGTACGAGTGGTGAAAAAGTAATTTTACATCGGTAGGTAGTGGTAGAGCGGTAGAGAAGTGGAGGTACTCACTTCATTTACTTGTTTCTTAGTTTCTTCTACTGTATTGGACTGCGGACGAGATGTTGGCCCATTATTCGGCGCATTTTGATTCCAATTTCCTGCCTCATTCGCCATTTTATTCTCGGAATTGACTTAACTTCTTCACGACGCCAAATTATTACACGTAACCTCAAAAAAATGAACTTGATTCGCGTCTAACTAAAAATTTCTTCAACACAAACCTATTCGACACTCATCCATGTAATCTAGTGATTTCAAATTTCATTTCGCGAAAAATAGTTATCAAGCTTATCACATCAACAACCAGCCTAAGGCTTTGATAAAAGCAAAATAGTTCTACATAGTACATAGTTAATAAAATTTATCAATTTAAAAATCATCCACGAAGCAGCAACGTCATGGTGTCATTATCGCACATGTATGACTAACAACGTTCAATGTTCATCCATATTTTCATTTTCGTCTAAGCTAATGAAACTACTCGGAAATCTATACCTACCCAACTGCGTTCACCAGAAATTTGGCCCGTCTCCCTTCTCTGTCCGCTCTTTCGAGGCTTCTACAAATAAGTATGTACGTTCTATTGCGATTTTTCTCGTTTTCGTTTTCAATACTTGAAGATGATTTCAATTCGGCGAGTTGGAAAATGAGAATGGGTACTCAAATGTGAAAAGACGAAATGTGTTCAAGATTCAACTCTTTTTAAAAATGTGTACGGTGCAGGGAAAAGGTACCTAAAGTCGGATATTTCAAAAATGAGTTGTTTGGCTTAAGTGATAGGGGAGTCTATGTGGAACATTTTAAGACTTGAATGAGCATCATTGGATATTAGCATTAGGCCAATTTTTCGGTGAGATAGAGACATTTGAAAATAAGAAATCATGACTTTCGAAAAAAAAATCGAGAAAACATGTTTAAAGCTGCGTCAAGGTCTGAACTGCTTAAAAATACAAAAAAAAAAAAATGAAAAAAATCGCCCATTTTTCATATTTTTGGATCTGCTAGCACAAAATTATATTTTCCGATTTTAGACACCCTCTCCCTGCACGATACACAAATAATCAATTTTATTAGACCAAAAATATTTTCCCCAAAAATTATAGAAAACCAGGTCCATTGCAGCGTTCACACTCCAGAACGACCATTACCTATTTGATCAATTTTTCGGATGGTCTCTGAATTCTAAAATTTTTTACGTAGCTTTTTGAGCCAAAAATATTCATGCGCTTCAATAAAACACATATAAATTACTAAAAGAAGAATAAAGAATATTCCTAGGTAAGGGATTCATTTTATATGTCACTGTCAGTAAAATACGAAACAACCCTTCATTTTTGGTCATAAATTCCAGTGATTGATTAGGTAAATATTCGACTTTAATTTCATTCGCAGAAATGAAAAATTTTTAGGATTAAAATTGGCCATATCCCCGAAAGGCAGCTCGACCTACCAAATGAATGCAGAATTCGTAGTCAATAATTTCAAATTCGTTGTAAATTAGTTTTTTAGAAATTTTCAAAAAATTTGAAAAAAATTTTAATTGTTTTTCCGAGAAACGACGAAAGACGAATGATTTAATTATTTTTCGAAATATTCGGTTTTGTCTTTTTTCAAAGAAATATGGTAACAAACGTTTTCATCCTAAAATTCATTCTAAAATTTTTTCAATTTTTCAATTCAGAGATGAACGTGGGATGAATTTTCATCTCAATATCAGATTGTGATGAATATTGAGATGAAAATTTATCCCAAATTCATTTCAGACTTGAAAATGTTGGGATGAGAATTTTGATGGAAAATTCATCCCAAATTCACCCCTGACCCAAAAATTTGAAAATCAGCTTGAGATGAATATTGGGATAGAAATTCATCCCAAATTCATCCCAGACTTGAAAATTGAGAATCAGCGTGGGATTATCAAGTATTGGCATAAAAATTCATCCCAATTCTTTCCAAGCTTATTAATTCGAAAAAAATCTTGGGATGAATATTAGGTTGGAAATTCAAGAATAATATTGAGATGAATCGATTTTTTGTTTAAAAAATGGCTGTTTTTCAAATTAATTAAATCTGTCGTTTCTTGTAGTTTCGTCGAAAACGGATTTTTAAAAAAAAACTTTTTCAATCATTCAAAACTATCGATTTTGTGATCGCTTCTTTGGAAAACAATAATTTATAAGTACCTAGCTATATCTACCTACCTAATGTAAAAGTCATCAAACGACAGAAAATAATCTTTCTCATCTAATAAGTGTCTATATAGTTTTTGTTCATCGTTTTTTCAAAAAATCGACTCGAAACGAGGGATTAAAACATTTAGTTGACAAAAAATGTTTTTTGTCGTTTTTTCATGAAACAAAAAAAAACAAATTATATAAAATACGTATTTGAAAAAAGTTATCGTTTTTGAAGAAAACGACACAAATTGATGAATTTAAGTACTTGAAAATAATTTTTATAATTATAATTATGTGTTTTTTTAAAAAAAAAAACCACGATTTTAAAACTTAGGTTATGTCTTCATATTATCGCGTTTTCCAAAAAATATTTGGAATTTTTTCCATCATATACCTATTCTGCAAATTTTTAAAATCAGTAGGTTCTAAATTTTTTATTGGTTACTATTTTGTTTATTTTCGATTCGAATTTACCTAAATTACCAATTTAAATAACATACTTGATATGGTTAGGTAGCAACAAATACTTAACTACCTACATAAATAATTGTTGAGAAATTGAAATAAAAGTGAGTAAGAAGTATAATATAGATAAAAGGTGTAAAAATGCTCAGAAAAGGACACCATCTTCAAATCATGTAATCTGCAACACAGGTACCTATGAATTAGGTTATTGAGAAAATGAAAAAAAAAAATACAAGATGTACATAGATAGGCACTATGATACTCACACAAAATAAGTATCACCAGAATTATTATTATTGAACGCCAAAAAATCCTCATCTGTAACACAGTCACATAAAACTTTGAAAATTATCATTTCGATGTTCATCTTCGTACCGATTCTTTTTTGGGGATTTTGTTGTAAATAAACAAAACACGATACTTATTATTTTGAATCTTAAGTCCTAACTTACTTTTTGATTTTTCCACCACGTGTTCTGGTCTTCTTTTACTGCATTGGATTCATACTTTGAGAAATTCGTTTGTGGCAGATCATCTATAGAAATATTTGAGTCGATAATTTATATATCACTTACTTACCTATATGAATTTTATTGGGATCAATAGGTACCTAGCACCTACGTCCTACATTCAATGATATTTTAGGTAAGTTAAGTAGGTACTATAAATGGGTATTAATTCTACATACGTGATATTTTCTCAAAATCGCGAAGTTTTTTACTTCTTTTCTTTAATTTATTTTCACTTTTGTACAAGAGATCAGTCAACTGTGAAAGTATATCATCGTAATTCGTCAGTTAGTTTGAGTGCTTACTGCTTACACAATTATAAATACCTACCTATTATATGTTCGTAATTGGTATTATAGGTATACGAGATAGGTTAAATGCATATACCAATCTATCATCTAAAATTAAACATGTACTATACATACTTTCTTTGTTAGAATAATTCCAGGGATTTGTTCCCCACAGGACGAAGAGCATGCTATGGGTTCATCATTCGATTCCTTTTCATACCGTAAATTTTCAACATGACTCGTCATTTTCATCTTCAAAATGAATTTCTTTCTGATGCACAACAGCTATAATAAATAAATTCAACTTTTCTAAACACTACAAATTCAAAATAAAATTATTAGAAAAGCTTAATATCAATTTAAATTCGTCCGTAAAGCATCGACGTCATAATGATTATCAATTTCATATACATGTATGACTAACCATTTATCTACAAGTTTCATGCAGTTATTGAATTTTTTCGAATTTTTCAAACATATGTACTTATTTACGTGCGAATTATTTATGCATGTGACGAGTAATATTTGGTCAGTTCAGTACCGTAAACTCCAGTAGCATATTCCTCTTAGTTGGAGAAAAGATATAAAAAATTTTGAATTAGGAAAACCATTTTTTCCCCCATAATTCTTTTGTAATTACTAATTAGAACATTCACGACATATGATTCGGGATGGGGGGAATGAGGGGAAGTAATTCCCCCTCCCCCGACAAGTTTCAGTCAACAATTTTGGCAAGATGTCGAAAATTCAGCAAATCTTGAAAATTTTGTCAAATTTAAACAAGGAGCTAACACGCTAGATTACGGTGTTTTAATTTTTAGTAGATTTACTTACTCCCTTAAATCATAATTTTTCAAAAAATTCAGCCTCGGTGATTTTTAGTACAATTTTTCAAAAGCTTTGGCCTCGCTGCACTTGGCCCAATCGTATTTTTCATTTAATAATTTTGCAACAAAAGTGGCTGATTTGTATTCAAGTTTATGAGCTTAAAACATTGTTTTTTTGCACTTTCAATTTGAGGTCGTCTAAAATTTTCTCTTCTCGCTTCCTTCGCTTGGAACTGGAACTGTTTCCAAATTTCAAAGGTTTTTAATGAAATTACCGGGAGAAAAATTTTCAGGCGTGAGCAACTCTGAAAATTGACCTAATCAGGTATGATCAATTGATCAGACCTCATTTAAGCATATTACCTACTTTTCAAGTTTTTGGGTCCATAAATTCATCCCTAAAAATTGCGGTTTTTTTTTAATAATCATCGCTAAAAATATGATATTTATGAATTTTTAGTTGGCCATTTTGAATTTTTTATTCGGGATTTTTGAACCTCATCCTCATCCCCAAAAAATCATGTTCGAACCACCTCTGATAAAGGAGCGGGATTTCCACCATTGAAAAGATCATGGCCATTTTTTTTAAAAATCAGAAACATTATTATAAGTACCAAGAGTACCTACCTAATTGTGATTTTAAAAGAAATCAATTTTTTAATTACCTGTGAACAAAAATTGAAAAAATCATTCATTTTTACTTGTTTTTTCAACATTTTGAATCTGTATATCTAACTCAGTTCATTAACCAATATGATCAACCGTGTGAAAAAATAGCATACTTCAGCCCCTGTAAATTAGAGGGTAGGCAAAAATAAAAACTTGAACTTGGAATAGGCAGGATGGGGTGGCCGATTCTGGTTTGGAATTGGAACTGACATTAACATTGAGTGAAACATTTGCCTGCCAAGGAGGTTTGGACTTTGCAATCAGGGTCAGTAATAAAATTTTAATCTTCAAGTTCCGAAAAATTTCTCAACTCGAAATTTCTTTCAGCTTCAAATTTTTGTACAAATTTTTTCATGGTACCGACTTTTTTATCGGCTCCAATATTTTTCCATTACCTGAAAATTTCTCAATTGTCATCCTCTAAATTCCACTTTTTGATCTAAGCAATATTTTTTTCAACATTTTAACCACATCCTGACTGCAAAATAATAATTTTACCCTTTAAACTCAAAAAAAAGGCAAATACACCTGTGCAGTTAATGATTAAAAGGCTTTGTATTTTTACACTGAAATACCCCGCGTATTTCCTGCGTATGCATATGTGGCATGCGGGTATGTAAATCAAAGCTTTGTTCGCAAAATAAAGCACATCTTGAAAATATACATAAGACCCAATCCCAAACCTAAGCCTATGAAAATATACAAACATCTGTGTTTTATTCCGTTCCCATGGTGTAACGCAATACCACCAACTTTTGTACCATTCTGCGTAAAGCAATTTCTTTCGTGTTACTTTCGTATTGATGCAAAGGAATGTACGATCACATATTAGGTATAATGATACACACAAATGTTAGCTTCAGACAAGGTAATTTATTTATATAAACACATCAATATTTTCTATCTTGTTAAAATTCTTTTCTTTTTTCCCATTTTATCAGATAAGTGGTAGTCCTGAAATTGGTCATCATGTAAAAAGAAATCTCGCGAATATAAATCTATACAATTTTGAAAGCCCTGAAGCAAATAACTGCCCGTATATTTTAACGAGTCCTCGGTCTCTGAAAGCTTGCAGTTCGTCAAACATCAAGGTATGTGAATTTCTGTATTCCTTTCCTACTCAATTATCATATGAAATCGTAAAATTTAAATAAATTCACCGACAATTTTCATTTTCATTATGCAATCGTAGCCAATCGAATTATTACATAGGAACGTATCAGAAATAGCGAGAGATTTAAATTTACCTATTCAAAGTGTTGATCATATTTACGAAGATTACGAACGAGAAAGACTAAGTATACCTACTAATTTTTCAAATTACCTACCTTATATTCAATATCTATACCTATCAACTTATGTGCATGGGAAATTTAAAGGGAAATTGGAAATATGCAGACTTGTCAGGAAACACATGATGCAAAATTGCCAAACCGAACAACCACAAAAATTCTCAACGAATCCTTCACCTAACATATTTCCAAGTCGAGAGACTATTTCTAGAGCATCGAATTATTCCAGGGGTAATATACCTAAACGGTGTTTAAAGTGGAGTGAAAAAAATCCTAGATTTTGACGAAAATTGGAGAAATGGAACAACTCGAAAAAATTTTAAGTTAAATGCAAATTTTCAATTTTTTTCACAATTTTTACCAAACTCAAATTATTTTTCCTAACTAAGTATACTTACTCAGAATTAAGCGAAAGCGAAAATAGTTCTGTCACCTAAAATAATAGGTTAATTAAGTAATTTTTTATAACAATGCGGCCCAATGCATTTCGATTTGTGCAATTTTTTCAAAATTTCAGTTCGTAGAATTTCTGAAAAAAAAATCAAAAAATAATTTTAATAGTTAAAAAAAAATGACTCACTTCTTAAGGCATTGCATGAAGAAGAAAGAACTGAAATTTGATAAAATTATGTTAGTGCCTAATTCAAAACATAGCTAGCGGAAATAAAAAAATTTAATTCGCAGTCTTCAACTTTTCAACCCCCCTGTTGGAAAGAAAAAAGAAGACGTATCCAGTCTCAAAGGTCAATGACGAGGTATGGAAACAATGCATTCGTGCCTCCATCAGGGACAGTCCAATATTCCCAAAAAATAGAGCTATTTTGAAGAAGTCAGAACAAAACTGTTTTTTTTTTTCACAAGTCATCTCACTTTAAGGTCCTCAGCTCCGTCGTTCTTTGAGCTTGAATCTCCATATTTTGAGAGCCCCTTCCCCCACCCAGTAAACTTTCTTACTAATTTTTATTAAAATCTGGGATTTTTTTCATTCAATTTTACTGGACATGTTGTAGACTAAGATGAATGATTGTTCCTTAAAAATCAAACTTCGTAATTTCATTTTAAGGTGAAACCCCAGAATTTTTATTCTTGAGAGAAAGAAAATCGCGAAGTCCATATTCTTCGCCAGCTACACCAGTTTCACGTTACAGTTCATTCAAGTTGTTTTTTTTTCTCATTACATTCTCAATAAAAATTACAGCTCTCAACAATTCCTCACTGATTTCAATTTTTTTATTTTTAGAAAAGAAAAAACTCCATCGTTATCATTACGCTGTAATTTATCAAGTAGCAGCAGTAGTATCTCATCTGTTATTGCTAATTTGGATGAAAAACGATCTAAATCTGTCGACTGTGAGAAATACAAAAAATTCGGATCGAAAAAAATGTAAATATGGCTTAACTTCTCCGATAAGCATAGAATTACGTACCTTAATGGTTGCCTCAATGGGTGATCGTTTTGCCTTTTCTCCCTCGAAAGTGGAATGGGGGGAAGGTGACCAGGAAATTTGTGCTTGGACCTGAGAACATACTTAATATTCCACTCTCTGACCCTATTACCCTTACTCGCTCCTCCCCATTAGATCTTAACATAGGTGCACCCAGAAATTAATTAAGGGAGGGGCTGAGAATTTGAGAAAAAATGGGGAGGTGGTCAAATTTCAAATTGAGTCATTTTTCACCGATATTTCAATCAAAAATCATCATTTTTTTCTGACAAACAGAGAATTTATTGAGAATTTGGTGGTTTTTGACTGAAAAAACAATCAAAAATTGTCAAGTTTTGAAATTAAAGTAAGTATAAAAATACTTCCCGAGCGAAGCGAGGGCGGAAATTTTTTGAAAAAATATACTTTGAAGAGCAAAAAAATTGACTTTTTTTCTCATTTTTGAAGCAAAAAATTATTTTTTCCGGGCGGGGCTCGAGCCCCCCCCCCCCCTTGGGAGCGCGCCTATGGGAATATGGTAACATATGTTTAAAGAGTTTAAAAAATTGAAAAAAATTACAATTTATAGTTATTAGTATGAATCTGCTTCTCTAAAAAAATATTATTGGAATTTATTTATTATTTGTAATTTTCATCCAATTTTTAGGAGTTCTTGAAAAATTCACATTTTTATGTTTTTGTTTTTTAATTTGTATTTATTTGAGTGAGTACTTAATCAGTAAAAAATTTAGGAAAAAAAATCTGAAAGGAAACAAAATCGAATAATCCATGAAAATCACTGGATCCGATTTTCCGCTTTTTTTCAATTAAAAAAAAAATACATGTAGGTAGGTACCTATCCATCACGCATTTCTCGTTGTCGTTATTTTGAAAGAATAGATTAGAAAGGGGGAAGAGATGATGGAAGTTCGCATCCCTGATTTTTATGATTTACATAAAGCATTACAATTTATTCTAAGGCTTATTAAAGACGAGTAAATTTACATTCAATGGGTGAAATTTTTTCACGTCGTTTTGAGATTTAGACACAACTTCTTAGCTCTCCCGTCTCCCCCCGCTTCATCTTTCGAAAAAATTGTAAAATGATCACCCAAGTATATTTCCTACTTTTACACCTTCTATTGAAATTGTATTAATCGCAGATTCAAAAGAAACACAACAAACCCGAAAAAGAAATCAAATAAATACAGTTCCAAACTGAAAAACGAAATTGGAAAAAAGTACCAGATGTCAGAAGCCGAAAGGATGAACGATCAACAATTATGTTGGCAAATTGATAACGTGAAAAAAACCACAACACTTTATGACAGTCAGAAACCCACTCGTAAACCCGCAGATGTCTTGGAAACGAAAAAATCTAAGAATAAACACAATATAATCGAACAAAATAATTTTATTAAAAATTGCGAAAAGGCCATAAATAGTAAACAAGATTGGCTGAAACCGTCAAAAAACAAAAAAGTATCTCAAAACACGTCCAAACTTCTTCCAAAATCAACAGCAATACAATTTGAGAATAATGCGAAAAAATCAAACGATAAATTTAACGAGTCGGTAAAAAATAATGATTTGGAAGGAAGCAATAGAGAATGTGAGAAACAAATCGAAGAGTGAGTAAGATTTTTTCTCAATTCAATTCGTACAAATTTTGATTTGAATTTGTTATTTTTTAATTCATCGTGATTTTTCTTCAGTTATGATGGACTGAGCGGATTGAAAAATCATGATCTTCGAATACTCGATGCAATGGCTTTGAAACGTGAGTTGCAAAAGACTCAAGATAATTTTGCCCAACGTGCTCGAGTCGTATGGGCTTCGCCACCGATTGAGGTACAGATTCCAATAATTATCAACTTTATTATTTCAACTTAATTTAATTAATTGGCGATTTATGCAGGTTCCATCAAACTCGAGTCCTAAAAATTTATGCGAGATAAATAACGACTCCAAGCAAAGAAAAACAGACTGTTGCCATTTTCCAGAAAATATTACTTTTGAGACTTATTTCAATCACATAAGAAATAAAATGAAACAAATGAAAGAAGATAGGTACTTGAGGACCATGCTTGAAAACAATAAATAATTTAGATAGGTACCTATTTTAATTATTTTTTTATTGTTAGTTTACATAAAGAATTACACGGCGAACATGTTCGACAACTGGCCAGAGAATTACAACTAGGTATGGAACAATGGCAAGATCAAGTTCTTCTCTTGCAATGGCAAGCTTTACAACGAGCTCGAACCAATGCAAAACTTCACATCGAAAATAAACGCCTGAAAACTCAATGCGAAAATAACGAAAGAGCCTTGTTGCATGCATTACGTCTAAAAAAGTGGGTTTCTTCTTTCTTATGATCGAAATTCAATCACTAATATTGCTAAAAATTTTCAGCATTCAAAACATGGAACGACTAAAACAGCTCAGTATGAAAAAAGAAATCGAAGAAAAAGATGGTAAAATAGAAAAACTCAAAATAAAAAGAGAACGTGAAATACTCGATTGCAGAGCTCAGGCTCATTACACAGCAGAACTTCGAGAACAATTAAGGTAGGCACCAGTTGCGACCTATACAAAATTATAAATTTCATTAGGAATTATAAATTATTCAATACATATTTTACTTCTGCAGACGAACATTAACACCAGAAACGTTTGATCAGAAAGTAAACGATGTAATAGTCAAGACAAGATTCACGAATCGTTCACTCACAGCGAGTCCTTTCGTCGAATCTCACATTCGACTCGGTTAATCTTAATTTTTTGAACAAATAAACCATTGAACGAATTATATCAAACAATTTATTCATTTTAAATGGTAACGAAATTAATAATATCCACAATAAGTAAGTAACCTATTTAAAAACACACAAATAATGGCACTTCAATTAGGCATTGAATCGTAACTATGCTTCTTTGAACTGCATCCTTTGATCTAAATTGTCAATTTATGTAATTTTTATCACCTTCGGATCAATATTCAAGCGGCCCGAATAACACTTTTGTCGATTCCAAATAGGATTTTTTCGCAAAATGAAAACATACGTCAACTCACAATGTTCACCTGTAAAAAATTAATGAACATAGGTAAATAATATGTAAAAGAAGGGGGAAGAGAGAAACATAAATGCTACGTTCAAATTTCGCGATGGTTTTGAATTTTAAAAATTGGTCAAGATTTGAAAGATGAAGTTTGGTAGATATCTGAAGTTTTGGTCAGGGACTAAGAATGAATTTTTGATATTTTTTTTGATTCGGGCCCAAACATTGAACAACCTGTTGAGACATCTTCTCTCCAACTTAAAATAAGTTTTTCATTCTCGATATGAAATTTTAAATTTTTCAAATCTTTTCGATGTTTGCCCAATCCTGAGACAGAGTATGGACAGGTTTAAGGTAGATTAATGGTGACGGTGGAGATAAGGACCCTCGGGAAGATGAGTGAAACTTTCATATTCGTTTTTTTTTTTTCAAGGCTAGAGTCTAGACACAATGTTTGGATCCTCCCACTCGCCCACTACCTCATTACATGCAAAACAATCAACATAGAGTTTAAAAAGAATAGAAACTCACCTTATCTAACGAAAAATGCTTCAAAGAATGTTTCACGATCACGTAACTTTTATAAAGATGAACAATGAACAATGAAATCAATAAACTATTCAAAAAATGATAAGCAGGAAACGTTTTGTGTAATACTGTTGGTCCTCTGAATAGCGTGCTGTGAAAAAGAAAATGAAATCACGAATTATATATTATCACCTAGATACAACGACCTTTGTTTAGTTACCATCATGTTTTGATTATTTACCTGTGTAATACCCAAAATGGAAAAATTAAGATTCTAGTGATGGTCCATATACTTAATAAAATAACAGATATACAAGTATTTAATTTGTTACTTTTGGCATATTTGGCAGCTTTACTTCCCTGCAAAAATATAAAAAAATGAAATTAAATTTTCAAGTACAAATCAAACGCAATAATAAAGAATGTTCACCAACCTGTATCAGTGCGTCAGAAATGTCGTGCACGAGAAGTACAATAATACCAATTCTGTACAAGTTACATATCCAGGAAACAATAAGAAATAAAAATATAATACAATGTTGCAATGAAGTATGCCATAAATCTCTACGCCTCGAATCGAAACACTGAGATATAAACATGGATACGTAAAATGCTAATGAGATCATATAGAACCACCATATCTCTGGAGACAGTTCCTGAAACACATTAATCAATCAGCACTCCTTCTTAAATCATCAACGTACCTTGAAATTACAAAATACCTACTTGATTTGGATAGTTTATCCAACAAAAATCCCAATTACTCAACCACGGTTCTTTCCAAAAAGTCGATAATCCAAACACAAACGTGTTCGAATAGTAAAAACATCGCCAACTGCAAAAAAAAAGTCAATCCATTAGCAAATTCAAAGTAGGCTCACTACTTTTATAACCGGAATTGTCGGTAATTAATTATTAATATAAAATTAATCAGCGTTAATGGTTTGTTGGGTTAGATCCTTCAATGAATGGAAGAATACATACTTGTAGAGTTCAGAATAAATCGGCTTGTTAAAAAAAGATAAAACACCCGCCGTTTTATGAGACCAAAGTATAATAAATTGAAGGTTAAACGTTTAATTAAATTGCATTAATTTAAGTGAAAGTGGAAATTATCTTATAAAGTAAATTTTCGTTTCATAAAAATTTTCGAGATACGTGAATTCTGTAACAAATCAAAAAAAACTATTAATAAGAATTTGGGCTACTCAATGAATTTTTTTATAGTCTAAAATAGAAAACTGAGGCCATCGTCCATTCATTAAACGAGTAATAAAAATAAATCACGAGGTAAAAAAATGAATAGACGCTCATCGATACGAACCAGCTTTCGGAAAATTTAAAAATGATGGAAGGTTTATCTTGCATTTTTCTCAAACGTAACCATCGTTCGACTTGACGTTCAGATAAATCGGTCTGTTTTGACAAACCGATGATATCTTTATGGCTCCATTTATACGATGCTTTGTAAGCTTTCTCCAGCACTGGATTCGGATGAGCTTTCTTACACTTGAAATACTTCAATCCTAAAGATAATCCCAGCCGACAGAAGCAAAACCTACATCAAACAAAAGATACAATCACATGGTGCGAATTGCGAAATACCTTTCACAATCAATTTCGTACTTACTTTTCCAATGCGAATCGAAACAACAGTATAACGAATGCTAATAAGAATGGAAATTGATACAAATGACGGTAATCGGTGAAATTATAATCGCTACTCGGTTCAACGTGAGGCCATTGAATACCAGGTGGAAGCCAGAATTTTGAACTCCAAAAACATGATATAAAATCCAGCAAATCTCGCATGGTTACTGGAATCACATATTTGAAGGGCTGGTGATGATAGATAAAAACTCGCGTGTACTTACATTTCGAAAATCACTAATTTATGAGAAGAAATCGAATAAAACGACCACGAACGTTTCCTTTATCATGAACTGTATGAACAAAGAAAGCAACACCGGTTAAAAATAACATAGCCAATGGAAATGATAACGAGGAGAAAAGCGTCTTCTTTTCTTGAAATTTTGTAAAAAAAAATTTCACTTTCGTTTTCACGATTTCATTCAATGCTAGCGGCAATTTGTAAACCGAAACGTAGCTGAAACTCGTGGAAATCAGCTGTTTTTCTGAATCAACACTGCCTTTTATCACCAAAACAAAGTGTACCGATAAGGAAAACAAGTCGATTTTTTCAAGAATTCGTGACGACGAAGAAAATTGAATAAAATGAATTGAATTTTACGCTAAAATGCCGTCAGATGATTTTAGAATTGAAGTATGTATTGAAAATTTAAAACCTACTAATCAATTTACTGAAATGATGTATATTTTTAGTTGCCATTTGGTCCACCTCCGATTTTACCGGATATCAAAACAGAACTCGAAGAATACTTAACAAAACCGGAGAAATTACCTATTCACAATAAGAAAAATGATTTCAAATTTTGGAGTAGAAAAATTGATCTTGAATCACTGTACCATACCGATGTCAGCCCACTTACCACGTCTCTTAAAGTAAGTCGGTTATAAGAACTAATTTGCTCGCTGATTTCCAAATTTTTGGATTGAAATTTGATATTACTCGTAGGTTGAGAGAAATCTTGATACCGGAGAACTTCTCAATTTTTATGAACTACCTGTAGAAGGCGTAGGGCAAACAGCCAAGAATTCTACATCTTTTGCTCGTGCACCTGGCAAAGCTACTGATGATGTTCGTGGTAATCGTGCTAATTATCCCTTTTGGCCAGGTGGATTCGATCTTCCGTCATTTCATCAATTCTCTCAAGAAAGTTTTGATATTGATTTCGAACGTGGTTGGTTTCTAAATATTGATTTTTCAATTTGCAAACAGTGTTTTACCTACATTATATTCATGCATATTGTTGAAGATCTCTTGAATAAAGCTCCTGGTTTATCGAGGGGGATTCAATTTCCCGACGATGGAGGTAACAATGACGCATCGAATGCTGAAGCTGATATTATTGATTTCCGAAGTATCATAAAAGATGTGCCGAATTTGAACATTTGGTCTGACGAATCGACTGAAAAGAATACAACATCCAATGCTCAAAATAGCCTCAACGAATTAAACGCTTTCGAAGAAAGTGTGATTCCTGGTGTAAGTTAATAGAATTCCGATTATAAAAACTACTTACCTTAGTAAAACCAAATTTTATTTTTGATCTATGTTTAGGAAATACAAATTCCGCAGCCAGTATTGAAAATTTCTGCCATCAAGCCAAGCAGATCCGCTACAGAATGGGCCGAACTTCTTGACACTTCTAAACCAGTAGTTAATTTTCACGAAAAAATCCCTGATCCTGCGGTGAGGTGGGATTTTGAACTGGATACGTTTCAAAAACTAGTAAGTTACGAATTTCTTCAAAGCTATAAAAATTACAATACAAAGAGTAATACATTTTATTGTTTTTCAGGCTATTTTAAAATTGGAAGAGCATCAGCATATATTCGTGGCCGCTCATACATCTGCAGGTAAAACAGTAGTGGCTGAATACGCCATAGGAATGTCTCAGAAACATTGCACCAAGTCAGTATTTTAGGAGTTTTTTTGATTAAGAAGCTATTACAATGTTTTAATCAATAAAATGTCAACATTTTCAGAGCGATTTATACCTCGCCAATCAAAGCACTCTCCAATCAGAAATATCGTGATTTTAAAAATCGCTTCGAAGAAGTTGGTCTCATTACTGGTGATTATCAAGTAAACCAGCAAGCTTCTTGTTTGATTATGACCACCGAAATTTTAAGATCTATGCTGTATGCTGGATCGGAAGTAATACGAGATTTAGAATTTGTTATATTCGACGAAGTCCATTATATAAATGATTCCGAGGTAAATTATCATTCTATAGTAACGTCACCAAATGATTGCAAGAGAAATCTGATTTTAAAATGAAATATTTTTTCAGCGAGGCCACGTTTGGGAAGAAATACTGATCATGTTACCTGATACAGTATGCATTGTCATGTTGAGTGCCACGGTTCCGAACCTACTCGAATTCGCTCACTGGGTAGGGCAAATCAAACGCGCCAAAATGTACGTTGTGAGTACTTTCAAAAGACCAGTACCTTTGCAGCATTATTTATACCTGGGGAGATCGAGTTCAAAAAAAGAAGAAAATTTATTCCTGATTAAAGACGGAGATGGCCCTTTTGATATGGTCGAGTAAGGAATTACCCAATTCATTTTTTTTTTTTTTTTAGAGCTGCGACGAATTTTCGAATTATTTTTTCATTATAATTTTTCCAGGTATTCAAAAGCTGTAGAATGTAAAACTAAAAAAAACGCCGAAGTGAAAACTAAAGATAATAAATTGAAAATTATAAAAAATCCGGATAGGAGAATGAAATCAGAAAAAACTTATTGGGAAGCTTTTGCTAAATTTTTACAAAAGTACGAAAAATTACCTGTGGTGGCTTTCACACTTTCCAGAAATAAATGCGATCGAAATGCTGAATTCTTGAAAGCTATAGATTTTACAACTAATGAAGAAAAAAATTATATAAAATATTGTTTCAAACAATCGATAAAAACATTGAAACTAGAAGATCAGGAATTACCTCAGGTTCTTATTTTATTGATATGTCATCGTAAATAATTTTGATGATGTATATTAATGCCTGAGTTATATTTTCAGATTAGAAATATGGGATTTTTGCTCAGTCAAGGAATCGGTGTACACCACAGTGGTATTTTACCAATACTCAAAGAAATCGTGGAAATTTTATTTCAAAAAGGTTTAGTCAAAGTATGTTTCCATTGCAGTCCGATTGTATATATTTTTAGCTAGGATTAATTAATGATAAAGAATTATTTTATCGTCAGTTTCTATTCGCTACTGAGACATTCGCCATGGGAGTCAATATGCCAGCCAGAACTGTTGCATTTGATTCGATAACTAAGTTCGATGGCACCGGTACACGAGATTTACAGCCAGCCGAGTACATTCAGATGGCTGGACGAGCTGGTAGAAGAGGTCAAGATGCCACTGGAACTGTGATAATTTTATGTAAAAACGATGTCGAAAAAGCTGCTAATTTGAGAGCAATGATGTTAGGTTAGTCTTGAAATTTACACCTTGATTACTTGAAAAAATGGTCTACATGTGATATTTTGTTTGGCAGGTGATCCAACAAAACTAGAATCTCAGTTTAAGATTACCTACTCGATGGTGCTGAATTTAATGAGAGTAAAATGTATGAGAGTTGAAGATATCATGTCCCATAGTTTCAAAGAACAGCGTAATCGTCAGAAAATGGATGATTATCGTAAAGAATTAAAGGAATTAGAAGAGGGTGAGGATCCAGAAGATGGAAATATATCTGAGCTGCCATTTTACGAAGAATTCGATTCATTCTTTCGGGATGCCATGCATTTCAGCGATGAGTGGAATGAATTTAGTGTAGGTTTGAATTTAAAATTGAAAAAGAATAAGTATTTTTACCTACCAAAAAAGTTTTGCATTTCAACTTGGAGGAAGGCATTAATATTTTAAAATTTAAATCGCAGGGAATGATTTTTTCTCATCCTAAAGCAAAACAGGAACTGACTGTTGGAAGATTTATCTTAATAACATATCAACAGTTTGTCAATAGATTAGCTCTCATTCTGCAAGTCATTCAAAAGCCAGATTCTCCTCGATTGAAGTTAGTTGAATCTTTCATATCTTAAACCTAGTATCGATAAAATTTGTTCACTTATTTTTTGCCCTGTTACAGAGTATTAATATTGTGTGATGCCGCAGAATTGAAATTAACCGATAAAGAAAGTGACCTATTCTATGAAATGCTGAGTTTATCCAAAAACAACGTATTTTTACCAACTGGCGGAACTAGTCATATAGTATTGACCGTTGATTCGAAAAATATTAAACAAATAACTAAATTTTCCATCAAAATAGATATTGATTTAGTAATAAAAGATTGGGAACAACGTCAAATACCTAGATTCAGGTTATTTTTCTTTATTCCTCATCATACAACTTGAGAATTAAATTTTAATTTTGATTGTATATTTCAGGGATGCTCCTCCTAGTAAAACTTTTCTTCTTGCGATTACAGAATTATTGGAGAAAAGTCAAATTTTGAACTCAGCTAAAGATATAAATTCGCATTTCATTCGTATCAGCGAGATTAAAATAGTTAATATTGACCTTAAAGAACTAATCTACAATCTAGAATATAAAAGGTTTCAGTTGGATTCATACGTCATGAAAAAAGAAATCTCCGATTTTGAATCCATAGTAAGCTATTTTAAAATACATATAATTGGACGTGTATGTTTCTTATTTACTAGAATTTTTTCCCGTAGTTCAAGAAAATATTCACCGTTAAGCAAAAAGAAGCTAAGAAAGAAAAATTGAAGCATTTACTTTCGGAGAAGAGTTTACTTTCGTATCAAGATTACACACAAAAAGTTGCAGTTTTGAAAGAATTGAAATATATCAACGATGAAGACATTGGTAATATTTCAGAGTTTTATCAAACTTATCTTCCAATATGATAATTTACTACAAATTTAATGCAGTCGAAATGAAAGGGAAAGTGGCATGTGAAATGGGCTCGAACGAGTTGATCCTGACCGAGTTAATTTTTGAAGGAACATTATCAAAATTCGATCCGGCTGAAATAGCTGCTTTGCTGTCATGTTTAGTATTTCAAGGTAAACTGGAGGAAAGTGAAACCGAGTTACCAGAAAAATTAAAAGAAGTAATGATTCAAATACTTACGTATGTCAATCGCCTAATTCAGTGGCTAAAGTATCATTGTTTTAGGGTATTCAAGCAATCGAAACAGTAAGAAAAAAAATTGTTGAAGTTGAACGAAGATGGTGTCGAGGGCAAGAGCCAAGTGATATGGATAAGTTGAATTTCGGCTTAGTGCGAGTCGTTAACGAATGGGCTCATGGCAAAGTAATAATTGGTTTAGATATCCCCTAAACTGGAACATTTCAGATGATTGATTCGTGTTAATTTATTTGAAGGCATTTGCTGAAATAATGGAACTGACAGAAGGAGAAGTTCAAGAAGGTATAATTGTTCGATGTATACAACAGCTCAATGAAATTCTTAGAGATATAAAAGACGCAGCTAAATTATTCGGTGATCAAAATTTAAAGAAGAAAATGGAAGAAGCTTCAGAAGCTATAAAAAGAGATATCGTGTTTGCTGCTTCATTATATACTCAAGATTAGAAAATTTTTGTAATTTTTTACTTCCTTCAAACGAATGCATTTTTAAATTTTTACTAATAAAAACATATCCAAACATGGAAACCTATTTATTAAAAAAAAGTACATTCATCTTAAACAAGTTTGAAATAATATAATTAATTAGTGATTTCAGGCTTTCCTTTGATAACTTCACTTATACAAACCCATTGACCTTCGGTATCAGTTTTCCATAAACTAACTTTATTATCAGCGCCGCTAACGGCTAAAATATTGGCCGTCAATGACCAACTAACACTCCATACCGCATCCTCAAATTTATGTAACAAGTCAGATTTCCAATTAATGAAATCGTCGCTCGAAGATACAAATACACGATGATCTTGAGAGCAACTAGCGATCATATTTTTCGTCAATCCAACAGAAGGTGCCCAGGCGACATCACGTACCCAATCGGAATGAATTTCTATTTTAGTTTCTTCAACCCACTGGTCACCTTCTTCTTTCCATACCTTTACTAGATTATCGCAGCCTCCACTGGCTAAACGTTTAACATTCTGCGATTTACTCGGATTCAATGACGATATCAACGCCGATGCCGGACACCAGCTTACTGCGTTACAACCGCTGGTATGAGCATTAGCAATACGTTTCGTTTCCCAGGAGTTTGTTTCTGGTGTATAGCTAAGGATGGATATAGTTCCATCCAGACTACCACAAGCTAATACCAAACCATATTCGTGCGGCGCCCAAGCCACCGAGTTGACAGAGGAATCGTGACTGGTATGTTCGTAGAACTTGGTCCATTCGTTGGTTTCCTTCCAAATAATCACTTTTCTATCGTAAGAACAAGAAGCGAGAAAATTACCGAATTTTGGATGAGCCCAAGCAACTTGCCATACCGGACCGTAGTGACCTTTCAAATCGGCTATCAACGTTTGCGTACCATTTTTCAAGTTGTAGATTTTAATCGATTGGTCAGAAGAACAGGTGGCTAATCGTAATCCATAGTAGTCCATTTCAGCGTCATGGATTACATCTTCATGACCGGTTTCTACCGTGTTCAATATCGAAACCATCGTAACACCGGAAGCTTTAATGTAATTGATTGGTAAATAATTGAAGTTATGCGATATTCACACATTCAGTTTTCGAAACGTAAAATTAAACAATATAAATCACTTTATAAGTTCGAAAAAACAACGAAATAGTAGAAAACGAAAATTATTGAAATTTTGAAACTAAAACTGATAATACGTCAAAACCGAATACGTCAATGCGTCATAGTTTCACAACACTCTCATAAAACATTTAAAATTGACACGAAACTAACTGAAAGAGTATGTACATTCTCGTTCTCTTAAATAAGCAAATCACTCACAGCACAGCTTAATTTTTATTTTTATTTTTTTTCCAAGAACATAACATAAAATAAAATCAATCACCAAAATCAAAAGTTCAAAACCATTAGAATAAAATTTATAAACCTAATCTAAATCTAGCAGAAATAAAATTCGAATACTGAAAAAATCATGTCTCTGTATTTTCATTCTGTGTATCATCGCAAAAAAAAGGAAATAAGAAACATAAACGTAAGAAAGGGTTATAATTAATTATGTACAAAATCTTAACACATATTTATTTTCGCGAAAAATTACAATTTCTAAAAAAAATTCTACACTTCACAAATCCTGCTGGAAATAATTTCATTTCACAAACCAACTCAAAAATGAGCTCGCGTAACAATCAAGTGTTTACTCGTTTACTGTTTACAAGTTCCGCCTTCATTACTCGAATGACTATTTTAATTATTAAAACAATAAAAAAATCTCAATTTATCCATTACTGTGAGCATAACAAAGAAATAAATGTACAAGATGCAATGAAAAAAATACGATAAATTCACTTCCTATCTCTATCGTCTATTCTCATCTTTTTTCGTCTCGATTCATCAAATATTGGTTCTGGAATATATCTCGTTTCAATTTTTTCTTTCTTCACAGGTTTAATATCCGCTTTGGCCTTTCTTTTCTTTGTTTCTTCTAAGAATGCTTTCGAAATAGTTTTCAATTCTGGTTTTTTAAATAATGGTTTAAAATTCAACTTGAGAGATATTTTTTCATCTTCAGCTTTTTTCAATTCGGTAGGAGCGCTCTCAGAAGCAGCAACCGTAGACGACGATTGTTTTCCAATTTCGATTTGTTTTTGGATAAACTTTTGCATTCTTTCTTCGTCGTCCTTTTTCAGTTTTTCTTGTTTGCTTTTTGTTTCTTGAGCTAAGATAGATTCCGGGCTCCTGTCCACATAAGTTATAAACCACCCCTTCTCGGTTTCATCCGCTATCGCTTTTCCTTCTCGACCTAACCATTTTACGAAATCAGTCAACGTCTCCCAGTTTGTCGCATTCATGTGGAGATGTTTGCGATCGGTGATATATTCCTGGTAGACTTTATTGGCGAGTACTCGCTTGGTACCAAATCGATGACGTAATAGTTCGAGGAAGTCCCTTTCGAATTGTCGGGAAAATTCACTCATGAATCGACCTGGGCTATCGGCGAATAGCAGCAGTTGTCTCTGGTGCGATTCTGACATCGTGTGACATTTGAAGCCATTTTCATCTCGGCACTGCTTCTCACACATCTGGCAGTACCATCGAAGTTTCTGAAGTCCTTTGGCTTTGATCTTATTGGCTATGAATTTCGGAGTACAGACTTCGTGCTTTCCCATATTGGAATAGAGTTAACAGCTGTACCAAATTTAGGTATTAATAAAGAATAGAAGTATTATAGCTGTAATGTTCTAGAAATGATATGAAAATACTTACAGGTAGACAGGAATCTGAAGTTGTTTCAAATTCACAGAAGAAATCTCAAATATTCTATGTCAAAATTCAAACCGTATCAAATGATGAAGAATAAACTATACATGAAATGATGTCCTTTTTAAAAATAAAAACCAAAAACCCATAAAATTACACGAAAGTTGTTTGCTTTATCAATTTTTCGTTTTATAGATAAAAGATGATCCCTTTACCTCTCTTCGCGCAACCAAAACAGCAGAAATGAAAAGGGGAAGAGAAGAGTGAAGGGAGTTTGAAACGTCACAAATTTTGGACCAATCAGAGAGAAGCGGAAATCTGCATTCTGATTGGCTGATAACGCCAAAAATTACAAATTTTAAATTTAAATTCGGAATCAATTTTTTTCAGACCGATATTCATTTCCGATACATTGTAATAACATGTTTAATCGAAGTGAAAGACTACACTACTCTGAAGCATTGAGTATATATGTTAATGAATGAAGACGTCGCTGATAAAAATCACTTCACGATTTCTCGTACTTTTCAGAATTTAGATCAAGAGATCAAGACTTGATTAGACTTGATGCACAATCTGTCCAATTGTCCAATTTACTTGAAGACGAATGTGCAGATATATTTGCTGTACTAATAATTATTTTCGATAAACTGTTGATTGTTGAATGTTCCTCAGTTTGTAGCGCTCTGTTAACGTTGAAACTGTTGAAAGGTCAAATTTATGAAGCTCTGGATAATCGAAATTTAGCAACTGACTGTTATAAAGAAGCTCTGCGTTATGATATTAATTGCTTCGAAGTTTTAAATGCTTCACTACAGCATGGTTTATCGGCTACTTTAGAAGGTATTCATTAATTCTTTGAGTTTTTCAGTTTTTGTACAATTTTTAAAATGATTTTAGTTCATATTCTATTTTTTTCTCAACTCAAAACCGATTGGAACAACACCATTTAAATCATTTATACCTAATGAAAATAGCGATAATGTTGAAGATCCATTACTGAATCTTTTTATCAAACATTGCTGAGATCATACATCGGTGATAGTTCGTTACTTCCAGATGTTTCGGTGGCTTTAGTACCAGCTTTCGAAGCCAATTCCGATGTACTTGCTTCGGAAGCAGAAAGATTATATCATAATTATTCCTATAAAGAATGTTTCGAATTGACTGAGATGTGAGTACAAAAAATGTACTTTTATTGTACCTTGTTATAATTCAGTAATCGTTCGTGTATTTTTGTGTAGAGTATTAAAGAAAGACAGATCAACATACGGTTTGTTTGATGCTTCATGTTGCCTGTTTAGTTGAGTTGAATTTGGATATAGTAACAGTAACAGATAATAATAATCAGAATTATTCCACTCTTAGTATGGATTCCGATATGTAAGTTGGAAGAACTTGAGAAAAATATCGATAATTACCTCATTTTCGATTCTAATATAGGCATTTTAATGAATTTTTGGAACTTTCTCGGATGACTTCCATCTCCCATGTTCATTTTCTTTCCGAAAAAGCCTTTCAAGTTTTAGAAAGAATTCGATAAAACGTGATGACATTTGATTTTTAAATTTCTAATGTGTTTTTCATTTGTTCGCACAGGAGCTGAAGATAACTTTGTGAAGAAGAAATTGAGAGTGGTTGTGAGAAAGTATCGCCCAAATCTTTATTTAGCCCATGTAGAGTATTTTTTCATTTCTGTTTTTTTTTTTTTTTTTTTTTTTAATGGCAAAATAAACATTTGTACACATTTTTGGGTGTTTAACCCGCGTCTAAAATGTTTTAATAACTGAAGGAAACAATATATGTACCTATGATAATTTTTATGTTTCTGTTTTGCTTAATACGTTTGAAATGGAAGGTTGCGGGTTTTGTACAGAATCCATTGTTCATTCAGAGGTTTTTATCGGTTCAGGGAATTCATTCACTTTTGAGAAGATTCGTACAAGTTTATTCGAACAGACGATTGCCACAGACGCGATATCTTCAAACTTTTTAACGTCTTCTGCTCTTATATATATCCTTTTTCGACAATTTGATTAAAAGTCTCGGGGTTTTTATTATCGATTTCTTGACTATTACCGTATTTCACATATTTTAGTTCAAATATAATGGATTTGTTCATACTTTTCCCGTTTAGTCTTACGTTACATCTATACGCCTGCTTTTACCGGTAAATCGATTTTCGATTGGATTGGTGTACTTGCTACTCGCTGACCATTCTTCCTTGTCTAAAAGTACGTAGAGGTACGCATGTAAGGGATTGTCGTAATCCTTTTGGCACTCAAGTTCGATTTGATCTAATTTATGGAAAAATTCATTCAAAATATTCTGGAGGTTGAAATTGAATGATTCCAAAGCCTGTTTCAAGGCTAGTGCCTTTTCTTCCGTATGCAGCGACAACTTCAAACATTTTTCTATAAAAAAAATCTATTATGTTCTCATTCTCAAGATTTCTCGCTGATACGTAGTAAACTTGATTAAGTATAACCGAATTTTCAGATAATCTTGACGTAATAATCCTGCGAGTACATAATTTCCAAGCGCGATCTTTCTCTCGCAAGTCTATACTCATACATAGGCTTGTTTCTTGTTCTTTCGTGGTAAGAAACCTGATAAAAAGAATCGGATTTGAGGACGATTAATCGCTTGTATAGTTTTCGGTCTCCTTGGTTTTCTAGATATCGAACAACCGACACCCGGCAGTACAAGTTGAACATGTAGTTGCCATAGCATTCTTCTATCCCTAGATTTTTCGGGAAACTGGAATGGAGTCATTATCGGCGGATTTATAATTCTCTATGATATTAAAAATGTCAATCCAATATCACAACAATTCGTCTACCAGTTTTTCTTTTCAGCCACTTTGTGTAGGTTTACTTCAATATCTAATTCATCATTTACGGATAAGTTCAACTCTAAAGTCACTACAGTATCGCTGAATTTTGGTAGCTTCAATGAACAACTGCTTTAATCCTTGTTGTTCGTCAACACTTCTATAAAATGAAAAGTATTTCTCTAACGCAACTGACGTACTAGTTTTCATACAGCCAGTAGGTGAGAACACGCATATACGACTGACTTTTCTGCTTAATACATCACGTACAAATCGAAGCTTGTTCACATAATACTTAGATAGGGTAGAGTTAGAGTAGTTTTCTTCAATTATTCTATCTTCTTCAGCCCATTGATTTTTCATTTCATTAATTGCGGCTAGATCGAGTCTTCCCTCTTCTGTTATCACGGACAGCAAATTGTGGCGGCACATAACAATTCGCTGTAACATTTCCCATAGTGATTAGGTAATCATCTTTAAGGCTTTTTACCTCACAAAAGTTCATATTTACCTTTAAATTCTTTAGTCGGTTCAATCTCCGAACTCTCAGAGCCACTCATTCTAGCTTAGTCCATCCTCCATAACCAGCATTAAGAAAAGAACCAGGAAATAATTTTTTGGATCCCCCCTCAAAAAAAAAAGCCATAGAGGGAATAAAACGCTACTTTACTCCCTCTCGCGTGCTCAGGCAATCAGCCAATCAACCTCAAAAATTCAAAATTGTCGAAAATCGCTTCAATTTATGTACCGTTTTACGGATTCGCGCAGGTTGGTGAACGATTTTTTTTCCAAGTCCACGTCATCCACACATTTTCCTGTTCAGACTTTTTTGTTTTCTCCCCAGCTTCAAAATTTTTTGACGAGGTCTAAACTCTTTACCAAACTTCAAATTTTTTTGTCAAGGTTACAATTTTTTAACAAAATGTTTTCAACGTCACGGCAAATTTGTAAAACAAGCCCAGGTCAATTCTTCAAGTCAAAAATTTTTCCCGGCCAATTTTTAAAAAATATTTCAAAATTATGTACCAAATTTGTATAATATAAAAATTTGAAGGTATTACATTTTTTCATTTTTCTTCTTAACATTTTTTTTTCAAAACTTCAACACACCTTCAACACTTTTTTTTTGGTCTTCTTCAGGAAAATTCTGAAACATACAATTTAAAAATATTTTCCACAACATCCACAATAATAATGAAATTTACGTTACAATTTATATTATAAATATACGAACCTAACGAAACACACATTACTGCCGTTTTAGTTTGTCAATTTTTTTCTTTCTTTTTTTTGTTTACGAAAGGAAAGGAGCTGCTTATTTTTTACATTTTCGTTGCATTTTCGCCGAAAAGGATTTCATCCAGATTATTCAAATATAGGTATGCTACGTCACGTTCATAAGTATTTGAGATTTTTTCCCCAATATAAGAAAACTTTTTCAAAACTTCTGTTTTCTGTGCTTGATTTAGGTTTAACACACCTGAAAATTGATGAAAAATTATAATATGAAAATTACTACACATCCGTAATGAAATAATAATAAATAAATTTGATGACCAACATCATTAAAAAGTAATTAAGAGATGATTTATATCATAGGCATCTTAATAATCAACTAAATTAGGTACGTACTTTCAGAAGGCGAAGGGGGCGATGTTACATCCAAATCATCAGGTATTATAATTTCTTCTATTGTATAAACAGAAGAGTTAGATATTTCCATATCATCGAAGACAGGATCGAAACTATTTTCCATTACATGATCTGTAGGAATGATATTATTTTCCAATTCCTGCGTGGCTGGGACTTCATTTTCTTCTAACAGTAAGACATACACGTCATCCTTTCGTAGGGGTCCCTAAAAACAAAGAATTTTTTATTAAATTGAAATTATAAGAAATGATGAAATATAACACAAATGAAAAAAAAAGTAAAAAACTCACTGTTTTATGTTTAGAAAGTATATGACGCTTGAGGCCATCTTTTCGGATGAATTTACGACTACAGTGGTGACATTCCTGAAAATTCAATTTTTTTTTAACACTATGATTGTAAAAAAATTACCAGTGAGTAAGTATAAAAAACAACCGAATATCGGACACTGAAACGTGAACTAAGTAAACACTTACATAATGTACGATTTCATCACTATGATGTCTACAAAAAATATGGGAAATCAAAACGTCTTTTCGAGTGAAATTTCTATCACATTGAGCACATATCTGAAATCAGAAAAGTAGTTGGTACACAATGTTCTTTAAAAAAATTAACGAGTGTATTATTGACACATACAAACGAAGGTTTCAAAATTGTATTACTGCTACCATCAGATTGATCACATTCACCATGCACTGTTTTACGATGTCGTCGCAAAACATCATTTGAATAAAATCCTTTCTTACAGCTCTGACATTTCTGCGAAAGTTAGATAAAACACAAGATTAGAAATACTACGACTGAGTACTTTGAATCAAGTTTAATACTCACATATTTACAATTTCGTCGATCACATTCTTTGACTGTAATATGCGCACTGAGTATGTGTCTCTTCAAATGTTGTGAAGTACTGAACGCGGCTGAACAGTCTGGTTTAGTACATACCTAATAACAATCCGAGGAAAGAAGATGAACGCATACATAATAGCCTCCTTCCTTGAGAAAATCTCCGTTGATAAAAACAATACTTACGTAGGAACGATCTCTTTCGTGTACAATTCTGATATGTCTTTTTAAATTGTATGTAGAAGAGGCCGTCCGTTGACAATTTGGCCACGTACACTTGAGGAATTTCATTTTCTAATTGCAGTGTAGTGTACAAAAACCTACCAAATTTATGTTTAAAAACGCAGGGCATAATGAAAGAAGAAAGATCGAAATACGAATGTAAAAAACACCTTGTTTACTTCAAAGTGATAAGAACTAGCTTGGGGACGGGGACGGGGAAAAAATAAAATCGCTCACCAGCCTGCGCGATCTGCGCGAATTCCCGAATGGCGAATCCGGATAACGAAAGAAAGTCGGTGAAGTTTTTAGGGTTTGTGTGATCGGCAGCATTTTTATCAATTCTAACGAATAAAATCGTACGTTTGGCAACGTCGTGTAGCGGATCGTTAAGGGAATTCAATACTCCCCTCGCTTTTCCCATTCAGTGGTATCAATTATTATTCTCGTTGGTCTGCCCATTCAAGATGTTCGATTGCGATTGTTGTTTGAGTTTGTTTACTGTTTACGGTATTAATGTGTTTCTATTTTTTTACACAAATGTGGAAATTTAATTTGAGTATTTGGTTGACCTAAGTGTTGATATAACTTAAATGCCTCAGCTAGGAAATACCGCGACGCAGTATTCAGTCGACTCAACGTCGCCCCTGCTTAATTTTTCAACTCTAATGCCTACGTTGACGGGACACGAGAAAAATACAAATCCTAACGTCATTCCCGTTGGTTCATCACCAGCCCATTCCGGAATACATGGTGTACCATTACAGCATTCATTGCCGCAGGTTCGCACCAAGATGCATAACACCGTCGTCACGTCGAATACAGGTCAGCAATCTTCGCAGAATTTCCAAAGGTTAAAAGTAGAGGATGCGTTATCGTACTTGGATCAAGTAAAGTACAAATTTGGTAATCAGCCTCAAGTCTATAACGACTTTCTCGATATTATGAAAGAATTCAAATCTCAGAGTATCGATACACCAGGCGTCATAACCAGAGTTTCAAACTTATTCAAAGGCCATCCAGAATTGATCGTAGGTTTCAATACATTCCTACCTCCTGGCTATAAAATCGAAGTGCAATCTAGCGATTCCGGTGGTTACTCATTCCAAGTCTCGGTAAGCATACAAAGCCCATCATCTTCGACTTCTACTTTGGTACCTTCTACCCATACCGTACTACATACTACGACCATATCGAATATCACGCCGACGATTACAACAACGGCGAGTCCATTAATAACTGGTAATGCGTTACCGATAGTGACTCCGGGACCAGTGTTAAGCACGCCGATAACCATAACATCCGGCAGCGGTGTCAACGCCAGCGGCGGCAGCAGTGGTAACAGTACATCTATACCTATCGTCAACTCTGTACCTAATAATAATGTACAAACTACGCCGACCAACGTCGCTCCAACTAATTCCATTCCGTCGCCGAAATTTACCCAAAACCAAGTTCAGCAAGCTGTTTCGCAGGCATTAATTCACGTCGAATCAAGTATGGCCAATCAACCAGTACCACAGAATCAACCAGTCGAGTTTAATCACGCTATAAACTACGTGAACAAGATAAAAAATCGTTTCCAAGGCCAGCCTGACAAATACAAGAGGTTCTTGGAAATACTCCACACGTATCAAAAAGAGCAACGAAATTTAAAAGAGAACCAAGCAACTTGTCCAGGTACCGGCAAAACGCTCACCGAAACGGAGGTCTATTCGCAAGTAGCCAAGTTATTCGAAAACCAGGAAGATTTACTTGCCGAATTCGGCCAATTTTTACCCGATGCTTCGTCACATCAATCGACGTTCAGCGCCAAAAACAACGACCATTCGTTCAACTCGCGTAAACCGCCTGTAAACGCAAAACCTTCGTTTAATAATACAGTCGTCAATAATAATTGCAATTCCAGCAACAGTGCCAAGTTTACTAACAACAATACCGTACCATCGGTCACATCTACTACCAATTCGGGATTACTGAAAAGATCGTCGTCCATGTCCAACAGCCACTCGAGCGTCTCGTCCATGGCGCCGGTGGTTAAAAAACACAAATCTCCTTCGTCTCTGCGAGACGTCTCTGTAACTGAAGCCGGTAAATACGGTACTCTAAACGATTTCGCGTTTTTCGACCGGATTCGAAAGACCATTCATAATAACGAAATGTACCGAAACTTTCTACGCTGCTTGATGATCTTCAATAACGAAATAATCAACGAAAGCGAGCTTCTCCAGTTGACTACGCCGTTTCTCAATTCGCATCCGGAGTTACTAAGGTGGTTCAAAGAGTTCATCGGCCAGACAGACGCGCCGCCTTTGCCGACGGCCAACAATTACAAAGAAGAGCTAAAATCGTCCAATCAAGTGCAACACTCGTTCCTCGATCAAGTACATAATAACGTGGTACGTTCGGAAAACAGCATAGATATCGATTACAGTACGTGTAAACGTATCGGAGCCAGTTACTGCGCCGTACCGGAGGATTTCAACCCGCCCAAGTGCAGCGGACGAACGGATCTGTGTAGGGAAGTGCTGAACGATACCTGGGTCTCGTTTCCGACCTGGTCCGAAGACTCGACTTTTGTCTCGTCCCGTAAAACCCAATACGAAGAATATATCTATCGTTGCGAAGACGAACGATTCGAACTGGACGTTGTGATCGAAACGAACGCCGCGACGGTGCGCGTTTTCGACGGAGTGCAGAAGAAACTCAGTAGATTGTCACCCGAAGAAGTGGTCAAGTTTAGATTAGACGATTGTCTAGGTGGTACGTCGCCGTCCATACATCAGCGCGCCATCAAACGTATCTACGGTGATAAAGCTCAGGATATTATCGAAGGCCTAAAGAAAAATCCCGCCGCTGCCATTCCGGTCGTCCTAAAACGACTCAAAGCTAAAGAAGAAGAATGGCGAGAAGCGCAGAAAGGTTTTAATAAAATTTGGCGCGAACAAAACGAGAAATTTTACCTGAAATCGTTAGATCACCAAGGTATGAATTTCAAACAAAACGACATGAAGTATTTACGTTCGAAATCGCTGATGAACGAGATCGAAACCTTATTCGACGATGGGCACGATCACAGCGACGAAAATACCCAATCGTCCAGCGTGCCTCATATGGTACTACCGTACAAAGACAAAAGTGTTTTAGACGATGCCGCCAATTTGCTCATACATCACGTCAAACGTCAAACCGGTATACATAAAGAAGACAAACAAAAAATCAAACTATTAATCAGACAATTCATCCCTGACCTGTTTCATCATCCCAGACAAGAACTGAGCGACGACGAAAGAGAAGAATTAGAGGAAAAGACGATGAAAAAAGCCTCGCCGACAGAAGAAATCGAGAAACAAGACGATTCGCCGTCCTCCGTCAAAACTCCTACATCGGTCGAGAAAAACGACATCAATGCCGAAAACGTTAAAATACCATTTCACGCCGTATCCTGTCATCCGGACGAATATTACACGTTATTTTTCGCCGATAATCACTGGTACCTGTTTCTACGACTTCATCAAATCCTGTGCGATAGATTATCGAAAATGTACGACAAAGCGAATGCTTTAGCTAAACAAGAATCCAGCGGTAAAGAAAATCGAAAAGAGTCGACCGCCATATCATTAAGGCTGAAACCTAAACCAGAAATAGAAGTCGAAGAATACTACCCAGCTATGCTAGATATGGTGAAAAATGTTCTAGACGGTAACATGGACTCGAATACCTACGAAGACACTCTGAGAGAAATGTTCGGTATCCACGCATACGTCGCATTTACCTTAGATAAAGTCGTCTCGCACGCCGTCCGACAACTGCAATATTTAGTGACTGACGAAACTTGCCAAGATTGCTACGATCTGTACCTCAAAGAAAGTAAGAAAAAAGGCGCCGGAGGCCCTTGCATTACCGCTTACCAAAGAACCGTCGCCGAGGCTAATTACCAGAAGAAAGTCGAATCTATGTCGATGGAATCCTGCTTTAAAATATTTATCTATAAAATCGACTGTAAAATTACCATCGAATGTTTGGACACCGATGGTGATAACGAAGATAATCAGGAGAACGAGAAGTGGAATAATTTCCAAGACGGTGAAAATCGCGCCGAAACGTTCAAATAGTTCGAACTTTTTTTATCGCGGTTTCGATTAAAGTCTGTCTAACGTGGTTGTGATTGCGCGGTTTTTTTCGTCGTACTGTTGACTCTTTTTCTAAATTGTATATTTATTATATTTTCTTCTTTTCTCCTACCTTGTAAATGTAAATTTTTTATCTCGTTCGCGTTGTATATAATCGTGAAAGACTCTTAATTCCTGAAGTGCCTACATATTTGCCTTCGTTATGGTGATCATATCGATATGTGAGTATTAATGTTGATTAATTTTTATTTATAATTATTTCTTAGACTTGAAGAGACCTTTTCTTTTTTTTTTGTACTTTTATCATCTCTGAGGAGTGCTTACTTGGAAAAATTGGAAAAATTTATAGAATAACCGTATGTTCAGAAAATCCTGTTCCTTTTCTTTCATTTTTTAGGAAATGAGTGGTTTGATGAATTAGTTCTGGAAACGAATCGAAATTAGTATCACAATGGGAGAGGGGAGGAGAGAAGGAACAAAAAAATGGAAATTTTTAACGCAGATGGAATATCTTCAGCTTTTTCCTGCCTACAAAGATTTTGAATAAGAATTTTTTGACTTGGACTGCATGTTCAATTTTTTTTTTAATTTTGCAATTTTTTTTCCAAATTCCCAGCCCAGATTTCATGTTCCGAGAAAATTTTATTTTTCGTGATTGATCCCTCTCTCCACGGTGACAAGTCCGTGAAAGATAAGACAAAAATTATTGATTGGGATTTTCAAAAAATCACGATTTGGATTCGAAAAATGAATATTTTATTGATTTGATGAATGAATAATTTCTGTCTCCACTCATTTCTGGTATTAGTTGTTGTGAACCATCGAATCACTTCAAAAAATTTAAATTGTAAAAGTGGCTAATTTTTAAAATTCTATAAAAATGGGTCTAAAAGTTGAAAATTAAGAATCTATTGAAAACTACTGAACCGGTTTCAAAAATTCATATCTCATGTGAATCACTTTATTTTGTACTATTTATAGACGATAGAGTACTTTCTTTCCTTCTGTCCTTCTCATTGAAAGAAAAAAATACATTTTGTGTTTTTTTGGGCCTAATTGATCAGTTTTTCATAGTTTTCAATGAAATAGAAGTTTATTTTGGTTTCAAAATGGTCAGAAAATTCAGAAATTTTATCATTTGCAATATTTGAGTACATTTGAAGTTTAAAATTTTGATTTTTTTTTTCAAAATTTTTGTGGTTTTTATTTTATTTTGTAGGCTGAATCAACGGTGATGGAAGGGGTGATTTTTTCAAGTTTTGATTATTTTGAAAAAAAGGTGCTGTGATGCTATGTGATTTGGTTTCAGGTAGAGGAGTAATAAGCAGTAATATCATTAGGTTTTTGAGGGAAAAAACACGTTTGAAAAAATTAAATTAATTGATTATATTGCTAGAGAAAATTTCACCAAGTATTCAAAAGAATTTTGAGAAAAAATAAATCAAAAAATGTTTAATTTGTACAGATGAGACTCTTTTTGGGTAATGGGTCTCATTAAGGTATGAAAGGTCCATCTCACTATTTCAGATCTCTGTAAAAATTTGAGCCTAGAATCAAAATCTAAAAAAGAAAATGAAAAGTTCAGAGTTTGGACTTGGATTAGAGATAAAAGCGATCGTCAAACTAGATTTTTGAATTCTTGGTAAAAATTTCTATCAGATATTTGTACTATTACATTTTTTTCCAAATTTATTGGACACTTTTGGACTCTTGTAAGCAAGACTAGACCTTCAAATCAATTTTTTTAGGTTTTTTCTGACTCGCTTCCCCCTCTTCCCCATCTTGGAATCAGGGCACAGAAGCTAAAAGTGTGACAGAATTTTTTGAACATATTGTATTACAAATTTAATTTTTTTTCACTATTACTTCACGAGATGTCGAACTGGTCTTAAAAAAATAAGAAATTCTGAACATTTGACTACAAGAATCAAAATACGTAAAATATTAATAAATTTTTGTTTTAAAAATTGGGAAATTTTCTTCGAATTTTAAAATTTCTCGTTTTTATTATTTGAATACTCAAGTGTTTTGTTGGTGGGATAACGAGTATCATTTCTTATTATTTTGTATATGCCTGAGACTTGGAAAATTTGATTGAAAAGATCGTGAAAAACTTATTTTAAAAATGTGTTGTTTCTATGTAAATTTTGTAACAAATTGTCTCTGTTTTATGCACCATAGTAATCATCTATTTTGTTTCTTTTCTGTTTTCTTTCTAGGATTCTGTTATTTATGTCAAATGCCAGACTCTGATGGAATTTCCTTCATCGTTCAATTTTATTTATAAACTGAAGACGTTTAAAAATTCAAAAGTAAGCTTAATTATATTTTAAATTTACATAAGGTCTAAACGTTTTAATGATTGTTTTGACGCTCATAGGCCCAATTTTTCATCTACCTCCTTCCACACCCAACCTTCAAAAAACGCTATTTTTATCGTATTTTTTTTTACTTGCCTAATTTTGCATACCAATTACAAATTAAAGTACAGAAAAAAATCGAAATTTACGAATTTAAATTGAAAATTCTCGAAAACTCATCTTGAATTTTATTCGCCGATTCGCCGACAAGCGTTAACATGGCTGAAACTGAATAATGCTTTTAAACACGTGTGCTCGTGAGGTTGAAAATTTGGCGCTCACAGCAAAACCTGATCGATAAAACTTGTGGTATTTGGCGCGTGCTGTAAAGAAGGTCATACCAATATTATGCTCGAACCCGATAACGAAGACGAAGATACCTACAAATAGTTTGTAATCAAACAATCATCGAAACGTTCTCGTTTTAATAAATTGATAAAAAATATATTTACTATGCTAACCACGCATAGGATTGTTTAATTATTCATTCTAATAAAGTATATTTTTCAGTTTCAGAATTTTCGTGTAGCTGACTGATTCGCGTGGTTAAAATTGTAAATTGGAAAATACGGTTATTACTGCGGAGTCATTGAAGCAAATCTACAAAACAATATTTTATTATATTAATCATTATTAATTAGGCGATTGCTACGAAGCTGTGTAATTGTATGTTTATCGAATATCAAAATATCATGCAGAACAAATCAACTTTAAATAACCTACAAAGAATAGGCGACGGGATCAAATTTGTAAATATCAACTTGATTTTGTCCGGTTTTGTGCTCCTGAGCATCAGAAATCGTCGTTATGCACAAATACTTCGCATTCTGTGGTTGAATATTCAATATTGTAAAAATAAATTCCTGTTACCGATCGTCGAACGCGCTTGGCCTTTTGCTAATTATAAAATGTAAATTTAACTTTAAAAGTGTAGGTAATTTAGTCAACTTTTTTTTTTACCCCTTTTGCAATCGCTTGTTTATTTTGTCTCATTTGATAATTTTGTCAATTGTTGTAAGAAATGTATATTTATTTCTTGAATATTTTTATTTCATTTTGAACTGTTATCGCTTATGAAGGTATTACCTTCTGGATTCGATTGGTTCCTTAGAGGATCTTAAAAAGTTTAATTAATGCATAATTTGTTTAAAGTTTTACAAAAAGTAAAAAAAATTGTGTATATGGACAAAGTTGTTTATTAGCATATAATATGTTGTTAATAGCACTTTTATATTATAAAGAGGAAAAAAAGAGTATATATGTATAATATGTGTATTGAAATTTATGTTATATGTTAAAAAACTTTGTTAAGGATTGTTCGTTGAAATTCTTGAAAATTCCGAAACTAAATGTGATGTTTTTTAAATACTTTTTGAGATCCTTTTTACCATTAAATTCGTGTTATTTTGTAAGTTTTTGTAAAGATATTTTTATTATTTAATTTTTTGCGGATAGTTTTTTTCTTCAAATGTCACTTTTTTAAAAATAGACAATTTTCATAATCACTATCTGTATTTAAATTTGAAGGAATTCAAACATTTCTAGATGACGATTATTTTCGTTAAAATTTTTTCATGTTGATAATAATTGTAGAATTATTATATGAATTGTATTTTTTTTTTTCTAATTTTAATTTTGTAACTTAATTCTTTCTTTTTTTTTCATGTAATTGAAAATTTTGTCTTAGTAATGTAGATTGAATGCGTTTTTTGGAAGCTTCCATTAACAAATTTTAACGATGTAAATGAAGTAATGATTCTGTTAAATATTTATTTTAATTATAGAAATATATTAATTGAGAATAATCATTTTGTTACCGTTTTTATTTGAATTGTGATGTGTGGGGTGGACTACTTTATTATTATTTTTAAATTGAAGGCTTCCTTGTAATAATGATCATAGTTGGAATGATAATTGAAGCGATACCTAAGAATCAAAGAGTCGAATGTTCTGAAATTTCAAATTTCAAATTCAAGTAACAATCCAACCATGATCAATTTATTATTAGGTGTTATTTTCATAAGGGATCCTTCAAATTGAGAATGAACGTACTCAAAATGATTTATTCCTTTTTCAACTTCGAAATATTGATTTCAACTATAACAAGATCATGTGTTCATTTTTTATAAACGACTTCAGAGTTTCAATGTTAATATTGTGGAAAATTGTTTCATGCATCAAAATCAAAAAAAAAAAGGTTGTTGAAAATCTACTATTATTTCATTTTTTATTTATCAAAAATTGAATTTACCACGCTCGTGGTTTACGCAAAATTGATAAATGAAAATCATTGTACTCGTAATTTCACATATCATTGCAGTAGGCTTGCCTCATTGTTAATGATAAGAAATTTGAAAAATTGCTGTTATAAGAAATCAAACCGCTATCAAATAAGTACATTTATTTAAAAGTAAAAGAACGAATTCCATTGAAGTTATTTTTGTTTTTAATTAATTGATCTATCAATAGTGAAATCGTCATTATGTTTTAATAAAGATTTTGTGATTATTGATTTCATTGAAGATTTCTTGGATGTAATTTAGGTGGGAAATCAAGTTGAGAATTTGTGATGAATCACGTGTGATTTTTTAAGTGTCTGGAAAGTAAAATTAGAAGTGAATGCAAAGAATTTAACTATTTCGTCACTTTTTAAATGTCTTTGAATGGTAATTATCCGATAACTTCAGAATATTGAACCTTTCGTCGTAAATGTTTTAAAATTAAGTGAGAATTTAGGCAAGTATTTAAGATTCGGACATTGGGATATTTCGTTTGTAGAATACATACTTACGTACATGTTTCAAAAAAATCAATCAAGTTCTGACTTCTGATATTTAATACTACGAAAAATGAATTTCGTGTTTGTTCGAACTCCAAAGTTTGGATGAAAATTATAATTTTCTGCAAAAAAAAAATTGAAAAATGAAATAAAATTATAGGTACACAGGCTACACACGAGACACGACTGTGTATATCAGTTAGTTTGTAAGTTGGTAAGTCCAACTCAAAACGTTCGAAATAGAAAAATTAAAAAAAATTGATTATAAAAATTAAAAACATGAACATGAGTTCAAATTTTAAAAGACTAAAAAAATTATCTAACAAAATAAAAAGTGCATTTAAAATCAAAAATGATGAAAAAATTAAAAAACAAAAATTCAGAAAATAAAAATAAGCAAGATTGAAAATTTTTTCAGAAATTAAAAAAAAATAAAATTGTACAATTTTAGAACAGAATAGGTAAAAAAAATAATAAGTAGGTAAGTAAACTTTTTTTTGGAATACTTTTCACGTAATTGATAACGCTTAGATTTGGCAACATTGTGAGCCATCGATTGCTGTCGGTCTCTACCATGAAACGTGTTAAAAGCTCTACTTTTCTTTTTTTTCGACCTAATATGTAATATTCTAGCCTTTTAAATTATTAAGGTTAGTTTTTTTAAAAATTAGTAAATACATTTCCAAAGTTAAATATTATGGCCCCGGTAAGTGTTTCTCAGCTATTTCATGGTTATTTAGTATTCTAGAATTATGGTTCGTGTTTTTTTCGTCGTACCTTATTCACGTGTTATCTATAGGATAATCCGGCATGTGTGTTGTGCTTAATAATTTCGCGTTTTTTCCGTACAATTCAAATCCGAATTTTCATAATTTTTGTGCAAAAGTGTCGTTGAAATCGGATCACATCGATAGGTCCATTTTGATCCGCGTATTATCAATGTTGTGTTGTTGTATTGTGTACGAGTTATCGGCTCTCAATGTGTTACGTGTTTTGATTTCACTACCTAATATTGTGTTTTGGTGTTTCAGGGAGATAAAAAAGGACCGCAAAAAGACGCCGGCAAAAAGCCGAATGCTGGTGCTAAACCCGCGGCGGGCGGTGCTGCCAAGCCCGACGCTGGTAAGAAGAAGGCTCCAGCCGCTGAATCATCGAAAAAGGAAAATCAACCTCCCTCGGCCGCCAAGAAAACCCAGCAACCAGCCAAAGCTGCGGAACCAGCAAAAAAACCTCAGGAGCAGGGTAAAAAGAAAGCGGATGCCGGAGCAGCCCAGGCCCAGCCTCAAAAAGGTAAACCGGCCGCTCCTCAGCAAGGCCAAAAGAAAGATCAGCCTCAGAAACAGGCCGCCGGTGGTGCGAAGAAGGCTCAACCCGAAAGTGCGAAACCTGCTCCCGCTAAGAAAGCACCAGTGAAAGAGGAGAAGAAACCTCAGGAAGCTCAAAAGGGTAAGAAAGCCGACGCTCCTGGTGCTAAACCCGCCGCTCAGAAATCGAAACAAGAACCGACGAAGGGTAAAAAAGAGCCGGCTCCCGCTAAACCGGCCGCCAAAGAACCAGCTCAGGCTCAGAAACGTAAGGCTGACGCAGCTCCGGCTAAGAAGACCGAAGAGAAAAAAGCTGCTCCGGCTCAGAAATCCGACGCTAAAGGTCAACCTCAGAAGAAAGCACCAGCTGCTTCTGCTGCCCCCGCCGACTCTAAGAAACGAAAGGGTGAACCTGCTCAGGCCGCGCCGAAAAAAGAAGAGGCTAGTAAAAAGCAGAAAACTCAACCTGCTCAGGCTGCACCGAAAAAACAGGACGCTAAAGCTGCCCCTGCGCCGGCCAAAAAATCTACCACCGCTGCTGCTGCACCTGCTGCTCAAAAGAAGCCCGCAGCTGCTCCCGCCGCCGGCGCTCCGGCTGCTAAGAAAGCGACTCCAGCACCGACCGCCGCTAAAAAGCCTGCCACCGCTGTTAAGAAACCTGCTCAAAAAGCAGCCCAACCGAAAAAAGTTAGTCCGTCTGGTATTTCGAAAGCCAAAACTCAATTACGAGGAAAAGGTTTGAAAAAGAAGAAAGTTACGTTGAGATTCGGAGTCGATTGTACTCATCCCGTCGAAGATGCTATTATGGATATTAATAATTTCGTAAGTTTTGATTTCTACAGTTATTAATCTTTGTGTACATTTTTCAGGCTGTTTCATCTAGTTAGTGCGACGTCCTAAATTAATTTTTCTCGTGTTTTTTCGTTTGTTACAGGAAAATTTCTTAGCTGAAAGAATAAAGGTAAACGGCAAAACGAAAAACTTTGGAAATGTGCTTACTATCGAAAAAACCAAAACGAAAATATTTGTCAACGTTGAAGTTCCCATGTCGAAAAGGTAACTTTTTGTCAAGTACTGTTATAAAATTTTAAAAATCATCGATAACTAACATTTTTGTTCTTTCAACAGGTATCTTAAATATCTTACGAAAAAATATTTAAAGAAAAATAATTTAAGAGACTGGCTTAGAGTGGTAGCAAACGATAAAGAATCGTACGAACTTCGTTACTTCCAGGTAAATGTTTCGATACTAATTTGAATATAAATTTTGTTTCAGTTTTAGCAATTTTATGAACAATTTTTGTAATTTGTTTGAACAGATTAATAATCAAGATGAAGAAGACGAAGAAGAGAACGATTAATTTATTGCTGAGCATGATTTTGTGTAAATTTTATATGATAACATTTATTAAAATAAAAAAGTTATTTGACAACTTTTTGAATTCGATTTTCATTTTGTTTAGAAATTAGGTCTGGAAACTTGTTTCGATCGTTTCTTTCTGTTGTGTTCTATTGCTTTGGATGTTGTAAATTATTTCTCGAGTATTTGAATCACGAGGTTGTCAAGATTCATTCTGATGAGAATTAAATTCATCAAATTAAACTAAAGTGCTCTGAATTGTTTAGAAATGGAAACTTGTAAAGCAGACTAATATTCGTATATTCTCGAACTGAGAGCAGAGTTCTATCGTCTGAAAGAAGTTCATATTATTTTCATAATCAACGAAGTAGAATGAATTTTTTTTTCAAGATTCTGATTAGCATGTTCTTCACGTAGATGTACAACGAATAGTCATTAGAAATGTCAAACTTGTAAATTTTAAACGTCAGATGAGCTATATCAAAATCGTCTTCGCAGATGGTTTTGCTGAGGGAAATTCAGATAACCTCATTAGTACTAAATTTTATTATTTTCATTTTAGAACTTTTTTGGGCTTAATCTTTTCGTGGAGTCCGATATAATTCCTTCGTGAGAATACCTATAATTAAATTCAACTGAGATGCTATTTTTTAATTCAAATGTTTGATAAACCATTACGCTGTTGGCTTATTCAAAATTATATTTCATCTTCGACTGAACGTATTAAGTAATTATTTGAAAGCCTTCGCTACAAAATCACATTACACACAAGATAACTATTCAAAGACTCATTGGTTCAAAGTTGTGAAACAAAAAATTAACATTCCAACATATTAAAAAAAATAACAATTTATTTATCATTTGTTATCTACTTTTCTCACGAATATTCTTCACAAAATAATTGATAGCAACAAAATTAAGCAGCGCGTCCATCAAAATTTTTGATTCGAAGGCAACGCAGAATATTTTCAAAAAAAAAAAGATAGAATATGTGAAAACATTTAATCTTTAATAGAATGATATGTTAAGATGTATAGCAATGATTACCGATAATTTACAAAATTGATTAATTTTTAAATCACATTAAAACTAACAATACCCGTTTAGAAGAGTGAAACAACTTAAGTAAAATATAAAAATAAATAATAGTAGACGATAATGATAAAAAAATTCATGCGATTCAACACGTAATAACATAATTTTTAATTCGTACACTGAACGTTGGAAGAACAATTACATATTTGATTTATTGCACTCGGCCATTATATTCACGAAAATGCTAACCCTGAAACAATCATCAGAATATGAGCAAATCGTCACCGATTCTTGGCAAAGGTCGCGATAAAATATACTCACATAAAATTAAAATCAACACAAATGCTCCGATCGAACCCAAAATGATCATCATCTGTAACACACAATAAATTAGGCTCAGTTTCCACACTACCGAATTACTTCAACTTACAATTTTTACTATTTTATTGTAAATTAACCTCCATTCGTATTTTAACAAAGGACGGTACATAACTAAGATTTCGAACGAGTGAAAATTCCATTTCGAAACCGATCAATGTACTCGTTGAAAAACATTCGATTTCGATATTTTCAAAATATTCAACGAAAATATAATCTGTTGCGTAAAAGTAGATCTACGAACATTATTTGGATATTTCATCAACATACTTTTATATTTTTCCACCACATTTTCCGTTTCAATTTTCCAGCCTGTGATTCAAACTGTGACGCACCCATTTGTAAAGCATCTATAACATGAATCACTCAGATGTACATAATCCAATAGATAACGATTCCAAATTACATTTACTCTTTGTTACCTGCTCTGTTATCGAGTTCGGATAGCTTCGAATCTCTCTCCAAGACCTTTTCTACATTAACTCGCATGATACCGACGACCTAAAAATATACCGAATTAATACACAATGGAAAATTCATCGAAATTAGTCCTATAAATATGAGCATACTTCATCGACTTGAGCCTGAGTTTCATTCAATTTATTCTTAGGTAGTTTCGAGCTGCCACCCGGTCCATTTTGTGAATTTCCTGCTCCGTCCATTTTACCCCTGAAATAAATAAATACACAAAATGCGTTAGAATTAATATAATTTAAGGCATCTAGTGTTACACATAATATAGATAAGTAAGATGATAGATGCAACAAGTAAAAAGCAACGCTACTCAACCCTGACGGAATACGATTTGGTATAACTGTTTCAACAAAGACGTGATAGTGAACGAAAATTTCATGATTTTAGATAAGTTCAGCGAGATGAAAGTATTTTACCTTGCAATATGGTTCTCTGTAAAGCTGGTTTATGTATCACACGTACTTGAAACACTACTATACCTAATATCGAATTATTGATGGAACACAATACAAATTCACAACTGTTGCTGATTAATTAGAAGAATCCACGAAACATCGACGTCACACAACTACCGATATCATAATTTTGTAATGAAAAATGCCCGATAATTAGATCGCAATAAATTCTTTCTTCTTGTATCATTCATTTATATCGTCATATCATTGAAAAAAATCATCCGAAAACGTATGATATTTTTGGTAGAAAAATAGGAAAGAGATTTTGTGTAAATTGGCCAGGCAAAACCAAACAGGTAGTCAGGTAGGCTAAAAATTTTACAACGTGGTGTACATTTCAACGTATAGAGAGCGTTACTTGTATGTTTGTTGCCGACGTCATGATTCATTGAAATTGAGATTGAGATGACAATAGCGATGACGTTTCAATTTAATTTAAAATACATTCCTATTTTGAAAGAATTGCGATCATTTTCATGATCATGGTGAGATGATCGCGTTAGATCATAGATCATTACTACGGAATAGTAAATTAGCGATGACTATCGTTACAAAGCAGTCTGCAGTAAAAGATAAGCTACTAATCGTATCTATATCTTCAATGGTACCTATCATAAGAAGATATAAATGTATAAATAAACTTTATTTATATTGTTTTAATTAAATATATATGGTGGGATACGGAAACTAAACCTGGTCTGAATTTGGAGAAATTTTATTTTACTTTAGCTTTACTACCGGTCTTTTGAAATTTATTCGGTTCAAGTACCTGTACCCAATTAGCAATTAGGTACTCACGTACCTACTACCTAGCTACCTACATAAAGGTAGATGGAAATAACTATATCTACTTACTGTATGTATGTTTATTTGCATTTAAGCTGTTGGACCAAGTAAAAATCATGTGTGACTCAAACTTATTGCAATCAATTAAGCACGTACTTATTTTAGTATTCATGTGGTATTGCACCGGCCAACATATACATATTCCTATCTATGTAAAAAATTTTCTCATTTTCATTTCCATCTTATTTTACATATAATTATGTTATTCTTTCTGTGTAACAGGTTTACATTACATACGTAATCATCCCAAATATTAAAAATACCTCATTAATTTGTATTTTACCCCGAAATGATTCATGTACATATTTCGATTTAAATGAATACGATAACGAAAACGAATACCTGCCTTATCAGCCATCTGTACCAGTAGCATATTCAAGTAATCTACCTCAAATCCGTCCTTTTTCTCTTCATTCCTTTCGTTAGACTTAGAGTAAGTATATGCACAATTGTACATAATCATTTGATTTTATTACAAAAGAAAAAAAAAAGAAAAAAAAACAGAGAAAGAGTGATTCAAGTAATTGATTTTTTGTTATATTTTTTCGATTTTTTTAAGATCCATAGGGAAAAAAATATACTAGTACAAATTGAAGATTGCTTTTGAATTTATTGAAAAGAATTTTGATTTTAATTTCAAAATTTTAAAAAAGAAAAACAAAAGTCAATTAATACATTAAAATTATAAACATAGGTACTGCTGAATTTGTGAAATATCAAAAATTATTTAGGTACTATCATTTAAACCTAACTAGTGAGAAGGAGTTAATTATTTGAATATTATTTAGATTTAAAAAAATTAATTATTTTCATTTATCGTGGCCATCGTTCAACAAGTTGTTATTTTTGTAAAAATCCTGCTTTTTACTTGAAATTACTGATTTCTGATTTTTCAAATTACCTTTAAATAGGAAAATTGAGAAAAGTAGAGAGAAGAAGGAAATGCAACGAGTAAAATTACATTATCTACACTGCTTATGATTGCAGATGCCTTGATACATAATGAATATGTCCTCCCCATCCCACCTCCTGTCAATACCTAGAATATCATTGTGTAATATGTAATGTCAAATGTCACTGGAAAAATTTTCTGATTCATTTTAAATGATAGGATACATTATTCATCATAATATTCATGTTGAAAGTCTTGCCTTTAGAGAGGAAGTTCTGTTTTTTTTTTTTTTTTTTTTTTAATACCATAATATTAATTTTTTCTTATGTCTCATTCCTATTTTCTGAATGATGTTTTACTGATTTAATTTGTTTTTAAAAATATGGATGTGTTCCAGGACTAAGATCGAAAATGTTTCTCGAGATTTTTATGTGGAGACATTCAAAAATCTGGTGGCCATCTAGGATGCTCAAGAAGTCTCAAACTTCCTGAGAGCAACTCGATCGCCCAGAATACTCCAGGCTGTTCACTGACAGCCTTGAACGTTCAAAAAATACGCCAGACAGTCGAGAAAATATTTAAAAAATGAAATATTAAGTATTTGGGAAAATTTTGGATTGAAAAATGTTAACTGCAGAAATAATGATATGCAACCTAATTTGCAAGTGATGAAAAAAATTTGATAAATTCAAAAATAGAAAAAAAGCATTACATCAATTGATCAATTTTTTAAAATTTTTTATTTAAAAAATACAAAAAAACGTGAGGTATTGTGTCGGTAATCTGAACTATTTGGTCTCCAAAAATCGATAGCCCAAAATTGGTCCTCAGTATCGATCTTCAGTTCCACACATAGCATTATCCACGTTAAAATAATTTTCTCAAAAAATCAATCTCACCGTCTCACGTCAAATTTTTTATCCATTATACCACATATTTCCAGCATTCAAATTCTTCTCAAATGTTACCTTTTTTTTTCAATAGAAAATTTAGTTGATATCCCCTCCCTCCTACCACCTATCCTTGGTTGAAACTAAATATTATTGTTTTTCTGTGTAATCATCTACAAAATTATTTAAAACTGGGTACCTGAAGTAAGATTACTTTTCGATTCGTCAAGATTTTGTTCTGCAACTTAAAAAAAAAGACGAAATACCCATCTGACTTTTTTTTTTTTGTAATTGAAAGGAAAATTAGAAATCCTCCATAGGTATCTAATGGGAAAAAATTACACAGGTAGGTATAATGCCCCTATCTGATTCTTCAGGCTTAAATTTTTGTAATGTAAAATGTGAACAGGTAATTCTCAAGTCTAGGTAGGTAGGTGGATGTAAAGTTGGACTGATACCTATTTACATAGGTACCTACATAATGTATTTAGAATCTGATTGTTTCATTTCTAATGCATAACCTAGTAGATACCTCATCACCAAGTTTCTTTTTTTTAAATCTCCAATATGTAAACAGAGAATGAAAAATCTAGAAACGTATCAATTTCGAAATAGGTAGGTAATGATTAATAAAGATGAAATGAATTGCATGCATTACACACATGGAATAATATTAACTTAGAATTAATCGGAGTGAGAGGTATATACCTGGATTTACTCATCTTGGCAGCGTAAACTTACTAAATAAAACTACTTATTGCACTCAATTAAAATGAATTAAATTCTAAAACGAAAAATTCATCTATCATACGCCATCCACATCCATGTATCTACATTCTTAAACTTACATAACACCCTGAAGAACCTATAAACAGCAAAAAACTAGGAACTATCAGCGAGAGATATTTAATAGATAATTTTAACATGTTGGTTTCAAAACTAGTTCTCAACGATGTAGAAAATAAATATTGGTGATTTTTTCAAGGCCGTACGACTAGCTAAAAATTACACAAATTATTCGAATTCAATTCATACATACCCAGCCTTCGTTGTAGAAAATCTTCATCTTGACGCTTTTAATTATATATTCCAGCTGGACTTGTTTATTCATCTCGCAGGCAGTCCCAATTTTCAACATTTTTTCCATAATAAAAAATAAAACGCACAATTTTCAAAAATACTGTCTATGAAATCTTACGTGAAAGGTGAAGTAATGTGAAATACTTGAAATCTGGGTGTTGTATAAAACGTCTTTGTAAGTATTGATTTTTGTTATAAAGAGCGCTCTATCGTTTCAGGTCTTCGTTTTTTAAAATGCCTGGTTTACTCGGATTTAGTTTTATTTACCTTGAAATACCTATAGATGTGTAGAACTAGGTATAAAAAGGTAACGTACTCGAAAAAAGTACCTATTTATTTTATGTTCATTATGAATTTTTTGTGGCATTTTATTTCTCAATATTTTTTTTTGAAGAGGTAATTTTGGTATCTAAGATGTTTGGCAATACCATGAAGGTTTTGGTAGGCTAAGCATGTGTGAGTTAACCTATCAAGTTTTATTATTTTAAAAATTTATACAATTCTGGGGGAAATTTTAGTTCAAATATTACATATTTTGAATTGAATTGAAAGAATAATTTATTTAAGTGGAATAATTTTTGAAAATTTGCTAATTTTTTTTCTCATCTGATGATATTTTTAATATGGAGCCTAAAAAAATTACATAATCAGCCATACACGGGAAAGCTGAAAAAAATACTCAACACGAAATAATTCGATTGGATGATTACCAATTTTTGTTTCCGGCATATAATTCCAAAATCTAAACAAATAAATATTTTACACCAAATAAATAATAAAAAAAATCCAGCCATGGAAAGGCCGTTGACTTATTTTCACATTGCATATTTCGTTCATTCATATTTTCAAGCGAAAGTTCCAACAGTCATGCGCCCAAAATCTAGAACAGTGGTGGGTGGTAAATTTAATCGATTAAAAGCTCCCTCGACTTATATCCAAGTTTGTTCTGAAATGCTAGGTCTAGTATTACCGCAGTAATTGTGCAGTGTAAACTAAATAACGTTTTCTTTCCCCTTCAAAGTATCAATCACAAAGGACGTAGGGGATAAATAGAAAACCGAAATGTAAGTACCAAATTATACAATTTTTTTTACGCCATTTCTTCGGGATATCGAATCTGTCATCATTTCACCTCTGGGTTGCTCGAATTGCTTGAATAATATCGTAAATAAGTTACGCTTTCGGTGACATGTACGTAACGTGTGTAGGTTTTCATGGCATCTTATTTTACGCATATGAACAGATCATACTGTCGACGATTAACTTGCACCGAATTATCATAAGTACTGAATCAATATTTTATCGTGTGTGGGTGGAGTATAATGATTCACAAGTTTATATACACTTTTATATAATCTATACTCAAATATCAACTTTTCGGGGGTGTTTACAAGAAGCTTTTGCAGCTTCAGTGTTGCCAGCAGTTCGATACCGAAAATATTCAAGTGGGTTTTTTCAGTATTGCGAATAAGAGTGGATTCGATATTGCAAAATATTGAGCAGTATGTGGCCTTTGTTTCGGTTTAATTATGGTTCTAGGTCTTGATAAATTAATTGGTGTGGTATGGGTGGTATGTGGTTGGAGTTCTGAGCCGAGTTTTAAAAATCGGAGGCGATGAAATGTATTCTTTGGGAGTGATTCTTCGTTGAGGATCTTTTTCAGGAGGGGAGGAATGAATGGATCGATATTTTAAATATGCTTGTACCTTTTTGGCAAGAATTGAAAAGAAGAAATCGATGTAGAATTTTATACTTAACACTTATACTGAGTTTTATGATCATTTCCTTGTTATATTTCCTTCAAATTGGAATGCCCCTAAAATTTAAATAATCCTTCCTGATTTTTAATTTTTTTGCTTTTCTGAAAATCGATCATTATCATTAAAACTTTCCTTGGCTTGGTGTAAGAAAAGGAGGGGTACAAAATACGGTGGCTTTTGGATGTATTAAGTACTTACGTACCATTGTAGAATTGTAAAAAATTACGTGACGTGACTGAAATAGATATTTTCAAAATTTTTTACTATCTGTAGAAATAATGTAGGTATCATTTTTAAAAAGTATGTGTAATCTATCTAGAGCAGCCAATGAGAAAACTTAACTCTTGACTGTTTTTTTTTTCATGAATTTCCAAACATTTTGGAAAAAATTTTTATCTGGAGGAGAGGTTGAGGGCTCTCCTCGTTGAATGAATGAGATCATCACATCCCTGAAAATAATGATCGATGGATAGGTAATTTTTAGAGTAGGTACCTTGGATTCTGCACAGTGTTTGTTTTTGATTTCAATAGCAAAAATTACTTATGTATTTCAAATATTTCTTATATTTTTCATTTTGTTTCAAGTGTCCAGAGACATAGTTACGAGGTTATTGATATTTTGGTCTCACAGATTCCACATTTCCACATTTGGTGATTGAAGCAAACATTGAGAGAACATCATAAAGTATCAGGTTCTAAAAGATCGATATTAATTCAGAAAGTCTCAGATCTGAGTATGAAATGAATTTCTTGGAATGGCATTGCCAGTATATATCATTAGGTCACTTATCCCATAATCAGAAATTAGTGGGATGTGAGAATGTGAGAGGCCACAAACTTTCGCAATGGGTGTCTGGTAAGAAACCAGGAACCATTGAAAAAAAAAAACTTCAGATGAACATGTTGCCTACCTTAAAGATCCAAAGGGTAAATGCTGTTTCTAAAAAAGCCAGGAGAAGAGAATCTTTTTACAATGAGCATTGGTACTTATCTACAGCTTTAAGAGCTGAAGAAATTGATTTTATTATGATAATCATGTTAGGAGTTACCTACCTATTTAAAATTAAGATAGGTATAAACATTTTTTAAAACCAATTTATTTTGATTTTGAATGAACCAATGTTTAAAGCTCCTTCAATTTTCATGTTAGACAAAATTAAAATCATCGGAACATTTTTATATTCTACTTGATTAGTTCTCTTGATTTGTTATTTTAAAAATATTTTTTATGCACAATTTTTTGGAATATCCTTCAATTTTCAAGTCAGGCCAAAAATCGCTTTTTTTTTTTGATTTTTTTGATCTTCAGTGTATTAAGTGCTTCCACGATTAAAAATTTATCCTGCGTTCTATTTTTTCTTTTTCATCTGAAGGTGCCTTCAATTTTAAAAGTACCTAGGCAAAATGTGTGCTCGGTTGTATCCAATTTTTTTGATCAGTAACCGATTGCGTGACACCCTGTATACTGATCGAAGTGTGTTGGAAAAACTTTAGCTTTTTACGATCTAGGTATACTTAGGTATTTTAGGTTTGAGGCATTACAAGAATTTTTTTCAAACATTTTTAGACAATTTTCATCTATTTGGGGGTAAATTTTGGAGAAACCAACGACTGATAATAATGATAACAAGCGGTCTTTCGTAAGTCTTACCTACTATGTAGTTAGTTTGTCAAAAATTCACCAATAAATCTCATTTATTCAGAATGAAAATATATAGAGACTTTGGACATGCATATTTTTGAATTTTTTAGAAGATGGTGTTACATTAGGTATTTTCTATTTTCTGATGTATTGTTATGAAATTGAAATTTCAGGATGAAATAATAATTATGCTATTTTTCTTGATATTTTCCACCGGTAAGAATGTTATCAGAAAATCGGAAGAAACTGGAAAAAGCTTATAATTCATTGGAGAGGAATAAATAAGGTTCGATTCAAAAAGTACTTACTTCATTTACTTCAAATAGGCAATTTAATAGTCCAAAAGCAACATGCTATCTTTTTTCAAGTTGAAGGGAGGGAGGGGGAACTGAACTGGACCATCAAAACGACGTGAAACAAATTTTAACCTCACCCCCACGCCACCCAATCTTATAATATCCCTCATCATTGCCCCCATCTGACTCTAAAATCTGACTGTAGCCCAGAAAATTTGAAAAATTGGGGAAAATTTTGATCAAAAAAGAAAAATGGTTTCAGTATGAATGAAAATATTATTTTTCATCCATCGCCTCATTTTTCAGGAGTCCTTAAAAATTAAAATGTTTCAGTATTATTTCAATATGCAGTAAAAAAAAAATAGCTGAAAATTGGACGAGATGGTTTAATAATAATGTTCTTCAACTTCATTCCAGAATTTTTTTCAATTTTTTTCCAAGTATGTAACCCTGCCGGAAAAAAAAGTCTATGTAAAAAAAATCGTTTCCTTTTTTTACGTGTTTGGTACAGATTTGGTGTAATTTGGACAAAAAACATGGAAAAAACGACATCGATTTTTTTTTACACATGGACCCTTCTTTCCAGCAGGGTCACATACTTATTGAAACAATACTTATTAGAAAAATGACATTTTTAAAGGACTTTTGACAAATACTTAAGGATGGTCATTACAAAAGGGAGCCCATGATATTTTTGGGTAAATACATTCATACAAATACTTAATATGGGACAGGATGTCCTACAGGGACACGATATCCTACAAGAACGTTTGTAATAATTTCATTTTCAAGAAATCATCATTTTTTTCCATGGACAGATTTAGAGATCCGATGGGAAGGAATGTGTGGGACTGTGGGAGTCGAGTGAAATTTTCACCACTTCGTGTTAAGGTCCAGCTGCAATTTTTTGCAATCCCTGATATTAAATTTTGAAAAAAAAAAAGTACAAAATGATCAGCACTTGTGCTCAACTACCTAATCAGATGTCTCTTCAAAATATACTTTTAATCAAATTTTAATACATCACTTTTGTTTAATTCCTTTACAGGAACAAGAATTTTCTCGCTGTTTTTATTATTCATTTCATAAGAAAATATCATGAAATATTTAGCGTAATTAATTTTCATGGCTTGAAAAAAATCAATTGGTCTGAAATTTGATGGGTAGGCAATAGTTGCCTATCTTGACAATTGAAGGGGCAAATGCTATTTTTGAAAAATTACATAAATTAAAAACAAATGTTTTAACCATGGAAATAAATTGAAAACTTAATAAATTCTCACCTCATGACTTTTTGTCTACCCAACTTTAGAATTTGAGGGATCTACAGAAAATTCTTAGAAAATAAATCAATGAAGGGAGTGGATGTAGGTATTGGGCAAGTTTTATTTTTTGAAGATTTTGTCTGACAAAAAAAAAACGAGGATTGTGGGTCATTTAGTTAGGCTTTGAAAAAGTTTCAAATGTTCTGAATTTTGATGATCCATAGTCAATATTTTTGATTTCAGGCAAAAGTCTTCAGAATAAGATTTATTCAGATTTCAACGTGCTATCCCATTGACTGATTGATTTATTTTAAAAGAATTTTTTAAAACAATTTTTTGAAGGTACCTCTTTCAATAATTCCAAAGTTCGGCAAGAAGTCATAAGATGAAAATTCAGTTTCAGGTATATTCACATTTCCATGATTAAAAAATGTTTTATCTGATTTTTTTTTGAAACCGCATTTGCCCCTTCTATTATCAAAATAAGCAATGTCAATTTCACCTTTTTTTTAGTGGTACCCTCAATTTTATTGAGAATTCTTCTTAAAATAATTGGGTTCCCTATTTCTGTAATACCTTCGTATCCTCAGTTATTGCAAACCTGCATTAAATTTCCTGCCTTGTCGTTTTAATTCTGATTAATTTGTTATGGTATCTATTAATATCACAGCTTCTCACCTTCATGGGCGGAGATGGAACATGACTTTTTTTGGGGGGGGGGCTTGAGCCCCACTTGAATAGGAATGAAATACGAAACAAAAATGGATATTTTCGACCACCCCCTCGCTCCCTTCCTTCCTTTCCCCAACAAAAAATCTTCCACTACTATTACCTCATTTTTGCTGAAACAGTTTTGGGAGACAAAAATTGGGCAAAAATCTGGAGGCATGAAAATGAAAAAATTTGCCTACCAAGATTATTTAAAAAAAATTTCCGATTGAACTTTGTTCATAAAAAAATATAAAATTGATGACCCCTTTCCTTTCAAATACTTGAAAACTTTTCAAATTCCAATTCAGATGAATACTAAGTCCAAGTCCCCTATAATAAAGAGTACCTACATACACTTTTTTTTCGCTACGAAATATTCAATTACTTAAGTATCTGAATGAAAAGAGAGGAGAGTTTAGACCTTTTTTTTTTTTTTTTGAAAAATTAATTAAGCCCGGGCCAAGCGAGGGCGAAAATTTTTGAAAAAAACATCAATTTCTTCATTTTTGAAATAGGTAGGTAAATATTTTGTATCTATCGAAGAGGAAGCGAAATCTTCAACCCCCATTTCTTATTATACGCTTAGACTTCCCATACCCGAGCGAAGCAAGGGTTAAGATTTGAAAAATTTCAAATCACCTATCAAAAAGAAAATGATTCTATTTTTAATGGTTCGCTAAATGAGAAAAATTCTATTACTTACTTACTTTTGTTTTTTTCGATGTTATTCCACCTAATTTCGTGATTTTTTCGTATTTTTGAGCTGCAATAAAAATGTGATTTTTTTCCTTGCTAGTTTGCAATTTAATTTTCTGATTAAGTATTTGAAAAATTTTCACAAAAGCTGTTTATAGGCACCTAATCATTTTCATCATTAAAAGATCATTTTAGTTGCTTGAAAAAAAAGGTCAAATTATCCATTGAAAATTATGTAGATTTTTACGAAATTTTTTGAGTGAAACACACACTCACGAAAACGATTTGGGGGGCTAATTCAACATGGGGAGCTTGAGCCCCTCACCCCACACCCTATCTTCGCCTATGCTCACCTTTAAAAAAAATACCAAACTTGTTTTGATTTTTTTTCAAACTAAATACTTATATTACGTACCTATTTTTCACCCGCAATGTTTATAAATTTATTAGATTTTAGACTTGATAATCCTACATTCCCATAATTGTAAAGTTATAAATTATTCTACGTTATACCTCTCTTTCAAAAACGTTGTGCACATTTTGCGACTGCACCACTGGATATTTTCTTTCTAGACGGAATAAATTTGAAATTGTGCCAGCGTCTACTCGTCCAGCCTATCCCTTACCATTTCCATTTTATTCGCATTACGCTACCCCGAATTTATCAGGTTTAAAAACTATCCAAGCATTTATCGATTGTAATCTTCTGCACCACTTCTTTTTATTCATTTTAAAGCGACGACGAGCGAAGGCAAAATAAAAGCAAACACTCGTGGCTGAAAACAAAGCGAAAATTCTCACATATCGATTACTATCTCGGCTGTCATCGTCAACCCGGCGTAAAAAAATCACCCCACGAACATCTTGAAAATCACACTTTTCAAAAACATCAACCGAATACCTTAATAAGCTCTAAAGCCGACATTTTTCAACAAAACCCACATAAAATGAAAGGTTATACCGTGTGGGATGATTGTATCGATAAAAATTTCGCCGACATTTTTACCTGTAACGGGGCACCTTTACGTTAACGAGCTAACGAGCTGGCAGGATTTTCCGGATTTTGATGCTTTACCCCGTCGCCGTCCTGTTTAAAATCTATCCCAAGTACAATTGGTTCTGTTTTAGTGTCTCCATTATCAAAAGAGCCAGCCTCGCTTACGCACTTGTATTTTCCTCTCGCATATTTTAATGAATTGAAAATCTAACCTTGGAAATGATTCTATGAAAGGTACCGTGTACTTTTACTCGGTCTGTATAACTTATCATGACTGGAATATTTAATTAAATGGATTTTCACGCGCTAAGATTAAGTCCATACGCGTTTTCCCCGTCGCAAAGAAATCCTGGTGGATTTTGCGAGGCGAAATGAGCGCGAAGGGCGGTATTTACGATTGTTTGGGCCATTTTTCCAACGTTTCTGACATTTTAATATGAAATTTTAAGCGATTTTGGGTCTAAGTTTTTAAGAAGGATGAGTCGTCGGAGGACGCGTTTTGTTTTATTTATTCTTTTTTTTTGGAATGGGTTTGATGGAGGAATGTAAATTTTTAAATGAAATAGGTACCTGTCTGATTTTTTGAGAATGTGAATACTTGAATAGGTTTCATTTTCTATTCCGATGAGTACCTGTTTCTATTTCAATCTAATCTAATTATACTAAAATCCAAGATCGAAATTTTATTTCATGGGGAAAGTAGTATTGGGGCATCTGTCTGTAATTCACAGGCAGTTTTTCAACATGAAAAATTGCTGGTTGCCAAATTCCTAATTCGGGGGTTTTCGTTTTCATCGAAATAAGTAGGATGTTTAATAGGTAAAAATATATTGGCATTTTTTATTTTTTTTTTCATTTTCTAATTTTCACATGTTTTCGCATGAAATATTTCTAAATTAGAAGGCAATAAAAAATAAATGAATATTTTTCTGGGATTTATTCCTGAAATACCAAGGCAAAAAAATTGGCAAGATAATTATTTATTTATTTGGGAAAAAATTTATATTGAATACTGCCCGTATTACAATACATCAGTATCGAACAATTTTGTTGTGATCGGGATAGGACGGGTCCGCTGCTCAAATAAATAAGGTTAATTATTCATTTGCGATCATTTACATGAGACGGGTTGTTAAATACCTGGAAAAAATTTCTGAACAGTAAATTTATTGTGAATCTCCCCTCTTCCCCCTCCCAATGAAATGCAATACCTTTTTAGCGTGGTCTCTTCTTTTGACAAAAATATGCAACCTTTACAGGGAGAGGGTACTTGAAGTCGGAAAACATATGAAAAATGGGTGATTTTTTTCAATTTTTTTTTGCATATGCATTTGCAAGCACTTCAGACCACTACGCAGCTTTAAACGTGTTTTTTTCAATTTCTTTTTTTTGAAAGTCATTATTTTCTAATTTTCAAATGCCTCTATCTCACCAAAACATTGACCTAAAATGCTCATCCAAGTCTTAAAATGTTCCTCATAGTCTTCCCTATCATTTAAGCCAAAAAACTAATTTTTGAAATATCCGACCTTTAGGTACCTTTTTCCTGCACGGGTCACATATAATTGAAAGTCTCTTCATATTGAAATTAGTGTATTATGCTACGAGAGAGGTAAAGTGATTTTTGACGAATTTTGAGGTTTAATTCCTAAGCGAAGCGAGGGAATGGGAAATAATTCAAAATCTTTGAAAATCGTTCACCTCTCGAGTTTTTTTTATAAAGGGAGTAAAAGTCGAGGTACTTTTACTCCCTCTATTTTTTTTTTTTTATAATGTAGAAAAAAATTAAAAAATCATAATTTTGAAAAATACAGGGGTTGGGGCCCCGAGGCGGACCATACAAATTGATATTATGTAAACCCCTATCCCATCCGAAGGATGGGTTTCCCACTAGTAAATTGAAAAAATTCCGGGAAATATTTGATTGTTTTTTTTTTTTGGTAGGTATTTCCTTTTTTTCGGGACACCTATTTTTTTCTATAAATTCGAATGCGATTTAATTTTTTTTCACATAGGTTAAATTACATGAGGGGCACTTCAGCGGTGCAGTTTCCGAATTCTTATCTGGTGTAGATAAGAAACGCTGGTCTCCCATTCGGCAAATTTATATGTACATTGTAGATAATTTATTTTTCTCTCGACGTATTCCGTGTTATTTTTCTGCACCGTTTTTTAATGCCCAACGTGTAATACGTTTTTTCTAATTTGCTGAGATATTGTTGTTCGTAATATCCGGTGTACATACTTATGCGAGTATCCATTTTTAGTGTTTCATTTTGTAAAGTACGGTTCACTTTGATTTTTTATCTCAAAAATTGAACCTCTATTGGCCAGATTTTGACAAATGCAGTAAGTGTTGTCTTTATTCCGGCTTTTTATTATCGTGATTGTAAATTAAATTTCACTTTATCAAAATTAATTAATCGTGAATTAATTTTCAATCAATTGTAATTTTGGTGGCGAATTTTCCTCCGGTCGAATTTGGTGGTCAGGGCTTGACTGATTTTACTTGGTTAACTTGTTCAACACTGAGTAAAAATACCTCAAGCTCGTACTGTTAATACTTAGTCTCACGAAAAATAAATTTACTTAATTTTGTGCCATAAAAGTTGACAAAAAATGAAAGTATCGAAAAAACCAAATTTGAAATTAAATCATAGGCGCACCCAAAAATTAATTAAGGGAGGGGCTGAAAATTTGAGAAAAATGGAGGGAGGGGGTCACATTTCAAATTGGTCATTTTTTACTGATCTATCAATCAGAAATCATTACCTTTTTCTGATAAATTGAGAATTTATTGAGGAATCGGTGATTTTTGACTGAAAAATTGGTCAAAAACTTTCAAATTTTAAAATACAATTACTTGTACCAATTAAAATACTGCTCGAGCGAAGCGAAAGCGAAATTTTTTGAAGAAATACTGTTTGAATTTGAAAAGCAAAAAATAAATTTTTTAAATACCGATTTTTGCTAGGTATAAATTTTTTCCCCCGAGCTTGAGGGAGGGGCTCGAGCTCTCTGAGCGCCCCCCCACGAGGTGCGCCTGTACACTCAATGGTTCAACTTCATTAAACTAGCTCAATGTAAAACTCAAGACAAATCTCTCAAACCTAAATGCAAAAAATTTTTCAACTACCTACATTAAAAAAATAATATTGTTGAACGTGAAGCATTATTCAAAGCCTGGATTGAACATTAAAAAATAAACAAACAATACTTTAAGTAATGATTCTTATAAGTTTACACTCTTTGTAATTTTTCAAATTGGTATGTATGTATTAAGACCTAATAATTAACAAGTTCGATTCTAAAGTATTCTAACAGGAGAAAATTATTAATCAACTTTTTTTTCCAAAGTTGTCTGAAGTTACGTTTTTTTCAATTTCTTCACTTTCTGTAATTCCAATGACGAGATTTTTCTGAAAATCGACGACGATGACTAATTTATGAAGATTACCATCGATTTCTATTGCCACTTTCACTCGAAACATTTCGAAGAACTGGTGATTCGTTTTTCTTAATAATCTCAAAATTATTTTTTTGCTGATGTGCTACTTTGAAATTGGACTTATCAATAGGATTGATTGATTGATTGATTGATTAAATCAAAGCCCGAAAAAATATTGAATGTATTTTTTCTGGTGCTTGAGATAAAAGTGCAGATTCAACATATCTTTGCTTTGCAATTCATGGATTTCTGAGAGCGATACTTACACTAAATTTTATTTCGGATATTTTGGCAAAAAAAAAAAAATGTTTTCCTATTTCAGCGTAATGACAATTTTTTGCATATTATTTTAACCTTAGAAAGTCTCAGATTTTGCAAAAATAATGCAAAATGAAGTCCGCCAGAAGTCTACTACTGTTCTGCAAGAATTCTGCAGCTCCGATGTAGGTGCTACACTCTCTACCGGGGGGGTTATTCCGTAATTCTTGCAAACTCAAACCGGGGTTGTAGAAGTAAGAAAAAAATCCAACAGAAAATTGATTCTTCACCACATTGGCTCTTGAATTCGCTTTGACTTCGGGGTCACTTTCAGTCCTCAACAGACAAATTTGAACTCCTGAATAAGAAAATAGCACGGAGAGAAAATTGACTTCGTTGATTAAGTAAACTTTGTTTTTTTTTTCAAGTTCAATTTTGAGAAAAAACAAAAAAAAATAAATGGCGAAATTTTGAGATTTTTGTAAGAAATGAGGGTGAAATAAATGGACCAAAATTTTTAAAATTTTTATTATCATTATTTTTTATAGTAATTTTACAGGTTTTTTTCAGAGATCATCGAAATTTGAAAAAAGTTGTAAAACGTTTTCCTTCCTCCCTGCTTGCTTGTGTCTAACCGATTCTGAATTTGATGAAAAGATTTTTAAAATGTTCTGTTTTTTTTTGAAAATTTTATCTCTGAAATACTTACTTGAGTCCTGAAGTGAGTATACTTAATTACGAAAAAATGAAACTTCTAATTTGTTATCTGCGGAGTAGGCTCGAGCCCCCTCCTTAAGCTCGGAAAAAATGATTTTTATCACAAATATATGAAAAAGTGCATTGTTTTTTGTTAGTATTTTTTCAAAAAAAAATTCGCCCCCGTTTCACTCGGGCAATACTTATTTTAGGCATTTTATTTTGATTTTTCAATCAAAAATCAAAAATTCTTCAATAAATTTCCATTTTGTCAGAAAAAATCAATAACTTTTGACTGCTAAATCAGTGAAATGTGACTAATTTGAAATTCGATCTCTCTCTCTTATTTTTCTCAAATTCTCAGCCCCTCTCTTAGTATATTTCTGGATGCGGCCATGATATTCGATCATTTTCGAGGATTGTTTTAAAATGCTTATAGATAATTGCAAGGCTGTTTTCTCAACTAGAGTAAAATGATCTGGTGTTATTTTCGTTCAATTTTTGAATTGAATTTGGTTCCAATAACTCAATTTATCAAATTTTTGCGAAATGTTAGAAAAAAGAATCAAAATCTCCAGCAAATAGCAAAAAAAAATCAAAACCAGTGACAGCTGAAAAGTCTCAGTCATTTTTTACCATTGGGAAAAATCTTGGTGTGCGAAAAATAACGTTTTTTTTTTTTTTTTTTTTGTAGAATTCCTTTAGAAAATGAATTTTGCAAGAATTCTGCATAATAAAGTCAAGTTAGAAAGTCTGCTCGCTACAAAAAAAAAACATTTTTGCCCCAAATGCTTAAAATTGAATTACTCGAGCGGATTCTAAAAATGTATGCATTAGCTTTTGAATTTTGATAATTCTGGACCAGACATTGTATCCGGTAGGGGAGGGGGATGAATAAAAGAAATGACAATTATTTCTGTTTTTTTCTAAATTGTAGTGATGTTTCAATATATCCTGTGCACGTAGGTATAGTAGGAACCTACTCAAATATGCGTTTATTGTTCTATGTATTTCGTAATATATGTACAGTCCACTCTCATTTTCTTACTTAACAATACTAATGTTTCTCACGAATGAATTATAAAATTTTAATCTCGATTTAATTTTTCAGGTCAGATTTAGGACCCGGTGGTAGCGATGGGATCGTGGGAGGTCCTCGAACTCCTCAACAAATCGCTGCCCAAAAACGTTTGCAACAAACTCAAGCACAAGTTGACGAAGTAAGCTATTTCTCCTTTTCTCGACCTTTGCATAAAAATTTAACCCCATTTTTATTTGACTCCGAGACTCCTCAATTGTAATTCTTTTCACAATGGTAACACTGCATTTATTGAAATGTTTTTATTAAAGGTATTCTCCACGTTGGTTTGAATCTTTTATTGCACGTTGCGTGGGATTAAAATGTAATTGTGATGCGAAATTAAAAATTTACCTCGCGACGATGAGAGCTGAGAAAAAAACCGTTCGCTTTTAGTAACGAGATGAAATTAATAAAACTTGTTTATTTTGTAAATGAGAGTTTATTCGGAGTTGTTCTCAATAAGAAATTTATTTTCGGTTCTTTAATGGGGATTTTTTTCAATTGTACGTCGAATTCGGTGGGAAAGTAATCTTTTATGTCAAAGGTCAAAAGATAATGGAAATTTTTCAAATTACACGAGAAAAAAATCAACAGTCGAGAGTATATTTTAATTTTGTGTTATTGTTCGACAGGTTGTTGATATTATGAAAACGAACGTGGAAAAAGTTTTAGAAAGAGATCAGAAATTATCCGAATTAGATGACCGAGCAGGTAAATAGCTCCAGTATTATCGACATTTTTAAGTTCAGCGACTTAAATTACGAGAGTAGGTTTAGTTTTTTTTTTTTTCAAAAATGTCGTTGCTTCTCTTTGTCAATGTTCCTTCTTCCTTCTCAGATTTAATTTTTTTTCAACTTTCTTTATGGGAAAATAAATGAACGCTTGGAAAAACCGAAACAAAGGGAAAACGTTATCATTGCTCGATGCTGAAAAGACGCATTAAATGTTTACCCAAGCGCAAGTAATCCGCTGTTTAGGAAGGATTAACTGACGTCTCTGTGAAATCTCCTTCGAATATAACTAATATTCTCATTTTATGTCATATTGTAAACTCTCTTTCGTCCGACATGCTTTGACAATTGATGTCATTAAATTGTCGTAATGCCGGATTATACTTTCGAATTGATATGTACTCGGATGATTTCATTTTGGATATGGCTGTGTAGGTAGTCTCTTGTAAATGGGTATTTATTTTCTTCTGCCTTCATAATCCGAAGTTGAAAACATCCTTTTTCGTCGTTAATTAAGTACGGAGCTTTTTCGATCAGTTTTAGGAAGAGGAGGCGGAAGAAAGGGTTCGAAACTTGAATATTCGATGAAGCCAGGTACCTACGTCATCATCGTGGAACATTTTTTTAATTTTTCCAAAATCCAAAAATAACATTTCAAGTATTCTATTTTTTTCTGTATTTCAAAACAAAAAATTCAACAATGACGTCTCAAAGTTCCAGGAAAAAGGTCCTTCCAAAGGCTGAAAATAGCAACTTCCTGTCTGAAATAATCGTCGCGAATTACAAACGTTGAAAAATATCAACACATTCCACCCCTTCATTTTCAAGAGTAAGGAAACATGCCTACGTGAACTTGAAATTGGTTGCCTATGTTACTGATAAAAGGAGCTAATCGAGCGCAGGGTCACCCTGTATACGGTTCTCGAATTTAATGATTTTACAATTATTCAGAATTAGTTTTTGGTTGACTGAGTCCGATATTGCGTTCGTTCAAGTGTCATTTTTTCTTTCCTTTCTTCGCGTTGTTTTGAGACGATAAATCGAGTCAGTTGAATGAATAGAATTGAATTTCGGCTGGTGCGAGTTCGAATGCAGGTTACTCTTGTAGAAATAGAATGGATTAGTTTTTGGATAAAAAAATTCCAGCTTGAGTGGAATGAAGGAGGGGGAAGGAGGCCTATGGGCTAGTCTTTGTGAAGAAATTATTCGATTGAAAAAGCTCAAAATCAGTGTAGATGGAGCCATTTGTCACGGTTATAAAAAATTTTCTAATGAATTTTACTCTTCAGTTTTTTATCATTTTTTGTATAAAATACTGTAAGTTGATTTCAGAATAAAATTTATGTACTTAGAAAAAAAAATGGAATGTAGTTTGAATTAAAAAAAAATAATAATTACCTACTTACTCTAACGATGGATAGTTTTCACTTTTTTTTTCTTTTTGAAAAATTGAATCAAAAGGGTATCCAAAAAATTCTTTATACCTCAAAAGATCTTGTATAAAATTCATCTATGACTCGATTGTTGGTTTTATCTTATTTCCTTAAAATCTGATCATCTAATTCGAAAAATATTTTGAAAAATTGATGACAAATTTTTTAGGTTTGCTAAAGCTAAAAGTCATGATGTGGATGTTTTCCCCCTAAAATTACCATTGATAGGTACACTTTTCCCATGTTTTTCAGAGGTGCTTTGAAAAAACTAGGTCTGTGTAATTTTGAAATTGCCAATAAAAAAATCATTACAAAAAATACATTTTATTAAAAATCGTCTTACTTAATAGAAATACTTTAACCCGAAAACTTCAAATCACGCCAACTTTTTACCGTTACCCCTCCCTCCCCCCTCTGAAATACTTGGGCATGAAAATATGATGGCAAATCATCACTGACGAATTTATCAATTTAATTTTGTACAACGGAAATTCAAAAAATGACGAGTATAATTTTTTTTACATTCGTTAATGAAGATATGAAAGTTAAAACTGGACATTAATGACATTTTTGAAGATAATAACATTTTTTATCAAAAATTTTCCACATTTTTCTTTTTAATTTTCAGATTTTTTTTTGATTAGGTACAGTAATATTATAAGAACAGCTCGTCTGGGGTAAAGATTGAATCCGGGGTGAAAATTTCATCAACTTTTTCGGATTCTGATATTAATTTCCTATCTCTTTCCTTCCCTCCCCCTTTCCCTTTCCCTCCCCTTCTTTCAAATTCTATATTTGAAAAAAAGAACACAATAATCCGCCTTATCCAAACTATTTTCTCAAAATCACTCAATCACTTAGAGTTTATTCAGTTGAAAGATGAAGAATGAAATATGGATGATTTTTTGATATCTACCTACAATTAAAATTTTCCGACCTCCATAAGCTCAAGTATAAGGAATCAGAAGTTCAGTTTTCAATTTAAAGTTGCAAGTTCTAAATGTTTCAAAACCAGTTTTTGAATATTTTCTCGAAATCAATTTTAAAGTTGAAAAAAATCTCGAGAAGCGGATGAAAATTTTGAAAAAATTAGATCTGAGAAAGGTATTGATATAAACGTTGAAAAACTTGAGGTATAAAATTTTAGGAGTAAACATTACACAAAGAAATTAAAAATTGATAAAAAGTTTGGAGTTGAAATAATTTTAAGACATTTTTACCTACCTACAAAAAATTTCGAATTCGAATAAAAATAACAAAATAAATTTTTTATTGAATTTAAAACACTCAAAATTCAAGTTTAGAGACCGATTTTTTCGGAGGGTGGTTTCGAGAAAAGGTCTATTTCAAATGTTTTTTTTTTTTTTTTACATAAACTGTAATTTCTTTAGAAAATTTACTTACTTATTTCAAAATTTTTTGATTTTCAAAAAATAATTTTCACAAAAAAATTGATATTTTGTGGTTACCAGACACTGTTTTTTTTCCAATCAAGTATCGATATCAGTTTTTCATCCTGATTTTCCACAGGAATACCAGCACTTTTTTCAAAATAAACGAATCCTAAAAATATCTCATGAAAAAACATTTGAATGATGAAGTGATGATCAATCAAAAATTCAAAATACCCAAGAAAAAATTTACTTAAAGGAAAAATTTTCAGATTCCTTAATTAAATGTAAACACGTGTAGCTTTCAATTGATGACCACCCTGTTCAGAAACTGATCCATAGGACATATATTCACCGGTACAAACGACTTCGTGATTCATTTACACGTTTTTTTTTTCGTCCTAAACTTTAATCTGCAGTAATCTACAAATTGACGAAACAATTTTCTAAAATACAGTCTTGTAAACTTTTACGAAAGACTAATTATTTGTAAATGACGGATTTGTAAAATAATTCGATAGTTTGAAAGAATTCGAAACCAAAAAATTTACTGAATTCATCAATTAAGTGAGTACCTAATACTTATTTGCCTGCCTATCTTACTTTTGAGACGTTGAAACTTTTTTTCGTACGTTGAACTTGGGCTTGATGTATCGCTAAATTAATAATTTGCTCGTATTCGTAGATTTCTAATCCCAGATGGGAAAAGGGGTAAAAGTGGGCGAAAAGACCTTCAACGAAAAATTAACTCTACTGAATCTCAAATTTCAAACAATGGAGAAAAATTATAGCTTGGAAAACGCCTCAATATCTTCAATGTCTTTTCTCTGCACACCTACCCACGTACAACGACGTGCAACATTTCAACACGTTTTATAAATTAACTTTAACGATCTTAGTCTGTGTATAATTGAAGGGTTCAAAAATATAGCGAGAAAAAAGTCCCTCGCCTCCTGTCCCGCCCTCCCTCCTACACAAACGTACGTATTCATTTTTTAGGAAAAAGATTAATTTTAAACCGAAATTCGCAAATTAATCAACTTAATGAAATGTAAATATTTAAAAATGGTCGAAACTTTCCAACGTCCTATTACAATATCACCGCTGTACTGTTCGTTTCCGTTTGTAAATGTGTGTACTGAATTAGCAATGTTTTTCTCATTTCGGCGGCGTGTTGGAAAATACCCGAATTCAATTCCTGTGTACGAATATCGATTTATAGAGTGTCGGCAGAGGAAAAAAAAACACGTTAATGTATTCAGTTTTCGTGTTTTTTTTCTTACTCGAAAAAAAAAAGAAATTGAAAAACGTTGAAATTTTCTTGTCGTTCGACAACAATAAGGCGAAATCATCTTTACCAATGCTTAGGTATAGACTTCAGCTACCTGTAGGGTTTTTTTCCAACTTATATTACGAACGTTTTGAAATATGGAACGAGGTGTTTATTAAGAAGCTGTAAAGGTGTTCGATGCAGACTTATTCGAACTCGGCAACCGGCGTTCTTTTGGTAATGTGAAACTTCAATTTATTTAGAAAGAAATTTCGCCAAGGCGTGTTTTGTTGTGGACGTTTTCATCGCGATGACAAAATTTCCAAATTCATCCACCGGCGATAATTATTTTCAATATACATACTTTCTCGGCAATTTTCCGACCTGTCATTCTGTCAAAATGAAAATACGGGTTATTACAATGTATAGGGTGTTTCGTAATCGAGGCACTGCCTTTAAAACAGTAGGTATGCAACCCATAGTGAATTTAGGTCTACCTATGTTTGCCTACCTTTTGAATGGCAGGGGTAAAATTCTTTTCTTGCTGGTTGATTTTGCATTAATTCTTTCCATAGTGACCTTAAACTTTGAATGTGTGGGGAGCTGTTATCAAAGCAAATTTTTGAGTAATGGCGAAGAGATGCTGGTGTCCAAATAAAATCCACATCTCAATTTTTGGCTCGGTAGGTTCGGGAGGCGTCACACAGCTTTTTTCTATGCTCCTGAAAGATAAAAAAAAAACAAGTTTTCACCTTTTTTGTTCTGAGGTGCTGAATATTGTTTTTCTATCGTTTGACTTTTTAATCGAAATTTTTTTGTAAATTTCTCTCTGACCTCAATTAGATCACGTATTGAATTTTTACACCTAATTTCGCCCTCTCTCTCGCATCAATCCCGTTTAAAATTTTTTTTAAGCTTTAAATGGATGAGAAAAGGTCGAAAAATCCAAATTCATTAAAAAATTAGTAGGTACCCCTACCCACTCAACTACTTAGGTACTTGCAAAATTTTCAAACCATTCAAAAACAGGAATTCTCACCGAAATCCTAAAATATTTTGGACTCATAATTTAGGAAAATCTCTTAGAAATAATAATTTCCTTAAGATGGTCTGACCTTACACATTCAATGACAAAATAATTGTCTGAGATAACGAAAAAAGACTAACATGGCATATACTGGTATAACGAGTCGTTGGGCTTATTTAAATTGAGAAATAGATCACCAGAATTGAAAAAAATCACCTAATAAATTGAAAAAAAAACCACTAAAATTGGAAAAAATCGCCCAAATTGAGAAAAAAACAATAACAATAAGATCAATTGAAGAAGGATGCAGACATAATGAAACAATTTTTCAAGGCCAAGAAATGCGAAAGATCTTCATTTTTTATGGTTTAATTTTTTGTCGAAAATTTCACCCCCTTCCCTTCATCAGGAATTGATGAAAAAAAAAACATTTATAATTTTCGATGTAAAAATCATCCTCATTATTCTTCCTTATAGTCGTACTTACCACAAAAAAGAAACTCAATCTACCATGATTTTTTTTGCTACGTAGAAAAGAGGTCGTTTATTTAAAAAAAAGTTCAACAGGGTGCACAACTTATTCGGTTTTTACCAAAATTCCTGAGTCTTTCTTCAGACTGAATTACATATGTAAATTGGCTAAATTTTATTAAGTGGGTACCTATTTCAAATTTCCTTGTACGTTTGTGCTCTTTTCTGGCTGGATTTTTATGATTTCGAATTTCCCCTGTACTCTTATTCAATGCCATAATGTACATTTAAAGAGCCTTTCCTAATAAGGGTCAAAAACGGCCCTTGACCCAAAATCGGTCAAAATGGTCTCAAAAGGTTACTTATGGTCTAAAAACATTCCAAAAAAATTTTTGACCCCCAACCCCCACCCCTTTCGGAATTATCGCACTTTTAATGTCGAAATTTCAACACGCGATATCTCTGGAAGGGGTGGGTAAAAAATTTTGAAATTTTCACAGATTATACATCTTGCTGGGTAGTACAAATGAGAATTTTTTGAAAATTTTCGGTTCACATTTTCCCAATTTTTTTTCACATTGAAATTTTCAAAAAATTTAGAAAAAAAATTTTGAGGGGGGTACATGGCTGGATTTTTTTTTATTAGTTCGGCCAAGTGGTCATGTATCACATAATATTTTGTTTGGGCCCCAAAACGGGGTGCAACATGGTCAAAAAAATTCAAAACCAAAAAAAAACGTGATTTTTTTACTACTTTTTTTGTAGTTACAAGCCAGGTATCCCTACCCAAAGTAAAATTTTGAGTCAAAATTGTCATAAATTGAAAGTACATCATAAGAAAGTCCCATTTTTAAAATTTCAAGTGCTGAAGTGCATTTCTCGAATTTTGGCGAATTTTTGAAATTCCAAAATTACCTCATCGTCCTGTAAATCAAAAAAAATTGATCTGATCAACGAAACAAGCTGAAATTCGGTATACACCCTATTTTAGACCTGCCAAATCGATTGAAAGCGGTTTCGAGACGTTTCAGAGCCACCAGAAAATTCTAACTTTTTTCAGCTCTAAAGAAAAGCTCATAAAAACGGCCAATATGAACTTCAGCACCTATATTCGCGGATTACCATTATTGGGGACCTAATTGAACAACTGATGCAAAATTTTTCAAAATTCGTCACTTTTTGCTCAAAATTATATTTTTGGATTACAATTTTTCCGCAAAAAATTCAAAACACACCTTTTTTTCATACAACAAGGCAAACAGCTGATTTGTTTGTAGATATCCTGTTGACAGATATTTTGACTCCGTTCTTTACGCATTTGAAACAAAGAAAATCTCAAAGTCTCCATACCCACTTTGTGTTTGTACCTTCCACAAAGAAAGCATTTGACTCTATTGCTTGAAGTTCATAGTTATTATTTTCGTTTTTTAAGGTCAAAATAATTAATTTGAAAGTGTCTGCTTGTTCCAAAATTACACATTTATCTAAGTTTTTTCTCTAAATATTTTATGCAACTTGTATAATAATTTGATAACACCCGTGTAATTGTGATTTCTTGATACATTTATGAATGAAAATGTTTCAAAATTATGAATTTACCGTTTTCATTGTGTATTTTTTGGGGTGTGCGAGTAAGGAGGAATGGTGAAAGATGATCTAAAAATTTCTCGAAAAAAATCGGAACAAATCAACTTTTTGCCTTGTTGTGCGAAAAACAGGTGTATTTAAAATTTTTTGCGGAAAAATTGTAAGCCAAAAATATAGTTTTGAGCAAAAAGTGACGAATTTTGAAAAATTTTGCATCAGTTGTTCAATTAGGTCCCCAATAATGGTAATCCGCGAATATAGGTGCTGAAGTTCATATTGGCCGTTTTTATGAGCTTTTCTTTAGAGCTGAAAAAAGTTAGAATTTTCTGGTGGCTCTGAAACGTCTCGAAACCGCTTTCAATCGATTTGGCAGGTCTAAAATAGGGTGTATACCGAATTTCAGCTTGTTTCGTTGATCAGATCAATTTTTTTTTGATTTACAGGACGATGAGGTAATTTTGGAATTTCAAAAATTCGCCAAAATTCGAGAAATGCACTTCAGCACTTGAAATTTTAAAAATGGGACTTTCTTATGATGTACTTTCAATTTATGACAATTTTGACTCAAAATTTTACTTTGGGTAGGGATACCTGGCTTGTAACTACAAAAAAAGTAGTAAAAAAATCACGTTTTTTTTTGGTTTTGAATTTTTTTGACCATGTTGCACCCCGTTTTGGGGCCCAAACAAAATATTATGTGATACATGACCACTTGGCCGAACTAATAAAAAAAATTCCAGCCATGTACCCCCTCAAAATTTTTTTAAAAAATTTTTTGAAAATTTCGATGTGAAAAAAAATTAGGAAAATGTGAACCGAAAATTTTCAAAAAATTCTCATTTGTACTACCCAGCAAGATGTATAATCTGTGAAAATTTCAAAATTTTTTACCCACCCCTTCCAGAGATATCGCGTGTTGAAATTTCGACATTAAAAGTGCGATAATTCCGAAAGGGGTGGGGGTTGGGGGTCAAAAATTTTTTTGGAATGTTTTTAGACCATAAGTAACCTTTTGAGACCATTTTGACCGATTTTGGGTCAAGGGCCGTTTTTGACCCTTATTAGGAAAGGCTCTTTGAAGAATTGCAAATTTTCAAAAACACTACCTCATCAGAAAACAAAAGTGATAAAAATCAACTCTTGAGTTGCATTTATCTCGAAATTAGCAAAAGAAGTTATACAAAGTAAATTTTCCTGCAGATACGCCTTCTCCTAGCTCAGTTTCAGTAAATTCTTCCATTCCTCCCTTCAGACTGAATAATTTTGGTGATTCCAAATTTTTTCCTATTCCTAAGTATATTTACCATCTTTCAGGTTGAATTTTAATAACTTTTCCTGCACTTTTCAACAGAATGCAATATTTATGCAATTACAACTTTTTCCTCTATCTCCTCCTCTTCCTCTCTCACACCAAATTTCGATGTTTTGAATTTTTGTTATGCCATTCTCTCAGGGCTGATTTTTTTTTTACATTTTTTCCATACTCCTGCGTTCCATTCAGATTCAATTCTTGTAATTTTCAAACTCTTTCTGTATCTACTCCCTTTTTGAATGAAGTAATGACAAATAATTCGACTAAAAAGTGAAAATTCGGGTTAAATTTTAAATTTTTCCAAAAAAATATATTGTTGAGAAGTGGTAATCTTGCTAGAAAATGAAAAAAATCATTTTTAAAGGAAGAAATAATAATTCGTGAAAAAAAAATTGTAAGATTATATTTTTCATATTCAAAAAAGTTGAAACCGAATTTCATTCCTGTAGCAACCAATCAAAAACCAGAATCATTTTTGGTTGCTTCACTACCACCGGCAAACCATAGGAATTCGTAAGATTCCCCACAGAAATGCACTTTTTTTCTGATGCAGTCAATAAGGTACAATTTTTCAATCTGTCCTGATCATTGAACTATGAATTATATATAGTGATGAAAACATAAGCGTACCCAAATAAATTGAAACCAATGCCTCTTTCAATGCTGTAAATTGTATTTTTTGTGGGCTGAAAAATCATAAACTGAAAATTTTTCAAAGGAGTAGGTTTTTGCCCATACAAATAAAAAAAAAAACTGATGTGAGTTGAAGAAGAAAACTCAAACCTATGAAATTTTTGAATACTTACTTATTTAATGATAATACAGCAACCCAAACTAAGTGAATGTAAAAAGGGTTGCCAACCACAAAACTGTGGGGTCAGTTCATAAATTTGATAGTATCATCTATTTTAAGTAAATTTTTTTTACAGGCACTGCTCAAAAATCTAATTATGTACCTATTTCGACGTTCTGCCTAGTTTTAAAATTGAAGGAATGAAGGTGGAGTAAAGTTTTAATAAATGAGTTGCATACATGATTTATGTGTAGACTAAATTCAGAATTGAAGGGGATGTAAAGCTGACAAATGCTTAAAGATTTGCAGCTCTTTCGATTTTCAAATTAAAACAAAAAAACTATTAAATTTCAAAATTTAATTTGAAAGCAATTTTAATTAATTTTACCTCAGAATAAATTGATTTCTGAATTTGCTCCTTCGATTCCCAGGGTCGACAAACTTTCATACATCAATTCAGTTGGGTTTGCTGCATTCCAAGCAATGTATTCGGAACCTTTGCCAAAACACTTGGTATATTGATTCGAAAATGAAAAAAAGTTGAAAAATGTGTGTAGAATTTTGCTATAATCTTATAAGGAGGATTAGGTGAAGCTCTAAATTTACATTTCAAGTGTTTTGACTAATTGACTTCAACTTCAAATTGTACATTTCCTTAGCCATTTGTGAGCCTGGGTATAAAAACCATTTCGGGAGGTCAAAAATTGGTTTCGAGTTCTCTTTTTGAAAGGCTCAAAATCAGTATCAACTCAAAAACCAGTTTTTGACCTCTAAGGGTGATTTCTATCGCTGAGCTTATGAAAAACTGTGCTGCTTCTTCCTCTCGAGAATAACGGCATATCAACGTCTTTTGACCAATTTCTTACCTATATTAATATTTTATCACCTTAATATAAAGCAGAGATGATTCATATTTGCTGAAAATCTCAAAGATTTCACATAGGTACCTAATTAGTTAATTACCTATCTGTATTCATGACTCATACTCATTTAGGAAGTAATTATTAAGATAAATGAGACAACGACGACTATAAATTAATTTCTAGTTCTCTTATCATCTCTATAAACGAGATATCTTCTCATTAAAGTATTTACTCTTTTCAAAAGAGAATTCCAAAGTAAACGATACCTTTATACTCAAATATCAACAATATTCAATACGTTGAAATTTCTAATCAAACTAATCGTCAAAGGATAGGCCCTATCTATATACATACCTATACCTACCACACCTATTTATGGCACCTATGAAATTGGTAAAATGATACTAATGGAACCGGATAACCTTTTATTTTTACAGATGCTCTCCAACAAGGTGCCTCTCAATTCGAACAACAAGCTGGTAAACTAAAAAGAAAATTTTGGTTACAGAATTTAAAAGTAAGCATTTATTTTCAAATAGATATACCTACTTGCATTTTGATAATATTTTCAAATACCTTTTTCATCAATTCTTTCTTTTTAATTTTTCAAATTGCAGATGATGATTGCAATGGGAGTAATTGGATTCATAATTTTAGCTATTATTGTTTGTAAGTAAAACAATTTGATACGATTGTTTATTACTTTCTATGACGAGTATTTTCGATGCTTATCTAATATTCGAATTGTTTGTCGACAGTAAAAATTATGCCAGAAGACACAACTCAAGGGAAGAAACGCTAAGAATTTCCTTAATTATTTTAACGTTAAATTTTATTTCAATTTACTAATAATTTATTTGTGCGTTTATTTCTTAGATTTTTTTCCTTCTTATTGCCGTTGACATATCTGACAAAAAAGTACCTAAAACGCAAGAATTTCAAAATACAACCAAACGGTTTTTATTTTTGACCTTTCCAAATTGAGTATTTAGGAATAGAATTTAAAGAAAAAAATCTATACGCCGTTCAGGCGAATTCTTCAATTTACAGCATGGACGAAATTCTCGTCGGGTAAATTTTTTGTGATCTTCATACCATTCCAAAGAGAGCTGCATAAAAAACCTAGAAAATTATGCAATTTTCTATACTCGATACCGTTTCTAAGAACGTTTTCTTGGCAAAACACAATCCTCGTAATTAGGCTTAGGTAATTTAAAAATTTCCATTTGGAGTAAAAATGTAGATAAGTTACGATTCTGTTTTTTTTTTTCATTTTCATTTTTGTTATATATTTCACTATAATAATCTATTATTGGGAAAGTATAGTTGATTTTCATTTTAAAAAATCATATTTCCACGAAGTTATAGCCAATTTTGTACTTTTTATTTCGAGGTGTTCTTTTCTCATTTAATTTAGTTTTTTTTTTTCGTTCAATCGATTTACGATTTTTTTTGTTCGATTGATAAAATATTAAATTTTGAATGGCTTTGAATAGCAATTTACTACGTTTAATATTTTATCGCAATTTTTTTTTGTACGAGTGGAAAACCATACTTTTTTGAACTATCTACCGCGAGCGGAGAGTACGAACGTGAAGTAGTATATTTATAACGATGTAGGAAACAAAACACAAATTGAAAATGCCAATCTATAGGATTGATGTGGTCTGATAATTGCGGATAAAGATCGATATACGAGACCACGGAAATAATTATGAAGTTGTAAGACTTATATTATTTTTACAATTAAAATATTGTTACTTTATAACATTAAAATGTTAACCGTGTTATTTTATTTGTAAATGTAATAGTATTGTTTGCTTTTCTTAATCATTATAGAAATAAAGCTTCGTACTTGTATATGTTTGTTATAAGTTTAACAGCATTCACGATATTACCTATATTTATAGATCATATTATATACCATTATGTCGATTGTTTCACAAAAAATTGTTTTTTCATTTAAAACGATTTATACAACAGCTTTTAATCTTTCAGTTTAATAAAAATGTAAATGTTGAAGAGGTGCGTTTTTTATTTTGGTTGTTTGAATTGGATATGTGAGTGAATTTTTGTAGTGAATTTTTGTAATGAATTCAAGTAGGTAGGTAGGTAGGTAGGTATTCAAATTTTCTCAATGGATGGTGGAATGGATGACTTTATAAATGGGTGGTTAAAAAAATTTATTCAGATATTGATAAAAATTAATGGAATAGTTCAATTATTATTTTCATAAAAAATCCTTGAGCAATCTGGGAGCCAGGAAGTGGAATATTTTTCAGTCACCTGCTCACCTCTGAAACTGCAAACAGTTCGGAGATGATGTTTAACCCTCGAGATTGCTCACACAAGCAGTCTGACAAGGAAGGCAACCCAACTTGAATTGAATTTTTTGGGTGGATTTCTGAAATTGTTCAATCTTATAAGCGCTATCCAGAAATTATGTAAAGGAGAAGGGGTGAGAATTCCAGAAAAATGAAGAAGGAGATGGTTAAACTTCAAAAATTTAAAAATTGTGGGATTTTTGGAACATTCAATATTATACCTACGTTCCTGAGAAAAGTCTAAATCAGTCAAATTTAGTAAAATTTTACCTTTTTGAATCAGTAAGTAAAAGAAGTTTAACTAATATTTTTGATCAATGATTTTTTCAGATTTTTCAGTCAGAATTATTGATTTTTCCTAACCAATTGAAAATTGGCCTAGAAATAGGTGATTTTTATAGAAAAAATTACCAAAAAATTACTATTTTCTTGAGAAATTTACAAAATTTCATCTTTGACTGATTCAAATTTTGAGTAGGTAGGTAATGTTTATTCAGAGAGAGCGTAATTTTTTAAAAAACATTCAGATTCGAATCCATTTGAGCGGTTAAAAATAAGAAGTGAGTATATCAATTTTCATCATTTTTTTTCTTGTTGATTGGATCAAATTTTCATATTTTTCAGGCAGTAAGGTAATTTTAAAAATTTACTTTCAGAAATAAACTTTAGCTTCTCATATTCTGAATGTGAAGTTTTTATAATGTGCTTTTGATTTATTTTTGCTTCAGCTCAAAATTTCTCTTCTAATAAATACCATCTTTGTGAGAGAAAAAAATTATTTTCAAAAAATGGACTTGTGAGAAAAATTTATTCCACTTATTCTCTTACTTAGGTAGGTAAGAATAATACTCACCGATGTAAAAAATTCAACGTAGGTAACTTAAGTTGAACAAGGTAGTAGCAGTCACCTTTCTATTGCTAGGTAGTTGTAGACATTGAACATTTGCAACATACAAATTCTCAAACAGCTGCAAAAATGTTTTCGAAAATTTTTTTGTTATTTTTAGTTTAAAAATGTTTAAATTCCGATCAGAAATGTGTAGCGATTTGTTTCTTTTGTTAAATTTTGTTTCGTTTTCTATCACTCCTTTGATACTTAAAATGCCGACAAAGTAATATATGAAAGTTGTTATCCTTATGGAATGTATTTGACTATCAATTGTGGAAAATTCGTCATTGCTGTAATTAATGTCAATTTTAATGTTCGGTATATATTTTTTATCATCGGTCATGCCCATATATAAGAAGGTACATTCATTTTATTGATCAGTTGTAATTTGAAATTTAATATTGTTTGCGATAATTTATTTATACTCTTCAAGCTTTCGTGAAAAATGTCTTCTCCGTTGTTCTACTTGAAATTCGGAATTTTTATGGTGCTCATTATGGTGTTGTTGAAGGTAAGAAATTGTCGAATAGGTATTTCGTTTATACGAAATTAATCTACTTTTCTGCAGGTATCGAACAAAATCTAAAAAAAAAAACTGCCATTTTTTTTTGATAACCAAATTATTCACAAAATTTTTTGTTTGTTGGAAAATTTTAAAATTCAAAAATAAAAATCAACATTGAATTATTTTGAAGAAATGTTTCAGGTATAATTAATTTGAGAGTATCATCCAGCATCCGCGCTTCAAAAAAACAAGCTTTTTTTTGGTAGATTCGGTGAAACATTTGAAACATACTCGTAAGCCTTGCAGTTGCCCAATGCCCATTCGTGGATAAAATTGAAACCTATGGGTATTCTTCAAAGTTTTTTCTTGCAAAATTAATTTTTGAAAATTATGATCGAGTTGTTTTGATGTTGAAAAAATTGATTACGATATGACCTTAATAACAATTAACTCTTTGAAATGATACATAGGTACCAATGGTACATTATTATTTACATTCGAAGATCCGTTTAAAAAATTGAATCTTTCTTCATATAGGCTTCAACAATCACTGATGCAAAACTGTCCACACTAGAACCTTCAAATTTGGAATTGTTGTCGCAAGAGGAAAGTCAATTGGAGACAAGAAGTTTGGATAAGAAACATCCGGATAAACCAACGAAAGGTGAAAAAGTGGCCAATGGAATCGTTTATGTTACTAAGAAAGCAGAAAAAGTAGTAGGGAAAGGTTTAAAAGCAGGTAATAAAGCAGTAAAAGTTGTCAAAAACGTGGGAAAGAAGATAAAGCCCAGAAAATGATGTTTTGACGTTCAAAGCGAACATGAAAAAATATAATTATCAAGCTTGAATTGTATACTAATACCGATTTGAATAAATGGTTTGTGAAAATCATGTAGTTTTGCTATTGATATGATGAATTCGAATAGGTACTACCTACATTAGGGTGTCCCAGGAAAAACAAAAGTTGGAATTTCGGGACGCATACCCTCTAAATTTTTTATGTGGCATCCCAAAACATTTTTAAAATTTTTTCCGACTCGATTGAAGCACGTTTACCCGTGCCGCCACGCCCTCAAAGTTGAGGAAGCGACTCCCGAGCGGGTCCGTTGCTACCGCGCCACGGTACGTGGTGGCGAAGTTCTCCAGGTACGGGCGACGTTACAAAAATGTCAACGCGGCGTTATGTGTGCCCCGAGGGGGAGGGGTGTTGAAATTATCTAGTAAGACATGTTTTTAGGTTATCTAGAGTATACCCAGTATTTTTTGAATTTTTTTTTGTGCTTTTATGACTGCTGAAAAAATTTATTTAGTTCAATGCATTTGGGAAAAAAATGCCAAGTATGGAAAAAATTTCGATCCAAGGTGTCTTGACTAAATTGATTCAGGACACTCTCTTGAACAACATGGTAAGACTTTCTGCCCTCAAAAGGTGCCGGAGACCCCCTGCAGGGGGTTGAACCTCAAAAAATGGGGGTTTACATATTACTTGGCAAAAATACAATTTTTTCAAAAAGTACAATATTAAAGAAAACTGAATGTGGTACCAAAATACATGTTTTCTTGATTCTTGTAGTTCGTTTCTGATGTCACATATTTCTTAAAAAAAAAAAAAAAAAAAAACTAGAAGGACTCATAAAGGAAGGAGTTGGAGAGTGCTCGAATTGGAAATGTTTTCAATTCATTAGGTTTGGGTAAAGAAAACATTGATATTTTCAAACATTTTTTCACCTCCGCCTCCCCTCGCCCATGCGAATTCTGGTTTAGGTTGAAGTTGAACTGATCCCAAAAATGGATTTTAAAGCCTGCAAATAACTTCTAGAACCAACTTTTCATTTCCTCCTCCATAAAATCTGTACAAAATATACAAAATATCTTGATCAAATTTTTATCGTTTTCCTCTCAATCAACTTGTAATCATTTTTTGCTCACTTCCCTCTTGGAGACAAAAGAATAAAAAAAAAGATTTTTCGACTCAAAATACTACAAAGAACGGATGCCACGAACCAGAATGTTCTATCTTCGATTCTATGGCTTTGGTGAAAATTCAAAGTTGCCGCCCTATGAATACTGCAGATTTCTTGAACAAGGGATTTTTCGGCAGGAGAGGGAGGGAGGGATGTGATCTTAGTTTGAGTTTTGCACATAAAAGTGAAGATAGGTAGCTATTTCGTCTCATATTTAAGGTAGATTGATAATCTAGAAACTCAATTTTTTTAAAAATTCAATTTTCGCCAGGTAAGTAATAAGTAAACCCCCATTTTTTGAAGTTCAACCCCCTGCAGGGGGTCTCTGGCACCTTTTGAGGGCAGAAAGTCTTACCATGTTGTTCAAGAGAGTGTCCTGAATCAATTTAGTCAAGACACCTTGGATCGAAATTTATTCCATACTTGGCATTTTTTTCCCAAATGCATTGAACTAAATAAATTTTTTCAGCAGTCATAAAAGCACAAAAAAAAATTCAAAAAATACTGGGTATACTCTAGATAACCTAAAAACATGTCTTACTAGGTAATTTCAACACCCCTCCCCCTCGGGGCACACATAACGCCGCGTTGACATTTTTGTAACGTCGCCCGTACCTGGAGAACTTCGCCACCACGTACCGTGGCGCGGTAGCAACGGACCCGCTCGGGAGTCGCTTCCTCAACTTTGAGGGCGTGGCGGCACGGGTAAACGTGCTTCAATCGAGTCGGAAAAAATTTTAAAAATGTTTTGGGATGCCACATGAAAAATTTAAAGCGTATGCGTCCCGAAATTCCAACTTTTGTTTTTCCTGGGACACCCTAACCTACATATTCAAATTTTTTCCACAGACGAATAAATAGATAAACATGGTTAAAAAAATTGATCAAGATTTTGATGAAAATTGGTTATTATTAACCAAGTGTTTGTTAGCAATCAGGTTTGGGGGCTTCTTTCAGTCACCCAAGACTACAGACTACAGACAATTTGGAGAAAAATTTTAACCCTCGAGATTGCTCATTTATGAGTTATACAAGCAGTCTAACAAGAAAAATAATCCTATACTTGAAGTAAAATTTTGAGCTGAAACAAAAATAAATCGAAAATAAGTACATCATAAAAGAATATACATATACATCCAAAACTTCAGGTACCTACCGCAGTTCTTTTTTTATTTTTGGCGAATTTTTGAAATTTCAAATTAGAAATTATGCAAAGGAGAGACTGAAAATTTCAGAAAAATAAGTGGACGAGGTGAACAAAATTTAATGAAAAAATTGAGTAATCTGTTACTTGAATGTTGTTGTACTTTGTAAACGAAAAAAAATTGTGACATTTTTTAAACAAATCAATGAACCTACCTAGGTGAGGCGTGTAGAATCAAATGTGGCTTTCTCCACTTTTTATCAAAAATGAGTTAAGCATGGTTTCAGATACTACAAGGCAAGCCGCATCTGATGTACTAATTGAAATTTTCAAATTTGGCTGCTAAGTACTTGAAAACAGCGTGCAAAGATAGGAGTTAGAATCATAAGTGGCTCTCTCTACTGGAGAAAGCCACTTTTGCCTCCAACTTTTTTTTCTTCCATTTTTTTGGAGCTGATTCGTGGAACTTTTCATGCATAATGAAGTGATCAATGTTACAAAATGTGACCTGCTCTTAGAAAAGGGACCTAAAGGTTTATTTTTCAATGCACTCATCTTATTCTACACACTTTCCAAGTTCATATCAATATCGGTGTTCAACTCAAAAACGATTTTTAACCCCGAACCTTGGGTAGTAATTTTTTCTTTTAATTGTACGATGTTCAATGATATTGTTTTATTTGTTTTCCTTTTATTATAATTATGGCCTTTAATGGTATTTTTCCTCTTGTTTCATTGTAGCTGGGTAAAACCGCTGCATTACTTTTTTTTTTTGGATAGTTGTTTATGTTTTTCAAAGAAAAAAAATGTTGAGAAACGGGGTATCATTTGATTTTTTCAACTTTCCAACATTTGTAACACTCTCAAAGAAAAGGGACCTTGGGACTTAATATTTGGTAAAACATTCTCTTGAAAAAAAATTTAAAATGCATAGACAGCGCAATTGAGGTAAAATGTTGAAATATGGTAGGTAGGTAGGTAGGTAGGTAGGTAGGTGGGTAGGTACCTACCCTATTTTGGTTTAAGCAGATAACCAGTATGGGCAATCCACGATTATAGGTACTGAAATTCATATGGACTTAAATTGATTTTTATGGAAATTTAGTGCCGGAAAATTATGTACAAAATTTTTTAGTGACACTCCAAAACCAAAAAGTCCCGGAACAGGCAGGAGGGTATATGAATTTTCATCCTTTTTTGTTGAGTAGAATAAATTTTCATATTCTGCTGAGCGAAAAGGTAATTTTAAAATTTTAAAAACTTACCAAAATTCAAGAAATGAGCTTTAGCTGTTAATTTTTTGAATAATGGAGTTCTTTTCCATTTTCATGATTTGCTTTCTATTTAGGTATTTTTTTTCTGCTAAAAATTTTATTTCCAATGATATTTCTCCATTTCTCCGCTCTCATGCCGGAAAAAATGTTATTCATTTTCATTTTCAAAAAATTGACTTGTTCATTTCTTGGAAAAATGATTTTCACTTATCCTCCAATTAATGATTAAGTGAAAACGCTTTAAAGTAACTGAGTTGAACAGGGTGGTATAGAAGTCACATTTTTATTGATAGTTGTGGATATTGAACATTTGCAGCATGTGTGCAATTTCTCAAACAGCAGCAAAAATATTTTCGAAAATTTTGTATTTTTGGTTAAAACGTTTTTAAATGCCGATCAAATTACCTAATGACGTAATGACTAAGCTATATATGTGTAGATTTGTTTCTTTTGTTAAACTTTGTCTCGTTTTCCATCATCCCTCTTGATAGTTAAATTGCCGACAAAGTAATATTATGTAAAAGTTGTTACCCCTACAGAAAATATTTGACTATCAATTGTAGAAAATTCATCATTGCTGTAATTAATGTCAGTTTTAATGTTTGGTAAATTTTTATCATCTCTTATTCCCATATATAAGGAGGTGCATTCATATATTGATCATTTATAATTTGAAATTCAATATTGCTTGTGCATGATCACTTGATCAGGTATTATTATCTTCAAACTTTAAAGAAAAATGTCTTCTCCGTTTTTCTATTTTAAATTCGGATTCGGAATTTTTGTAGTGCTTAATACGATATTGAAGGTAAGAAATTGTCGATTATTTTCTGTATCGAATGAACGAATTATTGTGAATTAAAAAAAAAGAAGTGCCCAATTGAGATCATACTTATAAAGGTAGGCACTTTCCTGTCTTTTTTTTGAAATTTTAAAAAATTGTTTACAAAATTTTCTTACATTGGCTGAAAAGACTCATTTGTTTAAAAAAATTCAGATTCAAAATCAACATTGAATATTTTTGAAGGAGTGGGGCATGGGGATATAATAGGGTTGAGGAAGTAGTAAGTACCTATACCTATTATACCTTCCTCTTTCTTTGCTTCAAAAAGCATTATAGGTTCCTACTTTTGTTGTACATTCGTTGAGTTAAGTATTTCCTGCAGTTGCCCACCCGGAGGTAACATTGAAACCTATGAGTAGTACATTTCTCAAATTTTTCCCTGCAATGAACTTTTGAAAATTAAATTTTGAACCTACATCTGTTTCGTTGTTGAAAAAATTGATTATGATAAAATCTCAATAAGAATGAATCCTTCAACAAAATGCATTGTTATTTATATTTAGAGATCCGTCAAAAAAATTAATTCTCTTTTCATAAGGTTTCAACAATCACACTCACTCATGCAGCACCGTCGATGCTGGAAACTTCCAATTTGAAATTGTTGTCGGGAGAAGAGAGTCAGTTGGTTACAAGAGAATTTTATCTGGGTGAAAAGCCAGCTAGAAAACAAACGATAGCTGAAAAAGTGATAAATGGAGTTTTTTATCTAGTTGATGAAGCTGACAGAGTGTTAGAGAAAGGTATTGCAGTAAGTAAGAAAGTAGGTAAAAAAGTAGTTGAAATTGCCAGAACCGTGGTAAAGAAAAATCCCAAAAAATGATGTCCTAATATTCAAAACAAACAGGAAATATTAATGTTAAGTGTGAATTGTATCAACGATTTGAATAAATGGTTTCTTAACGACAGTCAATTTATTTATATATACCCTACCTACCTATCTGTCAGATTTTTCATATTAATTCAACGGAATTCTGAATCCAAAATTTTATTCAAAATTCATTCGCGAGGAAAATTGTTTACTTACCTATTTATGTTGTTAATTTTTTTTCCTTGTCCCTAAAATGATCGATTTTAAATCGAAATAAATCCGATAATCTATCAATGTTCAATTTAAAACTACCTATTCCTTATCTAATCACAATTCTTTAAAATTTCCTCTTTTTTTAATGTTCTCCTTTTCAGGGAAAATGGAGCCGAATAGAATTACACATGTTTAATATATAAAATTCTGTAAACACCTCATTTTCAAACTCTTGAATTGATCAGAAACAGTTTTAAGATGTTCCAGAACTTCCAAACAATTTCAAAATTTTCCAGAATTGGAGAAAAACCCATAAAAATCGTTCATATAAACCTCGCTTCACAAATTTTTTCGAGTGACAGTGAAGTACCTAACACTTGGAAACTGAACCAACGAGAGACTTGGTTATTATGTGAAAATTGTCATTCTAAAGGAAAATTATTGACAGTTTTATTCGTTGTATCGACGCCATCAACTTTGAAAAACACATTCCGCGGTAATTTATGTTAATTTTGATCCTGAGAGTAATTTTTTATAGTCTTTTTTCCATAGGTGCATGGGTATTATAATTTAAATATATTAGAGAACAGGTGTGTGGTGTGTTCGTCACATAATCTGTTGATTTTTACGAAAAAACATACCTAGTCAAAATGTCGTCTCTTCCACTGTTCAATGCTCTGAAAGTGAAATTTGAATTTTCTATTCCTATTGTGCTTGCTATGGTGCTGTTGACGGTAAGAAAACACAAAAGAATTTCTATTTAAAAAACTTACGTACTCACTTATTGAAAATTAAACATCTACAAAAAATTTGTAAAAAATTTCAATCTATAGAATGGCGATTAATTAATTTTTGATTTCTTTATTTAATTTTGAACTGGTTTTTAGGCCAAATCAAATAGGGTAAAGAAGACGTGAAAATTAAAAAATTGAAAAAAAAAATATATATAATACTTTATTCTTTTTAGTCTCTAGAAAATTTTATAAATAGTTACATTTTTCTGAAGGTATCTGAGATCACAAATGCGATACCATCACAGCAAGAATTTTCAAATCCAGAATCGCCATCGGTAGAAGATACTCTAATATTAGGAAGCAGAGAGATTCCAGAAGAAGTGAAAAACTTGCAGAAAAAATTACTGGGGAAAAAAAGTAGTACAAGTAGTTTTTCCGGGTTGAATGATGTAATCCAAAAGAACCTAGGTATACTCAGTGGAAAAGGATCAGGAAAAAACTGGGGGAAAAGGGGCATGGCAAAAATTAAAAAAGTAAAAAATGCAGCAATGCAATTAAAACCGGGGAAAAAATAATGAAAGGACCTTAATTTATGCGGCGACGTATCAATAAAAGTACCTAAAAGCTCACAAACTTTCAAAACAAGATAAATTTTTAATCGGTACTTATACATAAATTTTAAAATTATTTGAAATGTATCTATACGTATTAATAAGGAGTTGAATAAATGATTTTAGGCGGATTTTGATTTACTTTTTAAAAAACACGTTGTTTAAATCTTATATTGATTTCTACTGGCTTTTACTTCCTTCATTCTTTCACAATTGACCTTGAAATACGACAAAATTCCAAAAAATTTTAAAAATCGAAAAAATTATTTTTTAAGAAAAAAATTATACCTGTATCTATAAAAATGTTACATCCAAAAATTTCATCCTAGCCCTATTAGAAAAATAAAAAAATCTTTTCCGTTTTTTCGCTTTTGTTAATTAATTTCCTGTACAAAATTGTAGGTAAATTGAATACCTTTTTATCTGAAAATCCACCGTCTTTGGAAAATTCCGATTTTATCTCAAAAATTTTGTCACTTCAAGCTTTCTTTAGTGTAATAAAAAAATAATATTTACAGGTAGTTTTGAGTTTGAAAAAAAAAAAAAAAAATGGACAAAAACATGAAAACCCAAACTTTTTATAAAAGAAGGTTTAAAAAAAATTTCAATTCCCAAAATAAGTTGAGATTTTCAAGTCTAAAGAATACACCTACATATTTATTTATCATTTTTTTCAAATTTTACCACAGGTACTAACCTATTTTCATTCATACTGTATGCAAATGTTGAATGTATAATACTTAGATTTAAAGAAAATGGTAATTTTATTTTTGAGCATTTTATGCTCTACTTATTCATTAAAGTCTAGTTTGAACTTTTTCCATTATTATTAAAAATTAAATATTCAAAGTCACAGTTCATTTTTTTTTTGGATTAAATCGAGGTAATGTAATTGTCCATTATGATAAATAATTGTGTTTAGTGAATTACTTACGGCGTACATTCTTTAGAAATCGATTTTTTCATCAACCTATAGCTACCTCCCGCTCCCCCACCCGTGAGAAAAACATATCTACATTTTTTTGATATTATTTAGTCCCATTAAAAAATTTTGTAACAAGAAAACTGCCAAACAAATACGCAATAAAATTCTAAAATTGTTGAAACTTTTTCTTTATCTCATCCGTTGAAATGGTATTTTTTTTAAATTGAAAAAAAATTCATATCAGACTGGTTTCCTCAAATTTTCCAATAAAAATGAAATCATCATATTTGCTCTTCATTCTACGTATATTATCACCATAATTATAAAACATACCAATTGACAATTGATATCGCTATCACATCTCAACTTTCAAATGAACAGCTTTAAAATAAATAGGTACCGAGAAACTTCAAATCATTTTGAATTTCATCATCATCGCTATTCATTCTCTTCTCGTCTTCTTTCAATACTTCTGTTAAGCAATGAGTCACTGAGCACTTGATTTTTTCAAAATTGCCACGGCTGTTGAATGGCCTCGTTGTGACACTGATAATGAGTCATAAGGTTAACTTACGTTCATTTTTATCATGTACTGATCCGTATCGATTACTGAAATTACAGAATTCTAAGTATGCAATAAGCATTCAAGTTTCAATAAAACAATGAGCAATAATTTTAAAAATGTATCTCAACATCCTTATTTTCATTATTTTGAATGAAAATTCGAAAATATTCTTTCAATTTCAGACTCTTATTCAGATACTAATTCTGGCAAACACAATTTCCCAAGTCATATTTTATATCCTCTTCACATTTATGTGTACTTACAAACATATGTCCAACTATATTCGTTTTCCAGTCATTTAGAAATCGATAAACGAATAAAAATTTCATTCGTAAGCCACCAACGATAAGATAATCAAGAAAAATTCAGCAACTAAATTCTCAACTCACATTTTCAATCACCTGATATCGATGGTCCAATCCTGATCACGTTTCATTTCACACTCCACTTCATCAATAAAAACCACACAGTATCTTATCTACAAGGTATATTTATACTTAAAACAACATAAAATAATCATGCATAGTAAATGTTAAATTATGAATAAAAATTAGCCTAGGAAAAGCTTAATATCAGAATTGTTTTTTTAAAAAATAGAACAAACGATAATCACACGAACTAGTACAATATAAAGTACGGGTTAACTTTTACCTAAAAAGAAATAGAAGTTAATTAACCTTAGAATCGATAGGAAAAAAAAAGAATAACTTCAGTGAACGAATAAAAATAAGCAAAACCCATAATGTACATAAATGAACATGGTAATTTATTCAATTACCGTAGACGTTTTCGTCGCTGAATGCAATGTATAAAAAGTAATCTTCTTCATGATGTTCCTGCATAAATAGAACAAAAACATGGCATTAGATATCGTTATAGCTTCGACAACGTGTCCAGATAGACAAATGTATCGTCAAACCTGATATAAAGATCCCATTGTAGCACTAGTTGGTGGAATGACATTGTTGACGAAGAAAAACAAAGCGTCTTCGGGACGAAGGTGAACTCTCTTACGGATTAGGAAATAAAATTGCCCAACAGTTAAATCAGAAGGTACTAGGTATTTTTTCTTATCTAAGTCTCCGATCCGTGCTTTCGGAGCTTTCTCGACGATCACCTGAGTGAAAACAAAACAATATTAGTTTACAGTTATGTTTAGGCCATCGTAAAAAATTCTGCGTAGTAAGTTTACACGATGGAAGCAGCAAACATGTATCGATACCGTGTCATTAAAAATATTCGACTAAGTAGACGTTCGACGAGATTATTTATAAATAAATTTGTCTTTGAAGTAAGATTTTGGCTGCAATTATTAACCTCAATGACGTAATATTTTCACGATTTAGGAAACTGCGTTTTCGAAACCATTGAAAATATTTCGCATCGATATCGCACAATTCGAGCTCAAGAGTTACTTGAAATCGAATTCGAGATGATGAGACGTGATATTCGAGTATTCATAATGAAACTCATGCAGAGAAAGGCTACCTTGTGCTTGTTTTAAAATGGACTACATTATTCAGCGTAATATAAGATTAGATTGGTATTTCTACTTACGGGCACTCTGTCGGGGTATTTCTTACGGATCTTTTCGCCTTCTGTTTTTCTAGCTTCGAAAGAATGTTCTTCTTTGTAATTAAACTTCATTTTGGATAAATTTAAAACCACAAATAATCGAAAATTTCTAAACGAGAACAATAAATAAAAACACAATGAAAAATTTCAACTTTTTATTACATTGATGATAAACAAGACGTCATTCGTCAGTGTTGCCATATTAGATTTTCTAAATTGACAAAATGTAAATATTTACATTTTTTTTCGTGCAAATTTTTTTTTTACGTGATTACGATCTTTGGCATTTTTTTTATTGATTATTGATTTAGGCGAAATTTTTGTTTGTATTTAAAATTTATAAATGTCATGAGGTGTAAATAATGTTGATTTAACAATAAATTCGTGAATTTTGATTAAAAAACGTAAATTATAATGAATTAAAATGTACGAATTAACTTTTCGCTCGAACGTCATCTTTGCTGATCATATTCATATTTATGCGAATCTAAATATACTCACGGGAATGGTTATTTTATTTTGTGTGGTGCTTTTGCTCTTGAAATTTTCTCATAATTTAATTTTCCCCCGATTTTAAAGTTTTTTCAGTATTTTTACAAGTTTTGATTCTATATAATTTTTTTTCCAATATAAAATTTAAAAAAATTCAACGCTAGTTACCTACTTGAAATATTTTATTCAACTTCATAATTTTTTAATTTTATTTTTTCCTATAGTTCAGTATTTGTAGGTATTTTCCGAGCTCATTTTTCTCATTTTTTTCAAAATTATATTTCATCGTATCAACAATTTCAAATTTCCTCCAGTTTTTCCAATTTAATTTTCTTTCAAATTATAATTATTTTTACAACCGTACAAAGTTTTTTCCAATTTCAAGTTTCAGCTTTATCAATTTTATTTTTCGAAATCTAAAATTTTTAATTTCCATAAATTAGCAAAAAACTTTTTCGACCTCAAATTTTCTTCCCATTTGTTTTGAAAGTTTTACTTTGACTTAGGTACTCAACATTTTTAAAAAAAATTGTGCATACTTCGGTTGTTTCATTCACTTTTTTAGGTTCGATTTTTTTTCCCAACCAGAGCACTCAGCATTCCCGGTTTCAAAATAAAAGGATGTCAAAAAATTGATGTTGGATACCTACCGATACCTAATTACCTACATACTTACATTATTTAGTTATAGATATTTGACGAATGATATATTTTTTATTTGAAACTAAACGCTTGAGTAAAATGTATAATTTGAAATTTTTTTAGAAAATGAAGAACAACGAACAAGAACAACTTGAAAGTATTTTTGAAATCATAACGATTGTAAAAATTTAAAAACGCAGAAAACTTAAGCGTGAAATTAAAAAATTAAAAATTTTTTAAAATCACTGAAAATTAAAAAAATTTTGGAAAAATTTTAAGAACATTCAAAACAGGAAAAATTAGTAACGTTTGAAATGTTAAAAAAAATTGATTCGGACTCAGAAAAAAGCATGTGTCTACACGTCTACACCATAGTCCGCACGAAACAGAATCGTCCTTCCTTTTTTTATAAATAAGACTCACATGAGCTTGCATGACGAGCTTTTTGATTTCATGGAAAGGGAGAAGCTAATGAAGAGTGGGGTGTACTTCTACCAATAAATAAGCAGAAGCGCCAAGACCAGAGTCAATGGATTCAGGCAATTCAAGCCTATTAAATATTTCATTTCTCAAGGTCGCATCACGTCATGAGCCCAATTTATGTAAATTTTAACCTACTATAATAATTATTGATACCGTATTGAAAATTTCTTTGATTGAAAAAAATGTATTTCGTAAAAATTACATCATCATTGTATCAAAAAAGAGAGGGAAAATAACACAGGAATAAAGTAGGTATCGAACGTATAACGTTTTCACTTTTCACAGTGATATAAGTAAAAGCAATAGGTAGTAAGTACCTACTACCTACTACCTACTTATCTAATTGCTTTATTAAACTCTTTCATGAATTAGGTATAACACATTCGAGGAGGTAAAACCGAAACAGAAAATTTTTGAAAACTTCATCTATTGAGGTAACTAGCTACCCACCTAAATATATCATTTTAGCGGTGAAGAAGACAAATAATGAATGATTCATCACATGAATAAATCCCAACCAAGTAAAATTTTGGATGAAGATTTTAATTGGTATCAACTATTAAGTATCATACTTAACTCGTGTTCAGAATTTGGTGAAATTGATGTAAAAAAAAAACTTAATGATTTTATATTGCGTAGGTAGGTATAGGTAAATAAAAATTCCAGTAATATAACTGCCGTTAAGAAACCGCATTTATTCAAATTGTTTACACAATAATTCAGACTTAACGATTAGATTTCCTTAATTTTTAATGTCAGGATATCATTTGTTAGTTCTTTTATTTTTATTCTTCCCCAAGTTTTTGACTTTATCATATCCTTTTCTAAATGGTTTAGTCAGTGTTTCTTTCACTTTCTCAGTTGTCGTTAATTTCTTGGCTAGTTTCCGTTGTTCATAATTAAATTCCTTCAACAGCTTGTCAACATCTTGTCCTGAGGATGGCTTTCCATTTGCATCGTATTTAACCGTAAGCGATCTTTCCTCTAATTGACTATTCTCCACCGGCAACAATTCCAAATTATAAGTTTCCAGCGTCGATGGTTCTGCATCGGTGATTCTTGAAACCTTATGAAGAGAGGTTTAATTTTTTAGAAAAATCTCCGAAATGTAAATATAACGACGAATCTATTTCAAAGGATTTTTTAAATTGTTATTAGGTAAGATTGTATCATAATTAATTTTTCTAAAAACAAGAAACATGATTTTCAACAATTTAATTGCCCACTACGGCCCTTTTCTCAGTGTTGGAATATTCAAAGATATTCTGCGAACTTCAAACTGCCTCAAAACTGCAAAAATAAAATAGCTATACCTACCTTTAGCTGTTTTCGTTGTTTAAATGAAACTTCCATATTTTGTAGGGGGGCAAGGTAGGTATATTTTTTTTAAAAAAGCCAAAATTCGAAAAATGAACCTAAGCACCTGAAATTCTATATAATAAGGTTCTGTTATGATCAATTTTCGATTTGTTTTTGTTTCGGTTCAAAATTTTACTTGAAATTTGAATACATTTCTTCTAAAAAAAATTTTCTCAAACGCAATAATTCCTTTGTTCGTTACTCTGAATTATTAAAAAAAAAAACCTTCCAAACCAGAAATTATTCTGCAATTTCTTACCTTCAACAATGCCATAACAAGCATCACAAAAATTCCAAATTTTAAATGGAACAGAGAGTAAGACATTTTTCGCTAAATAAACACCAACACTGAAGTGCAAATTATCAATGTTCAATAAATGAAAACCAATATCTTCTTATATACCTATGAGAGTAAGAGATGATAAATGATGTACACCAATTAAAATTGACATTAATTACAGCAAAGGTGAATTTTCCATAAATAATAGTTTAATATCTTTCATAAGAGCAACAACATTCACATAATATTACTTTGTCGGCAATTTAACCTGCCGACACCACAGATGTGACAAATGCCACACACTCATCGATACCGAATAAAATCAGCCTCTAAAATTTCTTTGATAAAAATGTATTTCGTAAAAAGTACATCATTATTGTATCATAAAACAAAAATATTCTATCGTATATATACAATTTGATACAAAATACAAAAAAAGAAGAAAAATAATAAATAAAGTAGATATCGAACGTATAACATTTTCATAGTGATACAAATAAAAGCAATAATAAATTATTCGAAAAAACAGTATAGGCCCATAACGAATATTGTCTCGTTACTTCATTAGACCCTTATGAATTATCACATTCGGCTTTTGAAAGGATAAATATAAGCTCTTTGTTATCAACATAAAAGGTAATAAACACCGTCACATTAATATCGAAAAATGGAACTGGGAAATGGGGGAATCATAATCAATGACGAATATAGTTTCAATAGACAAAAAAAAGGAGGAGAAAACTTCGAACCAAAGAAACCAATAATACTGATCGTTACTTTCGTAACAGTTAATATTTAAGGAATGTTCAACATCGCGAATAAATTAAAATAAAAATTACATGGTAACGACGGAAAAACATCGACTTTCATCTAAAAATATTATCATATTCTACCAATAAACATTCGATAACTAGATTTTGTTGCATTAGATCTAACGCCATGTTATTTGACTCTTGCTCAGGCCACATCAACGTTGGTCCAAAAACGATCGCAATATTTGGAATGTGCATTCTGTTGTACTCTTGGTATTTGGAAATTCTGTAATTAAAATAAAGCACAGTTAGCAGAATATTTTTTTAACGTTTCACAATATTATTAAGGGAAAGGGAGGGGAGGGGAGGGGGTAAAAACTCTTCTTACGCGGTTTTTTCATTAGGCGAAAAAAAAAACATTTGAAACTTCAGGCGGATTTCAAAATTCTGAAAAAAGGGAGGGAAATAATTTTTATAAAATTTTAAATCATAATTTTTTTTGAAAAACGAGAAAAATTCGGGGAATTTTGGCGATGCGTAAAAAAATAAAAACTAGCAGAACTGTTAGACACTTTAGGAGCTTCGTAGCCATAAACAGAGGCCATCAAAACAATAGAAATTTTTTTTCAATTTTTTACGGCAGGTAAAGGGACAAATCCACCCAAAAATCACGTACTGCAACAAAAACAATGCTCAAAAAAATTCAAGAATGACCGCGAGGCGTTTTTTAAGCCCCCCGAAACCATTTCTGAGGTTATTTTGATCTTAAAATGAAATTCGATCTTTGAAAAGAGAAGGAGAAACTGGTCCAAAGGACAGAAGGGATTTGATATTTAAAAATTTATCGAAAAAGGTACCTAAATCAATGGTTTTTGACTCCACGAATGTATCAGGGGTCGAAAACTGGATCAATTTTCGTATCAAAATTGATTTTTAATTTTTGGATATTGATTTCAAGATTATAATTATTCGGTTTCGGTATTGAATAATATTTTATTTTTAAAATTTTTTTTTGTATTGGTACCTATGAATTTTGATTTTTACTTCTGAGTTTTTGGGTATAGATTTTAGTATCATTTTCGATATTATAAGATCAGGTTTTTTTTTGCATTTTTGCACAGTTTTCATTAATTCCGACAGAAAATTTTAGCAAGAATATGAGAAAATTAATTTCAGTGACGTATCATGCCCCGATCTAAAACCTTGAAAATGAAAATCTCGATTTTGATTTGAGTTGAAACTCCAAGACGAAAGTTTTCAGATTTTTCATTTCATCTCAATTTTGTTAATTTCAAGTTGAGATTTCCGATTTTTATTAGTTTTTGGAGTATTTTATCCACAAATCCATTTCTGAGGCAATTTCAATTTCAGACACGAATGTAAATCTTCAAAGAGAAAAGATGAAGGGGGAGGGGGTGAGAGTAAAACTGAAATATTCTATTTTTATAGAGCTGAACATCGAAATCCATAATTTTCAATGTCCTAAATCCATTTTCAGAGTCAGTTTCAATTTAAACCTGAAGTTTAACCCTTTGCAATGAGACAAGAGGTTTCTAAAATTGAAAACCTTCAACAAGAAAATTTTTATTTCGGCCTTACCTCTAACTTGAGGGTGGGCTTTCAAGTCATTAATCAAAATCACCTCAGAAATCGATTTAGGAAGTCAGAAAACTTGAATTTTAATACCTAATTCGATAAAAATAGAAAATTTTCAATTTAGATTTCACGTTTCACCTCTTTCCGTGAATCGATTCTGTTAAGAGAAACGTTTACTTTTTGAAAATTGAAAAATCATCAATATTTTTCGAGGTATTGATGAAAACATGTTGAAAATCACTTAATCGGATATCAAATATTCTCATTTCATAAAAATCATCCATCTCCTCACACTACTTTTTGTTTAAAAAAAACACCTTTACAAGCGCACTCGAAAATTAATCAAGGTGGGAGGAGGGAGGAAGATTAAGAAATCGAGAAAAAATAGGGGAAGGGCAACATTTTCGAAAAAACTGATTTTTTACTGATCTTTCAGTAAGAATAATTATTGATTTTTTCCAACAAATTGGGAATTGACCGAGAAAGCAGTGATTTTTGTAAGAAAGGTCAGTGAAAATCATCAACTTTCAATGAAAATCGTATTACAGGTTCTCAAAGGCAGAATTTCATTAAAAACAGATTCCTGATTTGAAGAATTTTACGTTTATTCAAGAATGAAAAAGATCGAAATACTGCTTGAGAGAAGCGAGGTCGAAAATTCCTGGAAAATACTGGTACAATTAGAGATAATTTACCTTAGCAAATGCTGTAGAAGAAATTTCAACGTATCGTAATTAGCTGGAGGTAAGGCTTTGACTATTTCACGAAATTGCGATATTTTCTCTTTTTTGTTGATATTATCTGGAAAAATAAATAATTATCATCATTAGTCAAATTTTTAAATTGAAAATATAATTAAACAGGTATAAGGTATTGCTGTATTTGGCTTGATTTCCCTAAAGTAAAACTTCGGCTCTGGAGGAAATTTCAAAAAATTATTGAATATCGAAGGATTGTTTAGAAGCTCATTTCTCGAATTTTAGCGAATTTATAAAATTGAAAAATTTATATCATGATCCCACAAAATATGGCAATTTGATTTCATCGACGAAAAAAATTTCAATTTGGTACATACTCTACTGTCGACCTACCGAATCGATTGGAAGCAGTTTCGAGACGGTTTAGAGCCATTATAAAATTTTGGAATTTTCTAGCGCTGAAGAAAAGCCCATAAAAATGATCCATAAAGACTTCAACGCCTATAATCGCGGATTACTAATATTGGTGCCCTATTTGATCGATTAAAAGTTTAAACACAATTTGCCAAAATTTGTAACTTTGAGTCAAGACTCGTATTTTTTTCAGTAAAAATTTTCTGACAAAAAATAAGGATTTCAAATCGAGCCAAGAATTTCAGAAATTTGGGCTCAAATAGAAAAATTTTCTACCATAAATGTATGGAAATCGAAGCTACGAATTTTGGAAAACTTGATTCCCACGGAACATTTTTATGGCTTCTTCTTCAACACTGAAAAATTAAAAGTTTTCTGAAAGCTCCGAAACAACTCGAAATCAACATTTTGTATGGTGATAATCCATATTTTTTAGAATTTTGAAAAATTCGCCAAAATTCGAAAAATGAATTTCAATAAGTAACTGAAATTTTGGATACGAGGTTCTTTTGCGATATACTTTCAATTTTTCGTTGCGACACAAAATTTTACTTCAAGTTTGGATATCTCTCTTACAAGTTTTTTTTTCCTTACTCGCAATAATTCCTTCGTTCGATACTTTGAGTCATAAAAAAAAATCCAAACCAGAAATTATTCTGCAATTTCTCACCTTCAAAAACACCATAAAAAACGCCACAGAAATTCCGAATTTCAAATAGAACAACGGAGAATATGACATTTTTCAGTAATTTGTGAAAAGTAGGTATACGTAAATAAACACTAATATTGAATTGCGAATTATTAATGATCAATGAATGAATTCATCTTCTTATATATGAGAATGAGAGATGATAAATAATATTCATCAAACATTAAAATTGACATTAATTACAGCAATGATGAATTTTTCATAATTGATAGTCTAATATTTTCCATTAGGGTAACAACTTTCACATAAAATCCTTTTTGTCGGTAATTTAATTATTAGAAGGATAATGGAAAACGAGACGAAGTTCAACAAAAGAAACAAATCTATACATACATAGCTTAGTCATCAGATACTTTGATCGACATTCAAAAAATTTTCCCCAAAAATAACAAACATTTAAAAAAAAAACTGTTTGCAACTGTTTGAGAAATTTTATGCTGCGAATTTTCAGTATTCGCAGGTGACGTATCCCTTGTTCAACTCAAATGACGTTGAAAATATTTATGTACTTAGGTAAGTACATAGGTAAGTGGATAAGTGAAAAATATTTTTCTTTTCCAAGTCCAATTTTTCAAATAGATGATTTTTTCTGACAACCGAGATATCCAAATTGAAGTAAAATTTTGAGGTAAAAAAAATCGAGTACACCATAAAAGAATTCCAAATCCAAAATTTAAGGTGTTGAAGTACATTTTTCGAATTTTGGCAAATTCTTGAAATTGCAAAATTAGGTAGGTATTCAGTTACCTTATAGCCTTACAAATGGAAAAATATAAAAATTTAATTCAAGCAATGAAAAAATGTTTCAGCGCTAGAGAAAAGCTCAAAAAAATTGTCCATATGCACTTCAGCACCTGAAATCGCGAATTACCCATATTGATGACCTATATTAGATCAATTGGAGCACAATTTTCCAAAATTTGTAACTTTTATGTTCAAATCCACATTTTCGGGCACGAAATTTTTAAAAATTTCACCCAAAAATTTGGATCTAAATTCAAAATCACGCATTTTGAAAAAATTTTTATGAGATTTTCTTCGCCACGCGGGAAAATTTCAAAATTTTCTGGTGGCTCAGAAACATCTCGAAACAACTTCCAATCGATTAGGCAGGTCGAAAATAAGGAATGAAGAATGTAATGTACCTACATACCAAATTTCAGAATTTTTCGTTGCTTAGATCTAATTTTTACATTTTGCAGGGCTATGAGGGTACCTGAATTCGACTTTTCAAAAACTCACTAAAATTCAAAAAATGCACTTCAGCACCTGAAATTTTGGATATAGTTTTCTTATGAAGTACATACTTAATTTGAGAACATCAAAAAATTTTCGTGGACTTGTGATTTTTTTGCACTCAAAGTATGATTTTTTCATTTTGCTACATAAAAAAGGTCTAACTTTGATTTAAGGCTGAAGACAACAAAGGGGTCGATGCAACGGAGCTATCCAGCACCCAAGCAGGTAATCCAGGCTTATGAAAGGAGTTGAAAAATGAGGATTTACCATCATTCTGGAAAGAATTGATGGCGACTCCTTCAGAGTTGTTGAATCGATTTCAAAAATGTATGCTTCATAAAACCCCCTAATTTCGTACTACTTCTAAATTTTTTTTAAAACACCAGGATGTCAAGTGGATGTAAAACATGAAAATTCTTGTTTTTTTTAAAAAAAAAAATTTCTAGCCATTTTCGTGCAATTTTTCTTGCTTTGAATTTGCTCGAAAAAGAATCTCCATCCTATCTTTCATTTAAAAATTCAAGAAAACAAGAACAAGAAAATTTTGAAAACGCTGGCTGGCATTATGCAGCAAAATTAATAAAATTCTTGTTACTTTCTATTTTTTTTTTTTTTTTTTTTGTCAATCAAGAGAAATTCTGGCTATTTTTTTATTTTCCTTGCCAGCAGACACCATTGAAACTCCTACCTAATGAATCTCTTTAAAAAAAAAAAATACGTTTCGTGATATTTTAGACCCTTCAATCAGGAAAAATCCAAATCTATCAGAATCATGACTGAATTTTTTTTTTTAGTAAAATATGTATGACACTGTACAAAGAATTTTTGAACACACTGTACATGATAAATACAGATAGTGAAATTGTTATTTAAAAAAAAACACATACTAATTAAGGGGAAAAATCACAAAAAGTCATTATCATCGCAAATTTAGATTTTTCTATTCAAAAGGCGAACGACTCATCATGTGACCTACATTTTATCGAAATTAAAATAGCAAAAGAGAATTTTTTTCAGTGTTTAACTCTTTAATGAGGTATTCAGTCATCATCATAATATGTACTTTTGTCTTTTTACGAATTTTTTCAATTACCAAAAATAATATTTACTAAAAATGTAATGTTAATGAACTTCGATTTCCTGTTACACTCGTGGCATTGACCCTCCGAAAACCAACGAGTAAATATACTCTTGAAAATTACATAATGAACTTTTAGTAGTGAATTATTAAACTTGAACCATCAGCGGTGGCTCGTGTTACAGGAAAAGAACGAAAAATTAAACAAATGAAACGAATGAATGAGTCATAATTTGTACCTCGTGAATTCGTTTCGTTTCGACTCATTCACTGCAGATTGACATATTCAAAATGTTCTAAAAATTAATAAAATAAAAAACGATAAAAATCACCGAAGCTAAATAATAAAAAAAAATTCAAAATTGAACGCAGTTTTATACGAGATTGATTCAAATGAAAAAACGCAGTCCACTAGAAACCATGCTTTAAAAAAATTCAATTAATTTGAATTTTGGGGAGGAGGGAGTTGATCTCGGGTACATCTCCAGAGCAAAATTCACCGCAGAGAAATCAAGCCAGGGACTATACAAAATCGAATCATTTCAATAATTCGAGCGATTATACTTACGGCCAGCTTTAATGGCTTTTTGGAATAACTGGTACGGTATAAGGGGTTCTTTTAACTCCCTAAAGAATAATTTCAAGGCACCGGTCAACACATGTACGTCTTCCTCTTCTTCTATCACAGATAAATTGTTCTGATCAACCTACGCAGAAAGATATCATTATCAATGTCACAATTACCAACCTAAAAAAACCCCAAACTATTTTTTTAATCGACACATACTTGCAATCTGATCTTCTGTACTTGAGATAAATTACCAGATGCTCTGTATAATCCATCGGTTTTCATATTTTCTTCGTTTTTTTCGATACAGTTAATGCAACGTTGAACAAACAAAGGCACACGAGGAGTTTCCTTTTCAGCTACTTGACTTAGAAGACAACCGAACGCAGGTTCATCTGAGAGAAAAAAATTAGCACATTGTATCGAATGGAATTTAATAATAATTTGCAAAAAAAAATGTGCTATTACCTTTCCAAATTCCTTTCTTAACCAACGAATCCATAGTTGGGCGACGATGAAAGAATTTTTTTAATTTGGCTTTAATTTTGGTTTGACGTTCGGCCGGACTTACGGTCAGATCTTCCATGCTGCCATCTTTATTTTTAGCTGAAAAATACAAATCGAATTATTTAAACCGGTAATCGAACGAATAAATTCGAGGAAATAATTTTACCGCGAAGTCCGTCACCGGGAAAATATTGCCATTTAGAGGAAACTATCGAAGTGCACGGACATTCGGGTTCATCATTACTACTAAATTGCAATTTCGCCAACATTTTGAAAAAAAAAAATTATCTCGCGAATAAAACGAATCAAAAACGACCAAATTACATACTGAACGCCAGCACAATGTCATTCGTTTCGCTAAAAAAAATTACTGACACGAAGTTCACGTATGATTTATGTTCATTCAACGGAAAGGAAATGATTTCATTTAAAACGCGTAAGATAATGTGACGAAGTTACATATCAACATTAAAACCCTCCCATCGACTGATTAAAAATTCAAATGGAAAAACAGAAAAACAAGGGCTAAGCGTGCTTTACCAAGAACTCAAAAACCCCAAACAATTTTCAAAAATGAAAAGTCGGAATGTGTTTAGAAAAGAGAAAGATCTAGAAGAAAATCTAGGTACCTACCTTTAACAGACTTGGATCGGGTAACTTTGTAGAATTTTTTTGATTCATTTTCGGGTACTGGATCGTCAGTATTTTCCGGAGGACTACGAGTAAGACGAGGATAACTATCGGAACCGAAAGGCTGCAAATAAACTCTCATTAATATACATTTCCTTTCTCATTTCGAACTGAAAGTTTGAAAATGTGGAATAGAAATTTTACCAATTTCTTAATCACAGATTGAATGGCTTCCAACCACAGATCAGCTTGCTGAGTCGAGTCAATTTGAATTAAAACTTGTAAACCTAAAAGGGTACTGATCATGTACACGTTCTTACGACTGGATACCTTATCACCTCGATCGATTAAAGCTCCGTTTAAATCAACGCACATTTCAGGCTGCTGACCACCGTTGGTTTTCTGCGTAAAAAAATTATGATTAAAAATTACTCGAATTTACTAATCGACGCTGGAATAGCGTACGGATTTTCCAACTTACCCAAGCGGTGAATGATTTGTGATCTTTGAAAAACAACAATGATAGTTCTGTTAAAGCTACATACGAAGAGGTCCAATTCTTCCTGATACGTTTGGCGTTTTCCGTAATTTTAGTTCGGTTGAGAATACCTTCTTTTAAAATACACTGTAAAAAAAAAAAAAAAAAAAACAGGTACAAATTGATGAGCATCATTTTTAGGCATCAATCGTAAGTTTATCCACTGGAGGTAAATATTTCTAAAAGGATGCTTACCATTTGACCATTCCATAATTGAGGCCATTTTTGAGAGGAAAATGAAACCGGCGGGTCTTCACTTCTGAAAATTTATGAAAAAGAATTAATTCATTTATCATTAATACCTTTCGACATGGTGTGAAATTGTTCACATAAACAAAAAATAAATGAAAATAAACAATTTTTTTTATTAAAAATTTTTGGAAAAAAAATTTCAATTTGAAAAATAAATTTTTAAATAAAAAATTTATCATGTTGTCTGAATTTAAAATTAAAATTGGAGTTTCATTTCTCATTCTGAAATCATTTTTTTACTTTTTAAGACCTTTTTTCGCTGGTTGTAAAACTTTTTGACCTTCTTTATCAAGATTCTCTTCATCTTACCCGCTTACTGTATATTCAGTGATATTAATTTTCAATTCCAGAAAACTTATCAAATAGGTAGAAAAAAATTGGCCATCAAGACTTAATATTTTTAAAAAAACTTGACTAGGTAACGTACTTTCCAAAAAAAAAAAAGGATAAAATTCGATCAATTTTTCAATTCAACTATTTATTTTTTCAATCAATCAGTCCTCTTTCACCACTTTAAATGCAGAGTACAAATTCTGTGATACTTAAATTGAGAACAAGCTTGTCCCTCGGATCTTCCCTATTCAAATGAATCAAGTTCTCTGAATGGGCTCCAAACATTCAAGTATCAAAATTTTATGATAGTTCAATTTTTAAAAAAAAAAAAACTTCCCTCATCCTGCTTACAATCTTCACTCAATTTTACTACTTATTTAATGTCTCAGTATGTATTTTTTATAGACAAAATATTAGAAAAAAATAGAAAACAGGGCTTCTCCATTAAAAATTATACGTGGTTACTGGTTAGGTACTTAATTAATTAAAAATTTTCAATTATTTAATAGATTACTAAATTTTGATTCAAATATGAACTACCTACGCAAAATCATAAAATTAATCCATTTACATAAATTTAAAAATTTGTAACAAATATTTGACTTTGGCAGAAATTTTACAAAAAATTATGAAATTTATAAAATAATAAATTTAAAAAATTGAAGAAAAGTACAAAACTTCTACATATTGTTCAAAAAATTACCAACAAACTAAACCAAAGACAAATCACAGCCACAGCTAAATTTTCATGTTCATATTTAAATATATTATTTATTTCAACGGTTCAACAAAAAGATTTACAACATCGATATCAATTTCATAATCAATCATAAATCTTGAATTATGATCAAAAATTTCAAAAATACATTGAGCAACATTTTCATTTTCTTTTTCGAGCCGAATTAACACGATTAATTGAATTTCCAACAATTTCAGTTTTTCACCCATTTTCAATTAATCCTCCTCTTCTGAAACTGAATAATTTCTAGCTTGCCCTACTCCAATCATAGTCACAAAATTTAATTTCAAGTCGAGAAAATTAGATGTGAGGAAGGCATTTTTTAAAGTTACGAGTTTCTTCAGAGAAATTTCGTTTGAGTTGGAAAAAAAAAACAGAAAAAATCCTTTTTCAGCCGAAATTTTTCATTTTGGTAACCCTTTTGTATCCATTAGAAAAAGAGGCAGAAAAATTGAAACGAACATTTCAGAAATATTTCTCGATAATTTCAGACAATTTTAAAGACCTTTTACATTTTCATCCGAGGAGAAGGGAGAAGAATATAATTTCGATAGCTGCAGTATTTCACTGCACATATTAATTTATATTATTTTGTGAAAAAAGGCGACAATATTTTACTGAATTTGGCATTGTCCGAACCTAAAAAACATTTTTTCATTTTACCGTCGTCAATTTTTTGGCAGACGAGTCTAAATTTTATGTATTTCAAAACAATCGAATACATTTTGAACACAGCAATTAGAAATCATTCGCAATTATTAGAGCTGGATGGTGAAAATTTCAAAAACTATAAGAAATTAGAGGCACAAACATAGCCAAAGCGGGTTTTTAGAGGTCTCGAACCCCTCCCCCCCTCTTAAAGTCAAGAATTCAAGGTAAGTAAAAAAAAAATTTCTTTGAGCATTGAAAATCAAATTTTTTACAGCTTCGTTTATTTTTACAAAATTTTATTCTTATCGACGATTCAATTTTTGAATGTAGTGGTTTTTTTTACAGTAAAAAGAAATTCAATAAGAGGGAAAAGTTAAAAAAAATTCTCAAAAAAAAGTAAATTCAGCTCCCTCCCCCTGCTTGAGAAATTTCTGGCTACGCCTGCGCCATTGGTACGATTTATGAAAATCGAGCAGAGAACCAAAGAGATCAGAGACGATCTGTCTCTTAAAAAGAAATCCAATTCAATGAAAAATTACTTTCTGATTTTAAAACTTTCACGATCATCTTTGAAAAAATTCTGAAAATTGGAAAAAAATTATAAAAATCAAAAAAATGAAGTAAAGTTTCCTCTCTCCAAAGAAATGTTGGTAAATTAAATATGTAGTTTCTGATTTTTTGATAAATACAGTCTTAAAAATTTTGGAATATCTCCCCACTCCGGAGGAAAGAGCTAATTTTTCAAAAGCCAACTTCTGTCTTTCTGATACCAAGTTGATATGAAAATTTATAAGTTTTTAAAAGTTAGGTACTGAATTTTTGATATTTTCCCTGTCATTCTAACTTCCTGATATTAAATTAAAGTAACGAATAAAAACATATCGATCTATGATTTTGACTTTCTGATTTTAAGTTAATTTCGGAAATATAAAAATTCATCTTTTTTAATTTATAATCTTGAAAATAGTGTGACGCAAAATAGGTTCTTAGAAATTTTGGTATTAAAAATGTCGAAATGACCCCCCCCCCTTCCTCACCCTAGAAAAAAAAACATAAAGAAAAATGAATTTTGAGTCGTAATACCAATATTGGTGGGAAATCGTTTCACCAAAAATCATTCAAATCACCCAAAGAAATCAGAGGCTGAAATTTTTTCCTCCCCAATTCATCAAGTTCATACAGATACATTATAGAACATTTATTCACTTTCATAAAAAAATTCAAATTTAGATTCTCAAAAAATTTCAATATAATGGTAAACCGCCACCAAAAATACGAACACTCATAAAAATAAAATTTTCTCAATCTATTTTATCCCCATAAATCAAGCACACCGAAATAATCATCGACATCATCGACACCATTCGATCAATAAGGTCAAAAAGTACACAGCACAGGCATAGAAACACCCACGAACACGAAAAATATCACCAAATAAAACCTCATTACGCCTCACAAGCCATCGCAAAAAAATAATCATCAATCATCGCCTTAAAATAACACGTGTTTCAGAAAAGCCTCATCTGCACAAATAAAACCCATCCCAAAAAATTTCCAAATTGTCGTTAAATAATAAATCATTCGGCAGTCTTTAGGGGTAAAAATACGCCAAATTTCACGCCTTATTATTCGAAATAATGAGACCGACATTGACATTGGCATTGTCGATTATCGAACCAAAATACATACGAACGAGCAATTTCCATCCGACAAATACTCACTTAGGTTCCATTAATATCATCGATTTCGATTTAATGGCTCTATTTCGACTATTATCGGTAGCGGTAACGGTATTCTCATTCGATATAATGCTGCTTCTCGTGATGACGGGTAAATTCGAGTAAACATGATCCGACTGTTGAGATTGGTCTTCGGGTTTCTGAAACGTAAATACAATACATTAATTAATACTCTAGTCGGCGAATTTATACTTTATGTTTATCGTAATCGAACTATACGAACGACGACGTCATCTACCAGATCTAGACCTATACCGCCCATATCGTTCTCTAATTTCATATCACGAGAGTAAAATTTATACACTTTATTACGACGCCAACAAAAACAACAGATCGGTACCGTAACGTTGCGGCGTGGATTTGGTAAAGCGTGAAATGAAGACGTGCCATCGAGAGCGTTTAATAAAAAAATAAACTCGTTAACTGATTCCTGCCAGTCTATGTCGTTTATACAGGCGTCCAAATTAGCCTCAAGTTCTCCGTAGTATTTCTTCCTAGGTAGTATTTTTCATCGTCTCGTCGGCTACAAAGTACTCATCAGCTCGAGCACCCATCAGACCTACTCATCCTATCTATTCTTAAATTCAGCCAGCATGAAATGATATATTTCGCACTCGCCGCTAATTATTGCTTTCAGGTGGGCTTTTCTCGCCTTCTTTGCAACCTCGCTCGAGCCGACGCGACGGTCTTATTTGTTATACGTGCGATACCATTCCGGCGAGTTATCATTTTTTTTCACGTACTTAAGATTACTTTCGCGGAGCAGGTATAATTAACGGTAGCCGGAGCTCGAGTTCGGTCATCGCGTATACTCCGAATACCGAGAAAATTGCTCGACAATTACATCATTATGAAATGGTGACCTTTGAGAGACCGGCCAGCAACATTGTTATGCCAGTGCGGAATTGGAATTACGAGTACATCGTTTTTATAGGATATCTGCACTGCTCTCGTTCTTATACCGGGGATAATTAAAACTTGGATCTTAACCGCCTGCTGCTCTGATTCTGACAATGTTGTCGATCAAGATACACGTTTAGGAACAGCCATTGCGGTTTTACAGACTTTCACGTCGGAGGAAAAACGATTTTGTTTCGTGTGGGGCATTTGCGTTATTCCGAAATTATAATCTAATTTTATCTGTTTCCAATTTCAAGCTTACTTAACAAATTTGCTGAATAGAGCGACTCTAGCCTAAAATCTTTTCAACTCCAAGAGTTTTTCCAAGTTTTCAATTTTTCATTATTTTTTCAAAATATTTTACTAATTTACCAATTGAATTTTTTTCAAAAATCTGTCTAATTTTAAATTTTCTTGATTTTTTTTCTCATCTCGGAAGATTTTGTAATTTTGAATTTTCTCAGCATCAATTTTTTTCAATTTTTCAAATTTCCATTATATTTTTAAAAAAATTGTTCGCAAGTTTACAAAAAATTACTTATTGGTTTTCTCAATTTAAAAAAATGTATCCAATTTTGAATTTTCTCAAAATTTTCAAATTTTTTCTAAATCAGCATTTGTGACCCCGCCGGCCCTGCCGGAAAGAAGGGACCTAGTGTAAAAAAAATTGAGGTCTCATTTTTCATGTTTTTGATTCAACTGATTCCAAATCTGGACCAAACACATAAACATGAAGACGTCGATTTTTTTTACACAAGGTCCCTTCTTTCCGGCAGGGTCACATTTTTTCTTCATTGAATTTCCACCTTTCTTTCAAAAATATTTTACAAGTAGTTAAGTTTTGTTTTCTCAATCACCTTAAAATTTTTTCCAATCTTTTTTCGCATAAATTTTAAAATTTTCATTTTTCACATTTCTTAAAAAGTATTTTATAGATTACAAGCTTAATTTTCTCAATTTTCTGAAAATATTTTTCCAACTTTGAATTTTTTCAAATTTTTGAATTTCCGCCATTAAAAATATTTTGCAAGTATTAAAACAAGTTGAGTTTCTTCAATTTTCACATAGCCATGTCATCGTGTTGGGTGGCCAATCTATGAAATGGGCGATCAAATTTCACCCTCAAAATCCCAATATCAATTTTTCCCCACCAAATTTTCAAAATAAAATTTTATACACCGCTGAAATTATAACATTTTTCTGGGCTTGAAAAAATTAGGTAATTTTTTGGCTTTTATTATTATCATTTTTTTTTTATAAAAATGATACCAATCAACATTATGAAAAATATGATGAATTTTTAAGACTATTTGAATTATGTACCTAAAATAACATTTTGTCACGTAATAAAATTTCATTAGGCTTGAAAAAATTGTAAAAATTTCTTCGAATTGATGAACTTAATGACACATCAGATTTATTCATTTGAAGTTGCATTATTTTCCGAAGTCTGGCAAAATGTCGAAATATCACACTCTCTAAACGTGAATCAGTCAAAATCTAAAGATTGGCTGATTGAAAGAGCTGGACTCATGTTACTGATCAACTGATTCCACAGATCGATTCATTTCGTAAATTTTCATTTTTGTATCCGTAATTTTTGCTCAACTACTGAAATGAATCAGTGAAAATTTTAATTTACTGGTTAAATCAGTAAATTTTACGGATTCAAAAATGAAAATTCACTGATTGAATCAATTTTCTAATGTGACATGATCCTGTCGATTTCACCAGTCTATTTTGACTGATTCAGATTAAGAGAGCAGAAATATCAAAATTTCACCATGATTCTCCAATGCACTAGAGTGGCTTAGCAAAATTTTGAAACTCGAGGAAAAGGCTAAAATACAATATTTCTTTGACAAAAAGTCATCATAGAATAGAAAAAATGGAAATACCAGACATTTCCATTTTAAAAAATCATCGTTAAAAGATAATTCATGATTTAAATTTTTGGCTCTGAAGCAAAACTTGTGACATTAAATTTTTTCCAATCGTTAAATTTCCAAAAAATTATTTTTTTCACGTTTTCAAAATTCTGCCATTTTTAAAAATATTTTCTATCATGTTTTCAATTAGGTAGCTAGTACAGAATACAATTTTCCCATTTTTTTTTTCAAAAAATTCTCCTAAAATTTACTTTAATTTTTGAACTTTTTTGAACTCGTGGTTCTTAAATTTTCAAATTTTCACAGTTTCATGAGTTTGGATTTTCAAAAAAATTAAATTTCCGCAAATTTTTTGAAATATATTCCACGCTAGATAATTTTCTTCATTTTTTCCAATATTTTGAATTTTCTAAAATTTTTTTCCAATCTTGAACTTTTTGAAAATTTCTAGTTCAAATCCTCGCGTTGATTTTTTTTCAAATTTTCAAATTTCCTAACTTCCTTAAATTATTAAAAATATTTTCTAAATTCGTGAGTTTCATGTTTCTTCGATATTTTTTTTTCTACATTGTCGAATTTTTACAGTAAGTAATACCTTATGCACTTACGTGGAAAAAGTGTTTGAAATTAAATGTTCTCCACATTTTTGTTATAAGTTCGATTTTTTTAAAAGAAATTGTACTTGCCTAATTACTTTTTCGAGTTTTTAAAACTCCAAACTTTTTTCTAATTTGACAAGCTCTATAGTTTCAGCATGAAATGATCATGGAAAGATGAGAAAAAATTATTATCTGGATTATTTATTTTTCTTAGACGTAATATGACGTTTTCTATTTGAAGCTAAAAAAAATGGAGAAAAAAAATGAAAAAATAGGCATAACTTTGAAGAAATCTGAATTTAGAAATATTTACGAAAGAATCGAAGAAATTGATGAAAATGTGAAAACTGGAAATTTTGGAGTTGGAAAAAATTCGAAGAAGAGTCAAATTCATCGCACGAAACAAAATCGTCCTTTCAATAATTATGAATAAACTCACGCAATTCACAAAAATACTCACTTCATTAAAGGCAATGGTACCAGCGGCCGGCAACGTCCACGATGATTCAGTGCTATTCTCTTCAAAGTAGTAAACCCGGCCTTCGTCGTCGATCGAATAAAACCACTGGAAAAAAAAGCACGTCAATTGAAAAAATTAAAAAGAATCAAAACATACAACAATTAAAATTATAAATTGGTATCGTAGACAGAATAGTTTCAAAGCGCCCCCTTCGATGTGCTCTTTACATGGAGAAGAGTTCCCCATCTACAGTCTCTAGTCTTGGGATATGCATGATATCGATACATGGATCGTTTTCGAGGTCACAAGATATACGATATGGCAAACGTGTTGAATTGAATCAATTAATCAAAATACCAGATTCGAATCATCTTCACGCCCTTTTATCTTATCATTTTCAAGTCGAGATAATTATTTCATAAAGTAGACAATACTTATGCTCTCTGTGGTACTTGGTGCTGCGGTACATACTTGACATTATATCCGGTCATATATTTTATCGACACATTCCTGCTAATATTGCCCTTATGCAACGTGTAAATACGCGAACGTAATTGGCAATTCGATACGGACGAAGGCCAATTATTCGAGCAATTTTTCGGGTGAAATTCTTAACCGAGATGCGAAATTCGAGCTGTATGATCAACGTGGCCGAGTAGATTTCTCGTTAAAAATTCCATCAATCGAATTGGAGATTGTTTTTAAAAAATTCTGATGCATAATTTTCGATAAAATTTTTCTAGTAGGGAAAAAATTTACTCAGTTTTGTATTGAGGTGAGATGAATTTTCGACATACGTTGAGTTAAGAAGATTCATGTGGAAAATTGAGGCCCTTTTCTGTATTGAAAATTTTTTAAAGGTATTCTGCAAAATTTAGAAATCGAACTAAAGGTAGGTTTGTAGGTACACAAAATCAGTGGCTGCAACGTCAATTCATAAAATAGGTAAATTAGGTAGGTATCTCTCTTTTGAAGCTATTTTTACAGAAAAATTTGTACCAATATTTCAATTTCCCAGTTGGGAAAATTGAACAGTTGAATTTTCATTTTTTTTTTGTTTTACAGGAATGTCAAATTTTATCATCTTTTATCAATTTATTGGAATTATCTCGTAGTATTTTTTTTAGTTTATTGAAAAATTTTCGAAAATCTTTTCATTTCTTATCAGAGAAATGAAAAAGTAATGAAAACCATATTAAGTATTCGTCAATTTCAAATAAGTAAATTTTTTATTTCTGATTTTTTTCCATTGATATACAATTTTTAAAGTTTTTTTTTTGAAAATGTAGTTCAGCCAGCTGGAAAAACTCTTCACAGCTCAACAAATGGAAAAAAGTAGGATTGTGAAGTAACAATTTTGAAATATTCCATTTTTGAAAATTATTACCATGTAGAAAAATTGAGGGAAAAAACACCCTTGTTGAAAAAATGTAAGTGTAACGTTTCGAAAAAAATCTGAGATTTAATTACCTACACATTTCATTGTTTAAATGAAGTAGGACTTTTGTAAAAAATTTTCTCCAGCTTATTCCATAACAAAATGGAAGGATTGGTTCCATAAGCCAATTCAACAAAAAAGAAAAATCGTTTTCAGTTTAAAATATTTTTTTCCTGCGTGAGGAGGAAATTTTGCAGTACCAACGGTGTAAATAGAGACTCAGGCAACTGAAAAGGTTGGCAGTCGAAGAAGCGAAAGAGAAATAAAACAGATTTTATAAAATTTTTAAAAACAGCATTCCTCGAGTATTTTTTCAATTCAGTGACCAAGCCCTGAAGAAAGCTCTAAATACCCCATTTCTGAATTCTAACCATATAATGTACTTCAACTATTGTCTTCTCCATCTGAGATATCAATTTTATTTCTCCAGAATCTCCGACTGCTGTTAGAAAATTGGCCCCTTTCCTTTTTCAAACTTTGCTTGTTCCGTTTTTTTTCTCATGGATGGTACAATTTCTAGAATGACTTGGTGAACTAGATTCAAGCCACGAGTAGAAAAATGTATTCAACGATTGTCATCGATACTGAATCTACTGTTTCACCATATAATTTTCAAACTACAAAACTACACATTTTCAAAAACTTATGTACCTAACTACTGTTTTATTTCATTTTTTATGCTTCCCCGACAAACGACTTGACAATTTAATCCATAAAGTTGACGTATTATATACCGAAAGATTCATCATTGTCGTACTTAATGTCGGAGTTAATGTTTGAAGTACATTTTTTATCACCTTATATTTTTATATAAAATAACAAGAATTCATCAACAATTTATATTGTTATTGTTCGATTACCTAAGTACTCTTACAACGTTTGTGAGCATGGACTCTTCCCCGTTTTTCTTTTTGAAATTCGGTATTTCGGTGGGATTGCTTATGGTGTTGTTTCAGGTAAAGAATTAGAATAATTTCCATATACGAGTAGTTCGCAATTTAATTTTTTTTTTTAGTAATTTCAAATGATCAACCAAAGAAATTATGACGAAAAATAAAAAAAAAAACATTTAATAATTTTTGCATCATACTTTGCGCATTTTCTAAAAGAAAAAAATATGCTTGAAAGAAGAAAATTATTTCGAAATTTTTAAAAATCAAAATCAACTGTAATCTTTTGGATAACTTTTCTATTGTTTTGAAGATTTTTTTAGTGATAATCTCAACGAATATACAGGAGCATCCTGCTTCAAAAAATTGTTTTTTTGGCCTTATGATTTCGAAAACTAATAGAAGTGGGAATTTTCGTTTCTTTTTAAGGCCCCTTCCTCTTCTTGGCTGTTATTTCAAGCTTAATGAAGTACCGCCATTGTTTTGTCAAAAAGCGATGTTCATTTTATAGAAACTATAAGCTTTTTTTTTTTCAATTCGAATTCTGGATTTCAATATTTGGAAAAACAAATTCGTAAAAAAATATCCTATTCCAGAAGATATATGTTCGAGATTTCGGCTCAGGGAAACCTGTCGAGAACCGTGAGGTCGCATATACTCGAAAAAAAACCATCCAAAAACTAAAATTTTTTCTTTTCAAATTCGCACTTTGATATTAAAAATACGTTTTAACCTCTTATGTACATATGGCTTCATATGTCTCAGCAAAGCCAGGACAAAGATTTGAAAAAATAAGATTTTCAGAAAGAAAATTATTCGTTTATCAAAATAATTCATTGTTTAAAAAAATTTCATTATTTTGGAGTCAAAATTTTGTTGCTTTTTTTTATTAAAAATTTTCGATTCTTTTATATAAATTTGTACTGATTTCTTTTTTTGCAATTTTTCTAGAAAGTTTGCAACAAAGTCTGATTTTTTGATCTTCTCTGAAAATTACTTTCAAAAGTGTTGATGAGAATGAAAATTTGAGAAAAAAAAATCAAGTATTTTAACCTCCGCTTTCTATCCATCTTTACTTGGTTCAATAATTCTTAAATTAAGAACAAAAATACAGGTAGAGTGGGCAAACGGTGGCAAATTTCATTCTGCGTACAAGCGCAAATGCATAAAATTCTGCTCTGACTAGAGGTAGTTGGGGAAATGATTTAGATTACCAATAAGTCCTTCGAAATAAATTATTATTCATATGAGACGATTTTTAAAAAAAAATATGTCTACTACTTTTTGAAGGTTTCAACAATCACTGATGCAACACCAACGATGCTGCAAACTGCTAATTTAGAATCGTTTTCGGCAGAGGAAACTCAATTTCAAATAGAAACAAGAGAACCAACGGTACCGGCGGCACCGGCGGCACCGGCGACACCGGCGACACCGAAAGAAAAAAAGACCTTCAAGCAAAAGTTGAAGGATGGCAAAGCAGGCACTATTCGAATAAGTAAGGACTTGTACCACGGCGGCAAAGATAAATTTAAAAAAGTAGTAAATTCAGTAAGAGGCAATAAACCGAAGGAAACGAAGGAAAAGACAGGTTCCTAGTTTTTTTCTAATCATAATTCTACACTTATGTACTATCATTGAATGCGCAGATTGTATTGACAAAAAACTCGAATAAAAATTTTCTCGACGACATACGTGTATTAGAGGCATAATAATTTTTTCATAAACTCTGAATTTATTTCAATTCAGTTGTAAGTTTTTATGAGCTTGGAAGCTGCTTTAATACTCTCGTTAGAAAAGTAGAGGAATTTGAAATACTGGAGTGCGATTATTTGAATGTTTGAAGAACAGTAAATTTAGACAACTTGGAAATCCTTCTATACTTCAATTTAAAAGAAGGGAGATTTCATAGTGCATATAAGTACTTCAACGGTGCCTGCGCTTATACTGAAGCGTTGCCATTGAAAGATGAAAACTATCCAAATTTTAACAATTTCTGTTTGCTGTTTTGGAAGGAGATTCAAATGACCCAGGTTCGTTCCAGTTTTACTTCGCAGGTATCTATAACGAATGTTGGATCGTCGCAATCTCAACCAGGGCCAGGGATGCAAATCAAAAACGAAACTCAATTTCAACCGTTAAATTCAGGCATCGTATTCAAAAATTTTCAAAAAAAGAAGTGACTTTGAAAAATTGACTACTTTCCTTGACTTTTGAAGTTTTTCGGACTGCTACATATTTATCCCTCAAAGTCCTATTTATTTTTCCTTGGTTCCTTGGTTTCTTGTTTCATAAGCTGATAGATCTAGTAGTCTGAACCCTCCCAAAAAAAAGAGGCCGAATTTTAACAATTTTTTTCTCAAAACCCACTACTCATGTTTCACGAAATACATTATTAAATGTCCAATTTCCAGCCACAAAAACGAGTCAAACTTAATTCTAGAAATTTTTGACTCCTCTCCCCCCCCTCACATGAAAACTTTGGGATTTGAATTTTTCAGAAAAAATTTCAAATGAAAAATAAAAACTTCATATTGTGCATATTCTGAAGAAAAATTATAACGCTTTGAAAAATGAAAAACATAATACATAATACCTACATAAGTCGTGTCAGGGTATTTCTCGAACCTGTAATTATTATATAACATTTTTATACAATTCAGCCCCCCCCCCATCCACGAAAAAAGAGAATATAATAACACATGCTTCAAAATTATGAACTCCACGCAAGTCTTTGCAATTTTTTCAACGTGTCTCAATAGATAAAAATTTGATAAGGAGTCTATCAAATTATTTCGTTTAAATATATTAATTTATTAGAGGATTAACCACCCCGAGCAAAGCGGGAGTGAAAATTAATGCGAAGACCTCATATTGGGAAGTTCACTGTCCGCGGGGAGCGCTGGTGTCAACTAACGAAAAAGTGATACTGTATGTTATCATTACCACTAATCTGAATACGGAATTGCATTTATTCAAAATGAAAAATTGAAATAACTAAACAATTTGAGTAAGGACGTAGATGTTTGAGGTAGGGAATATCATCTACGTGAAATTCTCTACAAAATGAAATAAATTTGAAAGTTGTACCGGCAATAGATCGAAAGTTATTAAAGTTCAAAGTTACAAAAGTGAGTTTTTTTTGGCGAATATTACACATTTTTTCATCTTTACATTAGAATAACTAAACAATTTGAGTGAGGACGTTGATGTGTGAGGTAGGGAATATCGTCTACGTGAAATTCTCTACAAAATGAAATGAATTTGAAAGTTGTACCGGCAATAAATCGAAAGTTATTCAAGTTCAAAGTTGCACAAGTGAGTTTTTATGGCGAATATTACACATTTTTTCAACTTTACATTAGAATAACTAAACAATTTGAGTAAGGATTTAGATGTTTGAGGTAGGAAATATCGTCTACGTGAAATTCTCTACAAGATGAAATAAATTTGAAAGTTGTACCGGCAATAGATCGAAAGTTATTCAAGTTCAAAGTTACGGAAGTAAGTTTTCATTGCAAATACTTCGAAGTGTACCATTTACACTGCATGTTGAAATCAATTGAAATGAAATTGAATTTAATAAAAATTGGTAACTCATCATCCTCACCTCAAAGATGAATGTGTTCGCTGAAAAATTTAAAAAAGTTTTTATTTCAAGTTGAAAAAAACACTAATATTTGCCATAAAAACTTACTTTCGTAACTTTGAACTTGAATAACTTTCGATTTATTGCCGGTACAACTTTCAAATTCATTTCATTTTGTAGAGAATTTCATGTAGACGATATTCCCTACCTCACACATCAACGTCCTCACTCAAATTGTTTAGTTATTCTAATGTAAAGTTGAAAAAATGTGTAATATTCGCCATAAAAACTCACTTGTGCAACTTTGAACTTGAATAACTTTCGATTTATTGCCGGTACAACTTTCAAATTCATTTCATTTTGTAGAGAATTTCACGTAGACGATATTCCCTACCTCACACATCAACGTCCTCACTCAAATTGTTTAGTTATTCTAATGTAAAGTTGAAAAAATGTGTAATATTCGCCATAAAAACTCACTTGTGCAACTTTGAACTTGAATAACTTTCGATTTATTGCCGGTACAACTTTCAAATTCATTTCATTTTGTAGAGAATTTCACGTAGACGATATTCCCTACCTCACACATCAACGTCCTCACTCAAATTGTTTAGTTATTCTAATGTAAAGATGAAAAAATCAAAAAATGTGTAATATTCGCCAAAAAAAAACTCACTTTTGTAACTTTGAACTTTAATAACTTTCGATCTATTGCCGGTACAACTTTCAAATTTATTTCATTTTGTAGAGAATTTCACGTAGATGATATTCCCTACCTCAAACATCTACGTCCTTACTCAAATTGTTTAGTTATTTCAATTTTTCATTTCGAATAAATGCAATTCCATATTCAGATTAGTGATAATGATAACTGCATGCTCACTTTTTCGCGACTTGTTTAAACTGCCACCAGATGTCAGTAATTTCACAGTGAACTTCCCAATAGAAATTGAAAATTTGTCATTTTATCTCCATTGGGTTTTTCAAAACATGGCCAAATTATCTGAAAAGAGCCTTTCCTAATAAGGATCAAAAACGGCCCTTGACCCAAAATCGGTCAAAATAGGCCCAAAATGTTACTTATGGTCTAAAAACATCCCAAAAAAATTTTTGACCCCCAACCCCCTCTCCTTCCGGAATTATCGCACTTTTAATGTCGAAACTTCAACACGCGATATCTCTGGAAGGGGTGGGTAAAAATTTTTGAATTTTTCACAGATTATACATCATACTGGCTAGTATCGATGAAAATTTTTTTGAAAATTTTTGGTTCACATTTTCCCAATTTTTTTTCAAGTTGAAATTTTCAAAAATTTTTAAAAAAAAATTTTGGGGGGTGCCATGGCTGGAAATTTTTTTATTAGTTCTGCCAAGTGGTCAAGCATCACATAATATTTTTTTTGGACCCCAAAACGGGGTGCAACATGGTCAAAAAAATTCAAAACCAATAAAAAACGTGATTTTTACTACTTTTTTGTAGTTACAAGCCAGGTATCCCTACCCAACGTAAAATTTTGAGTCAAAATTGTCATAAATTTAAAGTACATCATAAAAAGTTCCATTTTCAAAATTTCAAGTGCTGAAGTGCATTTCTCGAATTTTGGCGAATTTTTGAAATTCCAAAATTACCTCATCGTTCTGTAAATCATGAAAATTTTATCTGATCAACGAAAAAAACTTAAATTCGTTATACACCCTATTTTAGACCTGCCAAATCGATTGAAAGCGGTTTCGAGACGTTTCAGAGCCACCAGAAAATTTTAACTTTTTTTCAGATCTGAAGAAAAGCTCATAAAAACGGCCAATACGAACTTCAGCACCTATATTCGCGGATTACCATTATTGGTGACCTAATTGAACAACTGATGCAAAGTTTTTCAAAATTCGACACTTTTTGCTCAAATTCATATTTTTGGCTTAAACTATTCCGCAAAAAATTAAAAATACACCTGTTCTTCACACAACAAGGCAAAAAGCTGATTTATTCCGAATTTTTTCGAGAAATTTTTAGTTCACCTTTCACCATTCTTCCTCCCTCGCACACCACAAAAAATACACTATGAAAACAGTACCCAAATTCATAATTTTGAAACATTTTCATTCAGAAATGTAACAAGAAATCACAATTACCTCGGTGTTATCAAGTTATTATACGATTTGCATAAAATATTTAGAGAAAAAACTTCGATAAATGTGTAATTTTGGACCAAGCAACTTTCAAACTTTCAAATTGTTTATTTTGACCTTAAAAAACGAAAATAATAACCAGAAACTTCAAGCAATAGTGTCAAAAACTTTTTTGGAGGAGGTACAAAGTGGGTATGGGGACTTAGAATCCAAGATTGAGCCTTTTTCCGCATAATCATTGCAAGAAATTTAAATAATTGAGATTGTTTTTGTTTCAAATGCGTGAAGAACGGAGTCAACATATCTGTCAACAGGATATCTACAAACAAATCAGCTTTTTGCCTTGTTGTGTGAAGAACAGGTGTATTTTTAATTTTTTGCGGAATAGTTTAAGCCAAAAATATGAATTTGAGCAAAAAGTGTCGAATTTTGAAAAACTTTGCATCAGTTGTTCAATTAGGTCACCAATAATGGTAATCCGCGAATATAGGTGCTGAAGTTCGTATTGGCCGTTTTTATGAGCTTTTCTTCAGATCTGAAAAAAAGTTAAAATTTTCTGGTGGCTCTGAAACGTCTCGAAACCGCTTTCAATCGATTTGGCAGGTCTAAAATAGGGTGTATAACGAATTTAAGTTTTTTTCGTTGATCAGATAAAATTTTCATGATTTACAGAACGATGAGGTAATTTTGGAATTTCAAAAATTCGCCAAAATTCGAGAAATGCACTTCAGCACTTGAAATTTTGAAAATGGAACTTTTTTATGATGTACTTTCAATTTATGACAATTTTGACTCAAAATTTTACGTTGGGTAGGGATACCTGGCTTGTAACTACAAAAAAAGTAGTAAAAAATCACGTTTTTTTATTGGTTTTGAATTTTTTTGACCATGTTGCACCCCGTTTTGGGGTCCAAAAAAAATATTATGTGATGCTTGACCACTTGGCAGAACTAATAAAAAAATTTCCAGCCATGGCACCCCCAAAATTTTTTTTTAAAAATTTTTGAAAATTTCAACTTGAAAAAAAATTGGGAAAATGTGAACCAAAAATTTTCAAAAAAATTTTCATCGATACTAGCCAGTATGATGTATAATCTGTGAAAAATTCAAAAATTTTTACCCACCCCTTCCAGAGATATCGCGTGTTGAAGTTTCGACATTAAAAGTGCGATAATTCCGGAAGGAGAGGGGGTTGGGGGTCAAAAATTTTTTTGGGATGTTTTTAGACCATAAGTAACATTTTGGGCCTATTTTGACCGATTTTGGGCCAAGGGCCGTTTTTGACCCTTATTAGGAAAGGCTCTTTTCGGAAAATAGGCGGGATAAGAGGTCAAAAATTTTGCCAAAATTTTTTCTCAGTAGGACCCATCTTTTGGCCTTGTAATCGTTCGAAAATTTTTAGGAGGCAGATTCGGCCTTTTTATCCTATTATGCCTTTTCAAAATATTACCTCATAGCCCTGAAAAATATGAAAATTTGATCTAATCAACGAATTTTGAACAGCTGAACCGATTGGACCGGTCTCAAGAGATTTCGGAGCCAACAGAAAATTTTAAAATTTTTCAGAAATCGATTTCAGTTTCCAATAGGTATTCTTTAGGGTGTCACTGTCAAACAAAATCTCAAAAACCCAAAAGAAAGACCTTGAAAGGACATTCAGCATGGATAACTCAACAGTTTTGGAAAATAAAATATTCATGTTTTTTTTTTCTTTTTCAACAATTGTCTAACAAAATTTCGAACCCCAAAAGCAGTACCTTAGCAGGACATTCAGCATTATCCCTTTGTACCCCCCCCCCCCTCCTCAAAAATCGAGAGAACAAATTTTTCCGTTTCAAAATATTTTATTGGTCAAGATGGATACAGGGTGTCTAACAGGTCCTGTTGGTCCTGTTTTGGGCCGAAAGGTCCTGTCGGTCCTGTTTTGGAGCTTTTTCAGTAAAAAGTCCTGTTTTGTAGCAATTTTGAGATCCCACCCGCCAAGATACTGGGTGTCTGAAGAATTTTCAACTTTTGAATGTTTTTTTTTCTTCAAAAATTTTCGCCCTCGCTTCGCTCGGGCTCAAAAAATTACACCATTTTATTTTCAATGAAAATTCTTTCTTTCCAGCTTTGATAATTGATATTTCAAAGTAAAAAATGGTCCTAATAATTTATTAACTTCCGCAATAAGAAAAAATATCGTTCAGAACTAAAAGAAAATACAATTTTTGTCTCGTGGAAATCCGCTTTTCTTCCCTCGTTGTGAAATGAACTATTTTCTTTCCGAAATTACCATGAAAACTCTTTTCTTCCATTTCTACTAATTGAATATTTTGAAACTAGAAAAATTTGTTCCTCTAAAATGAGTTTTATATAATTCATACAATCATTAAAGAAAAATAATGGGTTAATTTTTCAAAAATTGTTTTAATTTTTTGAAGGGGGGGGGGGGGTAAAATTTAGTAGTAAAACCGATTTTTAAAAAGTCCTGTTGAAAGTCCTGCTAAGGTCCTGTTTTGGGGTTTTGAAGGTTTGTTAGACACCCTGTAGGAAGAGAAGAGTTTTTACCATAATTTCAAACATAGAAAACAATACATGTAGATTCACTGAGCCCAAGCGAAGCGAGGATGAAAATTTTTAAAAGAGGGGCGTCCAGAATTTAAAATTACTTCGTTAGGATTTTTTCGGTGTTTTGCTCTGACTTCCTAAAAGACGATATTCTTGGACTCGTTCCTCATTTCCTTCTAAACAATCGAAAAATTTTCGAAAATTGCAATCCAGATCGTTAAAAGTCATCGGACAATTTTTTTATTTGAAAATATCAATTGTACAGGCTGGAAAGGAAGCAGTTTCATACCACAATTTTGAAAAAAAATTGTGTTAATTTATTGAGCTCGAGCGAAGCGAGGGCCAAAAAATTTGGAGAAAAATGCATTCAAAAACTGAAATTTTTTCAGACACCCAGATCATCTTTCATCATTTTATACACCGTAGTTGCCACTATCAACATTTCAAATATTGACTAGATATTTATTTTGGTGGATGAGTCTCAAAATTTGAAAAAAAAGGGCTTTTTACCGAAAAAGCACAAAATCTGGTCTCTAGAAGGACCAGAAGAACCAGAAAAATCAGAAGATTCGTTAAGCATTGAGTAAATAGAGACTGAGGCAATCAAAAAGAAAGACAGTCAGAAAAGTCAAAAAGACGCTCAAGTCCCATCCCCTTGAAAAAAAAACATAATTTCACAAAATTTTCAAAAAAAAAAAACACATTACGTACTTTTCAGAGCATCGAAGAAGTCTCCGAAGGCACTAATTCAATATTCCGACCGGTACAGTTTCTAGCACGACTCAAGTTGGACGAAATTCAAACCAGAAAAATGTAATATCGATTGCAATCGATACTTGATCTATTATTTCATTATACAATTATTACACAACTACAAATTTTCAAAAACTTTTGTAATTACTGCTTTATAATAATTTTTTTTAACGCCGACAAAGTGATCTGACACGAAATTGTTATTTTATAGGAAAGTGCTTGAAATTTAAATCATAAGGTTGACGTATTAAATTCTGAAAAATTCATCACTACTGTAATTAAAGTCGATTTTAACGTTAGAAGTAGTTTTTTTTTAATCACCTATCATTTCTATATAAATAAAAAGCAGGATTCATCGATTGATATTGTTAATATTCGATAACCTATCGTATGTATCTTACAAGGTTCGCGAACATGGCCTCTTCTCCGTTGCTCTATTCGAAATTCGGTATTTCAATAGGCCTCCTTATGGTATTATTGAAGGTAAGAAATAGTAGAATAACTTCTAGTTCGTACCTACCTAACTGATTTCTTTTTTCTAATTTCAAATGATCGACCAAAGAAATTATGACGAAAAATGAATAAAAAACTAGTCTTGATCCAGCTAAGAAATTTATGTACCTTACTAATTTTTAATAAATAATTTGCGAATTTTTTTGAAGAAAAAATATGCTTCGTATATATAAAAAACATCTTATTTGAAAGTTTTAAAAATCGAAATCAACATTGAATTCAGAGAGTAACAAAGTAAAATCTCAGCGAATATTTATCCGCAGCTTGCTTCAAAAATTGCAATGTTTTCACTCATGCGTATGAAAGTCATTTGACGTATTCTCCACAAAAAATTTAAATTGTAATTTCAGAAACGAAACTAGGACAGAAATTTCGTGAGAAGGAATAAAAATGAAAAATTTGACGACTCATATCCTTCAAAAAAAAAAAAAAAGATTAATTTACCAACAAACTAGACTTATTGAAATCATTAAAAAAATCGTGTTACTTTTTTGACTTTCAAAAAAAAAAACTACCAACATTTCTAATAACTTTCTCCCCTTCTGAAAAAATCGAGAAGTTTTTGAATATCCCATTTGAATTTGACACTTTTCCTGCTGATGAATGAGGATAAATTAGGAATTTCTTCTTCAAGTCATTCGGTGGTTTCAAATGAAGAGGTAGGGGGCTCTGTGAAATTTAGTTTTTTTTTATACTACACAGTAAAAATTTGTGCTTTTTACGCCATTTTTCTTGACAGTTTGCTACAAAATTTGCCAATGTACTTATTATCATACTGAAACACAAAAAGAAGTTTTAAAAAATATTGCTTCATTTTGAGCTGTTTATTGCTGGAGTAAATCTTTCCAATGCGATTTCTTTTGAAAAAATACTTGTTTTTGAAGGTTTCAACAATCACTGAAGCGAAACCGTCAACGCTGGAAACTTCCAATTTGGAATTATTATCGATCGAGGATAGTCAATTAGAGACAAGAGATGTGAAAACACCGACTACGAAATCAACACTGAAGAATGGAGTTTATAAAGTAGGCGATAAAGCTACAACAGCGGTAGTGAAAGGTCTTCAAGTAGGTAGAAAAGGAATTCAAAAAGGAATTGAATTAGGTAAAAAAGGAGTTGAATTAAGTAAAAAAGGAATTGAAATAGCCAAAAACGCGGTGAAGAATACAAAAAAGCCCAAAAAATAATGTCCTGATATTACCTAAGGAAATAACTATAATCGTTGTGTTTAATTTGCATTAAGGAATGAAATAAATGGTTTATTAACGACAGCCATGTGGTCATGTTATTGAAATTATTCATTTAGATATCGATTATTTTGTATATCACACTGAACAAAAATTACAAATAGAAAAATCAGTCAAAAGAAGCAAAAATGTAATCAGACCCGCGCGGAATGAGTATATCAAATTTGTTGAAAAATGTAAAATGTAATAAAAAAATTGATTACTTTTTCCCCAGGGGAAACCTCTCAGAACATGGATAAGTTTAAAATGAATAGAGACAAAACTTCATAATTTTATTAAAATCAGATATCTCAACTCGAGAGTAAAATTTCGAGCCCAAGCAACAAAAATCGAAAGAACACCATAAGAGAATCTCTTATCCAAAATTTCAGACGCTGAAGTTCATTTTTCAAATTTTGGCGAATTTTTGAAATTTTAAAATTTCCTTAGAATAGCCATAAAAAAATAAGAAAATTCAATCGCTGATTGCCCATATTGGTGAACTATTTGATCCACTTGAGCACGATTATATCCATGTTCAAAACATTCCATTTTTAAAAATTATTCCGGTGTCAAAGAGTAAAAAATGTGATCGAAATTATTCGAAAAAAATATCCATAATAGTAGGACTTCCGGTTCACTACGAAAATGATTTTTTCCATACAGAACGGAGTTGGATTTTCGCAGAATTTACTTTCAAATTCACTTGACAATCTCAACATTACGATTGGAGGGAGGATTTCTTCAATCAGAAAATTGATTTAAAAAAACTGCGAGGGGGAATTTTTCCAGCTCCAAACCGTAAAAAACAGGATTTCACGAAATTTTCAAAAATCAGCGTTAAAGGATTTTTCGTTTCAAAAAAGTCTGTTCGGAGCCTCGAAGAAGCCTTTAAACAAAGGCTTCATTTCCACATTCCAATCATAAGTACTTCAACCATTGTTTTCTCCGATCCAAGATTTTAAATTATATTCCTCCGAAATATTCGACTGCTTTTAGAAAAGAGGGTAGCCCTTCCTTCTTCTCGAACCCCTAGATTATTCCTCTCGTAGTATAAGTACAATTTACAGCATGATTCAAGTTAGACAAATAAATTCAAACTAGAAAAATGAATTTACGATTATCATCGATTCTGAATCTATTATTTCATTCCGCAATTATTAAACGACGATAAATTTTCCAAAAAATTTGTTATTACCGCTTTATAATATTTTTTTATGCCGACAAAGTGATCTGACACGAAATTGTCATTTTATAGGAAAGTGCTTGAAATTTAAATCATAAGGTTGACATATTAAATTCTGAAAAATTCATCACTACAGTAATTAAAGTCGATTTTAATGCTGAAAGTTGTTTTTTTATCGCCTATCAATTCTGTATGAATAAAAAATAGGATTCATCGACTGATATTGCTAATATTCGCTAATTTATCGTACCATATCTTACAAAGGTTCATGAACATGGCCTATTCTCCGTTTCTCTATTTGAAATTCGGTATTTCAATAGGGTTCCTTATGGTATTATTGAAAGTAAAAAATAGTAGAATAACTTGTAGTTCAAAACATTGTATTTTTTTCCATAATTTCATGATCTATCAAAGAAATTATGGCGAAAAATAAAAAACATCTTATTTAAATCAAACTGAGAAATTTCAGTAATTTTTCATTACTTTGCGACTTTTTTTACATAAAAAAAAATAACAACCTTTGAAAGTGTTAAAAATCGAAATCAAAATTAAATTCGAAGAACAGGGTAATATTGAATCTTTCGCGTAATTTTTCTTTCGTTCCAAGACCATTGCGAAAATCTCAGCGATATATTTTTCATTCTCCTCCCACCCCGAATTACCCCTCTAGATTTGATTTTTTTTTTCAGTTAGATGTGTTACCTATTATAATGGGTTAAAATTTCGCGGTGGATTCAAAAATGTCGATTTTTTATACCCCCTTCACTCCGAATAAGCCCTTTGAATTTGTTTTTCATCACCCTCACCCCCGATAGCCCTCTAAACGAATTTTTTCTCATTTAGCAATGTGACCTATTAAAATGAGTGAAAATAAATTGTCATTTTCAAATCCAGCGCAAAATTTCAACCTATTTTGATAGTTCGAACGATTACTTTTGAAAAAAAAAAATCGTCGAATTAAATTATAGTACATAGTACCATAAGCGCATTCAAGGGGGCGGGGCTCAAGGGGCTCGAGCCCCTCCCTTAAACTCCAAAAAAATTTTTTTTGCAAAAATATGAAAAAAGTGCATTTTTTGATTTTCAAACGATATTTTTTCAAAAAAATTTCGCTATCGTTTCGCTCGAGCAGTATTTTAGTCATTTTATTTTAAAAATTGATCATTTTAAGCTAATTTTTCAGTCAAAAATCACAGATTTCTCAATAAATTCCCAGTTTGTCAGGAAAAATTGATGATTTTTGACTTTACTCCAAAAATTTTCAAGCTTAAATTCTCAAAATTTATTCAATATCGTTTTATTTTTCATTTTTTTTTTTTAGATGGTTCAAATTTTCACAACCATTTGACCTTTTTTTCAATTTTCGTTCTTATAATTGAAGCATGGAATTGGAAAAAAACCTAACTCCCAAGTTCTACAAACTGGTGTAAATTTTTTTTTTTTTCGTTGAATTGTCATCAATAACTTCAAAGATTGTCGGTTTAATTCGATAAAATTTGCGTTTTCGGGTGTATAAATATTCAGTGTAACAAAATAGGGCAAAAGAAATCGGCCCCCTGTCATATTTCAGAATATGGAGCTACAAAAGGCTGAAAGAAGGCCAAAAATGACCGAAAATAGCATTCAAAGCGTTTCAAATTGCAATTGCGCAGAGGTGTAGGAACATGGTATCTAACTGATTTTTTTGGGGGGAAAAATCACTACTTTTTCACTACTTATCTCACTACTTTTTTCCAAATATATTTTCAACTCGGACCCCCCCCCCCCCCCCAAAAAAAAAACCGACTTTTTCCAGTACCAAAAAAATCAAAATTTATTACAGAAAAAAAATCGATTTAAAAAAATCTGAATTCGCGACTTTCAACATTTCCTAGATTTTTCAAAGCATGCTCCAAATTTGCTCAAAAGACCCCCCCTCCCCCTTGCATATACTCGTTTCAAAGGAAATTTTTTTGCCCCTCTCTCGCAAATACTCTTTTTTTAAATAGGAGATTTTAAGGATTTAATGGAATTTTCATCAAATATTTATTCAACACTTACGAAAAAAACATTAAAATGTTCAAAAAAAATTTTCAAGGACTATTTTTCCATTTTTAAATACTCAATTGTCTGGAATGAAAAGGGAGAGGTCATACCATAACTTTGATAATTATTTGCATAAATGTAATAGAGCCCGAGCGAAGCGAGGGCGAAAATGTTTGAAGTCCAGAAGTTGAAATTGTTCATTTAAATTTATGCTTTTTTTGTGCTACTTTTTTGACTTCAAAAAAAATTGCAATGAGTTCATTTTTCAAAAAAAATTTACAAATTCCATTCATAATTAGGTATTGTCTCACAGAATCATATTCATTGAGAATGACAATTATCTAGGTTAAAAAAGAAAGGAGCTTCATGCCATCATTTTGAAAATTAATTGTGCAAAGGTCGAGTCCGAGCGCAGCGAAAGAAAATTTTTTCTGATGTGATTAGGAAAAGGATAGAAATGTCTTGCCCGCACACAGCGAGGGCGAAAATTTTTTTAAAAAATGAAACAAAGTAAGCAATTTGAGACAAATTTGTAATTTTTTTATACTTTTGCGACCAAAATCTGAATTCGTGATTATTTTCATTTTTTCACTACTTTTTTACACGTTTTCTTCCAAATTCACTACTTTTTCACTACTTTCACTACCCATTAGATACCCTGAGGAAAAAAATAGCATATTCAGCATCAGGGGATATTACCCAATCAAACAATTTTTTGCTTGGACTCAAGTCAAAAAACACCCCTTTTTGACCTACCCCTTCACATGTGCAGGGTTAGAATTTTTTTTGCTTTTTTTGGGAATGCTGAACCAGTATCTGCAATACGTGTAGTAAATTTTTTTGACCGCAAAAAAACCGGTAAAATCAACTTCTAGAGCACTTTTTGTCTGTTGGTCTGTAGACTATTTTTTACGATTTTTTTTTGTGATCAGCCTGAAAAATATGTACAATAAAAATCACCCTATTCAACTCCAAACAGAATTTCAAAAGCATAAAAATACCGACCAATGCCAATCGATCGAAGATTGAGAAAAAAATCGAAAATCAAAGGCTCACCTTATCCTCGAATTCATCATCCTCCTGCTCATCAGCAGCAAAAGCCGAAAAATAAATATCCAGAATCCATCTTTCGACGCTACTAAATAAAGCAGCCGACTTCGGTATATCTAGATCAGATCTAATCGATTCGGATTGATCATTACTACTTCTACTACTCGAATACACAGACGAATTGTACGAGCTGATCGAATGATATTGGCAACTGGATTCGGTGATATTGGATTCGGACACCGAGCGATACTCGGAGGAGTTAAAATTGATCCTGATTTCATCTACGGATAAAGATAACCGTGACCCGGACTCGTCGCTATCCTCCAATAGGCATCGACGACCACGATGCAATCCTTGATCGGCGTCTTTTACGTGCCATTCGGCAACACCACCGCCGGTCGAATCGCTTTTGAAACTCAAACTGTAAGTGAACGAATCGGAATCTTCGGAGGTGCACGTAATCGTGCTCGAGCTACGATTACAATTAGCAAATTTATTCCGCCAAGTCGTCGAGACGCCATTATCCAGAGACGCTTCGACCACGTAATCGAACGATAATAAACTTTCGTCGTCTGTTTCGCTGTCCAGCATGCCTCGTCCGTGGCAATTATTCATAAACGATGTCGTTAGAGTATCATCGCTCGAGCTATAAGGGAAATTACTGCCGGGTTTTTTACGTCGAGGTGGTCGTACCGGTACAGTTAGACCATTGTCGAATATGTGATCGACGTTGAATCCTGGAGATAATTTCGATCCGTTGGAGGAATATTTATTAAAAGTTACGAATTTTACGTCTCGACTTCTGTCGACTGGTAGCTCATCGTAGTCGTCATCGTATCCATATTCGGCTAAAATTCTGGTACGATTCGTATTCGTTGTTTTTTCGATACCCAGGAAATAAGAAGAGGTATCGGCGTCAAATTCGAACATATCTGATGCATTGGTCTGGTCACCGATAGTACGATTTTTACTGAAATAAGTATCGAAGCTTACGTCACAAGAATCCGATCTTTTCTGGTCTGAAAATAATGTCATTATGGTGTCGCGTCGTTTACGTCAAAGTCATCCCTTTACCCTTTGCGAGTGTTTTACCCCTAGATACGCCTACTCGAGTACGAGCACAGTAGATTAATGAAGCGGTATATGGCTTTTATAATTCCCATATTACATACGTTCAAAGTACGTAGTACTTATAAATTGTTTATGTTTCGAGTCTATTTACTATTTACAGTACGTAGACGAACGAGCGAAGAGAATTCTTCGAATAGTCTCAAAAAGCCATATAAAGTCTCCACACGAAAACCAACTCTTTCCCCTCGTCGAATAGCCATTTCAAAGACGCTATATTACGTAAATAATATCGCTTTTCATGACGATGAACTGGCTGAGTCAATAAATTCTGTCGGCTGTTTCTTTTTCTTCTATTTTTTCTCGCATTTACGCCAACGGCGCGATGTCAAAAGTCAGACTTTTACCCTACGTAAAGAAGAAAAAGGCAATGCCCTTTTCAACTTTACTCCGAACAGAAAAGTGGAAAACTTCAATAATTTCATACACATTTATTTCAAAGAGATAGCAATTTTAAAATTTTAGAAATTTTCACGTTCCTCCATTCACCCTTGAAATTCTGAAGTAAAAACCACTTTTGAGAAGTAGAAAATTTTTTCAACTTTTCTCCCTTTAATAAAGTTTCGTTTAGTAAAAATTCTGTGAAAAATGTTTCCTTTTTCTAGATGAGACAAGTAGACTTCAAGTTGATCAGTCAGTAAAACCGGTTTTGTTAATAAATTTTAAATATTTTCAACTCATCGAAATTTAGATTCCCAGAGAGTTTGTTTGAAAAAAATCTTTTTGCCAGATAAAAAAATCATTTTTTTTCCCTCTTTTACCCAGTTACAATTTTGACAATGTCTTACGTTAGTTCTGAGAGGAAATTTTTGATAAGTGCAATGTATTTCTGTAACGTAACGCTTTCAAAATCAAATTTTATCCATCCCTAGCATAATGAAATTTTGATGGAATTGAAAAATAATTTATTGAGCTCACAAGCAGTGCTAGACTTTCATCATGAAAATGGACAACTAATAATCCAAAACTTGTAGAAGTATTCCAGAAAATCACTGAGAGAAACAAAATGTTTGGTGATGGGGAAAGGTGGAAGATTTACGAGTAAATAACAACTCTAACGCTTGGTATGCACTAGTTTGGAGCCTGTTTCTGACTTTAAAAAATTATATGAATAGGTAAATGATGAAAGATAATGGATGGAAGGAATGAAGGATGAAAAATAATTCTACGACGCAGAATTAGCAGAAAACAGGGTTGACCAGAATTTTCTCTGGAAAAAGACACTTGGAGTCAACTCAGAATAAGATTTCCCTAAATAAGTTCTTTTTTAAAAACAAATCTGGATTCAGAATCGAGTTCTTTTGCGATTCATTTATTTATAACATTCTTTCTCAATTTCTTCTTCCCAGTGTTTTACAGATTTGCGAGAGTGTGCCGTCAATAAAATTAATTTTCCTTCTGAAGTTCTGGTGTGTTCAGTTCACTTTTTCACATTTTCGCATTTTTTTGTGCTGCCGGTTTCCCAATAAAATGGTTTTTTTTTCACATTTTGAGAAAATGAGAGTGAGAGTAGAGAGCAAAAAATTTCTCAATTTCAAAACTAATAAGGGCACGAGTGCAAAAAATTCCACCAACTCATTCTAAAAGCATTCACCAGAGAGCACAATTAATCTGAGAAGAGCAGGAGTAGGATCGAGGGCTACAAGTCTTCATGAAAAACAAAAATGCATAATAAGGCGAAAAATGCGAAAGAGATGAAAACATTTTTTGAAACAAAATAAACTCATTGCTCAATTATAATGTAGAAACAGACGAAAGTGAGAACCGGAATTGATTTTATAATGAAATTCTCGCCAGGAGCAGGAGGAAGAGCTGAGAAATTTGAAAAGTGTGTCAGGAGTGTAGAGCAAGAGTCATTTCAGAAAGTAGAAGAGAGAAGAGATGAAGAGATGAAGAGCGAGAGCACTCATTATTGAAATTGTCAAGAGTAAGCAAAGATCGAAAGCATAGACCAACTGAGAGTCGGAGCAAGAGCAGAAATGGGAGTACTCAGACGGTGATTCTTCCATCATCAGAAAAATATGACAGAAGAGTGTTGTGTTTAAAAAGAATCGCAAGCGAGCAATTCACACAAACAAAGAATAATATTGATTCTTGAAATTGTGTGATTCATTAAATTAAAGAATCGAATCACGAATCCGATTCAGAATAGGATTCAATCATAAATTCTTTACGATTTATACATACAAGCAATTTATTCTCGCTCCATCTTTTCTTTTCAATGTTGAAAAAAACATTTTTATGATTGATGATGGACTTTGAGGTAACCTGGAGCATATTTCTAAAAAAATTTGAGACTATAGCACTCGAATAAATGGTGCTACGCGTAGTTTTGTTTCCTAAAGTATTTTTCAAAAAGTTGACAAATCAGCCATGAACATATTAAATCGAGGAAAAATTGGAATAAAACTGAACGGAAAATTTTATTTCTACAACGCAGCATTGGTAGAAAATCGTGTTTCTTTCCATTTTCGAGGTGTAGAAAACGGATGAAATAATTTAATCAAAAATTCCAGCAAAATAACCATGGATTCGACTATTATTCCCTGCTTACATAGGCGCACCCAGAAATTAATTAAGGGAGAGGCTAAGAATTTGAGAAAAATAGGGGAGGGGGTCAAAATGTCAAATTATTAATCTGTTTTGGGGGGTTTTCGGTCAGAAATCATCACTTTTTTGCGGAAAATTGGGAATTTATTGACTGAAAAATTAGTCAAAATGTCAAAAATGATCAAATTTTAAAATAAAATGACTAAAATACTGTCAGAGCAAAACGAAGGCGAAATTTTTTTGAAAAAATATTGTTTCAAAAGCAAAAAAAATGCACTTTTTAAATATTTTTGTAATAAAATTTTTTTCCGAGCTGGGGGGATGCTTCAGCCCCCTGAGCCTCTTTGGGTACGCCTATGCCTGCTTAAAACGCAACATTGTCCAAGAAAAAAAATTTTGTATCTTGAGATGAATTTAATTTCGTTCCAGGTCACCAAAGTCATCTTCTTCAAGGAGAAAGAATAGAATGTATTTTTTCGAGACTGAACAGCAGCGTCACCACAAACACAGTGGCAAACAGCTAGATTCGTCAGGAAAAACTTATAATCAGACATACTTACCTATGTATATCAAAATGAATGTGTAAAAATTATCGATATTTTCACCATTCGTTCTCCCATAATCTCATCAAATTATACAACAATTACTACAATTATATTGATAACGCTTTTATAAATCTAATTAAATAAAGGCTATATTTGCTGCATATGCTTAAGTAATGTCTATTTGATTTTTATGAAATTCAAGGCCATGTTGAGTAAAAAGGATTGCAATCGAGGAAATAATAATTACCTAATGAAATTTTTTGAACGATGTTTCTGCGACAACAGCATGGTGATTTGAGAACACAGGCTAGAAATCTACATACTACAAAGATTTCAAATCATCAAAACAATTTCAATCCGTATTCTTTTTTATTTTAATAATTTCAAAATGGAAAATTTTCAATTTAAAAAAAAAATTTAATTTCAATTATATTTCTCTCGATTTTCATTCAGTGAGTCTCAAAAGGTGAATCAATCAAGTATGTAATATCTACTTAGCAAATTTGATTTTTTTCACACACAAAAATAAACTGATCCCTATAAGAGAGTTTCTTTCTTTCTTTAAACCTTTGCTTTTTGGGATAAAATTCATTTTTGCACGTATCCATTTCGTTATCAAGCTGAACTTGAAAATTAAAAACCCGGTTAAACCGGGACATATTTTATAAATTTCATAGACCAATAAAACTCGAATTCAGAACCCAACATTGTAATAAATTTTGAGAAGCCTTGCCCGGTTCTTGACGTCAAAATATCAATTCGATACTTCAAACTTCAGTTCTAACGACCTTTTTACCAACATTTACCCTCATTTCTTTCATTTCCACTCGAATTTAAAATCCCTACCCCTTTATTTCATTCCACATCAATCCATTCCATTCTACACATGTTTACACATTTACCACCAAATCTCACAATCAATTACAATTCTCTTACACATACAAACCGGTCAAATCCGGCGGCGATTATTTAAATTTTCAATGTCAGTTTTACGCTACAACTGAGACCGCGAAACCGAAACCTAATACCACCCACAGATCATCTCGTTTTCGGCCATCGAACACCGACGCTGTGTCCGCGACCTTAATAAGCATCCGCGAAATTTACAAATCCTAGAATGTTCGCATCGTTAACGAGAAAAACAAACAAACAAACGAAACATCGAGTACTAATATTTATACTAGATCAGCGATACTAATTAAATAACGTCCCTAAAAAACAAAAAGAAGAAAAAAAAAAGGTGAAAGTAACACCGGTCAATTTCACATCTTTAAACACGCCGCATCTTCGCGACTCGCGTTTCTATCAATAGCAAAACGACCCGGTGACGTTTGCACTCGATATTGATAACCTCAGCTAGGTAATGCAAACCGCAACCCAAAACCACCGCTTCATTAACCTTTTACCAGCGTATCTATTGCTCAATCCGTTCAATCGTACAATTAGCATCGATATCTTCGGCGAAATTAAACGTCTTCGAGGTATATCCGCCGCAAAATGCAACGAACTGTTTACTTTCGATGGTGGCAGAATCTGCGTCAATTTCACCTTCTTCGTCGTCTGCTGCATCCAACCAAACGAATCCTTTACGTTTGGAATTCGCGTACCCCTCCATTTAAAAAAAAGAAGCTCGAAAAAAACACGCGAAAATTAGGCAGTATTTCGAAACTCGCAACTAGGTACGTGAACGAAACTCAAAATTACGAGAACACGCCGAGGAACTGGTTAAAACGTAACAGTCGCGTAACTATGACTAAATTACGCTCTCGAAAAATATGGAAAACAAACCGAACGTATTCATTTTTTCGTACAGCGGTCTCAATTATTAATTCATATTAATTTCCGCAACGACAAACCTTCTTCATAGAGGGTCTTCCTATAATGCTAACCGCTTCAGCTCTTTGTACACAATTGGTTTACACTACGGATAGTTTTTACCGCACCCTCTTGAAAAAAAAAACCATGCCATGGCAGCGTTCTCGAGAGTCAATTAAGGCGACATTTTAGACGCGAATGACGAACACGTATAATTGAAACCATTCAGTTAGATGGGTATAATATGGATGGTCAAATTAACGTTGGTATAATTATACCAGCGGACAACTAGTACGAAATATGGAATTTTTCATTAATACTTCGGTATGTGTATGACCACAGGGGTCTCGAAAGGCCAATGTGAATTAATCATGGTGAAAATTTTCGCAGAAACATTGTTCTTTCAGAAAGTGTTACTAGTAATTAGAATTATACAAGTTAAGTATGGTATTTAAATGTTTTCTGATTCAATTAGGAAGAGAATACTGAAAAAATCACACCAAAAAAACGATAAAAACAATTGAACCTTGATTTCACCCTTAATATGCATTTAGAAAGTCGAACTGTGATGATTTTTGGAATTATCTTGAATGAGCTCAGAAGTTATATTGGATTTTCAAAATTTGAAAGTACGGAGAATTAAAGAATTGGATCTCAAAAGTAAGTTGGAATTCAAGCTCAATGTATGTTGCAGCATTTTTTGAATTCATGATCTAAATTTGAAGGTATAATTGTACGCTCTCGCATTTATAAATCAGTGAAGATTATCGAATAACCTTATCACTGAAAAACGATCAGAATTGCAGCACTGGAGAAAATCAGTGAGAAAAATTACTGGAAAATCAATGAAAATTCACTAAAATATCAGTAAAATTTTTGAATTTTGCTGAAAAATTGATAAATTTTTTTGAAAAATTAGTGAAAACCTTTGAAAAATCAATGAATTTTGCTGATTTTTCCTGTGCTGCAATTTCGACTGTTCATCAGTGACTTTTCACTGATTCAGAATGAGAAAGTATAATGAAAAGTTAAATCGAGAAATTGAGTCGAAATTCGAACTTTGCACTTCAGAAAACATGAGGAATGATATCTGTATATCGTACCACACACAGACCTGTGCAGAGAGGAGAAAAAAGGCGATTCCCCTGGGCTCGAGATTTTTTTGTTGGGGGGGGGGGGGCGTAGGGGCTCGCAAGGGCCATTCAGAACTAAAAAACATTTTTCAGTTCTTTGAAAGTTATCAAAAATTCAATATTTTAAAAAAATTCAAAAGTTGTGAAAATCAAGTTCAGAGATTATTTAGTGACTGTTTAGGCCAAAAAATACAATTTTAAATCAGATGCAGTGAAGTGCAATTGAAGAAACTGAAAAAGCTATAAAATAATGATTTTTCGAAAAAAAATTGTACTCTTGGTCTACATAGTTACTAAATAATGTCTGGAATCGAGTTGACTCAAAACTCAAAATTTTGAATTTTTGGCCCTCCCCCCTCCATTGCGTAAGATCTTCATTTGCTCTTCAAAGTCCCCCCTCCCCGGGTTCAGATTTTTTCTACACAGTCCTGACCACACAGTATTTTATTACTGACTAGTCAAGTAGGTACTATTTTTGTTATTTTAATTCTAACACTTTTTTTTCTCTATGGGGTGGAAGGTGATTCCAAATTTTTCAAGACTAAAATTTTTAAGATGCTATGTTTTAAGATCATAAGTCAAAAACATAAATTTTTATACTTGCAAAATTAACTTATTGTCAGAAAGTCAGAAAGCCATAGATCGATATGTTTTTTTAAACGTTATTTCAAAAATTCAATTATCAGAAATTCAGAATGACAGGAAAAACATCAGAAATTCAGTAGCTGACTTTTAAAAACTTAAAAATGTTTATATGTATTTTCGAAATGAACTTATTAAATATCAGAAAGTCAATAGATGAAAATTTACTTAATATCAGAAAGTTAGAATGACAGGAAAAATATCAGAGAGCTAAAAGCTAATTTTTAAATTTTTGAAATCAACTTGATATCAGAAATTAGGATGACAGGAAAAAACATATTCATGTTACCAATATATTTTCCTTTCAGAGGAAACTTTACTTCATTTTTTTACTAACTTTTTCTATTTCCAATGACTTTTGCGGACTTCTTAAAATTTTTCAAAATGTTGCTACTCTTTTACCAATTTACCTATAGAGGCCAAAAATTTCAAATTTGGACCAAACTTGAATTTTTTTCAATTATTATCAACTTTTACATTTTGTTGCATTTTTTTTATCACTTTTTGATCAATTTTTTTACCAAATCAGTTTTACTGTTCTGAATTTATAGAAAAGTAATTTTATTTTTATTCAATTTTCAACTTTTTCACTTATGGAAAGATCAAGTTTATTCAATTTTTTTGTCATTCATTTTTTTACTTTTTTAATGATTTATTGGGGACTTAAATTTTCAATTTGAGAACTACTGGATACTTATACTTCAATTTTTTAAATATTTCATTCTATTTCAATCAGTTTTTCACAAAATTTTACATTTTGAATCATTTCCCTTGCTTCGCTCGTGCAATAAACCTCGAAAATCATTTTACCTCCCTTGTTGCATAATATACTATTTCGTGATTGTGCCTAAAATTTCGAAATTCACTTTTAATGACATGAAAAATTGGTAAAAAAAAGTGAATTGCTATAAAATTGAAAATGTGCAAGCTTTATTTTATTGTCGTAAAATTGAATATTAATATTCCATCTTGATTTTTTTTTCAAAAATATTATCTATGTTTGCACATTAATTTTTTTTATTATTACTGCTTTAATTTTCATTTTGTTTGTATTCAAGATGAACGAATGAACGAAAACATTCTTTGAAAGTTTTTTAAAAGAAAAGGCTTCGAAAACGGAAACAGAATTTTCTTGAAGTTTTCTTCTGATATTTTGTTTTCAGAATTTTAAATAATCAGGACTTTTTCTTCAATCTGACCATGACAATACTTGAAGACAGATGAATTTTTTAAAAAAATTTCAAGTTATTGAGCTCATTTTTTTGAATTATTTGCTCTGTCATGTAATTTTTTCAAGATGATTGAATCAGAAAAGAATGGTGAAAATGTTGATTGCCTCCAAACCAACCCAAATTCTTTTTGAACTAGATCGGCTCCATGTCCATACCAGATTTAATCGAGAAGCAGTAAATTATCACTCAAAAAGGGTAAAATTTCACTTCAAATTGAAATTTTTGCAAAATTGAAAAAAAACAAACATTTTAATAGATTTGAAAAAAATTGATTTTGAATCCAGAAAATTCTGTTTCCCGGGATAAAAATTTCTCCAAATGGGAATTTTCAATTTTTCAATTCTTGGGACAGCATTGAATCAACAATTCAAAGCTGTAAAATACCTCATACTTCTGTAAGTCCAATAGCTAATCAAATTTCCAATCCATATTTCAAAATAAAATTCAAATTCCATCGCGAAATTGCCAAAAATACCACATCTCAAAATCCACGATACGATTCAAACTTGGAAAATTTTCCTACAGCCAAAAAATTTCCAACTTTTGGCATACAATTTCACGAGAATATTCCTGTAATGTCTCCTCTCCGCGAAACGCATAAATGCAACCTGGATTCCAGCCAGCTAGACTGACCCGCTTATAAATCCTGTTCGCGGTGCCAAGAACACTGCACGCCGTCGCTCGTTGGAAAAAAAAAGTATGCCGAGCATCGGGCGTCGCATCGCACCATGCCATGCAATTTGATGCACGATACCCCATATTAACCCATACCTCGGGCAGCAAGAGCAACATAGTAATCGAGGGGGCGCTTTTAATAAACATCCAAACATATCAACTCACCTTAGCGCCGGTCACCAAGTTCACAAAGCATTTGCATCCTTTATCGGGGTCGACCTCGACTCGATATCCTTTGGGGGCAACGTTAAAAAAGCTATCTTTATCGAAGATATTGTCGTCGATGTCGCCGCCCCCGCCACCGCCGCTTACATCGCCGTGATTCTCGTCCACTTCGGCCAATGGGCTCGAACTGTCCGAATACAGGTAGCACGTGCTGCCGCTGAGTTTGCTGTTTTTATCCTGCCAAAATATCAAATACGAAATTAAGATAAGCTTAGGCCTGAGGTACGAGTATGACTAAACCTACATCGTATGTCTACGAATATCTCTCTCGGTCAAGTACAACAACTCGATTTATAAATAAAATGACAACGTAGCGCAGGTGAAAAGGAAATGACCAAGTTAATTGGCGTCTATTGTTTAGGACCGAAGAGTATACATGGAAAAAAATTACGTTACTTATATTTGAGAATAAATTAACCGCGATGTAGAAACCTACGTCTGTGTTGCATCGTCGTCGCGGCGGTTTCCAACTCTTCTCACCGGTTCGAGAATTATAGAAAAATGTACGGCCGTCCGTGTACGTGTATTCGCACCAACCGTTGAATAATTCACGGGTAGGTTGCTGGTGGTCTTCGGGTACGGGCGGGGTGACGCCTCGAATTGGAAATCTCAGTCTGCATGATTCCACCTGTAATCACAATTCAATGCTGGTCGTGAGTATTTTCCTAAAGCTTTTCAGTATTTCAATCAAAAATCGATAATATAAATCAATGTTGGAAAAAATGAGAAAAATTTGACATTTTATCACTTGCAATGAGAAAAATTTGTCCAACTTTCTTCATACAAAAAAAGGTTTCAAAATATCTCCTTCAAGCAAAAAACCAATGCTGGACTTGTTGAGCATCCACATTGGAAATTAAAAATTTTCAATTCAAAATGTATAATTTTCTAAAATTTTGAAAGGAAATCAGATTTTTTTGGAAAATTGAATGAATTGGAAAAAAATTGCGATTTCACATCAAAAGAGTAGGTAAGGTAAACATTCAAAGACTCTGATTTTAAACCTTTCTGTTTCCAAATGGGTTTCAGTTTTTAAAAAAACTAGGATGAAAAAAAATTATACCTATTTTGGCTTTTTTATTGGTAAATTGCACAATTGAATAAGTATTTGATTGGCATTACGGTCTAGATTTTCGATTTTCACTCTAAATGCATACAGAACAACCCTTTAATATTTTTCCTTTCTTTAGGGGTTCTCCAATTTCCTTGAAATTACGATAAATTACAACTTAATTCATTCAATATCAAGGAATCATTTCAGTTTTCAAGAAAGAAATTATTGAAAAAATAATAAGTTATCAGGGGTTGTTCATAGTGCTACATTTAGAATAGCTGCTGTGCAAAAAAAGTGGGGAAAATTTTCTGCTCTTCGTTGATCGCAATCAGGCCAAATGTCAACAAAAAAGAAAAAAAAGAACCAATTTTTTGTCTAATGTTTTGAAAGTTTTAAAATTTTGAAACCGGTTTTAAAACAGGAGAATTCAAATTAGTGTTGTAAAATTTTTACTGCGAGATATCTACTCCATACATACGTTACCTCACAATTTTTATCAATATTCGTTCCAAATTTAAAAAAAAAAAAAAAAAAAAAAAAACTCATAGACGATCTATCTTTATCTGGAAAATTTTTTCGATTCGAAATGTGATTTTAGTAACTAAAAAATGAAATTTCGGCTCGAAGGGTAATAAAATTTCTTCCTACACTTTTCTGTTTGGTCAGGTGCTGTCCTCCTGCCCCCCCCCCCCATTCTAAAAAAAATCAAATATTTAAAACATCGTAAAAATGATTATTTGACATTTTAATTAAGTACAAATAGAAACAATCTCAATGATTTTTTGGAACAAAATTTTTTTTGTTCACTTTCAATAAATGTGTATGCGGTTCTTAAGAAAAATAAATTTTTGAAATCGGTTCGATAGTAGCAATCAGTGATCGATTATTTCTTTAAAAAAATTCGAACTCAAGTTGTAAAGAATTAAAAAATTATAATTTTTTGATTTTGGACATTTTGAACCAGTTCAGCACTTTTTAAAGCAATAATAGACTAATTTTCTTGGTTCAGCTGAAAAGTGGAACCACAAAAAAATTAATTGTACTAAAATTTGATAATTTTTCGTTACAAATTTTTACTGTCCAACGTTCGAAAGAAATAACTCAGTACGAAATTTGAATAAATTTTCAATTTCTAGAAAAAACAAACTTTCCCGCAAACATGAAAAAATTGTAAGTAAATGGTAAATTTTCAACTTTCAGCAGTTTTTGTTTGAAATGTTTTTGGTATCGTAATTTGTCAAGGAAACTTTCTTCTTCGGTTACACTTGGATGAAAAGAATAAGCGAAATTGATAAAATGAAAAAAATTCTTAAATAAAAATTCTAGTTGTCTACCAAAATTTAGAACCTCAAATTTTTGACAGTTAGATATATTAATTTTTAGAACATTTTTAATTCTAATCCCCACTCCATTTCCTACCCCTAAAAAATTATGTGAAACTTTTGAGACAAAAATCGGACAAAATATTCAAAACAAAACTGAAATATCTAAAAAAAAAAATCAAAAAGCCTTGCATTGAACAGTTTTTAGCACCTATTTTCAGACTTCTAAGATTCATTGGGCAGTATATTTCAATAAACTTTCGCTGTTGATTGAAATTTTCAAAAAAAAAAAAAAATACGTACAAGAATGTTTCATGTCGATAAATTTGTTTGAAAAAAAATGAATCAAATTTTAGAGCAATTTTTCAACCTTTTCGACCTTTTTGACTTTCTTGACCTGGTAGGAACTCATCTTGAAATTGTAGAGCAGTATAAATCCATCTTTTTTTGTAGAGTAATTTCTTTTTATACTTTTTAGAGGGGGAAAACAGCTTTTCAGAAAACATGAAAGAAGAGGAATTCATCATAATTTTTCAAAGTGTTATTCATGATGATTGAAAACCATTGAATAAATTTTCGCTTTATAAGGTTCTTATGAAACATGAATTTTTCGAAATTGAAATATATGAATCAGTTTCAAAAATATTTATACGTTTAATAAAAACCATCTCCTTTGATATTTTCTGCAGATCAAATTAAAATTTCCCATTTTGAATGGCTCACATTTTATGACTATTTGGACACCCTATACCTAAATATAGATGAATAACCAAAAAAATTGTTTTTTTTTAGCTCCAATGAAAACACCTGCCAAGAAAAATCTAAAAAACCAGTCAACTTTTTCAATCACACTGCAATTCATTTTGGTAAAAATATCCACCAGCTTTGAAAAAAATATACAAAAATTGTTGATGCAAAAATCATTTGAGATAATTTAAATTCATTCGAGTCTCAATCAAGTTCTAAATTTAACATTGAATTTTATCACTTTGTAATTTTTCATTGCACTTTCAATCCAAAATTCTTACCAGAATTTTTATACATATCTTTTTTTATCATAAAAAGATAACACACGAATACTCGAATTTGCACAAGCAACGATACTCGAATTTCAAATACTTCATTCAACTTACTCGATCTTCATTTACGACTTAATTCAATTTCAAAAACAATTCGATACGATTCTGTCACCTTACAATGATTCGAAATCGACAATCTACGATTTCCAATTATACCCCAAACTTCTTATCAAAACAAAAGTTCCACGAAACAATATGATAATACATGAATTGCACAAAATTCTATACTTATCACACGAGCGTATAATTTTTACAGTTCCAATTCGCGTTTTATTTCACACTTGCAACGTACATTCGTGTATACGACTTTTCAAAAAATCCAATACGATCGACTCGTTGTGGTCACGATGGAGGAGGCAAGCGAGCGGATTATATTAATACCCATACGCAACAAAAGTATACGCACTTATAAGCGAAAACAATGAAAATACATTACGTTGGTCGAATAACGAATCGACATTGTTGCTCGAGCTCGAGCGGCCTAAATAGAATAACCTTTCATTCATAGAATATTTCGTAAAAAACGACCAATCAAAATAAAAGTGGAATTTGTACAAAAAAATTTCGCCACGTTACGAGCAATTTCGAAGCACTACGAAGAATTAAAATGTCAAACTGAAAATACCTACATCAGAAAATCGTTCAAGATATTGTTTCGATTAATTTCATTTCTTCGCAGCGATATTTTATAAAAATGATATAAAATCTCGAAAACTTACTGTTGGACCTGAAAAAATAGTAGCTTTCACTAACATAAAAAAATTTCGCGGTGACACGACCACAACAACCATACAGAATCAGCACAAATTAAACTAACAAATCTACACAGCTAATGTATGGGGTCTGGCGTTTATTTCCTAATCCCAGTGACACCCTTTGACATACCAAATAATAAATTCATTTGATAAAAACCTATTAGGTACACTTAACCATGGGTAACTCCGAATAAGTACATTTAGACATGTGAGATTCAAACCATAATTGTTGCGGGGAACGATAATTCCACGTTGGCTGGTGAAGATTAAAATAATACGCGGATTTTTTTATATTATGTAAGATGGCTGCATATGCGATCGTAGATTCGTGAATATTTTTAGGTTTACTAATACGAAAGTAAATCTAGTGTGATTCATTTTCGTGTATTGTATACCAAGATAGTTATTATGCTGAGAAAGGAGGTCTCTATCAGGTAAACAGTATTTTTTTTAAAAAAATAGGAACGTAATGGTATTATTTAGATAAGAATATCCAACAAACCTACATATTTTTTTACTGCGTACTCAATTTTTTAATCTAACCTATCCATTATCAAATATCATAAAACATTTCGATATCATAATCATGGATATTTTTTATACGAAATACAACAAACCAAAAATAGAAAAATATTTTCGAAATTTGATTCGCTTCTCAACCCTTAGCGTGAATCTCACAGTCAATCTACGATTCCATATTCCACATCCTTGGCGAAGTGTAGATATTAGATACAGCATGGTATTTCAATTCGTTCTGCTCTCTTCTTCCCTTCCCCCTCATACCATTCTAATTCACTTCATATGTTTGCCACTTCCTCTCGAATTCTAGTATACGTACAAGTGGTACCTTATAAACATCATTTATGTCATCCTGAGAACAACCCTAGCAGATTTTCACACAACCCCTACTGCGAACCACCCATGAATAGGATTTCAATGTCCACTTTAAACACAGGAAAACGACAAGTGACACCGCTTTTAATTTTCTGCACGCAATACAGACTTGCTAATCTAATTTACTGGTATAGGGCTCATTATGTGTTTTAGGAAGGAAATACTTATTTTGAAAAAATCTGTTCACTGTCAGAAATTAATCAAAACTTGATGGCGATTTTTATTTGATTTTATGAACGAGTGAGTTTGGTAAACCTCAATTTTTTTTCAAAATTCATCTTTCAAAGTATTATCTGTATGTATTTGAATAGATCATTTTGGATTTTTTTTTTTTCAAAATTGAAAGGAAGGAGGGAAAGAGAGAGGAAAAATTAGCATTAAAGTTGTAACTACATCGAGACCTCAAAACAACCTGTCAAAAATTTTACATCCCCGAATGAACCATTACTGCTCCAAAAATGATCTTTCTAAATAGATAAGTAATTTTTCAAAATACACATCAAACAGTGACAAATATTTATTATTTTTTTGGAAATTGTTTTTTTTAAAACTTTTTTACTCCTTTTTGGAAAGTTGATTTTTATATTTTGTCCCAATTTTTTTCAAAACTACCAAACTAATTTTCTTTTCTCTTTTTAATTATTGTACATTCATGAAAAATTTTTTTTGTAATTCAACCTGGATTTTTTTAGATATCAATTTTATGTGTTTTTGCATTGAATTGATTTACGTAATACTGCGCAAATTTTAAATGGATTGACGAAATTTCTAAGATAAAATAAATTGGAATTTTCCTACACATTCCATTAAAATATAATTTTGGAATGATCCTCAACAGACCTACAAAAAAGCGAGCTTTTTACATGACAATTATTATTAAAAACCACTGAGAAAAAGTCAGAATTGCAGCACAGGAGAACATCAGTATGAAAAAAATTTCATTGAAAACAAATCAATGAGAAAAATCACTGAAAATCAGTGAATTTCGCTGATTTTTTCTGTGCTGCAATTCTGACTGATCAGAGAAACTCTTTCACTGATAATCAGTCAAATTCCACTGATTCTCCAATGAATCAGCGAAATTTTACTGTCAATCAAAGAAAAATCACCGATTCAGTCAGTGAATTTTTATCATGGAATCAGTAAAAATTAATTGACTGATTGAAATCAGTCAAAATTCACTGATTTTAATCAGTGAATTTTTTTTTATTGGATCAGTAAAAATTCACTGATTTTAATCAGTGAATTTTTTTATTGAATCAGTAAAAATCCTGATTGAATCTGTAATTAATCACTGATTGAATCGGTGAAATTTTATTTTCACTGATCAACTGATGAAAATTCACCGATTTAATCAGTAAATTTTTTCACTGATTCCAATAGTGAATCAATTTTGTCGATTTAAATCCGTCAGTTTTGACTGATTCAAATTTAGAGAGTACTTATATCAAGGTCAAGTGTTTGCACAGGTACTCTCTAAATCTGAATCAGTCAAAAAACTGAAAATTCACTGATTAAACAGCGAAAAATGTGCAACTGTCAATCAGTGAGGAATTACTGATTCAATTAGTGAATTCTCATTTTTGAATCAGTAATTTCTTTTAACTACTGAAATGAATCAGTGAAAATTAAAATTTAATCAGTGAATAATAATTACTGATTCAATCAGTAAATTAAAATGTTAACTGATTCGATCAGTAGATTAAAATTTCTACCGATTCAAAAATGAAAATTCACTGATTAAATCGAAAAAATTTTCACTGATTTCTTCAGTTGCACACTTTTGTCTTATTAATCAATGAATTTTAACTGATTCAAATTTAGAGAGTATCGTCAAGTTCTTTCGCAATTTGCGTAAAAAATTTAGGAAAAAGACTTTTGATGAAAAGTTATTTTAAAACAAACAAATTTCCTATATAGCTAAATTTTCAAATCATACTCTCATTCACAAATCAGTGAAAATAATCAACGAATATCACTGGAAAACAGTCAGAATTGCAGCGCAGGAGAAAATCAGTAAAAAAAAATCACTGAAAACGGATCAGTGAGAAAAATCACTGAAAAAACAATGAAAATTCACTGAAAAATCAGTGAAAATCTTTGAAAAATAATTAGTGAAACCCTTCGAAAAATCAGTGAAAATCTTTGAAAAATCTGTGAATTTCGATGAATTTTTCTGTGCTGAAATTTCGACTGTTCATCAGTGACTTTGCACTGATTCAGAATGAGAGAGTACCATCAGTGTCAGAGGCTTTTTTGAGAGGATGCCAAGTGGGTATGACGAAGACTTGAAACCCCGAAAGAGAGGAGAGTCGTTTGCGAAAAAATTGTAAATATTTTTAAAGTTGCAAAAAAGACATTTTTCATAAAATCTTGGCGTCCAGACCTCAAAACTGGCCCTTAGCTAAGTCTGTCTCTGGCGTCACTCTGGCTTAAAATAGAATCTCCATTTTTCTATCTATTTCATTTCATTTCTTCCCTGCTCTAATGACTTTTCTTCTGCATGCAACCAAACAATTTTGAAACCTACCTTCACCTCTATGCTATCTGACTAATCTGACTGCCATTTTTTTAAAAATATAAATCAATTCCCCTCCCCTCTTCCGACGTCTAAAAAAACATTTCAATCAGTAAATTTGGTGGGCGTGATTTTTCCCCAATAATTTAACTCACTGAATTTAACATTTTTCAAGCACATTTTCCAATTCCCCACCATGCCAAGAAATGAATAATGAAACGAATCTTATCAATTTTTTTTTTAATTAGAAGAAAAATAAGTTATCCAGATACTACCATTACGATGAACTTTTTGTCACAAAACAATCACACCAAATAAAAAATTTGATCAAAATTTTCATCTGGATTGAAATTTCTCCAGTTCTTCTACGCTCAATTGAGTTCCTAAATTTTTTTCGGCCATACGTAAGAATGCACAACCGTAGAGAAGCCGACCTGTATTATCAACATTACGTAACCTACCTAGAGCTACACAGACACACGAGTGAATACCTACTTGACTGCTACAGCAGAGAACACAGAAGCAATAGAGTACAGTTCATACCATATGTGTCGTTTCCGAATATCGCATACGTGTATAATTACACACGTATGACGTATCTGTACTTCAACGTCGATTACCGTCGAAATTTTCTTACATTCGAAACGTAATTCTAAACCCAATAAAATAAGCTGGAGCGTACGAATGTAAGCCAAAGAGATACCATTAGACGAGTAATTCGACTCAGGACAAATTCCAGAAGAGGAAATATCTATCAGTTGGTAAAATTAATCACAACATAGCAGCGATAGATTGGCCAGAAGCCAAAATAACATTACACATTTCATTAAGAATAACCTGCCATCTAATTACTTCTCTTGCAGTCAGTATAGGTTTGTCAACATCCAAGTCACACACAACAGGTTAACGTACTTCGGGCTTTATGTAGAAAATGGAGGAGGTGCCACACGTCGATGACATACGCGTACGTACGCGTATAATAGGTACTTTTTAATTCCAAATATTAAACGACGACAACTTCGTGAAAGATTTCGATTACGAGTAACTCGATGGCTCGATTCAATCTACATAATCGCGATGTTCACCTGCTGTTGCAACGTCGAACAAGGTACACTCTCGGATGTACCTACGCATCGAAAATCTAGAGTATGTGTCATAGACGCAAGTCGAACGGAACCGCGAACGATGATGGTAAATTTTAAATTTCAATTTTTTTCCACACCCTTCTCCACACGCGGCTCACCTTTCACCGTCGCCTAAAATTCTACAGGTCGTGTCGTTCGTTCAAACACGTTTTAATGAGAACAAAGCGTCGTAAAATTTCGCCTTCGTTGTTCCTCGGGCAGTTCCATTGCTTGGCTCTCGAGTCTCTCGAGTTTTGAGCTACGTAAAATGGAAAATAATGTAGATTACACACAGTTCGATTCGTGTCTTCTTCCTTTTCTCATTATCGCAGTGCGACTCATTTGTAACTTTGGTTTCGCATTGACACATCTTCGAAGTTGGAATTGGAAACGACACATGGTGTGCCGAAACGAACCATTTTTCAGTATCTGTCTGCGTCAGAGTCAGAATCGAGATTCCATTTTACAACACCGAATCTCCTCATCTCTTGGCTTGGTATTCGGCTCGGTTTGACTTTTTTTTCCTCGGATCGGAAATCGCAGCTTTGTCGAGTTCCAAAACGGTGAATCAGCGATCAAAATAGTCGCTGGGATATTCGTAAGACGAGTAATTTTGTCACGTATAGGTTCAGTAGGCAGTAAAATTATACGAAATCGACGATCGGAAATTCACCGATGTTTCATTATTCGTGATGTAACTTTGGCTGTAGAACGTTGTTCGATTATATTGAGAATCATGATAGAAAATAAGGTTCCGACGAAAAATTAATCGTGGTTGGAACTGTTTCATGGTAAATGTTCCAAAAGTGACCTAAATTTGATAACAGAGCGTCATGCAGTCATGAAAAAATTTATACCAAAAACTAGGTTTTGAATGTGATCAAAATATAAAAGATTATCACACGTTTTGACTCCTTTCAAGATTTATTTGATCAATTGTGAATCATTAGTCGGTAGTATTCAATTTTTTTCATTTTGAGCAAATATTCCAAAAATCAAGAAGAAATAGCTCTAGCAGTAATACCTACTTTGAAATCAGATCACATTTAAAAATATTAAATGAAATAAATCAAAAATTAAGATTTCTTGGCTTCTTTAAGAGATTAAAAAATTCATATCAAAAAGTTTAAATGCTAAAATCTAGAACCTGCTTTCCCATCTCAAAAAATCTGAATACTCTGGGGAAAAAAGGATGAAGCGAAGCAAACTTTTCCTCATTACGTATGAGTGAGTACCATTTTTCCAAACTGAGCAAACTTCTAAAAAATAATTTTCCAGAAAACGTAAAAAACTGTCCCAGTAAAAAGTAATTAACGTTTGAAGCTGGTAAAAAGACTAAGTAATAAGATTGAACAAAAGAAAACGTTCAAAATTTATTTTCCATAGAGTGTCTTAACAAAATCTCAACCCCCAAAAAAAGGACCTTAGAAAGACCTTGGGAGGACTTTCAGCATGGGTAACGTTTTCAAAATTAATATTGTACACCACCCCCCCCCCACCCGGACAAAAAATCAAACTCATTTTAGGAGAACGAATTTTTTCTGTTTTAAAATATTTCATTGTTCAAGACAGAAGAGAAGAGTTTTTACCATAATTTCGAAAAAAAAAAAGTAAATTCACTGAGCTTACGCGGAGCGAAGGTGAAATTTTTTGAAAAAAGGGCATCCAGAATCTAAAAATTTCTTCATTGGGTAAAATTAATGCTTTTTTCCGTGTTTTGTTTAGACTTTCAAAAAAAAAATCTACTTGGACTAAAGGACTCCCTCCTGATTTTTTTCCAAAAAATCAAAACATTTTCGAAATTGTGAGGGCGAAAATTTTTGGAGAAAACAGCATTCAAAAGCTGAACTTTTTTCAGGCACCCATATCATCTTTTATCACCTCACACAAAGTTGCCACTAGGTATAGTGACATTTCAAATAATATTAGTAATTTATTTCAGCTTTTGGCGGGTGAAATTCAAAATTTGATATGGTAAGGACAAAGGACTTTTCACTCAATATAAGGACTTCGGAAGGACCGGAAGGACTTGTGAGACACCCTGTTTTCTAATGCATACTCATGCTTATTTCTCTCCAAAAATCAGAGTTTTCAACACACACATCCCCCCCCCCCCCCAGAATTGAGCGAGGTGACGTATTTTGATGTCTATTAGAATCAGAATTTTGGTATAAGAATCGAGACACAGAGCAAAAAAAATTGTTGCCGACTTGTGAAATGTTTGGTCATTATTAACTCCAATGCAGAAAGAGACAGAAATTGGCTTTTGATGAAAAGAGGGAATCAAATAAATTTTAAAAAAATTTTTCAACTCAGAAAGAAATTTTTTAATTTTTTTCAAATGATATTTTGAATTAAGATACACATTTTTGATTCGGAGGAAATTTCATGGCCTCATTTAAATCCCGAAAATGAACATTCTTGCCAATTTCCTAGATTTTCTGGCCATTTTCGTACTAATATTTTTCTTACTTCAAATATGTCCAAATAAAAATTCTTCTTTTCTGGCCTCTAATTAAAAAATTCAAGGAAGACCAAATTGTTGAACATTCTAGTTTTTTTATAGTAAAATTATCAAAATTCTATCAATTTTCTAATATTGTTGATACCTATTCCAGCTCATTTCTGTTTCTGGTTTTTGACCTAGTAGACTAAACACCTTGCTATACAAACAATCCACAATGACATGATCACATGAATCGAAATTTGGCTCACTGAAGAGTATGTCACCTACGCCTCAGAAGCAAATTTTTGGCTGCTGATTTTGATAGTTTTTAATGAAGCCTTATCTATTGAAAGATACGTTGATTTTTCATAAACAGTAAAAAAAATGGGTTCAATTTTCAAAAAGCATAGAAGTTGATACGATGAACAGCAAAGCCAAAAAAATTTTAAAGAAGAAAAGTCACTCAAAATTTACCATTGAAGGTGCGAAAGGGGTTGTCTTTTGATGCTTCAGCATCGATTTTGTTGCGCCTAAATTTATCAGTCAAAAAGTTGACTTATCATTATCTGTAATTTTAAACAGTTGAAAATCTGTGTTATACTCAAAGACAAAAATATTTTAAAAACTCTGAAAAAATTATCAAAATAGAGAAAATTGTGGCATATCCGATTCCTTCTCATGAAACTGTGTGAAACTCGAATGAACATTTTTGAGCCATTTTTAAAATCTTTTGAGCATAGTTTTGAAAAAATCATGTCTAAGGAGAAGACTCCTGCCTTTAAAATTGAATCAACTCTTTTTACAAGTCTTTTCCGAGAATTTTTTACACATTCTCAAGATGAATTTAGCGAAACATCAAAGTTGGAAATACCGGAAAAAATTAAGGTAAAAATAGAATTTTCCTCGCCCTCAATATTTTCCAATTCTTTGATTCATAAAAATCATATTTTTGGAAAATTCAAAATAAGTTTCATCATTTAGGGGAAAGAGTAAAAATTGAATAGTGTGTAGGTTTTTGAAAATTTAGGATTCGAAAATATACACAATAAATTATTCATGAAGAGGTTTCTAAATCAAATATGTACTATCTACTTATACAACATTTTTACATTAAAATTACAAAATTTAACATCCTTACAAAATTTTGAATCAACTACGAATTTTTCATGACTTTACGAAAGAGATACATGAAATCATTTACGTCCCCTTTTTTCAGAAAAAATTTTTAGATCACGAATGAATCATCATAAAAATATAATTCAGGTCATAATTTTCATTCGATGAAAGATAACCCCAACTTCAACTTATATGTGATTTTTTTATCAATGTCTGACTAGTTTTTCCAAAAATGAAAAATGAAAATTTACTTTATATGGAATTCGGATTCGTATACATAAATCCTCCATCACATATTTGCGCCAATTGAACCGACGTATTGAAATTTTTATCAAATTTAATGACTAACAACGATCAAAATGTTCATGTCGCGGAGCAATATTTTCTTCAAATTCATCATCACTTTCTAGGAAAAAAAGAATCTGTAATTATATCAACATAGCCATAATTTTCAAACATGATGACATTATGATAACACGAGGAACAAACAATTCGAGCTTAATTAATTCCTTCCGTCAGATCACAACCAGATGCACAATAATTCTGATAATTTTTATTCAAAAGTGATAAAAAGTTTCCGCGAAAATTCCCCTCAAACGTCTGTATAGACGCAACAATATTGCTTTGGGAATTCACATTTATACGAAGCCAAACACCAACATTCGTTTAATTGCGCCATTAAACAATATAAATAAACCATTTAAATGCGGCGGATTTTTTCTCACTCTTTTTCGATATCCGACCTATATTTTAACCTCGATATAATCACCTTTGGCAGGCTAAAATCACAAGTCGCGAAAACGGTAAACGAAATGTATTTCCTGTACTTAATTCGTACGCATTAATATTGAAAATACATCTGGGATAATTCGACGCCCCGGTAAAACGCGATTTTTCTTCAACTTCGGCTTCGCCAATTTAATTAAAATAACGACGCGCGTGCGGTATTTTATGCTATAAGTAAGTAAGTATCTATAGCATCCACTTCGCCCTCTCATTAACGTAATTGAAAAATAATTAAAGTTCACGTCGTTGACCCACTTATTTGCCGAGAAATTACCATATAACGATCGGATGATACGCGTACATAAGAATACACGTCAAATACCGACAGTAAACCCTGATAACCAGCTCGTTTCGCCGATTCTGAATAATATATCTGAATGTATAGCCTTTATAAATGGTACATGTAAAGAAAATAACATTAAACGAGGATCATAGCTGGTACGAGTATATTCATGATACGAAACAATCCGCGTTTATCTTCATTATGTTATTTGAGAATTTTCTATATTAAGGTTAGCCCGGGCAAATTACCTTCAAGAAGAGGATTTACGTGTAAATTAACATTTGTCGGTTCAGTAATTCGCTAAATATAGACTCCGGTAATTTCATGCACGTACGTCGAATTTTTACAAAAATTTACCATTTAGATACCTTCTTTGTAAAGGTATCAGGCGAGAAAAGAGCTCATTGAAATGTCAATCGTGCATAAGGAAAGGTTGTGTGGTTATCTGATCAGTAACATTCTTTTGTAGTAAAGTTAAAGTTGGTCGAAAAAATACTCAAGATGCGTAAGTAATTGGGAACTGTCTCCAAAGTGAATTTTTTCCAGTGAGCTGCTCGTAAAAAATTTGGTAACTCAATTTTTAGTAGTCCAAGTTTATTTTCGATGTCTTTTGAACTAATTTGAAAATCCTGAAGAAAATCAATTTTTTTTTTGGAAACTTCACAAAAGATGAAAACTGGAACCGATGGAATTCGGTTACGAGAAGTCGATAGTACCTTCATGTGGATTTATATTCCACAATTTTACAGGAAAAGTTTTTTTTTTTCAAAAATATCGCATATTGCATTTTTGTTTAAAAATGAAAATATTTAATCGGCTTTTTAATTTCTGAAAATTTATTTAAAACATTGAAAAATTGACATAGGCTACGAAAATATCAGTCCCTTTTTTTAGATCCGCCGAATTGAAATAATTTCATTACAAGAGCACAAAAACCTGACAGAATTGAAAAAAAGACAAAATAACTCGACCATAATCAGATCAGTTTTTTTTTCAATTTTCTCAACTTAATTTCATCGCAGAAGATGGAAAAGACACTGTTTTTTCCAATCGAACCAATAATTTCATCGATCGACCTATGAGGCAGGATAAAATCATTTACTTCAACTACTGAAATTACTCGTAATTTTCATCCATTTTAAAAATTTCAAAAATTTCCCAGAGATCGAAAAAAATCCAGACAGAAGTTTATAAATTATTCAATTTAAATGAAATGAGATTCTTACAATAAAAATTTCAATTTTACATCTTTTATTTTATTACGATCCATTTTTGAAACATTCGAAAGTAAATATGAAACATGGTATTTTTTTGGCAACTCAGAAATGGCTGGATAACGGGCCCATTCAATTCAGGACTTAGGAGATCAAAATATTATGGCAAGAAAAATTTCAGCCGTTTGCTCTGTCCAAAAATGGTTTTTTCAATATTTCAACCTAGGAAAAAAAAGGTGGTCAAAAATCAAAACTTTCTTCACCCATATAAAATAAATTCATCATTTCTGCCTTTTGCATATTTTTTTCTGACTAAAATGGCAATTTTTCCATGGCAATCGCCCCATTTGGCCCAAGCTTGGATCTTACTCACTGTGCCATCCTGAATTTGGATAAAATTTTGAAATGCTTCAATAGAAAAAAAAAGATCGCTGAAAAAATATTACATACTTCCAAAGTTCGGATCTTCTCTGAATTCATCTTTTAAATTTGTCAATTTTTGGAAATTAAAAGCCAATGAAATGATGAACAGAAACTCGATTTATGGAAGGGAAAGTAAATTAAAAATGTTCGACTCAATAACAAATTAATTTTTCTTAATCTTCTTTTTTAAAAAAAGAAGGTAATAACAGATCAATTTGAAAAATTTCATTCTCATCCCCCGTTTGTCAATTTTAACGAGTGTGCAGATTGCAGACCCTTGCTCATTTCTTTATCCAACCTTTTAAAAATTGAATTAATTTTTCTTGGTAAGTACGAATTCTAAAAAAAAAAAAAGAACAACAAGAAGGGAGGTATCCCAACTCGAAGTAAAATTTTAGGTCGAAATAAAAATAAATCGAAAGTGCATTGTGAAAGAATCCCATAAATAATATAACCCTAGACATAAAAGCCACCCTTAAAGGTCAAATATTGGTTTTTGAGTTGTCATAGATTTTGGGCCTTTCCGCCTTTCAGGAGTAGAATCAAAGAGAACTTCTCAATCAAAAAACGAATTTTTGACCCATAAGGGTGGTTTCTATATCAAGATTCACATATCAAAAATTTTAGTACTAAAATTAATTTCTCAAACTTCGGTATTTTCCAAACTTCAAAATCAGCTCGTCGCCCTTCAAAATATGAACATTTGATCTTACCAACGAAAAAAATTGAAATTTGTTAGAAAGCAGTTTCAAGACGTTTCGGAGTCTTCGAAAAAATTTTCAACAGGTACCTACTCCGGTATTGAAGAACATACCATGAAAATGATCCAGAAGAACTTGAATCCTTGTAATCGCAGATTACCCATATTGGTGACCTGATTAATCGATTAAAGCACAATTTTCTGAAATTTGTACTCTCGAGTTCAAATGCATATTTTTTGATCGAAAATTTTCCTGGAACAAATTTTAAAATGAGCTGAAAGTATACCAAAAAATTACTCCAAACGTCTTAAAACCACTTACACTCCACTGAGGGGATCAAAAATAGGATATGACAAATAATTCAGCCTAATCTTCGTAGATAACATCAAATTTTCATATTTTTCTGGACGATGAGATAATATTTTTGAAATTAAAAAATTCGACAAAATTTGAGAAATAACTTTCAACATTTGAAATTGTGAATATGGATTATTTTATGATGTACTTTCAATTAATTTTCGTTTCAGGTCAAAATTTTACATCGAATTGAGATATCTTTCCTGCTATTGCTTTACAATGTTGACTCCTCTCCCTTCCCTCCCTTCCACTAGGAATAATTCCTTGTTTTTCAAGATTTTTTAGAGCCTTTAGCCATTATTTGAATTTTTTTGACATTTTCATATTGTCCAGAAAACGTCCAAATACAATACAAATGAAAATTTGGTTCGCGACTAAATCGCAGGTGACAACTGAAGAGGGCAAATATGTATTTCATCAATCTACAAAGAACTAAGGAACATAGGGTGTGTAAATGAAAATGAAAAATTGAAAACTGCGCGTCAATTTTCCGAATAAGTTTCCTACTCCCACCCAATAATCTTTTAAATTTAATTACCAAATTTTTCAGCCGTTCTATAGAACTTTTGGGGAAAAAACTTCAACCAAATCATTGAAACCAAGCTGTGAAACTCAAAATTTAAATAATTATTTTTTTATAATTTAAATATTAAAAAATAAATAATAAAATTTTAAACAAAAAAAATTTTTTAATTTAAAAAATAAAACCTTTTTAAATTAATTTTTTAAAAAAAATAAAATAATATTATATTTTTTTATAAATTAATCAATAAATTTTTAAATAATTAATATTTAAAATTATGGGATTCTGTACCATATTTCATTTATCAATCAAAAATCACCTAAAATTTGAACTGAATGACGAAGAAACCAAAATGTTCCTTTTTCAAGATTTTTTATCTATGAAAGATGCTCTTTTTTTCTCCACAATCCCTCAGTTGCATTGATGATTACAAATAATACGACTCATTTTAGACCCTAAATGATCCAGGTAACTGATATTACTTGGGCATCTTTCAAAGGTCAATACAAAAACGCGAAATTCTCTGATATCTGCAAGGTCTACCACATACCCGAGAGCTTTCCTACATCCTTATATAATTCGGTATTGTATATGCTGCATCTCACTCCACACCACACCTCGCCCCAGGTAGAAAGTAAAAACCGCAAACAGTGACAAGAACGAAACACGCTAAAGCATCATCTATAATCGGCGTCGCATCAATTACGATATCGACCGGAAAAAAAACCAATTACACTCCTCTTCTCGTTGCTTTTAATGGTAAATTTCTTATACAGCGAAGCATTTCCGCGCGTTTTTTCCTCTCCTCGTTTCTTGTTGTATGACGCGCGTATCAAGCCGTGTAATTTTGACACGCCAATCGAACGCTTTTACTTTCACTGTTTTCCTCTCTCGCTGTGGCGACGCTTTTCCCTTTATCTTTATTAATCGGCCATTAAATTTAGCGACTGCCGAAGAGCGAGCATTACCGCTTCTAAAATCAAATATCAAACACATCGTACGAATATCTTCGCGATGCGATGCGAATTCTTCTGTAGAGCTCAAAACGTGCTCGTGTAAATCGCATATGTGCCATTATCACCGTTTTTCGGTGTAATTTTCCACATTTCACTTCGAGACGACCATTGTAATGGTCCGGTGTTGGTGAAAAAAAGCAAACTATAAAATTACTACGCTCGCACGCGCGTTTTCATACATTAAGATAAAGATAACGTCTTGTTTTATTACGCCAGAATTTTATCATATTGTGCACTTCTACTTATACGTTGTGTTTCACACGTTTACCGGGTATTTTTTTTTCATTTTCCAGTACTCACTCATAAAATAATGTGAGATTACGAGTACGTAAAATAAGATGTGTACGAATGGTGACGTTTTGCATACTTATTCGCTCTGTTTCAGATATACCGCTGAGTCGTCTCGAAATGGCGATAGAATTTTGCCAAGTGTCAAAATGATTAGGTATGATATCTTATCATTAGATCGCTTGACCGATAGATTCTCATTATCGATTTTATCATGAAATGTAATCTCTCAGGCGCACCGTATCACGCACCAGAAAAATTATCGAAATATCGTCACACCTCACACACCTCACACACCTCGTTCGTTGATTGTTGAACTCCGAGTAATCCGAGTACACATTTTATCGCTCAATGGTACGATTATTGAGAGTATTTGGTTACTAATGGATTTGAGGTGTAAGTTCGTACAGATTCCAAAAGATCTTTGAAACATTGAGTGGAGATTCAGAAAATCTGAAAATTTAAAACATTTAAATCGAGATTTCAAGCGATCAAGAACGAGAGATCAATTTTTGATCGATAATAAAGAGAAATTCAAGGCGTGCCCAGAGGGAAAAGGGCCTCCTTCCGGACGATTTTTTCAGAGCTGAAACCGCTACATAGTAATGAAAAATCCCAGAGTCATGGGGCACTTTTTTAAAAATCTTGGAGCTAGAGCTGAAGGGCTTTCAATCAAAAATTTCAGAACTGAAGCTGGAAAGAGGAGGCTCTCCGGATCCCTGAGACGGTCAGAGATCCGGAGTGAAGCCAGAGGGAAGAGGGATGAGGGTCCTTCAATTCAATGTTTTGTATTCGGAGTCTCTACCAGCAAACCAACTACGCTCAAATTTTCATCAAATCACTGAAAAATCGATCAAATTAGAATTTTAAAAAAATGACTTCAGACTGATTCACAGACAGTAGCGTAGCCAGGGGGCAGGGGGTCCGGACCCCCCCCCCCCATGAGGTCAAAAATTCACGTAAAAAACGCCTTTTTAAGGCATTAAAAATAAATTTTTCTCAAAGCTTCGCCCTCGCTTCGCTCGGGCATATAAAATCTCAATTATTTGAATTATTTGCAATGATTATGCGAAAAAAGGCTCCATTTTAGTATTTTAAGTCTCCATATCCACTTTCTGCCTTCCCAAAGAAAGCTTCTGACACTATTGCTTGAAGTTTCTGGTTATTATTTGCCTTTTTTAAGGTTAAAATGATCACATTGAAAGTTGCTTATTCCAAAATTACACCTTTATCGAAGTTTTTCCCCTAAATATTTTATGCAAATCGTGATTTATTGATACATTTATGAATGAAAGTGTTTCAAATTATGAATTTACTGTTCCCATAGGCCATTTTTTTTTGGGGGGGGGGGGTGAGAGGAATGGTGAAAAGTGAACTAAAAATTTCTCAAAAAAAATTGGGAGTTCAGACACACTCCCCCCACCCATGAAAAACTTCTGATCTTTCCGCATTCAATACATCATCGTCATGAAACATTGTAATCGATATGAAAATTTATTCCCTTTTATTCCTCACCTTCACCTTCGCTTCAAAGAATTTTCATCAATCAATAATTCTAACCAATCACTAATTTACTACATACATACATTTTATTTTTAGGCAAATTTTAATTTCAATTTAATCAACGAAAGATGGAAGGTTTATTCTTATCAGTACTACGTACTATTTACCTTTAATCACTCGAAGGGAAATGAGTCACGATTTGTACCTAAGTTTCATCATTCATACTGTATTATGAGGATCATGAAAGTAATTCAGCACGAGTGTATCGTCTCCATGTTTCTTAACCAACTTCATTCTAAATTTTAAGTAAAGATTACTTCAAGAAACAAATACTACATATAAATTTTCTTTGAAAATTCTCTCAGTGCATTGAGTTATTATTCTTCGTGATAAGAAATACCTACAAAAATCACCTGAAACGATTTTTTCTCCTAAACAGAAATTTGTCATCTTGTGTAGGTAATAGAAACATAAATAAAATGACGTGATTATTCCGCAAGTTTAGAGCTCTTCAAGGAAAAGAGGCAGAGACGAACCGAAGGTGGCACGGTGGCAATGGAAGGTAAAAATTGGAATTTTTCAACTCGAATAGAATTTTTCTAAATCAAAAGTCTAAATAAGTACAAGTTTCCACATTTTTGAGTTCAAATTGCAAATTTTACTTTCTCAACTTTTTTCAGCAAAACAATGGGCTGGGTCAGTGGGTCGTCAAATGAATCGAGCAACATGCTCATTTTGCAATTCGTTTTTCTCTACAAGATTTTTTTTTTATTCCTCGGGTTCATTGAATGAAAAAAAAAAAAATAAGAAAATATATGTACCAACCTAACAAGAATTTTTTAAGAATATTTTTGTGAAAAAAATTTTCAACCGATCTAGCCTCAAAGAGTAAAAAAAAACGGAGGAGAAAGGAAAAAGGGTCAGTAACTGAAGTTGAAGTCAATAGAAAAATAACGACAAATGAAATAGCTCAAAACTGCAGAAATAGGAAAAAAATTTCAAACTAAGCTGATTTCTGTTCGGTATTACAAAAATTTTAACTTTGATTTCAGGATTCTGATTCTCATTTTAGAGATTTTCATCAAGACCTTTCAAAATTTTGATAGCTGAGGGATTTTGCTTTCAGTTTTATAGGTTTCGATTTTTAGTAAATAAGGTTTCAGTTTAACTATGATTTTTGGTTTTCATTTTCAGTATCATCTGTTTTCAGATTCTTTTTCTTTTCGATTTTGGACTTTAATTTTCAGCTAATGAAGTTTCATAACGAAGTGATTTTTGATTTCAGTTTTAAATTGGTTTAAGTAATTACTTAATGAGATTTCAAATTCAAGTTTTCATTTCGATATTTTTGATTTTATTTGTCAATTAATGAGATTTAGATATTTTGATTTCATTATTGGCGGAATACATACTTAATGAAATTTCAGTTTTTAATTTTGTTTCATTTTTGAGTTTCGGTTTCAATAAATCATAATTTCGATTTCTACCATCTGGATTTTTTAAAGACTAAAACCATTCTGATTATAATTTTCGGTTTGGAATTCAATTTTTGATTAATGAGATTCAAATTTTGATTTTTGATTTTCATTTCTTGAAATTTTATCAATCTTAGAGACAGTAAAAGGAGTTGAATTCAGTTTGTCTTTTTTTGTTTGAAACTGTTTCTAGGTAGTATTGGATAATTTGAAAAAAACATGAACCAATGAAAAATACCAGTCAATAATTAGTTATCAATTGATGAAATTTTCGGTACGTTTTTCGATTTCAATTTCAATCGATTTAACCAGCATCGAATCTTCGAGGTATTTGAAACAGTATGATCTGGTCTTGAAAGAAAACTCCAAATTCGGTGATTCTCTTCAAGAAAAGATTACGGATTTAATGTTTTGATTATTTTCAATTCTGAAAATTTCTTCAACGATGCGACTACATCAGCAAATTTTTGTAAGAATTCAACAATTTTTTTTCTTGTTAAATTTTTAAAAAATGTATACTAGTTTTTTCAGTAACTTCACGATCAAAATACGAGTATTTCATAGGATTTTGATATTTATCGAATTTTTACATCATATTCAACAATTTTTTAAAAATTTGAAATTATTTTTTAAATATTTTGACTACTTATTAGTAATTTTGTTCAATTTTCAAAATAATTTTCATAAATTTTACAATTTTTAAAGAATTTACAAAAAACAGAAATCAGAAGCACGTAGAAAATTCTCCTCTAAATTCGAACCTTTCGATAATACGAAACTTCATAAATTCCATAACTAAGCAAACACTCGAAAAACATCAACAAAACATAAATCACTACTCCAAGACTACTCTACAGGTATCAATTCGACTCTCCCACAAAATAAACAATTCTTCTCACGAATTTTTCGCAAACCATCGATGAAAAATTTATCGCCACCAACACACCTAAAATTACCTACGTTCTTCACAGTTCTCGAATCAAGAAAAAAATTATCCAAGTACGTCTCAACGAATGACTAACCCGAGGTCCATATGATACAGGCACACGAAATCACACACTCGCAGCATCCCAGCCGGACCGGCGAGAAATTAAATCAACGACCCATGCCCATGATGTCATGAAGAACGAAGACGAGTTATACACTCATCGATATGGCCAGCGGCAATGCAAAACGTCTCACCCTTCTCATCGATACACTGTTTTATCTTCAGTGTATGATGCTCGTACAAAACATACACTAGAATACTAAACTTGTGCGAGTATTGTGTCGCATCAACTACACAAGAAGAGAAAAAAAGATACACAACTCGAAAATATCCGTCAATTACAAATTCGACCTTGAATTCTTACTGATAAAGATACATGTTGACGAGATTTCATTGCGTAAGTCCTACACAGTCGACAGAATTTAGCTTCTTTTTTCCATCTTACAAACCAGTTAACCGCGTTGTTGAGGCTTTGAAAAATCCACCGTCTCGCGTGAGGTATTAATTTTTCAACACCTATAATACGTCTCGGGAAGATACGTTTCAATTGCGTACACATAACAGATTTCGTCTTCGTATAATACCGCAGATTACTTATGTGTACTAAATTAAAACGGGCCAAGATTTAAATCGATGCCGAAAGGTCGTTCCGTTGTAATTAACATTTCATTCTATGGCCTGGTGACATTTATTACCCGATGAGAATATTTTTTTGCCTCAGGAGTAATTTTTTTAATGGCAGAATTTGATCTTTACTTTGAAATGTTATTATACGTAGAAAATATCGTGGAGTAACATTTAACATAAATTTTCTTTATCGTAACCAATACATCATTTTTGACCCTAATTTCGGATTTCATTTAGATCATTATAATTGAAAATTTTCAGAATAATTAATTAGTTACTGAGAAAAATTAAATTGAAGAAGGAGCAAGAGACTTTTTCAAGGGAATTTTTAAGGTTAGACTTTTGGATTAACTTTAGATTTCCAGAAATGTCGTGTCCTAAAACATAATTCAAAATTTCAGCCGCCTAAATTGATATTTAAATTTTTGAAGATTTCTCAATACCGAATATCAATTTTTAGAATTCAAATTTGACAATTTTCATCCTTCTTGGAGCCTCCAGAAGAGCTTCGATTTTCTTTAGAAGGCACTCAATCAATTTAGACAGCTTAAAATTGAGTTCTCACTTCCTTTCGACTAATTCAACGATAAAATCCACCTTTGTCTTGATTAGACCTCAAGTGCATATTTTTGACCTTTTTTTGAATTGGAAAATTTTCTATGATCTATGGTCGAATCGATGAACCACCAAACTCGTTGATTCTACAAAAAATTTATCACCCTACACCAACTCCCCAAAAAAAAAATTGATAATTTTCATTTTCATCCATTCTGAAGCCTCTAAATAATTTTCAATTTCTTTGAATTTTATAAGCAGAGATGTCCCCTGTCCATCACGAAATTAAACCAAAATTGGATTTTCTCCATTCACTGATCAAAAGAATTGATTGGGGGGCCTCCTAGAAAAATTCGAAAATTCTGGAGAAAATGTAAATTGTACAGGGGTTTCTAGAATGACTGATAATAATCAAATTTGGTTTCGGAGAATCGATATTAGACGAATTACCAGAAATCGAACCAAAGTGGATTTTCCCATTGAAGGAGTTTTTATTAGGAAGTGGGAACTCGACATTTAGCAGCCCGAAAAATAATTTGGTAGCTTTTGTAGAAACTCAAAATTACTGAAGAAAATCGAAATACCTTTTCATCAAGTTTGGCATAAACTTTTTTTTTCAAAAATGACAAATTTTTGCTGAAAAACAGATTTTTAAATTTTCAATTGTCAAAGGTAAGTCAAAATCAAGATATGAATTTGAGCAGCTGAAACTTTGACCATGAAAGTTTTGATATGCTTTTTCCAAAAATCGAGGTCCCGTCTCAATTGGAAGTATTGTTTTTATTAGATTGGTCCGACGACGATATCCCCCCCCCCCCCCCCACCAAGGATGTTCAAAATTTTAAGAAATAATAAAAAGATCATCAATAAATCTCGATCAAAATACGATTTAAAATCATTACTCGAATAGATGAACCAATATTTCCATTGATATCACAACTTTCAAGTATCACACCACGTTTCTTTTCAAATTAATCAAGATGAATTCCTTCAATCAATACGTGATTCATATCTATGTTCTTTATCAATTTTTTGCGAAATCAAATTCCACTAATTAATTGAACACTTACATCAACATAAAAAAATAAATGAAACTCACCCTCTTATTCCGTTTGAGAGCCGGTTTCTTCCTATGTTGATTATCATCGAGAGATGGCTCCTCTCGTAAAATTCCACTCAACCCATCCTCACTGGTATCGCTGGTATGAAGCAGAGAATCCGAAGCAGTCGTACAAATGGATAATTCTTCGGGCACACTGTATTGAGTATCAACATCTAATAAACTATCGGTGGATCCTTTATCGGATGGAGTAAGTCTGGAGCTGGACCAATTAGCAGGATTTTTATCCAAATCTTCGGTACTGCTATCAAAGTAGGTCTTCATGTGGCGATCGTTGTTATCACTGATTGAGCTAGACATTGAAATATGTACATCGATTTTGTCTTCATTGGTAACAGGAGAAGAGATTTTGGCATCACAATTTTTATCACTTTTAACACTGTCGACATCACCGTTATCACTTTTACAAATACCACTGCTCGAATCACTTTTAATAGTAGACGTATTATTTAAATTATCCGTATTCAGTTTCGCGACCGATGAAGCGATATTGTTTAGATTATTGTTACTGTCGTTGTCGTTTACAGCTGGAATGTCGTTTTCAATAGGTGTACTATCGATTTGTTGAAATTCTTCTTCGCGCATCGATTGCATAACGAAATTCTTAGCCCATTTCTCTCTTTCGTGTTTGGTTTTGAAACTACCCGAGTACTGAAGTTTATTTTTAAGTTCGTTGTCATTTCTACGCGATATGAATGATTCGCAATTATTGTTAACTTGTTTCAAACCAGAATTACCAGCTTCGTTAATATTTTTCGCTGATACAGGAATATCTTTCCTAATGCTTTCAACTAGAGTATCTATTCTCGAATAACCTGTGTCCGATTTAACATTTCCGATTCGGGTTTTGTTGGCGATTTCCTGAGATAATTCTTCCAGCGAATTGGACAGATTAATTGGTAACTGGTTATCGATCGTAGGCACATTACGACTTTTGAAATTAACATGCGAATAACCATTGGTAAAGGAATCATCGTCTGAGGTGATTAGATTACTCACGTTGTTCGACCTGGCTTCACTATTTAAAGAAGATAATGACGTAGATTTATCTAATTCGTAATTTGTTTTTTTTATCGATATTTCGGAATTCTGTGCATCAATGTTAACGTAATCAACGTCGTCGTCTTTGTAGTCGATATTTGGAGTTATGACCGGAATCGGTTCACGATTATGGATTCGTTGAGTATCAAAAATGGTCCTTTTCGGAATAACAGGTTTGATCTTATCGTGCGTTGGTTGGGTATCGACGGAGCTGGAACGCATTCTGTACGTATCTGTGGGTGCCTGGGTCTTGGGTGTGATGAATTCTTTCACCGTATCAAACTTTCTATCATTTTTTGCTCCTGTACGTGAAATTTCTTCCACGTAAGAAGCCGGAACGTAAAAAGGTCTTCCAGAGTTGCGAATAACTTGCCACCAATCTTCATTGGTTTTTTTAATTAAGTATAATTTTTCGCCTTCGTTGATCGTTACTTTTTTTCCATCTTTGGTTGGGTATTCGAAATCAAACAGAACTCTTACATGAATATCTGGTATATCCATTTTTCTTTTCGTACCAAATGCGAAGTAAAGGGTGTTGGTCCATACACCATTTCAGCAACTCAAGATTATACACTGATGATTCAAAAATCGTGATAAGGTGAAGAAGAAACCCGATTCATCGCGAGAAAAAACATGAACGCGGACCGCAACTTTGACTTATTTTCAACGCACTTCGGTAAACAATTTAACTACTAAAAATCCAAGAGGAGTAATAATTACTCAATCTGACCATTATAATCACAAACACTGATACAGCCATTGGATTTAGCGCACGCGCGTGAAATCATAAATTAAACTAGAAAGTGTTCGTAAATAAAAAATTTATGACTCGTCGTTGTCGTTGTCGTTGCGTAAAACAAAGGTTGCCAAAAACACCTTTTCCAAATTTAGTTCAACTTTGCACAGAATTTTTTGTTTTTATTGAAATACGCTTTAGATTGTTAGATTAAATTTTTTGTACATTTTTAAATATGTTTTTACAATTGAAGTTGTATAAAATATGTTTTGATTGTACTTTATTTTTCAAAAAAACATAAAAAACAAGATTTTGCTTTCATTATCTTAATGTTAAACAGAAACACTGCTTTACGGTAAATACATGTAATTTTAAATTGACTCGTTTATTTTAAAAATTATTTTAAATTTTTTATTTTTATTTTTAATTAAAAGAAAAAAATAGAATGGAATATGGAACAAATAGAACGATTGGTATGATAAAAAGTTACTGCAATTGAAAAAATTCATAATTACACTTTTCAAAAATCGTACTTTCTTGTTTCTTTATTAAATATCCATCCAAACGTTCTAGTTTTTTTAAGAGTTCCAAAATTCAGAAATGAAATCGGATCTTGTATCAATCGAACTGTGCATTATTAATGTTTTAAATTTTTTATGGTTTTGCTAATTCGTAAGTCCTCCTTTATTCAGCCCTTTTTACAAATATATAGCACATAATTATTAAGAAAGATGTTTCAAAATTTAAAATTAATAATTATAATTAGTTGGATACATAGACGGATAAATGCGCATTCTGCTATCAGTCATAAATGTTTGGGAAATTAGTATTATTATAAGGTCGTTACCATCGTTACGGCGACTTCAGTTTATAAAACTTTTGATTTTGTGTTTTGAAATAAAATGAAATGAATAACGGTAAAAAATAAAAATGTCGTACTATTCATTACCAATTCTTGTTTTAAATTTAGGCGGAGAAATGTTTTACGTGCTTGATCAAAGATTGAAGGCTCAAAAAGTACCCCCTGATAGAGCTCAAAAAGGTAAGCATTACATTTAAATTTAGACTATAGTGATACTGCGTAGGAGACCTAATGTAATTCAATTATTTAAAAAATCTATAACATGATATACCTACTTTCAGTTTTGAATGAAATTGCTGCGATGATGCTGAATCAACGCTTTTTAGAAGAAATTTTTAAGCCTCAGCCCCTTTACCACAAACAAGAATTATATTTATTATTCCGAGACATTGCTCATGCATCGATAATGAAATTGAACGAGTTAAGTATGGGGAAATTATATGATTTGATGGTAATGGTTTTCAAGTATCAATTATATTTCGCCACACAGCCAAGGGACTTACTGCTCATAACCCTGAATCATTTAGATTCTTTGCGATCTCTTGTCACATCGCCAACCGTACACAAGCAATTGGACTCCACTTATTATTTATTAATGAAGGTAAATAATCAATATATTATATATATTAGTAGAAATGGTACTTAAATTTTTTTCTTATCTAACTTGCAGAATTTTTATGAACTATTTCGAATTTTAATAATACCTGCGATAGAGAAAGATGATTATGTTTCTTTTTATAATTCATGACAGGTGTACTATCCGATGACGGAAAGTGAACTTCAAAGAATAAGGTACGATTTGCTCAATTATTTTCAAGACATTCATATAAAAGTTTCGATCTTTCTGCGCCTTGGGCAACAGAACAATGATGGAACATTTGTCGCCCCAATACACGAACGGGTTCCAAATGGTAAATTAATTATTAAATCGATTATGCAAATATCCATTTCTTAACAAAGAAAATATTCCAACTGGTAGTTAAATTTTGTACTAACAGAAAGAAAAATATCTAAAAGACGTCCAAACAAATTCTCCATTCAAACTTTCAGGTTTTGGAGTTTATTTTGCAAATTTTTAAATTTTTTGAAGATTAAAAATTACGCCAGAACGTAGCAAACGTGCAGAAATTTTGAAAATGATTTAACCAAAATAAACGGTTAAATCCAATTTTCATCCTATTTTTTACTTTTAAAATCGACTGGAAAAGATTTTGAGACCCCCTTAACCCTCCAGAAAATTTTAGCGTCCTTCAAGTATTCCGAAATTGGTTTATTTCTCCTATTAAATTTACATGAGAATTGTTAATTTTTGAATTTTGATTGAAACCTGTAGCCTATACCTACATAATGTAGACATCATAGATAATCTACCCAGTATAGGTACCTACGCCAATTATCAAAAATTATGAAGCTTATGTCTATTTTTTAAAAACAGAATAAGCTCCTATAATTTTGAAGGAAGTGATTCGGACCTATAGGTAACTTTTTTTAGGAGTACCTGGTTACACCTAAATTTCAAACTTGTGTAGGTATTAGGTAACCATTCGTATGACACCATGAAAAGTAAATTTCAAATGAATCAATTCACAAGGAAAATATACATACAAATTAGGCAGTAAAATTTTAGAACAAAACAACACCTCATAGGAAAATTTTCTTCAGGAATTGAAATACCTGGAATGATTAAAGTATTCAATCGTGATGGGTCGATCAAAGATGTCATAAGTTTTCCTCCTGGTGGAGAGTATAATGAAGCTCCTGAGAAGGGTTGCTTAGATTTGAAAGGAAAAAGAGCAATATCATTAGGAAAATCAATGTTGGTAAATTAAACGTCAAAAAATGGAGAACTTGAAACCGACTCTTCTGTATTTTTCTAAATAATATTTTCTAAAAATTTTAGTTACCAAGAGAAAAGTACAATGCAGGATTTTTCGTGGAGTCATGACGATGATTCAGAATTTCAAATCACAAAAGGTGCAAATTATCATGGAGTTTATACTAGTGAAATACAAACATTAATGACTCAATTGCTCGGAGAAAAATCACAGGAAAATGAAGAAGAAAAAATCTGCATTGATCTGTTTCCCGATTCACTGAATAATTGGTGGGTAATATAAAAATATTAAATATTATATACGTAATTATCTGATGAATGTCGTCTTAAAACTCAAATTCAAAATTATGATTTTGAATTTGTTTAGCGAAGAAAATTTGGAAAAACCTAAAATTGATGAACCCTCTGGTCTGAAAACTGTGATGCTGAATGATACAACAGATCGTCAGAATACAATATTGGACGTAGCTGCATCTGAGATCAACGTCGATGTTGAAAGATCTTGCTCAAACGATTTATTAAATTTATTAGAGAGTATGGAATAAAATTTACCAAACTGAATTGTTTTGTTGTACGTTTTTTCTCAAATTATTATTTTTTCTAATTGCAAAATACTGACTTACGTGTGAATGTTATTCGTAATTCGTAAGATAGGATTCATTTTTTCAAACAGTGATAGAGTTATGAGAAATGATCTACATTAAAGTTGTTTTCATGCGGTTTTTGTGAAATGGGTAGGCCTAAAAAACATGTACTGAGAAATTACAGATGAGCACAGATAACCAATGTTTTAAAATTCGAATTCTGATCTCTAAAATGAATACAACGAGTGAGAATTTCAATTTGGCCTTGATTTCGAATAAAACATTTGAGCCTTTGCCATAAAATATCGCACTTTAGAAACCCCTACATATCTACATTATATATATATGAATCTATGATTTCTTGCGTGATAGTAATGGCTACACTGCAAACAATTTACGTTTTTTTGCCACCTCACCACCCCTAACCTCGCTTTGTACCCCCACCATTTCTAATTCTTACTAACATCTAGACTGATAACTTGAAAAAAATAATTTTGCTGATTTTCCCATCAATTTTTCAATTGAAAGTTCATACTCAGGGCAGATGAAATTGTCGATTGAATCGAATGATTTCCATAACAGTCTGGTGTCAAAGTTGTGTTGTTTATGATTATGATTTAGTAATCGATTTTTACGATTTTGACTACGATTTGGACAATTGTCATTACTAAATCTATAAGTATTACAGTTACCCACCCAATATGTTCAAAAAATTGAAAGATAAACTTGCCGAAGACCTGAAACAGTCACCTTTGAAAAATATACCGACAGTGCAACAGTTAACTCAGGTTAGTCTTTGTATTTATTAATGAGTTCATGATCCACGTATGGATATCTCTCATATGTCATTCATTTGTAGGCGATGTCAAATAATACCTCCTATAACAGTGAGATGAGCGATGTCATTGAAGAAGAAATAGATCAAACGCGAGTATCAAGTAAGCTTGAAGTTTCCATATTTTCAAAAACAAATGATTGTTGTGTGTTTATACTTGCACGTCTTATAATTTCTAGATGATCCAAATACCACATCAGAATATGATAGCTCTTTTACTACGGTTGATTTGAAAAGTCCAACTCCTCCAAGAAATCGTCGTTTATCATCGACTTCTTCTATTGCTAGCGATCTTTTTCTCACTTATGATTTTACTCCTAATCGATATAATTTACAAGTGAGAGTAACATTGTATTGTATGTAGGATTTATGTATCCATTTTTCTAATTACTTTTTTATTTTTTAGTCCGATTTAGAATCAAATAGTGAGTTCGATGATGGCAGCTCTATCCACCAATTTAATAATATTACTAAAGAGAATCTATACGAAAAATATAGAATTATGTTACAAAAGTATCATAAGTATCGAGGTCGATTTGTTGATTTACAAAAGTACTGCAAAGAGCTGCAACGTGAAAATAGTAAAGCTAAAGTAAGTTTTCGATGTATTTCGTTGCTTTTTGATATGATTCATTCGTTATACGTAGTTTATTTTATTTCTCAGAATGTGCTAACGGAATCACAAGACAAAGCTATTAGAAGAATAACCGAATTGAAGGAGCAGTGTTCACTTGAACAAGAAGCCAAAGCTCATTTAGAAGAAGCTCTCAGGAATGAACTTGAAGAGAAAGATCACCTCATTGAAACTTTAAATACTAAGGTCGGAATTTTTCTAGTTTTTCTAAAAGATGGTTTGAGAAACTCATTTCTTATGTTGAATACGTACATTTTTTCCCCTACAGATAGAACTTTTAAAAAGTGGCAGGGACTGCGATCAAAATAGTAAATTACTAGATAATTCTAATTCAATTACAAACGATGCTGTGAATTCAGATGCGGAAAATTTGAAAAGTAAATTGAGATTGTTATATTTAGTTGGATATTCAGGTTTTTTAAAACAATTTTTATGTTTGAAAATTTTTCGTAGGTAAAATTAAGTCCTATGAAGCTCTTCTTGGCAAAGCAAAAGATAGTCTAACCCAAAAAAGTACTCAAATTCAGGAATTGAGTAATAAAATTGACTCTGATAGGGTAAGTATTAAAATTTTTTAGGAAACATGTTTCAAAATATTTTATACTATGAAATCATTTCTCTTTCTTTGTTTCATCAGCAATCATATGAGAAAAAAATAGCGAAATTAGAACTTGATTTAAAAACTTCTAACGATCGAATTACAAGTCTTCAACAAGAAATTGATTCGATGAAAAGAAAAGAAGAAGAATCTGCTTTAACTCTTGCGGAAAATAAACTCGCTGTGCACAAAGAACTCGAAGCTAAAGAAACACTTATTAAAAATTTAGAAATTAAAATCTTGGAGTACGAAAAAGAAACTAAAAAATTAAAAGGTAACTGTTGCAATTTGCATTAGTAAGTTTTCAATCATAAAATACGTTTTAGCATTTTTTAAACATTTTTCAGCGAAACACGAACTCGAATCATCGGACGATTCCTGTTCTGAAGAGATAACAAAATTACAAAAAGAATTAGCGCAGCTCAAAACCGATCTTGAAGAAAGTCGCACTCTTCGGAATAACGACTTAGCACTTCTGAAACAAAAAGATACGTTGATCGACGAGTTCCGAGCGACTGTCAGTAGCTCAAACGAAGAATTATTCAAGTTGAAAAAAGAATTACAGAACTTCGACCTTCAAATGGTGAATAAGAGAAGCTCAGAGAAAGATGATCTTACTAAAGAACTAGATCAAAATCAAAGCACAATTAAAAAATTAGAACTATCGTTATCCAAGAAGCACAAAGAATTTAGTAATTTCCGTTCCGAAAAAGAACTAGAAATTTCCACTTTGGGAGAGAAAATCAGCGTTTTGAACGAAAAGTTGGCCAGTGTGCAGGCTGAATTGGCTGAAAAAGATCGTTTACTGAGTGATTTGAAAACCGAGCTAGAAAAGGTCAAATCAACAAAGCAAAATAACGAAACTGAAAAAATCACTGAGTTGGAGAAAACTTTACACACGACCAAAGATCAACATTCGAAAGAGATGAAAAACCGAGAAGAAGTCGAGACTAATTTAAGAGCCGATAAAATTGTGTTGGAAGAAATTGTTCGAAATACTCAGAACGAATTGAAATCACTTCAAGTCGAATTCCAAAACGCCACCAAAAAAATCGCCGAATACGAACAAAAATTAAAACAGAGTCAAGAATCTAAGCAGCAAATTATCGAACTGAACGAGCGATTAGAGAAGTTGACCAATGATTTGAATAAAACCAAGCAATCGGAGCAAGGCATGTCTGAAAAAATGGCCGCTTTATTAGAGCAGATCAACGATCTCAAAACCAAAGAAGATGGGCATTTGGCTGAAAACAGGAAATTGAAAGATACGGTCAAGGCACTAAAAACTTTGGAAAATGAAACGAAACAGTTGAGGGATACGTTACAAAGTAAAAATAAAGAAATTGACGAATTGAAAGCTCTCGAAGACGAGATGAAAAAATTACGAGAGAATTTACTCTCTAAAGAAAAAATTATCGGTGATCTCTCAAAACTCGAACACGAAGTAAAAACCTTTCAATCAGAAATAGCTTCGAAAAACGAAAGAATCCGAGAGCTTGAAAATTCCTCAAAAAATGTAATTTCTTTGAAAGAGGAACTTGACTTGAAGAATAAACAAATTCTGCAACTGAACGAATTAGAAAACCAAGTAAAATCATTGAAAGATCAACTCCTCTCAAAAGATTCGTTGATTGAAAACTTGAAAATATACGAAACCCAAGTGAAATCCCTTAACGAAGATTTATCGCTAAAAAGTGAAGAAATCAAGAGCTTAAAGTCGTCAGAAACTGAAAAATTATCTGTAATTGAAAGTAAAATCAAAACTTTGAATAACGAAATTTCGACTAAAAATAATGAAATTGAAAGACTGAAAGTTTTTGAAAGCGAAGTGAAATTTTTGAACGAGCAATTGAATTCTGAAAACGAAGCCGTTCAAGAATTGAAAAATCTTAACAGCGAAATAAAATCTCTCAGTGAAGAAGTAGTCGATAAAAATACTGAAATTCAGAAATTTGAAAATCAAATTAAATCATTGAAAGAAACCTTATCATCTAAAGATAGATCACTAGAAAAATTAGAAACGTATAAAATTGAGCTGAAAACATTGAATGATAAATTACGCGATAAAAGCCAACAAATCGAGAAATTGAAAGGTATCGAAACCAAAGTGAAATCTCTCGAAGAAAGTATACAATCCAAAGAAGAAGAAATTCGAAATTTGAAAAGTATTCAAAACGAAGTCAAAACTCTTAATGAAACTTTACATTTGAAGGAAACAACGATTGAAAATCTTACTCGACAAATTGAATCTCTGAATGATACAATTTTGAAAAAAAATCATGAAATTCAGAGCCTCGAAACTTTCGAAGCCCAGTCGAAACAGTTACAAGAAAAAACCGCCGCGCAATGCAAAGAACTAGAATCACATTCTAATGAAATAATTTCTTTACAGAAAACTTTGTCCGATAAAGATAGCGAAATGAACCAAAACAAGTCAGAAATTGGTCGCCTAAGAGAAATAATTAAAACCCAGCTTGATCCTTCCAAAGATGAAATCGCCAAGTTGAAAGATCTTCTCGAAAATCAAACTTTGAAGTATCAGAACTTAGTTGAGGAGCACGAACGCCTGAAAAAATCCACAAAACTAAATGGAGCTGAATTTGAATCGCTAAAGAAAAAATTATTAGCTGAAATCGATCGTTTAAAATCTGAAATTCTTCAACGCGAAGAAAAGTACGCAGAATTGAAATCATTTTGCGACGAAGTCAAACCTCAACTCGAAGAACTCGATAATTTACGCAACGTAAACAAGATGCTGATCTCTAAAGAAAATCATAGTTGTGATAAAATTGACCAATTGAATGGAGACCTGGATCAGCTCAAAACTGAAAATAAACAACTGCAAAAAGAACTCGAGCAACTCAATATTTTATTGAAAAATACCGAAAATAAATTGGAAAATATTCAAAACGAATCTCTTATCGATGGCCAATCCAACAATGCAGCTTTACTTAACGTTCAAAGTAAAATTTCCGAATTGAAAAATGATTACGTGAAGATGAAGTACGATTTGAAACATGATATTAGTATTTTGAAACAATATTGCTACGATTACAAAGAAGATATTTGCAACACGAGTAATAAAATTATTCAGAACCATGTTACCTCGTTTGCTGATTCGGAAAGTAAATTGAAAGAATTAACTAGTCAATTTGATGCTTGTAAAAGTGAGAATAATTCGTTGAAAAATGACAAGAAAGAATTACTAATTAAAGTCAACGATCTATCCAATCTTTTGAATAAGCTGGAGAAGAAACTGAACGATGGAAGTACCGAAGAGTATCGTAATAATTTGAAAAATCTGGAAGAACGTCAAGACGCTGAGATTAGGCAAATTACTCTCGATTATGAAACGAAATTGAAGCAAAAGGAGAAAGAGTACGAGATATTGGAGAACAAATTATTCAGTGAGTAATTTTTTTGATATTTCTAATCAAAAGAGAATTTAGTTGAAAGATTTTGTGATTAAACTTTCTTGTTTGGCGCTGGTTATCTCAACTCATATCTTTTAATTTTTTGATAAAAAAATTAATCAGGTACTAATATTAGGTATTTTGGATGATGATTACTTGTTCAAATTTAAAAGGAGTTTACGTCGTAGAAATTTATTTTCCTGTGCCTATTTGGTTGAAAATCATGCCTAACTTATGTTTTAATTATTGTTTCCGTTCAGTGATCAGCGATGAAGAGAATGCTTTCACTTTGGAAGAAAATCATCTAATTATCAAATCTCTTCAAGAAGAGATTTCGCAGAAGAACGACGCTTACGAGAAGCTTCTTGAAGAACATAAACTACTCAAACAGGTTAATATCAGTAAAATTATCAATATTCTGTTTCAAGCTCATAAAATTAATCAAAAAAAGTTTATGTTTAGAAATTCGAAGAAGAAAAAGAAGAATTGAAAAAATCCTATGAAAATGAAATCAAACAAAAAGATAAAAAATGGAGAGGTTGTTTGGATAAAATGTTGTTAGACGTCGAAGAGAAATACAAAGACGAAATAAACGAATTAACCAAAGAATGGTCCAAAGACAGAAAGGTAATTAGCAATCAACTTATCACTTATTTTCACATTTTTCATGAAGTTACTCATTGTTTGTTCATTCGCTTAATCACTTTTTAGTCTGACCTTAACGTTTGGCAAAATGAAAATAATTTAGAGGTTTGTGTTTGTCCTAATTTCTTTTTATTTATTTACCTTCGCTTCTTATTTTTTGGTTGCATTTTTTTCACAGCAAACCAGTTCCACGAAAGTTGAAAATGATAAATCCGAGTCTGACAACGAGGTTTGTTTTGAGCTATGCTTTTTTCTTATTTATTTTTGAGCTTTTTATTTCATCTATCTTTTTTCGATTTGATTTACAGCCGAGTACTGTCTCTCCTAATGAAGTTTCTCCTGAGGTAAGATAGTTAAATGTTGGATTTATTCGTTATTTGTGCCCACCATTTCCTAAGTAAATTTCAAATTCAGTAGAAGTAATTAAAATTTTTATTTCTTTTTTTAGTTCTTAGAAAACACAGCTCATCAGTCTGATGATGCTGAAGCTCTAAAAAAACAAGTTCAAGTACTCTTCAATGAACTCAGTGCTTATAAAAAATCGCATAGGTAAGTTGAAATGGGGAAAAAATTAATTGAATTAATAAGTCGTGTACCAATGATGATAATTTTATTCCTGAATGTTTATGATGAATTTAATTATGGGAATTCTTCGTTTCTGATGTTCACGTTTTTTAAATATTTTTTCGTAATTTGATGTTTTTTTTACGTAGGTAGTAGGTACCTAGCTGAATCAATTAATTATTATTATTTTTTTTCAGGAAAGATGCTCTTTCCTCCTGTAATAGTTCTCGTTCTGATATGGTTTTCGATGATCCAGTGAATATGGAACATTTACGTAATATTTTGTACAAATATATGATGGGAGTCGAACAATCTGTGAGTTACTTTATAATAATTTTAATTATTTATGGTTTCGTGATCAAATTTTGAGATGAACGATTTTTTCTATCTCTAAATAGGCTGCAGCTCGCGTTTTGGCTGAAATTGTAAAATTCGATAACGAACAAACTCGACAAATATTGGATAAAGTCAAACCGAAGAGATCCTCTGTGGTGAGTATTGGAATTTTTAATCCCTAAGCCTATTTTTTGTCCGTTTCCGAGTGAATTTCTATCGGATTTATTTCTCAAGTTCAATCGTATTGGAATTGAACTCACTTGTATCCTTTGAAACTTGCAAGTAACGCTTAAATTTAATTATTATTTGATTGTACAATCTGTTATAGTTGGAATATTTTGGTTTTTCATGAAGCAGGTCAACGGAATAGAATTATCCACTGGATTGATGGCAAATTTACAAAATCGGAGCTCACTTTTTACACCCTCAATGTACCCAATTTTCTTACTCGCGTTGAAAAATAAATTCAGATTCAATCAATTGAGAATCAAAGAACCCTGACCCCAATGAGTTCGAACGTAGTCTGAATTAGATGATGTAGCATTTACGTAGTAAGCAAGTAGTACGAATGTCCATTTTTCTCCGAATTTTGTTGTTTGCCTTCAACCAATCCCGAAGATTATCAGACCTGGTGAGACGAAGAAACGAACCTGATAGTATTACCGAGTACAATCAATTGTGCTTAGATCACTTGCCTAATCCCCATTTCATTAACTTTCACTGTAATTAAACATTCATTAACTGGGTGATCACAAATTCGTGTATTGTCGGTTAATCGAAATTATTGTAATTTTTCGTTGTCCGCCGATGAGTTTATTTTGTTATTCGTGTCTTATGTAAATTATAAGAAAAATGGCTGTGCATTTCGTATTACTAACATTCCATTATGTTTATTATTTTACTGTTATTTCGTGCTTTTTTGTTCATTTTTTTTTTTCAATTTTTATTACATACGATGCATTATATTACATATATCTACCAAATGGAAGTGCAAATATATTCATAATTAATCGTTGAATCGTGTTTATATGTACTCAATTTCAATTGATTAAAATGTTTCTAGAAGTCAGTCATAGAATTAAATGAAGGAAAAAGTGTAGGCACATTAACAAAAACATTTATTGAGAAATTGTCTACAAAATGACTAAAAGTAAACAAGTTTTTCTCACGTCGTACACATCGAACACTTCTCTCAGAAAAAATGCACTGTTTTCGGTTCAAATGCGTAATAAGGAAATTTCGTGCAATCATATTCCTGAATGCTTCATGAATTTGATCATTTTAACGCATGATTACATGATTGGTTGCGGCTTTCGAGGAGTCGGTATAGAAGTAGCATACTGCTTCTGATAATCTTTTTCCAAATACTCGTGAGCTAATTTCAGTTTATAAGTTTCTGGTAAACCTTTTGATCGGAAAAAACTCACTTCATTACCATGAACAGTATAACGTTTGTGACCTTTTTTCATCAAGTTTCTTAACGCCTTATTCTTTTCGATAACTTTTTCATAGTACTGAATGCCACCAACAATGTACGATTCACCTTTTTCATACACACGTTCTTCTATACTTCTTTCATAACTAAACGCAATAGCATCTTTTAAAAATAAGTAGGTTAGAAACATGAATCCACCTATCACTGAATAGATGAAAATCGAAGATAAAAAAGGTTTGTTTAGAAGATCGAAAAAATTGTACGCTGCAAGACTTGCAGAGTAAAATGTTGCTAACATTATACTAGGCAGGAAAGAATCTGCCATATACTTGAAAGTGTCTCCATGAAGGACTAGCTTTGCTATAAGAAATTTTTTCGCGTCTTCACTCAGCTGCAACGATTGAAGTAAACGATCACCTTCAGGAGAATCCCAATCAACTGGTTTATTTTCAACCTACAAATCGAAAATGATAATTTAATTAATCTACTACCGAAGAAAAGCTTATGAATCACAAAATATTCAATTCAGCCACCAATAGTTTGCATTGCTTTATTTCTTCTTCATTGCCAGCCTGCATGTATTCCGGGATTCCAATCTGTACTCCTTTGTGTACCGCTGTACTTCCCAAGAGAAACGGTTCGAAACCATCACAAATGAAGAAATGGTAGAAATTTTTGTTCCATTCGGTCAGGCGAAAATCTGCCGCAACTTCGTCGAACTTCAACTTGATATGCGCTCTGAGAGGCACGGCTACGCCATCGCGTCTGTACAAAGAATTTAAACAATGAAAGCATTTCACTTTCGAGAAAATAATTGATTATGAATTTGGTGAAGTATATTACCCTCTGGTTTTATAAAGATTGGCAATTCTATCGCTGAAAATCGCATGTGAACAGTATGTTACGCCAAAACCAACTGCTCCAACGGACAGTATAGAATGTGTTATGAACTTTTCAGAAGTAAGTCTGCGAAACCACATGCTGAATTAGATAATAATTATTATAAATCCTCTCAAATCTTGATTCAATTTGATTAATTTTTCAACTTTCAAGCGGCATTACAGTAAATAAAAATTTTTATCAATAATTTTATATCAAAAAAATTCAAATTAGAATAAATTTTTTTGAATTCGAGCTTGCGAAGAAAGAATGAATTTCAACAGTGAAGATTTTATCAAGAATAAAAAATTCTTTCCAAAATTTTTTTTTATTTAAAAAAAAAGAAAAACGTTGGTTTTTTTATTTTGAAATCATTAAAAAACGCATTTAGTTAAATAATTAGGTTTTTTGAGTGTATTTTATCAAAATTTAATTCGTCATTTTGAATTAAAATTGAAAGTTTTAAAAATCCTTTCATCATTTTATTTTTTGTTAATAATGTAGCTGCACTGAAAATTTAGTGTCAGTGCATGTAGTTCGCGAATGATTCAGATGCAAAATTTTTTCATTTTTTTTCGAATAAAAAATTTTCTGGAATTAGTTTTGCCATACATATTTTTTATCTCAATCTCAATTTGATAAAAAAAAATCCAAACAAGTGCGAACTGCGAAGTAAAAATTTGGGCATAAGAAAAATTAATTAAGTTATAAGTTGCATTATTTCATTACAAATTTTATAAATTGGAAATGATTCTGCGTGCAAAAAAGAACATCTTATATCGTGATCAATTTTACGTAAAAATTTGTCGTGTTAATTAATTTCGCGAGTAGTAATTCATTGATTTGTTCTGTTGAAAATTTCATTCAATCAATTCTACAATTCCTTTTTGCATACACTGTTTCGCGTGAAAAAAAAAGACTTCGTTGATTGATGATGTCAGTGAAAGTTTGCTACTCTACTTGCTCCAAGGTTTAACAAGTTTGAATTTGATATCATATTCGAGATGACGATGAAATTCGTACTCAGCAGCGTTAATTTTTCCTTCATTATTCGCGATTAAGTGCATTATAATTGATTCTCCATAATGTAACTAATATCTTTTACGGTTTGAAATCGGTATCTCGTTATTTACACATGTTCGTTTGAAAATAGTAGAAAAATAGTCTGTATGACAATATTTGTTAACGCTGTTGTCATCTCTTTTCATTTACTAGCGAATAATACATCTGAAAATTTTCTCAAAATGAATCCCGACTTCAAGTTACCTACTGGACGTAGGGAATTAAAAATAGGAGATAGCTTAAGGAATAATGGCACTTCTTTCCATGGAATCAAATGTTAGTATGATTTTCGTTAACAGGTTTCTGATTACGTTTAAGAATTGAGTAATAATGTGACATGTCATCGATTTTTATTAAATTTAAGTCTTAGGAGTGTTTTCTAGTATTATATTACATCCTTTCAGAAATGAGGAAATGAGGTTCTTACGTATTTGAAACCATTCATATGTGGTGATTTCTTTCTCGTGACGATTTCCTCATCGTGGCAGTTTTTAGTTTTGTACGATGGTCGCTGTTTCACAATCGAATGTTATTATGTTTCAGATGATTTCAAACCAAGTAACGAAGAGTTTAATGAATCTGCCATTATGGAAATCACTCCAACTAATCAAGTAACCGTCAAGTATCCTCAAAGTGAGAACGAAGGTACGACCGATTTCATGTATTCCGGAACTATGAGACAGTTCCCAAAAGAATATTTCCTTGTGATCGATCACGTTACCGGCGAAGTAACGTTAGAAAGACTTACAGCAAATATTCAACTTAAGCGAACAAAGTATTTGATATTTTTCTATTTTACTCCCATTGGTACGTATCGTTTACTCAACATGGTGCAATTTTTACAGAGTTGCAAACTCAAATAATAAATTAGCAAAAAATCAAAACAATAAAAAAGTAGAAACCGAAAAGGATAGTCCCACGTCACCAGAACTCAAGACACCGACGTCAACTAAGAAGAAGACCAAAAGGAAACAAAAGACTAAAAATTCAACCATGGCTGATCCGAAATTAATGAATAAGAAGTATGGCCTTATACCTCAACATTCACCATTGCATCCATCTCCTTCTAGAACATCTCCATCTGAAAAGAATCCAATCAATAATGATTATAAGTCTCCTAGGTAAGCGATGCGTCGAATTATTGTCTCAATTTCGTACACGTAGTCAAAATATTATTCTTTTGGTATTTTTTGCAGCACTCCTACTTCTCCTGAAGCAAGCAGCTCGCTTAGAACTCCGCAATCGTTGGATGATGATGAATCATCAATGACTGGATTCGAATCTAAGTTTTCAATTAATTTACCAGAATTAACTAATATGCCACAACAAGTGAACGAGTTCGGGGTAAATATCTTATCAAGTTTACGTGCTTGCATATTCGTAATTTATAATTCAATTCATATTTCGTTTCAGTTGGCCATAGAAGATACGATTGGAACTATAAGTGATACGTCTAGCGACTCATCTAGTGATAGCGATAGTGATAGTGGTTCTTCTTCATCGTCGTCGGCATCTAGTAATAAAGGAGCACCAGCTCGTACAAATGGTTGGTATTTTTTTTACACGTTCGATACGTGATGTACGTACGTTTATTGTTTGTTTTTGTTTACACTCTTGACTGATATTTTCGAAAAAACGTACCATATGTTGTTAATCATTTATGCAGTTATTTCGTTATACAACCATTCGATCTATTTTCACATCGAAAATTTTGACACGAATGGTGGCTCAGCAGGTGTTCGCAAACCCTGAAACGATTTTTTTCACTATTCGTCGCCGAATTACTTTTTAACCTAATTTCAACGAAGTATTTTTTATTTGGATTATCGCCAATCGTTTTTCGTGCAATTCTATTAAAACGCATATTTTCCGAAAAAACATTTTATTTAAATTTATTATTCAAAAGTAAACCGTGTTGCGAACGTGGAATCACGTTTGAAATAATTTTGAGTAAATTGGTTTGCAAAAAAATGAAAATTTTAGAACGTAATTTTTTAGTACTTGAAAATTGAATAAGGTCACGAAACACGCGGCAGGCGATGCATTAATCACTTGGCGATTACTTTTATGACGTTAGTTGCGTATTTTTGTATTAATAAAATACTTGAAAATTTGCCTAGGTTACCTGAACGGTTGTGTGTCACCAACGGCTCTAAAGGATCAACTTTTGAAAGGAGATCTGCAGCTTTCAGAATCTGGATCGGATAGCGATTGACATACGACGTCTTGCAGCAACACCACCTATAGTACAAGGCCTCGGCGCTGATTTGTGACGTCACGATAGGAAGGCATAAAATTACATTGGTTTAAATGGGAGAATACAGGTTTTTCATTTTTAACTCGATACAAAGAGGAGTTTTCGTATTTTTTTACATCGTATCTAATGTAAAATTCAACGAGCTTTCCAATGGTGTAATTGTTTTTGGATTTCGAGCAATAGTTTTCCTTTAAATTGAGATAAACTAAAAAAAAAAGTGGAAGTGTCGATGATTTATTGAAAAATGAAGAAGAAAAATTGCTTATGAAAAAAAAACTAATATACCATTAGAAAGAGCATGAAAAATGCTACATTTTGTCCATTGAGTGTATTTTTCCAAGTGTTATACTTTTTGAAATATTTCAACTCAAACTTTTGGGAAGGCGTAACTCAAAAAGTATAACACTTGGAAAAATACACTCAATGGACAAAATGTAGCATTTTTCATGCTCTTTCTAATGGTATATTAGTTTTTTTTTCATAAGCAATTTTTCTTCTTCATTTTTCAATAAATCATCGACACTTCCACTTTTTTTTTTAGTTTATCTCAATTTAAAAGAAAACTATCGCTCGAAATCCAAAAACAATTACACCATTGGAAAGCTCGTTGAATTTTACATTAGATACGATGTAAAAAAATACGAAAACTCCCCTTTGTATTGAGTTAAAAATGAAAAACCTGTATTCTCCCATTTAAACCAATGTAATTTTATGCCTTCCCTACGTGACGTCAGAGCCCGTTTTGATAACAGCGCCGAGGCCTTGTACTATAGGTGGTGTTGCTTGCAGTCCATTATTTTTTATTATTTTCCAAGGAACAATTAGCCTGATCGTGATTGTTGGTTGTTCGACGGGTATCAAATTACCAATCGATTGTTAACATATTACTATGAATTATGGCATATTTTATTATAACAGCGTTATTATTTCTCTGATCCCAGTGAATTAATAAAAAAATTACAAAAGTATTCTTTGCAAAATGACCTTGAATCATACGTTTAAATCATTGAAACATATTCGTAGTTTATTAGAAATCGAAAAAATTTTGAACTTTCAATATCGAAGATTCCCAATAAATCGCCTATATCAACCGATGCTATGTCTATGTTACCGTATAACATCACTCAAAATTTAGGGAAAAAACGAAATTGCCATTTATTTTATACAATTTTTATTAATTTATTTCCTATGTTTATTTTTTTCTAAAGAAAAAAAATATTTATTATCGAATACACTTGATTCTTTAATATAAGTGCGATGCTTATGCGCTGCTGTGAATCAGGGTATCAGTAACAATGGTACGCTCTCAGAGTTTTGCTCATTTTTATTTAATTAGTAAATTTACCATGGCAATTAGATATTCCCTTACGTACAAATTATGCGAGCTTATGGTTTCATTTACAAAGCTTTTCACGCCGTAGAAACTTTTTTTTTCAATTTCAAACGGACTGACATCAATAAAATGGTACAAATTATCGAGTTTATGTTTTACTTGTTTTAAATTTTTTTTACGACTGAAGTTAGTTGAGGTGGTTTTTAATGTTGAACGTTATTTTAATATTGTTTTAATGTTTTCGAAGTTTGAATTGAGTTTATAAATCGAATATTTTATTCAGCCTTCAGCTTTTTGCACTGAAGTATTTATTTATATTTATCATTACTATAATAGATTGTGATTAGATTGAAACAGAAAATTATTATCAAATGGAACTGATACATATTTTTGCTTCTTGAAGTTTACGTATATTTTCGTTTAAAATTGTTTAAATATGGTTAAATTATTAGTTAATATGTTAGTTGACAAGTTGTTTTATATTGTTTAGTTCAATTTATCTATAATGTTGTTTTTTGTAATAGGTATTTATCTTGCCGCTGTTAAGTTTAATTCTGCAATATCAAAGCTATACATATTTACGGGTCGTTAGGTATACGTACGCTCGAAAAAAAATGAAATTTCTTCCAAGAATTTAAAAAATTTAAGTTGGTTGAAATGCAACTGATCTGGCTGTCAATTCGTTTCGTTTTACTTACATGAAATTATTTTTTACCGGAGCTTAACCTCACATACTGAAGTGTTCGTTAATAACCTCAGGATGTAAAATTTACATACGTAGTTTTTAATTCTCTGTTATTTTGTTTATTTCAATTTGACAATCGAATCTTGAAGTTGTCCGTTTATCAAGTATGTGATCCGACTTGGAATTCTGAATCATTTTTTTAAATGGTGTGTTCATCGTTGCCTGTGTTACAGCTTTTTTTATTACTATGCGTATGAGGTATGGGCTGTAAGTATTTATGACGTCCGCCAGTGAATTTTATTTTTCAATTAATATTTTTCGAAGCATATTAAAATTTTTATATTCTTTAAGACTGAAAATTTATGAATATATATTTTATAGAAATCGTGTTTCGATTTTTTTCATTGCTTGCTTTTTCGTTGAGAGGTGAGGGTGAGGTGTCCTGAATTTTGACGAAAGTTGGTGACATTTGTATTTACTTTGAGTGGATTATCTACTAAAAATCAAGTCCTCTAGCGGATCTTACCATGAGGAATTAGAACTTGGTTGGAGGGTTTCAAAATGATTCTATTTTTGAATTTTTTTTCTAGGTTATGTCGTCGGTTTAGTGCCCCGAGCAATCTCCCCTCTCGTCTTAGTAGGTCACTAAATGGGACAATGGGACCATTCTTATCAGTGAATATTTGAATAGGTAAGTCTAAGTACTCTGCAAAAAAAACCTCAAAAGTTCATTTAAATCGGCCTGAAATTGTGATCTGAACTATTTTATGAAATGAGAGATGATAATAAATCCTATTTCAGCTCATAACACAACTCGGTGATTTTTTCAAGAATTCTCAAAATATCAATAATTTTAAAGTCTAAAATTAAATTTTTTAATCCCAATTCAATATTGATAAGATCACAATATTTGATGAATCGAAATTGAGGTGCTCTCTAAGGATACCTAACGATGACAACCAAAAGTGGAGTCAAAAATGGCATTATTTTCAAAAATTGAAAAATTTTCGCGACCCCAAAAGAGTTTGAAATTCAAATTTCAAATTGAGCAAGTGATTTAAATTGTAAGTAAAAATCAAGAAATGAAAATTTTCATTGTTTTTACAAACTGATACCAAGTAATTTTAAAACAATAGGTCAGTGAGGTCGCTCAGGTGTAAACATTCAAATTGCACCTTTTCAGGTGGATGGGAGGAGGTGGTGGAGACAATAATTGAAGTAAAACTACTCAAAATTGGGAAAACAAATTGATTTTATCCTCAAATGACATCTACCGAGAAAATTGTTTTCTTTTTCTAATTTCAAGACATCTACGATTCAAAGTAAACCACCTCATCAATTTTCATCGGAATATAAATAATTATTGTGTCCCGATGTGTCCTTTCATTCCAACTCATTATCAAGTACCACTTTAGAAAAAAATCTGCTTACGAATATTGAATTATTTATAATTCAAAAGGAAAAACGTAATTCATATAACATGAAATTTTGATATTATAATCGTTATTTTAGATGTCAATTTCCAATAAAACACTTATCAGGAATACGTACAGAAAATGAAATTGGGAAATTTTAATCACAACGACGATAGTTATACTCGCATTTGCCAATGTACTCAATATTCTAATGATAGCTTGAAATCGAGTAAACCCCATTAAGATAATGCAAATAAAAGATAACACTATTACACACAAATCGTTTTACTAAAAAAAATAAACAATATTATATATGTAGGTACATCGAAGGCACATGAAATGATAATTATCACAATGAGTTACACAAAAAATCGTATACTTTTTCAATACGCAGATTATCAAAATGATTTTAATTTTACACAATATTAAACAACACTAAAAAAAAACATAAAAAATAGCACCAATATAATAAATTATACATTTCTTTTGTCACCATTCACACATTACAACTTTATATCTTATTTTAATAATAGTCTTTTTTGAGTCGTCACAGAAATAAAATTTAAAAAAATCACATTCATCTAACAGTAAAATCAAGTTTTTTATAATCTTGGTATTCTAAAATGAGTCTAGAAAGTTGACTACGAGATCCCAAATTAAAGTTACGCCTAGTCCTGCAATTTTTATAAACAGCGTTGACAGCTGTATCTGCATTAGTTTCGTACAAATGACAATCGACTTCACGATATTTCAATCGTAAAGCTGGTTCGACACTTCGGATTACGTGAACGTCGCCAAATCTGACAAACATAGCGTAAATAGAGTGCAAAGCAAGACTAGTAAAATTATCTCGATCGATTAGGTTCGATCGTAAAACACGAATATCCGAATCTGATTTTATGGCAGGTATCAAGGTTTCCATTTTTTTACGCGCTGAAAAACGAATAAAAATGATAAATCGAGGTAAATTATAGAAAATAAGAAATTTATGCATAACGAGACCTACTTGTGATATAATCTTTCACGTAAAACGAGATATGCTGCGTGTTATGGATATCAAAGTGACCTTGCCGTTTGTTTATATCCATGTACTGTTGAGGAGGATTTTTCGTAACGGTTGGGTTATATTCGGAAAAAGGAATAGGGCTGAAGATTTGCCAACCTTGGATGGTGTTCATACGAACCTAAAACAATTTCAAATTAAACATCTCTGTTCAGTTTTTACAATGACAATAAAAATCACCAAAGGAGAAAAATTTACTCTGTTCAGATATTCCGCTCTGATTTCCATTTCAGGACTACCAATCAGAATCAACGAATCAGAGTTGAACTTCCTCATAGCTATGTCCACTACAGCAAAATACAATAAAGCTTCTTCTATGGCTCTATTTTCAGAAAAAGGAAGCTTGATTGATACCCAAGCCACCCTATTGTCATCTTTTTGATACGTTTTAGTCAGAGCAACCGCCTGGTTTTTGAAATCTTGAAATATATCGTCTTTTGTTCCTTTACCAGGAACGTTGTACTCGTAAATAAGAACCTAAAATGTTTAAACCAAAATTTAAACTTGGCTAAGATGAATAAACAAATGTACTCTTGTAATTACCAGCATTAGAAAAGTTTTCTCCTTTTTTTCCAAACAAACGGTTTTATATTGTTGTAAAAATTTATTAACGTTTGATTTATCGTTCACTCGAACTGGCAGTAGAATGTTTACTCTGCGATTTTCGGTTACGTACGGTACTGGCAATATTTCAATTTTTCCCAACGGTTTGCATATTTCTAATCTGTAATACGTAGTGAAATTTTAAAATTTGTAATGCAATAAATTTCATAGTCAGTGAAAATATAGGCAACCTTTTCTGTACTATTTTATCGTTTCTCGTGTCTCGGAAACCGATATCGAGTTTATAATCCATGCCACGAGATGGATCAAATTTGCGATATCCATTTACTAACGAATGGTATTGGTAGATTCCGCCATATTTCGAAGTAATCATATCAACGCATGATTTGATCAAAAGCTATAAAATTTCATGCCATTAGGTTTTATCAGAACAACTATATCGTTACTAATGAGCCGACTTTAACCTGTATATCTTTCTTTTCAGCGTCGTTTAATGGTCTAATGATATCAAAGTCGGTGCTTAGGTATATATGAGATTCTGTGAAATAATCCCAACGCAATACGTCGAATCGAGTCACTGGTTTATTGCCTGGCTGATTACCAATAGGCCACGTAACAGAGGGAAAACCATCGGGCGTATATTCTGACATAGCCACGATCGATTTTCGAATCGATGCGATTTCAGCGTTCGTTTTATTCAGTTCGACCTGCAAAAATAATTGTTAATTATTAAATTTCATTATTTTTGAACAATTAATTTTATAAAATGAATGGATGTTGGGAATACTTTTGAAAAATATGCATGAAGTGTATAGAATGTTTTCACATGTTTGATTGGATACACCGTGACAGAATCTAACATCTGAGCAATGGAGTTCGAATCCAGTGTTTCTTCGTTTGTTAAATGATAGCTCTCAAATTTATTTCCCTGAAAATGTTATTTTTAAGTATATTTTTGGAATTGAAATGTAAAATTATAGAAATAATTTTCAACTAAATCTCACTTGGACCAAGTCTTGACATGGGATATTTGATGAATGAAGAGCACAGCGTCCAAAATTATCATCGTCAGATGAGGAAAATACATTTTTGACACACCAATCTATATTTTTCACCATTCGTTGAATTACTGAATTACTAAACAAGATACCAGCGCCTGAAACCAAATATTTTATTTAGTTTTTTTTAAAAATAGATTTTTTGTGAGTGTATTCTTAAAAATATTAAGTACCTAGAGAACAGAATAAAGAATCCTGTATTTTCGTGCTAGCGTACACATCTCGACTAATACTGATTTTTTGAACCAATTCGTTGAGTTTTCTCGCTTTAATGTACGCGCTGTCATTCACGATGAAAAAGAAATCATAATTTTCGATGTAATTGTCTTTGATGTACTTCAAAACGTGAAATGGTTTCAAAATCACTCTGGTATCGATAAAGCCCACAATTCCAGGAAGTTTCAAGTACGATACGTTCAACTTCTGTGTACCCGGTGCATCGATGAAAAATGTTAATTTATCCACCAAGTGAGAAGTGGTCTTATTAACGACGATTCCTTTGGTGTTTATGGTTTGTTGAGTAGTTAACACAGCTACAAAGAGTTTCTTACGAATTCCCAGTTCTGTCGAGAAGTATCTTGGCCGGAGTAACTTCTGAGGATTTTTTTGAGCCTTGATAGGTTTAGATGCTAGATTAAGCTTCGGTATGTACTCTTCCGACATCAACTGGTTGTCAAAGGAGTTACTGTTGTAGTAGAAATCGACGTGGAAACATCCATTTTCTAAAATTGGTATGAGAATCGAACCGCAAAATAATCCGAGAAGAATTCCAATTAGAGTGTAGAAATTTTGGCGAAATTGATTACAAATCATTTTTAAAATACATTAATACGTTGAAAAACGCGAACGTAGAAAAGGGTTAATTTACTGCGTTCGAATTTAATCGCGTTCGGAGACGCATTTTGTTAACTGGTATGCATTTCAAGTAATACGTAGGAATTTTAACTCTTCGGTTCAGCCCTATAATTATTCACATTGCATTAATTGAAGCAAACCGAACGCGAAACATACTTTCAAACTTGACGAAACTTATCAATTTTTCCCCGTTGTTTACTTGTTGAACGGTTCAGTGATAATGCAGTGCTACAATTAGGTTGAAAATTAAAATAATAAATAAATTTTGAAATTCTGATTCTGAATGCACTGATTTCTGGGTGGATTTTCGATTTTCATTTCAATTTTTTTCAATGTAAAAGAAACGAATTTGAAAATCTTAAATTTAAAGAGAGAATGTTATCAACTTTTTAGCTAAATTTGTCAACAAATTTAATAAATATTTCGTAAAACTTTTTTAATTTGTAAAATGAATATTGTCTCATAAATGGGACCAAATTTTCTGAAAGCTCAGAAAAAGCACATGGGATGTTATCAGTTTTTTTTTATCAACCGCTCCATGTTGAGAACAAAATTTTTTTAATTTTTTATTTCTCTAAAAAATAATTTATTATATCGGGAAATGTGAATAAAGTTCGGTTTTTACTTTATTATAGAGTATTGCGTATTGCGAAAGAATAAGAAACACTACCAACGATGGGAAAATTTGCCAAGAAAACTCCTTTTCAAAAACGTAAAAAGGAGGATAAAGCTAAAACAAAATTGAAAGTTTCTCATAAAACTGTTCTTCCCAAAGGACAAAATATCACTAATACAACATTCAAAGTGAAAAAAATCGTAGTTAAAAGTCAGCTCAAAGAACAACAGGAAGAAGTAGCTACTAAAAGTAATCTCAATGTAAAGGTAAATATTCAACTTTGTTTTGTCTTTTGCAATGATGGGTTCAGTTAAAATGATTTTTTATTTCAGGAACTGATCTCAAGACTTCATCATCACAACGCTCCTTTGAGAATAAATGCATTGAATGGGCTTTGTGAGGTGGTAACCAATCATACAGATGCTGTGTTGAGTCAAAATTTACCTGCAGTTTTACATGCTGCTTCCAATTTGATACTTGATAAAGAGCTTGAAGTTCGTAGTGAAGCTATTAAGCTATTATCGATGGTGCTATCGAAAGTATGTATAAATTAGTTGACAATTTAGACCTGATTTGGAGAAAGTAATTGTTTGTTTGGATTTCAGGCGACTCAGACACAATTGACGCCTTTATTCGAAATTATCATCAAATATCTTGCGTGTGCCATGAGTCACATCGACGCAAGTATCAGAGAAAGCTCTCTTACTATGCTGGATATTTTGATATCCAAATGCCCCAATTTAACAGCTTCGGTTTGTCAGCCTGTCATTTTACCCGCTTTTTTGGATTTGATATCCACCAAGTTCAACGAATCCGATCGTAAATTAACGTTACAATTTAATAAGAAAATGACCACGAATATTTGGAGAATTAAAGTCTTAGCTCGTTTGAAATTGCTGCTTGAAGCTATTGTGAACGTACAGTCTGAAAGAAAATCAGGTACTTGTATTTCTATAAATTTAAAATGCTCTTTACATTTCCTACAATATAAATAATTATCATTTTTCAGAGGATTACACGCCAGAGTATTTTAAAAAATTGAAGTGGAGTGATACTGAGCCCGTTTTTGCTTCGTTGTATTATCGTCCGTTTGATGCTCAAAAAAATGTTGATCTATCGAGGACGCCATTTAATCGAAACTCGACCCAAATAAACGAAACTGACGAAATAAAAGTACGAAAGGAATACCTATCTATATTGATTTGTAAATAACCTTATTTCATGTATTCTGATTCATTATCAATTTATAGAATTACACTGGTACGTTAATACCATTACTTGTTGAGATATTTATCGAAGTCGCTCCTCAAAAAAAAACTCAGCAAACAGGTAACTTGGACTATTTTTATATTTCATCTTCTGCTACAAATCATGTTAAAATTGAATTTTTTTTCTTAGGACAACATTTGAGTCAGGATGGTGCTGTTTTACTGAAATTCATAACAGATATATTGTTACTTCTGTGGCAACGATTTGAAATATCAGATTCTTCTTGTCTTTTAGTGAGAACATTTTCAAAATTTATTTATCACCTGTTTCTGCTTTTTAAAATAATTGTATTTTCTTATTTAGAAAAAATGGTTCTGTGATACATTTTCGTCATCTATATCGGAGCATTTAATTTTTGGAAGATTTCCATATTCTTTAACCGAAAATATTCAACAAAGCAAAAAATTAAATATTGCTGGATTGCCATCAGACCAGTCGAAATTTCTAAGCGATAAAAAATGCATGGATTTGAACACGAATATTTGTAATATTTATTTATCGTTTTTTAAATACACCGATGATCATCGAGAATTAAAACACATCGTACGATTTGTAAACAGTAAGTTTTCAGTTTTTATCAAACATGTAAGTAATTGAAAATCGATCAAGTTCGTCTCAAATCTCTTATTTTTATTTTGTTGTAGGCAATCTTAAAACTTGTCAGCAATTAGAACGTGAAACCGTTGTGAAAATATTAAACTGCGTAGATTCCATATTCTCTAGTGACATTCAATCGCATAAAAACAAATTCGACGCCATTAATTTGATTAAAATTATCAAAGAACTGTACCAAGAGAATTCATCCAAGCATGATGCTCAAAGTTTACATATTGCAGAAAAAACATTCATTTATTTGTATAAGGTGGCTTTAAATCAGAAAAACAGTTCTCTAATGAGGTGAGATTTTTTTCTTCATTTGAAAATCGTGGTATTTTTGAAAATTCGAATTATTTCTTGTTTATTACAGAGAATGTGGAATAAACGAATGGTTGGAGAATTTACCGGAGTTATTAACTGGTAGAAAAATTTCCTATCGAAATGTCAAGTGTATTTCGAATATTGCTCGCTGTAATTTGTTACCTTTTTCTGATAGTTTGGATGGGTACATCGAAACGATCTTAGGTAATTATTTGATCTTTTAATTTTAATTTCATGGGGTGCCTTATATTCAATTAAATTACTTCATTTTTCAGATAATATTCCTCAAATCGAGATCATCTCCGAAAGGAAACAAGATCGAACAGAAGGAAAGAAATTGATCGTTAATTTACTCTATTATGTCAAAACATGGGATAAGGAGTTCGTCGATGGTTTGGAAAAAGCTATACAAAATGGATTCTTCAACAATTTAACTAAGCATGTTATAGATATTGTAGACATCAAGGTAAATAACGTGTGAAAAACATCAGCTGTTATCCTTTTGTACGGTTTCTCCGTTGTTACGAATTACTGTGTATACGTTTCAATATGAATTGACTACATTATTCCTACCAATAAATGATTTTTTATAATTCTTTATTCATTTCATTCATAACTTTGAAGCAACGTTTATTCTAACAATACTCGGTTGTCGAGTCAATATGGAAATTTCGAAAGCGAAACCTTTCTGATTGTTATTTTATTCCAGTGGTGCCTAAAATGGTCAAGTTGGTTTTATTAACAATCTTTACGGAGTCGAGAAATTTTGAATTAGATATACATTTCATTCATTTCAAAAACTCAAAATGATTATTTGAGAAAATTTGAATTAGACGAGAAGAGAAAATGAGAAATTTTTCAATATACTAAGGTAGGTACTTAAGTATCTACGAATGTAAATTCATAAAAGCAACAAAATCAATAAAACCGAGCCAAGTTATAATTTCGTGTCGAAAAATCGAGAATAAAAATCGTTCTACCACTCTCTAAACCACACCGAAATCTACGAATGAATTGATTATGTATGAAGATATCATTTTAATTTCATTCATCAAAACGCACACATTTACATACTGGAAAAAAATAACGCTATAGAAATATTCTCATTCAACAACCTCACACAAGCCAAGATTGATAGGTAGGCACATAAAATTAATCTTCTATAATCCCGCGACCGACAAAAAACACGACGTCAAATTCGTGCTCGGAACTGGTTATTTCTAATTATAAGGCGTCCTACAGGCTTTCGTAGGTTGTAGGGTTTCGATACAAAAATACCTTCTACTCCATTATGGCTATCAACTCCACCCTAAATGGCCATAAATCTTCCCAAATATTGTGATGTTTTTCAAGACGTTAATTATATTTGGACGAATCGTTCGAACCAGTTTCTCGTATACTTTTACTGTTGAAACTTTTAAAAAAATCTTATTTCCAACGAACTGGTTTTAAATGAAATGTAATACTGCATAGAGAAATTTTTTGCAATTCGAAACCTGTTACGTAGATTTTTTAAATATACGAAATACGTCCAGTTTTTTTGCACGTATGGATTTCTCAAAATGTTTCCGTAATCGTTGCTGTACCATATCTTTTACCACCACCAATGGCTCGTTTCGAAATATCATTTTAAGCTGTGGTTTTCGTGTTATTTGTTGCCTTTGTAATTCGTAGATAGGCAATTCTTTTGTAATGTAAGGCAAGTAAGTAGTTCTATTGTAATAAAGGCGACGAAATGTTGATAAAGTATTTTAAAATGACGAGATAATAATAATTTTTAAATTTGAACAGAACAGTCAGGGGTTTTGAAATTATGGAAAGAAACATGATTGATTTAACCTGTAAATCGTAACACTGATAATGGAATTTTAAATACTCCTCCAACTTATCATAAGTATGTACACGACAATGAAAATTGTAAAAGCTTGATTTTTTGTTCAAGTTTTTTTCAGTAATTAAGTAATTTTTATTTCAAGGGACTGGAATAGGAGAAATTGATTTCAGCTTCTGGGTTATCCAAGTTGTTTTTGTTTTCAAAATAATAGAAACGAACTGAGTCTAAGTCAAAACTCAAAAGGTAAAAATTGGGCTTCAAAAATTTCAAAAGAATTTGAAAAGCATTTTTTAATTTTCTTTCCCCTTTTTCGGCCCTATTGATTTCTAATCGCCAAAGTTCTGAATATGGGTAGGTAGGTAGGTAGGTAGGTATACATAGGTAATAAATAAATACAAAAAATCTATTCAGAAAATCTGTTACTTACTTTCATCAAAGAAAATGTAGGGGAAAAAAGAAAACCAAATTAAGTACGAAAATATTAGCTTTATAGTCTATATACATATTAATAACCACATAAATAATATACATCATGTACATATCACTCAGACTTATTTTATACCTACCATGAAAGCGTATTGAAAAGTAAAATTAGAATTAACATTAGGTTCAAGAGATTTTTGAAAGCTTAGTTGGTCACTTATGAGAGTTTCAAATTCGAAATTTTTAAAATCCGCGATTTCAAAATCTGATTTTTACATCAACCTCGTAGTTGAAGAGTAATCTTTAATCTTGAAAAATCTGTAAAAAATGACATATTGATTTACAGAATTGTAATGTATTTTTATACCAAGTATCAGTTCTTTTTTTTTTATTAAAGTATCGAGAAGTTTAAAGTTTTCAGTAAAATTTTACTAAAAAGTAAAAATCATCACGTTTCATCACGTTTTAATAATTTTTCTGATCACAGTTTCCTTTTCCATTCTCAACTTCCATTCCTCATAAAATGAAGTAAAATTTTATCGTAACGTAAATTCGTAAAGATTAATTACGTTAATTACAATAATTACATCTAGCAATCAAGAAATGAGGGGTATTACGTATGGTACCTCTACCGGCTCTACCTATTCATATAAAATTTGATTATTTAATCATGGGCTTGGGCATGGGACAAAATATAATAATAGATACGCGAACACCAACTCGTGAGGATGTTACAGCATACAGCGCTTGCCTTTACCAATGAAACAAAACAAAAATTAAAAAAATTATGATCAATTAATTACATTAAGTTGATTAAGTACTTCCTTATTAATTTAAAAAAAAATAATAAAAAATGAAAAATCAGTTGTGTCACAAATAACAGCCGCTAAATCGCTAAACTTGATTGTTTGCAACACTGCTTTTATTTACTGTTACGTCTTACGTCACGTCGCGCATCATCTCCACATTCCACGTGATTGTGTTTAATCATTAATCATAGTGATTTTCTGGTGATTTTCAATTTTGATAGTGAGTGGTTATTTCTATGGAAATTTTGAATTTTGAAATCCAGAGTCCAAGTACAAGTGTATCCTTAAGCAGTCACACAAAAGATCGTAGGTATAACATACGCTTACTGCTGATCGATCACCTATAATTTTCTTCAATGGCGTCTTGTTCGATGAGGGTTTTTGGTTTTAATTGTTTTCATTGTGAATGGAATGGAATTCTTTCGTGCTGCGTTTTATTGATAATATCTAATACGTTCCAGCCTTCCAACTATTGTATGACATTGAAGCAGCAAAAGCAATCTGCAACTACTAAGTCTGGTATGTAAACCGTAAAGTAGATAGCTAGATATCTACCTAATTCGTGAAACACCAAAGTGCAAATAATTTACTACTGTATCTACTATCTTTTGCAGAATGTTAGATAGATATCCAAGTCAACGTACTTATCTGATCTGATATTCACATGTTACAGATCGATGACAGATGCTTGTAAATTTGGTAAGTACGTACGATTGAATTGAATTTTGAATATCTATCTAGTTACTTATGATAGATACGCTCGTCTTTTTTCAAATTCTTCTCCTGTACTTGTATTAGGTAATTAATATGCTATTAGTACAGTGAACTGCGGTTACGTATCTTATCATTTGTCGTGTTTTGTTTTAATTTAAAAGTATCTACATTTATACTTAGGTAATCAAGAAGTGTTTCAACTTGAGAGATATGATATTTTCTAATCCTTTTCGTGGCAAATATCCATCAGCAAATATCTATCTTTTCAATTTACTTAGATAATAATTGGACTAATATCTGCTCGAAATTCGGCTTGTTTTGTTCCTTACAAGTTAAAATAATTGAAAGATTGTCGACCATTTTGATTTTGTTAATAAAGATGCATAAATGTATCTAAGTATAAAATGCCAACTGCCACCGCAATGCGGATTCGATTTATCTATCTATCTTACGATCGGTGATGAAATTCCTTCCAATGGTTTTTACATACCTTACAGCTTATATCTACCCGTATAGAACATTTCTTAGCTGCTGAATTCCGAATAAAACATCATGTTAAATTTATATATCTATCTACTTTCGAATCAAACTGCGGAAAGCTTTTCTTCACAGCTTAATGATTTAAATTCAATATTCTATAGGTGAGTCAATTGTCAATTCGTGCGTCGTTTTGAGCCACCGTAAGAAATATGAGTTACATTTCGTGCTAACGAGCTGTGTCAGATAATAGAGCTTTAAAGAATAAAGAGTAGATAAGTAACTCGAGGGCCGAGGTTCTATTTAAATGATATACGTATATCTACCTGAGGTACGTCTTACCAAAGTAGTTCAATTTCATCTCATAATATTAATTTTAATTCGAGAATTCGTTCGACTCTTTTCTAATTTTGTAATTTTTGATGTAGATGGACATTCGGAAAAATCTGTTTCCGTTGAAAGTTTATCCTCAAAATCCAAGACATTTTAGCGAGAAAAATCAGTCATTCGGCTCGCAGAAGTACGACAATTTTCATGCGCCATTTTGTTCCGAAGAAATCAAGGGATTTTATCTACGTTCCTATGAGATGCATTATGGTAAAAAAAAGTACGCATCTATATTTAATGAAAAGTGATTAGGTATAAATTATTTATAACTCCATTCCCTGCTATCGATCGACTGCGATGGAAGTTTAGTTGAAAGTTTAATGCGCAGAAAGCGCTGCTGTTTTGTGGTACCATAGAAAAAGCAGCGGATCGATACAGCAGATAGGAATAAGGTATCTTTGTTCGGAAAATGGGAACTACGTATAGGCTTGTGAACTTTTACGACTAAGCACGAAGGTATTGAAGTGTACGAACCTCTATTGACGGATAGGTACGTAATTATACGTATCTACCCGCGTCTATATAATCTAAATTATTTTTAGAGCTTCGACAAATTTAATTTTTGCATCGAATAAATTTTAAGCTATGTGTAGAGTATAATCTTCAATCGAACGATAAAGTTACGAATAATAATATACTTACTTGAGTACAATTATCGATCATTAAAAAAAATTAAAAATTAGGTGTAGTCTATATATACCTACTAATCCTATTTTTTATTATTTATTTTAATTTTTGAAGAAAAAAAAGGTTGTTTATTAAAAATTAAAATTATTTATATAAAGCGACGTAAATTGAGATAAATTTTGCGTATGCAATTGGTTGAATAAGTATTACTTAATATTATTACAAAATTAACGAAATTATTCTTCAATCTTCAAGTATAGATATCTAATGATGCTTTTTCTATTAAAATGGACGATAAATTTGTCCAAATGAAGGCATTCAAATTCGAATAGATATCTATTGAAAATTCTTTTCGAAAAATATTCTAATTCAATCAATCTAATAAGATATTATACTCAAGTATGGTATACGTAAATTGGAGAAATTTTCTAAAAAATATTACAACTCATTTCTATCTGCTTATTAATTTTTATATTTTACATAATTTTTTTCTTTTTGCAGATTTATCCACATTGGATAGTTGATGTTTTAATTGAATATCCTCAACCTCTACTCAGAAATACGCAGTGATAAAAATCAATTGTAAGTTGCAGGTTCATATTCATCTTTTTTTTTTTTCGCGCTATCATGCTATTTTAACAAAATACATCAAATTTCTACTCATGAATGGAAAAAGTTGGAAGAATAGGTGTCTTATAAATGTAAAAACACTCTTAATTATTTTTCGTGCGAACCCATGCAAAGAATTCCCAATTGAAAAAATCATTACTCCGATTAAGATCTTTATTAGGTAATTTGTTTATAACGTGATATGCGAGATGTGAAAAAAACTCATTAAAAAAAATACCAAAATTTCGTTCGTGACTTTTATAATATCTCGCATGTGTAGTTTCGGTTCGCTCTTGTAAAAGGTCGTAATGATTTGTATAAGACGTAGCTGTAGCAGGCGTCACGCTTACGTTCACGCCCGTTTCATTGCATGGAAACATTGACTTTGTGAAATCGAATTTATGAGGCGCCAAGATTCTAGGGTGCGGTTAAACTTATGTCGTTATTTCGTTCGTTTTTAGCTCCAAGAGATGTATGGGTATTTCATAAGCGATAGGTATTAAGATAATCGTCATGCTCCAGTCATGAAATTATGGCAATCTATTACTCGAGTGTTGAAAAATATACGACGAAAAATATTATACCGTACCCCAAGAATCCTGTCAATATTTGGCATACGATCAATTACGTCACGAGAATGCTATAAATCTATGTTTAATGATTTCTCATTCAGACGTATTACTATTAACCATCGAATGAGTAGATTTATTAAAGTTCAAAATAATTTTACGAGGGAACTTTTTAGTCGTAAAATTTTATACTAGCGAATTTTTATTTCTTTGCTTATCTATTTATTGCGCCGCTGTTAATTTAAACCGTGCATTTTAATTTTATTGGAGTCATATCTATAGTAGATGTGATGCAATGTACCTATGTTAGATGATTTACTAATGCTTACTCAAGTTGAAATGTTGAGAATCATTCAGGTATCGTAATTCTCGTTTCAATCGTGAGCTAATGTGAAAGAATCAAGATATGTACTTATAATTTAATCTTTCGTTTTAACTAAGGCGAAGGGTTAAAAATGAAGAAATTGGTTTCGTTCCCGAAGTACTATGAGAAAATACTTTTTTTTTTACTTACCTACCTAGGTACTCAGCACCTTATGAATTTTAACTTTCACCTTTTTAAAAATTGAATAGGTAGGTGACGACGACCAGTGGCATCGGAAAGTGGGGTACAAGGGGTACAGTGTACCCCCGAAAAATTCGGACGGGGGTACAAAGTATCATCATTTGTGCCCCCTCCCAAATCGTAACAGATAGACTTCTCAAAGCATTAAAACGTAAAAAAAGTCGTTTTTTTGGGCGTTAAAAACTCTTTTTTTTTCAAAGCTTCGCTTGGGCATGAACAAAATTATAAATTGTATAAATTATTTTAGGCGACTGCGACAGAGCTAAAAAATGCTTGTTTTTGCTTTTTACCCCCTCCCTCGAAATCCTTCTGATAATCGAAGTCTGGATACTCTTTTTGTACCCTTCCCTCAAAAAAGCTTCCGACGCCTCTGACGACGACGAGGTAAGTTAGATAGCAAAAAAGTGTTGTAATTTGAGTTGAATCCTTCTCAGACAATTTTTCAGCCCCTTGTGTTGTTTTTTACGTTTTAACCTCTTTTATACCTGATCTCCTACTAAGCATCTGACGTATGGTATGGTATACCTATACCTATACTAGCCCTGAAAAGATGTGATTTGAGGTATTGAATTTTGTGATGGGTTTCGTTTTTTGATAGATCATTTTAATCCCTTCTTTTTTATAAAAAAAAACTGGTAGAGTTATATATTATTTTTCCGGATGAAAAAAAAAATAAATTTCAAGCAAAATGGTCGTTGAAATATTATGTGAAAGAAAGCATAATTCCACTAGCTGGACACGAATATGATGTGAAAATTTTAACATTGATCAATTTTTTAGTTTTATGTAGTTTTATTTAAATTAAAAAAAAATCATTCGCAATATCATGCCGAACAAGAATTGTATTTTCGAGAGAAGTGCTATTAAATTTAAAAATCAATAGGTACCTATCATATTCGTGTTTAGCAAGTCAAGATACCCCCTTTAACGTGCTAATTTAGAAACCATTTTGCTTAAAGTCTTAAAATTCACTTTTGGCAACTTGATAAATAGGTAAACTAAGGCATACACATACCTATTCATATCAATTTGCGCTTTTTCAAAAAAAAAAAAAATTGAGAGAATCAATGACTTTACTTGATGAAAAAAAAAACGAAATATGTAATGAAATTTAATGTCTCGAATCGCATCTTTTTAGTGCTACAACGATTTACCTATGATTTAGGAATAGCGTTGGCGATTAGACGGGATTAAGTTTGTTTTTCTTCTAAAAATAGTTCTCTTCTGGAGTCCTTCATTTCGGGCCTCCAGCATTGCCTGTGAGAAGCTAGAAATTTTTTTGGAAAAGAGTTTCAGCGTTTACCATTGTAAAAAATTAGGTAGGCGAAATCAAAGCTTTTTTCGTAATTTTTCTTGTGCATAAATATGCAGTATGACACAAAAGTCTTATCCACAAAAAACACTTCATGGTTCATAATATCTCAAAACTGAAAAGAGATATCGGGATGATTCAAACGGCAGTATGTTCCTGGAGACAAAGACATTGAAGATTGATAGTCAAATTTTCAGTTCTACCTACAGGGTGTCCACAAATTGAGAAACCGGTTTTGGTTAAAAAATGGGGGGGGGGGGGGGGCTGGTTTTTTTATGGATTTGAAGTCTACACACTGAGACGATTAAAATGTGATAATTTTTTCGAAACCGGTTCGAAAATTTGCAACCGGTTGTCAAAAAAACTCCAAAAATCGAGATTAGAAAAATTTTCCAAATCAAATTTGTATAAGGTTGGAGCTTTGTAAGCCAAACATTGTCAGTAAACTCATTTTTTGAAATTTCAACTACAAAAAAAGATATGTTTTTTTTTTTTTAGATTTTTAACGGTGCGGTGTTCAACATTCATTTGAAAAAAATTTTCATATCTTTTTTTGTTGTTGAAATTGTCAAGTTGCCGAGAGTGAACCAATTCAAAAAATGAGTTCACTGACCATGTTTGACTTACAAAACTCTACAAATTTCATTTGAAAAAATTTTTCTAGTGGATTTTTGGAGTATTTTTGACAACCGGTTGCAAATTTTCGAATCGGTTTCGAAAAAATTATCACATTTTAATCGTCTCAGTGTGTAGACTTCAAATCCATAAAAAAAAACCAAGACCCCCATTTTTTTTAACCAAAACCGGTTTCTCAATTTGTAGACACCCTGTAGGTAGAACTGAAAATTTGACTATCAATCTTCAATGTCCTTGTCTCCAGGAACATATTGCCGTTTGAATCATCCCGATATCTCTTTTCAGTTTCGAGATATCATGAAGTGTTTTTCGTGGACAAGACTTTTGTGTTATACTGTATACGAGCGATGATGAATATAAACGTTCATAAAAAGTCATAACTCGTGTAAAAATGAACCGATTGTAAAACAGATTGGATCAAATTATTTTGGCAAGTTTTTCTCCCTCCACTTGCAATTACGAGTTTTCTCTTGCATTTCTCCCCAAGTTATTGTGTTTTGAAAATTTCCAGAGATCAGAGAATAAATTAACATGATGGCGTCCAGCCAGTCCAGCGTTCACTCTTGAAATGTGATCATGATCTATCCTCACTTTTTTAAAGGTATATCAAACCCTAAAAAAATTGTCAAGTGATTTCAGTTCATGTTGGAGAATATTTTACTTAGATACAGATGCTTCGGCTTGGTGTTGTGATTTTGAGAGAGAATATGCGTAATAATTCAAGTGACCAACAATGTAACAAAAAACCATGGAAATTTATCTTAAAAAGCAACATTTATGCCCTTGAAAATTTCATTCTAAAGGACCATAAAATGAAAATGACTGAAGCAAGCTAAATTCTTGACATTGTCTTAAGAAGTACTCAAAAAACAGCTTACAACGATTCACAATTTTGGATTTTTTTTCGCGATATATAGGTGTCTTACCAGTTAGAGCTGGACGCGACACTAATTCGAATTGAAATTTTCAGACTCATCTTTTGCTTATCTACCTACTTCCTTATATTCAACTTATTTACCAAATTTTAGATTGAGATAATTTCATTTGTTGTTTCTTCCATTGAGTAAAATATCCACGTACCTAATTATATTCTTGTTGAAACTTTTTTGATTACAGATATTTCATGTACCTATCGAGACTGTAAATCTATAATCACTGATCAATTTATTCAATCATTTCTTGGAAGATTTTATGCAGATATCTAATTCTGAAAAAGGTGGGTATTGAACCTATTATACGTACTTCTATATATACTTATACCTACTTTGTATAATTTAGTTATTAGACCTATTGGATATAAACATTTTCATGTTAAACGAATCATGTTTTTATTTAATATTTACAGGTGATCACGAAATGCTGCCGAAAAAGATTCCTCTGGTTATTTAATCAATAAAGAATCGACGGTGTGTTTTCACAATTTTGGTGACGACGATTTCTTTCGAAAATATGAACACCTATTGCATGGAATATTAGAATCCATTTGCACTCCACGAAATAAAAACATCGTCGTGAAACCGTAAGTTAATTTTTACGTTTTAAAAAACCCCAACATTAGTCATAATATAATTGGAATATTTATTTCGATTCGAATGGCTTGTCGTTGATACGAAATGGCAAAGCCCATCAAAACGAATACAACTTAAAGGGTGACGTTGCTCCACCCATAATTTTCCAGCACGTGGCGCGACCTCGTGCTCAACAGTAAAAACTCGACTCTGGCACGATATACCGTTCGCGTTTTCGGTTGACCACGTTCAACCTCTTTCTCTGTACTCTTTGTATATTGTACATTGTGTATAATAGTCTTCGTAGATGACCTTATTCTCCCTACGCTATTGTGAAACTGCACTGCAGCACAATAGGTTAATCACCCAATGGTAATTTTATTGCTATCCGACCTCTTTTCAATGATGGCAGTTCGTTTAGAATTTGAGAAGGCGAAGATTTTAGTTTGTGTAGTACAAAGAATAGGTACAAATATTCAAATAAACAATGAAGTTTGTGGAGATGAGGCACAAAGCTAGGTTTGAAAATCAAGAAATTTTCATTCAAGTTCCTACTTGATACCTACATGTTTTTTTTTTTTTTTTTTAAATATGACAAGCTACGAGATTTCATTTGATATCTGAAAAATATAGGTAAAGATTTTTTTGCTGTCCGCAATGAGTTCAAAATATTTTTATCTCTTACTTACCTAAACGTCATTTTTTTTGTTGCAATTTTTTATATTATATTGATCACTGATCAGCCTCTACCTGTGCTCCTGTAGTATCCCTTAATTCAACCAAACAACCCATGATTTTGAATGATAATGAAGTTGATTTGTGTTATACCAAAGAATTTTTGGGAATTTATTTAACCCTTTTCCGAGAGTAGAGGTCAATTCAATATATACTTATGGCCCATCGAGAAATTTATGCTTATTAGGTACCTACCTATACTTTTATGGACCCTTCAATTTGAATCAGCCCGAAATTACAGAAGTATGACAAATGTGAGAAACGTGATATTTTCAAACTTAAATTTTGAGATATTTTGTAAAATTATATGAATGGCAATTTTCATGTACATCAATCAACCGGTTCAACCCAAATGTATTTTTTTACTTGGTGCCTCATTAATATAATTCGGCACTATCCATGGAGAAAAATGAAAATTTCCCGAATTTCCGGATAATTTTTCATCTTTTTAAAGTGTCAATTAATACGTTGGGTTATAATGAGATCGTGTGATTTTGGAGGATCTTTTGTTGAACCATAAAGTATTTAACCCAAAATATCATATACAATTTGAATCTACTGATGAAATCATAAATTATTAAGATTTTTTGGTTTGAAAGTTTTTCTCTTATCTAAATTATATAGGAAGATCATGAGTATCTATTGTTGATACCTAATACTATTCTTTTGGTCGAAAAAAAACTGGTGGTACCCTAAACAACTGGAATTTATAAAAGTACGAGTATTTCAGTTTCGTTATTTTATTCGTAAAGGTGTGTTATAAAAATGAGTAATACCGTACATTAAAAAATCCGCTCAGGATTTTTAAATTTAATTTTAGAGGCTTTCTATGACGCCTGACGATCTGGAGTCTTTTTCTAGCTCCCCATGACTAATGAAAAATTCCGAGTGAGATGCGTCAAAAATCATCAGAATTCAATAATTCATCATTGGATCAAAGATCTAAATAAGCTAATATTTACATTATAGAGGGAATTTATAAGAAGAGATTCAATTCAACAAGTCTAATAAGTTATTTTCAAGATACTTATTGCATTTACTGAAAATACTTACAATAAAGTTTATTTTATTACTTTTCAATGAGCTAGTGACTTTTCTTCATATTATACAAAATTGTCGGTTTTATCAGAATTTGAAATTCAATGTTGAAAAAATGGAAAATTTTTGTATAAAACCTATTTTCTTATGGTGCGAAAATTTAATTTTTTTCACGGAAAATTTATTATGTAGAATTTGAAAATTTTAGTTCTGAAGCCGTATCAAGCTTCCGAAAGTGTTGCCAAAATGGCCCCAAACCTAAGTAAATAACCCTTTGCAAGTTATTAATAAAATCTTTAATTTTTTTTGTATTCGAAATTTCATTATATGTGTCGCGTATTCTAGATTACCTATCTCACTTGGAAGTAGAAGGATATAGGTATAGATGTGTACTTTTACGAATCCATAAAAAAATCGATAATATTTTCAACCCTAATTCACATTATTGTTTTTTTTTTCAAAATCAACCTTTGTACAGCGTTGGCCTTTTTCTTAAAAATATTCTCATTTTATTTTTGGGGTTCAAAGATTTAACATGAACAATCTTTTCAAAATTTTCTCCAAAAAATAAAGAATTTTGTTTGAAGTGCGTTTAAATGCAACTCTTAAAATTTCAAAACTCAATTTTTGCTGGGCAAAATCTTTAAAATTTGAACTTTAAATGCTAAAATATGATTATTGAAAAATGTTCCAAATATTTTTGAAATTTGTATGTTCTAACGAGATAAAATGATAATTTTTTTCAACTTTTTTTCATTTAACTTTGAATGAAATTTAAGCAGGAGAAAAACTATACCTATAATACTTAATACATATCTACCTAATTAATGAATTTCATCAGTAGCTCTAGGTATGCATGTGTTACCAATGTAGCTGCGGAATGTGATTTCTTAGTTTTTGACAAATTTTTGAATTAGGTGTGTACTTATACTTACTTATTACTAAACTTTTCTATCCGAAATCATTTTTTATTTTTATAAAAATTCGAATTAAAAATTAATTTTTAAAACAATTTTATGGATTTACGATGTTTAATCCTTAAAAATGTGGATCAAAAATTGAGTTTTGAAATTCGAAACGCCATATTTGAATTTTCCTATAAATTTCAATGATTTTCAACCCTTTGGTTGAAACTTTTTGCCAGAATATTGATGAGCTGCTGTACTGGACTATCAAAAACGAGGGAATGAAATTCCTTTGAACGAATTTTCTTGGCAGATTTTTGATGAAGTAAGGTTATTTTGGATAATTTGAAGATGAACACAAAATTCAAAAAAAATTTCATTTATTTTTTTGCTTGAATTGAAACGATTTCTTGTTGTAAGTTTCGTCCTTGTAATTGATTTTTTTTCTATATCTGCGGTTAGTTCGTTCATTTATCAATTTCAATAGACTAGGATTCTTTTTCAAGATGAGTAATTAACAAACATATTGTTCATTTATTAGGAATGTTTTTTTTTGATTTTATGGTTCTCATTCTTCGCCCATACATGTACCTATATAAATGTATATGTAGGTAGTAGGTACATTTTTAGACATTTCCATAGGTACATAGACTTACCTACCCATTATTCGAATGCTAATTAGCTAAACTTATCGGTTACGTTTTATGTTAATTCGTCGGAACGTTCCAACATGTACACAGCCAGCTATAAGATGATAATTTTTAAAACCTACAGCATTATTATGTGGTTATATTTCACCATTTCTTTGGAGTCTTTTGCGCGCCGTACAAAAGCCCATTGTTTATTCGAGCTCGAATACGAATACATCGCGAGTACATAAATCTATCCATGCAGAATAAGATTATCCCTTTTTGCGTATAGCCCTTAAGGATGCAGGCCGCCCACACGAAAAAAAGCCAAGGGTTCGTGTATATCTGAGACAAACGCCCTTTATGAACAACACCCTTAATAAGCTTTACTTTTTCACCCTTACAATGCGTATGGTGAAAAATATCCAATACACGCAAAATTAGACGGGTGATAGGCGAGATACTCTTAGTGTATTACGTGTTAAGATAGTATACGAGACGAGTACATTGAGCAAAGCGTACGCACTTGATGAGTCATAAGCTGTGTGTATAGAAAACTCATGTGTGATTGATGATGTTTCGAGAGGGCGCCATTTTGATTTTATTCAATATCAATAAGATAAGCAGTTTGTTTTCTTATGATTTCGTTTTCGTGTTGAATGTTTCAGTGATCGATATCGAGTCTTATTTGTTGAAGAATTATCTCGATTATCTTAGAATTATGGGTTGGGTTGTTTGCATGGTGTCTACGCGTAATATTCGTATTAGTAATGGAATTATTTCTATAAATGAATTATTCATCGAAATTACCTCTTACGGGATGCTTAATGTAATTTTCAAGTGAGCAAGGTTACCATTTCTGATGCCTTTTTATTTTTTAAATCCGGTAATTTTTCATAATTGTCTTGAAAAAGAATATATCTAACCTACTTCATTTTTTATGTTGGATATGTTCCGAATAATAAATTCCTTTAATGATATGATAGAGTGGTCCAGATTTGAATTTATATAGGTTATTATTTTTAAAGTGGGTACATTTTTCACTCATGAGTCGAAGTTTTATCTGACAGGAGTATCTAAGTAATAGTACACTTACATTTTCGAGATGAATTTTTTTTTCAATGATATAAAAAATACATCACTAGGGCAAGGATTTTTAAGCGCTAAAAAACAAGATTTAAGCGCTATAAACAAGCGGTTAAAATGGCCAAAAAAGCGGTTATATAAGCGCTAACAGTCCAAAAAAGCAAATATAAGCGCTATAAAAGTATTCCTTGTCGTATATCAAAATACAGGTAATTTAAACCTGAATAAGAAAATCCTATCAAATCGACTGCAAACTTGGAACATAAGTCATTGATGGAGAAAAATATTAATAGATTAATATTTTTTATTAAAAAAAAAAAAAAAAAAAACTGAAAATAACAAAAAAGGAACAAACATTTTTTAAAAGTAAAATTCAATAGGATAAGTCAACAATGAGAATTTACGATTAGGTCATTCATCCAGTCACGGATTAAAATGTTCAGATTTTTTTTAAGGACCAAAAATAATGAAAATTTTGATTTTTTTGTTGATTTTTGTAGTTTTTTATAATTTTTCCTCAAATAAGCGCTAACGACCTCAAATAAGCGCTTAAAAAGCGTTTATAGACCATTTTCAAGCTGAATTTAAGCGTTTATAAGCGTTTATAGTCGAAATAAGCGTTTTTAAGCGTTAAAAAATTTTGCAGTTCGGCTTGGAATTGCATGAATCGCAAAAGAAACATGGTTAAGCGGTATCTACTGCAATACATTCAAATAAGCATTTGCTATAAAATCCTTGCCCTATACATCACATACCTAGTACCTACCTATATGTTTGAATTTGGTTTAAAATTAATGAGAAGGAATGAAATAATCACTATTTGCAAAGATAGATCTTTTTTACCTCCATGTTGCAATTTTTAAGCATTGAGGTACTTATGCCTTTTCTATACTTTCTTTGAAATAAAAAATTCTTGAAAAAATCCAATAAAATGGCTATAACTCTAAAAAAAGGGAGCGAGGGTCCAAAATTTGGAGAACATTTTTGTCTAATCGAGACTTCGAGACCCATACCTTCTCATGTACTCACCATTTGAAATGTTGTAAGAGCCCAAAAACGCCAAATCCACGAATATTCCGAGAGTAAAAAAAAATTACGCTGAAAAAAAAAATGATAAAATTTATCCAAAAAAATGATAACGTGTCCCAATTCTCAAAATAGGTGAAATTTATCATTTTTTTTGAATAAAATTTATTCTTTTTGGTAAAATTTATTCATTTTTTTGGACAAATTTCATCATTTTTTCTGATAATAAATACTATTTTTTAGAACGAATTTCACCTATTTTGTGAATAATTGAAACACGTTATTATTTTTTTGAATACATTTCATTATTTTTTTGAATACATTTCATTATTTTTTGATAAAATTTATTATTTTAGGGGTAAAATGTATTCTTTTTCGTAACTTCTGTTTTTTCCGTGTATAGAAAGTGAAAAAACTTTTCATATATGATTTTAATTAAAAGAATGGCGTTAATATGTCTATTAATGGAAAAATACCACTTGCCTACCTATACCTACCTACCTACTTTTAAATTGTTGCGGAAAGAAATGACCTGAAACTTTTCAAAGCCCATGCCGATAAATTTCTGCTTAAAGTTAATTAAGGACGGCACTAATAACATCGAGACGACTGTTGGTTTTTGTATTTAGTAGCTTATCGTTAACGCTTCCAATTATCGTTGAAATTAAACAGACACTCGGTATAATCTATCGAAGCTCGAAATAATTAGATATAACGTAATCGTGTTCGGGTATTGAAAAACTAAATGCGATTTTCTGACTCGCGTGAGATTGCAAATTATAGCTTTTTGTTAGGAATTTCAAAATATCAATTTTTTTCTAATCAGTGAAAATGGTGCTGGTCTGGTAGGCACTAGCCATGTACCTATCATGTGTGGAAATTGTGTAGCGTGTGAGATATAAGTACTAATAATTATACGTATTAATGGGTACCAAACTCAAACACTCAAAGACTCAAAGACGTATTTTATGTGATTGTTTTCGTAAAGTTTTTGTGGTTTCATTTAATATTTCCCACTTCTTCAATTAGATATTCAATTTTTTCCATTTGAAAAACACTAAAATTATTGGATTAAAAAAACACACTGAAGTAATTTTATATCTAAATATAATTATATGGGTGATAAATTCATTGAAGAAAAAAGTACCCAGACCTACTTTTTTCAAATAAGTAAGTGAATGAATAAGTGAGGCGTGTGAATTTACGAGGTAAAAAATCAAGGACGTAAAAAATACGAAACCCCTTTTTTAACTCTTCATCTTGATCAGATCGAATTTTCATTCTTACTAAATGTTTCGCAGGGTCGCTGGGATAATTCTGACATTTATGAGGTAAATTGGCATACTTTGTGGTTATAGATAATCCTTTTACATGTTAAATAGGTGTAATATTTTGGAAAAAATGTTCCTCGCGCAATTTTTTCTCTCGACCAATATTTTGAAAAAGATTGGGTGGAAAATTGATGAAATGTTGCCTTAAATGATCAAGAGACTTTTTTCTTAATGCTCAAGTTTTAATTCATTCCTTTACAAAGATTTGACTTTTTGAAGTTGTGAGCAGAAAAATGTGGTATGATTTGTATATAAAAAAGGTTCCATACCCGTATACCTCTTTTATAGATAATTGATTTCCCATTTCTTAGTTTGTTCACGTATAGTTATGAGAATATGAGTAATATATATTATGCAATGCAGAATTACTCAATACTCATCTACCTATAAATACCTACATAGTGACCCTGCCGTAAAGAAGAGACTTAGTGTAAAAAAAAATAAAATAAAATTAGGAAATGTTGATAACATGGATATGTTTTTTCCTCTCATCCTGACTTGATATTAGGTAACTTAATTTCAAAATTATAAAAATTTACAAATTGGCTTTCAGCTCTTTGATAAGTATTTTTTCTGTTATCCTGACTTTTTGATATTCAAGTCAATTTTCAGTTTCTGACTTTCTGATATGTATAGGTATAAGTATAATTAATAAGCTGATTTTGAAATTATAAAAATTTGTAAGTTTTCAAAAGTCAGCTTCTGACTTTCTGACATTAAGTTAATTTTGAAAATACAAAAATGTATGTTTTTGGCTTAAAGTCACGCAAAATAGCATCTTAAAAATTTTGGAATGGCCCCCCACTCAAGAGGAAAAAACATCCATGTTAAGCGCATTTGTCGTTCAACGGGGGAATTTTGCGGATTATAGGGGGTAGTGTAGGCCACCATTTTTACGCAAACTAAAATTAAATTCTGAATGTTTTTGAGTTGTAGTTGAAAAAAAAAAATGGTTCTGAAGTTGAAATAAAAACATAAAAAATTCAATCTTTTATGAATGAATAACTATCCTTGTATTCAAAAAACAAAATTCTTTTCTTACTTATTCAGTAAAATTTTGTTTTCTAAAATGGCGGTATTTTGCTCTGAAGTATCGCTTATTTATGTACATACCTATAGATAATTCATTTTACTAGCTCTACTGATGTTTTGTTTTGATAAGGTGTAAAGTTTGTACCCAAAGTAAAAAATTTGTGATTTTGTGAGCAATTATCTGCTAAAATATTTTGTGCAGCTGTTTGTACTCAATTACTATGGTTTTTGGTTTAAATTCTGATCTCGTAATTCTGCGCTTTTTTTTTTATTAAATGCAAATTTTTTATTCAAACAGACCTCATAATCTTTCTGTGGTACATGCATCAGCTAAAAAATTCTGCAATTAACAGCAAAAATTAAGTAAGTATAGAAGTTCAGACGTAAAGATAGAATTTCTCCTATAGTATTAATGAGGTCTTTGTCATGATTCAGTTTTAAGTTGCTGATGTCTATCTTTGGAGGAATATGATGAGGAAGTTATCCCCAAATCTAAGAAGTACCTTTAAGTACTCGTATTTCACTACAAGGGAGGAAAAATTGTTTTCTCTTCGAATTCTGAACGTTTTTTTTCTTATTGCCGGGCGATTCGTGAGAGGGAGGAAGATAGCTAATTAGTAATTACTATAATTAGTTAATCTACTGTGCTATCATGCTGTGCAAAGTGTAGCTACATTATGGCTGCAGAATTAATGTATAGACTTTACTTTGCAGATTTTTTGCAATACTGTAAGTTTTGCTGCAGAGAGTCTGCAGAAATTCTGCATTTTTTTGCACACCAGATACATACCGATTTACCTGGCATATTGAAATTGAACTTTGGAGTTATGGTAGACAAAAAATAGATGGGATGACGATTTCAGCTCTTTTTTGGAATATAAGTTATACATATTTAACAGGATAGCAATAAATAATTTTCTGATTATTCATCTTTGCCCAAGTATCTAAGTTAGTATGAAGGAAGTCCTCTCCCATTTTCTCATTTTTTACTTTCAGAAATTCAGTAATTTTGAGTAAAATTCGTTCAGAATTTCTTCTATTTTCTTACAATTTTTTTTTCAAAAAATGGCGGTATTTTTCAAAATTTAAGAAATTGGAGAATTTGAGCTATGTTTTTAGAGAAACTTTTTGACTAAAAATAGAAAATCAAATGCAAATTGAATTAAGATGAAATTAAAGAGAACCCTCGCAAATTCGCACAATGACCATGAAGAATGTGCATGAAATTTTGATTTTTGATTACTTATTGAAAACGTGGATTTTGAAATTCTTGAAAAATGTCACCTAGTGTCATTGAAGGATACTAGGAGTATTTTTTCAGTATTTTAAAAACAAAAAACAAAGTGAAATTTTTGACAAAATCAAATGTAAATTTTCATTTCTGTGATAGAGCCCTTTTTACGTGCAATTAGTTAACTTTGGTTGTCAAGTATTCTTGAATAGGTAAGTAATTAAACACAAAATATCTTGAAATTTTTTTTTTTGAGCCATATATCATTTTTTTCCAGTTGCCAGATCTCAAACAACAAAAATTGGGGAGAAGGGCTGATAAAGGGGGGATGCGGGAAGAGAAGTAAGGTATTAAATTGAACATTATATAAAATCATGAAATCTGCCTCTGAGTATCTGAGTAGTGAGTAGACTAACTAAATAAATCTAGATATGAACATCTCTATAACCACAGCTCAAATACCTGCCCGAAAAATATTCACGGAAACACGAAAGAAAACGAAATATATAGAAACGAAATGATCCAGCCTAGAACCAAACACCGTGACGGCATCGGGCATATCCATTAAAGACGCTGAAAATAACGAAAACATTATAGGCTTAGGCTAACAGCGACAGCGCACAATCGCAGATCCTATATTTTTATAGATGCACTACGAGAGATGCGCATTTTAGGACGTACTTGTATGCGGGCTCCGCTAACGCTTTCATAATAAATGGCACGGGAATGGAAAAGACATAATGATGTACGGTTATTGGGAAATTTCGGGCTAAAAAGGAGATTACGTTCGAGCGTGCAAGACGAAGATAAACAGAATGGTAGAGTGGAAAACATCCAACAGAGCGGGAATCGTTTGTGTAGCGCATTCGAAAACGAGTGCGGCGAAACACGACGAACGACGACGATGAAAGAGGATAAAAAAAATACTCGTAGAAAAGGACGATGTTACGAAATTAACGCCGGTATGACAAAGATGCCGAATTATATGGGTTTGGTAATGTGAAAGTGCGACAAAGATGGGACATACGAGGGAGATGGATAGAACGAGTTTTATAACAAGGTGAAGAGAAAGGAAGTAACACATAACGCTGGCGGCACCGATGTTACTGACGTCGACTGCCTTTTAATAATTGTGCAACGTTGCCAAGTCGAGCCTCGTTTTAAATAGGAAAAAGCGCCGTGTAATAGAAATCACTTGTAGAAATTATAGTGAACAGTGGTTACCAAAGTGGGCAGGGTGCCATTGTCGATAACGAAGGTGTAGCCTAGAATGAAAATTTTTGTTGTCAATGGTGTAAGTTGAGGTGTAATCTGATTTAAGGCTGAATTATTTTGTTTTAGGCTTCAACGCGTAAAGAAAATTTTCAACAAATTTAAATTATGATGAGCAAATTTTCCCTACGATTTTTTACATAAATAGAACCTACGTATTCATAACTGAACCTATTTTGTATGGAAAATTTTTGAATTACAATGTAATACAAAATTTTTGTGGATGTAGGTATCTTATTTATTGATTTCGAAAGTAGACCTTCAATTGAATAAAGATATTAGATATTACAATTACAAATTATCCCAGAAAAGAAATAAGGCTCAGCTTCCTAAAAATTGAAAAATAAATCGTTCAAAATTCGTTTTAGTATTCATATTGAATTTTTCTCTAATTATCCAAAGGAGGATTTGAAATAGTTCCTCATGGGAAGATGAAAACGTCCACGTCGCCATCGCGCTCTTTTTTTTTCATGAAGTGAAAACATCCCACCAATCAATATGTTGGTTTGTACGTACCACGCGAGCGCTCTCTATTTGTATGTGCTGATTTTTGAATAAAATGTGCCTCTGAAACGAAAAACCACGAAAGAAAAGTATCATTTTCGTGAACCTCATAAAATTTAAAAACCTGAAATTTAAATGTTCAGTTTTTACCATACGTAAAAATTGCAACAAAAAAAATGTCTTTTTCAAATATTGCATGTGATTTTATTTTTTCCCCCGCCCAAAAAAAGAAATTTGTTATTTTGTAAATTTTATAGCTAACAAATATTGATGTCTAATTTTTTGAATTTTAAAATTCTTCTCAGCTAATTTATTAAAATTTATACCGAAATTTTCATAAATGAAGGATACAAATTTTTACGAAAAAAATATAAGTTTTCTATGTTGAAGACGAATGAATGTGCATATTGCTTTAGTGCTCGCTAATTAATACATATTCAAGTATTTCGAGTAAAATGAGTCCAATTCAATTTTATTTAACATATTTTAGAGCTAACGTAAGTACATCTATGTATTTTGGAACGATATAATATTCATAATTTTTTATACCTATTTCAGAATTTCAGACATTCAATTATTATACGTATCTATTATGCATATTTTGGTCATTTTTTCTAATTTTTGGCATATTTTCTACATTTTGGCTACAGAATCGTAATTTCTCTGAATATTTTTTGGACTAAAAATGACAAACGTGAATGAAAATCGAACAATTCGGAAACATAAAATTATTTAATGTATACTAAAAATCCTTTCTGAAAACACCCATTTTAAAAGCACCTTTACATTTTTGTTATAATTTTAAGAACCATAAATGAATATGTGACCCTGCGGGAAAGAAGGCACCATGTGTAATAAAAATTGATGTTTTTATTTTCATGTGTTTGGTTCAAATTTGGTGTCATTTGCACCAAAAACGTGAGAAATGAGACATCAATTTTTTTATACAATGTCCCTTCTTTTCGGCAGGGTCACATATTTTTTGCGCATATCTATTTTGAAGTTTTCTATACTTAAAAATCCGCTCTCTCCTTATTAAAAATTGCAAAATTCAACCACAAGGGAAAAACAAGAAATTAGTGTTGAGCTGAAGAATCTTGATGGAAGAGACGGAGATATTTATTTTTAGTCTTATTCAAGGTCCATTAGAAGTTCCTATTATTAAATTTTCTTCCCAGTCAAAAACGAAAAGTTAGTATCTAGTCTGATGTAGAAATTAGGAAATATTAAGTGGATACATCTGCTTGTGGAGTATTTTTCGAAAATATAAAATAATAGGTACCTCATAGTTCATAAATTATTATTGTGGGTATAATTTTGAGCCAAAATTTCCCCTTTTTACCCTCAATTATATAATTTTTATCTCTTATAAAATTATAAAAATTATTTGTGAACAGGAAAGAGAAATTATCGGTACATATTTACTGCATAACGTTATTACGAAATAAAATCTCGAACTGGATAATTATATTTGAGAGTTGATTGCAGATTGATCGTGATTCGTGATTTAATAAACGAATCACGTACAATTATTCGTACCTATACGTTTGTCTCACTTAGATTACATAGTCGATACCTTACTTCAACGAATTAAGATCTCATAAAAACAATTTCAAAATACGAAGTACATCTCGTATTCGTACGTAAAATCGATTTAGTTTCGTAATTTCATCTTATGCTTTTTCCTTGAACTTTTGAAGCTGCGGAATATCATTGGTAGGTAGATATATATTTTTTAAATGGGTGAATATAAAATGAGCGCACAAAACGTGCTTACGAGGTAGATCTATAGATACATATTTGTATAGGGTGTCTATACTGTCTAACCATAAGAATGTGCTCATTTTGAAAAAATATTTATATCTACAGTTTTTAAATTTTGAATATTGAATTTTTACATGTTGGATGAAAATACCTAATATCTATTGTTTCTATGTCTCTCCCCCTCCCCAGAAAAGAAATGTACGAAAAAATACCGCCACTCAAAACATAAAATTTCTAGTTTCAAAGTCATAATTAAAAATTGTAAAATTCCCATAAAAAATTCTACAAAAATTCTTCCGTTTCTAAAATCTTTGTCTAGATTTACGACTTTATCAACATTCATTTCGAAATCATGCTTACCTATTTGTTTTTTTTTCGATTGGTGTATCAGATAGGTTCTCATGTAAATATTAACGCATGTAACGAATTATTTTTCCACTACGAACGAAAAAAAAAATTATCAACGTTTCTCGCTCGAAAAATTCAAGTTAGTCCTCCATTAAAGCGCGTTCATTATTTATTTATTATACGAGTTGGAATTCGCACGAAAAACAATTGTATGTATATTCCTAATTCATTTTCAAAATTGCAAAAATTTTATTAAAATTCTGCACCTGTGGAAGAGAGTAAGTAATAGGTATGGGAGGCATTTCATTACCAACATTTGTCTTGGAAGAATAAACGGTTACGAGAGAATTTTATAATGAATTCCCTGTAGTGGGAGATTTAAAGAAAATATGGGAGAAATTTCGAATGCCAAAATTCTACAGGAGGGACAGGGGTGGATACCGGGTGTTTATTTAATTCTGGCCCCCCTTGGGAATTTTTTTCTCAACATGTAGGTTGGCACTTCTGAATAGAGTGAAAATACTTGGAAAATACGCGGTTACTTCCAAATTAAATGCATGTTTTTTCTTTTTGGTGTATTTTCTTATCAAGAATGATGAATTAATGCATTTAATTTGAAAATAACCGCGTATTTTCACTCTATTCAGAAGCGGCAACCTACATGTTGAGAAAAAAATTCCCAAGGGGGGGGGGGAGAATTAAATAAACACCCGGTATGTGCTGAAATGGTAACTAGCTGCAATTGAAAGATGGATATTTTACTAATTCATTTTATTGTTTTGGAGCTTTGATTTTTTTTTTTGAAAATCACTAATTTTTTTAATCTTGGCTTTCGCTTTGTTCGGATATAAAATTTTGCCTCCCTTTCGTATACTAAAACATTGGTTGAACAAAGAAAAAATGTTAGCTTTTGAATGCCTTTTTCTTCAAAAATTTTCGCCTTTGTTTCCCTCGAGCTTAGTAAATTTACCCAATGTTATTTTCAAAATGATAATATGAACCTCCTTTTTCAACCTAGAGGCCTAGACAATTTTTTTTTTTAAGTGAGGAAACTGTCCTTCTCATTCATCAAAGGACTCGATAACGATTTCGATGGAATTTTCAAAAATGTTTAGATTTTTTGGGAAGGAGATAAGTCCATAGATATTGTTCTTCGAAACTCAAAATATAACCTAATGAAAAAATTTTAGATTCTGGGTGCTCTTTTTTACAAAATTTTAAAATTATACATATTATGATTTAATCCAATCAAATTACCTATTACAATTGGAGAAACGAGAAACAGCAGTAATCAAGTATAGTTTGTGATTATTTAATCTAATTTTATTATTAGAACACTTTCCGATGAAAAAATTTGATGGTTAAAAGATTTGTTTTTCTTCAATAAGTGTGAATATGAACGGACCCGAATTCTAAATGAATTACATGGACAATGATTTGAGACGAATTGATGTGAAATTTTTTTCACTGGGATTTCATGAAAATCTGAATTTTTGTATAATCAAATGTTTTTAACCGCTTGCATTTGAATCAATAATTACTAGGTACGATTGGTACAAACCAAATTTTAGGAAAAAAAACAAACAATTCACGCCGTCATCATCACTTGTAGTAATACATAAATTTTTGTAAAATCAACACGAAACCATTGAAGCATATTATAAATTGGAACGTCAATTTCGGACATAAATTTCAAAAAAAATGAAAAAAACAACTAACGTAATCGATTTTCAAACCACTATAATTTCGCTAATATATATAATACCTATACACTCATCTTTTCATTCAACATCGAAATTCAGAAATTGAGTCTCTGAGTGTATATTGAATTGATCGCGTTCAAGTAGTAAATTGTACTTGTTGATTTTTCAAAAATCATACTTTTTCGAGTTCGTCGTGTCGTCATGAATTTTAACAAGATCTTTTTGGTGATATTTGTCACTGTTGTTTTTTTGATGAAATCATCAAAAGCCGGAGATCTTAAAAAGGACGATAAGTGTTCCTCGCCCAGTGACTGCGAAGCTAATGATTGCGGCCACAAATGGTATACTTATGTGAGTCTTGGAATCGATCAGGATAAGTTCTGCAAATAGGTAACCAATAATCTTTAAATAGGCTTACTTATCACTACATCTTTGAAATGAGTACCTATCTAATAACCTATGAATTAGAAAATTTTCGAAGCTTCAAATGTTTCTGTATTTTTGGTTACAATTTACGAATTCTTTTGCAAAATAAATTATTTTCAATGGTATATGTGCTTGTGTTAATAACTGCGCGATTGTTGTAATATTTCGACGCACAGAAAACATCAACTTTACCTCAAAACTTTGAATGCTCGTGGCTGCCCTCAAAAAAGACTTAGGGAACTGCGGTTTGCGTCATTTGTCATCTTTCAACGAGGTCTACTCACATAAAAAAAATCAGAAAAATCGCCGACACCCCCCCCCTTTTCACTTTGCGTACGAACTAACATGGAATGACCCTACAGGAAAATCATGGGCATTCGCATTCAGATACTTATACTTGAACAAGCTTTCAAATGAAAACGTGGTTCCAAAAAAATTATATTTAAAAGTGTCTACTGTCTACGAGGTTCAAAAATCCGAAAAAAGTTCATATTTCGGAAATAATTTAAAAGAGAATTTTAAAATTTTCACTCGGTTTTCCTTAGAATAATTCATTTTTTTCCTACATGTATCTACCCGAGTAAAAATATGCCAAAAGGTCATAAATTTTGTTTTTTGATAACTAAAATTTTGTGAAAAATTATGATAATTTTTCTCTTGATTGTCTTCATTTACAAAAAATTTTACTTTTGCTTCATTCGGGCTCGATAATTTTTGGCAAAATGTTTGATTTTCTTAGATAGATATCTTTATACCTAACTAGCATTTTTTTTCGATCCTCTATTCTTTGGAGCAAGTTGGCAAAAAGAGACAACTTTGAAATTTTTCAATTTTAGGCTGGTGCTGAAAGGTGTTGCATTGTAAGCACCGTTGTATAATAAAGGTCATTATGATGAAGCCAGAAAACAAATTTTTATTGTTGACCCGAGGTTCATTTTTACGAGAAATTTACTGATGACGCATTCAGTTTCATCAACACCACCTATAGTACAAGGCCTCGGCGCTGATTTGTGACGTCACGATAGGAAGCCAGAAAATTACATTGGTTTAAATGGGAGAATACAGGTTTTTCATTTTTAACTCAATACAAAGGGGAGTTTTCGTATTTTTTTTACATCGTATCTAATGTAAAATTCAACGAGCTTTCCAATGGTGTAATTGTTTTTGGATTTCGTGCGATAGTTTTCCTTTAAATTGAGATAAACTAAAAAAAAAAGTGGAAGTGTCGATGATTTATTGAAAAATGAAGAAGAAAAATTGCTTATGAAAAAAAAACGAATATACCATTAAAAAGAGCATGAAAAATGCTACATTTTGTCCATTGAGTGTATTTTTCCAAGTGATATACTTTTTGAGTTACGCTTTCCCAAAAGTTTGAGTTGAAATATTTCAAAAAGTATAGCACTTGGAAAAATACACTCAACGGACAAAATGTAGCATTTTTCATGCTCTTTCTAATGGTATATTAGTTTTTTTTTCATAAGGAATTTTTCTTCTTCATTTTTCAATAAATCATCGACACTTCCACTTTTTTTTTTAGTTTATCTCAATTTAAAGGAAAACTATCGCACGAAATCCAAAAACAATTACACCATTGGAAAGCTCGTTGAATTTTACATTAGATACGATGTAAAAAAATACGAAAACTCCCCGTTGTATTGAGTTAAAAATAAAAAACCTATATTCTCCCATTTAAACCAATGTAATTTTCTGCCTTCCCTATGTGACGTCAGAGCCCGTTTTGATAACAGCGCCGAGGCCTTGTACTATAGGTGGTGTTGGTTTCATAGTCGTCACTAGTATACTCCCATACTTTTTTCAGCCCAGGCAACAATTTTGGTGAAATTTGCCAAAGTAATAAATTACTGTGATCAAAAATGCAATTTTTCTGTCAAAATTGCTATTTTTTTTTTCAAAAAAGCTCTTTTATTCGTCAACAGTGAACAATTGAATTTGCAATGTATAGAATGTCTACTTGGATGTCTATTAGTTCAATAAAAGTAATCAATTTGTGTTGCTTAAAAATTAACTTAATGAATTATGAAATTTTACCCATCAGTGTTGCGTTCGTAGCCATAAGCGGATTTTAAGGGGGCGGGGGGGGGAGCTTAGTCCCCCAAGAGTGAAATTAGCCCCCCAAAAAAATTTTTCGTGTTCAATTGTCAAACTGTTTGACAATCAAACTCGAATGCACCTACCATGAAAGAAATGTATTTTCTGGGCATTAAATACACAATTTTTTCAAAGCTTCGCCTTCGCTTCGCTCGGGCATGAACAAAAACACGATTCACAAATTATTTTTAGGCAACGTTGAGGAAAGAGGCTCTTTTCCTCAAAAATTCCTTCCGGTACTTCATGTCTTCTTCCTCAATTTTGTATTCTCCCAAAAAAAGCTTCAACCGCCACTGTCTTCAAATTGTTCTCCCATCTCCCTCCCTCTCCTCCTAAAATGACATCAAATAGCAATTTTGAAATTATTAACATACGAAAAAATCACTTTTATGGCCATTAAAAATTCAATTTTTCAAAGCTTCACCCTCGCTTCGCTCGGGTATAAGTAAAATCACGAATAATTCAAATTTTTTGAGATGACAATGTCAAAGAAGGCCCCCTCCTAATTCTTCGTAAGAATTTTCTGGTATTTCTAGTCTTTGTATCTATTTTGTAGTTTGCACCCTTCCAAAAAATCTTCTAATGCCATTGACCTGAGGCTTAGCCCCCCTGATCCATTTTTCTAAATCCGCCTACTACGTACTTTTTTTTTTCACTTTCATGGCAAAAAAATATTAAGTAGGTATGTATACTGAAAAAAGAAAGTTTCAAGAAAGTTATATTCGGAGACGAAATTTCACTTTTGGAAGGGGGGGGGTGAAATCCACAAATTTGCCGACTCAAGTTCCCCTCAAAACATGGCCGAAAATCACGGGATAAATATATGAAAAATTTGTGGAGCTATGAACAATAAAAACAAATTACATATGTTAATTTTTCGCGCTACTTATTTGATCCCCCCCCCCCCAAACAATATTCCTTAATAAATTTATCTCCTTCCAAAACATTTAAGATTTCATTCTAAGTTGTCTCCTGGTCCTTTGATTTTCATATAGATGAAAAAAATGAATTTTCTCACTCGAAAATATTGATTTGAAGTTTACTGAGCCCCGGGAAAAGCGAGCGAGAAAATTTTTAACGATAAAAGCATTCAAAGCTAAAATTTCTTCATTTTTATGTAATTGATGTTTGTTTTCAAGGGGAGGCGAAATGTTCAACTATGCCCGAGTGAAGCGAGGGCTGAGATTTGAAAAATTGTTGATGATTTCCAAAAAGAGAATAAGTATCTGGTTTGTTTTGTAATATGTACGTAATTTAATATCTGAAAAAATTTCGCTTTTTTGTAATAAAAATCCTCAAAGTGTATCTGATCTACAAGAGTAGGAAAATATTTAAACGGAAAATGTGCTGAGTAGTTTCAATCTCCCCCTAGCTGTCGACTGAAATTCAATACAAAAATACTCTCTAAATCTGAATCAGTCAAAAAACTGAAAATTCACTGATTAAACAGCGAAAAGTGTGCAACTATTAATCAGTGAAATTTGACTGTCAATCAGTGAAAAATTACTGATTCAATCAGTGAATTTTCTTTTTTGAATCTGTAATCTTTTTTCAACTAGGTACTGAAATGAATCAGTAAAAATCAAAATTTACTAATTCAATCAGTGAATGAATAATTACAAAGATTAATTACTGACTCAATCAGTAAATTAAAATTTTTATACTGATTCGATCAGTAAATTACAATTTTTACCGATTCAAAAATGAAAATTCACTAATTGAATCGGTAAAATTTTCACTGAATTCTTCAGTTGCACACTTTTGTCTTAATAATCAGTGAATTTTGACTGATTCAAGTTTAGAGACTACATATAATGCAATTTTCAGTTTCTAAATTTTTTAAAAATTTTACCCTCTCGCTCAAGCTCAAAAATTTCATTATGTCATAAAATTATTATTATTTTTTAAATTATGCGGTTTAATTAAAAAAATTTTGAGCCCATGTTTGAGAACTGACAGAAATCCTGATATAAGAAGAAGCCATTAAAAGGGTATATGTCTGCATGCCATTTGCAGCCATAGCTCTTTGAAATTGGTTAGGCATCCCTGAGGAGAGAAATGGGTGATTTCTGCGTGATTATTCAAAATTTTCTGCGAATTATTCCGAATTTTTCGTCGGGAGAGGGGGAAGGGGGGTAAGAGGGAGGATAAACGCAGTTCAAATGTAAGCCTTGCTATACCAAAGAATAAAAAAGGTACAAAAATGGCTCGAATTTTTTTTAATTTTACGAGACATTTTGAAAAGTTTTCGGTAAGTAATGGAAAAATCGGAAAATTATGAGCGTATACAGTTACACTTTTTACAACCCTTCTCATGTTCCATAGGAATGCAGGTAAGTATATAAATTCGAAAAAATTATTTCTATTGTTCTATACTTAGACTTACCTTGCAATTGAAGTATATTTGTGAGACTGGAGTCTATAATTTGAAAATTATCGATTTTGGTTAGGTATTTTGAGGTTAAAATGAAGTAGATTAGATGTCTCCTACCTAGGTACCTACCTACCTACCTACTACTCTTTAAATCTGAATCAGTCAAAAAACTGAAAATTCACTGATTAAACAGCGAAAAGTGTGCAACTATTAATCAGTGAGATTTGACTGTCAATCAGTGAAAAATTACTGATTCAATTAGTGAATTTTCATTTTTGAATCAGTAATCTTTTTTCAACTACTGAAATGAATCAGTAAAAATTAAAATTTACTAATTCAATCAGTGAATAATTACTGATTCAATCAGTGATTACTTACTGATTCAATCGGTAAATTAAAATTTTTACTGATTCGATCAGTAAATTACAATTTTTACCGATTCAAAAATGAAAATTCACTGATTGAATCGGTAAAATTTTCACTGATTTGTTCAGTTGCACACTTTTGTCTTATTAATCAGTGAATTTTGACTGATTCAAGTTTAGAGAGTGGTGTAAAAAAGCATTTCTGACAGGCTGACAGAGCCCTTTTTTCATTTTTTTTCAAAATTTTGAAAAATATTTCAATTTTAATTTTTTTTTTTTAGAAAATCGAAAAAAGGGCTCTGTCAGCCTGTCAGAAATGCTATTTTATACAACATATTAAAATTTTAACAAATTTGATTCGGTAGTCTCTGAGAATTCCTGTAAAAACCGTCATCAAATCTTACATTTCTTCTAAGTTGAATAAAAATAATGATAATGACAATTGAAACTAGCAAATGCTTTTATTTTCTTCTTTCTACGTTCTAAAATCATATTCATTCATTGTTTCATCATTTTAGCCGTTTAAAATCCAAAAAAACACGAAAATTCACGTTGCGCCTTATAAGTTGAAGATAGGCCAGAACTAATTCACGCAATACATAGAGCACCCTCTTATCGACATCGAAGTGTAACTTTGTTGCAATGTTGGTAATTATATTTGTACGCAGGTATTTTTATATTCTGGAAATTGGAAATACTTACTTTTTGTTGTGTTAATTGTGTAGAAGGTTCATAAAATTAGTTGAAATTCAGAAGAGATTTCAACAATACTATAAAGAAAATCAATTTTTCATTCTAGAAAACTTTGAAATTCGTTGGGTAGGTGTGTAATTTTAATCACATTACCTATATTGTTTCTAGAACGAATTGAGAATGCATACCTACCGTCAGACTTGTAGAGCCTCCAAGGTGAAATCGATGAAGTAAATTTATTTGAATAGAAGTCCTATAAATTTTTCAATGATTTTTCTCGCGTGTATTGCGTGTATTTTTTCAGCTAAATTTCTTAATTGATTTCTCTCTGCTATGAAACTTTAATTGTATGGGTAGGTATTCATGAATTCGATGAACAGACGGGCCCTGAACTGAAAAACGTAACCAAAAATTACGCGAGGGAGCCGAGGAAGGGGCTAAATTTATTCAGAGAAAATGGAGAACAAGCAGGCTAATAAAACTGAATGAAAACTAGACACACTGTGTCAAAAGAGCGGACTTCCTATCATATACAAACACAAACTGGAGACCAATCTCAAGAATTCAACCTTTAAATTCATTTTTCTCCAACACTGGGAGCTTTTCAGACCAATTCTTTTCTTTTGGCATCCATCCTATAACTTTTCTTTTAGTGTCTCTTTTTCCCTGCAAAGCATCGCTCGCGCGAAATACATATTTTCAAGAACAGAAATAAACTTTGAACTCGAAAAACTCCACTTTCATTGTATGAATCGACTTCAAAATTTAATCAACTTCTCTTCTACAGTACATTTATTCCATAGGCGTGTCTGCAGGGTGTGCCGCACGCCGCACCCTACTTTTCCCAATTTTTTCAATTTTTTGCTCCCCATGTACTTACACTTTTAGAAAAAACTGATAAAAAATCAAATACTTGATGGAAATTTTGTATAGTTTTCGGATAACTTGACAAATTTAATACATGAAAAAATGGTTTCTTTGCATGATCGAGGTGTTGGCTCAATTTTTTTCAAACATTTTTTCAACTCCAGATTGTCCTTTTTTCCCAAAATTTTCTCAATTCAAATTCTGTAGCTGTACCTAAACGTTTCTACAGATGAAATGAAAATTTTTCAAAAAATTTTCCAGCTCTCAAATGTTTTAGCCTCACATTAAATGAAAAAAGTCATTTTCATATACGCACATTGAAAATTTTCATGGAAAACGATATATAAACAATTTAACGAAAGTTTTTTTTTTCAATCAAAACCAGTCTTTGCTAAATTTAAAAATTGGAAAAATTTTGTAAAGCTTGAAGATTTGTGAAAAAAACGTATAAAATTTTATAAAAATACCTTAGTTGAGGGTTTTTTCAGAAAATATGGAATTGAGCTTTTTTTTTTTTTTAGCAAATTTAGTTAGGAAAATTTGAGGTATACCCCTCCCCTTGAGTTTTTGAGCATCAGAAAACCAATTTTTCCAAAGCTTCGCCCTCGCTTTGCTCGGGCATGAGTACTGTGTATTTTAAGTCATCATATTATATACCAGTGGCGTCAGAAGGTGTGGTACAAGAGCAAGGTGCATTGCGAATTTCAAGTCGATTACTCAACCATACAACGACAGTGATCTGATCGGTGAGAAAGAAATACCTCAAAAGTGAGCTTTAAAGCTCAAAAGTTCATCTTTCTATGCACAAGTCTGTAATAATTTCAAGCCGATCTGTATAGATAAATGAGAGAAACTTTATCAGAAAAATTGACTTATCACGAAAACGGTGAGCTTTTAAAAAAAGTTCATGAGAACCAAAGTTGTAGAGCTTGAAACTTCTGACTATCCTTTTGACCTCCGTTTTTCTCTAAACTCTCTTAATTTGAATCAGTCGAAAATGACTGATTAAAATCGACAAAATCAAGTCACTGTAGGAATTAGTAAAAAAAAGTACGATTCAGTCAGTGAAATTTCACTATACTAAATCAGTAAAAATAAAATTTCACTGATTCAATCGTTAATTAATTACTGATTCAATCAGTGGAAATTTTTTCGCTGCTTCAATAATGAAAACCCACTGATTTGAATCAGTAAATTTTTACTGATTTTAATCAGTCAACTAATTTTCACTGATTTAACAATCAAAATCCACTATTTGAATCGGTAATTTTTCACTGATTGACAGTAAAATGACGCTGATTAACTGGGAAATCAGTGGAATTTGACTGAGGGGGGTACAACCCCCCCCGACACCCTTCAAAAATGAATTTTTTGGACATCAAAAATCAAATTTTTTCAAAGCTTTGCCCTCGTTTCGCTCGGGCGTAAGTAAACAGAATTATTATCAATTTTGGCTAGTTCAAAAGTTCAATATGTAAGCCTGTGGCGTAAATACCTCCCTCAAAACCCTCAAAAATGAATTTTTCGGGTATTAAAAATCAATCTTTTTTCAATGCTCTGCCCATGCCCGAGCGAAGCGAGGGCATAAAATAATCACTATTTCGATTACAAAAACCATTCGAAAAGTATGATACCAAGACCGATTACAGAAAATCGAAACTTTAGATTACAATTTACAGACAATGTTGCCAATATTTCGCAAAAAAAAACCATTTCTGTAAAATTAATTTTTTAAAACTTTTTACCGCTTTTCTGTAATTGGCCTAATTACTTATCTTACTTTTTGAACAGACCTCTTATTTAAACTGACAGTATCAAAGAAGGTTCTGTCAACCCCCCCCCCCCCAATCCGAGATCTTTATGACCATTTAGTATATACCTTTTTTTTTTTCATTTATTTTAAAAAGGAACAATCTTATATTTTTTAGTATAAATTATTTCCATCATTAAGTAAATATTTGATAAACGGGTGAGGAGGGTTCGCCCACTGGCTTTTCTCCTAGTTTGCCTCTAATGGCTTAGTTCTTCTTAGATGTCTAACATCCTCTGAGGTATCCAGCAAGCGTACTGCCTCTGCATTCACGTGAGCATGTAAACGATGTTCATGCCTCTTGATATGTTCTGCTCTCATCTCCTCAACCGTAGGTAGATTAAGATCCCTGTGAATGTCATCATTTCGAGAATACTGGCGTGCATTGATAAGAGCTCTTAGAATGATATTCTGTCTTCTTTGAATTGTGTCTCTATGGCACTTTTTGGCACATCCCCACAGGACTAATCCGTAGGACCATATTGGCCTGATGATTTGTTTGTAAATTAATACTTTGCAGTGAAGGTCCAGAACCGACTGCCTTCCTATTAGCCAGTATAGGTCACGAACTTTTTTTTTGATTTGAGCAGCTTTCATTTTGACATGAATTCCCCATGTTAAGCAAGAGTCGAGGTGCAGGCCAAGATATCGAGCAGTATTTGCTTGAGGAACTGGTTCACCGCCTAGGTATAACCTTACTGAGCTTTTTGCATGGCGTAGTGTAAATAATACATGAACTGATTTGCTGTTATTAAGAGTAATCCGCCACTTTCTTGTCCATTCGTGAACTTTGAGGAGGGTTTTCTGGAGCATTTTATTAGCAATTTCTTGATTTTTATTCACAGCTAACAATGCTGTATCATCTGCAAATGTTGCTATGGTTGTATCATCATCCATTGGTAAGTCCATTGTATAAAGTAGGTACAAAAGGGGGCCAAGGACACTACCCTGAGGTACTCCTGCCAAGATGTTGTATACTAAAGACTGTGAACCCTCGTGCTTAACCTGGAATTTTCTTCCATCAAGATATGACTCCAGCAATCGACATAAGTTTCCTGGAAGCAGCTTTGATAACTTGTAAACTAGTCCTTTGTGCCACACAGTGTCAAATGCCTTGGCAACGTCAAGGAACACAGCAGAGCAGTATTTCTTTTCTTCAAGAGCCTTTTCTATGATACTGACAATACGATGCACCTGATCCACTGTAGAATGACTTTGCCTAAAGCCGAATTGGTGGAGGGGTAGATTATCTCCAACCAAAGGCAGTAGTCTTGAGATCAGAATTTTTTCGAACACTTTTGCAATGGTTGAAAGGAGTGAGATAGGTCTGTAAGATTTAACATCATCTGCAGGTTTATCCAGCTTCTTTATCATTATGATTTGAGTTATTTTGAAGCTGTTGGGTACATATTCCAATCTTAAACATGCATTAAAAATGTAGGTCAGCAGTATAATTGCCTTTCTTGGTAACTGTTTTAAAACTATAGGTGGAATTTCGTCTAACCTTATACCAGGTGATTTATTGACTTTCATTTTGTCAATTATTGTTGCAACTTCAACTGGTGAGCAAAAAAGCTTCTGTTTATCTTTGTTATATATCGGTGTAATGTCCACAGGCACTCCTGTGTCTTTGGTACAAAAAACTTCCTCCAGGTATTTTGCAAATAGTTCAGCTTTATCCTTGCTACTTTTAACCCAGTCGCCATTAGCACCGCGAATAGGCAGAATTTTGGATACAGGTCTCTTGAATCTATGAGTAGCTTTCCACAAAGAGTAGTTTTGGTCAGCTGCTGGGCTAAGATTGGACAAAAAATCTGCTAGTGACTCCTGTTTATGTTTTTTGGTCATCTTGGTTACTTGTCTGCTGATACGGTTAAATATATTCTTGTCATGAGGGCTGCGTGATTTTTGCCACACTCTTCTAGCTTTTCTTCGCTCAGCAATTTTTTTCCGTATCTCTAAGGGATATGTAAAATCTCGAATTATTTGTTGGTTAGTTGGGGGTGTTGCATTAACTGCTGATTCCTTGATTTTCCCAATGACCAAATCCAGTTGGTAGTATATACCTAAGAAAAAAATGTTCACCCTTCGACTTCTGCCCCCCCCCCCGAAGGGAATGTCAAGTTACGCTACTGGTTGGTCACAAGCAAAGGCTTCAATTCAATGTGTAAAGTTAACGTTAATATTTTTGCAGCTGAAATACTTCCAGAATTATATTACGTAAATTGGCATTACCTAATACCACAAATAATTATGCCTTTATAGGTATATCAGATTTTAGCATTAACATTCTTCATCTGATTCTGTTTTGAATCAACCGCGGTTTAAAAAAGTGACTATTGTTTCCAAAAATAAATTTTTCCAGTTCGTCGTCTTTTACATTTTTTGTGCAAATAACGTTTTTGTGCACTTAACAGGTTTTTGCTATAGGAAAATCATGGGCATTCGCATTCAGATATAATATCTATTGTTTCTGTGTCTCTCCCCCTCCCCAGAAAAGAAATGTACGAAAAAATACTGCCACTCAAAACATAGAATTTTTAGTTTCAAAGTCATAATTATGAAAATTCTTTCTGAAATATTCCATACTGTAGACAAAATCTGTAGAGAGAAATGTTTATATATTAGGTAAGTAGGAACACCTTACTTATTCAATTAAATGTATAGCCTAAAAAGTATAGTCATAGAAAAGGTCAGTCACAAAAGAGCATCAAATTTTCAATTTTGAACTTTTGTGAACTGTAGATACCCATTATTAAATAAAAATGAATTAATTCAGTTCACCTTGGCGAAAGGAGGACGAAATTTCAAAACACCTCAATTTTATATTTTCTAATACACGGCCTAGGGGAGAGGCGAATTAGACCTTCCATGGCTTACCAAATAAAAAGGGGGTGTAGATGAACATCTCGAAAAAAATTCCCATAAAAAATTCTACAAAAATTTTTTCGTTTCTAAAATCTTTGTCTAGATTTACGACTTTATCAACATTCATTTCGAAATCATGCTTACCTATTGGTTTTTTTTCGATTGGTGTATCAGATAGGTCCTCGTGTAAATATTAACGCATGTAACGAATTATTTTTCTACTACGAACGAAAAAAAATTTATCAACGTTTCTTGCTCGAAAAATTCAAGTTAGTCCTCCACTAAAGCGCGTTCATTATTTATTTATTATACGAGTTGGAATTTCATTTGTACGTCAAGTACACGAAAAACAATTGTATATATATTCTTAATTCATTTTCAAAATTGCAAAAATTTTATTAAAATTCTGCGCCTGTGGAAGAGAGTAAGTAATAATAGGTATGGGAGGCATTTCATTACCTACCAGCATTTGTCTAGGAAGAATAAACGGTTACGAGAGAATTTTATAATGAATTCCCTGTAGTGGGAGATTTAAAGAAAATATGGGAGAAATTTCGAATGCCAAAATTCTACATGTGCTGAAATGGTAACAAGCTGCAATTGAAAGATGGATATTTTACTAATTCATTTTATTGTTTTGGAGCTTTGATTTTTTTTTTTTTGAAAATCACTAATTTTTTTAATCTTGGCTTTCTTGCCTCCCTTTCGTATACTAAAACATTGGTTGAACAAAGAAAAAATGTTAGCTTTTGAATGCCTTTTTCTTCAAAAATTTTCGCCTTTGTTTCCCTCGAGCTTAGTAAATTTATCCAACGTTAAGGGTAAGGTGCCCCATCTCCGACCCCTGTCCTAAGTCCGACCCCCTCTCGATTTCGTCCGTTTATGATGCAACCTACTGGATTTTTTTTTTTTGTATTCCTTTATTACAGATGAACAATAATGAGACCAACCCGACCGCTCCAAAGCCGAAACCTGCTGAGAAAATCGAGAAAGTTGAAAATTGAAGTCGTCAAACTGTCGCGCGCTGTAAATGTTACGCGCTCGTGAGAAAAAAGTTTTTATCGTAAAAATTGAATCAATAGGCATCATAAGCATTTTTTCAAAAAAATATATGTTGTAGTCCTAGTCGAAACAAAAATTTTGACCCCACTCTGAGGGAGATACGATCATGGTGAGCCAAGAAATAAATTCTCAAAGTCGCGAAAATGCGACCTTCCAAAAATCGTTGTGATATCTTATTGACACACTGTATGACGTCACTATATTGCAAGACACATGATCGTCACAACACTGTAATAAAGAATCGTATAAAATTACAAATTGTTCAAAAGGAAAAATTGAAATAATTCAAAATTCTGAGTGAGGACATAGGTGTTTGAGGTAAGGAAAATGATCTACGTGAAATTCTCTACAAGATGGGATAGGTTTGAAAGTTGTCCCGTTCACCAATCAAAAGCTATTAAAGCACAAAGTTCTGGAGATGCATTTTTATTCCAAATATTCGATGTTTTTTTCACTTTAGTTTGAAATAACTCAAAATTTTGAGTGACGACATAGGTGTTTGAGGAAGGTAAAATGATCTACGTGAAATTTTCTACAAGATGGGACAAGTTCGAAAGTTGTCCCGTTCACCAATCAAAATCTATTAAAGCTCAAAGTTCTGGAGATGATGTTTTTTTTACTTTAGATTGAAATAACTCAAAATTTTGAGTGACGACATAGGTGTTTGAGGAAGGTAAAATTATCTACGTGAAATTCTCTACAAAATGGGACAAGTTTGAGAGTTGTCCCATTAACCGATCGAACGCTATCAAAGCTCAAAGTTCTGGAGAAGCGTTTTTATTCCAAATATTCTATGTTTTTTTTCACTTTAGATTGAAATAACTCAAAATTTTGAGTGACGACATAAGTGTTTGAGGAAGGTAAAATGATCTACGTGAAATTCTCTACAAAATGGGACAAGTTTGAAAGTTGTCCCATTAACCGATCGAAAGCTATCAAAGCTCAAAGTTCTGGAGATGATGTTTTTTTTTTTACTTTAGATTGAAATAACTCAAAATTTTGAGTGACGACATAGGTGTTTGAGGAAGGTAAAATGATCTACGTAAAATTCTCTACAAAATGGGACAAGTTTGAGAGTTGTCCCATTAACCGATCGAACGCTATCAAAGCTCAAAGTTCTGGAGAAGCGTTTTTATTCCAAATATTCGATGTTTTTTTCACTTTAGATTGAAATAACACAAAATTTTGAGTGACGACATAGGTGTTTGAGGAAGCTAAAATGATCTACGTGAAATTCTCTACGAGATAGAATAGGTTTCAAAGTTTGCCTGGTCACCGATCAAAAGTTATTGTAAGTTCAAAGTTACGAAAATGAGTTTTCATTGCGAAATATTTCGTATTTTTTACACTTTACATTGAAATAACTCGAAATTTCGATCGAGGACATAGGTGTTTGAGGTAAGGAAAATGATCTTCGTAAAATTCTCTACAAGATGGTGAAGATTTACCTAAAAGCTGTCCCGGCTACCGATCGAATGTTATTAAAATTAGAAGTCGCAAAAGTGATGAAAAAATTTTGCAAAAAGAAAACTGCTTAGGTACTTTCGCAACTTTGAACTTACAATAACTTTTGATCGGTGTCCAGGCAGACTTTGAAACCTATCCTATCTTGTAGAGAATTTCACGTAGATCATTTTCCTTACCTCAAACACCTATGTCCTCGATCGAAATTTCGAGTTATTTCAATGTAAAGAGAAAAAAACATCGAATATTTGTAATAAAAACGCTTCTCCAGAACTTTGAGCTTGAATAGCCTTTGATTGGTGAACGGGACAACTTTCGAACTTGTCCCATCTTGTAGAGAATTTCACGTAGATCATTTTACCTTCCTCAAACACCTATGTCGTCACTCAAAATTTTGAGTTATTTCAATCTAAAGTGAAAAAAACATCGAATATTTGGAATAAAAATGCATCTCCAGAACTTTGAGCTTTAATAGCTTTTGATTGGTGAACGGGACAACTTTCGAACTTGTCCCATCTTGTAGAGAATTTCACGTAGATCATTTCACCTTCCTCAAACACCTATGTCGTCACTCAAAATTTTGAGTTATTTCAATCTAAAGTGAAAAAAACATCGAATATTTGGAATAAAAATGCATCTCCAGAACTTTGAGCTTTAATAACTTTTGATTGGTGAACGGGACAACTTTCGAACTTGTCCCATCTTGTAGAGAATTTCGCGTAGATCATTTTACCTTCCTCAAACACCTATGTCCTCACTCAAAATTTTGAGTTAATCTAATGTGAAGTGAGAAAAATACCGATTGTTAATAGAACACGCGTTTGTCGTTATGCTTCATGCAATATCCTGACGTCACGTCTACAGTGTGTTCCGCGAGGGTCTGATTTTTGTGACAACAACATTTAATCGTTTATAAAAAATGTTGTATGAGGTCTTTTTGAAAAATAATTTTTGGAGTGGTTTTCTGGTATACTAGACCTTATTTTGTCAAAGTTTCAAGCATATCTGAGAACTTGGTTAATATGATGCCTATTGCCTATCGATTGGTGCAATTGGTTTTGGAGATTGATCACAGCAAATACCAAAATTTATTGACCCAAGTTTTTGTTTTATGGTGTCCTAACTCCGACCCCCTGTATAATCTGTTGTTTTGAACGCGATTTTGTTTTTTCCAATTTTCTCCGCGAGTTTTGACTGCAGAGTTCTCGTTTTGGACTCATTTTGTTCATCCGTGAGAAAGGAACCAAAAAGAAATAAATTTCGACAGATTTCATCATTAGGTAACCACTGAAATAGGGAGGGAGGTCGGAATTAGGAACACAAATTTTGAAAATCGACTTCCTTCGGGAAAAAAATCGCAAAAAATATTAAAAATTATTTTTGAGCCCCAACCTTTAGGGTACTTGTAGTAGACACTTCAAGGTATCTTTTAAGCCTATTTCGAAAATTTTTGACCCTACCGATTCGGAGATAGAGACAGTTTTTCAAAAGGGGGTCGGAGATAGGGCACCTTACCCTTATTTTCAAAATGATGATATAAATCTCCTTCTTTTCCAACCTAGAGGCCTAGACAATTTTTTTTTTTTAAAGTGAGGAAACTGTCCTTCTCATTCATCAAAGGACTCGATACCGATTTCGATGGAATTTTCAAAAATGTTTAGATTTTTTGGGAAGGAGATAAGTCTTTAGATATTAATTGGAGAAACGAGAAGCAGCAGTAATCAAGTATAGTTTGTTATTATTTAATCTAATTTTATTATTAGAACACTTTCCGATGAAAAAATGTGATGGTTAACCTTAAAAAATTCGTTTTTCTTCAATAAGTGCGAATATGAACGGACCCTAATTCTAAATGAATTACATGGACAATGATTTGAGACGAATTGATGTGAAATTTTTTTCACTGGGATTTCATGAAAATCTGAATTTTTGTATAATTAATCAAATGTTATTAATCGCTTGCATTTGAATCAATAATTACTAGGTACAATTGGTACAAACCAAATTTTAGGAAAAAAAAAACAATTCACGCAGTCATTATCACTTGTAGTAATGCATAAATTTTTGTAAAATCAACACGAAACCATTGAAGCATAAATTACTCGTTTATTACAAATTGAAACGTCAATTTCGGACATAAATTTCAAAAAAAAAAAAGAAAAAAACAACTAACGTAATCGATTTTCAAACCACCATAATTTCGCTAATATATATATATATATATATCCGTTCATTCAACATCAAAATTCAGAAATTGAGTCTCTGAGTGTATATTGAATTGATCGCGTTCAAGTAGTAAATTGTGCTTGTTGATTTTTCAAAAATCTACTTTTTCGAGTTCGCCGTGTCGTCATGAATTTTAACAAGATCTTTTTGGTGATATTTGTCATTGTTATTTTTTTGATGAAATCATCAAAAGCCGGAAATCTTCAAAAGGGCGATGTGTGTTCCTCGCCCAGTGACTGCCAATCTAATGATTGCGGCCATTTAACATGGTATTCTATTCTGACTCTTGGATTGGAAAAGCAAAAGTTCTGCAAAGATAACCATTAATCTTTAAATAGGCTTACCTATCACTACATCTTTGAAATGAGTATCTAATTACTTATGAATTAGAAAATTTTCGAAGCTTCAAATGTTTCTGTATTTTTGGTCACAATTTACGAATTCTTTTGCAAAATAAATTAATTTCAATGGTATGTGCTTGTGTTAATAACTGCGCGATTGTTGTAATATTTCGACGCACAAAAAACATCAACTTTACCTGAAAACTTTGAATGCTCGTGGCTGCCCTCAAAAAAGACTTAGGGAACTGCGGTTTGCGGCATTTGTCATCTTTCATCGAGGTCAACTCACATAAAAAAAAATCAGAAAAGTCGCCGACACCCCCCCCCTTCTTACCATCTTGCGTACGAACTAACATGGAATGACCCTATATAGGAAAATCATGGGCATTCGCATTCAGATACTTATACTTGAACAAGCTTTCAAATGAAAACGTGGTTCCAAAAAAATTATATTTAAAAGTGTCTATCTACTGTCTACGAGGTTCAAAAATCCGAAAAAAGTTCATATTTCAGAAATAATTTAAAAGAGAATTTTAAAATTTTCACTCGGTTTTCCTTAGAATAATTCATTTTTTCCCTACATGTATCTAGGTACCCGAGTAAAAATATGCCAAAAGGTCATAAATTTTGTTTTTTAATAACTAAAATTTTGTGAAAAATTATGATAATTTTTCTCTTGATTGTCTTCATTTACAAAAAAATTTTACTTTTGCTTCATTCGGGCTCGATAATTTTTGGCAAAATGTTTGATTTCCTTAGATATCTTTATAACTAGCATTTTTTTTCGATCCTCTATTCTTTGGAGCAAGTTGGCAAAAAGAGACAACTTTGAAATTTTTCAATTTTAGGCTGGTGCTGAAAGGTGTTGCATTGTAAGCACCATTGTATAATAAAGGTCATTATGATGAAGCCAGAAAACAAATTTTTATTGTTGACTCGAGGTTCATTTTTACGAGAAATTTATACTGATGACGCATTCAGTTTCATAGTCGTCACTAGTATGCTCCCATACTTTTTTCAGCCCCGGCAACAATTTTGGTGAAATTTGCCAAAGTAATAAATTACTGTGATCAAAAATGCAATTTTTCTGTCAAAATTGCTATTTTTTTTTTCAAAAAAGCTCTTTTATTCGTCAACAGTGAACAATTGAATTTGCAATGTATAGAATGTCTACTTGGATGTCTATTAGTTCAATAAAAGTAATCAATTTGTGTTGCTTAAAAATTAACTTAATGAATTATGAAATTTTACCCATCAGTGTTGCGTTCGTAGCCATAAGCGGATTTTAAGGGGGCGGGGGGGGGAGCTTAGTCCCCCAAGAGTGAAATTAGCCCCCCAAAAAAATTTTTCGTGTTCAATTGTCAAACTGTTTGACAATCAAACTCGAATGCACCTACCATGAAAGAAATGTATTTTCTGGGCATTAAATACACAATTTTTTCAAAGCTTCGCCTTCGCTTCGCTCGGGCATGAACAAAAACACGATTCACAAATTATTTTTAGGCAACGTTGAGGAAAGAGGCTCTTTTCCTCAAAAATTCCTTCCGGTACTTCATGTCTTCTTCCTCAATTTTGTATTCTACAAAAAACAGCTTCAACCGCGACTGTCTTAAAATTGTTCTCACATCTCCATCCCTCTACTCCTAAAATGACATCAAATAGCAATTTTGAAATTATTAACATACGAAAAAATCACTTTTATGGCCATTAAAAATTCAATTTTTCAAAGCTTCACCCTCGCTTCGCTCGGGTATAAGTAAAATCACGAATAATTCAAATTTTTTGAGATGACAATGTCAAAGAAGGCCCCCTCCTAATTCTTCGTAAGAATTTTCTGGTATTTCTAGTCTTTGTATCTATTTTGTAGTTTGCACCCTTCCAAAAAATCTTCTAATGCCATTGACCTGAGGCTTAGCCCCCCTGATCCATTTTTCTAAATCCGCCTACTACGTACTTTTTTTTTTCACTTTCATGGCAAAAAAATATTAAGTAGGTATGTATACTGAAAAAAGAAAGTTTCAAGAAAGTTATATTCGGAGACGAAATTTCACTTTTGGAAGGGGGGGGGGGGGTGAAATCCACAAATTTGCCGACTCAAGTTCCCCTCAAAACATGGCCGAAAATCACGGGATAAATATATGAAAAATTTGTGGAGCTATGAACAATAAAAACAAATTACATATGTTAATTTTTCGCGCTACTTATTTGATCCCCCCCCCCAAACAATATTCCTTAATAAATTTATCTCCTTCCAAAACATTTAAGATTTCATTCTAAGTTGTCTCCTGGTCCTTTGATTTTCATATAGATGAAAAAAATGAATTTTCTCACTCGAAAATATTGATTTGAAGTTTACTGAGCCCCGGGAAAAGCGAGCGAGAAAATTTTTAACGATAAAAGCATTCAAAGCTAAAATTTCTTCATTTTTATGTAATTGATGTTTGTTTTCAAGGGGAGGCGAAATGTTCAACTATGCCCGAGTGAAGCGAGGGCTGAGATTTGAAAAATTGTTGATGATTTCCAAAAAGAGAATAAGTATCTGGTTTGTTTTGTAATATGTACGTAATTTAATATCTGAAAAAATTTCGCTTTTTTGTAATAAAAATCCTCAAAGTGTATCTGATCTACAAGAGTAGGAAAATATTTAAACGGAAAATGTGCTGAGTAGTTTCAATCTCCCCCTAGCTGTCGACTGAAATTCAATACAAAAATACTCTCTAAATCTGAATCAGTCAAAAAACTGAAAATTCACTGATTAAACAGCGAAAAGTGTGCAACTATTAATCAGTGAAATTTGACTGTCAATCAGTGAAAAATTACTGATTCAATCAGTGAATTTTCTTTTTTGAATCTGTAATCTTTTTTCAACTAGGTACTGAAATGAATCAGTAAAAATCAAAATTTACTAATTCAATCAGTGAATGAATAATTACAAAGATTAATTACTGACTCAATCAGTAAATTAAAATTTTTATACTGATTCGATCAGTAAATTACAATTTTTACCGATTCAAAAATGAAAATTCACTAATTGAATCGGTAAAATTTTCACTGAATTCTTCAGTTGCACACTTTTGTCTTAATAATCAGTGAATTTTGACTGATTCAAGTTTAGAGACTACATATAATGCAATTTTCAGTTTCTAAATTTTTTTAAAAATTTTACCCTCTCGCTCAAGCTCAAAAATTTCATTATGTCATAAAATTATTATTATTTTTTAAATTATGCGGTTTAATTAAAAAAAAAATTTTGAGCCCATGTTTGAGAACTGACAGAAATCCTGATATAAGAAGAAGCCATTAAAAGGGTATATGTCTGCATGCCATTTGCAGCCATAGCTCTTTGAAATTGGTTAGGCATCCCTGAGGAGAGAAATGGGTGATTTCTGCGTGATTATTCAAAATTTTCTGCGAATTATTCCGAATTTTTCGTCGGGAGAGGGGGAAGGGGGGTAAGAGGGAGGATAAACGCAGTTCAAATGTAAGCCTTGCTATACCAAAGAATAAAAAAGGTACAAAAATGGCTCGAATTTTTTTTAATTTTACGAGACATTTTGAAAAGTTTTCGGTAAGTAATGGAAAAATCGGAAAATTATGAGCGTATACAGTTACACTTTTTACAACCCTTCTCATGTTCCATAGGAATGCAGGTAAGTATATAAATTCGAAAAAATTATTTCTATTGTTCTATACTTAGACTTACCTTGCAATTGAAGTATATTTGTGAGACTGGAGTCTATAATTTGAAAATTATCGATTTTGGTTAGGTATTTTGAGGTTAAAATGAAGTAGATTAGATGTCTCCTACCTAGGTACCTACCTACCTACCTACTACTCTTTAAATCTGAATCAGTCAAAAAACTGAAAATTCACTGATTAAACAGCGAAAAGTGTGCAACTATTAATCAGTGAGATTTGACTGTCAATCAGTGAAAAATTACTGATTCAATTAGTGAATTTTCATTTTTGAATCAGTAATCTTTTTTCAACTACTGAAATGAATCAGTAAAAATTAAAATTTACTAATTCAATCAGTGAATAATTACTGATTCAATCAGTGATTACTTACTGATTCAATCGGTAAATTAAAATTTTTACTGATTCGATCAGTAAATTACAATTTTTACCGATTCAAAAATGAAAATTCACTGATTGAATCGGTAAAATTTTCACTGATTTGTTCAGTTGCACACTTTTGTCTTATTAATCAGTGAATTTTGACTGATTCAAGTTTAGAGAGTGGTGTAAAAAGCATTTCTGACAGGCTGACAGAGCCCTTTTTTCATTTTTTTCAAAATTTTGAAAAATATTTCAATTTTAATTTTTTTTAGAAAATCGAAAAAAGGGCTCTGTCAGCCTGTCAGAAATGCTATTTTATACAACATATTAAAATTTTAACAAATTTGATTCGGTAGTCTCTGAGAATTCCTGTAAAAACCGTCATCAAATCTTACATTTCTTCTAAGTTGAATAAAAATAATGATAATGACAATTGAAACTAGCAAATGCTTTTATTTTCTTCTTTCTACGTTCTAAAATCATATTCATTCATTGTTTCATCATTTTAGCCGTTTAAAATCCAAAAAAACACGAAAATTCACGTTGCGCCTTATAAGTTGAAGATAGGCCAGAACTAATTCACGCAATACATAGAGCACCCTCTTATCGACATCGAAGTGTAACTTTGTTGCAATGTTGGTAATTATATTTGTACGCAGGTATTTTTATATTCTGGAAATTGGAAATACTTACTTTTTGTTGTGTTAATTGTGTAGAAGGTTCATAAAATTAGTTGAAATTCAGAAGAGATTTCAACAATACTATAAAGAAAATCAATTTTTCATTCTAGAAAACTTTGAAATTCGTTGGGTAGGTGTGTAATTTTAATCACATTACCTATATTGTTTCTAGAACGAATTGAGAATGCATACCTACCGTCAGACTTGTAGAGCCTCCAAGGTGAAATCGATGAAGTAAATTTATTTGAATAGAAGTCCTATAAATTTTTCAATGATTTTTCTCGCGTGTATTGCGTGTATTTTTTTCAGCTAAATTTCTTAATTGATTTCTCTCTGCTATGAAACTTTAATTGTATGGGTAGGTATTCATGAATTCGATGAACAGACGGGCCCTGAACTGAAAAACGTAACCAAAAATTACGCGAGGGAGCCGAGGAAGGGGCTAAATTTATTCAGAGAAAATGGAGAACAAGCAGGCTAATAAAACTGAATGAAAACTAGACACACTGTGTCAAAAGAGCGGACTTCCTATCATATACAAACACAAACTGGAGACCAATCTCAAGAATTCAACCTTTAAATTCATTTTTCTCCAACACTGGGAGCTTTTCAGACCAATTCTTTTCTTTTGGCATCCATCCTATAACTTTTCTTTTAGTGTCTCTTTTTCCCTGCAAAGCATCGCTCGCGCGAAATACATATTTTCAAGAACAGAAATAAACTTTGAACTCGAAAAACTCCACTTTCATTGTATGAATCGACTTCAAAATTTAATCAACTTCTCTTCTACAGTACATTTATTCCATAGGCGTGTCTGCAGGGTGTGCCGCACGCCGCACCCTACTTTTCCCAATTTTTTCAATTTTTTGCTCCCCATGTACTTACACTTTTAGAAAAAACTGATAAAAAATCAAATACTTGATGGAAATTTTGTATAGTTTTCGGATAACTTGACAAATTTAATACATGAAAAAATGGTTTCTTTGCATGATCGAGGTGTTGGCTCAATTTTTTTCAAACATTTTTTCAACTCCAGATTGTCCTTTTTTCCCAAAATTTTCTCAATTCAAATTCTGTAGCTGTACCTAAATGTTTCTAAAGATGAAATGAAAATTTTTCAAAAAATTTTCCGCAGTTCTCAAATGTTTTAGCCTCGCATTAAATGAAAAAAGTTATTTTCATATATACGCACATTGAAAATTTTTATTGGAAAACGATATATAAACAATTTAAAGAAAGTTTTCTTTTTTTCAATCAAAACCCATCTTTACTAAATTTAAAAATTGGAAAAATTTTGTAAAGCTGGAAGATTTGTGAAAAAAAACGTATAAAATTTAAAAAAAAATACTTCGTTGAGGTTTTTTCTGAAAATATGGAAAATATAGTCGAGTTTTTCAACAAATTTAGTTAGGAAAATTTGAGGTACCCCTCCACTTGAGTTTTTGAGCATCAGAAAACCAATTTTTCCAAAACTTCGCCCTCGCTTCGCTCGAGCATGAGTACAATTTTATAAAAATACTTTCGAGTATTTCAAGTCAACATATTATACCAGTGGCGTCAGAAAGTGTGGTACAAGAGCAAGGTGCATTGCGAATTTCAAGTCGATTAGTCAACTATACAACGACAGTGATCTGATCAGTGAGAAAGAAATACCTCAAAGTGAGCTTTAAAGCTCAAAACTTCATCTTTCTATGCACAAGTCTGTAATAATTTCAAGTCGATCTGTATAGTTAAATGAGAGAAACTTTATCAGAAAAATTGACTTATCACGAGCCTTCAAACTTTGAACTCAATTTCCTCGAAAACGGTGAGCGTTTAAGAAAAGTTCATGAGGACCAAAGTTGTAGAGCGTGAAATTCCTGACCATTTCTATTGACCTTTGTTTTTCTCTACGATGCAATGCCCCGTTTTCAAGATATTTTCGAATAATCAGTTCGATTAAGAAAACACATAATCACAAGAATTGACCAATCACAGACCTTCAAACTTTGAACTCAATTTTCTCGAAAACGGCGAGTTTTTAAGAAAAATTCATGAGAACCAAAGTTGTAGAGCTTGAAATTTCTGACTATCCTTTTGACCTCAGTTTTTCTCTATACGATGCACCGTTCGCGAGATATTTTCGAAAAACTGAATAAACTTTGAACTCGAAAAGTTCAACTTTCAAAGCTCGGATCGACTTCAAAATATAATCAGATCTCTTCTCCTATACACCTTCTATAATCACCATAAAAATTTCAAGTCGATTGGTCAATTCTAACGTGAGTTATCGCGTGAGAAAGACATGTACCAAAAATGAGCTTAAAAGTTGAAAAGCTCAGCTTTCCAAGCACAGAATTGCACCAAAATCTAATCAGCTCTTCCTCTACATGATCTAAACCTGCTGTAAAGACAAATATTTTCAAATCATTGTTCTGCGCAATTTTGGATTGAAAATGAGCTTGCATCACGTTGAAAAATTAATCCGCTAGTCGATGTTTTATGGATATTAAATGTAAAAAGCCCTGGAAAACTTCAAAAACTGGATTTGAAAAACCTATAGAAGTCAGGTTGAAATCATTTTTGAAATATTGCGTACATCCTGTGCCTATTTTTTGGATAGACAATTAATATACCTAAGGATTTGCTACATATTTCAAACTTGATGTTTTCGTGCCTCTATTTTTAAATAGGTATTAGGTACCTATTTTGATGTTCCAATCTCTTTTGCATTAAAAGAAGGGATCGAATTGATCTTTATTTACATAGTTTGGTATATTTTTGATAAATTGAGTTCATTTTTATTACATCAAATTCAATATAATTTATCTTCATGCCAAAAAAAAAATCATCAGAAACTTTAGTCTGTGTTTTTGACACAGTTTTAAACAAAAATGATACCTATCTATCTATACCTACCTCTGATATTTCGATACAAAAATTTAATTTTTTAAATTTAGTATTCTGTAAAAAAATATGTTATAAGATGTGAGTCTAGGTATGGAAACCACTCTTTAAGGGTCAAAAATTGGTTTTTGAGATACGCTACTGATTTTGGGCCTTTCAGAAGGAGTTTAAAATAAAGGGGGAACCTCAACTCAAAAAAATAATTTTTGATTCCGAAGGTTTATTTTTATACCCATGCTCACGTAACCAAGTTTGAGTTAGCTCATCAAGATATTTATTTTTTGGATAACTTCAGGGGTACTTAAACTTTTCATCACTTACCCATACTCATTATTGGAAAACTCAAAGTAATTTTAAGTATTATTACCTAAACAAAAGAAAAACCTGTACCATAATGGCACTTTTATTCATTGTAAGTACTTACTTACATCGTCATTGAATGCTCGATCATTCGTATACATAAAAAGCGCCCTAATGAATAAAATGTATGCAGTACGCAGTTCGCATGTATTCGGTATTTCTTTTTCTCATCAATAAATACGTAATTTATTAATTCAACATGGCATAATGTTGTATAGCGTAACCTATTCGTAATGCAACGAAGCATTCAAGGGTGCGTTTCTATACGCGATATGTTCGGTCTACGTGCTCGGTGCTCGCATAATTCAAGTTTTTCGGCGGTAAAGGGATCAATACGGTAAATTGTTGTAGTTGGACGAGGGTTCGTTGTTTACCCTCATAGAAAATTCACTCCGCTACTTCGCCTAATCTTCAGTATTCTTTTAAACTCTGATATACGTCGAGGGACTGAGTAATTCCCTTTTATTTATCTTTTTCTTAAAACCATGCGCGCATTTGCGAAATTACACTTTCGTATTTAGAGGTATGATACGCATTCTCTAACGATTTTACACCCCTTAAAACGAACCATGCTGAGAGGATCGCGGCGCGCGGGGTTTGAATTTCGGTAAATTTTCGGCGTAATAAGCGTTGCGAAATTTTCCCCATGCAGTGTAACCACTTGAACGGTGGAAAATGTTACGAAATTATGTTTTTGCTGGTTCGATGTAAGGGAGATTTTATACTTGTATAATTTGATAGGGTAAGAGTTTGTTTTTTCAGAAGTATTATGGGGTGGGTGAAGTTGAATGTTTATCGTGTTGTTTATTTATTTATTCTGCGTGTTTTGTTGGCGTATTTTTGTTGATGGGTTTTTAAAATTCAAAACATGTATCATGTTCGTATATGTACGAAAAATATTCGAGTTTAAGTTTGTACTTTAAAAAATATGCTGGAACTAAAACATAGGATGGTCAGAGAAATCGAACAAAATCGGTTTCGGGTTAGTGGGGTTACGATTTAAAATTTTTCTTTTCATTTTCGGTCTTTGTTTCATTTTTTCAAATTTCGGTTTTTAATTACAGCAAAAAATAACGGGGTTCAATTTTACAAATGAAATTTTTTTACAGAAATTTTTTTGGAAGATAATTACTTTCATTTTGGGTAATGTGCTGAATATGTTTTTGGTTAGTTCAATGTTGTGAATCCCATTTGTCTAGCTCATTCAATCATGAAAATAAAAATATTTGAAATTTGAGAAGTCAAAAAAGTAAGGTTTTTCATACGTCTTTTTCAAAAGTAAATGATCGTAACTTTTAATTTGAGCAAAATTGGGATGAGTTTTGCGCGATTGAAAAGATCGAAATTTTCCCTTCTATATAGAAACGATGCCAAAATAGAGCAACTTTTTAAATAATCTATGTATTTAAAGAATGAGCCAACATCGTCAACCTTTTCTCATTTTTTTGAATATTTGATGCGATACATCCACCTACAAAATTATCAATCGTATAGAAAAATTGGTCCATGTGTTACCTCAAAACACAATTTCTACCTCTGTCTTGGTTGTTGAGTCGCATACAGTTTAAAATACCAAGATAAATTCAGAAATTTTTTCAAAGAGCAAAACTCAGCTCTTGCAGTTATTTCTGTTCTCAAAAATTGAAATATCACATAAGAAATCAAAAGGATCAAATGAAAATTACTTCCTTTCAATATTCTGTGAAAGTTTGACCAAAAATTGAAAAGTTTTTTAGAACTACTCAACATGAATGATATTTCATTTTGACTTAGCATATTCAATGCAGAAGAATGACCGTTTGGATCATCCATCAGTAAAAGTCTTGAAAAATTATTGTTTTTGTCCAACTTTGAGTATTGAGTACAAATATGTAAAGAGGAAAATTTTTCAGCTTACTGCCCACATCCTAAAAATTCCTCGCAAGCAGTAAGTATATGGTTAAAAAATTCTCATTGATGATAAAGGAATCCAAAAATGTAAAATTTTTGATGATTTTTGAAAATATTCTCGAACTGAACTTTTGTATATTATTTACATGTACTTACCTACCCACCTACCTACTTACCTGGTGGATTGATAACTTTTACGTTTTATCTTTTTTAATGAACTGGTCAATGATTGGATAAGATTGTTGAAATACGAGGACTTAACTTTTTCACCCTAAAATAATATTGAAATATGTTCATTTTAGGTTACTCAATAAGTATATAGTCAAGTTTTTTTTTTCAAAATTCGGATAAACGAAAGTAATATTGGACTCTACTTTCATGGCGAGTACTTTTCTTACAAAATATAAATAAATAAAAACATTCAATTATGTTAATAGATAGTTCCACTTTCAAAACCTTCGACTAAATTCCTTGCAGTTTTCTCAGGTTAAAACCTCCAAATTATTTGGGTAAATTGTGCTACTTATTGATTTGAAAAATCTTGGATTTTTTTGTGATTAGTTCGAGATTTTTCAAATTCATTTTTTTGTAAAATATTCGATTTCGATTTAAAGAGAAAATTATTATCCGTACGATTCTACTGACCACCTCGAAAAATCTAATTTCAAATTTGAGCCAATTTCTTCATGCAGTCTCATTTCGAGTAACTTCCTATTTTATGAAACTCCATAAGCTGAATGGTAATTGGCAAGCAGGAGAGTAGGCAAAACCTGTTGGAGAATATTCCACCATTTAGAATTTCTCTCGTTTTTAATGATCTCAAAATTCTTTTTAATGTAAGTATAATAAAACTATAATATTTTGAATTTTTGTAAAAGTAACGAAGTATATTAGTTTTCGTTCTAAAACCAAAAAAATGTTTCCATATTCCAAATTTAGATACTTACTTAATAAAATATAAATATTGGTTTTAAAAATCTAATTCATACCCCATTATGGTTTTACATTGAAAAAAAAAACATATCGTTTTCAAAATAAGTACCTATACTTACATTACTTAGATAAAGTTTTTGGTTTTTGCAAAAAACCACATCACTTTGGGAAAATTTGGAATTGTATAATAATCAGCCATTAAATTGTGAATGATTAACTTGCTCGTACTTTTTCATAGAACTTTTCCCCTTTCAAAACATATAGATAAGTACATATATATTAGAATTAAAACAATGAAATAGTTCGTCACAATCCCAATTATCAATTTTAGAAAATCCGAAGCAGTATGGAAAAATAATTTGTTAGAGCTAAATCTTTTTTTAATCTCAAAATTGAAAATTGTAATGATTTTTCGATACGAAAATCGGTGAAAATGAATTGTTTGATCTTTGATCCGTTGAAATAACAACTCAAAAAATGATCTTACGTTATATAAGAATCCTTAAAAATTGAAAAATTATCTACTTGAATTTTCATAAAAATAAAATTCGTGGGTAGTGTATCTATTGTAAAAAATTTTTATTTCAGTTTCAGTCATTTCAGTATAGTTTTTCAAAATTTTCGATGAACGTAACATAGTAATAATTTTAAGAAATTCATTTTTCAATTTTTAATGAAACCTTCCTCCAAAAAAATCAGAAAAAATCACAAAGAATTACGCTGATGCACTGTGAGAGCAGAAAACGAATTTTATGATCTCAATTCGTAGAATATTTCTTTTTTTTCTAGTTATCAAATTTTCGAATTTCAATCCACTCTCTTGGAATTTAAATCAGTCAAATCGGCAAAAGTCTGCGTGAAATCAATTTGCATTGAAAATCAGTGATTTTTCACAAATTTTTCCGGAAAATTACATTGTAAAGAAATTCTTAGTAGAAATTACGAAAAAAATGGTAGTTTTAAATAGTCACCATACGTATAGAAAATTTTATAATTAATAGTGAAATCTGTTTCGAAAATTACAATTTTAAAGAGTAAGTATACTCTTTAAAATTGTATGTCATTTCTTAAAAAGTTGATTGTACTACAGATAAGTAAATCATGATTTTACCGACTTTTCCATTAGGAAAAGTCGAGTACTAAATTGTTCATCGTAGTTGAAGGGAGCGTCGGGAACAATTTTTTTTTACGTTTTCGGACATTCTGAACACGATAGGACGTGTGGTTGAGAACGAGGTTTCCTTATATATATATATATAGACAAATCTATCAAGGTGAGATCCGACTATAAAAATAGGCAACGTGAGATCCGACCCGTATTTTGGGAACCCCTTTAAAATAAATAATGTTCGCTATTGCATCTTCTTCTCCACTAATTTAGGCGGGATTAAAGACCACGAGTTCTTCAAAATATTTATTGCATGATTTTATGCGCGAAAAAAATGAAAAGTAGGCCTATGTTGTATAAATAGGATAAAAAAAGAGCAAAGGTGAGATCCGACCGAAAATTTATCTGCGCACTCACCGCGCATTCACGATATCTAATATGATGTTGTATTGTTCAGGCAATTTACGTGGAGATGTGAAAAGCATTCCAGACCAATAAGGAGACGTCTCAAGGTTTAATGGGCGGGCCTATACACATGAAGAAAGGTGAGATCCGGAGTCGGATCTCACCTTTCCAAAACGGATCTCATCTTGCCCGTATTTTTTTATTTTGGATCTCACCTTTCCAGATTATAAATCTATATATATATATATGGATCGTACTATCATTGCGAGACCCGCTTTGCAAAAAGATATGATACAGGCACTGTCAGGCCCGAATTTTCAAAATTGGGCATAAATGAAGGGTCAGGTATAAGGGTCGATGTGTGTAGCGGAAAAAATAGCCAAAAATGAGGCGAATCTCGCTGCGCAAGCGCCATGCCGCTAGCTCAATTCGTATTCGAATGGCGCATGGTCAAAGTTTTCATGTGTTGTTGTGTGCAGAGAGGCGAGGTAAATTGTATATAAAGATATGCAAATGACACTGCGAGGCCCGAAAAAAAAATTCGCCTACGGCCTCCTGAGTATGCATACATCATGAAAAACCACTTTACATGGCATGACGTTGCGAGACCCGATTTCGGGTCTCGCAGTGTAAAATCGGGCCTCGCAGTGATAGCACCGTTTCCAAAACGGGTCTCGCAGTGCTTTGGTATGCCTGTATATATATATAGATTTATAATCTGGAAAGGTGAGATCCAAAATGAAAAAATACTGGCAAGATGAGATCCGTTTTGGAAAGGTGAGATCCGACTCTGGATCTCACCTTTCTTCATGTGTATAGGCCCGCCCATTATATCTTGAGACGTCTCCTTATTGGTCTGGAATGCTTTTCACATCTCCACGTAAATTGCCTGAACAATACAACATCACATTAGATATCGTGAATGGGCGGGGAGTGCGCAGATAAATTTTCAGTCGGATCTCACCTTTGCTCTTTTTTTATCATATTTATACAACATAGGCCTACTTTTCATTTTTTTCGTGCATAAAATCATGCAATAAATATTTTGAAGAACTCGTGGTCTTTAATCGCGCCTAAATTAGTGGAGAAGAAGATACAATAGCGAACATCATTTATTTTAAAGGGGTTCCCAAAATACGGGTCGGATCTCACGTTGCCTATTTTTATAGTCGGATCTCACCTTGATAGATTTGTCTGTATATATAGCTATTGAGCGAGGCTTTTTCGCCTCCTTTTCGCATATACACGCTCGTTTTCACCTCCAAATCGGAGGCGAAAACGTCAAAACCGGAGGCGAAAACGTACCCCCGTGTATATACTCAAAAAAGTGATCTATGGACTCCAAAACGCCTAATGGCAAATTTTTGATCGGAGGCCGAAATGACCATATACATGGGCCGATATACATTTTAGTGCAATGGTTTCAACTCCAGGTTCGCCACCAGTACTCTTCAAAATACATAAATGTGTTTTTTCGCATCCTGATGTATGTGTTCCTTTTAGTCTCCTTTGCTTGGCAACTTCGCATCGGAGTAGAAAAGAACCAGTAATCAAAATTTTGTTGCAATGTATAAATGTTCATTGTGGGTGGGCTGGGAAAAAACGAAACAGGATTCCAACAGTTTGTCAAGCCGGAGGTGAAAAAACCTTTACCTATGACACTTACGTTAAGGCACCATTTCATATATACCAAGCTTACGTTGTGGCACCACATACTGGTGCCACAACGTTCAGATGCTGGATACATGTTGACTGAAGGTTCAATGATAACTCTGGTCAACATAAGAAATTTTGTTTGGTATTTAATGAGTGATTTATACAGTATTTTTTTCGCTGTTCCAAGAAAAAAAAATAGCAAAAAATTTCATCACCCAAGGATTTTTTAAAATTTGAATTTTTTATTGAACATTTTTTTAAAATATTTTTTGATAACTGTTATAATTCAGTCAATTTTTAAAACAAAGAAGAGGTCAATGAAAAAAAAAAATGAAAAGCTTGAACATGAATTTATTATTGAACGAAAAATTTCCTTGCTGTGGAGTTGAATTCGTTTATTCTTAAGAAGCCTAACTTTCGAGTTTTTTTTTAGTAAATAATTTATTATTTGTTTTTAAAAAAAAGAAATATCTCAAAAACTAAGCTCCCAAATAAATCGACCCAAGGGCTGCCGTAAATTATATCGAAAATTGTAAAATAAATTCACTACAAAAAATTGCAATAATTCTAAAAAATCCTGAAGCACTGGAGTAAAACTGAAAGTATGTCGGAATCACCAGACTTTTTGAGTTTTTAAAATTGGGTCAACTCTTTGATTCCCCAACTAGTGAAAATTTATTGATTAATCAGTGAATTTTCATTATTGAATCGCTAATGAAAATTCACCTATTGAATCAGTAAATTTTTTCACTGATTCCTACAATGATTCAATTTTGTCGATTCAAATCAGTTAATTTTAACTGATTCAAATTAGGAGATTACATACTTAATTTCTCGCGACGAAAATATCATTTAGTAAAAGATAAAAATGAATAATTTTAGATTCTGGGTGTTTTTTTTTTTCAAAGATCATTCGAAGTTCATAAAAATACTCCATGCGTCAAACCAAGTCAAGCTTTCTGCACATCAAATTTTTTTAGACGCACCCTGCATTACCATATGTGATGTCATATGTACATATTTTCTTAATTTGAATCAGTCAAAATTGACCAATTAAAATTGAGAAAATCGAGTCACTGTAGAAATCAGTGGAAAAAATTACTGACTCTATCGGCGAATTTTCATTGCTGAATCAGTAAAAATAAAATTCACCGATTCAATCAGTAATTAATTAATTAGGTACTGATTCAATTAGTGAAATTTTTTTTACTGATTCAATAATGAAAATTCACTGATTTCAATCAGTCGACTAATTTTTACTGATTCAACAATCAAAATTCACTGTTTGAATCAGTAATTTTTCACTGATTAGCAGTAAAATAACGCTGATTAACTGGGGAATCTGTGCTGGAAGTTGACTGATTATCATTGACTTGATTTTTTATATTTCATCAGTCAATTCAGGCATTTTTGACCGATTCAAATTAAGAGAGTACATATGTCTATCTGAATCTAACGTAAGTAAGTATTACAGCCCACTGAAATATTCTTATAAAGTATCTTCTCTCTTAATTTGAATCAGTGAAAACTGCCAAAATTGAGAGAAAATCAAGTCACTGATAATCAGACAAATTCCACTGATTCCCCAGTTAATCAACGTCATTATACTTACTGCCAATCAGTGAAAAATTACCCATTCAAATAGTGAATTTTGATTGTTGAATCAGTGAAAATTAATTGACTGATTGAAATCAATGATTTTTCATTATTGAATCGGTAAAAAAAAATTTCACCGATTGAATCAGTGGAATTTTATTTTTCCTGATTCAGTAGTGAAAATTTACTGATTGAATCGTAATTTTTTTTACTGATCCCTACAGTGACTTGATTTTGTCGATTTTAATCAGTCATTTTTGACTGATTCAAATTAAGAGAGTATCTATGATAGTTCAGTGAGATACTTTTCCTGCCAGCAATTTCAATGCAAATGCAAAAAAATTTTGCAGCTACCATTTGTCACCGCAAAAAAGTTCTGCAGCTAGAGATTGTCGCCATAAGCAATTTTATGTGGCCAAAAATCATGGATACGAATTTCAAAAATTGTGCTTTGATCGATTTAATATTTTGCAAAAAGTTTTTGCCCTAGCATCATAGGCGGATTTAAGAGGGGAGAGGGCTTAGCCTTCCCAAGAGTGAAATTAGCCCCCCCCCCCAAAAAAAAAATCGTGTTCAATTGTCAAACTGTTTGACAATCAAACTCGAATGTACCTACAATGAAAAAAATGTATTTTTTGGGCATTAAATACACAATTTTTTCAGAGCTTCGCTCGGGCATGAACAAAGTCACAATTCGCAAATTATATTAGGCAATGTTGAGGAAGGAGGCTGACTTCGAATATGTTCTCCCTCCCTCTCCCCCTAAAACAAAACATCAAATAGCAATTTTGAAATCGTTAAACATACGAAAAAATCACTTTATGGCCATTAAAAATTCAATTTTTCAAAGCTTCACCCTCGCTTCGCTCGGGTACAAATAAAATCACGCATGATCCAAATTATTTGAGGTTACAGCGTCAAAGAAGGCCCCCCTCCTACTTCTACGTAAGGTTTTTCTGGTATTTCTAGTCCTTGTATCTATTTTGCAGTTTGCACCCTTCCAAAAAATCTTCTAATGCCATTAACTTGAGGCTTAGCCCCCTCCCCCCCGATCCATTTTTCTAAATCCGCCGATGCCTTGCATCGCTCTGCGTCTTCAGATGAGAAAATTCTTTCAAAAGTCAGTTCATTTTAAATTTTTTGGCAAACAAACTTCGTTTTTTTTTTTTTTTTTCATTTGCTGAAACGTTTTGGCTTCTATTTGATAAAATTCAAAAACTGTTCATAAAAAAAAACATATTTCCTTTCTAATTTTAATTACGATTTCAGTTTTTCTCCATCACATGCTCTATATGCAGCGTGCTCTTTGACACAAAAAAAGTCTCATCAAGTTTTTCAAATCGAAAGTATTAATTTTCAAAATTTTTCAACCTCTATGAGAGTAATATGAATGAAATTTCAAAAAATACTAGGTACCCCTCCTCCCCTCAAGAATGAAAAAATAATTGTATCATTACTACAACTTCCAGATTTCACTGAAAATACCTAAATTGAGATCGAGCTTTCAGCATTTCAATACTTAATTCCTTGTTTTGTAGAGTTGGAAACTGTAAGTTTCAAAAGTTTTTGATTCCAAAATAAATGACTGCCATTAAATTACAAGTTGATATGAATAAAAAATCAGAAAGAGAAGCTCTAATAATTTTTTGAGAAAAATATTCAAAAAATTTCTCAAGTGCCGAATCATTTTCTTCCCACAAATCAGTTTTTCGTGATCAGTATGAAAAAGAATATCAAAATCGCCCATTAAATTCCAGATAGAATTTTCTATGTTGACTAGTGTAATTAAGTTAAAGTGATAGGGGTTGAACTAAAAAATAGGGGACCAAATTTTAGCAATCAAATTTAATGCAACGAATTTTCAAATATCTCTGTTTAATGGCATTGAGAAGCACACCCGAAGGGGGCTTAGGGCTGGACCTTCTTTCTTAAAATCGAAAAAAAAATTTTACCTCCAAACTGTGAAAAGGTAATTTTTTCTCTTCAAACCGTATTTTTCCAATAATTGTCACCCTCCCTTCACTCAAGCAATATTTTAGTCGATTTATTTTTAAAATTTATAATTTTTTGCGAATGCTTTCAGTCAAAAATCACCTATTTTTTAAATAAATTCTCAATTTATCAAAAAAAATCAATAATTTTTGACTGTAAGAACAGTAAAAAATAACTAATTTGAAATTTTACCTTTTTTTCAAATTCTCAGCCCCTCCCCCCCATCCTTAATTAATTTCTGGGTATGCCTATTCAAAAAAATTTTGAAAAATGTCAACGAACTGATTCAGCCACACTTGAAAAAGACATTTCATGTTCAAAACAAACACCGCAAAATAACCATCCCTCGATCCTTTCGAAATGATGGTGTGTCATTCATAGTTAATGATCTTGGTAGCGAGCATATAGAGCATAGTGCTTAACCTTACCCACAGGAATGTAGAATACAATGGCATGTATATGGCAACGTTGCCGGAGGCGAAAAGTGTTGATGATAAACTGTATTTTGTGCTTCCGGAGCCAAAAGAGTTGGTTTGTTGGCGGAGTCCATTAGACTCCTATACATAAAAAAATATACAGAAATTTTTTTTTAGAATTTTTTTCCCCTCTCAGTGTGCTCTTACTAATTTTGATATGAGGAATCTAATTCTGCGAAGTATACACGACTAAACCTATTTCTACTACCGGAGGCGAGGACGTCTGCATTATCTAAGGAGGCGAAAAGGTCTCAGTTCACGTATATATATATATTTACTAGCCGTATAACCCGTCCGTTCCGGACGGGCTACCGTGAACTTCTTTTTAAATCGTACATTCCTTTTTGAAAAACAACCATAATGCCTAACTTCTTAAAAATAGAAAATCGCTTAAATTGGTACCCGGAACTGTGTCATAAATCAATCAAAACTTCAAATTAAATATCTCGTTGGATTCGAGCTTAAAACTTTGACAAAAATCTAGGAAAATTTAAAATGGAACATACCATTAGATTTGTGCCTATAATTATTCTGGAAAAAATTGTATCAAACTTCCAAGCCGAGTAACCCATTAGATTAGTGCACATAACTTCGGCAAAAATTTACCAGATGTTCAAACATTTTTCATTTGTGGTGAAATACATGGTTAATTATTATCCATGGGTTTCCCCACTTTCCCCAAACTCTTGAATTGGTAATTTTGATGGAAAATTCCTATCCATAAAATTTGCCACATGTTCAAACCTCTTACCTACATTTCTGGTGCAATGCGTGGATAATTATTATCCATAAAATTAACCACAGTTTTATGGGGTTCCCCAACTCTGGAATTGGTAATATTGATGGATAATTCCAATCCACAAAATTTGTCACATGTTCAAACATTTTTCATTTGTGGTGAAATACATGGATAATTATTATCCATAAAATTGACCACAGTTTTATGAGTTTCCCCACAAACGGTAATTTTGATGAAAAATTCCTATCCACAAAATTTTCCATATGTTCAAACATTTTTCATTTGTGGTGAAATGCGTGGATAATTATTATTCATAAAATTGACCACAGTTTTCTAGAATAATTGGTAATTTTGATGGTAAATTCCTACCCACAAATTTTTCCACATGTTCAAACATTTTACATTTGTGGTGAAATGCGTGCGGATAATTATTATCCATAAAATTGACCACAGTTTTATGGGTTTCCCCAAACTCTAGAATTGGTAATTTTGATGGTAAATTCCTATCCATAAAATTTTCCACACGTTCAAGCATTTTTCATTTGTGGTGAAATGCGTGGATAATTATCCATAAAATTGACCACAGTTTTATGGGTTTCCCCAAACTCTAGAATTGGTAATTTTGATGGATAATTTCTATCCACAAAATTTTCCACATGTTCAAACATTTTTCATTTGTGGTGAAATGCGTGGATAATTATTATTATCCATAAAATTGACCACAGTTTTATGGGTTTCCCCAAACTCTAGAATTTGTAATTTTGATGGTAAATTCCTTTCCACAAAATTTTCCACATGTTCAAGCATTTTTCATTTGTGGTGAAATGTGTGGATAATTATTATCCATAAAATTGACCACAGTTTTATGGGTTCCCCCAAACTCTAGAATTGGTAATTTTGATGGTAAATTCCTATCCACAAAATTTCCCAAATGTTCAAGCATTTTTCATTTGTGGTGAAATGCGTGGATAATTATTATTATCCATAAAATTGACCACAGTTTTATGGGTTTCTCCAAACTCTAGAATTGGTAATTTTGATGGTAAATTCCTATCCACAAAATTTCCCACATGTTCAAGCATTTTTCATTTGTGGTGAAATGCGTGGATAATTATTATTCATAAAATTGACCACAGTTTTATGGGTTTCCCCAACCTCTAGAATTGGTAATTTTGATGGTAAATTCCTATCCATAAAATTTTCCACATGTTCAAGCATTTTTCATTTGTGGTGCAATGCGTGGATAATTATTATCCATAAAATTGACCACAGTTTTATGAGTTTCCCCAAACTCTCGAATTGGTAATTTTGATGGTAAATTCCTATCCATAAAATTTTCCACACGTTCAAGCATTTTTCATTTGTGGTGAAATGTGTGGATAATTATTATCCATAAAATTGACCACAGTTTTATGGGTTTCCCCAAACTCCAGAATTGGTAATTTTGATGGTAAATTCCTTTCCACAAAATTTTCCACATGTTCAAGCATTTTTCATTTGTGGTGAAATGCGTGGATAATTATTATCCATAAAATTGACCACAATTTTATGGGTTTCCCCAAACTCTAGAATTGGTAATTTTGATGGTAAATTCCTATCCACAAAATTTTCCACATGTTCAAGCATTTTTCATTTGTGGTAAAATGCGTGGATAATTATTATCCATAAAATTGACCACAATTTTATGGGTTTCCCCAAACTCTAGAATTGGTAATTTTGATGGATAATTCCTATCCACAAAATTGTGAGATTCACTTGATTATTAAAAAACTGATTTAGGTACCTACAAAAAAATTAATTTAGCTGTAAAAAAAATTGTAGAAAATTCATTTTCCGGATGTGCTTAAAAATTGATTTAGGTAAAAAAATGTAATTTAGCTAGAAAATTTTTTTAAAATTCATTTTCATCCAAAAAATCCATTTTCTGGATATGTTCAAAATTTTTTTTGGGGTTGAACTCGATATTTAAAAATTAATTTAGATACAAAAAATTTAATTTAGAGATATAAAATTGTTGAAAATCCATTCTCCGAGTGTATGAAAAAATTTAGCTCAAAAAATTTAATTTAGCTAAAAATAATTCAAAAAAATGTATTCTCCAGATGGTGTATGAATCCTGAATTATGAGGTAGGAATCCAAAAAGTTCATTCTTTGGGTGTATTTGAATATTAATTAAGCAAAAAAACATTAATATAGGTAGCTAAAAGAAATTAATTTTGCTTAAAAAAATTTTAATTAAGTAAGCTAAAAAAAATTATTATAGCTAAAAAAAATTAATTTTGCTAAAAAAATTTCTAAAAACTTCATTCTTCGGATGGGGTTCGAACCCTGACTTATGAGGTAGTAATCTGAGAGCGCGTCATCATTATTCTCGCCAAGGTCAAGAGGGCGGGGGTCGAAGATGAAATCGTATTTCGTGGAATATCTCAAAAATGAAGCTGTTTCAGCAAAAATTGAAGAGAACCAAAATTGTAGCCCATAAAATTTCCTATCGTCAATGAGTCGTTAGATTTTTGATTCAAGCTTCGCGTTTCGAGTTATTTACGAAAAACTGATTTTTGCCTATGAGGGTGGGAGGGGAAGGAGGGGAACCAACTTTAACTCGACTTTTCTCCACTTTGGAGGCAGCTTTTTCTAAACTTTTTGCGTCATAAACCACCTACTCGTCGAGCTCTTTCTAATGGTGTATTCACCTTTCAAATTCGTGCAGTACTTTAGGCGTGATGCTGTTCCGTAAAAACAGCCCTCTTCTTTATAATTATAATAGATATGTTTATGTATAATTTTGTCCGCGATTAAACTCGGAAGCTGTGTAGCTCCAGAAGGGGACAACGATCCCAAAAGATAGCATTTTTTATGTAGTTTTGAGATTTTCAAACCGATTTAAAATCGGTTCAGCCGTTTTCGAGATATTGAACTTTTTGTGTTTTTTAGGGGTTGGGGGGTGGGACTTAGCCGAAATTTCAAACAACCAAGGTAAAAGTTACATTGCGCTTCAAATTTCGATTTCTCTAAAACTACTGAACCGATTGAGCTGAAATTTTCAGGATTGGCAAAGAAACGTTTGAGGACCTTACAGAAAAATTTTCAGCCTGATCGGTTGAGGTACATCGTCTCTCGGTACGCCTAAAATTTGTAAACAGTTTTTTTCCATAGCTTACTGAAACTTGAAGGTCGAATAATTTGAAAACTAGGCATTCTCAAAAAAATCTAATGACTCATTGTCGAAAGCAAATTTAATTCTCTACAACTTGTTAAACAGGCATTTTTCGGGAGGCCCCTCCTTTGGTCAAAAACAGTCCTCAAAGGACGCAAAGGAGGGTCCAATACTCGAAATTCGCATTCTGGCATTAAAAAGTTTGTAAAAAACTTTGTAAAAGGCATAAACTGATGTTTTTTGGGTCGCTGATTCCGAATCAAGTCTTTGTTTTTCGATTTGAATCCTCTACATGTTCCTAAGTCGTCCCTCGGTAGCTTAAATTTGTGAACTGCCATTTTTAATTTCTTATGCAAGCTTGAAACGTAAATACGTAATTTGAATAAAACTAGGGCTCTTCAAAAAAATCTAATGACAAATTATAGAACACAAATTTAATTCTCTACAACTTCTTATACAGCCTTTTTTTGGAAGGCCCTTCCTTTGCTCAAAAACAGTCCTCAAAGGATGCAAAAGGAGATCTAAGAATCAAAATTTACAGTTTGGCATTAAAAAGTTTGTGAAAAAGCGCAGTTTGATATTTTTTGGGTCACTGATTCCGAATTTGGTATTTGTTTTTCGATCTAAATCTTCTACATGTCCCTAAGAATATAAGAAGGCCTGAGGGGATGGGGACAGTTAAGCTAAAATTTCAATTTCGAAAAAAAATGGCATACTATTATTTCATTCAATATCAATTTATCAACTTTTTTGAATTTGTGCCCCCCCACCAGGTGCCCCTATGGATATGGGAGCTTGAGGGCCCAAAATTTTGAGCTTGAGTGCAAGACCAAAATTTCAATTTTCAGTCATTTTACTTGATAAATAGCGTGGGTACCAATTCTTTAAACTTATGTATTACCGACTTTTTTATTTTGATTTGAGCCCCTTCCCTGGATACACTGGAGTCCAAAATTTCGAGTTTGGTACTTCTCAGTAGGCTCAATATTTGTGAATAGTTGAACGAAAGTAAATTAAGTTTTCTACACCGACTTTAGTGGAAAAGTCGGTTACCTTACGCAGAATGCGTAAGGTTTTTTTATTTATTACTAGACTTTCTACCCGTCCTTCGGACGGGTATTTCTTTCCATAACTTTAGAAATAAACACAATTTTTTTAAATAATATATCTCAATCATCTGACGATATCACTTTTTAATGCTGAGAATATCCAGTCTAATCAATTTTTTCTGTACACCCCATCAATCCCAAATGGTTTTCAATTTAAATCCCAGATTGGTTTTTTTTTCAGATACTCCTCATATGATTTAAAAAAAAAAAAAAAAAACTCTGTGGAGGTACCCATAATTTTCAAAAAAACATTATAGAGGTGCCCTCAATACATATAACCTTACAGTATTTAATAATTCCATAGTTAGGTACTCTGACATTCCCATCACTATTTTCAAAAATTGTCATTGAGGTACCTTCACTAAACCCTCATATCTCTACAACTTTCAAAAATCACACGTATAAATAAAAAAAATTGAATTTCATCATGAACGGCTGTTTTTAATTTGAATTCAAGAATCATTTTTTTCCCGAACACCCATCCCATGGTTTTCAAAAATCACTATGGAGTTACCCTAACTTCTTTCAATTGTGTTCAATTTGAATTATTCATTTGAATACTTCACTCCATTACCTAAATTTTTCAATATTACCTAATTATAAATTTTAAAAAAAAATCATCTCATTTGTTCAATATTAGGTACACATTGATTTTTTAAAAAGTTTGAATTGTTAAGAACTAATCTATAATTTATGAAAATTTGATCATTCAATTTGAAAAAAATTACACATGACAAATTTATTTGTTTTAAACACAATCAATTCTTTTCAATTTCATCCTGTTACTTAATCAAAAATTCAACCAATAAATTATTTTTAAAAATGAGATTACATAGGTCAAATTATTTTTTTTGAAAAATACTTTTGGTGGATTTAATTACCTATTTTTTTTATTTTTATTTTTTTTCAATAATTCCTCCCATTTATAAATACCTATTTGATTTTGGTACTTATATTAAGTGATGATTTTTTAAAAAATTTCAAATTTATAGAAGTGAATCAGTTTTAACCCCAGGTCAGTTTTTTTTTAGAATGCTCCTCTCATTATTTGATTAAAATTCAATCAATTATATTAAATTTGTACTTTCTTCGGATTGGTTCAAAATTATCTACCCAAAGAACCTCCATTCTCTAGAAATTTATATTTTTACTGAATTTTGCACATTAAAATTACAAAAAATTTTGATTCTCCATTGTTTTCAATCTCTGTATGATTTTTTTAAAAACGCTTCAATAAAAATTTTTTAGATGAAATCATATCTCAAAATTTTTCAAAAAATATCCTGGGGTGATTCAATTATTGTTTTCATCAAATACCCCTCCCATTAATTGGAAATTCAAGCCATCGATAATTTTTTAAAAAAATAATCATAGAAGTCAAATCAATTTTTAGAATGTCTCTTCCCTCTCCCATCAATTAAAAAAATCGATCAATTGTATTCAATCTCCTACCAACTAAATTGTATTCAATTTGAATTATTACATTGAGTATTTAATCCAAATTTTATCTAGTCCATAATTTTTGCTCACATTCCCCACGTCAATTAAATTTTGTTTGGAATATCTATGAGTTACCAAATCAATTAATTAATAATGGATTTTCTTTTTTCAAATTACAGAATTTTTTCAAAAATAACCGAAGTGTACTTCATTCAATTTTCATCCACTTAAATAGATTTTTGTTCACATACCCCACCACAATTCAATTTTGTTTTAAATTTCTACCTCTCATTAATGAAAAAAATATATTGCCAGCAATATCAAAAAAACGAAGCCGTTTCAGCAAAAATCGAAGAGAACCAAAATCATTGGAAAAATGCTTTAAATTTCAATCCCAGTTTAATTTTTTCTGAATACCCTACCATCATTTCCATAAATTGTCACAGAGGTACCCACACAAAACCACATATTTTCAAAAACAACCATAGAGCTTCATACCCTCACAATTTTCAAAAATAATTGTACAGGTCATAGCATCACAATTTTCAAAAGTGTCAATGAGTCTATGGCATTTTACAAAATTGTGAAGGTATTTCTATGACAATTTTGGAAAACCACTATAAAGGTGCCCTCGCGTTAATTTCAATAATAAGGGTCAAACCAACATTTTTGAATACCTCTCGCATTAATTAAAAATTCAACCAATTGTATTCAATTTGAATTTATATATTTTTTTTAAAAAAAATTGATTCAACCTTTGATTTAAAAAATTTTAGTTGATAAACTTTTTCAATATTTGCAAAAAAAATAATTTTAAAAAATAAAATTGATCAATTTTCAAAAGAACATCATTTGAAAAAAAAATGATTTTTAGAATTCGCTAAAAAAAATTAACTTGAAAAAAACTGATCAATTTTCAAAAGAAGTTTTTTTTTTATAAAAAAATTGTTTTTAGAATGATATTCATTTTCTTTGAAAAAGTTCTTCATCCTTTCATCTCAATTTTTTTTGTTTTCTGAAAAATTGTTTAAATTTTTTCGAATGTATTCCTTGAAAAAAAAAATTGAAAAAAATCCTCCCATCAATTTCATCCAGTCATTTTGAATACCCCTCCGAATGAAAAAAAAAACCTCCAATTAATTTACCCAGTCATTTTGAATACCCCTCCCATTACATTTGCAATTTAACTTGTTCAATTTTTCAAAAAATTCATTTCATGTTAAAAAAAATTATTCTTTTCTTTATTTACTAAGAAAAATAATTTTAAAAAATTGATCAATTTTCAAAACAACATCATTTGAAAAAAAAAATGATTTTTAGAATGATAATTCATTTTTTCGATTCCCCATTATTTTCCAGTCTACCATAACCTTAATTTTTTTCAATAGATATTCAATAAATATTCAATAAATATGACTCAAATCAGAGTAAAAAAATTAATTTACCCTCTGATTCAAAAAATTAGAAATGTTATCAATTTTTTACAATTGAAAAAATTATCGAAATATATGTACCAAAAGTAGAATTATTCTTTTCTTCATTCACTAAGAAAAATAATTTTGAAAAATTGATCAATATTCAAAACAACTTCATTTGAAAAAAATGATTTTTAGAATGATAATTCATTTAATATTATACTTCATTATTTCGTTTTATTTTTTATGTTTTCAATTTTTTATGATTGAAAAAATGATTGCAACAAATTAAAATTGTTACAATTGTTGAAAAGTTGTTCAAGTTTTCTTGAAAAATCTTTTTTTTTTTTTGAAAACGAAAATCGAAAAAAATTCTAATGGAAAAAGCTTTTCTTTCAAAAGAAAATTGTACTAAATCATTCAAAAAAATTTTGATATAAAATAATCAACTTTTTTTAGGTTAAAAAAAATTTCCTTTTTTTGATATAAAATAATCAACTTTTTTTAGGTTAAAAAAAATTTCCTCCTGATCCGGGACTCGAACCACCTCCCTCTGGGGTGGGAGTCCATGCGCCACACCACACGGCTATGCTGTTGTTGTTGTTGAGTGGTGTAAAATTTCGCATGTTACTGCCTAATTGGCCCAAATTTTTGAAACTTCGACTCGACACATTTTGAGCAATATCTCAAAAACGAAGCCATTTGAGCAAAAATCGAAGAGAACCAAAATTGTAGCTCGTAAAATTTGCAATCGTCAATGTGTCGTTAGATTTTCGATTCGACCAACCGGTTTCGAGATAATCGCGAAAAACCGCGTTTTCAGCTGACCACTTTCTGATTGGCCAAACAGAAGCCGAAAATTACCAAACTTTGGCGTAAATTTTCTCAACTTTGCGGACAGCTTTTTCGGAATTTTATGCGCGCTAAACCTTCCTCTCGTCGAGGGCTATCCAATGGTACCAACCGCCGCCCTCGACTCGTCGGATCCGCGGAGCCTATCCGTTACAACGAAAACACCACTTTCTTTTATATAATAGATTTCTGATGGCTGTACCAAAACTTGATACTTTTTTGGGAATTTTTTTTTAGTTGAGACAAGTTAGTATAATTTTTGGCTGAAAAATCAGTGATTTTCAATGATATTCATTCATTTGAAGCACTGATAATGTAAAAACCAGAATTTCACTAGATTTGATTGATTCAAATTCAGAAAGCTTGATTTCAAATTTAATCTGAGATTGAAACAAAGAATTATTGACGCATGTCTTCGCATAATTTGAAAGAAAAATAAAATTTATTAATTACGCGCAATTAGAAAAAAATATACAAATTAATCGGACGTTTCAACGATGATATCAATCGAAACTACCATTTTTTTTCGTAATTTCTGCTGAGAATTTCCGGAAAAATTGGTGAAAAATCACAGATTTTCAATGTAAATTGATTTAACGCAGATTTTTGCCAGATTTGACTGATTTAAATTTGAAATTCGAAAATTTGATAACTAGAAAAAAATTATATCGTTGAAACGTCCGATTAATTTGTAGGTATATTTTTTTTCCTAATTGCGTGTAATTAATAATTTTTTTTCCTTAATCTAAGATTATTTAGATGCAATCACGATGCAAAGAAATAGCTTAATTAGAAATAATCATCAGTAGAATTTTTATTGAGGTAGAATCAGACTTACAATAATAACAATACCTTGGAAATTGTATAATTTTTTGATAATGCTTCAGTGTACGTGCACTACGCAATACACATCTTACATCTATACGAATCTCCATTTTCTTCGACAAAATCAGCGTAGCATTCGTTGAACTTGTTGAGAATCGCACTTAATTGAACGCCCAGTACTAGACCTAACCGTGAAATAATAAATAATTCGTCATAACGAGATGTTCAATTACTATCGTGATTTTTTTTTTTAGAAACGAGGTCTTCAACCCTTTCAAGGTTTTACGCATTGTTAGCAGCAAAGCTTCATTGTTGATTCGTTTTTAATTTAAACGAACCTGTAATGAGAATTTGGAAGTATGAATTTCGTTCTCCGCGTATTTTTTTTTGTTCATTTGTTCGCATCGAATTTTAATACATTTATACCTAAATTCTGTTACATCGAGTTGACTAATTTTTCATTTTAATAGAACTGGAACTTTCAAACAAAAGGTAATAATTTTTGAAGTTTGTAAAGAAACCCACCCAGTGTCACGGAAATACTCAATTCACAGAGCGTAAGAAAAAGTTGAAGATTATTTTAAAAGCAGCAGGGGAAATATCGATTATTTACGGTACCTTGTGTGCTGTTAACATCTTATGCCAAGTTTCTCCCCTTTTTCAAGACACGAAAAGGTCTATTCCTTTTCTTCCTATACGCACCCTTTTCCTTTTCGCAAAAGGAATCTATTTTTATGCCGAGCGCCGTTTACACGAGTGGATAAGCTGGTATGGATTTGTATTCGTATCTGATTCAAATTCCGATCTGTGGTCCCACATTTTCATCGTTGTGATTTCGATTCAAGAATATTTTGAATGCACGCGAAAGTTGTTTTGTATACGTCAACTCGAAACACAATATTTCCACTTCACTTAAATTTCAACAACTCGTTAGTCGTTTTGTGTTTGAATTGAAATAAGAAATGTCAATTGCACGATTACGTGAACATGCTTCGCGATAATTGTGTGAAAATACTCTAAACCCGTTCAAATGCTATTATAACATGTTTCTTGCATTAGTGTTTAATTGTATCCTATGTTTATTCAGGTTTAATAATGAATATTTTTCTAATTAACTATACGTTCGTTTACTTATTACTATAGGTGTTTCATAACGATAATGTTCTTAATACACTCACACTTCGTGTACCTATACCATTTATGTGAAAATTTCAGATTCAATTAACGAAATGAAGCTATTGATGACATTTTATTCCTCAATTGGAAATTCATAAAATGGACAGTTTGAATTGAAAACGATCAGAAATTCTTTATTTTTGGAGTTTTAGGTACATTATTAGTTTTGAAGACGAGTGAGAAGTGAAAATTGCTTCTTTTTTGACCGAGCTCGAGTATAATTTGAAAATTTTTCACTCTTGTACGTTGTACCATCTTTGTTCATTTTTCATTGTTATTTTCCATGTGTCTGAGAAATTTTTACAGTAATTAAATCAGGTTTTTGAGCAACAATACATAGATAGCTTCATTTTTTAATGTTGAGATGAATTTGAAAAAAGAACGAACCTAATCCACGATTAAAATAATTATATGTTAAAAATCGAAGCAGTATTTTTACGCTAAATCAGTGGCGTAAATACGGGGGGGGGGGGGGTACAAACCCCCCCCAGACACCCCTCAAAAATGAATTTTTTGGACATCAAAAATCAAATTTTTTCAAAGCTTTGCCCTCGCTTCGCTCGGGCGTAAGTAACCAACCTTATTATTAATTTTCGCTAGTTCGATAGTTCAATATGTAAGCCTGTGGCGTAAATACTTCCCTCAAACCTCTCAAAAATGAATTTTTCGGGCATTAAAAATCAATGTTTTTTCAAAGCTCTGCCCTCGCTTCGCTCGGGCATAAAATAATCACTATTTAAATTGCAAAAGCCGTTCGAAAAGTATGATACCAAGACTGATTACAGAAAATAGAAACTTTAGATTACAATTTAGAGACAATGTTGCCAATATTTCGCGAAAAAACCATTTCTGTAAAATTAATTTTTTAAAAATTTTTACCGCTTTTCTGTACTTGGCCTAATTACTTACCTTACTTTTTGAACAAACTTCTTATTTAAAGCGACAGTACCAAAAAAGGTTCTGTCACACACCCCCCCCCCCCATTATCCGAGATCTTTATGCCCATTTAGTATATACCTAAGAAAAAATTTTCATCCTTCGACTTCTGTCCCTCCCCCCCAGAGGGAATGTCAAGTTACGCTACTGCGCTAAATTTTTTTAAATGAAATATTTCTGCTTAAATTTACAATTAGATATAGATTCAAGAAGATTCTGGTTTCATGAAGGTCTCTTGGTCCATTTTAAAGTTAGCGGTTTTCTAAAAAAAAAGTTGTTTCGATTTACGTAACAGAGTTTGTTTATTGCATTTCTATTTTCCACTTGATTAGGTAAAAACCTAGAAAGAGGGTGTCTCAAAAAAATTTTTTTTATTTCAAATTTAATAAAGAAGGCAATATTTATATGTACTTGTGGTTCTGATTCTTCGTAAAAAATCGAAGTCCCTCGCTTCGTTTTGGGTTTCAAACTTATACGTACAATTAATTTGTACATCTACGTATCTTGAATTTTCATTAGAAACCTCCAAATTTTGAAAAAAATGATCTAATATGGCATGTGATTTGATATTTAGCTTACTCTTTCATTTCGAATCAGTGAAAAGTGATTGAAAAAAAAATCAAAATTGCAGCACAGGAAAAAATCAGCAAAATTTTTTGATTTTCAGCAGATTTTCACTGCTTTTTCCAAGAATTTTATTGCCTTTTTTTTTTAGCAAATTTCCAAAATTTTCTTTATTTTTCAACAAATTTTTTTTCAGCACTTTTTTTCACTATTTACGTTTCGTGAAAATTTTTATTGGCTTATTACTTTACTTAGGTACTGTAATTCTGACAGTTTTTCATTGATTTTCGATAATTTTCATTACTTAAATGAGAGTATTTTTTAGAATGTAGAATAGTGAAACTTGAATTACCAAATCAGTGAAAATTCACTGAATGAATTTTTAGTAATTTTTCAGTACCTATTGTTTTCACTGATTTATTACTGTGCTGCAATCCTGCCTGTTTTTCTGTGATTTTCGATAATTTCCACTGATTTATAAAAAAGTGAATTGTGACTTGTCTTTTTTTTTAAAATTATTTTCAGAAAAAAAACAAACATTTTCAAAGAAAAAACTCTAAAATTATTTTCAGGAAAAAAAAACAAACTTTGTTCGGAAAAACACAAAGAGAAAAAAAATCATTGGTTGAAACCAACATGTAAAAAAATCAAACAATCATCTAAAAATTCAAGAAATAGAATTTCATGTTTTTGAAAAAAACATATTTTCATTTTCAGGAAAAACTTTCAGTGATGGTCACCTCTTTCAACTGAACATTATACTTGGAATCATTTTTCAATCCTCCTCCCCTCACTATATTCCTTTCAAAAAATTAAAATCTTGTAAATATGAATTTTGGAGTCCTTATTAAAACCGATTTGCCTTTTCCCTTGCCTTATATTGAATGGTCCTGATTTTCACAATTTTATTCTACATTTATGACTTTTTTGTGGGAGAAGAAATACCTAGATTTACCCTTTTATGTGACATAACATGTGTAAGGGTATGTAGATAATTATGTGACTGAGAAAAGTGAAGGTAGAAAATTTTGAAAAATAATGAAAGTTTCACAGTTTTCAACATATTTTTTCGGGACAACTGGATAATCCCATCAGGTATTGGGATGTTAGAAGCAAAATTCATTGAATAAGTATTGCTCTTGAACTGTTTTCTGATTTAAAACGAAAAAATCCAAAAAAAAAAAAAAAAAAATGGGAACCACCAAAAGCGAAAGAAATACTTATTGCTAAAGCAAAGTAAACAATTTTATTCAAAAGAAAAGTATTTTCAACTATAAAAAGAGTTCATTTTCATGTTTTTAGGTACCTGCTTACCTTCTTATTTTTTAAAATTATAGGTACATACCTACTTACCTAAATTTAATTAAAATAATTTAATATCCAATTTCACAACGTTATGCTAATAAATTTTTGTAGAATTTCGAAATTTCGCAAAACTTTAATTATTTTTACTAATGCAGGTAGTTAGTTTTTTCGTAAATTACATATTTTTAAAAATATTGTTTGGTGACTTCAGACTTCATGGATAATTTATAAATTTTAAATTTGAAAATTTAATCTTTTTTTAACCTGGTGGGAAGAAATAGACAATTTTGAGTTATCAGCCCTATGGAGGTACCTAAATAATTTCTGGGGAATTTTTTCCCCCTGACTCCTTATGTAATCTTTCTGAAGAATATTTTTTGACGCTCCTTTGAGATAATATCAAATAATAGGTGAAAAAAATTCCAATTTTTCGGCTCTGTATTTCAATGTGTTATGATTTTCCTTCGGTCTTCATTATGAAATTTTTTAAAAATGGTGCAACAAATTGTGAAGAAACCAGAGATCACGGACGCAGATATTTATTGAAGAAAAAATTGGGATGGAAATGGAAGGCTGAGCTTTACTGAAGTTTCAATAAATATTGGAAAAATAGCAAAATTTTAGGTTTTAAAAATTTGTTCTGTGAGCGAAATTTTGGTCTTCATTTCGCTGTAAATCAATGAATTTCTTACGACATAAGTATAATTTTTTTTGAAATAATGAAAGGAAACCTTTTTCAACTTTATTCATATGAAATTTGTATGTGCTTTTGTTACAGCATACGAATTACCTCGAAAAGTTGAAATTTCCCTGATGATGCTTCAAAGAAGTAAAAATCCAACATCATGGATCAAAATCTTCTGATTCCAGCCTCACACAGGTAAACGATTTAGGAAATAATAATTTTTTGATACCTACCTAAATACGTATATTCTATGCTATTTATTCGAGGAAATTTTCAAAAGTAAAAATTACCATACCAACTTACTTAATCAGTTGAAAAATATGTCCTCGTTGAGTTAGGTACACTCGTATTTGACGAACTATGATAATTACCATTGGTGGGTATTACCTGGTTATTCCCTCTCCCCTATGGCGATACTCAGCAGGAGACCATAGAAATAGTATAGATAAAAGACTCCGAACACGAAGCTTGAGGAAAATGAAAAATGAAATTCAACTTACGTTCTAGATACAAAATGAGTCACTATGGTCAAACCTCGAAATATAATACACACGGAAAAGAACTATTATTTATAATTTACTGTTGGAAAATATGAGGCATGCATGAATCGCAGCTTTATGTAATATTTTTAACCAAACCGAGGAACGTAATCTACTCCTATTCATCAATTGACCACAATAGGTACCTACATATTTAAAAGTTGAATAAATCGAGTTATACGTAAAAGGAAAACGTATTCTCGTATGTAGATATAATGCTGGTTGAAAAAACAGGACGGAAGTGCGATGTAGTTGTCACGTGTAGCAGAAGCTTATTTCACCATTAAACCATAGGGAGAATGTACGGTTTTAGCGTTGCATCAAATTAAGTTATTCGTTTTGAAAGAAGGGTGGAGTACCGAAAACGCATAACTCAGTTCGAAGTGTACGTGTGGCTATGTTCGTGACTTTGCGATTGTATTAGTAAACCGTGATATGCGCTCGGTTCTCCTCCAATGAAAAAATACACCGTGTTGTCGAGTACACGATAAATAAACCTACACAGCAGCCTTATTTATTCAATGTATTCGGATTTAGGGGTTGAAAATGTATTTAAGGGTTCGATATATGTATTTGAAAGGGACAAGGTGTCTCCAGTGGGGTGGAAAATCGATGAAATAAGTGTAGAAAGAGTTCGCTGGGTTGCTTTAGCAATGAAATTGATGGCATTTGGTATTCTCCTTACTTTTTTCTGTATCTCAGTTGAAAAAATTTTCAAAATCTTTAATTCAATGCTTTTCTACAGTTGATAATAAACTATTAGACAAAAAAATGAAAAATTTGCGAATAATTTGAGGAAAAAAATCTACTTCGTTTAAATTTCTTATACCTACTTACCATTCATACTTACACTTTGAAAAAAAACGTCGAGTTTTTGTGATAAGCCATTAAAATTTAAACTACCTCGATTTTAGACTTCTTATGTGAATTTACCTGACCCTGTTTCACATAATTACACGCGGAATATTATGTATACCTACCTACCTATCGTATGGTTATTTCCTGTATGGAAACGTTGACATTGCGTTAATCCGCATTACGTTGTGAATTCGTGTATTCATATTAATGCTAATAAGAAGCGTAGAAGTGAAAAAAAAATTGAGAAAAAATCATTAACGTTTTATGCAATATACTTATACAAATACAAATACGTATCCGAAACCGAGAAGTTTTACTAATTTAAATACAGTTCCTGTACCTACGCTGCTTTTTTTTCTTATACTTTGAATTTTTTTACGAGTATAGAATTAAACGAGGACAACAAATTACGTAATCGTATATGAAATGGTAATTTTTATACCGTCAAAGAATTTCGACATGACGTAAAATTAAATTTAGCGTTTACGCGACGCATGTAACGAAATTCAAATTCGAAGGTCGTTAACGCGATTGTAATGGAATTTTTTATCGACTTGTTGGCATGAGTTTAGCGTATGCCATTTTGAAAAATTTTCTATGGTTGTGACGAAGCTACGAACGTTGTCGTGATACCTACCTAGAAAACTTGTATACCACCTAAGTGTTATACGTGTGGAGTTCATTTTCACCATATTTTGAAAAATATTATTTCGATGAAATATTTCTTTGGAAATTTTACAGCGATTGAGAGTGCAGTCGAGTTCTAAATGAAAATTGCATGATATTACTTGCGATATTTCTATAATAAATAATGAATTTTCAAGAAGATAATTATGTTAGGTATACCTACACTTTTATTTCGATTCAGTGAAAAGTCACTTAAAGAAGTCAGAATTGCAGCGCAAGAAAAATTAGTAAATTTTTCTTGGTTTTCAGCGAATTTTTGCTGATTTCCCCGAAAAATTTTATTAATTTTTCATCAGCAAATTTTAGATACTTTGACTTTTGGCTGATTTATTACTGTGCTGCAATTCTGACTGTTTCCGCCATTTTTTTCGTTAATTTTCACTGTTTTGTAAATGAGAGAGTATATACGAGGGTTGTCCCATGATTTGCACAATGTATGATAAATTGGAGAAAAATTTTATTAGGGAAAAAATTTTTCTACAGCCCTCCGATATAATCCCCCCTCTTCGCAATGCATGCTTCCCAACGGTCCGGAAGGTCCGCAATGCCCGTCAGGCCCCCTTCAGAATTGAGCTGTCGGATTTGTCGGCTCACTTCTCTTCCAAGGTCATTTAAATTGGTAAAACGAACTCCTCGAAGTGGTTTTTTCAATTTTGGGATCCCTTTGGTGCCCGGCGAAAAACTAACGGATGAAATTGAAAAATTTTCACGCTACTGAAATACACCAAAGACCAATAGCTGAAGGCTAAAAAAATATTTGCTTCGGGTGAATTCATTGATTTGGAAATGAATAGCTTTTAAACATCTTTGAAATTTGGCGACATTCGTTTCCAAATTTACAGAAGCTCCAGTTGACCTGAAAATTGCGCCAAAATGTAAAGGACTGAAAATTTGGTAAGGTAACGTGAAAATAATATGTATAAGTTCAAGGGTCGAATCACCAGAAAAAAAAATATAAAAATGAATCCAGAATTTTTCAAAAAAAGTGAAACCTTTTCCGCCGGAAATATCAAAATTTGATCATGCTGAAAGTAAAATTTTCCGATAGAAAAATATTTTGTGGTAAATTCGAGACATTTACAGAAGGAAATTTGTGTAAGTATTGAATAATATTTGGAAATTGAGGTTCAAGGCTAAATTTGACAAAAAATTGATAAATTTTGTTCAAAAAAAGAAAATCCAAAAAAACTGTTTTTGATATTCCAAATCATGTACTTATAATTTGAAAAAAAAATTCATTTCTTGCGAAGTTAACTCTTCATTAATTGAAAAAGAGTGAAAATTTTCAACAGAAAAAAATGTTTCATTTTTTCGATAAATTTTTCTATGCATTTAAATGGGCCTCAGTGCGATCTTGAAATCTGAATTCCAAAAATTATTAAATACTTATACGAATTTCCTTCTGTAAATGTCTCGGTTTTCCCACAAAGTATTTTTATATCGGAAAATTTTGCTTCCAGCAAGATCAAGTTTTGATATTTCCGGCGGAAAAGGTTCCACTTATTTTTAAAAAAATTTTCGATTTCGTTTTCTAGTAGTTCGATCTTTGAACAAATACGTACCTATTATTTTCACACCATTTAATTAAATTTGCAGTCCATCACATTTTGGCGCAATTTTCACTTCAGTTGGAGCTTCTATAGATTTGGAAACAAATATAGTCAAATTTCAAAGATTTTTAATAATTATTCATTTCCAAATAAATCAATTCCTCCGAAGCAAATATTTTTTTGGCTTTCTACTATTGGGCTTTGGTGCATTTCATTAGCGTGAAAATTTTTCAATTTCATCCGTCAGTTTTTCGCCGGGCACCAAAGGAAGGCTGCATATCCGAATGTACCAATTCGTAAATAACAATAGAACTGCATGTGCTAAAAAGTGTATCCGAATCTCCGATGTAAAATTATCGCCACTCTCCCAAAAAGTGTAACCGAATCTCCGAAGTGGAGAAAATTTAGAAATACTCAGGGGTTTCCAAAATTGCTATTACCCAGCACTGAGTGGATTGTGTTCTCTCCTAGTATTCTGAAATTTTTTTGTTTTACACTTTAAAGTATAGATTTTTCAATGTGATTTTTATAATTTTTTTAAAAAAAGTTTTAGTACCTTATTAATTCTTATAGAAACTTAGAGAAGGAAGTTTATGAGAGAGGAGAGATACCTGAATGAGAACTTGTCAACTCAGTGTTATCACGTTCAACGAAATTTCATCTCCTTACTTACATTTTACAATTTCATTCTCTCGATCTTAGAGATTAAAGTGACCGAATTTTTAATAGTCACCAAATTTGAGACTAAAAAATTTGAATATTGTTTCCGGAAACCCTATTGATTGAGAGAAAACAGAAAAGAAATCTGAAATATGATAATCATCTTCAAAATTAAAAAAGTTTGGGTACAAAAATAGTGGAAAAATGTCAAATTTTCAAAAACCTTGCTCTGCTTCCTTAAATTACTTATAATTTTTTACACTTTTTTTCATTATTCCTAAAAATTAAAGTACCTAGATGTCGTGCGCAAAGTTGAAAATCTCCCAAATATTTCGAAATTTTCAATCCTAAATTTGAATGTAACCACGTACTTACGAGTATTTTTTTTAAATTTGAAGGAGACGCTACTCAAGTTCGTATTTCCTAAAAGGTAGTTGAATAAATAAATCGTGAGTACAATTGATCAGAAATTATTGCCACTCTTTGAGAACCCCTGTTGAAGTTTGTTTAAATATCGGAGATTCGGTTATACTAATTGGAAGGATTGCATTTTTTTCCATCGGAGATTTGGATACACTTTTTTGCACGTGCATTTGGATTGACAGTTATTAATTGGTACGTTCGGATAAACACCTGTCACACTACGACCTGCAGCGACCTTATTTGTGGCCAATATTCCTTGATTATCGTATGCAAAGATCATTATCATTTTCGCCCCTGTGACAATGGAAGGTCTACCAGACTTTAAGTCATTTTCTATGCTCTTGCGTCCTTCTTGGAACCGATTAGACCAATGTTGAATGGTAGAACGATGCACAGTAATTTCGCCATACACTTCTTTTAACGCTCCATTAATTTTTGGTACTGATTTGCCGCGAAGAGTTTCAATTTTGATGTACGTGCGCTGCTCCATTACACTAATGTGAGCCGACGAACTGGAGGGACTCAGCGCCAACTTATCTGTCATGCTTTCTAATGAAGTCACGAGAAAAATTAATATACGTACGTCTCCTTCAAAGTCCAGAGAACAAACTGAGACCAAAACGAACATCGTGGGTGAAATACAGCGACCACCAGGGGGCACTGTGCAAATCATTTGGAACAACCCTCGTATCTAATGCCCAGATATACGTTTTTGGAATAAACCATTTAATCGTATTTCAAGACTGTATGTATATTTAAAAATTAAGGATACTTCAGATACTTGAGGGTATTCCGGTCCATGCTCAATTTTCAGGAATAAGGTTTAAAATGTGGCCCATATAAACTATTAAAATGTAGGTAGATGTGGAAAAATTCACAAATATTTAGATAGGTTTGCTCTCTCATTCGGAATCAGTGGAAAGTCATTGATAAACACCCGTCGTGCAAATTTTTTTTTCGAAGTTGCATTCAGTTGCAAAATAAAATCCGAAAAATGCAACTATTTGATGTATTTTTTGCAACCGGGACATTTTGGTTGCATTTGGTGAAATCCAGTGAAACTGAGTAAAACCGAAGTTGATCAAAATTCTCTTATTCTCCAGAAACTATCTAAAAAACCGCGAAATTTTTACCTGAATTTGATATAGAAAACGAGAAAATTACATGAAAAAACATACATTTTGGCCTCTACCCCTAAAATATTAAAGCTAGGAGTCCAAAATTGCCGTTAAAATCATTTGCCAGAATGGAAGAGCTAACAAAATGAAACAAAATGCAACTGAAATGCAACCCGGGACCGTGTTTCATTTTGTTGCAAAACGATAATTTTTTGCACGACGGGCAGTTAGAATTTCAGCACAGGTGAAATCAGAAAAATTCACTGATTATTCAAGGTTTTCACTGATTCTTCAACTGAATTCATAAATTTCAATGATTTTTCAGTGAATTTTCACCGATTTTCCAGTAATTTTTCTCGTTAATTTGTTTTTACTGATTCAACATGAAACAGTAAAATTGTCCACGGTCCACCAAATAGCTCTCTCATTTCGAATCAGTGAAAAGTTAATGAAAATGGTCAAAATTGCAGCACAGGGAAAATCAGCCCACATCTTTGATTTTCAGTCGATTTTAGCTGATTTTTCTGCAGTTTTTTTATCCTTTGTTTTCAGTGAATTTTTTCCATTGACAGCCTTATTCGCGACTGTAGAAGCTAAAAATTAATGTGTTTTATGCGTCAAAACACAACATTGAAAATTTTATTTGTCCTCTTGCAATTCCTCCTAAGATGATGAAATATTGGGAAATGACCCCAAAACAGATAGCTGGGATCTTAAACTTTCAAATAAGATTATCCATACCCCATAACAATTTTTGCGGTTTACCAAAAATTTGATTTTTGGCGATAACTACCTCTGCAATTTCCATCAACGTTTCTTCTAAAAAAAAAAAAGATAATAGTATTCCATTCATACAGTTTACTTAGCATTACCATCTCAAATTTTTTCAAAAAATTGTCAGAACTTTTATGCAAACTGAAACGTTTTTTTTTTGAAAAAAATGCACTTTTATCGCATTTTTGTGATATCAACATCTCTTTTCCGTTTTTACAGTACATATTGCACTGATTCAGATTTAGAGAGTGACTGCATGCAATTAGTTCCTTCCTACTCTATTCTTCCAAATCGAAGTCAGTTTAAATAGATTTTAGCCGCTCATCCAATCCGGATGATCGTAATTAAAAGTGAATCTGAGAAAAATGCATCAACAGGCAATTACCTTTGAATTCTATACCTACCTTTTTATCTATTCCTAAAAATTTACTAAAATATCTCAAATTCGTTTATTCATTTTTAAAATAACCTTGAAACGTATTTCGGAACAAAAGACAACCATAGGTAGGTATAGTAGGTACTAGGTACACATAGATACATTGACAAAAAGTATCTGAAACAAATAAATTCTCAAAAAAAAAAAAGTTTACATCAGACTCGAATTGTTGTTAAAAGTATGCAGAACTTTTGAGGGCTTACGCATATCATTATTTCAGGTACAAATTTCTTAAAAATTCAGTGAAAATGAATCGTGAATGATACATGTAAATTTTTATGAACATTTTCCCCCAAAATTTCATTTTTTTAGTCTTTTGAAGGAGAATTACAGATGGATGCGATGAGCAAAAAATTGAAAGCTATCAACTCAATAAAATACATTACAATATTTTTACTTTTTGTGATACGTATTTTGATAAAAAGTATATTGATTGATGACAGGTGGTTACCTTTCTTGAGTGATGGCCTGATAGAAAAATCTGCATAGGTCAACTAATTTTTATCATTTGTTTTAAATTATATATAGGTAAGTCTAAGTGAATTTTCTTATGAAATTGTTGAAGAAAGCTATTACGAATCTAACTTTACACCAATTTATTTTATAGAAGAAGGTTCTTAAAATACCTAAGGGTAAGGTGCCCTATCTCCGACCCCTGTCCTAAGTCCGACCCCCTCTTGATTTCTTCCGTTTATGATGCAATCTACCGGGGAAACTTTTTTTTGTATTTTTTTATCACAGATATAAGCATAATGAGACAAACTCGACGTCTCGGAAGCCAAAATTTTTTGAGAAAATCGAGAAAGTTGAAAATTGAAGTCGTCGAACTGTTGCACGCTGTAAATGTTACGCGTTCGTGAGAAAAAAGTTTTCATCCAAAAAAATCGTTTGAAAATATTTTTTGAAAGTTGAATTAGTTGCTCATCGATTGGTGCAATTGGTTTTTGAGATTGATCGCAGCAAGTACCAAATTTTTTTGACTCAAGTTTTCGTTTCATGGTGTCCTAACTCCGACCCCCTATATAATCTGTTTTTTTGAACGCGATTTTGTTTTTTTCCAATTTTCTCCGCAAGTTTTGACTGCAGAGTTGTCGTTTTCGACTTATTTTGTTCATCTGTGAGAAAGGAACCTCAGAAATTTCGACAAATTGCATCATTAACCGCCAAAATAGGGAGGGGGTCGGAATTAGGAACACAAATTTTGAAAATCGATTTTTGACTTCCTTCGGGAAAAAATCGTAAAAAATATTAAAGATTATTTTTGACCCCCAACCTTTTGGGTACTTGTTGTAGACACTTCAAGGTATATCTTTTAAGCCTATTTCGAAAATTTTTGACTCAAACGGTTCGGACATAGAGACAGTTTTTCAAAAGGGGGTCGGAGATAGGGCACCTTACCCTTATAATCACACAGACTGAGAGAAAAAAATTTTTGTGGCCAGTAATTGTCTATTGGAAAATTTATAACAAAATTAAGAGTGAACAGGTGAACAGTGAAGTTATTATTTTTTTCCAAAATATACCTAGTCATCAAAAAGAAGTTGAGGTGTTATTAACTTGCCTTCCAAATTTGTTTTTGCTAAAAGATGCAGCAGTTTTTGGTATTGAATTCAAGTTCGATTTTTGTAACAAGACACGCTATTTCATAGAAGTATAAAAAAACGAGTTCTGAACTGAAAGATAGAAAAAATCGAGCGAGCGTTTTGCTAAAAGTTGGTAAATTTCTCATTTTTCGATTTGCCAAATCCGTTGGAATATCATTCAATAATTAATTGATAACAGTATAAAATATACGTAGTAAGTACTTATCATTACCAGCACTTTTATGTTGATGATGGTTTTTTGAAATTTTCTGGTGGCTCCAAAATGGTCGAAACTGCTCCCTATTTAATTAGAAGGTCAAAAATATAGAATATGATGAATTTCAATTTAACTTTTTTATAAAAAAAAAAGGTCTATCAAAAATTTCTTAGGAAATTGGGCTTCAATTGATCATATGGGTCATCTGTGTGGATAATCCGAGTTTTTTTTTTACATACTGAAGTTCATATGAACCATTTTTTACACGTTTGTCTTCAATATTGAAAAATTCCAAAACTTTTTGGATTTAGAGGACCCAAAATGTTTTGAAACCGTTTCTAATCGATTTCAGATATTAGATCCAATTTCAATGAGCACGGAGCGTTAAAAATTGTTTTGAAATTTCAAAAATTTACCAAAATGAACTTCAGCTCCAAATATTTTGAATATGGGGCTCTTTTTTCGATTCAGTTTTATTTTGGCTCAAAATTTTTCCGTCGTTTAAGGAGCTTCTCTTATCAGAAAATATTAACCAATTTTCCATTAATTTTTTGCTGATTTTTTAGTGAATTTCATTGACTTGCAGTGACAGAGAATATCTCTGATTAGTGTTTTTTTTATAGATCTGAAAGAACAGCATAATGTACCTTTGATCAAAAGTACATTATTTATTTTCTTTTAATAATTTTTATACGAAATTTTACTTGGAAACAGGTATAGCAATCTAAACAAGAGGCAATCTAGTTCACGGTATAGGTAGATAAAAAAATTTTTTTAGAACCACTGAATCATAATACAGAAAATAAAGTCATAGGAGAATTTTTTTCATTCTCCATGTTTAAATACGAAACTTGGAACAGCTTATACCACAATAACGTTTTAATAAAACTATATCCAAACGTGTCGGGTATGCCTATACCTATAACTATACCTATACGGTAAAAAAAATGCAGTATAACCACAACCTAATCAATTTAAACATTATCCTTGGCGGCAACCTCGTGCTTAAAACCGAAACAAAACGCAAGCCCGCTGTTTGATTCAATGTAAAAACCGGTTGCAACTAGAACAAGCCAAGCAAAACCATAGGCCATAAATGGGACTGGTCTCTCTCACTCTTTTTTTTTTTGTTAGCCAAAGCTAATAATAACTCTTCGAACGTTAATGGGTACTTTGTTGCTTAGCGATTTATTTAATCACAAGGTGATCATAAAAGCGAACGCTATAGTTGAATAAATAATTAGAAAGCGTGCCAATTAATTGACTCGTTATTTATACCTACATTTTGTCGAATATGCATAAATTAAATAATTAAGTACGAGAGTAATTACGATATGTCGTGTACCTGTACCTAATGTAAAAAAAAGTGGTATCCAAGTTTATAAAGAATAAAATGTAGATATTCTACATGATGAGGAAATTGCACACGTGCCATGAATTTAATATTTTACCTTTTATCTCTAATATTTCAATTCGTTTGAAAAGATTACCTACGCTGATGTTAAATCATTTATGGAAACAAAATTGCGTTAACTCTTCAAGCTCAATGATGTGGAAATTTGATATCTCGCACCCTCCAAGCTTTCATTAGAATCTAAGCTATTTGCCATGTTGGAGTCACATACCTACTTGTAGATTTTATACTCGATATTTGGTATGGGTTTAAAATTTCGTTGTATTTGAGTTCAGTGGAGGAAACGATTTCATTAGATATTTTTTAAAAATATGATGGAGCATGATTTTTTTAAAAAAAATCAACTTTTTTGGTGCTGTCTTATTTATAAATCAGTGGAAAATTATCGAAAATACTGAGAAACAGTCAAAATTGCAGTATAGGAGAAAATTACGTTGTGAACATTTTTCACTGGAAACAAATAAATGAGAAAAATCACTGGAAAATCAGTGAAAATTCACTGTCAAAATAGTAAAATTTATGAAATTAGCTGAAAAATCATAGGTAGCTAATTTTTCCTGTGCTGCGATTTTCACTGCTCATCAGTGACTTTTCACTGTTTCAAAATGAGAGACTACGTATTTGTGTGTGTTTGAATTTTAGATGACTATTTGGTTTATTCACTTTTAAAAATTTTTTGAAGTTGAATTGAAATTGTTGAAAAACTATTTTTGAAGTAGTTTTCTCAATTTTTCGCATGCTACTAAACCGTTGAATTTTAAAGTGTACCAATACGAAAGGTTGTATACTTAAAAGTTTTTTGAAGAATTTTTCCATCTTTTTTTTGGAAAAATCAACTTTTGTCCAGTTTCATTACTTACTGAAATAATAATTTAAACGAATTATTTGTTCGTATTTTCATTTTCCAAAGTATATTATTAGAACATAAAAACTCTTATTTTTGAAGTTTTTAAATGAAAATAAATCTCGTTTTGATTTTTGAATCATTAAGATATTTATTTTAATGTACCTATGTATTATACTTACGTATTAGGTAACTTTCATACTATACAAATTTAAGATCATACTTATTATCAAAAAAATGACTAAACATTGCGAGCCAATGGTATAGATAATTTGATTTGAGAACTTTTCAAATGATAAATTTTCAATTTAGATCCAAAATATTTTGCGATTAGATCTGTACAGTTCCAGATCGTCAATTCAAGACAATTTTTATTTATTTCATTTTAGATTGAGTATGTTTGGAAACATTATTGTTTACCCTGATTATTTTGTTTTGAGTGCAAGAAAAACGCGATTTCATCGAGCACATGTAATATTTTTTCAGAGTTTTCGTGTAATATGTATTTTCTAAATAATTTGAGTTTATGTTTTTAATCCCCATAGGTATCTATCTACATTTTAATGAGCTTCTTGTAATTTCGCAAACGTTCAACATCGTATTGGTAATCTTTTTTCTAGAAGGGTAATTACATACTTCGAGGAACGAAATATGACGTCAAATGTACTTATTAAGTATTAATTGCTGTACTTATTGATGGGAGTCAAATTGTTGATGCTCCATGTTTAAAAAGTGAAGACATCGGGTAAAATTTAAACTGGCAAATCATTGTTATTAATTATTGAATGAAATAATTGACTCGATATGTATCTTAGTATCGAATATCGATTTTTTTTTCCGTACCCACTTTGTGGTAATTTTCTTATAATTTGCGTCTATAAATACCTACCTTGAATTGAACTCACCAAAATGTAAGTACCCACATGAAAAAATAATTAATTTTGTCATACGAATTAATTTGCCGTAGTCATTTTGCTCCAGGATCAAAATAATCATTTTCTTTTTAAAAAATGATTTATTCTCAGAGGAAAGACACGCTGAAACAATTTCGAATGAATTTCTTTAAAACAAATAGGAAAAAATGGCCCCATAAGAAAATTTTCAATGCGATTTAATTCATTTTTGAAAATTTTTAAAGATCTATTTAGATATAACTAAAGGATCCACCATCTCGCAATGATGTATGATTCACTTTTTTTCTCATCAGAAAAATGTGAGAAATGAGTCCTGTTTTCGATTTGAAAAGTGGACTCTAATCCTTAGATCCGAAACTGTTTGAGACGGGTCTATCATATGAGTACCTATAGAAATGATCATTTTTAGATTCGTTTTCCAAGAATAAAAAAGATTTGAGTCGTAGCTGTAATTTCAGTGTATTGGATAATTTTTTAACTGTCGTTTTACTAAGAAACGACAGGAAACGACGGATCTATCATATACCTAGAAATTATCATTTTTAGAGTCGTTTTCCAAGAATAAAAAATATTTAAGTCGTAATAACTGTAATTTCATTGTGTTGGAAAGTTTTCAAACTGTCGTTTTTCTAGAAAACAACAGGAGACGACGGGTCCCTCAATTCGCGTTTTTGAGTACTTTTGTTTTTGAAAAATTTTTCTCACATCGATTAATCGACTAATCGTATTTGGATATAGGAAATTTCGCCAATTCATCACGATTAAAAAAAAAACTTGTTGAGGATGGGGCGGGGGGAGTATCTAATGAGCTCAAAAACGTATAATAATTAATTTTATAGGTACTTTTTGAAAAAATTAAAAATTTTTGAAGTTACGGCTTATAGCTTTTCTTTTTTTAAATCACTATGGAAGCACAAAATGGCTTTAGATATAATCAATTTTTACAGATTCTCTACAAAATGTTAAACCTGAGGCGAAATCAAAAACATAGGTAAATCAGTATACAACTTATTTCCACATTTTTGAAGGTTGGAACTTTTCAGGGAAGACCTTGGAAGCATGATACAACTCTCAAGAAAACCTTTTCAAATTCCCAGTAAAATTTACAACCAAAATTCGTACTTACCTATAACTACTCGTAAATGATGAAAATTTGTGGAACTGATACCCAAAATCTCAAAAACTAAAATCGAAAGAAAACATGAAAACCAATTTAACATCAATTAATACAAAAATTGAATCGGTTTTGGGCCCCTGCACTTCAACTGAATTGTCTGTGCGAGCAGGTATAAACCAAAAATGGTTTATTGATGGAAGCAACGAAATAGAATAAAATTTTCGATTGACGTCGAATTTTTCCAATTTTTTTTTTTTCGATTGAATTAGGTAAGCATCTCTGAATGGAAATTATATCCTAAAAAGATCTCTTTTTTTCGAAAATTTTTCAACTATAACTACTTGATTTTTTTGATAAAAATATATATTATAATTTTGTCAGCGTGAATAACAGAAATCGCATCCTTCCTTCCCCATTCCTCGGATCCTCCCTACCCAGTTCGATCTAGTATTAGAACATGTCCCGCGCCTCTTAGACCCCCTTTTGAATTATTTTTGGTGAAATGGCATCAAAATAATACCCTAGAAAGAAATAAAAGTTTTTTATGCACTTTGATTAACGTTTTTTCAATAAAAACCTTTTAGAAGAATTCATTATTATTATTTTTTTTTACAAATTTTTTTACTTTTTTACATAATTTAATTCTAACGTATATGGTACCATATTAAATTGGGCTCTATTTTCATGATGAAATTTTTTCCTCAATTAAATTGGTAGGTATTTATTTACGAAGATCAGGTATATTTATTTGTTTTTTCATCAAAGTTGAATTAACATCTTTGATGCTTCATTTTATTTTTGATTAGGTGCATAAGTAGTATATAAAATTCGACAAACTCGTGATTTAGGTACGAGTTACCTATTACCCAGTTATCCCCAATTAATCTATCTACTTGAATGCAATATTCACGAAAATACGTTTTGGGTATACTTTAGATTGCTATATTCGATATGATTCCTATATCCAAGATGGAGGATTCGTAATTCGTATTTATTTCAGCACCCAGTGTATAAAATTTCACAATTCGCCATACATTCTCATTGTCGTAAAATAACTCTGAGATATCCAAAAATAAGAAATTCAATAGTCTATTGTATCTAATTTTTCTTTGCAAATAGCAATCTACGATTATAGAAAATGTCGTCTCGCACTACTGAATCTTTATTATCTGCATTGTTACAATATTTGCTATTACGTGAGAAATTACCTAGATACAAGGTGAAAGTTGCCTTATTACAGTGAAATTTTTTTAAATTCGCAGTAGGTATATCTAAGTAGATGTTGATGAATGTTTATCAAATTAAAAATATAAAAACGAAAGCAAAGACGTCATTGAATATATCTTTAGTTCAAAAAGCCAATATAAGTTTTAGCGAAGATATATGATGAAAGTTTGCTGCTGCGAAATGTGAACGCGTTACAGCCCTTGAAGAAATTTCCTTCATTTGTCAAACTCTCTCATTTTGATCAATAGATATAAAGTGGTACGGCAAGCGAGGCGATGTCGAACCTGCGCACAAACACCTTACACCGGGTGGCATTTTTTTTGCCCTTTTAATTTAATTTATTCCGTGGCGCGTTTGCGATTTTCAACCCAGTCTAAGGGATGTTTTTACATTCCTTTGCCTGTAGCGAATTTCAATGTATAGCGTTTAAAAAATATAAAAGTTTTTGTGCTTTTTCGACGAGTCATATTGGAATTTTTTAACGTCTTATGAAGAGCATTTTGTGCTGGATTCTGAATGAAAAAGTATAAGATGTTTGTACGTGGTAGTGAAGAAAATTATACGTTAGTACGATTCCATTTTAATTTAGACTGAATTTTCACGCAATAAATGAACGAATGTATAATTATCATTGGCGTTGTGCATTTTGCAATGCGTTCGCTTAATTATACTCACATCGTATCTATGCATTTTGTGTGTATAAATGAAACAACTAGACACGCCTACACCTTTCATCGTTATTTTAATGTCTACTGAATTTTTAACCTTTCTGGATAGTCTGGTTTCTGTATCAGCTACTCGGGTAGTCGAATAAGATAATGCGTTAGGAGATACGGTGTCAATCAAGGAGCTATAAAATGTCAATCAATTGGGCTTCGTTTGAATAGGCTCTGTACGACATGTTGGATGTTTTATATAAGCAATTACGTTCGTGTAGGCGTGAATTGAACGATCGATTTTGAACGTTCAATTATTATTGCTGTTGATTGAATATGCTATGGTTTTGTTGCGTTTATTCAATTCTAATGGTTATATACTTGCGGGTATTCATTTGGCTTTAGGGGATAATTTATGGCAAGTATGTTTTAAATGGAATGCTATTCGATTTACGAACTGTCTGTCGCAATTTTGTTCTGCAAAATATTGCTATAAAATTGATGAAAATGTTGATTTGTGTATTTTTAATTCAAAATTCTCGCACCTATATCTACATCGAATTCCTTTATTTCATGTGCATTTAGAAACGTATGTTGGCGAGGAGCTGAGAATTTGAGAAAGCTTTAGAGAGGATCAAAAATTTAATGAAAAAATTGAGTTACAATTGTTATTTCAGCACCATTAACGTAGTCAGGGTATTTTCAGTAGTCGAATTGAATTTTAGGTACATATTTTTGAGCAAAGAAAAATTTAAAAATTAAGGATTTTTTGCAACAAACTAAAGATATAATCTGAACCGGTCAAATTTATCAAAATCCTTCTTATTTAACAGAAAATTGAATTTTTACTATTCATTTAGTTAAAATTATACTGTTTTTTTCTGATAGTCCCTGCGATTAGCTCAAGAATACTTCACTTTTTGAACACGACTTGAAATTTAGTTTTTATTTTAGTATGACCCCAAAGAAACTTTTTCAGATGAGGATCCATCAAAAATTTCCCTTAGGGGTGGGAGAGGGTTGAGATGGACGCTTTAACCCCTATTTCACGATAAGAAGGAATCGAGGTAAATTTGGTTTCATATTCATATAATCAACCCTTTTAAACACGAATCTGTGATTACTTTTTCGACTAAAAGTGTACTTTAGAATTCGTAGAATCGTATTAATTGTGTTCTAAAAAAAAGACCAATTTTGCGAGAAAAAAGAGGTGAAATCTCGCGATTGTTTTCATTTGGAGGCGAGTAATGTTGATCAATTAAGGTTTTTAACCAGTTTATTTCAAAAATTATAATTCGAACTTTCTGAATCCAAATTCGTTATTGGTTTCCAGATAGGAGGTGAAATACTTTTTTGATCGTCGATTTTTTGTGGCGAAAAACGACTGATTTTCGTTGGAATCGACTCAAATCTGCGATTTCTCATTTTCTCAACCCCATACCTCGAACCAATCCTGGAATGATCTTATTTATATGTATAATTTGAACCTCCTGAATACGAATTTTTGATTAGTTTTTGGATCTGAAGAGGAGAATTTGCTCAATCGTGAAATTGATGTTGCATAAAACGTCCATTTTTAGACAAATTTGACATATTGCTATTTTTTCTAAATTTAAATCAGTTAAAATTGACTGATTGAAAAGCCAAAAGTGTGCAACTGTAGAGATCAGTGAAAATTTTACTGATTTCATCAGTGAATTTTCATTTTTGAAGCAGTAATTAATCACTGATTGAATTGGTAAATTGAAATTTTTACCGATTCATTTCAGTAGTTGAAAAAAGATTACTTACTGATTTAAAAAATGAAAATTCACTAATTGAGTCGGTAATTTTTCACTGATCAACAGCGTCACTCTTTTCGCTTTTTAATCAGTTTTCAGTTAATTTTCAGTTTTTTGACTGATTTAGATTTAGAGAGTATAGAGACATCCAATGTTGACCGATTAGGGTTCGAAATCAATTTTTAATGTAATCGGATTTAAACCTTCTGAATCCGAGGAATTTGTCACTATTTTTCAATTCGAAATGGTTTATGAAATCGTACTTATGATTTCACAAATATAGACTTCAAATCTCAAGCCAATTTCATTACACGGAAAAAACAGAAGTTATGAAAATGAATACATTTTACCCCAAAAATAATAAATTTTATCAAAAAAAAGATAGATTTTATCAAAAAAAATTAATAAATTTTACCAAAATAATAAATTTTAATCAGAAAATAATAAAATGTATTCAAAAAAATAATAACGTGTTTCAATTCACAAAGTAGGTGAAATTTGTTCTAAAAAATAATATTTATTATCATAAAAAATAATAAAATTTGTCAAAAAAATGAATAAATTTTACCAAAAAGAATAAATTTTATTCAAAAAAATGATAAATTTTACCTATTTTGAGAATTGGGACACGTTATTATTTTTTTAGATAAATTTTATCATTTTTTTTTTTCAGTGTAGTCTCATTCCAAGTTTCTTCCAATTTTAGATATACCTGCTTTATTCACGTTTTTTTGTTAATGAATCCAACGAAAACCCCGTTCACAAATGGATAATTAAGTATGCGTGTACACCTATATTTACTTAGGTATATTTAATACTTACTCATTTTATGTATAGGTAAATTTTTTTCAAAGCAATATTGGAAGTGTTCGTAATTTTCGATCGATTTATATCCATTCCAATGTCTGCATAATCACATTTAATCAAAAATTTTCCAACAATTTCTTAGTATAAAATTATAGAAAAATTAAACATTTTTTCGTTGGTATAAAATTATCTGTTCAAGTGTGTTAATGTAACTGAGGAATGGCATCAGTTTTTAAATTAGATACGTCATGACGAGCTTCGTTATCAATTGCGATTTTTCTTTTTTTCGCATTCATGACTTAATTAAACGGTCAACGAATAAGAAACGAATACACTTCTTTGAATGATTGTATTGGTATATTATGCTGGTCACGTGACAATTACGTTTAAATGAAGTAATAAAAGGGAAGAAAAATAAAGAGTACCTATAGGAAATGAAAAACCTGTCTATAGAAGTTAGAAATCATGCAGAAATTCGTGGAACTTTTTTACGTGTCCGGATATATTTCTAAAAAACGTTGTTCACGCTTGTATGATTTATTTTTCCTTGAATTTGAGTCGTATATCAGAAAATTACCATGACTATATTTACGTGTTATGAGATATTCCTCGAAGATATTTATTTTATGGAATCACTTTAGAGTTTATTCTTACCTCTTTCATCAACTTCATTTTTTCTTAGAAATTATTCGCACCTACATATTTATGAAAATGTTCACGTTATTTTGAATAAGTTTCACGAGATTTTTAAATCTATTTTCTTATGCGTGTTTCTTGTAATTTTATAGTATTCTAGAATTTTCAACATTAATGTGTACTTATCTACCTACCTACTCACTTATGGTACCTATGCTTTGTACCGCTTAACAAAATTTCAAAATCCCTAAAAAATAATGTAGGATGCAGCTAAAAATTCGAAAATACTAGAGTGAGATTTGAATACCTACAAAATGCTATTTGCAGAAGTGACTAATTTGACGAATTCAACTTTCAACTTCATATATAAGAACATTATCACAAAACCAATGATTCCCGGAATAATTTTGATCGCTTTTTGCAGAAAAGAAATTTAACTCTCTGAAATTTTTTCCTATCTCGTTTTCGTATAGAATTTTTCGTTCGCCTAAAAATTTCACTTTTTTGAAAGCAGATCTGAAAGAAATTAACTTGATTTTGCAAAAAAATGACAAAAAATTTTCATCAGGAAACGGGGTTGCCTCTTAAATCGTTTTCTTATGTGAATTCATTCCTAACGTGTGCGCGAAAAACTTGATAAAATGTTCTTCATTTTAACGGGGAGAAAAAATTCGGTTTGATTCATTTTTCAAGGAGCTATTAAATTTCAAAATGTTGCTTACTCGTATAAGTATTCTTATTTAGTTGACAAATCCTTCAATTTTTTATTTCTTTGGGGTTTTTATACCTGTTTAAATTGAAAAAAAAAACAATCATAATTTTGAATCTTTTATTCTTTCAAGAAAGAATTTGCATGAATAGGTATGGTACCTATTTGTCTATTTTTACGTTTCGTGATGATTCATCTTTTTATAGGAATTTTAGACCGTTATTTAACCATTAATAGGATACATAATATTCTAAATCCTTTTCTAGTGCACCAATAGAAAACTTTGCAGTAATATTTTCTCAGCTTTCATTGATCTGAGGAATGAGGATTCTTAAATGGAATATTCTAAAATAATAATTCACTTACTTGAATGAATGTAGGTTTGTACATAGTAAAAGTGACCATCTTTGAAAAATAACAGAAAAAAAGATATTTTCGATGGTTTTTAATCCGTTTTAATCTTCTTACTCCGATATTACCTTTTTTTGATTCGAGTTTCTGAAATATTTGAAATTCGTTGAGGTGTAGGAATTTTATGAACCAATAAAGAAAATTGACGATTAAATGGCGAGAAATAGGAGAAATTTCTTTAGCCTCCTTACAGTCGATACGACCATTTCTAAATTGATTTGGTTAATTAAAGCTTCTGAAAACTGCAGTAAAATTGGTTTTTTGAATTAAAATTTTTTTTAATGACCGGAAAAAATGACAGTTTTTTTTTTTTAAATTAAAAAGAAAAAAAACGAGAAATTATCGAATATTCTCAGCTTTATGTTAGCCTTCGATCTCTTCACACCATTAGTAAGTATTTAAGTGCGACAATTTTTCAATCGATTTTTCATTGTCTCCGATGAAAACTGTGAAATTCGGTTTTTGAAGTTCGGAAAATTTATGAACAAGTAATGAAAAGGAATGTACTCACTTATTACTTACTTTTCGGGAAAAGATTTCATATATATGACATGGTTTCTGGTCTTTTTTATTTTTCTCTCGTGAAAATGACATATTTTTCGAGCTGAGGCTGACTGGAGAAATAATTTGCAATTAAGTAATGGATTGAAAGTCATCCAATTTTGTTGAATGCAATGTTAAGATGATCTTCATGTAAATCATTTTCCTTAGAAATATTATAGGTATATCTATGAGCCTGGAAATAGAAACCACCCTTAGGTGTAAAAAATTGGTTTTTGAATTGACACTGATTTTGGGCTTTTCAGAAGGAATAGAATCAAAGGGCTACCTCAACTCAGAAACCACTTCTTTTACTTAGGGTCTCAGTGGGTTTTGAAAAATTATTAGCGCAGTCGTTGTATTTTTCAGCAAGTAATATTAATTTAAGTATTTAAAATTCATTTTGATTTTATTCAAAGTACTTTGTTATTTTTTTTACTTCATCTATTCAAATTCGTATCTTCCTATGTGGAAATTTCTGCACAATTCGTATCGTCTTTTTTTTGATAGATCTCGATTCTTATTTATTGATTACTTACCAATTATAGGTTTTTATTAACTTACCTTGATCTTTCTTGATTGTTTTTAAATGTTCTGGTGATAAAATGAACCGATTGAAATTTGGATTCCTGTTCCTCATTATGATTATTGATTTGAAGAAAGCAGAAAAAACTTTTCTGTTCGTTCAAAAATTATGAAAGCTCAATTGTTGAAACCTATTAAAAGTACCTACCCATTTTCCAACGTTGATGTACCTAGGTGTATAGGAATACAATAGAACTAAACGTTGCCAGATTTCTATCTTCTACCAATAAATAAATCTTTCTCGTTATATTTCAGCCGTAACATTTTTTCAAACAGAAGTCTATTTTTCATTCTCAAAAGAATATAAACGCTATGAATGAATCCATTTCAAAGAAGTCATTTTGTAATTTAACTATCGCCAACATGAGAATATCGTGTACTTTATGCGTATATTTGAACACGATTTGATTCACACCATATAAATGTGTAGGTAGGAAATGTAGGCATAGATACGTCACAGAGCCGCTGCATAGCTTAGGTGATTACATCGTCTTAAACGTTTTGATACTGCTACAAATCTCGTGTACAGAGCGTAGCAAATGTACCGTGATAATGACCAACATATTAACCTTATAATACCGTTGCGGCTACGATTTCACGTACCTAATTCCAACATCAAACAACAAACTTTCGAAGGGGTAAATATGTGCTAAATTTTCTGGATATTTTCTTTGATGTTCGTGTATTCACGTAGGTAAACATAAAACTCTTGAAATGTCTCAGATTTGCAATCGAAAAATGATTTATTTCACAATTATATCAATACATGTAATTCTTATCTACACAAAATGCTAAAACTTAACAAATGCAAGCTTCACTAACTTGGCTAAACACGAAGTAACTCACAAGTATAATCTAAAACAAGTAAAGTACATTCAAATACTAAATCATCAACTTTTTCATTATAATTACTATAGGTACACCTCAAAAACCTTCCAAATTTTCGACTTTTTTCCCGCACCTGTTACATTTTTCATGTTTTTGTACAGAAATACAAGTAGTCTAAACCTATCTATACTTTCTATTCTAAGCAGTTATATGGAAATATCTATTCTACATTTCATTTTTTTTCCTTGCCATTATGCTGAAAGTTTCTAAATTTTTATTACAAAACTACAATAAAGAAAATTTTTGAAAACGAATGAGGTATTTCATGTATCATAATTAAGTTCAACATAGGTGTAAACTATACTTAGTGAAATTACACACAAAAACAAAATAATAAAGAAAGAAAACAAACAACAAAATTATCAGAAAAAAAACTCACAATAAGGCTTCTGATAAGTATAATTTCTTACATTAAGAAAAACCAAAGCGAAAAACACGCCACACTAAATAATAAATCAGTTCATGAAAAAAGATAATAATAAATTAATAATCATAATAATAATTTAGAATAAAGAATAAACCTTTTACAAACCAACAAACGACTAGATTGGAAAAAACTTGTAATAAACATAACTAATAAAAATATGAACAAGATACATTAAATAGTATTGCATCATTCCCCGAAGAAAACTTTTTACAAGAGTTTCAGCAACTCGAATACAATTAAACTTCCATAGATAGGATGGGTTTTTACCCTCATCCCTGAATTCTCCCCTCTAATAGGATTTAAAAGGGTAGGCAGGTCTGTTTCAAAAGTTTATGAAAAGTGAGCTTTTTTGATAAAGCTTTTTAATGCTATTTTAACAAAATTTATCTGATGTAATAATGGAATTTAGAAAACGATCTTTCAAGTTTGTTTGAGAATTTATAGGCACCTATTATATTTTTCTCATCGAATGTACCAAAATATTTCAGAACCACCAAAACTGGAAAATTTTTTCCCAGGTACCTAAATCAATGTTGTTGTCGAGTGAAATAAATTAATAACTAGAATTATCAACATGAGATCATTAATATAGTACAAAGAGGTATTTACGTATTTACTTTGTCGCCATCACACTGGAAATATCGTAATATCCTTTGAGAGGAATAGCCGGAGGACACTTATCACTGGTTTTTTTTCAGTGAACTAAACGAGCAAGCATTTGATGCGATCCTATGACCCATGATGGAATTAGGATGAGGTAATTTGATGGGTACATAGTCGGTTAAGCTTGCAGCAGCGATGTTGTTCACAGTTGCTTGATGACGTTGCAACATAATTGAAGGATTTGGAATTTGCCTGACAGTTTGATTTGGTCCAGGTTTCGGCACACATGGCATTTCAGTGGATGAACTAACAGGACCAATTTTTATCTCATTTAGTCTAGGAACATTGGTTTTGTTAGGTTTGGTGGAGTTATTGGTCCGAGATGGAATAAGCTTAGGAGATGTCTGAGGTGAAGAAACAAATGACTTGTGTTTAGGAGAACTGTTCATAGCTGTACGGTTTGGACTGGAGAGATGCTTATGGAAAGAAGGGTGCACATCAGCCAAAGCTGACAGCGATTTGACCGGAGAATAAGAGGAGATACCATTTGGCATGGGATGTGCACCATTTGGCATTGAGCGAATTCCATTCATACAGATTTTCTTATTGAGCAAAGTGTGTGGAACATTGATGCTGTCAGGGTGTTTGGCTGCTTTGATACCAGAGGAAAGATCGAGAGCACCGTTGAAATCATTGTGGAACAACGGATTTCCGGATAATGATACAGATACGCTTCGCTTGACGCCTTCTCCTCGAATTGATAGCACATCTTTGGCTTTTTTCAACGTATCATTGCTGGTTGATTTGGATCGCTGGATTTGCGGTGTAATGGTTAATGATTTCGGTATATTCGGTGGAGTTTGTTCATTCGATTTCATTTTTTGGTATTGCACAATAGGTATGGCTGCTGGAGGAGGCCTGGTAGGTCTTGGTGGTGTTTTTGGTTTAGATGTCACTTCAGCAGTTGATATGGATGGGGTAACAAATGATTTGGCTGATTTTGCAGATGACGGAGGACCATTTACCAGCATAATTTCCAAAGATGGCTTGTCATCGTTGTTACCATTCATCATCATGAGTTTCTCTTGTTCCATTTTCTGCTTTTCAGCTGCTGTTATTTTGCTGACAGTGATTGAAGAAGGAGGTCGCAGAACTACTGGAGCTGCTGAGGTTGGTTTAGGGGTTTCTTTGGTTTCTACAATGGTTGTGCTGTCATTGTTGTTGTTATCATTTTTAGAAGGCTTTTCTGCAGGTTTTTCCAATTTGTGGTTTTCTTCTGGTTTGACAACAGCAATGTTTCTGGGTCGGAATGCCCTCATCTGCAGCAGTTTCTCTTTGCTGGCCGGTGATTGATATTTTTCAGCAGATTCGGCAGCTGGTGAAGTAGTTTTGGTTGAGGTTTCATCTTTGGATGAAGAGGTATCCATGCTTTCTGCGGATAGTTCGGATGTATGCGAATGTAGGGAGTCTTCATCGGCCCTTGAGGTGCTGTGGGTATCTGGGGACATACCATTGACACTGCTGGCGCTGCTGCTGGATGAAAATGAAGAGGAGAAATAACATTCGGAGCTCTTCTTGCGTTTACGTTTCTGTTTATGATATTTGGCATCTGGTTTTACATTGTTCAATTTCAATTTCAGTTTCATTATGTCTGTGTCTGGTGAATGCAAGATGGTTGCCTGAGGGGTACCCTTGCTTTTACGTTCATGATGGCGGTGTTTATGATGATGCTTGGATTTTTTGCTTTTACGTTTATATTTGGCAGATTTCTTGGAGACATCACCATTCAGCACTTTTTGATCTTTGCGATCTTCTTTGGTAGTGCTGGTGGTTTCAACATCTGAAGTTTCAGTGACCATATTTTGATCACTAGTTTCTTCTGTCTTATCATCCCTAATGTCTTCTTCGGACAGATGTGAAATACGTAATCGATCGTCATCTTCATCGTCATCATCATCCTCAACCTCTTCAATATCTTGTTCATATTTCATGTAATCATCAGTGAAGTCATCAGAACACGTGGTGGGTTTCAAAGGCAGCTTCAAACCATTTTCTGTGCAAGGACTCACAGTTGCTGTTGGCTTTGGTTTATCCTCATGCTGACCATCTTTCTTGAAATCCATGATATCCTTGAAAGTGCTGTTCGAAATTCGGGGAACTTTTACCATTAAACCTTGTCCCGGTAATTCTGACCCTTCTTTGGAAGGTTCATCTTTTGCAACAGCTTCTTTTGAATCTTCTGAAGTGGATTCTTTGGTATTTGATGTAACCTCAGCCACTTCGAGTTTACGTTTTAGGTTCACTTTGGTGGTTAAATTTTCAGTTTTTGTTGTTTCTTCAAAATGGACCTCGTTGGTGCTTTGTACATCATTGCCTATGTTATTCGGTGAGCTCGAATTGGTAACGAAATTATTTTTCACTGATACAGATTTGTTGGACATTTTATCTGTGACAGTTTGAGGAACTTTAATTGTGATACTTTCCAGGATTTGATAACACAGTCGCATTGGTGTGTCCTGTAGAACAGATAGTGACCCCAGAGTTATAGCTAGTGCTTTTTCAGGGATGAATTTTTTCAGGGTTGGGCCAAAGAGCGGAGGGGATTTTTAAGATAGGTTGAAAAATGAATTATTTTAACTGGAGCTTCAAACCTGCAAATTAAGGGATTGAAAAATGAATAATTTCATCTCGGAATTTCGAAATTTCAAATTCGATGCCACTGATTATTTTTTTTCAATTTGAAGCGAAAGGGTCATTTAGTGGTGCAGCTACAAATAGGACTGCAAGAGCCAGTGACCATGTTACAGATCAAATGCTAAAAAATTCCAGCTACGCCGTTTGTATAATTTTTTCAAATTTTCGAAAAAAAGTAAATTTTTGGACTCAGAATGCATATTTTCCATATTTTTCTTTGAAAAATTATGATTTTTGAAATTTTCTGTCAAGAATGCAATTTATAATCTTAAAAACAAAATTCTACAAATTTTGGAAAGCTCTCTCTTTCGGCCCAACCCTATTTTGCCCATTTTCAATAAAGAAACGAATCACTTACCCTTTTCCACGAAAAAGTATAGGCTACGTCCATCAAAGAGAATGAGCCAGGTAACTTGGTTTTATCATAAAGAACTTCCACCTGCGAATCAAATTTCAAATAATTAGGAATGGTGCTAAAATCTTGGGCATATTTTTGAGCTAGTTTTGAACTACTTACCTCTTGATTCCGTTGCAAGTTGTACTTCATTTTGATAAATTTATAAATATGTCTAATTGTTAATTTGGCTGGACATTGTAAATATCTTTTGTGTTTAAACTGTTGAAAAAAAGACAATGATTAGTAAAAAATCGTCAAATTTTTCAGAAGTCCATTTATTTTCAAATAAAGCACGCTTACTTGCTCTTTTTCCGAATCATCATTTTTTTCTGACGTCTTGATCACGTTATTACGATGACCATCAATCCTAAAACAGAACAAAAAATACGATTTTTTGAGCATAAAATGACAAAAGTTTGCTTAAAGAATAAATTTCGCCCATAGGAGAAGTCTATAGGAAGACGAAAGTGCATCAGATCCAAGAAATTTTGAAATAATGCAGTCGATATGTCATTTTTACGAGTTTCCGCTAAAAATAAGTTATACGACCGTGATGCGAATGGAAGCTTTGCACGATGAACGCGTTAAAAATTATAAAATCGGCCAAGATAAACATTTACAAGCTCTCGGGAACAGATTACAAAAGCCATTTGGGTACGACTTTATGACACTTGTTCAAGTACTGTGAGTTGATACGAGCGTACAAGCGGAGGATAATATTGACATAATTATACGCTTATAATAACCGAAACGTAACCTGATGAAAGATATATCTTAGGGTGAAAAAAAAAAAAACATCTTAATTGGTATAGAAAAATATCCCAGCAATAGATACGAACGAGGATGAGTATAGTTTAACCAAAGGAACGCGTTCTCTTTTAATCTCGCTACTTTAAATTTTTATTTATGTGATAATACGAAAGCTTCCCTTCTTTATAATACACGTCACAGGGTATAAGTAAACGGGGAGCGAGGGTCGTAAAATAGGGTTACGCTCTAACCCTAAATTCAAATTGTTCCTAAAGGAGTTTGCTAGCATATTAAGGCGAAGAGAGAGGATGGAGAGAAAGTTTGTATAATAAAATTATTTTTATTTTCATCGTAAATCAAAATTTCTTTTCGTATACGACCGAAAATACGATAATTTTTGTATACTTTTCAAGTATCATCTAAAGACAGCACACATATGCGTATTGCGGAGGTGCGTTTCGTATCTACCTGTATTATTTTCTCTGTATATCTGTTTTATGCATCGAGTAACTTGACCTTTGCTTTGGTTCGTTTTGAGACAATTTTACGTGTAGGTAATGTAAGTAGGGCATGACGCTTTACAATTACAACCAGGAAATATTACAACGAACGAACGCGTATTTATGAAATGACACCAACTTCTTGTGTTGGCTGCTTATTCTTTGTAAGTATTATGGCTAAATGACAGGTTTTAAAGTATACATTTCGCCATCTTTTCGTGATGTATACAAATTTTCATGTTGTCGAAATATACAAACGCATGCCAGTGTGACATGAGAAATTCAAACACCGAATCGGAAATTCTGAGTGCGTGAGGCTTGGTTTCGAAAAAAATCGAGCCTTTTATTGTAGGTAGGTAAATTTTTTCTTGAGCAAAATGGTCTATTAAAGTCAACTGGTTTTATGGAAAAAACTAAACGAAAAATACAGCTCAATTTGAAAAAATTTCATAGATCAGTGACCAAATTATTTTAAGACATCGGCATCGAAAATGTGTTACCAACAAAAAAAAATAACACGACTAAACAAAAAACTGGAATTAATTTTGGATTTTCCGACTTGAATTGTAAATTTTTCCAGTTTATGATTCAAATTTTCAAAATTTATTTTTCAAACTTTGAATTCAATTTATGCAATTTTTACCAACTCAACTTGAATCTACTTACATAGTTATGATTTTCTTCACGAAAGTTTTTTTGATTGTAAAGAGATCTTGATCCTTTCTTTTTCAACATTTTCAATTAAAATAAAATACAATTTTACCAATTTTGTTCCCTGCATTTTTTGAAAAAAATTTTCGTATTTTAATTTTTTTATCATTCAGAAAAATTGCCAACGCTGAATTTTTTTATGAAAAATGACCAATTGAAAATCATTTTTCGTGGCATCACTACAACGAGAATGAGCACTCTCCTATAATTTTTGAGAAAAACGAAGAGAATTTTTATAAAAATTAAACACCAATCTAAAAAAAAAAAGACCTTCTATACAGTCAATATGTTGAGCACAAGTGAAACAATTTGCTTTTATGTTGATTAATTAATTTTATGAGACGATCCTCGTTTACTGCCTTTCAATCGTATCTATACCATTTCTAAGCTTGAAAATAGGGGTGGGGGGGGGTGGTGATTCATATTACAGCAAGTTTCAATAATCTTGACCATCAGATACCTATTTGATTGATCATTTGCGTTTTATTGACAATGAATCAGAAAAAATTCTTTCCTGCTTTGTTCATTTCTTCCTACCAGAACCATTTTTTTTTATTTTGTCTTTATAAGTTCCTTATACGTCTATTTATGCATTGCACTGAAAATTTTATTTAAAAAGTCATATCAAAAATGTGAATCAAATTATTCAAAATAGAAAATGTACCCTAATACCAAAGAACTTGTAAGTACATAGATCGAAAGTTGAAAAATTTTGAAAAACTAAAGATAGGAAAAATTTAAGATTTAAGAAATGTTAGAAATGAAAAATTTTGCTGAAAATTAAAAATATTTGCTGAAAAACAAACATTTTTGCATACTTGATAAATTTTTGATACTTATTTCTTGAACAAATTTGAAAAATTTTAAAGAATATTAGGTAGTAAATATGAAGTAAATTCCGTTTAATTTTTCAATCAATTTTGAAAAAAAAGTGAAACCGTTATGGAGCATTGAGGAAATTTTTGCATCATGGTCAGCTTTGGAATAGCTCTTTTTCTCTCCTACAAAACGTGTTAAAATCAAAAAAATTGAGTTCAAATCAAAATTTTGGATGCATGGATTCGTCCTTTGAAAATTTGCATGTGAGATTAGAAAATTTAAGAAAAAATGTATTCAAGTAAAAAAAAATCAAGACGAATGTCATCAAAGTTGAAATTCTTACAAATTTTTCAAAAAATGCACTAATTTTCTATAAATTTCACTGATTTTTTGACTTTTTAATAAATTTTGACTGATTTTCCATGAAGTAATTTTTTCACTGCTTTCTTCCAGTGAATTTTTTTTTTTTATTGATTTATTACTTACTGTGCTGTGGTCAATGTAAATGATTATTGAAAACAACGAGAAAACTGTCAGTGCTGCAGTACAGCAATAGATTGGTAAAAAATTCACTGAAAGCAATTAATAAAATTGAAAAAGAATTACTGAAAAATCAGTAAAAAATCGCAGAGTTGTCAAAGTCAAAGAATTGATGAAATTTTTTGAAAATCAGTGAAATTTTTCGAATAAGTCGTGAAAATTGAAAATTTTGCTGATTTTTCACGTTATCAGCGACTTTTCACTAAATCAAATTGAAAAAGTGGTTCAGATTTTATTCATAATCGTGCATAACCTGCTGATAATATTTAAAAAGATATTCAATAATAATGACTGTTTTTTTTTTCATTTTTTCTCTATAGATTCAAAAAGTTGATGAAACTGTACCCAACTCCTATAGTCATGAAATCATTTATCAAAATGAAATTGGAAAATGATGTCAGCTTCAGACAGGTAAGAATAATTACAACATATGCTTATGAGATATTTTCAATTTCAATGAAAATGAGTTGATTTTTCATTGATAAATCTACACTTGAGGGTCTAACCTTGGGTCCAACCGTCCAAAAATTTACATCTAAGGCCCCACTACACCTGAAAACAGCTCTAAAATATACCCCTTGGAGTATTCCAATCTCCCAGTATCCAAATGTATTCGAAGCAGGGTCAAACACTCCGAATCTGCCGTCACATCCTCATTTGCTTTACGACTCTCTCCTCCCTTCTCTCATACGAGTCATATTCATCATTTTCCATCTTATACCCCAATAACTTCTCTGAACAATTCGACGAAATTCTACGAGTGTTGAAGTCTCTCATCAACTCGAATAAGTATCTACCCGTGTCATAATTCAAAGCACGTCTAAAACATCTTTGCGCACGTATTAACGCACAGCACGCACGTTAACAATGAAAAATATATCTAATAACTTACTTATTATCAATATACTCCAACGATATGCTAATGGAATCATCAGGAGAGAAATAGTAATCTTCGTCTAGTCTATCGTCACCATTAGCCATATTTTGGTCGGAATTTTGAGATTTTTTTAAATGACTATTTCGACGTGAAAGTTCATCGTGATATAACCCAGGAACCGTTTTGTAAACCAATTTCTGTATAATGGCGTCATATCTGTAAAACATCAAATTCTCAAGTTTTTTTTTTACGTTTAAAACTTTGTACGAGTATAATAGATACATAGGTTAGGAATAAAATTATCATTACGAGGTGCGTTTTGAAAAAAAAAGGTACGACTGAAATGTAAAAAATTGCTGGCAGGATACGCGTCCGCGCGCGGTAGATGTATCGCAAAGAGAGGCGAAAAATTAAGCAGCGTGAAATTATAATTGTGTAGCTACTCTTACTTTCGTTAATTAACGAACCGCTCTATATATCGACGTTAATTACATTATTTTATGTTCATTATAAGAAGCCAAAATGAGACATATCCAGTGATAATACTTTTTAAGAGCCCCGTCGAGTGTAATTAACGAGTATGGGCCCAACGATGGCGTGCGGCGAGGTGGCCGGTATTTGTTTCTATAAATATCGACTTTCTTATTGCTTTTATAAGGCGATTAATCTTACGAAATGTGTACTCGAATAGTGGTCGTGACAAAAGGCGCACTTGACCCGATCCTGCCATTACATAAAAGGATACGCGGTGCGTTTTTCGCGTATTTACTCTGAATTCTCCCCAAAGCTTTTATGCGTCGGCGTCGTCGCTCGTCGGTTTACTTTACTACTTAGAATGCGTCGAGTGTAGGTATACGCGTTGAATACGAAAAGCAAACGTAAGGGAGTTTGAAATAGGAAATACGAGTAGCTTACCTCAAACTTGGATTCGATTTTGTTCTGTGCCCCTGAGCGTCGCAAGTCGGACAGTACTTTTTGGTTTTCAGGAATTGAACAATGCAAGCTCGACAATCTGTGAATTAAATGGAGACGGTTAGAGAGTTTCAACGAGATCGTAATTTTTTTCTCTCTCAGTATTCGAAGGGTTTAAAAAAAGGATACTTACAGGTGTGTGCACATTCGACGATGGTGGTGGCGTTAAAGAAATAACCGTCGCAAAGGATACAGGTCAAGAAGTGGTTGATGTCTTTCAAGAGTGGTTTCTTTTGTTCGTTCATCGGTGGTATTGATGATTTACCGTTTTCTTTGATGGCTGCCATTTTGTAAAAGGGCTGAAAAAAAAAAACAGACCAGATGTGTGAGACAATGAGTTGAAGATTGATGAGCATCTAGAAACTACAAGAGTTGTGGGTATATCAGGTATGATCTTCAGGTACAATATCAGTCAATTAGTGTATGAGAAGTTGGCACACAGATATACATCTATAATTAATGGACTACTTCGGTTCAAGTGGGTATACTTATACATTTTTTTCCTGTAGGATTGACCCAGTTGAGAGGCTGAATGGGCAGCCTGTCTGATAATAAGGCTAGATTACATTTTAGTCAGAAAAATTGGGGTAAAATTGGAAATTTTCTACATTTACACTGGAGCATGTATAATGAATATTCTTGCAATTTTTTTCACTTCGAATTTTCTCAAAAAAGAACTCCCTTTCAACCTTTTATTAGGAAATTCGAAACAAATGTTTAAAATTCGGATCTTTTGTAAAAGAAAAAAACATGGTGAAATTCTGGCTATTTTCTGATTTTCTTGCTCCTAAGGTGAAATTTTTGTTATTTTCTGAGCTTCTCATGTTTCTTGCCAATAGAAACCGCAGGTTCAAAGGCAACGACCTTTTCTCGAATCCTTAATCTCCGAATCCAACAATCTCAATTAATGTGTTTTGAAAAACTATATGAATGCGAGTTTTTGAGACATCATAATGCCTAAGTGATATTAGGACAACATGTGCCAGAAGAGTTTTTTGAAATGTATTTTTAAATTAAAGCGTTAGGAACCTTCAAATTGGACATTTTTGGACATAATGTCCAAATTAGGGGTATAAAAGGACACTATGTCCATGCCCAAATTAGTTTCAGGACGCTATGTCCTGGTTGAATTTTTTGAGGTATTATTTTTAAATTGAGGTATTGGAAACGCTCTAATTGAAGATTTTGGGACATTGTGTCCACAACCTCCACATCCAGATTAATTTTAGGACAATATGTCCCCCGTGGAATTTCATTTGAATATCAAGTCCAGATAGAGGTTTTTGGGACTTGAAGGTTGAATATTTTTGGACATTATGTGCTCAGATTGCAGGCTATAGGACACCATGTCCATTGTCCACGATTTCGTAAACCACGAAACTGATTCGGTAAATAATGCATTCAGGAAAAACCTATTTGGGGAAAAGGTTCTTCCGGGGAAACAAATTCGAGGAAATGTCCGGGAACCAAAAATATGTATACTTATTAAAAATTTCATCAAGTTGAAAATTTTAGATTTTTCGCTTCTCCAAATTGATTTTATTTGTATTTTTAAAAAAATGTCCAGATAAATTTAAAATTTCAAAAAAAAATTCAATTGATTACTTATAAACCAGAATATTGATCTAAAATTTTTTCGAAATTGAAAAAAAAAACCTTTTGATTATTCCAAAATTCAAACAAATTTTAATCTCAAATGTCAAAATTGAAGAAAAATTGATCCCAAAATTGAGAAAAATTGGTCACAAAATTGAAAAAAATTTTAATGAAAAAATTTACCTCAAAATTTAAAAAAATTTATTCCGAAATTGAAAAGTTTGAATCCCAAAATTTTAAAGAAACTTTTGATCCAAAAATTGGAAAAATTTTAATGCCAAAATTTGATCTTGAAATTGAAAAAAAATTAATTATAAAACTTTTAAAAAAAATTGATCTCATTGTTTAATTCATACTGCAATCAGCAATATTTTTTGAAAAATTGGATCGAAATTTATTTTCGTTTTTGATTAAGTATAAAGATACATAAAAGAAGTGAACAATTCGAATTTGCATGGTAAAAAATCGAAAAATATTCATATCCAGTATCTCTGTATCTTTCTAATCCGATAAATTCTCCATCAATTTAACACCCTGATACAGAAATTTGAAGAAAAAATCATTGTTTAATAATTTATGGTGATTGTACTTCAGCAAATAAAATTCAAATATCTAAAGGCTACATCTTGAAAAAAAAATAGGTACCATGATATGCTCAAAATTTATTTTTGAAAAATTTTCAATCACAAAATTACTTTCAAGTCTTCCTCTCGCAACAAAAAGAAGCCTCTTCAAAAAGATGTATTGGATTCAATTTTTGTTGAAAAAATTTAATTTGAAAAAATTATAAAGTTTGATACCAAGTCTTGTATTGGGGGAAATGTTCAGAAGTATTTTAACTTCCCAACTTTTTAAAATTTTGGGAAAAGTTGTTGAGAAAAGACGAAAAGTTTCAGATGAATTTTTTCTAAAACTCATAATTGTTTTTGCATAACATTTTTTTTACAAATATTTTCCCCTTATTCCATGTCTTATTAGGTGCTTGTGATCCTAACTTCATTGTAATAGCTACTTATTGTGACGTTTCACTAGCAACTAAAAAAATGAAAAATCAGATCAAAAACGAAATTTTTGGATCAAATGTCATTTTTTCAGTACGTTGTATTTTTTTAGCATCATTTTAATGAATTCACGACCCCTTCAACATCACTTCACTGTCTGCGTGTCTGGATCTTTAAGAAAAAGAAACACCTATAGCATAAAAAATTTTCATCACATAAAAAAGTATTCGTTTCTAAATTCAAAATAATTACAATATTTCAACTTGGCTGAAATTTTATTTTCAAAAATGGCCACATTCTCTATGAAATCAATGGCTATAAAAAATCATTATTTTCTTATCGGCTTCAGCTATAAAAAGATTACAGCAGAATCGACATTCTTGAAATCTGATATCCGTGACTCATTTTCTTCACCGCGAGAAAATGCTAACACTTCGTTCAAGATGAAAACCCCCTCACCAGCCCTCCCACCCATCTTCACCAACGCAACGTAAAACGAAACGTTTCATTCAATTTACCAATGAGCTTATTCATTATCTACTTCTCAAGCCATACGCACGAAGTGGTCCAACTCGCCTATCAATAGTGAAAAAAAATTTTCGTACCGCTACACACATGTACAGCTAAGTAGTCTGTACACAAGCTACACATGGTTAAAAGGTGTTACATATTAAACGAACCAAGAACAGAATCAGAGATGCATCCTGTTTTCATCTATTATACGATGGCGAAGTTGGGCGGGGCCCTTTCTTGTATTTCAAGGTTGGTCCGGTTTGATTTCCCCGCCGAACCTCTCGCCCTTTTAAAATCACAAAAGAAAAAGGAACCACGAAAAAAAAGACATGCGGTATTGACGTCCGATACTATATAAATACATAAGGGTGCATTGTGTAGCGCGTTCGACACGCAGCATCAACCATTACTCGATTTTTAGTCGATCCCCTCGATTAGTCAGATAGTGCTGTATTGTTGAAACCCATTTAGATATGTCGTCGTTAATTACGACGAATCGAGGAATACCGTTTCTGCGCCAGGATATTGGATTTATGGAGGGTTGCTTCGGGACTTAGTGGCGTGCGAGAGAAAAACTCGAGAAGTTTTTATGGTTTATAATGGTGATGTGAGATTTTAAAAGCCTTTGGGTTAGGTAGGTAGTTTATATGTATTGTAGTCAAACTATAAAGATGGTGAGGAGACGAATTTTTATTTTTTCGAAATGATAGGTACACTGAAAAAAAATAATAAAATTTATCAAATAAAAATAATAACGTGTCTCAATTCTCAAAATAGTCAGAATTTATCATTTTTTTGAATAAAATTTATTCTTTTTGGTAAAATTTATTCATTTTTTTGACAAATTTCATTATTTTTTCTAAAAATAAATATTATTTAGTAGAACAAATTCGGCTCCAAAGTCTTGACGTCATAGTCACGTGATGAGCGGATTGTTTACGTTGATGTGATAATGTAAAGGTGAATCATGTAGAATAAATGATGTCGTTTTTCAAAGGTTTTGCTAAATTGGTGAACTTCTGAGGAATGTTTATATGAAGCTTTTTGTAGAGGAGAAAATTCTGTACAAAACGTAAGTTGTTTCATCTCGATTGGTTGTATAGTTTCTGAGAAATGATAGAAAAATGTTGTTCTTCTATCACCTCTCACGAAGATTTTCCATCATTTCTCAAAAACTACACAACCAATCGAAATGAAACAACTTACATTTTGTACAGAATTTTCTCCTCTACAAAAAACTTCGCATAAACGTTCCTCAGAAATTCACCAATTTTGCAAAACTTTCGAAAAACTAAACTTTGTAATGTATTTTTCTCCATTATTCACCTTTACATCTTATCATCAGTGTTACCAAATTGGTAAATGAGCGAAAAATCGGCCGATTATGACGTCACACTTTGGAGCCGAATTTCACTTATTTTATGAATTGAAACACGTTATTATTTTTTTGAATACATTTTATTATTTTTTTGAATATATTTTATTATTTTTTGATTAAAATTTATTATTTTGGGAAAATTTATCTTTTTTTTTTTTGATAAAAACTATCTTTTTTTTGATAAAATTTATTATTTTTGGGGTAAAATGTATTCATTTTTGTAACTTCTGTTTTTTCCGTGTACTTGCAGGAGTAAAGTATTAAGAGTATCTGAATAAATAGGGATGGAAACGTTACTAGATTTGATTTTTTGCTTTTCAGTAAGAGTCATAAAGCAGCTTCGGAAAGAAAAGTAGATACATATTTTAAATTTTGTATTGTGAGAAATTATGGTCATTTGATTTTAAGAATGGAGTTCATTTCAATTTTTTCATCTGAATTTTAAGCCCTTGGGTTCAAAAATCGACCAATTTTACATCAATTTTTGAGCTCCAAGGTTCAATTTTGATTTTTATTATTCGAAAGTCGAATCTGTCAAAGATCTCATTCGATATTCGTGAAATGTTTAGAGGTGATACAAGACATAAGTTATGCATTATAAAAACGCTTTGATATTGCCAACAATATTCTGCACATATTACATTTGTAGTTCATACAACGAATGAAGAGAAAGTCCCTACATCTATAAGCGAGAACCATGTACCAGGCTTACTTTCACAAATGCTCTCTTCTCTCATAATGTATAGCACACCAACGAAGGTAGCACACGACTACATGAATCGGTCGAATGGGAACTTGCCAACAATGAAAGGCGATGCTTAATTGGCAAGTTTCTATCACGTTGATATAGATATAGATTGAGCATATAATAAGTATACAATTGTAGTACCTGTGTAGATATACCACAGGTAACTTGAGTTCTAGAATATCTAACTAAAAGGTGTATGTTTTCAGTTATCTGCGGGTATATTTCGAGAAGTTTTGATGCGTGAAGAGACTACGTGGTTTATGGCTTAGATAAGCTTTTTAAAAACTAATTTTCTGTCAAAGAGTTTGAATGTACATGTGCATTGGGTCAATATGGTTTGATGTATGGCTATTTTATCTTATTGGATAAAAAAGTCTTGAAAGATAAGTTTGACTTGCATAATTTATTGCTTTTTTTTATTGTTGAAGATACGAGCGATATGAGTGGAAATTATTACTGGAATTTTTTTTTCTGTGGCACGATGTTGTCGATGTTTTGGTTTAGTAAATACTTTATACACCTACGTACGGGTGTTTACAATTAAGGATAATAATCTTCCGTAACCAACAGCAAAAGAAAATCACGAATAAATTTTCATGGAATATTTTCTACAAAAATTTGACTGAAAAAATGAAAAATTGACGGGAGAATTCTCTGAGACCAGTGGCTTTCCATAATACCCCAAGTGCTACGTTTTTGGCAAATTCGCTTCGTTTTAAAATTTTTTCGAAGAATTCGCTCAATGAAGTAATTTTTTGGAATTTGAAAAGTAGAAACGTCAAGTAGATATTTAATTCATTCTTGATTTTGAGTAAAATTTGGAGAAACTGAAAGCTTTTTAAAAGTTTTTATTCCTTCTTGCAAAATTTCAGTTTTGAAAATTGAAACGGTTTTTGATTGAAGAAGTATTTTGTAAATCACGATGAACTTATCTAATCAAGAATTGAAAGAAAAATTCGGCAAGTTATTAAACAGATGGACTTTTTTTTTTTTTTTTTTTTTTTTTTTAGATATTATGAGGCCACACGATTGTTATACATATATAAAACTTTGCGAAAAATTTATCAAGGTATACAGCAGTCAAAGCTAAATCTAGATAACTTTTCCATTTGAAACAGAAAATTCTTACTTAAGAAATGAAAATCTACTCTTCATTTTAAAAATTTAATATCCACGTCATAACTAAATGCATGCTCGAAAGTCAAAAGAAAAATATTTGGATGGTAAATAGAAATACCTAGGTTCAGATTATCTAAATTTTTTAAAAAAGAAAAGAAAACAATTTATATTTTCATCTTCTTCCCTTATGACGATCTTTTCAATAAAAAATTTGAATCGTTTGTTCTCAAAACTTGCATACTGAAAAAGTTGAACCCAAGAAAGATATCTATACATCATGTCCATTTTTCAAAAACGTGTTTTTCGACTTATAATTAACCCAATATTGCTTCAACATAATCGAAAGAAAGTTTTTGAAAAATTAATCCAAAGTCACTTTCTTCTAGCTTTTTAAACATCAGAGCACGGTTTGAGAATGAATGATTTATTTTTTTATAATATGTACCTAAGGTAGATACATACCTCATAATTCTCTGTGTAAAATATAGAGATGTTGATACGAGTTTTTAAGGGATCATAACAGAAAAAATAAGGTACATACCCTCCCCTCCCCTCCCCTCCCCTCCCTCCCTCCCTTAAAATTGAACGAGAATTCTGAAGCCATTGATGATTATTTTTTCTATTCATTTTCTTCAAAATTCAACTGGTTTTGATACGAATTGAAAAAACGTGAGACAATTTGGAAGGTTGAACTTTTTCTCGCGAAATTTTGTCACTCGTATCTTCGAGAAATTGTTGTAGTCGATAAGTACCTATATTGGCTATTTCGCCTCTAAGCTCAAAAACATACATTTATTTACCCATATAGAAAATTCCTGTCAAAACGTAATGTGCAATATTCGATTTTTAATTAATTGAAATTCTACATGCATTGGCATTTCAATACCTAATTTTTCTTCTAAAATTCTCTCGTACCTGCTCCCACAGTTGAAAAAACTTCAGTGATTCATTGCTTTTCGTAATAAATTTTAAAAATTTAAAATTTCCTAAAACTTGTGGGTTCAGCGTAGGAAAAAATCAAATCCAATGAAATGATGCTGCCTTTTTTCAAATATTAGGTAGGTATATTTTCTTGGACTTTTCCAGACCATTTTTCAAGTTTTCCCGATCTTTTTCTCATACAAAAAATGTTTTTTTTCCTTTTAGAAGTACAAAGTAATGTTATCTAATTCGAACGAAGTGAAGGGATTGAAAAAAATTCTTCTGTTTATGAAATGACTTTCATTTATAAATCAGTGAAAATTTCAAATATTACTGAAAAACAGTCGGAATTGCAGCACAGGAGAAAATCAGAAAACAAATCAGTGAGAAAAAACACTGAAAAATCAGTAAACTTTTTGAATTTTGCTGAAAAATCAGTGAAAATCTTTGAAAAATTGGTGAAAACCTTTGAAAAAATCGGTGAATTTCGCTGATTTTTCCTGTGCTGCAATTTCGACTGCTCATTAGTGACTTTTCACTGATTCAGAATGAGAGAGTAAAAATATTTTCTGAATTATTCAGTTTTTTTTTCTAGTTTAGGTAACCAAATTTTTTATTTTTTCAATGCATATTTACATAGGTATCTACATAATTTACATCTCCGCGAATTTCTTTCTTTTTTTCCAATTTTGTGACCAAATTCTAAAATGACGTGATTTGAAAAACCTATAATTTTACTTATACGTCTCCAGTTATTTCGCTAATTTTTCTATTTGTTTGGAAAGTGGGTATTTTTTCCTGGTTTTTCATGAAAATGAACTCTAGGCGTACTACATTAGGTTGTAGTGAATCAATTCCTAAATTTTTTGTTCCGTCGAAAAATGAAATTTGAAAATCTTGGGAAGATTTTTGAGAAACTTCTTAATAGGTAGGTACCTATCAGAAAAATAATAAAAATGAATGGATAAGTACTTTATCTACGTACTCATATGGTACTCACTATCACCTACTTACGTTGAATTTTCAAAACGAAAAAATAAAAAAAAACTTCACTCAACCTTGGATATTTCAAAAGCCTCGTACTATGCAATTTGTTTATACGATACGAAAAATGAAAAATAAGTAACGAAGGAAAACAAAGTAATTAAAAAGAAAAAATCTAGACAAGTTTGAAATTTATAGTCGATACGGCGTACCTCCCGGTGTGGCAACACGAGCTGTGGTGAGTTCAGATAGCGTACTCGATGTTTTCACGCAAAACTCGTAGCTAGAATTTTGGTCGGTCTCCATTAAGCCAACACGTTGAAAAAAATAATACAATAAACCCCAAAAGCTTCATCTTTTCTTTTCTCTAAGTAGCCTTTGTTTATTTTAAGTTGGAAATGTCGCCTTTTTTCCCGTACCACGAGCTTTCATCGGCCGGAAAAAAGGGGTCGTTTTTTTTCATTCTGTTCGAGCAAAATTGTACCTTTTAGACCTTTCTTTTCAGAAGAATTTCACGTTTTTCAAAGCAGTAGATAGCATAGGGTGAAATGGACCTTTTTTTCTGCTACAAATCTTCCAGCATTGTAAAGTATAACGATCAATTAATTGTTCGAGTTCGAATTATGTACCGTATTACGAACGCGTTTTAAAAGCTATTTTTATTCGATGTATTGGCGACGGTCACGAGTAAATTACTCTTTGGCATTATAACTTTGATGCGCGTTATTTCGTCAACGTACTTATTCGAATCAACTCTTATGGGTTTGCGATCGTAAATTAATTTTCAAAAATTGAAATTATTTTCGGTCAACGACTCCATTTACTCGAATGATGTTTCGCTCTATGCATCGTGTCAAATCTTTCAAATAATAAAATTCCTTCGAAACACGTTGCAGCGACGGTGCAGCATTTAAAAGCGTCGAGTACTTTCAAGTCGTATTATTAAACGTGATTAACAAGAGGGACGGTTTACCTTTAAGGGTTGCATAAGGGTTGGCGTCTCTAGTTCGAATATTCAAGCTGGGTTGAAATTAAATTTTCAAACACAACGAAGTTATAGAATGTTCTTTATCGCGAGAAAAGGGTTGATTAGGTGATCACGTATTAGGATCAAGTTCACGCTGACTCGGATTCACTTCTTGGCCAGTGGCCGGTATGTTGAAAAAAAAGGCAACGTTGCCGGTCAAACCGGAGGCGCGGATTTTCTCGAAGATACCATACGACCACCCAATTCACACCGTTCGTCTTATAATATTTACGCCGCCACCATTAATCTTCTCGTTTAAGAACCACTTACCGCGCACCAGCCGAATCCAGATAGGTTTACGACTCGTGTACCGATTTATAATCGTGACCACACCGATGAAGTCTTCAACTATAAAGGTTTAAGTTTTATCGCGGTGCCGTGTGTTCTATCTCTTATTTTTTTTTATACCTCAGAACCACGAACGTTTGTAAACGCGAAGCACTTGAAATCGATGGTTTGAATTTGCTATTCCAGGTGTCGTATTTCAGGTGGTGAGTATCTAAGGGTGTTGTTCGTTTGTTTCGCTTAGCCGGGTATATAGCCTGTCTAATGTGTACAGTCAATAGAAGGCCTTCCACGAATAACCATCCCTCAGTCATTGTGTGTTCGGCCCCCTTTTATATTTTTAATAGGGTAACCGAACCGAGAACTCATTGCTATTGGGAAATGTATTGTACAGATGAATGTAAGAGGAAACCCGGTGAAACCAGTCGGATCGTTCATGATTTCTCATTAAACCATAAACTATGGTAGATTATAGGTGTGGTGCGAATGGTTTATGATTTATGAGACGGTATTAGAAAATGGCTGATTAGCGAAAGAGGGCTGCGGAATTTTTAGTGATGAAAAATACATATAATGATAGTAAGTTGTGCACTGATACGAATTTTTCACCTTGTTTTATCGTACGAGTCGAGGGATGGTTTTGAAAAGGTTGTAATGTTGTCTACTTTTTGGATTGACGAGGCAAAATAACGAATATAAGGTGGCGGTAATATGGGGAGGGGGCAAAATTTGAAGATTTCTGATTAAGGTGGTATTTTTTTCCTGATTTTTCGAGTTTTTCAAAATTTCAAAAACTGGTATACTTAGCTCATTTTTCAACGTGAATCTATACAATTGAAAATACAACCTACAACGCAATTTTATCACTTTTGAAGAATGAACTCCCCCAACTCATGTTTGGAGTCCAGTTTCATGACGACAATTGAAGTTTTAGATTTTCGTGAGAAAAACGAGATTGGAGTGGTTTTATGGACACCTTTATCTAGTAATAGGCAATCGATCAGAAACTTTCAATTTTCAAAGTTTCGAATTATCAATTATCATGTACCCAATGGAAAAGATTGTCTGAAAAGCCCAAAATCCGTGTCAACTCAAAATCGAATTCTGACCCGCAGTTTTACTTTACTGGAATCGATCAATTTTTTTCATGTGAAATCTACTTTCCCTCAAACAACTGCAAAAATCATTATTGTTAGGAGGAGGAGGAGGAGGAGGAGAGGAGAAACTTTGCTCATTTTTGTGATTTTTTTTAATGATAGGTACTGAAAATGAAATGTGAAAGTTCTTAAAATTTGAAAGTTGACTTTAAGGATGAGAAAGTTCAATTTTCAAAATAGCGCTGTTTACAAAACGACAAAACATATTACTTGAAATTTCTTTAAAAATTGTCTTAGAATCGATTTCTGATGTTTCAAAATATCAGACTTTAAAAATGACATTTTGAAAAAATTTGAATCGAAATTATGATTTTAAAAAATTGAGGATGTATTGGGTAAGTGGTATGTATTAGAAGATTTGAGCAGCTTATGGTCTTAGTTTTTTGATACAAATTAATCCCATGCCCTAAACAGCCCCTCCTCCTTGGAATCAAAAATTGAAAATTCGTCAGAATCGTGCAAAATATGGAATAGTAAATTTTCAAGGATGCTAAGTACGAATATGGGCTCATGAAACGAAATTTTGCATAGGACACTGCCAAGACCCCCAGCATTTTCCCTTCCCCCTCCCCTGAGTCGAAATTTGAAAAACATGCATAGAATAATTCACAAGATATGGGCTCAATTTTTAGATTGCATTTAATGTAAGAACTATAAGGAGCCCTAATAGAACTTTCATTCTCTCTGGGACAATTCGAAAAAAAAAAATCGTCTACAGGGAAAAAACAAATGAAGTGGTCGCAGTGAAAACAGAATTCTGAGAATAGCGCATAGCGTGTTCAAAGTTTTAATGAAATGAACTCTTTATAGCTTTTTTTGGACAAAATTTTGAGAAGTACTTCTACCAAATCTCAATTTTACAGTACTTTTTGAAATTTGGAAACCTTGGGGATGGTTTTGATCGATTTTCAAGGGTTCTCTGGACTTGAAATCGAAAAAAAAATGGCTTTTTAGCGTTTTTTGGATAAAATTTTGAGGGTTGCATGTAATAAATCCAATTTTTGTGCATTTTTTGAAGGCTGGGAACATGGGGGATGGTTTTGAGCGATTTTCAAGGGTTATCTGGACTCAAATCCGAAAAAAAAAGACTTTCAGGAAGATGAAGTCCCTTTTTAGTTTTACAATGAGCGACCACATAAAATTTATCAAAAAAAATAGAAGGTAATGTGTCTCCATTCACAAAATTGGTAAAATTTATTTTTATTCAATAAATTTTATCAAATTTTGTGGTGAATTTTATCTTTTTTTTGATTATTTTTTTTAAGAATAAATTTCGTCAATTTAGTGAAGTAGAACAGGTTATTTTTTTTGGATAAATTATCATTTTTTTTTTTTTGAGAAAATTTATCTCTTTTTCTTTGGATAAAATGTATACATTTTTGGAAATTTTTTTCCAGTGTAGAGGGATAGAATGTGTGGAATTTTATAAGTTTTCAGGGACCCCCTCGGAAAGCAAGGGGGGAGTCGGGGGGAGAGTTGGGCATGTTGATTAGGATCCCACCCACAACAGAATCCCGCAAAAAAAACGACTATAGGAATTAGTCCGAATAAATCCCCTTATTTGATATATCCCTCCCGGATTATTACTTAAAAATTTCAATTTTTGCCCTCTTTCATAATGAAGTTTTTTTTTCGGAGAAGTAATAAAAGAAGTGGAGACAAAGAGCTGAATATGATTTTTAGGTAGAAAACGTTGGGTTTCTCCACAATTGAAACTGAATAATGCTTCAATTTTTCAAATTTTCCTTTGTCAACGTCATATTATTTTATAAATGACTTGATTCGGTGAGGTTTCAGTTAATTTTCGAATGATTCGAAAATCTCACGAAAAACATGAAAACTTTGAACAGTTGTCCATAAATCTTCCCATAAGTTGAGTTGATTTAAAGGGGAAAGCGGGTTGAAAATCTGCAAAACTGAGATGATCTTTTTTTCAATTTTTCTGGCTCAAAAGAATTTTATCGACGAAAATTTCCTCCAAATTTGACGATTTTTTGAACTTTTCGGTTCGAACCTTATTATTTTCTGTACTTAAAATACAAGTTTGTTAAGGGAGGGGGATATGAAGGGGACAAGATGTTTTTGTTGCTCCCCCTATCCAACTTTTAAAAGTTTTTTATAGAACTTCGCATACTGATCTTGAATAATATGTAGAGACAATGGTTCAAATAAATTTCAGGTCAGGATGTCAGGAAATGAAATTTTTCGACACAACGTTCATTTTTTCATCATTTATTGGCCAATATTTCACTTTCCCTCCCTCTTCCTTCCGCCTTCTCTTTCTTTCCATCATGAACTCATTTGAAATAAAAAATTTCGCTCGAATGGTACGGATGTGGAGCGATAATAAGGCAAAATTGACTACCGACGTGCGATATAAAGTATAACGACCGAGCAAATTTTATCCATTTATGGTCGATTTATAGATTCATGAATCGATAAAAACGTCAACGATAAGACGATTCGACTCTTTCTCTTTCAAGAATGTTAAAATATCTATTCGCCGTACATACATTATGACGTGCGGATAATCTTTCAAACAAATGCAGTCTCAAGGCACAATACTGCTAAAGAAAACTTTTCAACAAATCATCCATTCGTTTCACGCCCTCCTCGCGCAATAAGACCTGAAATTAAAAGCTTCACTTCAACCGCCTACGTCCATCGTATACACACGTCGGTCATTTGAGAAATTATAAAACAGTGGAATTCGGTACGAGGCGAACGAATATGTTTCAGAAATGAAATATTATTACATTGCATAGCGGCGATGACGTTTCTTACGGAGTTAATACCGAGTTTATACTACTTATACGTATCTCGTAGGTGTAATTTAATTTGATGCGGAAAAACACGACCGAAGTATTTGTATAATACGAAAAGAAGAACCGACGACGACGCCCTTACTGGTATTTGCAGCGTGGCGTTCAAGAATAGAGGTTGTCTTTGGCTTTTTTCAAGTCTTAAAAAAGATTCGAAGGTAATTTTGGTAAAGTTAGGCAACCTTTACGAGGTTTGAAATACATGGACATATGTTTCCTGTGCGTTAATTGATGAAAGCCTGATAAGAACACCATTCTTTTCGAGCTGGATCATCATCGTAAAGAGTCAGATAGAGAGCTTGTTGATATTTATCTTCGTTATATTTATGGCCTAGTCCCTGGCTGATTCGGGAAACATTTTTAGACGGTGGAGGGAAAAAGTCAATGTCTAACGAGCAGTGATTTAGAGTGAATTTATCTCTCCCAATACCTACGTAAAAAATCGAGCTCTCTCGTCGGCGTCGGCAATATGCCTAAATACATATTCACACATCGCGGTCGCGTATATCGGTAGCATGGTGAATATGTACTTTAAGGTGTATTAAAATATAATTTATTACCACGTACGATTACTTATAGATGTAGGTATTATAGACAATACGTGATATATTATCGATTCGCGTGTACTATATAAATCATAAACCAGTTCCTTAATACACTTGTACAAATTTCGCATCGAGCTACCTATTCTGGCGAAGGCGAACATTTGAAAACCGCTGTTCAAATATATAAAACAGACGTAAACGTCACCCAGTCGCGCTTGAGATCCTATTTCGAATTTTTCATGAATTATTAATGTGAAATATCGCTCGTCTGCATTGTTATAGACGTATTTTTTTTCAAAGAGAGCAAATAACGTGCGTTTATAAACGATGTGTCGTATTATTTCACCTTCGTATAAGTCCATGCCTCGTGTTATCTCAACTAGCTCCTAAATCATTTTATCGCGAATGGGATTTCGACGATGTGAGTCCAAATACAAGTTCAATTTTTTTCAGATTAAGTATCTCTGAATTTTTTCAAAGCTGCATTCAAGTTCGAAAATTTTGCAGTTCTAATTTTTTTCAAAATTTAAATTTTCTCAGAATTTTTCCAAATTTTGTTTTTTTATTGTGTCTAAAATTTCCTGGATGCTACGAAACGTCTCGAAAGTGCATCTAATCATTTTGGAAGCTCAAAAAAAAAACATAGCTACAGCAAATTTCAACTTTTTTCGTTGATCAGATCAATTTTTCATAATTTACCTACAGAACGATGTACGATGATTTGAAAATTTGCCAAAATTTGAGAAATGCACTTCGGCCCTTGAAATTCTTGAAAAAGTGTTTTTTTTTTAATGATATACCTTTCAATTTATTCCTGTTTTGGTTCAAAATCTTACTTTTAATCAAGAAAGAGTACTTAGTGAAAAATATGTTTGTTTTTTTGGCGGGCGGGGGGGTCACTTTTTTTAGCATGAACGTACACCCAATGCCGGAATCCAGAAAATATATGATGTATAACCACTTGAAAGAAGTAATAAAAAAATTTCCAGCCCCAGGGCGCCACCTCAAAATTTTCATTTTTTTTGACAGTTTCAACATGAAACAAAAATTGGAAAAATGTAAATTGAGAATTACCAATAAATTTGCATTCATGCCACCCAGTCAGTGGCGTGCAAAGCAATATGCTCTGGAGGGGGTGTGTATCTCAAATTTTTCCAACATTCTCAACTATTTTTTCAATTGTCCCCAAAAGACGCATCTTACTTTCATAATATTTTCCAGCTTCATATTATACCAATTTCCTAATTTTTAAAATTTTTTTCAGTTTTAAATTCAGTAAAGATTGGTTTTAACTAGGTATAAAAAAAATTTACAACTTTTTAAAAAAATCAACAAAATTTGAATTTAAAAGAAATTATTTTCCAAGAAAATTTTCAATTCACAGAAATGATTTTTTTATTCGATGCAAGACGAAAAGATTTTTAGAAAAAAATTGAGTTGAAAATCTAAATTCAAAAAAAAAAAATGAGTAGAGAAAAATGTTTAAAAAAAAACAGTTAAGAGCTGGAAAAGTTTTAAAGAACAACTGAGCTAAACAAACACTTCGCAGACGAAACTTGGTCGAAAATCTCGGAGTGAAAATGAAAAAAAAATTACTAAGTAACCAATATTTTCAAAAAAGGGAAAAATTCGATAACTCACATTTATTAAAAAATGAAATTTTTCGACCTGTCGTATTAAAACCAAACGAAAATTTTCTAATGTTATTTTCAAATTTTCTCATTTTTTTCAACTTTTCCAAATCCAAACTTGGGAAAATTGAGGACGTTGGGAAAAATTTAGAATCCCAACTTACCACTTATCTGCTTAACTTTTCTCAATTTTCCCAAATTTTTGCAATTTTGGAGTGGTCTGGGGTGTCACACTCCTTCCCCCGATCGACACGCCTCTGCACCTAGCAAGACGTATACCTATGATCTGTCAAAATTCAATTTTTTATCCATCCCTTCGACAGATATCGAGAGTTGAATTTTTGCCATGGAGGTGCAATAATTCTGGAAGGGGTGGTAAATTTTTTGGATGACTTTTAGACCGAAAGTAACATTGTGGATCTTTTTTGATAAATTCAGGGTCAACGGCCATTTTTGATCCTTATCACTGTCAGATAGACTCTTCCTTCCAAGACCAGACAATTTTCCCATACCTAGGTACCTAATTTTGAAATTTCTCTGCAATTTTTTTCAAATTTGAATACTTTAAAAATTTAAACTTTATTTTTTCAAAAATGGTTTTCAACTGACAGTAAATTTAAGAAATCAAGAGAAATTAAAGGTTGAAAAAATTACTTCATTTTTTCAAAAATGATATTCAACTCAATAATCAGTAGAAATTTTGAAAAGTTTCAAAAACAAGGTTGTGAAGATTTTGAGAAAATTGAAATTAGAAAATTTTACTGACAGGAAATTGAAAAAATCGAGAGAAATTAAGGGTTGAAAAAAATTGAACTTAATGAAAATTGAAAAATAATAAATTTGAGAAATAGTAAATTCAAAACATTTTAATGATAGAAAAATTTTAAAATTTATGCGGCTTTTGAAGAAAAGCATTGATTAAAAAATTGAAAAAAGTTAAACGTAAAGTAAATTTCAACTTGGATCATTGAAATCCCAATCGTATCAAAATTATTTATCAGCTGTTCTCTCTCTCGTATCGTTCCAAAATTAGACATAAAAAGTCATTCGTGTTTTCTACACTCGCCTAATTGAATTCTATCCTTCTACGTATCGGAGTGAAATGTTCTAAATGCTATAAAGTCGTTCCTTCATCGGCTTCATCGGATTCTTTTTCGATTACAGAACATGATAACGAATAATAATCGAAACCCCGCGTCCACGATTGCTTTTCAAACCGCGTCGTCCTTATCGCTCGCACTTAAATGATGGCGGCTGTTTAGTCTTTGGTCCTTATGGTTTTACGGAAACGAGACCAACGACGAAACCGTCATTTATCTGAATTGTTTAGCGCCCGTATATCCATTTTCCTTCTCTCGAAATTGTCGTACCGTTTAATTTTTCTAAATACGTATACGAACGTATAATTGAAAATAATTGTTAAAATATGTAGGTCGATTTTTAACATCGATGAGCTTAATTGGTTCCATATTAGAGGCACAGGCGCAGTTAAGCAGAATCGTCTACATAGTTTTTTTTTGTTTTTCTCAATACCATCGAGGTGGTCTCTCGTGATTTATTCACGGACACGGTGGTGTGTAGTAATTTGAAAAACATACAGTTCTTAACACGTCACTATACAGCGGTCTTTGTAATGTTTCGAGAGTGCTGTAAATATACAGTGTATAACCGATTCCGCGTATAGATGGTGTATATCGAATAATGTTTTTCTAATTTAATTCTAACAGGCGTGAAATTAATTTCTACGGATTCCCGATTACCCCCGTTCAAGTAGCTACCACGTAATAACTAGAACGAAATGTAATGTGGATTTTTCCCCTGCTTGTTCCTAGCTCACGAATTGATGTTGGCGCGATGAATTTTTTAAATATGAGGTGTTTCACACCCCTTTCCCTTCGTGTCGTTGCCATCGTTCGATTTGAACTCGTATTATTATGTGTACCTACATGCCTCAGGTTAGGTGATATTAAAATTGCATACCCAGCCCCTGATATCCTGATAATGTGCCTTGTTGGGAAAGAAAATTCAAGAAAATTGGGAAATTTGAAAAATTAAGGGAAAATAAGAGTAATTTGAGTCAATTGACCCGAATAAGTCGGAAAATTAGGTTCATGATACGTATAAATATTTTAGTTATTGCTTGACCTACGTAGGTAGTATGAATTTACAAGTGAGCAAATTTTCATTCATAAGTAATGAGGAAAATTATCATTTTATGGCCATTAAGGAAAGATACGGTCATGAAAATTTTAAAAATGAGTACGAAATCTTCTCCCTCTGCTCTAAAAAATGTTCAACTTGGTATCAAAAGAAGAATTAACTCTTTTAATATCGAGGTGTCTGTGTATGAAAAAATTTCAAAAACAGTAGAAAGTAATAATTCTATTTTTATACAATTTTTTAAACATTTACTTGCCAATCAGTGAAAAATCACTGATTCAAATAGTGAATTTTGATCATTGAATCAGTAAAAATTAATTGACTGATTGATATATACCTAAGTTAAAATTTACTAATTCCTACAGTGATTCAATTTTATCGATTTGAATCAATCAATTTGACTGATTCAAATTAAGAAAGTAAAAGAAAAGGCTTAAGGTTGCCTCTCTCCTATAAAAAAAATATAGTCTTTCATACAATTTCAAATAATTCGGAATGATTGGAGAAAAATTACTGATATGAAATTGAGTTGCAACGCAGGAAAAATAGGTAAAATTACTCACTGGCGACTGCTCTCTTAATTTGAATCTGCCAGTACGTCGTTGGAATCTGCAGCGAGAAGTCACTAGGAAAAAGTCCAAATTGTAGCTCAAATCAAAATGTTTCGATTTTCAGTGAATTTTCGCTAATTTTTCAACGAATTTCAAATATTTTAGGTACTGATTTCCAAAAAAAAAATTTGTTAGCTTTCGGTGAAATTTTTTTACTCATAAAAAAGTGTACCAAAACCTACTGCAATTCAAACTATTTTCCAGTGATTTTCGATAACATCCGCTGATTTATAAATGAGAGAGGTAAAATTAGTAAATCAACTTTCTTTAATTTCCAAAAAATTTCTTTTGATTTTTGAAGATTTTTCTTACAGCCACCCTCCAACTTATATGACCAGAATAATTTCTTACTTAGAAAAATCAGAGTTGTCCAAGAAAATTTGTAAATGATGGCCAAAATTTCGTATTGACATTGAGTCCAAAAAGTGATAAAAAAAACTGAATTTTGAATCAAAAAAATCAAAAAATTTGATTTCAAAAATTTTCAAAACCTTTTTTTCAAAGTACCTATTGATTAATACTTGAAAATATTATTTTTCAATGAGCATTTTTAAATTACCTACCTTTTTTTGCTACCAACTTTTCCCTGTGCTGCGACGTCGTATATCAGTAATTTTCACTATTTTGATCATTGAGCAAGTGGTTAGATCATTTCGAATCAGTCAAAAATCAACAGAGTGGTAAATTTTCATCTATTTCTAAATATGAGAAAGTATGCAGTGATGAATTTTATATTGAACAGTCCTCTCTCATTTTGAATTAGTGAAAAATCAATGAAAATGATTGGAAAAAATATCCAATTTTTTCAGTAAATTTTTACTGTTTTTATTTTCAATTTTCACTGATTTCCGGAAATGAAAGAGAAATGGTATAGATTTGATCGTGTATGAATATTGGTCACTTTCTGAATTACTTTGGTAAAAAATCAATAAAGGCAATAACTGAATAATTTATCATTCAGACTTACGGGTGATTTATGTAGGAAGATAATTTGTGAATTATAAATGGGATTCCCCTTGGATTTCTGCAATTTGAGAAACCTATACTTACTTTCCATTATTTCACTTGAATGTGCAATTTTTTGACTAAAAACAAAGTTTAATTTCTCTACTCTCTAAACTTGAATCAGTCAAAATTCACTGATTAATAAGACAAAAGTGTGCAACTGAAGGAATCAGTGAAAATTTTACCGATTTAATCAGTGAATTTTCATTTTTGAATAGGTAAAAATTTTAATTTACTGATCGAATCAATTTACTGATCGAATCAGTAATAATTTTAATTTACTGATTGAATCAGTAAATTTTAATTTTTACTGATTCATTTCAGTAGTTGAAAAAAGATTAGCTACTGATTCAAAAATGAAAATTCACTAATTGAATCAGTAATTTTTTACTGATTCACAGTCAAATTTCACTGATTAATAGTTGCACACTTTTCGCTGTTTAATCAGTGAATTTTCAGTTTTTTGACTGATTTAGATTTAGAGAGTACTTAGGCTGATTTTTTCGACACATATTTTCTACAATTTTCATTCGAAGTTTCCGGCAATTTTTTAAAAATTTTTGAATCAATTTTTTTTATATTTTTGAATCAATTTTTTTTAAATTTTTGAATCAATTTTTCCTTGATTAGGTATCTTATTTCTGATATTTTTCATTTAAAATTTCAATTTTTCACTCAATTTTCACAAGCTGAATTTTTTAATAAAATTTTTGTCATTTTTTCGGTTTTAATGCATGTTTTAAGAAGTTTTCTACAATTTAAAATTATTTTCGTAATATTTTGAAGAAATTTCGATTTTCTCAAGAATTTTTCACCAAAAAATACACGAAAATCGGTCAAAATAATTCTCAACTCATTCAGTATCTCATTCAGCATCTAAAGAGCCGAGAAAGAACCCGCCGACGAGAAAAATTTGCACAATGTGAAAAGTCGTTCCGGCACCCAGCCAGCGAGAGTCAATTAATCACCAAAACTCGTTCTTATTTCCGCGAATGGAAAAAATTTCGTATCGCAGTTCCGTCTCGCGGGTTCATCACGATTTAATCTAGCGGAAATCAAATTAAGTCCTAAATCGCGGCGCGGGAAAACTCGAGCAAAGTACGCGACCAAAGGCAGAGGTACCGCAGAGTGAAGGGAAGGTTGCAGTTGGTCGTACTCTTCACGGTGCAGAAAACCAGAAACGCAAGCGTTGTTATGTACCAAAGAACGCAACGCGTGTATTATTCTTTGATGAAACTGGTAAGTTCGATATGGAATGCTATGCCAGAGAGATGGCGGGAGAGATTTTTCATTGTACATCATCATTACCGATTTGTTACGGTACCGGTTAGTGGCACTATGCACTGGCCCGGATCATTCACTCGGTCTTCGAAACCGCAAACTGCTACGTATACGTCAGTTTTTCCTCTCACTGTGGATACACGAATATTGTATGAAAACTGCACGCACCTATTACAGCAGAAAGACTTCATTTTGGTTCATGATTTGAACATAACGTACTTATACGCCGAGTATTCACTGGGTGGAGAAAATCGATACTCCAGCAGAACATCTCTCGCTTAGAAAAGACTAAAGAGAGAAACATTCGCGTAGCACTTGCTCGTAGGATTAAAAAAAATTTCACCATCGTACAACGCCCGAGTAACACTTGAAAACCGCGAATAATCGTGAATATTTATTCGAGCTTCCAGCCAAGTTTTTTTGCCGCATTTTTTCGCTTTAATGAGAGAAGTTGCACAGCATCAAAGCGAATGTATATCAAAGAATACGAACAGTTAAATTAAAAGCGTCACTGTCAAGGTCTGTGAAGCGTAACAGGATTTAAAACGCTTTTTATTCGATGTAAAAGAAAAACGGAGGAAAATTCATCTTCCTTGTACAATCTCATCGTGATGTTCCCAACTTGGTGCCGGAGTAGAAGGAGATGAAAAAAACAATACTTCGAGTTTAACGACCTGATGAGTGTTGAACTGTGTTTGGATGTTTTGTGTATGAAGTTTGGACTTTGTTATGCAGGAAGATTGTAAATTGGGTATTTCTAAAATTGATGAGGAGTTTTCTGGATAAAATGCTCACAACTTTTCCTTTGAACACAAAGTTGGTTGAAACAAATTTTTATGGCTTTCATGTTGTTGGAAATTCAGAAAATTAGCTGTTTTTCATGGGGGGGGGGGGCAAAGGTTTTTCGCTTCAACAAATTGAACAGAAAATTTTTAAAAATTCAAAATTGAAAAGCCAGATCAAATCATAAAAGCCTTCGGAAATTATTTAAAGAAAGGGCTGAAAATTCGATAAAAAATTATAGAGGGGTCAAATTTCAATGAATAAGAGTCACTGGCATCGTCAGGGTATTTACAGCAGGCTGATAACACATTAACAGATTTGAGAAAAGAAAAATTGAAAAATTTCGAAATTTTTTGAAGAAACAATAATCAACTCTTTAAATCTGAATTAGTGAATTGTCTGAATTAGTGAAATGATTTTAATTTCGTCAGTGATTTTTACCGATCTTTCAGTCAGAATTATTGTTTTTTTTTCTGACAAATTGAAAATTTACTTGATGAAAAATCAGTGATTTTTGACAGAAAGGTCAGTGAAAAATCATTGATCAACAATGAAAATTTTTTCACTGATTTTTAGAGGCAGAGTTTCATCAAAAACTGATTCCAAGGAATAATGACTAAAATTCTGCCCGAATGAAGTGAAGGGGAAAATTTTCTGAAAAATAATGTTTAAAATTCAGAAAGTTCGTTTTTTCCAATTTTTACTTGAAAAAAATGTCTCTTTCTCGAGCTTTAGGGGGAGGATAAATGGAGCTTGAACTTTCTAAGTCTTTTCCTAGGTACGTTCATAAACTAAAATGGAAGCAGAGGGCAACCTGTACAGGTAAAATTGCCTTCCAATTTAAAATCTTTAGTGTTCCAGTGGAAAATTTGCCAAAATTCCAATCTGTTCTCGTGAAAATATGGAACAAAAAAATTTCATTACATCATCAAATTAATTCAAAAAGATAGTACTTTATCTACTTTAATTTAGAGAAAAATTGAAATATTGCAGTTTAAAATCGAGAAAATTAGAAAAATTAAAGTTCACCCAGAAATTTTCAATTTTTCAATCGATAACCCCTTCTCTCCCCATCCAGAAACTAATTTTGATTCATTTTTGATAAATCTTTTTTTTCAAAGCAGTAGGTAGCATCAATTTGTAAAATATTTTCAAGATAATAGCACAATAAAGAGTGAGGGAAGAATATGAGTGTTTGACATCAGAATTGGATTGAATTGAGAGGATGCAGTTAGTAGGAATTGATAAAAAAAAATGCTTATACTTCTTTCGTGTTTAAAAAATTGAAGTCAAAGTTTTCTAAACAAATTTCAGAAAGAAAAAATTGCATTTTGAGATAGAAAATTGGAAAAATCTAATTAAGTACGAAAATTTCAATTTGGTGTTCTCCTTCCTCATCCCATCCTCATCCACCATTTTTGCCATTATTGGTTCATTTTTTTCCTAAAAAAATCATTTTTTGTAAATCATAATTCAGCTAGCAACACTTGCCATTTTGTTACTACATTTGGAGACTCAATTATGAAATTCTAGCAAACAGTTGAAAATCTTCATACTTCTACATATTATTATGAGTCATTTTTTCTGATACTTCCATCAAGAAAGAATTTAAAGTTCAATGACGAGCTGAAAAATCGAAAATTTCCAAATAAAATGGAATTTTTTCAATTTTTCTACTCAACTCAAGATTAGATTTCTTTTCTTACATTTTTTTTTTCTAGATTAAAATGAAAATTTCCCAATAAGATCATCAATTTTGAAAAATTCCCACCTCAAACTAGAAATGAAATTTTGCCATAATTGGGAGAACAAATTGCCCTCCTTGCTTCTTCATCGCGTTTGATCCAACCCTAGTTTAGCTATTTTTTTTGAAAAAGTATACGTAAAAATCGTGATTTTTTCCTATAAAAATGAAGAATTCATTTTTAAAAAATCTCATTCAAAAAAAGACATGATAAGTACGTGATTTTCGTTCGAAAAACATAAAATAATCATTAAAATTTCAGAATTTCATTAGATCTAAATAAGTATATCCACCTACAGCCCCTCGTTTTCTATATTACCACCAACTTAGTTAATACCATCGCATCGCATCGAGTTACCAACGAACGACCCACCAGACGAGTAAATTTTTAAACAAACTCAGCACCCTTCGAATTGCTCGCCTGGCTACATTCATCCCTCTTATGCAAAGGCATACATTTGCGATTAATTGTACGCATTTTTTTTTTCAAAAATTCACCTCCTCTGATCTCAGCATCAATCCGCAGCATCGCATTCGAACACGGGGTGAATTTTAAATACCGTCGAAATATTAAGTCTTATGGTATCTCATCGAGCTTATACACCAAAAGCTCCCACGAGTCGACCGACTTACGCAATACGCACATAGCATCGGTATACAGCAGTGATTCTCAGTACGATACATTGTTATAGTACGTGCTCGTCTAGGCGGTTAATTTACGTAGTGAAGAAGAAGTAGGAGGTCGATGCGAAAGATTAATTATCAAAATACAGTAATTACGGTAGGCTATTGACGTTATCTGCTGGACGACGATATGGACGATACAACGAAACGATTTGTATAATTTCACGCTCAGCTGAGAACACTTCCTTGTCTCGGTTAATGATCAACAAGAGAAGAAAACCTACAAGTCGTCGTGTATAATGCTAACCGCCGCTCATTGTGCTATTACCACGACTCTACGGCTAAATGAATGGATTTATTTTTCGTTTCCAGCAAAAATACCTATTCTGGAGACCTAAAAGGTCAAATTGTATACTCGGTATGTTTCGAAATTCATCATCGGTATGGGAAAAAAACCCTTTCGTCTCCACCAAGATTACTCGTATATCTAGATTAATGGTGTTAGTCTACACACGTATAACATTTATACATGAGACATAATTCTGGATAAACATGACGTTACGGTTTCGGCGGCTTGGCGGTGGCGCTTAAACAGAGTATTATCGATCAGCGTACATACGTAAGAGAGAATACCTCTCGAGTACGCGTGCGCTCTTCTTTTCGTCCTACAAAAACATTATACAGGCTGTAGCGTCGCGTCACTCATTCGGAGAGTGAAAACATAAGCACGTGATACCAATCAGCTGGGAAAGTAGGAAAAACACCTCTCTTGAAAGCTGCATTTCCTCATCTATGACGTGACGATGACGTAGGATTCCAGAGTTGAAATAAAAACAACCTGGATTTTGACGAAAATTGGTGAGGTAGTTTACTTTGAATGATGGTTGACCTTTCACAAAAATTTTTGAGATTTCTACAGCCCGAAGGGAATGGAGCAAGAAAAGCTTAAGGTGGGGTAATTTTTGAAAAAGTATCCTGGTTATGGATACTTCTGAGTGATGTCATTTGCTGGAAACCTCAACAATTTTTTTAAAACAGGGAATTTTGAATTTTTACGTTTTCTTAAATCATTGACTTCAAAATTAGATCGGGAGAGGGGATGTGAAAAATTGAAAATTGCGAACTCAAAGATTTTTTGATTTTTTCAGATTAAAATCGCTCCTTCAGAAACTCACGACAATCGAATCAATTTTTTTGGTCATTAAAAATAATTTTTGATGAATTATTCGAAAACTTTTATAGTTAGCAGCGCTGGTACAATGCTATGAAACCTTTTTTAAAAATTAATCTCGTTTCATTTCATAATTTTTCCAATAGGTGATGATATTTTTTTATCCCAAAAAATGCTCCTGAAGTGACCTGAAATTAACCAAATGAAAATTTCATTCATCAACACTTCACCCCCTCCATGACCAAAAAATATTGAAAAAATCATATGATATTGATGCCTTTTTTTCAGTCCAAAAAATGTCCAATAATAATCAGGATTATAAAATTTGATTGATTTTTCAAGTCACGAAATGAACTGGCTGAATCTCATAAAAAATGTAGGAATCAGAATGCAGCTGGCAGCCCTACCATGAAATTTTTTTGAAAATTGTTATCAAAAATTATCGGCTTAACCATAAGTTAGATCCTCACCCAAACAAATTTTCGCCTTATAACTAGGTAATTATGGACTTTGGAAAAAATTTCTAAAATTTTTCGAAAAATCTTATTGAAAATATGAATTAAAATATTTTTGATTCAATTGCCCCAAATTTTTTCGGCCCATTTCATTTTTTGAATACACGCCGTACATTTTCGTAAAAATTTATAATTTAAAAAATTGAAATTTTTCATAATTTGAATTTTAATATTGCACAATTGCGCTTAGACACGGAGTTGGCTAGATGTAGGTGTAGGTACTAAAATTATTGACGTGAGTGAAAAGGGTTTTGCTTGATGTTGAGTATACCTATACTTTTCAACTTTATCTCTTCCAAAATTTTCTGACGTATAAGTAACTCTTCCTTTATCACCCCCAAAATATTAAATTAAAATTGTACCAATGTAGAACCAATTCTGTGCGATTTTAAGTATGAATACTTAATTCATAAGACTCCAGGTTTTAATAATTCTGCACTATCTACTCTCATATTCGGAAAATTATCAAAAATCACTAGAAAACAGTCAGAATTGCAGTACAGGTAAAAATCATGGAAAAAATTTTCACTGAAAACAAATCAGTGAGGAAAATTACTGGAAAATCTTTGAAAACTTACGGAAAAGTCAGTGAAATTTATGAATTTAGCTGAGAATTAGTGAAAATTTTTTAAAAACCAGGGAGTTTCGCTGATTTTTCTTATGCTACAATGCTAACTGTTCATCAGTGACTTTTCACTGATTCAGAATGAGAGAGTAGAGAGTAATAAATCAGTGGAAAAATTCACTGGAGGCAGACAGTTAAAAAAAAATTACTATAGAAATAAGTGAAAATTTGGTAAAAATATCTGAAATTTGCTAAAATTAGTGTGATTTTTTGAAAAATTATAGCGAAATTTTTTGATTTTTAGTGAATTTTTGCTGATTTGTCAAAGAAATTAATGGAAATATTACATAAGTATTTTGATCGCTGGGAATGAAAAAAAAAAAAATTTATAACAAGTTTCGTGTCGAAGAGTTCAAACCAAACTAGTTAATTTTCCCTTAAATAAAAATTCATGCACAGAAAAAAACCCATTCGTATCTGAAAAAAGAATAAGGATGCAACAAGCAAAAAGTGATGTTTTTTTTTTGAAATCGTCATTCGCCATTTTTGATTTATAAGCTGTTTCGCTCATTCATTAACAAATCAGTGAAAATGATAGAAAATCACCAGAAAACAGTCAGAATTTCAGCACAATAATAAATTTATGAAAAATTTTACTGAAAGCAAACACGGAAAAATGGCTAGAAAATCAGTGAAAATTCACTGGAAAGTCACTAAAATCTCAGAAATTAGCTGAAAAATTAGCAAAAATGCTCTGCATGAAAATCAAAAAATTTTGCTACTTTTTCCTGTGCTACAATTCTGATTATTCATCAATGATTCAAAATAAGAGAGTGAGAAAATTGCTAAAAATTATTTCAGCTAAATTTTGGAAGTGTTCAAGTGAGAGGTTTGAATTTGGTATAAAAATTAAAAATTCGTCAAATTTGCAATTGGAATTTTGACAAAAAATGGTAAGTATCTAATTTCGAAATGAATGATTTGGGGCGATATAGAAACTAAGAGGTGTGTGATCGAGGTAGCTAGTTAGAAGCAACCGGTATTCAAAAAAAAATTGAGTTTTTTCGAAAATTATCCCTTTTGAGGTACTCTTGTTCAGCCTTCCTTTGAGCTGAATGACTAAAAATTTTCTTGAGATGCTTCCCATTCAGAGTAAATTGTTTCACCTTTTTTTCATTAATAATATCCAAGATTTTTTTTTTCGATCTACTGTACTAAAGATTCCAATTGGTGGCAAATAAATGAAAAAAAATGCTCCAATTTAGAAGATTACGAAAATACCTACAAACGTATACGTAGATTGCAAGTATTGCGAGGTGTTATCGTACCGCGGATCTGTTCTTCGTAATTAGCTTTCTTCGGTGTATAGAAGGCTGACTCGTATACATAATCGTTTATCTTTCATTATCGCTATTTTTATCACCTTACCCTGTGTTTTTCTTCTTTCAAGTATATGATTTATTTGACACGAAAGTAAACAAGAGCAATGTGTTTTTGAAGTCGTTTGGGTTGTACTCTTTTTTTTTTTTTTCAATCTACATATATTTTCCATCGCAGGTTTCCTCGGCATACATGTACCTACACAATGGTATTAAAATAATACTACTTTTATGTATTAATTAGCCAAGGTCGTAGAGTTTGCATTCGTATTGAAATGGAATCCATGTATAAAGGAGATGTAGATAGATTGTTCAAGGTTACGCTAACACGTAATTCAAAAGTTCATCGCTGATTGCCCTATAATTTGAGGTTCGTTGCGGATTTTCATAGTGTAATGTGAGAAGTATGATAACGGGTATGGGTAACCGAATGAAAGGTTCGATCGAGGATGCTGATGCTATGTAATAACACGAGGATGAAAGGAGAAGAGACGTGGAAATTGGAATATTTATCACTTTACGTTCGGGTCGTTTGGTACGGTTGATAGTGCATCGTGTGTGTGTCCTTTTAGAAGAGGAAAAAAGATAAGAAGTAATTCACGTAGTAGGGGAGACCGGGGCAGTGCGGGTCACTGGGGCAAAGAGAAACACCTCTCTAGTTTGAATAGGTATGGATGAAATCGCGATTTTTCGGTTTTGGTAGTTGACTACACTGATGAGACGATACTTGACTGAAAAAAATATCCAAAAAGTTGCCATCATCCAGATTTATGTTGAAATATGTGGTTTTAGTGACCAAAAACCTACACTCTTGTGAAATCATTAACAGGCGGCATTATTTTTTTATTTTTCGTAACAGCAAAGTGTTTTATATCATTTGAAAGAGAATTTCATGGCGAGTACGGAGAACTCATAGTTTTTACCTTAAACGCAACCCTTGGTGGTCATATTGCCCTTCAAAGGCCAAAAAACGTGAATGGGGTAAAGTGGAACACTAATCTGCGACTTTTTTTTTCATTTCATTTTGACCATTATGGTCAGAAATTACGTTCAAAAGATGCCGATCCCGATTTGAACCAAAGATAATGTTATCAAAGCCCTAAATACGATTTTAGTCAAAAATTTTCAATGTGTTCCACTCTGCCCCGAGGGGTGTTCCGCATTGCCCCGAGCTCTGGGGCAAAGCGGAACATTTTTACTTTTTTTTGAACTCAACACAGAATCCGTGCATGTTGTCCAAAAATGGTCGAAAAAAAACGAAAATGTAGCTAAAAGTCTGAACTTTTGAATAAAACAAACCGCGCATCGCTAACTATTTCGTAGCCAGAGCTATGCCCGTTTTCCCGAAAAGTGACCCGCACTGCCCCGGTCTCCCCTACCGAGGAGCGATCCGCCCTGCAGTAAAAATCATCAAACAGCAGAATGAAAAACACACGCATGCAACATTTCTACCTAATTATAGACGTGTTGGCGCGTTGATTTATTACAGACCGTCACAAGATGATTCCATTTAACAGCTACCACTATACCGGTGCCAGGTGTAACAATTTACTACGTTATACATTACGGTTTATTTGAAAAATGTTACCATTTGCAAATGACATAATTGTCGGGGATAATTTACATATTTACTTGCACAAGCTAATGGAAAAATATTATGATTTATCAACGTAAACATACAAATTAAGACCAGTCAGTGAATGTGGCTGGTTTTTGCATCGATATTGTCGAATTTCGATGCGTTGCATTAATTTTTTTATCGCTTGGTTTGTTTATACGACACGAATGCGTAACAATGTTAAATCTTTGTGCTGAAATTGTGTAGGTTTTTTATTCTGTTTACCAATCTGTACTCCAGTCCGAGCAAGTGAAGGAAAGGGCTGCGTGAACGGAAACGTGTCAAATTAGTGTCACAATTCCCAACAATAATGTATTTAGTTTGGGTTTGGAAGTGTCGTTTCAACGAGTGATTCATTCGCTGGAAATAATGTAGTAATCTAAGCCTGTTGAGGAGAATTTTTCCGAAAAAAATTATTTCGTCGTTATAAGTCGAGATATTGGGGAAGGGGGCAAAATGAACCTAATTCGATTTCACTAATGGATGAAAAATTGAAATTTTTGATTTGAATGAATATTTTTGCTCTTTTTTCCAGCTTGAAATATGGTTTTTCCAGATTTATTTCGATTAAAATTAAACAGATTTTCTGACAAAGTCATCAGTTTCTTAATTTTTTCAATTGGGATTCAATTAGATATTGGACTAAAATTTTGTACAATTTTGGGTGATTATTGGGAAGAGGTAAGAACTAAGAAGCCCCTTCTGCATCTTGTTCGGCTTGGATGTAGTGTGAATGGAAAAGGGAACCTCATAAGGAGATAATCACGATGACAAGTCACCCCTCCCTCTACGGCAAAGTTATATTTCTAGTGGAAAGGATTATGCGAGGGCCAGAAAATTGTTAGATTGTCTTTTTCAAAAGAAAATTGGGTAAATTCCATAACATTACTTTCCTTCTCCCATGGAAAAATGAAAAATTTCCAGGTGGATAAATCATATTGAAGCCAGATGATTTTAAACGCACTTGAAAAAAAATTGAAAAAGTTTTGCTCTTTTATTGCAAAATATTTCCAGTTAGACGAATTACTTCAACTTTTCAAGCTGGACGATCTTTTAAAAAAAAATCTTTCAAAAAAGTTGAAAAAAAATTTCATTTTCAATCAGAAATGAAAAAAATTTCATTTGAATGAGCAAAAATTTTCATTAGTCAGGCTATTCGATCTTATCAATCTTCGATCTTGAAACGATGCAGTTTTTTAAAATATGTTTAGAAATCTCAATAGATTTTACCTACCTAATCGAGTACAAAATTTATAACGATGTGGGGGGGGGGGGAAATCGTGGAATATTTTCAATCAGTAATCACATTGAAAAACGATTATAATTAACTCAGAGTGAGATTTAGTAAATTAAGAAATTTATTTAGGTAGGTATGATAGACTACAATTCATGTAGTTTTGCAGGTTGAAATTTTATCGAATCACTTCCTTCCTCTTGAGAATTTTTTGTATGGTATAGGAATTTTATCAAAAATCTTTGAAAAATATTGTCTCATTTGAAAATTCTGATTTATTCGATTTGAAAACTCGCCAAACTTGTTCATTCTCTGATATAAAATCAGTTCAAATAAATGCTCAATCACCTACCTGATTTTTTTAAGAGAGAAAGAGAAAGAGAAAATGACAGAAAGACATCAGGTCAAATTTCAATTTTCAGTGACAAAATGATCTGAATAATGAAAAAATTGAGCTATTCAATAATAAAATTCCAGAGATCCGGAGCGGAGCTGGAGGCAGGAGAGTCTTCTCTGGGCGATTTTTTCAGAACTGAAGGCACTTTCAAAAAAAACTCGGAGCTGGAGGGACTTTATTAGAAATGCAGAAGCCAAAGAACTTTAATTGAAAATCTGGCAGCTGAAGCAGGAGGGACTATAGATCCTCTCTCTCCAGATCTCTGCTGAAATCCTTTCAGGCTCAACGATTGGATTTTTAAACAATAAATTAATAAACGATTTTTTCATTCAATTTTTCCAAATCTCATTGGCTTACTCCAATGAATTCGATTCTTGAATTTTTTTTCACACACTGAAAAAAAAAATGATAAAATTTATCCAAAAAAATGATAACGTGTTCCAATTCTCAAAATAGGTAAAATTTATCTTTTTTTGAATAAAATTTATTCATTTTTTGGACAAATATCATTTTTTCTGATAATAAATATTATTTTTTAGAACAAATTTCACCTATTTTGTGAATTGAAACACGTTATTATTTTTTTGAATACATTTTATTATTTTTTTGAATACATTTTATTATTTTTTGATTAAAATTTATTATTTTGGTAAAATTTATTAATTTTTTTGATAAAATCTATCCTTTTTTTGACAAAATTTATTATTTTTGGGGTAAAATGTATTCATTTTCGTAACTTCTGTTTTTTCTGTGCATTTTCAGAGACGTAATACCTAATAAAAATTGAACTCTTCACTTCAATTTGAAATAATTTCAAGGCTATAATGATAATGCTGATTTCGTAAATAAATAAATAAGAGCCATTATAATTACCTATATAAACGATAATTATTTCATTTGGATTTTCATAAGAGCCAAGTAAGTAAGGTATTATAATGAATAGCTTAATTTTTTTTTTTTGGTGAAAAGTTAATCTCAAAAATTTACAAGTACCTAGGTATATTTTACTTCCCCTTTTCAAGTACGCACGTAGGTAGAGGTATCGAATTGTCATTTCAAGACGAACAGGTTTTCGTGTTTTGGCTGAGATAAGTGAAACTTGAAGTGTTTGCGTGACTTCTTTTTACGCGATTATCTTTCAGTGTGCCACCAGGTGCAGATATCTACTCTAAATTATACGTGATAGAATATTACAGTGAAAATTTCCAAAACTGAAGATAAGCATTGTTTAACAAACCCGGAAACTAGATATGGACAGGGGTAAAAACGAACTTGGCTAAAACGTGTTCCATAATAGGTGAAATTCGCACCCTTGAGTTGACGCGATATGTGCCTATCTGTGGACTGTGGAATACAAAGGGATACGCATATCGACTCGATATCCCTTGTACGTAGATAGCTAGATACGCATATGATGCATTAACTCGAATGTTAAATTCCGTCGTGTGGTTCACCTGAGTGCTTCGGTCGTTTTAATATCCTCCATACATCACATTTGTTAGGAAAAAAAAACTGTATAGAAAGGGCTACATATGCAGAATCCGAAAGAACATACGAGTCACTAGGGAGATCCACTTTGACCTATAAGTGTATAAATGGATTCGCCATGATACCATTTGTTTTCGCCAAACATGCTAGAGGAAACACTGGAATTAGGATAAAGGATGGAAGTAAAAAGAGGATTTATTGGATACAAGATGTCATTCTAGATTTACGTGTGGTTATTAATTGAACTATACATTTACCATTGCCACAAAAAATTTGCTGCTATAGATTTTTCAGTATATTTATGAGAGCTTGGATGCTAAAACCACCCTAGGGGGTGAAAAACTGGTTTTTGAGCTGACACTAGTAGAAAGAATCGAATCAGAGCAGGTCTACAAAGAACCCAAATTCAGCGATTTTTTTATTGGATTTTAAAATTATCGATTTTACAATCAATTATAATCAAAAGATAATTTTAGAAAATGAAAGTTGAAAAAAAAACGAGTATATTTTGTTATTAAAAAGGGGGAAAATGCCAGTTTTTCATAAAACTTTCTCACCTCGTTTCGACAGTTTCATAATTTTCAAATAAAAAATTCTCTAAAATTGCTGAATCTTTCAAATATGCAAAAATTAAACTTCTTTAAAAAAATTTTTTATATCAAAGTCAGATTAATTCTGATTTTATCTAATTTTCACTGCTTTTTCTTACAGAATTTCGCTGATTTTCTAAGGAAAATTTCAGAAATACTGCTGAGCTTTTAATGAATTTTCACTGATTTTCCAGTGATTCTTTTCACTGAATTACTTTTAGTGAGAATTTTTTCACCGATTTATCACTATGCTCTCTTTTTTTACAAATCACTGAAAATTATCTAAAATTACTCGGAAAAAGTGAGAATCGCAGCACAATGCTGAATCAGTGAAGAAAATCGTTGATAGCAAACAGTGAAAAAATTGCAAGAAAATCAGTGAAAATTTACTGAAAAAGTCATGTATAGGTAGTAAAATATTTGAAATTTGAAGAAAATCGGTGAATTTTTTTGAAAAATCAACAAAAATTTATTGAAAATTAGAGAATTTTTTCCAATTTTTCCTCTGCTGCAATTCTAGCTTTTTTTCAGTGACTTTTCACTGATTCAAAATGAGAGAGTGCATACTAAAATTCTGATTCTTTTCAGTGTTTTTTTTTCTTTTTTGTAATTTTTACTGGTTTAGAAATGAGAGAGTACAGTATAATGTAATACTCCAAGAATGAACTTTGTTTCACTCACTGCTCAATCAAAAGATTATCACGAATATTGGACCTCTTAGTTCAAAAGTACCTACGTTCCAATAATGAGAATGGAATCATGATAACGGTTCAATTTTGTTATGTTTTCAAATGCACAACTTATTTCTAGATACTTATTGGTACAAAAGAAGGAAAATCGCGAGCACATTTGACGCGTGACATGATCAACACTGATGGTGAGGTATGCGCGAAGACCGTATTACACGCTGGAACTACACAGGTACGATTATCGCGAGGTATTGATTTGTTGATTACCAAGTCGTGCTCATCGTTCCAATGTGAGTTGGAATGTCGAAATAACGCACACCAAAGAAGACGGACCACCGGTAATTGGTGTGCTAGCAGTTTGTATAACAAAGTACGATTGTATGGCCATTAAGTGCGTATAGAGTGCAGTATTATTAGATTCAGTGTTCGAGTACATTTCGGCATTCTTAATTTTAACGTAGAGGAATTTTCGTTACAAAATGTACGGTTTTTGTGGGCGAATTTATATGGAAGCTGCGTATATCCTTCGTTCCTTCGTTGTTTTTCATTTTTGTGTATTCGTGTGAGAAATGTTGAAAAAAGTGCTGTCGTGTTCCTTAACTGTTGGTAGAGATCTCATAGAGACTTACAAAGGTCACTGATCTTTGCGTATCTGAAGAGTGAAGTCCGGTGTTGTAATGTTTGTAGTTCACTTCATCGTTTTGTAACTATCTGTAATACTTCGTGAAAGGAGAAAAGATATACCTCATTCGGAAATATTTCTAGTACGAAATTAATAATTTTTTGTTGAACTACATTATACCCTTGCTTGTATATTATCTCGAATTCGTTTTGATGAAAAAAATACGAAACAATGTGTCCATTACTTCTTCATTAAATACGCCGGTAGTCGTGTAATTTAAAAATCAATAACAACGCCAACGCGAAACGTTCATCAGTTTTTATTATTCAGCTGATAGAATATAGATCCCCGAATACCCTCTGACGGGCAAAGTTGGTATTTTTTGATATCGCTTCAGACTTTTTTTTTTTATCAAATTCTAACCTACATATCACGATTCTTTGATTTTAACTTCCTTTTTATTTGCGTTTTCCGCACGATAACGCGAATAAACGTATTAAGTTGATCAGAAATCTACAAAGATAACATATTTAACCAACCAGTGGGCGACCCTTTCACGTCTGCAATGCGAGGTTTTCTCATGAATTACGTCATCAGTGTATCTACGTTTTCAGCAAGGTTTCAAGTGTTCTGATATGCATTTTGAAAATGGTAATAATTTATGGCATTGAGGTAAAGATAGTCGCATATCAATACGTCATCGGTCGAGCGATAGTTAAATGATTGCAATTTTAAAGCAAATGTACCTTATAGGAAATATAATAAAAAGTATATGAATTTTATCTTATTTTCGTCAAAAGGTTTATTCGCAATGAAGAAGTTCCAACTCCAAGGCATTTGTATAGATACAACAAAATTTCTTTTACATCGAATATCACTGAAAAACAGTCAGAATTGCAGCACAGGAGAAAATCAGTGAAAAAATTTTCACTGAAAACGAATCAGTGAGAAAAATCAATGAAAATTCACTGAAAAATTCGCAAAAATTTTGAATTTTGCTAACAAATTGGTGAAAATTTTTGAAAAATCAGTGAATTTTTCTGATTTTTCCTGTGCGGCAATTTTGACTGTTCGTTAGTGAATTTTCACTGATTCAGAATAAGAGAGTATATATACAGTAAAATGCTCAACTGAAAACCCTTCCTCCTTTCCTCCTTTTTAAATCAGTGAAAATTATCGAAAAACACTGAGTAACAGTCAGAATTGCAGCACAGGGGAAAGTCACAGTGAAAAAAATTCTAACTGAAGACAAATCGGTGAGAAAAATCACTGGAAAATCAGTGAAAATCCACTAAAAAAGGCAGTGAAAATCTCTAAAAAAAAATCAGTGAATATCATTGAAAATTCAATGAATTTTGCTGATTTTTCCTGAGCTGCAATTCTGACTGTTTATCAGTGACTTTTCACTGATTCAAGTTGAGAGAGTAGGTACAAATAAACACCAATTTCTGTTTTTCAACTTTAGTACATCCATAATCTTATGACATATGAATTTTTCCAAAACTATTTTCTGCTCTCATTACTGATTAGGCAGTCAGAATTCCAGCATTTAAAAAATCAGCATTGTTGGGTGATTTATTTCGTTTGAATTTTCATTTGTTTTCAAAAGTGAACAAAACTAATTTTTCAGTGAATTTTATTTCTATTTTTCTGCTTGCTGGTTAATTTTTCCTATGCATTTCTCTGATTTCCTATTGGCAAACATTTTTTTCACTCATTTCTCTCTGATTTTCAGTTTTTATTGCATTTCATCGATTTTCACTATTTCATAAATTTTGTAATTTAGATGGACATTTTTGAATTTTTACACACTTATTTTACGAAATCATAATCTTAAATTAGGTATTATTTTCATCTCTTCATTATTTTTATTATCTGATATCATAATAAATACCCCATAAAGCTATTTTTTCGAATTTAATGAGCCAAATCTTCCATGGATTTCAATTTTCAACTTTTCAAAACTGCTACTATTTTTCAAAAATGATTTTTCTCGATTTTTCAGTCTTCATAAGAACAATTTTTTTAGGCGTTCAAATCCTTTGTACCCAAATTTACTTCAATGATTTAATTAGGATCAAATCCCGGCTTCCTGATAGAATTTTTGGTAAGGGAAATGAGAAGGACGATAAATATTTGAAATTCAAATTTTTGATTCATTTAAAATGAATTATCAAATTCATCAAGCTTGAGCAGAACGAGAACGAAAATTTTAACAAAAAAAGTTCATCACCTTTTTCAACATTTTTGTTTTTTATGGAGGAAAGACATAAACCTGATTCTCGACCGTTGCCTCCAACAAATTCATGTCTCAACCTTTGTATACCCGAAAAAAGCGAAGGTTAAAAGAAAATTCCATCTGAAGTAAAACTTCTAAAATTCCCCTACTTTTCCAGATTTTTAAAATTTCTTAATTTTCCTGGGTTTCCTAATAATTGCAATCCTATTTTTGCCAAAGCTACACAGAAATCTTTTGAAGAAATTGAGTCTGCAGTTTTTAATTTCGTTTCGGCTCAGTACTTTTTTTCAAAATGAAAGGAAATTTCATAAAACAAACATTAGGTACTTACTACAATTATTACTTCATTCCCCTTCATTTGGAAGATCAAAGAGTCAGTTTGTAGAGATTAATGGAAACATTTGTCAAAATTTGCTAGAAGGATGAGAATGCAAAAAAACAATCCAATAAAATTTTGTACTCGAACTCGATCAGACTACTCTCTCATTCTGAATCGGTGAAAAGTCACTGAGAAAAACCAGCAAATTTTCACTGATTTTTCAAAGATTTTCACTGAGTTTTCATTGTTTTTTCTCGCTGCTTTGTTTTCAGTCAAAATTTTTACACTCATTTTCTCCTGAGCTGCAATTCTGACTGTTTCTTAATGATTTTCGATAATTTTCACTTATTTATAAATGAGAGAGTATTTAATAGGTAGATATCTGTTCTCTCAATTTAAATCAGTGAAAAGTCACCGAAAAAAGTCAAAAAAATGATGTGGTTTTTAGCAAGTTTTCGCTGATTTTTCATGAATTTTTTTTTCATTTTTTAAAAAATGTTACCGATTTTTCGTAATTTTCCTTCATTAGGTACCTATTCAAAAATTTTCAGATATTTTGAGTGTCAACTTTTCAGTGAATTTTCACTGATTTTCCAGCAGTTTTTTCACTGTCTGCTTTCCATTAATTTTATTTACTGATTTATACTTTGCATGCTGAAATCTTACTGTTTTTTAGTGATTTTCGATAATTTTCACTGATTTACTCGTAAATGAGAGAATATAGATTTCATATGCAAATACTTCGAGAATTGAGAAGTCACCACAGACCTTTGATGTAAAAAAAAAACCTTTCAGCGTCACCAGTATATCTAATCGAACCCCTTCAAAACTTTGACAAAATTTCGATCGAATATTCAAAAAGCTACGGCCACGAGGATTAAATAACGCGCACGTAACTGCCTACATACGCACAATACTTGGTACCCGACGCGACGCACATTTCCAACGTAAACGCGACTTTCTCTCTTATTTCCTGTATATAGATCGCGGCTCGGCGGCGTTTTAAATACACTCGAAGCACGCGATACACATCGCTAGCTGGCTTCGAGTCTTACCCAATATTCGTCTGAATGCGGTTTACTTTACAGTAGCAAATAAGAATATAAAAATATCACCACGAAATCCAATACGGTTCGCATGATTTGATGCTGGCTACTCCGCTGAGAGAAATAAAAGGCGAAGATAACGGCGGCGCAGCGCGTAACAGCGGAATGTAAGTCAAACGCATGCGGTACCATTTTCAATATAATAGTTTAACAAAGTTGTGTAAGCGAGCAGAAGAAGCAGCGGTGGAAGAGGGTGCGGAAACTAAACAGAAACGGCTGACGCACAAAAAGCCGTAACGGGGACGATTATAATAAAAGACAGATTACATTCGCGGTGAAGAAACCACCACCTCTTGCTTGTCTCGGCGCATTCGCAACCCTATGGTGATGGCTAATTTCTTTGGCAAATTAATGGAACGCTATTTCTACTGTAAACAATTTTTTAATTTCATACGCAGCAATGTACCACGCGTATTTTGCCGCACGAAGTACACGAGGGGAACAACCGTAGGTTGAAAAGGATGAATGTACTCGCCGCCGCGAAACACCAATTCATCATTTTTTTTCTTCATTCGACAAGGACGCGAATAGTTCAAATTTATCTATCCCGTTTATGACGTAGTGTTGCCATCGCGAACAATATTTTCCCCTCCGGCCACTGGCAACAAGTTGGAATCAAATTTCCTGCACCTTTTTCTTTCACCTGTCAACCCTTTAATGAAAAATCACACCCCTTTGAAAGCTCCGCTGGCTCGTTTCAAGTTACGCCAATATTAGCGCTGTTTACCAAGGTAACACTGATTTAGCCTCCCGCACGATAACGGGTAGTTTCCTAAGTATAGGAACACCGCCACACGTACACCCGTTCCTATTGTTCCGGAGTAAAAGCGAAAGGGTGTTTCCGAGATAACTTCACATAACCCTCCGCTTCTCCACTTTTTTTAATCCAAATTACCATCGAGGTTTGGTATTGCGCTTTCGAAACCATCCCGTTTGACGTGTTCGGATAAACGAGGGTGAGGGGAAATAGGGGTGGAATTTTTGCGCACCAATATGAATATGAAAAAGAATACCGATAGGTTTTACAATTATTAAAACGCATTACTCGACGAAGTATAGAGAAATGAGATGACAGCGGAGGAGAGAAACCGACGATGACAAGGTTATATTGTCATTATAAACACATAAAAATTTTTTTCACGACCGCGACAACAGAGAGGCGGGTAACCATTTACAATAGCTCATTAAGAACCGGTAGTAGGAAAATTGCACTTGGTACCGTAATGAACTAATTCTGATGCGTGTATCCTCCGCAGAAGGCTCGGGGATGAACGGTGTCTGTATATTTGATGTGCCGTCAAGGCTACCAGAGGATATCGATGTGAGAAGTCGATGTCGAATTTCTTTATCGTTACTGATCAGTCGTCTACAGACTATGCCTGGGGTTAAACAGAAGGAAAAAACCACGGCTGGTTTTTTTTATGCTTGATATAACAATGGCAAGGTGCTAGAGTTTTACGATCGGCGGTTCGGGTTTATGCACCGAGGATACCTGACAAAAGGGATGAAATTTACCTGCAGACTCGACTATTACGTATACCTAGATGTATTTTATTTTTTCATACGCGATGATGCAGCTATGGATAGCAAGATGAGGATGTCGATCATGTCATGCAGTTTTTCTCATGGCCGCGTCGTGTTTTTGTATGACCTTTTATGGATTGCGAATGCGATTATCACGGGGTTCCGAAGCTGATGTAGCGTATCGAGGGAGAGCATGCAGAAGTTGTTAAAAGGATCGAGTTTTTTATGCATGGGTTCTACAATCCTGCGATGATTTTCAGAAGGATGGGTTCCATACCTGCCTCTAGTTTGGGTTTTATTACCAGGTTGGAAATTTTTATGGCATGTTTAACTAAATGCAAATTGTTTTTTAATTGTGTTTTTAAAGTGCAAAGAGAGGATTGTGATCCGCCTTTTTCCTTCCGTTGTATTTGCTACGCTTGTTTTCCCCTTTGCAAAATGCATGCTATTCTTTTTACAACTTTTCTTTTCCCTTTTTCTTATTCTTTTTATTTTCATCGGTTTCTTTTTATGTCAGTTCGTTCTTTGTGTTGGTGATACATAAAGAGTAACTTTTTCAATCGAAATGAAGGGTAGAACTTTATACTCCCTTTTACTACATTGGATTTTGTACTAAAGAAAATTCAACCCTGGTTGTCACATTTGTATATTTTCACTTTATCAACTGTTTTTATCTGTTTTACCAGAAACAAAACTGATTTAGTTTTCTCCTCCTCTTTCCACCCACTCTGTACCTATACCACTGTTCAGTGATTTTGGGTGTATCAGAAGGGATAGAATCAAAGGAGAATCTCAACTTGAAAACTAAGGGACTGAGTGGATAAGGAGCGAATTTGGTCCCGGGTTGGATTTTCCTTTTACCCCTCCTCCCAAATAGTACCCTCTGATGGGAGAAATAGAAAAATTTTGACCCTTCCCCCTCCACTTTGAATTTATGGCAGTTTTATTGTTTGATTTTCAAGAATTTTTAATTTCAATGGTTGTGAAGGAAATTTTACTTACTTACATCATGTATAGAGATGATATTTATGATAATTTTGTCAAAAATTTTGGTATGTTTTTCCGGCTATCTGAAGTTTTTAATCCCAAAAACCCACAAAATCGCTTTTTTTTAGGAGGGGAAATTTGTGAAAAGAATGAATTTTTCAGGGAAAAAGTTTTAATTTTACTTTTAGCCCCTTTAGGTTGTTTTGGGAACCAATTGTAGCTAGCCTCCGTTAAATTTTCTGTATAGAAATTTACCAAGCACGTTTTTCATGAAAATAAGAATTTTTGTGCAAAATGCATAAAATTCTCAATGTTTTTCTCTATTATTTCAGCTTTCAGCACAGCAAAGGACTTTTTATTACATTCACTTGCCAAAAGAGTCATGTCATCAGAAGGTCATGAAAATTTGAAATACCAATTTAGTAAGCATCCTGCTTTAAGACTTCCAAATTGCGAAACATTCCCTCCCCTCCTCCCGTCTTAAAAAAGGAACGACTCCTCAAAAATTAATATTTTACTTCTGTTTTTTCCAATTTTGTTTTATTGTTAGCTTGTTAGCAAACACAATTTTCTCTCAACATTTTTACAATTTTCTCGCAACACTAATACAACATTGCTTCGATACTCTCATATTGCGCATTTAACATTTGTACAAATAGTTCACATAATTGGCATAATTACGCCTCAACATTTTTGTAACTTTCTCACATTCAACATCCCTGCAACAAAGTACCCAATTCAAATTTCTCCTCAACATTTTTGCAACTTTCTTACAACACTTGTACAACATTGTTCCGGTATTCTTAAAATATGGATTCAACATTCCTGCAACCACTTCACAACATTTCTGAAGATTTTTGCAACTTTCTCACAACACTGATATAACCTTACTACAACATTTCAGCAACTTTCTCACAATTTGACACAACATGAGTGCAATATTTTCATAGAATGGATTCAACATTGCTACAACCTGACTCCAACATTGATGCAACTTTCTCTAAACATTGATCTACAATTTTCTCACAACACTAGTGCAACATTGGTCCGATATTGTCATAATATGAATTCAACATTCCTGCAACTAAATCACCAAAATTAGTGCAGTTTTCCTTTAACATTTCTCCATTTTACTGGCAATACCAATACAAGTGCTCCAATATTCTCATAGTAGGTACAGAATACAGATTCAACATCACAGCAACTATCATTGGTACAATTTCCTCTCAAAATTTTGGCAACTTTCTCACATGATACAAACACAACATTTCTGCAACTTTCTCATAACTTTATACAACATTGCTGCAATATTCTCATAGAATGGATTCAACATTACTACAACCTTACCTACTACATTTATGCATCTTTCTCACAACATTGATACAACAGCTGCAATTTTACTACTTCAAGTACTACAACACTGGTTCAATTTTCTCTCAGCGTTTCTGCAACTTTCTCACTACATTGCTCCAACCTGATTGCACCATTGATGCAATTTTCTCTCAACATTTCAACAACATTCAACACAACATTGCTCCATTATTCTCATAATATCAATTCAACAACCTTGCCACTACGTACCGGTAAACTGGGGTAACTTTGATTCTCGTGGGGTAACTTTGATCACTTTTTTTTTTGACCTGATCAGCGCTCTCAGCGGCCCAAATGTTGGCCAATCGAGCTGATTTCACCGGCATTCGATAGCCAGGCCTTGAGGCTAACTGATTAGTGTGGTTTGGTTTCGCTTCTCATTTATTTTGTGCCTTAAAAATTGACGTTTCTAAAAAAGTGCACTTTTTCAAGAAAACGAAGAACTGCAAAACCTCCCGACTAAAAGGTATATACACTTATTTTAACGAACCGAGTCCTATGCATACGTCTCTAGCAACTCATTGGCACCAATAATCCGTTTTTGAAAAAAAAAAATCTTCAAACCTGTGCCGACCACGAGACATTTACAAAAGTGGGGTAACTTTGATCACTTTTTTTTAGCATTTTTATTGTTTTTATAGATGCCGCGAACCCAGCGTAGGGGGCCGGACACGCTTAAATATTGCCGGTATGACGAAGAGGTTGAATGCGATCTTAGAAATAGTCGAGGGTAGATTATCGATCAGAGCTGCGGCCAAGCAATTCAAAATTTTGTATAAATTTTTCCTCGGAATTTTCCACCATTAATTTTCCAAAAGTAATTTTTTTCTTCAATTTTTTAAAACTTCAAAAATTTTCAAACGTCAATTTCTGAAGTCTAAATTTTTCTTTTCTTGAATTTTCAACGTCAATTTTCCAAGTGTTCCCTTGAAATTTTTTAATGTCAACTTTTCAACAATTTTTCAAGTCTAATTTTTGAAGTAACAAAGTTTTTCATTAAAATTTTTCAACATCTCGGCAAGTCTATAGTCCTGCAAGCAGTATATTTGCATTAATTGCATTGCGTAGGAAAGTTGACAGCCACATACCTTCACTCAAGTTGAACTTTGAGCTTTTTTCTCTCATTTGAGGGCGCATTTTTTTCTCTAAAAATGTTATTTCCGTATTTTCGATTTTTATGTAATTTAGAGATCAAATTTCGATTTTTTTTTCAATAAATGATATAGGTAATATGTTCTAGTATATGTGTACCTAGTTTACCACGCGTAATTTTGGGTTTTCCCCACTGAAATCCACGTTTTTTGGGGGGGCGATCAAAGTTACCCCATTTTTTTTTTAGAGAGAGCCTTTTTTTGGGAATTTCTGTAGTGGCAACACTGCATCCGATCAAGACGCGGTTTGCGCCATCCGATTCCAATTCCACTCTAGTTTCCCTAGAATTTTTTTTTCCTCGCCAGCCCCCCTCCCCTCCCCTCCACAGCCAAAAAACTACAAAAAATAGCCATTTTTTGATCAAAGTTACCCCAGTTTACCAGTATACTACAATATTATTGGTGCTGTTTTGCCTCAACTCTCAACATCAACATTTCCGCAACTGGATCACAACACTGCCGTTTTATCTCGATTTTATCGATTCAACACAGTTGCAATTTTGACATCATTGAACCTGCAACTGTAAGTATGTTTACGAGATTGATGTGACATCCCAAACTAGGCGCAAAACTGCAACAACATGGGTAACATCAGTTACCATTGTCTAATACTGTTTCCAAATTGTGATAGCCTTATTACAACATTGCTACAACTTTCTCGCAACACTGATGCAACATTCTAGCAATATTCTTATCATGCATATGGATGTAACATTAGAAAGTTGTACAACTTAGATAAACATTGCATCAATACTTTCCCAATGGATCTTCAACATTGTTGCAACTTTCTTAACACTGATGCAACATTCCAGCAATATTCTCACTACATGGATACAACATTGAAAAGTTGCAACAACTTAGGTACATCATTGCATCAGAGCTTTCCTAATGAATCTTCAACATTGTTGCAACTTTCTCGCAACACTGATGCAACATTCCAGCAATATTCTTACTACATGGATGCAACATTTAAAAGTTGCAACAACTTCGATACAATATTGCATCAATACTTTCCCAATGGATCTTCAACATTGCTGCAACTCTCCTTCAACATTGTTGCAACTCTTCAATATTGATACAACATTGCCACAGTTGTGTTGAAAACTGATAAATAGTTTCAGACTGTGTTTATTGTGCTCTTCATTAAGAACTCCCCTCCCCCACATTCTTCCGCTGATCTACCTGCATTCACATTCATTTGCTTTTCCACTTCTTTTCATTCAAAAATTACTTTACAATTTTTTTTCAAGAAAATCCTGTCTGCAAATAAGCCTATATTTCATCATAAGTAGTAAATATCAAATCAACGAGTCATATTTACAAAAAAAAAAAAATCCTCTAAATCCACTCGATAATAACTCGAGCGTACACCCATTCGATAAAAAAATCCCCATCCACGTTGGCACACGATGACGCGGCAAAAATCACAAAAATCACACCAACGCTGCATCACTGGCTACCAGCAAAGAAAAAAAGAAGAAAAAAATTCAATCACGCGCAACGCCTGTACCATAGTAATTAAACCGTAATCAATTACATATACAAGTGTATGCAACTCTAAAGATGGATGGCGCGGCAGGAGGGGATCAAAGTTACGTGTATGTGTACTACGCGCGGATGCCAACATTCGCACACGTCCCCGCAACTCCAACTCATAATCCCTAAATTCAATACGAATGGCCATAAATTAAAAGGTAGCATTGAGCAGATAAGCCTAACGACGTCCCCCTTCTCTAAGATGTCGAAAAAAATCACACCACACATGCGCACTCCAAAGGCATACGAAAAATTACTCGTTCCCCATGGACGACTGCATACTCGCATACCTGTTTACAATACCGAAATAAAATACGAAAATGTGAAAAAAAAATGTATCCTTCAAAATCGTCCGTGTGTAGTAGTGCATTGCATAGTATATCTACCTACTTGTATATGTACACATCTGGTACTAAACTCAATTCGTTTACATATTATATACTTTGTATAAAATATACGAATGCCTATAGCTTCGAACGCAGTACCGTGGGAATTACGATAGTGTGTACTTTATTTAGGCTGTAATTAGATGTGTAAGTATAGATATACTTAAATAGGAAGGGAGGGAGAGTACGTAGGCGAAAAGAAGGCAGGGAGATGTTCGCCATGTAAGCGTGAAAAAAAAGGTTCCGGATCCTAGGGATTAGGGGTATTTTTAGTCATCAAGGACTACAATGTAGCCAGGGTATGAGGCAGGAGGGTATCTAGCATGTTTGACAGGGGTTCCCTGGATGGAAAAAAGGACACTGATGAGAAGTTTGTTTAATTCGAAATCGTTGTCTTGTTAATTTAAAGGGTCTGGAGAGCCAAAGGTGCCCTTTTTTCCCCTCCCGTAATATTAATAATTTATTAAAACGATGCTTCAACGAATACCAGATACCAGTTATCAATTTAAAATTCGCTGGTTGGCGAATTCAATGCCGAAAGCCGTCGTAATAAACGTGTCATTAATTTAGAACACGATAACGAAATAAATTTTCTCGCGCTTTCTCATTTTCATCGCGAGACAATTATCTCTCGAAAAATGGAACATTTCGAGTATTTCGCACGATGCAGGCGATAGAGAGAAAAAACATACAACAAGCTGTAAAAAAAATGATAGAAAAAGTCGTACATGTTAAGTTACTCTTGGAAAAACTATATATAGGTAGGCTTACCTGTTATGATTTTTTTTTTAATCAAAGATAACGATACGGCATATTGATATACGAAAGATACCGAACACGTACGAAACTGAACAGAGTACCGCGGTCGCACAATATGGCAACGTCGCACACAACGTGGATTCCGTTACAAACGCAAACGCGCGCGCGGCTTATATAAAAGTAGCATACGAAAAAGCCGAATTACACAATAATATTTGTATTTTCAAAATACACGCAGTTCGGTATTGAGGAAAAAAATACGACAATTGAAAAAAAAATCAAATTTCAAACAATCACTCCGGTAAATTCGAATTTTTAACACATTTCGAACAATTATTAGGAAAAAAGTAGCCTCATAGTGGCCAGAAACATATCACTGATACGCGGTGAAAACAGTAAACAACGAAAGGCGCTACCGTCGAAGAAATACGAAATAAATACGGCGCGTAGAACTTCTCGCGAGGCCGCTCAACGTTATACTCCGCTCCTAGCCAGCCGCACATTTCCCTCGCGAACGCGGTACAATGTCCTCCTCGCCCCTCCACGCCGCTGTCAAAGCCCTAATGTACGTAGCTGCAGCGTAGACCCCTCTCGAATGAAACCTTGTGCGCAAGCCACGCCTGAACCAATGGTACGTTGTTAATGACGTGACGTCTGGCGTAATCCTGCGAGTAGGAGATAAATGTTAAGAAATGGATCTTTTTTCCATTGTGAAAAATAAATATTAATGTTTCTAAACTAAATACGCGGCGCGAATGGTGGTCCCCCGTACCCCCGCCGGGCGATGGCAGATCGCTGACGAAAACTCGAGTCGGTTTTTCGATACGGATACTGCGTAATTTTTACGAAAGGAATGGTAAACGAATTTTATACGTGGACATGGTGTCCCTCTGCGACGATGAAGACGATTGATTTTTTCTATGCAGAGGGACATCATGTCCGAGGTTTTATGGAAACCATACCTAGAGCGAATAGTTTGCATTTTATCGAAATGAAGGGGAATAATATATTTTTGATGTAGAGAGGCGAAATGTTCATTTTTTAAAAAAATAACGGGATGCGTCGCCCATGTTTTTTCAAATCTTAAGAAACATACTCTTCTGTCCATTTTAAAGTACAGGGTCCGCCAATTCAAGGAGTCACATTTATTAAAATAAAATGGCAACAATGGTAGCTAAGTGCACAGCTTAGCCACGTAGCATTCGAGAAACAAAAAATTGGAAGTTTTTGAACCGTAATTTCGTTCTTGATAATCAATCGTTATATCATGCCTTCGTGGCATAAAAAAAATCGGTATTTTGTGTTTTTAAGATCATCATTCAACTACAGGTGTCGTCTCATTTCAAAAATGTGTCAAATTGATTTTTTTTTCACGAAAATGTATAGCTCAGGGAGTTTTTTATTGGTGAATTGGGAGTAAATTCACAGCCTAACGACTGGAGAGGCACTTCCCTTTCATAATGAAAAACTTGTATAAACTTTGCAAAATCAAGGTAATTTACGTATTAAAAACTTGGCTCCAAAAAAGTGGAATTTCACGGCGGCGAATGAAGCGTTCCACGAAAAAGTGATCGCGGAATCAAAATTGTAAAGAATTGAAATTCTTTTTCAAATTCGCTTGAAAATGAAGCGTCCGTTTTAAAAAACAACCATAGTCCAAATTTAGGAACAATTTTTTATTGTAGTTTCGGAAATGGAATTCGATTTTTAAAAAACAATAATGGGATTATTCATTTCAATATTTTAAAAAAGATATCGCGTAACACCTTTTTTGTTTTTCTAAATTAGAGGTTGTCGAGTTTTTTGTGTAAAAGACATCCATTAGTCATCAGGTTGATGCTGATTGGTGAATCAAGCTGGTTGTTCATTAAACAAAAAGCCCGAAAACTTCGAAGATCTGTGATTTAGTAACACATGGGAAAATTTTCAATTTTCGCATTGTTGAGAACTGGAGGAAAATTTGAACGGTCAGACCTGTCCTGTATTAGACCCTTAATCCACATTTTGAAATCAACTTTTATTCATCGAACCCAATTTTTAATCGTAAAAACGTTTTGAGCATATATTATATTATTTTACACTTCGGTATAAAATTCCATTTTTGGACTGTTTTTTTTTTTAGACGGAGGCTTGAAATAAAATAAAAATACCATGAAACAATGCCTCCTAAAAAAAAGTTTGGCTGCTTTAAGTAGAAAAGGAATCTATCTACAAATTTGATTTCCATCATTTTTGCGTAAAACGCTTCATTCGGCTAGGAATTTCTTTTTTCTGGATCTAAGTTTTCAAAACATTAATTTGATTTGGCAAAGATGCGACGAAAGTTCTTCATCAAGATTCAGGATGCAGAGACGCCTTTCCAATACGTGAATTGATTTCTAACATAGGTAATGTGAAACTCCCTAAAATATTCTACACATTTTTGTAAAAGAAAAAAATTTATTTCATACTCATTTTTTGGAGAGCTATATTGAATTTTAAAATATAGATAATTCCTTGAGTTGGCGGACCCTGAAAAGGAGTAGGTAGATACAATGTTCTTATTTTTTTTGTCCATTTTTGATGTTTAATTGTAGAAGGACACAATGTCCATTTTTTTTTTTTTTTTTTTTTAAATAAAGCAAAATTTCTTTTTCACACAGAAGGACTTGAAGCCTTTTTTTTTTCAAAACCTTAAAACCATTAGAAACGAAATTTATATTTCAAAAAGTTTCGTACAATGCTCTCTCTCGACCGCAAAAATGAATCAGTTGTGAAGTTTGCCGTTTTGGGTTCACTATTTTGATGTATAGTCTTGAAATCTTATAAGATCATGTGCGTGTGTAGGTAATGTTTGGTTTTATTTTAATAGTGACAAAAAAAATTCAGTCTACCCGAGCTCACGCTAAATCCTTCCAATTCCTCAGGTCACGGCCATTTTTTTTTAGCAAAAAACGCATTTATTATGGGGATCGGACGCTCGTGATGTCTGGAAGTAGGTATACATAAGTTGAATAAGAATGTAAGATTTGGGTAAATGGAATGTAAAAACACTGCAGTCAAGTTTTGAAGTCATGTTGGAAGAAATTATAGAAGACGATTTGTGACTGCAGCAACGATACTCAGAGGCATAAGAATAATAAAAGAATTGAAATCATAAAGTGTTTGATGATTTTTCGCGTTTTCATCATTACCCTTGATGATTGTGATCGTCTCAATTTCGCTTAAAATGAATTTTGGTTGCTGTATCCGATGTGTATACCATATACAGCGCAAACTCAGCTATTAAAAATTTTCACTTTTGATATTACCAGAATAAAATCAAATACACAAATGAGTCCAATAAACGAACCATTAATGGGTATTGTCCGTCCAACATAGTATGACACTTATTGTGTCAGTTTCATTGTTTTAAAGCCCAAAATAAAATTGCTGTAGTTAAATGGGAAAATTTTGAAATTTTATTTGCTTTTTGATAAGGAAACTGACACAATAAGTGTCATGCTATGTTGGACGGACAATAAATTACCTATTAAATAGACGGTCTTCGGAGAAGAAACGGGGAGGGGGGTGCCCCGCCCTCACTTTGAGTCTCATTTAAATTATTTTTCGATCATCTAATTCCGAAATCCGCATTCGATGTTCAGTTGATTGTTCGTTCTAAAAAAATTCGATTTTATAAACGAAATTTGCCGATATTTTAAGAAAATTTGCAGATTTAGATACAACACAATTTGTTCACGAAATTTTCTTAAAAAGTCGACAGATTCAAATGCGAACGTGCTGAAAAAAGACCGAATAAAAATAACGCAAATTCTCACTTTGTATTAGCGAAAAATAACGTGGAAAAGCATACGAAATTCCGTATAAAGAATAACTTTAAAAAACACGAAATTTTTATTCCATAAAGAAATGGAATTCTTTCAGACAACATATAAAATTGGGTACAATAAGAAACCATTTTCTTTCTGGAAATCATAAATTTTCCAAATCTTGGCCTTTATATTTTTGCTTTGCTCAGTCATATAAATGCGTTTAAAATAAATATCTAAGTATATAGGTATAATGAAAAATAATCATGGTTTGAAAATTTCGCCTCCCTTTAAAAAACTCGAACATCGATATTAGAAAATTTAAAGAATTTTAGCTTTCAAATGCCATTTTTTGCAAAAATGTTCGCCATGAATTTCTACGATTTATTTTTCAATGATAAGAATTCACTTCGTTTTTAGACCAGAAAATTCAATATTTTTATTTGTGAAAAAATTAAAATTTCATTCTTTTCGTCTAGGTATATTAAAATCAAAGAACTTGGTAAGAATCTCGAATGAAATTTTCAAACTGAACTCATTAAAGAATTTTTTACTTTTTTTTCGCGAAAGTCAAAAAAGTATAGCACGCAAAAATATACAAAATTATACCTAGTTTTTTATTTTCAAGAAAAATCAGTCATCACGTTATTCAAGTATATTTTATACTTTTTCAAAGTGACAAACCAGACACCTATATATTCTAATATTTAGGATTTGGATTTTCTCAATTTTTAAATTCATCTCGATTTATTTTTCCTATACCTAGCTTATTTTTTCGGAGGATTCGAGGGCAAATTTTATGATATGTTAGGTATTTTATTTCTTATCCTATACTTCTCAATATAGGTAAATCCTCACGCTCATTTTCTCATAAGTAATAATTCAATTTTCTACAAAAAGAGGAGTAAAGTATAGATATCTATAATAAAAACTTGCGCAATGAATAATTTAATGAAGAAAAAAAAATGTTCTCTTAATGCAAAACATCGTCAGCATTTATTATATTAAACTTCATCATCAGCTTATTCATATACCTATCCTATATCTTTGCATAACCCAAACTATAAGTTTACCTATACTTGCATATACCTAGTTCATTTTTTTCTTCACGTTCAGTCGGAAAAAACCTATGACTGCGATATTCTCGTATCTTAGATCTTAGTTCGCATGAAACCGAGGTACGTGAACTCTGAAATATTTGCTGATGGGATAATGAAATTGTCGAACAGGTCAGGTCGGGCTTGAACTCTGTGTAATATACCTACCTACGTATGAGTGACTGGACGCAGGCAGGTATATGTAGGTACATTAAACGTTATAGAGAGGAATTGAAAATTCTTACTCATCACATTTTAATAAATTATTACTGCTGTGTAATTTCCTTTTACCAATGCAAAAATATCATCGCACGTATTTTCATTTTTATGATGGTAATCATATTCGTATAGGTGTAAATAATTTACCTATTGAAATAAGCGACGTTAGCCAATTTTTTTTAGTTTAATTTCAAATTAGGGTTCAGATGATGTCTAGCTGTATATGTGTTTAGCTAGGTGTCTGACTGTATTGTATATAGGTATAGATATATAAATTTTTACATATTTTCTTGATGATTTGTACATGCCAAAGAAATACCTACTCAAGTCGATAATTTTACAATTTATTATTTTTTATAGGTAACTGGATTGACTGAGGTTGTTTTTATGAAATAAAATTTGTATAGGACTTCATATAACCCACAGTGATTCGGTGTAGGAGGAAAAAAACCCTAACTGCCAAAATTGTTTTTTTTTACACCAGATTGGATGCTTGAAGAATTGAAACAATTAAAACCCAATTTTTTTTCAAAAGATACGTGGTACTTTTAATGTCTGAAATTTCACGCATCCAATTGGGAATTTGTTCCAGCGAAAATTCACCCCGACGAAAATGTCGAATTTGATTAACTTTCGACGTTTCAAATGTCTCATGACCTTTTAACAGATGATTTGATTTGATTTTGGGCGTTAAGATGGGAGGCGGGAAATAGAAATGAAAAATTAGTTGAGTGGTTTCTATGATGTTCTCCCGTCCTCCATGTATACAAAAATGTTTCACAAAATTTCCATTTTCATTGTAATTTGTAATATTTCACTCTTTACAAGCTTCGCTTGAAAATTTGCGTATCGATTTTTTGTTTATTGAAGTTGGAGAATTTTAAGAGAATGCCGAAATTGCGTGTTGGTTTGTGGTATCTCAATTTAAAGCGTTGATGTTGAATCGAACGATTACGTGTTTCGTTTGCGTGTTTGTGGTGATGAATTTTTCATATAGATATAGGTACCTATTAGGTCCGTGCGTATAAAAAACTTTTTTATATTATAGGATGGGCTAATTGTATAAATTACGTATACCATACCTGTGTAGTTGCTGAATTTATGAAATTGTGCATGAATGTGGCTGTGACTTTCATGAAAGTTCCAAAAAAATAATCTTGAAGAATTAAGTAAATGCGAAATATAAGCTTTGAGTGTTGTTATTGTTTTGTCTACTGATGAAAATTTGATGATGGGAATAAGAAACATCAAAGTTATGTTATTGGAACGAATGATGGAGCTGAGTTTCGGAGATGCATGATGGTATAGCAGAACCGCGAATTTTACTTTAAATTAAGAATGAAAAACGTCATACGATCTCGCGCGCGAATGACAGATAATTTCTAAATAAAGGGAATCGCCAGTTATTTGGAAAAAAATTGAGAATCATACTTCGAAAAATAATAAATACCAACACGACCGAAAAATAAAAATAAAGGAAAAGCTGAGAAAAAATCCACGCAGTCGTAGCTGTTATTCAGGTTTTATATACTGTGACCAAAATCCATATGAACAAAGTGCCATATACCTATACCTACTTGAAATTAACGCCATAATTAAAGTGGGGAAAATTCGAGAATATTGACAAATTAGCTCAAAAATAGTTCTTGTATTTTTATTCAACACAATTTTCATTTCATAATTTATCAAAAGTGTACCTACTTGAATTATAAAACCATGGCAGATAATTTGCATGTGACTGCGCGATTAGGTAATTCTGTCGTTTGCATTTTATAATCATTGCTATTTTTGTTTAGCTGTTCTATAATTCGAAGGGTGAATCATATTTCTTGTTATAGAAAATTATTTGTAATTCGAGAATACCTACTTATCATCTCGAATTTTTCATTTTTTCAAAACCGCAAAACTGTAGATGAGTCGTATATATGTACTCCTGTTTCCATTTAAAAAAAAATGGTGTCCATTGTCTATATTGCGCTTTTTAAAATATATTTTGGGAAATAGGACATAGTGTCTTTTTTATGAAATGAAAAGTGCTCTTTAACTCATTTTATTGGAAGATAAAAAAATTAATCTCTATTATTTTTCATGAAAAGGAAAATACCTACCGGGTAGATATCTAATGACTTCTTTTCATAACTTCACGAAAAATAGAAGTTTTGCTCGACGAACTGTAACACTACTAATAAAAATTGAAAATTATAATGACACACAAGAAAGAAATGCACGATAAACTTATAATGAGCGACCTTTTTTTTTTTTCATTTTTATAGAAACTGCATGATTTTTATTTATTATGTAAGCTATACCTAATACCAATTCAATTTCTTCATGCGATGATTTCAATAAGTATTTATTTCTACGATAATCGTAACTTTTTGTAATTTTCATTTCCTATACACCTACATCATACTCATTTCGAAGAATACAATTAGTGAATGTTTCCTTTTGATTTTTTTCGTGCTTTAGATTTTTTATAATTTTTACAGTTCCTTTTTCTATAACCATCCAATCCTTATTATTCGAACATTTTGATATGATTTTTCAATTTTTCATAATTTTTTTCAAATTGCAGCAAATTAAATTTTTATATGATTTTAAATCTCGATTTTGCTTCAAATTCGTAATATTTTTGGATAGAGGTAATTCTATAATTCTTGTGAACGTAAATTTGCGATGTGATTTTATCCTTACGTCAAATTTACGCATGAAATCATGAAATTCAATCATTTTATGCGTTCTTCAAATCAAAACGAGCTTCTAAAATCGTAATAATTTTTATGGTTTTCGCACTTTTTCACAACTTTTTCAAATTCTGTTCTTTGTAATTTTTCATCAGTTTTTTTTTCTTGACAGAAAGCGAGGGTTATTTTAAATGTCGAAACGAAAATTATCTGGTTATACCTAATGAAATTCTTTCAGTGTTTATTTAATTTATTCGCCATGACTTAATTTTACTGACGTACGTTTCTTTTTCGTCGTTCATTTCTCTCTTTTATCTACTGTCGCACTGGAGAAAAAAATGTCAAATTTTATTAAAGAAATGAAGAATAATATAATTAAAAAAAGCCCAATTCAACATAAATGATGCAAAATATAAAATTTAGTAATCTTTTATAATAAATTTTATTTTTATGCAATGAATTTTACCAAATATCTATCGCAATAAATATTATTATTTTTTTAGAATGGATTTTGAATTGGAGCGCGTTATTAATATTCTTTGATCATTTTTTTTTTTTCAGTGCGGTTTTAATTTGAATACTTATTATCAATTTTTTTGTTGTGAAATCCGCTATCGATGTCTTACGATTCAGTGAGACCCCGATTTTTTTTAAAATCAAAGAGACTATAAGGTTAATTTTTTTTTCGAAGAAAGGCAAGAAGACGACGTGTGATTTGAAGAAAATCAATGCACATTTTTGATATCTACTTACAGTATATGAAGAACGTGATGTTCACTTTTTAAAAATAAAGGGGTACAATGTCTTTATGATAGAAAAAAAAAATCATTCCCCATAAGGTCCAAAATTTACGTAAAAAAAATGATTTTTGAGGCATTGAAAATCCAAATTATTCAAAACTTTTCTCAGGCACAAAACGAAATCACAAAATTCTTCAATGTGCATGTAGTTGGCGACTGTACGAAAAATGCAAGGACGTATCTACTTGAAAAAATGGCTCTCTTTTTGTTCTGATTTTTGATTTTGTTTCAAAATGACATTTTTGTCAATCTTTTTCCTGACGAAATGCTAATCGCGTAAAAATTTTCTTTAATACTACTTATATGATGAAAATAATACAGATTTTTCTTATAGGTATATAGCAAAAGGAAATTTCGTGAAAACAGTGCGGGGTTTAGACTCAAAATTTCTCAAAAAATTATAAAAGTTCCGACCTTCCCACCTCCCCATGAAAAATGTGTAATTAGCTAAAATTATAATTAAAATATTCGCGCAGAATATCCATCCATAATGTGATTTTTATTTTCTGATTTCGGTCCCAATAATAAGTATTCAATTATTTTTTTTTCTTTCTTCATTTAATGGTTATATATGAGATTAGATTTATACCAGCATGTAAATTTTAACTTCTATATATAGGTAATGGTTATAGGTAAATGCTTAGGCATACGTAATATGTATTGTGAGGAGGGAGGGGAATTTTTTTGATTTTGCCAGCTTCTCAATGATACGATAATAAGAGAATATGTTATTGATATTATACTCAATTTCGGTTGATACTTTTTCGAAACGAATTGTAGCTTTTCGCAAAGTCCAAGAGTGCTTCAAAAAGAGACGATCTCGTGTTTTGTTTTTTTTTTCGTTATCTCCTCAAATCTTTGTTGAAAAGTTGATTTTTTTTCATTATGGAAAAAATATATAATCTCTTCGCCTGAAGTCGAATTCGATGCAGGTTTTTTTCATTGATCATTTCGTCTCTTGAAATTCTAATTTTTGTTTAAAGTAATATCCTTGTCATCTGATTGAACGGAAAAACCAAAACCAGATTTGTGGTTAGCAGATCAGATTACCTTTTTAAACTCTATCTGAGCTTATTAGAGCAACCATTTCACCGAGTGTTGAAATTAAATTTTATATTATTTTTAAAAAAATATCGATCTGAGGTTTAACAAATAATTTTAAGAGAGCCAAATGACCTTCAATTAGAAGGCTAAACCCGTCACGAAGTTCAGAATGTCAGATCGCTCCTTTTCAATGCTATAAGGAATTCAAACATAAAGAAAAATTTGGGGTGTTCACAACCAAAAGAGCAGCATTTTTTGTTTTTTACTTTTTCAAAAATGGCTCTATTTTTTAAAGAAACTTTAAGCTCACTTTGTCACTTTTCATGACATTGCAAAAAAATTTTTAAAATTTTGGTAGATTTTTAACTCAAATTAAATATATATAGGAACATCAAATCAAGTATAAGTACCTATACTTCTCAAAAAAAAATCACAAAATCGAAGATATTTATTTTTCCTGTTATAGACTTTAATACACATTCATCTACCTTTCTAATACGCGTAAACCTATGTTTTTTTATTTAAAATTAAATAAATTGGGCATGGTATACTTAAGTACTTACCTGTTTAAAATATCAACATCTTTCATGATGTTGCTAAGTATGGTTATATGAATAGTTGAGATTTTGTAATAAATCAAATTCATCGTTTCTTTATCTGCAATGAAATAATATATTTATTTAGATATTTGATTAATACTTCGCAAATTATCTTTGCGGTTAATATGTAGCATCATTATTGGTGATAAGGATTATAATTTTTAAATGTTCTCTTACTTGAGTACTCACACATCAGATACGAATACAGAATTCTACCGCAGCTCTTATACCCAATAATGCGAATCAGTTGAATTTTATCGCTTATGTACATTACATCCGTTTCGCGTATTTCACAATTATGTGTGCTTAGTACGAAATTGATAGTAGACTACATGAACTCGACGACGCAGCTGAAAAGATTCCCGCAACTTTTTTAATAATGTATTGATAAGGAAAAAATAACGATAAGATTGTGTGTACCTATAATGTTACGTTTTTATTACAGCATGTAATGTGCATGCATTTATGAAATAACGTAATGAATTCATCGTTATGAAATCTGATTCAATAGCAATGGAATAAGTTGCCATTGTTAAAGCGAAAAAAATTTTCTTTTTATGGCTCGAAAATCATTGATTTTTTTTTCTTTAATTTCCGAGTTTCAATTTCTATTTGCAAGGCACCTATATATCTAGACTTACGAGGTTTTCCTGGAAAATCAACTCGTTCATTTTACGCGAAAAATTAATCAAATTCGCAGGCCTTACCTATTGGATATAATTGAGTTTACAGAGAATCGTTCTGAATTATTCAAGGGTGGGCTTAAAAGTTGCGTAGGAAACTTCTAATTAGGTATTTTAATTACTCGCACCCTTTTTTTCTTACAAAGTTTTACAATTTCTCGTTTTTCGCATCAAAAGGTATCTCGAACTAATATTTTGAGAAAGGAAATGAAACGAAAGTTTAAAATTAAAATCCAAAAAAATATTTCTATTTCAAGTAAACTTTGCTTTTCGAGGACGACCCTTTTAGAAAACATTATTCCGCTTGAACGAATAATACTTGTATATGAATTCCTATATGATGTGAGAATATTCTGCGGCATAGCTTTAAAATGCGGGCAAAGTACACCGCGTTGGTCTCATTATAGTCCGTTTTGCCATCTCGGCACAAACGCTTTTAGAAGCTTTCAACGTTCAACTTTTCCCTTCTAAAAGTGCATTTAAATATTTGCATAATTCGCGCAATTAGCGCGTTCTTCTGAACAGGGCAATATCGAACAACCCTTCTGAAAAAGCTCATGCGTTTCTCACCCTATATCTACCAGGCTTTGAGCGTTTATGAAAAAAAAAGGTCGAAAACCGACTATTTTTACGATTAAATTAAAAACGTAAAACCGTCCTTTTTTCGATTATTTTGCGTGAAAACGAGCCAAAGCGAATAGTGGATATGAAATGTGTGGACACGGGAATGAAGATACTGATATATTAAAATGGTGAACGTGTTGCCAGTCGCTGTATAGGGAGAATGGTGCCAGATGTTACCATAGAACGTCGAATGTCGAATTAAATCAGCCTCGCGAAACCAGGACCAGTTGTTGCGAAATGTTTCTATTGCCAAATAAGCTTATAGCGTCATGTTATTCGTTTCAAGTTTATATGAGATTTCTTAGGTACGATATATGTACTTCAATCCGTTTGTAAAATGATTGAGATTCTGTTATTTCACTTATTTTAATCAGTAGGTAATGAAGGAGGTGTAAGGTATCCACTTTTTTAATTCGAATCAGTTAAAAATGCTAAAATTGCCTGATGAAATAGAGAAAATCAAGTCACTGACGATCAGTCAAATTCCACTGATTCCCCAGTTGATCAGCGACGTTTTACTGCCAATCTGTGAAAAATTACCGATTCAATGAGTGAATTTTCGCCATTGAATTAGTAAAAATTAATCAACATTTAGGCACTGATTTTATTCAGTGAATTTTTACACTGAAAAAAAAATAATAAAATTTATCCAAAAAAAACAGTAACGTGTCCCAATTCACAAAATAGGTAAAATTTATTATTTTTTGAATAAAATTTACCTACTTATTCATTTTTTTGGATAAAAAATACTTATTATCTTTTATAGAACAAATTACATACCTATTTTGGAATTGAGACACGTTATTATTTTTTTAAAAATAAATTTAATTTTTTTTAAAACATAAATTTCATTTTTTGATTGAAATTGATTTATTTTTTTGATAAAATTTATTATTTTTTGGGTAAGTAAAATGTAGGTATGTATTCGTTTTCGTAGCTTCTGTTTTTTTTTTTCGTGTATTTTGCAATGATTCAATCATAAAAATTCACGCAACGAAAAAAGATGATCCTCTTGCGTTTTGTGGCCTTGTGAGGAACGATTTCACTCCAACTGCATTCATCTGCTTTGAATTTACATATATGGTTCACGTTTCACTGTTTGATCTCCCAGGGACAGGGTGATTAAATATTTAAAAAAATGCGAGTTTTAGCCAAATGTAAGAAAAAATGTTTCAAAACTGGTTCATGCTGTGCAATCCTTTGAGTAAGAATTAAGTTACAGATGACGTCAGACAGAAATTTTTGGAAAATAAAATTGTTCGTAAGTTCTTTGAACAGCTTAAAATGTCTAAAATCTGAAACTGAAACGTGTTTGGTTCTGAAAAACGTTCGCGAAAAAATTTGATGACTTTGCGGTAAAACTTTCATATTTTTGCGAATTATCTAATGAAATATGATAATTTTCTCAAAAAATCGAAAAATGTCTTTGTAAATTGTCACATTTAAAAAAAATTGTCATCTTTTTTGAAAAAAATGGGAGAAGGTCAGTGGCGATTTTGGAAGAGAAAAATCTGAGGAAGTCAGGAAATCTAAAGAAACTTGAAATTTTTCAAAATCTTTCTGATATGAATTTCCAAAAAAAAAAAATGAATAGGTTCACCGTTCACGTTTTTTGTATTTGTAATACGTACTTTGATTTTTTTTAAAATTATGGTAGGTACTAAGTGTAAAGAAGTTTTTGAAAACATGGAGTTAAGAACTTTTTTAAAAAAAAATTCAATCATTTTAGAATTGAACGTTTGAAAAAAAAAAGAAAAAAGTGAAGAAATCTGAATTGGAAACATTTTTAACAAATACTTACAAAATCATATTTTGTAAGAATTTTTCGATTTTTGATTTGAAAAAAATTCAAATTCATAATTCTTGAAATTTCTCAAAATATTCGTAAGTAATTTCTTTTTAAATTTCAACTGGAAATTGAGTATTTAAATGGATAATTGGTAGGAATTTTTGAAACATGAAATACACATTGAATAAATGTTGAAAAAAATTGGGTCGAATTAATTTCTTTATTTTAAGAATATTAAAAATAGATAGCAATTTTTTTTTAAATTTATGATTGAAATGATTGAAGAAATTTGGAGTTGAAAAAAATGGGGCTTCAGAAACTTGAATAAATTTGGACTTAGATCGTTGAAATAAAAATCTCAATCTTTGAAAAAATCAATGGAGGTCGGACTTCTCTAAATTCCCTTTGAAAATCGCTTCTGGAGAAGGTAGATCACCTCTCTCTTTCTATCTCATCAATTTCAAATTTTAATCTGTTTTAATCATCGTATTGGTATAACATCCTTTTTTCGCGAACGTTTTTCAGAACCAAACACATTTTTGGCGTCAAAATTTTCTCAAAAAATCGGATAATGTTTTTGTAAATTGTCACATTTAAAAAAATTGTCATCTTTTTTGAAAAAAATGAGATAAGATAGATCACCTCTCTCTTTCTGTTTCATCAATTTGAAATTCAATCTGTTTTAATAATAATCATCGTATTGCGGTGACATTTTTTTTCGCAAACATTTTTCAGAACCAAACACGTTTCAGATTTTAGACATTTCAAGCTGTTCAAAGAATTTACGAACATTTTTTCCCCAAAAATTTCTGTCTGATGTCTGTAACATTATTAGTTCCCTCGCGAAGGATTGCACAGCATGAATCAGTTTTGAAACATTTTTTCTTACATTTGGCTAAAACTCGCATTTTTTAAATATTTAAATCACCCTGTCCCTGGGAGATCAAACAGTGAAACATGAAACATATAATGTGAATTCAAAGCAGATGAATGCATTTGATGAGTGAAGTAGTCCGTAGTCCCTGACAAGGCCACAAAACGCAGGAGTATCATATTTTTTCGTTCCTATTTTAGTCCAACGCAGCTATGGAATTTCATTTTCCATCCTTCTTATCTATAGTCACAACACCAGGAGACCATGTTTGAGGGTTTTTTTCTTTTTGGTATGAGGGAAGGTAATTTTCCCATCATAAATCTCTTCGGCGAATGAGATGATTTTCTCTCTTAATTATGGAATTTTTATCTTGATATGAATATATTTTTCAATTATTTTTTACGGAAATAAACATTCGAAAGTTTGAATGATATATCTATTAATGAGCAGTAATTGCTTCTTGTACTCTTGTGATGGATATTTTGCCTATGCTGAAGCCGTTTGTATAAATTTATTCAAGGTAAATTAAATCGTATAGAGCTTCAGAATTTTCATGGAACATGAACCATGAATTATCTGAAAATAATTTTTTCCATGAAAGATGTACGAATATATTAGGATTATAAATATGTACCTATTCCTATTGAAATAAATTTCTATTAGGTGATTTACGTTCTACGAGTATTAGTCATTTTTATTTCTTTAAATGGAAAACCCCTGATGCAGAGACAGGCCCATTTAAACCTATCTTGATGACTCAGAGTCAGAATATGATACATCTTTTCACATGTAGGTAGGTAGCTATAGGTACATTATATTTGAACTGCTTGAAAAACATTTTCTTGATGTAGGTAACTTCTGAAATCTTTTTGAGCGTAAACAAAAGTAAGTATTACCCATCAGGTATCTATACATGAATTATTTTAAATTTATTTAAATTTTTAATACATTTATGATGAATAATTATACGACCATTATACTTCTACAAAATAACACAATAAATTTAAAATTAAGCGCATTAATTGGTCAACATTTCACGAGCTCCGAAGCTGGTCGTTAATACGCGGATGCGAGTATTTAGAAAATGTCACCATGGCTTCGTATATTTCATGATTCCGTTATTCATCTCTCGTTTCTCGAACATTTTTCAACGTACTCGGTTTTTGTATTATTCATTATCATGATTTACGGTTTCTCACAATGTTTGGAATTTAATTCATGCTGCCAGAACAAAAATGCTCATCAGAGTTCAGACTAAAATATCTTTTTACTTACCTATTTAAAATGGTAAGTTTCATTGAGTATATGATCTGCTTTGAAAAACTAGCAGCTTTCAATGCTGATATCTCATCGCCATTTTATTTGAAAATATGGAGAGTTTTTAAATCAAAGTAAACACTTGTAATTCAAGGCATATCTATACTTCACAAATATCCTTATGTACACGTGTTATATTTTAGATATACATTATTAGCCAACTGAATTTTGAGCTTATCGAGAAACATTCTAATAGGTAAATTTTATCGTTGAAGTCTGTATCTAGATGAATTTGATTTGTTATTAAATTCGCCACAATATATAGGTATAGAGGTACCTACATCTATTTGACCCGTTTCAATTGATAAATAAATATTGATTTGTTTTAACTTACCTACTTTTCAATAAGGTTGCCAGATATAAAAAAGAGTAGGTATTATTTGAATTTTGAATGAGCTATTCATCGATCCACGTCCACGTGTGTATAATGATGATTTGCGAATATCGTCAGTCGTCACGATTTAGGTTATAAGTATATTGTATCATGGATAAAATATGTCAATTGTTAATCAATTTTACACTGGTTGAACAATTGTCAAGTATTGAAACCTTGTTTTTCGTTAGTATGCGTGAGATATCGAGTAAGGTTGAAAATGTAGTGATCTTAAATTTTATCGAATTTAAATTGATTACAGTCTTAAAGTGTGATGACGTCTATAACTATGGCATTTTAATTCCTTTCATGCAGATTTCAGATAATTATGTGAAAAGTGACAACTTAAGGCACCTATCTAGTTGTGATTGTTAAATACCCACCATAATGATTAAAGGAGACAGAAAAGAATTAATTTTCAAAAAAAAAAAAGAGGAAAAAGTAAAGTGATAATTTAAGTATTTGCGATAAGGCAACTTATGTTGCTCATAATAATTTTTATAATTAAGTTAATATGTACTTAGGGAACTTCGATTATGGTTGAATCATAGCATAACCAATTAACCATACTACGTATTTTTTTAGACACTCGTCAAGTACCTATTCATATTTAAAAAAAAAATTAATTAGTTAAAATTTTATTGCGTTGAACTTCCGATTAATCTTGGTATAATTGTATTTTCTTTAGAGTACCTACTACCTATAGATAAAATTCACCTATTATTTTTTTTTGAATGAAACTTAATTTTTAAGATATTTCAGCTGATAAAAATTCAAAATTAAACTTTCATCATTTGTTTAAAATACCTATCTATCTCAGAAAAAATTAATCTCACTTGGGGGAAAAAATTGTGATTGAACTCTAATACATATGACATAAAAGGAAATGTTATAATCTGTAATTCTTACCTACTCTACCTAAAACACATTTTTTTCTGTTTTTTTTTTTTTTTTTTTTTTTCTGAAGATTCCTATGCGTAAGTAATCAATTCTGATTGTGGCGATTCTGGTCCATTAGTTCGAATTATTAGTTTTTCTCCGTGTAATTTTGATGGTAAGTATTTTCAGTGCATGATCACGAAAAAATAAGAGAAAAATTCCAGCGCGTTTAACATTTTCATGATTTCGATTTTTTTTTTTAAATTTGTTCAACACTTTTTCGATGAAATTTTTTCAGACATCAACTTCTATTTTATGAGCACTAAAAAAATCCTACGAAAAAATTGTACCAAACTTTTAAAATATTCTGGAGTACAAAAATCCCTATGGTATCAATGAAATTTAGTTCATTTTTCTCTATAAGAATCTATAGTTTTATGGTAGGTATATTTTAATTAAAATAAAAAAGTTAATTTTTGAACTTTCCGATTGAAATATATCTTTGATGCGTAGGTAACTTTTTATAGAAAAAAAAAACTAATTTGTCCCTATACATAGAAAAAAAGTTTTACGCTCTACCACAATTTATGTACCTACTACTCCATTTTTTCGTAGAACTCCATTACTTTGTTCAGAAAATTGATTTCGATTGTGAATATGTCGAAATTTATTGAAAAGTGTTGAACAAATTTTTTTAAAAAAATCGAAATCATGAAAATGTTAAACGCGCTGGAATTTTTCTCTTATTTTTTCGTGATCATGCACTGAAAATACTTATTACCATCAAAATTACACATTCAATTTCGGGTCACATTTTCTACGTCGATTTGTGTTATTATAATTTCATTATTTTATTATATGAAAAAATCGATCATGCATTTGCACAAGTGTAGTTCGAAAATTTTTATGTAGCTTGATTATTAAAAGAATTTTCCAATTTTTCAAAATACTGTAATCATCTGGTAGGTAATTTGGTACATATATAATGGATACATTTTTAAATGTAAGATCAAGAAATGAAATCGGTAATATACTTACCTTGGTTTGAATTCAAAAATATTCGAAAAATACCTGACGAGGTGACGACTTTGTCAATTGAAAATCAATGAAGATTGGATTCTAAATTCAACAAACGCGAAAAAACACTCTTAGGTGAAAAAAAGTAACTAAGTCGGTCTGAAATTTTCTATTTTATTCTTTCAATAAATTCCAAAATTTATCAATCTATGCAATTCGGAAATAAGGAGTGAAAAAAATTATTTCATAGATTTAAAAGCCGTATAAAATTTTGAATCCAGAAGAAATTTATTACAAAACTCAATTGATTCTGAATATTTATTAATCTGTGAGGTACTTGAGCAAGAAAATTTTCAAACGCGTAGCTCGAAAATTCCACAGACTTACAAAAACGCAAAAACGTAACATACATCTTATGTAGATCCATTCCCGACGAACTAAAGGCTTATTTATACATGGTACTGAATTGAATTTTTCAATCGAACAAATTGAATAATCTTCTGATAAAACATAAAAGTGTTCCTAAAAATATTATTTCTCTGTTTACATAAAATTTAAAACATATTGACAAATGATTTTTCTATGATTTTTTGAACTTTGCCAAAAAATGATTTTCCAAAATCAACTTTTCGAGAAAAACGCAAAACAAAATTTGGAACTTTTTTCAATGAATAAAAAAAAAATTGTGCACTGTAAAAGACTTTTTTCTTTGAAAATGGTTTATTTGCGTCTTCCTGCATCATTTTAGGTCATTGACCCCTTCCAAAAATTGCAGGCATTGAAAATGGAAATCATACCATATGCCGAAAATCATCTTTTTTGAGCTGTAATGACATCATTTTTCACGCAAATATGTTTTCACCAAAACTCGTTTTAAAGCAAGAAGATGGCGCTTTTGGGACCTGCACCTGTTGTCGTATGAAAGTATAGAGGATTCGTAGTATACAAATCACCAAAAAAATTTCATATTTTGGCCATTTTTTCTTATTTGGCGTTTTTCTCGAAATTTACTTTTCCGACATATGGTCGGGTATCCCTGGCTGCGTTACAGATGCAGTTGATTTTTAATTAAAAATTGAATACATAATTTGAAACGTCGGATTGTTTATCATTGCAATTTGTATCTACCCGAGTACTCACTAGCGAAGTGTAAGAGAGATCATTTAAAACCAAAAAAATTCCAAAGCTTTCGCAAATACAGGTCGAAACTTTTTTCAAATCTATAGTTATCTATACAAAATTGAAAAATTATAAATTTGCACATGCATGGTACATATTAATTGGACATTTTAAAATAAAAATTGTCCTTAATGAATACATATTGAAAAGAATCCATCGTTTAAGGTTCAATCGCATCTGTTTCACCCCTCTACAGACGTTCATGAAATAAAATACTTCGTTGATTTTGATCATTATGAAAATAATTTTTGGAAAGTTCCTTCTTTTTCTTATTTTCTTGATGTTTATTTCGATCAATGTGACAAAAAAATCTTCATTTATGTCAGCAATAAGGGTAAGGTGCCATATTAGCAACATTTGTTCCAATTTCGACCCCTCCCCCAATTAATTTTCGTTTTCTTTTTTCAAGATAAACATGAGACAACCTCAATGTCTCCAAAGCCAAAACTCGTTGAGAGGTTGAGAAAATCAAGAAGGCATAGGCGGATTTTGGGTGGCTTTCGGAGGGGGGGGGAGCTTAGCCCTCTTGAAAGTCAAAAAAATTTTCGTATTTTGGTTCTCAAACATTTCCAAACTATATACACCATGAAAAAATGTCTTTTCTAAGCTATAGGTATTAAATACCCTCGAAGTTCGCTGCTCGAGCATAAAAAAATCACAATTTAACGAGCTATTCGGAGCAACAGTGCGAAAAAAGTTTTTTTTTATCTTTTCCCCCGAACGTCTTTCCGGTTCTCCATATCTTCGTCCGTAATTTGTTCCATGTTCCCTTCGGATTTATATGCACCAAAAATCGTAAAATATGCCATATAATATGCACTAAAAATCGAAAATATGCTGAAATATGCAAAGTCTTTGTGGGTATCATCTGAAAGGTATTGAAAAAATCGTTCCCTTTTTTACACTTATACTTTCTCAAGTTTGATTGAAATACCCGTTATTGTCAATCAAATGTAAAATCAAATATTTTTATTACAAAATTGTATCATATTTTCGGCACTGCAACTAATTTCTACATCGACTAAGAGACACGAATTTGAACCAAATAATATCCTTTGATGTTGGATTCAGTGGCATCGAAAGCTTTTTTTTGAGTGGAGGCAAAATGAGTACAAAGAGTTGGAATTTGGAAAACCAGAAAGTTTTTTTAGGGGAGGAGAGAGTAAAAGAGCAAAAAGGAGCCTTTTTTCGCACTTCAGCTTTAAATGGATCTTACAATTAAAATTTTTTATGCCCGAGTAAAGCGAGGGCAAAGCTCTGAAAAAATTTGAAATTTAATGCCCAAAAAATACATTTTTTAATTGTTTTAATGCTTTGAAAATCTTTCTCCGATGCAAAGCTAAAAATATTGAAAATGAAAATTTTGAGAAATATGCGCTAAAAAACCGAAAATTGGAAAAATATGTGGAAATATGTACTAAAAACAGAGTAAATATGTAAAAATATGTATTTTTGAGGGAAATATGCAAAATATGCAAAATCAAATAGGGCTCATTCTTCTCAAAATGATGTGAAACGGAAAAGTACATTGAATATGTCCAATTTTATTGGATACAGAAAAATATGCGTTTTCATATTAATCCGCTCCCTACTGATTTGTGTAGGTATTTTGTTCGTATTTCAGTATGTTACGGGTGAATTTTATCTTCTCCCTCCCCCATCCTCCTTCAAATTACATCAAATAGGAATTTTGGATTTTTTGGGCCTTAAAAATCCAATTTTTTTTCAAAGCTTTACCCACGTTTTGCTCAGGTTTAGGTATAAATAAAATTGCAATTGAGTCCATAGCTATCAAGTACCAAAAATTTTTGCCCCAAGTTTTCGTTGGAGGATGCTCTAAATCCGACCCCCTGTAAAATCGGTTGTTTTGAATTTGATTTTGTGTTTCCCAATTTTCTTTGCGAGTTTTTTTAGCTGTATAGAGTTGTCGTTTTGAACTCATATTTTCTATCATTTCATATGAAAAAACAACATGAAAATTGTTTTGATTCATCATATTATTTACCGTCGAAACAGGAAGGGTGGTCGAAGTTAGAGGAACCCAAATTTTCAAAATCGAATTTGGACTTCTTTAGGAAAAAAATTCATATAAAAAATATTGAAAATTAGATCTGAATCTTTTGAATTTGAGTACTTAAAATAAACACTTCAACATATCTTTTAAGCCTAATATTTCGAAGGTTTCTTACCCAGATAGTTCGAAGTTGGGGACGGTTTTTCTAATAGGGGTTGGAATTTGAACCCTTTACCCTGAGAGCCTTAGAGGAAGTTTCAACTCTTGAAATTTTTACAGAGACACAAGGTAATCTTATTTTTACATGATTAACATTTAACATGGTACCTAATTATAGAAACTTTTCTGAAAAATAATTTTCAAAACCTACTGGAAAATCAGGGGGTGAAAATTGAAACGTACTTACTGTGCAGAATTTAATACAGTGTGAGGGGTGGCTTTAAAAATTAGAAGGTGACTTAAAAACTCCAATATTCCCCTTTATTATCGTTTAAAACCACCATCACAATTTTGATGTTTCAAAATTACCCTGAAATTTTCATACTCACCCTCTCAACTTTCATCCTCCTAGCACCTAAATTTCACCCAATGAAAACCACCAATTTCAGTTCAACCTGCGAAGAAAATTACCGAACAAGATACGCCATTTTTATACTTAATCAATCAAACAGACTCGCTGTAGCGAGCCTCGACAACGTATAAAAAAGAAGGGGCATCTCTCGGATCTCTCTCATTAAAATATACAAAAACAGGCTCCTAAAGTACGTTTACCGCAGTTTCGCTGCTACCAGCTACCATATGTACGAAAACTGCTCATACGTTCATGTAGCAATCGTGTTAGAAAAAAAGTATAAAAAAACTACACAGACACAATCGAAGGTTGAACAATCGCAGAACATCGCTGCGCAATTATTTATCGTTTTACGTTGACAACCACGCAATTAATGGCATTTCGTCGTTCTGTTCACGAACACACACGGTACGGTTTTGATTTTACATCGAGGTTACTTGGCAACGTTGCTTAATCAAAGTAATGTTAATTTATCCGCGTCTTCGCGGTTATACTTGTTTATTCCTAGTCGTTGTTATTGTTAAAGGACAAAGTAAGGTCAGAGCGTGAGTTGAAAGCGAACACTGAGCCAAGAATATAAAGAAGTTTCTTTACGAGTATTTTTTTTAATCTTTTCTGTTTATCTGGTTCGTAGTTTAAGTCTGACTTGAAATAAAAGCGATTTTACACTGTGCCCCTTCCATGTTCGGTAACATTACTCCGCGTTCGCGGCGTTATTTCTATATAGGCGTTTGCGTATGTACTTTTTTCTTCATTTTTTTTTCTTCTTCTCCACTTCAACTTATAAACGTTCGTTCATGTGTAGCATGTACTCGCATTTGTGAAGCCGGGGGGCCTGGGACGCGGCGCGGATGACCCCCCGACCCCCTTCGGGTTACCTGCGGCGTTACCCTTTTTTCTCATATCCTGTAGCGGTTTTTTACTAACGAGGTCGCAACACTGATTGAATTTTTTTTTCACGCCGTATACCTACGTAAAGAATTCGATGTGTAAGAGGCAAGAAAAAAATGCGTCGTCAACATAAATAATAGCGCAAAGTTGATTAACTCGCGTCAATAATATCGATGTAATGATGTAATTAAATTATCCATTGTTTGTATTATGCGTACTTTCTTTTTTACGCCAAATAATGAGAATTTTTTTCATAACCGGAGATGTGATAATTATGGCTATAAAATCTGGTATTCGGCACCTGTAAAAAAAAATTGGTAATTTTACTCGCTCTGGCTACGCTCAGCTGGTGACTTTTTGGCACATTCGAGTACAATAGGTTGCGTAAAATTACGATGGCGTCTTGCATGGTATTTAGTCTTCGATGTTTCGAGTTAGGAGCATTGATTGACAATACCTTTTTATAGGTTTTGTCATCAGCCACCACCCACCTGAACGGTGGCGATAAATTATTCGAAGATTTGTTAAAGGTTCCCGTCCTAAAAATCTTACCCTGTCGGAGGGAAGTATACCTGAACATGGACATGGGACAGAGACTAAATAGATGGGGTTTGACTGACTTATGAGGTATATCTCTGTCTATAACCTTTGTTCGGGTAGGAATGAGGAATCGTGCGGGCAGCAGATTTCAAAATGTCATACCGCTAGAGTAAAAGCCATTAATTTTAAATGCATGATTATTCTACATTCCCAGCGATGTTTAGGTACAGGTATAGGTACCAATTGTTTATAGGTGTAGTTATTACATGACGAGTAGATTTTTTTTAAGGTAATTGGCTTTTTAGGGGGGGAGGGGGAATTTTAGGTAGATAACTATACTAACTTATTCATTTTAGTTGATTTATATATTGCGAGTTTGTCGTGTAATTTTCAACGTTTTGTTTGGAAATTAGCCAGAAAAATATAGGTAGATACTTTGTAATAAGTGGTAACGAACCAGGTTATTTGACTTTGACGTGTTTATTTTATTTACATTATATAAATAATGTGTATGTAATGAATACGAGAACTGGGAGGAATGGAATTAATGGATTTTATGTGTTTTTTAAAATTTTATTATACATATGTATAATTAATGAGAACCGTAAAATTATCAACAATGTATACGATTTTTAATATGGAATGTTGCCCTGATGTACTTGATGATGGTTGTCGCATGAATGAAAAATTAATGAGCAGAGGAAAATGGCGAAATATTTAGGTCAAAGAAATTAAAAAGTAAAATTTATTGTTCGATGTTGAATCAGTATAAGAAGAGGAGAATCGGAAAATTTTCTATAATGATAAAATCACATTACGAAATGTACATACATGTAAATAGGTACCTAACTGAAAAGTTTACCTCCCTCCCCTCCCCCTCAAAAAAACGATGTACCTATTTTCAAAGAAGAAAATGCTTTATATTTGAGATATTGTTGCAAAAACGAGGGATCCGGAGCGAACCGGAGGGAGAAAAGAAGGGGTATGATTTTAAGTTACGGCAAAAAAGGGTGTCATCACGACGAGCGTAGGAGCGATTAACGACGAGAAAATATATACCACGACTGCAAAATGAATTCTCATTTTTCGAACGACGAAATAATTTATTGCACAACGAATTAAAAAAATCACGACATTATATTACATTGAACGACTATAAAATACAATTCACGACTTCACTTTTTAGCTCCAAAAATGCTGTTTAAGCAACAAAAAAAAAATGAAGTAAAGTTTCTTCTGAAAGGAAATGCTGGTAACATGAGTCAGCTTCTGACTTTCTGATACCAAGTTTCTTCAAAAAATAGAAAATTCTACGTCAGTTTTCGAAAATGTAAAAATTTATAAGATTTTTTCCTTGTAGGTATTTTTGATAAAAATTCTCATTATATTGAATGAAAACAAGTAAAACATTTCTTTGAAAAAAAAAAAGAAACGAAAACCAACAGTCACAATTTAAATAAATTACTTTTCTTCTACTAACCCACCCTCTACACAAGATGAATTTTTTTATTTTTTATAAAAATATCATATTAGGTGTCGAAATATTTGGTAGTAGGTACAGAAATTTAAAAAAAAAATTGTACAACACACATATGTATCTATCAACTTTTTCTTTGCATTGTTGATGAATGAATGGTTTTCTTTACCTAGGTAAAAAACGAGAAGTCATATTTTTCCATGCATAAAATTACAAATTTACATAAATTTTTGAAGAAAAAAAAAACATCATGAAAATATCGAATTACAAATATGTAGGTACTAGGTGGTACCTATGGGTCATCAGAAAGGATGAAAACATGTTCGAAATCGATTTCGGCACCCCCAAAAAACATCTATTTTGATATCCAACATGACATTTTCAAAATTTTCAATTTTTACCCCCTCTCATTGAACTGATAATTTTTCGTTGTGTAAAATATTATTTCGGCGTGTTGACCTTTATTTCGTAATACACATCTCCCTGTCGTTCCTATACACTTTACTGTCGTGCTGTAATCTGGCGTGAAACTGTGTGATTGCTCGTCGTTCCTACACCTCATTTGGGCGTGCAAATGCCTTGTCGTGATGACACCCTATTCTGGCGGGCAAAAAAAAATTTCCCGAAAAGAAGAGGGTTCCCTTCGGACGATTTTTTTCGGAGCCGGAGGTACGAGTGCGGAGACTTTTTTTAAAAGTCTTGGAGCCAGAGCCAGAGCCAGAGCCAGAGAGGACTTTCAAAAATCTCGGAGTTGGAGCCGGAGGGACCAGATGCCCTTCCTCCAGCAGATCACTGGCAGGCTAAAATGGAAACAGAAACAAAAATGGATAAAACATTTTTCGAAAAAACAAAAGTCGCGATTTGAAATTCATATTTACGTCATAGAATTTCAAAAAGTTTTTTCGTTTTTAAAAAAGAAAATTCTACGTCAGTTTTCAAAAAACAATTCCTAAAATATCGATTTTTTCCTTGTATTTTTGATGAAAATTGTCATACATTTAATAAAAACAAGTAAAACATTTTTTGTTTGAAAAAAAAAAAGAAGAAAAAAACGGAAACCGAAAAAAAATGTTTTTTTGTTTTTTGAAAAGAAAAAAGTAAATAGGTACCTAACCTACGTAAGTTTTCAACAAAAAAACTCGTACAACACATGTATCTATTGCTACTTTTTCCTTGCATTCTTGATGAAAATTTTCTTGCCAAGGTAAACGTTTGTTTTATTATTTATTTTTTTTTTTCAAAAAAAAGTAGCAAATTTTGAGAATTTTCTTTTGTTTTCCTCGTGGAGAAGGAATTTGTTGAATTTACTTAAGTAATTGAAAAAAATTGTTGCACTATATTGTAACAAATAAAATAATTCGATGAGGTTGAAAATTTTACATTAAAAATTGAATTTTTTGACTTATTGAAGGGAAAAAATACACACCGGCAAATGACATTTTCAAAAATCGAAGTAAATTTTTTGTTTTTGATGGAAATAGGTCCCTGTCTTACCCATTAAAACATACATATATTCAATGAAGAAGAGTGTAAAAAATGGTTTTCTTTCGTTGATGAAGACGAAGAGTGTTTAGTTATCAATGTTCAAAGTTCAGTCATAGTTTTTTTAAATTTTATCTTGCAGCTTTCAAACTATTTGAGAATTTTGAAAATTCAAAATCACCTGACTGAGGCGATGAACATGTTCTTTATGGATGCAAAGGCAGATTAAATTACAAGAATTGATCGATGAGTTTCAAATTCAAATCGCTATAATTTACCAAATCTATCGGTAAAAATTGCTTCAATCTGGATTTAAGAAATAATTATGAAAATTTCAGTTACGAATTAGATTAAGTAGTAGACGCTTAATACCTAGTTTCGAGCAATTTCAAACAATAAATCATCATCATCATCATCATCAATTCTTTTAAATGATTCTATTGAATGACGAAATGATAAGACGTAGGTAATCAGGAAATTAATTTTTTGAAAAAAAAAAGGACGTTTCAAAGTTTAATCTTCACGTGCAGCAAATGCTGGAGAATTTGAAACAAATGATTTTTTTTCTTCATTTTCTGACTTCAAAAAGTATACTTACTTAATAATTTATTTCATTCTATTTTTGAAAATCACAACAAATGAAAGTTTTTTTTGCACTTTTTCGTTTTTAATCATGCTTTTTTCTTAATACAATTATTTTTTCAAAAATAACGAATTCCATCGAATAAGAGCATAAAAAATTTGAAAAACCTTTCAGTTCTTTATTTGAGAATGTCGAATTTTTTCTTTAAAAATTGGGGAAAAGTTATTCATATTCTACGTCCACATTCTCCATCTAAAGTTTATCGAGGTCAAGTTACGTTTAATAAAATCTGTCATAATGTAATTCGAACAAAAGTATTTTTTTACTTGAATTTCTTTGATTTTATGGGGTGTACATTTTTGCCCCAGGTCAAAGCCAAAATTGGTGCAAAAATTTGTCAAAAATAAGGGTTTGGTGGTGAAATTTCTTTGAAGGAGTTGAAAAAGAAAGAAGCATAAAACGAAAATTATTAAATATTTTAAAATTTTTAAAAATTTTCCATCACAATCACTACCTAGGTACGTCTTTTTCGTTTAACCCATTCTAAAGTCAGGGGTAGAAATAGAAGAGAGTTCATACCATTAATTTGAGGAATGAATTGTGTAAATCTAATCTATTGAAACCAAAGCCGTAACGAGGGCGAAAATTTTCGATAGAAAAGGTATTCATTAATCCATAAAAGAAGGAATTTCTTTGTTTATAAAAAAAGTCAAGTCCTAAACCCTAAAATTTGAAAAAATGATGATATTCAGAAAGAAACTAATCATAAGCAAGCGCATTCAGAAATTAATCAAGGGAGGTGCTGAGATTTCGAGAAAAATAGAGGGAAGGGTCAAGGGTCAAATTTCAAATCAGCGATTTTCTCAGATCTATGACTCAAAATTACCGATTTTTTTCTGACAAATTGGAGATTAGGTACCTAATTGAGAAAATGATTATTGATTAAAATCATTTCATCGATTCCTCAAAGTAGAATTTTTTAAATGTCGAATTCCGATACTGTTCGAGCAAAGCAAGGACGATTTTTTCTTGAAAAATACTGTTCAAGTGGTAAAAAAATGTAGGTATTTTTAAAAATTTTTGTTTTAAAAATCTTTTTCCCGATTTTAACGGAGGAAACTCGAACCACTTGAGCTCCCACGCCGTTGGATACGTTCATGAATAACCCCATTTTTTTGTACGTAGTTTATTGCTTGAAAAAATCCCATTATTTTGGATTTAAAATTTCGTGCATTTTCGTGTTTTTGATAATACTCATCTATTTTTTTTCTTGTTTCGAACTTTCTTCTCGTTTCGTGCTTTTTCGTGCCAGTTTACTGCTCAGTTTGCCAACTATATGAGAAATGTAAACAAAAAAAATAACAAATTTTGTTAAGTATGTAAATCAGCAGCAGCACATTTTCGTATATTTGCCAATATCCTAATCTAGGTGACTTACTACAAGATTTACGAACTTCTCCATAACTTTTTGTGGAAAATTTCTCGAATTTCGAATAAATTTGATGGTTTACATTACAGTTTCCGACTTTCAATGAAATTTACCAATTTTTTGAGCAAATTTTATTTTTTTCGTAATGAAAAAGAATATTTTATTTGCTTAAAAAAAAGGGAGAAATTCATCATAATATTAAAACTGTTCATTTCTTGAAAATTAGGTATTTTTTTTTGTTCAGTGAAACATATGCATGAAAATGGGAGGGGGTTTCTAATTCAACATTTCCTCCATATCCTGCTTATGAAGCAGTGAAGCAGGTCATTTTGTAACCAAAAATTAGGTAATTTCGGGGAGATATGTTTCCAATCGACACCTCAATTACACAGGTCGACAAAAATAAAAAGTTCTGTTTCTGGGTTCTCATGCCAAAATTCTGTTTCTAGACATCAAAATACATCACATTGCTCAATCCTGGCTTCCAAATTTTGCTTTGGGGGGTAGAGGGGTCAAAAACTGCATTACAAAAAAAATTTGGACTAATCTTATGGAAAATTTTCCGGCGAATCCATCAATGCCGCAAACTGCAGACCTCCATCTCGTTTAGAAAAAAAGTTACAGCTCATTCTTTCCAAAATTTTGTGAAAACCCCTATTTTTTGGGGTATTTTTTGCAAAAAATACCCCAAAAAGTACGATTTTTTTACAAAATTTTGGAAAGAATGAGCTGTAACTTTTTTCTAAACGAGATGGAGGCCGGCGGTTTGCGGCATTTGATTCGCCATGAAATTTTCTATAAGATTAGTCCAAAAAATCATCATTTTTTTTGTAATGCTCAAGCTTATTGCCCTCGAAAAATCAGTTTTTTGGTCCCCCACGCCAAAGCAAACTTTGTTCAAAAAAAATATTTTTTCGTTCATTAGTTATACATAAAAGTAACCCAAATTTCACAATGAGGACCCAGAAACAAAAATCGTGTCGACCGGTGTTATCAGCTCTGAATTTTGAAAAAAACCTTGGATGCCCCGAGAGTCACGGTATTTCGTAATTTTCTCAAAATGAGGATTAAAAATTTATTCACATACCATGCAAATCGAAAGGTGAATTTTATTTCAATTCATACCCACAAGTTTTAGTGATGAATATAATTTCAAACGAAAATACCTTTGTAAATAGGTATAAGTAGGTATAATTCATACCTTCAAACTTAAGCTTCAAGTTACCTTAAATTATAGATAAACCCTTATGGCACAATTATCTCTCATCACGTGGTTTTTTCCTTCGCTATATACCGAAGAAGCATTTGCGCAATTGTAAAATATTTTCTTTGAAAATTTATTGCGATGATAAGAACCGACAGCAATTTGAATTTTTATCTCGACGAATGCAATACTTTGGCTTAAAATACGACCAACCGTTGATAACCTCGAGGTTATTTTCCCGTATCCAATTTAAATTTCTAATGACATGGTTCGTTATCTGTAAACGTCCGCACGTCCTTGATTTTCCGCAGGCCTAAAAATATTACATTTACACCCGGACATTTCATGTATTTCATCGGAAATTTATACATACAAAGTTGCATAATACATATGAAATTAAATTCCTAATACTTGTACATTGTATTTCATTATCATTTTGAGGACTGGGGATGAAGGGAAATGTTAATAAAGAGTAAGGTTCACTCGTTTATAAATGTCTTTCTCAAGTACCTACTCATAGTCATAACTATACAAAACGAATTATACAAACTTAATTAAGAAAGTGTCAGCATTGTGCGAGTAAAGTCGTCTACCAGAAAATGTTATCGCTTTTCGGTCTCTAAAAATCTTTATCTTAAAAATAATTTAACACTGGTTTAATCTTCAGCCGAAGAATAACAAAACAAAAAGAAAGGAGTAGGTAGGTAATTACGTCGCCATAGATTAAAAACGCATTAACCAGACAGTCTAACAAATTGAAAAGAATTTTCTGCTTGTATTAGTTTTTCCTTTTTCGAGCTCATTAAAACGCTTCGTCACGCATAATCGCGGTTATGTTTCTCCTTTCTTTATTTTTTTTATAGACACCCTGTATACGGTGCTAGATAATAATAAGTTCTGTAGAGTGTTCGTATGGTACATAGTATACCTCGACGTACGGAGGAGGCAAAGACTGCATCAGCGTACTAAAAATGTACACGTAAGCCAGGTATATCATTATTTTTATTTCCTCGGCTGGGTTTTTTATTTTCTTCAATATACTTTTCACGTCAGTGAGCATAGAATTTAGGGTATTTCAACATCACCCCTATTATTAGTATCGCTTGGTATAATCCTTATTTCCTTCCTTTTACCCTCCTCATCGATTCTAACTTTATCCCCTTCTGCCATAACAACCTCTCTTCACCTCACAGCCCTTGCACGATTCACGAAATTAAGCTGTGCGACGTTGCCAGCCTTCCACGCATTCCCTGCATTTGACGTGAGGCGAGGTACCCTACCCCTGCGATCTCCTCCGCAACTTGGTCTGTATTCCCTCTAGGGTCTTTTTGTGTATCAGATAAACCGAATACACTGGTCGGTTCTCTCTCTGTGGCGTTTTCCCTCTCTTTCTATACAAAAACTCTTTTTATGTATAGGCTGCGGCGTGCCTTTTATCAACTCCCCACCGCGTTCGTTTCTTATATGACGATTTATGAACGCAGTGGTCCCTAAATTCGATCCCATTGCTCGGTTGCATTTTACGTGATGCTGGCAAGAGTGGATTTTTAATCCTATCAGGCTACGGTGCGACGTTTGAAGCGAATTATACGAATGCGAGGAAGATAATCGCCTTGAATTTGAATTTTTTTCCGCGTAAGAAACCGGTTTGGTGGTTTTTTTCGTGTTTTCTAATAGAAAGCTCACGCCTCTATGTCGACTGGAGAATTATATGTAATTGTATGGAAAATTAATCGTATCGGTCTCTCGTTAACATAATGAAATATTTATCAAGAGTATGAATAACTTGTACCCACGGATGTAATTTTTTTATGATTTATGATCAGAATTAGACTGAGATGAGGGAAAATGTATTGGTAAGATGTACTTGGATGCGTGCTGGCGCGGTATGGTGTTTTTTCTACGACGATCGTGCTTTGTAATTGATAGACTTGCCATTTTGTGGGCTTGTCGTCATTTTTATTCATCACCCCTGCTTAGATACGTAAGTTGTGCGCGTTGTAGGGTAATTGTCGCGATTATCGCGGCGTAATTATTGGCGATAGAGAGTCTGGTCGTTGGTATCATGATGTCTATGGCGGATAAACGGTTTGGGTTTCTTTTGTCGTCGATTGGATTGGGTTTTGGAGGGAAATAAGGGGTTTTTGATTAATGATTAGACGATTGTTTCGGAGAGTTTATTATAATTATGGATTTTTTATTTGCCTTTGATGTTCTATTTATTTTATTCATTTATATCAAAGCTTCGAAAGTTCATATACCAAGGTGCAAAAATTATACGAAAGTGCGAAAAAAATCGAATTTTGAGCTAGCTATACAGCACGAAAAATCTAAATATAAGAATTTCCGATAAGAAGAAATGTATAAAATACAAATTTCAGGGGGGAAGGGCAGCAAGTGCGAGGTTTTGATCAAATTTAAGAAAATTACGAAAAAATGGCGTCCTTATTGTATAGTTTTTAATTTCAGCGCGAACTTTCCTATACCGAAATTTATTTTAAAAATAGGTAAACTTTTGGCAAATTTGAAATGTGGGAGAGTAAATCTCGTAAATTTCTCAATTTCTTTTGCTAAAATTAGAAAAAAAATGGCTCTAAAATTTTTTAATTTGCGGTACTGAAGCAAAACGACGTAATTTTGAGTTTCAATGTGAAGATATAATAAAGGACGAGAGAGTATTTTTTGACCTCGTCGCATTTTTTTCAAAAATTATTATCTTGAAGCCATAAATGATCTTGAAAACGGATTCCGAGTCTATTTTCTGAATGCGTTTTCCCGAACGAACAAATTCCCGAATAGCAAAAATCCCAAAAAATTTATTCCCGAATCCATTTTCTTGAATGACATTTCTCTGAATTTATTTTCCCCAAAGCAAAAAAGCAATATCCCCAAAATGAAAAACGTTTCATCAAATGAATTTTTCCTATATTTTGTTTCTCTTAAGTATACATTTATATTTTTTCAAGTATCCACCCATACCTATCCTTTTCATTTTTCATTATTTTCTTCTTTCCTAATCTATTCTGTTTTTTAAGCATTATTTATTTACATTTTCTTATTTTCTCCTTTTTGAAAATGTAGAAGGGGTGAGCAGTAGACTCGAAATTTCGTCGAAAAGATGCAATGAAATTTGCTTTTCCTTTTTGATTTCTAAATTTGAAAAAGATTGGAGAGAAAAATGGAGAATAGCCAAATCTCTCTACCAAAAAATCTCCAAATTTATGATTTCGAATTCTATAATTCTATGCCTTCTCCATATAGGCAGAAATGCGTAAAAGGAATGTAACTTTTTTAGAGGGGGGGGGGGCTTGAGCCATAAGTAAAAAAAGAAACAAATCAAAATTGTTAATTTTTGACCCTTAGAAAATTTTTCTATACCCTTCCCGATTTTCATTTAAATATAATTTGAATTAAGAATCAATGGAGGATAATGGGGGTCCATATGCCATTTTGAAATTTTTTTTGTGAAAATAGATCGAGCCCGAGCAAAGCGAGGATAAAAATTTTTGAAAAAAAAAAGGATCTAAAATATGAATTTTTCATTTTTTTTTTCAAATCCACCAGGATGTCTCAGATTGTGAATTTGGATTTTGTTCGCTGAAATTGCAAAAAAGTCGCGAAATCGACCCAAAATTGCAGATCAAAATTCGCGAATTTTTTTCTTTGTACCTATTTAGTAGTTAGTACGATGCAAAAAATTAAAAATTCAACGTTTTTAATATTTTTTTTCAAAATTGAAATTTCTGTTTGTGAATAAATTTGATGCGGCCTTACTTTTTTTGGTGAGGGAGGGAAGGAATCGACGAAATTAAAAGGTGGATACCACGGGGAAAAATTGCGAAAAATTGCGAAAAATTGAAAATTTTAATTTTTAAAAATCTGTAGACATTCTGAGTATTGATTGAGATGAAGGTGAAATCTTCAACCGCTTACTTTTAAATATAATTCCCAGCAAGCGAAGCGAATGCAAAGATTTAAAAAGCTAAGTAATAATTTTTTGAAAGAAAATCATTCCTTTTTTAATATATAGTTACTCGTATGTGAAAAAATTCCATCATTTTGGTGTAGAAATTTCGTAATTTTGGAAGTTTTTTAGTACAGCTTTAAAAAAAGGAAATTATTATTACATACCATACCTATACGAAATATTCGATGGTTTATTTTTTTAAAATTGAGGATTTACGAATTTTCTCAAGTGAAACAAATACACAGAAAATTATTTGAGGGGCTAATTAGAGCCGAACTTGAGGAAAAAAGCTCAGAACCTGCCAAAGAAAAAATGGATTCAACCGAAGATATCTTGGTGTTCTTTCGAGCTTCAGCTCATTAACATCATTTTGTAAAAAAAAAAAAGTACATAGGTACATTCATTTTACGTTTCTCATCCATTCAGGAAAATTTCATCCTTATGAATACATTTTTCAGATTTTTTTTCCTTTGCAGGAATTTGGTATGTAGTTCGGGAAAACTGATTCGGGAGAATGGATGGGAATTGTCAAGATTTTGCAATTAAATTAAATTTAAAACAATCAACATTTGATAGGGCAATATTTTGAATTAGCTATAAATTGGATTTTGAGTTGAAAAATATCTACTCATAGACGCACCCAGGTGGAGGGGGCTCGAGCCCCCTTCCTTAAGCTTGGAAAAAAGATTTTTTAATTGCAAAAATCTAAAACAGTGCGTTTTTGTTACTTTTCAAACAGTATTTTTTCCAAAAAAATTCGCCCAGTCTGTTTAATTTAAAATTTGATGATTTTTGACTACATAATTTTCTACCTAAAAATCACCAATTCCTCAATAAATTCCTAATTTGTCGGAAAAATTGGTGATTTTTTACTGAAAGATCAGTACAAAATGACTAATTTGAAATTGACCCCCTTCTCTTACTTTTCTCAAATTTTCACCCCCTCCCTTAATTAATTTCTGGGTGCGCCTATTTGTTTTACTTCTTTGAAAAGTACTGCGATTTTTTTTTTTCTTATAAATCATATTAGATACCTAAATTACCTATGTAAGTTATAAAATGAAGACTCGAAACTATGCTTATTCCGGTATAGATATAGCAGGTAATTTTAGAAATGAACTTAAGTATTTCAAAATAGTTTTCATTTTGAACCTCTAAAGCAAACAAAAATTGAATGTTTTGAAAGAACACCTCAAAATCAGTTCGTATAAGGACTAAGAACATCAAACATTTTACCTATTTTTTTTAAAAATATTCAGTTTTGTTGCTTCGTCTATCAAGATTGTGGAGCTACAGACTTCATGATCTTCTCTTCAACTGTATATCAATAATACTTGGTATCGCTAAAAAATTTGTACATTGTAGGTACCTAGCAATAGGTTTTGATTCTCGAAAAACTTTCATATTAAGCTCCCAAATCAAATTACCAATATACTTAGTCTGTGTATTGATAAAATCTGATATGATGCTCATAAAAGGAAAGGTCATTATCACTAATTCTGATAAACTTTATCTCCGAGTAATTTTCGATAGATAGGTATTATTTTATTAATAAATATTTGCAATGTTGTAAAATGTATCATACATATCTAATACCATCAGAACTAAATTATTCACCACGTAATTTATAAAATGAATTTTTCTAAATTGCAACATTTTTTAAAAATCTAGTGGGTATAGCCTAAAAAAATTAATGCACATGCATTAATATTTCTTTTGAATTATATGAACCTGCAGGTACCATATTCGCATAATAAGTACAAAATGAAATAAAATAGGTAATCCATTGTCTTGCAAAAGTATTTCTATATTTTACAACATTCAATCCGATCTATTCATCTCATTTCATTTCATATTACAAACAGATGCTCACTTTGAAAACTTTCGAGTATATTCTCTTTTGAGCGATCATAAAGATAAATTTGTTCATTGTGATGCGTGAACGTGTGCGGTTTCTTTTATTCCTAATTCGAATAGGTACACAAAAGACCCTTATCGCCCATTCAGAACATCGCTTCCTTTTTCTACGCCGAAATACAATGCTATAGGCTTCTGTCACTTCGTCGAGACTAGAGAGAGTTGCGGTATTCCATAAAAATCGATAAATAAAAAGAAAAGTCGACTTCATTGTTGAAACAACGTCGCGTCGTGTGGTTAATACGTTTCGAATGGGAAAAATGTTGAGTCAAGATCAATACAGAAAAACCCACCAATTCGAGGTATCCACAAAACAAAATAATCCAGTAAATTAAAAAAAAATTTCCCTTGAAAAAAATTGTGGGTATCTATAGAAATTCGGCCAGTATAATTAACAAATGTATACGAAATTAAATTACGCTCCGAAAAATCCTATCAAAGTGAATACCTGCCTAATAATTTTCAAAATGAATTCCACTTCAATTACGAAAAATCTAAATTACCATCAGTTCATAAAAATTCTATACGATTTTTGAATACCAATGAATAACAGCGGAGCTTCTTTTAAGAAAAACGTATCCAACGATTGGTTGTACTCGAATAGGCCTACAACTAAAATATGAAGGTATATACGTAGCCATAAAATCTTCTCGCTAATTTTACCAACCTATATGTCTCTAAAAGCTCACCTAATAAATCCAGATTAAAAATAACATCTCTAAATTTACTCTACATATTTCCCCATCAAAAATATCCAACAAAATTTTCAAATTTCATCCTCCTTCGTATGAAAAAATTGATTCAAAATTTCTTAAACTCGAATACAATCTCTTAATCTTACTCCCTCTCGCAACTCCCCAGCTATTGAAAATTTTCAAAATTTTATCACTTGACGAAGACGACGAAACGTTGGTGATCTCAAATCTGCAAATTTCGCCGAAAAAAATTCACAATTTACCCGAAACCTAAACTCGACGCTTTTTAAAATCTTTGCTCTCGAATGATATTTGTATAGTGAAAGAATAGTAGGCCTTGGTTCAATGTACTCGTTAGGTAGGCTACTTCAGAAAATCACTTTAATATAATTTTTTTTGGAGAAAATCTCTTTGGTGGGATGGAGTACAGTTTCTCACCTCGATTGAACCTGTTTTTATAAATTTTTAATCAAATTTAACCCTAAACCTAAGCGAAAAAAGATTTCAGAGATGTTAATGTAGGTACGTGTTAGAAGAAGCGAGTGTATCACGAATGAGAACACAGTTGGTGTGTTTGGCTGGGTGGCGATATGGCAACGTCGCAATACATTAACCGTATTGTATTTTCTAAATGGGTTTCTGTTTAGTTTATGGGCATAAACATGCAAACTATTGGGTTTATTTTTAGCGTGTAATAAGACGATTATTAGATTAGGTAAATGGCGAGAGTTTTGAGTTTTTGAAATTATTTTCACGTGTTTTGTGATACGTCTAGGTACCTATATTGTTTTTCATGAGAAATTATTCAATAAAACTTGCCGAACATGAAATTCCGCTGAAAAAATTTCCAACTCGTGGACATGCAGGCTCTCACGAATTTTATGTGCGAATTCCTGAGCGAAAAATGATGGAAAATTTTTGGGAGCAACGGTGTACTCGAGATTCGAGTTGATATCTCTGCTTACGTAATTTTGTCGATCAGCACAATAGACGTAAAAAATAATCATTCTAGGTAATTAACTCGAAAGTCGAGTAATTTAAATTTTCGACGTGTAATTTATTTTAAATTTTGCAATTACTCGGCCAACGAAGCATAACTAAGCTAATTTCGTAAGTAATAAATTTCAATTAGCACGTAGAACGTAGTTATTTTCAAGGTTTCTTTCTTGTTCGGTGGCGCCATCTGTGAATAGATTTATGGGCTAAAGTTGATTCGTGTTTTACGGTTTGTGCATTTCGTGCTATTATGTAGTTTGTTTGAAGGCATACGCTATGCTAGTTCGTATGCGTCGCCGAAGCTACGGATATGAAGGCTAAAGAGAAAAATGTTTTTTTAAATCTCCTATCCGTAATGGACGAAAATATTACACACAGCGCGGTGTCAAAATTAATGAGTTCATGCTGATGGGTAATTTACATATGAAAAAGGTCAACAAGCGGTGAAGGCTTTTAGCTATTACCGCAGCGTTTTCAAAGTGAGCCTGTTTCGAATGTATGGAAAATTTTGTATACGAGTGTAGAGCAATTTGTTAACTTGTATGGTTTCAATTTGTGAAGAGTTTGTGGGAAATAAAGGTTTATTTTTTTTCAAAGTTTATGCTGATTTAGAGTTGAAAATATGAGAGGGTTTAATGATTGGTTGGCGTGAATTTTTGGAGAATTTATTATGCATCAGGCATATACCTAATTTATACCTTTCTCTAAAATAGGTATTTACCTAATTAGAGTGTGCATGTCGAAAATAATTTGTTTTAGGTATCGATTCTCTCATTTTTAGACACCTAAGTAAAGAATACTTGAGTAGGCATTTTTTTGGTTAAATAATGAATTTTGAAAATTTTGAATTTATGGGTATTTTTCTAAAAATAGCGATGTACTTATTGGATATCTATACAAAATTTATCATTAGACCGTTTAGTAATGGGTAAAGGCACCTAATTATATCGACCCCATCTTTGTTTTTCAAATTATTCGACCTGTAATTCGCCTGGAAATGCCCTCGATGGCTTAAAATGTCGGATATATCGACCCCCTAATCCTAAAACGGTCAAGTGCCACTTTTTCCGAAATTGAGTTTTTTACAATTTCAAGTTCTCTAAATCAAGCTGCATCGATTAAAATCTAAAAAACGTAAATTAATTAATTCAGAACCGAAAAAAATGAGATTGAAATTTACAAAGTCCATAAGCGTAATGCAAATTTTGTTACGTTTTTTGGCTCTCCTGTAAAAAAAAAAAAATGAAAACGGCACTTGGACCGTTTTAGGATTATTAGAGGGTCGATATGGTCTAGTTTTATATCCCAAAGTCCCAGCCCCTAAATTTTTTTTCGATTTATCAAATGATTTGTTTTTTTTTTAAAATTGAAAAATCTCAAAAAAATTCTACCTACCCTACAACTCGAAAAATTGAAATTCATTACTTATAACATAACTTAGCCAAGAAATACTTGTGAGTATCTTTTATGAATTTTGCTGGATAAATTGTGTGAAATTCTGCGTTACCTGTATCAAGTTTTCTGTATGAATGTTTTAGGTGTAAAGTACGCTTTAATTTTTTTGTAATTTACGAGGTCATAAGCAAAACTGGACATTACTGCTGAGGGAGGGGATAGAAATCATATAGGGGAAAAAATTAAATTGTTTTTACCAGGTTTAATTATATCAATTTTCATTAAACGAATAGAAAAAAAGAGAAGGGGAAGAGTGTATAAGGAGAAACTTACGTGTTGAATTTTTGAAGCCCGAATTCAAATTTTATTTCGCAAGGTATACAGGCTTGTTGAAAGAAGAGGAAAGGAGGAGGTTCCTCGAACTCGATTTTTTTGGGAGAGCCCGTGAAGGGTTCCCCAAAGCTCTTCAGAACTAAAAAACATGCTTTCTTTGCCGTGGAAGGCTCTCCCTAACAAAAATAATTGGGTTGGATTGTTTTAAAATTTTGATTATATAATAGGATGGACCAAAAAACAAAAATTTTGATTTTTGAGTCCAATATACCTATTGCGTAAAAAATGAGGGCTATAGGACGACTGGAAAATTCTGTTAAAAGAATTCAAAATCGATTGATTCATGTTTCGATCGTTCAAGAATCTTTAGTTCTTTAAAAATTTTCAAAAATCCAATTTTTTCAAACAACTCAAAAGTTATTATAAAATCAATTTTAGAAATTATTTTAGCGACTGTGGAGACTGAAAAGCATGCACTATTTTTTCAAAAAATTGCCATTTTATTAACGAGTTTCAACTTAGATGAACGGTATAGTGTTATAGGTGATAAGAGAAGATAAAAAAGCGATAAAATATTGATTATTACAAAAACTGGGCTTTCCAGAATCAATTTTGAATTTTTTTTTAAAAAAATTGGAAAATACGCACTTACGTAAAGTCTTACTGATTTTTTTGACAATTTTTTAAGAAAATGAAAGCTCTTACACGATCAGGAGATAATAAGTGAGCGATTTTTTTTCCTATATATTTTTGAAGCACTAAGTGATACCGTCTCCTTTCGCGCATTAATGGAACTCAAAAATTAAAAATTTGTTTTTTTTTGAATCCTCTTTTTCCCGCGACCAGATTTTCTCTCGCACGGCTCGTCAGTCAAGGTATGCGTGACGTGAACCCAAGCGAGGTAAGGGCAATAATGTTTCAAAAATTTTTTAAAAAAATTACTAATCCTAATAAAAAAAATTGAACTATAAAAGCAAAAGAATTCTTGTCGACAAAAAAAGCGTTGAGATATCGATAAAAAATGACTTGAATTTTAGAAATACATTTCCTAAATTTTCAAAATATTAGGATCCGAGCGGAGCCCGAAAGTAAAACTTTTGAAAAAATTTTCAAGAGCTGAATGTTATACTTCAAATCAAACAAATTGTCGTGAAAAAATATTCTAAAAATGGTTAGGTAAAGTGAGATGATTCAGATTTTCGGTAAGTACCTAATAGTTTTGATTTTAAAAAATTGCTGAATATTGGTACACTGAAAAAAAATTCAAAAAAATGTGTCCCAATTCTCAAAATATACCTAGGTGAAACTTATTATATTTTTGAATAATTTCATCATTATTTTTGATAAAAAATATTATTTTTCAGAATAAATTTCACTCATTTTGTATGGGAAGAGTGTGCTATATTCTCTGCAATCCTCTCTCTCCCCCGGGAACTATTTTGGAGGTTAGACTTGGAATGAAAATAAAAACCGATGTTTGAAACATAAAAACACCAAGTATTCTAAAAGAGATGATGGATAATTCTTTTTTTTTTTTTTTTTTTACCAAATTTTATGAAAATAAATTTCCTATATTAAAAAATTATAGACTTATGGAACCCAATACCCAAATTTCACAAATCACTGGAATCTTGGAGCTCTCAACGTAATTTTTTTTTAAGGTAGGGTTTTTCGTTGAACTATATTATGCTCTTTTTAAAAATCGAAAACCCGAATGTCTCAATTGGTTCCTTCATTAACACATTTTTTTTCTGTCATTTTAGAATTTTGATTTTTCGAAAACAAGCTTGATGATTTTAACGAAATTTTTAAGGAATGGCGAGAAAGAATGTTTTCGATTTTATGATGAAAATTTGGTTGACATTCGCTGAGTGATCTGAGATCCACATTCACTGCGTTTTGAAAGTTGCAAAAAAAAAATCATTGATGAGTAGGTATAGATATACTTTTTTGGCCCTCACATATGATACACCCAAAGGCGATTTCTTGAGTCTGAAATTCATCGCGTACAAAAATATCCCCGAAAGAAAAGTGTGTTTTATTGAGAGAAGAATAATGCACCATCGGAAATCATAAAATATGAGCCTGTAAGATTCTCGGAGAGGGAAACAAATTTTTCCTCGCAATAAGTCAGAAATAATTTAGAAAATTCGAATTTTACTTTTTTCAAAAGCAATGTTCCTCAAATTTTGCTCTGGTTCGTTTCATTTACCTGAATTTATGTAATCAACTTATTACATATAATTTCTTAGCAGACTTGTATACTTGATTGTAGGTACCTATTCTTTCAGTGGCGTAGCCAGGGGGGCGAAGGGGGCGATTGCCCCCCCATGGCCGGCCATGGCCTTTAAAAAATATGGTATAATGGGAGAAAAGTGTCAAAAATTGGGGAAAATGGTCTATTTTAGACATCAAAAATTCAATTTTTTCAAAGCTTCGCCCTCGCTTCGCTCGGGCTTGAACATAATTGTCAATCGATCTCAATTTTAATGAACGTTCTGAGAGAAGCCTGCGAAAAAAGGCTTATTTTTGTACCTCTAATCTAAGTCCTGTGTCCATTTTACATCGTTGTGTTAGTCTTTTTATTACACACCCCCTACCTCAGACTCGGTTATACGTACACTACGAAAAAATACTTGCTATGTTTCAAAACGACCACAGAAAATTTGACATAATTGGTTGTTGCCCCCCCCCCCCCCCCCCCTTGACGAAATCCTGGCTACGCCACTGTGTTCTTTCAAAAATTATGAAAAATTTATCATTGTACCATGTACCTACAAATCTCATTTACCTACTTTCCTATTTTATTTTATGAACTTGGCATTGTTGCAACCCAATACCCGAAACCCTACACATTTATGTCGTTTTGCTCCTTTCTTAATAAAATCCAAAAAAAATATAGCATCAAAAAAGTGTAGATACCTATATCTCATTCTTGAAATTTTTGATGCTTGAGATGACATAGAAAAAGACTATAACTATTAAAAATGATCTACCTACCTACTTAGTACCTATCTAGATTTGAAAAATTATACCTCAAACATTCTTTATTAAAAATCTTAGGCATACAATTTAAAGGTAAATTGGTGACCTCCGTGTAAATATTAAAAAATAAATATAGGTAAACCTACGCCTAATTAATAACTCGTAAAATATTAAAACAAGTTGCAAGGTTGAATTTGTTTCGTTATTCGTATGTAATTAACGTTGGAATAAAATGCGTTATACCGCTGTAAATTTAAATTACAACGTTACACTTCATCCCGAGATACAGAACACTTTCGCTAATCCGTTGTTTATTAGTTACCAACAGCCCTCTCGATTCCACACTCCGTAGGGTAGAACGGTGTACGGTTATAAAATTCAACCCTCGCGTTCTGTTATAGGTTTAGGCCTATGTGTATACTTCGTTATCGCGGTACAGCGCTACGTTCCTCTTCTCTTTTGCTCCACTATACATATACTTGCCATTACCACCGCAACTTTAATTAATCCCTTTTTATTTCTTATAACAACAGGTTAGATATTTGATTTTGTGATTATCACCGGTCAAACAAGTTATATTTTTTTATTCGAGTGGTTGTGCGGGTTTTCAAGTTACTTGCTACGCATGTGTGACTTCCAATGAGATTGTACATATAAAAGTCTATGAAAAAGTCTAGCTCAGAGTTGGACCCAATCGGCGAGCTCTCGACAAAATCTCGGTGGCCTGCGCCGATAGGGACAAAAATGGCCTGGCTGAGGAGCAAAAGTGGCCTGGCTGAGTAGTAAATGGCCTGACTGAGTAGTGAATGGCCCGATTGAGGAGCAAAAGTGGCCTGACTGAGTTGTAAATGGCCCGATTGAAGAGCAAAAGTGGTCTGATGGGAGTAAAAATGACCTGACTGAGGAGCAAGCCTGATGGAAGTAGAAATGTCCTGACAATACAAGTGGAAATCAGGAAATGGTCTGACGATTTGTAAATTACGAGTATAATTCATAACCAAACCAAATTTTTCAACAGGCCTTCGCTGCGCTCGGCTTTCTTGTATTTTATCGAAATCCTACATAAAATTTTTTTTCCCCATTTTCCGTTTTCCCTCAAAATTATTTAAACAAATTGAATTAGGCTGAAAATCGACGGATTTTTTCCAAAAGTCAACAAATTTTGATGTATGCAAATCGGAAAATTTTGTAAGTGTCGACAAAACTTATGAAATGTACAGCCTTGAAACAAAATTTACCGACCTTTTTTTACATAGAAATTTTTTTACAAAGTCAGTAAATTTTGCACGAAAAAACACGAAAGAAGGAAAAAACACAACTTTTTACCTCAGGGGCGTAGCGGACACCCCCTTGAGATCAAGAATATACATGACAAATGCCTTTTTTGGAAATTAAAAACATCAAAATTTCTCAAAGTTTCGCCCTCGCTTCGCTCGGGCATTAACGTAATCATACATAGGTACTTTGTTAATCTACATTATTTGCAGTGACTGCAAAAAAGTCTCCCATTTTTTCTTCTTTTGAAAGGAGTATTTCTTCCAATGGTTGCCTCAAATATGTAGATAGTTCATAATAATTGTAATTTTATTCATGCTCAAGCGAAACGAATGCAAAGTTTTTTAAAAAAATGGTCTATTCAAAGCATTAAAACAATGAAAAATATGCATTTTTTGGGCATTACACATCCAATTTTTTCAACATTTTTCCCTCGCTTCGCTCGGGCATGAATTAAATCACAATTTACACAAACTATTTAAGGTTGAAATACATACCAAAAAATAACTTTTTTTAAACCCCTCCCGCCTCACCTTAAAAAAATTTCTAGTTTTTCATCCTTATACTCGCTTTGAAGGGTTTGAACCCAGCCCCAAAAACGCTTCTGACACCACTGGTTCTGACCCCTTCCTTTCAGACATTTTTAGCTACTCCACTGTTTTACAATGAAACAAAAAAAACTCGTTGAAAAAGCACCACATTTTGTTTTAAAAAAATTGAAGAGCATGAAATTTTGATCCCAAAAATATAGAATTTTTTGACAACAAACCATTGAAAATTCACTGTTGGATTTTTGAAAAATCTCATTCATTAAAATTTTCGCCCTCGCTTCGCTCGGGCATATGCTAAAATTATTAAACAGTTAGATACTTATTAAAAAAGAGTTGAGAATTTCGTTTCCTATTCAAGAAAATTCAAGTTTTAAATGTAGTTTTCCTGAAAAATTTTCGCCTTCGCTTCACTCGGGCTCAATAAAATTACATAATACTTTATTTTCATAATAATGGTATAAAACTTCAATTTCTTTCCATCCAACCCGGACAAATGAATATTAGCAAATGAAAAAATTTCGTTTGTTCATCTCATTTATGTAGCTATATTGTGGACCTTAGTAACAACCTCGAATAGAATTTTTAAAATTTTTAGATGAAGAGGAGAGGAACTCGATAAAGAATATTGTGTTTTTTGGAAGTCATAAAAGTACCTATGAAGAAACTTTTTTTCAAAAGCTTTCGCCCTCGCTTCGCTCGGGCTCCATTAATCTACATGATTCACTCTCGAAATAATGAAATTAACTTTTTTGCTTTCCAATCCAGGAAACTAAATTTTTTGAAAAGGTGTAAGATAAGATGCGAGAATCGTTGCGTTGGAGGAGGTCATTTGGGTTAAGAAGCACAGTTTCATTTGTAGAAGTTAAAAAAAGTAGCTCGAAAAATACATGAATTTTTGTTTCAGTTTCATTGAAAAAAATTAATTGGAAAATTTGGAAAAATTAGTCGGCAAATTAAAAAAATTGTGGGGGGGGGGGGTGGTGGACTGAATGAAATGAAGTGGCCTGATCAGAACTGCATATCTCGGTGGACTGGTCTCTTTTTTTTTTCTGGGATCCAACTCTGGTCTAGCTATTTAGCGTGTGTATGTAAATGGTTCCAAGAATTGCAAAAATAAATGGAATGAGTTGATCAATTTTTAATTTTTGAAAATAATTTCGCATGGTGAATTCTGTACAAATGTGAAATTCATGGTACAAAAATTTTCTATGGTTGCTTGTCTGAAAGTAAGAGATAGAAAAATTATAGAAATTGTTCAGAAAGCCTTTTTATAGGTATCTAATCTAGAGCTACACTAAAGTAGCTGATTTCCTACAAATTACGTAATAAGATGAACGCAACCCTTTTTTGTAAAGTTGTGGGGCTTTTGAGTTAAGCTATTCGTTAAAATGAAGAATCTTGTACTACACGAAGATTAAAAGCTGCGCGTTTGTTTCTCAATAAATCGACTAATCTAGTTTGTGGTTTTATAACGAAGTATAGGCTTGAAGTATAAAATGTTAATCTATGCTTGAAGGTTTTAATTTCAAAGAGATGCAGAATTTGCATGTGCGATGCAAATACGAAACAGATTCAGGACAGTGGCGTAGCCAAGGGGGGGGGCAAAGGGGGCGATTGCCCCCCCCCCCCCTGGCGTTTAAAAAATATGGTATAATGGGAGGAAAGTGGCAAAAATTGGGGAAAATGGTCTATTTTAGACATCAAAAATTCAATTTTTTCAAAGCTTCGCCCTCGCTTCGCTCGGGCTTGAACATAATTATCAATCGATCTCAATTTTAATGAACGTTCTGAGAGAAGCGTGAGAAAAAAGGCTTATTTTTGTACTTCCAATCTAACTCCTGGGTCCATTTTACATCGTTGTGTTAGTCTTTTTATTACACACCCCTACCTCAGACTCGATTATACGTACACTACGAAAAAATACTTGCTATGTTTCAAAACGACCACAGAAAATTTGACATAACTCGTTCTTGCCCCCCCCTTGACGAAATCCTGGCTACGCCACTGATTCAGGAAGTGATTCGTGCTGTTCAGTGTTAATCGATGAAATTTGACCGTTATTTCGATAAATTAGGATTTCAAATTTTTAATTCTGAATTGCTGGGTATATATAAAGAAAAAAATAAGCCAAAACAGCGAAATTCCAAAATTCATGTAATCTTGAATTGAATAAATCAGTAACAAAACTATAGGTATAAACATTCCTCCTTGAGGTTAGGGGGAGGGGTAAGTCTGAAAAGAAAATTCTATTTCAAAAAAAAAACTCAAGAGGCAAAAATTACAATCATACCTATCTACTGATTTAAAAAAAATGAGTTATGAAAGCAGGAAAATTCTAGTTAGAAATTTAATTGTGAGAAATTTTCTCAACTTTGAAAAAGAATAGGTAGATATTTTTGGACTCGAACGAAGCGTTGAAAGGAAATGTTTCAAAAGAACTTCACAAATTTTCCAATCGAGATTTCAAAGACACCACTAAAAAATCACATGTAGGTAATTTTCAACTAAAAATCGTAAAATGCAAAAAAATTTCCAAAAATCACTAAAATCACTGGTTTTTTTTTCAGACATTGTTCAAAATTTATTTTTATAATTGAATAGGTATACATAATTTTCCCTAAAGAATAACATTTTTTCATTGATTAACGTATTGCCAGAAGAAATGGCTGTTTTTTAATTTTTTAAAAAATTATTTTCATTACTTATTTAAAAAGTAGGTACATAGGTATGTTTGGCAAACTAAGTGAAAAAATCGTCAAAATCGTTGAAATTTTCAAAAATTATTAAACTTTTCCAAAAGCTCAAAACTCATTGATTTTAATGTGAAATCATTGAGGTTGGCAACCTTATTTCCAATAGGAAAATTGAGATGATTGGGATTTCTGATAAAATGATTGAATAGCCTCCAATTTTTTTTCTTTCAGAATTTACGTTTTAGCTGTCAAAAAAACCGAAAAAATGCGCATGATTTTAAGATCACAAAGCACCTACTTTTCGAGTAAAAAATTTTATTTTTGCAGAAAAAACCCAGAACAGAACCAAAATGGAACCCAGTTCAATCACAATTTTTTTTGCGTGTGAGAAAAATTTGAGAGTAAAAACGTCAGTTTCTTCCATCCCTTCCCCAAGGATTTGCCTAATCTATGCCTCATTAATCCTACCCTATATATTAATAAATAATTATATTTACTCTCCCTTGGGCTTTGGGGTGGACTAAAAGGCGCATTCATTTATATTCATTTTCGTACAGATGAATACATTGAAAAGTCATTTTTGATTTGAAATGCTCCGAGCCCTAGGCTTTTTCCTAATCCCATCTTGAAAACAGTGTAGTTTGGAAAGAACAGAAAACATTTTAAGTATACTTAAAATTCGAAAATTTATTAGTAAGTTTTCGAATGAAACGTCATTAAAGCTGTTTCAGAGGGGGCGGGGGAGAGGTATCGTTCAAAACGGTGGGATTTTTAATTCACATCTTATAAATTTTTTGGAGAGTTATTATTTTCCGATATTTTCATGCCTTGAAACGATCGTTTTTTCAATCAAAAATGCAATTTTACTATTAAGATCGGGTCGAGAGAAGTGATTTCTTATACAATTCATATATTTTTTGCACAGACAATTCGCGAGCAAATTTTACTAAAATTGAAATTTTTGAAATGAATTTTTAGGCTTTAAAAATTCAAAAGCCCAAAAAATAGATCAAGATTATGATTTATGATATTTGTGGATGTTTAGAACAATGATTTTTGGGGAAAAGCATGAAATTTTTTTTTGAAGTCGCACAATTTTTGGAAGATTTTTTCAAAATAGGTACTGAATACAGAAATACTTTTTGTAAATAAAGACCGGCGATGCCTTTTTTTTTTTTTTTTTTGAAAAATTAGAATGATATTTTTTGCTTACTTATAGTTACCAAAAAATTCATCATTTTTTCGAATTTCCTGCTCGGATTTTTGAAGAAATTCCATCCCATTCGTTCTTCACTAGAAATGTATCAGGTGAATTTTAAAAAAAAAATAATGACTAAAACCCTGAAAAATTCATGAAATCGACTTAGGGAGAGGGGTGAATTTTTTCAAAAACTTTTAGAAATTCGAAAAATTGATAATTTTTATTCAACTTGTTGATTAGTGAGAAAAATAGACGTGATGAATTCCATGCCTTTTATCTTTTGTTTCTAGCTCTTTTAGCTGTTCTGTATCCGCCTAATTACCTTACTTTTTGAATGATGAGACGACAGTATACGAAAGATAACTTTCCTTTTACTCTCTCTTCCAGAATTGCTTCTGGTATTACAGGTCATTATCCCTTTTCAGCACACTCTCAAAAAAATGATTTTTATTTTTTGCATGATTTCTGCCCCTTCTCCCCTTCGCCTTCGAGAGATGTACAGTTACGCTACTGGGGAGAAATTTTCCTTCTCCGCTGAAAAAATCATATCTTAATCATAGGCGCACCCAGAAATTAAATAAGGGAGGGGCTCAGAATTTGAGAAAAAAAGGGGAGGGGTCAAATTTCAAATTGAGTCATTTTTCACTGATATTTCAATCAAAAATCATCAATTTTTCCTGACAAACAGAGAATTTATTGAGAATTTGGTGGTTTTTGACTGAAAAATTAATCAAAAATTGTCAATTTTTGAAATAAAAGGATTAAAATACTTCCCGAGCGAAGCGAGGGCGAAAATTTTTTGAAAAAATATACTTTGAAGAGCAAAAAAATTGACTTTTTTCTCATTTCTGAAGCAAAAAATTATTTTTTCTGGGCTTAAGGGGGGGGGGCTCGGGCCCCCTGAGCCCCCCTTGGGTACGCCTATGATCTTAATGAATAAATAAAAAAAAATATATTGTATTCAGAATTTTGATTTCGTCTGTATACCTATTAAGTTCAAATTAATTAGATTCATAGGCGCACCCAGAAATTAATTAAGGGATGGGCTGAGAATTTGAGAAAAATAGGGGGTCAAATTTCAAATTAGTCATTTTTTTACTCATCTTTCTGTCAAAAACCATTAATTTATTGAAGAATTGGTGATTTTTGACTGAAAAATTAGTCGGAAATTATCGAATTTTCAACTAAAATGATTAAAATACTCCCCGAGCGAAATTTTTTTTTGAAAAAAATGCGCTTTTTTACATTTTTTCTATAAATTTTTTTTCGAGCTTAATGAGGGGCGACTCGAGCCCTCTGATCTTCCTTTGGGCGTGCCTATGTAAATTGGATAGAAAGTTTATTTATTGCAAGTAAATATATTTTATTGCAGGCCCCTTCGACTTCAGTGCTACTTATGTTCGTTATATTCACAAATACCTATATTCAATAATCCATCTTATTATCCTTATACACTTTCAAATCTTTATATGTATTGTCGCTTCACTCATACATCTCCTTCCGACCTCGTATAAAATTATACAAGCATCGAAAGCCTGAGCGAAGAATTGAAATCCGGCAACATCTGTTACGTATCAACAATAGGTCCGGAGATAATCCGCATATAGGCTGAAGAAACGTACCTATGCTTGTACCTACCGTATTTCTAAAAAGACGTAGGAGTTCCTTACTATAGTTCCATTCATCTAAACTCTCCGTATGCCTACCTAGATTATACTTATACAACACGTATTGAAAATACAATTATTTATAAAGGCATACACAGGACACGGGATGGCGTACAGTCATACGCAAACAACCTGTCTTCATAATTTACCCAACTTGAGAACCTTTTAAACGCTTGAAAACGTTTGAAATACGTGAATGTTACGAATAAAATACGTATACCAGTAACTTAAATAGTATAGATAAAGAGTATGGACACGTGGCATGTGTTATCATCATTACATTAACACGGGGTGCATGAAATGGCCACGTGTTTACCCTGTAGGCCTCCATGTATTGATAAGTTCCCTACACAGTATTTCCAGTATTCAGAATTCACTTATCTAAGTATAGGTACATACATATAAAACCCTACACCATACTATAGACTTACACATGAGATATAGCTTTTTGTGTGTTCAGGATTTATATGGTACCTTGGAAAACAAACTTTTTACGGATATATATTTAGTAATTTTAAAAGGTAAGCCAAGTTACCTTCCTACTTATCTTCGGTGTTTGGTTTCATTTTAACGATTTTTGTCGTCCAAGTAGAACGTTTTGTAGAATGCAAACATTCCGCTTTAATGGTTAATACTTTGACGCTTGGTCGCTGGAGTAATTTGCCGCACCCTAAAAACTGTCAAAGTCAATTCATCTTGAACAAGGACGATGGGCGTGGGCTGCTTGTTTCATTTGAACTGACAACTTCGATGCTTTGTCCCCAGACATAGGTACCTTTTTCATAAAGTTCGATACGAGCTGAAATAAAAGTCATAGCAAAGTTGAAAAGAAATGGTAATGGATATATGTGCTTTGGTTAATCCTGGCCAGAGACGAAACTTGGGGGAGAGGGGATAGAAATGAATGAAAAAATTATTGATTTGCACAAAAAAAAGAAATTAACTCCAAGTTTAGGAAAATTTACTTTAAAAATACGGTAATGATATAGTATCTTGGTACTTTGTCGACTTTTAGACCTGGAGGGAGGTAACATTTTTTTATTGAAATAAAATGGCCAATTTTTGAACCGTTTGAATAAACTATCAAATTATTGATCAGCACCAATGAGTCAGAAATTTTCAAACGTATGAATTTGTGTTGAAAGTGATGAAAAATCGAATTTTATAGGTATACTTATCGCGTTGATTGGTCAAATTTTAGAGGTACCGAGATCCCCCAAGCTTTTAAGGATAGGTACCCAAATTTTCTCACACACTTCCCCCTTTTTATATGACTCTTTATTTTTTCGCTACTCCCAATTTCTATGAAAAATCTATGATTTTATAACATCAACATCATCGTCGTCCTACCCCTGGTCTTTAATCATGAAAACTTTTTTTAAAAAAATAAACCAGTGGCGTTTCAAAAGCATTCGCTGAGGATTAAGGGGTAAAAACTATGAAAATTTTAATTCAAACTGTCAATTTTTCCGATTTTGGGTCGTAGAATAAAAATATTGCATTAATTATACTTTGCATTTCAATTTTATTGCTCAAAAGACCCAATTTAAACTTGAAAATGGTGAATTTTCAGGGAAGAAATGACCAAATGAAAAAAACAATCCCATATTCGTGTTCAGTGGATCAAAATATCCCGCGATTAACACTCTTTTCGCGATTGTTTCACTCGAGGTCTCGAAATTCACCTTTTTCCAGCTTTTTTACCATGAAAAATCAGTAAAAAAAGTAAATTTTATAAATTCAAGCAAAACGCTTGCAAAAAGGGTATCTATCGGGGTATTTTGACCTGCTGAACACGAATACAAGTATGGTATTGGTTTTTTCATTTGACCTTTTCTTTCTGTATGAAATGCTATAAAAATTTGAAAAATCTGCTAAAATAACAACGTTTCTGTACGGTTTTTCGCATTTTTTTTTCGACCCTTAGTTCCAAGAATCGGCCAAAACCGAATGCACAACGAAATTCTACATTAAAAAACACGTTTTTCAGTAATTTTTCCAGGGTGGTCGCTCTTCGATTATATGGTGTTTTTTACGATTGAAAACTTCAAATAGCCGAAAAAACATAAAGAAGTGCACCAAAATTTTTGAAAAAATTATCACAAATACACCTCTATTAGATGTAACTTTGTGCCAAAGAACAGAAAATTTCGTTCACTTCCGTTGGAATTAAAAATTCTTGAAAATTAGTCAATAAAATGACCATATTTCCGAAAAGGAGTGGGTGGGGGGGGTCAAAAATTTTTCTAGAATGTTTTTACATCAAGGGGCACCACTTAAGGGGGTTAAAGTGAAAATCGGAGCAGAGGCCAAATTCAGCCCTAACCCGGCCATACCCTTTGTTGCTCCACTGAATTTTTTGATCCTTTCTTCTCCTATATTCAGCTCATTGCTTAGATATTCCAATCCATATTCGACATTTTTTTTCAAACCTTTTATAAATTTCGTTGCAGTTGAACAATTTATGAAATTGTCTGTTCATCCCTTTCGCAGCTAGGACTGAAAATTTCAAGAAAAATAATAATTTTATACTCAAATAGAATTTTGTAGTGTCCATGTGAATATAGTTTACCCGAGCAAAGCGAGACATAGGGCAGAATGTTTTAAAAAATCCCCTAGTTTAAAAATTTGATTTTCAAACATCAGAAATAAGTTTCGGAAAGAAAAAATATGATAAGTCGACTTGACGTTTATGACGCGAATTTTCTTCGGTCCCTACTCTCTCATTCTGAATCAGTGAAAAGTCACTGATGAACAGTCGAAATTGTAGCACAGGAAAAATCATGGAAAATTCACTGATTTTTCAAAGATTTTCAATTTTTACTGATTTTTTTTCAAAGGTTTTCACTAATTTTTAAACGATTTTCATATTGATTTTTTAGTGATTTTTCTCACTGATTCATTTTCAGTGAAAATTTATTCACTGATTTTCTCCTGTGCTGCAATTTTGACTTTTTTCCAGTGATATTCGATAATTTTCACCGATTTATAAATGAGAGAGTATAGACCAACGCCATTTAAAAGCAATGTAAAATTTATCTCGAAATAACGCTCAAAGTGCTCACAAAATTCGAATATACGCACTCAAAAGTCGGATTTTGCATAAAATTTGTCAAAAATTGCCTAATTTTGCCCTAAAATTGCCTCTGGCTTCGTAAAAATGTAAAAAATTTCTAGTGATGCAAAATATTTTCAACAAAAAAATTTTGAAATGGAATTTTTAATAGGTATAAGGTACCTACTCAAAATGTTCTGATAAGACTTGAAAATTCATTAAATTTTCACTTCCTTTTAAGGGGAAGGGGGGCTGAAATTGAAAAAAGGAAAGAATTTTTTTGAAAGTGTGCTAAATGGGTATAAAGGCCTCTAATTGGGGGGGGGATGTAAGGGATAAGGGAAGCCTTCTTTTGTACTGTCTCTTTAAGTAAGAGATCCATTTGAAATAAGAATAGCTCAATTTTACAGAAAACCTAAAAAAGCTACCTCTAGATAAACAAAAAATAAACGGCTTAGAATTTTGCATATTTTTCTCCACTGATCGATATAGTTGAGAAAAGATTCCCCAATATTTTGAAATTCTACAGGTTTTTGAAAAAAATTACTCTTATTCTTCTCCCACCAAGTTACGTTAATTTTATAAATTAATCGCAAGTTTTCAGTGGAAATTTGAAAAATGGATGAATTTTTTGGTAACTATGTTGGATTAGTTTTAAAAAATACGAAATAGAAATCAATGTCGTTTACCTATATTCGTTTAAGTAAGTGCGTGCTTTTTTTTCAATTCTTTCTGCAGGTTTTCATGATGTGATAGAATTTATGGTATATCATATAGGTACTTTTCAAATAGCCCTCATTATAGTTTTCACTCGGGAAAAGTTTTGAAAAAAGTTCATTTTTAATGCTCAAAAAATTCATTTTGAGGGAGTTTTCTCTCTCCCTGCGTATTCACGCCACTGGGAAGGATAAATACAATGAGGTCGAGGGCAGCGAGGCCAAAGTTTTTGAAAAGCTTAATTTGGGGGTAATTTTAGACTCTCTCCGCCCAAAAAATTAAGGTTTTAGTTCTTCAGAATTCCGGTTTCTCGGGAGTAAACACTATATTTTTTTTTTTAAATCGTACTTCTTCCATGAAACCTTATCTCTAAAGAAAATTATACTTAATACCTATTTCTGAAAATGGTCTTCTCTTTTTTCAAACAAATTAATAATTTTTTGTAAAATTCCACTCGAGATTGTCTCCAAGACAGTTTTCTGGATCCTGATAAATGAGGTAAACTTTTTTTCTGTTAGGTACATAAAACGAAATAATTTTTTTATTCGCGCTTATAGCTACATCGAAAAATTATTTTGTTTAAAATAATGTGTCAGTAGTACCTACTACCACGTGTTAAAAATTCGTTTCTTCAATTTTTTTCTATGATTCAATCTATAGGTACCTATACTTCCCTAAGTGTTCATTTTCTGGAAGTGGAAGAAAAGAGAGTTCATGTCATATAGGTAATTTTTTGAGAATAAGTTGCGAGGGTGAATTTATCGCGCCCAAGTGAAATGAGGACAACCATTTTTTTTTTTTTTTTTTTAAGGCATCCGTTGATTGAAATTTTTATTTTTTTCATTTAAAAAAAAAAAAATATTTCAGCACATATATTGAAAGGAAGGCAAAATTCTCAAGCATCTTGCCTTACCTCTTATACAATACCATTCAGTCATGATCGAGCGAAGTAAAAGCTATTATTGATGCAATATAAGATTTGAAAAATCAATTTTTTTTTCGGATAGAAAACAATTCGTTTTTGTTGTTTAAATACTCCTTCATTATTGAATAAAAATTTCATGCTTTTCGTAGGTAGGTATGGTGTATTAGGTAATTTTTTTACGAAATTTCGGGTGCTTTTTCGTGTTTATCTTAATCTAAGTGCGGTTATTTAGGATGATTTTTCTCATACTTTTTCATGCCGATTTGCTACATAATCAGTAATCAGCAGATTTTTTGAGAAAATAATTATGAGTGTACTCCTTTCCCCCTGGTTTGTCTCTGATCGTGGAATATATGTATGTAAGTAGGTACATGTAGGTAAGTATTTCTAGTTGCTCATTATCGATGATTTTTTTCTCATCGTCGCTCGTATAAGGATTCGATCAGCGGTTGTTTATATCTGAACGTGAATTTTCAAAGGAATAACTCTCTCTAGTTGCTTGTACACACTGTACACTGGCGTGCATACGACGAATACCAGCGGCGATAATGACAATAAAAACGTTAATAATTTAGGATATAAGTAAGGTTCTGTGTGGTCTATAGTTATACTCGTAACGTTCGTATACTTATGCAGCATATCTATTAAGCCTATTGGCTATTTAAGTGAGAGCAATACAACGCAACGTATATTCTATAAGCGATTGTACAATATCTATGCCTTAGAACCGTGTAATACGCGTTCGGATTCTTTATCGAAGTGTTGGTTTAATGGTTCTGCAATAATTTTATTTTTCTAATATTGCGTTGATGACGAGGAACGACTGCAAACCATACGAGGTCGCGTAACAGCACATTACGTATTTATTTACGTGCAGAACGTGTGTCAATGGAATGAAATGAGGGATCGTAAACGAACTCATGTTGCGGATAAGTCTTTTTACACGCCGGCTACAGGCTTCCTCTTTCATCTATCTATACTGAGAGAGCCGAGACCGAGAGTGCAATGTGCAAAAACGAAGATTTATCGTAAGTATGTACCGCGAAATGCGTGCTAGCGAGATTTATTATGTGAAGAGGTGTGAATTAAGCTCGAGGGAGGTTTTGTTATACGAGGTATTGCCGCGCAGATGATGTTTTAGTAATGAGTATTGAGTGTAATGTGGAGAGTGCAGTAAGGACGTACATTGTATCTAGTTGATTGCTTTTATTATACCTAAAACGAGATAAAAACACGAATTTATACATACGTTAGTGTATTGCTGCGTTGAAATTGGTAAACATAGTTTCAAATAATTATGTTTTTTTTGCTAAGAAGGAGTCAGGTACGTATAGTAGGTACTAGGTACGTCAACGTACCCATACGGAGGAGAGAAAGGGAGCCAGAAAAAAGGAAAAAAATTCCTTTGATATGAAAAAAAATCACACATTATTTCCATATTAATGATCTTTCACCGTTTTTTTTTGTTTTTTTAATGACATAGCAGAATTAAGTAAATAACCCTTTCCTAGGAAAAATTCATCATTATTTTGTATCCATATTTTACCAAGTCAAAGAATTGAAACTTTTACATTTTTATGTTGTTTTTTTTTTTTAATGTTTTTAATATTAGAAACCATCAGATTTTTCAAAAATTTTGCCTCGCATGCACTGGGCCTGATTGTAGGTATAAGTATTTCGTATTCCTGTCAAAGTTTTGGAATAATTCAAAAACTACAGAATTAATTTTTGACATAGATTAAAACTAAGGGAAGGGGGGTTAAAGTTGAAAAAATTAGTGAAAAATTGAATGATTGAGGACATAGGTGCCTAATTTGATACGTCGAATCACTTATTCTAAAACCATCCAACTGCCAAATTGATTTTTTTTTTTTTACAGGAAAACCAAAAAACGTAACAAAATTTGCATTGAGCTTATGGACATTTTAGATTTTAAACGCATTTGGAAAAATCTTGAATTAATTATTTTGGATTTTTCTGATTTTTAATCGATGCAGCTTGAATCAGTGAATCTGAAATACTAAAAATTTCAATTTTGAAAAAAATAGCACTAGTATGATTTTAGAATTTGTGGCTTGACGTGTTGTTAGAACTTGGAACTACAAAATTTGGTAGTGATAAAAAGTTATCAAGCGGGGAATGTTTCGAGAGAAAAAGAAAATGAATGTCGAAAAATTAGGGGAAAAATGTGAAAAAATTCTAAGTGCGTTTACATTTGAATAAAAAGTTATAAATGAGGATGTAGGTATGGGCATGTTTTGAAAGAAAAGATTAACATTACACCAGAAAAGCCAAAAATATTGGGAAAAAAGTAAACGAATAAATGACATCGAATTCTACGTATTTCTTTAAATTAATGAACATAGTTGCAAAAAATTAATCCATTTTTTCAATTTCTACAGATTTAAAAAAAAATCTTTCTTATTTGTTCCCCACTGGAAGTGTAGATAAATTTATACGTAAAAAAAATTGATGACTGAAACTTTGAAAAATTCGTGAAATCAATTTAGTTTGGTGGAAGAAAAAAAGGAGTAAATTTTCTTAAAAATCTGTAGAAATTCGAATTTTCTTCTCAAATGTTTTGATAAAGTGGAGAAAAATATGAAGAATGCTATGCCATTTATAATGCACATTTTTTGTTCCTACTTCTTTTAGCTTTTCTGTGATCGGCCTAATCGTGTCCCAATTCTCAAAATAGGTAAAATTTATCATTTTTTTGAATAAAATTTATTCTTTTTAGTAAATTTTATTCATTTTTTTGACAAATTTTATCATTTTTTCTGAAAATAAATATTATTTTTTAGAACAAATTTCACCTATTTTGTGAATTGAAACACGTTATTATTTTTTTGAATACATTTTATTATTTTTTGATTAAAATTTATTATTTTGGTAAAATTTATTAATTTTTTTGATAAAATCTACCTTTTTTTTTTTTGATAAAATTTATTATTTTTGGGGTAAAATATGTATTCATTTTCGTAACTTCTGTTTTTTCCGTGCATAGGAATTCCACACTGAAAAAAAATGAAGTTACAAAAATGAATATGTTTATTTTATCTAAAAAAAACCACAAATTTTATTCAGAAAAAAAAATTATCCAAAAAAATAATAACGGATCCCAATTCACAAAACTGGCGAAATTTATTCTAAAAAAAATGATATTTTTCAAAAAAATGATATTTTTCAAAAAAATGATGAAATTTATCACGAATTGCGAAATTTTATAAAATTTATTGCGTAAAAATAAATTTTACCTATTTCGCAATAAATGTTATTAATCCAGAATACATATATTTTACGAGTTTTGTGAATTTGGACACATTATTAGGTAAGTACTTTTTTTTTTGATAAATTTTATTATTTTGTTTTTTCAGTGCAAGTTTTTAGACCCATTTAGCGTACTTCTAAAAAAAAAACCTTTTTAATTCTGTATGATTTCTATAGGTACCTACCTAGTACCTAGATTACCTATACTTCCTCGAGAGGACAATCCAGTTACGATACTGTTAAACAGATTTTACTTTTCCTCCCTTCCCTCACAAAATACATTTAGAACGTCTGAACGTCATTGCAGTTATTCTGTAGCAACATAGGTAGACTTATTTTTTATGGCTATGGCTATCGGGCCATTACAAACGTTGCTTTGATAACACCAGTAGCAATATATTACCGTCTAAGAGACGACTCACACGTCAGCTCTCTTCAAAGTAAAGAGGGGCATCCTATAATAAAAAGTGGTTGCACCAAGGTCATTTAATGCTAATGAGACGAAAACGCCTGTTCAGACAGTGGACGATACGAGTAGGTATTGGGTAAGGATATAGCAATGTACTTCGACCTACGTACACATACACAAATACAAATTACACAATAATGCAATATGCAGTCGCGTCGAATTTTATCTAAGAACTAATTTAGCGGCAATGACAATGTTGGCGAACAGTTTTTTACATAGAGTACCTATGTTGGTTTACACTTTCTTATCTATAGCATAAAGGCTCATAAGTATATCGTTTATGAATATAGGTATATACTATATATAGCTCTGAATGAATTTGCATAAGCTTGATATAGGTAGGTAGGTATCTAATTATTTAATAAAATATAGGTATATAAGTATCACATTAGATTCAATTAAAAATTTCTAATAAATGCCATCAATGATTCAGTATACCTATACATTAGGTATTTTACCAAACGATAGGTACATACATGTAGGTAATCTGTTTTGTTTTTAACAGGTCCTCAATATTTATCTATACTGCAGTAGGTAGGTATAAGGCATGGTATAGATTCACATAACTGTAGGTAAGTATATTATACTTGCATATAGATATGCATGCAAGAAAAAAGTCTATTGGGTATTTTTTTTTAAAATGCGGGTAGAGTGTTAAAAAATTATGCGGGCATGTATCTACGTCTAATATAGGAAGTTGAGACATCAGCGCTAAACACAGGAAAACGTCTGATGAAAAGTATCATTTGAAATTATAGGCACGCGTATCCTAAATAAATCATTTATCATACTTGAAACACTTCCAATACATATTACTTTTTTTTTACAACAACGAAAGATAAGTACCTACACATAACGTATAGTAGGTATACCTACCTACTTATCTAAAATCTAAATATTGATCGATCATAGGTCTTACCTATAGTTATCTTGTTATCTATACTCTTTCCACGGTAAGAATAGCATGACGTCAGATACGTCAGACCAACCGATCTGCACAATATTGTGAATTGAGCAGAACGGTTGGTCTGACCTATCTGACGTCATGCTATTCTTACGGTGGAAAGAGTATAGGTATATCTACGCAAGAAAAACATGAAATCTTTAGTTTGGTTGTTCACACGTAATCTTTCTCAAAAAATTGATTGTTTTTTACCTTACCTATTCATTTACACCTACGTAACTTTACCTTTTTAATTTTATAATTTTTTTTTCATGCAGATTGCTATAGATCGTTCAATCAAAAGTAGGAAAATAAAGGGGATAGCCTGTTGATCAGTGAGTCAGAAGATGATTGCTTTTGGTTAGTAAGTAAATCTTGTAATACATTATTATGTAGATATTGCATGAGTATAATTAGGGATTTTTTTTTTGGTAAAAAGTAACAATGGGTAACAAGGAAAAAAGACCAGAAATAGTTTTAAAATACTTAAAGGTATAAAGTGTCCGATCTCCGACCCCCTTTTGAAAAACTGTCTCCATCATCTTCGAACCGTTTGGGTCAAAAATTTTCAAAATGGGCTTAAAAGATACCTTGAAGTGTCTACTACAAGTATCCAAAAGGTTGGGACTCAAAAATAATTTTTTATATTTTTTACGTTTTTTTTTCCTCCGAAAGAAGTCGAAAATTGATTTTCAAAATTGGTGTTCCTAATTCCAACCCTCTCTTTCTATTTTGACGATTAAGAGTGGTTTTTTTTGTTCCTTTCTCGTAGATGAACAAAATGAGTCTAAAACGACAACTCTTACAGTCAAAACTCGCGAAGAAAATTGGAAAGAACAAAATTGCGTACAAAACAACAGATTATTTATTTTTTGGAGGGGGGGGGGGGGTGTCGGAGTTAGGACATCATAAAACGAAAACTTGAAATATTTTTTAAAAAAATTTTCGATAAAAACTTTTTTCTCACGAGCAGGTAACATTTATAGCGCTCAATAGTTTGGCGACTTCAATTTTCAACTTTCTCGATTTTTTCACCTGGTTTCGGCTTTGGAGCCGTCGGGTTTGTCTCATAATGTATTTGTATATATTTGTGAAAAAGGAATACGAAAATTTTTTTTGGGAAATTGCGTCATTAACGGACGAGATTGAAGGGTGGTCGGAATTAGGGAAGGGGTTGGAGATCGGGCACCTTACCCTTTTTTGAAATCCTCTTGACGCTTCTTTACAATTTACATCATTTTATTGAAATTTCAATTTTCCGGGCCCTGCATCTTTTGCCAGTTTTGCCAGAGTCGCGGTCATGTCATGAAAATCGGCACCTAAAGGGGAAAATAATAAAATAGTCCTTTATTAGATACACATTTCGAATTCGAATACAACTGAACTGTAAAATTGCAAAGCTATAGAAATATGAAATTAAGTATATCAAACAGCTATCTATACAAAATAATTATGCGGATCCTCTATGAGTCAAGACAGATTTTTTTATCCTCAACCAGGCCCCATAAAAAATCTGGTCTGGGAGAGAAAACCCCACTCCCTCTCCACAGGTCCCTCTAATAATACATGAAAGGCCGCGTAACATCCAAAACTTTATACTTTTTACAGAAGAGTTCAAAAACTGTAATACCGTGGAAGAGGTGTTAATTTTACTAAGCTTTTTCAGCGTTGAGAATGAATTTTCAACAATTATTTTTTCAAAATACCGGATCTTAATTTTCAAAAATGAAAATTCATTCTGAACACTAGAAGCATAGTAAAATCGTCACATCTTTCACAGAATTCAAAAATCCTAAGTTATACTTGTTTTTTATTATACTTTTGTAAAAAAGTCCAAGTTTGCGTTTTAGATTGAGTTACGACCAAAGAGTTTAAAAATTTTTAGAAAATGAGACGTACTATAGGTGCAATTTCAGCAAAAAAAAAACAAAAATTTCGAAATTTTGGAGTTGCGACCTTTTAGCTTTATGTAGAGGGACGATGTACGAAAAATGAAAATAAAATTTCACAACGTTAACGAAAAAAATTGGAATAACATGTTTGTAAAATAAAATATGCCGCACGCTTTTTTTCTTTTCTGAAAAAATTTTATATTATTCATATAACGTTTCATTTCTTTGATTTGTCAATAGGTAGGTAGGTAGGTAGGTAGGTAGGTAGGTACAAATAAAATGAAATTGCACCTGGGATTTGATTGCTTCGATCACGATGTGTTTAAAAACAGATATTTTCCAATGATCTTATTCTCCTTCAAAATTTAGCCATACCGACATGCTTCTATATGTATACCTATTAGTTCCTATTACAGCATAATATTTCCTTTGGTAGGTGCGCGTCTTTACTTATTATTTTGAAAAATATATCTGAAATGGAAATTTTAAAAATATTCTGTAATTTTTTTCAATTTATTTAAACGATTTAAGAAAAACTTCGAAAGTCAAATGATTCGTTATAGATCATTGTTGTTCAGTAATTTTTCCAATACCGCATACCTATAATGTATGGTTTTCAGAGTAAAATTTCATGATCAAGATCGATTATTTAATAATTTGTTCCAATCCAAATTCTTTATTCCAATGCCGCAGAACTAAAAAATGGTATATACACCGATCACCGATACACGGAAAAAACAATAAATACATTTTACCCCAAAAATAATAAATTTTATCAAAAAAAAAAATAGATTTTATCAAAAAAATTAATAAATTTTACCAAAATGATAAATTTTAATCAAAAAATAATAAAATGTATTCAAAAAAAATAATAACGTGTTTCAATTCACAAAATAGGTAAAATTTGTTCTAAAAAATAATATTTATTATCAGAAATAATAATAAAATTTGTCAAAAAAATTAATAAATTTTACCAAAAAGAATAAATTTTATTCAAAAAAATGATAAATTTTACCTATTTGAGAATTGGGACGCGTTATTATTTTTTTGGATAAATTTTATTATATTTTTTTTTCAGTGTAGCTATTAAAATGAAGACATGCCTATAACTATACAATTTTCCATGTATATACGACTTGAATCTAAGTAATCTGGAAAGTACAATACGTATAGGCCTGAGGCCTATCTCATATCTAAAATATTGGCAGTAAAACGTTCGTTGCAGCCTTTCACAGTCTCACACCGACCAATTTTCAAATTGCCTTATAAAAAATAATAATGGTTCGAACGCTCTAGCCTAATTTGCTGAAAAAATAAGACGATTAGGTAGGTATATTATGTTCTGGTTCTCCGGCATTAAATCCACCAGCTTCTAATTATTTTTGCCAAAAACGAGACTTCGGCGATTTGATCCAAAAATTCTGATTTCTTTCAAGTTTAAACTTTTTCAACCCATAAATTTCTCCCATATTTTAAATTATATACATAAATTGTATCCAATTTCATTTCTTTTTCACTTGCATTCTCTTTTTTTTAACTTTATAATATGTATGATATAATGTACCTACTTATTGAATTTTGTTCAATTTCATGTTTTTATCAACTGAATATTCAACCTTCTGATTGAGTTGAAAGAAATTTTGAGAAAACGTAAGCTGGATTTTATTCAATTTAAAGCTGGATATTTTCAATTTAAAGCTGGATATTTTCAATTTAAAGCTGGATAATATTTTTTTAATTTGAGGAAGAATTCCAGAATTATTGATTTTTTTTTGAAACCAATGTAAGAAACTGTATAAAAGTACGAATATATGAAGTTGAAAAAAAGTGAAGAAATCGAAGTTGGAAAATTTTTTCGATTCTCCAAACAGAAAATTTTTTAATTCAACTTCCTCAAAAATTTTTCGAACTATAATTTAAAATTTTTTTTTACTTGAAATTTTAATATGTAGCTAGGTATCGATGATTCCAATTTATTGTCTTCAATTCTTTGCTCTGTATTAAGTATTCGAATTTTTCAATGTTTTTTCTCCGTTATGTTTTTCAAAAAAATTTCGCAACAAAATACCTAAAATTGAAAAAAATGGGAAAAACATGAAAAAACGCCTAAATTGAAAAAGTTACAAAAGAATTGAAATTTAAAAAATTTTACATCCTGAAAAATAATTAAATTGAAAAAAAAAACTATAAATAAATTGAAAAATTTGCACTCGAATAAATTTAGACTAGATCGTCAAAATCTTATTTTTGGCGCAAAAAAATTTAGGAGCCAGTCATCAAAACCTTATCGTCGTATTTTAGATTCAGTACACAGGCCAGCCGCGGCGGCGGCATCGGCACCAGCATCGAGCAGCGTTATCGCCGGCGGCAGCATCACGCCAGGGCCTAATTACATTTCCTTCTAACCAGCAGCGGAGGAGAAATCGCGGAGAAAGCGTTAAGATTAACGTATCACCCCCACCGGTTCGTTGGGTTTCGTTGTTGTCACTGTACCGATGACGTCATACCATTACCATTGGTCGAGGCGAGCGTTGGGCCGCAGGAGGGACATGATAATATGACGGTTTCAACGTCGGGGTTCGTTTATAAAACGAGCTTCCGTTATGGAAGGGGGATGAGAAGGTTGGTATTACCAGAAACAACGTACCTAAAACGTTGAAAAGAAGCGAGTGTTCGTGAACGGGGTACGGGGAACGGGTGTTACAATGGTAAGGCCGTTAGCGGTTCGACATTCGGTGGGTGACTGTTTGTGTTTTAGTTTCAGTCAAGCCAGTGTCGGTGAAGTGTTGTAGTTTCGTGTTGTTGTGTTTCTGTTTCGTAGCCGGTGTTCGTTATCAGCTTGGCTACATTTGTACGTGTATTCGATCGCCAGCTTTCAGTGATACGATTCCAGTGTTAGTTCGGTGATTCGGTGTACGTCTCGATATTGAATTTTTTTTTAAATTTGGAATTTTCGTGCAAGGTTTCCCCCAGCCGACGTAGTGTTGGAATTGGCAACGTTGCTTTGGATGCTGCTTTCACCTCTCCTCCTCTCTGAATCGTCGCGCCTTGTGAACCTTTTACGCTTTTATTTTTATATTTTTATGTATCATAATTACCGGCGTATCGCGTGTGTTAGTGTTTGGTGTGATAACGTTTGTTTGGCTTTTCTTTGTAGTGCATACAAGTTCGGTGTGTCGGTGAAACCTACGTAATTCGTGAGTTACAATTACCGATTAAAATGCAAAATTCGCTCGGTTCCATAAACAACGTTGCTGTGATAACGGATTCATCGTCGAGGTATGTCTCATCATATTTTATCGGCGATGTTAACTAGATAATGGTTGATTTACGATGGCATAATATTTCTGCTAACGAGTGGATTCGGTGTTGGGTTGTATCGAGTGTGGTTGAATTTGACTGTGTTGCTAAGGTTTGTAAAGTGTTGATAAGAAAGAGTGACGAGACGATGGGACACAAAAGTATTTCTGTGGTTTAGAAAAGATGTCAACTTGAGCTGAGCAGTAATGGAAGGAACTGGAGGGAGGATGTTGAATGGAATTCGAATATAAGGAGACCTAAACCCGTCCAAGTACCTTATTGAAATTTTAACCTAATTAGATAGATAGGTCGAATCTTCGGATGTTTTTGTTTACATTTCGGAGTTAGTTGGGTTCAGAATGAAGTCTATTTGAATATTTGGTCGATGCATAGTTATTCTTCAACTTTAACTGTCTATCCTTCATTTTGGTCTTGATAATATTTTTGTATCGAATGTAGCCCTGAATATTTGCTAGATACACAGTTATTCTTCAATTTTAGGTGATTGTCTATCCTTTATCTTGTTCCTGATGGTATTTTTCTATCGAAATTAACCCCTCATTGCATTGAATTTATTACGTTTTGTATCTCATTATGATTTTTACTATCTCTTTCTTTATACGTAAAATGTTGAAAAAGAAAAGGTTCCAATGTGAACGAGGCTTATTCGACGAATTGAATCGAATATTGTATGAAAAACAATCATCGCGAAAACAATATAAACAACGCTGATTTCTCGAACCATCGCAATACAGTAGCAATTTATAAATATTGGGTGACGTGAGACGCATGGCAAGGGTATTTTTTTTTTTGCGTATTGATACGATGAAGACGGCGGAGCAGATATAATTTCACCGTCACGTTGATGAAATATGATGACACGTGTGTGATTCACGAATTACTATGAATTGGTAGAGCCAAAATTGTGTTCTGTTTATCAATGCGTCTGTTATTTTCAAGCCGGTATAAGACGGGTAAGATAATAGCATTGCGCAGAAGCACATTTTAGTTAGTGTATGTATTACAATCTACTACCTATAGGTAAGGTACCTATGCCTGTAGCTAGATTCTAAAGCCATTTTGATGTTTGTGCTGGTATGAGAAGAGGCAAAGGTGATTCTTTTTTTCTGAGAACTGTTACTAGTTGATTTTTTGTTTGGTTTTGAAGACGAAGAAAAATTCTAAAGTGAAAAGGTCATGATGTTTGCTGGCAAGATGAATAAGTAAATGCGGTGAGATTTTCATACAGTATTGCTCAAAAAACCAGAGAATAGCCGAAATTTTGATGATTTTATTGCGAATGGCGAAAAGAAAGAATTTTCAACATTTTCCCCTTCCTTGAATTTTTCAATCATCGGGGAGTAGGAGCATCGGAGTTGAACTTACTCCAAATTAACTCCGATTCCAGCTTGACTCCCGGAATCAAGTCTGAGGTTCCGGAGTTGAAAGTTAAGGTCTGAAAGTGACTCCGGAGTCGAGTTGGAGTCAGAAAGGAGTTGAGGTTTGAAAGAGTTTCCTGGGCTAAGGTGGAGTTTGAAGTCAGAGTGAGTTTGACTCCGGAGTCGAAAGTCTTATTTTTATACAAAGAATAGGGTTAAACTGACTCCAAATTGCCTCAGACTCAGGCTTAATTCCGCTGACAAGCCGGAGTCAGAGAGATAAGGGCACAGACTGACTCCGGAGTTGAGAGTCAAGATAATAAGTTGTCTTTGGAATCCAGGAGGAGTCAGGGTGTGTTTGACTCCGGAATCAAGGTAGAGTCAGAAGTTGAGGTTTGAAAGTGGCTCCGGAGTGAAGGTGGGATCAAGCTGGAGTAAACTTTTTCCCTTGTCTTTGGAGTCATGAGTCAACTTCTCGGCTGATTCCTATTCTCTGATTTCAAGAGTAAGAATTATTTTCATTTTTCAGAATCAGTTGACACCATGAAAAGAAAATACAGAGTGCCTGTAAAATTCTGGAACCTCTTGGGATTTTTGTATTAAAAACCGGGAGTCAGAGTAACTTCGGAATCTGAGTGTTATTGACTCCGAATGTGCATTTTCTCCGGAGTGGTCTGAAATAGACTTCAAAATGAAGCTGATGGAATGAGAAATAATGTCTATGATTGGATCCGGAGTCAGCAGTCATTGTGTAAAATTGACTCCGGAGTTTAAAATCATAACGTCAGTGTTGCGGACTTGTTTTTTTGGTTCTGTTTATTATTTTTTTCGAATAATTTTTGAATTCAATCAAAAAGTAGTATTAAATACAAAAAAAAAAGTTGAAGTGTGGTTGGCTAGCTTATAATTGTTGAGTAGGAGTCATGATTTGAAATTAACTGGAGTTGAGGTGGAGTCTGGAGTCAAGGTGTGTGTTCGAACCTGGAGCCAGGGGTCATAAGGTTTGAATTTAAGTCTAAAATTGAGTCGCCACCAGGATCTGACTTTTTGGTCCACTCCCATTTCCTGGTATATTGAAAATCGTAGGTTGGCAATATGTATCTTGACTAGCAAAACATGGTAATGAAAAAAGTGACGAAACGAAGTAGTCGGACGTACAAAATTGGGCTTAAAACGTGAAAAATAATTGCGATTAAAAAAATATATACCTGAAGGTATCGTAATATGTTGTAAAAATATAATTAACACTTCACTAAAAGAATTTTTTTATTTTAACAAATGAACGTTTCGAACGAACCTATGTGATATCGTTCATCATCAGCGAAATCGATAAAGAGAGATAGAAAATTTTCGAAGTTAACTTGAATTATTACAAATTACGTTTGTTTTTACTTTTTGATAAGAGAAAATTATAATTATTCAATAGAATATTCGTTGATTTACATCATTCAGATCTCTCAAACTACGATTTTGAAACCTAAAAATTCTTAGAGGTGTCAGAATTTTTTGGGCACTCGGTTAGATTAATTCGGAAGCTTGCAACTTCCAATGTTATACTTCGGAAGAGGGGGTGGGGGGGAGGAGCAGATATTTTCAAGAACTCAAGAAATCAAGAAATGTTTCGTCATTAGCTAAATAAAAAGTAAACATTTCGATTTCCCAATCGACTTTTCGTGTAAAATTTCTCCCAAGCTTATTTTTTCATTTTCAAACTGTAGAGTGCCCATAACCTTGAAAATTTCTGTCAAAAATCATAACAATTTTGATTTATTTTCATCTAAATCTTTTTTTGGTTTAATTTTCTGGATTAACCGCAATTCAGCTGCATTTTTTACTTTACTATTACCCCCTCCATGAAGAAATTCTTATATTAGAACTTCTCATGGTAACTCCTCCAGTTGGATGCATTTTTACTTACATGCTATTTTTATACAGAAGAGTATAGCTTGATTAGTTGAGATATTGAATTGCCTAGTTTTTCCAACTCCGGATTTCATTTCTACATTTCCCTTCTCGTCCCTCCCCTACCCACTTTTTACTCCTTTATTATGTGAACTACAAATCATTACCTGTTTTTGATTTATTCATTCAAACAGTGTAGAATGAGAGACAATAGAGGCTGAACAATGAAGAAAAAGAAAGACAGGATGATGGTTGGAGGAATGGGGGCGACATTGGAAACGGCATAAAAGAGGGATTAGATGATTGTAGTGTAGGCAGGGAAGAACTTGAAGGGCAAGCGCAAGGCGAAGGGTATGCTGGGAAAACATGCGAGTCTGTTAAAAAAAAGTTGGACCTAGTCCAACAACATGCTGGTATAAAAATTTCGAAGAACATGTGGCATGGTTGTTGAGACTTTGGTGGTGAATTGGAATTTCCAAAATATGCGAAAATTTCTAAGAAACGTGGTCAATGTACACAACAGTTGACAAAATGTGAAAGATCAACACTCCATTCTCTTATAACTTGAGAGTAATTAAGCTGGGTATCCAGGTACCTAGACCTATTTTGTTTCTTATGTTTAGCTTTACTGATCCGAATTCCATTTTGTCCACTATTCGCTCACGGTCAGATATCAAAATAAACACATTTATTCTTAAAAACTGGAAATACCATCATGCATACGATCCGATTACCTCACCCCTTCTTGTAGATATATTTCGTACGTGCAATTGAAAAAACAAAACTAGTGCGAAAAAGAATGGCGATTCTTAAAATGGGTATTACGGTTTTATCTTAAAGGGACAACAGCCAGCAGGATACAAAAAGGCAAGTAATTTCTGTTCTGTATTTTGTACCCATGCGTTATTTTCCCCCCTTTATTCAATGCAACAAACCGATGCTGTGTAGTGCCTTACAGTATTGAAAAACGCTAAAACATGTGATCGAAAAAAGAGAAACGATTTCGGAGTATTTTTTTCACGCTTCGAACGCAGGTATACCTACTCGCCCTTGTGCCTTTCCTCTCTTTTCCCCTCTTTCTTTACCAGGGTTCTTTTCCCGTTGTGCAAGTTCCACATTTCCAAGCCACAGGAGACTTGTGGCGATTTCTGGCACATTATTTCAGCCAATCAGAAGGCTTTAGATTACTACGCGTAGTAATTCCACATTTTTTCACAAATTTTCACATTTTGATTTCATTCATGATTTCGCATGTAAAAAATGGAATAAAGTGGGAAAATTTCCCAATTTGTCAAAATCTGCATTCAATAAATACAAAATGAATTATAACTGATTTATTATAGATAGGTAGATGTAAAAATTATAAAAATGCAGTTACTCAACAATGAAAATTAAAAAGACACCAGGGACACCACGACCATAGATAACCATACTACACGTAATCAAAAAAACTTGATAAATTTCTCATGGAGCTTTCGCCACCATGAAGCATAGCCATTTATTTTCAAGGGAAGGGAAATGAGGAATAAAATTTTTTTAACCAATAGGAATAGCGACTTTGTGAGAAATATGTGGCCATGTTTTGACACAGCCAATTTCGATTTGAGGTAAATGTGAAAAAATGTTGAAAATTACGTTATCCTAAATTAGGTAAATTAGAAAAATTTTCACAAATTTTCACAATTTTCCACATTTTTCCACTTTTTGAAATGTGGAAAATAAAGCCACAAGTCTCCTCTGACGTCATATTTATGAATGAAAAAGGCACATTTGTGGCTTTTCACATTTTCACAAATGTGGAACTTTGCACAACGGGTTAAAAATAGAAACCGATTTCTAATTGTATGATCGCGCTCGAATGATGTTTTGAGTTTTTTTTGCTTTATCGCAGGATTAGGAGTGAGAATCGTGTATGCAGTGGTAAATAATCTTTTGTTTACGAACGATAAAATAACGTTTACGCGGAGTTTGAAAATTTCTGAAAGCGGAACGAATTTATGATTTTTGCTTTTTTTTTTTTGTATGATTGTTGGATGGTGAAAACTTTACAGTAACGTAATTTTTATTGGCGCCAGCAATTCGGACTCCGGAGATCCTGGTTCGATCTCAAGTAGAGATATGCCGAATTTTTCATGTTGAAAATGCACGCTACCTATCCAAATGACAAATTTTGACCGTTGAAAAGCTTAAATCATGAATAAAAATTGTTGCAATTAGAACAATTCAAAATAGCTCTATTTAGAAAAACTTCACGCCTGTAAGAGGGATTCCATTTCATGGAAAATTGAAAACTGAATAGTTTGGTAGAGGAATGTCTAGACTATATTATTTCAAAATATTTCCCAATTTTTATAAAATCAAAAACCAATTTTTGAAATCAAAATTTGTTAAGCTTAAAATCTGAGCAGAGAAAGAGTTATTGGTTAGATTTTATAGCTTGATATTTTTAAAAATGTTTGAACTTCTGGTTTGCCATCTAAATTTGGTCGATTCTTAGCTTTTAGCTTTAGGCGGCATTCAGAAAGTTTTCATCCCTCCCTGTAATGTTATTTACAAGACAAAATGATCGTTCACTCAAAACCGAAAAATTGTACTCTGAAAGAAAATTAATGTCCCAATTTACAAAAAAAGTGAAATTTATTAGTTTTTTGAATAATTTTTTTTGGTAATATTTATACATTTTTTTATTTTTTAGAATAAATTTCACTTACTTTGTGAATCGGGACGCGTCATTTTGTTTTGAATAAATTTTATTACGTTTTGAATAAAATTTAATTATTTTGGTAAAATTTATTCATTTTTTTGATGAAATTTATCATTTTTTAGGTAAAATGTATTCGTTTTTGTAACTTTTTTTCTTCTGTGCAGAGCTTTTCATTACTGAGCTGTGCTGATGCTTCGTTGACATTCTTGTTGGTGGCGAGGAGGGGGGATTTGATGATTAGAAGTTCCTCCACCTGATATGTAGAATCAATTCATCCGAAAAAAAATTAATTTTTCTGGCCATCAAGCGGACGCGGAGTCCCGTCTTCTGTCCGAAGTAACTTCACCTTATGATACCCAAATTATTCGGCTTCATTTTTTAGGTGGGGCAGCCAAATCAATTTTTTTGGCCCTCTCAGATTTTGAGAGATTTTTTTACCTTACTGAAATTTCATTGGACTAATCAAAGGGTAAAAAAATATTCTACAGCCAGAAATATTGACTTCATTTGAAAGATTTAGCCCACTCTTCGCTCACCTTTACTCCCAAGCTGAACGCATCCCTACACTGCATAGAAAGCCGCATTTTGCCATCCCGAGGAATTAGGGTCTCTTATTTATTATGTACACAGAGAATCGAAGATGAGAGGAAACACGTTCGATCAACGTAACAATTTCGTATAGAGTACAAAGTGCAGTATTATACGTTCTAGATAGACAAGGAACACAACGAGAGGAGAGATTAATTAGCGTAGGCCGCCTTTTCGATTGCGTGAAGAACAGGTGCTTAGTTAAATAGCTGCGGCAGCGCTCTGCGAGACTTCGTATACATATCTAAGGTATACCTTAAATACGCAGCCGTCAGTCGTTCATAAATAATCCGTTTATAATTAAAATTCAAATCTGTATGCGTACGTAAGGTAATTCTATGCATTAGTACGTCTGGTTGAAAGATTGCCTACTTAACGCGACGAAAAGTTTTGTTGATAATTGACTCGGTACTTCCAGCTGTATTACTGGCAACGTCGCAACGCTTTCGATCGTAAACAATATAAAATCGCAATGATGTGGTTAAGTACTGTACACCTTGCAGCTTGAGCTTGTTATGAATCGAGACGGGTTGCGATTCGGTAATAAGTTCGTATTATGCATTCGATTACAAGAAAAAAGGGTATTTTTTCAATACGTTGTCAAGATTAGCGCGTCGATTTTGTTGTAGTAATACGAAACCCGACGAAGACGAATTTCACGACGTTGATAATCAAACCGGTAGATATGCGGATGTTATTTATATTATTTTATTCGCTAGGAGGAACAACCGCCTAGATGGCGCTGTTCATGATTTGAAAACGGGCAATTGAATGATTATCAAGTTTTTATCACTGATAGGTGATCATATTGAATAATTATTGGCTGTTGATTTTTGTGAAAAATCAACTATTTCGCAAAAAATTTACGTCAAAATCTAAATAATGTAAATTGATAAGATCGCGTTATCACATCTGCCCGTTTTCAAATTTTAGTTCAAAAAATGACCGTATGCATTTTTATAGATGGCGTTTGATCGCAAATGTTTGTTCCTCACAGCGAATATGTACCTTTGGTGTAGATAATGGAAGGTTATGGTGTAATAAATTGTTACTGCTGTTTAATGGGAGCGGTTTTTCGTTGGAATATTTGCGTATTACGTCGAGATATAAGCGTCCGGTAATGTATAACGAGTTTACCAAGTACAAAAGGGTTGATGAAAGCGATTCGAAGGAAGACGAAAAATGGCGAATATTCTCATAGGTATAGAGTGATGTTAGCTTATATGCAGTGCATATAATACATTTATGCAGTATACAGTCGTACAGGCACTTCGAAACAAGGGAAAAATTAAATTCATTCTTGGTCCTATTATGTACGCGATAGAGAAGGGTGGATTTTCGAAATCCAATATAAATTCTTTTAAGTTGTCAGTATCAGCGCAGCGGTACGGAGTATTATTCGACGTTAGGGAAGTATATACGGAGATGAGCCGAATAAAAACGAAAGAAAAAAGTATTTAATCTGTCGTAATTATCGTATGGCAACACGCGAAGTAATATGGAAACGTGAAGCTGCTGTAATATTTTGTTGAGCCTACGATACGATGGAATATTGAGTGAATGAGAGCGGCGATGGAGCGGAGGAGGAGGTACGATGTCAACGTACGATTCAGAACGTGCTATACGAGCGTGAATGTTGTTACGCGTTGATGTTTTGATGAATTACGACGATGTTTTGATTGTCTTACGAGGGTAAGTTGATGAAATTAGGTTGGAAATTGTTATAAGAGGATTTGATCGGCTCAGTTTCTCGGTATTATGTTTTAGCTCGTGCGGTATTAAGAATTTCCCGGCTGCGTATGATGGGAAACGAAACAGGGATACGGTGATTTTTGAGGTTTGTTGTGGGTTTTCCTGTCGGAGAGGATTTGAATAAGGATGGGTTTGTTTACCTTTTTTTTGTAGTGAAACGAATGTGGCTTATGGAGTCGAATAGGATGTGGTCATTCTTGCTGGTGTATTTTGGAGATGACAGGATGTTTTGATAGGGAGGTTTTTATAGTTTTGGAAATTTTCTCAATTTTTTTAAGAATGAGTTGCCATTAATCTTCAGACCTTTTCTTAGAAGTGATGAAAAATAGACTAGTTTCTTGGTGTAATGTGGCAAGGTGGATCATTTGGCAATTTTTTCTCGAAAATTGAATGATGGAGGGGAAGGGGAGGGTATGTAACATGAATATTTGAAAAATTTCATTCATTTTTCAACTTGAATTATTTTGAAAATGAGCTGATGAAGACCAATCATTTTATGATTTTTTACCCAAAAAGTTTTGTACCTAATTTTTCATGTATTTGAAAAATTTACTTTGAGAATATGAAAATCTAATAAAACAAAATGATCTGAAAAGATGATCAAAAAATCATTTTTTAAAAATTTTCACTTCAAATTGTTGTTGATTTTCAACCACCCACTCAGTATCACGGATTTGATGTATTTTCCAATGATCAGAAAACAGAAATCATATTCTGAGGAAATCGTGCAAAAAAAAACTCAAATAGAGGTGTTTTGAGGTATGGGAACTAATCTCATATTAAATTAAGACTGACTTCGAAATCAAAATCTAATCGTAATAAGAACTTATTTCCTAAAAGAGCCAATATTTTGAAAATTTTGAAACTTAAGATCATGAAAAGAGACATGAAAATTCTTAAAGCTAATCCAGTGAACACGCTGATTTGATTATTTTCCGAGATAAATATCTAACAAGGAACCTCACCAACTGTCGGTCGCCGATCCGCTTGGGGAGTTGCCTATGGGTGGGTTTTCAGGGGACAACATACACACTGTGCTTGAAATATCTGAAACGGGGCTGGTTTAGAAGATACAGTATTGCCAACTGGGGTGGTATGAAGACTGGAGAGTAAAAAAGAGGTAAGCATATTTTGCCTAACTTGATATTTGAAGGGACAGAAATTGAAAAAGTAAAACAAAAATTAATTTTCCAAAAAATGATTATATTTGAGATCCAAAAGCCCCTTCAAAAGTCGAGTTAAGCAAACCACGTATATATCACATTTTTTACTCTCCACACCACCCCCTACCACATGCACACTGTTAGTTTTCAATTATTTTTGAATTTGAAATTTTTCTATTTTGAATTTTATCAATTTTCAGAAGTTGGCAACACTGTATTTTCTGAACTAACCAGTTTCAGATATTTCAAGCCCAGTGTCCCCTGAAAACCTAATCAGTACCCATAGGCAACTCCCCGTGCAGATTGGTGTCGGACAGTTGGTGAGGTTCCCTCTAAGTGAAATATATTTCAATAAAAATTTTCTCAAAAATAATTTATTCCCCAATTTTTGCTGAAGTGAGGTTTTTTTATTACTCCTGAAATCTATTTTAAGCACTTTTTTTTTTTTAAATGAGCAAGTGAGCTATCTTATTTCAAATCGGTGGATTTCACTGGAAAAAGTTGAAATACTGCAGCACAGGCAAATCAGTGAAATCCTTAGTTTTTTATAGCAAATTTTCGTTGATTTTTTTAAAGAATTCCACTGATTTTTGTAAATTTCTGAAATTTAATTTTACTTTATTGGAATTTCATCGATTTTTATTAGCAATTTTTTTCATTGATTTATTACTGTGCTGCAATTCTGACTGTTTTGATTCTTTATAAGTTTTATTGTTTAATGAATGAGAGAGAAGATCTTATTCAGGGATGAAAATGACAGAGAAGATAATTGTGAAGCTATACGATTTTTTAAAAAATGCAAATTCAATATCTGTGACCCTGCCGTAAAGAAGGGGCTTTGTTTAAAAAACCCAATGTCTTCATTTTTATGTGTTTGGTCCAGATTTGATTTGATTTGGACCAAAAACGTGAAAAATGAGACATGATTTTTTTTTACACCAAGTCCCTTCTTTCCGGCAGGGTCGCATTTCTTCTTTTTCTTACTCTCTAAATCCAAATCAGTAAAATTTAACTGATTTGCAGTCAAATTTAACTGATTCCATGCATCTAGAATTGGAGCGGCCAAATTAACTGATTATCTGTAAATTCAACTGATTGAAATCAGTTAAAATTGACTGATTCATTAACCAGTTATTTTTAACTGATTTCAATCAGTTAAATTTACAGATAATCAGTTAATTTGGCCGCTCCAATTCTAGATGCTGGAATCAGTTAAATTTGACAGCCAAATCAGTAAATGTTTATAGATCAAGTCGTCGGCATAATATTGTTTTTAATTATGAAAATAATTTTTAAAAATGTGGTAATTAGTTTGCGATTACCGTTACACCTTCATTACCCTTCCAATTTTATGAGGAATTCGATGGTACTATTTTCACTCAATTCGGTGACCGAAAAATTCCTAGGTCTACGTGGGATTCGAACCTACGACCCTAACATTCCTACGTTCCTATCTACCTGTACTTAACCACTAGACTACGGGGGCTTATCTAAGCGATAGTCTTTTAAAGCAGTATACCAATGTTCTATGAGAGACATGTATCTATTATTTATGTATTTCAAAAAAACTTCGTTGCTTTCTTTAAGGATCTCCATACATGTTTTTTAATTTCAAAATTTTGAGGGTTCAATTATAGGTAAATGATTTTTTCAAAACGTGTTCCACTTCAACTATTCTCAAGTTTGAATTTTGAAGGCACTTGGTTTCTAGGAATTGTTTTACTGTTTACTTATTCAAAAAATACAATTTTTTTCATCTCTAAAAATAATATTTTTAGAGATGAAATGTATATATTATATACATTCAAATTTTCTTGATATTTTCAAAGATTATTTTTTTAATGTGAAATTGTAAAATTTTTCAAGAGTAGAATTTTTCATCAAAATGTATTCAACGTCTCGGCAAATTCATTAAACAAGCCCAGGTCGATTCTTCAAGTCTAAAATTTTTTCCCTTAATTTTTTTCAAATTTCAAGTTTTTGTCAATTTACCAAGTTTGAAATTTTTTCATCAACCTTTCTAACATAAAATTTTTAAATTCAAAGTTTTCAAAGTTTGAAAAATGTTGAGGAAAATGATAAAAAAGTTTTAAGACCTTGAAAATATTTTATGTTGGAAAAGTTTGGTAAAAGAAATTTCGAACTAGAAAAATTGACAAAAATTTTAAAATTTGAAAAAAGAAGAAAAAAATTTACACTTAGAAAATGGACGTTGTAAAGTTCAAAGTTGTCAGAAAAATTTTTAAACTTGAGGAATTGACTTGGGCCTGTTTTACAAATTTGCCATGACGTCGAAAACATTTTGATAAAAAACATTCATTCTTGAAAAATTTCACATAAAAAACTGACGTTGAAAAAAATTGTGGACCGTAAAAATTTTGATGTTTTGAAAAAAATTTGGGGAACAAATTTTGGACTTGGAATATAAACATTGAAAAAAAAAACGTTTAGGAAAAAATGAAAACGTAAGTAATCAAAGCCGATCTAAAATCACTTCATTCCTATTTTACCGGAAAAATAGATACTTGAAAAAGTTAGCAAAAACCAGGCTCCCAATATCTCCGCAACTGAGAAAATAAAGACTTTCCTAAAAATTCTGGGTCTTCCCAGTCTAAAAATGTGTGAAAATAAGGACCCGAAAAGTGTGTTGAGCCTGTTTTAAAAATTTGAAAAAAATGTATTTTATAAATAAATTTATTTAAAAAGTACATTTCTTTTCAAATTTTTCAAACGAGCTCAACGCACAACACCATGTGTTACTGTGCTTTGCGCATGTGCAACAGGGCAGGTGGTACCATAAAAATTAACTGATTCAAACAGTGATTTTCATGAACTGCCAACTAGCAGTAAAATTTTTTCAATGTACTGAAAGAAACCAGTGAAAATATGTGTAATTGAATCAGTACTTTTCAAATGAACTGGGAATCAGTTGAAAAGTACTGATTTCAATAAATTTTAACTGATTTGCAGTTAATGTTACTTATCAATTCAGTAAAATTTATTTTACTGGAATGAATCAGTTATATTTTAACTGATTTGGATTTAGAGAGTAGCCAAGTCCTGCAGAACAAAACTGCGCTGATTTAGATTTACCTGTTGTGCGAATTTTATTGAGATGGTTCCATAACTACAAATCTCGCCTCTAGAATACCCTCACTCGTTCATTTTCCTTTATACATATCATCATGGCAAAGTATATTAGGCACTTGGCTCTAATAATACACCATCAGCTCGATGATGGTGAATTATTCTACGCGTTTGCTAATTACAAGGTTCTGAAATGGTTTTCTCAAAGTACGTCTCCAGCAGTCTCTTATACTATATTGGTAACTCCTCTTTATATACGTGTGTGTTGCCCATTCCAACACATGCTAAGATAATTTATATAGTAGTCGTATTTTTACATATAGCGATGTCTATTTCTACATTACGCGTGTAGTCTCATACTATATAGTATACCTATCTCGTCTAACTAATAATCTTTTCAAATTGTGTATACGTGAAAGGAATACTGTACTCGTGTTAACGTATGCCTGTGAATGATGGATTTTATTTTGCAGTTACAGCGTTGCCATATCGATAATGTACGCGATAGGCGGGTTACTTCGTACTTTGTGGTGCTTTAATGCATTGTTATTCGTATACTTATACTTACTTACATTGTTGGTAGAAAGCTTTTGTGGCGAAAATTCTTGGCTTGAGTTTGAAATATTTGAAGTGCTTGTCGAGTTTGGTAATACTTACCTGTGCGGTGTGCATGAAAATTAAGTTTCCTTGTATCTAATTGCCAAAAATTGAAAAATTTGGACAAAATTTATTGTGAAAAATTTGTTGAGATGAACTATGAAATATAGAAATTGAGTTTGAAGTTTTAATTTGTGAGATAAAAAAATGACGGAGATTTTAAAAGAGAAATCGAAGGGAAAAGATGGATCAATGTATTGTTTTTCAGATTGTATATTGGAAAAAATTGAATCTTTTAGGTAGGTATTTTCTTTTTCAAAAAAAAAAAAAGAATTTTAGCTACTGGCAGAAGTGTGATTTTTTTTTGAAAATTCGTCAAGTTATGAAAATTTTGAAATTGCTCTGCCAACTCTTTTCTCAGATTTTCAAGAAAGGATTGAAAATTTGAGCACTGAAAAAAAAAATAAAATAAAATTTATCCAAAAAAATAATAACGTGTCCCAATTCTCAAAATAGGTAAAATTTATCTTTTTTTTTTGAATAAAATTTATTCTTTTTGGTAAAATTTATTCATTTTTTTTTTTGACAAATTTCATCATTTTTTCTGATAATAAATATTATTTTTTAGAACAAATTTCACCTATTTTGTGAATTGAAACACGTTATTATTTTACCGACTTTTCCATTAGGAAAAGTCGAGTACTAAATTGTTCATCGTAGTTGAAGGGACCGTCGGGAACAATTTTTTTTTACGTTTTCGGACATTCTGAACACGATAGGACGTGTGGTTGAGAACGAGGTTTCCTTATATATATATATATATATATATTTATATGTTTATGTATAATTTTGTCCGCGATTAAACTCGGAAGCTGTGTAGCTCCAGAAGGGGACAACGTTCCCAAAAGATAGCATTTTTTACGTAGTTTTGAGATTTTCAAACCTATTTAAATTGGGTTCAGCCGTTTTGTAGTTTTTTAACTTTTTGTTTTTTTTTGGGGTTGGGGGGTGGGACTTAGCCGAAATTTCACACACTCAAGGGAACAGTGACAGTGCGCTTCAAATGTCGAGGTCTCTCAAACTACTGAACCGATTGAGCTGAAATTTTCAGGATTGGCAAAGAAAGGTTTGAGGACCTTACAGAAAAATTTTCAGCCTGATCGGTTGAGGCACACCGTCTCTCGGTAGGCCTAAAATTTGTAAACAGTTTTTTTCAATAGCTTACTGAAACTTGAAGGTCGAATAATTTGAAAACTAGGCATTCTCAAAGAAATCTAATGACTCATTGTCGAAAGCAAATTTAATTCTCTACAACTTGCTAAACAGGCATTTTTCGGGAGGCCCCTCCTTTGGTCAAAAACGGTCCTCAAAGGACGCAAAGGAGGGTCCAATACTCGAAATTCGCATTAAACTCGAAAGCTGTGTAGCTCCACAAGGGGACAATGATCCCAATAGATAGCATTTTTTACGTAGTTTTGAGATTTTCAAACCGATTTAAAATCGGTTCAGCCGTTTTCGAGATATTGAACTTTTTGTGTTTTTTAGATGTTGGGGGGTGCATGGGACTTAGCCGAAATTTGAAACAACCAAGGTAAAAGTTGCATTGCGCTTCAAATTTCGATTTCTCTAAAACTACTGAACCGATTGAGTTGAAATTTTCAGGATTGGCAAAGAAAGGTTTGAGGACCCTACAGAAAAATTTTCAGCCCGATCGGTTGAGGTACACCGTCTCTCCGTAGGCTTAAAATGTGTAAACAGTTTTCTTCAATAGCTTACTGAAACTTGAAGCTCGAATAATTTGAAAACTAGACATCCTCAAAAAAATCTAATGACACATTGTCGAAAGCAAATTTAATTCTCTACAACTTGCTATACAGTTATTTTTCGGGAGGCCGCTCCTTTGGTCAAAAATGGTCCTTAAAGGACGCAAAGGAGGGTCCAATGCTCGAAATTCGCATTCTGGCATTAAAAAGTTTGTAAAAAACTTTGTAAAAGGGCATAAACTGATGTTTTTTGGGTCGCTGATTCCGAATTAAGTCTTTGTTTTTCGATTTGAATCCTCTACATGTTCCTAAGTCGTCCCTCGGTAGCTTCAATTTGTGAACTGCCATTTTTAATTTCTTATACAAGCTTGAAATGTAAATACGTAATTTGAACAAAACTAGGGCTCTTCAAAAAAATCTAATGACAAATTATAGAACACAAATTTAATTCTCTACAACTTCTTATACAGCCTTTTTTTTGGAAGGCCCTTCCTTTGCTCAAAAACGGTCCTCAAAGGATGCAAAAGGAGATCTAAGAATCGAAATTTACAGTTTGGCATTAAAAAGTTTGTGAAAAAGCGCAGTTTGATATTTTTTGGGTCACTGATTCCGAATTTGGTATTTGTTTTTCGATCTAAATCTTCTATATGTCCCTAAGAATATAAGAATGCCTGAGGGGATGGGGACAGTTGAGCTAAAATTTCAATTTCGAATAATAATAGTAACTTGAAATAAAAAATAAAAAAAAATGGCATACTTACTATTATTTCATTCAATATCAGTTTATCAACTTTTTGAATTTGTGCCCCCCCCCACCAGGTACCCCTATGGATATGGGAGCTTGAGGGCCCAAAATTTTGAGCTTGAGTGCAAGACCGAAATTTCAAATTTCAGTCATTTTACTTGATAAATAGCGTGGGTACCAATTCTTTAAACTTATGTATTACCGACTTTTTTATTTTGATTTGAGCCCCTTCCCTGGATACACTGGAGTCCAAAATTTCGAGTTTGGTACTTCTCAGTAGGCTCAATATTTGTGAATAGTTGAACGAAAGTAAATTAAGTTTTCTACACCGACTTTTGTGGAAAAGTCGGTTACCTTACGCAGAATGCGTAAGGTTTTTTTTGAATATATTTTATTATTTTTTAATTAAAATTCATTATTTTGGTAAAATTTATTAATTTTTTTGATAAAATTATCTTTTTTTTTTTTGATAAAATTTATTATTTTTGGGGTAAAATGTATTCATTTTTGTAACTTCTGTTTTTTCCGTGAGGTTGATTCCTTTTTTTTATAGTCAAGGTGCCTGGAAATAATCCAAAGATGTTGATATAACTTCGCACCTAAAAGTGTGAAACCGGATTAGTGATTTAGTATATATATTCTCATCTGGTGATGTTTTCATCTTTCCTCCCTCGTTGAGAAATGAACTACTTTTGGAAGTGCAAAATGTCTTTCAGTACTTATGGTAAAATTTTCTTGATCGAGAATTGAACAGCCCTCAAAATTGCTTTCTCACAAAATCTTATTTTTCCACCCCTCGAAACTACTTGAAAGTTGCTGTAAAAGATACAAATAACCCAAAAAGGCTTAAAAGGGCAATTTTTCATTATATTTGCGACATTCCGCAGGTAATTGGCACATAATTGATCTAAATTGAGTTATTTGTGAAAGAATTCTTTTTGGATTCATTAATTGAATCACTTTAGGGCCCAAAAAATTGAAAATTTTAAAAATCGTGATCAAGAAAATAATGTACAGTTTTAAAAATATTAACTTATAGTCTGATGTTTCATCAGAAGTTGAAAAAAACAGGAAGTGAAAAGTTCAGTTTGATTCCGAAACTTTTTTTTTCAAAATGTTCATGATCCTCTCGTGAATAACCTAATTTCGACCATATGTGGACGATCATCTGTGGAATGCTACATTTTTTTTTCTTGCATACTCTCTCATTTATAAATCAGCGAAAATTATCGAAAATCTCTGAGAAACTAGTCAGAATTGTAGCACAGGAGAAAATCAGTGAGAAAAATCATTGGAAAATCAGAGAAAATTCACTGAAAAAACAGTAAAATTTTTGAATTTAGCTGAAAAATCGGTGAAAGTTTTTGAAAAATTCAAAGAAAATTGTTGAAAAGTCAATGAATTTTGCTGGTTTTTCCTGTTCTGCGATTCTGACGGTTCATAAGAGACTTTTCACTGTTTCAGAATGAGAAAGCCATGAGACAATTGAGTTTATTCTTTATTCTGAAAAAATTAGAAGGTGCTTTCAACTTTTTCAGTGAACAGTCTAGAAGATTGCATTGTTTACAGGTTTTAGGTGGATGGGTATAGGTATAAGGAGTTCAAATCGAGCAAAAACTCATTTTTTTTTTTGAAAAAAAAAATGCAACGTTTTTTATTAATTTTTTTATTTATTTTCATGTGAAGAAGTAGCAGAAATTTAAAAAAGGTGTGAAGCATGATTTTTTTTTTCAAAAAAATTCTGCGTTTTGGTTTGAAAAGTCACTAGATAAGCTCTAAAACCAACTTAAATGAATTTCAAATTTTTTTCAATATTTTTAAAAAATTTTAAAAATATTGAATTTTTGCTAATTTTTGAAAATTTTAATGCCAATTCGCGATCGGAAGATATGAATTGATTTTGATTTTTTTTATTATTCTTCAAGTCTCATCACCAGCCAACAACTTTTGCGGGGAGTATATTTCTGAAAATCGAAAAAATTGTTTTTTCGGCCCACCCTAATAGACACCTAACAAAAAAAACGTTTGCCCATTTTTTGAAATTTCCCAATTCGATATTCAGCATCCGATCAAAATATCTTCGAAAAAGGAACAAGAAAAAACTGAAGAACCGCAATAATAATATAAAAAACTACCTTCTACAAGTCTCGAAGTCCTCTATACAAACATCGTTATTCGAATATAAAAAATTGTTGCCTTTCGCCCGTCACATCTCGCGCAGCCAGCACCACAGCAACAGTTCCCCCGCGATCTTATTTAATTTCCATACAAAACGAATCAAGCTCGAATATACGTTGCTTTCGCTCCGGCATTCACCCTCATACATCAAACGGCGATTTAAGACGGCTCGACGTGCCGACCGCACACATTCTGCATAAAATATCATCGCCGATGAGACATGTGCCAAGCCTTAGGTTTTTTTTCGCCACCGAGAGCTCTTCGCTAAGATCCTATAAGCGTGGCAACAAGAAAAGAAAACTTTTACGGTGGCAGGAAAAAGAAAAAGGACAGTTTTTGGAAAACGACTCGACGACCAAATCGTTATAACATCAAAACGAAACGCAGTGCAAAACATTAATGATATTTCAAAGTGGGAAATGGGAAACGTCTAGCGTAGCTTACAGCTATATACTATGCATTACGTATACGTTTATGGAACCGAATATAAGCCACGACCGAGAGAGGGAGAGATGAATGAACGAGGAAAGCAAAAACAGACTTATACGGTAGCTATCTCGAGCTTTTTACACACAAATATCGCAATTTTGTATCATTCTATGGCTCTGTCTCTCTCATTTTCTGGCTTTGTTTATACGCCAACGTAGGAGGAAACTCCGCTTACGTGCGAGGATCGTATACCGGGCGAATATGTACAACACCACCGGCACGTTACAATTTCATTATTACGACCAGCAGTACTTTTTATGTGATGTATAGAAAAAAAAAGAACTATAAACCGAACGCGAGAAACCGGTTCGCCAAGCCATTAGTGGCGTGTACGCTACACGATCACGATTCTTCTCTTTCTTTTTCTCTTTCTCTCTTCCAATATGTATACGATACACTAAATATTATGTATGTTAAACTCGACTATTACTACAGCGAAAATTATCCGCGCTAAGTATATACATCGGCGTAGCGAAAATTATATCGTACAAGGTATCGAGTACGTTGTACCTCTATGAAGATATAGGGGGGAAGAAAAGTCGCACGCACGCTGCGTATCTCGGTGGCCACTCCAGTACACTGTGCAGTTTTCTGCCACGAACCGAGCTGGAATTCGTATGTAAGCGTTTACGACGTTAACATAAATAATAAATTGGCTAGGCTTTTAGGCCTTCTTTTTTTACACTCGGTTTTGTTTTATTTCCCTGCTCGTAGACCGTGCTGTATAGACGACCCCGAAAAAGCGACATATCTAGCTCGTACATGTCCTTGGAAAAAAGCTGATTACGTAGCACGTCAATTTTTCCGCTTATTTAACCTTTCAACGCTTCGTAATAAAATAAAGGCGCTTATGGACGGCACCGCAGTGGTTCTCGGGGTGTGGAAAAAAGTTGGGGAGGTTTGCTTTTTTAGATGGGTGCGGTAATGAGTTTTCTTGGGTTTTTGTTAGTTGTGATGTTTTGGACGATAATAATGGAGTGGTTGGAGGCTGGAACGAAATGTTGTGGCAGAAATGTCATGCAGTGGATTGATGTTGGAATGGATATTATGGTGGGATTGGAGGGAAAATGGGTGATCTTGCTGACATGATCAAATTTTAAAAGTAATTCAAATTAATTGATGTGAATTTTTCATCAACTTTCCTCATCCCTCCGGTCAAGGGAAGGTTGTTTTGTGTGATGATGGTGGAATTTTTCCAAAGAAATGTTGTTGGAAACTGGTTTGAATTATTCGACAATGGTTTCAAAAATGCCGGAATTCTAACGCTTTTGTTTTTAAGTTTTCAGTACGAACCCTCCAAAAATATACCCTTTTATTTCTTTTCGATTTTTTTCTTGAGCAACCGGTTCGATTGTTGAGTTTTTTTTTTCATTGATCAAATACAGTTTGCTGAAATTTTTGGCCATGATCATGAATTCAACGAATTAGGAAAGCTTGACTTAGAATCTATATACACATGGTGGGGGGGGGAGGAGATCTCCTTTGCAAAATAATGTTCATATTTCACGTCAATTAATATAACGACCCCCTAATCCTAAAACGGTCTAAGTGCCAGTTTTTTCAAAATTGAGTTTTTTACAATTTCAAGTTCTCTAAATCGAGCTGAATCGATTAAAATCTATAAAACGTAAATTAATTAATTCAGAACTGAAAAAAATGAGATTGAAATAAGCGCAATGCAAATTTTGTTACGTTTTTTGGCTCTCCTGTAAAAAAAAAGAAAAGAAATTGGCACTTCGATCGTTTTAGGATTATTAGAGGGTGGATAATTGGCATTTTTAAATTGATGGGCTTTCACCAAAAATCACGTCGAAAAATAATCTAGGTTATTATAAGGGGAGGGGGGAATTTTTCATTTCTATGCGTATGAATTTTCTTCATTTTCAAGTGCTGAAAGCGGTTTTTCTCATTTCCATTCCAAACTCAACTCCAATAGTTATTTTAGATTTTGAACAGCGCAATTTATAATAAATGAAAATAATGATATAAAAATAAGTGATGACATTGCGAAGTGCCTATGAGCTAGTTTGAAAATTATCGAACATTTTTTGTGAAAGCGAATTATGATTTATGGGGAGGGGGAGAGGATGGGGATAGGAAGAAATACCTTGCTGAAAATCCTACAAAAATTTAGAAAAAGCCATGAAAATTTTTATTCTGAAAACTGTCACCAGGGTTTCCACATTTGGAATTTTGCGGCCATTTTTTTTTCTTCTCGGCATTTTTTCTATCCATTGTTGCTGTTGGATGTAAGTATCCTTTGTCATTTTCCAAATTTTCCAATTTTAAGCCATAGACCGTCGTATTCTTCCCTGACTCTTTAATTTTATCAATTTGGCAGCTTCTATGTGATCTTCTATTGCTCTCAATCTCTTTCCCTATGAATTCGGTTAGGTACATCTTTCTGGATGTTTTCAATTTTGAGACATACGGCTTTAGCCCCTTAGATTTTCATTGCTTATTTTTTTGATTAAAAAACATTTTTTTCCTTAAAAGTATGAAGTCTTTTTTACAAATTTTTCAACTAAAACCTAATTTTTTCGACTACAAAAGATGAATTCAATTTTATCAATTTTTGATAGGTGAGGAGAGGGGGGGGAGATTTGTACCAAGAAGAAACCAAAAAATAGTTAGAATTTCACTGAGTAGCAAGAAAACCAGAAAATAGTCAAAATTTTAGTGCTTTTTGGTGATTTCACTACAAGAGCTAACATAATTCTTAATTTTTTTGTGAATTTTTGCTGATTTTCTAAAAAATTTCACTGATTTTTCTGAAATAAAATTCACTGATTTTTCTAAAAAAAATCACTTAATTTTCTAAAAAAAATCACCGATTTTTCTAAAAAATTTCACAGATTTGTCTAAAAAAAAATTCACTGATTGTTCTAAAAAATTTCACTGATTTTTCTAAAAAAAAAATCACCTGATTTTCTAAAAAAAAAAATCACTTGATTTTCTAAAAAAAAATCACTGATTTTTCTATGAAATCGATTGATTTTTGATATTTTACTGACTTGAGTGAATTTTACTTATTCATTATCTCATTGTCGGCGTTGTCTCATTTCCTTGCTAGGATGTGAGTGCATCTTTTCTCATATTAGACGGTTCCTTGCAGACTTTATAGTTTTTCTGAGGGTTTTATGAAGTGAGTTGGTTGGTGAGTTGGTTGTTACCAGTTCTAATCGTTTTCTTCCTCTTGATGATTTGCCTTGTATCTTTCCCTATAGAGCTAGTAGGAAGACGTCATTCTCTCAAATTTTGTTCGCCAAATATTTTTGTTTCCTGATGATGTTTTTGACATCTTCCAACAAGACCTTCCATCCTTCACCAATTCTTGCTAGGACTACTTCATTTCTGACGTAATCCTTTCACAAAACCCTGAAAAGTCGGCAGTATCACCACAATTCGAAGGCAGATATTTCCTTCTCTCGCTCTGAACTCATGGTCCATGTTTCACAAGAATATTTCATAATCATAACAGGCCATACATAACATCACATTATCCTTTTCCGGAGTTTGGGGTTCATTGTTCGATCACCAAGCACCTTCTAAAGGTTACTATGCAGCAATTCTGACTATTTTCCAGTGATTTTTGATAATTTTTCACCATTTTATAAATAAGAAAGTTGATGAAAAAAAACTCGTTGAATTGGAAATTATGGGGAAAATTTTAAATTCATTCTCGATCGGACGATTATAAATCGCAAAATCAGTGGAAATTATGGGAAATCACTAGAAAATGGTCAACATTTTTAAAGAAAAAGTTGCACTATTTTTATAACTTTAAATTTTTTGAAAATGAAAAATTTTGATACACCATTGAATATTCCATCATAATAGAATGAGAAATTTACAATACGTTATAGAAATCTCAGTCAATCTGGAGGGGGAAAAATTCATTATTTTCAAAAAATGAAACAACTGATGAATCAACGTCGCTCTCCCCCTCTAGTCAGATTTTCACTTCTCGAATACAATATTTAAGCTTGATATTTCACTTAGTTGCATTAAAATTTGATTTTTCAACAGTCTGTTTTTTTTTTTGCACCGTTCACTCATTTACGCCCAAATTACAAAACCATAAATCTCGATTCAAAACCCATCAAAATAGCCCGCAACGAAACTCGACAATTTATTCACCGCCACGACTCAGCTCAAAAGATTCCGAAAAAGTCCTTACCGGGCAATCGATCATCATGCAAAATCCCAAACATATGTGCTGCTTTTCTCGACACCAGCAAAGTCGATTTCCTAACTCCCGAAGCAGCTCCGTACACTCGAGAAATTCGCATTATGAAGCTATTTTGCAAAGATATCCAGCCAAGCAAGAAGAATATATTTCTTTGCTATCAATAAAACCGACACGACGCGACGATTGAAAAACGTTTCACTACCGGAGACCGGAGCTGTGCGTGCATTATTCGTTCATTGTTTTGTATCTGCATTCGTTCATTGTTTAGTCTCTGTTCTAAAACCGAGTGTCCGCTGTCCATCGTACATGTAAACGTATCTCAGTTAGTGTTGTCTACGTCACGGATCAGTTACTGTAGTCAATAGGACATATAGTGGAAATGTACTCATGTCAGCTAAAAATTATTCTACTTAGAAGTGCGCGTTACATTTCTGTACAGGCGGTAATTTTAATACTATAGAAATTAGAGGGATACGTAATTGAAGGAATCAGGTCAAGAGTAAGGATTTTTCTCAAGTATTCAAGGGTCAAGGGTCACTCGGTACATTTACTCGAACGAATCTCGTACGGCGAAAAAATGAAACAAATTTTGAAGCCACAATAAATGGTCATATTGCAGAAATGTTCGCATATTAAATTTAATCAGCACACAACGTCGAAGAGGGAATGGATAATTCAATGCCATCGCAGACATGACCTATACACATAAAACGTTCAAAATCGATATTTTTGACACTAAAAGTCTCCTTTATCACACGACCACGGGCCACGCTGAATTACGGACTAACTACAAACATATTGTCGGGTCCTCATCGCCCACGAGAATTTGAAAAAACGACGCTTCACAGTGGCCATTCCATTGTCTTAATCAACACAATCAGCGTTATTTCATATCAGCGAAAATTTCTTCTGCTTGATGTACGTTTTATTACGCGATAAGGGAGTGTCTGTCTCGATCCTCTCGATATACATTATTACAGTCGGGCAGTTATTTTGTTTCTTTATTGTCGAGAGAATTACGAACGTAATGTACGGTGCTCGTAGATATGGGGTCGGACGTCCAGAGCGAAAATACACCGCTGCAGGAGAAAAACTCGTCCGAGTAATTGGTCTCCTTGTTTTTCTTTCGAATCGCTTGATCGATTGATGACGAGAAGGTTTTTCTGTATATAAATATTACACAAGCTGTGTTTTTTTTTTCATCCTAAGAAAAAAAAAATCGAATCGATAATTTAAAAAAATAAAAAACTCTAGACTTGGAGAAAATCTTCCTTTCGCAGAACATTTATTATAACAAAATACGATGGGAAAATTCATCCGAACAGCAACCGGTTATACTACGAAACCGTATTCATTATGTTTAGTAGAAAGTAAGTATGCATATACGAATGCAACTGTATGGATATCTATTAAAAATGAAAAGAAAAAAGAAAGAAAAGAAAAAGATGGTTCGAAATATAATTACAAGACGAATACGTACACCGCGGAATGCATCATCAGATAAGAAGCTGGTGAACGTAAGCGCAAGTGCAACAAGCCGTGTGCATTGTGCATAGTGTAGGATAGGGCCAAGCATAGGCAGCTTCATTATCATACGACCAATACGGCGGCAGGTTAATTACCGCACGAATCTTTTACCGAGGGCCGGAAAATTTAACCCGGCATGCCTTGCACTATATCACGATTATGGGCGAGCGTTGTTGTAATAATATGAAAGTTCATGGAAAAAAAATAGGAAAGAAAGGTATTATGTTCTTAATTGACATATTAGATATACGATAACTGCACCAATATCGACCAATGATTATATGTACCAGAATATAGCACATGAAATAATGCAAATTTTAAAAAAAGTTTGAGGGAGGGGAGGTGATGTTAACATTGAAGATATTTTTCAAAGCAAAATTTTCAAAAAACCTAGGTCTTTAATCAAATTATTTTTTCTCACATTTCAAATTAGTGAAAAGTCACTGAAAAAAAGTCAGAATTGCAGCACAGGAAAAATCAACAAATTTCTCTGGTTTTCAGTGAATTCACTGATTTTTCAAAGAATTGAACTAATTTTTCACCCAATTTCAATAAGTTTCCTAACTTTTCTGTGACTTTTCACTGATTTTCCAGCGATTTTTCTCACTGTTTGCTTCGTGGTGAATTCTGTTTACTATGATTCATCACTATGCTGCAATTCTGACCATGATGATATACTTAACTGCTTTTTAAACCGATTTAGCTGATCTCGAAATTTGAAAAAATTGATGACGATGTGGTTGTAAATTTAATTGAAGTGAAAACTGATGGTACCGTTATTATTTTTCGCTAGAGTTTTTCTTTTAAAAACTATACAAATAAATTGTAATTTTTGACAGTTTTTTTTAAAAAACCGTTAACTTCTTCATTTGTTTCAAAAATGAGAAAGGAGATTGAATGGATTTTTTTTCCATGATATCAATTGTAAAATATACTTTTACTAATCTTGCATTTTCGAATGAAAAATTTGAAATTATCGATGCCTTTGAGGATTCATACTGTTCGACCGTTATATCGTGACACTTTTTACAGTGATACCAGCAGGCAAAAAAAGCTGTAGGGTTTCTCAAATCAACAAAATAGGTGGCTGGTAAATAATAATTTTGTTTCTATTTTTCAAAGAAAACAATTGTTTTGATTGTTTATTTACTGAGTAAAATTTTTCTGAAATTTGAGAAGCCCTAAAATTTAGAACTTTTTGCTTATTATGGTAACCCTGCAAAAAGTGTCATGATATAACGGTCGGACAGTAGTCGAATACAGTCGAATACCATCACGAAATCTCAGAAGATTGAAATTACTCATTTTTTTGGCCATTTCAAGGCCCGGAGTGTCCAAACAAAAATGATCTAAACCGCCCGCTCTGTACTTTTTTTGGAAGTCCTTTGAGGACAAGTGTCATTGTGAAGAACAGACCAGAGAACATGTGTGTGATAATGTCCTTACTTTTTCCGCACCAAAGAAGGCCCAAAAAAAAGTCGAAAAATTGATTGAAAATTCAATCGCTTTTGACAAAAATAATGATAAACCAAAAACCATCAATCTATTTAATATTTTTTGTTTGAAATTTAAAATTGCCGACAATTTTTGCATTTGCATTAAGAATCTCAATTTTTAAAAGTTTCATAGGCTCCCTTTCACTCCCCCCCATCTGGTATTCAAAGTTTCCATACACTTTGTATCCTCCCAAAAAATCGTCCCGTGGAAGTTGTTTATTCCAAAACTGATTTCATCTTCTTTTTTTCTTAAATTTTTTATGAAAATCACATGAGCTTTGTAAAACTTCTAAATATTTTTATGAAAATGATTCAATTTTTGAATTTGATCTTCTTGTGACTGAAAGAACGGAGTGTCCAACAAGTCCTGTTGGTCCTGTTTTGGGCTGAAAGGTCCTGTTATTTTCTAAATTATAATACCTAATACAAAACTTCTTCTTTTCCAGTCTAGACACTTAATATATATTTCAAAGTGACAAAAATCGTCTTTCTCATGTATCAAAAAAACTCGTTAAGATCTCGATTGCATTTTCAAATTTTTTTCGTTTTTTTGGAAGGAAATCAAAAAACGAATCCTTGGATGGTTTTTTTTGTTTTTTTTTTTTTATGTCATGTCAGATTAGAACACTAAAAAAAAGTGTACGAATTTTACCCAATGAAGAAATTTCAGATTCTGGGTGCTCTTTTTCCAAAAATTTTACATATTTTTTCTTTTTAATGTGTCTTTTTTATTCTTGAATTAAAAAAAAATATAATATTTTCAACATTTTTTTTGCTTGATAGGTTTTCAACTTTTTGGGGGAGGGGAGGGGAGGGGAGGGGAGGGGCTACAAAATTTATTAATACTGATTGTTAAAAACATAAAAAGTCCTGTTTTGAAGGTCCTGTTTTGGAGTTTTGAAAGTTTGTTTGACACCCCGAAGAAATTTTGTGAGCGGGAAAGCTCAAAAAAATGAGGGAAGGAAGAGGAGACTGAGCTCAAAATTTTTCAAAAAATTATGGAAGTTCTGTTCTGATTCCTCGTCTCTGCCCATGAATCAATCGATGATTCGTTATTTTGCTTCAAGATATCGATGTATCGTAAAAATCAACTTTTGCAGCGAATTCAATTTTCCCAGCTGCGATGATTTCTTTCATGAAACGTTAAAATTTTCTAGAGAAATGAGAAATGGTGATTTTGGGTTATTCGTATGTCATCTGTCAAATTCGGGGGGGGGGGGGGGAAAAATGAAATACAAAGACATTTGATTTTGGGATTATCCCTCTTCAATTCATTTCTATTGATTAAAAATAGATCTCCCATTTCTTTAACATGTAGTTATTTTTGAAGAATTTTTCTTCAAAAGGCACAAAATTCGTATATTTTGGACACGAAATTGACTGACTCATCCAAATAAGTATCTCTCCCCCCTCTTTTCAAATCAACAATTTTTTCTCTCTCTTCTCAATACGAAAAGACCACGACGAGAACCCGATCCGGAGCCGAACGTTTGGCAAAATTAATTTGTTGTAACCCTTGTTTACAAAGGAATTCGCCTCCCCTGACCCCTTGTTCGTCTCACTCGTGCGTAAGAGGTAACGTACCGCCGTATCCGAATCCAATGTGGGGAATCTTCGCATCGGTCGTGCTGTTATCATTATCGATATAGCAGCGAATTTCTCATTGCCTACAGCCTACTGGTTGCTCGCTCCAGTGACCATGATGTGTTCAGCCGATGGGCGCCCTTTTCCGTCCAATTGTATAATTACACGCGTCCATTAAAAGGATAACATTGTTTTAGTTATCGTCCAGCTAGCTCCTTTCAGGGGAATTAGGCTTGGATTTGAACGAGTCTGTAGAAACTGAAAAAAAAAGGGGGTGAGTCCTGAGTCGTATTCGTGTCTATAGACTGGACCTTGGTGGTACGCTGCGATCAAACCAATTGGCACCCCTGAACAATATCGTCGGTGGGTATTTTGTATACGCATTTAGGGCGGAGATCATTAAGGACAGGAACTAGGTGCAGTGTGTTCGAAGTTGGCGCGCAATTACTATATTTTCTTGTTTTTTTTTTTCACGTGCATATAGCAACGCTTTAGGCAGCCTTCAATGTGGAAAAAACCATCTCATCGAGTTAATATATACCGAAAATTCCGCACCCTAGACCCTATCGCTCGATTACCGCGAGTATTACGCCATTTTGAACACGTGTATTTTATACGTTTCCGCTACATTTATCTGCGTACGAAGCCGGTGGCTCGAGTATGTCGGCTCGCAATGTTATAAAAATATTAGGAGCCCGAGCGAGACCGAAGATATACGTAGAAAACAAAACAGAAAAAAAAAGGAAAACTACCCACTACATTAATAACTTTCCAAGGTTTAATTTTTTCAACATGCTTATTCAACTGGTAACGTGAAAAAAAAATTAGAAAAGGTAGGAGGATCGAGAGCTAATAGTATTACGAAACACCACTCCGCACCGTGCCATCGGACCGGAGTGCGGCAGTTTATAAGTGTATGGAACAGCTGCCCTTCACAGCTCGCACACGTAATCCCTTTTTTCCTTTGACGTGCTGTAAACATATTTCCACTGCCACGCTGCCAGGCCCAACTACCAGCATCAGCATCGGCGTGTGTTGGAATATGCGCAAATTGATCCGCAGAAGGCCTTTCGTCTTTTTTTTCCTCTTCAAATTCCCAATACGATGGATTTTCCTCAAAGTATGAAATCAAATCACCAATTTGAAAGCTAAAATACTACGCAATTGTACCAATTTCTTTTATATTCTGGAAGAAGAAAGCAGAAAGAGCGGAAAGCCGTCGTTGGCAATTTAAAAGACGTATATACGAGGTTAAGATTAAATGGAAAACTTGGTAAAACTCGAAGCACAGTGCTGGAGTTTGTTTGCTAACGCATACTGAAAAACTTTTCACTTTCATTTTCGCCCAAAAGTCGACAAACTCGCTCGTCGCGTCCTTTTACCTAAATTATGAACTTTGGAAATACCCTAACACCGGGAGGTATCGTCTACCTCGCCACCCCGACGATTGTGTACAATTTACGCCGCGTCGTTACAATACAGATTAAGTACCTTGGAACGTTTATATTTGTATACGCTTATTAAAGCGCTCATAGCTGGATGAAGGTTTCCCCTCTACGCTGAAGATGTCCATCCTAAGCGGGAGAAGTCAGAGCAGCAGAATTTTCAACTTTTCCCATAACTAATTCTAATAAGTAGCGTTTAAGATTAATAAGATTTCGTTGCCGGGTGTGCTCCTGCTCGCGATGCAGAAGAAGGCGTGGTTTACGCCAAGTTTTATTTCTTTAGAAGTGTATCTTTTTCAACTTTTCGAATATGTTTGCGCCTGAAAAGGGGGTTATTTTTTAATGAATTGAGGAAATTTTAGATAGAATGGTGTTGTGTAAACTGAGGGAAGATTGATGCGATATGTTTTCAAAAGGGGGGTTGAAAGTTATCGGGGGTTGAGGGAATGTGTTGGTGGGGGAAGTTGAAGTTATGAAAATCTAAGAATAAAAGAACTTGGATGAACTGAAATTCACGGATGAGGGTATATTTGTACTTTCTTCACTTCAGTGTGAAGAAAAGGTCCTTTGGGTCTTCCAAACGCTGCGAGGTTGCCCCATTTTAGCCAAAAAGTTCTATAATTTCCCCAAATTGGCGATTTTTATAGTGCTGAGAAAATGAAAATAATTTTTGAAATATTTCAGATTTTGTAGCCTCTTAATGTCAACTGAAAATATTCTCAACTTAAGTATAGAATGAATAAAATATTATGCCAGGATTTTTTTTGATTTTCTCAAAGATTGGTCGAAATATGCCAAAAATAGAGATTGATGTGATGAAAAATCCAAAAATGTTATCGTTTTTAATTGATTTTCCTGAAAACAGAGATAGATTAAATTTCATGTTATAAGCAACATTAATATTTGTATTTTCAACTGCTCTGGAGGATGGAGAGGAGTAAAAAGTGTTGAGTGTTCTAAAATGAATTAATGTGAGGTTGGTCATGGATCATGGATAAAGATTTTTCAAAGCCTCCTAATTTTTTGATTGTAGTTTTTTTTTTTTTTTTTTTTGAACAAATTTTGGTAGTTTTTTGAAAGTCTTGCATTAGGAAACCACTTGAAGTAAGCTCTGAGAATTTGGATCAAGAGGTGGTTTCATTGGTATATCTAATTCAATTTCGGGTCGAGGTACTTCCACCAAAATTATGATTATCAGTTTTGAATTATTCCCCTTAATGCATTTTTAATGATAGGTTGGTATCATTTTGAAATTCAAAGTTAACTTTCCACATAGGGTCTCATACATTTTCCTTTTGTTTCTGCCATTTATTGTGAACGATTTTCATTTGAAAATGTTCGTGAAATCGATGACAAATATTCCAAAAATAGCTATTGGGTATTTCTACATTTTGTGACACCAATCCTCAACAAATTTTCGTCGTTGCTTTGCTCATTCCTACGTCCTACCCTTTTAGTGGCTAAATATGATGGAATCTTGATTTTTTAAACTTTTTTTTTTGTAAATTTTTTCTTTTGGGTTTGAAAAGTTGTTCTTATTTTAATTTTTTTTTTTCAACTTACGTAAAATCCCTCCCTCCCCCCCCCAATTAATCAATGTTCTAATTGAAAAAAACTATTCTGAAAATTTTTGTTACTGCTTGTTTGAAAGAAGAGGAAATTAATTTCAAATATCATATTATCGTTTTTTTGATTTTGTATTGAAAATAATTTTCTAATTTTTGAAATCATTGATAAAAATGTGATAATTCATTGAATTACATGATATCAAAAACTAATTCACTATAATCGTATCATTTAAAAGCTATTTTAACCTCTTCGGAACAAATAATTTAGAAAAAAGCAATAGAAACTTGATAAGAGAATATCGAATTATTATTAGACTTTGATTAGAAATCTTCATTACTGCGAATACCTTATTAATTGAACCGAATTCTGAATATTCTCAGTAAATAGTTTTTGAAAAAATATGATAACAGTATTCAGATCAACAGGGTGTCTAAAAAGCTTTCAAAATTCCAAATCAAGATCTTAACAAGATTTTCAACAGGGCCTTTTAAAATCGGTGCTAATGATTAATCCACTCCCCCTCCCCTCCCCTCCTAAGGAAAAAAGACCTATTAAGAAAACAATTTTCGAAAAGTATGTAATTAGCTATTTATTTTGGCGGATGGGATCTAGAAATTGTTACAAAACTAGACTTTTCTCTGAAAAAGTCCCAAAACAGGACCAAAAGGACTTGTTAGACACTCTGATCAAGAAAAAACGTTCAGGATAGGAATTTTGTGTCTGATCTAAAATTTTTAAAAATTGTAAAATTTCATGAGAAAAATTACATTTTTCAATTTTATCTTGAAGAAGCGAATGTCCACTTGATTTTTTTTGGATGTGGAGTGTGGAATTATATATGTTTTTTTATTTGTTTTTTCATTTGAGAAGGCGAATTTTTGAAGTTTCCACACATATTTTTACTTGTAATCCATTAAAAGGGGCACCTGATCGTTTCTTGAAATCAATTCAGAGGTAGAGTGATCTCTTACTCCCGTATTCTATGAATAGTCAGAATTGAAGTTCAGAGAAAATGAACAAAATTCTTTCATTTTCAGCAAATTTTCGCTAATTTTTTGAAGAATTTCTCTGAATTTTTTTTAGCAAATGCAAATTTTAAACATTTTATTGGCCTTTCAGTCAATTTTCATTGATTTTTCAGCATATTATTTTTACTGTTTGTAATAGTGAACATTTTCCATAATTTATTACTACGCTCAATTCTGATGACTTTTCCAGTGATTTTCGATAATTTTCAGTAATGTTTTGAGCCGTCGTAAGAAAATCGGTGCTCATCCCATTTTTTGATCGATTGAAAATTTTCTTTCAATAAATTGTTGATTTGACACATTTTCTGATTCCAAATGTGCATAGATCTTTCTTCATTTAAAAAAAAAACCAACAGGGATCCCGGAGGGAGGGGTCTGGTGCCTCCGGCTCCGAAAATGCCTCCAGCTCCGGCTCCGAAAATGCCTCCAGCTCCGGCTCCGAAAATTTTTTCCAAGTACCTCCGGCTCCGACTCCGGCAAGGTTAAATAGGCTCCAGAGGCTCTCTCCAGGAGGGCCCTCCGACGAGGAAAGATCAAAAATTTTGTAGAATCATCATGAAAATAAAAATACCATTACTTTTTGAAAAACAAAAAACAAGTCATTTTCAACTATTGTCGTAAGCAAAACAATAACGAACAATTTTGATAATTTTTAGGGAAGAAAAACTGAAAAATTCCTAGTAGTAAAATTAAAAATCAAAGAAGGGACCTCCGGAGCAAGGAGCCGGAGCAGTTCCAACGTGATCTCTCCGGCTCCGGAATTTTTTTAAAAGTCCCTCCAGCTCCGGCTCCGAAAACATCGTCTGGAGGGGACCCTCCTCCCTCCGGCTCCGCTCCGGGATCCCTGAAAAAAAACGAGTTTTAATTCCCGAAAAAAGGTGAAAATTGATAATTTATATTTTAAGGGGATAAGAAACGAAGAAGTTTCATCAAAAAATTTGAAAAAATAACCTTCGAGTTATAATTTTTTTCGATTGGAGAGCACTATGATCGTTTTGATTTTTGATTAGGATTCATGCTCCTAGATTCTGCCATTTCGAAAAAAGGTAGTATCATTTTTCGAATAGATTTTCCGGAGATAACATTCGTCATAGATTAAAATTCCATTTCAATCATCTTCAGCAATATTCTAAATTAAGGGTTCAAGACAATTCTTCTAAACCTTTCGATCATACCAAATACATACACACCGCACAGCGTGGCACAACTTGTTGATAATCTAAAACAGCACCGTGCACTATTGAGAATCAATGACCAGACCAGTGGGAAGTCGATAAAATGTATCTCAATGCGTAGGCTTCGGCGTACGCTGATTAAACATGATTAAAATGTTCAACTTGGATGTAGGATAGCTGCGTGAAAAAGAAATAGTGCGAGATTCCGATCATCATCTTGGATTTCTTTCTTTGGTTTACCTATGTTTCTGGCTTCTTTATCAGCGCATTATGATGCATCGATGAAGACCAATTTTTCAGATAAATCGTGTCGTTCGCTCTTATGCTTACGGGTCATGATATCAATACGATGGCGGAAATCGCCACTTGATAACAGATTCGGAGCATGTTTCCTGCCGTAGACATGCGAAGAAATGAAGATTTAAAAATGTGATCGAGTTCCAGAGTAATATTTTTATACTAATACGTTGGTTCGACGAATTCGTCCATTTCATGGTAACGGTTCCGTATACGATTATATCGTCGTATGAATGGATTGCCGAGTTATAAGAAGGTTGTTCTCAAACTGTATGCAAGTGATGCCTAAAGTTTTACTAAGCTGATGGCTCGAGAAAAAGTTTCATTGGAGAAGAATAAGAAGAATTGAAGAAGAAATTATGCAGATATTGATGGAGATATGTGATGTGTGCAAGTTCCCCCCTCCCACAGGAATTTAGAAACACTAACTACCTTATTTTTCATTAAAAACATACAGGGCTTAATTGGATTTCAATTGTAGAAGTTTTACAACCCGTTTTATACGTCATTTCCACAAGCAAGCTCGACATTCCGGATAAAATTATCAAATTACTACACGAAGGCATTTCTTCATCCCCAATCCCCATATCGCACGCGTTTACTCGACGATTCCAACTTTTCGTCGGTTCTTTTCTTTCATTCCGGTCTTTGGTATTCTTGTCTCTCTCGCCGTTGAAATATGTGTATGTATTATTATAACGATTGTAGCGTTAATTTTGATACCATCAACAGATGTTCCATATCTATCTTTCTCTTTCGGTCTATATACGTGCGTGCATGCGTTGCTACGTGTATCTTACTCCGTTTATATACGAAATGAAGGGCGGTTCTGCTCTTGATCGCACGAGGTACGTGGAATTTCGTTCCTGGATTTTTAGGTAGCGGCTGCTGCTGCTGTGACCATAGGATGGCGCGGGCTCCAACTCGGGCTCGCTTCTGCGATATGGTCCTTCAACCGTTCACATAAATCAGTTCGCCACTTAGACTGGAAATCCTTTTATCGGTCCCTTTTCAGTTGGAAATTTGGAATCTGTGCTTCCAGATGTGTGAATAACTCTAGCTAGGTAAAATAACCCGTTTGGGGAATCTACTTCGAATGTTTTTCTTTTTCGGTCTAGGGAGGTTAAAAACGAAAGCGATGAATAAGGTTGGTTTTTGTTGATTTGTTACCTGCCAATTCTTTTCGGGATTTTTGGAATGGTAGGATTGAAAATCATTTTTATATTATTTTTAATAATAAAATAATATAAGAAAATGATGTAATCGAAATCAATTAAACTTTAATTCCATTACTACTTTCAATATTAATTATTATACCTTCAATAAAAATTATATAAACAATATTATGAGTCAAAAATATCTCTTTTGGGCATTTCTTTCGAATTTTTCAATGCTGAGTCATGTTCAAATGAATTTTTTTGAAAATATTCGAAAATACTGAAAAAATACCGAATAGGAGAGAAACTGAAATTTATTTTTCCAAAATCTTGTTCAAGAGACAAAAATTGAACGAAGAAAAATTTCTAATTCGCTAAAATGGCTGCAAAAGGCTGAATTGGTTTTCAATTGAACATGGCCATCTAGCAATGATGAAATTGTTGAAGAAGGATTGAATCATTTAGACATCGTTCTGACTTTTGAAATTTTCCTGTACCTAGTATTTTGTAAGACAAATCAACCTGTTGATGTTGTTGAAGAATTTTTGGGAATTTTGTTTTTTTAGAAAAAGGAAATTGGAAAAAAGATTAGTTTTATTGGACATCAATGCTCGCAAAAGTTATCAAAAAAAAGAGAGGCTAAAAATTCGAGAAAAATGACGAGAGGGTCAAAATTCAATGAAAAAAATAACCTGTTGTTTTAGTGGTGTTGACTTTGACAGGGAGTTTTCTATGGGCGGAAAATGCAATGTACCTACTGATTTTTAGCGAAGAAAAATTGTAAAATTATGGGATTTTTGGCAAAAAACAATTCACTTTATCTTCTGAATTTGAATCAGTTAAATTTAATGAAATTCCAACATCTGAATTACTGAAATAGCCAGAAAACTGTAATTTTTCACTGATATTTCAGTCAAGAATCAAGATTACTAATATTTTGACAAATTGGAAATTGACTGAAAAATAAAGATTTTTAGTCAAAATATCAAAAAAACCTCCTTACCGAGCTGAAATGGATTGAGACCCAAGTTCGTCAACGGATTCTTTCAAAAATTCTTATAGTGATCTAATTTTTGAATTTTTGGGGATGACTTCAGCTCCATAGCCATCTCCTTGAGAGCAACCCCTCATTTTCATGATAGAAAAGTAATGATTTTCTTCAGAAAATTTTTTTAAAAGATTTGTGGGTCAAAACTTGTTCTTATTGACGACTGAAAATAACTTTTGACTTGATTTTGATTGAAGGGGTAATTTGAAGATGGTAAATGGTTATTAAAATCAACAAATTTTTAATCACTGTTGGAATCAGTAAAAAAAATCATCGACTGAATCAGTAAATTTTGACTGATTTTAATGTCAGTTAATTTTTACTGATTCAATGATGAAATATTTACTAATTGAGTAGGTAATTTTTCACTGATAAGCAGTGAAATGTCGCCGATCAACAGGAGAATCAGTGGAATTTGACTGATTATCAGTGATTTGATTTTCTTCAAGTCAATTTTGGCAATTTCGACTGATTCAAATTTTCTAATTCAATTTTTTTAAAACGCTCTCTTAATTTGAATCAGTCATAAAATTGATTGATTTAAATCGACAAAATTGAGTCACTGTAGGAATCAGTGAAAAAATTTCCCATTCAATTGTTGGAATTTTCATTGCTGAATCAGTAAAAATTGAATTTCACTGATTCAATTAGTAATTCATTACTGACTCATCAGAGTAATTTTATTTTTTACAAATTTAATAATGAAAATTCAGTGATTGAATCAATAAATTTTGACCGATTTCAATCAGTCAATTAATTTTTACTGATTCAACAATCAGAATTCACTATTTGAATCAGTAATTTTTCACTGATTGGCAATAAAATGTCACTTATTAACTGGAGAATCTGTGGAATTTGACTGATAATCAGTGACTTGATTTTCTCTATTTCATCAGTCAATTTTGTCATTTTTGACTGATTCAAATTAAGAGAGTGAAATTTTTTGGATGCATATTTTCATTGCTTGCTTTGATTCTTCTTCCTCTCATTCAGTGTGACATGACATGACATTTGTTTACGAATTACTCGTGAATATTCCAATATCACTTCATTTCACAACGAATTGTTTTTTTAAAACTGAATTTCTGTAGTTGAAAAATACCTTCGAATTGGATTTTTTAAAATTCAACTTTCACTTTTTCTCTTTGATAATGTCAAATTTGGTTCAAAAATTGATTAAGTATTTTGTTTTTCCTGCAAACTTTGTGTAGTCATTTTAATGACCATCAAGTTCGATTAATTTTCTCCTCCCATCCCTCTCCAATTACCCAGATTTATGGAAAATCTACGTAAAAACACATCACCATACAGCCTGCGTACAAAATCATTTTCGATTACGCACGACTCGAACGAACCAAACCTGTCCACGGAGGCACAGACACAGTCATGGATTAAGACAATTAACACGGCGTTGTTCCATAACCAGCTTATCATAATTTCACGTGTACCAGACAAGCAGACAAAGCAGCCCACGGTACCGGCGGACAAGTAGAGCGTAAACGACGCGACGTCGGATACGAATCTGTCCTGCGGAAAGGGAAAAAAATCCCAACTGATGTGGGTATCGGAAAGAGAAACGGCGCTTACAAAGAAGTTGTATTCTTGTACGACGCTACGGTCCTGCGTTATTTTCCCCTAAAAAATCCATCTTTTCGGTTAATGAAAAGCTCGCACATTGCAGCTAACACAGGTCACGAACTTCTAATCTGCCGATTCCACTCGTGTAGACCTATACGCACTTATCCGATTACCGATGCTTGCTTTCTTTCTTTTTTGCCTCATCTGTTATACGTATAGACGTTGATGAAGTATGTATCGGATATATTTTATAAGGTTTCTTTAATGAATGGTACACGTTTTCTTTTTGCTGGGTAGAAGTAGTTTTTCACGTAGAGTGGTGGAAATCTTCCATGGATGTATTGCGATGGTGGTGAGGTGAGGACTAGTTTTTCACGATGCGGTTTTAATCAATTTTATACAAAATTTTACAAAAATTACGAAAAATGTACCGTCTTGAATTTTCCTCCATCTTTTTTTTTTCATCAAATGATCAATAGGAAGAGTAAGTTTCCCTAAAACAGGATCTTGCCAGAGGCCATTTTGGAAAATTATTTATCACTGGAAATTAAGTTTGGCCTCTTATTTTCGTCTTTGTATGGAGGATGTTTTGGAGGAGAGGGAGAGGGAGGTGATCTTTGAAAATACCATGGAAAGGTCAAAAAACGTTTCTCAATGTTATTGGAAGATTTTGATTTAGGTCTTTCCCTCCCCGCTCTTGAGGCCTCAAGATCGCAAGGTCAAAATGATGGATTTTGAAATCTCATTCCAAAAGTTTTCAAACTTTGGCCTCAATCCCCATTCTCGTGAGATTCCTACTGGAGTTTTTGGAAAAATGGCACCGTACATGAATTCGGAGGGTCAAAAATATAGATTTTAGAACCACACTCGATATTGCCGAAACTTCTCATCTTCCTCACCATTATAGACCTTGTTTCGAATAATCACCGATTTAGCAAAAAAAAAAACGAATCACCTAAAAAATCTTTGCAGCCAATTTTTACCAAAAAATCACTAAATGAAAACAAAATGTTCAAAAATCATTAAAATACTTTTCAGACATCGTTCAAAAATCACTTCCTAAATTTAGATAGAAAATGCCAAAATTGCCAAAAATGGCTGTTTTTTAATTTTTTTTCTTTTTTTCAAACATTTTTTCATCAAAAATTAGGAAAATCATTAAAATTACTGTGTGAAGATTGAAACAAAAACTTGTAAAAAGGGCAAAAAATCACTAAAATCACTGAAATCACTGGCTGAAAAATCACTGGAGTTGGCAACTTTGCCTGAGTCTGAATTTTGGGTTAGAATAACTCCGAAATCGGATTTAGCTTGAAGCCCAATTTTATTTTTTTGTCCTGAATAGATCTTGGTTTAAATATTTTTCAGAATTTTCCCCTAAATTCTTTCTGACTTGATTAGAAATTTCATTTGGCTCATTCCCCCTGGTGGCATAAAAATTTTAAAAAAATTTTCATCTGATTCAAAAAAGCTACCATGGAAACATTTAAAAAAATTGATATTGTTGTAAAGGGTGGTATTTGTCATTGTGTGTACCTATAGGTATTACCCACCCTCTTTTATTTTTTTCTGTATTTAATCGAACCCCATGCACCTATCTAATGTATTTAACTAATCTACAGCGAGCGCTGGTAAATGACACCAGTTTTCTATTAGTAATGTGGCAATTTCTCTTTTTACACATTTTTTTTCCTGTCTTACCTATTGAATACCACGATCGAGACTTATTGTCCACTTTTGTTGTTGTAGAAATAACAGTGGTACCGTTTCGTACCCGAAAGAAGGTGTACACCGCGAAGAAGCCACGACCAATACAAAAGCAGATGTTGTATAAAAAAAAATCAAAAGAAAAAATAACATTAACAGAAAAAGGTTACGTTGGTCCTCGGTATGTTTGTAAACCTGCTCTTTTTATATGTTTATTACCTTGGCTCCGTGCGATGCGATGTTGTGATACACGGAATCTTTAATTTAAATTACCATTTTCCCCTCGGATTTTCTTTCTTCCGTCTCGTCGGAGTCTCTAATTACCGATATAAATGCGTGTAAGAGTGTAGAAGTGTGGAATTCTTTTTTCAGAGCAGCCGGCGCGAAGATGGTTTCGTGGGGTCTTATAGGTGTTTTTTTTTCCTCAGTTTTATCGATAATAATTATTAAATTTGTGAGTTGGAGAACAGACTAGGGGTAGGAGAAGATTTAAAATTTTCCACGGTTTTGTAGTGAACTTCTCGTGATGAGATTCTTTGAATAGTTAAGTACCTATGGTTTTATGGAAAATCTGGATTTTATTGAGTGGGTTGATGAATTATGAGAATTGAAATCAATGTAGAAATAGAAAAATAGAAGACGCAAGAACGCTATGTCTTGTATAAAGATTAAGTAAATGCCTATGTGGCCTGATATAATTTTATGTAGATAATTATACTTTATGCTGAAATCAGTTTTATGTTAGAGCAATCAAATACTAATGGATTAATATTTTGTTTGTTTCAGGTGAGTACGGAATTTTTTGTCTTGGGAAAATGCAAGTATATAAAAATGGGAGAAACTAAGGTACGTTTTATTCCCTAACTTTTTACCTCTACAAGCTGCTGTAGCTCCAGCCAATCAATAAAGGCTCGAACTTTTGAGCTTTTATAATTTTTGATCGTTTGGTAAAATTTATTCATTTTTTTGATGAAATTTATTATTTTTTGGGTAAAATGTATTCGTTTTCGTAACTTCTGTTTTTTTTCGTGTGGATTATTTAAACACTCATATACCTCACTCAATTTTTTGAATCAATACCAAAAAAAATGAGAAAAATGAGCTACAAATATTTCTCATGTCATAAGACTGCATTCTTATCAGAGGTCACGTTGTCTGTTACCTGGTAAAGCAAAAAATATTAAATGCACCTATCAGAAATTCGAAGAGAGGAGTTCAGCCCCTCTGGCTCCAGCTCTGAGATTTTTTAAGAAGTGGCTCCAACCCTGGCTCCAGTTTTGAAAAATCGTCTGAAGAGAATTATAATTTATATCCATAATTATTGTATTACATATCAGTTTCAATCATTTATTTCTAATAATTTTAGTGGATAAAATATTTTTTTTTTGTTCAAGAGAGGGTAGGTTCCTCCCTTCGACTCTGCTTCAAATTTCTGACCATCCCAGGTATCCGGATTGGGATTTCCCGTCTCCGACTCCAACTTCGAGATTTTTGATTCAAGTTCCTCCAGTTTCAAAATTTTCTGAAAGTGCCTCAAGTTCTAAAATAAATCATCAGGAAAGGTGCCCTCCTTCGAAATTGCAGCACAGGAAAAATCAACAAAATTCACTGATTTTTTTGAAGGTTTTCACTGATTTTTCAGTGAATTTTCATTGATTTTTTAGTGATTTGTCTCATTGATTCGTTTACAGTGAAAATGTTTTCACTGATTTTCTCCTGAGCTGCAATTCTGGCTGTTTTTCAGTGATATTCGATAAATTTCACTGATTTATAAATGAGAGAGCAGTTCTACATAATTGATTTGCAAAATCATTGAATTTTTATGGTACACTTTATCCAATCACCGCTTAAAGACTTATTAACTCGCATTATTTTCAAAACATCAACCAATTTCTAAAAAAAAGCTTAATGTTTTTGCCAAGTTGAGAAAAATTGTTGAAATTTGATAGTTCACCGACTCTTAATTTTCAAAAAAAAAAAGAAAATTTTTCGAAATTTCAATTTTAAAAATTTCTTGCCCTTTTCATTACTTGTATTGTTTCACTTTGAATGTTTCGAGGGTAGCTCGACGCATGTTTTCATTTTCTTTTTTGCAAAGTCGGGTTAAGTTAAAGTCGGTCAAAGTATTTTTGAGAAATATCTTGCATCAAAGACGCTGAGATTACAGGCTTATATAGACATTTTCTCCTTCGATGTCCTTTTTCACCTTTTTGTTTTGTAAAATCTTTTCTCATTTCAAGTCATACTTCATTTTTTTTTTCTATGATTTATTCTTAGAAACAAAAAATCTATTTTTATACCCACCAAAAAAAGACAATCTTTCTCGACTGACCCCTGTTGCCTTGGCCATGTATCTATCATTATGAAGGACGTCAATGGTTTTATATGTAACATTGTCCATCAGTCCATCCTGACAAGTTTTCCATCAATAACTACGATGCTGCCTTTCATTCTTAAACTGCTTTCAAAGAGAATGCGATGATGCAGTGTGTCAATACACAACGCTATCAACGTGTCTGCGTTAATTAAAAAGTCACGCCATATTAAACAATTAATCGTATAACTGGTGTATCGCCATTAAGATCTCAACTATTTGATAAGCGCCTCGATGATAAAAGTTCTCCATAAACATCTGCTTGCCTGGGTATGGGCTACGTCTGCTTTAATGCTCATCCGCTGAACCTGCTTGCAGACTTGTTCGACGAGCTTTTCTTTTTGATTTTTCTCATTTGTATGCCTTGTGGTGTGGTATGCGAGTAAAACCGGTCCCTGAGGCGATCCCATTTATCTACAGGAAATGAACGGTCATTGGTCATGCGCCATTTTTCCTCGATAGATATAATTATGTATTTGAGTTGAGCTCCCTCTCTCCTACAAATTTATGTATGTAGATTTTTTTATGGGTATTGACGGCAATGCCAAGTACATAATTGGGTTTATATTCTTACGTCTGAATTGAATTCGATCTGTGTGAAATGATCTTCCAGTGCTCATATTCTGAGTGCAGTTGGCAGATTTTTTTTCAAGTTTTGTTTTCTTATGGCTGAGCTGATACGATGGAGTTATGAATTGAGGTCATTTAATGAATGAAATTTAATACGACGTTCGATTACGTGTACAAATATTTTGCCCTATGCTCTGGCTATGGCTTTCGTGCCCAGTAGCCTGGTCAGCTGGACTCGTTGTTCACCATACAATACAGACTCGACGACTCGAGTCAGTGCTGGACATCGGAACGTATGTACCTATATTGTACTTGAAGTATAAAAATGCCGACCATCATGCCGCATACGTGAATTCGCGCGGCTCTTCTGTCTACTCCGCTCTTTTTTTTCTCTGTCTCGTCCGCGGTGTTTATCGGTGCGCTCGGCAAGGCAACATAGCGGTCCATTAAACAAATGCGCGCGAGAAAGAGTTTTAAAAAAGTTACGGCAACGTTGCTTTTAATAAAGCAGACGCGCCGCGTCTTTTTTATTTCACATTATGCTATACGCGAACGCGACGATCCTGGCGGAGTGAAGCTGCGGCGCGTCGCGAGGGGGGAGACGGCAGCCGCGTGTACCGTACTCCGTACACATTGTCTAAAACTATTCGACGACGACGGCGGCGCGGCGGCATTCATTATATACGTCAAGACCAGAAAAACTCCCACGGATGAATCGTCATCGAGCTTATATAACGCTTTTACTCCGCTTCGTACCGGTCCTTGGCGAACGTATTAGTTTTCCATAGGAAAGAAAATCCCCAGTATGTGCATATTTTTTCTGATTTTAGGCGCCTTTTTTTTTTCAACGTGGCGTGGAATTTTCCTCGATATGGATTCGTCGTGTTCTCTTTTTTTGCCTTTTTTCGGTCCTGGCGTGCGTGTGTATGATGGAAAAATAGGTATGGGGAGAATTGGAGACGTGGAGAGGTAGAATCCGCAGGTTATTTCGGTGATAAAGAGGGTGATGCGAGGAACAAGTCTGTGCTACTTGAATTGGCGTGTACGTCACGAGGGAGCCTTTCTCGTTTTAAATGGCGTCCAAGTAATTGCGCTGGGGACCCTTCTTTTTTTTTTTTTGTAAAAGAGGGTTCAGTGTGGTATGGTGCTGTAGTCATAGTATGTATGATTCGAACAATGTTTTGATTTTTTTTTCAGGTTTTTGTATTGAGATTTGATCCCGAGGTGATTTACCGATTGATAATTGACGAAAGATGAGATATTACGGATACGATGGTTGAATTGGTCTCGATAATTGGTATCTGTGATCTGGATCGAATTGTGGTCTTGTTGGGGAGATTTTTGGTGAGAATTGTCGTAAAGGTAGAGGATTCGCATGGGGTGGAGTACTGAGATACGTTTATGAGAAAGATGAGAATATGTCAGGTCAAGTGGTGGTCTCGAACTTACTTGAAGAGGTCTTGTTCAAAATTATGGGGGGCTTGAAAATAAGATCTGTTGTTTTGAAAGATAGACCTATTGGTTATCATGGAAAAAAACGAGTTTTTTTGGATAAAATTTGAGAAGAATACTAAAATTGAGTGCTCCCTTATTTAAAATCAACGAAAAGTCGCTGAAAAAAATCAGAAAATTTTTTGATTTTTTTTGGTGAATTAACACTGATTTTTCAGCAAATTTTAGATGTTTTACTGATATTTCAGTGAATATTCACTAAATGTTATATTGTGAGTTTTCTTCAATTTTTTCAAGTTTAAAATCCAAAGGTGGGAAAACTGGCCAAAAAATCATAATTAATTCTAATTTTTTATCTCTGAATTTTAAAAGAAAAATGCTCCAACTTCTTGATTTGCATTTGAATAATAATGTTACTTTTTTTTGATTCCTACGGAAATTGGCTGAATACTATAAAAGAAACTGATTTGAAAATTGAATCTCGCCCTCCTATTTTTACCAGAAATTCAAAACTGCTGTCCTGGAGCTGTATCTCGTGTTCAAGTGTCCCGAATTGTGTCGCAAACTTCAAAATTTTGAAAATTTTAGTTTTCTCGATTTTGATTGTATGTACCTAGTCTGAGATTTTTGAGGAAATTTGAAGAAAATTATTTTGAAATTGTATCAATAACTATCTCAAAATGCCTCAAAAAATAATCGGGACTCAAAATTTGAAAATTTTGAAAAAAGTTGTTTTTTTTTCTGGGACGAAATATGTATACTTTTCCTAATATTGAAATACCTACATTCCACCCAAACTTTTATTTTTTTGAAGAATGATTTTGGCTCTTTATAATCAAACATATAAAATATCAAGTTTTAATTTGAGAAAAAGATGGGAAAGTAATCGTAGGTAGCTGACTGGATGGGGAGGGGGGGATTGACTTTGAAAAAGTTTCAAAAAAAACTCAATGTTTTGAAATGAAAGTATATGTAAATTTACGAAGATTTTTTTTTCTTCTACATTTAGGTCGAAATGAACCCATATCGCACTGAAAAAAAAAGAAAATTTATCCAAAAAAATAATAACGTGTCCCAATTCTCAAAATAGGTAAAATTTATCATTTTTTTGAATAATATTCTTTTTGGTAAGATTTATTCATTTTTTTGACAAATTTCATCATTTTTTCTGATAATAAAAATATTATTTTTTAGAACAAATTTCACCTATTTTGTGAATTGAAACACGTTATTATTTTTTTGAATACATTTTATTATTTTTTGATTAAAATTTAGTATTTTGGTAAAATTTATTATTTTTGGGGTAAAATGTATTCATTTTCGTAACTTCTGTTTTTTCCGTGCGAAAATGTATTTTTCTGAACAATAATGCTTAATTTTACCTTCGATTCCTCTTTTCTTCATTATTCAGAGCAATGGTGGTGGAAAATCAAAAAGTTATGAAATCTATGCACAGGTTCCCTGGTAAATACGTACAAACAGTATATTCCTAAACATAATGTATCTCAAACACTGATACTCTATACACACCTATTTTAATATTAGGAAGAGGTAGATAAATAGTAAATACTATACATAGATACGCAAGTAGTTGTTCGAAAATCTATATAATTAAGCGTTTTTAAAAGCCTTGGAGCGATTAGAAGGATGGTAATTTATATTTTTGGCACTTCGGAATGCATCTCATTGTGTATCTATTCTATACCTGTACGTTAATTCCCATACTTCCACGTTCTTCCAATAATAACTCGTACATTGCCATAATTTCCATCCATTCATTCTATCACTTCCCAATTTGATACGTTCGTAATAAAATCTTCGGAATAGCTTGGCCCAGCAAACATGCTCTGCTGAATAACAAGCGGTTATTAATTAGCGAAATTAAACGACGTCTGGGTACGCAGAGAAAAGAGTAATTCCCCAGCACGAAAACATCGCAGTCGAGTTTCTTGTCAAGAAAATGGTGCACTTGGAAAATGCGAGAGTTTCGAGGGTTTAAATTAAAATTTGATCTGTAGATGTCAAATTCACCCCCGAAACTCGACTCGGAATGGCGAATTATACAAATGTACAGCAATGGAAGGAGCTGTATTGAAGAGGTTGAGAAACGACTGTTTCGCATTTTTCATATTTAAAAATTATAGGGAGGAAATTTTTCAAATTATTTGATAATTTTATACCGAGCTCATGGTATACCGAAGCGAAAAGATACGATTTTAGTGCTGTGGTAGTTTTTCTCGACCCTATTTTCATGTAGAAAAGTTGGCTGGAATTCGAAAGTGAGTTAGAGTGAAGTAAAAGATCGATATTATAAACACATATATTATACTCGAAAAATAATCGTGCTTTAATTACGCGTCGTTGGTCTTCGTCGTAGTCGAAAAATAATCGGCTATTTAAATGTCGCTCTAATTGGGAAAATTTATACGCATGAACGCCATCGCATTGCTGCTTTTATGCTTCGTGTTGTGTACATGTATTCGTAAAAATGTATACTTTATGTATGTATCAGAGGAACATGGTAAGAGGGAGGTCGATTGAAGGATGGAGAGAGCAGAGGTGTCGAAAAATAAACAAACGTTGGATCGTAATGATCGTTATATACGATAATTTACTACGTACATTTGATGTTACGTAGCAGTGTTTTCTCTTTTTTTTTTCCAACGTATGCATATACCTACACCATTTGCAGAGAGGGTGTGCACTACTGTGCACATGTTGCCCAAGTTACTTTATGTACATTGCGTGTATGTAAGTGTGTATGTTTATCTGTATGCATTGCTGATGGTTGTTGGTTCTTGGTACCTATACTGGGACTGAGGGATACATAAGTTTGTTGAAGAAGTAACAGTTTGTTATTTGATGATGTCACGGTATCATTGAAAGCTGGGTTGATTGAGATTAGATTGTTTACATAGATTTTGGATTTTTGTTTTGGTGGTTTGAAGTGAAACAGGAGGTATTGACCATCACAAAATTTGAGGTACACGGGTAGGCTCGAGGTTCATGTTTTACTTTTTAGATTGTTTGATATGCAGTTATTTTTAGATTGTGTGTGGATATCTTTTGATTGGAAAGAATTGTAATGAGGCAAGCGAGATCAAAATGTTGAATAATGGATGTCAAAATTCAAAAGTTTTAGTTTAATGTCCCCAAAATTCTTATTGAAAAAGATGTAAGTTTGAAGATTTGAAAAACTCAGAATGTCGTTGAATGAGGGCAAAAGTACGGAAAAAGTGAGTATCATAATTATACAAATTTCATCTAAAATTTGGAAACGACCATAAAATTTTTATTTTTGATTGATTGATTCATTCTTTCTCTTGATTTTCATGAAATAAGTAATAAAAATGATGGAAATTATTCGTTGACATCGCATAGTAGGCTTTTGATTGACTCCTCTTCCGCTCCCCCCCCCCTCAGTTGCCTTGGACCGTGAAATCCGAATTTGACATTTTTTCCCCTTAGGAGTATTTGAAATTTAAACTGGGACAGTGCTTGTGATTTTTTATGAAGGGAAGGGAGGGGAGGGGGATGCTAAATACTTTGAAGTCTGAATTTGCATCCACTAGTGCCCCTGAAGGAAATAAGGGATGAAACTGATGAGAGATTGTACGTAAAATTGTGTGTTTTATATCCACTCTCTCATTCTGATGAATCAGTAAAAAGTCACTGATGAACAGTCAGAATTGCAGCGCAGAAAAAAATCAGCAAAATTCACCGATTTTTTAAAAATTTTCACTGATTTTTCAAAGGTTTTAATAGATTTTTCGAAGATTTTTACTGATTTTCAAAGGTTTTCACTGATATTTTTCAAAGATTTTCACTACAATTAAAAATTTCACTGACTTTTCAGTCAATTTTCACGTGATTTTTCTCACTGATTTGTTTTCAGTTGAAATTTTTTCACTGATTTTATAACTGAGAGAGCATGTGATCGATATCTTACGTCTGGATTTCGATGTTTCCGGTCGTAGAACATGAATTCGGAAATTTTTTCTAGGTTTATTGCAAGGAATGAAGGGAGGTGGCGGAGAAATCAAATTTCATCATTTCAGTCGGAAAAATGTTAAATATGTGAGCCTAGTTGGGTTTTGAGTTGAGATTCCTTCCTGATTTTATAACCTGTTTGAAAGTCTCAAAATAAGTAAGTATCAACTCGAAAAAAAAAAAATTATTCCCAAGAGTGATTTCTATATCCAGTTTTACATATGTTTTCAAGTCATAAAAAGAATCTGAAATTTTACAAAAATAAAATAATTTAGAAAGCACTAAAGTAGGGAATTTTTTACAGAAACTAAACAATAAGTCAAAAATTGTAATTTTATTGGTTTTCGAAGTACTTAATACCTGCTTTAGTTCAAAATCGTATTTCCAAATTGGAATCCACATCCACTATTTCGTATCACTTCTATAACGGAAATGTTCAAAAAATTATCAACTTTTTTCTTTTTAAAATTTTCGTCCTACGCTTCTTCAGCTCGATGAATTTTCCTAAAAGATATTCATCCAAGTAATGCAAGTAAAGCCAATAAGTAATTCATTCTAAAAATAATTATATTATTTCTTTTCTGTAGCTTCATTTCAGAAAGTGTGAGTATTTTGAAGCATATAAAAAAAACCTGATGCGCCCATTTTTCAGGAGCTTAATCCCGATCAAGAATCTAACCTTAGAAATGTAGGAAAAATTCCGAATAATTTTTTTCTTGATATAGTTTTTGATTTTTTTTTTTGGCAGAAAATGAGTCCACAATTCGAGATTTTATTTTTAAATGAAAAAAATAACTCGAAAAAGATTTGATTTTTTTTGTTTTATTTTAGCACGAATCCTGATTTGGAATTATTTTCTGTTTAGGTTAATTGGGTGGGTGGGAGTTGTGTGTTGGAAAATCGATATTCAGGTCCAAAAAATTTCGAAATTCGTAAGTTTTCGGAATCATATCTATCTGTCCACTGAAAAAATTTTCCATGAAATTCTTGAAAAATTGACTTGAAAATTGACGGGAATGATCGATGCGTTATAAAACTTTCAATTTTTTTTAAGGATATTCCTTAATTCCTATATCACTTGTTATGAGACTGAATTTCCAAAATTTTGAAAAATTTTCATCCTTCAAATTAATTAGATATACTTTCTTATTTATAAATCATTGGAAATTATCGAAAATCACGCGGGAAAACAGTCTGAAAAATTGCAGCACAAAACTAAATTAGTGAAAAGATTTCACTGAATGCAAATAGTGGAAAAATGTATAGAAAATCAATGAAAATTCATTGGAAAGTCAGTAAGTAAACAATCTTGAAATTGCTGAAAATATGTGAAATTCTTTGAAAAATCAGTGAAAATGCTCTGAAGTTCAAAGAAAATGACTGTTTTTCTTTATGCTGCAATTCTGACCTTTTTTCAGCGACTTTTCATTGATTTTTGGGAAATTCTATGACGCTTTTTATTCATTTTTCTATAGTATTTTCATACCAAAGTTATTTCGTCTATTTTTGATTTTGGAAAATCAATCCAACAAAGATGTAATCACCTAATCACCAATCACTTCTGGGATTATTCCTTTCAGCTACTTACCCATTAGACTTCGAGCGAAGGCCACAATTGCATCATTTTTCTGACATCTACAAGAGAGTAAAAAAAAAACACCATCAGCTTATCATCTATGAAATAAAGAGTTCCGAAGGTTATTCCCAGATCTGTCAAAGACGACGCCCAGCCCATTTACCGAAACGAACTCGACGCCTCGTATGCCCGCAGTATCACCGCGCGCGGCGACGGCAAAAAAGGCCAAAGAAAATTGGTCACGCATCGCGCCACCTCGCACTATACCACTGCTACGAGTTTCTTTTTTTTTGAAAGAATGAAAAAAGAAAAAACTTCAATCCCGGAGCCGAAAGTGTATGGTTATTATGTAAATGCTACGTGTATTATTACAAACGGCGATATAAAATCAATTACAATGTTTTTAATTGGCCAGAACCAGTTTGTTGCTGCGCGATGTAAACAGGGTGTTTTATTTATAGTCGATAACGATTACTAGACGAACGACCGCCGATGTTGAATTTACTCGCTTGATTCAGCATCGATTTTCTATTTACTTTGAGCCACCTTTTCATCAGCTAATGAGGACCTTTGCAATGAGACGTGATGCACCTGTACCTCGTGTATGTATATTTCTGAGATAAAGATAGCGGTCTGAGAAGGATGGGAGAAGCTGCTCATCAATGTGCTAACGGGTGCTTGATACTTGTGGCGATAATATATATTAAAACATGTGTTGACCTTGCCGATGACTCTGGAGCTACTGCCTGCATTTATTGCGGATGCGTATCGGTTGTGAATTGTGATGAACTTTTCTCATTTATACGAACGGGTGTGGTTGGTTCCAATTTGATAGCCGTTTGTTTGACCGAATTAGAGAATTGGAAATGGATCTAGGAGGGAATGTGAAATTCTGTGTGTGATGCATTTGAGTCGGTGATGGTTTGAATAAATTTTACAATGGGTGAAGGAGAAGGGGTTGAAACGTTACCAAATTTTAAAAGAGAAATTCGAAAAATCCCGAGTACTCTTATTTTGAACCAATGAAAAGTCACAGATAATAAGTTAGAATTGCAGCACTGTAAAAAATTTGTTGATTTTCAGCGGATTTTTACCAATTTCACATAGAACTTCACTGATTTTACTAAATTTCCGGGGAGTTTTTAAAGATTCTCCACTAATTTTCGTTGTTTGTTTTCAGTAAAATTTTTCTTCTCTCCACTTGCTAATATGAATTGTTAAAATTTGAAAATTTTGTCTCAACTGTCTCTTTGATTGATTGAATATATGAAATGAAAGGTACTAAAAATCGGTAACAGTAAAACTATGATCACTGAAACAGTGAAATTTAAATCACTGAGACTCAGTGAAATGGGGAATCGCTAACTGGAAAATTGCTGAAGTCAGTGAAATGGGAAAATCACTGAAGTTAGTGAAATGGGGAATCATTGAAATCAGTGAAATTGAAATCACTGAAAAAATTGGTGAAACGAAAATTTTGTAAACTGAAATCACTGAAAATTAGTAAAGTTGAAATCGCTGAAAAATCTTTGAAATAAAAAGTAGTGAAATTAAAATCACTGAAATCAGTGAAATTGACATCACTAAAATTGAATTCACTCAAAATCAGTGAAACGAAAGTTTCGAAAATTGAAATCACTGAAAATTATAGTTGAATTTAAATCACTGAAAAATCGGTGAAATATAATTAGTGAAATTTAAATCACTAAAATCAGTGAAATTGACATCGGTGAAATTACAATTACTAAAATTAAATTCACTAAAAATCAGTGGAAAGAAAATTTCGGAAATTGAAATCAGTGAAAACGCGGTGAAATTAAAATTACTGAAATTAAAATCATCAAAAATTGGTCGAAATAAAAATCACCTGTTTTTTCCATCAAAATTGATCAACTTTTTCCTGTAAAATTGAAAATTGATCTTCAACGAAGAGATCACTGAAAAATCACTCTTTTCTGTCAAATCTATTTCAACAATTCAAAAATGTAGAATTTTGTCAAAGAGCCTTTCCTAATAAGGGTCAAAAACGGCCCTTGACCCAAAATCGGTCAAAATAGGTCCAAAATGTTACTTATGGTCTAAAAACATCCCAAAAAAATTTTTGACCCCCAACCCCCTCTCCTTCTGGAATTATCGCACTTTTAATGTCGAAACTTCAACACGCGATATCTCTGGAAGGGGTGGGTAAAATTTTTTGAAATTTTCACAGATTATACATCTTACTGAGTAGTATCGATGAAAATTTTTTGAAAATTTTTGGTTCTCATTTTTCCAATTTTTTTCATGTTGAAATTTTCAAAAAAATTGAAAAAAAATTTGGAAGGGTGTCATGGCTGGAATTTTTTTATTAGTTCTGCCAAGTGGTCAATTGGTCATGCATCACATGATATTTTTTTTTGGACTCCAAAACTGGGTGCAACGTGGTCAAAAAAAATCAAAACCAAAAAAAAACGTGATTTTTCACTACTTTTTTTGTAGTTACAAGCAAGGTATCCCTACTCAAAATAAAATTTTGAGTCAAAATTGTCATAAATTGAAAGTACAACATAAAAAAGTTCCATTTTCAAAATTTCAAGTGCTGAAGTGCATTTCTCGAATTTTGGCGAATTTTTGAAATTCCAAAATTACCTCATCGTTCTGTAAATCATGAAAATGTTATCTGATCAACGAAAAAAACTTAAATTCTATATACACCCTATTTTAGACCTGCCAAATCGATTGGAAGCGGTTTCGAGACGTTTCAGAGCCACCAGAAAATTTTAACTGTTTTTCAGATCTGAAGAAAAGCTCATAAAAACGGCCAATATGAACTTCAGCAACTATATTCGCGGATTACCATTATTGGTGACCTAATTAAACAACTGATGCAAAGTTTTTCAAAATTCGTCACGTTTTGCTCAAATTCATATTTTTGGCCTAAACTTTTCCGCAAAAAAATCAAAAATACACCTGTTCTTCACATAACAAGGCAAAAAGCTGATTTGTTTGTAGATATCCTGTTGACAGATATTTTGAAACCGTTCTTCACGCATTTGAAACAAAAACAATCTCAATAATTTCTTGCAATGATTGTGCGGAAAAAGGCTCAATCTTGGATTCTAAGTCCTCATACCCACTTTGTACCTCCCCCAAAAAAGTTTTTGACGCTATTGCTTGAAGTTTCTGGTTATTAGTTTCGTTTTTTAAGGTCAAAATAATTAATTTAAAAGTTGCTTGGTCCAAAATTACATATTTATCGAAGTTTTTTCTCTAAATATTTTATGCAAATCGTATAATAACTTGATAACACCGGTGTAATTGTGATTTCTTGTTACATTTCTGAATGAAAATGTTTCAAAATTATGAGAATTTGTGTACTGTTTTCATAGTGTATTTTTTGTGGCGTGCGAGTGAGGGAGAATAGTGAAAGGTGAACTAAAAATTTCTCGAAAAAATTCGGAACGAATCAGCTTTTTGCCTTGTTATGTGAAGAACAGGTGTATTTTTGATTTTTTGCGGAAAAGTTTAGGCCAAAAATATGAATTTGAGCAAAACGTGACGAATTTTGAAAAACTTTGCATCAGTTGTTTAATTAGGTCACCAATAATGGTAATCCGCGAATATAGTTGCTGAAGTTCATATTGGCCGTTTTTATGAGCTTTTCTTCAGATCTGAAAAACCGTTAAAATTTTCTGGTGGCTCTGAAACGTCTCGAAACCGCTTCCAATCGATTTGGCAGGTCTAAAATAGGGTGTATATAGAATTTAAGTTTTTTTCGTTGATCAGATAACATTTTCATGATTTACAGAACGATGAGGTAATTTTGGAATTTCAAAAATTCGCCAAAATTCGAGAAATGCACTTCAGCACTTGAAATTTTGAAAATGGAACTTTTTTATGTTGTACTTTCAATTTATGACAATTTTGACTCAAAATTTTATTTTGAGTAGGGATACCTTGCTTGTAACTACAAAAAAAGTAGTGAAAAATCACGTTTTTTTTGGTTTTGATTTTTTTTGACCATGTTGCACCCAGTTTTGGGGTCCAAAAAAAATATTATGTGATGCATGACCCCTTGGCAGAACTAATAAAAAAATTTCCAGCCATGGCACCCCCCCAAAATTTTTTTTAAAATTTTTTTGAAAATTTCAACATGAAAAAAAATTGGGAAAATGTGAACCAAAAATTTTCAAAAAAATTTTCATCGATACTACTCAGTAAGATGTATAATCTGTGAAAATTTCAAAAAATTTTACCCACCCCTTCCAGAGATATCGCGTGTTGAAGTTTCGACATTAAAAGTGCGATAATTCCAGAAGGAGAGGGGGTTGGGGGTCAAAAATTTTTTTGGGATGTTTCTAGACCATAAGTAACATTTTGGGCCTATTTTGACCGATTTTGGGTCAAGGGCCGTTTTTGACCCTTATTAGGAAAGGCTCTTTGACGGATTCAGATGTAGAGAATACTTCAATCCGCGCAGACTCAGATTTGGATAGGGTAAAACAGGTATAAACTTTAAGCATTGAAAATAGAAAATGCATGTTGCGGGCATATCCTGTCCTTTTAGTGGGTGGAATAACAAAAAAAAAAAGAGGGAACAAGTTTTTCTTTTCATTCCCTTGCCAGTATGACTTTTTGCTACAAGTCGCGATGCAATGAACACCGTAGGCATTATCCCAAGGGTATAAAATGAGAGGGAGAATAAGAAAAAAAAACTATACGCGAGGCATACTCCTTGTTAAAAATATACGGTGCGGTGCTCGTTGTCGTTGGCACGACTCTCCGCAATGGTCTTCTCTCCGGCTAAATAAGGGGGTTTTGTGTGCACCATCGTACAGTAAGGATCGCGGAGCCATTTCAGACATGTAATAGTATAAGAATCGTATTGTATAGTGGAACTCATTAAGAAGTTGACCGTTGGGCGCACGGCGGCGTTATAAAGTGACAGTTAAATCGTTATCTTCTATAGTAATGGGAACAGGCGAGTGTTCCTTTGAGACGCACAATGTTCGGAAAAAGAATACAGTTACGTATTGATGTGTTTGTGTTATTCTGGAGTGTTTTTTCCACTTTTTTTTTTTTACCGATGCAACGTGCTAGATTTTTACCTGCATAAAAACGTGACTCGTGTTGGTCGAGTGGTTGTGTTGTGATTGAAATCGGACGTGCGCCTGATCGTTTGCCGGACGCGTTGTTAATTATTGGAAACGATATATCGAGACTTTTCTTCGGATTCGTATCCATGATAGAGAAAAAAAAACACGAATTTGTGATTGTGGATTGTACAACAAACGTCCCTGTAGCAATCGCATTAAAATTGTTTCTGGTGATTATACTCGATCGTACGCAGAATGATTTTTTCCTAGTATGGGATGTTTTTTTTTTTTTTGATTTATTTCGGAAAAATAATCGAGGTAGTGTGATGTCACTGTGTAGCGTGTTTAAAAAAGTAAACGTCTATAGGTATGTGGTATTGTGAAGTGCTTTACTGATACTTACACAAGTGACAGAAACGCAGATAAAAATGGAATAAGATGACGTGTTTTTTAAAGCTGCGTGTTAATTCAGTGTTGAGTTTATTGTTTCGTTGACGTGAATTCCGTTCGACGTGTTTGACATAGATTTTCTGGTCTTCGAATACTTCGTTCGGAGTGAAGATTACCCACATTGGAAAGATTTTCTCAATGAGTGTACCGGGTACGTGTTAATGAATTATGTAAGTGGGCAGGCGGCCAAATGTCTGTGTTATTTCGCATTTAGAGTATTAACGGGAGATAACCATGAAGTAGTGGCTCAGACGATTGCACAAAGCTCGTGTTGAGTAAACTGATTAGTGTTTCTAAAGAAGTAGTAGTTTTTCTCAAGTTTTTCTGCGAAATTGATGGGTTTGAAGGTGTTTGGTTTTGAATGGTTTAAAATTTGGCTGTACGATGAGTAATGTAGTTGTGCAAATTTTCAGGATCATTTTGCATTCAATTCTTGAAAGTTTGAGTTACGTTATTTCATATTTGAGTATGAATGGGGAGAATGAGCGTTTGGAATTGAAACATACTGTCTCGTTAAATCAATGAAAATCTTCAAAAATCACTGGAAAATAGCCAAAACTGCGGCACTGAAATGAACTGGTGAAATCAATTTACTGAAAGAAGTCATAGAAAAAATTACCGGAAAATCTGTGAAAATTCATTGAAAATGAAGTGAAGTTTCCTCTAAAAGGAGATGTTGATAATAAGGATATGTTTTTTCTTCTCATCCTGACTTCTGATATCAAGTTGATTTCGAAAATATAAAAATTTATGTTTTTAAAAGTCAGCTACTGAATTTTTGATATTTTTCCTGTCATTCTGAATTTCTGATATATCAAGTCAATTTTCAGCTTCTGACTTTCTGGTATCAAGTTAATTTGGAAAATAGAAAAAATTCATGTTTTTAAAAGTAAGATGTTGACTCTCTGATATCTAGTCGATTTCGAAATATGAAAATTCGTATACCTATGTATTTAAAAGTCATCTACTGAATTTCTGAAATTTTTCCTATAATATCAACATATCGATCTATGACTTTCTGCCTGTCTTATATCAAGTTGATTTTGAAAATATAAAAACTTATAAATTTTTTACATAAACCTGTCGCAAAAAAAACTAAAAAAAAGAGCCTTGAAAATTTTGGAATGACCCTCTCCCCTCCCAACCCTAGAGGAAAAAACATATCTATGTTAAAAATCAGAGAAATATCTCAAAATTGGTGATAAATCTGCAGAAATCCACTGCAAATCTTGGAAATTTTACCAATTTTTCTGCGCTGCATTTCTGACTTTTTCGGTCACTTTTCACTGATTTGTGCGATGGAAGTGTGGAAATTTTGCTAATAGGACAAACAAGTTTCTGGTTTTCTTGGAGTAGATTTTCTCACCGCACTTTTCAGCTGTGCAATTGTAAGACCATCAACTGCTCCCTCATTTATGAATCAGTGAAAGCCATCGAAAATCTTTGGAAACAAAAGTGCTGAAAAATTTCACTAAAATCAAGCGGTTAAAATTCATTGATCAGGGTGTCTAACAAGTCAAGCTGGCCCAAAAAAGTCAAGCTTTTTTACCAATTTACTGAAAAAGTCAAGTTTTTTTCAAAAATTTCAGAAATCATAAAAATTTCATTTACCGTTGATAAATATTTAAAATTTCTTATGAAAAAGAAGAGTATTTTCGAGGAAGGGACAAAAAGTACTTGAAATTTCATTTAAAATAAATATACGCAAGGAGGAGGGGGTCAAAAATTTGGGGTTGGTTATCAAAAAAGTCATTCGAAAAGGTCAAGTTCAGTCAAGCTTTTTTCTCAAAAAATTTTGTTAAACACCCTGTTGAAAAATCAAAAATTCACTGAAAAATTAGCAGAAATTAACTAAAAAAAAAATGAGCGAAAATTCACTCTATTTGAAAAATCTGTAAGAATATTCTCGAAAACAGGAAAATTACTTATTTAAACGTCACTAAAAACTGGAAAATCAGTAAAAATTCACTAAAACTGGAAAATCATTAAAAATTTATTAAAATTGTGAAATTGGTTGAAAAGTTGAAATACATCAGAATTTAGTGAAATTTTAGTGGAAAATGAGTGAATATTTAATGAAAAACACCGGAAGAAGCAAAAATAGTTACTTTTAAAATGCAGAAAATTTGCTGGAAAAACAGTGAAAATTTACTGGAAAATCAGTAAAAATTTACTTCAGGAATGATGGAAATTCTCTGAAAAATCATTAAAACCTCCGAAATTCTTTGAAAAAAATAGCAAAAATGTGCAGAAAATGAAGAAATTTGGAATTTTCAACATTTTTTTCCTGTTTTGATTTTTTTTTTCGTTTTTGAGCAAATTTGAAGCAATGAAATTACATTCAAATGACGAGGAAAGTACAGAAAACAGCAAGGTGGGTGGTAAATTGTCCAGCACGATGTTTGAATGGGGTGATTTTCGGTTTTCAGAAAGTAATAACTTCAAAGGAATGTTCGGATGAAAATGAGCGAAAATTTGAAATCTCAGTTCTGGATTGAGTTCCAAATTTTGATTTTTCCGGCATTTGGCTTCTGATTCTTGTTCTCTCAAAAATCTTCAAAAACAAAATCATAGTTTTTGATTTTCTTACAACCATATCTGAACTTCAGCAATCTGCACATCCCTTCGACCATCACCATATAGAACCACACATACCACATCTTAATAACAAACACGCATCGATCATCATCTATATCCCCTCACACATTCCCTTCTTTCAACCCAACACGCCTTAGCTGCTGACAAGCATCATGATGACGATTTCAATTCCGGCAGCAGCGTGGCGGCGGCCACAGTAACGCCAATCTAATTGCAGTTGCACCGGAATAACGCCGCGAACTGCCGCCACCAACGATGATCGCGCGCGCCACTGTAGTGGCAATGCAAAAGGGTACGATGACGACGAAGAGAAAACTCTGCTGTACCCGGCGTACCCCTTCGCTCATTCTTTCTTTCTTTCTCTCGATTTTATGCCGTATTTGTCTGCCCTCGTATTTGGTTCGATGTATCGTTATATACGAAAAATGAAGAATATACCAACCGCTGTGCTCCGTATTTTTTCTTCTCTCTGTGTATGCGTGCTGCGTGTTTCCCTCGTCGCGCAACCTTTCCGCCTACTTCATTATATATTATGTTTCATTTGGACTCCGTTTTCCCCCTTATCTCTATCTTTCGCCTCTTATTCATTCTATCTTTATCGGATTTCGAACGTGCTCTGTTCATCGCATGTATTTATGTAGGTTCAAAATAAAACGAAAGACAACAGCAAGAAAGAACGCAGAATATGAGATTCTTTTCAGCTCTGGGTTCATATTGTTCTCAACAAACCGGCGTGAAAAACAAAAACAAGGGGGAAAAGTGCAATAACAAATATACGCTGTTATTAAATATACTTTTTGGTCTGCTTCGTCTTGGCGTAGTATATTTTTCAAAAGCTTCTTCTATACGTATCCGTACATTAAAACCAACTGTTCGACAGACTGCGAGAATTTTCATTGTGTACTTGAAAACTTGGAACGTCGTATAACTTACCGCCTCTGGCAATCGCATTAGACATGACCGCACGTTTCCGCACAGCTCTCGTCACTTCGTATTGAAACCGACACGCCCAAATTAATCCCATTTCGTAATTCTTCTGTAGTTTTCAAGTTGAAAAAGCGAGGTGGATTTTCAACGAGGTTTTGTGTTTCCCCTTTTGCTACAGATTTTCCGCTGTTTTGCATGTATTTGGGTGTATCGTGCATTGGTTGAGTTTTCAAATGCCAATGAAAAATTGGTCTTGAGGAACGAATGATTCATTGATGAATGCCACAGAAGGGGAAATTCTATCGTTTTTACAGTTTTTCTTGCTGAATTGTGATTTTGCGATTGAGGAGGGGGGGTATCAGCCCCTATCAACTAGTTTCATTTTGGTCAAAAATTAAAAGAATAATTTTGAGCAGTGGTGTCGGAAAGTGACGCCTAAGAAGAGTATTGCAACTCCCTCTCCTTTCCCCTCTAATCCGAATTATAAATTTTCGGTAGAAGTACGACAGAGATTCCATTTTTATCCCCTCTTTTTAAAACATTTTGGTATTCCAAATTTCCAAGTCTCCATATCCACTTTGCTTTTTCCCAAAAAAAGAGCTTCCGACGCCACTACCTGAAAGAACGATTTCATCCATTGCTATCAGCCCCATATCAGTTATTACTGCTGTATTATTCTGAATCAGTAGTAGGTAAGTCATTAAAAAATAGTAAACTTTGCGGCATAGGAAAATCAGCAAAATCATATTTTGATTTTCAGAGAATTTTCACTGATTTGTTCAGTGAATTTCATTAGTAATTTTTTTGATTTTCCAGCTATTTTTTCTTCATTGATTTACCACTTTTTCAAAGATTTTTAATCATCTTCACTATCATAAATTAAAGTTCCTCATTCTTCAAACCTCAATAAAAATTCAACTTTTGACCAGGTCAAATTTAGTTTTTTTTTTTTTTTTTTTTTTTTTAATAATAAGTGGATAATTTTTATTGTTAACATATTTTCGAAAAATTTTCAAATTTATAGATTGTAATTGCAACAAGATAATTATTTTGAATCTACATTTTTGGAAGTGCGCCTTTAAAGGAAAATAACAAAATTATAATATACTTTCTTATCGTAATTTTTTCAATTTCCTTGACACGTCGTTTGAATATTCAAGCTTTACAGATGAAATTTGAAAAAAATAAGGCAGCATTGTTATGACTTGTGCTATACTTTTTTGGAATTTAGAAGAGGAAACTCTAAATTTTAGTCTAATATCATTTGAAATTTTGAATTCATCTTGAAAAACGACTGATTTGATTAAGAGTAAATCAGTAGAATTCTAATTGATTTTCAATAGGTTTTTGCTGATTTTTTCCAAGAATTTCACTGACTTCAAATGACTCTTCAATAAATTTTCACTGATTTTTTGGCAATTTTTGTCGTCTGCTTCAAGTAAACTTTTTTCACTGATTTATTATTGTGCTGCAATTTTAATTGTTTTTCAGTGATTTTCAATAATTTTCACTAATTTATTAATGAAACGTTTCATATGTAATTTTGTATTTTCTCAAAAAATTTCACTGAAATTGAAATTACTTAGTCAAAATATACTTACTCATTGATTCGATTAACAATTGGACAAAAATGGTTGATGATTGACAGATTGAGTGATTAAAAGAAACTAAGAAATCAGAATCTTTTAGAACTTCCTGATTTGGCGGTAAATTTTTTTAATTTCATGGCCTTTTCATAGTTTTGAAAATGTCTCATTAATTGACAATCAAAGGTGCGTTTCTTTCTCTTTCTTAGTTCAAGGAGTGCCATATTTGCATCTTACGTTAGTATCTATTGATCTCTGCCTCCTCCTCCTCCTCCTCCTCTTTCGATTCCGAAAAATCAAATTTCTGGTTTTTGATTTTGATACAAACCTGTTCGATCCTCTCAATAATCTCGCTAATTTTCTTTGATTTTCTGTCGGGATTTACTTCATTTGTTGACTGCGAAGAGTGATTTTTCATAATTTTAGTTTGAGAGGACTTGGATCCGGTTTCAAAACAAGGTCCTCAAATTATAGATATTTATCTAGGACCAGAAAAAATCGATGAAAAATTTCTATCAAAAGGAAATCATTGAAAAATTTTAGTAGTTTTTGCTAATTCTCTTAATTTTTGTAAATTTTTCTGATTTTTTTTCCTGTGTTACAAATTCTGGTTCATGACCATTGACTTTTCAGAATAAAAGAGCGACATATCTACCTAAAATCGAGCTATCGAGCCGGTGGTTACAAAGAGTTCAAATTTTGTCTTGAATATTTTTATGCAACAAATCTGTTAATCTGCTTCTACAGAAACATCAGCATTTTCGTATTCTCAATTTGAGAGGAGACTGGCGGGAGGTTGTCGATGAAATATGAAACACGTGTGAGATTTCGTTCAAGAAAATTTCCCTACATTGAAAAGAACCAAGATCCCTAAAAATATGGCAATTTCAGACCTACGATGATTGTCAGCGTAACCAATCGCTCGTTATTCGTATGTACATACTTAACGATTCCGCTGGCGCATACATCGCTTTGCTACCGCCGCATACGAGACCAAGGCGCTTGATAGACGACACACGGTAACAATATCGATGATTGTATGTATATTCCGAACAACACTGGCCTCCGCGCCGCATCTATACCCTTACACATGCACACGGACATAAAACCGGTTCCAAGAAACACCTTTTCAATTTCCGATTGGTCGAGTTACCGCTTAAATGTGTGTGTAAGTCGCGAATGAAGCATTGAAAGGAAAAAAAACGCCAAGAAAAAAAAAACTCGAGGAAAAAACCTACAGTACTTCCACGTTCGACTATGTACTCGCGTATACCATTGTGGTGCTGTGCTGGTGCGCCTCTCTTTAGTGTGTACGTATCGGGATGTTGTTAAAAATACATATTTTTTAACGCCGCGCCATCGATAAACCGGTTCGACGCGACGCGCTACACCTTTTCTTTCATTTGGAAATACGATTCTGGAAAGGAAGAAAAGCTTTTATGACGAGAAATGACACATGATGAGATCAACTGGTCCGTAAAGAGAAAATGACTCTAGAAGAATTTTCCCATTTCCTTTTCCTGCTACTATTAGCGAAGTTTCGAGAAATTAAATTATACTCGAAGAATTGTCTTCATTTTCCGACTACCCTCCGGTTAATGGGAAGCTTTTTGGACACATTTGGAAACATCATCATTGAAAATGTTCACGCAAAGGTATTCCGGCATCTGCCATAAATCACTTGCGGCAACGGTAACGTTGTTTTGCCAACCTGTGTAAATATTTCGGTAATTAAAAACGCGTAAACTGGGTGTATAGGCCTATAGGGTGATGGCGCTATCTCCCCTGTTTCCAAAACGCAATCCGCATCCCTTTTTTCGTCAATTCTCGACGCGAGCATACAATAAAGTGTCGTCGTAGTCGCACCGCAGCGAAAAATCTCTCCGGTGACGTTGATTAATGCTTTAAAGAACCAGTTCCATATACGAGGATGATTTTATCGGGTAGATGTTTTTTTTTCTCATTCATTCGCTGGTTCTTTTTTCCTTTCATCGTCCTAATTGTAATCGCAATTGGAAACCGTACCGATACGAGATTCGAATGGCAAATGTAGTAATTATTTCGCCATTTGGAAGTATAGAGAGGAAAAAAAAAGGTGGAATTACGAAAGGGACCTTTCGCCTGCTGGCGTAGGAAAACAACCATCGAGAATTCAAGACGAAGGGAAAAATGATCGCTGGATGGGCAGCGGAAACACGAATGTTTTAGAGGGTTTCATTCGATAGTTTTTTGTTTATTTAGAGTTTTGGTCACGTAGGTATGGCAGATTATAAAGACTGGCTGGTTCCGAAGTAAGGATTTCGTGTCGAAAATTGACGATAGCTTCGGTACCGTGTTTTACAGCGGTCACTGGTCAGAATATGATCCATAAATATACCCAAGGCGAGTGTATTTCAAAGGGTTATCCGCGTGTATGGAGATTAACTCGAATAGATGGTGCGATATGATGTATGCGTGAAAGTACCTAAACCCATGTGCAGGATGGTGCGAAATTTCACCGTCTGCGTCTCGGGTGTCGTTGCCGCGTCGTTCGTTGCGTAAAACGTGAAGGTAATTTTAAATTAGATCGAGAAGGTCGTGCAAGCCACAGGTACGACAGAAAGGCGGATTTTTTAAAGAATATTCGAATTTCGCGGTGAAATGAAATATGAATTTAAACGTGTTGAAATCTCGAACGATAAAAATCCTGGAAATCGTTGAAAATTAAGTAACGATCTGTAAATTACTGATTATTTATAGGTTCCTGTCGAAGATTAATTTTTCTCGATAAAACCAAGATAATAATTTCAAGTTCTCGTAGCAGCGATGAGAAGATTGAATCGATATGATTTTTCATCTTAAAACTTTTGGACGGTATTTTATCGTTTTATTTTCTTTCGTATGCTGGGCGAAAAGAAGTGTTTTGTGAGGTTTTCATCATCGATTCCATTTCCCCCTCGTCGAATTTCTTTCTTTTTTTCGACTTAATTGGTGTATTATTTCTTTTATATAATCGATCTTGTAAACTTCCTGGGCTTCTCTTTCTAGACGCGGCGTTATTTTTACAAAGGCGAAAAATAGATGATGTTTTCCGGTTTTCCTGCTTTTTCGTTTTATCATTGCAGTTTTGATGGCGTTTCGAAGGGTTGCTCGACGCCGTTGGCGTTCGTTATGCGCGATGCTGCGGTGCGGTTCGGAAAAGTGTTCGTTTATTCGATGCGGTTTTAATTCGCAGATCGCATTATCTATGGACCTCGTTCCATCATCCGATGTCTGTGATGTTCCCTGCCGATAGTTTTATGTGCTGTTATCCAATTTCGTATGATTTTTGATTCTTTTTTTTTTCGAGTTATGAGGCGTGATTGAGAAATGGGTTTTGGGGCAGAGGATGGAAGGGACTGGGTTGACAGATTTTGAAGAAATGATTACATTTTGGAATGGTTTTGTGTATAGTATCATTCTCTAAATTTGTGAACAGGGTGTCTAACAGGTCCTGTTTTGGGCCAAAAGGTCCTGTTAGTCCTGTTTTGGGGCCTTTTCAGTGAAAAGTCCTGTTTTGTAGTAATTTTGAGATCCCACCTGTCAAAATTAATAGCAGATTTTTGAATGTTGTCAGTAGAAACACTGTGTAAGATAATGAGAGATGATACTGGGTGTCTGAAGAAATTACAACTTTTGAATGCCTTTTTTCTTCAAAATTCTTCGCCCTTGCTTCGCACGGGCTCAGTACAATTTTTGACATGAATTGTTACCCTTGTTTCATAAACTTCACATTCGTCAAAAATTGTGAAATAAACTATTTCCTTTTCGAAACTGCCGTAAAAACTTTTTTTTTCCATTTCTATACCAATTGAATATTTTAAAATTTGTTCTTTTCAAATGATTTTTTGATTATAATGTAATTCATAAAATCATTATAGAAAAATCATGAGTTACTTTTTCAAAAATTGTTTTCATTTTTTTGATTGAGGGGGCGGGGGGGGGGAAATTTAGTAGTAAACCCGATTTTTAAGAAGTCCTTGTTTTGGGGTTTTGAAGGTTTGTTAGACACCCTGGTAAAACACAGTGAAATTTTTCTTTAGTCGTCAAAAAATATAGATTTTTCCTCGGAAAAGGAGAATCTCAAATTTGGGTTGGTTCAGATATAAGGAGTAGATATTTAAATTGGAATTTAGAAAGTACGATTTAAAAATCATTTTATTTGAGAACATTTATCGCGATTGTCAATTTCCGAAAAGCATTGACTTTCATATGAAATTTTTTTTTCAAACAATTCATTCTTAGAAAAAAGCGATTAAATATTTTTTATTTCAAAAGATTATGAATTACTTACTCAAATCTTGAAGGGAATTGAAGAAGAACTAAAATCTTGAGCCCAATTTTCGGAACTGAAATTTTGAAAAAAAAGATCAAATAGCTTTGAAAATATTTTTTGCTGCAAAAATTTTCACACTCTCTCTACTTTGCTTTAGCTCATTAAATTTGAAAAATTGATGTTTCCTTTTGATCAATTTCTGCCTTTTCAAATCAATGAAATACTTGAATTTCTCTGAAAGAAGTTCATTGAATTTTCATTGATCTGTTAGTCGAATAATAATAATCGATTTCTCAATCAATAGGTATCCAATTTTTCGGAAAAATCAAATTTTTACTGAAATATCAGAGAAACATCACTGATTTTCAGTTGAATTTATTTAAAAAGAAAGGTGTTCATCAAATTTGACTGATTTAAATAAATTTAGAAAATTCTCCTTTTTTAATGAGATCAAGATTCTTTTTGATTTTTTTTTTTTGGCAAATCCATGCTTTAAAATGTGAAATACGTAAAAATCAAGTTTTTTCGTGAACTTTTATCTTTTTTTGTCAAGGAATTTCAAATGGGGAGGGGGAAGGAACATATGTTGTAAAATTCACGAAAAAACTGAATAATGTAGTAGAAGCGAAGGCAATTTTTTTTAAACATATGATTTGTAAAATAAGAAAAATTTTAAAAATGATGGCTGAGTAGGTAGATTTTGATCGTTCCATAATCGTTTGAAAAAGATTGGACAGACTGTCCAAAATCTGTTTTAGAACTGGCCCTGTTAGGCCCCACCACTTCAACTTGAAGTTATCCTGATTTTAATATACATAAGTATGTACTTACCTACCTATAAATGGTTCAAAAAAATTTTTTAAATATTATTTCTTCATTATTTTGATAAGAATTCCTTACAGCATAAATTTACTATCGTAAAAAAACGCTGGACACATATGATGGCTTTAATCCTTTTCTATTTTCAATGAAAAACATGCGTCCTCTTTTTCAAATTTTCAAAACAACGTTCTCCTTGACAGACGCACATCTAGTCTTATGACTTCACGACGCGACGTACTGTCTCAGCTCTACTTCTCTACAAAAAAATTCAATTTGGTAAAAAAAAAAAATATATATATAAACCTAACGTAGTATGCAGAAATTGTGTATGGCACTTCGCGTCATGTCATCTCTTACGAATTATACATTAAATTGTAAAAAATAATTCCACTCATTAGTTGTCTCTTTTCTCTTTATTTTTCTCCCTGCTCTCTCTCTGTTTATCTCGGTACGCGATGTTCGTGCCAACACAATGAAAAGATTAATTAACCGTTTGTTAGTCGTGAAGGAACTTTTATTGCTTCCTCCGCCGTTCGCGTGAATGATATTAGGCCCTTTTTACACGAGGTTTCATCACAGGTACCATAGTTTTTCTCGAAATCAAATCGAAAATTTTAATAAAGAAGTGACGAGTTTGGAGGATAAAGGAATAATGGACGAGCGGATATTGGATCAATTATTATGCGACTCTAGGGCTAAAATCTGCAATCTCGACGAGAATAAAGCAAAAAAGATGGAAATTTCCTAGAAGGAAAATGAAAAAAACCTCGCGATTAGAATTCTTACCATCTTCTTAATACTTCGTGGTAATTTATTTCGTGACAGTGGGTGCGAAAACGTGTTTGGAAATGGCTCGCGATTCACGTTTTTCCAGCTTTTTATTGTCGTAGAAAAGACCGGAAAAGCCTTTAACTTTACTCAATGAAAGATTTTAATTATTTTTTGGGTTTATTTAATTCGTATACACGGTACATTATAATGGTTTGTTTCTTTGTTGAAAGTGTCATAAATGGGATGGAAAAGATAAAGAAGGGAATTTTAATACAGGTTTGTCTTAATATATAATTAGGGATCTGGGTAATTGGGCAAATACCGCCGAAAAATTACTATCTGACTTCTGGGCTGGTTGCAGGATTAGGGGAGCTTTTATTTATTTTATTACGTTTTAAGTTAGTTTTAACTATGTACAAAGAGCGTTAACGAGCACTTGTAACGCAGCCCCCTGCTCCATCCCGTCTTGACAATTTCTTCCCAATTTAGAAAACATCGTGTTGCTGTGCAAATTGCACGTATGTACGTTGAAGGGGACCTCGCACACAATGGTAATCGATGTAGTAATTATTATCTGTTTAAGGGGGAAAGTTTCTAGTAAATTGGTGTTCCTATGGATAGAAGTTGAGATGTATTGTACTTTTACGTAATAACGGAAGGGCCAGCGAGATAAATGCGTGTAATATTTGTAAAGGAATTGTCTATACTTACGTTCTAAATGATTTTTTTTCCTTTGTCTAATGCTGAAATATTGCTTATTTTGAGAATAATTTTTATTCGTTCGTCAACGAAGAAAATCGTTTTTGAGGTATTTTTTATTTTTTAAATTTTGATTCTTAAAGTTCTTTGAAATTTTGATTTTTTTTTTTGAATTCTGAATATGTATCATTTGAACCATCTATTGGATGTTTCTTATAACACAATTAATTTTTTTTTTCAAATTTTAGAGATCTTGCTTAAATAGGAACAGTGACGTCGGAAGTTTTTTTTGGGGAGGGTACTATAAGTTGATAGGTACAAAGATTTGGAATATCACAAGGATTTTTGGAGAAGGGGACGAGTAAAAGTCTTCTTTTGCTTTGTCACTTGAAATAGGTAGGTATAGTTTACCAGTGGCAATTTTGGAAGAGAAAATCTGAGAATTCAGAAAGTTCAAAGAAACTGAACGTTTTTCAAAATCTTTTTAATACGAATTTACCAAAAGAAAAACACAAAAAAGCATGAAAATTTCGAGTAGATTCACGTCTCTCGCATTTGTATTACTTTTTGATTTTTTTCTTACTCATTGTGTCAAGAAGAAAATTATAAAAAATATAGAGTTGAAAACTTTTGTTGAAAATTCAATCATGAAATTTTTTAATAAACTTGAACATATGATTATAAGAATTTTAAATTGGTAAATTTTTTTAAAGGTACCAAAATGTTTTCCAACTGGTAAATATTTTGTATTTATACCTAATTCTAATTTTCTGAAAATGTTTCTGAATTTAAAAAAAAAATTAAATTACCATTTCTTGGAACTTCTTCTGATTTGAAAACTGTTACAATAATTCAAAAATATTTCCATTTTTTTTTTTTTTTGAAATTTTTACTTCATGTTTTTCAAAATGTCTTCTGACTAAATAATTGGAAGGAATTTTTTAGAACATGAAATTGAGAAAAATAGGATACATAGCTTAAAATTGGAAAAAAGTGAAAAAATTAGGTTTGAATTAATTTTACTGTTTCAAAATTTGAAATTTGATGCAGTTTCGAAAAAAATTGTGATTAAATAGAATTGAAGAAATTTCGAGTTGAAAAAACTTGAGCTCAAAAATTGAAAGGCCTAAATTTGGACTTGGATCGTTGAAATTTCGTTAATGGCCTAGCTTTGTTTAGTTAGTGAACGTTGTGGGGCATGTTGAACAGGGATCATGGGCTCAAACTCAAACATAGACAAAATTTGTTGATTTTTGAAACGATTTTTGTATTTTTTTTCCTATTTTTTGATTCTAGAGATGAGTCAAGTTTTTCACCTTCGAAGAGGTTTCAATTGTTTAAATGAATTTTGAGAGTTTGGTGACCAAAATTATTTTTAAAAAAATTGAAAGAGTCTGAAAAATGTATGAAAATTGTCACACCCAATCTAAGTACTGTAATCGCTCCTCCAACTAATCGCACAATTAAAAATGATATAATTTCAGTGTTTTGACCTATAGGGGATTTGAGAAGTATTACAAAAGTATATTTTAGCTATTTTCACCCACTTTGAAGACCCCTCCTTATCCTCCTTGGAAAGTTCCTCAGATCCGACGTTCATTTAAAATTTGTAGGTATATCATTTTCCCAATTTTTATTGTTTTTAGCTCCCATCCGACATAGGACTTGACACATGGCCCCTAATTTATGCAGGGGGCCAAAATTTTGAAAACATAATTTTCAGAGAAAAATAGATCACTCCAGAGGATGAAATTTTCTTACTTCAAAACTTCGATCCAAGAAACATTTCTACCTGATATTCGTCAGAAAACCACGAATCTATCGACAATTAGCGAATTCATCGATAAACGACGAAAAACTACCAGAAGGGGTGCCGAATTCAATAAAATTGAGGGGGTGACTGCGCCAAATAACCGTATAAAGCTTTTCGCTGTCGGGTAAAAATGAATCCGAAACGGTTCCGTGATTGATGTGGGCAATTAAATTACCGAAGCTAGCACGAAAAACATACAAAAACGATGGTGCTATGTACGCGCGTTCGTTCGTTATGGCGGCTTGGTTTTTTCCTCATCCCCCGCGAGATGAAAACCCACAGTGAAAATACCGCCAGAGGATTAAACACGCGTACAGCTTTTTCACGTCGAGCTTTTTGTGCCGTATGCGCGGTGAATTTTATATCGCGAGGAGATAATTTGTTGATACTATTGAATGCTACGATGCTGTGAGAACGAAGTGACAAAATCAGCGAGATGGAGAGAACCAGGGGTTCATTACGATAATATACGAGTATCAGGATGAAGCCTCCAATGCTGCTACTGCCACTTTGTACCAGTAATTACATTTTTTTTTCATTGCTCAGCGTGATACGCGACATGGTGTGTTTTGATCTCGTCACCCGAATCTGCTCCTATGCACAATACGACGGTGTGAGGATACCGAACTGAATGGAAAGGTCGATTCGATACCATGGCGCGTTTCTGTTTCCTTCGTATAGGTACCTAGACCTACGTATTTGAACAGGACGTAGAGATATATACGAGAGGAGGAGGTATGAAAATAAAAAGGGTGTTTGAAAAGTGAGATTGATTCTTTAACTTAATAAAAAGACGGATACGTTTCCTAGAAAGGTAACAATTCGGTCCAGTCGCCCTTGAAATGGATTTCTTGTATGGAAGAGTCCTGCCTTTCTATATTTTTTCACCCTCGCCATGATGCCGGTTCACTAAACGAGGCGCTATACGTCGTGTAACTATTTGCCATGTTTAACCCCTTTTGCTCGTATGTCTGACATATTGCACATCTATATGTCCTGCGTGTGTATGCGAATCGCGTACGTAATCGAAATTTGAACCAGGATGGATTTTTTTTTCCATCTTTGTATGTACCTATTTTGTATCGAAGTCTAAAAAGCTCGAGCTATTATGGCGTTCACGATTTAAGATTAACGATGATGATGGTAATGACGTGTGTTGTACCGCCAGATACTTATATAAATATGTGTTGAGTTCGGATGCATCTGTATCGCTGCGGCGCCGGCGACTGTCGAGATATTAAATTTAAAATGTGAATTAGAAACTTGTCCTAAACATGCGCGTGGAACTGTGTGGGATGAAGGGAGGCGAAGTGATGGATGATTGATTGTAATATGTAGAAAAAGTTTCGAGATAATTGTATGAGCGATGTGAAGTGCTTTAGTGATTGGTGAAGTGATAGGGTGAGGAGCCGACGATGAGGGTTCTTATGCGTGTCGAGAGCTTGATTTTAAAGTGAAGATTAAAGTTTGCTTTTCATTTATTTTATTTATTGGGTTTTGTTTATCAGATGTATGTGTAGGGAAATTTTAGGAAACAGGAATTTCTTTTATCTAGGTGCTAAAAATTGAGGTTTTACCATGAGTAATGGACAATTGTGATGCGGAGGGGTAAAATTTTGATTTGATGTATTTCGCATTTTATCATTTTGTTTTGCGTTCATTTGAATTTTTCATTTTTCAAGTTGTGCAAAAGAAGATTTGGCAACATCGTTATTCGTTATACTATCCTTGGTAGTTTCAATACGAAGAAATTGCATCATTTCGTATTGAGAAATTAATGAAATTAATTATTGCGAGAATGGATAAGCGATAAGAAGAATGCTAATATGATTGCCACTTTCTAAAAAACTTAGTGAAGTAGAGATTTTTTTCATTTTGAAGCAAAAGAATCGCCACACCACATTCTCTCTCTCCTCCTCCCCCCCCCCCCCATCTTGTCAAGACTCAATAAATTAATTCTAGTTGATTTTTGTTTCTGCATAAGTTATTTGCGTTGAATTTTGAAAAATTGAAAAAGTTTCAGAACAAAACTTGATATTTTTTAGGATGCTAACGACAATTCTTGAGTTTTAGGCTTTAAAATAAAGTCCGTGCATTGAGGGTTATGCGGAAATCATTAGTTTTAAATGAGCCATATAACCTCATAATCCTCAACTAATCTTTATGCCTAAGCCTTAAACTTTTTGTTTCCAGGCTGTCACCTTCAGCCATAAACTTTAGCTTCATCTTTTGGCTCTTTTGGTTTGAAATTCCTGGAACTTTTTCAAACCATAAGTCAATCACTAAACACGATTTCGGTGTCAGTTTTTTTTTATTTGGTCATTTCTATTCACATCATAGACGCATTCAGAAATTAATTAAGGGAGAGGCTGAGAATTTTAGAAAAATGAGGGGAAGTGGTCAAATTTCAAATTATAGTCATTTTTCACTGATCTTTCAGTCAAAAATCATAAACTTTTTCTGACAAACTGGAAATTTATTGAGGAATCGGTATGGTATTTGATTCGAAAATTGGTCAAAAGTTATCAATTTTAAACATAAGAAGATTAAAAATACTTCCCGAGCGAAGCAAGGGCGAATTTTTTCAAGATTTTTTCTGAAGAAAGTACTGTTTGAAGAACAAAAAATACACTTTTTAAATTTTTGCAATAAATTTTTTTTTGAGGTCATGGCGGGGAGGGGGCTCAAGCTCCCTGAGCTCACTCCTTGGGTACACCTATGATTCACATATTAAAGTCTGAATGGAATTTAATTCTTAGGGTCTGAAAACCACCTGGTAAAAATTTTAGTCCACTCCTCTCCTAGCCCCAGTTATAGAGCAAAAAGTTACTTTTCTCAGCCTTTCCATTAAAAATTTTTATCTCTACGAGTTTTCAACCAAATTCTTTCAAATTTTCGCGAGTTGTACACTACACTGAAGATTATTGGTTTGTAGTATGAAAAAAAAAATTTGATAATTTTTTTTCCTAGTTAGAAATTGCATTTAAAAACTTGAAATCGAGTTTTCTAGATTTTCAGAGGTGCAATTCTGAAAAAATTATACTTCATGTATCTAGTTGCGTGTACAATGTAATATTTTTTCAGAATTTTCCAGGTGGCGGAAGACCTTGAAAAATGCAAAAAATCATCTTTTCTGAATGTTTTTCACGCATAAAAATGGTCATTTTTGACCGAAAACAATTTTTTTGCAATATTATCCCAAAATACTTTCTTTTTTTTTCGCGATTTTCAATATTTTTAAGTTCAAGTATTAAGTAAAATACCTAAGATGTAAAAGGCTCAAAATGAAATATCTCATTTTCTTTTCATGCGAAATGGCCATACAAAAAAATTTCCAACAGATTTATTTTCAGAAGCTCAAACTACTTCAATAAACTCCATTTGTAAGTATGATCAAAGCCCTAAAATTTTACTTTCAAGTTTCTTTTCTAAGACGTTGATGCGCTTAACGAGCAAGTACAATTATCTGATGATTGTATGTATTCGGATTTTTTTTTGGAGGGGGGGAGAAGAAGGAGAAAGGGAAAAAAGGAATGATAAGGGAAAAGGAGAAAAATTTGTGATGCGCAGATTTTTTTAAAATTTTTGGCGGAAACTCTTTTTGCTTATACGAAACAAATGGAGCACCACAGAGTTTAAAATTGATGACTTTTTGATTTTTGACCCTATTCTTCGACAACAAAAGTAAAGATGAACGTGAATTTTAAATTTTATGTGATTTCATAATCTTTTCTTCTTTTTCTTTTCGTAAAAAATGGGAACGTGTTGTGTTGAGTTTATAAAAAGTAAACAAGACTAAATTATGACACGAGTAGGTACTAATGGTACATATATGAAAAAAAGTTCAACCCTTTTCACCTTTGCACCCGGAGTTCCACCCTACTTATATTTAAGCAATTAAGCCAAAAATCAAACAAACCTCCCTTTCTTCTACGCACATACCCCATATTACAAAATTCACCAACATTTTAGGATTAGCAAAAGCTATACCTGCACTGCTGAGTATTACTATCCAAACACCAGCTCATAAATTTGGGACTATACCGCCCAACATTCACATGGTACGAGTATATATACGTAAAAACAATACGTACATTAAATTACCACTTTTTCGGCGCCCTAATTGATCCGAACGTCCGAGCCCTAAAGATAAAGAGGTGCCGCACTTTAGACCGCACATTGAAACGACGCGACGAGAAAAAGGGATGGTAAAAAGCCAGATAAAACGATTCGATTGTTTGCCTAAGCGAAATTGAACAGATGACGAAGGTCGAGGGTAGGGTGGCCGTGTACTGGCCCGGTCGCGCCACCTTGTACACTACACAATACGTACTACTTACTATACATGTATGTATAGTATGCTCGCTGTTCAGAGCTGCTGTATAATTGAGTTATGATTATAAGTTTAGGCGAACTCATGTTCGAGGGGGAAAAGGTTACTTTTTTTTAGCGCTTTTTTCATTATTATTTTCATATTATATGTTGGAGATGCATTGGACATACCTATACGTACTCGGACGTGAAAAAATATAACAACCGAACACGCACCAGAATTTTAGGTCTTGATGTAGAGTTGGAAGAAGATAAAGTTGACGTCAGCGATAACGAAAAAAAACCTGACCTGTGTCACCGCGATGGACGATGAAAACGCGACAACCGATGATGGGTTTTCGTGGCCTCGTATCGTAAGCGTTGAACTAGGTTCATTCATTGAATCGTAAAGCGTCTGGTCTTCATTTAATTTGTGGATTATTTGGTATCGACGAATATATTTTTGTGATTAGTTTCTTGATTTGGAATAACAGAATGATTTTTGGAAAAAAGGCAAAATGAAAGTTTCTCTCTATATGTATAATTGTAGGTGTCGGTACACTGAAAAAAAATAAAAATAAAATTTATCATTTTTTTGAATAAAATTTATTCTTTTTGGTAAAATTTATTCATTTTTTTGACAAATTTTATCATTTTGTCTGATAATAAATAGTATTTTTTAGAACAAATTTCACCTATTTTGTGAATTGAAACACGTTATTATTTTTTTGAATTCATTTTATTATTTTTTTGAATACATTTTATTATTTTTTGATTAAAATTTATTATTTTGGTAAAATTTATTAATTTGGTAAAATTTATTAAGTAATTTTTTTGATAAAAGCTATTTTTTTTTGATAAAATTTATTATTTTTGGGGTAAAATGTATTAATTTTCGTAACTTCTGTTTTTTCCGTGTAAAGTTTTGAAAAAATTCCAAATGCTCAAAAAATGATTTTTTTCATGTTTTATAATGTTTTAAAAATATAGATCTGATGTGTTTTTTCAAACTTTTTTTTATTTTGAGAAAGGGAGGATTTTTTGGAGTAGGATACAATATGCCCTTTGCATTTTACTTTTTAATGTCTATAAAATAAAGGGGAAAAGACTGATAATACCTAAGTCAAAAAATCGTAGAATAAAAAAGGGATTCGGATTTAAATAATTTCGTTTTTTCCTTGTACCCCTCAAATACTTACACCTGAAGTCGCTCTAGCACCTACTCATTTTCAGTATCCCTCTCCTATCTCCTAGTACATGTAAGCTGTCTGAAAAATGAATTTTTACCCTCAAACAGCAAAAAATTGTGTTGATGCCATGTCTTGCGTTCGTTTCGTGATGATGATGTCAAAAAAACACATTCCGTTCAAAGCAAACATAAAAACTAAAACAAAATAGAAAAAGAAAAACGTGTAGCGTAAGTACACCTACACAATATACTTAATGCTATAAACGAATAGGTAATATGAAAATGGAAAAGTGCTGGAAAACCCGCATTTTTCGTTTTCATTTCCCCAGAGGGTTAGACACATCGTTGGCGTAAAGTTTTTGATCTTTAAACAAAAGCGATGATCCGTTTTATCCAACGATATAAATGTACCGTGAAAATATATTACGAGAATTTTCTCTGCGCACCTCCTTGCATGTCCTTGCCATAGTCAGCAACCATAGTAATCAAGGTGAATTAGTTTAATGATATTGTTCCAGCGGGATACGATGTGATTTTCGAATTTGAAGTAGGTGTTGCATACAATTTTGTGACATAAAAAAGCATTGGAAATGAATTTTTGACGAATGATTCTGTATTTGAAACTTTTGAGTAATCTTTTGATGAATTCAATGATTAGAAAATTGAAACACTTTTCTATTTTTAATGTTTAAATTTTAATGAAAAGAAAACTTATGACTTAATTTTGTTTGGCGAAACGTTTTCCTTTATAATTTTGAATTTGTTTTTTTTGCGTGTGTGTGAAAATGAAACTCTTTTCATCAGTTTTTGATTTTCATTACTTTGGTTTTCTTTTTTTCTGATTCAGTTTAGGTTTCCATGTCCCAGTTTTAAAAATTTTTATTCTGTGCTGATTTTCGATTTTAACGATCAAACTCCAAAATTCTTTTCGAGTCTAATTTTCTTTATTTCTATGAATTTTTCCATTTTTTTCAACTGCTCTATTTTTTTTTCGAAAGTGTATCCAATTTTGAACTTTTTCTTACCTGCTATGAATTATTTTCAATTTAAAGTTCTTCAATCTTCCAATTATTTTTGACATTTTTTCAATATTTTATATTTTTAAAATTTTATTTTGATTATTGAGTTCAAGGATGTTTTAAAAAACAGAATGCTCAGAAAAAAATTGAGGAATAATTTTTAAATAATTGGGAAAATTTTCAAGTTTGGAAGAAACTATAGGAAAAAAACTGGAGAAATCAAAGTTAACTTACGATAAAATTTTGATTCAGGAAGAATATTTAGTATTAAAAACCTTTCCAGTTTTGATTTTTTTTCTTTTTTGTTCGGTTCGTTTTCATCAGTGTTTGAAATTTCTTCCAACGAAAAATTTTCCTTATTCAATTTCAGGGTGTCTAACAAGTCCTTCCGGTCCTTATATGAAGTAAAAAGTCCTTCTCATTTCAAATTTTGAGACTCACCCGCCGAAAGTTAAAATAAATCAGTAATAATTTGAAATGTCGCTAGTGGCAGCTTTGTGTGGGATGATGAAAGATATGTTCAGCTTTTGAATGCTCTTTTCTCTAAAAATTTTCGCCCTTGCTTCGCTCGGGCTCAGTAAATTTTTACAATTTTATTTTCAAAATCATGGTATGAAACTTCTTCCTTTTCCAGCCTAGACGATTGATATTTTCAAGTAAAAAAAATTCTCTTTCTCATTTATAAAAGAATCGTGACGATCTCGATTGCAATTTTCAAAAATGTTTCGATTTTTTGGAAGGAAATCAGATTTTTTTGAAAGTCTAAACAAACACCAAAAAAAGTAAAAATTTTACCTTAAGATTCTGGATACCTTTTTTTCAAAAATTTTTGCTCAAGCTGAGTGAATTTACTTTTTTTTTTTTTGAAATTATGGTAAAAACTCTACTCTTTCATCTTAACTATCCAATATTTTGAAACAAAAAATTTCTCATCCTGAAATGAGTTTGCTTTTTTGGGGGGAGGGAAGAGGGGGTACAACATTAATTTTGAAAAGGTCATGCTGAAGTCCTTCTAAGGTCCTTGTTTTGGGCTTTAGAATTTGCTTAGATACCCTGATTTTTTTTCAATTTTATCAAATTTTTCTGTGATTGAAAACTTTTTAGAATTTTTTCCACCTTGCTTTCTTATTTATAAATCAGTGAAAATTATCGAAATTCGGTAAGAATCAGTTAACATGGCAGCACAGGAAAAAATCATTGAAAAATTTTTCACTATAGAAAAATGAGTGAGAAAAATCACTGAAAAGTCAGTAAAATTTATGAACTTAGCTAAAAAAAATCAGTGAAAATCTTTGAAAAATTAGTGAAACTTTTGGAACAATCAGCCAATTTCGCTGGTTTTTCCTATCCTGCGATGCTGACTGTCCATCGGTGACTTTTCACTGATTCAGAATGAGAGAGTGGAATTTTTCTAAAGACAGTCCATCTTCATGTTTTTCAAAATTTCTTCCTACTTACTCATAAATTAAGTAGAAAAAATTTCAAAAATAATGAAAATATGAAATCGAAAATTTTTTGAAATCGGATACAATAATTGCAAAAAAATTGGAATTGAAAAAGAAAAAAAAACAGGAAAAAATTGGAGGGATTTTTGAAATTTCATGTTCGCAAAAATTATTAAGTATAATAAACTAGTCGATTAATTCAAATAAACTCAGTGGGTTCAGTTGGTCTCTTATATTTATGTTACGAACTCGAAACGTAGTAAATTGCATACATTTTCTCCTCTATTCTCATCGCACCTCCTCATCTCCTTTTCACCGGTCTTTCTATTTTACTAATCTGCTCATATATTTTCCGCCCGCGCTTTCACGAAGAAAAGGAAACTCGTTAGTAGTCGAATAAGTACGCCGCACTGTAGCCCGGTTCTAGTTAACGATAATTTAAGATGAAGCGGAGTTCATGACGATGTACCATACACAGAATTACAGATACATAACGCACACATGCACATAACGACTCTATTGGCGATCTTCGTGCTCTCGCGTGCGCCCTCTCAACTTATAAATTCATTCAGCATATAAAAAAGAGCGGAATATAGATTATTTTCTTTATTTATTTAATATTTATTATCAATTTTTCCCCTTCACAATCCAGAGACGAGTTGATAAAACGTCGAAAAGTCGTAAAACCAGTTTCTCCAACACATTTAATATGAATCTAGCCTAGCGATGCGCGCGTATAAATGTAGTAAACTATAATCGGCGTACCGCCGCCTTTTGCGTACAATATTATTTATATATATTTATGATATTCTAAGTCTCGTTCTGTGTACATAAGTAGCATATAGGTAGGTCTATTCGAGATGCTATAGAGTTTAGTTCATATATACGAAATCAGCAGCAGAGCGCCATCGCCCTATGCATTTACGCGATGCCAGGTGAAAGTGGCTTTGTGGCTTCGCACAGATCTCATGTGCACACCAAACCAGTTTCCTTTTGCACGTTGCGAATTAAAATAAAAAAGGAGGAAAAACGCCTACCTACAGTGATCCATTCGTATATGCCTAAGACGTGTTAGCTTTCTCGCCTCGTGCCCGTATCTAGAAAGTTAGGTATGGCGGCGTTAAGGGATGCAACACGAGATTCGAAATTAATTGCGACGATTAAAAGAAAAATGAATGAGTGAGTGGCCGGACGTGGCTGTGGCGGCGGAACGCCTCGTCGCCGAGCCGACAAACGACAAATAAAAAGGGGTACAGGATGACGTGCGGTAGTATCGGGATGCAGAAGGGAAGAGGGAAAAAGAGGGTGCTTGTGGAAGGGCGGTTGTAATGAGGTGAAATAGGAAGAAAGCGAGACAAAGAAACGATAAGAGTGTATAATAATTGGGGAAGAAAGTTGATGTTGGATTACGGCTCGTTTTAGTAGTTTAAATTGGAATTTAAGGGTAGCGAAAAGTTACGATGCTGGAAATAGGCACCGGTTCCTAAATCATTTTGATGCGAAAGGGATTTCGAAGAGTATAGTTTGAATTTGTGCCGAGTTCAAATTTTTTTCGAACTTTTGGATTTTTTTATTATGAGTTTTTAATATGGATATCTTTTTCCTCTTAGATGGGCGGGAGGGGGGGGGGATCATTCCAAAATTTTGAAGACCCTATTTGGCGTCACTAAAAGTCAATTTTCGAAATCAACTTGATGTCGGAAAGTCTGAATGACAGAAACATTATCAAAAAGTCAGAGTGACAGGAAAAATATCAGAAATTCAGTAAATGACTTTCAAATACTTGTAAATTTTCATATTTCGAAATTAACTTTGTATCAGATAGTCAACATCTTACGTTTGAAAACAAATTTTTCTATTTTCTAAATCAACTTGATGTCAGAATTTCAGAAGCTGAGTTTTGAAAACATACAAATTTTTATATTTTTCGAAATCAGCCCTACTAAATATCAGAAAGTCAGAAACGGAAAATTGACTTGATATTAGAAGTCAGGATGAGAGGAAAAAACATATCGGTGTTACCAACATTTCCTTGCAGAGGAAACTTTACTTTATTTTTTAAAAAGTTGTATCCAATTTAAAAATTTTTCCGTTGGTAATTTTTTTTGGAAATTGAATTTTTCAAATTTCATTCACTTTTGATTTTTAAAATCTTTCCAACTTCTTATTTTTAAAATCATTTTCAAAAATTTTTTCCAATTACTCGAGTATCATGTTGGAAGATATTTTTCCTTACAATTTTTTTCAATTTTTCAATTTAAGACCCCCAATCTCCAAGTGGCGTAAGTCCAAAATTGTATGTGAGAAAAGGAGCTCAAATGTAATTTTTTTTGAGTTTTTGATAGAAAAAATTTTTGATGGATATCTTTTTTTTATGTACGAATTTTGAACTTACGTCGTTTTGGAATTGGGATCTTCAAATGGGAAAATTTCATTCAATGGTTGAAAAAAGAGAAAAAAAATGAATTATTCGAAACATGTTTTAGAGTTTTTTAGAGTTGGATTTTTTAAAAATATCAACAAGTTGAAAAAAATGTAAAGAATGAAGTTGATAAATTTTGAATAAGGTATGGACTGAATTTTTTTTTCAAATATTTTTTTTTCTACTTTACCTTTTTTTTTTCAATTTGAATTTTCTTGATATTTCTTCAAATTATTTTTCAAGTTTTTTCAACTTATTCTTGAAAATTTCTTCCAAAAGTTCGAAAAAAATTGAAAAATCAAAATATGACAAATTCTAAGATAATTGATGTTTCAATGGTTGAAAAAGTTCTTATTGGAGTCAGCCAAAAAGTTCATTCTTGACTCCACCTGGTTCCCGGAGTTAAGGAAAAAAATGAACTCCTGATTCCCCATTTTGATTCCACTGTCTAATTGACACACCTACTCCTGTTTCCACATTTTCACTCCTGAGTCAATCTGTTACTTTCACTATTGACTCGGAGTCGTAGTCAACTCCTATTTTCTGGTATGAATTGATTCCAGACTCCATCCTCTGGAGTCACTTGTAACTCTACATCAACTTCGGTGTCATCCCCCCCCAATTCATGGCCCTATCTAGACTCCGGAGTCAAACTTACACCTTAATAGCTCTTTGACATCAGGGTCAATTTGGCTCCGGAGTGAAGAGTCGACTGACTTTAAAGTCGGGGTGAAGCCAGGTGCCAAGGTCTGAAAATAACTCTGGAGTCAAGGCAGGGTCAGGGTAAAAGTTTGACTCAAGAGTCCAAGATGGAGTCAAAGCCTGAAACTTATTCCGGAGTCCTCATTCTAAATTAGTGAAAAATCACTGATGAACTGTTAAAATTTCAGCCCAGGAAAAATCACCAAAATTCATCGTCTTTTCTGTGAATTTTCACTAATTTTCCAGTGATTTTTTTCAATGATTTGTTTTCAGTGAAAATTTTTTCATTGGTTTTTTTCTTGTACTGTAATTTTGATTGTTTCTCAGTGATTTTTGATAATTTTCATTTTTCACTGGTTTATAAGTGATAGAGAAGGTGGAGTCAGGAGTCTTTCTTCCTTGATTCCGGAAGTCAGGTGGAAGCCAGAGTCAACTTTTTAGCTGACTCCTATTCCCTGTTGAAATCCTACTTACTTCAAAATGATTTAGGAACTAGTGAGATAGTGTGGAATTGTTTGTTTACTTGCATAAAGGTCTATCTATGTCTGTGCCTAGGTTGATTCTGAATACGGGAGATATGTTTGTTTGGATTTCATTTCAAAGTATTTTTAAATACGTATAGTAATGATAAAGGCAAAGAGTTATTCGGACAGACTCAGACTGACGGGCTATTTTGTTGTGTATGTATTATGTATCTGTATAGGACAAGGAGCAGTGCGTATATAAAAGGAAAACGAGAAACAAGTGTTAAGGTAGGGTGACATTTAAAAGAGGGGGTCGTTAGCTGGTTGTACATTTATTGGAATTTGTTTGTTATGCAAATCAACAACGCGTATATCTGAGTACAGTTTTCGAAATCGAGATCATTAACATAAAACGTTCATAAAGAAACACTTCCTGTCTAACCGTTAGAATTTAAAATAATCTCGGGCGTTTTTACTTTTTTTCTGGGGATACTAGTACAATATCGATTTTCCTTTTTTTTGCGAGTTTTTTTCCTTCTTTTTGTTTGCATATACTTATCTCTGCATTATCTGTTTTATATGAATGTGTAAGTTATTTTGAAATTTTCGATTGTTGCAGTGAAAATCCGCAAATCTCTACTCCGGATCTATAATAGCGAAAGAATATGGTGGTGGGAATGCAGCATCAACAGCAACAACCACATGCTTCTCCGGCTACTGTATTGGAAGATGCGACGACACCTTGCGTCGGTTCGCCGCCGTTGAATACGCCGTCCACGGTGGACAGCGTTAATGGCGATGTCAGCGACGGTAGCGAGAGTAGCGCCAGCAGCGGTAGCGCCGTTTCGGCGGTCGTTACGAGCTCGATGGCTGTTCCGGCTGTGGTCAATTCGTCGCTATATTCGAATAATCGAGTCAAGCTGAGAGAAGTGAATCCTCATTTGGTTTGTGTGCTGTGCCATGGGTATTTCGTCGATGCTACGTCCATTGCCGAGTGTCTGCATTCGTGTAAGTATTTTTTTTCATTCGTATATCTCTTGATGGGTTCAGACTTCGGGAAAGATTTGATCGTATCTACTATGTATTGGAAAATGCCAGTTTTGGCCAAATTTAATACGATATCTCTCTCTCCCCCCCCCCTTCTCACTTGCACTGAAAAAACTAAATTTTTTGAAGGGGTAGAGGTTCCTGGGAATCATGTAATGATTCCCTTGAATTCTATTTTTTTCCAGAGTTACTTCGATTTCATGTAAGGGTTCATGTATTTCAAAGGAATCAGTACATGATTTTTCGGGTAAATAGCAGTAAATGTTCAGTCATGTAATCTCTGTTGCGTTCAAGGTACTCATTGATGGAAAAAACTGTACTCAATACCACTGTCCTAGATGTATTCACTACCCTACTTCAACGGATAGAGCATAGATTTTTTTCATGCAGTTAGTGCTGTATTTCAAGGGAATGAGTACATGATTTCGAAGGAAAAATTTCTTTCTGGTAGTGAGTACTGTATTGGGAGGGAATGAGTACATGATTTCGAAGCGAATATTTCTCTCATGTAGTGAGTACTATATTGGGAGGGAATGAGTACATGATTTTAAAGGAAATATTTTTTTCATGTAGTGAGTACTGTATTGGGAGGGAATGAGTACATGATTTTAAAGGAAATATTTCTTTCATGTAGCTAGTGCTTTTTTTTCGAGGGAATAAGTACATGAATTCATAGGGAAATAATGTTCATGTGATGTTCATGTACTCCTTACTGGGTTTAAGGTACTCATTCACAGAAAAGATGTATACCTGTATAAGGTCAAGTAGGGTAATTGTGAATGCGGGGTAATTAAGCAATTTTTAAAATTCAAGAAAAAATTGAAGGAAGAGAAAAAGTTCTTGTCTGATGCATTAATATTCAGTTCTACATACATTCAAAAGAAATCATCTAATTGAAAGGGATAATTTTTTCAGAAGTTTGAAAGATGAAAGTATTTTAATTTCTTTTTTGAAATTAAATGTATGGGGTGCCCTACTATCAACCCCTCTGAGATACGATTTCATGCATTCAATTTAAAAAAAAAAATTAAAATATGTACTTCTACCTCACTTTTGAAACAATTATTCCTTATAATTAATTGATTTTGTCGCCATTGATCACAATTTACAAAATTACCATGCCATTGATCACATTCTTGCCATAACCAAATGTGGCTTTATCACTTTCATTTTTTCTTATTATCTCCGTGAGTTTTGACTTTACAGTTATGGTTTTGGTCTCATTCGTTTTTTTTCTGTGAAACATACATTAGAAAAAAAATTTCCTGGCTATCATTTGGTCAATTTTCTTAGTTTTCATAGGGGGTCAATATTAGGCACCATTTTTTTACTTTTTAAATTTGGCATTTTTTGGAAAAAATTCATCAAACATGAAAAATAAAAAATTGGGGACTGGGGCTATGGGATATTAAACTAGACTCAGTCATTACCCGACATTTTAAGCCATAGTGGGCATTTCCAGCTCAATTACAGGTCGAGTAATTCAAAAAACAAAGGTGGGGGTCGATATTAGGCGACCTTACCCAAATTGATTAGATGAAAACAACCCGCCATAGTACTCCTCATATATCCATTGATACTTACATGGAAAAATTTTCAATCAGTCAGCTTTTATAGTTACAGAGTAAAACAAAGAAGAGTGTCACAAAATAGATTCAATTTTTAGAAAAATTCACATTTACCCCCCCCCCCGACCTTACTGTTTGTCAATTATATCTTGAGACTTCGTTCAAATTTTTATTGGTAGGTACCTATATTATATTATTCCTAATAATTCAAAAGTTTTGAATTTCCATGAAAATATAATTTTAAAAAAAATTGAATTGAAGAAAATTTTGTACCCTAAAAATTTTGGCATTAAAGACCTCAATGTTCAATATTTTAAATTTATCATAAACTTTTTCAAAATTATTTCAACTTTTTTTTGTAATATTATGGTAGAACAATTCATTTGAATTCTGAAAATGATTGATGAAAAGAAATTTTTTAAATTTTCTGAGATACAAAAATATTATAATTATTCAACATTAATATTACAATTATTGTCACATAATTGATAAATTGTTCAACTTGTGTTTGGAGAAAAATAATTCAACAGAAATATTCTGCATGATCCATAAATACCACTTTAGTTGCCTCTTGCTTTGTGCATCCTCATGGCCCAGTGTTAAGAGTTAGGTAGTTAGGTTTTTAGGTCTGTAGGGTCTTAGGTTCGATCCCCAGTGCAGGCAAGAAAAATTTAGTTCTTAGAAAATAATGAAAGTAGGATCAATGGAAAGAGAAAAAATCCTAGATCAAAATACTCTAAATATTTTTTTTCCAAAGCAATATTCGATTTTTAATGATCAAATTAATAATATTAAATTATTTTAGCGTTTGGATAACAATAATGAATATCCCAACTGCACCTGTAATGTTTCCTTTATTATGGTGGAGCCTCTCCCAGAAATCATGTACTGACTACATTCCATTACAAGTGTACACCAACCATAGCTGTAATGTGTACAGTGAATCCATAACATATTTCGCAGAAATCATGTAATGAGTACATTGAATATGGAATGGTTACATACTTTTTCTCTGATGTTACCATCTTCACGTAGTTCATTGCGTGGTAACCATGTAATCAATACATGGACTCATGCAATCAATACATGGACTCATGCAATCAATACATGAAATCATGTATTGATTGCATGGAGTCAATGGACAGGCACCAGAAATGAATGTACTGTATACAGTAATTTCAGGGATTCACTACCCTTTTCACTAATTTACTAGATTCCGGGTAGTGAGTCCCTTCTTTTTAAGGCTATCTCTCCCCGGAAATTTTTTCAGTGTGAATACATCAATTATTTTGAGAGAAAGAGAAAAGGAGAAAAAATTTTCTTTTTTGAGGATTTAGTCTGAGAGAATATTTCATATTTCCTGTCAAATTTCAAGCTTTTTTGCGAAAAAAAAGGAAAATTTTTTGTAATTTTTGAAACTTTGGCTTGAAAAGTGTCAAAATCAGGGTGCGGAATCATTTGAAATTTTTTTTTTGGTGCTTCTGGTGCTGCTCTTCAACCTTTAAGATGAAATGGTTCTGGTTCTAAAATGGTTCCGTAATCAGTTTTTTCTTTTTTTGAGGGGGTTGTGGTTTTGTTTCCAGGAGTCAAGAAAATTAACTGGTTTTCCCGGTTCGATGTGGTTCTGGTGCTCAGTCATTTTTTGTTTTTTTTTCTTCAAAATTTTTTTACTTCGAAATAGCTCATCAAAATTTGACCAAATTTCAATTTTGAAGTCAAATTAAGGTCTGCAGTATAGTTCGGAATTAGATCCAATTTTTGTGAATTAATTGAAATTTGATTTCTAGATTCTGGTTCTTGTGGTTCTGGTTAATTTCAAAATTATTTCTCCCTGGTTGTTCTCTTTGTTGGGGGGAATTGTTCTATAAATTTTCGCAATTGGTTCTGGTGCTGGTTCTCATTTGAAAATTCAAAAAAAGTGGTTCTTTCGGGTCTTTTTTTTTTTTGGTTGTTTTCTCAAGTGGTTCCGCACCCTGGTCAAAATTCACTAAAAAATTGGAACTGAAAACTGAAACTAAAAAATTTTAAAACTGAGACTGAACTGATATCATTTCAGTTTTTCATCACTGATCTACACCATTTACTTACTTACATTATATCTTCTTTTTTCCTGAAAACTTTAGTACAAATTCTGGATGAAATGAAAAAATTTAATCATTCCAGAATATATCAAAAATATAAACCATTTTGGGTACAACCAAAATTTTTAATTCGGAATTTCCATTTTCATAGAACTAAAAACACACATAGATATCCTACTAAAATAAAAAAATACCTAATATTACCGGATGATTAAAAGAAATATAAGAGCGAAACCACAACATGGATGTAGATAAAAGGGAAAGGGGATCCCAGAAAGAGGAAGTTTTCATCTTATACATGCATAGGAACTGGTTACGAATACGATAAAATACCGCACGCATGTTTAACTCGAACAGACGTAAAAGGTATTTAACAAAAAAAGCCAAAAAATCTGGTTCTTCGGAGATGTTAACGATTTTAAACACGCGTAAAAGCCGCGCTTGTCCGTGTGTCCAGGGCCGTGTCAATTGTTGAAGCGTGAACGAGACATATCTACGTGTACAAAAATTTACCTATACTTGGATTATATACCTTCGTTTCGAAGAGGAAATTCTATTACCACCTACGGTGTTGTGAGGTGGCGTTTTTATAAATGGCGGTTAATTGAAGATCTCTGGTTGGAGTTCGGTTATTGAATCGATCTGTGTGTGTTGAAGAACCTTGTTAGAATGTTTGATCAAATGATTTGCGCGGGTCGTGGTCCTGGATCATTGTGTTAATGGATTATAAAGAAGGAAAGGTATAGAGCTGTGTATACGAAAGAAGTTGGATTAGGATTTTGTATACCATTTGGTTTTCGGATTATGCAAATGTTGCAAAGATACAGGCTTATTTCCAACATGTTTTCGTTTCTTTATTAAGGTGGTTTTTTAATTGAAAAATTATTTCAAATATTGGACAGAAATATCATCATTGAAAAGAAGGAAAATTTAATATGATGTAAGAAGGAAATAGATTGGAAGTCTTTTTAAAGGAAAGAGATGCGCTAGTTTGCTTTTTCTGAAAATTATAAAAAAAAGTGGTGCCCCAGAGTGTCCATTTTCTGGGAAACCGAGAAAATTCAGAGAATTTTGAAATTTTTGGGAAATTTGAAAAAATTCAGAAGAATTAATATCCGAAGTTTTTGGACTCATTTTAAGTATCATAGTTTTCTCAAAAAAAATTCTCCCTCGATCTACTCTAGTCAAATTGTTTTATCTAATTTTTGTATTTGATCAATTTTTATTACTTTATCAATGATCATAATGAAAAAACACGATTTTCCGACCATTTTCTCTCGAATTTTCAAATCAAAGAATTGCTGTTGAATCATTTTTCGAATTTACTTTTTAAAAAAAAGACCCTCGTTTTACTGGGGAAAGGCTTATTTTAATTTTTTTTTTTAAATTTCACTACCTAATTACTGATTTTTCAGTTGAAATTCCTTGATTATGATTTTTTGGCTGGTTCCTAATTGCTTTTATTTGTGGGGCAGACCATTACCCCGCCCATACCCCAAAATTTACCCCCATAAAATTAATTTTTTTGGCTTGCGGTATTTCGTGGGGCAGATTGTTGCCCTGCCCATACCCCAATGTGAAATAAAATATTTTGGTCTTGGGGTAATTTGTGGGACAGATCATTTACCCCACGCATGCCCCAATATAAAATCAAATTTTTTGGTTGTGGAGCATTTTCGGAGATATTTTGTGGGGCAAATCATTCCTCATCCACGCCCCAATAAAAAATATAATTTTTTGGTGGTGGGTTATTTTGTGGCGCAGACATTACCACGCCCTCACTCCAAGGTGAAATAACATTTTTCGTTGAGGTAAAAATTATTGAAATTTTATCAATTGAAAAAATATTAGGAATTTGAGTGGTGATTTTTTTTCCAATGCTCTGGGGATATTTTCCATTCGTTTGAAAGAAGCTGTGAAAATCCTGTTGGTTGATTTCGAGAATTTGTTAAGACATCTTAAATGTTGTTTTGTGTGTTTTATATTATTTTTCGCACCCAACAAGCAGTATCTCATCAGAATAAAATTGCTAGAAAAGTGCGTGAAAACTCTTTTAAAATACGTATACGTGAGGGTGGGGAAGACTTTTTGAGCAGATTGGAGAGCATGAAAAATTGTTTTAAAATGGCATGAAAAACATGAAAATAACATGAATTTTCATTTTCTCGATCCAGTAGACACCATGGAAAAGGACTTTTGGTTGCGACACAATACCTGACTACCTGCAATTTTCGAGTTTTTTTTTTTGAAACCGCTTTAAAATGCCTTAAAATGACATTTTTTTTTGTTTTCCCCCGGGCCCGACCATTTTATGACGAAAAAACGAGGTAGTCAGGTACTGTGTTCATGACCATCGGAATCAAACACAATACTTGACTACCTCGATTTTTTCATTTTTTTGGTGATAAATTTTTGGATTTTGAATGGAATAAGGTGCTGGAACTGTATTCCGAAGGATTTATACCAAAAAACGTCATAAAAAGTGATTATTTATGAAAATGGACGAATTTTATGGCAATCCATACTCCGAATTTTTCAACCATACTAACCGATATTTTTGAGGATTTTTTTTTAGAAACCTCTTGAAAATGCCCTTAATTAACGATTTTTCGTGTTTTCCCCCCACCCCGACGATTTTATGACGAAAAACGAGGTAGTCAGGTACTGTGTTCATGACCATCGGAATCAAACACAGTACTTGACTACCTCGATTTATCGATTATTTTTGAATTTTTTTGGAAACCTCTTGAAAATGCCCTTAATTAACGATTTTTCGTGTTTTCCCCCACCCCGACGATTTTTTGACGAAAAAACGAGGTAGTCAGGTACTGTGTTCATGACCATCGGAATCAAACACAGTACTTGACTACCTCGATTTTTTCACTTTTCTGGTGAATTTTTCAAATATATATCACCAATGGCGCGCCAGCTTCCCCCCCACCCTGGAATGCACCACGAAATGTCCCCGATGGCGCGCCGGGCCTTCCGCCCCGCGATGCGCCTCGAAATGCTCCCGTAGGGGCATTTCGAGGCGCATCGCGGGGCGGAGGCTGGCGCGCGCGCTTCGCGCGGCACAAATGTCCCATTATCAAAAAATATTAGTTTGGGCAGTCTACCTTAAAACGAACCCACAATGGCGCGCCGACCCCCCTCCGCCCACGCAATGCGCCCCAAAATGACCCCTACGGGGTCATTTTGGGGCGCATTGCGTGGGCGGAGGGGTCGGCATGCGCTTCGCGCGGCGATTCAAATCTTTTTCTGTTTCCTAAAAAATTGAAAAAAAAAATATATATATTAAAGAAACGATCACATAATAACAAAAAATAAATGAAAAAATAAAAACATCACTTCAAAAAATAATAGGTAACCACAAATTAAAAAAAAGAAAACAAAAAAAATGACTAGAATTTGGTGTAATCTTCCCATTGCGAAAGATGCTCCAACGCGCGCCATTGGTGATATATATTTGAAAAATTCACCAGAAAAGTGAAAAAATCGAGGTAGTCAAGTACTGTGTTTGATTCCGATGGTCATGAACACAGTACCTGACTACCTCGTTTTTTCGTCAAAAAATCGTCGGGGTGGGGGGAAAACACGAAAAATCGTTAATTAAGGGCATTTTCAAGAGGTTTCCAAAAAAAAAATTCAAAAATAATCGATAAATCGAGGTAGTCAAGTACTGTGTTTGATTCCGATGGTCATGAACACAGTACCTGACTACCTCGTTTTTTCGTCATAAAATCGTCGGGGTGGGGGGAAAACACGAAAAATCGTTAATTAAGGGCATTTTCAAGAGGTTTCTAAAAAAAAATCCTCAAAAATATCGGTTAGTATGGTTGAAAAATTCGGAGTATGGATTGCCATAAAATTCGTCCATTTTCATAAATAATCACTTTTTATGACGTTTTTTGGTATAAATCCTTCGGAATACAGTTCCAGCACCTTATTCCATTCAAAATCCAAAAATTTATCACCAAAAAAATGAAAAAATCGAGGTAGTCAAGTATTGTGTTTGATTCCGATGGTCATGAACACAGTACCTGACTACCTCGTTTTTTCGTCATAAAATGGTCGGGCCCGGGGGAAAACAAAAAAAAATGTCATTTTAAGGCATTTTAAAGCGGTTTCAAAAAAAAAAACTCGAAAATTGCAGGTAGTCAGGTATTGTGTTATTACCGGACTTTTTGATAAAATGTAATGAGAAAGAACTAAAAAAGCACCATCATAACCCATTACGATTTTGTAAGCAAAGATACAGGAAGGGAAGAGAATTCATATTTTTTGGTCGCATTTTGGGAAATTTTATTGGGGTGTGAACTGTGAAGTGATGAATTTTCAACTTTCGAAGATTTTCGTTCGCTAAAATTTTCGGTAAAAGTTTGAAAAACTGAAAATTTAACTACAATAGGTATTTTTTACTCATTTTTCATGTTATTTCAAATCAGCGATTATTCATTAATCTTTCAGTCAAAATTACTAATTTTTTGACGAATTACGAATTGAAAAAAGTGCTTTTTGACAGAAAGGTCAGCGAAAAATAATTAATTTTTATCATTGAATAATTAAAGTATTGCCTTGAAGAGCAAAAATTGCGCTTTTTTACATTTTTGTGATTGAAAAATCTCCTTTAGGAGCCCGAAAAAAATGCTACCCAGCACAAATGTACCTCCTTGTACCCCCTTGCCAGGCCTGCATAGGATTCAAGTATTTCAAGTTATTCGGCTTTGCCTTTCTCAATAACTCGCTCGGTTACTTTTCGATCCATTTGATTAATTTTTTCTTCGAAGGCATTTCAGTTGAAAGTTGAAAGTTCAACCTTTTTTTTTTTTTTCATAAAAATACTTCAAAAACTAAGCTTCCTAGAAAAAAACTGTATGCCAATGTTTGATTGGATTCTTCACTTTCAGATCTGCATTATTTTTGAAATGGATTAGGGACGATGGGACTATTGAAAATTTTTTGACGATATTATCTGCATTTGAGTCCCTCTTTCTTGTGAATTTTTTTCTCATATCAACGTCATTTCTCCCTGCAACAAAAGTGCAATAAAAAGGAAAACGAGGAAAAGCCTGTCTTATTTGTTAAAATTTGTTTTCGACGTGCGTAGAATTGATACATTGTAGGTATTGGTTCTTTCAAAATACACGAGGGTATGCGCAGTCTATTAACGTATGCAGTGGATAATACCTCCTGCATACCTTCTTACTTCATACATTTACTTCGTATACAACGTTCGGTTGAAAATGTGTTTGGAACACGTACGTCGTACACGCTTCAACATTCGTATGTACACGAATTACCACACACGAAAACATTTCTAAATTTTTCAACAATATAACAATAATAAAATGCAATCATTTGTCCGCGTAAATGACGCATTTATGCATATCCGCATAACGAGCACGGTGACGCATTCTGATTTTCTGTCTATGTGTCTGTGTGTAAACGTGTGTGTATATTTCGTTTATATATCAGCGCATTTGTACGATTAAATGCTATATGTACCGTCGCGTCGACCCGCGCCGTTTATTTTCATAACCATTTATTCGGGATTATACGAAGTAAGCTTGTGGCCTGTGGGGATTCGACCACGAATTTCGAAAAAATAATGAAAAAGAACGCACGGTCGTGGTCGTGTGTTTTGTATAGAATGTTTATCGCGTGTAAGCCATAAAATAAAAAAAAATGTTCGTGGATTTTACTTAGAAGGGTAAACTAAATTATTGTGCATTAGGTATCGATATAGTGATGTTTGTAGGCGTTCCTCTTTTTATAGCTGATTTTTGATCATTAACGAACGTATTCGAAGGATTAATAATTGATTAATAGAGGGAAATGAGATTTGAGATTATGAGATTTTGGTTTAATGCGAGGTTGTTTAAGATTTCTTATTGTAGGTATAGGTACATTATTTATAGAATAATTTTGAGCACTTGATTTGCCGGATTTGAATTCTTGAAGATTTTTAAAATGAAAAATTGGAAATTACTTCGAAATCATATACTTTCTTATAATTTGAATCAGTCAAAAATGGCTGTTTAAAATCGACAAAATCAAGTCACTGTAGGAATCAGTAAAAAAAAATTACGATTCAATCAGTGAATTTTCACTACTGAATCAGTAAAAATAAAATTTCACTGATTCAATCAGTGAAATTTTTTTACTGATTCCATAATGAAAATTCACTGATTTGAATCAGTTAATTTTTACTATGATTTCAATCAGTCAACTAATTTTTACTGATTCAACAATCAAAATTCACCATTTGAATCAGTAAATTTTTAACTGATTGACAGTAAAATGACGCTGATCAACTGGGGAATTAGTGGAATTTGACTGATTATCAGTGACTTGATTTTCTCTATTTCATCAGTCAATTTAGGCATTTTTGACTAATTCAAATTAAGAGAATATTGAAAAATACAGAATTGAATCGTATCGGTTTCTTTTTAAAAATTTTGTAAACAGTTAGCATCAAAATTTAAAATTCATTCAGATTCAGACTGTCATTATAAGCAATGGTGTCTGGAAATGAGGTGAAAGAGCCGAATTTGCATCTTCCTTTTCCTCCAAAATATCGTATAGAAATTTTCGAATAATTAGGTAAGTATCTAAACCATGAAAAAAAAACGTTTTATAGGCATCAGTAAAAATCTAATTTTTTAAAAGTTTTTCCCTCACCTCGCTAGAGCATAAATTAAATCACAATTACGAGTATATAAATTATTTAAAGCAACGGTGTGGAAAAGGGTTGCCCCTTGCCCTCCTCGAAATCCTTCTGGTATTTCAAGTCTTTATACCCACTTTTGAACCCTTTCAAAAAAAATCTTCTGACGCGACGCCACCGATTATTAATAAAATAGGTAGTAGTTTGACGTCATCAATTATAAGATATTGAAAACAATTATTCAAGTATATAAACTAAATTTCGTAGTTTGAATGACGTCAAAATTATGTTGAAATGACGTAAAAATTTCAAACTTGCCTTGCAGTAAAGCATAGGTATATTTTTTTTTTATGTGTTTGAAAGTTGTGGTGGAACCAAAAAAGAAATACAGGGGTTTCGTTCCAAATTTTCAATTTTGAATTTGAAAAAATACTGATCCAAAAAGTGAAATAAGTAACCTGGTGAACTCAAACGAGCGAGGGAGCAAATTTATTTTTAAAAAAATACTCCAAGAGTTATTTTTTGTTTTCAAATATTTTTATGATCAAGTGAAATTTCGCTTCCTCCTCTCCTCCCACCTCTCTTAGAATACGTCTCTGGATGAAAAATTCAAAAGTTGTTGAACCTTAAAATTTAATCAAATTTGGACTGCAGATTTTATTTACCTGCATTGAAACTTTGGGAGAAAAATAATCTTCAATTCAAAAAGATCGCGTTCTGAAATTTTTTCAATTTTTTCTGCTGATTTTTTACGTTCTTATTTTGAGTATTGATCTTCTTGACAAACACAACCGGTCAACTAATTTCGATAAAATTTTTGGGGAGAGACAGATTAAAGATGGGAAATCTCATGGTGACAATTTAAGCCAAAATTATGGTTCATTTTTTTCTAGGCAATATGCCTACTCAGTTTTTAAACAGATATCCAGAGTCATGAAAAAATGGACTTTTATGTTCAAAAAAATCGAGCAAAGAGCAGTCGTGGAACTGAAATCGTTTGATTGATTTCTATCAAAATTCCTATCTAAGATTCTATATTCTTCATACCTTTCTTCTGAAAATTTCATGATCAGTCGAGCGGTTTCCGAAAAAATGAATTTCAAAGCATTGTTTTCTTGGATACATTTATGACGATAAAAGTAATATTGTTATCGTCAGATTACATCTGCATACCACTGAAATTGAAAATGAGTATAATTTGATGAAGTTTGGAATAAAAATTTTGAATTTGAGCATAATTCCATCTGTTCGATTGACGATTGTTGAGGGAGGGGGCTGGAAAGAAGGAAAATGTGTTATTATGAAGAACTGCATGAAGTCAACAATTAGGGACGATATCGAAATCTCATCTTATTTTTTATGACGACTTGACGAATGGATTTAATTCTAAATGCGAATTATGAGGCTAAAATGTGGGAGTAATTCTTGGAAACATATTTCTTTTTTGGATTTCCTAGTAAGTAAATAGTAATCGCATTTTGTTGTAGGTCAGGCCATAGAATCAAAAAACTTTTGAAGTTTTCTGACTCTACAACTTCTGTTCCTTTTAATCGTCTCATCAACAAAAAATATTCAATAATAGCTTAAAATTCAATAATCATTTTTCAAGTTTGAGTTAAGGTTGAAAAAATTGAAAAAAAAAAGTTCAAAAAGATGTTGAAAAAATTGATAAAAAATTCATAGAGGTGAAGGAAAAGAAAAAATAGTTTTGAATATCGTTAAAAAATAATTTACGTAACCTTATTGAAGAAATTTTCGAATAGAAAATTTTAAAATTGGATAAAATTCTGATTTCTGAACAGATTTACCATCTTCTTAAATTACATCTATTAAATGATGCTGGAAAATTTTTTTTGGTGATTTTTTTAGTGTAATCGGCGAGTACAACGATTATATTGAATAATCGCCACTAATCGAAGTAATTTTCATTAATTTTTTCATCAATTTTTACAACCTTCATTCTCGTAGAACACTTTTGAAAACTTGGAACAAATTCTTCTAAAGTTTAAAATCGTCTTATTTTTTTTCAATTTTTACTTTTTTCGAGATGAAAAGTTAGATAATAATTTTTCCAAGTTTAAAATGTTGTGAATTTATATTTTTCTTTAAATTTTCATCATTCATCAATTTTGAATTTTTTCAGCTTTAAATTTTTTCAACTCTGAATTTTCTTAATTTTTTTTTATCAGAAAAATGTAAAAATTCTTCATTTCTCTCCAAGTCTAATCTTCTTTTGAAATTTTTCAATTTTTGCGACTTCAAAATTTTTCGAAGTCCAGTTCCATTTTTTTTCAAATCTGAACATTTTTCACTTTTTACTGCTGAAAAATACCTATATTTAAAGATTCAGTTTTTTTTTCCAATTTTTTGCAACTTCGACATTATCAATCAGTGCAAAAATGCGAAAAAGTGAGGAGACATTTCGATTTGTGACTTTCAACTTGAATAGCTCGTTCTTATAACTTGTATGTACTGTAAAATATTAATTTGCCTCGTTTAGTGGCAGATGAATGGTGATTATTTGCTTCAATGAAGATAGCTATGCATATATCCAAAACCTTAAAATATCTTGGTAGATGCCTATTATGCTCTAGTTTCAAAATTACATTCAGGAAACATGAAGTTGGAAAAACACGACTTTGATTCTTCAGCTACACACAAAAAATCTACGTATTAAAATTTCAAAACTCCTTTTTTTTTTTCGTCGTCATGAAATTTTTCCAAGCAACTTTTCCCCCACCGATATTCATCCAAGTAAACGGCGTAAAAATAACAGAACCGAATGGTATTGCGACTTGTTCTAGGTACAGGTGTACAAAATGTATATAGAGTGCGTGTCAATAATTCAACGCTCGTATGCTGCTGCAATTTGTATATAATCGATATACGTCAGGTTGAAATGATTAAAATTTCATAGCCGCGAATAATGCGAGTACCAGTACACCCGCCAAGTGCTGTACGAGTGTTTGCTATGCCTTTGGTTTTCCATTGGACAATGGGTTAGATACAGTTCTCGACGGATTTGGATTTGGAAAAACTTCTCTATCGCAGTCACCCTTTCCCTTCCCAGTACGCTTATTAATGGTGTAAAGTGGTCGGAGAATTTATTTGGGTAATCGTGACGGATTTCCCGAGAGACTGACGCGCGGCAAAGTAAATAGTAATTTAACCACCCGCCCTTTTTTCTCGACTCCTGTGCCAATTCTGGCATCGCAACTTAGTCGAATATTACGTTTACGATTTTCCGCATTTGCAACCAAGAAGTCGTGCCTTGTAAACCGGTTACCGCGCCGCTATAAATCGTCTCTGTGGTAGACGTTTTAGAGGTTTTTTTCTCTCCTCTCGTAGCTCGACTTAGGCGGCTGCGGAGCTGATACGAAATGTATATCGCGATAGTGATAAGAACGCGGAAATGTACGCGTACATAAAACGCGTAACGCGTATTGTAGAATGTACGGACTATGGTGCTGTGTATGCTTGGTCGAAGGGAACCTGCGAAGAAAGCCCAGTGACGTCGCGTCGTGTGTTTATAATAGGCGCGAGAAGTGCGACGTTGCCGGATCGAAGCCGGCTGTGTACCAGTACATGTAATTTTCTAAGCTTATGTGAACTGTAAAGTCCGTACAATGATTCCTATTCCTCAAACGTGGCCGTTTCTTATCACTGAAGCGAATTCGACTTCGGTAATTAATTTCATATTTAACGGGAGTTGATAAGAAAACCGAAGTGGTGAAATGGAGGCCGAAAAGCAGCTGCGAAATTGCGACTTTAGGGTGTATTTTTTTTTTTAACCAGAAATGTGTGAATATGCCTACCTACATTATGTCTCTCAAGCGTGTTAAAAATTTCACTTTGGCCTTTTTTTTTCCTTCCTTGATTTATGTACGAGTGTGAAGGCAGGTATAGAATACGTTTTGGGATATTGTATGAGCCGTATTATGAAGAAGTTGAAGTTAAAGTTTGAAAATATAAGTTTTGAACAACTGAAGTGCCAACTATATCCAGCAGTGTGCGGAGTTGGTAAACAGTCGCGAAAGTTTCCACCAATTGTACGGAAAGTTTTCACTTTGGGTGAAGTACTACTTAAGGAGAGGTACCTGAATTAAGTTGGCGTTTTGTATCATTCCTTCCCGAAGGTTGCGAGTTCTCCACAAAAGTGAAGTTGTAAATTGGCGTGTGGGAGATTTGTTTGCCGAAATGTAAAGTCGAAGGATTTAGGATTTTTTCGAAGTGGTAAATAATTTTGAGAGAGTATGAGTGTAGTATGGAGTCATTTTCTGTATCATTTTTTGGAGCTTAACACGGTGTTTTGTGTTGAAGTTTCGAATTTTTCGAATTACAGCCCGATACGGTTTAATGTTAATCTAAGAAATGAAATTCTTTGAATTTTAGTCCTTCATACGTCATGTCAATTAAGAGCCATATTCGACGAGAAATTCTTTTTCTTATTGATGCGAAGAACGAAAAACAATTTTTTAAGAAAAGTATTCAATATTCCTCAAAAATTTAAAAATATGGCTCAGTTTTGATTAAATTTGGGGGTTCAAAGATCTCTAAAAGCCTAAAACTGAATAAAAATTGCTAGTAAAATGTTCTATTCGAGAGAGATTCATCGTTGTAAATCGAAATTGAATTTTATGGATTTTTGAGGAACATAAATTGGAAATTGAGCAATGTTTTCCCCCAATTTATCGCCATGTTATAAGAAAATAAAGAGCCAAAAATACGATACCTTTGAGCTAAAATTTTATAAATTCAATTTTTAGAGATAAATGAACCGAAAATTATAAAATTGAAAAAAAAAGACTGTTAAAAGCACCCTAAATATTAAGCATACTTGAATCGTATAGGTACAAAAACAGCATGAATTTTAATTGAAAATTAAGTACACGACATAATCCCCCCTCCCCCTTAAAAAACACGAATTTTTCAGAAAAAAATCAAACATACAAAATTTTGTCTAAAATTGATCATGGTTTCAAAAATGAGCTTGGTTTTTATTCGTTTCATTTTTCATTGTATTAGGAAAAAATGGGAGAAGATAAATAATTAAGGTAGGAAGGAAAATCCAAAATTTCCACAGAGATAGAATTTTTTTGATTTAAAGAACAACATATTTCATTTTTCCTGATTCAAAATGAATAAGTTTTTAAAAAAGATCATCGTTTCAAAAACTATAAAATTTTCTACTCCAAGTAAGTAATCTAATATTTTCTCAACAAGTCAAAAACAGCAATTCAGTCGCTAGAGGGAGAAAGGGATTCTTTCCATATTTGATTACTTCCCCAAAATTTCATCACTTTTTTTAGAAGTTAATAAATTTTTTAGGCTAAATTTGAATTTTCTCAAATTTTTTTATCATAATTTTGTTAATTTTTCATTAACATGCCAAACAGATGGTGTATATCTAGCTGTATTCGAGTTTTACTGCGGTTTAAATTCCTCTCCCTTATTGACAGAATTGACGGTGAAAGAAAGTAAAAAGTTTTTTTTTCAGGTTTCTTGAAAAACATTTTCATGAAAATTTTTTCAATCTTTTACGTGGGTAGATATATCAATTAAAATTCCTTCCCGTGAATTCAATCTGGGTACACTTCCAATGTCAGTGGAGAAATTTCAATGTTTTTTTCACTTTTTTTCGTGTGATGTGATGGATGTAGACAATGTAAAATGTATCCAATATTTGAAAAGAAATAGAGGGTTTTAAGCCATTTAAAGGCGATTATTTGTATGTTTATGAGATGAAAAAAATTGGGGTACCAAAGAGCGTTTTTTATGCTTTTGATTTTTTCGACCATATTGCACCTAATTTTAGAGTCCAAAAAAATTATTATGTGATGCGTGACCACTTGGCAGAACTTAAAAAAAAATTTCCAGTCATGGCACCCCAAAAATTTTTAAATTTTTTTTTTTGAAAATTCCAATGTGAAAAAAATTGGGAAAATGTGAACCGAAAATTTTCCAAAAATTTTTATTCATACTACCCTACAAGATTTTATAATCTGTAAAAATTTCAAAAATTTTTACGCGCAATCTTTCCATGCAGAGATACCTAGTTTGTTGAAAATTTGAAATTTTGACATTAAAAGCGCAATAATTCCAAAAGGGGTGGGGGTAAGGGGTCAACAATTTTTTTGGAATGTTTCTAGACCATAAGTAACAATTTGGGTCAATTTTGACCAATTCTGGGCTGAGGGCCATTTTCGACCCTTATTAGGAAATTTTTCTTGGACCATCAAAACTGAGTTTTTTTCACAAAAAGAGCAACGGATCCCTCCCCTCTTCTAATTATTGATAATTTTTCAAACTATGGTTGAGAGGAAATATTTGCAAAGGATAAATGCGCATTTCAGCCCATTTCCAAGACATTTCGAGTCATTTGATCAAAAGGTGGGTCCAAAAAAACGAGGTACCGTATTTTAAGTTTGTACCTCTTTCTCTATCAACATATCTTTTCCAAAGTTTTGAGTAGATTCCCTGTACCTAAAATGATTTTCACATTCTACTAATTTTTCAACTTTTCCTGTTTCTCGAGGATTTTTCAATAATTTTCTCACGTTTTTTATGATTTCCAATTTCACAAGTGTATGCATTTTTTAGATGAAAAATCCATTTTTTAAAAAAAATTTATCCAACTTTGAATTCTTCATTTCCTTTATTTTATGTTCGTATGTTTCAAATTTTTTCGTGTATTTTTAAGAATAATTTGTATAAGTTTGCAAAGCATCAAATTATTTCAATTTAAAGCTAGGGTGAATTTTTTCAGGGTGATGGTGTGTGATGAAAAAGTGGGAATATTTCACCATACGTTCTATGGAAATTTTGAGAAAGTTGTGCATTTTAATTCCAAAATTTTATTTACAACCCTAAAAATATAGTTGGGTCATATTTTTTTTAATTGAAGAAATTGTCTGCTGATTTTTCCATTCCTTGAAAACATTGAGAATTTTTCTAAAAAAAAAAAAAACCTAATAAATTAACTCCTCCAACTTTCATATTTTTCTTAAACTATTGATTACATCGCATCGTTGGCTATACCATAAAAGACAAAACCGTATAAAGATTCCATGCCTCACTTCGGGTAATAATATAAGAAATATTGGGACATTTTTGGTGCCAAAAAAAGAGTATACGTAAGGAATATAGAGGAAAAAGGAGAGAAAAATTGAAGCACTATCGTTGATGGTTAAAGAACCTTTACATTGGTGGAGATAACTTAGATGCATTTTATACCGGATTGTTTTCTCTCAGCGAGTATCCCATGTTTAAAATATCGCCAAACGATTCTGCGAAATTTCTTTCAAAACGTTTTTTCTATTCGTACCCTATTGTTCTGGCAATGGATAATGGTTCGATCCTCGATGAAGATTTTCGTCCCTTTTTTTTCCTTCTAAGAAACCAAGTTTATACTTTTTGATGCCTCTAATTCAATATGCGAATAAAAGCCTGAAGAGAAATTCTAAACCGACGCAGAATTCGGTCAAGTATCTATAATCCGAATTGGTGTACGTTTTAAATACGTGCGATACGTGATGCTTTCTTCTATAGGTATATCGGGTTGTGGAGCGTACAGATAGGCTCGAATATGGAGACCCTTTTGCAAAATGAATAATTTAAAACAAAGAACCATTTGTCACCTCGTATATGCGTACAAGTACACGTATATATTGGATACGTTTGCATATACGAGCTAAATAATGGCGTGAAAGCGTAATGTATTTATATCGCGTGTAAGTTGGAAAAAGATTTACCTATACCGACCAATCGTCTAATCACGTTTTCGACCTGGGATCCGGCGATGGAGCGAATAAGAGCAAACTGAGCGGAAGAGGAGTTGAGGAGTGAAAAAAACACAAACGCTGACGCACTTTTCGAGAAGTTTAATAAAGCATTTTAGGTTAGCAGAAGAGTGGAAATAAAGGAGCCGGCTGACGTATTATTATGGCTTTGCAAGATGACAAGGTTTTATTTTGTGTACACGTATTAACGCCGCCTGCGGCAGGCTGCGGGTTTTCTTAGGCGTATATTTGGTTGTCGTGCGCGTACTCGAGATATAAGAGAGAAAGAAGGGATCCGCTTTTGTTTCTTCAAGGGAGTCGATGGTAACATCCGTTTTAGAATGGAAAAAAATGGTGTACCGTAAGGGTTCTCAAAATATTACCATAGATCTCTATTGTGAATGCATGTGTAATCAATTAGTCAAGCTGGTTGTGTGTTGACAAAACAGATTCGAAAAGAGATAAAATTTGGCTGAGAAGTAGAGTAGGTAGACAAATTTTAAGGGTCGAGAAATATTGATGTTCTAACAATTTTTTAGGCGTTGTGAGGGCCGAGTTTTCTTTTTCTTTTGTTTGGCTCTGAAGCAAGGATACATTCTCAGATGTTGGAAAAGTGAGATATTGTTTGAAATTTATCATGGATGTGAATCTGAATATAGGAACTATCAAAGGATGGGGGGGGGGGTCGAAAAATAATTTTTTAATTTGGGTTCCTTTTGATTCTACATGGTTCCTACTTTCTGGAAAACCGGGAAAAGTCAAGGAAATTTTGAAATTTCCACCATTTTCACGGGAATTTTGTAAAAATTCAGCAGAAGAATAAATTATTTGAATTTTTTTTTAACATTCTATTTAAAATTTTTTGAAAAAAATCCCCTGCTCCTGTTGAGTCGCTTTGACATCTGAAAGGATTGTATTGGAAACTTTCGTGAAATTCATAAATTGGAAGTATATGTGTTTTTTTAAGGGGGGAAGGGAGTGGAATTGAATTGTGAAAAAATTTATTTGAATTTTCAGACTATGGAAGTATTCAAACTTTTATAGTGTCACAATTTGGTCAACACCAAATTTTTACCGTTTTATTTGAAATTTTTTCTGCTACACTTCACGATCTCGAATTTTTGCGCCGAGTTTGAAGAAAAGCGGCGTCAAAAATTTTCAGAATGAATTTTAGCCGTTTTTGTGGCCGGAAAAGGGAGCATCTCAAGACCTCATACGAAATAATGATTTTAAAAAAAAAAAAAATTATTGGGCATTCAATTACTTACACGAAAAAATTCCCCGCACTTCTCCATTCTTCAGTATTTGAAAACTCTAGGAAATTGCGAAAAATTGGTCTGGAAAACCTAGGAAAAATTAATAAAAATTATTTCCTTCTAAAAAGCGTGATATTTTGTGGAAGACGTTGTTTAGAGGGTTAATTTTTCGATCTATTTTGACAAGAAATTTTCGTCTTTGTAATGTTTTTTTTTTTTTTTTTTTTTTTTGGAAAAATGTTTTACTTCAAAACGTGGAAATGAAGCTCAGTTGTTCAGAAGTAAAAATTTCAGTCAGGGACATCTTTCCTATTTTGAAGGCTGAAACTTATTTTGACGTTTCCACTTTCCAGTCTATACTGGCTATGAAAGTCACAGGTAAAAACGATGAAAAATTCATGATGCCTTTTAAGAAAAAAATGAATTAATAACGAATTTTCAATAAATTTTTCCTTCAAGTACATATATTTGAACTTGGCAGAGTATTTTCTCAGTGCTCCATGAAATGTTTTCAACATTATTTTTTTCATTTCGATCCAAAAAGCTTTTCTCATCTCATTTTCTGAAAGCAGGTTCTCGAGAAATGAAAAATGGTCTTGGAGCGAAAATTTTCCAACATTTGAAACTGCTTATTTTTTGGTCAAAATATTTTCTCCATCCAGTTCTGTTGAAATGTCGAGCTTAAAAAAAGAAGTTTTTGAAGAAATTGTTTTTTTTTTTTAGACCATCTGTGCTTCACTTCTTTTTTTTTGGAATCAGAATGAAAATATCATTAAATAGAATTTATCTATTTTTGAAGTTTGTTGTTCATTTTTCATTTCGATTTTTTTGGGGGAGGGGGGGGAATAGAATTCTACTCTCTCCTTTATAAATCAGTGAAAATTATAATTGCAGTACAGGTGAAAAGCAGTGAAAAAATGTGTACTGAAAATAAATCAGTGAGAAAAATCACTGAAAAATTAGTAAAATTAATTGAAAAGTCAGTGAAATTTATGAATTCAGCTGGACAAATCAGTGAAAATTTTTGAAAAATTAATGAATTTTGCTGATTTTTCCTGTGCTGAAATTCTGACTGTTCATCAGTGAATTTTCACTGATTCAGAAGAGTAGATAACCTAAATTGAAAGGAGCTACCATTATGTATCCAGATCGCTCGAATCGTTTCAGTCAGTGAGCTTTCAATTCTTTTCAACCCTTCAGATAATTATCTGAGAAAGGGAAAACTGGAAAGTGAGTGATGAGCAGTGATGATATGTAAATTTTTACATTTCAACTGGGAAAATTGTGCTTGAATTGTGAAATTTTCAAGAATAATGACCCCGATTACTTTTTTGAGCTTATTTCTATTTTGAATAGGACAAATCCGGAAAATTCGTTATTTGAATGTACAAAATGAGAAATTTCATTTCAGTGAAAATTTTTTCGATTTTCACCCCCTCAAATTGATCAATATCTGGATAAATTATCAGAATCCCTCTGTGAGAATTAGTAATTCAGGTTTCAAGCCATTGAAAACATATCGATGACCAATACCTCCACGAATGATACATCGCCAGCGCCATTTTCAAACGTAAATCTTTCACGATAACCGTTGCGGTATAGATAAATTTTACATGTATACGGGTGACACAGCCGTCGCTTCGACCTAATTACAAGTACACACGCACGTACATAATACGTATAAATGCACCGCACGTATACATACCATACCTGTACGTACGTCCGCGGTTTTTTTCGCTCTTTTTTCCCTTTATTTTTCGCTTACATCGGCGAACCGGTCAGCTGAAGTTTTAACATTTCGAATTCCGCGTTGCAAATCCCTCATGCGGTAACCGGTTCGAGAATCGTAGCGGTCTGCAAACAATGCCGATGAATGGCGTGGGAAGTGTAGGCGGCTCGTATCGGTATTTTTACCAATTCGAGTGTATATTTAAATTGTATTTTGATTTCTTCATTAACCTAAGACGTCGGCGTCGTAGATTGTAAATCGTAAAAATGAGTAGAGTGACATCGCACTGCGTGAAAAACAGGTGTTTCACGACATGTTGCTTCGTTTTGAAGTGAACAATTGAACATGTATGAGTTTCCATTGAAAAATATACGTATATTTTTCTTCTCCTCGGTTTTTTTCACGAGTATGCCAGGATCGTATATTGGAAATGTCGCCTAGTGCACCACGAATGGGCTTCCTATACGTAATATTTACGTGATAAAGGGGTTGTTGGTTGGGTTACAACGTTCATGTATACAGGTGATGTATCGCACCCTTAAAAGTGATCTACGTCATTTTTCCCTTCTGCACCTTCCTGGTCGCGTTCTGTTCTGGGGTTTACTGATGCGGCGTATGCATGTGACTTTATTAACGTGTAATCAGTCTTATTATATGGGATTCGCGATCGCGAACCGTTGTCCGTATCTGCCCTGCCCCTGCCTCTTCACCATGCTGACTGTATTGTAAGGGGATTTACTCATCTGTATAGTATGCGGATTTCTAGATGTATAGGTACCTACCTTGATACGTGAAAAGAGTACCTAAAAGATGAATTACATCCCCTATGGGTTTCCTTCTCTTTTCCTCTGTCTGTCTCGCTCCAATGCTGTGTTTTTCTAGATATGCTGCGTCGTATATTGATTGAGGGGTGCGTTGAAAAGAGAAAAGGATTTTACGTGAATGGTGCAGAGTACTTGAAAACGAGATTATGCCTAAAAGTATTAAGAGCGCGGTTGTAATTTCACGATTTCTTCCCTCCTCTTCGTTCCATGCTCGGTGGTGGTATCTAAATTATATAGGCGCTGGCCGCGAGTCGTCTTGTGATGGTAATCGTGGCGAGGGGAGGTTTTTAATAAGTGAGTAAACTGTGTGTGTCGTTGTGATGAGAGGTGAGCGATATTGATCTTGAGTGAAGTCGCCGCGTTATTTCTATTGTTATTGGTTACGATGGTTTTTCCAACTTTAGGTATAGAGCAAAGTAGAGGAAAATCGGGCTGATGAGCAGATGATGCAGGATGTGGGTGATGTGTGGTTGTAGTGGTGTATGTGTTGGTGACCAGTGGTATATTTGATGTGAAGGTATACGATTTTGGTTAGATAAAGTGAGTTAGGTTTTTTTTATGAATATGAGAGAGTATGATGCAAAAGAAGGTAAACAAGATTTTTGAAAAACTTCAATGATTTTGAGAGTTAGGTACTTATAGGAAAATATTATAAAAGTGTCGAAGGACGTGCAATGTATTTGAGTTGTTAGAGTAGCAAAAAATCTAAACATTTCAATTTAATTGAATTTTTTCTGATTTTTTCGAATTGAAGTACGATTTTTCTATTTGTTCTGACTCAAACTGATTTTTTTTTAAAAAAAAAAGATCACACAGGCCGACAAAAAAAGAGTTTTGTTTCCAAAATTCGGTTTCTATATAGACATCAAAATACATCACCTTGCTGAATCCTGGCTTCCAAAGTTTGCTTGGGAGGGGGAGGGGGCAAAAAACTGATTTTTCGAGGGCAATAAGCCTGAGCATTACAAAAAAAATTTGAAATTTTTTTTTGACCAATCTTATAGAAAATTTTACGCGGCGAATCCCATGCCGCAAACCGCGGACCTCTATCTCTTTTAGAAAAAAAGTTACAGCTCATTCTTTCCAAAATTCTGTGAAAAAAATCGCATTTCATTTTTTCGTGAGAAAGGCACAAAAATGTGTTTTTTTTTCACATAATTTTGGAAAGAATGAGCTGTAACTTTTTTTCTAAAAGAGATAGAGGTCCGCGGTTTGCGGTATTTGATTCGCCGTGAAATTTTCTACAACTCTCATCATGGTCATTATGGCCTTAAAACCCTTATTTTTCTCTCAAATTTCATTTTTTGTGAAAAATACCCCCAAAAATACGATTTTTTCACAAAATTTTGGAAAGAATGAGCTGTAACTTTTTTTCTAAACGAGAATGGAGGTCTGCGGTTTACGGCATGGGATTCGCCGTAAAATTTTCTATAAGATTAGTCCAAAAAAATTTTTTTCAAATTTTTTTGTAATTCTCAGGCTTATTGCCCTCGAAAAGTCAGTTTTTTGTCCCCCCCCCATCCCCCAAAACAAACTTTGGTCAAAAAAATTTTTTTCGTTCATTAGTTACATAAAAGTAACATAAATTTCACAATGAGGATCCAGAAACAAAATTCGTATCGACCAGTGTCATCTATTTTGAAGCAAAATTTCTAACTAAAACGCAATCTGCTTTTTCTACACGTCCAAAAATTAATTTTAGTGTTTCCATTTTTTTTAATTTATTTTTTTGATGGTGGAAAATGAACAAAAAGCCTTAGCTTGTTTTGAATTATCATCTTAAAATCCTACCTTAATTTTATTTCCATTTTTCTTGAATTTAAAACATATTTCAGATTTGGTTTGGCTTGGAAATGTTCAATTTTTTCGTACCTAATTTATGCTCATAATTTTTCATCTTATTTAAGTAAAATTTCATCAATATTTTCCAAAAATCTTTAGTTGAAAATTCAAAATTTATTTTTTACAAATTTTCTCCGATCCATTGCCAGAAAAATCCAATTGAAACTTGAGAGTTTGAAAAAATAATGTTTTCATTGAAAATCGAATTATTTGTGGTTGTCTCAAGGGGTTGTATGTCGTGGTTAGTGTTTGTATGTACTTAAAAGCTGTGAAAGTTTGTCGTTGGTCTTCATTTTAGTTAGCAGGCTTGTAGAGTTCGATAAGCCAATTATCAGAAAAGGACCTTTGGTGTTCCAGATTCCAGATCTGCTCTTAAGAGATAATTCTAATACTTTCAAGTGACGTCATTTTCATCATTGTGAGTTTGAGTCGATACAAAAAATCAATATTTTTAATGCATTTCCGTTGTGAATAAATCTATTTTATGTATGTGGTTCATTTGAATCAATGATTTTTTTGGTCTGATTCAGTGATTAAAAGTGATTTTAAAATCCCTTCTCTTCGAAATTTTTTTAGATGAATATTTGCTTACTTTATCAAACAGAAACCAAAATATGATAGGTTAAAGATGAGGGGAGGGGGATAAAATTATTTTTGCAGTAAATTTCTAAGCTACATTGAGATACATAGTTTAATGTGGATAAAGAAAGACGAACATTTTTTAATCAGAGATTTTCCTTTATTTCATAAGCAATTTTCATGAGAAAATTTTCTCCAACTGGTTTTTCCAAAAATAACCTACTTACTGATTTTTTCTGACAAATTTGGAATTATCGAAGAACTTCATTGCTTTTTTATTAGAAAAATTTGAGTAAAAATCACTAATAGTTAATTAATTTCCTGGATTCAAAAAGGCGGAGTTCTGAATTAGATTTAGAGAGGACTTTAATATCAATACCCACTCCTACTCCTACATATGTACATGTACATACAGACTTGAGCAAAAATTTCAGAGATGAAAATGGAAAATTAGCTGACTCATGAAAATGAAAAATACCGAAAATTCGCATTAAAAATGAAAAACGAAAATTCGTGCTTTTTCAGTTTTCAAGTTGCTTTTTTGAATTTTTGACTTCTAAAAAAAAAAACTGTTTTCGTCAATGACCTCTTTTCTGCAGAAAAAAAATCGAAAAATTCATGAAAATTATTTTTGAGATCGCTAATAAATTTTTTTGTTTCATATAATGTATTCCCTTTGTAATAAACGAAACGGGAAAAGATTCAAACGTTTAAAATTCTTATTGCTGTTTTCGTGCTACTTTTTTGACTTACAAAAAATAATCAGGTATAGGTAAGCTCTTCTCCTTTACTTCCAATAAAATCGATTTTTTTTAAAAAAAAACTGCATTCAAGATTGTCACCAAGTCTCCCTATTTTTTTTATTTTTTAAACATTCAATTACCTGGGCTGAAAAGGAAGGAGGTTCATTGTGTAAAGCCACTGAGCTTGAGGGAAGCGAGGGTGAAACTGTTTTGAAAAAAAAAGGGACATGATAAAAAAAACTGAAATTTTTTCGGGATAAATTATGGAAAATTGATGATTTTCAGAAGGAGAAATGTTTATCTGTTTTTATAGTGTTGTTCGAGAAAATTCTATTTTTGGAGTAAAAATTTTAATGCTGTTCTCGAAGTATTTTTTCAGCGAAATTTCGCCTTTCGTGTTTCTTGCGGCTACACTGTAAAAATTTGTACTTTTTTTATTTTCTGATGCTTTTTCGCGCATATTTGTATAAAAATTCAATTTAAAATAAAAAAATTATCGTAAAAACAAACTTGGATTATTCGTTACAAACCTTTGATACGAACTACGTAATATTTTTAGTAGTGATGATGACGTCTGTGGGTCTGTGGCGTTGAAATGTCTATTTTTTCGTACATTCGTGTTCAATAAAATTGTAAAGTTTGTTTTTACAATTTTTCAAGTTTAAATTATTCAATTTTATGTTTGACCTCGTCGTTTATAAAAATTCAAAACTTACCGAATTTTCGAAAAAAATATTAATGATGGCGGGCGGTGGTATACTCCTACTCTCACTTATTTCATCTCTAGTCTCATGAGTGATGATGAGACCAAATGGACGAGGAGGTAAAATCTGAGAATCAGAGTTTCATCAAATCAGTCCTTATTTTATTTACCATTTTGAATGCTTACAATCTTATGTTAATCTATTTATTTTATCTATTGGATGAATTAATGTAGAAGAAATATACCTATTAATACCTAATCTAATTCATAATTGTTTCGATTTTATTCGCAGTTTGTCGCAGTTGTATTATTCTTCACCTTGAGAGAGAATGTTCCTGTCCAATATGCAAAGTTCAAATAAACAATTCAAAACCGCATTTAAGCTTAAAGTGAGTACCAATTTTTAGCATATTTGTAGTTGGAAGTTGGAACAAAATTTGCAATTTCTATGCCTGATTATTTTGACTAATTAATACAGTTCGTCGACTTTTATGTGAAAAACCATCCCGATACCGAACTATATATTGGTATTTTATAATTTTGATAATTTGTGTACTGATACCGACTAGAATCAAATCTGTATCCAACACCGGTATTTAATTTATTTATATTGATGTACGATACGACGACTTACCATATCCAATTTATAATCCACGACCATGTACGTAGAAAGGGTGATGTCTGGAGAGGTGTAGGGTCGCAGGGTCGAACTACTACATCGTCGATAAATGCATCGTACATGTCGCCAAATAGACCCCTGGCGAGTCGGCCATTGTTTCAATAAAAAGCCATAGAGCGAAAGGTTAACTCATAACTGCGGATAGTAAACTGTACAATACCTACCCAGTACCTGGACCTATCTACCTGTCCAACAATTGAGAACGCGTTTTCGCCCAAGCTCCTCAATACCAAAGGCAAACGAGGCGATAGACGATTTTTCTTCGCCCGTATGTTGTGTAACTGCTGCTGTGCCGTATGTACCCTCAGCATAGGCAAAGACAGAGAAAGGACGATGAAGCGTGCAAAGGGAGATTTTAAAAAAACAAGTTCGTAGATCGAGTCGTCGTCGTCACAATTTCGCGGGGGGACCTGAGGGGAGGTACCGGCGAGTTTCGTCCAATGAGAAATAAGACTATGTGCTGCGAGAGCGTCGAAGCGACTAAAAATAAACGAGTCTCTTTTTATCGCTCTTTCGGTAGGTACATACGAGTACGTAGATGCGATGCGGAGGTTTCTACATAGGCTATTTAAATATTCATTACGGTAGCGGCAATTCAGAAAACAACGATCTGGTACGAGTTTTATTGCATATTTGTATTAGCCGGGCACTGCAGTTGAGAAGTTCCGCAGAATAAGCGGTGCAACGAGATAAGACCAAGGGAATAGGAAGGAGATACGCCTGGAGGAGTTGCAGATTACTATAACCCTTTTTTCTGCAACTTAAATTAAAAAGCTTTTGCCCTCGAATCCGTTTAGATTTGCTAGGGAGTAGCCCACCGAAAAGGCGAAAAACGCGTCAACGCGATGTTGGTAATCGCAAATAATACCATTAGCCTCACCTTCAACCCTCCTTCCGTCTAAGGCCTTATTTCGTGTAACACCTATTAAAGTTTCACGCATTGTAACCGCTTCCATAAATATTACTTTGGAGTAAGACGTAACCGGTAAGTAGCGACATGAATTATACATTAAACGAGTTTTGTTTTTTTTTGCAGTAGTACTTTTCTCTGTCTGATTGTCTACGTACCCCAGGCCGGAGTACCTGTTGGTAGGGTTTCTCTCTTTCTCAATTATTCCGCTTTTAATATACTCGCAATCAAAATTGTAATTAAATGCCATCGCGTTGGTATAATTTTTCTATTCGGTCGTAAAACACGGTTCGTGGCGTGTTCTTTTCGGTGTATAGGTAAGGTGTCTGGATTAAGTTTAGATGAGATAGGGGAGCAGAGAGGGTGTATACTTATGAAGTGATACATTGTTTGATATTCGTGTTATCGTCACGTTCGATGGATACGCTGCAGGCTGATTCAACCTTGGATGTGGGGACCACAGGTGTTGAAAAATTGATAAAAAGTAGGAGTCTGAATAGAAGTACACGATGACTTTTCACCTTGGGTTTCAAAAGTCAACAATGGTCGATTTGTTTAATAAGAGAATTCGTGCCAAAATTTCTGGCGTTTTTGTGATTTTTTTCTCTCTCCATTCCATATAACACTTGGCAAAAATTGTTTAAAAAAAATTGTGTTAAAATTTATAATTGTGACTGTCCACAAAAAAAGGGATTCGAGAGGTAATTCTGCCGAAAATCATTTTTTTCGGATTTGGGACGCCAAAAAATCTAAAAGATCAATTTTAATTCTTCTAAAATTCCTAAGAAGCGAAACGAGTTCTCTTGAATCGATGTTTTGTTCAATGAATTTCAAGTTTTAATGCAAAAAAGTTCGTTTAGGTATTTCAAAAACTTATTTTCAACTTTCCGGTCCCTTTTATCATGGAGGGCCACTATATGCTTGATTAATAAATTTGACATTGGAAATCAAAACCAGAAAAAAATTCTCGTCTGATTTGCTTTTGAAGCTTATACACGTGATCATGTGTCCGTTTGATAGTACGCTCGGAATTTACAGACTTCGATGAACTTGTTTCACTTTTTTTGGTTTTTCAAGTTGAAACATCAATAAATCATCATAAAAAACCCGGATTGTTTTCAAGAAAAGAAAAAAAAATGAAAAATACAGAATTAAAATTTTTTGAGAAGCACCTCATTTCAAAACAAAAATTACATTCAAGTTTTGAACTTCTTTTTTTTGAGGGGGGGGGGGGAGAGGGTCATGGTTGTCAAAAAATGCAAATAGAATAAAAAAAAATGACTTTCAGAAGTCAGAAGGTGCTGAAGAAGAAAATGATCTTAATACTTTTTTGATTGAAAACTTCATCTTAATTCCTTCAACGCCTCCTCCACTTCTCCTCTTAATTTTGGTCGAAATTTTCAGAAATTCTGAAAATTGAATTCAGTTGAAAAAAATCAGTTTATATTTATATTCAGGAATCTCTGAAACTATTAAATGCATCACTTTGGACATTCGATTCCTTCACTAATCCATTGGAAGTCGCTGAGGAACTTGAACGCTGTCTGGCTGGAAAAATAAGATCAGATTCGTGTTGGGCAACTTTGAATACATACCTATCATTTGGCATCACATGTTCCAATTTTTTTTGAAATTTCGATTGTTTACCGGGGGAGGGGGGGGGGGTGAACAACAAGTGATCATCTTGAAAATGAAATTTTTCTGAATGGCGAAAACAAAAAGTGGAATTGGTCAGCAGTTATCTGACAAGTGAATTCTGTCAAAATTTCAAGAAAAAGTATCTGTAAAAATATAAAATCTACCGAACCCCAATTTTCTTTTCAAAATTAAAAGCATGTGATGCTTCAATTTTTGAGTAATTTTGATTTAAAGTACTTACTGATTTTCTTCGAATTAAAAATGTGGGTAATGGTGCATGCGTGAATTCGGGTTGAAAAAGTGAAAAATTTTGGGTTCGTGATCATGATTATAAATTTTTCTGGAAAAGTTGGAAAAATGATTTGCCGAATCTGAGAAAAGAAAAGTCGTTTTTTGTATGAAAGGGGGGATTTAGAGAAAGACAAGATGAAAACATACTTAACTAGGTATGTAGTATGTACATGATTGTTAACAATAATTTGAGAAACTCAATTCTTGAATTTTGGTAACTGGAGACCATAAATGTTGAAATGCTCGAGTTCATTTCTTTTCTTTTCATAAAAATGTTTCAGCGGAAAATTAATGAAAAATTAAAAACATCGAAATTAAGTTTTAGAAATCAAATGTCTGAATTTTCTCAATTCAAAATTTCGTTTTTACATTTTGATAGGGTTCTCCTTAGTTCTGAAGTTCCTGGTTGGACTTTAGCAACTTTAAGATCACAACTTCCATAATTCTTTTTAGGAGTAAGTACGTTTGTATGAAGTTTTGAATGTTTTTCTAACATTTTTGTAGGTGGTCCAATTTAGGCCCCCAAAAAATTTTTCTCAAAACTTGACTTTCTGAAAAAAAATTCGCCAAAAATCGGGTTTTGAATATTTTGAGCTGTATTTTGATACAGGGGTAGCCAAGGCTTCAATCTACCCGCTGACTTCATATTTGGAAATCTGGGTGGTTTTGGGGCCATTCTACAGTCCCAAAACAAAAAGGGACCCACATAAGGCTACCTTACCTTACTTATCAAGTTTTGAAAAAAATTTGGATGAAATTGCGTTAGAGTATCTTTACAAGAGAAATTTTAATTAAAAATAATTGAATATCGAAAAATGGCGATTTTTGAAACATATTTTCATTTAGAAAGTATCAGGATACTATCCATAAAACATGCCTAAGACGAAAAATATTTGATTTTTACTTAATTTTTTGCAATTATTGTTCTTTAAAAAAGTTTTTTTTTCTATCTCCATTAAAAAAAGGTCCTGAAGTAAAACTTTTCGTGACAAATTCAAAATTTCCATTTTCTTGCTATACCAAAAATGAACTCGTCATTTCCGAAATTCCGTGCTTTTAAATTGAATTTATGCCTGGAACGTGATTTCCCCTCGCTCTTAATTTATTTCTACGATAAAAGATCATTATTGTTCAATTAATTTCCAAAGCTCTAGACCCCTAATTGAATTTAAAAAACATAATATAAAATAAGGGTGATGAATTCGCCAGACGTGCCGAAGTCGCGAAAGGGTTTCGAGACGACATCATGTTGCTAAACGGAACAAAATACGTACACCGCACAACACGACCTTTGCATGTAACGAAAAATCATCTTATGTACAAAAGATGCCACCACGGCGAAGAAAAAAGCGCTGGAAAAAAGCGAAGAAAATCGAGAAGAAGGACGAAAAATAAGGGGGATAAAATCTGCACCGCGCCGCGTAAAAGGGTTAGTACGCCGGTGTCGGACGAGGAAGAAAGGGGGGAGCTACATGAAAACAAGCCAGCTCCGAGGAGAGGAGCAAAGAGGGTATATGGTAAAAGATGCAATTAATTCATTTTAATGCCGCGGTGCCTCCGGTTCCCCTGTACCACTGTCTCAGTCATAACTGCCTTGCCGCTTCGCCACCGCACACCGTAGCGCCGCCAACGTAACAACGTGTTTTTAAAGAGAATGAAAAATGACAAAAATCGACGTACCGTGTCGAAGAAGCGAAGCGTGTGGTTTTTTTCTCGTATTTAACTCTGCTACATACTTTACCCTTGTGTGCGGTACACGACATCGGAAGAGTAAGGAGCTGCGGTGGCGGGGGCGCAGATACGATGAAATTCGAATTTCTCATTTTTATCGTGGTCGTGTAGGTACACTTATGTACATAAGAAGTGTCATGCCATACCGGAGGATGCGTGATGATGTGATGATGGGTATACGTGGTGGTTTCGCGGATGAATTAGCTATTCAGGTAGGGAGAAGAGTTGGGAGGAGGATGAAAATTGAATTTTTTCTCGATACCATGCGGCGTGCGGGCGTGTATCTGTAATAGACTTCGCAGTGATATAGGAATCGAGACATACCGGGGATTAGAGCGAAGGGTTTTCCAAGAAGTGCCGTCGGTGTGGTGGTGGGTGTAGCAGTTTTTAGCTTACAGCTTACAGCATGCATCGTTCCCATCCCATTTTTCCCTCGGTTACCCTTCATCGTTTACATGGTTGAAAATTGGAATTTATATGGGTGAGATTTCATCGAATACAGACTAAATTTTTAATGATATTTTGACGTTGTAAAAGAGGGAGGAGTAAGGAGCATTCAGAAGGTATCTTTGTGATATGAGATGTTTGAATAATGATTTTGAAAAATTTAATTCTCAAAAAATGGGATGGATGAATTCTCACTTCTCAGACTTTTCATTTGGTATTTTACGCCTTGCATCTATTTTTTTCGTTATTGAACAGATATTGAGACGAATTCAGGAAAATCATAAGAATGAAAAATTTCTATTTTTGATGGTTATTTCAAGGAATTGTGGGTGCTAATGGTATTGAAAATCTTCAAATACCTAAGTGTAGCGAGAAAATAGGTAGGGAGGAGAGATAGTTGAATTGGAAATTTCTGTGTTGTCTCATTTTAAGTTCCGTAATATAGTTTTTCCCAAATTTTTATAAATAAAATGCGAGATCAATTTTACAAAATCATTATGCATCTTTTTCCCGTGCTCTAACCGATCACCTCCCACAAAAAATCGTATTTCTCACCAAAAAAAATTGACTATATTAAAATTCTACGTCCTCATATTGCCACACGATATTTTCATTTTTCAGTTTACTTTCGAACAAAATTTGGGGGCTAAGAAGACACTGAAGGGTTAAATCTAAAAAAATGAGCAAATATTCGAACTCAGCGCCCTCAATAACCTAACAAACGACAGGTCACACGTTATTTTTAATTTTTTTGATTTTTGACTTTTTGCGAAGAGAGCCAATAGGAAGGTTCAGAGAGATCGAATGAAAAAACTAGGCGGATATTCCAACTCAACGCCCTCAAAAACCTATCAAACGACTGGTCACACGTTATTTTAAATGTTGTGTTACTTGATTTTTTATATTTTTTTGAATTTTGGTCAAAATTGTGGACCCTTGCATTCCCCCCCCTCACAGGGGTGTAGAGATTAGAGATCCCACGTTGAAAATTTACTGGTTGATAAAAGGGTAAAAAGTGCTGCTTATGGTAATTTTTTCGGATTTTTAAATGGTAGGTCTAGGTAGATTGTTTTTGAATCTCATATTTATTTTATTTCAGACTCTGCAAACAGTTTTTACCTTGGATAACTATCTCGAGATATGTCCCTCAAAGTTGGATAATTTGACAGAAGAAAAATCACAATTGCATAAAAAATAATGAGGTAGAGCCCCCCCCCCCCCTCCAGCTCTCTTAAGGGTTAGCAGAAAAATAATTGTGATTTTGTGAATAGACTATCGAAGGGAACCCGTATAGGTATCAAAAATTTAAGCCCTGACCTAATGGAAATTGAAATTTTTCCATTGATGGAAGAGCTAAGTAGTTTTAGGTACACTTTTATGCTCTCTTGGTTGCCCTCAATTATTCACTTTTGTAATCGAACAGATTATCTGTTTGATTTTGTGTACTTCAATTCTTGTATTAGGTAAATTCATTAGAAAATTGCATTTTTGAAATATTTTTTTGAGGTTGTCGAAACATTTCAAAAAATTGATTCCAAAAAGAGTGAAATAGATAGCGTGGGATGGCTGAAACTAATTATTGAGTTTTTGTTTCTCAATTTCTGCTATTTTTCATGGCTGGTTTTTTCAAGGTTTTCAAAAGCTAGGTACTATCTCATTTATAAATCAGTGAAAATTATCGAATATCACTGAAAAACAGTCAGAATTGCAGCACGGGAGAAAATCAGTGAAAAATTTTTCACTGAAAACGAATCAGTGAGAAAAATTACTGAAAAATCAATAAAAATTCACTATGAAAAATCAGTAACATTTTTGAATTTTGCTGAAAAATCAGTGAAAATCTTTGTAAAATCAGTGAAAATTTTTGAAAAATTGGTGAAAACCTTTGAAAAATCAGTGAATTTTGCTGATTTTTCCTGTGCTGCAATTTCGACTGTCCATCAGTGACTTTTCACTGATGAGAGAGTAGGTAGTCAAAAAATCGACCCAAAAACTATGTAGAATATCAATTTCATGTGAGCTTGGATATAGAAACCCCTCTTGGGCATCAAAAATTGATTTTTAAGTCAAGGTCCCCCTCCCCTGATTTTACTCTTTCTGAAAAACCCTAAATCAGTGTCATGTTAATTCAAAAACAAATTTTTGATGCCTGGTAAGGATAGTTTCTACATCCAAACTTACGTATATTTGAATTTTGAATTTTTAAATTCTCGATTCCCCTTACTTAACTCAAAATCCATCTTACTGAACATTTCTCCTACTGATTCATTCACATTTTTGTCCCTTGGTTGTGCTCTCCGATAGTGAACCATAGAAAACCTTCGCGCCCCCCCCCCCTTTGCTACAATTCCTGATTTTTCAATTGTACCCAATGATATCAAATTGTACATTATTTTTATTTCTGTTTAACGAATATTTCTAATTGCAAGTAATTACATTTTCTAATCAATATTTTTTTTTATGCAGGCCGGACAAAACGTTGCAGGATATCGTCTACAAACTTGTTCCCGGATTATTTCACGCTGAAATGAAGCGTCGAAATGAATACTATCAAAATTATCCTGATCGAGGTAAGCGCTCAGTGCGATTATTTTATTACCTGCTTATATGTACTCATACTCATAGTTATCTTTTTATAGTCAGTAAAAAACGGACGACAATTGAAAATGAATAATTTATTATACTTCCTCGTATAAAGAGCACATACTTAATGAAATAAAATAAACAAAACTTCGAACGAATTTTTTTCATCGAATAATTTAATATTTTTAATAATTTAGAAAAAAAGAAAAAAAAAGAAAGACGAATTGTCACTATCTAACCTACCCAAGTCAAAAAACAGATCCTCGATAGGCGGATTTTTTTTTTAGAATTGGTCTCAATCATCGTGTTCCAAGTCGGGTTTTTCTTCATCTTGCAAACACTTGAGTTCGGCCTGCGTGACGATATCGTAAACTTTAGACCGAACGTAGATCTGATCCAATTTGGGTAGTTTTTTGAGCGTTTTCGACATGCTCAAGAAAAACGTATCCATCTCGTCCAAAACGTGATACGCAGACATGGCACTTCGGGCTGAAGACATAGTCGTTTCGGCTAACAAAGGTCCTGGGTCGACTTGCCTATGCAATGCGGATTCCCAGTCCCTCTCAGAATCAGCCGATCTCTCCATAACCAGTGATTCTTCTTCGCAGAGATCTTCGGGAGATTTAGGATATACGGTCGAACTCTTGGATGACTCGCGTTCGACGTAGCGTTGGAATTCCACGTGATCGGTAGCAGCGTTTTCGATCAAATAGTGCTGTAAACTTTGTACGGTCGGTTTGAGCTCGTTATCTTCGATGTCGATGTCGGATGATTGTTCGTATTCTTCGGATATGTAAAGTTCGTGCTGGCTGCGTGAATCGTTCGTGTCTTCAATGTGGACCATTGTTTTGGGTGTTTTTCTCGGGCGCTGAGTAAAGGAACAGTCTAATCTGTTAACAGGGTTGGAGGGTGAGTTAGTTGAGGGTGGTTGGGATAATTGGATTGAGAATGGGGTGAAGACGTACTCTCTGCTGTCGATGAATGGCAATAGGAAGGACATGTCGTCTTGGTATCTCCATTTCTTTATGTATTTCGAACCGATCGCTTGTCGACGTTTTTGACGTTTTCGGGCGTTTGCCAAGCATCTTCGGAGCGTTCCCCATTTGATTTGGCAATTGGTAACTGTGGACATGAGATAGAAATTGTAATGAATTGAGGTGAAAAATTAGTGCTCTCTCATTCTGAATCAGTGAAAAGTCACTGATGAACAGTCAGAATTGCAGCACAGGAAAAACCCATGCAAAATTTACTGATTTTTCAAAGGTTTTCACCAATTTTTCAGCGAAATTCATACATTTTAGTGATTTTTCTCACTGATTTGTTTTCAGTCAAAAATTTTTCTCTGATTTTCTTCTGGGTTGCAATTCTGACTGTTTCTCAGTGATTTTCGATAATTTTCACTGATTTATGAACGAGAGGTATATGACAAGAGCGATAATAATTTTTATAAAGGAAACGATAATACCTGCTCTGATTATAATTCTTCACAACTCTTAACTTCTAAAATCGAAATCTTTGGATTTTGTAAGTAAAAGTATTTTTCAAAAATTAAAATTGCAGTAGTTTTAGTTTTTTGAGTTTTATTCTTTCAAGACCAAAATCAACTTTGTAATTAGATTAAAATTCAAAATTGACAGAAATATGACTTGCCATTTTTTCTCATAGTGATTTTGAGAAAAATATTTGATATCACTTTAAAAGAAACGTTGGATGGCTGTTGGGGATATTGGGGTGGATTTTGATGACATTTCAAATTAACCTCATTTGAGTTCGCAGATCTTTTTTTTTTTTGTAATTTCAAACCTCTGAAGCTTGACCTTTCATAGCCTTCAATTTCCCAATTGAGGTTCTAAATTTTTTCAAAATTGGCCCAAATTAGCAAAAAACTATGTATGGGAAATTCCAGCACCAAAACTTGAATAAAACGAGCTGTAGAGGTGCCTAAAAAATTACAAAAATGGATCAAAATTTCTTTTGGTATTTTGGTCTCCATTTCAAAAGAATTTGGGTCTCACGAAAAACGAGAATTTTTATTGGAAGATTTCTCCGAATTTTGTTCTTTGAATTTGAGATTTATATACATGATTCCTGTAAAATGAAAATTTAATGGTAAATCTCTGTCTTTTTCGTTTCATTACAGACCAATTTTTTCACTGAAACACAAAAATTAAAATTCGTAGGATCATTTCTAGACTTGATTTTTTAATTTTTCCTCGAATTGTATTACTGCACTTGCCCTCTCCCCCCTCTGGCAATTACAAGTCCCTTTAAATTTTATTGTTTACCTTTTCTATCACTGAGATATGTAATCATTGAGTTTGGACAAAGCGAGGGGGGAAATTTTTCAGAAAAATAACATTCAGAACTGAACGTTTGTTAAGCCAAAAAAAATTGGTGGACCTTTTTCTAATTTTTAGCCAACTTTTGTGCCTTTTTCGTACCTTTGAACTTATTTACAGAATTTTGTACCATTTTTGGAATTTTTTTAGAATAAAAATTGATGATCATTTTCATTTCAGAAAAAATCAGAAGTCTCTTTAATCACCTACCTATAAAATTTACTTTTAAATCTAATCCAAATCGGACCAAAAACTCCTAATTTAAATAAGAAAAATCCATAGCAGGTATTCGTAGAATTCCAATATAACTTTTGAAAGAAAAAATCCTTCTTCAATACATTTGCAATCCTGCATTTTAAATTTCAGCCCATACCCCTCTCCCTCACTACTTCGTATATTTTCGTAAAATTTTGACAGAGAACAGAAATTCAAGTTTCTTCCCCACAAACGATTTCATTCTAATTCATCAGTGTCAGGGTTGCTAAATGAAAAGCCACCAGGAAATTATTTTTCGATTTCGGTTAATTTTTTTCGCTGAAAATCTCTTTGATTTATGACTGAGAGGATATATTTTCAATTTTAATTTCCTAACTGAACCTCATCGTCATCATCCAATTTCTTCTCGAAATTTCAGAAACCATAATCATCGTGCCCTATTAGCGAGAAACCAGAAATTGCCAAGAACTTTATCTCAATGGTAAGAAAATGATAAGATAGCGATAATTTTGATATTTTTCTGAGAAGAAAATGCATTTTCAATTTTTGCTTTTTCTTGAATTTTCCAATTGGAGGATGCAAAAAAAAGGGTCTTCTTTGGGAAAATTTGTCGCAAGTAAAGTGTTATAGAAATGGTTAGGAAATCCAGAAAAAATCCAAAATTTTAATTTTTTCGACCCAATAAACATCTTGATATTCTGTACGTCGAACTTCCACCAAATTTTCGAAATTTATTCGTTCCCTTTCTTTAAAACCTTGAAAACGAGTACTTTTCAATTTCAAACTAAACCTAACCTTAAGCCTCTGATCCTCCAAAAAATACTTTTTATTCGAATCTATTTCAACGAAATCCCATTTCTGAACCAGAAACAAAATCGTTTCTGATTCATATCCCTCCCAAAACCAAATAGGAACCACCGAGAAGGGTAATTTCCTGAAATAATACCTCGAATACGAAACCTTTGCGACGCAGGAAAGTAAAAGGAATGGAATTTCATCGAAAATGTTAAAGTAGATATCCAACGTTTATAGGAGAGAGGGAAGGATTGCGCTGCAGTGAAACGCTCTAATGCTGCGCGTCTATTCGAAGGCCGGAGACCCTTGGGAAATATGGCACACGTTTTTCTCGAGTACATACGTAGACGTATACGGTATAAGAGCAAGAGGAGAATATACATCTGCACAGACAAAATGTATATGTGAAGAGAAAAAGAGGAGGATTTCTCGATAGTCGGCTCGTAATATGAACATGAAGTCACGTTTGACTGGATATGAATGTGGTTGGCACCTAAACTCAACAACTGAAAACGTTATCTTCAGGTACATTAGCAAAATACGTATCAAGTATTGGTACACGTAGGTGTGTATCAAATGCCTCGACGAATCGAAGGCACGTGCGTTTTCTATAGTCCTGGCTTGTCTAACGAGTGTGAATAAATTTATGGGTAATGAATCGTACCGGAGTGGTAATGACAGTACCTGGCATATCCATTTTTTCGGCTATTTGTTGCCAAGCTCGGACCCTCGAATGGTTATCTTTATACATTGGATTTTGCGGATCGTACAGGACTGGCTTTTGAGATACTTCGTAGATCAGCTTACTGACTAGTTTGCCACAATCTTCGTCGTCGACCATCATCTTGGCTCAGAAAATTCAGAAGGATTGGACCTGTGTTTCTGTAATGCAGATCATTCATAGGTCAATATGTTCACCATAAAGGAGAATATACGAGGCAGAGTGTAATTCAAAGCAGAAAGTTATAAGCAAAGGGGTGGATTTTTATATAAGACGACTGCATCGTGTTCGGACGGTGTTGGTGTTATCGATACGTATAGAAATTCGATCGGCTCGAGATAATTAATCGGGCGGCGGCCTGTGATTGATATGTTTACAGTGTCGTCTGCATGTGGCTGGAGGAGGGGGAGGGCTGCAGAGACCTCAGCTTTGTATAACGCCGGCTATCGAATTTCCTTCGGCGAATTGCTTGTTTGCGATTTACTTCTTTTGCCGACCTTTGATGATAATGAAAGAAAAGAGGATGGAAAAATGTGCTGTGTGGTTTGCAGAGATGAGATGTGGGATTGAGGGAGTTATGGGTGTAATAAATGGTTGCTGGGGTGTTTGAATATTTTCATTTCAACCCTTTTCCCCTTCATCCATCGTATTTTTGTGAGATTTAATTTTTTAAACAATTATTGGTTGTCTGAAAAATAAAAAGTGGGTGAAAGTGGGGATAGTATGAGAAATTAAGAGGTTGATGATCTTAATTTAAATGAGAAGAATCGTCTCGAATTCAGATCTCTTCTTATTTATACTTTTGTGATTCGATTATTCGATTTTCACCTTCTAGTCTGCCTTTTTATATATTTTCAACTGTCTAAATCCGATCCGAAGACAAAAAGGGAAGGAGGAGGAAAAGAATTCGAGCCAGCCAAAGAAAAAATTTATTTAAATAAAAAAATATACAGGGGTGCGGTTTTGAATAATTTCTCGGCGACTTTAATTCGTATTCGAAGCAGGAAACAAGCGAAAAAAAGTTTGATTTCCATTTAACCCTCAAAATCTATAGTTCTCCGTCGCGTCGTCGATTCCCGTTCGTGGATTTTTGTTTTCCATGTACGAGAAAAGGGATGAAAATACGAAAGGCAATCGGTTCATGTGAAACTTATGTTTGAAAAAATAAAATAAATGTATTTTGGGTGTGAATTTTCGTCTACACGATGCCAATTGAGTAAATTTTAGAAGTTTGGCGTAAAATGTGCTCTTTCACATTTTGAATCAGTGAAAAATCGCTGGAAAAAGTCAGGATTGCCACATGGAAAATCAGCAAAATTTTTCGATTTTATCAAATTTTTGTTGATTTTTTTTTAGAAAAAATTTACCAATTTTTCAAAGAATTTCAGATATTTTACTGATTTTTTAATAAATTTCCACTAATTTTCCAGGAGTTTTTTCACTGATTCATCACTGTGCTGCAATTCTGATTATTTTCGATTATTTTCACTAATTTATAAATAAGAAAGTGCTGATTTGAAAATTTTTAAATAAAAATTAAAAACGAACAACTTCATTTATTATTTTATTTAATTGAAGTGGATTGCTGCACGATTCTGAACCGTATGCCCAATTAAAATATTAACGAAGTTATCGATACTTTGGTATAAGGGTACATAGGTATTTTATACGTAAATAGACGAGTAGTTTTGAAATTTGACTCGAATGATTTACGATAAGATACGTACGAGAATATAAAATTACTATATAAATTGGTATGTGAACGAGATCTATAAATATGTGCGACTCCTTTCGAACAGAAACTCGACTACTGCTCGTATCAGCTGATAAGAGTCGATTTGTCGGTGCTGCGGTGATTTCTATGTTAATTTGGTGTATGGAAACTCATAATATTACAAAAATGATACGTTATCGTATGCTAAGGGTTATGGGGATTTCGAAACTGGATGCTACTCGATGAATGATTTTGTCATTCGTATTGCTTTATTCTTCTGTTATCATCGTTGAACCGGTGTTTTTATTCGTGATTTTCTGAGTAAGATTGATTAACTATAAATTTCGTCGGTGTGTTTGATTGAGAAGAAAATTCTCTAAAAATGTTTATCATAGAACCTTTTTTATTCAAGTTGATGAGTTCATAAAGAATTTGTAGTTTTCGGGGAAAATTTTCATTTTAAAGATACCATCTTTTTTTCATGAAAATTTGATAAAATTACATCCAGAGTTGGAAAAAACGTAGTCATAGTTGGAAATGATCAATTTTTTGTCTCTCTCTTCACCCTTTAATGAATCTGATTTTTCTATGTTCACGTTCTTGACTTCACTAAAGAGAATTCGACTCATGATTTCAAAATTTTCAAGCAATTCAATTTAAAAATTAGTTCAAGTTACTGATCAAATTTGAACATTGAAATGCATATACATATACCTAAATCAACTCAAAAAATCCGAAATTCGTTTTGGTTCTTTTTGTGATAAAATTTTTATCATGCCTAATTTTATACCCTGAAATGCAGTTTTATGATTGCATAGACTTAGTTGAATAATTGGTCCAGTTGCAAATGTACCCATTTAAAGTAGGAATCTAAAATTTTCCAATTTTTCCGTCTAAAAATATGATTTTTCTCAATTTTTCTGGCTCAGAATGTAAATGAATTTCAAATTTGGAAAGAGGTTCACCAGATCATTAGGAATTTGAAAATCGTCTCAAAAAATCGAAAATTGTACTTGAAAAATCATACCACATTTGACTTGTGCAGAGAGAGGGTGCCTTAAGTCGGAAAACATGATTTTGTGCTAGAGCCAAAAATATGAAAGATGGGCGATTTTTTCATTTTTTTTTTTGCACTTTTCAGCAGTTCAGACCTATACGATTTTTTTTGAAAGTCATGATTTTCTAATTTTCAAATTCCTCTAATTCACCGAAAAGTTGACCCAGGATGCTCATCCAAGTCTCAAAGTGTCCTTCATAGTCTCCCCTATCATTTAAGCTAAAAAAACTCATTTTTGAAAAATTCAACTTTAGGTACCTTTTCTCTGCACAGGTCACATATATTTTTTTGTGAATTTTCCTACCACAATATAATTTTACTGGCTGAAAAAAAAAAAAATTGAAAGAACAATAAACTGAAAAATTTATATTTCAGAAAAAGAACCAGTGTCAATTTTTTTTCTCCCTGATCAACTTTTGTTTTAAAGAAAAAACTCTGGTTTCTTTTTTCTGATGTGAATACGATTTTCATTGCTGACTGGTTTCTTCCCTGTGCTATTCTGAAGTAGAATCAATTTTTGAAAATTTTTCATCATCGTTTGAAATAAGATAATAAAATTAGCCTTAAGTAAAATGATATCATCAATACCTACTCGATTTTGATGTGCAATTTTCTCATTTTTATAAAATCATCGATACAAAAAATGAGAATTTTACGAACTCAAAAATTAATAGATTCTGTTGGAAGTGAAAAAAAGTTGTAGAAAAATTTTGTATCAAATTATTTGTGAAAAATGAAACCTTTGGGCTCAAATATTCTCCCCTGCAAAGAATTTGCAAGGCGTCTTTCAGCTAGACCCTTCCCCCTCCAAAAAACCACAGGGATTTCATCTTGGTAGCCCAGAAAACCAGAAAATAGCCAGCATTTTAATGATTTTACTGCAAGAATTTTGAATATTTTCTCTTTCGTTGAATTTTCTTATGGAAATGTAAAAAATGGGTTCTTTTTTGAGGAAATCAAAAACAAAGAAAACTGGCATGAATATAGCTGGAGAATCCTGAAAATAGCAATAATGTTCATCAATGACGAAATGCCCAGTCAGCAGTATTGAAAGAAAAGGTAAACACCAGTGAACTCTTTCAGTTTCAAGAATGAATAGCCAACCATTGCGATAGTGATGATAACGACACGAATGGATGAATCAGAACAATCTTTTTCGTGCTTTGCATGGGTACGATGCAAAAAAAAATTTGCAAATTATATAGGATAGGTCCTTAATAAAATAATACGCTCAATTGGTTATTATCTCACCTAATTTACGTTCAAATTAGTACCTATTAACAACACAGGTGCTCTGAAATAATTCTAAATTATGAAAAAAAAGGCGCGAAATTCAACCCAGCCGGTTTCTAGAATTCAACGCGTGATTCTACCTATGCGTTTCTCTGCAGGTATGTAACGTAAGATAAGGTCGAATAGGGGAAGATAGCAAGATACTCCACTCTCACAGCGTGTATTAATAATTGCTCGTATGACGGCGAAGCTGACGTGATAGGTGATACGTTCAACAGCACACCGCTGCTCACAGAACACCGTGAAGAACGTCAACGCTGTTGATACCTCACCAAACTACCGAGAAACATTTTGCTGGGTGGAAAATGATAATGTGACTACGTATGTGCTCACGAAAGAGTAAAAAACCAACGTAGATGCTCTCACTTGTTTTCAACATAGATAAACTCATTCGGAGTAATGAAAATATTGACTTGGTTCACTCCTCCTACCCAAATCGCACTCGACTGTAGTACGTCGTATTACCTCACATCATACGAAATTACGTACACCGATAAACGAACAAACTACCACACCGCCGGTGTACGCAATACAAAGTACAACACATTCACAAACGAGTTATAAAACGAAGGTTCTGCAACTACTACAAATATACAGTATACATACCTTCCAATTGATACCGTGCGATGCTTCGTTTCGCGCCAAATTAAATCACATCGGGCAAATTTTTTTCGCAAAAGTTTATAAAATGAACAAGTTTTTCACCTCAAATCGATAAATTACTAATGATAATTGAATTAGAGGAGAAATTTTCATAAAAATTGTACGAATGGGATAGAACTACACCGTAACGTTATCGAACGTGAACTGTCGGTTCGTTTTGTTGGTAATGTAGTCATGGCATGAGTCACGTTTAGCGCAATACGGCGTGGTACGGGACCAAGGGAGGTGGTATTGTGCGTGACCGAATATAACTGGCGTGACTGCGCCTTTCTCTCCGCTCCCCACTCGGTGCCTGTGCTCGTCGCGTCGCAGGCCGGAACGTAGTTCGTTAGGAGGATGTTCGCACAAAGTAACGAATCGCAGCCGCCGTTGATTTGCTGACCAAGGTGAACGAGGTGTGTGCGCGGTTCGTAAACAGTGTTGCGTTCGAAGGACGTGAGTTTACCTGGCGGCGGAGATTTTCTCGCGTTGGATTGGGGCTAACCTGAGGGAATTCCCTGTGTTGCTCCGATATCTCGGCTCAGCTGTGATGAATCGATGAATAATGCAACCAAAGCGTTGAATGAAAATGAAATGAATTCTGAGATTGAATTATGACGAGTCTGCTCGCTATCGCTAGAAAGACGTTAATTGTTACTATATGCATTTTATGCGGTTTATTTTTGCTTCGACTCCACTAAACATTTAATTGTATTGAAATTTTTTCAATCTCATTTTTCTCAAAATTTGAATTGAAAAAATTCGAATTTGAAAATTTTGAATTTTTAAAAAATTTTACGATTGATTTTTTTTTAAAAATTCCTTAGTGATTGTCAATTTTTTTCCAATTTTTAAGTTTTTCTTTAAAATTTTGAAAAAATGTCCAAGTTTATGAATTTTTTGTTTTTGTTTTTTAATTTTTATTTCTCTCATTTTTTTCAAGTTTATTTATTATATTTTTTTCAGCTTTGAAATTTTTTCTAGATTTTGGTGGTACCAATAATTTTTATGGCATCTAATTCACTAGTTCCTTGAAATGGAAAACTGTTTTTTGATCTTTAGGTGAATAAAATATTTTCATTCATTCATTCATTCATCCATTCATAGAAAAAATTGAATTTCTACAGATTTTGAGAAGAGGAACTTTTGAAAAATACGTACAAAATTTTAGTTTGGAAATTTCTTTGAAATAATTGTGGAAATCTAAATCTAGTAGACTTACTACTTGGGGAAAATTAGGATAACTATTTAAATTTGGGTCGATTTGTAGAAAATTTAAAAAAAAAAATTGTAAAAATCTGTAAACTTTAAACATATTGAAAAATTTAAGTTGAAAAAAATATCAAAACATTTGAAATTTTAGATTGAAGAAAATTAAAAAAAAAATCAATTTAGACTTGAAAAAAAGTGATGAAAAATTTATGAAACCGTGGTGGAATTTTACATCACTACAACACTTGGAAAATTTTGTAAAAAAATTGTGGTAATTTGAATATATGTATTTAGCTTACGTACAGCTTTGGGTTACCGATATCGTCCATCTAATGCTAAAAGGTTGTAACTCCAAAACTTTCTTTTTTTACAGTTGAGAATTTTAAATTTCTTTGGAATAGGTATTGGATTTTACCAAGCTTTTTTGGTGTTGAGCAAGAAATTTTAAATATTATTTTTTCAAAATACCGATTTGTGATTTTTAAAAGAGTTACGACCTTTTACACTTGAACACAAAAAATGTTTGGAATTACGTCAAATTAAAAATCTGAATTGTGTAACAAAATGATTGAAAATTCATTCTAAACACTACAAAAGCATGTTAAAATCGTCACATCTTTCACAAAATTCAAAAATCATAATTAAAACCGTTTTCATCTTTTTTGTAAAAAATAAAATTTTCTATTTATAACCTTTTTGAATTTTTGATGAATTTAGGATCAAAAAGTTTGAAAATTTTGGAATGTGGAGTTACACACCAACATTTATCTTTTTTCAAATTTCAAGGATTTGTTTGATGTTTGAACTAAAATGATGTTATTACCAGATGGAGGACGTCCCACAGTTGCCATTTCAGCAAAAAAAAAAATTGGAGTTTCGATCTTTTGTACTTCGTACTTGTATAAAAATTTGAAGTCTTTTTGAAGCACAAACAAGGGCAGCCAATATGATTATTTCGTCACTGATTTTGATCGATCATTTTTTCACTTCACTAAACATGTTGCTATTTTTTTTATGGTGAGTCGATTGGTAAATAAGGTGCTAACCTGTATAAATTTTTTAATCTAAAATTGAATAATTTTGCCCATCTTCAGCAGAAATTGCAAATTTTTGTGGGGACGAAACAAGCAAAAATCTTGGAGGTAACAATGGAATTTTTTGACAAATATTAAAAAAGGAGAATTTTGCTGACTCATATTTTTAAAAAATGAACATTTTCCGATCTTTCGTATTGCAAATAAAACACAGAAAATTGTGCTTTTTTGAGCCACTTTTTTACTTCTAAAAAACCTGGCGAGTTATTGTTTTTTTTTTTCAAAGTCAGTGTTTGAAAATTCCATTCGAGATTGTCACAATGTCCGCGTATTTTTCAGTTTCAAAATATTTAATTATCTGGCATGGAAAGGAAAGGTATTATTTTGAGAATTATCTACAATTGCTGTGTAAATCTATCAAGCTCGTGCGAAGCGAAGACGAAAATTTTTGAAAAAAAGGCATCTAGTTGCTGAAATCTTCAGTAAAATTAGTGCTTTTTTGTGCTGCTATACATTTTGAAAAAAAATTGCAAAAATTGAAAATCTTGAAAAATTTGATGTTCGTGAAATCTTAAAAGTCGTAAAATTTGGAGGAAAAAGTTTTAAAAATTCAAAATTGAAAAGCATTTGAAAAAATTTGAAAATTTTGAGAAAATTTTCGAACTTGGAAAAAACGTCTACGAAACTGCTGTGAATATTTATAAATAGAAATATACTCGATTTGCTAACTGTGCTACGCTTGCTGGAAAATCGGAGAAATAGGGGCAGGGGTGAAAATTGGGCTGCAAAGGCCGGCTAAACCGAGTGGAATAATGCAAAAGTATATTTCATTTTTATAAAAAGTATGTAGTAGGAGGCGGATGCGTTATTTCGTCGACATATTAAGTACATGACGAAGGGTAAAAGCTTTGAGATATTGCTCGTATGTCCCCTTGCTTTCTCTCACGATGTATAACTTTTGGACACGGTGATTTAACGCGGCGGGCTTGAGGTATACGGCCAAGGATATCGAAAAAAGAGAGAGGTTTGTTTATATTTACTACCCACCGGACGAAGGGAAAAAGGGTACGTATGCAAATGCTCTGTAGCAAGCTCTAAGATGGCTTTTCGATTGGTATACTATGTTTTTCCGCGTATTTGAACCGCAAGATTATTGGAATTGTGTCGGAACGTTTACGTACCAGTTTTTGAGTGCTGTTTAAGCGCCTAATGTTGGGTGAAATATCGAGTGCTGCGAGCGAGAAACGTATACGAACGACGAAGGACGGAGGTGACTGTGCTGGATGTGGAACGATACGATGAAAAACCTCTTGTGCTTTTTTTATGATGTAGATTTCTCCTTTACCGCCGAATTCGATTTCAAATTGGTTATGTAAATTGGTTCGAAAAAAGGGGTTGCGAGCTTTTATGGAGTTTAGAGGGAAATGGGGGAGGGGTAATTTTCGCGACGATTGTTTTTATTTACGAGGTTTAAATGTGATGATCCTTGCGGTAATTGGTGGAATTGTGGGTAATTGACTAATAGATTTGTTTATGTTGTGGGATATGAGGGAGAAGAAAATAGGTATGGGAATAATGGACTGTTCTAAATGCTCTTACCAGAAAAAAGTGTAAATGTTCATTACGAGGGTACCTTATCGACTATAACGATGTGTTGGTACAAAATGCTAATTGTAGTTGATATTCTCGAACTTGGAAATTGGCAATGTTTCGATGGACATGAAGTAACGAATGGTTCGACTGGTGCCAAAAACTATTACGGAGTTTAGAAAATTCGTTGGATAATGTAACTCGTAAGCGAAACGAAATATTTTATTGGTTATTTTGTAAAAAAGTCATTGAGATTAATTTTTTACATTTCGGAAAAAAAAAGTATCTATGTACGGAATTGAACTCTTTCAAGAAATAATTTTTTTTTGTTGTGATTTGGGCATATTTTTCAGATCTGAATTTTAATCAATAGGTATTATTCGTGAGACATACCCTGGTACGTAATTTTTGAGAGACTACGAAACCGAAAACCGAAATAGTAATTTTTTTCAAATAGTAGGGGAGAGGGGGCTATAAAAATCATCGTTTTTAAATCTTATCTATAGAATTTTTGCTTTACTTACTTCTTTCGTTTTTTTTTAATCTAAAACTTGGGACGATATTTCTCTGAAAAAGTAAATTTTTGCTTTTGTAGATTTATTTTTGACCAAAAATGCAATTCTATCTTGAAAAATATACTTCCTCTTCCCTCCCCCTCTCCCCTCTGTTCAACTTCAGCTTAAATTACATTAATTTTAAAATTGAGTTGTGAAAATTTCTTGATATGAAAAAAATGGTGTTTCAAATTAACTAATTCTTCTCTGTTTCTTTTTCCTCAAGCAAAAATTTTGAAATAGGATTTTACTCAAAATTGATACGATCAATTTTTGAACAATTCTCTCTTACTCCTTTTTTTTCATTTCTATTTTCAAAAATGTAAATCTATACTTTTTTTTAGTGAATATTGCGACAAAGTTGTCAATTTGATAAAAAAAGTTTTTCTCTTCCAAGTTGGAGATCAGGTTGATTGAGAGCTTGATTACATGGTTCGAACTTTCGATGCTTTTTATCTTAGGGAAGACGAAATGCAAGAGGTTGACTCACTAATGTTTTCCTCGTTCTGATTCTTATTTATTATTCAAGAAAATCTTATAATTTGAACTAAGTAGTGTTAGATATTTTTTCTTGAAATTGCCTACTCTCCTCCCTCCTCTTTTAACGAAAATTCGAATCTAAATCAATTTGTTCTACGTGAGCCAAGATATAGAAACTTTTAGAGGTCAAAAATTGGTTTTTGAGTTGAGTTTCCCCCTTGATCTTACTCTTTCTGAAAAGCCCAAAATAAGGTTGAACACACAAACCAATTTTTGACACCTGAGGGTGGTTTCAACATCCAGGTTCATATAATGCGCTGATGAAAGTTGCTGATCACAAAAGCAAGATTTCTTTAATAAGTCTAAAATTGAGAAGTTGAATATCTAGGAACCTAAATTGAATTTGAAAATATCTGGAACGTTTGTTTTAAGAAGAGGAATAGAGGAGAAGAGAAGAGGGAAGGTACATATCATTGAATCTTTCATTTTCATCTCTTTAAAAGATTTTTACCCAAAGCGAAAGCCCACAGTTCCAAATATTGACACTGAAAAATATCGTTTGTAATATCAATAATCGAAACGATATCGAAATTTTTTTAGAAAGAATGCATAAAACTTGAAAAGCTTTTAAAAAATGAAATAAAATGCCGAAAGCTAAAATAAATATATGGAAAGTTTTTGGCTCAAATGCTGGTATTTGATCTGCTATTGCTGCAGTCGTTATTATTGCAGTTTTCCATTTTATATTTTTCCTTCCATTAGAAGTATTAAACGAGAATGACCTTTCAAGCAACACGTTTGATTTTGATAATGCTGCAAGATTTTTTTTTATCACTTGATTCGTTTGTAAACCTCCTTCTTCCTTTAAAGTTGAGAAAAGAAACGATCGTCTTGCCATTCTTCATTCAATAAACTCTCGCCGAATTTGGGATTACGAAAGTAAAGAAACGATTTTCAAAAATCTGAGCCTTTTTTTTTTGTTTATTTTAGTCGCGGAAATGTACTAAGAAATAAATTGAATGATCCAGACATCCTCAAACCAGAAAGAGAATACAGTTACGCGAAGATTTTGCCTACGTTCTGTACGGCGAATCGTTTCGTGTACTTAAGGAACTAAGTATATAGAAAGGATAAGATGCTGTGAAATTTTGAAAGCTTCTATCAGCGAAATTTTATTCATTATAACTTTTTATTCGTCTTGTAACGTGCGTCCTTCTTTATTGTTTCAAGACAAATTCGAAGACGTAAATTTAATCGTATTGCTGTGGATCGCAGTATTTGCTCTTGAACGAGGCGAGGGAGGAAAAGGAATAGGAGTAGAGCTGGAATAAGGACATATTACTCTGAAACTTTATCGCTTTATTTATACTTACGTAAAAGTTTTCTAACGGGCAGAAGTCTTATATACTTATGAATTCCTAATAGTTCGCTAAATAATATCAACTAATCATTTTACTTTCCTTGGTATGGTACATAGGTAAGAAATTCTTTTTATTTATCCTCTTTAGAGCAGAAAATGTTTTAATGTGATGAGAATTTGAATGAAATATGAATTTTTTCAAGTATTTATTTTTCGTTTTAAAAATGTCCAATTTAGATTAAAAAATTTTGAAGTCAATTTGAAATAAAGGAAGAGGTGAAGGTCATCCGGGAGGGGATCTGGTTTCAAAAATTAAATTTAATGGCTATACTTGGAGACAATTTTACAGAATTGAAAACAAAATAATAATAAAATTTATTTTTCAAACCCAGAATTTTTTAGACAAAAAAATACGTTAGAAGAAGGTTAGAACCAATGAACACTATCATAACTCAATCATTCTGCTTTCTCAAAAATTGCTTATGTTTGCATTATAATAACACGAATTGCAAAAAATATTCATACTGAAAATGAAGAAAAGAGTTGAATAAATTTGAAATTTGACTCGAAACATTTTAATCTTTCCATGAAAATTTTTTTTCTCACGATTTTTTGGAATTTGAAAAGGTTTGGACTCGGGAAAAAAAATTTTTAGGTGATTAAAAAAAATGGATTAATTAATTATTGAAGAATCTCCGTTTTTTCCCCTTCCTCGAAATTTAAAGAATGTTCTGAAACAGAAATAGGTGTCAGCTCCTTTTTTTTTTTGCCTTTATGTGACCCTGTCGAAAAGAAGGGACCTTGTGTAAAAAAAAATCGATGTTTCATTTTTCACGTTTTTTGGCCCAAATGACAATGATACCGAATCTGGACCAAACACATTAAAAATAAAGACACCGTTTTTTTTACACAAGGTCCCTTCTTTCCGGCAAGGTCACATATACTTAATCTCGATCGAATAAATGTGCTTTTTATTTGTCTGTACATAAGTACTGAAGAAGTTATGAATTTAAAATTTTCAAGGTTAAGCAATTTTACGAAAAATCAAGATTATTTCAATTTTTTTTTTGAATGAGTAAAGAGGAGGAGAATGCAAAAATATCGTCACAGGTCCACTCTCTCATTAGTTTCTGAAAGAAGTCAGAATTACAGCTCAGTAAAAATCAGCAAAAAAATTCTTTGATTTTCAGCGGTTGTTTTCTGATTTTCCAAATATTTCGCCAATTGTTCAAACGATTTCACTGATTTTCAACAAATTTCAGATATTTTATTTACTGACTTTTCAGTGAATTTTTACTGATTTTACAGAATTTTTTCTTTGTTATTTTTAATGGATTTTGTCATCGATTTATTATTATGCTGCAGGCGTTTTGCAGCAATTTTTGGTAATTTTCACAGATTTCTAAATGAGAAAGCAGAAAAAGTCCAATTCATGAATTCATGAAATGTTGTCAGCTTCCTTTTAAATTTTTATGATACGAACCATTCAAAAAAAAATGTTCTTCGCGTTCAATTAGGGGGAAAAAATGCAAAATTTTTGTCTCCCTTCACGATTGATTTCTCCATCCGTATAGTTTTAACTTTTATTGAATCAATTTGAAAATCAAAATCTTAGCCTTTCCTCCATTTTTTTTGGATAGAATCCTTGAATTTCAAAAGAATGGACCATTTTTGAAGATGATCTTATTTTTCTTTTTTTTTTGGTATCTTAATTAATTTTTTTTTGCAATTTTATACGATTTTTGCTCGTTTTGCTTTTTTCATGAAAATAAAACCTATTGCGAAAAATTTTTCATGACCAATGTTGCGACGGAATCGAAATTTTTTTTACCGACCGAAATCAGTCATAGTAGATTTTTGTTGATTTTTGGCCCTAGATAACTTTTTCAAGCATAGAAAATTCTGCTGTTTTACCCCTAGGTTTTTTTAGTTAAATTCTCCTAAAATTGCTCAAAAAAATTACGTTGATTTGTGAAATGGTGATTGCTCAAGAGGGAAGGAGGGTTAAAGAACTCAAAAATTGATTCTTTTCCCCAAAATTTACGTATGTACTTCATCAATTTACCTATATCTTCCCCTCCCAAGGTCAGTGGGGAAGGGGGACTGTAATTTTGTGTAGATGGGTTTCAATTCATGGCCAGGGATCCCGGAACGGAGCTGGAGGGAGGAGGGCCGGCCCCCTCCGGACGATTTTTTCGGAGCCGGAGCTGGAGTGAAGGGACCACGTTGGACCTGCTCTGGCTCCTCCCTCCGGAGATCCCTCTTCGGAGGTCCTTTCTTTGATTTTTAATTTTACTACTAGGAATTTTTCAGTTTTTTCCCCTAAAAACTATCAAAATTCAAATTGTCCGTTATTGTTTTGCTTACGACAATAGTTAAAAATGACTTGTTTTTTGTTTTTCAAAAAGTAATGGTAGTTTTATTTTCATGATAATTCCACAAAATTTTAGATATTTCATCGTCGGAGGGTCCTCTTGGAGGGAGCCTCCAGAGGGTCCCTTCAGGAGGGCCCTCCGTAGCCCTTTTATCTTAACCGGAGTTGAAGCTGTAGCGAGGCACTTTTAAAAATTTTTTGGCGCCGGAGCTGGAGCCGGAGGCATTTTTAAAAAATTTTCGGAGCCGGAGGCACCAGACCCCTCCCTCCGGGATCCCTGTTCATGGCATACCACGTATGAAAAAATTGGCGAAATTGGAAACTTTCTATTTTTCTTTCTCCCACTGTCTGGTGAAATTTAATTTTTGATATATTAAAAAGAACATATTCGAGAAATAAGTACGTGCCATTTATGTCATCTACATTCTACATACATTCATATGTAGATTGTCCTAAGGTATCACCTCTTCACCTGAACCCAAACGTACGTGTATTGTATGTGCAATCTAAATTACAGGCGTATAAAGGTAAAAGGTATACATAGGTGTAGAACTGTAGATATATAGCACTAACGTTACACATTTTTGGCAGTGATAAAAGAGGCAATGTGTAGAAATTTTTCGTGTATACATATAGTTGTCCTACATACCGCCGAGTCGTTCATACTAATAAATGTAGATAAACCTGCAGAACGAAATACACATATTAGGGAGGGGCATAAGAGACTGGGCAGTTGTCGGTCTCAAAGTAGACGCTGGTACGTGCAAGGTAATTAATTACTGGAAATATTTTTTGATTTCAGATTTACATTTGCATCCGGAATTTCGCGGTATCACCGTCGACCGATTGGTATATTCGCCTCAAGATAGCATATGTCTTTCATTGGAATATTACGATAAGTAAGTACAACGAATGTCGTATAGAACACTATTAGCGAAATGAGAATATCTGAGAAGGCACGAAGGGGACGGTAAAGAAGAGAAAAATCGCATATTATAACATTTAGTTAAAAAGTTGAGCTTCGGATGTGCCTTTGTATAAGGGTTACCATAGTAACCTCCCCCTTCGGTATGGTATACGACACTGCTAACCTCTTTCCTGACCCACCCTATTGCAATGCTACCCTCTTCTCGAAGTGCAGTATAATTATATCGTTTGTACCCGATGGTGATCAATACGTAGTCGTGTCCGTTGCCTGGTGTTTTTCTCTCTTTTTCATGGTTCCAAACGGGCAAAAACGATCGACTGAAAAAAGTCGTGCCTAAGTTTCGCTCGATTAAGACGTATAAAGATATGCTGTCATAAGGTGTGAAGTAAACTTGTGCCTGTGAGATGGTATATGAATAATTTGCCCTACTCTCTGTGTGCTTTATCCATCATCGTATTTGTATAAAGGTATGGCATAGGTCTGGGTACACATTCGAGAACGAATAGTGCGACGTCGTCGTCTCAGGTCTCAGCCATCGCGGCCTGATCGAGGTTATCAAGTAAGAAGTTAGCGAAGGAAAAAGAGAGATAGATGGAGAGAAAGACTGTACAGAAGACTAGGTGAAAGCGTCGGTCGCCGTCGCCGAAACGTACGGCGGTGCGTTCAACGAACGCGAAACTAATATTGAGCAGGGGGAAAGGGTATCCGAAGACGTGGAGAGAAATCTGGAATATTATTAAAAGATCTGCGTTATAGAAAAAATGAGAATCATCTAACGAATGTTGATTAAGAATAGGTACGTCAGCGACTGTGGAAAGGTGCGGATTGCAAAATTGTCTGTGTGGTGGGATTTGACCAAGAGTGAGAGTTTCCTAAGCCGAAATATGATCGGATGGCTTGAAATTGTGATTTGAAAAAGATTCATGTTTGGAATTTTTCTCTGAAGAATCGGTTGAATTTGGTGAAATTTTGTTTTGAATCAGTACTATGTTTAGATTTTACTGAAAATCGGTGATTTTTCAGTCGAAAATTTCTTATTTTTTTGATGAATTTCAAATAGTTGATTTTTCACTGAAATTTATTTAATTGGTTTAATAATCAGAAGGGTAAATTTTACCATACCTGATTAAAATTCAGAGAGGTAGGTGTAAAGATGAATGAGTCGGTGGACCAAAAATATCGAAAAATATCTTCATTTTTATAACTTAAGTGGACCTAAGGAGAGGGCTCAGAGTGCTCGAGTATCTTCTTACGCTCATCAAGGGGATTTTTTTACCATAAAATGTCAAAAACCCCTTTTTTCAAGTACCTGTGTTTTTTTTTGTTCAAAAATTTAGTATTTTTTTGATATATTTTCTTGCACGAACATATTATTTATTTTCTAAATCCAGGGATTTTGAGTAAAGCTGAAGGAAGGAGGGAGAAAGGCCATCTCTGGGTAATTTTTTCGGAGTCTAAGGCACTTTTATGAAAATTTTGAAGTCGGAGGCACCTTATCAGACTCTTTCGGCACCCTACATCATTTCTTAAAATTATTGAACGCTTATTTCAAAAATATCTCAAAATATTACAGTAACAAATCCGGTTTTAAAATACTTCCGAGTGGAGGACGTTCGCAGGCCCCTTCCAGGAGCTCTTTCAAACTTTCTAGAGCCGGAGCCATTTTTTAAAAAATCTCACGCCTTGAGAGACCAACTCGGCAACTCCTCTTCCTCTCCGGATCTTCGTTTAAATTTGATCATCTCTCATCTGATTTTGGTAAAATTCGTATATTTTTTCATTTCAGTTGATCTTCAATTTTTCAGAAAAAAAAAATCATTTCACTGATTTCGAAAAGCAAAATTTTAATAAATTTTACTGATTCAAAGATAAATCAACGTGATGTTTTTGTTCCAGAAATTCCACAATTTTTGAATTTTTCTTGGCTCAAATCTGTACATGTATCGTTCCTCTATTAAAAGCATCCAAACTGCATGTGTCAACAAAGTAAAAAAATCTCAATTTTTGCGATGAATTACGACCCCCTCCTCGCCCCCATTCTTTTCCCAGTTCAGCCCCTCCCTGACATGTTTCGAATTTCTGAAAGAGTCTTGAATCATGAAGGATTGTTTACGGTTATGGATAATTGGTTACGTTAAATCGTAATCTTATTCGATTGCGTGTAAATTGAAGGACGTTCGAGTAACTTGATAATTATGTACCCGATGTACCGCTGCCTGTTTTCTTAATCGTATATGTACAAGTAGTACCCTAGTCTGCGGTAGCACGTAGGCTTGTGGGAGGTCTCTGATGTGAGTAATGTTGGAATTTTATATGCTTCGATGGAAACCGACGTTATAGTTATGTGGATATTATGAAATGTGAGATTTTAATCGCGTCGATTCGCAAAAATATGTATTCGAGATGGAAAGTTTTCGTATATTTGAAAGAAATGTCGAGGAAGAGATTTGAAGTGTTTTTACAAATCAGTGAATCAGTGAATCAAATCGTTTGATTTTCCCCTATGGTGGGAAAATCTAATTTTTAATCGGAAAAATTAGATTTGAGTTTTTTTGGAGGGGAATTTATTTTTTTGATGGGAAAAATGAAAAAAATTGTGTTAATGTTGGGAATATTGAAAAACTTCATTTCATGTGAACCCAATTGGTTCGCCTCTGTTCTTATTTGGCTCCTTTTCAAATTTATAAATACCTCGCTTTAAATCGAAATTTTTTCAGTCACTTTTTCGTAATTTTGGATTTGAATTAGTCATTTTGAATTTTGAGAAAATGTTTTTTTTTTCAAATTTGAATTTTGAATGAGAAATCTGAAAAAATCACATTGAAAAATTCCCAAACTGATTATTATCAATTTTTATTTTGTTTTGATTGATTTTCTAAATTTTTTGTACCTAATTATTGATTTTGATATTTTTTTTCCTGGTGTGTTAATTTTTGATTCAAATGAGTCCGAACAAACCCTGCAGAAGAATTTCCTGAAAATCAAAAATGAATGTTTAATTGATTAGTACGTAAGGAAATTCGAACGCATTTATAAAATACATCCAAAATTCCAATTTTAATTCATGATAGGAGGGGCTGTCATTCTTCAACGAAATTTTTCATCAAAGAAAGGTAGTCAAAGTGACAATCCTAGTTATAAAAAAATCGCGAGAAGTTTTTAGTTTGTAATTTAAAAAAAAAAACACTTCATCTTCATTTGAAAATTACATTCATTAGTTGAGATGGCTGGAACGACCCTAGAACTAAAATTTTCAATAAAAGTCTGACGTTGAAATTTTACCATTTTTTCCAACATTTCCTCCGTCAGGAAAGTCAGAACTTTCAAACGACTCCTGTAAAATAGGTATATGCCTTTATTTTAGTTTTTCAATTCGATCTTCTGATAAAAAGTTTCACTTAGCAATAATTTGATTTCACTTTTTTTTTTCAAGATTTGCTTGCTAAAAATTATGGAAAAAATGTTCGAAAAAGTTTTCTAATGTAAAAATGGCGAATCCCTTACATCCAGACTTTTTAATTACATATTTTTGGCTTTCTTCGAAACAAAAAAATGGAAGCTAAAATTTTTCCCAGACCATCCTTCTGGAAATTCTGTTTTGATTCTTGAAGGTAGAATTTTTATTCCATCAAATGAGCGTAGATAGTTTCTGAATTTTTTCAGGGTAATTTTCTCAGTCTTATTTTTGTCATAAAAAATTAATTTCTTCAAAATTTTGAAAATTGCTGCATCCATTTGACCTTACACCTCCGGTCCTCCGTCGTCATCCCCTTCCATTGAAAATGCTACTAAAAAATGAATTTATATTGACCAATTTAATCCAATAATGAACTAAATCGAAAGCATATTTCATAATTCAACATTCACGAACAAATCGCGAACTCAGATTGTATAATTATAATTTTTTCAATTTTCCGATTTTTCCATTACTTACCGAAAACTTTTCAAAATGTCTCGTAAAATTACTAAAAATTCGAGCCATTTTCGTACCTTTTTTATTCTTTGATATAGCAAGGCTTACATTTGAACTGTGTTTATCCTCCCTCTTACCCCCCTCTCCCGACGAAAAATTCGGAATAATACGCAGAAAATTTTGAATAATCACGCAGAAATCACCCATTTCTCTCCTCGGGGATGCCCATCCAATTTCAAAGAACTATGGCTGCAAATGGCATGCAGACATATACCCTTTTAATGGCTTCTTCTTATATCAGGATTTCTGTCAGTTCTCAAACATGCTCAATTTTTTTTTTTAAATCAAACCGCATCATTTAAAAAATAATAATAATTTTATGAACATAATGAAATTTTTGAGCTTGAGCGAGAGGGTAAAATTTTTTTAAAAATTTAGAAACTGCATGAAAATTGCATTATATGTATTTTTGTATTGAATTTCAGTCGACAGCTAGGAGGAGATTGAAACTACTCACATTTTCCGTTTAAATATTTTCCTAACTCTTGTAGATCTGATACACTTTGAGGATTTTTATTTTTTATTCCAAAAAAGCGAAATTTTTTCAGATATTAAATTATCGTACATATTACAAAACAAACCAGGTACTTAGTCTCTTTTTGGAAATCATCAACAATTTTTCAAATCTCAGCCCTCGCTTCACTCGGGCATAGTTGAACATTTCGCCTCCCCTTGAAAACAAACATCAATTACATAAAAATGAAGAAATTTTAGCTTTGAATGCCTTTATCGTTAAAAATTTTCTCCCTCGCTTTTCCCGGGGCTCAGTAAACTTCAAATCAATATTTTCGAGTGAGAAAATTCATTTTTTTCATCTATATGAAAATCAAAGGACCAGGAGACAACTTAGAATGAAATCTAAATTTTTTGGAAGGAGATGAATTTATTAAGGAATATTGTTTGGGGGGGGGGGGGATCAAATAAGTATAGCGCGAAAAATTAAAATATGTAATTTGTTTTTATTGTTCATAGCTCCACAAATTTTTCATATATTTATCCCGAGATTTTCGGCCATGTTTTGAGGGGAACTTGAGTCGGCAAATTTGTGGATTCCACCCCCCTCCCCCCTTCCAAAAGTGAAATTTCGTCTCCGAATATACTTTCTTGAAACTTTCTTTTTTCAGTATACATACCTACTTAATATTTTTTTGCCATGAAAGTGGGGAAAAAAAGTACGAACGCAACACTGATGGGTAAAATTTCATAATTCATTAAGTTAATTTTTAAACAACACAAATTGATTACTTTTATTGAACTAATAGACATCCAAGTAGACATTCTATACATTGCAAATTCAATTGTAGATCTCACTGTTGACGAATAAACAGAGCTTTTTTGGAAAAAAAAATGGCAATTTTGACAGAAAAATTGCATTTTTGATCAGTAGATAATTTATTACTTTGGCAAATTTCACCAAAATTATTGTCTGGGCTGGAAAAAGTATTGACGACTATAAAACTGAATGCGTCATCAGTATAAATTTCTCGTAAAAATGAACCTCGAGTCAACAATAAAAATTTGTTTTCTGGCTTCATCATAATGACCTTTATTATACAACGGTGCTTACAATGTAACACCTTTCAGCACCAGCCTAAAATTGAAAAATTTCAAAGTTGTCTCTTTTTGCCAACTTGCTCCAAAGAATAGAGGATCGAAAAAAAAATGCTAGTTATAAAGATATCTATAAGAAAATCAAACATTTTGCCAAAAATTATCGAGCCCGAATGAAGCAAAAGTAAAATTTTTTGTAAATGTAGACAATCAAGAGAAAAATTATCATAATTTTTCACAAAATTTTAGTTATTAAAAAACAAAATTTATGACCTTTTGGCATATTTTTACTCGGGTAGATACATGTAGGGAAAAAATGAATTATTCTAAGGAAAACCGAGTGAAAATTTTAAAATTCTCTTTTAAATTATTTCTGAAATATGAACTTTTTTCGGATTTTTGAACCTCGTAGACAGTAGACACTTTCAAATATAATTTTTTTGGAACCACGTTTTCATTTGAAAGCTTGTTCAAGTATAAGTATCTGAATGCGAATGCCCATGATTTTCCTGTAGGGTCATTCCATGTTAGTTCGTACGCAAAGTGGAAAGGGGGGGGTGTCGGCGACTTTTCTGATTTTTTTTATGTGAGTAGACCTCGATGAAAGATGACAAATGACGCAAACCGCAGTTCCCTTAGTCTTTTTTGAGGGCAGCCGCGAGCATTCAAAGTTTTGAGGTAAAGTTGATGTTTTCTGTGCGTCGAAATATTACAACAATCGCGCAGTTATTAACACAAGCACATATACCATTGAAAATAATTTATTTTGCAAAAGAATTCGTAAATTGTAACCAAAAATACAAAAACATTTGAAGCTTCGAAAATTTTCTAATTCATAGGTTATTAGATAGGTACTCATTTCAAAGATGTAGTGATAAGTAAGCCTATTTAAAGATTATTGGTTACCTATTTGCAGAACTTTTGCTTATCGATTCCAAGAGTCAGAACAGAATACCATACTATATGGCCGCAATCATTAGATTGGCAGTCACTGGGCGAGGAACACTCATCGCCCTTTTTAAGATTTCCGGCTTTTGATGATTTCATCAAAAAAACAACAGTGACAAATATCACCAAAAAGATCTTGTTAAAATTCATGACGACACGGCGAACTCGAAAAAGTAGATTTTTGAAAAATCAACAAGCACAATTTACTACTTGAACGCGATCAATTCAATATATACTCAGAGACTCAATTTCTGAATTTTGATGTTGAATGAACGGATGAGCGTATAGGTATCATATATACCTATTAGCGAAATTATGGTGGTTTAAAAATCGATTACGTTAGTTGTTTTTTTTTCATTTTTTTTTGAAATTTATGTCCGAAATTGACGTTCCAATTTATAATAAACGAGTAAATTATGCTTCAATGGTTTCGTGTTGATTTTATAAAAATTTATGTATTACTACAAGTGATAATGACTGTGTGAATTGGTTTTTTTTTCCCCTAAAATTTGATTTGTACCAATCGTACCTAGTAATTATTGATTCAAATGCAAGCGATTAAAAACATTTTGGTTATACAAAAATTCAGATTTTCATGAAATCCCAGTGAAAAAAATTTCACATCAATTCGTCTCAAATCATTGTCCATGTAATTCATTTAGAATTAGGGTCAGTTCATATTCGCACTTATTGAAGAAAAACGAATTTTTAACCATCACATTTTTTCATCGGAAAGTGTTCTAATAATAAAATTAGATTAAATAATAACAAACTATACTTGATTACTGCTGCTTCTCGTTTCTCCAATTAATGTTATAGGTAATTTGATTGGATTAAATCATATGTATAATTGGAAAATTTTGTAAAAAAGAGCACCCAGAATCTAAAATTTTTTCATTAGGTTATATTTTGAGTTTCGAAGAACAATATCTATGGACTTATCTCCTTCCCAAAAAATCTAAACATTTTTGAAAATTCTATCGAAATCGTTATCGAGTCCTTTGATGAATGAGAAGGACAGTTTCCTCACTTTAAAAAAAAATAATTGTCTAGGCCTCTAGGCTGGAAAAGAAGGAGGTTCATATCATCATTTTGAAAACAACATTGGGTAAATTTACTAAGCTCGAGGGAAACAAAGGCGAAAATTTTTGAAGAAAAAGGCATTCAAAAGCTAACATTTTTTCTTTGTTCAACCAATGTTTTAGTATACGAAAGGGAGGCAAAATTTTATATCCGAACAAAGCGAAAGCCAAGATTAAAAAAATTAGTGATTTTCAAAAAAAAAATCAAAGCTCCAAAACAATAAAATGAATTAGTAAAATATCCATCTTTCAATTGCAGCTTGTTACCATTTCAGCACATATACACTCCTGTCCCTCTTGTAGAATTTTGGCATTCGAAATTTCTCCCATATTTTCTTTAAATCTCCCACTGCAGGGAATTCATTATAAAATTCTCTCGTAACCGTTTATTCTTCCTAGACAAATGTTGGTAATGAAATGCCTCCCATACCTATTACTTATTCTCTTCCACAGGCGCAGAATTTTAATGAAAATTTTGCAATTTTGAAAATGAATTAGGAATATAGGTACATACAATTGTTTTTCGTGTATTTCATACGTACAATTACGTCCAAAATTGAAATTCCAACTCGTATAATAAATAAATAATGAACGCGCTGTAATGGAGGACTAACTTGAATTTTTCGAGCGAGAAACGTTGATAATTTTTTTTTTCGTTCGTAGTGGAAAAATAATTCGTTACATGCGTTAATATTTACATGAGAACCTATCTGATACACCAATCGAAAAAAAAAAACAATAGGTAAGCATGATTTCGAAAATTTGTAATTGCCTTGATGAAAAGTTGCGAATTAGGAATACTCCGAAAAAAGAGGGTGAAAAATAGTTCCCTGTATTTCAGCTTTTAATATTTTATTTCATCAAGTCCATCCAAATTGAAGTTTCTTATTAAAAATTAAAAAGGAGACTTTCAATTTTCCCAGAAACAAGAAGCTCGAGTAATTGTACTCAATTATGGGGGCGTTAACTTGCGTTTTTTTTGGCCTTTGAATAATGAAAAAAAAAATGAAATGAAAAAGGTTTCGTTATTTCTCGTTTGTTTCTTCTCCTCTTCCTTTTTTCCAAGTCAAAAACTTGGTCTAAGGGGAAATTTTGTAAAAAAAAATCTCGTTCAAAATTATTCCTATTTGAAGGAGAATTTTGAAAATTTAGAACAATTTTATTGAATCAGGCCTGAATTTTTTTTTCAAAAATGGAAAATAAAGTTGAAAAATATCTACGGTTGCAGAAACATTTTAAAGGATACAAGTGCTCTCTGCGGAGCAGCTTTATGTGAACAACTTTACGAGAAACTTTCTCATCTCGATGTTAAAATTCAACCATCGTAAACGTGTTAAAACGCCAAGTTTTTAGGGAAACGAAACTATCGCGTAGTCTACGCGACGAGGAAAATATTAAAATACGAATGGGAGCGATGGGACGCGGTATAGTCAACATTGCTTAAACTATATGCTCGGAATTTCTTACTAATTGTATCAGATTGAAGAAAACGTAGGTACCTATACGTGGTGCTAGCGTCGTATCGTCGTCGGTGGGTCGTAATCAGCTGAGCGTGCCGCACCGGACCCAGATCGCACCTCCAGTGCAATAACAACACATCTCAAAATTAAAAATCGTGAAATCAAAAACAACACATCTCAAAAAACTACCAAAAATAACAGGTATTGTAAAAATCTGTCGCCGTCATTGGAAAGAGCGTGAAAAATTACAATGGATCTTCACAAAAAAATTAAATATAAATTTGTCTTCAACGTTTAAAGAACCAAGAAATTTTCAATTTTTTTGAGATGTGTTGTTTTTACTTTTTTTGAGATGTGTTGTTATTGCACTGAGGGTGCGAGATGAACGCGGGCGGGCGTCCGTACCGCATCTAGAAAGTCGTTAAATGAAGCGACAATGTTCCATTTACCTTGAGGCGTCGCTGGATGCTGCGAATAAATGAAGTTTCATATATTCGTACCGCGCTCGTGCGAAGATGAGATGTACACAGAGGGTTGAAAATTTCGCCGATACGAGGGTGAGAGAGGCGACTCGAGGTGGTGCGATGTTTTTTGACAGTTCGCCATAATTTGCCCAATTCAAGCGTATGCGTTCTGTTCGCGCCGCAACTTTTTGAGGGGGCGAAGTTGTGAAGTTTCAAAACGGTGCAAGTTGTTTAATTTGATTATAAATGTTCGATGCACGATGTTTGGTGCGAGTGAGACGGTGTTGGTATTGGTATAAAGTATAAACGTCGTAATGTATTTATGGTTTTATGAGGTGACAAGTAAAGCAACGTGTGTATGTGTGGAACTGCGTACTCGACGGTTTTTTGTTGTTGTTTCGGCGTATGAAGTGTTCGGTACGTCTACGTATTCCGGTAGTCGAATTATGACGTAATGAAAATAAAACCGGTCCGATGGTCTGGAGTATACGGGTTTGTTGTGTTTTGGTGGTTATCGTCGCCGCACCGTGCCATGCCGTACGGTGCCAATGTCGTCGTCATCGTCCTCATCATTCTCCACCGTCGTCGTTGTCTCTTAATCATAGAAAACCATAATACCGTGTGTTCGAAAAATCTGGTGTGATGTGAAGTGGAGGTGTTGATATGTCGTTATCAAAATGAATATCGAAGAATGGTATCAATTTGTGTGATATTCGAGAAATTGGGTGTAGAGAACACAGGATCCAGGGATTGAAATTTAAATAGGTAGTCAAAAAATACCATTCTCGAAAGCTGATGAACTGGTGATTGGTGCTCGCCGAAGGCAGAGAAGTAAATTTTTTCAAGGTGTCACAAAATTTTTATACCAGCCTCCCCTCCGAACAAACACCCTTCCACCCAAAAAATACCCCCTTTCCATAAAAAAGTATCGCAAAAGGGTCTGGCCGAATAAGGGGTGAATTTGGCCCCAGGCTGGATTTTCGTTTTAATCCCCCCAAAAGGTACCCCTTGATGTAAAAAAAATCTGGAAAAATTTTTGACCCCCCACCCCCCTCCATTTCGGAGTTATGGCCATTTTATTACCCGATTTTCAAGAATTTTTAATTCCAACGGAAGTGAACGAAATTTTCTGTTCTTTGGCATAAAGTTACATCTCGTAGAGATGTATTTATGGAAATTTTTTCAAAAATTTTCATGCACATCTTCATGGTTTTTCGGCCATTTGAAGTTTTCAATCGCAAAAAACACCATGTAATCGAAGAGGTACCACTCTGGAAAAATCACTAAAAAACGTGTTTTTTAATGTAGATTCACGTCACGTATTCAGTTTTGGCGATATCGATGCAGCAAGGGCCAAAAATCGCGAAAAACTGTACAAAAATGTTGGGTTTTTAAGCATTTTTTTCAAATTTTGAGCATTTTGTGTGGAAAGAATTGACTAAACGAAAAAACTAACGCCAAATTCGTATTCAGCGGGTCAAAATACCCCCATAAACACCCTTTTCGTGATCGTTTCATTTGAAGTCTCGAAATTGTTTTTCTCCACTGATTTTTCATGACGAAATAATCTGAAAAAGTGAATTTCGAGACCTTGAGCAAAATAATCGCGAAAAGGGTGTTAATCTGGGTATTTTGACCTGCTGAACACGAATATAAGATTGGTTTTTCCATTGGATCATTTCTTTCCTGAGAATCCGCCATTTTCAGGTTTTTGCTCAAAGACTTGATTAAAACTTGAAAATGGCGGATTCTCAAGAAAGAAATGACCGAATGGAAAAACTAATCCCATATTCGTATTCAGCAGGTCAAAATACTCCGATTAACACCCTTTTCGGGATTATTTTGCTCAAGGTTTCGAAATTCACTTTTTCAGATTATTTCGTCATGAAAAATCAGTGGAGAAAAACAATTTCGAGACTTCAAATGAAACGATCGCGAAAAGGGTGTTTATGGGGGTATTTTGACCCGCTGAACACGAATTTGGCGTTAGTTTTTTCGTTTAGTCAATTCTTTCCACACAAAATGCTCAAAATTTGAAAAAAATGCTTAAAAACCCAACATTTTTGTACAGTTTTTCGCGATTTTTGGCCCTTGCTGCATCGATATCGCCAAAACTGAATACGTGACGTGAATCTACGTTAAAAACACGTTTTTAGTAATTTTCCAGAGTGGTACCTCTTCGATTACATGGTGTTTTTGCGATTGAAAACTTCAAATGGCCGAAAAACCATGAAGATGTGCATGAAAATTTTTGAAAAATTTCCATAAATACATCTCTATGAGATGTAACTTTATGCCAAAGAACAGAAAATTTCGTACACTTCCGTTGGAATTAAAATTCTTGAAAATCGGGTAATAAATGGCCATAACTCCGAAATGGAGTGGGGGTCAAAAATTTTTCCAGATGTTTTTTACATCAAGGGGTACCTTTTGGGAGGATTAAAACGAAAATCCAGCCTGGGGCCAAATTCACCCCTTATTCGGCCAGACCCTTTGCAAAAAATAACCAAAACACATGTAAAAATCATCTTCAAATAGGAGAAGGGATTTTGAAAAAAATTGTGATTAAACCCATGCTCCTGAATATTTTCAATGAAATCGAAATTTTTTCTTCAATATGTTTTTTTTCTCCTGGTGGAACCTTTTTTTGTCAGTTTACAAATTTTTGCCAAAAATGGAATTTCAACCACCCAAGTCCAAATTCAGTCTATAAATTCACTTTTTTTCAACCCTAAAGTAGGTGTTTTTTGAGTTTCTTCATTTTTTTTTTTTTCAAAATTGTTTCCATTATTAAACATTTTCCAACTCATTATTTTGTTAAATTTAAATTTCTTTTTTTGATTTTTTTTCATTATTTAAAAAAAATTTTTTGATGTGCTGTATTTTTGGCATGTTGCCCATTTCTCTGGAAAATTTCACATGTCACAAATTGACCTTCGAAATCCAGCGCATGTCACACCTGTCGGATTCTAGTGGATTTTTAATCTCGAAATTGCATTTTCATTCTGCAAAATTGAGAAATTTGATTTAAAAACCAACGAAAAATTTAATGTTTTGTAAACATTCTATGTTCAACCTCCTGAATGTTTACATTATGGTTTCGAAACGTTTCGGAGCCTTCAAAAATTTTTGAAATTTTCCAACCCTGGAGAAAATCAGAAAATGGTCCCACTTCGGTGCAGTTAAGAATCATCCATTTTGGAAGGTCAAAAGTAGGTCTGTCACTTTTCATCTTTTCATCTCGGTGGCATTGTGACGATATTTAACAAAAATTTCAGGGAAATTGCGGGTCAAAAAAATGGATTCTAACTCGAGGTTACGAATTTTGGGGACAATTTTTATAGACTTTCTTCCTGAGCTGGAAAATTCCAAAATTTTCTTAAGGTCTCCAAAAGCTCCTGAAACTCTTCCAATCGATATGGAAGCGTTTTTACCTAGGTGTGTAGATACGCCGTCAGTGTATTTTCAAATTTTTTTCAGAAAAATTTTCTACCAAAAAGTATGGAATTGAATCCGAAGTTACGAATTTTTGAAAAATTGTGCTTCAATTGATAAATCGGTCATCAATAGGGATAATCCATAATTATATAAGTGCTGAAGTTCGTATGGATCATTTTCATGAGATTTTCTCCGGGGCCGGAAAATTTCTGAATTTTCTGAAGCCTCCGAAACGTTTTGAAACCACTTCCAATCAATTTGGGAGGTAAAAAATGAGGTATATACCAAATTTGAGCTTTTTCTGTTGTTTGGATCAAATTTTCATGAATTTTCAAAAATTTACCAAAAACTTATATGTATAGGTATCTAAAATTTTGGCTGAAGTCGATTTGTTTTTTCGGCTCGAAATTTTTCTTCTATCTAAAATACGTACTCTCTCATTTAATCAGTGAAAATTATCGAATATCACTGAAAAACAGTCAGAATTGCAGCACAGGAAAAAATCAGTGAAAAAATCACTGAAAAAACAATGAAAAATCACTGAAAAATCAGTAAAATTTTTGAATTTTACTGAAAAATCGGTGAAAATCTTTGAAAAATTAGTGAGAACCTTTGAAAAATCAGCGAATTTTTGTTGTAATTTCGACTGTTCATCAGTGACTTTTCATTGCTTCAGAATGAGAGAGTACCTCCCTTATAATTAAATATTGAAGATAAGCAAAGTTGACTGAAAAATCAGTGAAAAATTTACTAAAAATTGATCAATTTTACTAAATTTTTAGTGCTTATGAATAATTTTTTCCAGTTCAGAATTAGAAATTGTCGGAATTACATAGTATATACAAGAAAAAGTTAAGGAAAAAATCTTTGATTAGAGCAAATCTCTAGAAAAAAATCACTGAAAAATCAGTAGTAAATTGATTTTTCACTGGTTCAGAACAAATGATTAAGATTTAGGATACTTTTATTCAAAAACAACAACAACAACACTTTTTTTTCAAAAAGTTTTGATAAAAAGTTGAAGTTTTGTTTTTCACACACAAATAAGAACATTTTTGAACGTAGGTATCCATGATCTAAGGTTTTAACCCTGAAAGAAAAATTGTATTAATTTTTTTTCTCCGCCAATTCCTCGAAGAAGTATTTAACACGCCCGTATATTTTCATTCTCCATTTCCCTCTCTCTCCCTTTCTCCAAAGGAAATGAAAAATCGTCTACATGATGGTCATTTTTTGGTAAAAAAATTGAAGATAGCTCCACCTAGCTTACTTATTTCTGGAAGAAATTTGACTGATTTTTTCAGTAAATTTTCACTCTCTAATTTCTAACGAGGTAAGTTTTGATGTCGCAATCAAATCGTATTTGAAATTCAATTAGTAAAATTTTTAGCGAAATCTGCTTAGGTAATCCAAAAACCTGGAACAAGATCTGCTTAATTTTCTGTTACCTATGAATTTTCAAATTGAAAGTTAAATTTTTCATTAATAGGTGAGATTTCAAAAAGTCTCCAAAAAATTTTAAATATCCATTTTTTTTAGATTTTCTTAAACTTGAGTTTAGGATCGGAATTTTGAAACCTGTAAACCTACTTGCTTGAAATAAATTCGGTTTTTGGAACACACTGTAGCTTTACCTACATTCTGTTGAATGGCCTGATGCTCGTATATGAATATTCGAGTATGTGTTAAAAAGATGCTCCGAAGAGACAAAAAAGTAGACCCAGTGACGATTCTACGACACACCGAACGATTCGATACGTTTATAAAATTGGTAGACAGAAACACACGGGGCCTGGTTTACACGTTCGTCGCGGTGGCCGCGAACCCGCGATATATCCGACGATCGTTTATAAATTAGTAGACATTTATGAACGAGTATATTTTAATGATATCGCAGCCGGAGGATTGGCGTATAAAAAGCGTCGTCGCGGGGCAGGGGCTGACAAGAAAACAAACGTGTTTTACTCTTCGCGAACGACGATGATTAAGTATACAGGTGCTACTGGCACGTCTCTGTGTACTTTGTACTAGGTAGGTAGATATTATACATAAAGCTACAGCTATACGTACGTACCGTATACGCAAAGTGCTTTATGAAGGCAGGGGAGAGACGTTTGTATGTAGAGTACGAGAGGACGGTAATGTGTTTGTTTTGTTTTGATGAAGCTTCCAGAGCGCTGCGCAGCCTGAAAAACGTTTTGCCAACACCGCCAGCGTTTTCACCCCTTTTGCGATGAAATTTACGACAAGTTGCACCTGATGCAGGGTACGGCGCCCTTGCGTCTTCGCCATTGCGGCTAACTCGTAATTATACATTCGTTGGCGGTTCGTGTCTACGTATAAGGTCGGCATTGCCATCGTATGGTGTCGATTCGATGTCCACAACATCGCTGGTATTTGATGGTATCCGGATCGATGCTGGATGTGCGAGGTTACATACACGTATGTAGATACAAGATAGAAAAAGATAGAGCATAGAACAAGGTAACCCGGCCGCAGAAGGCAGAACGATGCAGAGAAGGACGCGCTTGGCATTCGTTTATCAAAGGAACATTGGCTTTTTTTCTTCTTCTTACCTCGCGCTATCCGGGATGACAGTTAAATAGCCATTATTCACGTTGTTATCGGATTACCCGGCTTGGAGCTGGAGAAGAGACGCAGCTACCGCGTATTCTTACTTATGTGGATCTGGATACCCGCCGATTACAACCGATATAAATTTTCAGCCGAGGAAAATTCGTCTTCGAGATGCTGTTTTTGTATAGCTCTATCTGTGCAGGTTGCGGAGGCGAGTGCGTGCGCGTTGCTTTTTTTTTCATTTGGAGCTTGTTTCAATCGAGATGGTTATCGGGCGGCTAGGTTGGCTTTTTGAAACCCTTTCTGCGCGGCGGGTTCCCTTGAACCGGTTCCTGTGGCGCTCGAGTCGGTGTATGGCGTGTACGCCTTTTTTTTTTCGCACGCGAGCGAGAGGTTGTTTGCTGGTGATGGGGTTTTCTGGTATGGAATTAAGAATTTGTTCGATTTTTTTCTATTTTTTGTCAATGGAGTGACAGTATTTGGGCTACGGAGAGAAAATCCAGGGCTAAGGGAGAAAAGAGCAAAAACCTGGCTATTAACAGAACAGAAGAAAAACTAGAAACCAGTCATGAACTCTCGCAGTAAACACAATATTTTTTAGCCCCACTCCCATGTATGAATCAGTGAAATTACCCAAGATCATAGGAAAACAGTCAAAACTGCAGCAAAGTATAATAAATCAGTGAAGAATTTCATTAAAAACCAATAAGTAGAAAAATTGTGAAAATATCAGTGAAAATTCACTTCAAAAAGCTCAGAAAATTTTCTAAAATTTCTAAAAATTAATTAAATTTTTGATGAAAAAATCAGTGAAATTTTTGATTAAAAACAGTGACATTTTTGATGAAAATCAGTGAAATTTTTGGTAAAAATCAGTGAAATTTTTGATAAAATCAGTGAAATTTTTGATAAAAATCAGTAAAATTTTTGATAAAAATCAGTAAAATTTTTGATAAAAATAAGTAAAATTTTTAAAATGAGAAAATGTTTCAAAAAATATGTGTAAAGTTTTAGAAATGAGAACATTTTTTTGGACAAATTAATGACATTTTTGAAATGAAAAACAAAAAATTTGCTGGTTTTTCCTTGCGCCGCGCCGTAATTCTAGCTTTTTTCAAAGATTTTTCACTGATTCGGTATAAGAGGGAGGGAGGGAAACATGGAAACCATGTTGATTTTGAGCTGAATTTGTGAATCTTTAAAGTATTCTCATATTTTGGAATCATCTAGAATTCATTGAAAAATAGTCAGAATTTGAGTTACTAAAAGAAATTGTGAAATTTCGCTGCTAATTATAGTGAAAAACTACTGATTTTGTTAGAGAATTAAAAATTTTTAGTAAGTAACTACTTAGGTGCATTTACTTGTTGAATGGAAAAAAAATTAAAATCACTGATTTCTGAGTGATAAAATTATTTTAGTGACAAAATCAGCGATTCTGAGTGATAAATCAGTGATTCTGCGTGCCAAAACAACGATCCTGACTGATGAATCAGTGAAAAAATCCGTGATTTGATATGATGAATCGATGGAAAAAAAATCAGTGATGTGATGTGATGAAGCAGTGAAAAAAACAGTGATTTAATGTGATGAATCAGTGAGAAAATGGTGAAAAAAAATCAGTGATTCTGAGTGATAAATCAATGATTCTGAGTGATGAATTAGTGAAGAAATCAGCAATTCTTATTGATAAATCAGTGATTTCATGAATCAGTGAAAAAATCAGTGATTTGATATGATAAATCAGTGATAAAAATCAGTGATTTAATGTGATAAATCAGTGAAAAAATCTGTGACTCTGAGTGATGAATCCATGATATGATTCTGAGTCATGAATTAGTGAAAAAAATCAGAGATTCTTAGTGATAAATCAGTAAAAAATCAGTGATTTGATGCGATAAATGAGTGAAAAATCAGTGATTTGATGCGATGAATGAGTGAAAAATCAGTGATTTGATGCGATGAATGAGTGAAAAATCAGTGATTTGATGCGATGAATCAGTGAAAAATTAGTGAAAAATTGATGTTTTTGCGTGACGAATCAATCTGTGAAAAAATCAGTGATTCTGTGTGATGAATCAGTAAAAAATCAGTGATTTGATGTAATGAATCAGTGAAATATCAGTGAACGAATCAGTGATTCTGCGTGCTGAATCAGTGAAAAAATCAACGATTCTGTGTGATAAATCAGTGAAAAAAATCAGTGATTCTGCGTGATGAATCAGTGAAGAAATCAGTGCTTTAGACTATAATATTGGTGAAAAATCAATGATCCTATAACTAAAATATCAGTGAAAAATTCAAAAATTCTGGCTGAAATATCAGTGAAAGATTAGTAAAGTCTGACCCAAGTTTCAGTGAAAAATCACGTATTTCCTGTAAAATTTAAAATCATCGAATTCGTATTGTTACAAGAATCCATTAAGTAGCCCTATCAGGACCCCTCTCAGCAGATTATTTTCATGCTAAAAAAATCAGCTGAGAGGAGATCTAATTTTTTTCAACTTTTGCTGTCTAATTATAGAATAATACTGATATCTAGCGTTAAGCTTGAAAGATAGGACTCGGACAAATTTTTAGGTCATCGGGTCCACTCTGGTAGATCAAAAGAGGTGCACGGTGATTGATTTTACGCTAATTGCATGTAAAAGATACGTACGAACGATTGAACAACCGTACACATGTAATGTATAGGTTACATAATTGTCCCGATTTCTACAGCATGCTACGAAGTCATCATGGCGGTAAGCCCTTCTTTCGCATTCGCGTTCAGCAAGCGGCTCTGGTATAAGTTTAGATGAAGATATGCAATATGTACGAGATGGATATGGCGTGTGCTGCGCGCAGTGTACATTTATGCGGAAATTGCATCGTGGTAAGTGTCGCCATAGGCGACAATCGCGGTATAGTTGCAAGTCGCGAGTACGAGCTAGAGCTGTCTCGGGTAACGTAGAAAGTTAATTATGTGTGGCAGACGAGATATGCCGAAAGAGAGAGGAGAAAGAGAGGAATTAGGAGTCGAAGAGTAAGGGAAGTGAAATATTTTCTTCGTGCGTATTGTGGGCCCGTCGGCAAGTTGAGAGGGGAAGGTCGAGAAGGAGGCAATGGCCTCGTGGCTGAGTGATTTTACCCTCGATGTGATTTAACAAGGTTCTACTATAAAATATTGAGAAATTTGTTGTGATATTAAATTGAGAATTTTTTTGGTGCAATTTTGGTATAAATTTTTCGATGAAAAGTCTACATAAATCTATCATTTTCATTTCTTAGTAGGTGAAAAGGTGTAGATGGCACAATTTTGGCTCAAATTGAATTTTAAGGAAAAAATAAGAAATTATTATCCACTGAAAGGTTGAAATATATTATTAAATTTTCTGAAATTTATTCAAAATTATTTTTCAAATTTGAGTTTTTTTAAGATCAATTTTCTTCACATTTTCTCAACTTCGAAATTTTTTCTAGTTTGATTCTTAATTTTTTCCATGTTAAATTTTTTGGTCAACTCAAAAATGTTTTCAACTCAATGGACTCTTAATCTCTATTTTCTATTTGAAGAAAATTCAAAGAAAATTTAATATTTGCGTTAATTTTTCTTTATTTTTTTTGAAATTGAAACGAAAATATTTTATGAATAGCCGAGAAAAAAAATCTGGAGCTTGGAACAAATTTTGTTTGGAAAAAGATGAATGAAATTACCAAAAAAAAAAAAAAAAAATAGATACCTAATTTAAATGAATTTTTTAAAAAATCGTGGAAAATTGAGAGTTTTTGCGAAAAAAAAAGTTCGAAAACGTGAAAAAATAAGGATTAGGAATGATATTTTGGCGTCGAAATTCTAGCTGCAAGTGAGTAATGTCGTGTATACGAAATTGGTTTTGCTGCTATATGCAATATCCTTGTTTTTGAAACTAAATCGAGACGAGGGAAGTGAGACCGTTTCGCGGCATGCAATTATTATGCTAGAATTGACGCCGAAAGGGTTGACTGTGCGGTTGACATGTGAGACGAGCGGAATGGGATTTTATATGGCAAGTGGTCCGGCATATGTCTTTAAAAGACCGGTAATAATTTCACCCTTGCGAAGTACGTTTTGCCTGTATTTTCTTATAACTAAGCGAAGATTTTCTACAGGCTGCAATTGACTCGATGGGTTTTTGATGAGGGTATTGATAATACGAGAAAAGTCTAGGTGAAAGAATGAGCCAGCTGATTACCTTTTATAACGATATCTATCAATATGAATCATCAATCTGGACAGAAAATTTGAATTATTTTATAGTCTTCTTAATATGCTCCATTATAGTCGTATAAATGTCGAATTTGAATTTTTATTCGTATTTTTTTATACATAAAAATGTAAGCTCGCTATATACGTCTTACTTGATCAGCTATGTACGTATTTCTTACTACAATAATAAAACAATTCCAACGCACATTATAACCTTCGCACATAAAATTACCCATTAACGAATAACGACAACGATGGGCCAACTCAGTAATTCATGAACGCCTTCTTATCGAAATTGCTTTACCATTTTATTCCTCTCGTTATGTACGATGCTCTACATATACAAACTACGTACCTGTATCTAATAAACAAACGGTAGAAATGTGGATGTAGGTACATTACATATACGTACAATTGTATTTATGCATATAGACATTAGTCGTACTCGTATTTGTGTGATAATCGGGTATGCGAGAAAATTAAGAATAAACGCGGGAATTAAGGAGCGTTTAATTATAATAATCATGTTATGAAGGGGGAAAACATGTACATAGTACATGAACGTACCACAAGTAACGTTACACACTCACACGTAAATCTTTAGACTCATTATCGGTGTAATTATGCGAGGCATTTTTATACCTATTCTCGAATCATCTACTTATATGCATAGTGTGGCATAAATATGTAAATTTTGTATAATTATCAACGTAGTCTGCTTATATAAACAGGGGAACTACTGTATTGAGAGGAAAATTGACACACAAAAAAATAGTACAAACTGGGCTTTGGAATCAAATCGGGAATCAAAACTTTAAAAAAGAGATTAACATATATTTAAAAAAAATATATATGCAGAGTGGCAAAAATCTCAGGATGGGGGGGGGGGTAAAAATTGAAGATTTCCTGAATCTAATGTGTGGAAAATGATGAATTTTCCGACTCGTAAATTTTTTTAAAGAAAGAGAAAATTGAAAATCAGAGTTGAATCAAAAAACATAAATTTCTGCTTTGTACCTAACAAAATTTTGCTTTGGTATGGAAGGGATGCGAAAAAAGTTGAGATTTCCAAAATTTTGGCCGGAACAACTTTTTTGACTTGAAAAAAAAACTTAAGTATAGGTGTTCTTTGATAACCTGTTCCCTGTTCCCATTCCAAAAAAATTATAATTTTTTAAATTTTCTATTGACTAAACACAATTTTTTTCATTTTTTACTCCTCTTTTCTAAAACCTGAAAATGACTTGGTAATTTTTTTAACGTACATTTTTGATTTCAACCTTTCTTTTTCTTGAAAATTTGCTTTTGTTTCTCTCGTACCTACTGAACTAATTTTGTATTTTAAAAACTACTGAACAGAGGAATCATTGAAAAAAATTTATTAAAAATTTTAATGAAGAATTGAAAAAAAAAAAATTGTGTAATCTGTCTCGAGGTTTCTACCGGGTGACCGGGAAGTACATCCCGAAAAAATTTAAAATTTCAGTAAAAAAAATTTATTGGCGTGGTAATCTTTTTTTTCTCATATTCTACTAAAATAGACTGTCTTCTAATCTCTGCATAAGTTATTGCTCGAAGAACCTCAATAATCCACAATTTTCTCGTAAAACAGAAAAATAATTCAGTAATTCAGGGATAAATCATCTGGTTTCAATTTGTGAAGCGCTGAAATCTAATCCTCCTTATTTCAAGGTTGAACGCATTGTTTTGAAATTGACAGGGTTGAAATCAAGCTTTTGGCTATCTTGAAACCTACCCCCAGATATATCGAAGATTTTATTCCGCGCAATTTTTAAATTTTTCTTGACTATGTTTAGCTGTAGCATTATAAACTGAAATCGGATCATGCTTCACAAAAAATTTTAATTATTTGAGAAGCTATGAAGTGGCCTATGATCGAATAGTAATGAACCAAGGATTCTGCCAGAATTGAAATTTTTCGGATAAATTGATTAGGGAATTTTTGAGAAGCATTTATTTTTGGGAACTACTTTTCGGTCACCCTGTATTAGGTATTATACTTTTTAGACTATTTTAATAGTATTCGCATCACTTGGATTCAAAATGAATGAAAGGAACAAAGGAAGCATTTTTGTTTTTCCATGTAATTTTTAGAAAAAAGTTTCATTTTTGATTTATTTGAGGAGTAAATTATTTCTTCTGTTTTTTTTTTTGTTGGAAAAATAGTTAATTAATTTTTTACCCTCATCAAAGTTTGAAGAACACAAAAATTGATTTGAAAAAATTCTGCTCATGCTCCCAGTTAGAAAACAGGATCATTGAGAGATTACGATCCTCAATTTCTTCATTAGATACTATGTTAATACAAATCTTTGATATTTGAGAAATTTTTTCGGAAAAATACATTATTTTCGATTCTTTATCACTCAACCCATTGTGAAAGTTGAAAAAAAAATCGTTCACCCTTTTTTAAATTTTACGCTCATCTAAAAAAAAAAAAGTCGAATGCAGTCACATCAAAGTGAAACGTTTTATTTTTACGATTCTTTTAGACACATTGAAAATTTATTTTGGTGAATTTTTTTTCCGGAAGTGCATGAATTTCCTTGACCATTATTTCGCGACAAAATTCGAAATCCCCCCTTCCCATGTTTCTAAGGTCTGCAAAACTTGAGAAAAATAGTCTCAAAAATCTGAAAAAGTCATGAAAAATTTGTCTGCAAAATTTGAAAAAGTCTGAGAAAATCTTCTGAAATATTATGAACACCCTGTTTGCTGGAGAGGGGTGATAAGGAAAAGGGTGAAATTTTTAAAAATTGACATAAATTTTTCCGCTCTGTATTTTGAAAAAATTATAATTTTTATAGATAATTTCAAGCCTTGTAAAGGACGTCTTTGAAAAATCTATCAAGGGAATGAGAGCGAGGAAAAATCTCAATTTTCAGTAGATGCTAACTAAAAATTGTGATTTCAGAATAGTTTATAATACCTACCTCGAGTATTGTTTAGAAAATTTCAAAATATGATGAGAATCTTCTCCGAAAAATAGTGTAAAAACTATTTATAAATTGATGAATTTGCGTGAAAGGACCGATAAAAATTTTGGGAAAATTGACAGTTTTCTTAGTTTTTGAGGAATAGATAGCTACTTATTATAGCTATTTTTTTTTTTTTTTTTTTTTTGAGAATATTCAAGTTTTTATAGGGACTCTTTGATAGGAAATTGGATAGAATAATCGATGTAAAATATTGAAGAGTGTTCACATCTCAATTTTTTGTTACGTGATCTGAAAAATTGTAATTTTCTCTAAAAAAAAAAAATGGTCAAAAAGGTGAAAGTGGGTTGTATTTTGTTTCGTTGTCAAAAAAATACCAAATTTCGCTGAATTTTTTATCTCATAATATCTAATTTTTTTTTTAAATTGGTAAAATTCTTTGAAAAATCAGCGAAAATTCGCAGAAAATCACTTTTTACGGTGACTGTCAATGATTCGAATTCTTTAGATATGTTTTATGTAGGTAATATGACATGACGAGATTTAAGATCCGATACTTGAAATTACATTCGACCAGAAATCAAAAAAAAACTCTTATGATGACATTTTTGGTTTCGGCCAATCAATTATTTTTTTCTCAAAATGACAATCATTAATTAGATGTATAGGGATAATTGTACATATTGATAAATGCGATCGATCATTCAAAGCTAAAATTCCGCAAGGATTTTAAAATTTCAGCAATTTTTTTCGAGTACAATTTTTTGGGGCGCTAAATAATATGTGAGCTTGGATAAAGAAACCATCCTTGGTGAAAAAGTTGATTTCTGAGTTGAGGTTTCCCTTTGATTCTACTCATTCTGAAAGATCCAAAATCAGAGTCAACTCAAAACTCAATTTTTTACACTTAAGGGTGGTTTCTATATCCAGGCTCATCATGTATTATTATGGGCAATTTGCGATTTGCGAATGATGATTTCAGATCATTTTTGCGAATTTCGAAATTTCTAAATTCAGGATCCTACCTCCCCTTCCCCTTCCCGTATAATCCTATCATTTTAAACTTGCCAAAAGTGGAAGAAACTTCAAAAAAAGATACGTATCGTTTGCGAAAGTTGAAAAAACTCGTAAAATTCGATCCGAATTCTAAATGCAATAGTAATATATGCTGCGTTGTGCGCTTACTGGAGCACTCAGACATTAGGAAGGGGCTTCTTATAAGATTTAAGTTCCTTTTGAGGAATTCGTTTAGGGTGTACGATCAAAGGAAAAGCGAATACGCGAGATAATTACGTCCGAAAGGTTGTCTATATGCAGTACTTGTATCTTTTTCGATTTCGCCATCCGAATTAATTACATTTTTCGCGTACACGGTCGTTGAGCCGCCAACGTTGCTTGTTTACTTTCACCCAGCCCGACCATTTTCATCGCCGAACGGAAGCAGAACTAACGAAAAAGAAAATATTTAAGTTGCGGGCCCTAAAAACGACGCCGTCGAGTCAGTTCATACTTTTTTAGGCTGTGTCGAGCCAAAGGCATGCAGTTTCTTCGCATAAGGAACCCAGAGGGTTAATACACGCCGGAGTACAGTATACGTTTGATAAAATCTATAAATTACGGATTAAGTGCAACGAATTGTACGGATTTAGGGTTCACGCGGTGTTAACTGTGGGAAAGTTTTCGATAAACGTGGGTTTTTTGAGTTTTTTTTCTTTCTTATAAGGAAGCATTTTTCTTATTTTTTCGCCAAGTTTTTCAACGTCTTTAAGACCAAGATCCGTAAAGTGTTTCATTATAGAATCGCGTACGAGAAAAGGGGCAAAATGAGGGAGGGTTTTTTTACTCTTTAATGAAGTGTGAAGATATGTGATTACGAAGAGTTATTATACTTATACGAGAAATGATCGCATCTAGGAGCTAAATTCGATGAGAATTTCTCGCGATATTTAGCACGTGTCGCGAAAAAAAAAATGCATTTTGGAAAACTAATACCTATAGTGACTGCAGCGATTCCGACGTTTAAAGAAGCTTTTCTTTGAAAACGGATTTTGAAATATTTTAAAATGCTCTTAATACGAACTTTATTAACGCGTGGCCTAAAATTAAAGGGTATTTTGATGCATTGAGAAAAAGAAGGGCGATGAAAAGAGGTTGAAAGGAATATACGAGTAGGAAAGGCGAGAACGCGGCCATTTTACGCGGTTTCTTTTATTACGCCACCGAAGAAGCAATTCGTTTCATTTGGAAGTAATAGCCAGGCCGGCACAATTGCACTCCCGCAAGTACCCTTTTTATTTTAGCAGCTTACGGATGCAGGACGTAGGAGAAAATGGGCAGAGGAATGAGGGGAAATGATTCTTTTCTCGATATAAAGAAGTTTTACGAGAGGCCATGATTTAAGTTCTGTGAGTAGCTGTCGATAGCATCTGTTGCAAAAGGCATATGCCAGCGGGAGGAAAAAGTCCTTGGAGGGATCTTGATGATTATTAATAAGTATTTTATAGTACGAAAAATGGAGAATAATTTATTTAATGAATTTTTTTCCTTTTTGTTTGTTTCGTAGGTCGAAAGAAAAAGAATGGGAGACGATCGGGTCTCATCGAGTTAATTACAATACGACGAAGTTGTCTGCGAATAAAGTGAGTATTTATTTGGATTTGAACCTTTACCTATGTAATAGTCGAATTATGTCTTATGGCAAAAAATGCTTCTGCTCGCACCCAATGTAAAAAGCAATTTGACCACTAATTCTTGATCTCAGTGGCATAACAAAGCAAGGTGTATTGGAGGGGGAGGGGGGTCTAGAATTTTCTCAATTATGTTTCCTAATATTCCTCTATTAAAAAATCCCAACTTTTTTCATGTTTAAAAATTTGAATCCAGTAAAGATTGGTTTCGACTGAAAAATTCTTTCTAAATTACAACTTTCTGAAAAATTATACAAAAATTTGATTTTTTCCAATTCACTGCGAGACTAAAACATTTGAGAGTTGGAAAAAGTCCAGAAAAATTTTCATTTCATTTGAGAAAAAGACGTTGGGGCAAGTACAGAATTTGAGTTTCTGAAAAAATTGAATGAAAAAAAAAAGTTTGAGATGAAAAAGTTTCAAGAAAAATAGTGCGAGCTAAAAATAAAAAAAAATTGAAGATTTTGAAATGAAAAACGACGCTGTGCTTAAGCGCACCCAGAAATAAATTAAATAAGGGCTGAAAATTCTAGAAAAATAGGAGGAGAGGTCAAATTTTAAATCTGTGATTTTTCACTAATTTTTTCGGTCAAAGTTATTAATTTTTTCATAACAAATTGGGAAATCAATGTGATTTTCGACGAAAAAATAGTGAAAAATTATGTATTTTTAATGTACCAAAATCATTTTACTGATTTTCAAAGGCAGAATTTCTTCAAGCCTGATTTCGATTTTGAGAATTGTATGATTGTTTAAAAAATAAAATCCCTGAAATTTTTTGGGAAAATTTCCTGTTTGAAAAGCAAAAAAAGGCAATTTTTTACATTTGGTGATATAATAGGAAAATCTTCTTTCCAAGCTTACGAAATGGCTTGAACTCCCTAAATAAACAGAAATCATCTTTGCCCTGAGTTAGTCGAGACTTGAGTACTGCTAATTTGTGTGGTTTTTTTTGTTCTCATTTTTAAATTGATTCAAAATTGATAAAAAATTGAAGGACCAAAATGGAACCGGGAAAACCAGGACCAAATTGAAACGGTTCTTGATAATTTTGGGAGCCACCAGCCTTCATCAAAACAGTATGATTAGTGTTTTCAAAATTGAGCCTCAAACTCAAACCCAAACCTTTTCAAAAAAATGAAAGATCAGAATCGAAATTATCATAACAAAAAGAAGCTGAAGTTTCAGATTTGAGACCATCTTTAGAAATTAATTCGAAAATCAGAACCAGGAATCATTTATTTTAAAAATCATAAAACCACGACTAACCCAAATCCCAACCAATTAAACTTCAATCAGTTTTATTCAACTTTTGCAATTTTCTCCTCTCTCTTAATTTGAATCAGTCAAAATTGACTGATGAAATCGACAGAATCATGTTACTGTAGAAATCGGTGAAAAATTTACTGATTCAATTGATGAATTTTCATTTCTGAATTAGTAAAAATAAAATTTCACTAATCGTAAAAATTACTGATTCAACCAGTAAATTAAAATTTTCACTGATTCATTTCAGTAGTTGAGCAAAAATTACGGATTCAAAAATAAAAATTTTCTGATTGAATCGGTAATTTTTCACTGATTGGCAGTCAAATTTCACAGCCAATCAGTGACATGATTCCGTCTCTTTCAATCAGTCAATCTTCAGATTTTGACTAATTCAAGTTTAGAGAGCATCTTTTTCAACCTTGGAGTGGTTTGAGAGGTGTTACCTCCCTCCCCCATCATTACGCCTTGTCTTGATACAAAAAAATCAGGCGAAATTTGCTTTCTTGAAGGCCTCTCTATCGCAAAATTCCCAATCCTCACCCCAAGGGTCTATACCCTGTTTCCTAAAAATTTCTTCTGTTGTAAGTATGTGATTTTTTTGGGAAAACATCGCAATTTTCTAAACCTAATAGCCTCACTTTTTTCCACATCTATTACAAAAAATTTCAAGTTTCTTATTTAAAAAAAAATTAACACACCTGGGTACACATAAGTAATTTTGATTTTAATTTTGATTTCGATGCATACCCTTTAAAAATTTGTTCATAAAAACTTGCTGAATGATTGACATGCTGTAAATCAACTTTTTTTTGGGAAAAAATACGAAAAATTGAACTAAAAAATGTTAAATTTGTGGAGCTTCTTCCTCAGTGAAAACATTTTTCAACTTTTTGGGATTCATTCATATATGTGAAAATTACGAAAAAAAAAAACGATAACCATTCCAGATTAAGGATCAGTCGTCAAATTGCTTTTTACATTTTGAGCAGATTGATGGAATAATTCGACCAGGTAGGTATTCATACTAATACTTTCGTGCATGCTGAGTTTGGACGATGCTAATTGAGTTAGCGTATCCGAGCGTTAATCACGTTGTCTTTGGAGTATCTTCAACCCATACCAGCAACACGAAAACGATTAATTTTCTGCCATGTGATTTCTTCTCGGAAACGTGAAGTTACACATGCGGTGCAAAATTATGATTAAACGAAGGATAAGCTAATTTGAAAGTGTTTTCTGGCTCGTTACTAAAGCGTCGTAACTAGTCGCCGCGCGTAACGAGGCCATCGAATGATTTTTTTTTTCGAGATGCGATGATGGAAAACTTACGAGTGGTTTTTTTTTACTCTCTTATTTACAGATTAATTTAGACGACGATGACGTTATGCCGAAGAAATACTTTGTGTGTCCGGCAGCCGTACGTGTGATGTATTTGAAGAAGCTTATCAGACTGAAATATAATTTAGAAGACGAACATAAGGTGAGGTTTTGGTTTACGTTTGTTTTGTTAGCATAAGTACCTAAAGATGTAGATGTGCGAGGAGAGGACAGTTTAGGTTGTTGAAATATGGAAATTATACCAATGTGTGGTAGTTTTTTAAGATATGGTGAATAGATAAGTAAAAATATAGAAGTGGAAGCAAATAGTGGTGTATTATGTGGTTACGTTTGCGTTTAAAATAGTCTGGATCTGAATCGTGCTGTTGATGACGACAATAATTTAAGTTTTGAAAAAAAATTTATCAAATTTTGGTTTGTGAATGTATTTTTTTTTTTTTTTTTGAGAATGTTTCTCATTTGACCGATAAAATATAATGAGAAAAATTAAGGTTATTTTGCTGTTTGAGAATATTTTCATATGTACTTGGAAAGTGGCCTATACCTATATTTTTCAAATTTTTCATGAAGAAAAGCATTCGAATAAGTGTTTTTTTTTTCAATTCATCTTTTCTTTACTTTGTTCTCCATCCCAAATTTTCATGCAAAAAATCAAATAGGTAGTACCTAAATAAAACAGAATAAAATTTTTTCATTACTCTTTTCACTTGAAAAGTGAATTCGTGCTTTACCAAGATTGAAATTAGATGGCAAATCTTTATCAAAAATCATCAAGATTTCATCAAAAAACATCGAAGTACGTATAGATTGATTTTTTACAGTGGATATGAAGGTAGATAGCTAGATACCTCAATTTGAAATTTGAAGAAAGTGGTTGGACTAAACTGGGGAAAAGGAAGCAGAAAAAGGCAATTGTCTTGTCATCAATAGTAAAATCCAATTTTCAGTTGGAAAACTAAAGTTGAAATCGGAAAAATTTCGAAAACGATTTTTTTCTAAAGAAAAAAATAAAAATAATAATTTTTGTCGAAAATTTTCAATTTCAGGTTTTTCTTTAGAACAAAAGCAAAATCGGTAAATCATGGATATGTTTTAGAGTTTATAATAGGTAACCTTTCGTTAAAATATCAGATTAATGTGAAAATAATTTTTCTTTCTTCAATTTTGATGAAACGATCTTTTATGGCTTGAAATTTTTATATTTTTTTGGAATTGGCCGAAGTTGTCGAATTGGCAAAGATTGAAATTTTTTTCGACTAACTTTTTAAAATTAATTAATTTTTAAGGTGGGTGATGTGTACAAATTTTTTAGCTTCAGTAGGTTTGAATCGTTTTAAAAATTGCATCAAATATTTCTGAATCTGGAAAACATTTTTTCAAAAATCATTTCTTTTTATATTGTTCGTTTTTCGGATAGTTTTGTTCAATTTATGACGTTCCACACCTTTTCAACATTTTTCATATTTGTTTTGGACATTTTAAATTAATATTTTTTTTAAATTCTTATTTTTTGAATATTTTCTCACTTTTCAAAATATTTATCCATAATTTTTCGAGTAAGTAATTAATTTTTTTCAATTTTTTCCTAATTTTTAAGCATTTTTTCATTCTTTTCAAAACTTACACAATTTTTTTAAAATAATTTTTTTCAATTTTTGCATCTTTTTTTCAATATTTTTCAATAGGTAAGTACTTACTTTCCCAATTTTTTTCTATTAAATTTTTAAATTTTTTTCAGAACATTTTGTATTTTATTTTTTTGATTGAAATATATCTTTGACATTTTTGCATTTGGTATATCAAAATTTTGAAAAAGGAAAAACAATATTACCTTTTTTTGATTTTTCTCATATTTTGCTTAAGGAATCTTGGTATGAAACGAAATGTGGGGAGGGGAGGGCAGGAGTAGATATCAGATCCCCGTTCATTTATCTAATGGACTATTTGATTTTCATTTTTGTGGAAAGTATGAAAATCAGAAATTTATTCATTACAACATCTCGATTTCGATTTCATGGTCATAATGATTGAATTTTGGGACAAAAATCCCCATGTTTTTTTTTAGGACTGATCAATCTGTATTCGTACCTACCTATTCTGTATTTTCAACTTCCCTTACCCAGCATTCAGATTATTCTACCATCGCTCGTCAAAAATTTGTGGCATTATCTCTGCACTTAGATACCCGTTCCGGATGCGGTTTCAAGTATCACTTGCTTGTCGCTTCTTTCCTCGGTATAATTCTGACATTTAAAATAACCAATACCAGATATAGCCTAGGCACTTCAAGTTCGATGACTCGACATCGTCGCTGGACATTGAATGCGAATAACCTCGCCATACTATTTCATTATTATACTCAGTCATTACGAAGCTTTTTCATTTAATAACTCACTCGTGTATCCATAAACTCGCGTGTCGTTTATCTCCTTTGTTGGCTCGAAAACAACACGACGCGATATCTATCGAGTTTTTTCGTATCCCTATAGCAGTATGGAGAGCTACCAAAAAAGGTGTGCATCTGTGGAGAATCGAGATTTTATAAAGAGTATGTAGATGTACTTAAGAAGCTAGAAAGAATATGATGTAATAATTTTGTACTAGTAAAAAAAAGTAAGTTTTTCTGGCCTCGGAACGTTATACGGGTTCGCAGCTTACAACAGGCGAAGTGCAGGAGGTGATTCGATACGAGGATTTAACGTTTAATGTTGACGATGCGTTTAGTGCTGCGGTAATGAGATTATATGGCGTTACGTCGGCCTGCTTTGGAGTTAAATTGTAGTGGAATTACAAGAGAAGGAAGGATAGGAGAGTGTGGAAGGCATAGGCGGTGACCTGATGGGTGAGCTAGACGCCAGTGAGCTTTGGGTACGAGGTGGTTTTTAAATATTTCTAAAATAACTATTTTGATATGACATAATTGACAAATCACTAATTGGCATTGATTTGATTACAGGTGGAATTATTCTACAGACGAGAGTCCTTACCGGATGAATATTCTTTGATGGATATTGCCTACATTTACGCTTGGAAAAGAGTAAGTAGACTTTGCTATATTCATTTTTTATTCCAAAAAAGCACACTTTCTCGGTATTATGTACTTAGCAGTTAGCACATTGATGAAGGGTGCTTATTTTTTTTGTCTTGTTTAAAAAACGACAGGAATTTTTGTTCATTGGAACGTAATCAAATAAAAATACGAATATAAATTTTCTACCAAAATGAGATTATTCTGCCGAGTTGACTATGATCCCCTGAGGAGGAGCTTTTCGCAATAAGATGGCAATATTTTTGTTTGCTGTGTAGGTTTGATTTAGCCTCGAGAAATGGTAATTTGGTTAGTTGAAAGCTTTTCGGAGTTTTCTTAATTTATCGCGTGTAATTTGAAATTGCAATGGAGAGTGAGACGCGATGAGATTTATGAGTAAATTTGTTCTTCGGAGCGGTTTTTTATGTTCGTACGTGAAAGTAGAAAGTTTTGCGATTTGGGCTGTTGCATGAGATTTTTATTGGGTGAAACTTTTTCTTATACTTTTTTTCGGCGATATTAATTTGAAATAATGGTAAGTGTAGTTTTATAAATCGATTGAAAGTGTGCGATTGTATCGAATAATGAAATAGATGGGGGTTGGAGTTTTCTGGTTCACTCGAGCGATGATTTATTCACTTTTTACCCTTCCATAAGATGCAAATCGTTCCCCTGTTTTATTTGAATACGGCCGTGTACCCTTTGCATACGGGTTCACGCGTATTATCGAGAAACAAGCAGTATACAATACAATACGTATAGGTATAATGTAAAGTGTTTGATATGGATATGAATTTAATTGCTATTACTCGTATCGCGATGAACAATCGAAAAAACCACTGGCTGGTGTGTTTATCGCGTTTATTATCAACGTGGTTTCCTTTTCGGTTTAATTTAATCGCGTTCATTGGGTTTTATATTTGTTTGATTTGAATACTTTGAGCGAGCTTGGATGGGGATCGTTAATGGATGGAAAATCGTTTGAAATTTTATTGAGTTTATGAAATTTGACGAGTTTGTGAGAAGTTGTGTTGTTTTTTTTGAGATTTAGAGATTTATCTTGGTCAAGTTTGAATCATTTTTTTTCGTCGAATGATTTTTTTTTTCAATTTTCACAAACGTTTGTGTAATTTTTTATTTGTCTGCGGTTTTTTGAATTTTATGAATTTTCAAAATTTTTGTTAAGTATATCTAATGATTCAAATAATTGGGGTTCCAATTTTCTTCTCTGTCAATTTTCGTTTTGAACAGATCCCTTCCCCTTTTTCTCCAGAATCATATATATGATTCATGATGTTTATGTATTTTCTTAAATAAATTACCTATTTTTTAAAAAATGAATTGAAAAATTTCAATAATAAGTTAAATTTTGAAGAATTTTCATAATTTATTTTTTTGATGATGTAAAAAATCGAAAATATTACTCTCCCCCTTAAATGATGAATTTTAAAATGAGGTTTGTGATTAATTTTTTAATCGAAAAATATACGATTTGAACATTTAAAAAAAATTAAGAAAGGCATTTTCTGAAAAAAATTGCTAGGTACTGAATTAGAAAAATTCGTTGAAAGCTGAAATCTTTCAATTACTTACAAGCCTCCTTCCCCTATGTCTAATTTTTTTTTTTTTTTGGTTTTTATAATTTAAATCTGAGATTTTCGGTAGAAAATTTGGATTTGGGATTTTTTTTTGAAAAATTGAAAAAGTTCTAATCAATTTTAATCTAAATAATTATTGAAAATTATTTTGAAGTTTCATACTTCTACAGGTTTTCCGCCTTTCCTCATCCTACATTTGTGAAATCTTCCAAAGTATCTAATATAATATAAACTAATAATCAAAAAGTGTTTGATGTCTTGGAGCGAAAAAATTAATTTTGACTCGTTTGAGATTGATCTTGTTTAAGAAAGAAAATCATTCGCATTGCAGAAATTCTGAGTTGAAAATTTTCAGCTAACTGCTTTAAAATATCGATAGTTGGTAGTTCAGTTCCTAATACTCGATTGTTGAACAATATGTTAAAAAATTGTAGTCATTCTGGCCAACTTTTCAAAATTTTACCGGATTTTTGTGGGGCCCCTGATTTATCGACGAAGCAAATGCTTATTTATTAGATAATGAAGTCTATCAAGATAGTTGAATGAAAAATGAAAAATTTCATCAAAGAGTTAATTTTAATAGAAATAAAACATCCTCTAAAATGTTGATATTTTTCTCACACTTTGAAATGCCATTCAGAATTTAAAAAAAAAAAAGGTGAATCCACATCGCCCATCCCCAATACCTATATCTGGCCCCTCTTTGAAATCCACGAACTCGTCCTAAAGTGCTAATGAATATTTTCCATATCTCTTCTTTCATTCCCTTCTTAAGATCTCGAATTGATTGATGAACAACTGTTTTTTGAACGATTTGGATTTGATCGAATATTTCATGTCATTTTTCCCCATAAAATTCTTCTTTAAAATTTTCTGAAATATTTGATCATGCACCACTTTTTAGACCAAATCTCACTGTGATCAGAAGATAACATTCTTTCCATGTTGGACGAAATAATTTTTTTGTGTTGGAAAATGAAATGGAAAAATTTGTTACAAAAATTGCCTCTTTTTCAACGGGGCGGGGGGAGAGGAGGAGGGAGGGAATGAATTTTGAATAGAAAAAATAAGAGAAAATGAAAAAAATTGTTCGAAACCGTTCATACCATAATTATTATTATATTTCAGTTTGTTCTTGATTTATTTGTTCTCAAATTATTTTAGGAAGGACAACTTTCAATATGAATTTTGATCCCTAATAATGCGGATGAATAAATAGATCTTTTTAATGTTTAGAATTATTTGCTTAAAAATATTAGGTACCTATCATTTTTACCTTCCTACGTATTTTTTGCTTTTTTGATTTTTTTTCATCTCTTTCATTTTCTAAAACTACAAATGTTGATTATTTTCTGAAAAGTAAAGAAAATCCAAACAAAACAACACAGAAGAGGCACTCTTTGTTATTTTGAAAAAACCAAACATCGTGAAAATCGAGTGCATTATGTAAAATTAGAATTTTTTATTTCGCAATATTAAGTGGGTATTTTGTACATTTCCCTCATTGCGGATTGTGTTTTTCTCTTATTGGTGCCCTTAGCGGTCATGTAAAAGCTAATATGTAAAGTGTCAAATGTGCCAGTGGCGTGTTTCAAGTATTTACATTTCATTCTTTTCTTTTTTCGCTGTTGTATAAGAATGTAGTTTAGCCAGCGATGGCACTTTAAAAATAATCTCGGTTTTCTTTTTTTTCGTTGTCTTTTTTCTTCTTTTGGTTGTCATCTGAATATGCACAATACACCCACGGGATAGTTGGGGGTGGAGAAGAAATCGCACGGTATTTTCTTTGCAAAAACTAAAACCTCTTTGTTGAAACAAAATGCGGAATAAAAAGAAATATCTTTAATGTCAACGCGTGGATATAAAAGAACGAAAACAAGACGATTCCTGGAACTACAGCATGAGGGACCCGGGTCTATTGGAATAATCACTTCGTTAGAGATAGTTTTTCGCCACCCGCGATCATTTGTATCTTGTGTGAGAGTGGAGAGACCTGCGCTCAAGTATGGTGATTCGAAACGAATATGTCCAATTTTTACAGATTATAACGATGCTTATTTCATGAAAATGTTTATAAAATTCACGTCGTATTTATTGCGCAGCGGATGAGAAAGGAACAAGCTACGAGATGTGGCTACGAGGGATGTCGAATGGCATTTGTATTTTCCATTAATCATAGACTCTAGATCGTTTATTCGCTATTAGCTTCGCGAACCCGAGTATAGAATTATGGTTGAACACGATGAATGGCAAAAAGATCATTTATAAAAGCTATTTAGAATGAAATTGAAAAGAGAAATATGAGAAGACTATAGCTATATGTACGCATACGATGAAAGAAACCCGGGAAAACAGAGTGATAATTTGATGGTGAAGGGCTTCGCTTTTCGCGTTACAATGTGCGGAAATTTCTTGTTTGGAAAGGTGTTGCGGTAACGAGATCGTTTCGGTGGGCACGCAAATGAACGAATTCGCCTTCACATTGGCTTCCTTTTAAATAAGGAAACGAAAACGGAATGAATGTAATCGAAGATAGAATAAGTATAAAGAGGAAAAGAAATTAAGAAAGAAGGGGAAAACGAAAGAAAATACTGAAATGAGGAGGGGGAGAATGTTGGCGACCCTGTATTGCTAGTGGAAAAGTGAGAATGAAGGAAGAAGAAACAGGAAAGAAATTGTGATGCAGGGGGGAGGGTGAAAACGATGTGTGTTAACAATGAGGCAGCTTCCTTGTAAGTTAGATGGATATAGGTGAAGTGAAGAGAAGGGTTTGGGAATATTGAAGAGAGAAAGAGGAAGAGAAAAGAAAAGAAATAAAACGGATGAGTGTAGGGAATATAAACGGCAGCGGAGCGAGAAATACTCCCCTCATGTCTGGCTCTTCAGCCTTTGTGTGATAGTATTAGTGATTTCAGCCTGTTATATTTATCATTCTGGGTAGATTATTCTACATATAGCCCAAAGCTACCCATAGAAATAATAAACAACCCTATATGCATTTACATTATTACTTCAAGGATAGACCAGACTATAAGCTCCTGTTACTTAGTTATGCTCAGTGGTTTCAGAAAGTAAGGTACAAGGGGTACAAGTACCTACACCTAAAATCGGCCACCGAAGAATGAAAAAGCCCCCCATCCCACCCTTTCAAAGTACTTACATTATAAGAATTTTCAAAGAATAAAATCCACAAATTTTGGATGTTGAAATTGGTGCTTTTTTTGTAAAATGGACTATGTGCTAATGTATGATTGGTTTGTTTTGCCTGTTGCAGAATTCACCAATGAGACTGTACTACAGAATAAATATCCTCACAACTGTCACCGAATCCGCAGATAAAATAGCTAAGGATACAGTCGAACATAATTCTAGTCAATTGTCACCAGCTTCTGAGCAGGAACAAGCTGTTGTCCATAATAATAATGTTGAAGACTTCGATAATGAAAGTCAGATTAACCTAGATGCCGTCAAACGGCCTGCAACTCCTGTGTCACCCAATGCCAATGTATCGGAAAGTAATGCTGATGCTCAAAAAGACATTAAACCAGCTGTTACACATGACGTTAAAGCAGAAACAGTGGAAAAACGCATGCCGTTGAGTAAACCTGTTACAATAATCTCAGCATCTGCAGCAAAGGCTGCCAAATCTGCTGCTTCATCTATGATATCCACCAAAGCTACAACTAAATATAAACTTATCTCTGCTGATAAGAGAGATGTTAAATCACCAAAGCCAAAAATATCATCTTCTGTATCACAACCAAAAATGGTACCTTGTGAATCAAAGCCTCAAACTCCTATTAAATCATATCTATCAATATCATCCATATTAAGTGATATTGACAAGTCAGAAGTTCCAAAGAAACCATTAGTAAAGACTCCTTGTAAGTCATCTGATAATGATGGTACTACACAAAGCAATTTAGAAAAACCTTTGGTAAAACCACATCTAGCGAAGTGCACTGAATCAATTCCAAAGTCCTTTATTGACATGGTCACCGTATCTGTGAGACAAAACAAAGATAAAATTCCAATAGCAGAGTCAACTCTATTGAAAACTGTCACTAGTAACCAATCAGGTGTAAAGACTGAAAGAGCTCCATGTTCTGGCCAGACACCAGTTTCAATGGCAGTTACAATTGATGGAAAGAAAACTCCTGTGCCAATGGCAACTCCATCCATACCTTGTGGTCAAAAAACACCTGTGACTTCTATTCCAGCATCAATATCAAATTCTGGTGAAAAGACACCAACAGTGGTGTCATCAACATCTGCAACAATGGTTTGTGGTAGGAAAACTCCAATAACCACATCAGCTTTAGCTCAAAGTTCTGGTGACAAAATTCCAGCGCCTGTGAAAAGTCCTAGCTCCCAAACATCAGTAACTTCAAAGAATGTGGGTTCCAAGACTCTGGGATTAGTTCAAAACTCGAGTGTAAAAATACTTGCGCCAACTCAGAGTTGTGGTAAAAAGAGTCCTGTACCGTGTCAAAGTTCTAATGTAACTGCTGAAAATCCTGGTAATAAAACAGCAGTGACTTCAGCACCTATATCAAGTCCTCAAGTTAAAACATCAATGTCATTTTCAACATCTTTGCCAAGTCCTAGTACCAAAATATCTAGGTTCAGCTCTGTTCCTAGTTCTGATGCAAAAACATCAACAACTTCAATAACTTTACCCAGTCAAGATGTAAAATCAACAACTTTGGCAAATACATCAAATTCTAGTACAAACCAAAGCTCAACATGTGTCACTTCACAGAGTCCTGATATGAAATCAACATCAAAATCAGCAACATTGCCAAGTTCTAATGTAACATTGTCAACCACAGTAACTTTGTCAAGTTCTGGACTGAGGCCAATATCTGCTTCAGTAACATTGCCAAGTTGCAGTACACCATCAATGTCAACCTTGGTAACTGCATCAAGCTCTGAATCAAAACAAACCTCTTCAACAATAACTGTACCATCTAATGCAACACTCATGTCAACCTCAGTAACTGCACCAAGTTCTAGTGTGAAACCAACTCCGGCTGTAGTGACTTCGCCAAATTTCAGTTCAAAACTGAAATTCATGAGTACAGCAGCATCAAGTTCTGGTACCAAAACATCAACATTGACTTCGTCATCTTTGCAAATTCATGGAGCAAGACCAACAACACCCACTTCAGCATCTTCACCAAATGTTAGAAATATGTCACCTATGGTCTTCACATCTGTATCCAGTACAAGTATAAAAACTCCCGTAACTACAACAATTTTGTCTCCTGCAATCAGCACTCAAATGAAAAACACAATCAAATCATTGATTACTGAGGCAATGGCTTCAAAAACATCAACTGAATTCAATCCATCCAAAGTATCAACTGTTCCGTCCATTACATCTCAACTCGTCACAACAACTTCTGTTAAGACACCAACTCCAAATGCTTCCAATGGGCATTCTGCTCAGAAAAGAGCATCAACTGCAGTCACAACATCTATAAAACCTACTCCGATATTTAGTTTGGCCACACCATCATCAACAAAACCGCCACCAACTTTATTGCCTGCCACATCCAAATCCTCAATGCCAGCCAATAAAACTAATTCTGCTGCTTCAATGAGCATAACACCCAGCTTAACCAAGTCAAATAATAGTGTAATGGGTGCAACAACTAGTATAGCTAAATCATTATCAATTCCATCTTCAACTTCAATCACAGTATCATCAAAATCTCTCCCTCCTCCACTCATCACATTAACATCAACATCTACCACACCAACTTTAATTACATCTAAAGAACTGTCAGCCTCCCAGTACATTCCAGCAAATACCAAAATACCATCTTCTTTGGAGATTTCATTCACCAATAGTGCTGGATTGACTAATGGTACACCTAAAAGTGGTCATTTCATTGGCAAGAGGCCTTCTACTGATGAATCTGCTAAAGTAGCTGTCAAACGAGCACACAGTAATGACATAAAATCATCAGGAGAATCTGACAAAAATGAAAGCAGACAATCTAAGGACTCGATTTCTACTTCTTCAACTGGTGCTCCTGCTAAGAAAATATTCACCCCTAATATCCTACCTGAGGTATCCATCACTTTGAATCCTCATCCTGAACAGAATAGACGTATTAGTCCTGAAACGTCCTATGATGTATCGTGCTTCAAACCATCGAATGAAGCTATCAATGGTGTTCCTCCTTTGGCTCCACTTACTTCACCTATCTGTAAAAATATCCAAAATTCACCTATCAAGAACCTGAATAATAAAAAAGTCAGCAGTGGAGTTCGTATTGTTAGAAATCCACCATCAATGAACATGAAACTGAAACACAGCTTATCACCAAGAGAAATGTCAAATGGTGAGCCTGAAGTAAAGAAACCTCGTCTTGAGAATGGTTTGCAGCAGCAAAATGGATTCTTTGAATCAATGAATGGCAAAGATAAATTGTCTTCTCCTGTTGAATCCAATTCTGCAACAACTTCAAATAATTTTAATAAGACTCCATCACCGACATCTGGTAAGAAGGAAGCCAGACATCAAGGTATACCAAAGTTAATCGATATCAAGGCAGCCCCGTATAACAAACTAATGGCTCAAGATGCCAAAGCGCGATTGCAATTTTTGAAAAGTGCGTTATATGTTAATCCATCAATGGAACCAGCACCAAATGCGGAGAATGCTTTGGACCTATCATCTCCATCAAGCAAGAGCCCATGCTCTGATAAAACAGACCCATCACCTGAGAAGAAAAAACTCATACCGTCGGTGCCTCCCCACATGATACCAGTCACAATGGCTAAAAGTGATACAAAATCTACCACCAAAACTTCACCTACATTAGCCAAAATTGAACGCAAACCTTCGCCCATTGCTAAATTGGACAAATCTCCGGCTCGTAAAGCTGACTTCCGACTTGATAATGGGTCACCATCTACTCCTATTACAAGATCGCCTCATTCGCCAATTTTCTCAAAAACACCATCGCCTATTGGATCGTTACATTTTAGCCCACCTTTGAATCAGGCTCTCGCGTTGAATTTCTTGCAACATCAACAGCGACAGCAGTATAATCGAGAACTAGTCTGGTTAATGGACGCTTACCAGAATGGCCAGTTACCATCGCATCCACTTATGCATAAAAATCTTAAGCCTCCAACCCCTACATCTGAGGCTGCATTTCATATTAAGAAATAGCCCATCAATGTCTCGATATCTCTCAGATGCTGTTTTTTGAATTTATTGTTCCCATTTGTTTTGTTCATACGCTTGAAATTATTATAATTAATCCTTCTTTTGTTTATTTACTTAGTTATCTAGATTCAAGTATTTGTGTAAGGTGCTTTTTCTTTGGAATAGGTATGAAAGAAAAATTCTGTTATGTTGGAAAATTTCAAAATCATGTATACGATGTACTTAGTATTAGTTTTAATCTAAGTGCAGATTTGGTTTTAAGATTTGGGGTTTTTGTGTGTATCACTTGAGTAGGTACCTATGTATTTTATTTGTTGATTTTAATGTGATATTTTGGTATGTAAATCGAACGACCTTAATTTTTACTCATTTTTTAATTTCTTCATTATCAAATTAACGATGACTGATGTTTTTAATTTTCTTTGTCTCTCGGCGAAGTATTGTCACAGTGAGGATTATTGTTGCTCATCGTGTTTTAATATAGGTACAGACGCTTATAGTCGCTTATCTGGCAAATTGATTTTTTAGTTACCGTTTCATAAAAATTGCGAAGTATTCAAATTGACTCCCGGTGTTACAATGAGTCCATAATTTGTGGAAAAAATCGAATGCTTTTTCTTGTACCAATTTCCCATCGTGCATGTAATTTGTTATGTTTATTTCTTCTGTTTTTCTTTTTTCTTTTCTTTTATGAATTTGAAAATTTAACCCGAAAATTGAAAAATTGTTGCTATGTAATTGTACATATAGGTAAATCAAAAAACATGTATAGGAAAAATGTTGATTTATCGTGATTGTATTATGTTGATTTTTTGGTGGTCAAGTTGTTATTGTTGTAGCTCATATCATTCGCTGTGTGCATTGTATGTAGGAAAAGTACCTAGGTATCTGAATTTATGCGTTCGAATATTAAAAAGGAAAGTTTTATAAGTTTTTTTTACGAACAAAACGTGATCTAATTTTTGAACAATTTTACGTTAATTAGTTGAGGCGTGTGAAGAGAAAAAAAATATAGTTTTTGAGAAAGCCTCGAGTCTTATCTAATAAGGAGAACAGGTTCTGTCTGATGTAACGTTTTGTACAGTTTTGTGAGTATAATCTCCTGTACCATACGTAGGTACTAGGTACACTTCTACTTGTTCGATGAACTCTTCTTTGCATGTATTACGCCACCAAATAATTAATACCACTTTTTTTTATTTACTATTTTACAATTTTTGAAATTATTGTGAATATTATTGTTGTTTTTTTAATTATTATTTGATTTTTTATGTGATTTTTTTTTTTGTATAGTGTAGGTATGAATTTTATTGCAATTTCATGCAGTCGATTTTTTTTGTAAATTTTCATCGCGTGTATATTTTATTACGTGTAATGTTTTTACGTCTTTTTTTTTTTATAACCTCGATTTATAAAATAAAGGTTATATTTATGTACGAATTTCTGTGGTGTTTTTTTTTGTGTGAATTAGGAATATCGATGAATTAATCAAAAAAAAAGATCGCATAGAATTTTTTTCATCTCTGGTATAATTTATCAGTTACAAATTTTATTAACAAGTATCACTTCAAACATCAGCTTTTCCGATATAAGAAAGAGCTGTTTAGAAAGAATAATTATTTCAAAATATTTGCAACTAAAATTTTCATTTCTAAGTGGATTTTTGTAACGTGAAAAAAATCTAACGTAAAATATCTACTTGAGAGGGTAAAAATTTTGTAGTGAAATTTATGAAAATCTAGACGCTAGATGCTCAATATCGTCTTGCCAAATCAAAATTTTACCATCTTAGCCATTTTAAAGATTCCGACGACGGTTCTTCAATTTCTTCCTAATTTCTCAAAAAATCAGATTTACCTTTGGTTGGTAGAAATTCAATTTTGCCATCTTTCCAGTGGTTTAACGAGAGAAAAGTAATTTCAATCTCAAAATTGCGATGTACCTACCTAGATGAGATGAATTTTCTTATGAGTTGTGTAAAAAGATAGGCATTCCTCTTCCAAGTTGGTTTTTACCTACTTCTCTTGAAAAATTCAAAAATGCATGAGTAAGTAAGTAAGTACTTACTAGGTATGATGTATGATATTGGAAACTGCTGAAAACTACAAAATGGATAAAGGATGAATTTAGTTTTTGAGATATCTCAAGTCAATAGCAATTACAATATACTTACCTATTTCCATAAATTTCTTTTTTCGAGCCACTTTGTCGAAAAATTGACACTGGAATTCATGAGGAGGGATTGAAATCATTGACATGATTTACCTATCCATACTAGAAAGAAAAACAAAAACAACCAGAAAATAGTGAGAATTTTCCTCATTATCCAAGAGCACAGGAAACAGCGAAAATTCAAATGATTTTACTACAAAAATCAAGCATTTTCAACATTTTACTCTTAGGTAAGTATATTAGTGAATTATTTTTTTGAACGAATTTAAAGCAAGATAAATTACCAACCAACATGAAAGTATAACAAGAAAAATCTAGAGGATGTCGGTAGGTACTAAAATTTTTAGACTTTCAAATCCAATTTTAGAAACCATGACTACGAGTGACCAATGGAAATGTTTTTTTTTGCATGGAAATTCCGTTTTTTTTTTTCACAAAGAAGGTAGATATGTTTTTGAAAATTGTTTAGGATTTGGAATTTGATGAAATTTTCTAAAATTGATTTGACTGAAAAACGATGTTTGATAGTTTAGATTTAAATAAGTAGAATTATTGTGAAACTTATAGAAACTACTAACTGAATTGACAGCTTGTTCAAAGAAACCGTTCTTTCTATTCAATTTCCACAAGAGCAGAACGATTTTTCGGATTGTCTCGGACCATATGGTTCGTTTTTCGTAGACATAATGAGCTTTGAAAAAATAAATATCTTGGAAAATCAGAGTGATCAAGGTTAAACTTCATGTAGGTAATGGTTTATTGCATACAGATACATATGCTAATCTTGAGATAACCATTCAGAGCAGATATCGAGAATCGAGATACAGCAGCAAAGAGAATCTGTGACAATTCATAAAATGTTAATCGGTAGGTATCAATATGTATGTGCATGAGTAGGTCTAGGTACTTCGTATTTATACAAAGCTACCCACTATTTTCATATTTTGGACATCGAGGAAGCTGTGTAACTTCTTATCTCCTTTCGTGTAGGTAAGTAAATAAATATTCACCGTGAAAAAATTTGTCGTGTCTGTACTTCTACTTATCTAATTGAATTTTTGCGGTAAGTATAGTGTGCCAAAAAAATGACATTCTTGGAATAATACGAAAGCATCAGGTATAAAGACGTGTACTTTGAACAGAATAGGTATGATTATGTTAAAACAAAGAATATCATGTAAATTTATGCTTGGAGGTAATTTTAACATAATTTATACCTTTAGATATACCTACCGTTGAGCGCGTGTGTATTTATCTCTAGTGAATCATCTAAGTATGCCTCTATGCGTCACAGGAATATTAGTTGATTTTTTATTATCTCTCAATACATTCTCCCCAGCAAGGCTACATGTACTTCTACTTACTTACTATACTTACTGTTAGACGTTGCTTGTAATCGAACTAAATAAGGAAAATCGTATAAAACGCCTATTATTCAATTGCGCGAGTTTTTTCTTTAACGTTTCAACGAGGTCTTCGAACTAATGGAAGTAATTTGTTTTGTAAGGATATGTTAATTGATGGTATCGTATTCCAGACATCGAAACCGAGACGTTCACGATAAATCACCGGATCGTTATTTCTAAAACAATGAATGTTCTTGATTGCCTCAGATGTCTGCCTTTGATTGGGACGAGGGTGCGATTTTTATGTAGTCAAAATTTATGTTGACCAAATGATAAGTATTTTCAATTTTTGCTATAATGTTTGCAAATTAAAATTTACTTTTTTCAGAAGAAAATGTGTTAAGTAGGTATATTTTTGAAGAAAGTAAGTATTTTCTCATAAACTGACGAACTTTCCATTAAAAAAAAAATTTTAAATACTTAGAAAACTCATAATATAAAGAGATGTCAACGTAGTTTGGAGGATGGTATTTTTTTAGCAGTTAGATATATTTGGATTTGAAGGTCACATTGGTCACTCAAAAATTTTCTGCCAAATTTTTCAAAATCTATTTCATTTTAAAATTTCTAAAAATCAATCGAAATATCAAATTTAAATTGACGAGCTGAAATTTCGAACATAAAACGACACGAGTTTTGGAGTTTTAGGACATGAGCACGGAGCACGCGTCTTTTCCAAAAGTTATGAACAAGGACCGGATATGTATGTTCTAAAAAACGCAAAATATGTACATATTTTATGCGCTAAAAAAGGGTGAAATATGCAAAAATATGTGCTAAAAACTCGAAATATGTGAAAATATGTGAATACGATATGGGTATCAAAAAACAGCTTTTTTCGATCTTGTCCTTAAATTATCACTCGAAGTGCTGAAAAATTATGCATTTTAGGCAATTTTGACTGATTTTAGTAATTTCTTTGTTGATAAAATCGATTTTTAATTCAAAATCAAAAGTATTTACTTTTTTAATAAGAAAGTTGCAACAGGCATTTTCATTTCTCAGACAGAAAAAAATTATAAAATTAAATTCTGGATGGTAAGCACGAAAAAAAGAGTAAAAAACAGATAAAATGAGTAAAATATGCCCAAACACGTAAAAAATGGTCAAAATATGGCCAATTATGTGCCAAAAATGACAAAATATGTAAAAATATGCGTTTATACCCAAAATATGCGAAAATATGCGCAAACATATGGGGCTCAAAATACTCAGAATTTTTTGAATCGTAAAGAAATCATTGATATGCGTGATAGGAATGCTCATAGGAAAATATGTTTTTTCATACATATCCGGTCCTTGGTTATGAATGATATGCCTTGCCTAATACTACCAACTCACATTCACAAGTATTAAGTAGGTATACATATCTACATAGGTACTTATAAGTACTTGCTACTTACTCACTCGACTTGAAGGTCACCTTTAAGTATTGGGGTTGAATTCGAATTGTGTTGAAATTAAATGTTGGATAACTGTTTTACGTAACTAAACTCTTTTTTTTCAGTTTTTCATCGGTCTATATTGCTACATTAGGTAAGTGATTCCAATTTGACTAATTTCTCAAGGAGCTGTTGTATTTTAAAGTGAGATATCTTTCATTAATGGACCCTAATATTGGATTTCAGTTTTTTTTTTCCAATTAGGTACATCAATTTTTCATATTTAGCAAAGTGATGAGGTAGGTAGAGGTACCTAATATTTTTGAATTAAATAAATTCGCCAAAATTCGAAAATGAATTTGAGTGTTTAAAATTTTCGATAGGTAGCTATAGCTACCTACCTAGGGTAAGGTTGCCCAAATCGTACCACTTTTCAGTTTTTCGAAGCCGAGTGAGATACAAATGAAGTTTGACCAATTTTTTTTTCACCATCTGGTAGGTTGGTCCTTTGCGCACCTTTTGACCCAAGAACGAAATTTCCAACTTTAAAACTGCACCCATGGTTTTGATTCTCGCAAAGGTCTTCAAGTGGTACGATTTAGGAGACTGGTTGCCTAAATCGTACCACTGACAAAATATGTAGAATTACTACCTTTCAATGCCTCCCAGTGCCCTCCAATGTCTCCCATCAACCTAAAAATACTCATATAAGTTCCCTATTCACTTATACATAATTTTCGCCCCTCCTCCCCCTCTCCATTCATGAAATAATAGGCGAATATTCTAAAAATCAATTATTCCTTTGTTTATTCCATTTTATTTTCTAAAAAATGTATATTTTCCATTTGTAACTGAAAAGTTGAAAATAATATACAAAATTCATGCAAATAGACATATACATGTCTTCTGCTGACCATATTCTATTTCCGACGTGCAAAAACTGGTTTAATCTATAGAAAAAATTGGAGGTACGATTTAAGCAACTTCGACTTTTTTGAAAGAAAACCCAACTACTCAGACACAATCTTGTCAAAAATTTTCGTACGTATCTCAAAAGATAGCTAAAATGATACAGTTTTATATGAATTTAATGCCACTAGCAATAATCACTTCGTTTTCTTGCAATACTCTGAAAACGCATTCTCAAATTATTATATCAGGACCCCGTTTTTTTTTCTTTTGGCGATAAAAAACGAGCTCATGGCTCAAAATGCCTGGTTCTTTCATCAAAAGTCTCAAAATACATAATACTATCATATTCCATCGGCAGAACACGCTAAAGAATGATTAACTAAGAGAAACCACTGGTGGTACGATTTAGGCGGCGGTACGATTATGGCAACTTTACCCTATTGGGTTCTCTTCAATTAAAATGTGCTCTCGATTTATTATTGTTTTGGTTCGAAATTTTACGGTGAGTTGAGTCATATTTCAAATTTTCTTTACCCCTAGCCCTACCAAAACATACTTACCACGATACCATGTAAAATTTTTTTGCTAATAAACTATTAAAAATTGAAAAAATTTCGAATCCGGAATTTAAAGTTGTCAAAAAGTCTTCGACTTGATAAGTAATTAATTTAGGTACGATTTTCTAATTTTAGAATATCGTTTGTCAAATATTTGATCAAAGTAATTTCGGCAAATTTTCAAAATTTGGTAAAATAATTACCTATACTTAACTGTATCTAATGTCAATCTAATCGTGGCAAGTCTCAATTAGTCTAACTTTTAAACAGACCACCTAAAATTGAAATAGCCTATAGGTATGCCATATAGGTATTAAATCTAAGATTAGATTAATCAAATAAAATACCGCAATCGAATTAATTTTTAATACCTATTGGAATAACCCAGCTCATCTAACCGTTACGGTAATGGCTGTGCGAGGTCAGTCTGGTTCTGTGACTTTTTTGAAATCCTTTTCTAGGCCTACATTTTCCTCATTTTAAACAAAAAATTTAAGTATTTCCCTTCTGGAAACTTTATTAAATTTTTTCATCAAGTTCTCAATTCAGAAATGCGAATACCTACCTAATAATGATTCGGGTTTTATGATGGTCGAAAATCCTATTACCGCACGAGTTCACTCCTGGCCGAAGTTTTCTGTCAGTTGCATAGTGACGTACCGAACGGGGGTTTTCCCTGGGGAAATTTTTTGCTTGTGAGTTGGGAAAATTGAGCAATCCAACATATCAGTTAGGAAAATAAAGCAGTTGGGAATTAGTCATTTTTTTAACTGAAAATTCATCATTTTTCCAGGATGGAAATCAATAAAATTTTCACTTGTTAGTTTCGAAATTTCGCCCTCACTTCGCTCGGGTATGAACATCAAAATCAAATTTCAAGTATATCACAACAGTGTTAAAGAAGGCTCCTTTTAGTTCTTTCCTCTGAAAATACGTCTTTAAGAATTTTGAAAGCGTTAAAATATTTAAAAAATGACTTTTTTTTAGTCATTAAGAATCCAATTTTTTCAAATCTTCACCCTTACTTCGCTCGGGTATAAATTAAATTATAATTATGTTATGCCTAAGTCTAATTCATGAATTAGGCAATAAATTTGGAGAAAATTTCATGATTTAGGCAACGTTGATTTCAATCATTGAAAAGAGGTAGGTACACAATCGATGAAATACTTATTTGCAGTGGCGCAACCAGAACTTTTTTTTGGAGGGGGCTAGAATTCATGAGAAAAGTAAGGGGTGTAGACCTGCGTAGAGAGGGGGTCCCCCAACCCCGTTTTTTCAAGGAGCTCATTAAGGCTTACCATGGGTGAATGGGTGAGGGACCTTGAAATAAAGGGGTAAATTTTCCTAATTACATTGAATATGTTTAAAATTTCCTGAAAGACCTTTTTCGCGTTTAGATTATCCCCCTGGGACCCAAATTTTCTCGACACGGCTCCAGGAGGGGGGGGGGGTGTTAATCTATTTTTATAGAATATTGAGATTTTTTCAGGAACACCTCATTTGGGTAAAATGAAGAGAGAATCGTGTAAATTCGAGTTTTTTCCATCCATACCACCTCCTCAGTCTCATCTTAAAATTCGTTTTGGTCGATTTAGGGCAGTAATTTTGAAAATGTGCTGATTTTCGACACCAGTGGCGTAGCCAGAAGAGTCCAAAAGGGGGGTCTGGGTCGGAAGCTTTTTTTTGGGTGGCTGCAAAATGAGTACAGAGACTTGAAAAACGAGTAATTTTTAGGGGGAGGGGAAGAGGGAGGGATAAAAAAGAGCCTTTTTTTGCACTTTAGTCTTAAATAGTTCATATAATAGCGACTCAATTTACGCCCGAGCGCAGCGGGGGCGAAGCTTCGAAAAAATTGGATATTTAATGACTAAAAAAGACATTTTGTAATGATTTTGTTAATGCCCGGCGAAGCGAGGGCGAAGCTTTGCTAAAATTAGATTTTTTAATGTTTAAAAAATACATTTTTCATAAAAATTCTTGACCTCAAGGGGGGTCCGAACCCCTCCCCCCCGGCTACGCCTCTGTTCGACACATTTTTAAAACCACTACCTTTAATCGACCCGAGGTTTTGGGGGGGGGGGGGCTTTAGCCCCTTAGCCCCCCCTTGGTTGCGCCACTGCTTATTTGAAATAACGCAGACTTTGTTTCTTCTTAATTTATCACACATATTGCTTATTAAATTGAATTAAAAGTAAATGAATTTCGGTGAAAATGCGGAAAATTAAAACAAGAAGATTTGTTATTGCCTCATTGGGGTAATTTCAGCACCTATGTTTAAAAATTTTCAAACTGTCGTTTTTCAAAGAAACGACAGGAAACGACGGATCCAACATATCTAAGAATGATCGTTTTTTGTCGTTTTTCCAAAAAAAAAAATGAGTCGTTGGCGTGATTTCAGCGTGTTCAGAAATTTTCAAACTGTCGTTGAATTGAAACGACATGAAACGACGGATCCAGGGACGTACTGATAGGGGGAAGGGGGGAGCGAGAAAATTTTTTACTTGTGAGTTGGGAAAATTGGGCAGTTGGGAATTAGTCACTTTCTCGCGACTGAAAATTCATCATTTTCCCATCTGAAAATTTATCATTTTTCCAAGTTGGAAATCAATAAATTTTCATAGTTTGAAAATTTTGCCCTCGCTTCGCTCGGGCATAAACAAAATCATAATTTAACAAATTATTTCAAAGTAACAACATTGTTAAAGAAGGCTTCTTTTAGCCATTCCTCTGAAAATATACTTTTAATCTGATACTCTGTGTTTTTATTATCAATTTTTACCCTCCCAAAAAAACTTTCGACACCATTGATTGTGAATATCGAATGGGTACATGCTACATTCTCACCCTCCCCGCTCTCAAATTACATCAAATAAGAATTTTGAAAGTCTTAAAATAAGAAAAAATGGCTGTTTTAGGCATTAAAAATATAATTTTTCCAAAACTTCACCCTCGCTTTGCTCGGGAATAGATATAAATTAAACTCTTATTTATGTGCACTATTTGAGGTGATAGAGCCAAAAAAGGTTCCTTTTCACTCATTTTTCATAAAATTTTTCTGGTATTTCAAGTTGCATCTATTTTGAGTTGGAATTTCATGAATTCGAGTTGGGATTTTCATGAGACCTCCTCCCCTCCCCTAACCCTCTGGAAAATGCCTTCGGTACGTCACTGACAGAAATCGAACCATATCAACATTACAATATAAATAATGAACTCGAGAATCATTCTAAATCGACTCGACGCAATAAAGAATCGACAAATTCCCAGAATGAGCTCTCAACATTTTGTTAATTCAAAGGAGATGAAAGCCCGCAAATGATCCAGAACGCATCAGACATCAAAATAGAAACCGCTGTAAACCACCTAAACAGCCAAACGATTAATTACCCAGACGCGTAAACATTGTGAACATCTTTCATTGTCATAACGCCAACAACGCCAGCTAAAGCAACGATCTCGGGCACTTTACGATGGATGCTGTAGCGACCTTTATCTATGATCTTTATCTCACTGACTGCGGCATCAGCAGCGTCAGCTCGAACGATAGACAACATTCTAAAATTAATATCTTACGAATATACGCAGGACAAACCCTTGCAACACTGAAAAATTCCAAGCCCTCCCACATCGCATTGAAAAGCTCGAACTCGAAGCTAGGCCGAATCGTTCAATAAAACGTAACTTGGTATTTGTAATTACGTAGCATCGAACGATGAGCATAAAGATAATGGCCGCCTCAGCCCGAACCCGAAACATACTGTGTAAATATAATCGCTGTCGCACTGAGGCCTGAAAAGAAAGGAACCATATGTCAGGCCACGCTAGCCTCATTCCGGTTTCCTTCAATGAGGGGAAATGAACGTATAGTAAATTAAAGTGTCACGTTGACAGCTGCTGCGTGAGGTCAAGCGATGTTGCCAAGTATTACGTTGCGAGACGGGTATGTCCGGGGGCCGGGGGTTTTTGAAAGGAGACGCATTGGGTGGAGTCGTGTTTCGATGTAAACCTTTTCGCGGAGACAAAAGAGCTCGACGTTCGGTCTTTTCATAGGCGTTTGTTCAAGGTCGTATTTTCGAAAGCCGGTTGCCTACCTGAATGGTGGCTTTTTTGTACCTAGTTAGGATAATTCAGGTGCAGGTATGAGTTTTTCACGAGGTTTTTTTCTCGATAAGGTTGGGAAAATCTCCTTTTTGAAAACTATCGCCATTTTTTAAAATTGCTATGAGCTGGGTGCCATGGGCTTCATGAAAACGTCTCTCACCGAATGAGTGAGTCACGCGAATCGTACAGAAAATGAAATTTTTATGAATGCTCATTATCATAATCACTGATGGTGGTGAAGGCAATCGTCATGAAAATTTTAAAACGTTTGAAAAATTATAAAATACTTGGGTAGGTATCTATAATTCCAGAAGGTAGGTATGAAAACGAAACAGAACTTTTAAAAATTTTTAATGCACTCAATTAGATGAAAGTCACCTCTCATTACTTTAGTAGGTATACTGCTGAACAATAAGTACCTATATATCTACAATTTGTTTTTTTTTAAATTACTTTCATTTGATCTTTGTAGATATGTTTATTCATCTTTGTGATTCATTTTATTGCATGCAAAAGGGAAAGGGAGTTCGTGGCGTTAATTTGAATGTTTACCATATTTAAATATAACAGCTCGTATCACTTTTTTCAATGATTCAATTTGGGTGTTGAACTTCATTAATATCAAGCAAAATATTTATAAAAAAGAAGCTCGAGTTTCCTGAGTTTCTTTCTGGATGTGTTTTTGCCCTCAAGTTTATAGGTCAAAATTTGGAGGGTATGAAAAGTCACAGGAGTCAGATTACAAAACTGATTTTAAAATTCAATAAAACCAGCGCTTTCATATTCATAGTCATCAGGGGCCAATTAAAAAAACAAAATTTTAAGATTTTATTATGATGAAAATTACGATTTTTGGAATTTTTCAAACTCATTCTATTTTCATATTTTTTCATTTTTTTCATTTAAAATGCAAGGCTTTTACTTGAAAAATTACCTAAACTCTTAAGGGAGGTAAAAATTCATATGAAAAAATTTTGAAAAGATTATTTTTTAAGGGAAAATCATTTTAAAAGAAAATAAAAATGTACTTTTCTGACACGTGTGATAAAAATTTTGCTTATAGGAGCTCAGCAATGGGAGAAGCTCGATTTTCCTGAGCTTCTTCCTGGATGCGCTTAAGCCCTCAAGTTTAGGTCAAAATTTCAAGGATCCCGGAACGGAGCCGGAGGGATGAGGGAGGAGGACCCCCTCCGGACGATTTTTTCGGAGCCGGAGCTGGAGGGACTTTTGTAAAGCCGGAGCTGGAAAGACTTTTAAAAAAAATTCCGGGGCCGGAGGGACCACGTTGGAACTGCTCCGGCTCCTCGCTCCGGAGGTCCCGCCTTTGATTTTTAATTTTACTACAAGGAATTTTTCAGTTTTTCTTCCCTAAAAACTATCAAAATTGTCCGTTATTGTTTTCCTTATACGACAGTTACGACATAGTTGAAAATGACTTGTTTTTGGTTTTTCAAAAAGTAATGGTAGAATTTTATTTTCATGATAATTCCTCAAAATTTTTGATTTTTCATCGTCGGAAGGCCCTCCTGGAGGGAGCCTCCGGAGCCTTTTTAACCTTGTCGGAGTCGGAGGCTTTTGGAAAAAATTTTCGAAGCCGGAGCGGAGCTGGAGCCAGAGGCACTTTTTAAAATTTTTTGGAGCCGGAGCTGGGGCCGGAGGCATTTAAAAAAATTTTCGGAGCTAGAGTCGCAGGGACCAGACCTCTCCCTCCAGGATCCCTGCAAAATTTGGAGGGTACGAAAAGTCAAAAGAGTCAGATTGCAATTAAACTGATTTTAAAATTCAATAGCGTTCTTATAAACATTACAAACGATGCGTAGTCACACCGAATCTTTCAAAATTTTGACCAAAACTGAGAGTGGGGTACCGAGGGGGAAAATCGAGAAATAGAGTCAAAATTCGGACTTAGTATGACTTTGAAAGAGCTCATATAAATATTCAATAATTTATTATTCGCATATCACATGTATTGATATATTTTTGTATTTGCGCAGAAATATTAAACCCTCTCAGTTGTCCATTTAAAAAGTATATAGGAGACATTTTGAGTAGGTATTTCTTTCATCGTTATGACGAAAATGATACTTACCTATGAAAAATTTCAATCTTAGGCAGGTATATTATGAAGAATTCAACTAAAATTCTAAATGTAGATAAGATACGCCTATACCTATATAAATTTACTTGCAAAATACCTATTCCAAAAAAAAGGGAAGGACGTGCGAATCGCTGAAAAAATTTCAAGAAGGTTTAATAAGTTCCAAAAATAATGTTTTTGGTGGAAAGTTTTTAATATCAATCATTTTTTATGATGAACTTTTAAAAAAAACTCTTCAGATTAAACTGATGTGAATTTTTTGAGAACTTCTGTCTTTCTCTTTCCATTTAGATTCCATCAAACTAAAAAATTTCATTCATGAAAAAAAAATCGATTTTTAAAATTCTGAAGGTAGGTATATCATAAGTATAAAAACTATGGAAGATGATGCTGGCGAACGAGCTCACCAATATACCTAGGTATAGTTGGGTTGAGATTTAGATTTTTATAGAGCATCCTATGAAGGAGTAATTAAAATATGTAGGTAGATATTTATAGAGGTAGGCTTAGATATTATGGCGATTAAAAAATCAAAATTCTGATGTTATGTCTTAGGTATATAAATTAATATAAATCGAGAAACGGCAGAATTTGTGTTTAAATGTTCTATATTTTAAAACGAGGATGAAAACTTTCCAGAAAAATTATTATGCCATAAAAAATGAAGAATGGCCTGGTCTATTCTCCAAATAATTTTTTAATGGAGGTCATTTTCAACTTAAAGGAAGAAATTGTCCTTTTTGTTCCTGAAACTTCTAATTACCTCAATTTCGAAATTTTGTATTTTTCAAGGAAAATTATGAAAATGATAGGTGCATGCAATAAAAATAATAAAATTAATGTTCCAGATATACCTATATATTAATTTACGCATAGGTATAAGGTGATAATTTCGTTTTAAAACTACACGTCTCTGATCATTTAAATAGATTAATGAGGGATAGGATAGGTATTAAATATTGTTCAATATTTTTACAAAAAATATATTCTCTTTTTCTCTGAAGCCACGAAAACTTCAGTCGTCAATGCTTTGCCTATCCTAGATAGGGAGTAGGTAGTAGGTACCCACTACAACTACTCAATTTCCTCAGCTCAATGAAAATTAACATTCCCATTCTAGAGCAAAATACAAATAGGCATTTAGGCAGGTATAACTCATTTTCATCATCATTTTTTTTCTTGAGCTGAATTTCAAGCTCAAGCCTGAAGCCTCGAGTACGAGGCGTAAAAAATTAAAAAATACCATCATGAGTTCGCAGCCAGCGAACAAAATGACGCGTAGAACTCTCATATCGAACAATTCCGATATCAACGATGTATGGCAACGTCGCAGTAACGAGCGTTTCGGAAAAAAAAAAGTTGAACGAGTACGTGCGAGACGGCTCGATTGCGTACCATACAGAAAACCAACGTTAGTTCGATTAACGACCACAATATGAAAATGAGAGCAGCACTTTCCGTCCCACACTTTAATAAACGCTTCGAGTCATGGGATAACATTTACGAGCGTAAATCGTAAAATGTGAATGATGACATTGCAAAATCAGAGGAACCATTGGCCTTAGCTGAATTCTGATTTCAAATCCGGAATGGTGTCAAGTTGTCGAGTATTTTAATATCAATTACTTGTTCGCTGAGTGATTTTTTAGGGGACTTTTGATTAATTTAAGTTTCGATGGGTTGTCAATAAAATGTCTCTACTTCATAATATAACGAAAAAGTGAAGCTAACTAAGAGATAACGAGGTGAAATGGTGAAAAAGAATTCAGAGGTGTCAGGAAAAAAGGTCTCATGTTTATAGGAATGTTTAGAAAGAAAAAAAATATTTTGTAATTTAGGTACTTATGAAGGAAAGACATAAAGTTGCCCTAAATCTCCTTGTTAATTTATACCTACTTAACTGCCATATTCTGCATTGAACATCGATTAATAGGCAGAGGCACATACAATTAGGAAATTGGTATCCTCAAGATGTAAATGTCACCTTGGTATAGGATCATCAGATCCCATTTAAACCTATGCCTACCGATACGAAAAAATATTCGTATAGAGAGCATCACTATCGAAATCTGTTTGAGAATATGGAAAGCTGAAAGTTGGTTATGAAATACCTACTACGACGACATTTTTTGAGCCAAGCCATCACGATTGCTTTAAGCCATCAAGGTTCACCGGTTCTCGAATTAAATCCCAAGATATTTAACCTACTGCATACCATAAATTTTAAAAAAAAGAAACTAGTTTGTTGGTAACGTATAAAAACATACCTACTCGAATGGATTACGAGCTCCTCCTACAGCGTTGCTTCGCCGCTGTGGAAGAAAAGAGGCCAACGATAGATGAATGGGCGTGTCGCTATCGAATAATTGGTGAGAATTCCTTCAACCGTTCGAGGGATATCGTTGCACATTCTCCTTGTTCCTTTTTTCTAATCCTTTGTGTGTTTACTATGCAGTCGATGCAGTTCAGCATTGAAATGGTGAATTTGAAAACAGCTGCTGTACAATGAATAGAAAATGAATGATGGGTTCAGGTTCGTTTCTAAGAAAAGATATCATTGATTGTAAACGCAGGCCTAGCTTAGGTTCTTTTTTCAAATTCGTAGCCTAACTTTCGGAAATGTTTTTTACCATAGCTTAGGCTTATCGAAATTTGAAGTAGGTATGGTTTTAGATTTAGAGTAGAGCAGGCTAAAAATGAAAATGTATGTATAGTGTTTGAATGGGTAGGTATTCACCTAATTTTTAAATAGGTATCTTTATATCTAATAGGTGAAAGTTGATTTTTTGGTACCTAACTCAATTTATTCTATCATGAGAATAGGTAATTTTTCAAATTATAGGCCCAATCTTTTTTATCTTTATCGTAGTTCTTATGGGATAAAAATGAGACGATGAGAGCGATAACATGGTTGCTCTCAGTTTATGTGAATACCTATAATCGTATTTGTGGATTGTATGTTGCAGATGCAGTTGCGCGTTGTCAAGGGGGCCTGATGAGAGGGCCTGGCCCTCCCGGAAAAAATACTGTCCTCTGCTTGGCCCCCAGAAAATTTCATGTTGTAATATTTAAAAATTGTGTAGTAATGTGAATCTCTCCCCATTACATCAAAATAAGTATGTATTTTCAAAGTATTACAACATGAAAAAAATCTTTTTTTGACATTTAGAAAACCAATTTTTTCAGAGCTTCGCTCGGGTATGAATAATTTTCCAGTTCTATGATCCGTCTGGGGCAAAAAAAAAACAAAAAAATTCTCTTTTTTACCCCTTCTCTTTTAAAACTGTCTGCGGAATTTTAAGTCTTTCACACCCACTTGATATGTACACTTTCAAAAAAGTTTCCAATGCCACTGGATAGATATGTGCATTTTTATAGCAACTGAATTAAGTTACCCCCCTCCCACCAAAAAAAAAGAAAACTTCGAAAAAAGGTTGTTCAACGCATAGCTGTTTTTGTGACTCTCCCTTCCCCCCATTTTTCATTCTGACGACGGCATTTTGCAGATGTATCTGAGCCTTATCCTTTTATCATTTCTTTCTTTCTGAATTTACCTATCTATTCCTAATACTAAATACTAAATGGGTAGGTACATACCTATATTTATTCAGGATGATTCCAACATCTATAAGGTACTTACTCACACTCTTACTAATACTTACTTGAACTATTTATTGATCTCGAAATTAGAAAGGTATAACCTATAGCGCAGGCTAGCGCAGGGCCGACGAAAGTGGGGTTGCTCGCGAGCGTTAAAATTTTTAATACGTTTCTCTGAGTTCTTAAAAAAATTGTAATTCATATTTCATTTTAAAAAAATATTATTACCTACTCAAGCAAGTAAAGTCGTTTTTTTGGAAAAATTTTCAATCATCACAGTTCTTGATTTCAATTTTTTTCTCTTCAAAAAGAGAGGAACACAAAATTTGGTTAGAAAATTATTCTTTTCAGAACTAGGGTACATTATATGTACTTTTTTGAACATTGAAATATCTACTTTTTATGTTCAAGTACTTAACAGCGCTTTTCAATTCCAAAAAAAAAACAAAAAAACCAGGGTTTAAAACCGCTTGAAACCACAACCATTAAAAACCACCACAACCAGATTTTTTGAAAATTTCAAGTGGTTATCACAACCAATTGGAACCATTTCAAATATTTTATATAAAACCACTAAAAACCACAACCAACAACCAATTGATTTTTAGCTCACAAAAACCACCACAACAACCACCAATTGAATCAAATTTTTCAATTTTTTCAATGATAAAATTACTTTCTGTTTTTTATTTAATTTTCAATTTTGAATCATTTTGTAACTTGTAAGACAAGTATTCATACTTCCAAATGCCAAAATGCTAATTTTTCCCAAATTATGGTGAATTTCTGAAAAACCACCACCAGTAAAAACCACCACAACCAGATTTTTCGAAAATTTCAAGTGGTTATCACAACCAATTGGAACCGTTTGAAATATTCTGTAGAAAACCACCAAAAACCATAACCAACAACCATTTGATTTCCAATTCTCAAAAACCACAACAACCACCACCAATTGAAACTGAAGCGGTTTTAAACCCTGAAAAAAACAAATCACAGATCCTTTTTGTTTAGTTGAAGAATTTTATTAGAATTGAACTCCTTTCCAACAGTAATAATGTAACTAAAAAAAAATTCGATAGAAAAAACCTTTAAAATCATTATAAATAAAAAGTACAAAAATTTTAAAAAAATTTCAAGAATGAAAAATCGATTAAAAATATTCTAAAACTCAAAAAATCATAAAATTTATCAAAAATATCAAAAAAATTTAAAATACCTAAGGAATAAAAAATTCACAAAAATTGATACATATTCAACCCCTCCCCCCTCCAAAAAATAATTTCGCAAAAATTCAAAAAATTCCTTTAAAAATCCGACGGGCAAAAAACAGCACGAACGAATAATAAACGCTACCATTCGTAGACCCCCCCCCCATTCAATCTTTCTGAATTTTTAACGGGCAACACATCGGAAAATTATAAAATGTGCCGACCATGGTACCTAGGTATCACTTTTTGCCCTCGGATTGAGAATAAAGACATGCAGGATAATGCCCCAAAATTTTTGGAAAAAATTCTAAACAATTAATTCGCATGTGGTAAATCATTGATTACTTATATTTTTAGACACTATGTGTTCAAATATCAACTTAGTTTCTGGATTGGATTCCCCCCCCCCCCCGAATTGAATTCGAAGTTCAAAATGTTTATTGTGAAAAAACTGGCGTAACTTCATTGTTATCTGTCACCGTACATATTACAACCGATCTTCGGGGTCAGAATTTTTTTACCAGGTTTTGTTTCTCTCATGCAAAGGACAAAATCCGTGAAAAATAATCATACATGTAGATAGGTAACTTCCCTAGATACATTTTTTTTGACGCCGAAGGTCGTGGTTTCCAGCTTTGTAGGTATATACGGATGGTCACATTATGGTACCTAATGCTTTTAGTTTTCAATGATGCCAAAGTCAAAAATCAAAATATTTTTGGGTCCGATCTTGCACTAACCATTCACACCCCCCCCCCCCACCACCACCACTTTGGAATCATTTGTTTATGAAAATATGATAGGTATATGTGGCGTTTTTTGCGTTTCTGAGTCTGAATTTGAAGTTGGGATCCTTATATATTTGAGATTAATATTAAATATTACAATATCACAATCTCATCTGTAGGTCTATCCCCATCCCACAAAATAATTTGGCTTTGGCTATGGTGATAGGTATAGGTATTATGGGTATATTTAAAAAATGGTTTTTATTAGAAGAATTTTTTATTTCCTTGACCCATCATTATCATCAGCGAGGTTATCGAATTTTCATTGATTTTCGTTCTGCACATCCCGTGCCTTTAGGCTGGAAGGGGTTCGATTTTTTTTTGGGGGGGGAGCTCGTAAGGGTTAAAAAATTTTGTTTTCACCACGGTGATCTCAAGGTCTTACATCGTTGTTATCTTTATGATTATTATTTTTCACCGATTATATTAGAATAATGGTTGAGTATAGTCATAACTCAGTAAATAGGTAGGTATAAGGTATATCATGTTCAGGGCCTCAGGGGGGAGGTAAGACAAAGGCGAGTCTGGGAGAGAGTGAGCCAGGCTCTTGCAGGACCGTTTTGAGAAAATCAGGACCCAACGACCCAAGGGAAAGATATGTAAGCACAGAAAAAGGACTTCTAACTATAATGAAACATCTCATCTCGAATATTACCTAATTACCTACCGAATATGTACGAGTAGATACTTGGAACAATTCAAGAAAACGTGACTGAGCCAATTTTTTCGATTAAAGACCTCGAGTAGGGGTTTCAAAAATAATTCTAAACAAATAAATTTCGTTTCCAGTTGCTATTTACGAGTTACTAACAGCCACAATTACGCGAATTTCCTGGGATACGTCATACGTCAACAACATTGATTTTTCAATCCTAACAGACTACTCGCTCCATCTATAAATCCATTCTACAAACAAAACACAAACATCCTCTAGAATTCTTGAAAAAAACTTAATAAGTTATCAAATAGATATCGCGACGATACGGAATTGGAATTCCTATCGAATGGTTTCTGCGCTTGCGTCGGCTCACACATTAACACTAAACTTTTAACACTGACGAAGCTGAATTGAAAAATTCTCAAAATCTGCTGAATGAATAGACATTAGACAACAAACATAACTGATAAGGTGAGTATAATGTGAGTAATACGGTGAAATGTAATCATTATGTAAATTTCACGCTAACAATGACGATGTCGTTTCAAAGGTAATTTTTTTTTCATCCGAAATGAAGCTGCCTTATCAGTACAGAAAAATCGTTATTATCGAGTAAAGGAGTATTTTAGTAGCCGGTGTCGTACAATTTCACGTGTGAATCCGGACGTTTGACGAATTTTATGAAAATCTGACCGGTAAGTGTTACAAGAGATCTAATTCGAGTACTATGTCCATTTCTGAGTACCTACGTGACTGTTTCCAGATACAATTTAGATATGCAATACTGTCCGGGTAACGAAACTGTACTCGACATTTGGGTCAATAATGGAATTTCACAATGTTTCATGGATACATTTACACCTCTGATGTTATCCATTTACATGGTGATTTTCGGATTTTTGGAATTCTACGATTATTGGAGACACGGAACGGAATGGAATTTCGGCGTCTTACCTAAAACCAAGTTATTCATTTTACAACTCTTTCTCTCTTATTTTCTGATAGTTTTGGCTATTCTTAAAGCTATCGTTGATACAACGGTGATCTATCATGGAGTCATTTATGGATATTGGGTGAGTAATAGTTGACCAGTTGTTTGAATTCTTCGTGAATTCTGGATAATTGACCTGATTTGATTTTTACAGATCATGTACCTTTCTATGACATCGTTCATCGTCGTATTTTCGGTTTATTTGATCCAATTCGAAAGATACTACGTGATATCATCGAGACCAGCCCGAGGACATAGTGCGACTTTGTTGGTATTCTGGACTCTGTTATTTGCCTCCGAAAATATCGCATTTGTTAATCTAGAACGAGATGGATGGTGGTTCCATTTGAATACGTTAGTAATTTGAGTAGTAATCTTCTAGTATTGTCGAAAATATCTAATGTTTTAATCATTGCAGTATCGAAGATAAAGTAAATATGATATTCTTCGTTGCTCGATATGTCTGCTGTTTACTTTTATTCATTTTGGGATTGAAAGCTCCTGGTATTCCAAATATGCAAGATTATATCAATCTGAATACTTCTAATACTATCCCCGAAGTAAGCTCAAAATCTAAATATCCATCATTCATAAAAATATTTCGTTTAATTTGATGAATTTTTTACATACAGGGTGAACGTCAAGATTTGAGTGGATCAGCTTGGGCAAACGTGTGGCGTCGAACGAAAATCTTGGCTCCATTTTTATGGCCGAAGAAAAGTTTAGATTTACAATTCAGAGTTATCTTATGTTTCACTTTATTAATCGCTGGTCGTTTCGTCAACATTCTAACTCCAATTTATACCAAGAAAATTGGTTAGTTCGGTTCTGAAATGATTAAATTTGAATTATGTTCTAAGTTCTGATTAATTTTGTAATATTTCTCGTTGTAATTTTAGTTGATAGCTTATCTATTGTTCCGTTGGAATATCGTTGGGACCTGGTGCTGATTTTTGTCGGTTTTAAATTCCTACAAGGAGGAGGAACTGGTAGCATGGGATTATTGAACAATTTACGATCGTTTTTCTGGATTCGTGTGCAACAATACACTTCACGAGAAGTGAAGGTTGGTTTTTTGTTACGCCATGTGCTCGTAAATTTTTTCACACGAATACGATTGGATTAATCTAGGTCTCGTTGCACTCGGTTCATTGTAATGCGTAAATATTTGAAAAATATGTAATTGGTTCGATAAATCGTGTATGGTGTTGGTAAACACTCGAATAGGATGTTGACATTATTTTGATACAAGTGTTAGAATATGAGATAATGGAAGCATTTTTTTTTTTAAATTGAATACTTATTTTTTTTCTGATTCAATTCTATTTTTTATTTTTTTAATTTAAAGTTAGTATTGAGATTTTTATTTTTCAATTTTTTTTATTTGAGGTTTCATCTTTTTATTTTTATTAAATTTTGGGTTTATTTATTTATTTTAAAATTGGAAGCTTTTCATAAGTTTTTAATTTTTTTCGAATTAGAGGGTTTCATTTTTTCTTCCAATTTTAGGTTTTTATTTTTTAATGTTGTTTAATTTAAACCAATGCAAATTTTAATTTTTTTTTTTCATTTTTCAGCTCGAATTATTTCGACATCTACACAGCCTCAGTTTACGTTGGCACTTGAGTAGAAAAACCGGTGAAGTTTTACGAGTCATGGATCGTGGCACAGATTCGATCAACGGTCTACTGAGTTTATTTTTGTTTCAAATATTTCCCACCTTCGTAGATATTTCTGTAGCCATAATTTACTTCATTTCCGCCTTCAACGGATGGTTTGGTTTGATCGTATTCATAACAATGTTCCTATACTTGGGTAAGATTAAAATCTCTCATAGAAATATAATCTTCGAAATTATGATTGGAGATTATTAAAATCTGTAAATTCGCAGCCTTCACTGTTATTATCACGGAAATGCGTACCAAATACCAAAGACAGATGAATTTAGCAGATAACAAAGCCAAAGCCAAAAGCGTCGATTCGTTGTTGAATTTCGAAACTGTAAAATATTACGGAGCTGAAGAATACGAAGTGGCTGAATATGAAAAAGCTATTCTATCGTTCCAAGTGAGCCGAATACTAAACCATGGGCAAATTTTTATTCGTAACGATCTTATAAAAATTATTTATTATTTTAGGATGAACAATGGAAAAATTCATTCACCTTGAATATCTTAAATTCGGTCCAAAATATTATAATCAGCGGTGGTCTCCTGTTCGGATCTCTTTTATGCGTTTATCAAGTCGTCGAAGAGAAAACATTGACCGTTGGTGATTACGTACTTTATGCTACGTATCTGACCCAGCTTTATATGCCTTTGAATTGGTTCGGTACATTTTATAGGTAAATGAAATCGTATCGAGTTCAAGTATTCGATCGTTAAATAATCTACAGTAGATTAATATACGATGTTATGAAGTGCTTCTAATATGTAAATTAATATTGCGTCACGTAGGCAAATCCAGAACAGTTTTGTCGACATGGAGTGTATGTTCGATTTATTAGGCGAACAACCAGATATTCGAGATTCCCCAGGAGCTTTGCCAATCGAGGTTTCCCGAGGCCAAGTGGAGTTTAGAAATGTTACGTTTTCGTATGTAGCAGAAAGAACAGTATTGAAAAATTTATCATTTTTGGTGGAACCTGGCAAAACAGTTGCATTAGTGAGTTATCAATGTTCCGATTTTTAATGATTTATTATTTTTAGTAGAGCTCGGGTAGACGGTGGAGTTCTTTCTGTTTCATAATAACAACGATACGGGTAATGGGTTCCTTTCGAGGTAAAACTAATTGCCCTTATATTATGATGATATCAGTCTGTTTCAATGTTCGTGATTAGAATAACGATTATTTTTGCCCCAGACCTAAACGAATGCACTCGTGAGAGTATCGAAGTTCTATCACGTGGTAGAGTGGTATTTAATGTAAATGATCGATTGAAGTTATCGAATCGGGTGCTTTGGTACATAAACATTTTTAAAATTGAAAAAAAAAGGTTAAAAAATGCAATATGCAAGTTCGATTGCGAGTATGTAAGATAAGGAGGTGTAGTGTAATTTTTTTCATAGTGGAATTAGGAAGCTGCACCAAAATTTTTTAGCATTTACAAAAATGGAAAAATTTATACCGAAGTTCGTTTTTTAATATCGAGAAGTAACAAAAATGACAAATTTATTCATGGTCATCAATTTTTCAAATAATTGAAATTTCGTGACGATATATTTTTTTAAAAATACCAAAATAGTTTACATTTCAACGAAAAATTATTTTTATGGCATAACTTGATGTAAAGTTGATTTTGAATGGTGAAAATGAGTGCTGCCTAAATCTCGTTTTATTTTATGAAAAAATTTTATAAAATTGCATTTTTGAAAAGTAGAAATGAAGGTGATATTTTTTAAAAATGATGAAAGAGGGAATCCTTGATGTTATAGGACAAGAAAAAGTGAAATTTCAGTGTTAGAAATGTCCTAATGTATTTTATAGAAAATAATATTTCCTATTAAATTTCAATGGAACCAAATAATGGGGCCAAATTTTCATCGGAATTTGTGAATTTGGTAGAACAAATCACTCGAAAATTTTTAATCAAAAAAAAAAAATGAGGAATATTTTGTTGCAATACCTATTGAAATTTTTTTATGAAAAAGTTTGAATTTCATGGCAAAAAATTTTACTGGTTTAGTTGGTATTTTAGTAGAAAAATTGAAAAATTGCAATGCTTTTCATGAAATTTTTCAGGGAAAAGATTAGTATATTTTCTCAAAAAAAGAACTGTAATTCAGTTGATCAAAAATTAGAAAGTGGAAATGAAAAATTTCCTTTATTTTTTATGCAAAGGGAATTTTTTTGAAATTTTTATTGTGCCTTATTATTATCCAATGTCTCAAAAAAATTGGCGAAAAGAGGTGCATATTTGGTACATCTCAGGAAAGTAGATTCGATTTTAAACCCCTCGAGTTGTGAAAAAATCTATTTTACTTTGATCGAGTAAATTTGATTAAAAATCCACGTTTTGAATTGTTATTTTTCCTGTAATTTTTGGTATAGGCAACTTATTCGTTTTAAAAAGTTGATAGTGAAGTCTTTACTTCCTCGAAGGGTTTAAATTTTTAAATACGATAAACTTCTTATCGAAATTAATTATTGATTACAAATTATGTGCACTCATTTTCTACTGTTTTTTCAAGGTAAATTTTTTGTTTCAATTTAACTGTACTTTTCTCTTTATTGGAGAAAGGATGAATTTGTATCCCGAATTGTCATTTTTCTCTTGAATTGTGATTAAACTTTATATCTCAAAACTACATTCCCGTCCTAAAGATCATAGTAGGCTCATTCAAAAAACTTTGATTTTTATTTCTCAGCAGATTTTTGTGTGTTTTCCCCCCTAAAGATGAAGTATGTTGTGAACTCTGAGAACCTCTGAATCAATTTTGAAATTTCGTTGGTATTGTGATTTAATTCAAACTAACAAAAATTATCTATTCATTTTTTTAATCTAAAAAAAAAAAATAAAGTAAGAAAGTAAATGAACTTTGAAATTGAACAAAAACAGCTGTGAAATTATATATATTTTTTTAAAAACGAAATTAAAGTTTTTTCTGTTGTAAAAAAAAGTATTATCTCTCAAAGTTTCGATCATATTATAGTAATATGACAGAAAACGAAAAATTACGCTTGAGATCCATACTACCTTCAATCCCCCCCCCCCAAAAAAAATCAATTTACCTTTCCCTTTTCGAAATTATTATTTTTATGAATAGAATTTTACTCAATTTTTTAAGATTTTTCACAAATATTTTATTAAAAAAAGAAAAGAAAAAGAAAATCATGATTTCTAAAATTTTAACTTTCCGAGGCAAGTAAATATAAATAAGATCGATTTTTTTGCAGATTTCAAAATGAAGGAGACCATGAAATAAAAATTGCTTATTATAAAAACCGAATAAATTTTTTCATAATGATTTCTTCTCAGTGACTAAAAGGTAAAATTTTCATTCAAAGGGAAATAACTCGTAAACATTTTGAAATGGGCTCACTTTATTTCTATTTACCTCTTCAATGTGATGTGAATGAAAAAAGCATGGTAACAAAATTTTTCCAGTTTTCGAAGTACTTTTTTTAATAACGCTGAAGAAGTAAGAAAATAATTTTACTCCTACGAGAAAAATTGAAAGAATTAGGTGAACCAGAAAGGCTGACCCCCCCCCCCCCCCCTTAATAATCTCGACTTAAATTCTTTTTTATAGAAATGATCAAGATGTATTGTTTTATATCGGTGTCTCAACTCAAAGTGAAATTTTGAGCCCAAACTAAAATAAATCGAAAGTACATCACAAAAGAACCTCATGCTCATACCCAAAATTTAAGGTGGATATGTTCATTTCTTGAATTTTGAAAAATTTTGGAAATTTCCTACTTCGTTGCCCTGTAAAATATAAAAATTTGATCTAATCAACGAAAAAAAGCGGAAATTTTGGTGTACACTCAATTTTGACACCCCCCCCCCCGATCGATTGGAAACGGTTTCAATACTTTTCGGAGCCTCCAGAAAATTTTAGGATTTTCCAATACTTATTGGAGAAAATCCCATAAAAATGGTTCATATGAACCTCAGCACCTATTATCATAGATTACCAATATTGGTGACCTATCTGATTGATTGCAGCAAATTTTCCAAAATTTGCAACTTTTTGAGTTTAATTTTAAATTGATATTTTTTGGTAAAAAATTATTTTTCTTCAGAAAAATTCAAAAATTCACCGAAATTTAAAAAGTTGATTTCAGTAGGTACGTTAAATTTTGGATATGAGATTCTTTTATGGCACGTTTTCAATTTATTTTTGTTAGTGATCCGGAGGGGGGGTCTGGTCCCTCCGGCTCCAAGAATTTTTTTAAAACCTCTCCGGCTCCGGAATTTTTTTGAAATTCCTCCAGCTTTGGCTCGGAAAAAATTATCCGGAAGGAGATCTTCTATTTCCTCCCTTTTCCACCGCTCCGGATCCCTGTGCGCATCACAGCATGGTACCAAACTGGGATGGTAGGAAAAATTATAAAAAATACGAATTCTATTTCTATGAACACATTTTGAAATTGAAAATTCAAAGGACCTCCGAAGAGGGACCTCCGTAACGAGGAGCCGAAGGAGGTCTAATGTGGTGGCTCCGGCTCCGGCTCCAAAATTTTTACAAAATACGTCCAGCTCCGACCCCGAAAAAATCGTCCGGAGAGGGGCCCTTCTCCCTCCGGCTCCGCTCCGGATCCCTGATTTTTCTTTTGACTCAAAATTTAGCTTTCGAGTTGGAATATTTCCTTCGTAAGGATATTTAAATTTTGAAAAATTAAATAGGTATGCTATTTGCAAAATGAGACTGAAAAAAATTTTCGACTGAAAATATAAATTATTTTCATCTAAAGAAATTTTAAAAGAAAGTTTCTCCTTCAATTTTGAGGTTAGGCAGCATGTCTTCTCGAAATTTGAATATTTCCTCTAATTTAAGCATTAATTTTCACCCCTACAATCGGTATGAATTTCAGAATTAAATTTAAATTATTCTCATAATTAATCCTCAATCAAACTTCTATCTTTAGGTCGGACCATCGGGCAGCGGCAAAACAACCATTATACGTCTGCTATTCAGATTTTACGACGCGAATTCGGGCTTTATATTCGTCGACGGTCAAAACATCCAGCTAGTCACCCAGGAGAGTTTGAGAAAAGCAATTGGCGTCGTTCCGCAGGACACCGTCCTATTCAACAATACAATCAAGTAAGTGCCCGACTTTTTTTCAACGTATTTTTTTTTTTCTTCCTTCCCTTTCATCCAGTCGGTTCTTTTTTTCAACCAACATTTCCTCGAATTACGATCCTTATTGCGAGACGTTCGTCTGTGTCGGCTTTTACCCAGACCTTTGTGGGCCATTTTTTGGCTCTTTTAGCTAGAAACCAGTCGCGAACTGACTCCTTCACTCTCGGTCAATTTAACGCATCTTTTGTATTGTATTGTTTTTTTTTTCCTTTAGATATAATATACAATATGGAAAGACAGACTCGTCGGATAGAGAAGTAGTCGAGGCGGCTAAAAATGCCGATATTCACGAACGTATATTGACATTCCCGGATCTATATAATACGCAGGTGAGTCGAGATACCTTTTTCTTCGTGGAATTGAGATCGAAAATTAAAAAAAAAACGTGGTAATGATTTAAACCCAAGACAGACTTGGTCGATCGTATCGAGGATAAAGAGAATTCAAGGACGATTAATTTTCTCCAGACGATGATTTGGTTTCTTATTTTGGTCAGGAGGGAGGGAAGGGGATGATGGTATGGCCAGACGTGAATTTTCGGGCTCTCGATTGATAAACGAAGGAACGCGCGTCATTTGTATGGGAGATTTTTTCACCCGATACATAAATAATCGAGGGGCGAATTTTTTTTTGGCAATTGGTGACGTAACGCGATTGTATCTGTGGAATTGATACATTGTAAAGCTTCGCTTTAAATCGACTGTTTTTGTACGCAGGTTGGCGAAAGAGGATTAAAATTGAGCGGAGGCGAAAAGCAACGAGTCGCTATTGCCAGGACGTTTTTGAAATCGCCCATGATCGTGCTTCTGGACGAGGCGACTAGCTCGCTGGATACGTTATCGGAGCGAAATATACAGGTAATGAATGCGCGTCGCTCGGTAAAGAGATTCAAATTTATACTGGGAATAACCTTGGCAAATTATCGCGGTATTTGGATTACTTTTTTTCGCAGGCGTCTTTGGCTAAAATATGCAATAATCGGACGACCATAATCGTCGCTCATCGGCTATCCACCATTATCCACGCGGACGAGATCATGGTGCTGAAAAACGGCGAGATTTACGAACGCGGAAGGTGATTAATTTAATTTAGCGAGGTCGAATGGCCGAAAATGATTTTCACGGTTTCGATGGTTTCAGGCATCAAGATTTAATCAATATGAACGGATTGTATTCGACGATGTGGCAGCAACAATCGGAAAGTGATTCGGCCGCGAAGCCGGCACCGATCGTTGAACAAATCGATTCGAAGATTGAAATCGCCTCCAGTCATGGACATGTGATCGCTTAATGAAAAATCTATTTCGTACGAAACGTAGTTGAAATTTTGTAGTTTTTCTTCTGTCTATTCATCTAGTCTTATCGGAAGGGTTTATTGATGTGATATGCCTACGTTGGACTTTTATTTTTTATTCGATGAGTATGTGGGGGGGGGGGGTACTTCTTTCGTATTGCTGAATGCGAATTGTCTTGGTAGGTAAAATGAAGTATATTTGATATTGTCTATTTTTGTATTTTTTAAGTCAACTTTTCCTACTTTTGTTTAAATTTTTGAACAGGGTGTTTCTTTTGTACGAATGCACGTTGATTTTGCAGTTTCAAGCACTTGTGACATTTTTATTATTTATTTCGCGTGATATTCGAATCGTGATGGGTTAGGCTGGGATCAGGTGCTGTAAGAATTGAAATATCTCTACTTACGAATCAGTCGAGATTAGTTTGAATTTTCATTGCCAGTAAAAAATACTTACGATTTTATTGGAAATAATTTTATTACGGATAATGTTAAGTATTACTCTTTCGTTCAATTTATTTATTTTACTTTTTCGCTTGACGTGTGTATTTTTTTTAAAAGTAGGTAAAATGACGAAAGAAAAGTGTACGCGGTGCGACATTCATTTTGATTTTTGTTCTTCCTTGCTGCGTTGTTGGTCTTTAATTAACGTATAATATTTGTAATTTATCGTTATTTCTTCGAATATGATTAATCGGTGAATGTTGTATCTACGATTCTACATAAATGTCCATGTGCCCAGAATTTACTTTGTGATTACCTATTTAATTATACGGTATAAATGTGACTAAGAGAATATCTCTTGAATTTTTTATTTTTCTTTGCAAATGGAAAAGTAAAATTGAAGTTTGTCTCTGGCTACTCAGTTGTATCGCCCTGCAATGACGAATAAATATTTTTTTGACCATCTTCAGTGAGCGGTTTAATCTGAACAGGAGGTATGTTGATTAGGAATGTCAAGCTGTAAGATAAAGTTTTTAAATTTCGGCTTAAGCTTGATTTTTGGCTGCGATTTTTTAGCTTGAGCTTTCAGTTTTTCAAAATTCTAAAAGCTAGCTTTCGGTTTTTCACACATTTGGCTTTCAGCTTGATTTTTAATGGCTTTCGGCTTAAATTTTCGATTTTTCAATTTTATAGATCGTAATTTTATAAAACTAGCTTTAAAAGAGCTCGTCATTTGGCCCATTGGCGCCACCCAAGGGGTACTCAGAGATACTCGATCCGCTCCCTTAAGCTCGGAAAAAAATTTTGATTGCAATTTTTTTTAAAAAAATCATTTTTTGCTTTTCAAACAGAATTTTTTCAAAAAAATTTCGCCCTCGGTTCGCTGAGACAGTATTTTGAAGCTTCAATATTAAAATTTAATAATTTTTGACTAATTTTTCAATCAAAAATCACCGATTCCTCAATAAATTTTCAATTTGTGAGAAAAAATTAATGATTTTTGACTGATAGATCAATAAAAAATAGCTGATTTGAAATTTGACCCCCCTCCCCACTTTTTTTTCTCAAATTCTTAGTCCCTCCCTCAATTAATTTCATTGACATGCGTGAAAATAGCATAGAGGATTCAATTTTTTTCAGTTTATCAGGTTGGACAAAAATTGAAAGTAATGCAAGTTTTTAAATAAATTCATGATTGCAGCGTTGGGATATAAAAATTTCAGTTTTTCACAAATCAGAACCTAAAATTTCACTCATTCCCCACAGACAGGGAATCATAAATTTATCAAATTTTCCCCTTCACTTTTTCCCTGATAAATTTCACGTTTTTGTTGAAAAAAAAAAAATACCAAATTTACAATAGTTTGCGATTTTTCTCCGATTTTTGCTCCATTAAGCAAATTTCCACAATTTCCTTTTTTCCCGCTCTTGTTTCATTGGAAATTTCCGATGATTTCCCTACACTGATGCCAAATTTTTATAAAAATAGGTACTGGAAAATGCACAGAAATTTGTATTTTTCCCATTCCGTTGGGCAAATTTCCCATTTTCCCATTTTTGCCCGATTTTTTCCATTTTTTCTCGAAAATTCTTATACGATATGGATTATTTCTCAAAATATCCCTCGATTTTCCTGATTTTTCTTATTTTTCCCATTTCCCTTTTTTTAATTTGAAAATTCCCTCGATATGGGAAATTACCCATAATATCCCAACTCTGCATGATTGCTCGAAATAAAAACGTAAAAAAAAAACTAAAAGCTATTGAAATGATAAAATTAGTTTTTTGTATCATGTTCATAAAACCGTTCAGCTTTTAGCTTTAAAATTGACAATCTTTTGACTTTTAGCTTTTGGCTTTCAGCTAGCTTGACATCCCAATGTTGATTTTTGGTCGTCCTGTTAAATTCTTTCTAATTCGAAGTGAGAAAAAATTCAAAATTATTGAGGAAGTTTAATCAATTGAAAAGTACATATTTCGCGTCAATTTTTTTCAAGCCTGATCGTAGCATGTAATTTGTGGAACATTTCAGGATTTGAGGCTGCAAAAATAGAATTTGTCAAGTTTGAAAAATATGAAGCGGTGAACAACAATATTTTGGGGCACAGAATCCGATTTCAAACTTATTTTCGCCCCCTCTGATCACCCACCACGTATACAGGGGGATGAAAACCCAATTTTTCAGAAAATGTCATGTTGGGTGTCGAAATGTACATTTTTTGGGGCCCAGAATCCGATTTGGAACTCATTTTTACCTCTTATGATAACCCACCCCCTATACAGGGGGAATAAAAATTCAAATCTTTAAAAAATGTCGTGTTGGGTGTCGAAATGTACCTACGTTTTTTGAATCCGATTTTGAACTTGTTTCTATCCGTTTTGATTACCCACGTAATTTTCAGAGGGATGAAAACGCAAATTTTTGAAAAATATTTTGTTTCATGTTGAAGTTGTTTTTTTTTTTTGTATAAAATAATGAATAAAATTGATAATGATGTGAAACGAATAAAGGATGGAAATGAGTTCAAAATCAGATTGTGCTCCCCCCCCCCCATATCTATTTTGACACCCAACACGACATTTTTTGACAATTTAAGTTTTCATCCCCCTGTATAGATGGTGGATTATCATAAAAGATAACAACAAGTTCAAAATTGGATTCTGCACCCCAAAAAATATTTCTTTCTACACTCAACATGACATTTTTTTAAAATTTGAGTTCTTATCCTTCTATATACGAGACCACCATCTTTTATAGCATATCACCTTAGACCAGTGGCGTAGCCAGGATTTCGTCAAGGGGGGGGGGCAAGAACAAATTGAGTCAAATTTTCTGTGGTCGTTTTGAAACATAGCAAGTATTTTTTCGTAGTGTACGTATAACCGAGTCTGAGGTAGGGGGTGTATAATAAAAAGACTAACACAACGATGTAAAATGGACACAGGACTTAGATTGAAGGTACAAAAATACGCCTTTTTTCGCAGACTTCTCTCAGAACGTTCATTAAAATCAAAATCGATTGATAATTATGTTCAAGCCCGAGCGAAGCGAGGGCGAAGCTTTGAAAAAATTGAATTTCTGATGTCTAAAATAGACCATTTCCCCAATTTTTGACACTTTTCTCCCATTATACCATATTTTTTAAACGCCATGGGGGGGGCAATCGCCCCCTTCGCCCCCCCTTGGCTACGCCACTGCCTAGACTAGGTTAAGAATCGAAAAATTAAACATTTTTAGACAAAAAAATTATACGTTTTTAGTTTGAAAAAAACCTCATCAATTTTTGAAAAAAAAAATGCATGATTTCAGTTTTTTAATGAAATTTTGTGTTCTTATGCTACGTAAAAATTGGTGTTTCTTTCTTCTTTCGCCTTCTTTTGCCACTTAGGAACAAAATTTGTCAATTTTTGAGAAATTTTCGCAAAATGTCGATCAACGGTATTTTTTCTCCAAAAAGTTGGAAAATTCCGTTGTAAATTTGCATATTTCAAAAATTTGGTAATTTTCTGTAAAATTTTCCAATTTTTAAAAAAATTAGACGATTTATCAAGATTTTTTGTTGACTTTCTGAGAAAAAATGAGAGAAAGACTGCTCCCTCCCAATTATTTTGCTTCTGTTTGTCAATTTTTTTAAACAATTGCATTCGGTTGCAAAATAAAGGTCGAAAAATGTCACTTCTCTAGCAACGAAATTATTTCGCAATCGAAATGCAATCTAATGCAATTTCTTACTAACTCGTTGCATTCGGTAATAAAACCTTAAAAATTTACACGACGGGAATCTTCAAAAAATAACAACTCTTTCAACCTGTAAATTATTCAGAATTTATATCTAGGTGCATATAATATTTTTTCAAAGATTCTAAATGAATGTTGCCATAAAAAAAAGGTATGCATAAATTTTGTTTATCTTATAGTTCGATCAATGTGTCGATGCACTTTGCCAAATAATCGAAGGTTCGAAAGTGAAGGGATATTGATCTTAAAAAATAAATATAAATATTTTAAAATTTAAAATTCAATTCGTTAATTCTTAGGCTTTAAGCATTTCTAGCCTCGATCAAAATCCATATTTATTATTCGTAGGTGCTAGGTACCTATTTACATAATGAAAAAATCTCTTCTCAAAACACAAAACATCATCACAACTAAGTATTTTTCAATCAAATCGCGTTCCTGTAGCGTTACAACGATCACGATATTATTCTACGTTGTATACGCTAATTTCAAAAAAAAAAATCCTCGCACAATACCAAACTTCTCACGACATTGTTCACGTTGGCCTACTGCCATCATTCCATTACCTCTATTGATAATCTACGCGTGATTTCCTCGAAAGAAAAATTTTGAAACTGGATAACAGCTTTTACGCGAAAAAAAACCGTCGTACTTACGTAAACAGCTAAAAATCCATTAGATTAAAATATGTACTTAAAACCGGCTCCGGAACTTATAAAGGTACATAAGAAGCGATCTAGACTTATGTCGCATATTCATTTTCTAAAGAGCGGCGAAACATCAAAGCCGCACCGACAATTCATTTTAGTTTGAAAAATAAACTGGTAATAATTTTTTAATATCCATTTGCTTCGGAATCGGCTGTTTTTCGAGAAGACCTTCCATTAAGCCACCTCTAACGGGTTTCCAGAAGAGCGATTTTATTCGACATGTTAATTGGCCAATTAATTAAATTTCGTTAAAATGTTTTGCTCTTTTTTTTTTTCGTAACAGATATTTTAATCGCGTTTCGATAGAAAAGTGTCTACCGACTCAGAACCATATGATTGTGATAATCCCACGCTCGCTTTGAAGCTCTGGTCGAATTTTCGTGCTAAATTTCACCTCTGGATCGAGAATATGGTTCGCGAAAATGAAAGTACGTTGACACACGTGCACAAGGTTAAAGTTCTCAATTACAAAAGTGCTTCAAATAGCGAAAAGAAATGGCGTTTTTTCTTTATCGCAAAACCTTTCTACAGGTAAGCTTGGTCGCAACTTTGTCGCAGCCGCCTCTGTCGCCAGTAATACCGCGAAGAGCACCGCTACTTAGTAATTTTTTACCAATACCTTTGAAGTGCGACCGAAGTCGACGTTGACGGTGTGTATTTCCAACCTGCCATCATTCACAGGTAGTCGTTTGCCAATCTTTTACTGTTCGCCGTAGACGACATAAGGACGACTGTCTGGCAATCTATTGTACACTCATTCCTATAATGACAAGGATAACTGAGCTGAGATCATTTTTAACGTAAAAAAATACGATGCCGGTTTGTAAAATAAAAGCCGACTACAAAACGGTCTCGATTCCATCTGGACAGTTGGAGAGAAATTTTTTAACAGACTGTAACGCTTTGAGTGAATTTTCATATTCTGAAAGGGCGCCGATTCTATCATTAATTATGATAGAGAGTCGTCTGTGAGGGGAAAGAGCGTTTTAGGAGAAAACACATTGTGTTTCGGTGGCGACCTTTATTGAAAGTGACTAAATAGGATTCTTGGTAAAACTAATAGTAAGTTTACCTGAAAAAGAAAAAAGGTAGTTCGTTGACATACGCGTGCGTGGTCTCTGGCATAGTTTAAATTCTAACCATACAAGCGAACTGACGACGGGTCGAATTCTGATTCAAATCTAAGTAAATACGTACCACATACCTGCTCGAAACTGAAAAATGTCCAGAGAATTTGGCACTGAAATTAAAAATTACTATAAAAATTAATTGCGTCGTGGTAGGCATGTAACTTGACAAGAATTTATGTTGTATCTGTCTACCTACCTTTGCAGATTAGATTCGTACGATTATATTCATACCTATATAGAAGATTTTAAAAATAACCAAGCAATAGTCAAAATGAGAATCTTGAAGTCTTGAAAAATAATAGGTGTTTGATTGTTTCACTCAAAAGATGTGAAGTTCAAAAAAAAATGCCTACACATTTCCCTAGATCAACTTAGTCTTAGAAACCTCGCACTTATGGAGGAAATCAGGCACGGAAAGAGGGGGTACAGGGGGTATATTGTACCGAGCCCGCATAAAATTAATCATTTTTCACTAACTTATCAGTCAAAAATCTTTGTTTTTCAATTTATTCTTAAATTGTCAAAAATAAAATCAATAATTTTGACTGAAAGATCAGTGAAAAATCACTAATTGGAAATAACATGAATTGGCAAAAAATTCACCTATTGAATCCAAAATTTTAGTTTTTTCAAATTCGCCAAAAATTTTTGCCCTTGCTTCGCTCGAGCTTTAATGTCCGCTATTTTCAGAATTTTCGTTCGATTGAATTAAAAGAATCCCTCATTCTTGTTTCCAAACTTCAGATCTTTGCTCAAGTTTATTCGAGTAGGTAACATAGGCGGATTTATGAAAATGGATCTGGGGGGGGCTTAGCCCTAGATCAAAAGCATTAGAAGATTTTTTGGAAGGATGCAAACTGCAAAATCGATACAAAGACTAGAAATACCAGAAAAATCTTATATTATGAAGTAGGAGGGGGCCTTCTTTCACACTGTCACCTCAAATAATTCGAATAATTGTGATTTAATTCATACCCGAGCGAAGCGAGGGTGAAGCTTTGAAAAATTGAATTTTTAATGGCCATAAAAGTGATTTTTTCCTATATTAATGATTTCAAAATTCCTATTTGATGTTATTTTAGGAGTAGGGGGAGGGAAAACATATTCGCAGTCAGTGGCGTTGGAGGTTTTTTTTTGGGGAAAATACAAATTGAGGAAGAAGACATGAAGTACCGGAAGGAATTTTCGGAGAAAGGCGCCTCCTTCCTCATTGTTGCCTAAAAATAATTTGTGAATTGTGATTTTGTTTATGCCCGAGCGAAGCGAGGGCGAAGCTATGAAAAAATTGTGTACTTATTGCCCAGAAAATACATTTTTTTCATGGTAGGTACATTCGAATTTGACAATCAAACACGAAAAATTTTTGGGGAGGCTAATTTCACTCTTGGGAGGGGGGGGCTAAGCCTCCCGCGTCCCCCTTAAATCCGCCTATGGTAGGTAATGAAGATAGCTTGAGAAATGGTTTGAAAAAAGAGGCTTACTAAAAGCTCTGAACCGGGCCCACATTTCCTCTCGCCGACCCTGGAGGAAATGGAGATTTCTACTAACGAGATACGAGCTCTGTAAAATTACACAAACCTGTATCTATTCAATTTTTTCAATAATTTAAAAAAGCACCTATAAGTAAATAATTTTTCAATATTTTTTCTTGTTTCCTAATCTTTTTTTGAAATTATTATTCAATGACAACTCGAACTAACTGCGATAATGAGAGAAAAACTCTTAACTCCCTTACGATCGAAAATTATTTCTAAAATGTTGATAAAAAGTAAATTTTTTCTTTTCACGCGTGATGCCGTATAGGGCATAAATTCTCTCAGTTATAAATCAGTGAAAATTATCGAAACTCACAGTAATAAATTAGTACCTATCTACCTCAGTAAAAAAAATTCACTGAAACTAAAGTGAAAAAAATTATTGGAAAATCACTGAAAATTCACGGGAAAAAAAATTGTTAGCCTCCCTCATCTCTCACTCCTTTTAAGCCTACAGACAAGAGGAGTTGTAATAATTGAAGAATCAATGAAATTTTATGACAAATCAGCCAAAATTTTCTGAAAATCAAAGAATTCCTCTGATTTCCCTTGTGTTACAAAATTTTGACTTTTTTCCAGTGATTTTGCTTTGATTCGAAATAAGAGAATATAGGTATCCCTGCGTTAGCTAAATTTTTCCAAAAGTCCTACTTGGGTAGTTTTTCAATTTTTTCATCGCACAAACTTGGCCCTCATCCTCATTGTTTAAACATACCTCACTATTTTTTACCGACTTTTTAAATTTATTCTCGTGTGGGAAAATCGTTTTTACCGAATCAGTTAAAATTATTGAAAATCACTGAAAAAATGCCACGGTTGCAGCACATTAATAAATCAGTGAAAAAAATTCGGAAAAAGGAAACAATGGAAACAATTTCTGGAAAAAAAGTGAAATTGTTTGATAAATCTGAAAAAATACATTTTCAAAAAATCAATGAAAATTCGTTTAAAATCAACAAATTTTAGGTATTAATTTTTTCTACGCTAAAATTTTGACCTTTTTTCAGTGACTTTTTATCTGGTCAAAATGGGAGAGTATAGAATACCAAAAAAGCAAAATTAAATACTCTTCTATTTACATAAAGCAGTGAAAATCAGCAAAAATCATAGAAAAGAGTCAGAATTGCAGCACAGTAATAAATCGATGAAAAATTTCACTGAAAGCAGATAAGGAAAAATCACAGAGAAATCAGTGAAATTTGCGGGAAAATGGCGAAAATCCGATAAAAGAGTTTTGTTGATTTTTCGTGCACTGCAATTCCGACTAGATATTTATCAGCGACTTTTCACTGATTCAAAATGAGTAAATACCTGTACGCACGTATACGCACTTGAAAAATTATTGTGAAAGATTAATGTTTCTCGAAGCTCGAAGTATAGAATCTTTCTTTAATAATCCCCCCCCCCCCCCATAGGTTTCTGGAGTTGAAAGTATCAACTGTACCCCTCCTCCCTTCCAAATTACATTACATAGAAGTTTTCAAAACATTGAAACAAAAAAAAAATTTTTCTTCAAAAATTCATTAAAAAATTTCCTCTCAACACTTGTAAAATTATATTAATATGGGCCATTCAACACAACAAAGCGGAAAAGGATTCCCAACCCACTCCTCCTCATCACATCCTTCATGGTATTACGAGTCTCTAGGTATAGCCAGTTAGCCACTTTGCAATCTCCCCCCAAAAGCCTCATGACGCCTTTTTATGAGTAAATCTGTTGATGCAATCCTGTTCTTCTCAAACATAATTTTTGAAAAGAAAAAAAAACTCCTCTGATTCTCTAGAATAGCAAATGGGTTTTGATTCTTATACGTAATATACTTAAGTATCCCAGCCCTCGAATATATGTGGTTCTGCTATCTTATTCTGAGGGTTGATCGAAAAAAAATCAACTGGAGGATTGGAGGTTCATTTCAGAAAAAAAGGCATTGTCAATAAGAAAACGAAAAAGTGTTAATATGAACAAAAAACCACAAAATTTTTTAAAAAGCACTAAAAAAATCAGTTTTGAAAAATCCAAATAATTTGAAAAAATCTAAAAAATCTTTATTTTGTTTGAAAATTACGCCCTGGAAAGAGAAAGACCAAAAAAAAAAGATTTCCAGAAAAAAAAGAGAAAAATTTGCTAGCTTCTTGTTTCATATAAATGTTTTCAGAAGAAACTAAAAGTACCTAACCATTTTCAGGAAAACAAATAAATCAAACTGCCTTTTAGAAAAAAAATCATGTGAAAGAAATTTAAGACGTTTTTCAAAAAATTAAAACATTTATTTTTCACTATTTTTTTTAAAAAAAAAGCAAAAAATCAAACCATTTTCAAAAAAAAATCCTCATCAAGAAAATAGTATGAGATTAGGACTAATATGATTCAAGAAAGTTCTAGGAAAGAAATAAGTATTAAGTTACATAATTATGTATTTGCAGAAAAATAAAAATAAACAAGTATCATATTTTCTTATGAACAAAAAAATAAACTAATAGGTATTTTCAGAAAAAACAAAGTCAATGTTTACTCGAGTTTTTGAAATTTTTCAGATATTCGTCATAAACTTTTAGGTACCTATCTAATGTTGCCATTTTTTGCCAACCTTTTGAGGAAAAAGCAATACAAGACAGAAATGAATATTGAAATTTTCATAAAATTTCAATTAGCAGCTCTGCTTTGAAAATTTTCTTAAAAATTGATGGAAATTTATTTTTATGATTTGCATTTTTTGGCCCAAATTTGAAGTATTTGCTGAGTGGACAATTAGAATATTTTCAACTTTTCAATTCCTGTAGGGTGAAAAAAGTATCAGGTATTCGATTTCAAAATTCATGTTTTCAAAAAAAATGTGAAAATAGTAGATACCTAATCATGTCATTCTAGGGGATGACTGAGGTTTTCTGGGGGCAACACTATTTAAAACAGGAAAACTTTTTGTTCGAAATCTCGCCCAATTTTGTAGTTTTTTAGCTGTGATCTCTTCCAAGGCTGGAGACTCGACATTTTTTTTTTCAAATAACAATTCAAAATTGTCTTATTACTTACCTCATTAATTTTCATGAAAATTCAGATTTTTTTCTTTTCGATCTACCTCATCGTAAAATGCTGCCTAGCACCTCAATATACCTATCTAAGCCGATAAATTTTCCTTTATATACAAGAACGAAAAAAAAAAACTTTAGATTAAGCATATCAAAATCCAATTGGTTAATGACCAAAAATCATCAATCTACAGCCATCTTTATATCTAACGAACCGTTTAACCCATTCGATAATCTCATTTAACCCAGGCCTAATTTCATTTTCCAACACACCTTATATCCCACACCCTACCTCAACTAATCCACTATAATCCACCTAACCTGAAGTCGGGTACCCGAGACGAAAATTTCCAACACTCCGGAAGCCGCTTCGCAGGTACTTCTTCATAAATACGACACAGTTTCAGACAGGTTTTCGACTTTGGCTCCACCTCGTACCCAAGACGGTGTTTCTTTTAACACAAAACGCTTTTATTTTGTCGTTATTCTGGAAAGCATTTGCATTGGTAGATCACCTTACATGGAGGGTTGTCCCAAACAAGGAGAGGGAAACTGTTCTCGGCTGTAAAGATGGATCAATCGAAAAGCTCCGTAATCATATTTCGCCCTTCGAGCCGTGCTCGAGTTTTTACTTCGTCCTTCGAGTTCCAGTACTCCAGTTTGGTTTCGTTTCCCATCATGTATTCGCTATCGATTTTATACTTCGCGTTTTTCTTCTGCTGTTGCGTCCGGAGTTCTTCTTCCGAGCACGTGAATAAGACTGAAAGTCTCATGAAAATATGGGCCGATCACGCGTACAAATGGTTCGCCGGTAAAAATTGTACCAATGAAGTGAATAGCACCACTGAAGCTAATTGTTTGCTAATGAAAGCTGTCGAGAAGTACAATTTTCGTATCTACGGTACTGAGCCAATCGATGGTCAGAAATTTGGCACTGTTTTTCCCGACGGCGACGTTAAACATAAGATTTTTCACGATGGGGTTATTGTTTTGGATCCGTTCCCGCTGGCTCGGTTTGGGCATCCTGTTTTGGTATTTCATGCCAATGTTACCAGTAATCAGACTGAATGCGAATCTGCGAAGGGATTTTTAGTCGGTGAGTTGAAAAAATTTAAAATTTGTTTTTGTATGCGTTTAATTACTTATTGATTATGCAATTATTTATTTATTCAAGTAAATTTTTTGTATTGGTGATAAGGTATCTATAAAAATTTTATTTTTAAAACAATTATGCAAAAATATCGTTTGTATGGGGGGGGGGGGTCGTCGTTTATATGGCAGATTTTAGATCAGAAACCAACTAAATTTGAATGCTCAAATGTTGTTGTAATTACGATTCTCCCATATAAAAATTGAACATTGGTTCTGCGACCCCACCCTCTCCCTTCGCTAGAGAGTGTAACGATGCAGCAAAGTTTAAAATTCTGAAAATTTTTGAAACCATGGTTTGAAATTTATATTTTGATGATTTGTATCTATATGCAGTAAGAACTCATTAAATGTTTGTAGAGGAGGGTAAATTTTTAAGCAATCGATAATTTACAAGACAATGAGAAGGGGGATAATTTTTCAATTTTTTTAAAATTTCCATACAACTGAATTCAAACTGAAAAATGTTTCATTTCGATAAGAATACTTACCTATCTAAAAGTTGAAAACACAAATTTTTCAGTTCACAAGTATACGAGTTACTTCGAGATCCCCCTCCCCCCGAACCCCGCCAGAAATACCTAAGTAGTAGGTACCTACATCGTAATTACATTTCCCAGAGACATTAAATTTTTTTGATCAATATCATCAGATTTTTGGACTGATGGGTAATTCAGACTGAGATCAATTTCAACGAGGTAGTTTTTTTTCTCCGCATTTTTTAACCCTCAAAAAAATCCAAAAGCACTTTCCGGGTACTTATAAATTGTCAATTTTTCGTCAGAAATACATCAGTAACCATACCAGAGTAAAATCGAATTTTGAAAGGGTATTTCCCAATTTTTTAAAATTGATTAATAGAATGAATAACATTTTGTTAACAAATATGAAAGCCCCCTTCCTTTCGAAAATTATCTCAAATAAAGCTGAATCCAATTTTTTCGTAAAAAAAAGTACTTGGTATGCTCTAAAGTTGATTTTACATTAGTCAATTATTATTGGCACAGATACGTAATTCTGATGCAAAATCATCGATGGAATTCTCAAAATGATTTTTCGAATTTTTTAAAGAGTGCTCAAAGTGTGCTCCCTGCTCCTCCAAAAAACCTGTCAAAGAAACTATTTGCATGAGGTATTTGTCTCCAATTTTAATAGAACTTCAGTTTTTGGAAAGATCATTTTCTAATACCTCTGTAGCTAATATTTGAGCTGCTTAAGTCGATATGTAATTATCTATCTTTATTTTTGGTGATTAGGTACATTTTTGAAAATTTAAGAATCACTGTTCCAAAAAAATTTGTCAAACTTGGTGAAAACTGGTCTTTACCAAGTATCGACCTCTCGAAACTAAATTCAAGACGTTCTAAAGTCTTTGGTTGATTTCGATTTTCTTCAGTTTTTTTTTTGAAATTTTTCAGAAGAAATCCAAAGCAAGGTGAGTAGGTACGTAACTAAAAATCCAATTGTCGCGTCATTTCGTCTTGTTTGAGCAGAAAATTCACCTTTGGTTGAATTTTCCAGCGAATTCAAGAGTGCTTTTTATACTATGCCTATTAAATTCGAAAAAAATCGATTTATGGAATGAAAATTGTGCTTGGTTAATTCACCTATTTTTAGTCTCTCTGTAGCCTGAATCGCCATTGCATTAGATTTCTTCTTGAATTTTTTCAAAAAGTGCGCAAATTGATTGCAATTAAAAATTTTCGATTGATTTGATTTTTTTAAATTTAAAAAAAAAAATCAAAAATATATGAGAAAGCATACCTAATTATTAGAAAAAGGGCCAACACGACGCACAATCAAAAGTGAAATTTTGCTGGAAATTGGAAAAGTGTTTGAAGTTGGAAGTACTTATTTTTCTTCGTGATTCGAAAATCCAAATTTTTTAGCTAAAAAGTTTAAAAATTGTTTCAATTTTGAATTATAAAAATATGGGGCCCGTTCTATTTGATCTCTGAGAGTTTTTTTCACATACATCAGGCAAAAAAGTAAAAAACGAAACATTGGTCGTGTGTCGTGTGGTCCCTTTTCCCATGCATTCAACATACCTACGTAACAATTTTGAACTTTTGGGAATTCTGAAGGCAGTCGAATATCTTACTTAATTTTGAATATGGAGATTTGGGATTAGTTCTATTCGATTTTTGAAGATTTTATTCATGGGCAAAAATTAAGTCAGGAAAGTGGAAAACGAAAAAATTGTCAGGTGATCAAGTATCTATCTACTTTGGTTATTACTTGCGACGATTTAGATCTCAAATTACGTAAAAGTTCCTGTTTTCTTCTCCAGGTTACTTTTTTTTTTTTGAAAAAATTCTGATCAATTTCTATTTAGTAAATAGACATTTTTTTCGCTTTTTGCGAACAAAAAAGGGCACTTCTTATGAAAGTCAAAAGTTTGATTAATTGAATTTTTAAAATTGGGTGGGAGGGAAGAGGAGAGAGGGGTTTTTAAAATCGATAATAAAAAGTGATTACTGTTTGACTCGGAGAAAGGTTAGGTGAGTTACTAATTTTCCTGCAGAATTACCCTCCGATACCTGCTTTCATTCGTCTAGAAATTCAGTTGAATTTTGGTTTCTGGAGATCACTATTTGATAAAAATCCAAATTTCGTCAAGTTTGAGAAAAGATCGCCCGTATAGAAAAAAACTAATGGTTTTTTCGCCACCATTAATCACCATTAGTTTTTAGTGGTATATTAGTAACGATTAATCACCATTAGTTTTTAGTGGTAAAACTATTAGTAACGATCAGTTACTAATAATTTTACCACTAAAAACTAATAATGATTAATGGTGGCGAAAAAACCATTAGTTTTTTTCTACACGGGCGTTTTTTAGTTGTTTTTTTTTTCTTCTTCTAAAAAATTGCATTTTGCATTAGAAATTCAATTTTTGAATTATTTTCAAGAATTTCTCGGAAATTGAACTTAAGACAGCTGAAATTTCAGCCATCGTGAAAACTGTGATAAGGGATAAAAACGAAAATCAGCTCAATCTGATTTTTTAGTCAAAATATCCAGTTGTGCTTGTGTACCTCAATAAATTTTGGACAAATCTCACATTTCTAATTTTTCAACGGTTCCTAAAATACCAAAGATTGAGGAAAAAAATGGAACACCGAATTTTTCAATAAAATTCACACTATGATGAAGGTTCTTTTTGCTGAAAATCGTTTGAAAATCTTTCCATTTCATTCAAGAATGGTCGATAACTCAAAATTTGCTTCACATTTATTTTATGGGATTTCTAAAAATTACTGATTAAATTTTTTTTCCACAACTGTTTTCACAGCAGATAATTCATTTTCATTCTTATTAAAAAATTTTTTATTCATTTTTTAAATTTTTTGATAAAAGAGTAAATGTGACACTGTCGAAAAAAAGGGACGTTGGGTGAAAAAAATCGAAATCTTTAGTTTTATGTGTTGGGTCCAGATTCAGTGTAGTTTGGACCAAAAACGTGAAAAAAGTGACATCGATTTTTTTTACGCAAGGTCCCTTTTTCCCCGACAGGGTAGGTATTTTTATTCCAGGAAATTTAACTACTTTCAATGGTTTTATTTTCTTGGAATGAGCATCCATTTTTCTATAATTCCCCCCTCCACCCCTCGTAATAGGAAAATTTTCCCTCCAATTTAATACCCATATCCCAACCATAACTAATTGAGTTCCGATTCAATTACATTTATCGAGTTATGAGAAAAAAATCCCAGCATTTTCCATACAGTCAACGTATCTCCATTTCCAAGCAACGAATTTTCCTCATTCAACACAAACACTTTACTCGAATACCTGAAAATTCAATGAAACAGCACGTAGGTAAAATAATAGTAAACAAACGACCATCCTCAATCAACGCTTTTATCCTCCTCCGCCTCTTCTTCCTAGCGAAAAAAAACATTCGCCCAAAACCTCACCATTAATCTGCAATCTGACTCGTCGGCGATAAAGAAATAGAAAAAAAAACTCGTCACCTAAAAATACCTGCGAACAAGAACAGAGTGTCCAGCTTCTGTGTACAATTTTCGAGCTCTAGCAATCATATCTGTAACATTAGTAGCGTATCTAACGATTTCAAATTACCGCGCGATTCTCTTTCAAGTTCGCCGCCGATTTGTCTCGGTACAGGTGTTGGTGAGACGAGCGATGAGCCTAAAGGTGCCACGAGCCAAGTTACTTTGATGTTCGCCGACGTTGTTTGAAGCGATGCCGACCAACGACAACTGGTATACCTTCTCTTCGCCGCTCGCGATTGAGACGTCATTATAAAGTCTTGCGTTCGTTTTACTTTGTGAGAATATTAGGCCGTGGCTGTGGGGGACAGGTAAACATTAAAAAGTTTGAAAAGGAAAAGAAAGTGCCGGTCTCTTTGGCGGTCGGTTTACAAAAAGAAGAGTAAAAAAACACGTAAAAGATAAAATGCCGGTTGCTGGAAAATACGTCTTGGTTTCCTGTTTTCGATCTTTTTTAAAAGCTATTTTATTCGGCGCTGAATTCGGAAAAAATGGTGGCGTTTGTTCGTACTGGCAATTCGGATGGTTTATGGTGTTGTAAAATTTCCCTAAGAGGTTTAGGCGGTCGTAAGTTCGAAATTGTAGTCTGCCGACGTCTAAAAGGCTTCCTCTGGTAATAATTCGCGAATTGATAAAGTTTCATTAGCAGAATTGCAATAATAGTTGATTCTCGAATACCTACTTCTTCTGTGGCCAATTTTTACTCTTAAATTACGCCTCGTCTTAGTTTTCCTCAAAAACACCCGAATTCTTTGAAATCCTCCACCTTTACGACGCAATTTCGCTGAAAAACGAAACGAAGAAAACGAGAATGGAATAAAAAATCTAATAGTATATTTCCTATTTTCGAGTAAAATTACTGTGAATAATTATTTCGTAGTGTCAGAGTAGTCGTATACCATTCACGGGCGAATAAATTACATAGCGCCTTTTGGTGGGAGGAGATTCCTTAATTGTTAAACCTGTAATCGATTCTTTGATGTTCGCCGACCCAAGTTCACTTTGATCTTCGCCGCTCATATCGTCCGGTAGCTAATCTTATTTGAAATGACAGCTCCTGTTTTTTTCTAGTCCCGCGAAGAACAACCCTTTTATTGTTCGTTTGGTTTAAAAAAACCTTTTTTCGGTGGACAAAGGAAATAACGGTAATTTGGATACGTATTTTCTTATTTTCAGGGGGTTTGTTTCCTTAGTTTATCGAAATATATCCACAAATGAGAAAGTATTTTTGTACTAGAGTTGAGAGTATAAGTAGGAACTGATTGCTGTGGCAAATTCACCTTAAGCCGGAAATAATTTTGTTGCAGAGGGTCAATATTGTCTTCAACTTCTGGTCAGGAGTCCATGTGTTCGTAATGCCAAACGCGGAGTCAGAATTTGGCCAGGAATGAATATTGGACAGAATTGCGGCGAGGTGGTGTTCCTGCCGATGGTTTATTCGCAATCCGAACCTGCTCGCCAGGTCAATGATAGATTGCAATGTTATTCGAATATAGAAGGGTTTAATCGGTTTTGCCCTCAATTACGGCCAGAAGATAGATCCAAACTAGTCACGTGTCATCCGGTGGTGAATAATGAACCGACTTGCGGATCTTTTGCGAATAAGATTGATAACAAGTGTTTATCGTCTCAAACCTGTGATCACGTAAGTTTTCAATTTTTAAAATCAAAAGTAACCTTATTACAAAAGGAGGGATGGTTTTGCACTTTTTTTAAAAAAAAAATGCATATAAAATGGGGGTGAGGAAGTCGGTGTGTATAGACTTCAAAACAACTACATAGGTAAAATTTTCTACCCTTACCCCTCCAAACTTCACCTTGATATTTGAATTTTGAAAAATAAATTTTGAAAATTGGTTAATATGAGAATATTTTTTCCAAAAATACTGTATTACTCCATTTTTTTTAAGAGACTAAAAAAGTAATTTTCAAGTTTCTTCATTTTTTTTTTTTTAAATTGGGAAATTGTTCTCTAAATGATGATGAGAATTTGAGAAAAATAGGGGGAAGGGATCAAATTTCAAATTAGTCGTTTTTTACTGATCTTTCAGTCAAAAATCATCAATTTTTCCGACAAATTGGGAATTTATTGAGAAATTAGTGATTTTTGACTGAAAAATTTGTTAAAAATTATCAAATTTTGAATTAAAATGATTAAAAAACTGTCCGAGCCTGAAGCGAGGGCAAATTTTTTTAAGGAAAAAATGCTGTTTGAAAAGCAAAAAAATGCAAATGCACTTTTTAAATAAAAAAATCTTTTTTCCGAGCTTAAGGGGGGCTTGGGGGCTCGAGCCCCTTCAACCCTACCCTTGGGTGCGCCTATGATCAGTAGATAGGTATGTACCTTTCCTTCAGGCTATTTGTTTTCAAATTGAAAACAAATGGAAATTGTTCAATTCAGGGTGTGCAGTTTGACGAAAATTGGTGAGGTGATTTTTAATAAACGACCTCTCAACAAGAGACAAGAAATTAAGAAAGGCCTTAAAGTGAGGTATCTGGGAAAAAAACACATTTTTGCAACTTTTGGATACGGTTTTTTACTGGAAATCTTGGGGACCTTTTGAAAAGGGCGATTTCAGCCCCAGAGGCTAGAACCATTGATCTCAAAGTGGATATCAATTTTTGTTTTCTTCGAGGAGGCTCAAAATTAGAAAGCGCAATTCTGAAGATTTTTTTCGATTTTTACCAAATTCAATTTACTCATCCAAACACCTCGAAAATCGAATCAATAGTGTTCTTTGGCAACCTAGGGTAATATACCGACCTACTGAATTTGAAATCAGGTATGTGACGTTAAAATATACGTACTTTTTGAAAATTATTTTAAAAATTTTCTGATCATTAAATTTAATTTACGTTGATTTTCTTTTAGATTTTTTTAAAGTAGTGCTGCGAACTGAATTTTTTAAAAAATTGTATAAATCAATATTGATAAGGTCATTTTATTACAATACCTGCTGCTCTACTTTTTTTTTGAAAAATATCAAAAATTATTTTGGTTGGTTTTTGAAGGCAACTGGAATCTGGTAAAGATGAAAAAAAAATCCTCAAATTTTCATTCAACGATTTTTATACATTCTAGTCGAGGGGCAAAAAATGGTGACCAATTTTAAGATCAATGATACAGAGATACCTGTGTAAAAACCTGAATCCATATGCACACCCAGAAATTAATCATAGGGAGCTCAGAATTCCAGAAAAATAGGATGGGAGGTCAAATAATCTTTCAGTAAAATTTATTGTTTTTTTCTGACGAATTGGGAATTAATTGAGAAATCAGTGATTTTTGGATGAAAAATCAGTGAAAAACCACCAATTTTCAAAATAAAAAGATCAAAATATGTATATGTGGCCCGAAAGAAGCAAGGACGAATTTTTTTTTGAAAAATATTGTTTCGTAAGAGCAAAAAAAATGCAATTTTTATATATTTTTTTTGGCAATAAAAAATCTCATTTCCGAGCTGAATGAGCTCACCCCCTCTCCCCGAGTGTGGTTTCTTTTTTAAAATTAAAAGTCACTTTGAGATCCCTTACCTTCGTTCTTCATTATTGCAGAACCATACAGTGATTTTGAATTTTCGAAAATTCGCCAAAATTGGTGAAATGAATTTTAATATTTCAAATTTCAAATAAAGTGATTTTTATACTGTTTCTATAAAAAAAATTGATGCATTTTCGTTTCAACCAAACATTTTACCGATTCTGATTGAAATGTGTTTCTTGCTGTTGTTTAAAAAAGTACGACTTGCTGCTTTTTCGTCTTTAAAAGCTTTTGCAAGTCTGGCGTATAATGAAGCATACGAGTAAAAGCCACATTTTTCGAGGCGCAGTTTTTTTGAAGTGGGTCAAAATTAAACATAATTTTTGCCTTTTCGAGTCAAAATTGATCTTTTTACCAACAAGGGAAGATCCAAGTCGAAGTGAAATGTTGAGACGAAACAAAATTAAATCAAAAATAGAAAAATACTTCATTAAAAAAACCAAAAGATTTCAGATGTTTATTTCTCGAATTTCACAAATTTTTGAAGTTTTAAAATTATCTACCTCATTGCTCGACAAAGTATGAAAATTTAATCTGATCCACGAAAAAAAAGAAAAACTGAAATCTGGGGTTTAGGTACTTTTTTTTTCAACTTCTTTAAACGATTGGAATTTATTTTGCCAAATCTTTTTGGAGACTCTGAAATTTTTTAAAATCGCTTCAAATTATCTCAGTCGGTCGAAAATAGGTATGTTTTTTTTCTTGGATTAGATCTTTTTATTAGGTATATATTTTTAGGATGATGAGCTAATTTTGAAATTTCAAAAATTCACCAAAATTCAAGATACCTATGTAACCCTGCCGGAAAGAAGGAACCTTGTGTAAAAAAAAAATCGATGTCTGTTTTTTCACGTTTTTTTGAACCAAACATATAAAAATAAAGACATCGAATGAGTCCCTTCTTTCTGGCAGGGTCACATATTAAGAACTTTGACCCTTGAAATTTTTGATATTATATTTTTTTTGATGACGAGCATTTGATTCATTTGATTCATTTTTATTCAGGCTCAAAATTTTATTTCTAGTTGGGGTTCCTATTTTGTAAGTACCTGCTACCTGGGTATAATAAATCAATTTTTGAAAAAATTTCAAAAATATTTTCTACTTGCTAGTGTCCTTGAAAAAAATTTGAAAACAGGCAAATTTTGAGATAATTCAATTTTAAAAAGCGTACTCTCGAAAAATTAATTAACCAAAGAAAATTATTTAACAAAACTAAAAACTATAGATTAGATACCTACCAAATCCTTCATGTAACTTATGTAAGCTATTTTTTCATCTTAGGCGATTCTTTTATCTGGCGGTTGGAATCGACAACTCAGCGATGTTTCGACTTGGAACAACATCTTCGGAGTCAAAAGACTGTTAATGAATCACGGATTTTTGGAAGGCAACATCGCTCTGTTTTACGCCAACGGACCCAAATACACTCGTAGAAATAAAGACAGTATTGATGACGAGGATGACGATAGTTATGGTAAATACATCCATTTGTCTCTACCTATTTAGTATTCGACAAACAAATTACCTACATACATTGTTTTTACTTTCATTTGATTACGTCATCGATGACTTCCTTCATATGAGATGCAAAAAAAAACATTGAGATCGAATCTAGGTATCTGGTTTATTTTTAGCACGATTGTTTTCAATTGAGATAAAAATAACTTGATGAATCAATCCACTTCTTATGCCTTTTTTCCACTTTCGATCGACTGAAGATTTTTATACGTGATTATTTTACTTACTTAGATACCTATTCTGAAAATTCATCATCGAGTTACAAATTTAAAATATACCTACCTATTTTATTTTTAATTATATTGTCTGTCTTGATCAAAAAAATTAATTTCAATATCGTTTTATTACAGTTGAAGAATTTATAGAACCAGAGAGATATTTTTCGTCATCGATGAAGGACTTGATGAGAAATCACATCAAGAACCTTTGCGACAGCGAATACTGCGCCGACACTGTATTCATTTATCTGAACAGTCCAACTAAACCAGATGGTTCTTCATTATTATGGGATTTCACCGACGATGGAGTTGTACGTATATTTAATTAAAAAAATTACAATTTTTTATATCAAAAATCGATCCATCGATTAGAAAAATTAATACCTCTACCAAATACAGCAAGCTTCTAAAATCGAACGTCTTTTTTTTACAGTTTTCCGAAGACGAATTATACACACCTAAAGATCTATATCGAGATATCTATCGCTGCAGAGCCAATCGCGTAGTAATACTGGCCGATCAAAATTATGGAAATGAATTAATAGCTGCAGCTGAAGCCAGATTATACCATCTCGATAACGTAATCATTATCACCGCTTACTCAGATTTCAATTTCAACGCCACGAAAGATCGTCTCACCGCTCAATTTTTGAGAGAAAAATATTACGACTTTTGTCTTAGCGATTTTCAACACGTAAGTTTTGAATAATTTTAAAAAATTTTCATACGTTGAGCCAGTCGATAAATTCTGATTTGATTACAGATCATCAATAATGCACACAGATCGCCTCATTTTGTCGGTCATAGGGCGAATTTATTAAACTCTACGTTAGTCGGAGGTCCTTGTTTTGCAAAAGCCACTTCGTTAAATGATCCATCGGTGATGAAATATCGGGGATGTTCGGCAGCTCCATTGGTCTGACTGATTTCATATTTTATTAAAATCCTGCTCTATTAACGGTCTTCGGCGATAATTCCGTTTTTATGGCAATTTGTACAGTGTGCGAGTTACCGTATCAAATAAGGTTCTATATTGGTATCTTTTATTTGTTTTAATTTTGTAATTAGGTTTAAGGTTTTTGATTTTTTTTTTATTTCTACGATTTAAATATCGATAAGTACGTGTTTTTTTTTCAAAACCAATGATAATTCTACGAAATTATACTCATTTTATTAATGAAATTAAAAATAATAGGCATTCCTAGTTGTAAATATTATGTACATTGGCGTTTTGTAAATTGACGATTAAAAATTTTTTGAACACCTTATACACACGTTTCAATACTGAATGGTGATCTGGTGTAGACGCATATATCACAGCTTGTCATTTTTTTTTCTTTTGAGAAAATGAAATGGAAGCAGGAAGCGTTATGGTATCACTGATATGACGTTCTGTTCTGTGTCTCAATCATTTAAAGGTGACCTTTAAATGCATTTTAAATAAGTTCTTTTATCGTGTCATCGAGAAACGCCGATTTTTCATTGACCGTTTTTATTCAGTTTTTCATTTTCATGAAATTATTTTTCGAATCTGTTTAAGTAGTGCTCGGTTCTCTAACGTTTTATACACGTGTCTGCGTCGAATTGATTACTTACCTATTTCCTTTTTTTTTTTTCTAAAGTTGGTAAATCGTAATGAAATGAATGGTTGGAGATGAATGCAGTTATTTGCAGGTGCCAGATATGAATATCAATGATGCAATTTAATTGATATTTTTTATATTTGAAAGGTAATAAAATATAGTATGCAGATTTTGATTTCATATGTAATTGTCAGAATATTTTTTTGAGGAAATTTTTTGCTAGGGAGGTAGGTAAGTAAGAACTTTAATCGACCCCTCGAATCTGTTTTCACTCGTCTCTATTTCGTCTTAAAATTTGACCGCATCCTAAAATTTTTGAAAAATTAAAACAGAATAATCGATAAAATTAATTTTTTATGACGTCATTTTTTATCTTTACCTACCTTATTTTTTAGGGCGATAATTCAAAAATAGCCTTTGTTTCATGTTTTTCTTCTTCTTTTTTGAATTTTTTCAGCCAGAAGTTACGACTGTCTAGATTGTTCGCTGCAACAGGGTGCGGTGTTTTTTTTTCGCTCATAATCATCATCGATCTTTTATACTCAGTATAAAAGATCGATGATAATCATACGTCTCAACTCTCAAGATAGAAATTTTTCCAAGTTCGTAATATTTTCGTTAATTTTCAACTAGTATAAAATTTTCTCAACATTATTCCAACTCCCAACTTTTTTAATAAATTTTTTTAAACTTCCCAATTTTCTTTCTAAAATTTATTTTGAAATTTTTGACTCAATTTTTTTCTAAAATTTAAATTTACCAAGTATGATTAAGTAAATTTTTTTCTAAAATTTATTATGACTCAATTTTTTTACGAAAGCTGATTCCGACTCAGAAGGTGGGAACAATTTTAGAAAAATTTGGAGCATTGGAGCTGATGAAAATTTTGAGAGAAAAATTCGATGCCTTTTTCTTTTTTCAATTTTTTTCAACTTCATCAAATCTTTCGACAAAATCTTTTATCCACTCCCAATTTTAATCTAAACATTTTTTCAACTCAATTTTATTCTTGTAAGGGAAAGATCCTATGCACTCCACAATGGGAAAGGATGGCCTATCCAAAGGGAGCACATAGGTCTGTCGATCTTGCCGCTTGCCAAGTATATATCTCCGGTAACGGGCTCCGGGTGCCGAAGATTAAGTTATAAACACGATAAAATGGCTAACACATTTCACTTGTTCAAAGATATATTCTCTACATCAAAGTAGGCAAATAAAACAGTTACTTTAACACATCGGTTAGCTAGTTAGGTAACATGGAGTACTCTCAATGTACTACTCCGAGTATCATCAATGTACTGACGACTTGGTACGTGGGTTTTAGCCACGTACCTGACGTTCTTCTGGCGTCCCAGTGCTACCACCTGGGGGAGTGAGATATTCCCACCGCGACATCTGCCCCTTCACACTTCTCGGTGAGCAGCCGAAGCTACCCACAGAAAAGAGTGAAAGAACAAACCTACTCGCGGGTGAAAATATCACACACCACCCAAGGGTATCCACTGCCCCCACACTTTTGAGTGGTAGCAGACTGCTGACTGCCTTTGAGATCTTTTGTCTCGTAGTCGTGGTACATTTTGAATAATAAAAATATTAAAATTAAATTAAAAATAAGAACCTGTAACAGAACAAACACAAACAACAACAAAATAAAAAGAAAAAAATGCACGGCAAAGAGAAATATTACAAAAATGATCAAAAGATCGAATAAATAAATAAGGTAAACTAACTTATATTTATTTACAACATTTGAAAAAGAAAAACACTTTTATTTAAGAATGAAAGTTTAAAAGGTCTAAAATTATTCTTAATTTTACAATTGTAGATATTCCAATATCCGTGACATATCATTTGTTGTGAACGAATACCAGAGGGGGCCCAGCCCGACCTCTTCGACCAAACGATGAGCAGCGCTGTTCTCAAAAGACAAAGACTTTAGTAAAAAAGCACTATCTGGTGCTAAGTGTTACGGTTAGTAAGCGTAAATAAAATAATTGAAACATGAATATTTAATCATGTATTATTCTTACGTGTTTCAGGTCCCATGGTCACTGGAATCAATAGTACATCGTCAGCCGGTGAATCCATCTTGAAGCTGCTGACGTTCTTCAAGTACGTATTGATTTTTCAAGCGATCACTGAACTTTTGTTCATTTATTTGAAAATTAATCATTTGTTTAATTTTCATTTGTTTCAGCAATTTTCAGCTGCTGGTGTGGTTTTTCAAAACAGTACAGACTCGAATTTGAATATCACTTCTGGATATTTATTTTCAAAAAATCACCAAGTACGTACGTTTATTTCAAAAGAATTTTTTCTTTTGTACAGGTACTCAATAAACTAAAATGTTCGACGTCTATCTTTTTTCAGATACCAAACCGTTGATGCTGTACTCATGTATCAAATTTTTCGCTACAATCGACACAATTTGGCTCGCAAATTGGCCGAATGCATGAGAAATTGATACATTTTTACAATTTCCATTTGGCTGCTCGAAATATTTAACCGAAGTCGCATATTGTACAAGCCAACTGGTAAAAGTGAGTATAAATTCATCTAGGTTCAAATTTACCTAGTCGAACGTAAATAAATACGACCTGTAATTAAAATCATTTGTTTTAATTTTATTTTCAGGTATGCAAATTCGTCTGTTTACATACTGAGTACGTATTTGAATCTTTTGATTTTCAATTACGATTTTTCGTAATTGTGGTGATTTTAAATTGAATTTTCTAATTCAATTTTTCATTTTTATGGGTTGGAAAAAATTCACAGATATTCACAGAAACAATAGCCGTACAAAACCATCTGCGGCAATCACATGATCTGGCGGGGACGTAGTGCGTACCAAACACTATCCTAATTAAAGGACAAGCGAGCCCCATCCAGTGCTCAGTGGCCGTTGTTAAGACGTAACTATGAACCTGGAATACTGGAAAAATTCCAAAATTAGTTGTATTTCATTTGTAAATACTTTTGAAATTTTATTAATTGCTTTTGAATTAATTTCGAGTCGTATTCTGTTTTTTCTGTTTTCAGATTTGGAAAACAGCAGTATAGGATTGTATCCTTTTTATATTAACGTTGTTTTTAAACGTTTTGTATATTTATTTAATTACTCAGTTTTATGAGTAAATTATCTGTGATATTATAACATGTTCTAGTCATAATTCACTTTATTTTCATATTTACCAACACCAGGTGATTAATTCGTCGTTTCTTTTGTTCGTAGATCGAATACTTACGTGATGCTTGATTCTTGATGAGCCAGGGTATCCATGGAAACGTGAACTAAAAACACTAATGCTGCAAAATCTTTTGGTAAATACTTTTTTATGTATTCTCGCTGGTCGAGGAATATTTGTATTTACTTGTAAATTATTTGTATCGTAGAATAAAATACCTTTGTATTTATTACCTTATTTTTCTTATATTTTATTAAGAAAAGATCGATATCAAATACTCATATTTTTATTGAGAAATTTACAAGGTTGTCTTATTTATGACGTTTGTTTCTTATAATTAATAAAAACGAAAACGAAAAAACTTATTTCGAAATCACTTTTGAGATTTGAAAAAAATTATCTTAATACTAGGAACGAAAACTAAAACTAAATACCCGCATTCTGAATCTCATTTGCGATTCAGAATTTTTTCTTAAAATTATATCACGAAAAAATAAAAATAATTAACTTCTCTTAAATTCTAGGTAAGAAACTAAAAAATACTCAGACTTGAGGGCTTAAACCGAAATAAAAATTGATACTTCTGATCAAAATCAAAACTAAAAAAATTATTACTTCTAACTTTTGAGAAAAATTACGACAAAATAAAAATCAGACTTCGATTTTTGTCTCTTTTGCGACTATTTAAGTGGACGGTATTAGATATTTTTCGAATTTTTTCGAATTTGACAAAAAATGCTCATTTGTGCATTATTCTCATCGACGGTGCGCTTTGCGACAGCTTCTAGACTGGTGCCATGTGAAAGTACGTCTGTTCATTTCATGGAGGATCGCGTCTGTGATCGAAGATGGGTATCTGTATCTGTTGTCAGATAATTCCATCGCACCAGCGTGTTGTTGAACGATATTGTCCACCTCCCTATTCATAATATATATACTTATGTCCGGCGTACCGGCGGGAGGGTGGACGTAAATTGAAAATACTTCTGCTAATATCGCTCTGGCACGTCGCTCACCCGAATATCTAGTCGGGTGCAATACTAGCATACGTCTGATGCCAGCATCGTACGCGGCGTTCATTAAAGTCGCTACTAATCGCTCAGCATTTTCGCGAGAGAGGCCATCTGTCTCCGTCTCGCGTTCGCCAATACAAATCGCCACCGAATATGACATCATATTACTTCTGAAATATAATATCATATCGCCCAAAGTCAAACTTCTGTTGAAGAAAGGCGAATTGGTAATACCTTGCGCATCTCTTTCGTAATGCGCAAGGGTATTTTCGGCGATATCAAGAAGGACTCCGTTTCCTACAAATACGAACGTATTTAGTTCGAGACCGGCGTGGTTGTCATCTAAGACAACACAAAGGGGACCTATGAGCATATTCTGACGAATAAAGGGAGAAAGGTCGGCGGCATCGTCGATGGGTGGCGGGGGCGGCGGAGCATTTGCCGCAGCCACAGCTACCTCTCCTCCTCCTTGCACGTTGGCATTTGCAACGGCACCAGGTTGATTTATACCTGCTCTATTCGCTGGTACGTTACCTCGCGCAGCTGGACGCTGTTGTATCCGTTGCTGCGCTAGATTTCGATTTGCTCCTCGAGCGGCACCCGCGGCTCCTCTGCCTCGATTGGCAGCAGGTCTATTTTGCCGTTGCTGTCGAGGTGGCGGTTGCTCGGGTTGTGCAAAGGCATCATGATCAGCAACTACTTCGTTAGCTTGTTGTTGATCGAGTTGACGTAAGATCAAATCATTTGCATTGATCTGCGGCGGTTCCTGTCTTTGAACGATGTTCATTTGCATCGGTTGCATATGCGGCGCCTGTTCTAACGCTGGCATGACAGGGTTTCTTAATTGTGGTAAGTTTTGGACCACATTTTGATTCGTTGGCGGCATTTGGGCCAAAGCCGCTTGTCTTTGTTGATTATCATGGACATCATCTGTGTCCATTTTTTGATGTTCAACATTCATCGTCGGCGCATTTGAGCCAGTATTCGATGAAGTACTTTTAGAAGGCACTTTTGAGCCGGATGCCAAGGGAAATTCAACAGTATTTAAAGTCGAAGACGTTGGGGGGTAAAGCCGGTTCAAAGGAGATCTACCTTCTTGTGATAAATTTTGCTGGGATGTCAAAATCTTTTGTTTTTGAATTTCAGCGAGCGATATTTCTTCACCTGGAGGAATCATGTTCAATGTTTCAAGAGCATTGATCCTCAAATTGGCCATATTAGCTTTATCTTTTTCGAGCGATAAATTAGCAGTGAGTTCATTATTTAAAGAAGTCAAAGCTGCGATGGTATTTGTCATCGACTGTACTTGCGAACGGTATTTATCGTTCTCTTCATATAACATGTCCAGTTCCTTTTGTAACTGGGGGCCGTCGGCTATGGTAATTTTACCATAAAGCGCATATTTTACCGAGTCGAATTTGAGAATATTTTTCTTCTCAGGTGTAGAAATTAAATTTAGCTCGCATTTGGGAGCTACGCAGAAAGCGTTATCAGGCGGCGGTATAGTTTTATTATGTTCGTCGACTTTTGGGACGAACATATTTAAAATACACGACTTATGATAAATATGACCACAAGCATTACGTAAAACTTCGTCATCACCATCTGACTTTTTGTGATGAGGTCCGTTGAGCGAAATCGTGATTTTACACGATGTGCAAACTGCCATCGGCATACATAACGCACCGCCCTGTAAAACGGTAGAAAATAGATTAGTATACGAATCTAATTTAGGAACCAATACTTCTGGTTGATTATTAATTGTACGCGTAAATTTAGCAGTACTTTTACGTGCAGTAGGTAGTGGTTTGCGAGTTTTTATGACAGTTTTATTTACCATAGCTCGTGTGATTCTTTTGTCACAATCGTTATCAATTTTTGAAACATTTGATTCAGAAATTGATTCATTTTTCGGCTTGATATTCGAAATTTTTCTCGAACTCAAGCCACTACCGCTAGCACGATCTGATTTTTTCGACATCGTAATATTTATTTACAATATCCTAATCTAAAAATCACTATTTTCGTGTTTCAGATTTATGAAATAAAAAGTAGAAGAAAAGTTGCAATTATTCACTCACTTTTTCTACGTCGCAGCGGGCCTGTTCAAGGTTGAATCTAGACGTCATTTGGTCTTTTTCAATTTCTTCTGACCAGTTGAACAGTTCCGGCTTCCAGCCACGGATCATACAGTTTTAATTCTGGAAAAAATAATTACATCTGAATTAGAATACAAATTGAAAAGGTACTTTCATTCGATGTCTTTCGGTAAAACTAGCTAAATGTAATCACTTCTGGATAAATACAAGCAATAAAATCCGTACGACTACGAAAACTATTGAATATATTTCACAAAAACAATTACACAGCGCCCATTTTGATAACAGCCAGCCAAAAGCTACCATAATCGAATGGTATATGAAATATTTCACGTACGAATACATGTTATATTTCATGCACTTTCGAGTAACAATTTCTTTTGACCGAACGTTAACGCGAGTAAAAAGCACCGAAAAAGCACACGAACGAAATTTGCTAATCAATGTATCATAAATACCTTTTGAATTATTTTTTCGAAGAGTCTTCTGGCTCTGATTTTTCGTCGCCCTTATTTACGGGGAAGCTGGTAAATCCGTGACCGCGATTTGGGTTGGAGGTACTCGTATTTAAATGGTACCGTCCGTTTTCGTCAGGTACAAGAGCTCCAGCACTTATCAAGCTGTATAAAGCATTTGATTATTAAAAAGCAAGAAATCATTAGTTAATATTTGAAAACTATGATAGATACCTCTGTACAATTCGAGTGACCGTAACAATGGTCCGTTCAACTTCAGGGTCTTCTGTCCTGGATTTCTTTGCTTCTGGTTCCATACGAAAATGGAAAAATAGTTGCCAAAATTCACTGAAAATTACATACATTTTTAGTATGATGCAATCAAAGCATGCTTTTTACATTTGAAAACACGTTATGAATAAAAGTGAAAATTGTACTTACATTTGAAGTATTTCGAATCGATCGTATTATAAATAGTGCTGGAACAGACACTAATTACGAAAAAACACCGCAATTATTCGCGGACTTGCACTCACAATTTCACTTTTAACCGTAATACACGGAAAAGACACGAAATCATAGCAAGCAATATTTTACTAGATATCCACACGAACGTTGTTTCACCACCAATAACAAGTTGAATAATGAGGATCGTCTGCGTAGCTGGAGGCGACGATCGCTTACCACCACACACACACGAATTCACATATACAACACGTTTGGTTATTGGATCGGCTGAAACGCAAAATCTTTTGTATTGCTTATCTCTTATTTCTGAGAATTCGTTCGTTGGATCGAGGGTTTTGGTATACCTACTCATTTGGGTAGGTAACCTATCGACCGGTTAAGGATGCGTGTATTCATTTTACGAATATTTTCTTGCATCGACTTGATATTTATCGAGTTACCTATTTGTCTGTTATCTACAGATGGTTGTTGGGTTTCTTTTGAACCTACCAATTCTGCATTACACAAATCGAAAACTTCTAACGCTTTTGTCATTAGAGTAGTTCTATTTTTAGGTATTTTATCTACCTGATTTGCAATGTGGACTTGTTGAATTTCGTTTGTATTCGGCAAGTCGACATTTTTATTTTGTACAGACGTGTTAGATAGGTTAGATTTTTCTATACCTACTAACTTGTTCGTCTGCATTTCTAATTCCAATTCTTTTGTATTGGGACTAGAAATTTTATGTATTTTGGTATCATTTGTACCTATCAAGTTCGTACTACATGAATTGAATATTTCTAACGTTTTTGTGGTTAGACTTGGAATATTATTTTGAGAATTCTGCGTAGTCGTAACAGGTAGGTAGGTTTCTTTTGAACCTATTTCACTGTTATTCGACTCGTTTGATTTTTCAAACGGTTTATTCTCGTTAGTTTCGACTTGATGGGTATCTTTTGTCCCTTTCGTATCGAAACTTGACTGGTTCGAATTTTCCACTGTCATTTGGGTGGTATTCGAATCCTTGTCAGGGGGGTTATGCAATTTATTCAACTCCGGGGGTACTTTTGTGAATTCTTTTGAATTCGTAGGAGTATAATCATGAATAAATTTGAGCATTGCAACTTGAAGCGGTACTCTACGTTTCTTGTTGCTTTGAACTTCTCTGATGGGAATATTATTGTCTTTTGCAATTCTCACATCAGCAGAGTTCGTTCTTCTACCTCTATTTATGAGATAGGTGAAAGCTCGAATTTTTAATTCAGGGTATTTTGCCCCTGTTCGAGTTCTAATTTCCTGATCTAACTTTTGCAAATCAGGTGGTAATGGATTTTTACGTGGTCTACCTGGGCCACGCTTAGGGACGGAGGGGTCTTCGACGGTTGGGGGGTTTTGAGGAAGTCGTTTGTTCTTCTTCTTTTTCTTAGAATTTTTCTTCCGTCGAGTCGTAACATTTGACGAATCTTTTGGAGGCCGTCCTCTAGGTCTGCGAGGTTTAGGTTCCTCAGTAGCTTCAGTTCTCACTTTTGGAGGTCTACCCCGTTTTTTCGGGACTGGAGCTTCGGGAATATTTTCAGAATTTTCTGAAATTTCAATTTCATTTGGGATTGAGTGAGGTGGCGTATCTGGAGTTGCGATTATTTCAGGTTGGTGAAAATCTTCTGGTCTCACGCCTGAGGTAGATGGTTGAGGTTCATCTGGCCTTAATGGTAATCTGCATATGGTGATTTCATCATCTGAGGAATCTTCATATACAAGATCGGAATCCATTTCGTATTCACAATCTGATCCAGTTAGCTCACTATCTGAATTTCGATTTTCTGCTCGTTCTAAACGCGTTTTTATGCGCTCAGCTCGCGCAGCTTTCTGAGCTTCGTAAGTTAAAGGTATTGAAGCTCGAGCATAAACATCATCATCAAGGTCATCTGCGTCTTGAAGAGTGATGAATTCTTTAATCTTTTCCTCAATTGTCTTTCGATTGAGTTTAGATTGAAGACATGGATTTTCAGCAAAATCCTTTTGTTGCTGAACTGACATGAATAATGTGATTTGTCGAATGTTTACGACTTTTCCGTGGGCATTTGGTTCATCTGATGGCACCACGATGTAGCAGTTTTGCTTTTGTTTTTTCTTGATGAGGTAGGGACCTGCTCTTTTGGCAAAAAATTTTCTGCTGACACCTTTAAAATATTTAGATTGTCGATGTTCAGTCAGTAAAATTAGGTCGCCTTCTTCAAACGGATGGGAATCTCCATGGCTTTTGTTGAATGCATATTCATCATGGATCCTTTGGATTCTCCTTTTTTCACGAATGAAGTTTTCGATGGCTTGTTTTTCAGTCATCTCATCGATTTTTAATCTCACATCTATTGGTGCATAAATTGACTTTTTTGCCAATATGTCAGCCAATATGTGATTATAATCGCTATCTAGCTTGTATAAATGCACTATTTCGATTTTTCTGAAATGTGTCATTAATTCAAGTACCTCTTGGAAAAGATCGGCATGGTGTACAGTTTTTTTATCTGAATTTTTCCATCCGTTCAAAATCCATTTTTCTTTTGAGGTCTTGTTGATGGATTTAACCACGTAGTGAGAATCAGAGAAAATTCTAGCCTCTTTTATCCCATTAAAAATTAGAATTTTTAGAGCCATTTTTATAGCTGTTAATTCTGCCAAGTTATTTGTACTTTGGTATTTAGGATGGAAAATTTCTTCTGAGATATTTTTCTCAGTAGTCGAGTTGAAGCATATTCCGATACCAGCTTTTGCCCCTGGATTTCCATTTCCAGAGCAGGCACCGTCAGCTGTGACTCTGACTAGTCCATCTTTATCGTACGTGAAGTCAGTTTCCTCCATTTTTTCACTGAGGAGTACCTCTGTTGTGGTAGCTGAAACTTCATGTAACTTCTCTTGTTCTATGAGAAGTTTTAAATTATATTTGAAATTAAATTTCGCTGGTTTCAAGGGGAGTCTTTCGAAAATTTCATTTTCGATTCCCCAAGCCTCATTTGGGGTAAAACCATGGATGGTTGGTGAGTTATTCATCTCAGCTTCGACTCTTTTGACGAATTTACGCCATCCATAATGCTGAGTATTAGGATCTTGTTTCGTATTTATTCGAACTCTAATACGCTCAGCTATTGTTTTCATGCTGCGTTCAACCAACGAACTGCATGCATTATATACTGTGGTATGAGAATCTTTAATCCCATATTTAGCCAACAGCATTTTCCAGTCATCACTGATAAATTGTTTACCATTATCAGTAATTGATTTTTTAATTACAATGCCTTTTGATTGTATGTCTTGGAGAATGTCTTCCATTGCCTTGACCACTGGAGCCATTTTTATGGTCACAGTTGGTCTTAACCATATTTTTGAGGTAAAAACGTCTTTTGCGACGAGTAGGTACCTAGGTAAACCTTGTTTGTTTACCACAGGTCCGAATAGGTCAATGGATAAAACATCACCAATAGCATATGCTTCGATTTGTGCATATTCTAATTTTTTATTATAGCCATAGAATTTATTGGCTTTACATACGAGACATCCGGTGGAAATTTCTTTTATGTATTTCAAAGCATTTGGATGAAAATATATTCTTTTGAATATCATTTCCAATTTATTTGCTCCGAGATGTCCATATGAATCGTGTAGAAAATCTACAGTATCGTAAAATAAAGTATTTGGTAGGTAGGGAACTTTACTACCATCTTTATTTTTTCGATACAGAATTTTGTTACCATTATCATCTGTAATGATTTCAAATTTCTTTGCTTTTGCTGATTTGCGATTTCTCAATTTTTTATTACCTTCTGGAACATCTGTTTCCAAAATCAGCATCGTTTGTCTGATAATCTGATCTTCTGGTTGGAAAAGGTGAATATTATCGAGATAATCAAGCAAAGTGTTTGTCATCGCTTCTGTGAAATTAATTTCATACTTTTGCAATGAAGTATAACTTGCCCCTTTACCTGGAAGGGAGGTGGGGTAGTTAGTAACTGTCAATTCGGGAGCTGACAGTTCGTACAGCTTCTTTTGAGCTGGCATATCATATTTGATATCAAATCCCTGTAAAAGGGAAATCCAAGCCGCAATTTTACGGTGTGTTAGGATGAAATCCTTTTTGCACTTATTTACGTACGCAAGGAGATCTGATCTGACGTGTACAGGTGTGCCGTACAGCCAGATTCCTAACTTTTTAAACATGGTAACTAGAGTGTACATTTCCATGTCTAAGATTGTAAAGTCCTTCTGATGGGGTTTAAATTTGTAGCTTGCGTACATTACTATACGCGGTTGATCATCTATAATTTGATATAGACATCCATTCATGGCGTCATTTGTCGGCATGGTATCTAGATGTAAATCGTATCCAGATTGTGGAGGCATCAACTTAAAATCTTTATGATAGGCATCGCTTAATATTTGAAAAGCTTCATCCTGTTTTGGGCCCCATTCGAAGGGTATTTTATCGGACGTTAAGACATATAAATCTGTTAAGATTTGTTGGTACTGGGGTATGAATTTTGCATACAAACCAGTTAATCCAACTAAAGCTAAAACTTCTTTTGAGTTTTTGAGCTTAAATTTGCCATTTTTTGTATGCTTTTGTACAAATTGGTCAAATTTTTCTATTTTCTTGTTTTGTTTGCCAATCTCTTGTTTGGCAAGAACAAATCCAAGATGTTCAGTACGAGTTTGAAAAAGTTCTGTTTTTCGAGGGTTTAGTTTTAAACCTGCTTCTCTGATTTTTATCAGAACGAAGATCAACAGTTCGACCATTCCTTCGAAATTTTTAGCTCGAAGTAAAATGTCATCGACATATTTTAGTATTCCTTTCCTATCTGGAATGACTTCATTTATCATTTCGATAAATGCGGCAGCGGAGACATTTGTTCCATAGGGCACCCGTGTAAATTGGTACACTTGCCCCTCGAATTGGAATGCTGTGTATTTCCGTGATTCGGGGTCCAAAATCCTTTGAAGGAATCCCCAAACAAAGTCCAGAGTCGAGAATATTTCATCATCTTCTCCGTCCATAATTATGTATTCGAGGGGCGGGGGTTCAATATAATTTGGGAGAAGTTTCTCATTTAGCTCATCTGATGCTAAAGTCCATCTTATACTGCCGTCCTTCTTTTCTACAGGACACGAAGTGTTGATGAACGGAGAATTTGAGCGCTCAATCAAGCCCAGTTGTAGCATGAGTTGAACCGCTTTTCTCATACGTTCAAGTTTTTACGAGGTGGCTTATATTTTTCACCTCGCCAACTCTTCGTTTTGTCTTCTTCTGATTTGAATTCAAATTTAGACATTTTGCCATTATAACTGCCTGGGAAAATACTAAAACAGTCTTTAAAGGTAAGGACTAGCTGACGAATTTGTTCTAATCGTTTAGGAGTTGTCCAATCGGGATGCTCCTCAGCTATTTTTCACATTGGCGGTTCCATTTGCCTGTAAAAATTTCAGGTCCGTTGTCCCGAAATTCAGGTCCCAATGGAGTCCAATTATCTGGGTTCGAATAATGTTTTATATATTCAACGACCAGATCGTGATCTTCCTTGTCTGGTTCAATTCTTTGAACCGTCAGCTGACCATAGTATTCATCAGCTGTCAAGAAATTTAACTTGATAGGAGGGTAATGCTCGTTGTACTGACAAGTTGCATATCTTTCCAGTATCAGGGGTTGAATTTTCAACTCTTGCATGGAAAGTCGTCCTATAATGCTAACTGGGTTAGCCGAATTAATTACATAGAATGGTATATGTAATGTTTGAGGCCCAAATTTGACAGAAAATAATACCATCATACCTAAAGTGCGAATTACATCATGGTTTGCCAGTTTTAGCAAAACACCACGGGGTAACTGAATAAATTTTATTTTATTCGGTCTTTTGTCCCAAAAATACTCAAAGGTTCGCTCAGAGATCACGTTTGGATAGGCTCCGGTGTCCAACTGAGTAGTCAACAGCAGACCACCGACTTGTAGCGGGACTACACACGTCACGTCATCTGAGTGTTCGGATATGATCTGCGCTCTGACTGACTCAGGCAGTTCTTTGAATTCTTTGATATTTTTCACGTTAGAGTTTTCTAACGCGTGGAGCATTGCGATATGGTCGATTTTTTGACCATTTTCGTCAATTAATTCGCAATTTCTCAGATCAGTTTCATTTAGGTTTTTATCTAACGAGTGATCGTAGGTAATATTTTGTAAATCAATTTTGATTTCATTGCACGGGAGGTCAGTTTTGACTTCAGGCGTGTCAATGTTTTCAGAAATGACATTTGATTTCAAATTTGGTGTAATTAGGGGCGTAGAAGCCTTGTCAGTTTTACAAGACTCTAACTTCACTTGTTTTTCTAAAAGTGATACCAGTTTTTCAAAATTTTTTAATTTTGAATCTGCATTTGCAAAATTCTTGGACAAAATGTCATTTTTATGATTGCATTTTTCACAATCTGACGTTTTGTCATCAATATTTATTGATTCAGAATTTTTAATTAGATTGTCATGTATTTCTTCTGGAATACTGACAGTAGGTTTATCATTTTTGATAGGTAGGTCTGGGTTGAGCGAAAATCTTTTGTTTGCGTCTCGTTTCAAGATCTGAATTTTCTTTTGAGCAATTTTTTGCTTTTCTTGAATACGTTTATTTTCGTGTTCAATTTGATCTTGAATAGTTAAATGCCAAGACCTTAGTTGACCTTTACACTTTGGGGGGTTACAACTTTTGATGTGATTCCAAAGCTGTGCATGACCTATAACCGTTGGTAGAATGTATTTGTATGATGAATATTTAGCATACCATTTACCATTAGCTTTTGAGAAATAAAATTTACTCTCATCTGATAAGATGTTTTTATTTCTGGTTATAGGTTCATGAATGACGTCACCGTTGCGACCTTTGCGCTGTTTACAGTGAAGAAATTGCAGAGATGGTTGTACCCAAAACTGAATTCTATCGTCTGCTGTAAAACATTCGAACTTTCGTCGAAGTGAGTAATATTTACTCGCAGTGACACCATGTTGACCAACATTTGATGGTTTTATGATAGGAAACAGAATTACGACTGATTCCATGTGTAGGTCGGTAAGTAGGTAATTCAAGATCGCTATGATTTTTTCTTGAATTTGTTCTACTGACAATTTTGAGAAATTTAACTCGTATTGACCTACACTTAAAATAGCATTTTTAGCTGTAATTTGTGCTTGTTTCAGATTTTTCAGAATATCATCAGCACTGAGTTGTTCTCTCACGTATGGAGGGAACGTGTGAAACTTTTGATCACGATTGCGATATTTTTCGCACATGAATGCCAAAGCATCGCCTATAAATATGTAGTCATCGAGAGACGACATGTCAATATCATTTGAGTCAATTTTCGAGGCCACTGTTAGTCCGCTTTTGTGGATTAACAGTTTAAAGAATCCTCTTTGTCAGTTACATCTTCTATCGTCACTTTTGACGTAGGAGGTGTAGGTATAGGGGAGGAATCATCATCTGTTGAATTCTCACCTATTATTTCTCCACGTACTATTTGTTGTACTGGAAAAATTTTCGGCTCCTGCGGTTTTGGCGCAGGATTTGCTTTTGTAGTATTTGTAGCCTTTTTGGGCTTTTCTTTTGTAGCATTGGAGGTATGTTCTACGACAGGCCAATCAATGACATTTTGTGTCATTGGCAACGTCATATCCGGTTCAATAACTCCTCTGACGATATTGGGATTTTTAGTTTCGTTTTCTAACGACTTCAATTTTTTGAAGAATGCAGTATCATTCTCTTTATCTTCGATCGTAATTTTTGACGAGAGATATTGCGGTAATTTTTCACACGCAGTTCGAATGATATCACGCATATCCGGATTATCGGCAGTTTTCAAGGTTTCAACCCATTTTTTAAGTTCACCAATGAAAATTCTTGCTGACGTTGCGCGAATTTTGATCGCTTCAAACATTTGTTTGGTATATTTTTGAATTAAAGGAGACCAGAATTCATCTAAGAATTCTTTCTTTAATTCGGCGAAAGAATAGATATTTTGTCTCTGTTCTTTCCAACTGTCGGTACCAGCCAATGTTATACATTGTAAAAATTTAGTACACATTTGTGTCTCATCTAAATCCGCATTTTTAGCGTAACGTTCAAATTTCTCAATGAATCCGTGTGCGTGGTAACGTGTATGTTCATCGAAGACCGCTCCCGATTTCATAAAAGCTTCTGCAGATACGTCAATCGGAGGTTTAATGGAAAGGGATGAAGGGAACGTAATGCTAGGCGAGACGGAGGAGGAGGGAAGTGCAGCAGTATTTTTAAGTGCTGTAATATCCTCTCTAATCGACCGAATTGCTAACTCATGTGTTGTAATATGAGTGGCTAGGACATTTGACCTATCATACGCTTCTCTATGAACTTCATTTACTTTTGTGTTCATAGCTGAGAAATTCTTTTGCATTGTTTCTTGCATATCCTCAAAGGCGTCCTTAATATCATTGTGAGTAGTGTACAAGGTATCAGAAAATATGCAATTTTCTCTTCTGAGAAGATCGATATCGTCGATATTGCAATTTATTTTCTTCCTTTGAGATTCGAGCAAGGCATACATTATATCCTCATTTTTGGATATTGTTTGTAATTTTAATCCAGCTATAACTGAGGATTCCTCAACGTCTTTAACCCTTTGAGCTGCTTTTGAAATTTCATAGTTCATGCTTTTGCGAACATTGTCTATTTGTCTTTTCAAATAGTCAAAAGCATCAAAAGGAGGGTCGTCTGGCTTCTCCTTTATGAATTCGCCTTTTTCATCAATATTTGGAATTTTTTCCAAATCAGGTATCAAACTGAACACATTATCTGATGTAATCAGCTTTTGAGTGTGTTCTTGTACCTTATGATTGATGCAATCCTGACCAGTGGTTAATAACCTAGTACTTTTCCTAGGTTCTGGAAGGAATTTCATACTTTTGTATTCCAACTCAGGTAACACGTAGCTGGCTGTTCTAAGCTCAGATGCTAGTTCAGGTGGCGATAGGGTTTTAATATCCATAATCGGTCTACTTTGTACTGTAGTAAAAGATATCGGCTGAAAAGTTCTTTTGCGCTTTTCAGGGTTATCAACCTTTTTAGGTTCCGATTCGGTATTTTTTGACGGTGAGGGGGTTTCCACTTTTGGGGAACTCAGTTGCTGCATTAATTGAGGGCGAGGAGGCGGAGGAATAGAAGTATCAGGTAAATAACCATGTACAGTTTGATTGATCATTTGATCAGGCTGAGGGACACTTTCGTGGTCCGTGTCAGTTTGGTTACTTCTGGACCAATCGTACGTTTGGTTTAATGCCTGATGAGCATCTACGTCCGCCTGAAGAGACTGAGCTTTTAGCAATTCGTCTGCAGTAAAACCACCAACTTTTGTCAAATCAATATTTGCGATCGTTTTAGGTGCTGCAGAGTCTTTTGCTGAAGGGGTACAAGTTCCAAACTTTCTATTTTGGATTCGAGAATTCAAGCTCATTTGTGCTTGAAGGAGCCTTTGTTTCTCCAACTCGAATTCTTGTATTTTTCTAGCTTGTAATTCAAGCTCCCTTTCGATACGGATTTTTTCTTCCATATCTGCTTTATGAGCTTGTAGCTCAAGCTCAGCTCTTTCTTTGGCTAGTATAGCGTTTTGCTCTGCTGCTAGCCTGGCTTTTTCAGCTTCTTCTAACTGAAGTTTTCTAAGCCTTTCTGCCTCTTCCTGAACTCTTTTGAGTCTTTCTTGCTCTTCTTGAGCTTTTTTAAGCTCGGCAGCTTTTTTAAGCTGTTCTTGTTCCTCACGAAGTTTATTTTGTTTATCTATTTCAGCTTGTTGAGCTTTTTTAAGCTCGTCGGCCTTCCTAGTTTCCTCAGCTTTCCTAGCTTCATCAGCTTTTTTATGCTGTTCTGCTTTCAGCTTTTCTTCTTCAGCTTTTTTATGCTGTGCAGCCATTTGAGCTTTTTTAAGTTCAAATTCAGCTGCTTGAGCCTTTTTAAGCTCTTCAGCTTCCTTGGCTTTTTGAAGTTTTTCAGCTTCAGCAGCTTCTCTCTTTTCTCTAGCAATACGTTCGGCATCAGTTTCCTTTTTGTTAGTCATTTTTAACTGCAAAAAGAATCACTGAGTTGGAATAAATAGATCGCGAAATAAAAATGTACCTAGCTTTTGGTAGAGTACAGAAATTATTTACGTACGTTCGAACGTAAAAATAAGCGATAAGGGAAAGAGAAAGGAGCGGGAAAATATTTCGTTCGGATTTATGAACAAGAAAAAAGACTAGGTAATGCCTATCTACTTCGTTTGGGTAGGTAGGTATTATCAAGACAGAAATAAACGGTCAATTCTTTTGTTAAAATTGACGTTGATCGTATTCCTATCTATTTTTAGAATAGATAGGTACGAAAATCGGCTGTACTGCTCGACGTTCGAGTGCAATACAATGCTAATTGCTTTTTATTTGATAAGCAATTGCACTAACGTAATTGTAGCTCCGTTACAATCTTGATAACGGAGGTTCGAGTTGCAATTACGTAGCCTTATCTGCTCTTTACGTACGTTTGTAACGTAATTTTCTGAGCAAAGATTTTCACGTTTTAGGCAAAAATCAACCTACTAAACACGTTACACACACGAAAAGTGCAACTTTTGGTGCAAATTTTTCAATTTTTTGAAAATTTTTATGGCAATTTACACGTTTGAGTAAATTGTCAGTATAAATACACATACAGGGCAAAAAATAAATATAAAAAAGCCTCACTGATGCAATATATACGGCTTGGTATCAGTGGCTACCAAGTTAGAAAATACACAAAAAATTTTCCTTGTCAATTTCGAAAATTGACAAGTACATAAAAAATGTTATGAAGGGTTAAAAAAAAGCAAAAAAGAAAAAATTTACACAGGTTAATGAGAGAAAAGGATTTAAAAAAAAAAAGGTGCTATTTAGGATAGCTCAAGGTTGACTTTCTAAGAAGCCACAAAGGTTGGATTCGTAAGTAAACTTACCTGATCCGGCAGACTCGAGATCTGATAGAAATTTTCCACAGCCCTGCTTGGAAAATCTCAGAAAATTCTCCAACTTTGGTCTATGGCGTTGGGCGCCAGTTGTAAGGGAAAGATCCTATGCACTCCACAATGGGAAAGGATGGCCTATCCAAAGGGAGCACATAGGTCTGTCGATCTTGCCGCTTGCCAAGTATATATCTCCGGTAACGGGCTCCGGGTGCCGAAGATTAAGTTATAAACACGATAAAATGGCTAACACATTTCACTTGTTCAAAGATATATTCTCTACATCAAAGTAGGCAAATAAAACAGTTACTTTAACACATCGGTTAGCTAGTTAGGTAACATGGAGTACTCTCAATGTACTACTCCGAGTATCATCAATGTACTGACGACTTGGTACGTGGGTTTTAGCCACGTACCTGACGTTCTTCTGGCGTCCCAGTGCTACCACCTGGGGGAGTGAGATATTCCCACCGCGACATTCTTTTTAATTTGAGAGACGACGAATAAATTTTCAAAAAAAACCCGAGTCTTGGTAAAAATCAGAAAAAAAATTGAGTCGTAATAAATTTTAGAAAAAAATGTAGGTACCTAAATTTAAATTTTAGAAAAAAAATGAGTCGAAATAAATTTGAGAAAGAAAATTGGGGAGTTGGAAAAATAAAAGTTGGGAGTTGGAAAAATGTTGAGAAAATTTCATACTAATTGAAAATTAACGAAAATATTACGGACTTGGAAAAATTTTTTATCTTGAGAGTTGAGACGTGTGATTATGTTGGATTATGAGCGAAAAAAATCAATGTAGGATTTGGCTGTGTACTTGGTTTTAGCCACATCTTAGAACATGAGGGCTGAAATTCGCTAAAACTTGAAGAAAAAGTTGTAAGTAATTTTAATTTTAGCAGATTTTTAAAATTTTGAGCATTTTACACAGAAAAAAATAGTCAAAAAAAATCAACCCCAAATTCTATAATTGTATTTAACAGATCAAAATATGTACCTCAATTTTGCTCTAAGTTTCAAAATTTACTTTTTTCAGTTATTTTTTTTCAAATTTTTCTTGATAAAAACTAATGAATTTTGAGAAATTAACCACGAAAAGGATGTTTATCGGAATATTTTGAGCTGCTAAACACAAATATGGAATTAATTTTTCAAAAATTTAGTTGTATCTTGAACGCATGTACCTCTTTCTTCACCCCCCCCCCCCCCCCCGCCGTAATACACATCCTGTCATTCTCTTTCATATCAAAATTTAACTATAATTATTATGTACTTACCTAGGTATTGAATGTTTCATTTTCGAAAAAAAAACATTCATAGTGGTTTTGATCTCCAATTTTTACATAATGGGCTCCAGCCACTTAAAAAATTTTCAAATCAAAAAATTTTGATTTTTAATTTTAAAAATTCAGTTTGATTTTTTAAAAATTTGAATCTTTGTCAACATTTTAGTTGAATTTTTTTCCAACAGAAACATTAATTCTCATCAAATTTACGGATCATTTTCATCCTAAGATTGGAAAAATTCTCAGAATCCCTTCACCCCTTCAAAAGATCAGTCAGGTCAGGAGAGATAAAAAATTTTAAAAATCAAAAAAAGAATTATTACGTGATATATTATTTTTCATGTTTTTGGAAATGCCGAGTCCAAATTTGAATTAGATTCCTTAATTTGATTCCTTTCAACAATCCAAACCCTCAAATGACGGAATTTAAAAAAAATTGGGATCGTTCCTACTCAGTTTTGTGATTCGACCTCACTCACTCACTCACTCACTCCAAATGCCATTATGAAGATTTCAAAAGCAAAATTTCCAATTCACGTAGAACGATAAAAATTGGAGAAGATAAAATCTTCAAATCAAGTGAAAATTTCAACTCAAAGTTTCCTAAAACGTCACAAATGATATGCTACTCCACATTTTGAAAATATTTTTTGGAGTTTTGATTAAAATTAAAGGATATTAGGAGTGGAGAGGGCAGAAGGGGGTGGAATAAAATTACAAAGTAACTGAATCGAAATTTACACCCGTGAAATTTCTATTCAAATCTTGAAGTTTAGTAGGATTGCGAGGTTCAAATTGAGAAGCTGAATGAGAATTCAAATTCAGCACTTCTAAAAAGGTAATAAATCATAAGCTTATATGTGACCCCACCGGAAAGAAGGGACCCTGGGCTTGGGTAAAAAAAATTGATCTCTTTTACACGTTTTTGGTCCATATTACAACAAATCTGGATCATACACATAAAAATAAAGACATTGATTTTTTTTTTACACAGGGTCCCTTTTTTTGACAGGGTCACTTATACATAAATGCCCCATGTAAGTACTGAGGTATGGTACTTGCTCACAGTATTTTTGTTCTTAAAAAAAATTGTTTCTCATTAGGTACTTACTCTGTATTTGAAGAGATGATTTTTTTTCATCATTAAGACCAAAATAAATCAAAATTTTGTAAAGAAAAAATCTTAAATTGGTATTGGATAATTTTTTGAATACATAATAAAAAAAAACACGCGAGGTTAATCTCATATGACTTCTTCGGCCCCCTTCTCCCCATTAAATTGACCAACCCTGAAAAAATTCATTAGCTAGAAAATAGTTGAATTTTCATAATTCAAATCAATTTTGTCGTCAGGAAGAGAAAAGAGGAGGGGGGTTCACGGAAATCCAACTACAGTAGTTATACGAATGTTGTAGGCGAATAATTATGCAACTTAAATAACTTCTTCAACGTTCGATTATGTAATTCAGAATCTCCTCTGAATTCTTCATTTGCAAAATCCATATTCATCGCAATGCAAAATTATCAGCAAAAATGTATAAAAACGTCGAAGAAAGAATGCATTTTTAACTTATGCATAATACATTATAACGACTGCATTCAGATCCCAGACAGTCTTGAAAATTATTCACACTCATCTAACTGACATTGCAACAAAACCGAACGCATGTATTTCACTTGCAATTTTATTTTTAGAAACGGTATTCTATTTTTTCAACGTGTATTAAAATCGACTCGACGAAAAATAGTTCTGTCTGGGATGAAAGAGGATGAGACTGTCTGTAAAGGAAACCACATTAACGGTTCAGATAAAAAAAATATGTAAGAGTATTTTTTGGTAACTCGAAAACGATTCGATTATCAGATAGAATTATAATATGAAAACCAAGTTGACCATTGAAAAAGGATGGCCATTTTGGTAGAATTAGCATGAGACAAAGATGTAGGTAGATAAATTTCGTTGCCAAAAAATTATTACGTAAATGCACATCTAGCTGCGTGACTTTGTAAACCACGTATGTGAAAAATATGAAATATCACTTCACCAGCTGTTACAGGATTGAATTTTCAAACATAAGATAGATAGGTAATCTAAACTAAATTTACATTTTGAATATGGATTCGATTATATTCGACAAACTGATGAAACCATCATTCAAACGGACGCGATACAGGAAACATTTACAGGACGCGGATTTATACCTACAGCTGGGGGAATATGCTGAGGTCGCAGAAAGCAAGATGAAAAAATTCAGCGAATCCGCTATACAACGCTGGTGTACCGAACATATATCAAACAAAATGGAAAACAATGCTCACTTTTATTCGATTTAACATAAAAACAAAACCGCCATAAGCAGCACACACAACGACACGATTTTCAAATCCATACACATCTGAGGTATACCTACGTTCGAGTTGTAGATAAATGCTAATTCCATCTTGACGTCAAAGATATTTAAATTTTTGCCATTCTCCAGACACCCTGGAAACCTTATTAATTCTTTATTTTTAAAAAAAATTCATTAACGAGTAAACAATATTTCAAAGATCAAGTTCAAAGGTCGTCATTGTTTGATATTTGAATTTTTTTAGCGTAGATTTCGTATTTGTATTTTTATATACGGGTAGGTACGGTATATGATGCAGTACCTATCGATGCATCATAAATGCACAAAAAAAAGAACCAATGTCTGTTCGTAAACGTCACCGAATGGCCGGATATCAGAATATGCGCGGAATATGCTTTATTTTAAAATTGATAAATGTTTATTTACGTAAACGTCAACGCCATCATAACCGATATTTAAGCATTCAAGGTATACGCGGGTATTATTCGTTCTTGATGACGATTTTCTTCTACTTTTGGATTACTTCTCAGTTTTGAGGCGGGATTTTTTGAGAAAACAGGAGGATTTGAGAAGTAGAGAAGTTGTTTTTTTCGTGGTCTAGGCTTCGAAATATTGGACTTCACCTTTCTGACTTCTCCCCTCCAATTTTTGCATCTATTTCTAAAATACTGATGTCAACCAGTGGTGCGGCGCATTCGATGGGGGGGAGGGGCTAAAGCCCCCCAAATTTCCTTAAGCTCGGAAAAAAATTTTTTATTGCATAAAATATTTTAAAAAGTGCATTTTTTTTGTTTTTCAAATAGTATGTTTTCAAAAAATTCCCGATCTCGCTTCACTCGGGTACTATTTTAGTTTTTCTATGTTAAAAATTGATAATTTTTGACCAATGTTCGAGTAAAAAATCACCGATTCCTCAATAAATTCCCACTTTGCCAGAAAAATTAGAAATTTGACCCCCTCCTCTGATTTTTCTCAAATTCTCATCCCCTCTCTTAATTAATTTCTGGATGCGCCACTGTGTCAGCATTCCATTTTAATGACGGTATTTAGAGAAGTCTTCACAATATTGATGTTTCTGATTTCGATAAGTTCAAAAACTGTTAAAAAAGGACAGTTTTTTTTTTTTTGTCAAAAGTTGATGGGGAAAGGAGATTATCAAGTAGATGTGTCCAGACCTCAAAAAATTTAACAAAAATTTCATTTTCCTCTCAATTTGACTCTCATTGATACCCAATTATCCTATTCACAGGGTGTATAGAAAATATACAATATCTACCAGTAAAACCGAAAAAAATTTCATCTCATGACTTTTTGTCTAATTTTACAATTTATTGAAACAGGCTACCAAAAAAAAGTTGAAAAAAAATTCTATAATACGTTGAAAATTAAACAAATTTTATCCTGAAGAATTTTTGTCTAACATGAAAAATACGGTGGGGGGGGGGCTGCGGGCCATCCAAAATTAATGGATATCAAAAAAATTCAAATCTTCTCATTTTTGAATGACCCACAGCCCACACACCTTTTATTTTTGATGTTGGACAAAAAGTCTTCAGAACAAAATTTATTCGAATTTATTTTTTTGGTTGATTAATTTTTTTTGTAGCCTCTACAATTTTGAAGTTGGGCAAAAAAGTCATGAGATGAAAATTTTTGTTCTTTTTTCATAGTATCACTCATTCCCATGTTGAAAAAATTTACCTACATAATTTTTTGGAAACAGCATTTGCCCCTTCAATTATCAAGGTAGGCAACATTTTCATTTGAACTTTATTTTACAGTGATACTCCGTTATACTCGTATCATCGTCCATTCACGTAACACTCTGTATGTTGAAAGTTGAGAAAAATTTAATCAAAAGGTTTCAATACAGATTAATTTATCAAAAATATCACTGAAGAACATTATTCAAACTTGTTCCATATTTCAAGAGGGATTCTTGCGCAGAATAGATTTCTCGAGTCCAAGATTTTTTATTTTAAGAAACAGAAAATTTTTGACTAACTGATTACATTACTTTTTATTCAACGTTTAGTAGAAAATGTTGAAAAATTTTGATAAATCAATAATAGGAAATTCATTTTTTTGGGGGGGGGGGGAGGAGAATTCAGGAATTTTAAATGGAATAATCTCTGCAAACTGACTTGCGTTCCTCTTATTTTCCTAATATTTCAAAAATGCTAAATTTTCAATTCGCTTGGAAAATTTAAAGGTTGGTAAAAACATAGAAATTCATATATTTTCAATATCTAAAAAAATGTTTTTTTTTTTCGATGGCTTTATACTCGTATTTTTCAAAAGACTTGCAATTTTTCAACGACAAGTTAATTCAAGGAGGAGAGGGGGAACAGTTTCTCAAAAATGCGTCAATTTTTCAACAAATGACTCCAGTAAATTTTGCAGCTAACTGCATCAATTCATGTTTTAAAAAATTTACAATTTCTAAGAAAGATTTCACAATTTCGGAAAATTTTACAATGAATATTTTACATTTTCCTTCTTAGTAAAAATTTCACCCCTGTTGAAATCTATCAGAAAAATTTGATTTTTTCAATGCCTTTAGTACAGAATTTTTACATCAAGTTTTTCAGGTAATTTTAAACAGCACCAGCCCCATCATATTTTAAAAAAGATACCAAACTTCGAGAATTTTTATGAAACACTTCGGTAGAAAATTTCGATTATCAACCCTCATCCAGGAGATTTTTTCAAAAAAAGAGAGATTAATGCATATGATTTTTAAAAAATTGGAAAAATATGGAAAATCGTTGCCCAAGAACATTTTAGTAAAAATTCTTTCAAAACCAATTTTTAAATTTCCATTCCTAAGAAAAAAATTATATCTAACTGAATCTGAAAAGTGAAAATGCGCCATTTTTTGGATCCAAATGAACCTAAATGGATTCACGCAGATCCGTATAGATCCAAAAAATCTCTTCTCAACTTTTTAGTTTTTAGATCCTACTGAATCTTATTGGATCCATAATTTTACAACCTACCAAATTTGTTATCCAATTAGACCCAAAAAGATCCAATTCAATCAAAAAATATCTAACTAGATCCAAAAAGACTCAATAAGATCAGTTTTTTTTTTTTAAAGAGAAAAGTCTTTAATTGAATTTATTTGTATCCACTTAGGTATATTCACTTGGATCCGATTGGATCGCGCTCTTTTTTGGATTAAATTGGATCTGATCAGATCGGACTGTATCTGATTAGATCCAATTGGATCTAATTTTAGTCCCCGGGTTAGATAGATGTTATTTGAAAAACCAGAATTTAAAAAAAAAGTAAGTTTGTAGCTGAGGAGTGAGGATTGAAGATGAGCTGACGATCACGCTTATGAAAAAAATCCATCGGAGACATTAATCTTTCATGAATTAGATCGTAAAAAATATAGGGAATCATGAAGTATGTTTCATTATTTATGAGCACGCGATCAAAAATCATTACAACCGAGTAATCTTAAATCAATATAATTGATAGCAGCATCAAATAGCAAAATTATCTCTTATCGATTGGTGACAACATTGATTAAATATGGCATGAACTTTTAAAAAAAATAATCCTTCAACGGTATGTGACCCAATTATACACGAACGTGGACTATTTTCTTGAAGTTCATGTACCTACTTCAATGGTTAGTTTGAGTCGAAGTCCAATTCACTGGTAGGTAGGTAGGTAAGTAAGGTACCTACTTAACCAATAACCAAATCACCTGCGAAGCATTTCCCATTTTTAAAATTTCCCACGTCCTTTTCTTCTTTCAAAAAAAATTCGGCAGATGCCGAAAAACTTGGACCAATTCGGAAGTAGTAGTCTGACGCACGAACGTACTTCCTTATAAATAAATCCATTTCTGAGAAATTATGTATACAAAGAGGTTACTCGAAAATAATCTTCATGCTCTATATTATAAATGTAAACGATGATGACGAAAGACGAAATGCGGGATCGAGATTCATTTGGTAGTGAAATTGCAAGCCATCTTATGATATTATCTGAACAATATAAATATATGTTGAGATATGTTGGCGAAGGCATTTGGTGAATATATCCGGGAGTGTTACACCGTATAGCCCTTTCATTCATAAAATTTTCCAAGTGCCATCGCGAAAATTCACCGTCAAAAATGTATTTATTATTGGCCTTTACATCGACTACCTGGTTTCTTGTAATTATTCTTTGCGTAATGATCGGTTTATTCGTGCTGAGCGAAAGTCGCGATGTGACTGATGATGATTGTGGCGAAGGCAAAGAATTAGATGGACCAATTCCTTTGCCAGTGATCGGTTCGTTACATTTGTTGGCCGGATATCGTGTTCCGTACGCGGCTTTTCGTAAATTGGGCAACGTGTATGGGGACGTTTTTCGTATTAAATTGGGATCTGTGCCTTGTGTAGTGGTCAATGGATTGGATAACATTAGAGAAGTGCTGATGCTCAAAGGAGAACATTTCGATGGCAGACCGAATTTCGCCAGATATAATTTGATCTTTGACGGAGATAAACGAAATTGTAAGTACCTATCTGATAAATTTTCTTTTTCCTGAACTCTTTTTTCTATTTGATTTTTTGTACCAATTTTTTTCAAATCATTCAATTCCTTCGTTGAATTATTATCAATTTTTGAAACCTGAAAATCGAACGAAATATGCTCAAAAATTAATTTTTTCCCACAGCTTTGGCATTCTGCGACTGGTCAGAATTACAAAAAACCAGAAGGGAATTACTTCGAGTTCACACATTTCCTCAATCATTCTCAGCCAAATTCCAACAACTCGATTCGTACATAAATTCAGAGGCCAATTTGATGCTTCAACACCTATTAACTTATGGTGGCAACCCAATCGAATTTAAACCACTTCTGCTTCACACCTGCGCCAATATATTTATGCAGCATTTCTGTGGCAAAAGGTTTAAATACGGAAACGAATCTTTCTCCCAAATGATTAGCTGCTACGATCAGATTTTCAACGAAGTGAACCAAGGATACGCTGGCGATTTCATGCCCTGGATGTTACCATTTTATTACAAACACTTCAATAATATTCAAAAATGGACCAAGCAAGTTCGCAAATTCACCATGCAAATTGTCAACGAAAGATATGCAGCTTGGCAACCAGGCAGACCCAGCGAAAGTTGTGATTATATTGATACATTGATTGAAACTATTAGAAAAGAGGATGATAAAGATATGAATTTGGAGATAGCTATGTTCTCATTGGAGGATATTATCGGAGGACATGCAGCCATTGCCAATTTTTTGATGAAAGTTTTAGCTTATATTGCTGTCAAGCCACAAATACAGGCTAAAATTCAGGCTGAAATCCAGCGAGTGACCAAAGGAAAGAGGGACGTTGGGTTATCGGATCGTAGAAAGATGCCATACACAGAAGCGGTGATATTGGAAACTATTAGATTGATTGCTTCGCCAATTGTTCCACATGTTGCTAGTCAAGATAGTTCTATTGCAGGTTGGTACATTATTATTAAAATTTTTATTCATTTTTTTCAACGAAAAATATTTCAAAATAAGATAATTTAATTTTACTTTACCTATCAAATTTTAAATTCATCCAGAGAGCGCTGGTGTGCTGCTCTATTATTGGTTGAATTCAGAAAGGGATTTCCTTACTACTAAAATTCAACCAATAAAACGTAAAATATAAGTGAAAAGGGTCTGAAAAAAATTGAGCTTATCTAGTACACTAGCGCTCTCTGAATTAGTGTAAAATCCAAAATATTGCTTGCGCTGTTGCCAAACATCAAAACTAATTACAATTTTGTCCACAGGATACAAAGTAAAAAAAGGAACAATGATATTTCTCAACAACTACGACTTGAATTACGGCGAAGAACTGTGGGAAGACCCGGAACAATTTCTACCCGAAAGATTCTTAAGCAAAGAAGGCATCTTACTCAAACCAGACCACTTTTTTCCCTTCAGCACAGGAAGACGATCTTGCATGGGATACAAAATGGTTCAATTACTATCCTTCTCAATTACCGCACTGATCTTGCAAAATTTCCAAATTCAACCCGTTCAGGGTCTTTCGTACGACGTTCCTGTGGGCGATCTAGCTTTACCATTTAAAACCTACAAGTTTAAATTCATTAGCAACGTTGTTACTGCATAATCTGATAGTAATTTTAATCAGTGCTTCGGATACTGATTAAAAATCTCATTTTCCAAGTATTTTAATATTGTTAAAGTGAAAATGTGATAAAAATTTGGATGCCAAAAAATTAATTTTTAGGAATATTCTTGAAATCCTGGTGAAGTAATGTTTCAAGTTCCTATTTTTTTGTTTTCGTTATTTTGTGATTTTTTAAATATTTTTGTAAGTAGAAAATTGTTAAAAGTTTAGCATCTCTTTAATTTTTTAAGAAAACGACTGATAATTGTAAGCGAATAGTGAAGTTAGGTACCTACTTAATATATTTTCAAAATTTTAACAAATTTTTGGGAGCTTTTTTAAAAATAATTTTGAGCGGAGTGATTGTATGTAGAGTCATGTTTGATGCTTTTTTTAAAATTTCAAATTGAAAACTACATATTAACATTGCTCAATAGTGATTGTTATAATTTGTTTTGTTCCTCACTAATGCATTATACCTATCATAAGCTATTATTATTTTTTTACTTCGCAATTTTATTGTTAATATTCATTTCGGAATAGATTTGTTTTATAAAAAAATAAATATGATTTAATCTGAGGATTTTCATTAAATTTTAATGAAGCAATATGCACTTGTAAAACATTTAATGTTTTTGAAGTTTATTCAATCGATTAGAAAAAAAACACATTCACACACGACACTACCAATGATAATGTTTTTTAGGAAGATTTTTTCCTTATGTTAAGGCAGAATGAAAAAAGCTAAAAAATAAATATTAAAACGACGAAATAAATAGGTTAACAATCTAAGAAATGAAATTAAAGATTACTTCGAGCGTACGTTGGAAATTCTTTCTCCTTCAAAATATAAATCTATGCATTACTTTGAACCATCCGGCTTCTGTAAATAAAAACGGAAAAAAATAAAGTTTTAATATTTTTAAAGCTAAAAAAATTCAGGTTTTTTTCCAATTTTTAATCGGCAACGAAAAAAGGAGTCATAACCAGCAGTAAAATTTTGAGTTGAACAAAAATAATATCGAAAGCATTCTCAAAAAAATCTTCCATCCAAAATCTTAGGAGCAAAGTTTATTTTTCGAATTTTTGAAAATTCTGAGTTACCCACATCAGCAAAATGGCAAAATATAGAAGTTGATCTAATCAAGGTGAAAGTGAAAAGCGAGATACCCTATTTTCAACCTTCAAAAGCAATTTTGGCAATTTCACATTTCAGGTAAAAAAAAAAAAATTATAAAAGATCCAAATGACAATGAATTTTAGCACTTGCAAAAATTCTGGAAGAGATGGGTGTTGGGGTAAAATTTTTTTGGTTAATTTTAGAATAAAAATAACATTTTCACCTATTTTTGACCGATTTCGGGTCAAGAGCAGTTTTTGACGACGGGGTCATGAGGTACCTGATTTAAATTTTGATTTTTAAAAACTTGGTTAAAACTGGAAAAAAATGAACTAGGACAACAGAAATTTGAATTTTTTTCGGTCGTGCTTTTGAAAAATTTTTGTTTCAGTCTGAAATTTTAATGCTGTTACTTAGTTTGAAGTATCATACAGAAATAATTTTCTCAAAAATTGAGCTCAAAAGTTGCTTTTACTTCTACCTCTCCTTTAATGGCCTCAGTTTAGAAAATTTGTCACAACAACAAGTTTTATCAAAACCTCAATTATTAAAGATGGTTCTCAACATCTTACCATCTTGTTTTTTTGTTGAAATTAAAATTTTTAAATCGATTCCACCTCAAAAACACACTGAATGTCCTAAATGCTAGAAAATATATCATCAAAGGTACGTTTACGTACAAATTCCCAAGAACAATAATCTTTGGTGGTGGCTGCAACGTATTCATCGATTAGCTCTTGTACAACTTCTCTGGAATTATCAAGTTCGTCTAAATTATCCTGGAACATAGCCTCTTTACGGAACTGTTCCAAGAAAGCTTCACGTTTTCTCAACTTATCGTACTGTTCTAGAGCACGTTGGAATAGCTACAAAATAAATCATCGTTAATTATTTTCGACTTAAAAATGGTAAAATTTGCTATCCTGCATACTGACCGATGAAATATTAGTATTGTTGGCTAACATTAAACCAGATACACGATGAGCTGTCTGAATATAAGGAGATTTTTTAGATAATACCACTTGTATACTGGCCGGACCCCATGGAATCCACTGGACTAGTTTTCTTTCGCCGATTCTCTTCAGAGCATTGCTCACTTGAGATGGGTCAGCATCACCCTGTGAATAATTTACATACCAATTCCAACGTAATAATATTGAAAATAAAAGGCAAATAAAACCAAAAGCAATTATTAACCTGAATGATATTCAATATGGATAAATAGCAGTGCGCGGTATTTCTTTCGTGAGCTGTCGATACCATCATGTTTTTCGGTTGCAGCAGACGTTTCATGACGTCAAACACTGTTGTTCTTCTTATGGATGACGCCTATCGAAAAATTACATCGTTAATGTTGTACGTAATAGACCACGAATACTGAACATTGAATAGATTACTTCGTGATCGTTGGTCAGTGGAGTATAGCCAGTCATTAAGAAATGTAATCTAGGAGTTGGAATCAGCGGAGCGATCAGTTCGACGAGATCATTATTCATATAAGATGGGAATCTACGAGAGGGGGAAAAAAACAAATCAAATTTTCATACTAATGCTCAGCTGATAAACAACCTTTGCGAATTCACTAACCGAAGCATGGCCGTAGATACAGACATAATTGTAGAAACTAGAGCATTTATTTGAGTTAAAGATGGTTTCTGGATTCGTAACCGATCCGAAGCTATTCTATTCAAAGCTGTGTTATCTAATACGACCACGCAATCCGCACACACAGTCAGTCTTTTAAGCGTTAACAACGAATTGTAAGGATGAACAACTACATCGCTGCAAAGAAACGTAAAATATGGATTAAATTTTGTCAGCTTTTCAAAATTCATTTTTAATCAGTTACCTCATTTCATCTTGATTAGGGAAAACGCTATAAGTTTCGATTAACTTCTTCGGGTATCTGTCGGTCAGTCTTTCTAATAAATAGGAACCAACGCCCGAACCGGTACCACCGGAAATGGAATGGCATAACATAAAACCCTACACAAAAATGTGAAATATTTAACAAAAATGCTTCGAAATGATGTAAATGAATATCAACATTTTGCAATCCATTACTTCAAGACTATCGCTTCCGTCTGCTTCTCGATCGATAATATCGAATATTTCTTCCTGTAAAGTTTCTCCTTGGTGATAACCGGAAGCCCAATTATTACCAGCTCCTCCGCCATCTTTTGATAAGTAAATATTTTCCGAATTGTATAACTGTAATTAAATACATCAAATAAATGAGATAAAGAAAAACAATCAACGAGGGGGGTATTATATGAAGACCACCTTGGAGTACGGAGAATGTATAATGTGATTGATTACTCTGGGTTCCAAATCCAATAATATAGCGCGTGGAATATAATGTTCGTCATCAGCCTGAAAGAATTTACATTATTCAATCATTATTTTTATTTAAAACCAAAACACCGCAAAAAAGATGAGTATTACCTGATAAAAAAATACATCTTTTCGATCAACGCCATCAGTTGCAAACGGTTCTAAGATACCTTCGGGATTGATACCATGTTCTTCGCATAACTTTTTCCAAAATTCGAAACCAACTAAAATAATGAGAGAGAATCGATGATAAAGTAAAAAATGACAGAGGAAGATACTGAGAATGAAACACTCACTTTGGTTGCCGCATTGGCCAAGCTGCAAAGTTATCATTTCACATGGCATCTTGGAAGATTGGCGATGAGAATTTGAAAGATGAAATAACTAATTAGTAATAAATGTTATTTATAAATTAGAACACAATTATTAATCAAACCTCATTTCTTCGTAACGGCGGGAATAATTATCAGTGATTTGATTTTCACATTATTTATTTTTTTTAAAAGATTAGTATGATGGAATCATAAAAAGCAAACTGGAAGGAAAACCTTTTAGAATGGAATACCACAATATCATGATTGGTCAAAATCTTGGCGCTCTGAATGACGTTAAAACCTTGACCAATCAGAATGGTTTATTTATATTCGAAATCAAATATTTCTTATCAGTCATTACTCAATTTTTTTTTAAAAAAAAATCATAATCAAATGTAAAAATGCAGAATACTGAATATTGCAGATCGATGCTGGTCGTGTAAATTCATTTCTTTCTCCGTCGGTTTAATGTAAAAATAATAATTATTCAGTACTGCTCAAGACTGCAATAATCTTCGATCATCCGGAATCGTGAGACTGTTTGGAAGAGCTGAAATAACCACGAATATTGCTCTTTGTTCATCATATCAGTGAGTAATACTCATATTTCAAGAAACGTCGTGTCACATATGATTAAGTTACTTCACTCATTGCCGTTCATATTTGTATTGCCTATTTTAGAAATGGCGAAATATTTGATTGATTTCGCATTGACAGCCAATTTAGGACCTGACAAAACGAAATTTTTCAAGTTCGTCGTGTTACATTGGTTTGAGGATAAAGGTGTCGGCATGTCCACTGATGAAAATGCGCTCAAATTACACGCCGTTCCTCCCGAGTGGCCAACTGCCACCGAATTTTTTCTTGACTATTTCGGTAAAGGACTGCGATTTTTATACATCATTACAGACCACGATGTTACGTTACAGCTCAGGGTGAATAAGTTGTTTCTTTTATTTAGCGTCGTGTACATTGTACATATAATTATGTGCATCACTTCAACTTTAACTAAGAAATTCATCCTGTTTCATTACGTTTGTAGCTTGAAAATCCTGATGCAGAACAACCTCCGAGAATTATTTGTTTCACGAATGCAGAAATACCAAATTTGAATGGCGCCACGGTGAAGAACAGCAATTTATTAAACATGTCTTATTCACCAATTATATGCGAGCTTGAAATGAAGTTTACGAGACTAATGTACGTAAACGATAAATTTTGAGTCGCAATGATTTGTTTTCTCTTTTTTTTAATCTGTAGAAGTATCAAATGTTTGATTTTTGTTTTTTAATTTTTACAGGTTAGGTTTAGAGATGGGTGATGAAGACCATCAATAATCTGAACACGTTTGGGGTTCGTTATTTCTGTTCATAAAAGACTTGGGAACGATGAAAGAGGAAGTGTGTAATGATTACCAATTTTCTATATAATTTAACTCGTAATTTTTGTTTACCTGAATAACTAGATAATATGTTATGAACACATCGCTATTCTGGTGATATTTTCTTGGACAAAAGCATTTACCAAAAATTATCCAAATTTATTGAACCACTTCTCGCAGTGATACTCTAGTTTTTACCAAACATACTTTTCGTCTAAAGTCGTATCGTTTTTAAAATAATTGCGAAAAAGTAAAAATGTATTTATGATGATAGAGGATTATTTTGAAAAGCAACACTGTTAATTTTTCCAAACAGCTTGAAGTTTTTAGCGCGAGAGTATTGTTTTATAATCGAATTTTGAACAACGAAGGTAGTAATAAGTAAATAAGAATAATAAAATGATGTATTTTTTGTGATCATTGTGAGATCATATTTTCTACTTGGTACTTTGATGTTCTAACGTAAGACTGATTTTTATCTAGTTTTTATGCTCTACATGGTTCCTTTTTATTTTTATATTTATAATAGTGATCAATTCATGTAATTCTATGATCAGGTGTTCCTTTTTTTCATTATTTCATTATGAATTTTTGCGTAGAGTAAATGTTTATTTCTTGATCTTTTTTTTTTTTTTCAAATTGAAAATTTTTTAAAAATCCTAATTTTAGTTACTTTTTTTTAAATAGTGAGAACTGAATGCGTATGTGACCCTGTCGTAAAGAAAGTACCTAGTGTAAAAATGTAAAAAAAACATCGATGTCTCATTTTTGGTCCAAATGTCTCCAAATCCGGACCTGACACGTAAAAATGAAGACATCGATTTTTTTTTACACAAGGTAACTTCTTCACGGCAGGGTCATATACACAATGCAAACCATTTTTTGGTATTTTTAATCAACACGAAGAGTAGTGAATTTTTCGAGGAATTTGGTAAGAAGGAAGAATGATCAATTACTTAGGCTTTGAATAGGATAATAATGATTTCCTGATTTCTGAAAAGAAACGTAGGACTAAAGTTCCTATCGGTAAGTATGTAGGCATTGTAGATGATTTCGAAAAACTTTGCAGGTATACCTTGTCCTAGGTTGGGTGCACCTACTTACTAGGGACGATCGTTTATCAATTTTTTCCCCGAAGTTTGAAAGCTGATAAATGTTCAAAAAAATTTTAATTTGAAAGAAAATTACGATCTTGAAAAAATTTGATATTCTTTGTTAAAATTCATCCATAAAAATTAAAATTAGGTTATGTCTTCAGAGTTTTTCAGGAACATTTTTGGAAATTTAGTTTTATTCCCTTTAATTTTTTTGTTTTTTTATTTTTATCATATTATTGTCTGTTGAATCTTGTAAGAAAAATGGAGATCCAATGCATGTTCCCTGATTCTGATTGATGTAGGAGGCTATCGTGAGAATCTCATCTCTAGAGAAACAGAACCTTTCAAAAGAGGAGACCTTCAAAATTGAAAAAGAAAGACATCATCGAGCTATAAGAAACACTTTAACATACCTAGTTACCTAAGAATCTACTTACTTACATTTGAAGCAGTGGCGGCAACTTGCGTGTTGCTCGGATGCTCGAGCAACACATGAAAAAAAAATAAGAGGGTTGAGCAACACATGAAAAAAAAAATTGTGAAAAATGCTCTGTAAATTGGGTACCATATTAAAAACCTATGTTACAAAATATACCTAGACCTACCGATCTTTTTAAATATTTAAGAATTGAAAAAATTGCATATGTATAAAATTTTCAACTTGAAAAAAATGATCAACGTTCAGAGGCGTAGTCAGGGGGGAAGGGTGTCTGGACCCCCCTTGAGGTCGAGAATTTTTTTGAGAAACTTTTTTTTAGGCATTAAAAATTCCAAATTTATCAAAGCTTTGCTCGGGCATCAACAACATCATTTAAAAAGTACATTTTTAAGCATTAAATATCTAATTTTTTCGAAATTTCGCCCTCGCTACGCTCGGGCGCGAATATGAACTGTTTAAAGCTGAAGTACGAAAAAAGGCTCCTTTTTACCCTTCCCCTCCCCCAAAATTTCTTGTTTTTCATATTTCTGTACCCATTTTGCAGCCACTTAAAAAAAAGCTTTCGACATCATTGGTTGACCCCCCCACCCCCTTCCCAAGGGCCCCAAGTGAGTTTCAAAATCAGCAACACATGACAAAATGCTAAGTTGCCGCCCCTGATTTGAAGGGTCCGTTTAAAAAACAACCATAGTCCAAAAACTGTACATGATCAAAAAGACCCCAGTGTTACCTTTTTTCCGGTACACGTACATACTTATATCCTTTTTCTCGTATACAGATTTTGGACTATATGGTTGTTTTTTAAACGGACGCTTCATTTTTATGCAAACAAAACTGAAAATAGTAATAATTTATTAATATCTTTCAAGTTTCAAGTAAAAAAAAAAAAACATAATCAAGATCAACATAAATTATAAATATATAGTATATGTAATGTACCTCGTAGGTAGGCAAATCGTAGGTACATGTAACGGTATAAAATGTTGTAAGAATACAAAGACTAATTGATTTCAATATGTGTTTGAAAAAAGTATTCTCCTTCTGCTTTAGGCTACCGGACTTCAATTCTTAACGAAGAAAATTAAATGAATACTTGAAAATTACATAAAAACGTTAGGTACTCATATTTCACTATCAAAAATTGATTAGAGCATTATAGCCTTCTAGGCTGAAAGAATGATTTGATCGGTAGTTAATTTTTAATTGAAGAAAAAGGGATTGAAATCGCGGCTCGTAGCATCTGGATCACGTTCGCATACCGAATTAGCAGAATCACCGAACATCCCTTTGAAAAATCCTTCGATCATACCAGTATTGATTATTGCTCCCAAATTGCCAGTATTGGCTGAACCTTGGAATATCCCATTAAAAATGTTCCCAATCGCATTAGTATTGATCATAGCACCTAAATTGCGTGCTACATCTGAGCTGCCAATCATATCCTTGAAAATGTCACCAATCATTTCTGCATTGAACATTCCAGCGAAATTACGCGAAGTGCTTGAACCACTGACAATATCATTAAAAATTCCATCAATGACACTAGAGCTAATAACGGAACCAATATTGTTTGTTATAGAAGAACCACCAAAAATATTCTTAAAAATGCCACCGAAAGTATCAGTATTAACGATGGCACCTAAACCGCGAGCAACAGCTGAATCGCCGAATGTTTTCTTAAAAATGCCTTCCATAATTTTGGCATTGATCATGGAACCAAAATTGCTTGCAAATATGGAGCCACTCATTCCACTGAGTATGTTCTTGAAAGTTTCATCAGATTTCACGATATGTGTGAACCAGAAAATATAGTCCCATAGGATAACCTGAAAATAAATAATTTAACTGAGTACACACTGTAATTCCCTTTTGGAGGTTGGGATTCAAAATAATAGGTAGGTAATTATCTACACACCTTTTCCAATTCATTTTTAGATCTGAGTGTTTTGCTATTTGAAGAGTTATTTTTTTGAAACGTTTCCCAAGCTTCGTCTAATGATTTGTTATGCTCTTGTTTGAATTTACTGAACCATTCGGATGATTTAGGAATTTTGAGAATATTTACGATAAGCTGATGGTACCTTAGTTTGGATAACGCAATGGCCAACTGATAATCGAGTACTGAAGTTATTGTTTCGTTGGAAGCAACGAGTTCATCATGATCCTTGTAAATATCCTGAAAATATATAATCAATGATTATAATAATTTTATTTAAATTTTATGAGTAGTTTACCCCAAAATTTTTAAGCATAAGGTAGATACCTCAGCTGGGTGCCTATCTAAATATAAGCTTACTTGCTTCAGTTTGGCTTCATATTTTACCGAAAATTCATCTGGTTCAGCTACACAATTTTTTCTAAACTGTTTTAAAGCTTCTGCTTCGCATATTGGTTGCTCCTCTTCCAAATAAAATGGATAATGACACCCCGCAAATGATCTGTGGCGTTTACACGTTTTCGACATAAGCTGGTGATAAGTTACTTTTGCTGACAAGTATGCCAATATGCAACTATTTTCTGCAGTCGCTTTGTTGATTATTTTGCAATAATAATAGTATATATCGATAACCTGTAAACAGAAATTGTTGTTAGTTGACAAAATTGAAAAAATTGAGCAGACACGTCCGCTGATGAGGAAAAATTAGTGTAAAATACAAGTTAGGTACCTAACTTACCTCCCTATTTAAAAAAGTATATCAATAATGGGGAAGGAAGAGGGAAGGTGGGAGAGGGATGAAGGTCGGTACCTTCCTAATCATTTCTATTCGTCCTGTTATGGTTCAGTTAATATTTTCTCCTAAAAACTGTCAGCATACCTATCATACCTTTTCTAATCCAATTCTATGCGGATCAGTAGAAGTAGTGTTGTGCATTTGAGCTCTTCTTTCAAACTGCTGCAGCGATTCTGATTTATATTTAATATGTTCTTGTTGCAGTGCCTCAGTGCTCAGGTGTGGTCCTCCGCGCTTGCAAACTTCTTCCATCCGTTCGCGATAAAATACTCGGGATATTTTAGCAGCTGACTGAATGCTAAATTCTGCTTTATTATTATTCAGCTTTTGAATTTGATGGTACAAAGCTTCGATATCCTATTGACCACAAATCATAAAAATTGTTTCAATTTTTGCATGAAGGGGGGGGGGGAGAGTATTATTGAGTAAAGCAGTTGAAATTTTTGAAAATCTGCACCATCCTGCCAACGTGGCAGATCGAATTGTACAACATTAAATTTTATTCAGGCTACATTTTTCTCTCACAATATAGATACTGCTGAAAAAATCCTCACAATGTGACAAATTTCCAAAAACTACAGAATACTACTTTGAAACTGCTTTTACTATACCTACCATTTTTGTCCCGAAACATTCTCTCATTGCCAATTTATTCAACTTCGTTTTGCAACATTGGTCGATAGTATAGGTACCTGCCTAAGTATAATAAGTACGAAATATCTTTTACCTTTTCTGATTCTGTTGTTCGAGATCGAAAAAATTCGCCACCTGTGCTCATTTCAAGATCGTTTTTAAATTTATCTAAAGCTTCCAATTTGCATTTCATGTGTTCATATTCCAATTCTTCTGGACTCAGGTAGGGCTCAGTAAATTTATAAAATTTTGACATGAGCTGATCATAAGTTTTCTTTGCTGGTACAACGGTTGTTATAACATTTGCACAAGCTTTATCAGAGTTGGTAGTTTTGAACTCTTCATACTCGATGTCGATTTGCTGTTAATTAAAGAAATGAGAAATTTCTTTAAGTACCTAGATATTAGTCAAATAAATAATATACGATAGGTATAACAAAAAATTCACGCAAGCACATTTCAACGGATCAAAAAAATTTACCCTGGTTTTTGAAAAAAAAAATTGCAAAAAGGTATGTTCATTCTGAGAGGAGAGTGGGGCACGTCTTAAAAATTGAGCACCTCAGTCCAAAGAGAAACAGGGTAGGGATATCGGGAAACTTCAAAGTGAAGTTGAAACACGATTTCTTTAAACCAATTTTGGTAAATTCCACGCACTGCACATGAGATATCTCAAGCACATCTTTCTAAAGGCATTAATTACATATCTACCAATTAAATTGAGTTCTTATGTAGCAATTTGAATCACTTGCATGAGAATATTTTCAACACGGATATGTTTTTTCCTCTGGGGCGCATTTCAAAATTTTCAAGACGTCATTTCTAAGATTTTATTTTCAAGACGCTGATTTTCAAAAACATAAATTTTAATTTTTTTTTTTCGAAATTAGCTCAACGTCAGAAAGTCAGAACGTCATATGTGTAGATCTATGTTTTTTTTTTATTTAGCGCTATTTCAGAAAATTCAATTTAATAGGTACCTATCAGAAAGTCAGAATGACAGGAAAAATATTAGAAATTCCGTGGATGACTTTTAAATACCTACTCATAAATTTTCATATTTCGAAATTGACTAGATATCAGAAAATCAGAAGCAGACTTTTGAAAACTTACAAACTTTTATATTTTCGAAATTGACTTACAAAATATCAGAAAGTCAGGACTCAGGAGCTGAAAATTGATGTACCCAATGTTAAAAAATCCGGATAATAGGAAAAAACATATCGCTTCCTTTCAGAGGAAAGAGGAAACTTCACTTCATTTTTTTTTTTTGTCCTTTGCGAGTATGAAGTTTTTTTATTTTTATAATCTTCATATTGTTTACTTTCAATCTCTTTAAAATCGAACAATAAACGAAAAAAATCTCCAAATTTTCTCGGTACCTATAAATTCTTAAACCTGTTGGTTCTTCAACATTTTCACAAATTTTTATCGAAATCCAGGTACTTTTTTTTTGAAATCCTTCCATATCCACACTCTTACACTACACACACATGGACTTACATTTTGCATCCTGTTAATGTACTTCGAATATTCCGGTGAATTAGTTTTGAAATTTTTTTTGAACACTTTCATACATTTCTTTTTATTTGCGATATGCTCGTTTTCCAATTCATCGGCGCTTAGGTGTCGCTCCCTTGGTTCACTGCTTTTACACGCCTCTTCCATGAGCTGGTTATACTTTTGTTTTGTCATTGCACAGGACAACAGGTAACTGGCTTCCATCTTCATTTGATTAGAAAACCTCACATTTTTGTAATTATTATCAATGATCTGAAATTGAAAAAAAAATCGTCAAGTATGGTAGGTACCTAAACCTATGTAGTTACTAACTTCTTATTTCTGTTTTTTTTTTTAGCAACTTTTTTCTGAAAAGAAAAAGTTGAGCTATAAATCCATAATAGTACCTTTTTCAATCTTTTTTCAAACAATCTGGAATATTTATCTTCATCTGATTTAGTGTTTCTTTTGAACTCTTGCAAAGCATCTTCTCGACATTTGAGGTACGCACGTTGCAACGTATCTGCATTCAATGGTTCAGTACGTTTTGCCATTAGCTGATGATAAGAGAGTCTTCCTACTGCAAGAGCTGATCGATTAGTAGCTTCCGCTTTTACTTTATTGTGAATTATGAAACGATCGAGATTCACGTTTATATACTGCAAAGTGTAAACGTATGAACAATTTATTTAATTTTATAGATGATTTTAAAAGAATTTTTCGCATGGATGAAATATTTTCATTAAACAGGTAAGTAGGTAGGCAGTAGATAACTACCTACCTTTGGCTTCATTTTTGTAATGTAAGACACTAAAAAAAAGGTAGGTCTACTTCTTCACATAAATCTTATCTTTAATTAATTAAACAAAAAACGAAAATGTGCTTACGTGTTCCAGTTCTATTCTATAAGATGTCGAAATATCTTGGGTGCCCTTTCCACATATCCTTTCAAATTCCTTTAACGCTTGATTCCGACATTCATAATGCTTCTCTTGTAATTGATTATCGCTCAGGTACAACGTGTTTTCGACAGCTTCAATCATAAGCTGTTGATACGCTTCTTTCGCTGTTTCTACAGCCAACATACCAGCTGGAATTTTCGCCATATTGGAATTTTTAAAGCCATCATACTCGAGGTTAATTTCCTGTAAATAGGTAATTTAATCTTAAATTTCGAACGAGTACTTATCAAAACAGGTATATTTATAATGTAGGTACCTAAAGAACAGGTAGGTAAGTACCTACATATGCTTACCTCTTCCAACATGATCTTGTACTTTCCGGAAAGTTCATCTCGGTCCATTTTACACATACTTTCAAACTGAGTGAATGCTTCATTTTTATACTTGATATGCTCCTGTTCCAATTTAGCAGGAGTTTGGTATGATTCAGTATGTTGACAAAACTCTTCCATGCGTTGATGATAAATCATTCTTGCTGCAATAACGGCTACATGGTTGTTGACTTCTACAGTAGCCTGGATAACAAAAATTTAAAAAAATCGAGATCAGCCGACTTAAATTCGAGATTGCGTATAATTGTAATTTCCATAACTTGTAGGTAATATACATATTTACTTACTTTGATCATGCATTGTGAAGAAGGGAATTCGTCGCCGTTGAATAGAGCCGTGTAACTTTTGAAATATTGTACCAGTTCCTGAACTTTGACGTTTCGTCCAGCGATTTCTTTTTGAGCTGATTCCAAACTTTCCGGTGAAAGTAACGAAGAGACTAGCTGCTTTAAATGGACTTGAAATTCATGATCGATATCTATTTTAGAAAATTTTCAAAAATATATTAGCAGGTAACCGATAGGTACGTAAAAAGGAACCTTTATGATTTCCACATTTTCAACATTTCAACTCCCTCTGCACCGAGGAAAAATCTTCGTGCTAGCTACAGGCTTTTATAATCATTCGCCATAATTTACAATAAATAGTGAAATTATAACATACCGGATAATCTTCCATCAAATTCGCGTTTCGTAACAACCTTTGTTCCAGGGTAAGGCATCAAGAAACATTGAATATCATTGAAACACGACTTGATATCAGCTTTCAAAGATTTTTCTTTTCCCTGAAGTTCATCATCAGAAATCTGCATAACAATAAAAATTGAATACCCGCTCATTATTATAGGTTATTCAAAAAAATTTTGTTTAAAAAGTTTCAAATTTCACAATACGAACGTTTAGTACTTCATTTAAAAATTCAGAACCTCCTTCTAATCCGTAATTCTTTTCGTATGGGTAGCCCCAATCTCGAACGAGACATAACAATTTCTGGAATGGTTTGTTGCCTGTATCTTCTAAAACGAGACGTCCATATTCGGTGGATGACTATGTAATATAAATTATAAAATATGTAAAATATGGCAGTTGGTAATAAATTAATTGAAATAAAGAATCGCAATGCTGGGTAGTAGGTACAGGTAGCTAGGTACCTATCAACTCAGAATATTTCATCATAATTATCTAGGTATATTATCCAATCCAGTGGCGTCAGAAAGTGAGGTACGGAGGGTATATCGTAACCCCCAAAATCCAGACGGGGGGTACAAAGTATCTGTACCCCCCTCCCCACACACACAAATTCCATGAGATAGACATTTTCAAAGCATAAAAAGTTGAAAACATTTTAAAAAATGATTTTTAGGGAACTTAAAACTCAATTTTTTCAAAGCTTCTTTCTCACTTCGCTCGGGCATGAGCATTTTTTCATGAAAGGACGCTAATAAGAGTATAAAAATCTTACTTTTAGGTATTGTAAATCATCCTCTTGTATATTTTGGAATAAATTATAAACTTCAATTGAGCTTAGCATTGTACTCAAAGTTATCACTGCGGTGCCATCTTGATTCCTACTTCGGTTTCCCAATGTTCCTTGAGTATCAAGAAAAATCACCGCCACCTAGAAAATATTCACCGGTGTCATTAATAAATTGATTACCTACGATGATGATTATTGTACCAACCTTTTCTCCGTTTGGTAAAGTAACACAGAACACTTCAGACCAGATTATAATGCCAGTTGTATCACGAATTGATCCTCTTTTCCACGAAAATCCATCCAGCGGGGTATCTTCATCGCCCAAACAATCATCTTTCTCTGTTGACGAGTTCAACGAATACTAAAAAATTTCAATTCACCGAGTACATAGATAAAAGAGCTCGATTTTATTTTTATTGCACAATGTGTTTAACTTACTGTGCGATTCATGTAACGTAATAAAAAATTCAGCAAAAACGATCTGCCTCTTCGTGAAGCTCCAGTTACCGATATCACAACAGCATTTAGATCTTTGATATTATCCTGGAGTAAAACATCTTTCAGAGCTTTTTCGTCTAACAAAAACCCTCGTTCATTTGGTATCAAAATTGGAACCGGATGGGGATCTTTTTTCTCCATGATCTCGGCAATTCAGTATTAAAATTGTATTACAAAGTACGTATAAGTACGCTACACATTCATCATTAAAGACTTTGAAAAATATAATATTCACAAAATCATTATTCAAAATCAAAACACCAACAAAGTAATTTTTACGTAAATTTTGACACGTGACACGTGACACGTCAATACACTGAGACGAACTGGTACTTTGTGTTGGTACTACATAAGTACATACATAGGAACTGTATGATGGGTTTGCAATGTTCTACCGAGGAGAATTATTATCATTTAATCAGCAGTTTTTAACACTTCAATATTAAGTACCTTATCTAGTAAATTCTTTATCTATGCACTTGACAGTCACCTTGTCACATCGTTCTATGTGGTTAACATTCTTCGATCCCTATAAAATAAATGGAAATACGAAGAATCTTTTTGCACAATTTTTTTTACAAAATTACGATAAATTCCCCCCCCCCCCAAAAAAAAATAATACTGTCAAATTAAGTCATAAATTTTTATGAAATTTTTTTCATGCAAAGTAAATGGAATACTTTTGGTACCTATCATTTTTTCAGCAGTGCTAGTACTACGTAGGTTGTTTCCTTGTTGCTGAAAGGAAAATTTTCCATAAATGCAAAATTTAAAATAAAAATGCCAACCAACAGTATTGTTCGACGTAGAAAAATATATCTATATATCTACGTAGGAGGTAGAAGGAATTTTAAAGAGTGCCAACCATGCAATATCTATGTGAATATCGTATATATATCTCATTCGCGGTTGAAAAATGTTAACATCAAAACATACGTACGTACCTATGTATGTAATGTTTACATGAATTCAGGAATTTTTCTTTTAATTTTTCTTCAGTTTTATTTTAAATTCGTTCACGTTGGATAATTTTTCTGACGGGAAATCAAACTCGGAAATTCTGTGATTGTTACTGGTGGGGAAGTAGGTACCTACCTACCTTTAATTTGCAAAAAAAATAATATATTAAAAATAAATACCTACCTATGTAATTCGTTAACAAGGAGATATTTGATGGTTTAAGAGGATCTTCTATCAAAATGAACAGACTCTATGTTGGTACTCAGGTAGTTCAAAAAGTTGAATTTATACTCGTATTTCAAAAATGCCAGGATGAAATTTTATTTTTTCGCTCAATCCAACCCCAGGGCCACGAAGAGAAAATTGAAATCTAAAGCAAAAAAAAAACCGAGTGGCTCGAACGTGTTGCTCAAAATTTTTGCGGCACCAGAGAACGCCCATTCCGATATATATACCTAGGTACTTGATTGAATTTGTACTATAAACAATGACATTGACTTTTTTCAAAAAACCTACGGGGAGGGGAGGTCGTAATTTTTAAAAACGACAATTTCAAGTTTTATGAAACATTTCACATTTTTATGGGCATTGCATTGTGTTAGGAAATTGTGATTCGTGTTTCTTCTTGGTTTCCCTCAATGCAGAACTGTTAAATGTTTCACACATTGTTTTCAAAAATTACGGTACCCTCATACTTTTTTTAAAAAAAAATTGTCAGTATCATTGCTTTTAGAAATTATTCATTACATACAGGGTATTCCAGGAATGGACGTCCAAACTTTATTTTTGGATACAACCGGGTACCACTAGAAAAAAACCTTGAGATGAACATGTTGCCTATTTTGATAATTGAAGGGGCAAATGCAGGTTCTAAAAAAAATTCCGTAAAACGTTTTTTGACCAAGGGAATGGATAGGACATTGAAAACGGAACAAATTTTCATCTTGTGACTTTTGGCCTAACTTGAAAATTGAAGGGGCTACAAAAAAATTTTTTTAAAATGAATCAACCAAAGGAATGTATAGTACGTTGAAAACTGAAAAAAAATTGTTATGGGGGTAATTCTTCGAAAATCGGCAAATTTCTGTTGCCAGTGCAACTGTAGAAATCTGCGAAAAATTACGGGTTCAATGAGTGAATTTTCATTTTTGAATCAGTAAATTTTTTTAACTACTGAAATGAATCAGTAAAAATTTCAATTTACTAATTCAATCAGTAATTAATCACTGATTGACAGTCAAGTAACAGTTGCACACTTTTCGCTGTTTAATCCGTCAATTTTCAGTTTTTTGACTGATTCAGATTTAGAGAGTAGGTAAGAAAGTACCTATAGGTAATGCAAAACACGACATTCTTTACAACGTGCAACATATTAAATAAATTTTTATTGACTTCTTTCGTACACAAAAATTAATCAAAATTAATAAAAAAAAAAAAAATTAAACTATTCAACTAGAAAAATAGAATGGATGATAACCTACTTATACGTAATTTTGTCAAATACTTCCCTAAATTGCAATTTACTTTCAAAATATTCAGTAATAATTGGTAAAGTACAATAAAAAAATTCGAATGCCTGTAGATAGGTACCTATTATTTTCCAGTTCCACGAGTAGGAGGTCTATTATTATTAGTTGGTCTATTCTGATTCGTCTGATCAACGCGAAGCCCCGAATTATTCACTTCATAAGCAAATAAACCGGGTCGATTACTTTGTGGGAAATTGACATTATCATTTCCGCCAAAATTACCGCTTCCGAAGTTCGTATTACTACCCTGACTAGATCCGCTGTTAAATCCTGAATTTCCAGAGCTGCCACTATTACCACTATTTCCACTATTGCCACTGCTGCCCGAATTAAAATTATTCGATCCGCTGCTTCCTCCTGAATTGAAATTCGAGCCACTGTTTCCTCCAGAATTTAAATTCGATCCGCTGTTTCCTCCAGAATTGAAATTATTCGAACCAGAGCTGCTTCCAGAATTAAAATTATTATTGTTATTGCTGCCGTTGACGTTTTCACAAACTGTTCCTCTAATCACATCTCTCACTGGGGCCACGAACAGCCTGAAATTCACTTCAGTTTCTCTCAATCCTTGGATATTACTCACAGGTAAACGATCCGACAACAGCCAAAGATTATCACTTTCATCGAATATAATATCGTTGTTGAATATCATCGTAACATCGTCCGTGGCTAAGACGAAATTCGTATCTGGGGTGTAATTATTCGGGAATCTGTTCGAATTCCAGCATCCGATTCCATTTCTGTTAACTAGCGTATAAAACAGGGTTCCAGTGGGTTGATGCATCATTTGAGCCGTACTTTGCATATTTGGACCTCTCGTTCCTAGGAATCGGTAGGCTTGAAGTAATGTGGTGGTATTGGTGGCAAGATCTCTATCTCTGAGGTACCGAGTTGACACAGCAAATTGATAATTCGTGGAAATGGAAGTGAAATACAAAATTCTAAATCCGTCGTTTTGAATGGCTGATAGAGAAGCTCCAAAAATACCATCGACCCATAAAAATGTCAATCCGCCGATATAAAACGGAGACGCGAACGGATCAAAGTAAAAGTACGGATGTCTGATTCTCCAAGCTGTATTCTGCTCGTAGCTGTAGACAACGAGACGATAAGCGCTGAAATCTGGCATATAGGCGTAAGCTCTCTCACAGGAATCAGCTGTAACGTCGACTTCGATGTTCCCACCCATAACAGAATCATTGGGTGCCACCGAGGAATCAAATTGATAAATTCGAATAATTCGGTCTGTTCTTAAATCGAAGATGAATAACCTGGCTCTGGCGAGATTTTGAGTAGTTCCAGCGAAATTATCGATACCAGTGTCGACAAACCACAGACGATCGCAAGCATCTACTTTCATACGAAAAACTGAAATTATACTGTTGTTAAAGTTCGTTTGATTGGGACGAATTCTATTAGCCTCGAAATTTGGATAGGGGATCAATCTGGGTGATGAGCCAGCTCGAGCACCTGTAAAATATCAAATCAAGAAATTAATAGGTAATTTGAGATCGCGTTTGGCAAATTGTCAAGTAGTGCAACTTACTACTGATGCTGAAATAATTTAATGTTGATATGATTCCTGGCAGCCATCTAGGAACAGAGACGAAAAATCTATCACGCCATATTTCAGTGCCCAAGGGTACGTTGGCACTTGGAATGTATTCTCGAGAATTGATCAATGATTGGCGAGTTCTGTCGTCGGGAAATTGAAAATCTAAATATCTCCAGCTGTAACGTTCTTGGAATCTGGTATTAACGCAGAATACTTTTTGATGTACGGCTAGTACGAAAATGCTTAAAAACGTGAGCCACTTCATTCTGCTGTAAGAATAATTTAATCTGGTGTTAGTAGGTAGTTGAAAAATGCACAATTAAATAATAGTAGACTCTTCTAAACTCATCAAGATTAATTTACCTACATCCATCTCACCAAAGATTTTTCATGGGACCAAAAAATATTAAAATAAAATTTGAAAATATTCTACCCGGTAAAAAAATCTTAAATAATAACTTCACTTAATAATAATTCAAAAAAAAAAAAAAAAGTTAGAGAATAATATTATAAAATAAATGAAAACTCTTTTACCTGATGAAGCTGAACATTCACGATACTCAAATATGTGGTCAGGAAGAAAATGTTTTTGTGTGTAAAAATACGTAAACTGCCTCAAATGAATATATCCATAGTGAATAATCAATTAACGAAGATGAACACGATATGCATAAGCAAGTTGAAGGTCGCTAGTGCTATTATTCAGGTTTTCTTAGGTAGGTACTCTCCAGTGCCAATCGACCGGTTTTCGGTTTTTCCCATAAAACTGTACTAGTTAAATGATATTCAGCTTCTTAAATATTCTTTTCGCAGAACACAAATAATACAAATACGTTTTATCAGTACACCTATAATTTGTAATCTACACAAAACTAAAGGTTGTTTTGCGATAAAACATTTCCGATCGTTTCTTCTTTTTTACCGACGATTTACTACCATCCTAGTACATAGGTACAAACAAGACTAACAAAAAAATAAAAATAATACTTCAGATAAGTATTAAATTTGTTTATCAGAGGTATTCGTGTTTTTTAATTAGTGCATTAAGTATTCAATATAAAATTGCCATTGAAAATGGGAGATAAGATTTTTTGTAATAATTTTACCAAGATCCAAACAAAAATCATTGCTGCATGTGCGATAAGGCAATTTAAAATGTATTTTGTACTTATGTACTCATTAAATTTATATTTTTGTAAATTTTCAATAAAATTGAAAACGATAAAAGTAAAACTTTCCATACCCCGTAGTTCTGTTTTATAATGTTGTAGCCTAGCAAGAAAATGTTTACTCGGTTAGTCAATAGGCAGTCAAAGAAAAATTTACATCTCCTCTTTCTCACTGAAATGTATGACAATATTTCCTCAAGGCGTGCTTCGTTTAAAAATAATATTAAACATAATTTTGATTATTTTATTTACGAACGGAGGTAGGTAGTAGGTACTTACTTATTTCAATTAAAACATTGGAAACAAAGGAAGGGATGGGTAAGATTGTTTCCACAAAGTTCACATCGATTTTTATTCAAAGGAATTCGGTAGGCGACTGGTTTTTTGTCAATCTTTTTTAAAGTGGGAGGGGGTGGGGGTGGGGGTATCTAATTCAACGTGTTTTTAGATATAGAGATTAGGGAAGAGGGACAATACATGTAATTTTTTCACGAATTTCTTGTTTTCAATTTTTTTTGGAATTTTCAAAAAATCATTTTAATAAAAAAATTAATAACTATAGGTAATAGGCAGATTTTTCCAAACGTTTACGGCTAAAAGTCGCAAAATTTTGGAATTAAAGTTGCCTTAAGTTGAAAAAATTGACCAACACCAAGAAAAAAACTAGTTCTCTCCTCAAAATTTGCAAGATTCAATCGTTTTAAGGCAGTAAGCACATTTGTTCAAGCGAAGCAAAGACGAAAAAATATTCAGAAACCAAATAATTTATTTAAAAGGTGGAAAAACTAGAAAATTACAGCAGTAGATAATGCAAATAAAGCCATTGCCATTGTATAAATGATTAAATAGATGATTCAATTCAAACATTTAACTCATTTCTAAATTTCTCATTTCCAACATGAAGTACCTATCTCAATTTCAATAAAAAATTTCGAAGGATCCCGTGTTCCCATGATTAGGGGCCTAGCTTCATACAATACCTACTCTGCCATTTAAGAAACACGTAAGATGAAAATGTTGCCTACCTTTAAAAATGAAGGGAAAGAAGATTATCCGAAAAAATTAGTTCAAAAAACATTTTCAAAAGGAAATTGGTCGTATTTCAAAAAATGAATGAATTTCTATGGTGATTTTTACTTAGCTTGAAATTGATGAAACCACAAAAAAACTTCATATTTTTTTGCTTTATCCATCAAAATTTTAAAAAATCACGAATCATTCAAAAAATGAGAAAATTTGAAATCATTCTGACATTTTATAAAAGTCTATGTAATGTGAATGATTCTTAGCTTCTTCGTCAGTACCTTTTGTCATTGGGTAGGTAATTGCATTAAACTTTGATACTTGTAATTTCACCCGTACCACTTTCTAGGCCAGACTTATGACAATATCAAAATGTTTTCATAGTTAGTAGGTAACGTATCTCTTCTCAGGACCAATTTCAGTGATTTCATTCTGCCTCAGAACTTGAACAATTTTGTAATTTTTTCACCCCTCCCCCTCCCGCTACCCCCGGAGGAAATTTGATGATTTCAATTTCTATTACTTTGGTATGCACTACATTTTCCTATGGCGCGGAGAATTTTTTCAAATACATACATTGAAAATTTTAAAATCTGCTCCGGAAAATTCGTTTTGAAAGAGGGAGGATGTGAAAATCATTTTAATTAAGTACAAAACTAGAGATGTGCGCCGCCGAAAAACGCCGCCAATTTTTTTTGGTTTTTGGCCGCCGCCGCCGATTTTTACCTCGGCGGCGCGTCGGCGAAAGGGTAGTTTTCCCTTCAAAAAAAGTAAAAAATCTCGGAAATACTTTCAAAATGGTTGCTCATTAATTTTTTACTTTTCAAAATGTAATGTTTATGTTTCAAAAAATTTTCGTCCTCGCTTCGCTCGGGCAACATTTTAATACATTAACATCATTTTACAATTTTTTAAAACCGCTTTTTGAGGTAAAAAACAGTGACGCCGCCGAAATCGCCGCCGCCGCCGATTTCATCTCGGCGCACATCTCTAAAACTCCTCGCTTTGTGGGATAAGGGGAGATATGTACGACGATACGAATTACGAATACGAGTACCTAACAAAATTTTACATAGGATTTCAGATTTCTAAAATTTCATCTCGAAGGAACTTAAAACATCGAAAACAAATGGCAAATTAACGTTATAACGTTAACGTTACAAAATAACTTATACCTCGGTTTCAGATTCGGGTTTCGTAACCTTAGTTCGTAACAACGGTAATTAAGCGTCATCCAGTTGAGAAATGACACATCATTGTTACTATCTCTTATCAAAAACTAACTTGTTTATTTACATTTTTTTTTGAAAAATTTTAAAAGTTTCGATATATAAAGTTTAAAAAATGTACGTATTTTTAAAAACTGTTTTGATTATAATATTCATCTAGAATCAATCCGCATCTATTATAGCTCATAATTGACATTCTTATTCCTAAAAAGGTAAGCATAAAATGTAATAACGATGAAAATATGTCGTCTTTTTTATAGTGATTAGAATAGCAATACATTACAGATATCTCAATTTCACGCACAGAATGCTTTTACTCATTTATTATTGTATTCTAGGTCCATTTGATCCGATATAGGCAATGAATTCTCACAATCACATCCGGAAAAAAAACAGCGTTGTTCGGAAACAAGGAAAACTATGCTCCAATTGCTTTCAACCATCTTCATATACATTTTGCATTCATTGTGATCCAGATTCTATCAAATGCACTGCTTGTCTCGCCAAGTTTAAAAGTATAGAAAAGTTCATAGTCCATATTGATGAAGCTCATTGCAAACTAGCTCGAAAAAAATACCAACGAAGTAATCCAAACGAACAATTTTTATGTCTCAGTTTGACCATCAGAAAAAAAGAAAAATCGCTGTACATTTGTCCAACATGTAAATCCATCTTTTCAACGGTCAAAGAACTGAAAATACACGCCGCCAAAATACACCTAAAAAAACGTTTTCAATGTGCTTACTGCGAGAACGAATTCTTCAGCAAGATCGCTTTGAAGAAACACATTTTAAATCATCTCATCGAGCCTGCATTCAAATGTAACATTTGTGATTCGAGTTTTCACTCTTTATTCACTCTGAAAAGCCATATTCTAAGTCATTTAGGTATTAAAAATCACAAATGTTCGTTATGCGATAAAACATTCGATCATGCTCATAGTTTAGTTAGACACGTAAAACAGCACTCAGCCAGGAAATGTTACACTTGTGAAAAATGTGGTAAATCGTTTCTGTATAATTTTTCATTAACCAGACATCAAAATACTCATGTTGAGAAACAGCTTTACTCCTGTGATATTTGTGATAAAAAATACAAATGGAAATCTGATCTTACTAAACATGCCGCAAGCCACAACAATAATAAGAAAATATTCCAATGTGTGATTTGTAATAAAAAATGTTCGACGGAATCATCTTTAACGCAGCATCGTCTCAAACACAATGAAGGAAAATTCTATCTATGTTATTGTGGAAAATCGTTCAAGTATCAGTCTTGTTTGTCTCGACATAAAGCTGCCCATAAGAAACAATAGGTAGTCAAAAGATGCATTTTCTTATAATTATGTATGTACTGAGAATGAGCAGAGACATTTTTTTCCTTATAGCTTAAATATATTGTGCTGTGATTTTTTTTTATAACTTGTTTATTCAAGTACTCATCTCTAACTTGAAAAGACACGCTTATTTTCGTATTTGTAGTTTTTTGGATTTTTTACTAGTAAAATTATTTATTCATTATTATCTACTTTTTCCATTTACCTATCTATTGCATAAATTTTAATCTTTTCACTGTTAGTTCTCAATATGAAGTGTTCCATGCCAGATAATTGATTACTTTGAAACAAAAAAAGAAAGCCCTTATTTTTAGAGGACTTCAAGGCGTTCCCAAATGGAATTTTCATAAATTGTATCAATTATGAAAAAAGAGCCTCAAATAAGATTTGAAAAAACAGAGCTTTCTGGAGATCCAGCCTTTTAAATTTTTTTAATTTGTATGTTTCTTGAGGCTATTTTTATAAAAACTTTTTGAAAAAGCCAATACATATTTAAAAGTTTATTAAATTAAAAACTGTTTAAAAATTGAAAATTTTTTGCCAAGGAAACTGATCTGATGAAGAAACCTTGGGATCTATTTTTCAGGGAATCCTTGAAAAATATCATTTCTTTTGTTTTTTTTCCAATAAGTAATCAATAAAAAAAAGTTGGAAGAAATTGTACCACTCGTAAAAATCATTCGGAGGAATTTTCCATAATCGTCCTCTGTCCAGCCAATTTTCCAAAACGAAAAAGAAAATATTTATAAATTAATCAACATCATTTCAGGAAATTTAAGAAAAAAGAAATTTTTCAAAGGTTCCCAAAAAATGAGATGACATTTTGAAAAAACTGAACAAAAATTTCAAATCCGAATATGGAGGGGTGTAGTGAGGAGAAATGGATTTTTGCCCAATCATTTGTCATTTAAAAAAAATTTAAGGATGTATTCTTAAAACTTTTTTTTTTGCTTCTTAAATCAGGAGAGTAGAGTGGTTCAATTCCAACCGGTAGAGAATATTACACGAGTATCTGTTGAGATACAGTTATGATTCCTTTAGCTTTAAAGAAACTATAAAAATATTCTAGTAAGTATATATAATTTTCAAAAATTTTGTCCCTGAAAATATAAACGTAGGCAATATGTCCTACATACGAAATGGAAGATGAAAGTGAAAACTTGCACATGTACAATGCAAAGTCAGTATTAATTCAAAATCAATAATTTTTGAAAATTAATAAAAATTTTGCTTCGAAAATAAAACTTTTCTATTACTCTGCCGAAACGTTCCCAATAGAAAATTATTTATTCACTACTTCCCTGACTTTGACTGTATTTCCTTCATTTTTTGTGATATTTGTAATTTCTATAGTAAGTTGGTGCATATAACATAAAATCATATTTTTTGCTGCAACCGACTTTAGTCCAGTATACAAAGGCAGAAAGGGTCTGTCTATTCTCACACGAAATGAACGACAAAATGACGATCTCGTTCATTTTTTTTTTCGTCATCTACTGCTGCATTGATAATCTTCTCATGATCTCAGTAGGTAGTTGACTGTACTTTTATTTTCAAAATTTTTTTTTTCAGCTTTCAAGATTTTTTCTTATACCTACTTAATATAATTTTTTTTCATCTCCTCCAATAAACGTTTTTACCTACTGGACTTTCTTCTTCATAATTTTTTTGCAAGCTTTAAATTTTTTTTTCAATTTCTTCGATTTTCATTTTTGCTTCATTATTTATGAATATGTATTTAAATGAACAACTGTGAAATCTCATTCCTTGATCTCAAAATTTTTAAAAACTTGAAAATTCTCTCGAATTTTTCTCAAATTAATTTTTAAAAATTTTTTAAGTCAATTTTTTCAATTTTTTAATTCTGAAAATTCCAGAGCTGGAAAATAATTTTAGAAAAAAATGAACTTTTTAGAAAAAAAAAATCAAAAAGTGTAGTAATTGAACTTTTTAGTAATAATTAGCAAAAATATTTGAGAAAAGATTTAATTTTGAGAGAAAATTTCCAGAGTTGAGAAAAAAAATAAGTATGTGTTTTTAGAAAAAAAATACCAGAGTTGAAAAACTTTCATACCAACCTGAAAAAAATTGAAGGAAAAGTGAAAAAATTTCAGAGTTGATAAAAATGTATTCCAAAATACCTAAAAAAATTTTAGAGTTGAAAAATATTTTGAGGAAACATTTTTTGAGTTCAAAAATATCTGGAGAAAAGAAAATTAAAAATTGAAACTATTTTGGGAATCGAAAAAAAATGGGTTGAAAAATTATTAATTTCAGTTTCAAATATTCAAATATCTTACGATTATGAAAGTTCGACGTCACGAGACATGTGCGAAGTTGCGATTCGAGTGAACGATTTAAATTTTGTTGTTCATTCCGTGTGAGAATAAACAGACCCAGTCAGGAAGAGCAAATATGAACGCGACCTAATAAAAATTTCTTTCTAATAATGTTGAACATAAATTTTTCAACCCTCTTTCTCAAATTATTTTGGTCTTACCCTTTTGGCTCAATCTTTGTCAAGATAAATTTAAAAAAAAAATTGAATACAATTTTAGTGAAGAATGGAATTTTTTGTTCTTTTTCAGCATATTTTCTCAATGATAAAATATAAAATTGAAATTACGCTCCTCCCCGTCCCCACTTATTCTCCAATAAATGCAAGCCTGCAGGGCCAATGCAAATTTTGCCAACAAACAAAAAAATTAAATTGTGATTAGCAATTTTTCGGGGTATGAGCTCCCACACTTGAAAAAATTAGCTGCTCTCGTGTTTTTCTCCACATATCAAACGATCTAGCTCCTTGAGCGTTCGCTAATAAAATTCAAGATATCACGCCAAGTTTTTACGCTAGGAGAAATTTATTAAAGAATTATTTCACCATGTAATTGATTGTTTTTTAACCAAGTAGTTATCGCTGATTTATTAAACTGTCGCAGGTAATTTTTACATGATTTATCGTAGTTTTATTTTGTTCACGTAAACTGGTTTAGTGAAAATCGTTTCAAGGAGTTATAATGTACTACTAGATACACCGCAAACTAGGTACAAAAAAAAATGCATTTTATGAAGCTAATAAGATTTTAATAAATTTTGCCAGCGTGTTCTAATTCGCTCTCAATGTCGAAGTCATATTTGGTAAAATTATACGCTTTTATTAGTACCCAATAAATAACCGATATGATATTGTTCGTCTATATTTAAACTTCTTCATTAATCCGGCTAATAAATAAATCGATGAAATTTTAAAGATATAATTTAAAAACAAAGTATGCGAATAAATTTTTCGTGTGGTTGGTATTTATTGCTTCATTATTTTCGAATCCAGCGCAGCGTAATTAAAATTGCTTTACAATTTCAATACGATTTATGATAACACTTGAAATTGACAGCTTTGGCGTCTGATTAAATCATAATTCGATGCCTAAGCTGTCATCTGGAGGAGGAGTTCAACGAGTAGTCGAATATTAGATTGACGATACGAGCAACCGTTATGTAGTCATTTGACAGACTGTAACGTTTTCATCTTAATTCCTCAAGCGGAAAAAATTTTCCACGTGTATTTAGGTCAATCTATTCCTACAAAAATTCAAATATTTACTAAATTTAGAATCTGAAAATATCTAAAACTAGTCAGAGGAAACATCGGAGTACAAATTTAATGCAAAATTTATCTTCATTCCAACATGTATTTTCGTAACGAACCCATTAGTTTTAAAATTTATCCCAAGGGAAAATTCGCCATAAAAATTTACTCGATTCTAATAGATATACCCACACATCGAATCATGGTGGCGTCTAAGACCATACCTATCTACATTATGTAAGGTAAAAAAAGCGCACATTCTTCGATTCTAAAAATATTTCGCTAATAGGTATTTACAAATTTCAAAAATAACATCTCTCTCGTATGCATAATAATAAAAAATACCAAAAAAAATTCAATTCCCGAGACCATCCAGGTACCTCACGTATGGACCTTTACTCTCGCACATCCATCGGAAAGGACAACATAATAATTTAGCTGGAACTTATCCAAGTGCAGTAAAACATTATTAATCGTGTAATCGACATTCTGCATAGTTGCAGAGATGGACCTCACACAAGGTTTTTATTCTTTCTCTTTACATCAGTGTGGCCGTTAGGTTTTTTTTTTTTTTAGTGATTTCCAATACCACAATGCTAATCTAGTTCTAGTTTTATCAGTTTTCAAAGGTGCCTTAATTTATTTTCATCGTAATGTACTCGAAGAAAGTGTCGTATATGACGCAAGCTTGCCCCGAGATATTCACGTATCTGTGTTCTAGAAAGTTAAAATGTCATTCTGGCCAGTTCCTAAATGATTTTGCCGCAAGTGGGATTTAGACGATTCAAGTTCAAATTTATTCTTCGTACGAGTTTTTCATGTTCTAAATTTTTTCAAAGTTGTATCCAGTTTTAAATTTTCATCCGGCAGTAATTTTATTTTGAATTTGAATCTTTCAAACTGGTGTTATTTTTATTCCAAAGTTCAACTTTTTCAGCTTCTTCAATTCTGATTTTTTTTTTAATTCTATTCAATTTTGGAATTTTTCCTACAATAAATTTTTTCAAACTTCAATTTTCTCAAAATTTCTCCAATTTTAATTTTTTTAAATTTTTTTAGTTTAATTTTTTCAAAAATTTCTTTCAATTACTTATTGAATTGAAGAGTTTGCTTCCAAAGAGGCCCAACAGCACTATTTCATATTCATACCAGCTCATAACCAATTTCGACATAAATGGGATTTTCATTTCAATGAACAAAATCTAAATTCATTCCAAATCCAAATTTTTCAATTTTTCAATTATTATTTCTTCAATTTTAAATTCTTTTTGAAGCTGTAGGAATTCAATTTTTAAATTTTTCGATTAGTAAAATTTTTTCGATTGAGTACCTAGAATTTTCTCAATTTTCTGAAAAAAATTTCAACTTTAATATTTTTCAATTCATGTTTTTATTCTACTTTAGAATTTTTTCCAATCACTCACTGGGCTGGAAGAAATTTTGAAAATTTTTCATTACAACAATTTCATACTTGAAAAAAATAATTACGGGAAACAACTGAAACATATTTTCCAAAAAATATGAAGTTGGAAAAGTTTGAATGAAAAATCAAAGTTGAAGATTTTTAATACCGATATTTTCTACAACTGTAAATTCTTATTTTTAATTTAGAGTTTTGAAATTTTTTTCCTGCTTTATATTTTTTACATTTTTTTTTAATTTTAAAATTTGTCAGTCAATTTTTCTCCAACGATTTTCAACTTCATGATTTTCAAAAAAATTTATTGGTGGGCAGGAAACATTTCAGAATTTGATACAACTATAATTTTTTTAAAAAAAATTTAGACTTGGGTAATTGAAATCCAATTTTTGTCAAATGTAATGAGCTAGTAGTTCGACAAAGGGACAATGACTGTGTGAATATTTGACTTGTTCGATTATTATGAGCTTAAGGTATCCCCTCCCCGGGCCATCCTGGAACCTGCCGTAAGGTTTACTGATACCTCCTTCATTGGCTTCATTTAAGGAATTTTTATACTTAAACCAGGTTTCTTTTAATTATCTCGAAATCATTTTTTTGCTGATAGATAAGCCATTTTGAAATTGGACTCCTCAATTGAAAAATTTGTAAAAAAAAACATGAAGTTGGAAAAATTACTCTAAGAAAATTAAAAATTAAAATTAGGTATTGAAAAAATTTCAAAAACTACAAAGTTGAAAAAATCAAAGTTGAGAAATTTTTGAAACATCATGTAAGTACGAGTAAGTATCTTAAAAAATTATAGCTGTAAAAAATTTTAGATTTTTTCCAAACTTTGCTTTCTTTAAATTTTTATTATTAGGTACTTATTTATGTACCTCATATTTTAAAAATTATTTCCAATTGCCTATTCAAATTTTTTTCTGGAAATATTTTTCAATTCTAAAATTTGTTCAATTGAAATTTTTTTGAATTTTTCCAACTTTGAATACTTCAAAAAAATATTGACTTAATGCTTTTTAAAATTTCTTCCATTTTATTAAGTACATAGTAACTGAATGAAATTTCAAAAAAAAAAGAGTAAAAATCTGACATCAAAAAAATTCAAAAAAAAAAATCAAAAATCCAATTGTTTGAAACATTTTAAAAATTGATACAGTTTTGAACAAAATTAGGACTGAAAAAATCAAATCTAGCTGAAAATTTTCAACCTGGAATAAATTTGGACTTGGGTCGATGAATCCAATTGGCGAAAAAATTATTCAAAAGCTGGTGCCATTTTGTGGCATGTGTTCAACTACGTAACCGAAACCATAGGCTACAACTCGTTACCTATATGAAAATTTTTAGTTAACGCTTCGAGAATTATATCGCCTGAGGTCATCAGTTCGCTGCAGTTTGTACCTACAATAAATTATACCGATGTGAAAAAAAAAGATGTCTCGCTGATTCGCCCTATCTCGAATTTACTAAAAGAGTATCCATAGTGTACGTTGGTAAGTTGTGGAAAATTCTACACTGCGTGTTCTCATCATCGCGTAAAAGTAGGTGTTTATTGAGACAAAACAAGTGTCTTGGACATTTTAACTCGAGTGTATCGGCGAAGACGTATTCGGAATATGCTTTAAACACTTCGGCGTTGACCGTTTTTTACTCTTATGCTAATAAGGTCTTATACCTATGTAAGGCAATGTGTAGTTAACAAGATCTGGTTTACCAATAATGTATTCATGAATGTTGGCGCCTTTATTTTGATTTACTACTAGTCTAAGAATTAATTACTTTTCGATTTAATGTTATTGTCGCCTTTTATATTTATGTTAGCTAAACGGACACGCCTCGATATTCAAGGTTGAAATTTGTATAAAAATTGATCGTTCTCATGGTATAGTTTCTTATTTAATCACGTACAAACTATACTCATTTTAAACAGGTGGTGAAATTAGCTTTGAAAGTATGCGGAACGAGATTAATACGGTACCGACGAAAGTTTCTTTTTTTCTACAACTTTTGATTTATTAAGTAAATCTCGGCGAGATGATTTATCGACCTTAAAAAGCTACTTAATAACGATGCTTACTACGAAAAAATCCACCAGAAGCTATTTCTTTGGTGATTGTCAGATGCTCGTTTTTTGCATTTTTATAAGAAATATAAATGTATTCGGACTTTTTATTCGACGAGATCGAGCTTGGAAAAAAAAATTGAAAAAAAGAAGCGTATCGGCGAATGTGAAGAGGGAATTTGTCCTCGAGCTGAAATTCGAAATTATACTCCAAACGATTTGATTCTTTGGTTGGAAAATCTTACGGTAAAAAGTATATTTTATGCTATTTTTCTAGCGTCTTAATTTTGAGAATTTTTATTTTCGTAACATTTCAACCAATTTTGAATTTTTATCGTGCCTAGACTTGAAAAAAAAAAAAAAAATAGTGAAAAATTTATCCTCTGACCCAATTTTCCCAATCTCTAAGTACTTGGCTTTGAAATCAAATTTTATTTTAAAATAATTATTTTAAATTTAAACATGGTCTCAATTTTTTTTTTAAATTTGAAAATTTAAATATTAAATTTTTTGGAAAATTTTCGAGTTTTTTTCCAGGTCATTTATTTTTTTGAATTCGGTATAAAAATTAGAAAAATGTTGAAGGACTCTGAAAAAATGGGACGGAGATGAAAAATGGATACCACTGTTATTTTATTTTAGAAAGTAATTGAATTAAAAAATTAAACGCCCATAACTCGATCAAAACTCGATAAAAATTCAAAAACAAAGTCATTGGATTTGTCTCGATGAGACGAATCAAATGGTATAGGTAGGTATTCGTGATAGATTTCTGACCACTAGCGTCAAAAATGACGTTTTATCCAAATAGCTGTCTGGTGTGTCTAAATTTTTCAAAATTGAAAAAGAAATTTTTTGGGCAGGGCCAACGTTTTTTAACACAGGTCAACTGAGACTAGAGACAAGAGACCAGGGATCTAAGATCAAAGACCAAAGACCAATATCAGTGACAGACTAATGTTTTTTTCAACACAGACCAACGGTTTTTTCAACTTGGGCCAACATTTTTTTCAATACAGACCAAGGTTTTTTCGACTCGGGCCAACGTTTTTTCAACACAGACCAACGTTTTTCCCACCTTGGACCAACTTTCAATTCGGGCCAACGTTTTTCAACCCACGCCAACAATTTATTTGACTCCGGCCAACGATTTTTTAACACCGAACAACAGTTTTTTCAACTCAGGCCATCGTTGTGAGTTATCATGAGAAATACGTGTGATTTGATCTTGCGAATGCGTTATTCCTCGTAGTTTAAATAGGTACTTTGATAAGAAATAGTGTGAGCTAAATGCTATTTGCCAATTAAAATTTAAAATTTTCCGATGACTTCCAGCAGTGATGGAAAACTGAAATGATACTTGCTAGTTCCAGTTCCAGTTTCAGTTTCAGTTCTCAAAATTTTTAATTTCCAGTATTTCAGTTCCAGTTCTCAATATTTTCTAGTTTCAGTTTTCAATTCCAGTTCCAAAATTCTATTTTTTTTTAAAAATTTTGAGAGATGAAAAGAATCCAAAATTTTCTGCAAAAATTGAACTTTCTTGTTTTTCCTTTTCTTTTTAAAATAAAATTTTTTCATTTTTCATATATTCAAGTTCAACACAAAAGATTTCTGAAAAAAAAAACTGGGAAATAATATTTTTTTAAATAGAAATTTTGTGACTCCTGGTCAGAACTTCCTGAGTCTTGAATAATTAGATAATACCTATTCAATAAAAAAAATTGAAATTTGAAGAATGTGTGCGAGGATGGTAAATTGGATGGAATTTTCAAATTTACAACATAATTTTTCTTTATTCACTTTTCTACAAAAATTTTAAAGGTTCTTTTGAGTTCGGTTTTGTTTTTCAATTTTTAGTAAAAAGTTTAAATTGAATATTGTGCATCTAAATTTTCTACTTTTTCTCGTCAAATTTTCAAAAATTTGATTTTTTTTGTTTTTTACTCCACTTGGAAGTTTGTTGACAAAACCTTGATTTTTCGAAAAAAAAAATCGGTGTGTAACTGTAAGGTGTAATGTAAGAGAATATGATTTTAATTGAGTGAAAATTTTATTTAAAAGAAAAATTGCAATTTGTAAAAAATGCTGGAACTGGTATAAAACTGAAATTCATTTTAGTTCCAGTTTTTTTTTTTTTCATTTCCAGTTCCAATTCCAGTTTTCCATAATTTCCTCCAGGATATCAATGAATAATTAACTCAATCAAGGGAGGAAATTTTCCTGAGAAAAATTTTAAAATTTCCAACCCAAAAATGTGGATTTGAACCCAGAATTTTGGAAATTTGTGGTTTAACCTATTAAATAAGTCAATATGGGAAATTAGAAGCTAAAGTTCATGTAGTTAGGTCGTATTTTATGGGATTTTCTCCAGCGATGGAAAATTTCAAAACTTTTTGCTGACTCCGAAATGTCTAAATTTTCATATTTTGCAGGGCCATGAGAAAATTTTGAAGCTTCGAAAATTCGCCAAAATTCGAGAAATGCATTTTAGTACATACCTGAAATTTTGGATATGAGATTCTTTAATGGCTTGTTATGTACTTTGGACATTTTTTTAGGGGAGAGGGGGGGGGGGGTTAAAATTTCTCTCTCCCAAATGTATTTTTTCAAAGAAATCCGGCAGATGTTCCTAGCAAAGACATATCTTTTTGTATTTTAATTCTTCACCACACAATCAACAGATTTTATCACAATTTTACTAAAATGATTAATTTCTTATTATTAATTTATTCATTGAAAAAACATTAGGTACATTTTTGCGAGTAAAGTATGAAGTAGAGAAATTCATTTCAAAAAAAGCTCAATCTAGGGTCAAATCAGCAAAGAAAACGGTACCTACCATTCTACAATTCTACACTCACGGAGTTATGAAATGCTCGATAATGGAGCATTCATTTGAAGCGCATGATTTTCTGTTGATTCATCTGGTGCACAATCAACATTGGTCAATAACCCGAAGATATAATATAATCAGACCGATATTTCTTCACCATTCATTCATTACTTGGAAATACAATTGATCTAAAGTAAACAAGCAAATACACGGAGTATACCTTTGATTGAGTTAAATTCCGCATCATCGTTTCTAGAAATTTATTAAAATGTTACGCTGTTGCAGTCTTTTGGCAAGTCGACGAATTCATTTCCAACGACGATGAGAATACCATCGAATTGACCTTTATAATTCCAAGAATTCAGCTTACCGTTTATGAATATGAATTATCGCGACTTGTGGATTTTATGAAATCATATTTTTCGTCGTTGAAGTTGAAAAATTTGATATAGATTGGTGCTCATATGGCGCCTACGTCTACGTCGCTACCTACCACATACCTTAACAAAACTATCTCACGTGTAGTATCAAATATAAAGCAGTAGTGGTTTTTTTTTATAGGTGAAGAATTTCTACGCGTGAGTCCGACGCGACGTTATGCCAGAATATATCTCGTCTAATCAACGTGAGTAATGAATAATAATTTAAAAATGAAATAGGCATCTGTGATTTTATCGCGTGCAGTATTGTCCGAGTTGAGGGTTTCTACGCATTACTCTTAATGCTGGTCTCCATTTGGTAGTAGGAAGCTAGGTACCTATAGAAATGAAATAATATGATATGTACATCTAAATGTTACAAGATGGAAAACATTGAAATTTTTCGTATCGTTAATCTCCCAGATTGTACGTAGTTTCAAGTTCAACTTGATCTTAGGCTGTGTTGGGTGGCTTTCGGGTTGACTAGGTATTCAAGTAGCAAATATTTCAATGTTGGACTAGTTATGACTGTTGGAAAATATTCTTAACGAGTGGAAAGTTTTAGACTTGGCTGTCAATCTTCTTTTTCGTCAGTTGGATATCTCCATTTGTTTTTATCCACTTAATCATTCCTATAAATATATTTCACTTGTATTTAGTTACTTAGCGAGATTAATACCTGGATTATGCTTCCGAGAAAATAACATCATATTTTTATGTGATTTTTTCTACCCAGGACGAGCTTCGTTCGTCGTATTTTCGAAGAAAATATTATCGCTACTTGATTACCTGGGTGCTGTCTCAAAAAACAGTTCATCGCTGAGATCATCTAATTTCGTTGAATATTTCGATTCGTAATTTTGTTGAAATTTTAATCATATTTGCGGCGAATGCGTTTTATGTATTTTTCTAGAAAAATAATAAGAAAGTAGAAATTCATATTCAGATTTAAATTACTATAGGTGCCATTCTAGAAATTATGATAATGAAGTTGGAAATCTACACGAAGTAAAACGCATACGCTCGTTTTTGAGACAATAAAGAATACACCACTCAAGTTTTTTCTGTTAAAAAATTCCATCGTACGCTGTTTTCGTTTACTTTCGTTTTTTAACAAGTTCCATTACAATGTTCACTTTCGTGCTCTTATTTGGCAAATTATTACAAGAATTGAAAGCAAAACGCAATACAATTTTACGATTGCATTTTTCTTTTCCACTTTTTAAAAAGTTTTCAACGCAATAATACTTAGAAGAAAATATTACTCTAGTCAGCCGTACAATTGAGAATATCTTACATGCAAAATTTTCGGACTAATTATCGACCGTTTTTTTCCTTCTCATTTTTTATGTACTTTCGAACCGCAATATCAAATAAGCTTGGAAAACTTTTAAACTACATGATGATAACTATTTTAAAAATTTTTATTAACCGCTTGTCTATGTACTTTGCAAGGTCGTGAAAAAAAAAACAAATCATGTGTGCTCGAGATTGGCGCCAGCGTAGTTTTCTATGTGTGCTTTGGATCGAATTGTCCTAATTATTCGTTTACTTTAGATTTGATGATTTTTTTATACAAAGGATTAAACGACGGAAGATAATAGGTAGGTGGGGAAATCGGCTCTAAGCTTTTTCCCCATTCTCCTGCCCTAATCGGTTTGATGCAGTAGCTAAAAGATAATTTCTAACCTCAAAATGACCTATCTGCTTATACCCCTCTCTAGAGAGACGTGATCTCGAATTTTTTTTTCAATTTTGAATTCAAGGATTCGTAAAAAATTGTTCAACATTAAAAAAATTCGTACCTATACTTTTTTAAATGGAAGTTATTTTTTTCAAGTTGATCTCACAAAGAGTTTATTCTTTAGCTGCTCTCCTTCTTCATCAGACGAATACAGCAAAAAAAAAATAGGTGTCTTTTTTTTTTTAAATAAAAAAACTTAGTACATACTTACCTAGTTTAATTAATCAGTTTTGATAAAAATCTTGTACATTTAATTTTAATTTTCAAGTTGATAAAAGAAGTGTATTTTTAAGGAAAAAAAAAAACACCATAAAGAGGAATAAATTTTGAACGTTTTCGAGAATTTATACTTTTTTGCGAGCTAATCCGTCACCCCCCCCCCTCCAGTTGCTACAAAAAATGAGTCTTTTTTAAAATTCGCAATTTTGTACTTTTTGAAATTTCTCTCTCAAAAAGTATGTTTTTTTTATACCTACTAATGTATTTATGTTCGTTCAATCTCCCCCCCCCCTTCCCATTTCTTAATCTACAAGAAATAGAAAAGTGAATTTTTTGAAAAAAAAAGTTATAACTTGATGATTTTTGATTTTTTTTTTCAAAAATTGTGTTTATTGGTCCCTTTTTCCCTATAGATAGGTCGTTACAAACTTAGAAAAGCTTAAAATAAAAAAAAATTGACACAGGAAGGTGAGATAGTCCAATTGCCCCGCCAAGGAAAGTATCCAAACTCGCAATGAAATTTTGAGAGCCGAAACTAAAATAAATCGAAAAATCATAAAGGAATCCCATATAAAATTTCAAGCCGGGAGGGTCATTTTTTAAATTTTGGTAAATTTTTAAAATTTCAAAATGACCTCATCGTTTTGAAAAATACAAATATTTGATCAAATCAACGAAAAAAACTGTTTAGTGTATACCCTATTTTCGAACTTCTGAATCAATCAGAAGTGGTTTCGAGACGTTTCTTAGCCTCCAGAAAATTTTGAAATTTTCCAGCTCTGGAAAAATCTTATTAAAATATTCGTTTTGAAATTCAGCCTCTTTAATTGCGTATTACCCATGATGGGAGGTCAAAAATAGGATACCATATCTAATTTTCTCTTCAATTTTTCAATTTTTTCCCTTGCATTTTTTTTCCAAAAAATATAAATTTGAACTGGAAAATAGAAATTAAAAAAAAATGTACATAACTAAATCGATCAGATAGGTCAACCAAATGGGTAATCTGAGACTGCTGTAGGAACAGAAATTCATACGGACCATTTTTATCGACTTTTCTCCAGAGCTGGAAAATTCTAAAATTTTCCAGAGGCTTCAAAATATCTCAAAATCGCTTCAAATCGATTCAGAATGTTGAAAATTGGGTATTGTACTAACTTTCAGCTTTTTACCTTGATGCGTACGTTGCCGACGTAATTTAAAATTTTTTTCAGGAAAATTTTCCACCTAAAAATATGGATTTGACCTGGAAGTGATGCATTTCTGAAAATTACATCTCAATCTATCAAATGCGTCGCCATAAATGAATCGAGGTCAGGATTTTTTGTGAAAAATGCCTTTTTCATACATAAAAAAATCCAATTTTATCAAAGCTTCGCCTTTGCTTCGCTTGGAGATTAACAAAATCATTAAAAAAATGTCTTTTTTGGGTATTAAATATCCAATTTTTTCAATGCGAAAAAAAGGCTCATTTTTACCCCTTCCTGTTCCCCTCCTTCCCAAAAATATCTCGTTTTTCAAGTTTCTGTGCTCATTTTGCAGCCACCCTAAAAAAATCTTCCAATGCCACTGGTTCAGATACCCCCCTCGTTCAGACAATTCTGGCTACGCTACTGATCTGCGATTAGGTACCTATAGGTTCTAAGGTTCATAAGAATCATTTTTATGGCATTTTTTCTGTAATGCTGGAAAATTCCAAAATTCTCTGAAGGCTTCAAAATGTCTCGAAACTACTTCCAGTCGATTTCGGAGGTCGAAAAAGGATCAAATGCCAGCTTTTTAAGATTGATTAAGTACCTAAACCAAATTTTCCTTTTATTTTGAAATGCCAAAATTTGAGAAAATGAACTTCAGCATCAGAAATTTTGAATTTATGAAGTTCTGTTATGATGTATTTTCAATTATTTGTTGGTTTCGATTAAAATTTGTTTTCAAATTGGGATACCTTTCTTGGCAGGCCAATTCAACCACATAGAATTATTTTTCAAATTCTAGAAATATTTCAAGTTGCAAGAGTGTTGATGATTCATCAATTGTGAAATTATGCTAAAACTGATCTAAAATTTTAATTTTAGATGAAAAACGTATGAAAATTGAAACGAGAAGTTTACAACGACAATTTCGTAATTTTAATTAAAGGAAGAATGTTAATTTTTTACGTTCATTTACCTTTGGTGTTTGAATTATGAATTTTTTTTTTCCATTCATAAATTCTAGTTCAAATCACTTTTTCTGGACAAATCCAGTTCCATTCGAGAAATATCAATCGAAATTTGCCTATTGTCTGTTGGAAAAAATATCACTTGCAGACTCGGGGCTGCTGCAATCATTTAAAAATCCAAAATCCAAATCCAGCCCAGAATTCCGGCCCACAAAATCAAAACCCAACCGATGACCTCTGCTACCGCCAAAACGACCCAAGCAACACTCAATCAGTAATTACCTCCGAATGCAGACATCTGCTAGGTATGCCACGTACAGAAGTCGATAAAATACGCCGGTTTAACCTGCATCCAGCCGCAATATCCGCACAGACAAATACTGCTAATGGGTTTCTGGCCCGAGTACAATACGCGATATTCATCGTACTCTCACCAGCACAATCGCTTCTCGCGAACTCGAATCGGATATGGAACAATGGGAAATATATTGTTCGCTGTGCAGATCTCCAAGCACACAACCAGTCCTTCGTCATTGGCGAAAATAAAATTAATAAATTCTATAAAACGATAGCGCGAACGCAACGAACATTTGTCCATTTATGTGTTTCAACAATTCGCACAGAGCAGCTTAATTAACCAAGCAAACTGCTTTTTAATTGTCCGAAAAGTCAATTAAACAAAACCACGTGGTGGTACGAATTGAATAATAGAGAAACAATGCATTAACACCGTAGCCGCACATACCAGCTGATTGTTGGTAGGACAGAGCATGCGCCTCGGCGATTCCACTATGTAGCCGCGGTGATTGTGTCGGCTTTTATAATGCCGATATGTGATAGTAACTGATTATCCATGCTTCGGTATGTTCAATTTCAAATATCACATACAGTTACTTACACAATACTATTTCGCGATCAGCATATGTCGACGAGCCGGTCAAATCGTCGCGTAATTTTTTTTCGTATTTTGGTGATTCGCGGTCATCGTTTGGCATTTTTTTAAATGCCGGTACACGAGAAATTTTTTCTGTGATATTTTGCGATTTGCTATGCGCGTTAATTATTAAAATAGAAGAAAATTCCGCATCTTGGTCAATTTTTTTTCTCAACCGTATCGCGACTCTAGTTAACGTAGTTTATCGCGAATTGCGGAAATGTTTCATCCACCGGAGTCAACATCGACGAAAATCGCGCTGTAACAATTGATTCGAATTTTCGAACGTGTATTGGAATTCGTTAGACGAATCTTGGGCCATAATTATGTAGGTAACCAAAGCTGAGATAATGATTACGTTGCATTTTTGGACATTCCGATACCCCGTCACGTACAAACATCGGGGAAAGAAGAAACCTGATTCCTTTCAAAGTTGAAGGAATTATAGAAGAAAAAAAATCAGGTTGAATGTATTACTGAAAAGGCATGAAGAAAAAATTCTGGGGGTTCCAAAGCTATTGGAAATGGTACGGATTAGCAATGACATTATTAGTGACAATTATTAACGCCGATAATTACGCGCATCATACTCGTAATCACAATCACAACAATCAACGTAATAAGAAATCGTCGCGTAATAGCGATACGGATATTAGTCAGTCGGTATCAGCTAATATATCCATGGACGAGTATACATTTGGATCTCAATTAGAAAGAGTACCTCCGATTCCCAACACTACCGAGTACCACTTCGAAAAAACCACCGAAAAGTATTGTAAGTATTTTTAAAAGATGATATCATACGATAAGAGCTTTCTTTATTTTTTTTTTTATAATTCCTGCGTGCTATTATTTTATGGAGTGAAATGCCCAGTCGACGAGAATGAAAGGGCAACGATATTGTTGGGTGTTTCATTAGAGCCGGATTTCTCTCTTGATTGAATTCGTGTCTGCTTGAAATATCATAAAATGTGTCTGACGTAATTAAGAAAAGCCATCAATCTTTGATATAGAATGAATGTCTAGGACTCGAGGTCTTGAAATGTGCCATTATTTTAGCTCAATTTGGTTGTTGGGGAAAGGAAGGGGAAAGAAGGTCAAATTTAGAGAAATTGAAATATTTTTGGAAAATGGAACGAGGGATAAAAATGAAAACGACCTATTGAGAGTCGAAAAAACTTTAGAAATTGAGTGAATATCAATTCTGATTAGGTTTTATTACCCTACAATGTCGAATGTGAATCCGAAGTACCTATCAACTCAATCTACTTTGGATCAATTTTTTTTTCTTTTTTTTTTGATTTACTCAACATTCATTGGATATTTCCTCCCCCTTCCCCTCCAAAAAATGAAAAAAAATTCGACCTTGGAGTGCTAAGATCACTAGGACACCCTGTCGAAACTTCAAAAATATGACCCTGGACATAGATACCACCCTTAGATGTGAAAAATTTATTTTAGAGTTGAGGGATTTCACCTCTTCTGAAAGATCCAGATCAGTGTCAATTCAAAAATTAATTTTTGATATCAAAGGGTCATTTCTATACTCAGACTCTGATATTTGGAGCTCGAAAAAATTGTGATGAAAGTGGATAATTTTTAGCTCAGCGTCTGAGATTAATTGGACACCCTGTCCAGAGTCAATATACCTACTCAAACTTTAGAAAATTGTTTATAAAAATTTCGAGAATTTCGAATTTGGAGTACTAAAATCGATTGGACACCTTGTCTAGTTCAATATTATAAAGCTTAAAAAATTGGTAGGAAAATGGGATATTTTGAGTTAATTTGTGATTTTAAGATTACCAAGTGAATACCCGGACGTGTGTCCACATATTCGACCTAGAAAAATTGATGGTTTATTTTGAGCTTATTTATAGGGTAGGTACTTATTTTTTTTAAAAAAAACTTTTATTACCTGTTTACATCAAACTGATTGAAACGAAATCTGCCTCACTTATTTTTTAGTTTTTTAGCGAATTTTTTTGAATTTGACTAGATATGACCCATGTGTTGAGTTTTTATAGAAATTGGTAGTAAAATCATGAAGTGAAAATGTAAAAATCGATTTAAATATTGAAAAAGGTCTCCTGAATTTGCGGCCATTTTCAAGCTGATTTGGAGCCCCTAGCTGAATTTGACCTTTTTCCAGTGCACTGATTGCTCAAAAATATTTTATAATTGAACTTATAGGCAGCTTGCAGCTTAAAATTTGGTTCTGAGTGTCACCAATGTACTCTTTCAAGGAGCAAAATTTCAGCTGAATTAGCAGTAATGAAGGCTATCGACTGATTTATTCGATTTCTTTCTGATGGTTTGAAAATTTCGAAATTTTTGCATTTTCAGGTAATTTTGAACTCGAAATTGAATTCTTACTACATTTCTGAATTCTCAATTCAAATTTCCTGGAAAAAAGTTATCAATTTAGCAAATTTATGGTAAGAAAATTAAATTTTGCCTTCAGGATGGAGGAAAGTGGGAAGCTCTCTCATTTGATAATTTATTTCCAATAATTTGAAAATTCCAAAATGCTTGTATTTTTCAACTAAGTACCTAATTTTGAACTCGAAATTTGATTCTTTTTATATTTCTGAACTCGTAATTCAAATTTTTTGAAAAAATAATAGCATCGTCAATTTGGCAAATTTTTTAATTGAAAATGAAATTCTGCCTTCAAGATGGAGGGAAGAAGGCTGCCTTTCTCAGAAGTGATTGGAATTTTTGACAAAAAGTTGAGAATTTTTCACAAAAATTCCCAATTTTGAAGAAAATTGAGTAAATTCTAAAAATGAGTTGACATTTAGGTTAAATTGAAAATTAAGTAAGGGAAGAAATTGAGAAGTATTTCTCAATTTGATTTTTCAAATCCCAGGTAGCGTAAAAATGTTCCAAAATGAGTTGAGAAAAATCAAAAAATTTGAGGAAATTGGAATGAAGTTGGTTAAAATTAGGTATGATTGTAATTAGATAACTATTTAACATTAAAATTTTCAAAAAAAATTCTCACTTCATTTGGACAATATATTTATTTTAATACTTTTTTTTTTCACTAAAAAGTGATAAAAATTTCGGGCTGAAGATACGGAAATCGTCTGGACACCCAATCAAATGTCAATAGGTATATTTGATTTTACACACAAAAAGAAAATAAAAATTAGTAAGTTTAAACTTGGAATACCTAGGTCGATTGGACATCTTGTAGACAGATTCCACAAAAATAACGAAAATTCTTTCATTATATCGACAGAAAAAACAGATAGGTACCTACTAGGTAGGAAGTTGACTCTCGAAATTGAAGAGATCTCCGGCGTAATTTTTCAAGCATCGGAAATACTGCGTACAGGAACGCAAAATTTTTCAATTTTTTTATTTGTAAATTTTTCAATTAAAATAGGTAAAATTCAAAAGTGTTGAAAAATTGTTCGAAAAAATTGTAAAATCCAAACTTTAATAATGTTTGATTTTTGTTACTCTCAGCAAGTACATATTTTTATTGGGTACATATGTACATCATCGTAAATTTTTTCTTTCAATTTTTGGGACACCCTATATATTCATATTATTTTTTTTTAAATGACGAAATTTGAATAGAAAAATGCACCTATCTTTAATTTTTGCTGTTTTTACTCAAAAATTTCCATCTTCACAATAGCCCGGCTTTTTTCATCATTCGTTGAGTAATTCGACTAAAAAAATATACAACGACGCGTACATAATCAACTCGCGAAATAATATCGAATGCATACGCAATGCGGGTTATTCATGTAACAACACGATAAGTAAAGTACGAATAAATAGGGAGGAACTTTTACGTACATCTACTTTCGAATGATGAAATGAGGACATCGAAAAATTTTCAACGTTTCGATTTCCATGTCGAGTACAAATTGCATGTGTGCTTCTGTTCATTGCATTTTTATGGATTTTGTTAGTCAATTTATACGTATTGAATGCCGAAATGTGGGGTTATAATTTCATCGTACCTATCTAATTTGCTTTGAGTGATGTTGGTTTTGTTTATGAATTTCCATTTATTACAATTTTTTATTATTATTTTTTTCATAGTTAGAATGGCAGGTCTTCTTCGAAAGTGCCATCCAATTTTTTTTTTTTAGTATTTTCGTCAAAAAGTCCTTTATTTAAAATTTTAAGGGCTGAAATTCATTTTTTGATTTTTTTTTAATTTTTGAAAATCATTCATGACCTTCTTAATATGCAAAATGTGAAGATTTTACCTTATGAAATTAGGAAACGAAAATTTCGTATTCAAGTAACCTTATTTTTGATCTATTGAATCAGTTGGAAGTGGTTTAGATACTACATTCTGGAATTTCCAGAAAATTTTGGAAATTTCTGGTGTTAAAAAAAAAAAAACATAAGTTTCCCAATTTATTTGCACTTAGCAGCCACAAAAAATAGATTAATTTTCTGAGTAAAATAGCAATCTTTAGGTATGTAGGTACATACTTTGATTGGCTATACGTCTATAAGATTCAAAAAAAAATTTGAACTCATCATTAAAAGTATTTTTTGTGATCCATGACTAAGGAGTGCTCTAGTTTCCTCCAAAAATCCTCCTCAGCCTCCTTTGACCCTTTCTGAGTTTTTATGTTCCTATGACGTCAGAGTTAGTTTTATTTCTATATTTTTCAAAAGGTATACGATAAGATAGTAAAATATAACTTAAGAAAATATCTAACCATAGAGCCTTAAAAAAAAAATGAATATAGGGCAAGATATTTGGGGGAACGAAAAGGCATTAGAAATTCTCCAAGTTGATCGGAAAAGTTTATATTTATGAACTCGCCATTAAAATAATAATTTTTTAGCTGACAATGCGGAAATGATAAAATTGAAAAATGGTAAAAAAATAGATACCTAAAGTAAAAGTTGAGTGATAAAAATTCTACGACGAAAGGTGTAAAAATTATTTGAAAAAAAAACCATGTAAGTATACTCTTTGACCTCAACTTTCTTTCGAATAAAAAATTCAAATACATCTGTCTCTGAAATATTTCTTGAAAGGTCATCGAAATCTTAAAATTTTCGTCTACCAGACTAAATAAAAATCACCCCAAAGTTCATACGTACTGCCATATGCCACGCGAATGCCAAAATTCATCATCAAAATATACGTAAAATTACAATTAGAAAATCCCCCTCGACCATGTAAATAAAAACGTTTGTCAGACTAGAACCGTCATAGAAAAAAAAACCTCGCCAGACGTTTTATTCGGTCGGAGTAAAAAAAGTTTCATTCACGTAGCTGTGATTGATACCATAAAAGTTTAACCGATCTTTTGTACGCGATTTCTTTTATTGTGTTGGCAATTTTGGGTAGAAAAATGTGTTCGAACCGAGTACAAATTTAAGCAGCATTTAGATACTTTTGTATTTATATACTGGTGGCGATTTGAATTTGAGAGCGAGAGCGTCTCCTTCGTGCCTTTTTTTTCTGCACAAAAAGCTTCTTTTTATCGTTAAAACTTTTCATTGAAGAAAAACTTCAACTTATTTCGCATTGTATGAAAATCTTTTATTTAATTCTCGCCCATGTATTTGAGATTGACCATAAAAAGTTTACGGTTTGTCGAGAGTATATAGAACTGATAAGGTCTCGTATAATTTCGATGCTTCATTGTACCGCTGCATCAGCGTGAGCATAGGAACGCGGGTACTAGTTGTAAAAAATTACCCAACTGGAGTTGCGGAGTTGGACGACGAGCACGGAGTGGAAAAACTTTACTTCCATTTACAATCACCGATCGTTTAAGTGTTTTGATCTTGTTTTAATGGGTATCGTGCGAAATGAGTCGCGGTTCGGTCTCCCACTTCTCACTCGATATCTATGGCAATTCTGGTCGTTTTTGAGGTTAATTATCCCACGGTTAGGGTTCGAATTGCATTGTTAAATGTTCGAAAGTGATGGCAGTTTAGAATCTTGAAATGAAAAATCTACACTTTCGACGATTCATTGCAGCAAATGTACTATTTTGGATGTTTTGGTAAATTTAATACGATAATTTTTTGAAGCAGAGCCCAAGAGGTATGTGAGAAAAAAGAAATGAAAATTTCCAGCTGGAATGAAATTCCAAAAAAATTATACAAGTTCTGCTTCAATTGATTTTTTTAAAAAAATAAAAGTTCCAGATGACTAGATTACAGATTTTATCCATTTTGAAAACAAATGTGGACGAAGTATCCTAGTAACCATTAATCTAGACAGGTGTCTCACAAAACTCAAATTGTTAGGTACCTACTTATCTAATGTCCCACTGTCCCAGAAAGACAGTTTGACTATAAAAACAAGGAATTCTCAAAACCTCTATAAGTTGAGCTTAGAGCCCCAAAAATTCGTAATTTGAATATTAATTCCCAAAAACTCTCAATTTAGACATGGGATTTTCCAAAAACTTTCTTTCAGAACATGGTGTCCCAAAATATCTAATTTTGTACCTAGTTGTTTGGGCATACGTATTTTTAATCAAAGATACAAACAGACATCGAAAAACTAAGGGTAAGGTGCCCTAATACCGACCACCTTTTTAAAAACCCCTCCCATTTCGAACTACTTGGGTCAAAAAGTTCCGGAATAGGCTTGAAAGATACCCTGAAGTGTCTACTTTATGTACCCAAGAGGATTGGGCCTCAAATTTTTCAAAAATATTTTTAATTATTTTTTTTGTGAAACAAGTCAAAACTCGACTTTGAAAAAAGTGTTCCCAATTCCGACCACCTACAAAATTGGCCTTTTCACTCGTACAAAAACAATTTATTTTATTTTAAGAAGACAGACAGTAAGTACAAAAAATATTGTTTTTTGTTTCTGCACTCCTCTACCGCCGCATCATAATTTTCATGAGCCTGGGAAGAGCATTTTCTGCATTGGATCCGGTGGTCGGTATTGGGAAGCTTACCAAAAAAAACTTCGATAATTTTTTTGGGGCACTTACCATAAATAATATGTAAATGTAATTACACCATTCGATAGTGCTATTCTTCTACTATTTTTAGGCTTTTCTGAAAAAATTTTTGAAACGCACTTTTCTGTCTCGAGAACAAAACATACATAGCGCCAAACAATTTGACGACTTCGATTTTCGTTTTTTTCGAATTTCTCCACGAATTTTGGTTTTAGAGACGTCGGATTTGTCTCATTATGTTTATCTGTGATAAAGGAATACGAAAAAAAATTTTCTGCCCGATCGCGTCATTAACGGACGAAATAGAGGGGTGGTCGGTATTGGGACAGTGGTCGGTAATAGGACACCTTGCACTTAATAATTTCGATGGATTAATTTTTTTATTGAAATAAAAAGAAACAAAAATTAGAAAATCATAAAATTTTACCAACCTCGGGACTTGGGTCATTCTAAATTTCCAACTGACAACCAAAATCGAGAAATGAAGATTTCAGTTTAAAATTTTTCATACGACTTTGATTTCTGTTCATCTTTCTATTTAATGTCCCATTGAAACAAATTTCTTAATTTCTAACATGGCGTCCAATAATCCAATAAATGGGACATAGTGTCCCAAAAAATCCAATTAGTTGACTTATTTACTTTTAATGTCGCAGAAAACCTAATTAAAAATTTTAAGCCCTGTATTTAAAAAAAAAAAAAAGATATTAAACATAGTGTCCCAAAAACCCACAATTTCGACGCAGTTTCAAAAAAATTGTATTATAGTTTTCCAAAAAAAGCTCATTGAGACGTATCGTCCTAAAAAAAATATTGGACATAGTGTCCCTAAACTGAAGGAGTAGATTTGGATGTAGATACCAAAACTCTTCAACTTCATTATGATGCCCAAAAAACACCACCAGGACTCTGTATCTCACATGTGGACATGGTGTCCGAAAAACCTTCAATTTTGGACATAGTGAGTCAAAAACCCTTTAAATTCGACTTGGTATTTCAAAAAACAAAAAACCTTACAAGTTATTTTAATTTGGAATTTTTGATATTTTTAATGCCCCCGAGAAATTATATTTTTTATTTAGATGTGGAATCCGATAATTTGGACACGATGCGATGTCCCAAAAACTCTCAGTTGGATGCATGTAATTTTCCAAAAACTCTAAATTTTGGTTCCATTTCGCAATTTTGGCACTCTTGATGCACTCCCCCTTCTCCTTCCAAAATTATGAACCATAATTCATAATTCGGTCATGAGGGGAGGGAGAGAGGAAAGTGTTCAATACTCCGAGGAAAGTGTTCAATACTCCATTGCTTAAATGATTTCAAAATACACTCAATTGGGACATGGTGTCCAAAAAAGAACAATTTGGACACGCAATCTCTCAAAAAACTTCTATTTGGGTAATATTGTGTCTGAAATACCCTCAATTTGACATTGTGTCCAAAAAAAACTGAATTTGGCAACTTGGGCATCATGTCCTCGAAAAAATAATTAAAAATTATCCCTCTTAATGCAAAGGTCGTCACTCCAAAATTTGGATTTTTTTTGTTGATCGTTGAAGTGGTAATTTTGGGAGTCCTCAACTCGAAGATCAAACAAATCCTTAAAATCAGAAAAAATAAATGTTGAAGTAGGTAACTCCATAATCTGAAAATTTTGAAACTTTTCGTTTGCGTCTTCATCAAAAATCGTTCCTCTAATACGAAAAGGCTATGGAACTCCAAAACTTAATTTTTAGCAAAAGTGATAAAAAACTGAATCTAATTACTCAGATATAATTTTTGAATTTTGTGAGGGAGGAGATGATTTTAATATTCTTTTGCCGGTTTAGAATGAATTTTCAGTCATTTTGTTTCAAAATTTAGATTTTTAATTTGGCATAACTTTAAAAATTTACTGGATTTTAAAGATTGAAAATTAGTTTTATTTTGAAAAAAAAAAAAAAAAAAAAACTATTGAAAATTCATTCTAAATGCTAAAAAAGTGTAGTAAATCAACACCTCCACGAAATCCAAAAATATAAATTATTAATACAGGTTTAGAGGGGCGAAAGGTTGCATAGGTAATCAAAAAATAAACATTTTCTCAGTCGACGACTTTTTGTTAAAATTTCAGATATCTATTTAGTTCTCTATATTTTTCCTTAAGTATTTTCAAATATGCCATTTTTTCATCAAATTTTTAAACACACTTTGTCAAAACTGATTAAAAATTTGATGTTCAAAATTTTGTCTATTTATAGATTGAACGAGGGTGGTAAAAAATCATTGAGTATATCAATTCGTAAAAATTATTTCCAAGTTTTTTCAAGTTTAATTGAGTGTCACCATCAATTCCCGAAAAAAAAAAATAGATCCATTTGGATCCAATTGGATCCGCACAAATCCAAATTGATCCAATTTAAGACATTTTCCCGCTTAAATTGAGAAAAAATTCGATTCAATTGAATCTTTTCAGATCTATTTGGATCCAACTGGATGTAATTGGATCCTATTGAATCTAATTTTATCACCCTGTCAAATTTATTATCCGATTAGATCCAAAAAGATATAATCAGATCCAAAAAAAATGAAATTATAGATCCAAAGAGATACAATACATCCGATTTTTTTCAATTTAGAGAGAAAAATGTCTTTAATTGGATCAATTTGGATTTATTTCCATTCACTTACATCCACTTGGATCCGATTGGATCGCGCTTTTTTTTTTTTGATTCAATTGGGTCTGATTAGATCCAATTGGATCTTTTTTCCCCGGGTTGGTCGAAATTTTACTAATTTTTCATGTTTTACGAAATGACATTGGAAAATTCTGGCATACCTACTCTTGAAAATTTTTTAGCTCTTAAATGTTCTTCAGAAATGTAATTTGTAAGAGCATCTTTCCTCCCTCTATTGTTTCTCTTCAGTCCAGTTCTACCTCTTCATCATTTCAAATTCAATATTATTTCAGAAATCTCTGAGTTTCAGTGCAATTTTTCAAAGTCGTTTGTTAAATCGAATTACTCAACTGCCCTCTGAAAAAATTGCAAAAACATTTAAGGTAATATACGCAAAACGACTTCGAAATGTCCGCCAAAAAATATCGAGAAAAAACGTCCTTTGGAAACCTTTAAATTTTCCTTCTCTTGCCAAAACATTGTAAGGATCACAGCGTCTTTATTAGAGTACTGTACCTAACTGCGAAGGGGGAAAAAATCATTAATAAAACTTTAGCAATAAAACAATTGATCCGAATATAAACACCCTTGTTATAAAATAAGGGTCGAGTATTTTACCAACGAAACGATGGCCTTGTCAAACGACGGAAAGATTTTACACAAATTATTATCTTCGGAGCGAAAGTTGTTAATTTGTAAAAAGGAAAATCTTTGTCGTTCTTGACCTTCCGCCATATACAAACATGTTACATCGTCGTGAAAATTCGAGACATTTGTATGGTTTTTCGACTCGCTGGATGTAAATTTACACTTTACCGTCGTCGGTCGTCAATTTGCAAGTCTAACGAACGATTATAGCTCGTTGGTGAAATTCCACTGGTATGCGATGAAAATTCATAGACTGGTATGAAATAAAAATACATTGATGGGTTTATTCGTATAAAAATACGATAGTTTTTAAAATCATACGTACGTATTGCGAAAAGGTTTTTGGTTTAGGATCGAAATGTTATAGAATTTGATTTTTGTTTCAGATAGAGGCAGCAAATGTCCAAATTTACGCAGATATCATCATCGTAGGCATAATCCGAATCAATACGATCATAATCACCATCATCAACGAAGCAATAAGAAAAGAAAAAGTCGCGATAAAAGGCACGATGTCAATTTAGATAGCCAAAGAATAGAAATCATCAAGCAACAAATATTAACTAAATTAGGTTTATCGAGTACACCAAACGTTACGTCGGCTCGGTCGACTAAATTTTTATTAGAAGCCTTATCGTTAGAACCAAGTCCTTTGCTGATGGACGAAGGCAGCACGGTTGTTAGTAGGACGACTACGATGCTGGATTCCGAACCCGATGATTTCTACGGCCGAACGTCCGAAATTATTGGATTCGCCGAACCAGGTTAGTGTTTTGAAAAATTCCATTGGTTTTTTTAAAAAATTACCCGGCTCGTGTCCTTGAAATATGTACTTTTTTGAATGCCCAACCGTGCGAAAAATTACTAAAAATAGTAAAATGGTCGAAAATTGTAAAGCTATACTCCGATCACATTAGGGCGGATTAGTTTCGACCTTTTTTTTGGCTTTTATTTTGTTTTATTTTTACGATACGTTTCGAATGTGACTGCGTAAAGTTGCGAAACGTTTTCGAAAATTGTCAAATATCTGTTGGAGCGTATGAAAAACGATGATAGTTGAACAGTATAGTAACATTTTATTAAAGGCAGCTCTCTTTATTTCAACTTATCACAAGAATTGCTTGAATAAATTTATGAGAGTTTTTAAAACTAGATTACATACAATTTTAGGAGAAAAAAGTTTTTCATAAAAATTACTTATGTGAAAATCGACCAGTAAACTTCTCTTATCAAACATTCGAGCTATTTAGAAATAAAGTAACCTTATCGTTCGATCGACTGGAGCGTGTAGATCGAAGATTTTCTAATGTTTTTGTATGCAGTGTATAAGATAAGGGGTACTGCCTTCTGCCTGATGGCTATGCAACTAAAATGTCACACGTGTAAAAATGTTTATCCGTTTTGGAATTTGAAGGGGCAAAGACCGATGAATTTTGATGGTGTTTTTTGAGACTGAGTTTGTAATGGACGAAATTTTTTGAAAACGGATTTGATCTTGAGTGGATTTTGTTTGAGGGGGGAGGGAGGGAGAAAGGAAGGAATTTTCGTTTTGGAGTATTGTCATGAAATTTCTGTTTCAGAAATTGTGAGCTACATTTTTTAAATTATAAAAAATTGAATTGGTTGATTGGTTTTTCATTTTTTCAAAAAAATTAATCAGATAACCAGAAATTTGAAAAAAAAATCAATGAAAATGCAACTTGAATTCAAAATAAAGCCTCCAACAAATAAGTAGGTACCTATTTATATGCAAATTAACTGTGAAAAGAAAGAGTAGAATGAAAAATATTCGAATTTGAAAGAATTTTCAGGAGCTAATGACTATTTTCCATTCTTCTCCTCCCTCCTTTCACGAAAGCTACAAGTTTTATATAAGTAGTACCTATTTAATCTCTTCATAAATACATGTGAGCCAGGATACCTAAAAAAAAATTGATTTTTGAGTTGACACTGATTTTGAGCCTTTCAGAAGATATCGAATTAAAGGGGAACCCCAACTCAGAAACCAATTTTTTACACCTAAGGGTTGTTTCTATATCCAGGCTCACATATACCTACAATGAATGGAGAAAAAATAATAAAATGATGAGAAACAGAACCAGTTTAATAAAAATCAAAGTTGAGAGAGGGAACAAGAAGAATCCCTAGTTTTGACAAATTTTCATTTTTAGAATGAAAACTTTTAAAAATGTAATTCTTCAAAAAGTCCCATATTTTGAATCCAAAAGAAAGAAAAATTTATTTGAATCTTCAAAATAAGCTTAGTTTGATTTGTTCCAGGGTTCAATTTACAAAATACCTACTTTTGGTGAAATTCTTTCAAAAAAAAATAATAATAAAAAAATAAACAATGCACTTTTTTTTTGTCATTCAAGGCTGTCATGATAAAGAGAGGAGAGGAAGAGACTATAAAATTTTCAACTCTGTGAATGTTTTAATATTTCTTCGAATAAAAATCATAATTCAGTTAAGTATTCTGACTCAAGTGCAAAATTTTCGAAATGTTTCATCAAAGAGTTTCAAACTTTTTTTCAACTAAAAGGTGGTTTTTCCGTCACTCAATTTTTTTACGTTTCTCGAAAATCTTAGAAAGAATATAAAAATTAAATAAAATTCTATTCTACATGTTTTGGGAAACACTTCAAGTAACGAAATTATTGAGAATTTTTCCTTATAGTGCAAAAATCAACAATATGAATCGAACATGAAGGTTCGTTAAACTGAAACCAAAAGGTGGGTGGGGGGGGGGGTTGTAAGACGAACGAAGAAAAAAATATAATTAAATTTAAAACTTGAACTGGGAAAAATAAAAAATATAATGTTCCTAAGATTTAAAAAAATCGAAATTTAAAAAAAAAGTTTTGCAAAGATCAAATTCAGCTGTTAAAATCTGATGAGAAAAAATTGAAAGGATGGACTTGCAATTTCTAAATTTAGATACTGTGTAGTGAAAATCTGAAATTACTCTGAAAAAACATGAGAACAAAATTCCAACCTGAAAGTAGATACAAATAAATGTAAATTATTTCGTAAGGCTTTTTTTTTTGTTGCAAAGTTGTACCCTCGAAAAGACTTGGTGAAACTTTCTTATTCTTTAGTTTGGGTTCAACTTTTTTTGGCCCTTGCGTTCAAAATCTAACTTAGTGAGATTTTTGAAAAAATTTTCAACAAATCTTGGTAAAAATAATTGTATTAGGACATTATGGCGTCTATATTGGCCCTTTCCATCTCACTTTTTAATATTACGCGCTTGAAAAATTTTTTTGTAGTACCTAAGTATCTATGTAGTTCTGAAACTCTTATAAACAATTAAATCCACAAAATAATGAGATATTTCAAAAAATTCCATGATACTGCTGCCAACTCCATTTTGATTTAGGCAATTTTTATGAAATTTTGGCTGACAACATGCTGCGAAAAATTCTCAAAAAAATTGAGTTTTCTATTTCCAAAAATTAGTTGACCAATATTTTAAGTACCTAACTGAATAAACGATTTGAATTTTGTAAAAATTTCGTGAATCAAAATTCAGCTGGTAGCACTGCCATAAAAATGTTTTGTGGTCAAAAATTATTCCAAAAAGTTAAAAAAAATTAATTCGATTTTGAGGAGTTTGAATGAGCTATTCGAATTTGGTAAGAATCAAAAACTTTTCAAATTTACAACATGAAACTTTTCATCCCTTTTAGAAGACAAAATGTTTTACGTAAGTTGATGGTTTAATTATGAAATCAGTGGTTCAGTAAAGTGCCAAAATAGAAATTGGGATTTTTTTTTAAAAAAAAAAGTCTAAAAGTATTCAAGTCCACTTTGAGATTCCCTGGTTCTGCTTTGGGGGAAAGGAAGTAGGAGCTCAATATTTTTTGGGAAGGTCTCCCGCTCAATATGAACTATCTCACCAGTTTTCGTCAAAATTCAAAATTTTTTCAGATCACACGACTGCTCACAAGTAGGTACGGGATTGGCAAACAGTAAATAATATTAAATTTGAGTACCCCTGCATCATAGAAAACCTAAAGCAATCAGATGTACCCGAGTCCACAAGAATTCTGTCGAGACTTTTTGCAAAAAATCCGCAGAAATTATGATAGAATTGCCCTCAAGAGTGCAACGTGTAGGACATCGAGACTGCAGAACTCTTGCAGAATTTTTGCGGAGTCCTGGTAGAATCACAGCAAACTTCTAGCAGAGTTCCTTTTACAGAATTCTCGCAGAATATGAAATTTCAGGGCATAGGAATTAACAAAAAGTTGACTCCTGACTCCGGAGTTAATATTTGACCTTGACTCTCTGACTCCGGAATCGACCCTGTGCCCTGTGAAATTTTCTGCAGGAAATCTGCAAAAATTCTGCATTTTTTCTACACCGGGTATCTAATAGATTTATTTCAAATTCAACACTTTCATACAGCATGTTCATTTTTCATCATCCTCCTAATGCATAAAAAAATCACCACCCACTTCGGAGCCATATAAATTGCCTACACAATTATCTCAGGCGATAGTAAATCTAGACAAAAAGTACAAATAGGCAACACATCCGTCGCTTATGTTCACATTAAGGCGAATCCTTGCTGAAAACAGTCCATACATCTCTTCGCATGTAGTGTACTTCGTTTCCAGCAAAGTTAACGGAAACATTGTAAGGCAATAAAAGTCACCATATAAACCTATTCCTTTAGCCGAGTTGGTAAATTGATAAAATAAAAAAGGCGAATTAAACTCGATCTATTTAATCGTGCGATTTGTAAACTTTTATTAACCTGCGCGAGTAAGTATAATTTTTCACATCGAACGAGAGAACCCTCATCTTGGGATAACCGTACTGGCAAATTTTTTTGTCAAACTTGTTTTATTAAGTGCTTTAAATTTTTAAAGTCGCGTTAAAAGTTCGTAACCAACAAGCGGGAAGTGTCGGGTGTTTTTATTTTCGTTTTATTCTCAAGCCGAAATCATTTCCTTCCGATGTCTCCTCTTGCCAACTAAACTATAAAAAATCAAGTTTAACAAAGTTGTTGGTTTTTAACATTACGTTCGGGAAGTGCATTTTTCACGTCGTTTCGACTCCTCTGCTGGTATACTTTTGTCGAAATAAAAATCTTACTCGGGATTTTCCATTTTTGGAAAAAATTCTTCGAGAGAATTTCAACGATTGTAAAGCTCTAGCGATTTCATTAAATCGAGAAATTCGTCGGTTCAAAATAAATTTACATAGAATTTAAATTCTTTTACAATAATAATAAAAAAAATAGGCATACACTTTCTATATTATAAACTCTCTTAAAAAACATCATGTCCAGCAGTTCTAGTCAACATTTTACTCAACTTGGCTCAGGCTTATAAATCAACACAAGTCAAATTTATAGATCAACTGTGTAATTTCTAATTAATAACGTTTAACGTTATATAAAAAATAATGAAAAACTTGGTACCTTTTCATTTTGAACTCGTATTTGTAGATTAATTAATTTACGCCGCCTATAAAGAGGCTCAGCATATGGCTGTATTGAAATTAATATCGCTAATAGTAACATTTTAAATATTGCTAAAGGAGCTGGTAAACTTAATATTGTTTTTTTTTTTGTTTTGAATAATATCATACTAGTTCAAACTGGTTCTAGTTTCGTCGCTTTGAGCGCCGCATTGCGTCTTTTAATGTTGTTTAATTCACGTAATTTTAACATTCGATAGGACCTTATAAAATGAGAATGCACTTTTTCAAAGTATCCGAAGAATATGAATCATCCATTTTTGCAAAGTTGGATAATTTTAACGATTATTTTCACAATATGCATTTTACCTCGTTCGGTATAAATGAAATATACCGCCAATTTACGATCTAATACTCTATATGGTTTAAATTTAAATCGGAAACAAACGCAGATAATATTTGATAATAACGAACTATAAAATTTCTTATATCAAAAGTTTATAGACTAACTTAAAAGTTTAATCGTAAAAAGTTAAGATAGCCGTTGCACAAATTAGGTAACGGTATTTTAATACGAATGTCAATAAAATGATGTTATTATTTATTGATTTCCATTTAAAAACTTCCGCTTAACTAGGTTATAGGCTCGCGAATTGAATTTAATATTTCATATGTTTACTCCTTAGGTTCTATCTTAGCCATTAAAATCGCCTAGATTAAATGTTTTATATTCCCCTATGTGGCAGTCGAGTTGAGAAAGTTTGAATCAATCAATTTGGCCAATTTTTATACTCGTACGCGACGATAGAGATCGTTAAACCGAGTGTGGTGACTTGATAACTTTTGTTTCGGGGAATTTTTTGTAGGTTTTTGTGACTAGTTTAACGTAGAAGGGCAGATGGCAGAAAGTTTCGAGATTGGAATTTCAAAGCTCGTGTCTGATTCCAAATTTAATTGGAGTGTTTACTGTATCATTTTAATAAAAATTTTCTTGCAGAATTTAAAATTTTTCAGTGGAAAAAATTGAAAATTTTTGAGGACAAAATTAAAAATTTTTGAGGATAAAATCAAAAATTTTTGAGGATAAAATAAAAAAATTTTGAGGACGAAATTAAAAATTTTTGAGGATGAAATTAAAAATTTTTGAGGATAAAATTGGATAAAATTTAAAAATAGTTTTGATGATAAAATTAAAAAATTTTGAGAATAAAATTTTTAAATTTTTGAGAATAAAATTAAAAATTTTTGAGGATAAAATTAAAAATTTTTGAGGATGAAATTAAAAATTTTTGAGGATGAAATTAAAAATTTTACAGGATGAAATTAAAAATTTTTGAGGATAAAATTGGATAAAATTTAAAAATAGTTTTTGATGATAAAATTAAAAAATTTTGAGGATCAAATTTTTCAATTTCTAGAATAAAAAAATTGAAAATTTTCAGACCTTTTCGAACAAAGTATAAAAAGTATGCAAAAAATGCATATTGTATAAAAATTATAGAAAGTGAAAAAATTCTAAAGGGGGGAAATTAAGGATCATCGTTTTGCAACTTTTTTTTTGTAAAATTGGAAGGACAAGTGGCACAAAAGTATTGTCCAGACAACAAAACGAAACAGTAAAAATTTCACGCCTCTGGGTCTACATTTATTCCACCGTAACAGGCCTTAAAATCTGACCTGCGTCAAGAAATTTTGAAAAATCGAGTTTAAATGGGCTTCATTTTTTTTTTATTTTTTCATTTTTAATATGAGGTAGAAAGACTTTGAAACAAAATTTAGTTTTCAACGTACAATTCATTCTTTTGATTAGTTCTCTTAAGTATTTTTTGGACAAATTTTTTTCTTCTTCAATTTTAAAGTTAGACGAAGTACATATTATAAAATGGGCATTTTTTCAGTTTTTGAAGTTCTCAAAATACCATCTACTCCCATTGTTGAAAAAAACTATTCGAGTTATTTTTTTTTCTGGAAACAAGCGTTTTCGTACAAATTTTCAAAATAGGCAACACGTTCGTCCAAAGTTTTTTTTTCAGCGGTTCCGAGTTATATCTAAAAATGAAGTATGACAGACCGCTCACCGGGCACTCGTTTAACAATATTAAATTACACATTTTTCATTTTCAACCCAACAGTTCTATTCCAACGAGTAAAAAAAAAACGTTCATTAATAAACAAACCGAAATTTTCAATAGGTAACTTACACGAAAAACTTTTTTAACCTCCCCTTCTTCCCTCCACATTCGAGCAAATTTATAAATTGGCGAGAAACGCTTAAGCATTCTCCGATAGCTTTTCGCATACAGAGTTGAAATTTAACGGAAGTTCTTCCAACAAATAGGATTAAAGCCAAAGAAATATCAAACGAAGAAACAGCTAACACTACAACTCACTCACTAAACGCTACAATTCATACAGTAAAACAACAAAATAAACTTTTGCATTTTCGTGGCTATTCGCCAAAGATAATAACTTGAACTTTCGTCGAAAAAAATGAAGCAAATTCAGGACCTTTGTCCCTCACTGGATAACCAAGTCTGCCTTTTAAACGATTCAACAAACGTAACCAGGTCACCGGGCAACATACATCAACGCGAAATTTATGCATCGTGTTTAATGTCGTTACACCAGATACCAGCAAATTTTCCAGCGGAAGAATTAAAAAGCTTTGTGAATTTTTTCCTCGGCCGGGTTTTTCGCGAATTCTCCCAAAATCATACCGGATGAAATTCTACCATTTCGAATGTAATTTCGGCGAACATAAAATAAACATTTTTTCTCGTTCGTGTTTTTACGCTCAAAGCCGGCGGAAAAAATTGTAAAAAAATTCTACCATTTTGGTACGTTACACGAGGAAAATATCCTAAAAAAATTTACTCGAATAGGCTGACTGGCTAAGTGTCGTTGAAAAAAGATAAATAGCTGAGATTTTTTCCTCTCTGTAAAAATAACAATATGAATGTTTTAACAAATCTATTTGTATTTATCTCGCTTCGCAGACTCCGTAGCGTGAAAAAATACCTTCGTATTCAATTTTAGCATCCTTGAAAACCATGCAATCGATATGTGTGGCGATGTTTCAAGACAATTTTTCTATGATGGTCTTTTTCGTAAGGTTATCACGGTTGTTGGGGTCACATTCTGTGTGCCTGACGGTTAGGTTATCTATCATCAATTTTTTATAAAAAAATTTAAGATGAAAGTAACTTGGGAAATTTTAGAACGACTTTGTTTGAAGGAAAATAAATATAAGTTTCACATTATTTGAATTTGAAACAAATTGTTTTATAATTTAATTTTTTTCATCTTTATCACAGTCAATGTTTTTTCAGAATTTATGAGCCTAAATTTCTTATACCTTCAAAAAAATTGACATAAAATTTTTCGGAGCACTTATTTTGGAAAATGAACAAAATTCGATTGCAAGCTGAAATTTATCAAAATTTTGTTTAAAACTCCTAAAATTCTGTTTTAAAATGGTCCATTCAAAAATAAATAGACTTTTGGAAATGAAACAAATCGTTTTGATCCAAAAATGAACAAAAAATCACTACTAATTTTCAAAAAAGTTTTTCAATTTTTTTTAGTGAATGAAATTTTTAGTGAAAATCATTGATACGCAACGTCGGCAGTTTGAATCACAACACAAGAAAAAATTAATGGAAATTCACAAAAATTTAGGGGAATTCTTCAAAAATGGGTAATTTACGAAAAATTAGTGATTTTTCCGTTGAATCAATTATTTTTTAAAAATTATGAAATGATTTAGCACAGATTTTTAAAACTTACTAAAAAAAAAACCTTGTGAAATGGTTAAATTTTGAAACTAATTCGACTATACTCATGTTATATTTGAAGATTCAGTAAAAAATTCTGATTATTCATCAGTGATTTTTCTCTGAAAGAGTAGGTACTTACGAGTACAATCAGAATTTCAGCTCAGGAAAAAATCAGAGAGTCGGTTTTCACAATGAAGAAATCAGAAAAACCCCTTAAGATTGAAAAACAATGGAATGCATTGAAAATCAATATCTTCCTCTTGCTAAGAAATTCCACGTTTTTTTCCTATGCTGTAATTTCCAGCCGTTCACTAGTTCTTTGTAAATTCTGATTCTAAGAAAAAATAAATGCGGAGAAAAATCAACGAAAAAAAAATCTTCAATAATAAAAACTTATTGAAAAGCCCTAAAAGTTGATGAAAAATTGTTGAAACTAACGACAAATCATCACAAATTTCCTGAAAATTAGCAAATTTTGAGAAATTTTCTTGTTCTGCAATTCGGCTTGTTCATCAGTAATTTTTTAGTGATTCTAATTTGAAGTCAACATTGCAGTATAAAGAGAATTCAATGAGAAAATTTTCACGACGAAAGAAACAACGTGAACTCAATTAAGTCACTAATAATGGTAATCCGCGGTGATAGGTGCTGAAGTTCATACTGACCCTTTTTATGGGCTTTTTTTCAGGGCTGAAAATTTTTTAAACTTTTCTGGTGACTCTGAAACGTCTTGAAACCGCTTCCAATCGATTTGGCTGGGCGAAAATGGGGTACATACCTAATTTCACCTTTTTTTTGTTGACCAGATCAAATTTCCATGATTTACAGGACGATGAGGTAAGTTTGGAATTTCAAAAATTCGCCAAAATTCGAGAAATGCACTTGAGCACTTGAATTTTTGGAAATGGAATTTTTTAATGATATACTTCCAATTTATGACTATTTTGACTCAAAATTTTACTTTGAGTTGGGATACCTTGCTTGTTGCTACGAAAAAGTAGTGAAAAATCTTTTTTTTTTGGTTTTGATTTTTTTTTGACCTTGTTGCGCCAAATTTCGATGCCCCCAAAAAATATATCTGATGCATGGCCATTTGGCAGAACTAATAAAAATAAATCCATCCATGACACCCCAAAATTATTTTTTTTTAAAAAATTTCAATGAGAAAAAAAGTTGGGAAAATGTTGACTAAAAATTTTCAAAGAATTCTCATTCGTACGTACTACCCAGCAAGATGCATAATCTGTGAAAATTTTGAAAATTTTTTCCCACCCCTTCCAGAGATATTGCATGCTGAAATTTCGACGTTGCAAGTACGATGATTTCGAAAGGGGTGGGGGTAGGGGATCAAAATTTTTTGTGATGTTTCTAGACCATAATTACCATTTTGGGTCAATTTTGACCAATTCTGAGTCAAGGGCCATTTTTGTCTCTTATTAGGAAAGGCTCTTCGTTGGAAATAACTGAAATCGGAAACTTGAGCTGTGTCCATCAGTGAACAGTGATTTTTCACTGAATTACCATAAAAAAAGAGCCAAGTTTAATCTTCCCCAGCAAGAGAAAAATTGATTTACCGAAATTTTGGGATAAAAATAATGTGTCTGTATGAAATTTTTCCACCTCCTGAAAGCGCTGATTCGGCAAACCATATTACATTCGCGTAATTTGGGTTGCTGAATCACCAAATTGGAAGGCGCTGAACTGCAATCGACACTCCCTGTATATTGAATACAGACTAAAATTTGAATTAGACCGGATCCGATGCTGGTAATACAATAGACGATTCTACTATTAAAACAGAACTGCATAACGACGACGTTATTATCAAACAAATAAAAATGTACCCGTACAGAGACATTGTATCAAATGACATGGAACACGTATAGTCAAAGGAAACTCTTATCCATTCTGCGCGAAAAGACTCGATTCGACTTCGACGTTTCGTTTTCTATCAATATTAAGGGGGTTAGTTTCGCCGTCAACTTTCTCTTTTGAATGACGATTAACATCTCTGGGTAGATAAATTCGCAGACGATAGATTGCCAGACGAATAAGATAAAGTTTTGTCTAATGTCGTCGGGTTGTAAAATTGTCTTATATATTTACATACTAGAAATCATTCATCGTTTTCTAAAATATATACGAGCTCTAAGTACCCCGAAAGATTAACATTCCGCTGGTTCTCTCCAAGTTCCGTTTATTATTTTACTAGAGAGATGATACGTTCTAGATTATTTTCTCGTTGTTGGAGGTTTTTTTTTCTCCCACACTAGTAAAAGTTTGGTGAAGTTTTGTAATTTTATATGTTCCTATTAAAAGTAATTTTTTTCCATCATTTTATTACGTGTCACTGTACGAATAATGTGTACGCAGATACGCCGAGACGTTATGTTGCACAAGTTTATTACGTATGTAGAAACGTTGAAGATGACACTTTGTCTTGATTTTCTTTGCTGGTGTAGTTTGCCCTATAATCGTATTCGAGTTGACCTTCGAATAGTCTATTTTCCCGGTCGACTGTGATGGATATGTAATTTCTCTTTCTTTTATGAGAAAACTTTTCCAGCTTCGAAATTCGGATTTTTTTAAATATCTAATTTAATTGCGAAGAAAGCTTTGGTCTGGACGAAAGAGCACGTTATCAGGAATGTATCCCAAATTTTTACTTTGTCTATCAATTCAATATGCACGGCGTGTCTGTTACGTTTTGATAGCCTTTTAATTGGTGATTCTGCAACTTGTCTTACATAAGTGTTGAGAAAATTGCAGAGTCCGAGATTTGAAGGGGGTATAGGTACGTTTGATTTATTGGGTAAGAATGACGAACGGGGCAGGCGAGAGGAAATGCGGGCCCGGTGCAGAGCTTTTTGCAAGCCCCTCTATTCAAACCATTTTTTAAACTAGCTTCATTACTGGTACTCGAATAAAGTTGAGCAAGGATCTGAAGTGAAATTTGGAAACAAGAAGGAAGGATTTTTTTCATTCTTTGGATCAAGCCAAAATCGATTGAAAGTTCTGAAGAAATTTTTGGTAAAAGGTTGAAGAAAAAGTGAAATTTGGGCTTCACTTGGTGATATTTTTTGCTCATTTTTCATGTTTTCAAATCAGTGATTGTCAGTCAAACTGACTGATTTTTTGACAAAATAAGAATTGAATGGAAAATATGATTTTTGACTGAAAGGTCGGTGAAAATTTATTAACTTTTAAAACAATGATCAGAATACTGCCCGAGCGAAACGAGGGCGAAAATTTTTCAAAAAAAACTGTTTAAAGAATTTTTTTTTCCATTTTTGTAATTAAAAAAAATCTTCTTTAAGGGCTTCGTACAAATTTACCCTTCATACTCCCTCTCGCCGGGCCCCCTGCGAGCCCGGTGCGAATGCATCCTTTGCACACCCCCCTCTCGCCGGCCCCGATGACGAAGACCAAAAGAAATGAAATTTTGTAAAATATTTTGAGATAATATTTTAAATGAGTTTGAAATTGAAAAAAACGTATCGCTTCAAGCCCTCCCCCCCTCTTTGGTATTGTATAATGAAGTCATGTTTTCAAATTTCGGTCTTTAACCAAATCTATTAAAAATAACGCAGCTAAATCAAATACGAATTTCTATGAATTTTTCAGTATTTTTATAATAATTTAGTACCCATCGGTGCTGGAAAATTTTGTGAATTTTTCCATATCGTTATCGTGGGAAATTTCAAATGAAAAGAAGAGACTGAAAAAAAAGGTAGATTGTCGGAAATTTGATTAAAACGCGGAGAAAATGGAAAATTTGCTCAATTGAGCGAAAAAGGGGGAAAAATCGCAAATTTTCATTAATTTTTAGGTTTTTTTTTCAACAAAAACGTGAAATATTAAGAATTTATGAGCAAATAAGTGTGAAGGGAAAAACGTGGGAAATTTGTGATCATCTTGAAGGAAATATGGAAAATTTTAGGATTTGATTAGGAAAAAACTGCAATTTCAATATCTCAACACTGGAAGAAAATATTATTTAACTTTATGATGAAGATACAAAGGAGTCTGAAGACATGCAGAACCTTGAGGTATACTTCATTGTGTATAGGGATCTTGCCATGATCAGTAGGGTTACCACTTACCAGTGTCCAGCAGAAGGGGACAATAGGCCGAATTTACCCTTCACAAATTTTGAAATAGAAAAATAATTTTTGCTGAATTTTTTCAAAATTTCTAATTTTGAATTTTTAGTTGAGAAGTTTTAAATTTTATGGATTTGTTACTTGTGTAGTTGAGCATGAAGTCTACTACCTACAAAACAATTTTTCGGAATCAAATCTTCCAGAAAACAGTTCACAGGTTCTATTATTTAACAAAATTTCGATCACTTGACAGTGTTGAGATATTGAAATTGTAGTTATTCCCTACATTTCCTCAAAGAAAATCAAAAATTGACCATATTTTTTCCTTCACTTTTTTCCTTATACATTTCTGAAATTTCATAGTTTTGTTGAAAAAAAAATGAAAAAAAAAACACCTAAAAAATCGATGAAAATTCGTGATTTTACTCAATGACGAGGTCAAGCATAAAAATTAAATATGTAAATGAAAAATTTTAAAAATTTGTCAAAGTTGTTTAAAATTTTTTAAATTCTTCATCTATGTGATTTTTCTCCTTTTTTCACTCAATTGAGCAAAGTTCCAATTTTCTCCTCATTTTAATCAAATTTCCCATAATTTTCCCTTTTACCATTTACCATTCTCTTTTTTGCACTTGAAATTCCTTACAATATGGGAAATTTTACAAGATTTTCCAACATTAAAACCGGGTGCTCGATTAATTCTGGCTCCCCGGATACTTTTTGTGTTGAAAATCGTAAGTCTGTAATACTTTGTATTTGTTTATTTTATTTATGATTGGACCATTCTGAACATTTTTATTAAATACTAAAAAATTCATAGAAATTTGTATTTTTCCCCTTTATTCCGCTCCATTGGACGAATTTCCCGATTTTTCCTTATGTTTGATCGAATTTCACTCAATTTCCTTTTCCCTTTATTTTTTTCACTCGAAAATTCCTACGGTATGGGAAATTTCCCACAAAATTCCAACACTTGCAAAAAGATTAAAAGTGAGTAAGTAGGTACAGAAAATTTAAAAAACATTGCAATTTTCATTCAAAAATTTTTCAAGAATGAATCAATTCAATCAATTGAAAATAGGTAAGTATCCTGAAAATGAAAAATATTTATTAGAGGGTACTTTCATTTCATTTCTCTAAACTTTCTAAATAAAAATTTGCAAATCATAATTCAGCTTAAAATGGGTCAATTTCAAGACTCCAGCTGTTTTTCCTTCTCATCTTGCATTTTTTTTCATTTTTTTTCTCTAAAAAAAAACATCCTCACTAGAACCTAATTTCTCTGTCTGAAAATAAATGTTGTCAACTTCGAAGACAGACAATCTCCCTCTCTCTTCCCCATCCTCTCTGATGATCCGACCCTGAAGACGTAGTCAAATAGACAATCCTACACCCAAATTATTAGCTTATTCCCAGACAATCTCAGATGACGATAATTTCAGAAAATTTCCATTTCTTCAACAACGAGTTAATTTCGTTTTCCGTATCAAGATGCGACGCTGACACGAGAATGCATTCGCTGTACGTCAATTTCAGTAATAGGCAGCTATACGAGAAACGATTCGATGCACAAAATAAGTCATTTTAATGTCGTAATTTCGCCAGCATTATGTTTTGTAAAAATGCCCTGTCTCAGTGAAGCGAGAAATATTCTTATGGAATAAATCATGCATTATGGGTGGAAAGATTTCATTGCAAGTGCATCAATGACCGATTTAAGTAGCGTTAAACTTCTGTATAAATTTTCTTATAAAATAACTCACTCGAAATTTGACGTCTTAACGATTTCCTTAATGACTAAGTCTGGAATATTCTGGAATTTTATTTTATGTAATCGGCCGAATAATGGCTATACTCCGTATAATGTGTACATTATGCTTCAGTGGATCGGAAGCGGTATAAGCTGAGTATCGTTAAAATATTTAAGAACTCTAATACTTGATTGCTCACTCTTCGAGTATATGTATCGTGTATGTATACTCGAGCAGAGCAGTCTGTTCTGTACTATATGCTGGCTGCTTGGTGAAAAGCAGTTTTTAAATTTTTCATTCGATGTTGGAATTATACCAAATTGACAATTTTCACCAAACGGTCTAATTTATAGCGACAGTATGGAAAACTCGGCTGGAATTAATCTCCAGCTGGAGCCTATTCGTATAATACGATAATCTAGTATAACACGACCCGAGGGTGGATTTTGCCCTCTCGCATAGTTTACAACCGACCAGTTGGATTTCAGACAGAAAGTTCTTAATTGTTGCGACGTTTTATCTTCCGCCCCGAACCAGACAAAACAACGTCCGATAGTTTCGCCTTTTAGCACTTATTAATACGATATTCCCGAAGCGCTTTTTCAATTTTGATTCGCGTTTTTAGTTTTGGTATTCGTAAAGCGTTCATGCGAGTAAGATGTTTATCGTAAATGGCATTGTCTGCGGTTTTATACGAGATTTAATTTTTTTTATTGCTCTTAAACGATATCCTAATAAGCGACGCGACGTGTAGGTGTGTGACAAACTATCGCCTTCGTATGTTCCCGAAATTCTGGAAAAAATAAAATTTCATCCGTCTGTATCGTCCGCAAGGACAATTTTTATTGCAAATAAATAAAATTTTATAGAAGAATTCGCAAAAATCCGCCAAAATTTTCCATCCTTTGTATGTTATTTTACCCTTCTAATAGGACGCTGGTCGGAGCTCGGAGGTGAATGTACTCGGGAGAGATTCTCATGTGTGGTGAAATTGAATGAAAATGCTATTTCGTGATTATTTTTCGGGTTTTTGGAGGCGAAACACGTCGTTATTGATAAGTGATGTGTAATTGGCTTTCGCTTCATTAATATCGAGTGTATCGAATTGACAATAAAGTTGATATTTTGCCAATACAGTTTCATATTTTCAAATTATCTATAGTCCAAACGATGCATCGTCGGTATGGAAAGTGTATTGAATGTTGAAAGTTTGGTTTCTTTTACTGGGGGTTGTTGGTTGTCTGTAAAACGTTATTATTTGACTATGCGATGGAAAGATGAAAAATAATTGACGTGGGGTTCGAATAGGTACCCATCGTTTTTATGGTACCTACGATAGCAAGTGGAAATGATATCAGATTTGGGGGTTAGTTTGTAACTTTACTTTCAATTCAACTTTTTGGTACAATGAGCATGTTTTAATTTTGTGAGTGGATACATTTTGAGGTTGATGTACTAAATTTGATATCATGTTGGGTACTTTTTTGAGTTGGAAATTGAAAAAATTATTGAGCAATTTAGGTATAATAATGATCTCATTAGTATCCTTGAAATCAAAATTTGCTTTAAAAATTAAAAAATAACGGAAGAATAAGTAGGTACCTACTTTTAAAAAGTAAATTACTCATTTTTTTTTACTGATTATCTATCAGAAAAATTTCGCTGAAAGTCGAGACATTTTTCATTGACTTCGAGTGAAAAATGCATTCCTCTGAATTGTAAAAAGCCGGAATTTCATTCAGTTTCACAAAGTTTTACTCATTCAGATCGAGAGCGATATGAAAAAAATCATCACAAAAAAATTGAATGAAGAATCATCAGCGAGAAAAATTTTCAATTCTACAGGTATCCGCTGACCATCCACCTGATTGAGAATATGTACATTATTTTATATTTTGACCCAATTTTATTTTTTTGGTCGTTCCTTTGATTTAAATTGCACGTGTAGTTCAAAGATGAAAATATATCCAATTTTTTTTTTGCAATAGAATTCATTGACTTCAGAATTTTCAATTGAAATTAAAATAAGAGAACTTGACAGAGCCTCTAGAAAAATCCGTTTCTTCAAGTGTTGTTTTTTGATTGTTGAAATGGATTTCCCTCCCTTTTTTTTTTTTAGCAAATTCTTGAAATTATAATTTTGTGTACTTAATTATTTATTACGACTAAGAAATTCAAAAAATTGAAAAACTTGGATGAACCTTCACCTAATTAATCTAGCTGAAAACTCATGATGTTCTTCGGGCAATACTTATAATTGGGGATTATTTTTTACCATGAGAAGAAAGGAGAAAGGGGACCAAAAATTACAAACACTAAAAATGAAGATTTTGAAATTTTTTCCAGTGATGTAAAACTGAAATGATATTGTTTCCAGTTCCAGTTCCAGTTCCAGTTCTCAATATTTTCTAGTTCCAGTTTTCAATTCTAGTCCCAGTTCCAAATACCAGTTCCAAAATTCCATCATTTTTTTTTTTTTTTAATTTTGAGAGATGAAAAAAATCCAAAATTTTCTGCAAAAATTGAACTTTGTTGTTTCCTTTTCTTTTTAAAGTGCAACTTTTTCAATTTTCATATATTCAAGCTCAACCCAAAATATTTGTGGGAAAAATCTGGGAAATATTCTTTTTTAGAAATTTTTTGACTTCTAAACTCCCAGTCCTGACTTCTTGAGTCCTGAATAATAATTACAGTATTCAATAAAAAAAAAATTAAATTTGAAGGTGTGCAAGGATGTTTTCAATTGGACAAAATTTTTGAATTTGCAACACATTTTTACTGTACCCATTCACTTTTCTACATCGTGTTTTTTGTTTTTCAATTTTTAGTGAAAATTTTTAATTGAATATTGTGCATCTGAATCTAAATTTTTTACTTTTTCACGTCAAATTTTCAAAAATTGAAGTTTTTTTTCTGTTCTTTACGAAATTTGTTGACAAAACCTTGAATTTTTCGAAAAAATTTTGGTGTGTAAAGTGTACTATAAGAGAAGATTATTTTAATTGAGTGAAAATTTTATTTAAAAAAAGAAAAATTCCAATTTGCAAAAAAAAAAAATACTGGAACTGGTATAAGACTGAAATTCATTTAAGTTCTACTAGTTCCAGTTTTCAGATTTCAGTTCTCATCATTTCAGTTCCGGTTCCAATTCCAGTTTTCCATCAGTGATTTTTCCCATACTTGAATATTTTTCCCATCATCAGCTCAAATGATTGAGCCAATATTTTTTTAGGGTTAAAAACTAATTTTCATGAAATTTATTACTTATTTTAAAAAATCATCATGGTACTCCCTCTAGATCCATGAATTTTGCAATTCTATATGTAAATTGCCTATGTACCAGAACTGGGCATGATTTGGATCAAATTATCTTGACCTTGATCTACACCACATCTTATTTTTTAATCTTGATCTGATCTATGTAGATCATTTTTTTTAAATCAAAAAGATCATTTCATAATTTTTGTATTCCTTCACATGATTCTGGGTACTTTTTATTGCAGTGCTGGGATTTCTACCTATTTTTATAAGCACTGAAATTTTTTCCTCAAATTTTTCTTCTCACGTCAGATTTTTTTCAAATCTGGTATTTTTTCCAAAATACATAATTTTCAACTCCAGAAACTTGTTCTCAACATAAAATATTTTCTAGATGCGTTTAGCCTTCGAAATTTTTTCTCAAAATTTCAATTATTGCAAGTTTTGAAATTTTTCAGCTTAAAATATAAATTTAAGCAGCTTTTGAAATTTTTCAGTTCAAAATTTTTTTCAAAATATTTTCCAGCTATAATTTTTAGGATAAAAAATTTTGAAAAATGGGAAGGGAAATTTTTTTAAAAGCATTACAAAGTGAAGTAAATTCGAAGGAATGTCAAATTTTTAAAATTATCAAAATCGCATTCTAAATAGAACTTCACAGTTGTTGCTAATGGTTGAGATGCATTTCAGTAAGTAAATGAAGAATTGCAGCAGAAATAATTTTGGAAGGTAAATGAAAATTGAAGAAATTAAAAACAATTTGTAGCTAAAGAAATTTTGAATCCACATTCTATTAATGTACAAAAATCACATAAGCACTTCATTACATTATTACCAACCCCTCCTCTCTTCACTTTTCTAATCTTTAACCAAGAGAACATAATCCTGTAACCGAATTTTCGAGTAATTTTTCTCATCTTCTTCAAAAGCCAATTTTTCAGACACACGAATCGCATCCGAAAGTTACCCGAAGGTCAATTTTGGCATCGAGACGACGAGATGTGTAAACACGAATGTCATTTTTATCATATTTGAGCGACGTTTAATCTCGAAATTTTATTCGTAAAGTTTTTACCACATTCGAGACTCGCATACCGCCAACTTATTCACGAATATATTTTATAGCTGGACACTGTAGTCGTTTTTTTATTAGCTCAATTAGCATTTAGAAATGGCGATCAATCGCGGTAATAAGAATTGTTCAAGTTACTTTGCAATTTGCTTCCTGAGCTAAAAAATCAAATGAAAGAATAAAATGGCGGGGGTTGCCGGGAAATCCGAGGGTTTCGGGGGAGAAAGATTTACTCGGCAAAAGAGCACGTTGCCGGGACGAGGTCGTTAATTACAATGTACGTAAGTTTCATTGTCGCGTACTAGTTTTGACCTTAGATAAAATAAAATACGTGGAGCTCGTTACGGTGCCCCGGTGGTTTATGCAGAGATACCGAATGCGCTAGAGAAACTGCACGAAGAAATTGACCGGTCTGCGGAGGGGTGACGATGACAGCTGCAGCTATGAAAATTATTACATAGACAATTTTTTGCTGCCGTTTTTCTGCTCGACTTTTTTGCATCATTCGAACGATACGAAAATAAAGTGTAAAATTTTACGCAGCGTGAAATTCGCTAGTTAGTTAATCGGTTTGGGAAAAAATCTCGTTTTGTATCGCGATAATACGTAAGGTCGGGTGAGAGACGAAGAGCGGCGCGACGATATTAATTCGTTAGCGAGAAACGAAATACATGGTACGAGTAAGACGAAGGGCTGCTTTTTAACGAAAGCCGAAAAAGAACCGCACTTTAACCAAGTTTTGCTTATAAACTTTTCGGTGCTGCGATTGTGTGTGTATATATGCGTATACGTATACGATATTTAAGTTACAGACGCGATCGATGTATTCTGGCTCCAGTGTCTGTCGGACTGACCCCTCCCTAAACCGCTATTTCTTTTATGCAGTTCAAATTGTATCAACTATCTTTATTTTGCCGCCCTTAAATCTTTTCTTACTTTACTACGATCACATTTTACGGTAATGTTGAATCTTTTTCGGTGAACGATTCGTAGACGCTGCCGTTTCGTTTGCAGATGATTCCTCCGTCCTCCTTGCCTTTTTTTTTTCTCTCCTTTGGCCAGGCGAGCGCAAAGCCGACCATTCGCGAATTTTTTTCCAAGCGCCGAGCCGAGTCGCGTATTTTCGCTGGATGCGTGTGCCCTCTGCCGAATACGTCTGCACGCATTCGGCTGCGGCGACGATTTTTTAATGCATCTTTGGGTATTGTATTTTGTAGGTCATTGCGCGATACGATATAGTATACTACGCTACACGCTTGTAGTACTACGATATTTACCAGAGTCGACATTTTTCCCGAGACTATTCTTGCGCTAGACTCGACACCAAGGGTGGGGTTTCCTTCGTAAGTGACGTGATGTGATAAATTTAAATCGTACGAGGGTGAGGTGACTTTGAAAAGCTATCGGCGAGTGTTTTTTTGCACCGTGATTGAAAATAAATTGGGTTATTTTTGGACTGTGATTAATTGCCACTGCCTACGAGTGGATTTATTCTAGGCACTTTGGCGGTGGTTTCGGTAGGTGGCTAATTATGATGTTTTTTAAGTTGAAGGACGATGGGTAGGTGGTGGAAAGTTTTGGTTATTTTTACGTCTTCTGTTTTGCAAAATAGTGGTACCTTTTTCAGACTTTGATGTAGTAAAAATTGCATATCTGAGCTGAAAAGGCGTTGCAATGATGGAACGAAATGAAAATCTTTGTAATTTTTCATTGAATTGATAACCAGGGTGTTTCGAAGTTGACAATGCACCTTTCAATCAGTAAGGAGAACACTCATCCTGAGTAGAAGTATGTATTTGGCATATCTCTGGAATTATAGGGACAAAATTATGCTCTTTCCAAGCAATAGAAAGTCTTTCCCAAATTTCGTTCATTGCGAGATAAACATCTGCTGTTTGTATCAATGGAAAGGAAAAGTCATATTTTTTTGCATAAAATTTGGTCATAATTTTTAATCATAAGTTTTTTTTTTTTCGATTCTGACTAAAGGAATTAAAAAATTTAAAACTCTTGAATAAGTCGATGTTTTTTTTCTCGAAAATCACGAAACGAAATAAATAAATTCGTATTTTTTAAAAAAAATGCTGATAACTTTCATCACATGCGATGTTGAAATTTTTAGAACTTTTTTTTGTTTGGTTTTGAGAACCTCAGTTTACCCATAGGCGCACCCAAAAATTAAGGGAGAGGCTGAGAATTTGAGGAAAAAATGGGGGAGGGAGTCAAATTTTAAATTAGTCATTTTTGACTGATCTTTCAGTCAAAAATTATCAATTTATTCCACAAACAGGGAATTTATTGATGAATAGGTGATTTTTGACTGAAGAATCAGTCAAAAATCATCAACTTTTAAAATAAAATTACTAAAATACTGCCCGAACGAAGTGAGAGAGAAATTTTTTTGAAAAAGTATTGTTTTCAAGAGCAAAAAATGCACGTTTTTTACATTTTTGTAAGGGGGGAGGGGGACTCGAGCCCCTTGAGACCCTCTGGGTAGGCATATAAGTTTACCTAATCCGAATGACTTTTGGTATAAAGAAAATCTGCCAAATGTCCCATCCAATGATGCAAACCTCAAATCTGTATCTATTTTGCATAAATGTTATAACAAATTAAAAATGATGAACGAATTTGGCGAAAATTTCAATTCTTTGAAGGTGCATAATTCTGCCCCTGAAATTCCATAGATAGGCAAACAAACATATCTTCACTGAGGATAGGTTGCCCACTTAATCGGTGGAAGGATCGCAGTAAATTTCTTAACATCCATTGAATACACGGATTTTATCACTGTAGAAGAGCAATTTTTCACAAAGAAATGCAGAAAATTTTTAATTTTGATGTGAACTAATCAAGTTGTAAACTCCTTTGGTCCTTTGCACAAATATATTTTTTTAAAAAGAGAATCGTTATGAATTTCTTTTGGAATTTTTTAATGATGATCGGCAAAGGGCATCAATAAATTTTTTGAAGACATTAAAACAACCCTTTTTAAAATGCAGTACGAAATTATGCAAATCTGTCTTGATTCCTATCTACCAAGGTGTAAAATTCCTGAAAAATATTACTTTTGCTCTTTTATTCTAGAAATTAAGCAAACTTATCTGCATGAGCTAGCTAGGTTTGTGGTTCAGGTTTATTGAGTAGAAAACATTTTTTTATCCTGAAATATACCTGGCAAATTAGAATTACTCATTGTTGAGAAAACCGAATTCAGCATCATTAGAAGGATTTGAAAAAAAAAAGACTGGAAATGGAACATTTTCCATGGAGGATCATGGAGACACTTCTTGAATTTTAATTATTTCTGAAAAAAAATTATTATGAAAAGATCTCAAAAAATGAAGTGAAAAGTCTATCAGTGATTACTTTTCTATCTTTCTATTTAAAGAAGGTCAAGCTTTCTTTAAACAATTTTCTACTAAAAAAGCCAGAAAAATCAAAATTTTGAAACTTCTCAATTTTTTCAATTTTTTGTCTCGGTAGAATGCTTTAAAATTTTTCTATCTGAAATTTTGAAAATTTTCGTAGGTACCAAAAAAGTACTCCAGCGAAAAAAAAAAGATAATTTTGGTAAATTTTCCATCTGCAATATAATTTTTTCAAGTGGAAAACATTTTTTCGTGAAGGTTACTTTCTGATCCTCGTCCGATATAGCATTCTTGGTTGGCTATGGAAGGAAAGATGTAGAATTAATAAAACAATTTTTTAGATTCATCCCTAAAAATTTTGTCTACTATTGAAATTTGGATTTGACATTTTTGTACCCAATTTAGCATTTTCATTCTATTTTTTTTTTTTTGTTTTTGATTCATTGTTTTTACCATCCTTCATTTTCTTACATTCCATAAAATTCAATTTCAAGATGGATGATTTTTTCTCAAATAAGGTATAAAATTTTTATGGTTTTAAATTTTACAATTGTGTTTTTCTGAGAATTGAAAAAAAAATGAACGTAGAAAAATTGCAGAGGAAAAATATTGCCTAAATGGAAAAAGAATAATTTTTTTCTAAAAAAATCCACGATATTGGCGACAAAAAACAACGAGGAATTAAATGGAGGGCAAAAAAACCAGTTTAAAATTAGCCCCCCCCCCAATGTAATCTAAAAGGAGGATACATTCATAATCAGAAAAATTATGCTTGAATTGAAGAATTTTAGAAAATGGGGATTTATTTGAAAATTCTCTATCTCGAGTTACCTAAAAAGAATTGTACTTTGTCGTCAAAAAATTCGAAAAAATCCATTTCCGAAAAAATTTTGACTTTTTAGGCTCTTACCCTTCTTTACGAGAATAGAATCATCCGATCTGGCGTGAAATTTCACTACAATAAAACTGCAATAAAAAATCTACTTTTTGCGATTACAAGGCCTTAGAATTGAACCGTCATTTTTTTTCGTAGTTTGACAATGAACAAAAAAACTTGAAAATTTTCAACCTTGCCATGTATTTCGCTTGAGATGGCTTGAGGCCATACGATTTTGAAAATAATAACAATTATTATGCTAATACAATCATCAATGTACAACTTTTAAATCATTTTTTTCCTCATTAAAACTCTCATTAAAATTTATATTTTTATAATTCTCAGTATTGTAATTTTCCAATGTTTTACCCCAGAGTCCAAAGTAATTCCACGAAACACGTCACCTATCGGCTCACTTTCAAAACACACGAGACACTGGGAAAATTTAAAACGAGGTCGCAGGAAAAAAAAAGGCGCGAAAAACGTGAATTTAGGTTTTGATGTTACGACGGTGGTCACCTTGAGCGTCTGTCCCGACGAAATTTCACGTTCGGCTCTCAGAACTGGGATTCAATTCGTACCATTTATTCTCAAAACGAATGAAAAAAGCTATTATTCCTTTAAAAGATAATTATTTTGTCTTTTATTTCGTTGGTGAATAATGAATAATTACATCAAACTGGTAAAATATACCCATTTCGTTCAAAATTTTTGATTAGTTAGAGTATAAAAATAAGTAAGTCAAGGTGAAAATAAATTGCTTTGGAAATTTAATTTTCAGATGTTCTCTCTGGTGAAATGATGAGTTTTCAGTGATTGGATTTGAAATCGAAAATTTTCCATCGTCAGATCATAATTATATGAAAATTGGATCTCTATTTTGAGGTTTAATAAAAATCAGAATTCCCTTTCGACCGTAAAATTCAAATTCAATTTTTTTCGAATTGAAAATTAGATTAAAATCAAATTCCTCGTCTAATTTATTTTTCAACGACAGTAATTTCAAAATTTCAACGTAATCGAAAGAGCAGACCTTGAAAAAAATGCATTTTGTGACCATAAACTTCATCGAAAATGATACGACGATGATAATAATGCATTTAAATTGAACGTACTTGGTGAAAATGAAACCCAATTAATTTCTTCCTCAACATTGTCAATTGTGGTTTCTTCAAATTAAAAATGCTAATTTTGTTAAATTTAAACGAACAAAATGAGCTAATTTTATCGTCTTAATTATTTTTTAAAACGAGGCACAAATTAGCTTTTAAAAAAAATGTTCTTCGGTCCAGATGCACTTTACCAATACAAACGACTGATTTACTGTATACCCAAGCGATAAATATCTTGGTATGGTTGAAATATGTGCAAACTACAAAGTTCTCTGTTTGGTTAGTTTTAAATGACAAAAGGCCGTTGTATTTATTTGATAAATGTAGATACAGGCCAACGAAACCGTGAATATAATATAATACAGTTTTCTAGTAATTTAATCCTAATCTCTAGATATAAAATTTTCGCCAACGTTTTAGCGTCGAAAATACTTACTTTAAAAGTTAGCTACATCGAAAACGTCGCAAATCTTTTAGATTGGAAAATTTTTCGCGGTTTTCAAAATGTTTACGACATGATTATCTTTTCTGATAGAACGTAAAGATTTCGGTGTTGTTTAAGCGGATCCCCTTTCCATGTTTCCGTTTAGGAAACGAGCGAGATTTAATATTTTCACAAGCATCGAGCATGGAATTTCGTCCGACTTTTATTTCACCGGAAAGTACCCGTTAGGAGAATTTTTTTTTCCAAGGTGTTCTTCATTTTTTACCATTTTTTGCTTTCTTTCGACCAAATGAAAATCTAATTTTCAGAACAAACTCGTAATTTTGAAATTTATGAATTAATAAATTTATCGTATCCGTTCGGGCTCCTTTGGAGTATTTTTTGGCTCGAAGAATAGGAAAAAAAATTTTCGAGCGTAAAAGTCAAACAAGGCCTTTAGATTAAATTTTACATTATTTCACAGGTGCAAAAAAAAATTCGTCGAGTATAAAAGGAATCTCCACGGGATAGAAAATTCAGGTCGTGTAAATATTTATTGAAATTTTCTCACAACCTAGATCTAAAAAGAACTATGCCAAAAGTTTAATCTGAAAGAAGATGAAAAAAAATTACACAAAACGACGCTTCCCAAGTACACATCGTACACCAATTTGCCTTCGAATCCATTAAAAATGCAAAACTTTCGCAATTTCCGAGCATTTTACTCAATAAAATTTTCAACGACGAAAAAAAATTTTGTATTTGGTTTGCTCTCGCGTTGAGAATGGGAAACGGGCGAGAAAAAAATTCTACACGAAAAACCCAGACAGACGATTCGAGTATTCGAAAAGTTTTTTTTTTCGCCTTGAATAATGCTCGTCCTTTGCGAAACGAAACGATATTTAAATTTTTTAAAATGACCCGACCAATGCTAAAATGACGTTTGAAAGTCGCACATATTAAAGGAAACGGGATTCCGGAGGGGGAGGGGAGTGATAAATCACCGACGTAGGCGTTTGAAGTGCGAATTAATCGTGGTATCGGATGAAAGATAGACAAATTTGTATAATTTCTTGGCTAGTAGAAGGTAGATGGCGGTGGTCGGCGGATTCTATCTGGATTTCGTATCCGATAATGTATTTTTTGAGAAATAATTCATCTTTACACGACTTGGACCGTTACGTATGGCTACGTTCGAATGGTGAAATTGGAAAACCGACTGATATTATGGCACGAAGGAGAAAACCTCGGTATCCTGCAGAGACTGCAATTCTTGGCTTATTTTAAAATTTCACTCTTTCAACCGAACTAGCAGAAATGTATTAGTTTGTCTTATTTGTTCTGGAGATTGACTGAAAAATTATCTAGGATATATTTCTCGATTGGAAAAGTTCTTTTTCTAATGGATCAATGTATTTTACTAGCACCCTAATTTTCCATTTTCCAACACGTGACTGAAGATTGTAATGGTTGAAATTGCCTGCATAGACTGATTAGTCGTTTTCCAGAGTCATTTATAATATTAAGACTTGGTATTTAGGGATATTACGTTAACGTAGTCTCGACTCGAAATGAAGAAATGCACGTATCACTTTTATCGTCGACATTCTAGAGCCAATGGCCAAATTCCAGCGTTAGTATGTTTCCAAATGGATTTTGAGAATATTTCGTATTAGTTTGTCCAGTAAATTAAGGTACCAAATTTTCTGTATAAGGGATTCCTAATGTCTGAGGCGTTCTCGAAATCTCCACTTCAGTTCATTTTCAGGCAATTATGTGGCAGTGAAGTCGTATTGGTTGCCTATCTATCGCTTTTCTTGATTAAAAGGGGTTTCGTCTGAACTGACGCGTGAGTTTAGATTTGGACATTTATTGAGAAGAAAACGTTGCATAAGTATGTGACGTGAGTAATATCAAAGTTGTCGTCTTTATGTGGCATTCCCTCCCTTCCCCATCCCTTCTTACAATGATCATATTGATATCGAATTTTCCAGAAAATACAAGTTTCAAGTTTCATTCAAGCGTTCAGTTTACAATCAGTAAGTTTTGAAATTGGATTAAAGGTTCAAAACGTTGTTTCATTGTCAATTTTTAATGAAAAAAAGTCTTTAAATTCTAAAAATTTCTAAAAAAAAAATTTGAAAAATCAAAAAACTGAATTCAAGTTTTTTTTTTTAAAAAAAAAAATTGAGATATCTATAGTAATGTTGAAACGAGAATTTTTTAACCAAAAAGTACAGATTTTAAATAGAATTCAAATTTTTAAAAAATCAATGAGGCTTACTTACACATTTTAAAATTGCTGATATGAAGACTGCATCAGCGTTTGACAAAAATAAAGAAAAAATGAACTAAAAATTTTCTACGAGATCCCAAAATTGGAGAATTTTGAAAAAAAAAAACATAAAGGCCTACTGCACTATCATATGTTTGATGTTGCAACAAAAATTTATTGTTTTCATGGTTCATTTCATTTCAAATCATTTATTGCCAAAAGATTTATGTAATCTTCCGACTTGGAATTTAGGCAAAATGGGAAGTACTTGTCGTTTAAAAAAAAGTGAATGTATCAGTTTTTGAACTTTTTTTTTGATACCCTATTCTGACTCAAAATCATTATTGGAAAAATAAATTTAATTGATTAAATTTCATCATCTCCAAAAAAAAATCTAAAAAAATTGCTACACTTGATATATTCCATCAATTTAGAATTTTTTACCATTAGCTCATTAAAAAAAAATTCTCGACCGAAATCAAAAGTTTGAAAAAAAAATTACCATTGTACTTACTTACCTATGTAAGTTATGTGGAAAAATTTGAAAATACATTTTTTCCCTACATAAAACAAGTACCTAGGAATATTTTGAAAAAAAAAATGAAATAATTATTTAATTAGTTGAGAAATGAGCCAATTTGATGTATGAAACTGAAGTAAAAGCAAAAATTTTTTACATACGTATTTACAGGTTTAAAAGAAATTCGAAACATACCTAATTATTAAATTTCATTTGATACCTACTTTCTTCTGAATTAAAATTTCTCTTGTACTTCCTCCTCCTTCGGAACTAATTTCTTTTTTTTAATCCATATAATTTTGTTGCACTGGGATGTGTATATATAATTGCCAAGATTTTTACGCCCAGTGTAAGAAAGGGGCAGGGATGGACAGAATCCGGGTCAGAAGGATTTCAAATACAAAATCCTGTTACCAGGCGGATTTAAAATCCGAAATCCGAAATCTAAAATCCAAACTCTGGATGTAAAACTGATGGAAAAAAAGGGAAAAAATTCTAAACTTCGAAAATTTTCTACATTACAACTCTTTCATGTCCTTTTAAAACGTCAAGAGCTCTGAAGTTATCATCATTTAATCTAGACCTGTAATGGTTCATTATCATTTTACAAAAAGAAGACAATCGCTCAGCCGGGACCAGACTACCACAGAATACAAAAAATGTTTTGGATTTTGAAATAAAGGATTTTGAACAAATTAGAATTCCAAATCCAAAATTCATTGTAGAAACGGATTTCAAATCCAAAATCCGTGATGAGAGTGGATTTAAATACGAAATCCGAATTTTGAGTTTTTTTTTTTTTTTTTTTATTTTAAATCCAGAAGAATTTAAATCCTGCCAAACCCCGTGAAGGAGAGTTTGGAAGGGGTTTAAATTGGTTGTTCAAAATTTGTTTTGTTCATCCCGTAGGAGTTGAATTCTAATAATCGAAAATAATTCTTCTGTATTCTCCTCCAACTCCACAGCCAAATTTTGTATTTTATAATTTGTATTTCATTCCATAGCTTTGCAATCTTAAATTTCTATCATGCTCCTCTCCTACTAGAACTGACTTTTAATGCTCAATTGCTCAATATGAAATTTTTTTTTTCTTCATGGCTAAATTTTAGTAATTCAAAATTCTTTCTTACTTCGTACCTCCTTCAGAATACAGTTGAATTTCCTTTTGCCACCCCCTTATTACTAAAGCTGAATTTGGATAAGAATTCAAAAATTCTCATGTCTGCTATCTTTCTCCATGGCTAAATTTTGTTTTTTTAACTCATCAAAAATTCAACATTCTTTGAAATTTTTGAATTTTGCCCAACCATAGAAGATTTTTTTTAATTTTCGTGTTTTTATACTTACTTACATACTTTTATTAGAATATTTTCGCAACTTTAAAATTTCAAAAAAGTATTGAAGTATTTCAAATTTGGTGAAACCTGCTAATATTGCTTTAGATTAAATTTTCAACTCAAACCTAATTTTTTCAAGAAAAGAAAGGAATTTTTGAATTTTGTCACTCTTGGTCTTGATGAAGCGATTAGACTACTCGTTTGTTTTCGTTTTTTATTTCATCTAACATGTTGACCCTTTTCTTTTTGAATATTCAAGACTATTGTAAGCAATTCATTCGTATTTTTTTTTCATTCTCATATTGGATCAAGATTAGGCAACTAATTCAACTTCTTTGTATTTTTAATTACATAGGTACCGTACGTTCGCTTTCCATTCTGTTCAGCGAATTTTAAGGCACAGCTTAGGCAAATTATTCAACAGCAAAATACAATTCAATTAGCCTGGTTCCAATCTAAGGCACAATATAGGCAACTTATTCCCCTCGACTGCATTTTAAGCACCAAATTTCTATATGAAAGGCATTCAAGGACAAAATCTTCTCATATTCACGAATATCGTTCACTTCGGCAATGATACAATTGAATGGAATTTTTCTTACAATAAATCGAAATAAACTTTGTACAAAAAATGTTACATCTAGCAAACCGGAGAGACGTTTTTGCACAACTGCAAATGCGTCCCGGCGTATTATCGAAATTCGAAAAAACTGTAAAAATTATTCGTCTGGTTAATAGCGATAAATGAACATATTACGATTCTCTTTACATTTATGTTCTTATCAATACGTACATTTGTGTTTACCATTTTGGCCCGAAGATTTTAGTACAAAACGCACATAAAATACACGAGAAAAACATAAAAATGGGTGTTGTGTTCCGTTAAAATTACAGACTGTCCGTTATATTAGGGCACACTTTATAGCTTGTAAGTGCGCTTCGGAATAGTTTACACGTTCGACGGAAAAGAAAGTTGGAAAGAATTTTCGAAATTATTTATTAAAAGCGGTAGCTGATGCATGTAGCCGGCAGAGGGTCGATATACCTCGTATTGGAGACGTTTTAAAATACACTAATGCGTGTATCAATTGTTTTTCTTTTTTCTTGTTTTTTTTTTATCGTTCGTTTCACGTTATCTATCCCCTCGTTGATGATTTGTAATTTTTTCTTGTTCGCAGGTTATACGTTAAATGGTCAAAAGTTACTAGAATTTACGTGGTCGCAAGATATGGCCGCTGCTGATCTTAATGTTAAATCCGCCATGTTATGGGTTCGGTTGGAACTGAAACCAGATACGCCGTACAGTATTAAACGATTACCGCCGAATTTAAATTTTACTTTTTGGGTCTTTCAAGTTATTGCTAGTGGATTAAGAAATGCCACGTATTTAAGTGGTAAGGTATGTTGTAACTTGTAATAGATTTTTATAGTTTTATGAATCTTAATTTTTAGTTAAATACTTATCAGTTTAGATTTATGGTGCACATATTTGGTTCATTTTTTGGGTGGGGGGAGAGAAAGAGGATTATTTTTTTGTTTGATTGTTCAATCGTGGGCAAGTGGATGAAATTTTTTCGATTTTAGGATCCAATAAAATCCAAGAAATCAATATTTTGTTGTCTGAGGTTATTCTTTTGGTGAAGTTCTCAAATAGTTGACATTTTTCTGGCATACCAAATTTTTTAATATTAACAAAATCTTTTTTGAATAAACGTAATATGCACATGTCTGGTGAGAAAAAAATTCAAAAATATTCGTTTTTTAGTCAAAAAAGATAAGTTTTTTTTTTCAATGAAAATACAAAAAACACAGGTCAACCGAATAAGAGGAAGGAAAGAGAAGATCGCTTGTGGTTGGCAAAATCTACTGACATGGATGGCAGGAAATTCAAAATTTACCAACTCGATGACACGTGATATGATTCTTGTGCCAAAAAAAAATTTAGCCCAACCGGTAAATGATTAACCTCTGGTATGTCGAGTTTTTTTTCTTTAAAATTTTGCAGAAATGAGTGCTCATTAAGAACATTTAATAATCTTCAAAAAAAATTTCAGTCAGTTTAAATTACCAGGAATTTGAATAAAATACTTTTGCAACGAATTAATTATCATTTACTGCCCCATTTAATTTTAAATCAAGTTTAACCCAGGCAACGAAAATTGGTATCGTAAAGTGGAGCTCAAAACTGAAAAATGACAAATTTTAGATTTCCAACTCAAACTGTGAAGGACTCAAACTCAATTTCTTCACTCTCATTATAATTTATTGATTTTTCAAAAACCTCGTTCTCTTTACACTGCCTCAGTCTTCCCCTATAATATGACTCTGAATTCCCAACTTTTTTGAAAAATTTTTTCATTGCATTAAAAATTCATTTTTTCTTAAATAGGTTGTCAATAAAAAGTATTAAAAAATGAGCGCAATATTCCATGAAAATTTTATAAAATACGACAATAGAATCGTTAGGGACTTCAAGGTTGGAGGATTAGACGTTCAAATTTCTTGTCGGAAGGAAGGTGTCACAATTGTCACAAAATTACCCATGTGAGCTATTTCATACTACATAATTCGAACCAAAAATAAAGTTGGATCTTCCGATTTCGCTTAATTTTTTTTACGTGTACCCCTTAATGGTCTGATATCGATAGTTAGTAGTCTGTTCGTAAAATCACACTAATCACAGTTTTTTTTTTCTAACCGTCAAGGTGACTGGGAAGGAGGTAGGGGGTCGCCTGAAAGAGAATTGATAGGATATTCAAAAACGATAATTATTATACTTTGAAAAGCTCAAAGCTGAACTTGGGCGGTAAAAGCTCAAGTAGCTCTTTCACTTTTTTTTCCAATCAATGAATTTCCAAAATGGAATCTCTACCCCCTGGGGAGTACAAGAATCCACAATTTTGGCCAAAATTCAGAGAAATCGTAAGACAGTAAGACAGAGTGAAGTAATGATCTCGACTAATTCGAAGGCACTGAGTTCTCCCCTCTAGATCCCTCCGCCCAAAAATTAGCATCTTTGAAAAAAAAATGGAAAATTATGTGTGACCCGTTGTTTGTTAGGTTTTTGAGGGCAGCGAGTTCAAAAATTTACTCATTTTTTGAATCTAATTTTCCAGTTCCCTGCTAGCACCCAATTTTTGGAAAAGTGTGTAGTGTACCTATACTTGAAAAAAATGAAAATGGTATGCGGCATATCGATTCTACCCAAACTTGAGGGCGTCAAATTCGAATATCGACTCATTTTTCAATTCAACCCTCCCCCCCCCCAGGAGCTACGATGAACAGGAGGAGAATTGGGAGAAGGAATTTTTTCCATTGTTGAGACGCGGGGATATTCTTTTTTCTAAAATTCTTGGGTTATTTGAAAAAAAAAATGAAAAATGAAGGTAAAGCATTTATTTTGCCCCTCTCCCCTCCCAAAGAATAATAAATTTTCATTATTGAAAATATATTTAGGAGGAAAAAATATGAGATATTCTTTGTAAATGTAAACATTTTACACTTCGTACCAGTAAAAGGATTTTTTTAAAAATAACGTTGCTATTTTATGAAAATTTTAAAAAAAAGGTCAAATTTTTCTTTGGGAAAGTAGACTGACAATTATAAAGGTGTTTTTGAAAATTGAACCATTTTTTTATTTTTCGATAAAAAATTCATAAATATGCAAATGTGACCCTGCCGCAAAGAAGGGACCTAGTGAAAAAAATCGGAATTTTTATTTTTATGTGTTTGGTCCAGATTTTGGTGCCATTTGGATTAAAAACGTGAAAAATCAGAAATCGATTTTTTCTACACTAGGTCCCTTCTTTACGACAGAGTCACAAATTCTTTGACTATTATAATTTATAATTTGACTTGTTGTGTCAATTAAGAAAAAATGCCAAATTATTTTCCAAAAATAGTGATCCACTCGATGGTCTAAAAAATGAGTCTGCTAGTGTAATAATTTCATATCGTATATTGGTAAGCCTGGATGTAGGTCAAAACTTGATTTTTGGGTTGAGGTTCTCCCTTGATTTTCCTCGTTAGAATCAAAATGAGTGTCATGTCAACTCGAAAACCAAACCTCACAAATGATGACTTGAAATACTTAACACCATCAATTATATTCAAAAAAATTTCGAAATGACGTTCTCAAAATTTGTTAAAATTAAAAACTTCCATCAATCCATCTATCTTTATTTCGAGGGGAAAAAAACTTTAAAAAATGGATCTTGTGTAATTTTTTTCATTTTTCGTATAGTTTTTTTTTTCAATTTTCAATTTGAACGGATAAATTTTTGGAGAAAATGATGCAATTTCGGGCTGACATTTCAGTGGGCATAATAACTCCTACAGACACTCCTCTTTTTCCCCGTAATTTTTTTTCGTTCATTATAGCACTCACTTTTTCACCCAATAACACATTCATAAAAAATATGTAAATGAGAATTAGGTCGCGAATATGCATCCCACACAATTCAATTCTTCATCCAAACGAGAGCCTGCTCAAATTCCGAAACTCGAGTTTAAAAATTTCACTTTCCTTCCCTTCTAATTTTTCTCAACGTGACATCTATTCTAGTTCTTCGCCCTCGAAACCATATCACGATACCTCCTACACTCGCCAAAAGCGCCGGCATGATTGATTGATACATCACACGACAGGAAGAAACTTTCAATAATTCTTCCAACCGAAAAAAAAAGATATATTTTACAGCCTCTGCGAACTTACCGCGTTCGTATTAATTAATGAAAATTTCCATTTTGATGCAATATTTACGCATCATTATACATTTGTTTTACGATGAGCGCATAATGAGCCTATGAGGTTCGGAAAATATGACATACTTTGGTGATAAAATGCCTCATATTACGCTTTTTTTTCTCGGTTTAAAGGTCGAACGATGAGTTGCCTTTCTCTATTTAATGCTCGTATTTATGGTTTGTTTCTTATTGTCGCGTATAAAACCATGAAATGGAAATTATTGTGATTTGCATTCGGAATAATAATGGTGCATCGTAGTGTAAATATCCGTCATAAAATATCGAGCCCGAGTGGCCTAAAGGTGGGGGTGCGGATTTTTTTTCTGACTCGGTATAAGGAGCCGTAATTCTTGTTGCTGCAGGGTTGTTGGATAGGCGAGGCAGGAAGGGAGGTAATTTCTCAACATGAATCGAACGAGTTAATTTATTATCGTCGATAAAATAAGTATCCAGTTCTCGTAACGTAATATTTTGCTCATTGGAAAAACAAGGGGAAAAGGGAGATGGTTTGAAAATTCACCCCTAGCCCTACCTCATATCGACTTTTCGTAGATATCGAATAACATGGCGATTTTTTTTTTCTTCTGTGCAGGAATTTGAAGAACATTCGAAACTTTCAGCTTCCTTACCAGTAACGATATCTAGTCTAGGTTGGAAAACGTTCGACATCACGAATACCGTCCGAGAATGGTACGCGTCTCCCCAGAAGGACAGACTGCGACTGCTGATAGACTGCACAGGATGCAGCGATTACATAACCCCGGTCCTGTTTGACGATCCGAGACAAGCCAACGAATGGGAAAAGCCATTCCTGATGATACATCCTGATCCGACGGTCACCAGAAGAGTCCGCCGAAGAGCGATCGACTGTTCGTTAGCGAAACGCGACCAATGCTGCAAGCAGCAGTTTTATATCAGATTTCGTGATATCGGATGGCACACGTGGATTATCGCGCCCAGCGGATACTACGCCAATTACTGTCGCGGCGATTGCGGCGGATTCCACCGGACGCCGGATACGTACCTGAATCCGCACTCGTTCGCAATGGAAGACTATAAGAAAATCAATCAGTTATCGTTATTTGAACCGTGCTGTGCTCCAGTGAAATTTAAATCCATTTCATTGATTTATATAACCCCCGACAATAATATAATCAAACGAGATTTACCGAAAATGGTCGTTGACGAATGTGGATGTCCGTAAAAAAATCGCTCGGGCGCGGCCCGAATCCACTCACCGCCGGACTGGTTCCGAGTTCCCATTTTGATGGGCGCCTTGCGCCCTCTTTCGACTCGGTTGATTTACCGAGTCAGCTGCCCGGCGCAGCGTGCGGCGTTCCCATTGAATTTTTTACTGCATCGCGAGCGGTTTGGTGACCTCGACTGAAGTCTGAAATATCGGTATATTATACAGCGAGATGTTAGCTATGCAATATTGTTGTATTTGTGATATTTATTGAGGTAATTCTGTTTTAAAAGAAAAAATTTCATTTTGGAAATTTCTCGTATTTAGTAGATATAATTTTTTTCTCATTCGAATCTTTCGAAGACGAAGCGGTTCGTGTGCAATTTTTTACGCAGTTTGTGGAATGTGCATTCGAAATGATCGGTTTATATGCTTGACCTTTCTTGTACCATTTTACCATTTGTTCAAGGTTTCTTCATTTTTTTTTTTTTTGAAATTTTACATTTGCATTTATGACTGTTCTGTACGTGGTGAATATGCGTTTTCAAGGACTAAGCCTCGTATAATCGTGTGGACTGAAAATTTTCACGGCCTTTTCATTGCCGCTGTTAAGCCATTTTCATCCGCAGCTAGGAATTCAATTTATCGCAGTTTCTCGAAAGTAATCCCATTAAAACGCATTTGCAACGATTGGAAGTTTTTCACCCTTGGGGCATTCTTGCTTGAGGATTTTGATATTGGTATTATTTTTTGGAAAAGGGTTCGAGCTCTTGATCAATTAAATTCTCTCCAGGGGTTTCATAAAGGGCTTAATGAGATTAATACGAAATTCAGCTTTGGAGTGTTTTTCAAACTGAAGAAAAAAAAATGTGAAGAGCAAATTCTCACATATGCTGACTCCAATCGTAAAATAAACGTCATTTTCGAATTCAGCGCCCCCGAAAACCTTGAAATCGATATGCATGAAGGATTTTTATCATTTTTAATTTTTTACCCCCTTCCCTCACATTGGTCCCTCCCTCTCTACTTTTGATCAAAATAATCGAGTAATGATTCCTGGAAAATGATTTTTTAACGATTAAAATAATTTACAAGTCCAAATCAATCAATTCAAAGAGTTATGTGATGCATTTATACTAATCAAGATTTTTTGGGTGGAGAGGGTGGGGGGGGGGAACAAAGTATATTTCCTGGTAATTCCTTTGAAAAATGATAACATATCGTCATGTATATCGATTTCAAGAGTTTCAATGGTGCCAATTTCAAATCTGAGGTCTATTTTTGGTTTGTAATTGATTTTTGGTCAGAAAGCTGAAAAAATGATCTCTGAAAAAACTTGTTTTTGCTGTGGGACATTGGTGTGGGAAGTGAAGGTGTCTAGAAAGAGATTTTTGGTCGGGCTAAAGCTTTGGTAGCCCTGCATTATGTATTTAACTGCAGATGGATCATCTTGGTACAAATTACACATAATTTGACATTCCATTTCGCGATAACCGTGCTGAAAATTATCTAAATGTCATTGCTGTTCATGAATCATTTCCACTTTCATTCCATATTATAAAATAAGAAGTTACGAATTTTTTTTTGTACTCGATAGTTGACGGATTGGTGCGGGCGGTTTTTAGAAATAAATAGGTATCCACATGTACCTAAACCTACCTACTCCATATCTTTTTCAAAGCATCGCTCGCTTTCACGACTGGAATTTTCCTCTCAATTTCTGTGTATAGAAAAAACTCGATATCAGCTTTATGTACCTATTTAGTGAAAATTCGCATTTTTTTTTCTAGCTTTCGGCAGAAACATTATTAATTAATTTGCTTTATACCTACGTTTTATCCCATTGATTTTTAAAAAAATCACCAGAATCACACGTAGCTGTATTTGAAAAAGGAAATACGAAAGATATCAAAAGTATTGCTATGTAAATCATCGGCGATTGTAAAAATTTATCTAGGAAGCAATAGTACATAATTTTTTCTAGATTATTTTTTATTTACTTCCCTCTGTGGAAAAACGTGTTGCTCTACGTTTTAACGTTACCAAATATTTTTTTTATACGGTAAACTAGGAACGCTTTTGAATTCTTACGGATTTGTTACTGTGTACATTATTTTTTCTCTCTTTTTTTTTGATCTGACATTATTTCTTGTTGGTCAGCAAAGGTGAAATTTTGTATTTAATTTACGGTTACGTGTATTATATCGAAATTATACATTCCGATCATTCATATAAGTGGATATTACGTCACGATATGTTATTTATTAATAGCGATTTTTTGTAACTGTGCGATTTAGAATTAATTAATTAAAGTTTCAATGTGTTTTATGAAGTGAATTTATTTTTATAAATACGGAAAATTATGTTGAAAAAATGCCAGATTTACGTTCGCGAAGGTATTGGTAAAAAGAAGGGGTATTTGAATTTGAGGAAATAAAATGATGGCGAAGGGTCAGGTTATGGATGAATTTTAAAAAGTGGTAGATTTCTTGGAAACTGCTCTCTACTTCAAAATATTAGATTTTTATTCCTTTTTGGCAGCATTTTTTTGCTTTTTTCACGTGGAAAGCCCCGATAAAATCAATTTCGTTCATTTCTGTGTAATCGCAGCAATTTAAAAAAAATGAAAATTTAAAAATTCATAAAATCTTTATTAAATTAATTTTTATGAAATTTTTTCGGGCCTATCTCTCCTTTAACATATGTGCTTGGGCAGAACAAAAGAAACCAAGAAAAAAAAATACCGAAGTAAGTATCTACTTACTTTCTGATGAAAAATGACCAAACTGGAGTGATTTACCCACCTACTACCTCAAGAATATGAAAGTAGGTAAAAAGTTGAAAATATCAAAATTGTACAATTATAAGAACCAATACTGAATTTCTGAAGAATCAAAATTGTACGACTCAGTTTCAGTTTATCTGAAGTTGAAGAAGTCATTGGCTTACATTTCTAAAAACCTTCAAATGCAAGTTTGCGGTTGATCCCTTCTAGCCAGATTTTAAAAAAATAAATACATCTGGGTATGTAAGTGTATTAACGAAGATCGACACCACAATAATCGCCCGGAATAACAAACCGGTTTCATGAATGTGCATTAAGTTGACAGGAAGGAAGGGTGGCAACCTGTCTCCTCGCACCTGCTCGCCCTTCTACTACCGTTCGTTTTCGCTGATGAACAAATTGCATATTTTTTGATTTGAAGGAGTAAAACATTTTGAAAAAAAAATCTTGACCACCCGGATTTCAATTCTTTTGCTCTTTAAATCAGAATGTTGGGAAACTTTTTATACCACTAACCACTTATGCATGAGAGGTACAAGTATCTGTCGATTGGCGATTTCATCCCTTCCATTTTCGATTAGAGGAGAATAGGCAATTTATACAACAGACAACAGAGAAAATGAAATGTTGAACAATGAGTTGAAAAGTGGTTCGATTAATCAAAAGAGGTGATTAATCAGTAAAAATAATCGAAAAAATCAATTTTCGCACATCACATCGAATGAGTCACCATCTATGGAAAAAACGTTGAACTAAACGAAAACATTAAAATTTTTCGTTCGGTTCATTCTTATGGGCAAATCGCGATTTTCAAGAATTAATTAAAAATCAAGTAATAAACGTAGCGAGTTGATGTTTATCTTGAATGAAAAGGAAATTCTTCCTCTTTTGGAGAATATTAAATTTTCTGTTTTTATTTTAGCAGCTTAATTTTTTGAAAAAAATTTATTTGGAAGAGGCGCCCCTTTTTTTCACCATTTTTACTAAGGGCAACCTAGAATTAAGGTCAATTGGCCTTATGTTAGTCCTCATGGCAGTTTGCTTACAATTTCCAACGAATTATTCTTGCTTTGAAGTTGGGTTACCAAAAATTTTGCCATTTTTCAAAGGGGTTCACTTCCAAAAAAAAACAAAAAAAAACACAAAAACAAAAACACTGAGTGATATATCATTTGTTATGATCTTGAGGGTGCTGATTCAAAATTTCTACCCTGTTTTCCGATATGAGCCTTTGGCACCGATCCCCTTCCCCATACTTCAAAAAATTCAAGGTAAAGTTTTTTTTTTAAAAAAAAGTTCAAATTAATGTGTGGCATCAAATTTGTGAAGAGGGGATTCACGCCAAAGGCTCTTTTTTTAAAAGCAGAAATATGTACTCCCGATGAAAAAATTTCAGATCTGATCATATCTCAAAAATGTCCCAATCTAATTTTATCGAATTACATCAAATCATATCTCATTGTATCAGTTCACATCTGAAAAAATTATGAAGGTTCAGATCCAGTTTGATATGATGTGATCAAATGACATCTAATTTGATCAAATCATATCTAAAAAAAAATTAGATGTAATTAGATATAATTTGATTAGGACATTTTTGAGATCAAATTTTACCTGTTTTGATAAAATTTGATCTAAATCAGATATGATTTGATACGATTTGATCTAAAATTTTTTCATCGGGCTGTTTCGATTATTGAGAGATTTCAATCAATTTTGATGGATGAACACTGCATAAAAAATATACTTATTAAATTTGGAGCTGGACCAATAGATTTGAGGATGGCTAAACATTTTCTTTATATTTCGGAGGAATTTTACTTTCTTACATTATTTTTTTCATTTTTTTGAGCTTTCGCTGGGATTAAAGTCTGTATGGGAAGAGGTGCTGCGCCTATCGGATGAGAGGTCTAAACTAAGAACATATCAGTGCGGAGGGTGAAACTAAGGTCGATCGTTTGTGCTTCATTTGGCATCAAGAATCAAACCTGGTACAGCAAAACTGGATAATCCCAGCATTCCCAGCCCCACCCATATCAAAGGGAGGGTTAAACGAAGGTCATACTATTTTAGAAGGGTAAAACTATGGTCGCTTTTTACCAACTTTCACCCATTTCCCTTGAAACTCGTGTTATGAATATAATTTATCCACCTTTCTTATTTTTCCAGAAAAATGATTCGTCCAAAAAATGTGGATTTGAACTGAAAGAAACGAATTTCGGAAAAATGTACTTACCTACTTCAATTGATCAAATAGGTGATTAATATTCGTAATCTGTTTTTATATGTGCCGAAGTTCATATCTATAAACAATTTTTAGAGACTTTTCTACAGCGTTGGAAAATTTTAAAAAAAATTGTTGACTTTGAAACTTTCGAAACCACTTCCAATCGATTCGGTGGGTTGAAAGTAGGGTATATGTGTACCAAATTTTCAGCTTCTTTTTTCGTTGATTAGGTAGATAAAATTTTCATATTTTGCGGAGCGATAAGGTAGCTAATTTTGAGATTTTAAAAATTTGCCAAAATTCAAGGAATGCATTTCAGTATCTGAAATTCTTTTTTGTTTGGTTTCAAAATTGATATACCTCCCTTGGAAGAGAAACATTTTTCCATCCCTTTGTATGCATCATAACGAAGCACAAGTTAAATTGTAAATGTACTGAAAAGCTAAGAAAATTTTCAATTTTAGGCATTTTCTTAGTGGATGACAAATTACCAACGATATTTAAAATCATCCATTTGTTGAAACAAGATTCTTGTAAACAACTTTTACGAGAGCAAAACTCCACTTTGACAGCAGAGTCTACAAATATCCCCGAAAAAAAATATCATTTGAAAATAGCCAAATAAAGTTAATCTACGTTGCATTCTTTTTGAAATTATTGTTTACAATACACAGCCGAGTAAGTATAATTCATCAAAATTCCTGCAGCGACACATACGTAACCTCACGAGTATTTATGGGATATACGTAGTTCATTTCATCGAAGATTTAAATCCTTTGGTTTGCGGTAAGTGAAGTGCGACAATAGATAACACGTGCTAAAAAATTACCAATGTTTTTCCACACTCTTCTCCTTTCTCCTCTCCTCAACTCGTCAAACGAATGCATAGGCATACGCAATGCATAAAACAGCGTTTATAAAATACGATGTGGATGTTTAGTGTTTACACTTATACATACGAATTCAGCCAATTTCAAAAAACAAGCTTTTGTGCCTTGTGCCTCCGACCGTACGTAATCAGAAACGCAACCATAGTGACATGCCGACTCCGCAAATTGGCGCAGTCTAAACGCGTAAATAACCCCTCAGAAACGGAGAACATTTCAAATGGCGATTATTCGAGGTCTTATCATTTTTCAAAAATTATATTTCTAATAAATATTTAGATAATCTTTCCGCAAGTTGCAATCTCATGCCATCTCATTTAAGCTTTAACCTAAATTTTTCACTAAATTAGAAACGAAACTGTTTTGCCGTAGATTTTATTTATCAAGGACGTAGTTTTTTTTGCCCTCTTTCTTCCTATCTTATTTACGTATAAAATCTAGTTTTGTTGTATAATCAATTCTTATGCTGCCGTTGACTTTATAGCCAAACGAAGGCTTTTTCTGTAGAATGAAAATGGTGGTATCTTATTATTAATATTACAAGATGGGGTGCTTTTTTCTTCCCCCTTTCCTCAAACGTTGTGTCAATATAACTAATGTTTCTTATTCTACTCCCCTATTCCTCATTCGTTTCATTCATTGCATTAATAACGAAAATAACTGTTATTTCTTTCGCCTTAATGCTTATAAGCGTTTATTCTCGAACCATTTCATTCACTGTAGGAATAAAAATATTCCCCGAGACGAAATATTACTCTTGCACCGATATCTGCCGCGTGTGGATATACGAGATCTTCGACTTCATCCCTTCCCCCTCCTCGCCTTCGTTGGATATCAGAACAACGGGCATTATGGATTTTTTTCTATGTTATATCAATTATCGGTCTGATGAGTTTGTTTGGGTTGGCTATTGTGTATTGTGTACGTTACCTACTTACTGGAAAATTAAGTCTGTGGCGACAGCTCATATTAATGACCGTTGTTTGAAGTGAAAACGAGGAAAAAATGGATCAAGTCGAATGGAAAATTCCGGTTTTAAAGGCCGCCAAAACAGTGGCTAAAAGATGAATTGGACGAGGGTTATTGTTTCTGAAAACATAGATTAACGCACCCAAGTACTTGATGGCTTTGTAAAAGCATCGGATTAAAAGCGAAAAAATGTAAGTATATGGAATGAGAAAAATTGTTTCGCTTCCTATCCTATTTAATGGACAGAAATGGAAAATTTTTCGAAATTCGGATTAACTTGTGTATAATTTTTTTAATGAAAACATTTCCGCTGTTTTAGGCTACCCTACTTTTTTATATAGGTCGAGAATCGCCCTCGAAAAGCTTTCAACTTTCCGGCCATGGATATTTGTTTCGTATGTACATATTTGATGTGGTTTAGGTGTTTCCATTTTCTTGGGATTTTTTAATTTGTAATGGTTCGAACGATTCGAACTATGTATGAGATCTATCGGTGAGAATCAAATAATATTTTTTGGTGAAATCATAATTTATCGGTGACTAAATCATCACCTAAGAAACTTTCAGAAATCTCAATAAAAAATCAAGTATTTAGTTAAGCTTATTAGACACCTATTTTAATTTTCAACATTTTTTTCTTTTTTCTTAAAAAAAGAAGTTTGTAAATTGATTTCTAAAGAATTTTATAATTTTTTTTTGAGAATGAAGAATTTAGTGGCACAGGAGAAATAAAATGTCATTGCAACGTTTTCATTAAACAAAAATGACTGAGCAATAGTTGAGAACGCTTGAAAAAAATTCAATATCAGTAAAATTTGGTGAAAGAAATTATGTTTTTTGAAACAGTAAACGGAATAATTACTTACCTAAATATCAAATTCAAGCATGGACTTACCTTTTTCAAAAACAAAAAAAAATCATAAAGAAAACGTTATTGTAGGTGTAGGTACTTAATGACTAAATAAAAATCGAATTTATGATCAGATCAATTGAATCAGTCGAAAAACGAATTTAAGGGTAAGATCGCCTTATATCGACCCCATCCTTGTTTTTGAAATTACTTGACTTGTTATTGAGCTGGAAATGTCCACTATGGCTTAAAATGTCGGGTAATGTAATGAGTCTAGTTTAATATCCCAAAGCCCCGGCCGACCCTCGAATTTTTTTGATTTTTGATGAACTTTTTTCCAAAAAGTGCCAAATTTAAAAAAGTAAAAAAATGGTGCCCAATATCGACCCCTTGTGAAAACCAACAAAATTGATCAAATAATCGCGAGAAAAAAAATTCTAATGTATTTTTCACAGAAAAAACGAATGAAATCAATATCATAACTGTAAAGCCGAAACTCTCGGAGATAATTAGAAAAAACGAATATAATTAGAGCAAGAATGTGATCAATACCTATATGTATGTTTTTTTTAAAAACGGATTTTACTAGAACCCACCGTAATCTGGTCTTGGATAATCTGAAGATTTTAGTCGGATTTTTGGTTGGAAAATCCAAAAAAAAAATATATAATCCATCATCATAATTTAAGGTAAAACGAACAAGCATTTTCTCCCCAGATTTTGAGAATTTTAAACACGTAATTTTAACAAAGTCAACGTGACTTCTTTGTAAATTTAAAAATTAAAAAAGAATTTCAACAACCATTCTAAAAAATCAAAACTTCAATCTTATCAATCTTCTCCAAAAAATTTGAAAGTGAGTTCTGTGGTTATTAAAATCCAAAATCAATTCCCATACGCTACTACCCCAGTATTAGATTAGGTATGGATTTTTTGATAATTTGAAATTAGGTAATCTGTTTAAAATCTGGTAAAACGAACAAGCAATTTATCGAAACCTGATTTTGGATTTGTAAAAAAAAACAACAGGATTTTGGTAGATTTTCAGAATCATAATCTGGATTACGCAAAATCTGTGTAAGTAAAAAAAAACACACAGATCTATTGTAATTATGTAAATTGTGATCAATTGTGACGAAATCAATTTATTAAAAGGAATAATTGTTTCAGAAGTCAGGTAAAAGTAAATATTTTAAATTTTTTTAAAGCTGAATGTATGAAATCGTATCTCAGAGGGGGTCGATTTTAGGGCACCCTATACATTAAAAAAAAATTAAATACGTACTTCTTTCAAATTTCTGAGTAGTTCTTGAATAATGACTCAAAAGGTGAAAAATGAGTTTTAATTTTTTTTCTCAGGATTGACTCAACCGATTTTCTTCAAACTTGATTTCAAGTGCAGGTATAGGTATGTGAGAGCTTTTTATATAAAAATCAAAGCTCTTCTTCCACCTTCTTCCCCTCAATATTTTGAAGCCTTCCTTGCCTATGAGGGGCTCGCGACAAAATTTTCAAAAAATAATTTTTAGATCCCTGATTAGTCCTAGCATAACATAATGATATTTTTTTAGAATTTCATCTAGGGTACGCCATGCCATGGTCAAAATTTACCACCTTGAATCAATGAAAAATTATCTATAGTAGGAAGGTGTTTTGCATTATAAGAACCTTACTGGAGACTAACAGTACCCCCCCCCCCCCGTATCATAATTTTGAGATCGTTAGAAACCTATGGGTGTCGTTTTCGTATGAATTGACAACGTCAAGTGAGAAGATTTGGCTGAGTTTTGGATTTTGGCACACTTTTTATTTATATTTAGCTTCGAATTCTTCTAAAATTGTAACTTTGAAAAGATAGCTATTTGGATGTATTTTTGTTGCTTATGCACTTATTTTATTATGTTCTCTTGTATACAAGTTCTTGAAAAATATTGCACCAAATTCAAAATTCAATCAAATTTTTGCATTTGAGGAACCCAGCACTAGGAACCAAGAACCAGGGACAAGAGATCGGGGAGCTGTCTGAAAATTCCGGGGAAATTATTTCTAAGGATGACTCGGATAAGCCAAAGTTTATTATGGATTTACGTTTTCCGAAGTACCTATAGTTAAAAAGTGACCAGAGACCAGAGATGCTCAGGAAAAATATTTCTACGGATTTCACGACCGGTTGAAGAGGCCAGAAAAATTTTTTAAATTCTAAAACTTTTTCATTTTAGAAAATTTTTTATTTAAAAAATCGAATTCAAAAAATTTTCGAAGTAAAAAAGTGTAAATTTTAATATTAAACTTTGATCACAAAAATATTATTAATTTTGAAATTCTTGTTTTTGAAAATGCCAATGGAATGTAAATTGGTAGTGGGAAAACATATCCGCTCTCTATTTCCTATAATATGCCCTGTTAAAGACGTAGAATTCAATATCCCATGATAAATTTGGTAGGTACCCATTCATTTTTGACAAAATGCTTGAAGACGGAATTTTATCAAAAATTATTTTTATACTCCTCCAACATTTTCTTTTCAACAAGAACTTACGTCGATTTCTTTACATTCATAAATACAAATTTCTAAAAGGTACTTAGACATACCTTACCTACCTATCATAAAAATATATTTTAAACATCGATATAAATACTCTCTAATTTTATTCCATCCCCGTTCAAAACACACCTGGGCGTGATAAATGAATTATCAATAATAATCAATTCGCCCTTAACCATCTACACGTTACATCAACAATCGACTGATTCACAAAAAAAAAGTAGGTATATATCTACCCTGTCAATACTAACAATACAATGGGATGAGTACGGATGACACGAAAAATAAAATGATGAATAATGCTCGTTTTTGCACATGCAGCGCAGTACACTACCACACAGCGCAGGCACACGCAGAAGAGCAAAAATTAATCATTAAAATTTCGCCAAACTTGGCAAAAAGGTCGGTACGCGGTGCAATTTTTAATTCAATTAATTGATACGGTCAAGTTGAAAATCAGTATACATCATATTTCTTGAAAAATTTTGCTACATAAGCGAATTGTCGAGAAAGCGGTAGCAGGGACATATTTCAAATATCTACGACATCGTTCATTTAATTTTTAACCTAGTTGAAAAGTCGGCGCGTTTATGCTTTTTGTCGAGCGACGCGTCGAACGAAGTTTATAATAATATTCGTGTAGAGAAAGATGATTCTGTGCTCCCCCGAAGAATTACAAGCTGCGGACATTAATAAGAGATTAATAAAAGAGAGATACTAATTTATCAGGGGTTCTCGGGCTATTAAAGTTGAAGCTATTAAAAAAATTATTGCTCGCCGCAATTTTTATCAATAGGAGGAGTTTGATCGTTATAGGACTCGTACTCAAAGGGGGTGTTTTCAATCCTCATTTACTGAGTGCTCCGAAATGCTTTATGGGGTGATTTAGAGTCCATTTCGTGTCAAAATTGTTACAATAATACATGTCTTATTCACATTTCTTTTCTACTTATGAGTTATAATGGTTAAATTTATGGTTTAATTTTCAACGTTTATTCGTTAGGGTACATTTCTTCGTGAGGTTAAAGTTAAAAATGTAATCTTGGCATTAAACTTATCAAGAATGGAACCATATCGATGAAGAACCATTGGTCGTCGAAGAAGCAAAAAATTAAAAGGCCCAATACTACATGAATTTTTTTCTTAAAAAAAAAAAAAAAATACCCTCCGCTTATAATACCTAGAACTCGATATTGAAAAAATTTTAAATGGCAATTTTTAAAAGCTCTCGACTATAGCACGAAATTCAAAACATTTCGCCTATTTAATAAAAGCAATGTAAAAACCACCTTATTATCCAAATATCAAGATACATATTACACACGGAGCAGAATAGTTGGCTGGAGACGAGTTTCTGTCCGACCGCAATCCTGCATTCTAGCCCCCCATCCATCGGTGAATCATTCCAGACTGAAATTAAGTTAATTTTCGAAAACTTTCGACGATTTACTTCAACGGGCGAAGCGAAACTATTTGTCGAAATAATAATCAAAACCGAATCCTATGTCTAAAAAATAAAGTCTCGCTGAAAATTTCGACGCTTGATTTAAAACTGCAAGATTACAATTTTCATTAATTTTTTTGGCTGCATAGCGGCTTCATATTTGATAGGATTTTTATTCTTCTTGCAAGAAAATATGCTCGAGAAACATTGGCAGAATTTTAAATTAGATGTTTGCATTTGAATAACGAAATGGTAGAATTTTTCTGCTATACTGTACACGCTCTAAATATTTCGGTAAAGATTTATGTAGCATAGAAAACGACCCAGACTAAATTTTTTCTTTTTGTCGATAATAATCGACCTTGGTCGCGGAAAATAGGATTATGCTGAAAATTTTCTTGATCCTCTTTTTTGCCACAGCGAATAAAAACGATGAAAAAACTTACATGAGCAGATATATTAAATTTTCTTTCCACTTTAAAATGTATTTATATTGCCCGATATCAATTTTTTAAAACCATTTTCCAAATGTAAGTTTAATTTTTTTTATGACATTTGAAATTATGAAGGGTATAAGAAATCACGTGAACGATCGATTTGCAGTCGTTTTATCGAACAGAAGTTAAGTACCTATTTAGTCTCGTGGCTTTATTGTTTCTTAATTTTAAATACCTACATAATTCGTTTTTGAATAGCGATGCATGTCTATATTTGCCTATTGTATAGGTATAATTAATAAATTCTGGACTGTCAATTTGTAAATTTTTACTTAAAAATGGCTGTTAAATGTAGTTGTCTGAAACTTGATTCATATGGAATTGGTGAAAAACAAACTTTTTTGACACCAGTTAGCCGTTGCATGAGGCGCAAAGAGTCTTAATAATATCGGACTCACTCCAGTGGCGTCGGAAAGTGGGGTGCAGGTGGTCAGTGGCGTAGGAAAGTGGGGTACAAGGGGTACATTGTACCCCCCCAAAATCCGGACGGGGGTACAAAGTATCATTTGTACCCCCCCAAATCGTATGATATAATTTTTTCAGAGCATTAAAATGTGGGAAAAAATGATTTTTTTGGCAATAAAAACTCAATTTTTTCAAAGCTTCGCCCTCGCTTCGCTCGGGCATGTACAAAATTACATTTATATGAATTATTTGAGACGAAAGAGCCCAAAAATGCTTCTTTTTGCCCCCTCCCCTGAAAATCCTTCCGGTATTTGAAGTCTTGGTACTCATTTTGTACCCTCCCCAAAAAAAAGCTTCCTACGCCACTGCAGGTGGTGCATTGCATCCCCCCCCCCCCATCACACCAGAAAAGAATTTTTAAAGCATTAAAACAGTGAGAAAATGTCTTTTTTGGACATAAAATTTCCAATTTTTTCAAAGCTTTGCCCTCGCTTCGCTCGGCCATGAATTAGATCACAATTGTACAACTTCTTTAAGGCAAAAGTGTGAAAACAGGTACATTCTTTCCCCCTCCCCAAAAATTCTTTTGATTTTTCCAAGTCTTTGTACTCATTTTGCACCCACCCAAAAAAAAGCTTCCGACGCCACTGCTCACTCCCATCTTTCCAGCGCTGAGGTCAAACGAGGTCAAATGAGCATAAATTTTGGAAATTGGATCTTTGGGCGTACATAAATTCTATCACAAAAATTTCAAGGACCCGAATTGAAAATTATGGCAAGACTCATTTTGTAATGGTTCCAGAACATTCTTATTATTTCATTTTTAGCCCACTAATGCATTTTCCCGCCAATATTTGAAATTGACATAAATTCACACAGCTTCAGAAAGCAGGAGAAAATCCCCTTGATGATGGAGAAAGGAAAAATTGCTGGAAATTGCCAAAATTCAAAAGTAACCATACCAAAATGATTGTCTCGACGAGAGGAATCCAACGGTACCCTAGGTTTTATGATTTGGGGCTTTTGAGCGGATTGTGGAGCAGAATTCGAAATCGAAGATCCCCTGATGCTCGAGAAAGTCAGAAAGAGGAAAATTTGACATCAGAAAGCCGAGGGAAATCCAGCCCCCCCTGATGCTGGAGAAAGCAAAAATCGCGAAAACTGAATTTAATTTCCCATCTGCTTTTTTTCAAAACTTATTATGCTATATCTCTGATATTTATAATATAAATACATATAAAGAGACAGCATAGAAAGTTTTTTAAAAAAAGTGGATGTTAAAATTTTGAAAAAAGTCAGGTAGCTCTAGTAGTGTTCAGCGGATATCCGAATTATGGTAAGTAATTTATCCTCAGATATTCTGAATATCCGGATCAGTGTTCAACGGATATTCGAATATCCGGATATGCTCTAGTAGTGTTCAACGGATAACGGATATCCGAATTATGGTATTTTATTTTATCCTCAGATATTCCGAATATCCGGATAAGTATCAATTTATATCCGTAGGTATTTTTACAATATCCGGATATTCTCTCGAACGTATACAATGTTTCGAACAATTTGCATTCGTGTAAAGCGTAAAGGTAAACAGTGTTTTATTGCCAAAAAATAACCGGATATTCGCATACTTATATTCGCAATATCAATATCCGATTATTCATTGAACAAACACTCGCTGATCGCGATAATAGTATGCACTTTATTGTATTCGAATATTTCCAAAGGTATACGCGACGCGAAGGCAGGTTTGGAAAACTTGGTAAAAACAAAAGCCGGAGACAAAAAAACGTAATTTTTTCAATATTTTACCGCAGGAATAAAGCAAAATCATAATATTGCAAGTTGCAAGTAACGTTATTTTTCTTTTCAAAAAAACTTTTTCGGTTTTAATTTTAATTTTTTTTAATTTTTTTTCATTTTTCTACGTCATTTTGGTGGCGAAAAAGTGATTTAGAATGGGTTTTTATTCTGTATAGTATAACTAGGTAGGCCAGTGGTAGAACGATGAGGCATAAATTTTTAAACTGAAAGACAAGAAAAACATAAACCAAAAGTTTTCATTTTTCCGAACCCTGCGCGAAGGTTCCCGAATGCGTTATCAACATGTTCATAACGCATTCGAGCACCATCGTACACGTCCGGAACAATTCGAATATCCGGAATCCGGATTTTTACCTATCCGGATATTCGATAAATCCGAGGTCTTAGCTTAGGTCTTATAAAAAACGATTTTTTAAATTTTTTCGTATATCCGAATGTACGATTAACATTCGCTTACTCATCCGGATATTCGTTTGTTGTTCTGTGACAGTGTTCCCACAAAATTTTCAAAAAGTTATAGAACTAATAGAAGTATTGTACTTCAAGACCATTTTTAGTTTTGATCCTTTGATCAATGAGTAGAGTAGATGAATTAATGAAACTTACGGTAAACCGTAATTTTTCATCGCGAAAGAGCACGAGCAGTGACCGAGCGGTGATTCAAGTATTTTGGATTTTGGAGATGTGCAATAGTGCCAATAGTGGTGTTGGTGCAACTGTGCAAGCGGAAGGAGCAGTTGTCAGTTGTCACTAGTCTATCACAATGAATGATTGCAAGATATTTACCGAAAATAACTGTTTCGTGATTAATGCTGATTAGTGAAGAATGATCAGAAAAAAAGTGATAATGTGCCCTGTGCAGTGATTTTAATCTATCGAAAATAAAGTGAATTAAAGTAATTGGAATTAGTTTATAAATAAGTATTGTTCGTTTGAATTTTCATGTGCATTTATTATGTTGCTTAGTTGCTATCTAATCTATGTACTTACTTGAATTGCATCAGTTAATAATTCGAACTTATTTGATTCGGAAATTAGTCGGAGCTGCAAGTGAAATTTGGATATGGAAACCTGGCTAATGGAAAGGAATAATTGGTAAGTGTGACTTTCAAATTTTCAACCTATATTATGTTTTCCAATGAAATACGTAATGATTGTGATTGTGTGGAAGGTAATTTATTTACTATCACCACATTTTTTAATCAAAATATTACCACGAGTAGCTTTATTTTACGAACTACCAATAGATCAGATCCCTTCCCCCTTGAGAAAAGTTATGTGACTGTTTAATAGCATAACTCTGTGGGAACTTTAAATTAACTCCAGCACGTGTCAAAATCTAAAACAATGGTATTAACAGTAGAGCAATTTAACTATGTACTTACTTCGATAATTTCAACTTGGTGTTCTAAAAAAGTATATTTGTCATTGAGATAACGATCTCGCGAGAAATCTTCGTTGGTCATCATTGATGATGAATGTATTCATCTCTTGATGGTAAATCCTCAACTCCCCTATTGGCAAGGAAACCGCTTTAAAAAACGCACTGCGCTAAATCTGGACTTGCGTCAAAAAAAACGCCATAGGGCGTTTTTTTTTACCTCTTTCATAGCCTTTTTTACTACTGTTATTTCAGCTTCAACAAATGGTTTAAAACGCGATAAAAAACGCTTTGCGTTTTTTAAAGCGTTTTTCTCAGTGATACACGCGCTAAAATCCGCAATAAAAAACGCTCATAGACCTTACACTGTTTTTTTCAAAGGCGTTTTTTATTGCGCTAAAATCCGCAATAAAAAACGCTCATAGACCTTACACTGTTTTTTTCAAAGGCGTTTTTTATTGCGATTTCATGCATGGTATCAGTGTATGTATATTTATGTACTTACATTTACTTGTTCCGCGTTCCGTGGTTTAGAGGAGGCCGCCATCACTTCAGGTTGATAGTTTAGTACTAAATGTAATACTTAAACCTGAATGTCAGTAAAATTTTTTTTTCTCAATTTTAATAAAATTGGGGAAATTTTTTGTCTGTTGTTCTTAAATAGGAAAAATGAAATTTTAGGACACATTTAGACATTTTATATTTCACTCCTTAGGGGTAAAGACTCAAAATTCAACATAAATTTAAGAAGAAAAGAAAAATAAATTTTGGAAAAATGAAGACTAAAAATGTTTTTTTCAAATGAATACATGAATTTCTGTGTTTTCAAGGGCATACTTATGATCCGAATTTGACAACATCAAAGAATTTGAAATTTTCTGAAGTAATAACGCATCAAAATCTGTATTTTTTGGGGGGAGGGGGTGAAAAACGAATTTGGGAAGTACTTAGTTTCTTTTACGCGGGAGGTATACCAACTTCTAATAAAAATGAATCAAAATTCAACAATAAACGAATTTGTATCTAAAATTTCAAACGCTGGACGCTGGAGTTCATTTCTTGAATTCTACAGCTTTTTAAAATTTCAAAATTTTACCTCATTGCCTGCGAAGTGTGAAAATGTAATATGTGAAAGAGCCTTTCCTAACAAGGGTCGAAAATGGCCCTTGGCCTAGAATTGGTCAAAATTGACCCAAAATGTTTCTTATGGTCTAGAAACATCTCAAAAAATTTTCTTTCAGAATTATCGCCCTTTTAATGTCGAAATTTTAATACACGATATCTCTGAAAAGAATGGGTAAAAAAATTTGAAATTTTCACAAATTTTTTATCAGATCGGTCAAGTGGTCATGCATCACATATAATTTTTTTGAACCCTGAAATTGGGGGCAACATGGTCAAAAAAATCAAAACCAAAAAAAAAACCGTGATTTTCTACCACTTTTTTGTAGTAACAAGCTAGGTATCCCAACCTAAAGTAAAATTTTGAGTCAAAATAGTCATAAATATAAAGTAAATCGTAAAAAAAATTCATTTCCAAAATTTCAAGAACTGAAGTGCATTTCTCAAACTTTGCAATTTCAAAAAAATGTCACAATTCGATAAATGCTTTTCAGCACTTGAAGTTTTGGAAATAGCATTTTTTTACGATTTTTGGAATTTCCCAGCGTTGAAGGATAGCTAGTAAAAATGGTCTATGTATATGAATTTCAGTACTTACAATCACGGATAATAATCAATATTAGGGAACAATTTGATCGATTTTACAGCAGAACTTTCTGAAATTCGCTGCTTTGAGTTTAAATTTGTTTTTGGCAGACAATTTTTCTAGAAAAAAATCAATTTTTAATTTTTTAGCCAAAAACACTACGAATTTGGAAAATCATTCTTAAATCAATCAAATAGGTCAACGATATTGGTTATTCGCGATTACCTATATAAGTGCTGATGATGTCTACATAATATGGACCATTTTTATAGATTTTTTGCATTGATGAGATCATATTTTTCATATTTTGCAGGGCAATGATGTGATTTTGAAATTTCAAAAATTTAAGAATAGAACTTGAGCAGCTGGAATTAGAATGAAGTATAGGGTTTTTTATGACATCCTTTCAATTTATTTTTATTTAGACTCAAAATTTTACTTTGAGTGGGGATACCTGTCTTATTAAAAAGAAATAATTAGGGTAGAGAGGGGTAAAACTTTGAAAAATTTCAGAACTTTCAAAAAAACATTGAAGTTTCTTTTCTAACAGTGAGTAAAACGATTTAAAAATTCTTGTTGCACTGAATCTTAAGCGTTTTTTTGGGCGTTTTTTAAAGCGTCTGCGACTTTTAGAGCGTCTTTTAAAGCGTAAGGCGTTAGCGACTTTTAGAGCGTTTTTTAAAGCGTAAGGCGTTAGCGATTTTTAGAGCGTCTTTTAGAGCGTCTGCGACTTTTAAAGCGTTATTTATGGCGTGTGCGTTTTTTATAGTATTTCTAATGGCGTTATGCGTTTTTTATAGTATTTCTAATGGCGTTTTGCGTTTTTTAAAGCAATTTTTATGGCGTTGTGCGTCTTTTAAAGCGGTTTCCTTGCCAATAGGGTCCCAACTGAGTTCGTCGAAAAATTGGATTTGGATGTAAAATGAAGTAGAATTTGATTCATAACTGTGTTTCTGTGTTTCTTCATGTACATAGATGAGCCATGTATCTACACATAGATGATAAAAAAGAATAAATTGTGGTTTATTTTTCGGGTTAGATACAATTTGTTAATAGCTTCGGTTCTGTATGGAAATGGTACTAAAATTCGACATTCGAAATAATTATTCTTTTATCATTTTCATTAGATATAATTTTTGTTAAACATATAAACCCTTCCTTGGGGCAATACTCGAAGAAAAAAAAATTGGCGCGGGTACAATAAACAACATTAAATAAATGGCCGAAGAATCGAAACAGAACGACAATTGTAATAGCTGTAATAATTTTTTCGTTATAGCTAAATGTGCTAAGCTCTGTGCCTTTGATACTACGAGTAGACAGTGGTATCTCTTTAATATGATTTTTTTCCTTCATTTTAGGCTGTAAGTTTATTGCTTACAGTCGACAGTCTTGCCAGGCAGACAGCGACAAAGTTGGCGTCAATACAGTCTATAAAATAGCGTGTAAAATTACTCGTTGTGTAATTATTTTAAATTTTAATTTATTCTAATTCGCTACATTAGAATACTTGTTATAAGGGTAGAATGTCCATTTTGGAATCGATCGAATTGGTTCCATCTCAATCGTTCTTTTGAGCGGAATTTTCTAGAATTTTATCTGCTATGGTACTTGCATACCCAAGTAGTTATATCAAGTCGCAGTCGGTGGAAATTGGAAAATGACAGATTTTTTTCATGTTCGGCTCGCCATTCCTGGAATGAGGGTCAAAAAAAGACTTGATTGTACCAGCTGCCTCCATCGATCTCGTTATTTTTCTTTCGCATTTCTAAGCCTAAAAATTTGATCAAATGATGAAAATTCTAAAATATTCAGGTACCATAAACAATTAAACAAGATCAGAACGAAAACGAAATCGTAGATAACAGGGTCACTTACAAATTTATCATAAGGTGTGGGGTGGTCTTTTGAATTTGAGGTTTTCAACCCTCTTATGTGGTAAAGTAGAGCAAAGGCGGCATTCTTGAGTTGGGGTCGATTTCAATTTGATCACTAAAACTACACCAAATTTCAAATTAAAAATCCCCCTACTTACCACTATTTATAAAAAATACACAAAAATCGATGCAGTTTTTTTCTCTGTATATTTACACTTAGCTCATACAACGCTCAGGAACAAATTTTCAATACGATATTCAAATAATAGAAATCGTAACTCGTCCTAAAGAGTAGCATCCTAGCATCTGAGTCAAACACGTCTTCACTAGACTAGGAAGGAGTAAGGTGCCGCAATATTTAATTTTATCATTTGTCTGCGAAGTAATCTACCAATTGTGAATCAAGGTACCAATTACTGATGGACCCCCAACTTTGAACCAAAATGGTTGATTCCCATGTTGACTCATGGAGACGCGGGCGCCGGTGCCGCGCCAGCTTCCTCTTTAAAATGACTATAGGCGTTTTTCTAAAAGCGCCACTTTTTTCCCAGAAAAATACTTATGTTTTTTTGAAATTTGCTTTTGAATGAAATTCATTTATATTAAAAATAAATAATATTGACTTTTCTCAAGAATCCTGCATTTATTGCATCAAGGGTAGCGAGATCAAAATAGTTTTTATATTTTGAATTTTTTGTTTTGTAGGATATGAAAAAAAACCCTCCGAAATTATGCCTTTTTGAAGTAAGTATTACAAAAATTAATCATAAATTCACCTAAATAATACATTCTGCGTTATTTTAAAAAATCAGAAAAAAATTTAAAAATTCATTATGAATGGAAGGGGACCTCCGAGATAGGTCCAATGTTTTTTTTTTTTAAATTCTGACTTGAAATATAAAATTTCATCATAAATTAATCCAAATAATATGTTCTGAGATCTTATTTCTCATTTTCTGATTGCTTTCAGTTGAAAAAATTGAATAAAATAAATAAAAATTTCAATATGGAGAAGGACCTCCTAGGAAAGTTTTTCGTTTTCACTTTTTCAGAATCCTACTCGAGGGTACGCGAATGCGTTATCAACATGTTCATAACGCATTCGGGCACCATCGTATGTGTTCGGAAACACTCGAGTATCCGGATTTCATCCTCCCCGGATATTCGGTGTAAATCCGAGGTACTATAAAAAACGATATTATTTTTCGGATATCCGAATGCATGAAACAGTTTTTGTTCATCTTTCATTCATTTTGCTCATTTTTTGCTTTTCTCATCGAATTTTCGGTACTAAATTTGAATACTGTGTATATTCCAATTTCATCTTTCAAAAATGAAAATTTTAAAACGAAAGAAAAACCAAAGGTACATAGGTATCTATTTTATTAAAAAGAAAAAGAGCAAAAACTAAGCAAGTAGGTGAAACTTTTTGGGAAGGGGTGAAAAGTCCTATTTGTTGTTGAAGGTTCAATCTATAACATGAAAAACCCGTAGGTATCTAGGTGCCATACTTCCAAAGTTACATCAAGATGAATTTTAAAACGTGTTTTTCATGGGTTTTCTCAAAACTATGCTTTTTCTACGGAGCCTTTTTTCCAGTAGCTGCTTCAATTTGGAAAAATCTCAAATATTTTGGCTGATGTTTGGTTTCTTACATTATTTAAAGTGTAGGTATATTTTCAGAACCTATCAAATCAAAAATTTTATCTGATCTCTGATCCAAAATTGGTTCCCAAAATCTGTACTTCGCCATTGAATTTCTTTGGAAACCCCACCAATTATGGACCTCTCCACAATTGGTAGTGGTTTTTTTTTGTGAATTAATTGAAATTTGAATTGTAGATTCTGGTTCTGGTGGTTCTGGTTAATTTCAAAATTATTTCTCCTAAGTTGTTCTCTTTATTGGGAATGATTCTATAAATTTTCTCAATTGGTTCTGGTGCTGGTTCTCATTTAAAAATTCAAAAAAAAAAGTAGTTCTCCTGGTCTTTTTTGGTTGTTTTCTCAAGTAGTTCCGAACCCTGGCTTCGAAAAATTTTTTTACTCGAATAGTTAGATGCTCGTTATTCCTTAATGTACCTTTTCAGAGCCCACTTTTTTTTGGAGATGTCTTCTAGGGTTAAAACAAAATTGATGAAACTTTTTTTTGATATTCAACCCCTTTTAAGTAAAAAAGGAAGGTTTGAACTTTTTTTCAGTACAAAATCAGCGAATTCGGTTCATAGTACGATTTTGTGACGTTTTGAAAAAAATTAATCCAATTATTGATATTTTACTTTATTCTGTAAAACCAAACCATGCTATATCCAGCTGCATTTGAAAACTTTCTTTCAACTTGCAGCTTACAGCTTATACCGCTATCTTCCGGGTTACGAAGAAATTAATAAAAAATCTGGATATTTAAAGAACTATGCTCCCGTTTGCTTCTAACGTTTTACAATCAAGAATTTTTTCTCGAGCTATCCAATTGCATTTCATAATTCCCTCCTCCCCTTCCCATAAAATTTCCACTCACCAGTATATTTTTTCTTAACTATTTGAAAATCTGTCGGCGAATTTCGATATTCTCGATTCCGCTCGAAATATTCTCCGCACTCTGCAAATTTATCAAAAGTACCTCTATTTGTTTTCGCGACATACACGCTAAGGGGAAAAAATCAAGATAATATATCGCTATATTAATACATTGTTTTATCAGCCGAAAGAGACACAAAGTCATCACAAAGTATTGTAGTAAATATACCGAATACGAAAAGTCTGGCAACCTTGAAACGATGTGTATCGTATTCGTGGCGCGTTAAAATTTATAGACCATTTCGAGACGACAAGACTACACAGCTCGCAAAATTTTCACGACGACCCGAAACGTTGGTTAACTGTCAAACGCGTGCGTTTCTAGTGTGTACGCAAGTTGAGAAAATTTTTTTGCAGAATACTCTTTCAAAGTCGTATTATACACCAAGTACCTCTTTTTTTTCATTGGTCTTTTTCGTGACATAAAAAAGCACTCGAAATGTCTTCGTCGTCGTCGACAAATACGCATTATCGGGTTCTCCCCGTCCCTTGTCGCTGGTTTAGTGTCGGTGGGGGCTTACGCGTGAAAATAGTTAGTACAAATGTATAGAGAAGGCATCGGAAAAAATGTTACTTTATTATTCGAATGAACTTGAAGAACATTAAAAATGTACAAATTTATTTCAAACAGAATATTAAAAATAAAATTTAATTCATCACAGAATAATGCTACTAATACATTATACAGTAGGATAGCTTAAAATGTACTGAATTTCGCATACTCCTTTTAATCAGTCGAGAAAAACAGGTGTCTTTATGTACAAAACTAACACGAATTTATCCCGAATTCGTAGCTTAGGTTAATTTTACGTATACGAAGGAAACAAATTATATTAATCTTAAAATGAAATGGTTTGAAGATCATAATGACCTTTGATCTTTCAATTTTTGTCGAAAATTAAATGGAGAATGTATATTATGAAAACTGTAAATTTTTCACACCTACGTGAAAAATTTTCAGGATGGCATAAGCGTTTTTCTTACTTCTAGCAATTTTTTTTTCGTCCCATCTCAAAGGTATGCTAATTCAATTTGCTCCATTTAAATATTTCATTAATTTGTACCATTATGTGATTATTAACGATAACTTATACAACTAAACAAACGCTGTTTTTTTAAAGCAAATGTACATAAAAGTAATTATTTTTCGATGAAAAAAGTATCTATGTAGGTAAGGTAGCCTACCTAGCTATAATATCTATATTTATTCGAATTCGCACTTTTTACACGATACAAAACGTTTTATTACTATAAATTCGTAAATAATTCTACAAATAGGTACGTATAATTATTTGAAACGCTTACAAAAGAGATCTTTTAACAATTATAATTACCGGCTTGGTGATTTTTTTTAATCTACATTGCTTTATATTGAAAAAAAAACACCAGTAAAATAATAAGTAGTATTCAACTTATAAATAACCTAATTTTTTCTTGAAAAAATTGTTGGGTGATGAAATATGTACAGAAATGTCCTTAAAGTTCAGAAATTTTACCAGATTGAAAAAAAAAAAAAAAGATAAATGTAATTATAATACATGAATGGCACAAAGAAAGATGTCATCATGGCATTTTTATATCGACTAATGTCCATTGACTTCTCATTATGAAGCTTCAAAAGTTAGAATTTCTGGATGATTGTTTAATTTTTAATCAAATCATTTCAAATGAGCAGGAAACTCCGCTGAATGAAAATTTTCATTTTGGGTACCATTCTTTTATAAAATTCATCACTGAAAAAATTTTTTCCTCTTTATGTAGGTACCAAGAAGTTTACATATAACATTTGATAGGTACATATGTAATACATATATTAAATAATTCTGAAATGCTTCATTTGCTGTTAGGTATTTTAAATCTAATTGCATATGAATAATAATAGTAAGCGTAAATTAATTAATTATACTCAACCACATTTATGATGAAAAGAGCTAAATAAGTAAGTATAAGTAAATAAGTAAGAGTGATAGACTTGAGCCTTTTCCCCTATAATTATTCATCGGTAAACTATCTACAAATCAATTTAGGTTAGAAAATGTTTCTTGATGTAGACTTGAAAAAGACTATTTCATGTGATTTATCAACAGTAATCAAGTACAGCTTTCATGGTTCGTCTTTGACAAGCCATTGATAATGTTATTGATTCGCTTGAAAAAATAAATATCTATTTAAAAGTTACTGAAATAACTTCTAGTTCAAATCATAATAAACCGTATAGAAAAATATAAGAAAAAACGGACTATATCATCAGCACCTTGGAAAACATATGAAACACTTTGGTTTTAAAAATTCTACAGACAGCTGATCACATAAGTCGCAAGACATACGACCATCAAAACGAAAGAAAAAAAAATACTTAATAATAAATAAAAACTTTTTATATAGGAAAAGAACGAAATATTTAAAAAAAAATCACTTTCATTATTTCAAATAAGAAAAAAAAAGAAGAGAAAATTATAACAAATGCATTTAATTTCAGTCTTAAATTTTGTTCATTTAGTTCGCTTAAGAGCAGCCACACGTTTCAGCTACCATACCAGCTACTTTACCGAATAGGATAGTCCCTCTGGTTGTGAAGTACAGCATAGTGATGGAACTCATTTTTTTGGGCGAACAGCATCCGCTATGTTTGTTCATCTGTTGAACCAGTTGAGTGTGGGGTAAAGTGTGTTTGTACATGAAAGGACATTCGCCCGAGCAATAATATGATTCATATCTTCTGGGAGTTATAATGAAATCCCATTTCATTTCATCGAAATCTATAGTTAAAGGATATCGACAGCAATCAGTGTAGTTTTGCTGTTCCCGGCAATCCTGTCTGACTGGTGTTCTCTTCGAACGTCTTTTTACTTTCTCATCGTACTGGAATTTCAATACAGCCGACTGTGAGGCAAAAAAATGCATAAAAATTAGAACCTCGAAGGTAGCTAGTTGTGTTATCTTATGTGCATAGGTATTTGCTGGCATGCAACGTTTTTCAACTTTTTTCGAGGAAGGACTCGCGACCAAAATTTTTGTGACATTATCTCAAAAAAAATGTAAAAATTGAGATTATTGTATTGATTCTTGCTCATCTGTTTTCTTTACTCTTGGATAAAAGCTCAAAAGCTCTGTAACTATTTTAGTTTTTTTTTCAACTCGATTTTCTCCCTTTTTTTAATGATTAGTCATTATTATTGCCATTGAAGAATATTGCAAAAAAAATTCCCAATTTTTTTAATTTCCCGAAGGTAGATCATTTTTGAAAATAACCAAAAGATTCTGTTTTCAGGAAAATATATTTTGGAACTTGCAAATAAATTCAAAAAATAATTACGTAAGCTTTAATCGATTTTGCAAGACAATAATTTTTCGCACTGTCCATCAAAATTCCAGAAAATTTTGCACCTTGACATCTATCAGCAATTCTCCATAGATTCTAATACTAAATGTTATATCTGTGGTGATTTGGTGAGGTAAAAAACACTGTATGTAGGTATATTGAATTTTGAAGAAAAAGGTGAGGTACCACCCATTTCTCAATCATTGGTTGGAAATTGAATATCACTAAATATTAATAGCACTTTTTTTCCTGTACTCTCTTAATTTGAATCAGTGAAAAATGTCTAAATTGACTGATGGAATAGAGATAATCAAGTTACAGATAATCAATCAAATTCCACTGATTCGCCAGTTAATCAGCGTAATTTTACTGCCAATCAGTGAAAAATTACTGATAGTAGTGAATTTTGATTGTTGAATCAGTGAAAATTGGTTGACTGATTGAAATCAGTAAAAATTTACTGATTGAAATCAGTGAAATTGTATCAGTAAAAAAATCACTGATTGAATTAGTGATTAATTACCGATTGAATCTGTGAAATTTTATTTTTACTGATTCAGTAGTGAAAATTCACAGATTGAAACAGTAATTTTTTTTACTGATTCCTACAGTGACTTGATTTTTTCGATTTTAATCAGTCAAATTTGACTGATTCAAATTAAGAAAGTAGGTAAGTAAGTATAGGAGTTTGAATTAGTCAAATTTGACTGATTAAAATCGACAAAATCAAGTCACTGTAGGAATCAGTAAAAAAAATTACTGATTCAATCTGTGAATTTTCACTATTGAATCAGTAAAAATAAAATTTCACCGATTCAATCGGTAATAATTACTGATTCAAACAGTGAATTTTTTTTTACTCATACAATAATAAAAATTCACGGATTTTAATCAGTAAGTTTTTACTGATTTCAATCAGTCAGCCAATTTTCACTGATTCAATAATCAAAATTCACTATTATCAGTAATTTTTCACTGATTGGCAGGAAAATTACGCTGATTAACTGGGGAATCAGTAGAATTTGACTTATTATCAGTGACTTGATTTTCTCTATTTCTTCAGTCAATTTAGGAATTTTTGACTGATTCAAATTAAGAGAAAATTTTAAAGATTTTTATTTTTTATTTTTACCAAATTCAATTTCTTCATTTAAACAGCCCATAACAGAACTGAAACATTTTTTTTCATTATGAGAAAAGTTTTCGCTAACATTACAAACCATTGAATGAATATTATAATTTCTTTCTTTTAGTTAATTTTTTTTAGGGAGAGGGGGAGTAAAAACAATAAATTGTTCGATTTTCAGCGCATGTGTGCATCATTATGTATAGGCAATATAAAGGTTTGCTGCAACTTTTAGTCACGGTTGTGCAGATCTATTTAAAACTATACAACAAGTTTTTGGTATTACATACAAATGTGGTATAATTACAGAGGGTATAACGAGCATGAAATGTAATTAATGGTTAATGGGATGAATTTTTATGCACTTCCTTTTTCTGTTTCACTTTCCTTGTGGTCGAAACCCGCCCACATCACAGTTTATATGCAATTGTGTGATGCCATAATCAACGATGAAAATTAAATTTTAGAAAAGAACAGTTTTGAGAAAATAACTTTTTGGCTTCTCAAATACCACATGTGCATTTTACATCTACACATCTGAATGTTGTTCTGCCAATTCTTTTTTAATCGACCTATATATTGGGAATTTATCTTTTAATACCTAGACACCTATGTAATGTTTTCAATGCTTATCTCGCCAAACACCAATAGTTTAATGCATGCACTTTGCTCTATAACTTATAAATACATTGATTTTTATATCGTTACACGTGCTAAATTATAAAGAAATCAATTGTTCCGGTGTAAACTTTGTAATAATTATTATTGCAGCATGTCAAGTTGAATAAAATATGGTACCTACCATATTTGTGGTACTTAATGTAAAGATATTTTTTAAAAAAAATTAATTATGTAGGTACTCACAAATGCCATGTCTTTACTCAAATCAGGGCAATCTGGCAAGTGATTTTTATAGGACAGATCAATGACGAACGTGATGTTATTCGTATAACTCGGATTCAGGACATGGTTCTGTAACTCGTTTCCAACATCCAAATATATCCAAGACATTGTGTCCGGTTCCTTCTGTACAAAAGGAAAAAGTAGTTCGTTATTTTCTAATAATACATAAAATAGATAGGTACCTATATCTAATATTTAAATTACCTAAGCGCAGTGAAAAGAAAAGTTGAGAATTCAAGTGAAATGCGTTCCTAAGTTTGTCAATTTGTAAGTCCAAGTTTTTTAAAAATCGTGGCAGTGTTTTAGTTCTCTTTATTTTTTTCGAAGCCCCTTTTCTTTGAATGTTCCTAATTTCCGCACAATTTTTCAAGATGTTGTAAAGATAAAAGTATATTTACCTACCTACCTCCCTACTTTTGCATGTTTTAACAGATATGAAGCTCCTGACAGAACCTTCCGAGTTTTTTCTGCTTCCAAACACTCAAATTGAGAATCGGAGTGATGTCTTGTTTCACACTGTTTTTTAATTTAGTTCATGCATGCAGAGTGAAAACCAAAAATTATGGCGGAAAGAGTATTCAAAAAATTGTATTTTTAAGCGAAAGTGTAACTTCCAAATTCTCTGAATTTTTCCGAAGTTGATTCAAGATTCAAGATAGAGTACACCCCACCAGTGAGGCGATAAAATTTTAAAGAACTAGCACAAACAAATTGATCTTGTTGCAGTCTTGCAGTTAATTCGCACATAAAAATAAATACTTAATTGATTTAAAAATAATTTTCAGAACTTAAAAAATTGCCATCTCAGTCCCTTTCAGAGAAATGGATAACAAATGAAGCCACCGTCTAAAAAACAATCATAGTCCCCTATTTAGGAAATTTTTTATTACAGTTTCTGAAATAAAATTTCACAAGAAAACCGATGACGTTATTTATTTCGAATTTTAAAAAAGACATTCACGCCCTTTTTTTGTGTTTCTAAATTAATGGTTTTCGAGCTTTTTGTTTAAAAAACAACCATAGTCCATCAGGTTGACTCAGAATCAAGCTGGTGGACTGTAAACAAAAAGCTCGAAAACCTCGAAGACTTCTTGTGATTAAAAATGTATGGAAAAATTTTCAATTCCCATTTTTGAGAACTGAAGGAAAATTTGAACGGTTAAACTATCCCTGTAGTCCCTTTATCCACATTTTGAAATTAAGTAACATTCATCGAACCTAATTTTTAGTCGTAGAAACGTTTTGAACATAAGGTTATTATTTCACTCTCTGGTAAAATATTATTTATGGACCATGATTGTTTTTTAGATGGAGGCTTCAAATAAAGCATGCATTGCATACATTACCTCGGTAGCTTTAATCTGTTGGTATTCTTTTTTCCCAGATGAATACACTAGTTGGTAAACGTTTATGGTTACGGGTTCTTGGCAATGTTCTGAATTATTTATGTACAGCATCAAAGAAACACCTTTGCAATTTTCACTCTTACCAGTCGAATTTTCCAACTTGAATATCGTAGGTATGTGAACTCCATCAAATCGCATGCACTGAGGACCTGTAGATAAAAAAAAAAAAAGAACTTAGAAAACCAAATAGTTACAAATTTAAGACAACAGTATAAAATTATCCTTAAGTGACAACGACCTGTTATGAAATAAAAAAGCCACAACCCCAGTTGACCAAAAAAATGCAGCTACTGCAAATTTTATTGGTGTTACAATGTTTTTGCCTACCATAATGCGAACCTTTTTGCAACGGGTTTGCTCAATTCAGGCACTGAAACATATGTGACCCTCCTGTAATGAAGGGACCCTTTTTTTTAAAAAAAAAATCGATGTCTTCCTTTTCGTGCGTTTGGTCCAAATTTGGTGTCATTTGGACCAAAAACGTGAAAAATAAGACATAGATTTTTTTTACACAAGATGCCTTCTTTACAGCAGGATCACAATGCTCAATTTTTATGAATGGTTGAAACAATTATTTCCTTGATACATTTCCACTGAAAATTCACGTTCAGAGCTATAATTTGAAAATATGTAATTTACCCTCTTATCATCAATAGGAAATCAGCAATGATATGAAAATCTGTAAAAAGAATGTTTATTGAGAATTGATCACTGCTAATTTTCTATTGGTGATACTTTTTAAAAATTGTAGCTCCAAACGTGCAGATGCATTTTGAATAAAAATCAGGGACGTACCGATAAGGGGGGGAGGGGGGAGCTTCCCCCCCCCCCTGAGAAAATTTTTTACTTGTAAGTTGGGAAAATTGACCAATTCAACACATCAGTTGGGAAAATTGGGCAGTTAAGAATTAGTCACTTTATCGACTGAAAATTCATCATTTTCCCAACTGAAAATGTATCATTTTTCCAAGTTGGAAATCAATAAAATTTTCACTTGTTAGTTTAAAAATTTTTCGCCCTCGCTTCGCTCGGGCATGAACAAAATCATTAATCCAACAAACTATTTCAAGTAAAAACAGTGTTGAAGAAGGCTCCTTTTATTCATTCCCCTGAAAATACTCTTGATCTGATACTCTGTGTTTTTATTCTCAATTTTACGCTCCCAAAAAAGCTTTCAACACCATTGATTGTGAATATCTAATGGCTACATTCTTACCCTCTCCCTCTCAAATTACATCAAATAAGAATTTTGAAAGCCTTAAAATAAGAAAAAATGGCTTTTTTAAGCATTAAAAATATAATTTTTTCAAAGCTTCACCCTCGCTTCGCTCGGGTATTAATTAAATCATATTTAGGTGCATTATTTGAGGCGATAGCGCCAAAAAAGGTTCCTTTTTACTCGTTCTTCATAAAATTGTTCTGGTATTTCAAGTTGCATCCATTTTGAGTTGGGAATTTCATGAATTTGAGTTGGGAATTTCATGAATTCGAGTTGGGATTTTCATGAGACCTCCCCCCCCCTGGAAAATGCCTTCGGTACGTCACTGATAAAAATAGTTCAGAAACCCTTTGCCAAATAAATTCGGATGTTTTAGGTATAAATTAAAAAAAAAAAAAAATCAAAAGTGGAAGTGAAATTGATATACCTAATTTGACAACTACCTATGAAATTTAAATTTTGAGAGTACACAAGGTAACTGAAAATGGGAAGAAATTTTGAAACCACATTCCGGCAAACAAATAATATTTGAGATTGTAGAATAAGAGCAAAAAAAATGTTGAATCTAACAGCATGTAGGGTCATTCCATGTAAATTCGTACAAAAAGTGTTGAGAGGAGTCGGCGATTTTTTTCATTTTTTTTTTTCATGTGGATAGGTACACTTTAAAGAGAGATGATGAATGTCGCAAATCGCAGCTCTCCAAGTGGTTTTGGAGGGCAGCCCCATGCCCCATGCCTCGCGTAGTTAACGTGCTCCAAGTTTTGAGAAAAATAAGTTGGATATGGTATATTTTGAGCATGAATAACTTGAAAGTATGATAGGTAGAAAATTGAAACTTTTTTCATCGTGTAAGATATTCAAAAAGTTTTTTGACGATTTTTTGAAAATCAGTGTTGTCACTTTTTTAATACCAAAAATTAGCTAGAAGAGTTGAAAAATGATATTTTTCTTTCAAGGAGACTTTCAAGATCGGAATTGTGTAAACTGATTCATTTTCATTAACTTTACACCACATTCAAAAGAAAAAGTCGACGAAAGCATTTTAAATCCACTGAACACACAATAATAAGAATACAAATGCAAAGTTAACAAGTTTTTAAAAAAATTTCGTGCTTTTTATAATTTCTCATTTGGTTACTCCTGAATCCTGAATCACACCGCCACCTTAATCCATTTTGTTTGAACACAGACCGATCTACGAACATAAGAGATGCGTTTATCGCGTATTTTGAGTGCTGGAATTGAAATACCTAAGTATACTTTTTCGTTATCTAAATATAGAAGGAGTAAAACGCTATTTTTACTCACTCTCACGAATCGCTCGAGTGCTTACATTCGCGATTTTTTCCCTTTATAACAAAAAGTATATTATTCAAGTTTTTCAAAAAAAAAAAAAATCACACACCCATTAACAATAGAAAAAATCAAGCTCAAATCAAGACAAAACTGTAACCAAATTTTGAAAAATATATTGTAATTTCCTCGTTTCATCGAACACCTACGTAGTTTTAGTTTTTTGGTAAGGGTAAAATGAGATAGGAAACAGGACAATAACTCCAGATTAATTCAAATTACTTATCACTTGGCTTATATTGTTACAAAGTTGAAGATCGTTTAAGTACGAACCATTAGTTTTAGGAAATAAATTGAATAATTCGCATACCCGAGTGTGAAGAATAGTTCACGCCTATGGCGATCATTTTTTTTTCCTTCTAGCATTCAATTGGATAACATTACCGCCGAAAGAATATCACGTATGCAAAGCGAAATTTCGATTAGTGAAATTTTCATAAAACGTTGCTCATTTCCTGTCGAACCTCTTGACACTTGATACTTTGATTTAAAAAATGGTCTGTTCTATCGAGTCGTCAATTAGGCGATAAGATCTCGCGTTTTTTTTTGTTTCAAGTGTTCAAAAACCGGATTTGAATTTAATTCGGGTACAACGATCGTTTAAAATTTGTACCGTTGGTTTTGGGCCATAAATTTGTAAGAGAGTGAGAAAACGAAAGAACGTAAATAAAAGGAGTCAATAACTTAAAAAGCAACTTCCTTAACCCTCTCGATAATATTTCAAGGTTTTCTTATAGGCTGTTACGTGTGTAAGGAGTATGTAGGCACGCACGCGGTTTTTTGAACGGGGTAAGCACAATGCGAAATTAAAATGTTAATAAAACCATTCTTTTTAAATTTTTTACAACCAACCTTGAAAACGCATGTTTTCTGCACGAAGGTTGTAAGTGGTTAAAAAATATGGGATGGTAAGTTATGTACGTAGTAATTCGTACGTATAATGAAAATCATGTCAATGTACCTTGCTTTTTAAGCGTACAAAATTATTTGCCAGGCACGAGTGTGTCGTGTTAAAAAGTACGAATCGCTGATTAAAACATATGGGAGACTCGTGTACATAAGAGGATGATTTAAAAGGTGCTATCGGGATGCTGACCTTATACGTTAATAAAAATTGAACTTGGCTTTTGGCTTCCCCCATGTATGATTGTTTGACCGACCGTGACCATTTTGGGTGAATTTGAATTCTCGAAGTTTCCAGAAAACACTTTTTTAAAATCAAATTTCAGTCGAATTTTTTCACTCATTTTTGCAACCATTTTAATGGGTTTTCAGGTTGTAACTTCAGTTCCGTTATGAAATGGTATTCCAGATGTTTCAATTATCAAAACTTGTTTATAACAGAGGTGCATGAAAAAACCCAATCATTAAAAGCAGATGTTAATTTTACACGTTAAAAATTCTTTATGTATAAGGCCGTCATAAGTCATTAACATGGTCACTTCCAGCATATAAGTAATTTGCAAACCAAACGCGAGTATTTTTTGTTTTGGTAAAGAGTCGTGCCATGGCATGGCGTCTTAGTCCTACCATTTATAGATTAACTTTTTTTTCTTTCATCTCGTGATCTCTTATTGTTTGCATAATTTAGCGGACAAACCCGAACATAAATTTCAATTCATGTTTATTTATAAGTTTTCTTTTTTCTTTTTTCGCCATTTTCAATATCATTTTGCTTTCGCGGTTAATTAAAATGTTTACATGGTGCAGATGAACTCGACGAGATGACAAAGATGATTTTTTTATTGTTCTCTCCATCGTGTTTGGTAAATGGTAATGGCTGCTGATAATAAATTAACCTGTTATGCTGCGCATAAACGGGGTGAATATTCTGACGATTTATGTGAATTGAGGATTCGAGTTTGTTTAGATTTTAGTAAATTGTCAAATGAGGGAATGGAAAGACTTAATTTTGCGAAATCTGAAAAAAGATGGAGTTTATTTCTTGGTATATTCAATTTATGATGTGTTGGGATATTGAAATTGCAGTTTTTTCCCTAACCGGATCTTCAAATTTCCCATATTTTCCCACAGAAAATTGTAAAATTTCCCACGTTTTTCCATTCACTTTTTCCTTCTAAATTTCTAAAATTTCATGTTTTTGTTGAAAAAAAATGAAGAAAATACTAAAAAATCAATAAAAATTCATGATTTTTCCCATTTTTTCGCTCAATTGAGCAAATTTTCCATAACTTCCCTTTTTTCCATTCTTTTTTTTTACCTCAATTTTCCAACAATATGAGAAATTTTACATTCCAACAATAATACTAAATTTTCATAAAAATACTAAAAAATTCATAAAAATTTGGATTTTTTCCCTTAATGCCCCGTCTTTTCCTCGTGTTTCTTAGAATTTCCCATTTTTTCCCCATGTTTGATCGAATTTTCCATAAATTCCCTTTTTCCTTTCATTTTTTTTTCGCTCGAAAATTCCCATGATGATATGGGAAATTTCCCACAATATCCCAACTCTAATTGAAATGTGAAAAACTGACGTTCCGAAATGAAAAATTTATTTATAAAAAAAAGCTTCTTGTGGTGACATCTCTGGAGGTGAGAAAAAAATTAAATTCACATTTAGTATAAAATTGAGATCTTTTGTTGTTTTAAGGCTAAAACTTTGGTCAAAAAAGCCAAGTGCCTCTCCCACTACCCCACACCAGCATCTTTGATGGTGAGGAGTAAGTACAGCAAAAAAATTTAGTGATTTGACGTATTGAAAAAAGTGTTGTAAGAAATGCCTATTCTTTGGTATGAAGGAGCTAAATGAATAACATACTACATGTTGATGTTATTTTCGTTAGAACGAGCGCAAATCCGGACCGCATGTTTGCACGTTTTTTTTTTCCTTTCAATTTCTCACTGAATCAGTATTGTGTACTTTGTAGAAGAAGGTTCCTAAGTTACAAAGTACCTATTTGTTTTGATTAGAATTTTCAAATTTTCAATTTATTTTACAAAAGATGTCTTCACCCAAAACCAAACAAAAAAGTGATAATTTTTAAAGTAAATGTCAATAGAATCTCGCAGAAGTACTCATCACACTTTATACTATCAACACATCATTGTAAATTTCAAGGATATCTTGAGGCAAGTCAAAGCACTCGGAAGCTACCAATTTTTTTCTTAAAATTTTATGGTGAGATGCTGTCTAATTCAATTCTGAATAAGTAGGTACCTAATAATAATTTTCAAAAAATAGATAATCGAATAAGTTAAATAAAAATGCTGAGAACGTCAAAAATACATTTTTTTTACCCCAAAAAATAATGAAAGAGTAAACATTTTTGAAAAATTTTGCATTGGTATGACGTTGAAAATTTTGAAAAAAAAAAAAAACATTATACTTTTGCGAATCCGAAAGCGAAAATATTCTATCAGAATAGAAAATTTCCAATATTAGTGCTCCAATGCTAAGAAATTAATTTCAGAGAGTACTACACTCAAAAAAAAAAAAAAAATACTGCCTGTTCATTAGGAAAAAAAAGATAGAAATGTTTAAGTACGTGCTTCTACCAATCAAATAGGTGTTTTCAAAATCTAGATGATACTTGACTGATTTTATATTCCACCAATATTTCATTCCTTCTCTCAGTTTTTGGTAACTTTAGGATTTCAGTAAATGGGAATATTGAACTCAAAAATCGCAAGCTGCGATGATTTTTGAAAAAGAATATGGTTTTTGTTGCCATTGAGGATTTCTGTCAAAAATTACCTTACTTTCATGTTTTCCAAGTTCCATTCGTTGCGAGTGGTGGAAAGGCACAACAAAATTTTGAACACCTTACTTATTCCACGATATCTGCACATCCATGCGTTTGCCAAAATCGACTGACCCACTCTCATGTGCAGGTTACCATTTTTTTTAATTGAAAAAAAAGTTTTGTGATTAAAAATTAGGCATTAAAAATTTATCTCAGGTTTGCAGGTTTTGATGGAAATTTCTCTTTTCCTTGCAATCAAAAATGGATGAGTGAATTTTGCCTTAGGATAGGATCAAATTGAGGCATATCCAACCCACCAAATTTTCAAATTTCAATTTCCTATTGAGGCAAGTGCATTTTCATTGCTTCATTAGCCAAGAAGGTCGGGATGGAGGGAAAGCATTTTTGTGTTTTTCTCAGTGAGCGACTGAGCGTAGTTGCCAAATAAAGAGACAAATTCATTTCGCTACCGTCAGGGATGTGCAAAATCCTCTGCTAAAATAAATTTCAAATCCGAAATCCTTTTAGACAGCGGATTTAAAATCCGAAATCTAAAATCTAAAATCCGAACTCTGGGTGTGAAAGTGATGGGGAAAAATGAAAAAAGTTCTGAACTTTAAAGAATTTTCTACATTGCAACTTGGAAAAAATTTTCATCACCTTTTATAAAGCTAAGAGCTCCAAAGTTATTATCATTCAATCTAGACTGTTGACGGTTCATTATGATTTCGACAAAAGAAAAAACCCGCTCAACCGGAACCAAAATACGGATCTCCCATTATCCCCTTCCGAGCACAGAACGCAAAAAATTTTGGATTTTGAAATAAGAGATTTTAAAAAAATTAGGATTTTAAATCCAAAATCCGTGATGAGCAGTGGATTTAAATCCGAAATCCGGATTTTGAGGTTTTTTGGATTTTAAATCCAGAAGGATTTAAATCCTGCTCTACCCTGACTATTGTGCTCTCTTTTCTGCATACTTAGATACATAGAGAGAGGCGGTTTACTGCAGTGAAGAAGTGGGACGCACCAGGCATACCGCAGCAGGTGCGTTTCCACTTCCTAACTGGGAAATGTCTTTATCACGGTCTCAGTTTTGATATTTTGCAGCTGAAGCTTATAACTCAATGCCACTGAAACTCAAAAATTTGAGTGCCTGTAGATTCAAAAGGTTGGTGTATGGAAATTGATGGTGGATGTTGGCATGTTTGTATAATTTAAGGCTGAGCCACTTAGTACCTACTACCTACCTGCGGTGCTAAAAATAGGGGCATTATGATGCTGCTATGATTTAAGAAATTTTGTTGTAATGTTTGTACTCCCCCCCCCCCCACCCAAACATGAGTATTGGGAACTTGGCAAAAATCAAAGTTTTTAAATTTTGCCCCTCTTACTTTGATCTCCTTTTCGGGTTTCGACCAAAATGATATTAAGAATGGATTCAGCGGCTTTGAAATCCCCATCCATAAATTTTCAAAATTTTGGCACATGCCATGATGTGAAATGTTTTTCTGATTCCTAAAGTTACTCTTCCCCTATTTGGAAATTCTATAAAATGGAATATTTACATGCACCTTCCACCCCCTCTCTCTAATTTAAAAAAATGCGTTAGGATTCCAATAATTGTAAAACCCAGTGGCGGCAACTTGCGTGTTGCTCGGATGCTCGAGCAACACATGAAAAAAAAATAAGAGGGTTGAGCAACACATGAAAAAAAAAAAATTGTGAAAAATGCTCTGTAAATTGGGTACCATATTAAAAACCTATGTTACAAAATATACCTAGACCTACCGATCTTTTTAAATATTTAAGAATTGAAAAAATTGCATATCTATAAAATTTTCAACTTGAAAAAAATGATCAACGTTCAGAGGCGTAGTCAGGGGGGAAGGGTGTCTGGACCTCCCTTGAGGTCGAGAATTTTTTTGAGAAACTTTTTTTTAGGCATTAAAAATTCCAAATTTATCAAAGCTTTGCTCGGGCATCAACAACATCATTTAAAAAGTACATTTTTAAGCATTAAATATCTAATTTATATTTCTGTACCCATTTTGCAGCCACCTAAAAAAAAGCTTTCGACATCATTGGTTGACCCCCCCACCCCTTCCCAAGGGCCCCAAGTGAGTTTCAAAATCAGCAACACATGACAAAATGCCAAGTTGCCGCCCCTGGTAAAACCATAAACGGCGTGTTCGTATTAGTGAGTATTTCTAGACAATTTGGTGGTTGCTGAAGCTTCGTGAAGTATCGAGGTACATTATTACGGTAGTTAAGGAAATCAAAACGCCTTCGAACAAGTTCATGCGTTGGTATTTCACGTACCTCAAGTTCATTGGAACGCCTTAGATGAGTATATACGTAAAACGATTCGTTCTGCTGTTAACCAATTATATTTCGTATTCCCCTAGTCACATTTAATTAAACGTTAAATATGTATTTCGAGAAAAATATCACAGCTTACTCGACCTCGTGTACATAAAGTAGAGTTCTTTTTACAAAATCTACGTACAAAGTGCGTCATACTTAGTCACGATACGTGAATGATTTACACGGTTGACTTATTTTCGTAAGTAGTTCAGAGAGAAAGAGAAAAATCGAAATTTCAGTATTTTTATAATCGCCACCAAAATTACACGCTATCTGAGCAAGGTTAGGTTACGAATAAATCTATGTAGGTACTAGGTAGGTACCTAATTCAAATATGCTATACTGCTCGTGACATAGTAAACATGTAAGTATGACTGTCGTATAGCTGTATAGCATTTACATATACCTACATATGCAGTTTTACTAATTTCAATTTGACAATTTTTAATTCCTACGCAGTGACCAAATTGAATTTACATATTGTATACGTACGTGTATGTAGGCAAGACCTAAATGCGCAGCAATTTGTTAGAGGTAATTTAACGCGTAAATTGATCATCGACCATGCAAATGAAATAATATCGATAATTATTAATTAATCCGATTCGAGTATCGAAAATACATTGATCAGAAGTACCTAAATGATAATTTGTAGGTACTTAAAATTTTTTATCTTAATCGTGTAAATAAGACTTATTCAGATATGGACTATTTTTTTTCTCGTAGATATTTTCGAGTGATCAATTTATCGATTCAAAATTAATTAAACGAATAAAAACTACAAGGAAAAAAAAATCACTGAAATTACTTGGAAAATTTCCCATTTACCTGGCTTCCGAAACAAACACATTTTGTTATTCGTTCCTATTTCCATAATATGTAGCACAAAATTTTCCAAGAATCGAGAAATTCTTATGGTCGATGACCTCATTATCAGGTGTGTTATTTCGAATACGGATCCAGGGATTTCCACGTGTATGTCTGCTCGACTTTGAGGCGACGAGTTGTACTATTAGCATGGTAATGTTGGTCAAACTGACCTACTTTTTATGATTTTGATGGTTATACCTAAAGTGCATTCAATTTGCGAATTTGTAAATTTTATTTTCCGGATTATGTTCAACAACCTTGAGGCTAATTGGCCTCTTATTCAATCAGGATGCTTGAATTATTTAATTCTTTTGAATCAAATTACTGGTTCGATATATTTCCTTGGAAAAATCTCGAAAAACTATTCGCGAAAAATATTAATAGGTACCTATAAGAAATTATCAGGATTGAAATATTTTTTGGATTTCTCAATAAATGAGAAATTATCGTATCTTTATCTTTTGCCATTTCATTGTACACGTGTTTGTCATTTTTAATTCGATAAGAAAATACATCTGAGTTAATTTATGGATACCTAAAACGATTACATAGGCCTAGTATACGCAGCTGTATTATGTTGGGTACCTATAGAAAAATCGAATTGTTAATTCGTTAAAAGATTTTCATCGTTAGTTTGTTCATGTTTGTCATTCGAAAATGATGTGTAAGTTAATTTATACCATGTACGTAATTTCAAATGGTACGAGATTTTAGTAATTTTTTGTATCATTTTTCCATAAATAGATATGAAATCGCAAATTATGTACAATGAAAAAGAAATAATTATGATAATGAAATTAATGCAGTTTGATTAACAAGATTACTCATTATTGGTGAGTTATAATACCTACAATTTGATGCTATTTTTATGAATTTTCATTCGTGTTTTGAACGAATAGTTTATCGAGATAGAAAATAAAGTGCTTGAATGAGCTGTTAAATGAGAAATTTTATTTTCTAAATGGAAATTAAGATATCGCGATGAATAATTGGACTGGCGATTTTTGCACTTTTTTTCTGTTCAATTGATATACATATGATACCTACCTATTAAGAAAGCAATTTCCCGATGTTTAGTGTTCATGGTATGACATCATCCAACGAGATTTTTTGCATGCCTTTCATTGTTTCATTACTGTAATGATTAATATTCCCCATACCTAACGGTATAGTATTTTTCCAATACCTACTTTTCCTTTTCAAAAGTAGGTACTAATCTTTGGAAACTTTTCAGAAATTTTTTTTTGAGATTTTTGGAAATATATTCAAAAAATTGAGAAATGCGTTCTAACCTTTTCCTACCTCTTTCAGAAATTTTCAAGGACAAAAGAACAAAAACTCTGGTTTTTAAAAAATGCCAACGTTATACTACAAGTACCAAAGGGAATATTTTCAACTTTCTAGCTTCAGTTTTGACGAAACTTTCATTTTTTGGAAAAGTTTGTGAAAAAGGTCTCACGTACAAATTTCAGCAGCTTTGCTCAGGCCAATACAGGAAAAGGATTTTTCTCCACAGCCTGATTTTTTCGAGGGGGGGGGGGACATAAGCAGATTTAGAGGAATTGATTAGGTGGGGAGGCTAAGCCCCAAGTTAATGGTATCAAAAGATTTTTTAAAAGGGTACAAACTGCGAAGTAGGTAAAAGGACATGAAATGCCAGAAAAATTTTATGAGGAAGAAGTACATAAGAGGCAATGTTTTTGAAGAATGACTTAAAATGCATAATGCTCAACATTTTTTGAAAAAATCATTACATCTCACAAATTTTTTAGAATCACCTTTTTCTGACCACAAAATACGAATTCTCTTCCATTCTTTTCCAAAATAGTGATCAGGAGCATCATAGTACTCCTTTAACATCAATTGAAAACTTGTAATTCAATACACAAGAATATCATTTTTTTTACATTATGAATTTATGATCAATAAAAAATGATGAATACTGAAATGAGCAGAAATAATTTATCCCGAGTGGAGCAAAGGAAAAATTTTTCAATTAAAGAGCCAGAAACTTCAGACAAATTATTCTTCTTCTGCATTTTTACAAAAATTCCAGCGGAAATGCCGGAAATTTCAAAATTCCCTGACTTTACCCGGTTTTCCAGAGAATGGACACCTGCAAGAAGGCAGGGACGTACTAAACGGGGGGAGGCTTTCAACACCATTGATTGTGAATATCTAATGGCTACATTCTTACCCTCTCCCCTCTCAAATTACATCAAATAAGAATTTTTATATAAGTAAGAAAAAAATAGCTGTTTAAGGCATTAAAAATCTATTTTTTTCAATGCTTCACCCTCGCTTCACTCGGGTATAAATTAAATCATATTTATATGCACTATTTGAGGTGATAGCGCCAAAAAAGGACGTATGTCTGTTTTCATTGATCGAAGGTGTATGCGGGGGAAGTACGATTTTTTTTCCAAGTCTACGCAAAGGACTGAATCATTTTGCGTACCTTCAAGTTCGACTTCGTAAAATTGAACTTTGTATTTTTTTTTTTACATTTTTCACTTACCTGCACCCTTATGTTATTCTGAAATTTCTTCCGTCTCAATTTTTTTTCTACTATATATTTTTCAAACACTGAAATCTTTTTCTGAAAAATTTACAGACCCAATTTTTTTCAACTCTCGAATTTTTTTCTGAATTTTTTTCAGACCCAATTTTTCCATTTTTTTTTCAACTGAAACTTTTTTCTGAAATTTTTTCAGATTCAATTTTTCCAGACTCAATTTTCTCTCAATAAAAAAATGAGAAAATATGTTACAAAGGACTGGAAAAACAATAATGCGATTGAAAAAATTAATAAGATTGCAAAATAAATGTTACAAAAGACAGGCAAAAACGAAATGAAAATTGGAAAAATGTTACAAAAGGCAGAAAAAAAAGACGAAATTGAAAAAATAAGAATAACATATTTCTCTCTTTTTTTAAATTTTCTAAATTGCATTGTTGTTTTTCCCGCCCTCTGTATAACATACTTTCTAATTTTTTTTATTTCATTCACATCTTTCCTATAAATTTTTAATACCTATAATCTTTCATTTTTTTCCAATTTTTTGAAAACATGCTTCATTTTTTTCAAATTTTACATCTGTGTATTTTTTTTCAACTTTTTACTTCGTCACATGGGCGAAATATGGGACATTTGCGCAGATTGTAACATGTTTCTTGGGAAAAATTGAGAAAAAAATTGAGTCTGGAAAAATTGAATCTGAAAAAATTTCAGAAAAAAGTTTCAGTTGAAAAAAAAAAAAATAGAAAAAGTTGGGTCTGAAAAAATTTCAGAAAAAAAATCGAGAGTTGAAAAAAATGGAAACAAAATTGGGTTTGAAAAAATTTCAGAAAGAAATTCGCGAGTTGAAAAAAATTGAGTTTGTAAATTTTTCAGAAAAAGATTTCAGTGTTTGAAAAATATATAGTAGAAAAAAATTGAGACGGAAGAAATTTCAGAATAACATAAGGGTGCTGGTAAGTGAAAAATGTAAAAAAAAAAAATACGAAGTTCAAACTTGAAGGTACGCAAAATAATTCAATCGTTTGCGTGGACTTAGAAAAAAAATCGTACTTCCCCCGCATACACCTTCGATCAATGAAAACAGACATACGTCAAAAAGGTTCCCTTTTATTCATTCTTTGTAAAATTTTTCGGGTATTCAAGTTGCATCCATTTTGAGTTGGGAATTTCATGAATTCGAGTTGGGATTTTCATGAGCCCCTCCCCCCCTGAAATCACTGCAAGAAGGAGTTTCGGGAGAAGAGGAGCCTTCTTTCACAATGCTACTTCAGATAATTTGTTGAAATGTTGAATTATAATTTTATTTATGCTCGAGCGAAGCGGGGGCGAAGCTCTGAGAAAATTGGGTATTCAATACCCAGAAGACATTTTTTCATGGTAGATACATGTAATTTGAAAATATTTGACAATCAAATACTATAAGTTTTTGTGGGGCAATTTCAATTTTGGGATGGCTAAGCCCTCCGCGCCCTCTTGAATCCCCAAATTTTTCTCAGTTAAATACTTGGATAGGTGGGTACCCTTGGACGCCACCTACACTAAAGTTAGTGATGTTACAGAGGAAAATACTTCCGATTAATCGGTCAACTGAAAATTTTCCTGTTTGTTGTAGGAAAATAGTTCATCATTAGTTTTGTTATTGATTTTCACAAAACTGTACATCCAATCAAATCAAAACACATCAAAATTAAAAACTGGTCACTGATCAAATCAACTGAGCGAAGAAGTACTGATGTAGAAATGAGGATCATTCAGAGTTTGCACAAAATAGGTACATTTTCAAATTCAAAAGTAACTATACCTATTTGTGATTTTTATTTCCACGTTACCTATCTTAGTTGTAACATTGCATTGCTGTTGCATTTATGGTGTACGAATGTTATATCGAAAATATTTTATCGTATTTTATAAGTGATAAAAATCCACTCGTGTCAGTAAATTTGATAAAAACCGCCCACAAAACACCGCTGCTTCAATCAACGCGAAGAATGCACCGAATATTCCATTCAATTGAAAATATTTTGTATTTTACCAGTTTCAAAAATTTTAATTTGAAGTTTTCACGGACACGTTTTTATTGTATTATTTTAGTTGAAAATTGGTGAAAATCCCACTCCTCTCAAAAAAAAAGAAAAAAAAATGTCTACTCAAAATTGTTCCATCAGCGAAAATTGAAAATTACTATTATGATATTTCACTGCCACGAGTTTATAGGGCAAAAATGGAAATTAATATCCATTATTCCATTAATAATTCGACCTATAAATTTATTTCCGCCCGAGGCCTGTACTACATTTCTACGACCTTGACAGTACGCAGAGAAAAAGTACCTACCATAGGCTATCTACCAGCATTTAAATTAATCGTAATTCGCATTCTTTCAAAGCTGATAAGTAACTCTGCAAAAGATTGAAACACCCTTTTAATACGTTTCAATTGTATCACTTCCCTACCCCAATATTTCGACTATATAGTCATCATCAGAACCCTTTACATCCAACACATGGCATTATTCGAGTGGAACATCATCGAGAAACACGAGTATAAAAAATTGAAAATTCTCTCAATAGAATGAAAAATTGTAAGCGATAATTTTTGAAGATACGGTCGTCTAGTTTCTCTACATTAATTTCCTATTTTTGTACACTGGTTAAAAATTTCAATTTAAAATCCTCCAAGTAACCGAGTCGCGGTTTGTAAAGTCATGACATCATGACATGTATTGCAAAAATGTAGATCATCCTGTGCATATTAAATTCTCTCGCTGTCGAATGCAACCGCGTTACTAAAATTATCATTGTCAAGTTCAAGACTGAATCACCTTCAAATTGCAATTTTTCTCTTTTTATTCGTTTCCGTTTGATTAATTCATACATACGATGCGCTTTGCGGTCCTGTAGATATAACGAAATGCAAATATTTGCGAAAAAATTTCCTTCCCACTCGACACTCTGGTTAGCTACACAAAATTGGTGAAAAAATTTACTCTCACATGCGATATCGCGTGACATTACATAACTATTTATTTTCGTAATCGTGATTTTGGAAACTGGTTGTCAACAATGTGATTTCCTTTACCATTTTTTATTATAACATTGACCTCAGAGAATGTAGAAAGCGTATATTACCCTACCTATTAACAAAAATTTTCGATTTGAAGCCAAAAAATATATATATTTCAAAAAGTTATTTTGCGTATCTTATATTACTTGTTAACCGAATCCATTCACATGGCCAAGTCTTAAGGAAGCCTTAATAAAAAAAATATCATCATTTTTGGCGAAGATAAAATTACATTTTGTACACGCTTCGTTAAATATTGCACATCCTGGTTTAGGTATACGTTCATATCGCATATTAGGGTTTCATTTCTAAAGAGAAGGCAATTTTTGCGATCGAGTTGACCAGTTTGCACTTCGGTGAGAAAAGTTCATCCTGTGAAATGTAGGTAACATTAGTAGGGGTTTTTTGAAGAGGCAGAGTGAGAGAGAAAAAAACCATAATGCAGATGGTTCGTATGCGTAATTTGCAACAAGCACACGTATGACGACATCCGTCAAAAACGAATCAGCTGCTTTGTATAATTACTGTGCAATTTTGCATTGGCCTCTATTTTACGAATATCTCATTCAGTGGTTCCAATATTTGTGAATATCATTGTATAATTATTCAATGTGATAATGTTATCTTGAGTCGTGTTTTCATAGAAGCACTTGTGATTTCAATGTTATTCAGTAGCGATGCATTGTACATTCATCGAATGAATGAATATGTACCAGACTACAGATATGTAACTGATAATGAAGTGCAGTGATAACGTCGTTGATGGAGTATTTTATTGCAAAACTTGTGTGTGGAATTTGTTCTAGAAAGGTGATCACTTTCGAATGAAAAATTAATAAATATTTTAATTTAGCTCTTGCTCAGCAGCTCATCATTAACTTTTATGACAGGTTTTCCTCTATAAATTCATATTTTTGAAAATGACTTATGCCTAGGCGGTTAGGTAGGTAGGTAGGTATCTACTCCTTTTTTGTGAAAATTGCATAATTTTTTTATGTAGGTATCTATTACCTAAGTGAATATTTCCGATTTGCTCAAAATTTCATTTATTTTTACCTACAGTTTGAGAAAAAACTGGTTCGAAGCTGTTTCACTGATGACGAATTCAATGTTGAAAAAAAAATTCGCCTGCGATTTTAGCTTCAGTCGAATTCCATATGATACCGAAGCACATTATTTACGAACGCGTGATTTCTTTGACCGAGTTACAAATTGTTCGTTGTCCTCTTGTCAACATTTTAACGTTTGTGCTAAATTGCCATTCTATTAGGAGAGGGTCAAGGCTTTGGGGATTCCTTTTATTCGCTTGTTGGAGCGTTTCCTCATGTTGAATAATACGGCGAACCGAACAGATTCCGATCGCTATTTCAATTTTTTGTCGTTTTTAAAGCTGGACTTCTCAATTTTTACACGGAATTTTTTTGACATGAATACATGGGCGCCGGCAGAGGGTAGCGGAGGTAGCAGTCGCTACCTCATGAACTTTTCGGTTTTTTTTTTTTGCATTGAATAGGTTTTCATTACTTTAGTACAGTAGAACCTCGATTATCCGATTTCTCGATTATCCGGGCATAAAATTCTATCCGATTTTACTCGATTATCCGACTTTTTTAAAATTTAACTCTTTTTAAGCTCGACAAACATATTTTTCAGCTTGAAAATATCACAAAATACATCATTTTCTGTCCTTCTGTTATGATTTTTCAAAAAATAATGAACAATCCTGAATCAGATGAATTCCTTACCTGAAATTCCTGATTTTCTGTCTTTTTGAGTGAGTGAGATAAATTTCATGAAAAATGCATGATTAATTCACTGATATTTCAGTCAAAAATCACAGATTTCTGATAAAATGTCCATTTCATTAGAAATACAATTTCTCATCAAATTTTACTGATTCAGATTTGAAAAATTAGTGCGGTAATTATTGATTGCTTGTCCCGAAAATCCTCCATTTCGTCAATTTTTCTTTTCTCAAAATCTATATTATGAAAATACATCTGACTACACCACTGAATAAATTCTTACTCTATGATACTGTGTATGCATATTGCATACCTACACTAAGTACATAATTCCTTTTCGATTTTTATGAATTCTATTTTTTGAATTTTTTGTTGAGAGTTGTTTTTTTTTCAAATCCGGGGTTTTATATCTTGTTTGAAAGTTCATGCATGCCAAAAATGTTTTAAAAATTTCAAGTAACTTCATTAATTACATTTTTTTCTGAAAAAACTGAACTTTTTGATTATCCGACTTTTTCGTACAACCGAGTTTTCCCCGCCCCAATTAGATCGGATAATCGAGGTTCTACTGTAATTAGATTTCAGTCATTTCAGTCAATCAGTGAGTAGGTAAGTTTACTAGTGTAAAACTAGACACACTGTAAACTTAATATCGAACAAAATATATTTTTTAATTTTCAAATTTTCATAACCAGTAAGACGGATGGACGATTAATAAGGCTGACAATAATATTTATAACCTCGAGGAATTTTTTTTTTCTGTATTTCTTTTAAAAATTTTGGATGCAGTTGCATGAGCAAAAACATTTTTGCATGCGCTTCCGAAAAACGATCTGACTAACGATGAAATATAATTGGTCAAATCGTCAATATAGTGGGTTTGCAAAAAATTGCCATTTTTTCCCTTTTATTTGAGTCACAACACTCAAATTAGAGTACTACTACTATGATCTATGTAAATTGAACGGGTATTAATAAAAAAATTGGATTAGGCACTCGTCAGCACTTTTTCTTGCTACCTGGTAGAAAAATCCTGCCGGCGCCCATGCATGAATATGTCTGGAGAGGCTTGCGGCATTCAAGAGATATGAATTTTATACCACAACAATGTACTGTCGTTATAGGCCATCTGGATATTTTTCAACTTACTATTTCTGGGGTGCATATAAAGTATAAGTGAAAACTCAACTCTTTTTGAGATGTCTTCCAGGAAGGAGAAGATGGGTCTCACAATTTTTGTTTAACTGCGATTTTTTGCCTCATCTACTTCCAACTTGGGAAATTCATATTTTCAAGAAGGTTGTATGTAGGTACTTCTAAAAATTAACAATTAAAACTGAAAACCTCTACTGAAAGTTTTACAAAGCGATACGAAATGTAAAAACAGTTGAACATGAAACAGGATTTTCCAAAACTTCTGAATCCGTTTTTGGGTCTATTTTCGAGAATTATTTTACCCCAACTCAAAATTTGGGAAATTTTTCAACGTTATCACATATCCACGTTTTTTAACGCCTAAAAACATTTTTTGAGTCATTTCCATCAAAAACTCAAAAGTCTTTTTTAATTGAAGGCGATGAAATTAAAATTGGAAAATTTAACGTCTACCAGGAGCGAGATGTCAAAAATTCTAAAACCCCGGTTTTGAATGCCAGAATCTATTCCCGAGGTCCCTTCAATTCCAAATTCAAAAGAATTCCAGGCAATGAAAAATTTTAGAAAAAACTACGATTAATCGCACCCAAATCATTAAAAATAGCAATGTAGGTAAGTAATTTCAACGCGATGATTGTTTCATTATCGTTTAAATTTAAGGAACTGGCGTCACAACAATCATGGTCATTGATTGATGGTGAAATAAGTGTGTTTAAAAATTAACATCAAAAAAGAGATCGAAAATGATTGGCTTGGAGCCCAACTCAGCTTTTATCATTACTGATAACGAATGTCAGTTTAAACCCAATCTAATTTTTTGGTCACCACCTTTGAGTACTGAGAGGTTACGTTCATTTCAAAAATTTTTCCAAACATTTTTCACCATAAAAATTGTTTTTGCTTGAGGGGAAATAATCACTGGCAAGGGCAGAAACTTTCGTGTCGCGCATGTCGCAAGTGCGACATGTGAAATTTTTTGGCGACATGCGAAATTTTCTTGCGACACTCAAATTGTTTGCGACATACCAAAAATTTGTCAAAAAAATGTTTTTTTCAAACTTTTTCATTCAGATATTAATTTAAAATAAAAATGAAATTGAACAGTGACATCTTCAATTTGATAGTGTATAAAAAATGGTGAAATTTCACGAATTATGAATTTATGATTTCCCATCTTCGAGTGCGCCAAGGATAAACATGTGATAAATAGAGGTCTGCCCCGCCGATGAATTTTCGGCACGCCGACTCGTCACCGCGAAATTGAAAAATTACGGTGTGAGCCGCCACCCACCGCCGATTGATGAATGGCGCGGCGGTGTGTAGGGGTGTACGTCTGTTATAAAACATGAAAAAAAAGCCCTTTTTGGACATTGCAATATCAAATTTTCTCAGAGCTTTGCCCTCGCTTCGCTCGGGCATGAGTAACATTATTATAAACACTTTGAAGCTTCCGACATTTCATTCAATTTTTCAAAATAAAAGTTGCAAATTTTCGTAATTTTCTCTTTCACGCCGTTGATGACGACGCCGCCGCCGCCGCCAATGCTGATAAATTTTTAAGAACGAGCCGCCGCGCTGCGCCGCCGCCGATTATTCCTCGCGCAGAACTCTATAGACTGATAATAATTGATAAATGACAATGACAAACATCTGTGAATTTTCCATTAAGTACCTATTAAAATTTTGCGACATGCGGAAAAAATCTAAGTTTCCGCCTCTGATCACTGGAAACAGTCAGAATTGCAAAACGGAAATAAATTCATGAAAAACAATTTCACTGAAATCAAACAAAGAAAAAATTGCTGGAAAATCAGTGAAAGTTCGCTGAAGAATCGGAAAAATGAATGAAATTCGCTAATGAATCAGTGAAAGTTCGCTGAAGAATCGGAAAAATAAATGAAATTCGTTAATGAATCAGTGAATATTCGCTGAAGAATCGGAAAAATATATGAAATTCGGTGATGATCAGTGAAAGTTCGCTGGAGAATCGGAAAAATATATGAAATTCGGTGATGATCAGTGAAAGTTCGCTGGAGAATCGGAAAAATATATGAAATTTGCTGATGAATCAGTGAAAGTTCAGTGAGGAATCGGAAAAATATATGAAATTCGCTGATAAATTAGTGAAATTAATTTGAAAAATTAGCAAAAATCCACTGATAATCAAAGAATTTTATCGACTTTTTCTGAAAAGTGTTCAACAAATATTCGGATATCATTTCATTTCATATCCGTATTTTACAATATCCGGATAATCGAATTCGCGATATCCGAATATTTGTTGAACAGTGTTCGGGAGCTGAAATTCACACGGACTTTTTTTCTCAACAACTTTTCACTGATCTGAAATGTAACAACTGTAGAAAAGAAAAACACTAAAAATCGCGTTTCTTAGTGACGAATGAACTATGCGTAACATTTTCAATTCTTATCTTTCTTTGATAATAAAAGATGAAAAGAAAATGATACAGATCCACATATTGAAAACGAATTTTATCAAATTCGCTAACGTTAGAGGAAAGTGGTTTATGTGCAATCGACACCCTGGATTCTTTGGATCGCGCTTTTGTGTACTGTGGTACTATGATTTAGTTGTCTGTGATAATGATCCGTTAACGTTCACGTTCCTATCGAGCTGCGAGGAAATATTGATTGAAAGGTACAATTTCATTTCTCGATTCCTTCACTTTTTGATTATACCTACCAATCACTCCATTTCACTCTTCATTCTCGTTCCTACTCATATCAGTGCTCAACATGGCTCCTTCTTTATTTTCCATTTCCAATTTCGCAGTGTTGGCAAATTTCGCGAATCAAAATAAAAAGGCTTCGTGAACCATCGCATTTGCCGTTTGAGTGAAAAGAATTGCCAAAACATCAAAAACGAAATCAAAAATCTAAACATTTCAATCTGTCAAGAGGGAGTGCATTCGTTTTCACATTCCCATTCGAGTTTTAAGCTTTCGCGAACTTTGCCATCTCTGCTACTATTGTTTTTTAGTCATAGAGCGTTTCATTGTGCCTCGGGGGGGGGGGGGGTAGTGCAATACTAACTTCACCTACTTGATTTTTAAAATGATTATACGATTTTTAAATGATGAAAAATTGAAATTTCCTGTTTTAAAATATTTTTTGCCACAGAAATAAGTTCGTTCAAAAATAATGAATTGCCGTTTTTTGAAGAAAGAAAAAAACACTCAAGTTTTTGAAACATTTTCAATATGGGTAGAAATTTTTCATCGTTAATTATTGCCCTCTTTTCTTTTGCCTTTCATATTGAGGAAATGTTTGTGTTTAAGGGCATCACCAAAATAGTTTTTATGCTTTTCACTTTTTTATTGAAATCACTAACTTGAGTCAACAATTGCACTTATAATCATGATTTCATCTGGTCATCTGAAAAATTACAGCTATTCATTTTTAGTAATTTTTTGTACAAAATGTTATAATTTTCATCATAGGTGATTGATCAATCCCTATTCAAAAATGCAAATTCAAGTAAAACTTTCAATCATTTTTATAATTTTTCGAAAGTTTGCTTTTTCAGTTTTCTAGAAAAAAGTATTATTTTTTCTGGAAATGAACAAAAAATTATATTAAAAAAATTTAGAGGTTAATTAATAAGAAAAAAATTGAATGATTTTTTTTATTTTAACCAGATGAAAATATAAGTTTCTTAAAAACTTGACTTTCGCATTTTTTTTTCTGTGCTTCAAATAATAGTTTTCTAGTTGTTCTATTTTGTTGTAATAAAATTTTTTGGATGCATAACCATCTCACACAGTGCTGAAATTTGAAACATCAGATTTAATATATTACTTATTGCATAAAAACAATATTGAAACTGCAATTTTGTAATTTCATGATGAGTTAGGTTCGGAATCCAACAAAAAATAACATTTCATGCTTAGAAAAATCTTATTATGGAAAGGTAACCTCGGAAAAAAATGTTTTTACTATCAAAGCACTTGGAAAGTTGAAAAAAATGAAAAAAAAATATTTCCAAGGAATAAAATTCTCCTTGGCAGCGGTGGGATTCGAACCCACGCCCTTGCGGACTGGTGCCTAAAACCAGCGCCTTAGACCACTCGGCCACGCTACCTTGTACTTCATTCGCCCGGTTTTACCACACTTTATGAAAGAAGGTGAATTTCAATGATAAACATGTAAGGGAATTGCAAAAAACGAAATATCTTTGGTTTTATTTTAACTTTGCATTAATTAACGTAAGTATTGGGATCATTGTGATTTTAAAAATTGGTCCGTTGGTAAAAATTAATCTTCATTTATTATTTTTAGAAATGCTCTAGTTCCAAAGTGGCCCAATTCCAAAAGCTGTATATGAGAATATAAGGCAAAAAATGTGAAAATTGAATTTTTCAGCTTTTGATGGTTGAAAAAATTCACACTTTGTCTCCTTTTCTCATATACAGTTTTTTGAACTTATGTTGCTTTTAAATTAGTCTTCAATTTTTTAATGAATAATAATTTTAATTTCATGTAGTTGCAGAGGATTTTACCAAAATAATGAAGAAAAAGAAGCTATTGGTCATTTGCAATTATTATTCACTTACAAATGAAGTAATAAAGATAAAATAATTTAAAATTGAACTTCAACTACGTAATTCAACCATAATGATTTGAATTGCAAATTATTGGTAATTCTGTGTCATTATTCACTTAAAAGTGAAGTAATAAAGATAAAATGAATCAATATTGAGGAATTTAAGCATAAAGTAGGTACCATAATTTGAATCATAGTTGAAGGGAAGAAACCTCAATTGAGGAAGTTATTTCCATTTCCCATCTCTCACAGGAAAAAATGAAATACTCAAGATAGAGATTACTTGTTTTCAATTTCATTTAAAAAATGAAGTGATAAGGTTAAAAATAATTTCCATATTAATTAGCAATATGGAATTCTTGAGATAGAGGTTACTTGTTTTCAATTTCATTCAAAAAATGAAGTGATGAGGTTAAAAATAATTTCCATATTAGCAATAAAGAGTTCAAAGCATAAATTTAAAGGAAATCTAAACTACAACTCACATGGCTCGCCTTGTGACAATTCCTCCTGCATTTGGATTTGGGGCTGATCGTCCACATCATTAGGGTGATGCCTTTTATGTTGGCCATTTTCCCTCAGCTCTGGTTTATACATTTCAATGAACTTTGATATTAAAGGTAGAAAAGTTCTTTTTTCCTTGAATGTTTCATTGCTGGGAGGTCCATTATGGTACCCCAATGCATCCAATATTTTTGCTTGCAAATTGAGAATCGCTAAAGTTTTTGAAGCATTTGCTCGGCAATTTGGACAATCTAAATTTTGTTCACTTTGATCATCCGCACACACAACACAAATTAAAGAAATTGATAGTACAAACGCGAATATTAACATACATTTAAATGAAAAAATTCTTTCTTTTTTAGTTTTAAAAACATAATCACAGCAAGGATCATTATCAACATTAAAAAAATTACTTTTATGCTTATGATTCACATTCATTTTATAATTCAGCGAATGTCTTGATTTGATGACTTTGGAAGAAAGTTTTTTCATATTTTGCTTTCTTTCCTGTATTTGAAAACAAAATTTAAACAAAATTCAATTAATATGACATCACAACAAAAATTGTCAAATGTAAACCAAAAAAAAATTGGTTGTTGTGTCATGCTGAACACTATCACAATTTGAGTATTTATCTAGTGTCTAAAAATGCACAATATAATTATTACCACTTCACAATTAAGATTTACAATCACCTGTGTGATGTAGGTATAAATGAATCAAATAGGTTTTTTTTACTGCACTAAATATTCAGCTTGATTCTAAATATTCACTTAAAAATAAATCAAATTTTCAATCTTCACTGAGTGCACAAAAATCTAAATCCTACTCGAATATATCGTTCACTCATATAAATTCTCAAACACTCATTTATAATTCGTACGCGACATGAACGATTAATATTCGCGAGTGTTGAAAAATTTTTGCCAATGAATAAGCTGGTTCTCTGTTACCAACGGTAATGTAATCTAAATGAACTTTAATGCATTATACACGCAATAGCTATCCCCTTTTCACCTCCATTCAAGAAGTGGGGATAATTCGCGAATTAAAAGTTTTCTTTCAATAAACCACTTTTTTCAGTTTTGTCATATTACATAACTGACAGATTTTTCAGCATAATACTTATTCATGGATGAATATGAGTGAAAAATACTTTGGAATAATTTTGAAGTTGGCATGAGAAAAAATATTGCAAGATTTCGTGATGATGATTGAAAATTACACGAATTCATGCCGTTGAAAAATATTTAATCAATCAAGTGTGATTTTAATCTTCTTTTTTTTCAACACCATAACATGACATTAGGTAATTAATTAATTTCAACAGGAATAAAAATATTTAGCAAAAATACATTGCTGGATTGTTCATCTACTCGAGTTCAAAAAAATTTCATGGCAGTGCTCCAAGTGAATTTCAACTTGAGCAATTTTCATAAAACTTGAGTTTGCAAAAAAAAATTAAAAAATTATTTGAATTTTAATTGGCCAAAAAATGAGCTCATTTTTAAAGTTATTACCTATTGTATAAATGATTTCAAAACTACAGAAATAATGTACTTTGCGTCATCTCAAGGTGCTGTGGACGACTGTCACAAAATTTTTTAGTACCTACCTATCTAAAAAAAAATTATCCGAAGTGATAGAAAAATTTTTTCAAAAAGGTTGTGAAATTTGTGAGTTGCAGCTTTTCAACAATCTTGTAGAGGGGAAAAGTAGGCAAAGTAGTTTCCCGTTTTGAGGTCAATGGTGCCAAAAGGTTTAGAAACCCATTTCGCACCTGTAGGTTTCCAATAGGTTCCCAAAAATGGTGAAAAATTGTGGTTTTTGAGAAGTTTATTCTTTAAAATCCCTAATGGACTGGGGAGGGGGCTAAAAATTTTCCGAGTCATTTCCCTCTCAAGGTTCCATCAAAATCAAGTATTTTTTCTCCGCTCCAGATTACACAAAAATTCTTATGAAAACTACATCATTTTTTTAAAATTTCGGCATCCCAATTTTAATTTGTACGTAGCTAATTTTTTTAATATTAACATCGTTTAGGAGAAAATTTTTTGGACAATTTCTTCAGTTTTTAGTGAATAGGTACCAAGTTATTTGAAACACCCTTGAACAGTAAATGTAAAAAATGAATGCCAATGAAATTTCGGAATAAAAACTTTCAAATCGCCTACCTTTACCTACAATAATTTTCAAAAAAAAAGTTTCAATTTTTGGAAAAGTAAGTAGTCAGATTTAAGAATTTGATGAGAAGTCGTCAACTTCCAATCATGAAGTAAAATTTTCACCTTTCGTTTTTTCCTAAAAAAAAAAGTTCAAAACGGTCATCACGTGGCACAACACCCTAAGCCTAAACGCTCTCGACGCCGACGCCTCCCTCCCCGCAATAAATCATTTTATTCGGAATTATTTTATTTTAAACGTGAAATTTCTCAGAAACAAGGCCAACTCCTTCTTTAATTCATTGGTAGGTACTTGGTATTCGGTGGTGTTTTTTTTTTGCTTCAAAAGTCAGGTGCCATGTATCTGAGTATCAAGTTCATTCTCAACATGAATGGTTTCTCTCACATATTACACCTGTTAACAGTCCACTTGCTGTCGTCGTATAGACGATATTATTAGCATGATGCTACCTATCCGTGATACTTGATACCCCATATTCGTCCCCTTATTATTAAAATTTCGCGCATATTTTCGAGTCATCGCACCATCGCAAACAAACGCCTCTAATTCAACGAACATTAAACCAATATTTGACATTGGACCCAATACATAAAAACAATAGTTGAAAATTTTTTTGTCTAGCCACGTGCACCACATACAGGAAGGTGAAATTTGAATTGTTTATTCGATATGGTAAATGTTTTTGTGGTGACGGAACTTCAAAATTAAATAGTCGTTAAACGGATTGGTTTAATTTTACGTGTAATTGTACACATGCTTAAATGGATACCTGCGCAAAATTAATAACTGCTAATTAAAATATTTATGAGAGATAGAGATAGGGTTTTCGCATAAGACGTGATTAAAACAATGTTAACGTTTACTCTTGCGATTCTCAAGGATGTTGATATAATATGGCCGCATTACTACAGCAAATGCTACTGTGTGATGAGAAGTTTCCTTCTTACCGGAAGTGTTTACCTATTGAAAGGGTTTGAATGTAGAAGGGGTAACACGAACAAGGGTAACTATTGGGAATCATCTATGTGTCTGGTCGTGATATTATGGTCTATTTAGAGTAGTCATGGTGATCAGCAGATGTTTCTTCGAGTATACATATATTCTTTTTTAGTACCTAGGTAATGTAGACGGTTGATTTTGGATGCATAGTTTTGGTGTTATTAGACGCCATTATTATCGAGAGGATGATCCGATGGTGTTCTCAGTAATTTTATTGACTCGTAAATTGCCTTAGGGAAGGGATAAAAAGCCTCTTTATATTTCTTGTAGTTCTGGGCATTTTTTTTTTTTTAAAAAAAAGAATCGAGATTTTGAAATTTAGATTTAAGGAAAGGAGGACAATAGAGAAATATTTTAAGCTGTCAGAGCCAAAAATATAGCACCCTCTTCCATAAGCCGTTTTTATTGAAATTCTTTGCGCCAAATTTTGAGTAAAAAAATTGAAAAAGATACAGTATTTTTTTTTTAAATATGGGGTTTGACTCAAATAATGCGTTTTCTGCTAATTTTACATAACTTTTTTAAAAATCCTCAAAAATTTTTCAAAATGTGAGATTCCTCAACAAATTCTTTAAAATTAAGGGAAATGCCTCATAGTTGAGAAATTTTGAGATTCATAGAAATTTGTAAATAATTAGCAGAGCCATTTTACATTTTAAGGAATTTTGATTCAATTTAGAAAAATATATGAAAATATGAGCTAAAAAACACATTTTTAAGTCAATCCTTTTTTTCCACAGCTTTCACACCATGTCATATTTTTTTTTCAAATTTTTACCCATTCAAAAACTGTAAAACGAAAAAATAATGATTATGCCAAAATTCGTGCTGAATAATGGATTATTAAATAATGTTGCTAAGAAAATATCCGCACTTGCATGCGTCGATTAAATAATAAATATAGGTACCTAGGGAGAAGGGGATGGCAAATGCAATAATTAATATTTGTATTTTTTGAAATTCTATGGATGATTAATCAAAATAAATTGACAGCTGGATTGCTTGTGAAAAAATAGCAGAATACAAGATGCATAATCAATCATCCGTAGGGGTTAAAATTTAATTGCTTCATATCTCTACGATAAGATGAAGTGTGTATCAGAAATTCCACATCTACATACATTTTTTAAGCGCAGTGCTTCGGAAGTCATTATCATTTTGTCGTTTTTATCATTCAAAATTCAAAAAGTCACTTTTCAAATTTCATACGTTGCCTAAAAAATGATGAAAAAAAAGTACCTGACTTGATCAAAATCATAAAAAATATTCTAAAATGCATATCAACTATCAACTAATTTGAAACTTCGGAAGATACTATCAGCCATTTGTCATTTCTCATTTGGTTTGTGTCATCTGATGAAAAAATATCATTTAGTCAACATGCATAAATACATATTATTAGCCTGAATCATATACAATGTTAAGAGATGATAATTTGCAGCTTGTTTGCGTTTTTGACATGAATGCTAATGCGGATTTTATTTTTGGATTTTATTCCAAGTCGCGCTATCTGCCGATGAACCGGATAACTTTACAAATGAGTGATCATAGATCATGAAGATGTAAACCATAAACACGATCATATTACATTAAACTTGAAGTTGAAGTGATTACATATAATGAAAGATGAATTACGAAAATTCTTAATATCATCATAAATTCAGAATGAATTTTCATCACGATGATTGATTGACCGATTACTGATTGATTGATCATTTGATCCAAATTTAAAATGCACAACTAAGTATGTAATGCTGCATTCTATGTAAGCAAATTTCACTACAATTTCTGCCAAGCACTGAAGTCAAGAAGACTTTTTCAGTCCAATTTCAGCTTCCGCGAAAAACGGAATCACATTTATCCGGATCGCAGCTCCCTTTCCACCCCGAAAACACATTTCCTCGCCTTTCCAGGCTTTGAAATAACTATCTTTCAAAATTGTTCAAAACTGAAAAGAATTTTCATCACAAATTCACTAGAATGAATTTTCATCACAAAGTCACTAGAATGAATTTTCATCACAAATTCAGAAGAATGAATTTTCATCACTACCGAGTTTCAGATAATCCGAGCTCATCTCTGGTACACATTATCTAATTTTTATTTGTTATTGGGTACCCAATGTAACCTTTTCTTTAATATACGAAATATGGCAAATTTTACTTTGATGTGTTTTCGATAAAATCATTTCCGCCGTTTTTCCACCATTGTCATCGTTCCATTACGTTTTCAAGGTGAGATAAAAATTCCATAAATTTTTACAAAAAAATTTTGCTATTTTTAATAGATTTATACGGTGATGAAAATCAGTCTTTGCATGTGATAATGAACGATTTTTAAAGAATTTTATTTGATTCACTTACTTTATACGTAGACGTAGGTTAGGTACTAGGTACCTAATATTTTAATCAAATATAACTCGAATCTATCGAAAATGAACAGCACAAATGTACAATTTTTCAACTTGAAAGTTTTAGTTAAAAGTTGAAAATAAATTATGTAAAACTTCCATAATTATTGTTTCAGCTGCTGATTAAGGCGCACCCCAAAGCTGAACGCCTTGAAAATTCCAATTTTGAGAAAATACTTTTGTCTCTATAATTTCAAATTATTTCAGAGATCGAGGTGTTCGGGGGTTCGGTGGTACGAAAAAATTACCAATTTTTATGAAATGGTACCGATTTTTTTTCATTTCAAAGTAAATAAATCTATACATTTGAAATAAACTTAACTTTCTAAATCTGCTCTCCCATTTCAAATCACAGTGAGGGGTCACTGAAAAAAAGCCAAAAGTACAGCTTAAAAGAAAATAAGGAAAATTCCTTTGATTTTCAGCAATTTCAGCGAATTTCAGGTACGTAGGTAGTTTATTGACTTTTTAGGGAATTTTCTTTTATTTTCCATCAATTTTTTCACTGTTTTTTACTCTAGCTACTGCGGTGTTGACGATTTTCCAATGTTTTTCGATACTTTTCACAATTTTTAAATGGGAGAGTTTGGTCAAATTTGTTGAAATTTTGTCTTTTTAAATCAGATAGATCTGAAAATCAGCGAGTGTTCAACAATTTTCCAGTCAAAATACATGAATTTCTCAGTAAACCTTCGATTTGTCAGAAAAAATTCGGTAATTTTGACTGAAAGATCAGAGAAAAATCACTGATTTTTTGAGTTGAATTTATATTACCTAGTGATTCAAAGAAAGAAATTCATAAAATTTCACTGATTCAGAAATAGAAAATGTATCGATTATTCATTTCATGCTCAATTTTTTCATTGTTTTTTGGCTCTCCTGCCTCCACTTTTCCTCAAATTTTCAGCCCTTCTTTTCTACATAATTTCTGCTCTCTCATTTCTAATCAGTGAAAATTATCGAATATCAATGAAAAACAGTCAGAATTGCAGCACAGAAGAAAATCAGTGAAAAAATTTTCACTGAAAACGAATCAGTGAGAAAAATCACTAAAAAATCAGAAAAATTTTTGAATTTTGCTGAAAAATCAGTGAAAACCTGTGAAAAATCAGTGAAAATTTTTGAAAAATTAGTGAAAACCTTTGAAAGTGAATTTTGCTGATTTTTCCTGTGCTGCAATTTCGACTGTTCATCAGTGACTTTTCACTGATTCAGAATGTGAGAGTGGATGCACTTATAGAGTACCTACCTAAATGATTCATGGGGTTTGGTAACATGAAAACGAATTTTAATACCAATTCCGCCAATTCGAAATGATTTCAGAAAAATCGACTCGAGATCGTTTAACGACCATTTCGAGATAATTCGAAACATTTTCGAAATACGGTCTGAAAAAACTGTGCAAATTACCGGCGTATAGGTATTTCACGAATATGAAATGATTCAGCTTGATCGATTATTAGTTAATCTCACCTGATGAATTTTTAATTGAGCGAGATGGTGAAAAAAAACATTGAAAATTCCCCTCGTACTGCAAATTAATTAAATCACAACGGTGCGGTGATATAATTGAAAATATTAAGAAAGCCGCATTGATACTGAACTCTTAAAAAATTTTTACGTACGATAAAGGTCATATTTGCAAAGGGGTACTCTTTCTCAATATCCTATGATTAATTGAAAACGCTGCTGAAGTCTTATACCGGGTTTGAAAATTTCAGACCTTGAGTGTCGTGTAATTGGTCTCCCTGTCTTGCCTTTATATATGAAAATTACATCAAACGCATTGCGATTATTAGTGTCAGGCAGCCTTCAAACGAATCATAAAAAGTACACACGAATTAAATACACGTGCTTGTAGCATTGCGTGAATTGAAATAAAAGGAATTTAAGTACGTGCGGAAAGGCGGTAGTGGGGTATTCGCGAATTATGCATTCTGCTACTAAGTGGCAAATTTACACACACTCCTACAGCTCTTCACGCTATAACCATATTCATCAAGGTTGACGAAATCAAGAGCTGTAATAATTCGAGTATAATTTTAACAACGCGAATTTCCAATTTCGAGTGCGCTTCAAATGGTTGCGTAAAAAATAACCAGCTTTGATACGCGCACCCTCTCCTGTCCCATCCGCCATTTTCCCTTTTTTCGTATACGCGTATGTACTTTTTTTGGAAAAAAGTTTGCCTTTCTTATTCGCCGCACCGTTGTGTTAAATAAACATCGCACGCGTGTGTGCTTTATGCACGAAAAATAGCTTTCGGTTTTTTTTTTTTGTTCATTTTAGAGACTCGTCTCTATGCCCATAAAATATCGTGCGAGGCAATTTATTGGCAAAATTTTATCGATAAATTATACCCCAATGTTGTATAATTTGCCAAGTGTATTTAAACGATCGAAAATTATACTGGACAGGCTCGATGTACTGGTAAAAATATCCTCCCGAGTTAATTTCGCCAACAATGTTGAAATAGGCGAAGAAGCGAGATTGAAAGTTCTTCAAATGAAAGGAATTTTGCCCGAAACAAAGTCAATCTGCCTAGGATGAGTTGATTAGGCAATTTATACGACGCTCAAGATGAATACCCGAGCCTCTTGCATATCACCTGGATCACCTGGTATGGTATGGTTGACTGAGGGCGATCCGGGGGTATTACTGACCTACCGAAAGTAATTTAATGTAGACTGTGCGTATGATAATGACTACGTATGCGTTCTAAATTTATATTCGGATTGGATTTTTTTCTTCCCCTCTTTTTTTTTCGTCCATGAAATATTGCGTTTGATGCTAATGCTACATTATAATATGTTTTTTTTTTTTCATTTATTTTTCGTTATCTAACGTAAGTTAAGGTGCACTACTTGCTGCGTTTTACGACGAACATAGTCAACTTTTATTTTATTGCGCTGTTATTTTTTATTACGGCGTTGTTATGTGATTAGGTTTTTTTGATGGTGTGCTTTTTATAATTTAGACATTGTTTTTGCATTAGATATGGATGTTGGATTTAGTCAAAATGTATTTTTGTATCGCTAATTTAACGTAGTTACGATATTTCGTTATTATTTTGCTTATTTTTAGATTTTTTATTTTTCATCTGTAATTTTTATTTTATGTTTTATTCTGAAATTTTAATTATATGCTTTTTAATTGTTTGTTTCATTGCTCATTTTGAAAAAAATGGGGGGAAGGAGAGGCAAATCTATTTTTTCATTACCTATTCTTATAAATAGAGGAAGCATATTTTTTCGTAAATAAGGTGGAGATGAAATGTCAATTAAGAGTTTGACTCTTAAAATGAATTCTGATTCATGTTTAGTGAGCTCAGATTAGTCGGAAAACACAGAGAGGTAGTCAGGAAGTTGACCCTCCCTCCCCCCTAACTTAAGATCACAGATTTACGAGAAAAAAATCCATTCTTGGATCATTAAAAATCAAATTTTCTCGAAGCTTCGCTCGGGCCTGAACAAATTCACAGTTTTATGAACTACCTACATATTTAAGGCGACTCTGCGAAAAAAATCTTTTACAAAGTCTCCTTACCCACTTTGTACTATTCCAAAAAAAGCTTCCGATGCCACTTTTGAGAAAATATTCGCAAAATATTTGATTATTTCAGATACCAACTGCAGAAGATTTGAAAAATAGGTAGGTTTTTTACCCTTAATTTTTGGCTAAACAAATGTGTACCTATTTTTGAAATAAAAATGAACCCGTCTCATAGGAAATTACACATAGAATATAATTATTATTCAGCCTTTTTCTTGAGTTTCAAGACTTGGCGAAGTTTTTTTTTTCGAAAACCCAGTTTTAAAAAAACATTTTCCCCTTCCTCCGTTGAGGGAAGTAGACGGATTTGCCTGCACTATGGATATACCAACATCCGCAATGTGTTTTTTAAAAAATATTTTCTTGAAATTTTTTGTTGTTGATTAAAATAAAAATTCGAACGCATTTTCGTGTTCAGTGGGCTTCATTCATATGGAAACGATACCCATATTGATAGTTCAACCTTATTCTCAAAATTAAAGAGGAGTGAGGAGGGGTCACCGGGTCAGGACTCTGACCCCAAAAATGAGTGTTTGAGAAGAACAAACCTAAAAATAGTAACTTTTTATCACTTCAAGTTACAGATACTTACGCAAAATATACAACTTTATCTACAGCAACAATGAATTTTGATTTGGATAAGGCAAGGGTGATTTTGGTCAATTTTGATCATGGCCCACCCTAAATAAAATTTTCGAAAGAATATTATGTGTAATTCTGGGGTAAATAATACACAACAAAATGATTTTTTGATAATTTTGTTCAACGTCCTTGATAAGTAAGGAAGGCCTCAAAATATTGAGTATGAATTTTTAGAGGTGAAAAATGGCCGAGGTGTTGTGGATTTTTTTTGCAGAAATGCCCTTGCACTGAGCCATATTTACGTTCAAGTTCGAAAAAAATCGATCGAGTTAATCTTGAGATAAAAACCGAAAACGAATTTCAATTTTGAGTCATTACTCATGAAGTACTCATAGTTGAGGTTCAAAACTTAAGAAATAAAAGTATCTTGAGGGTGCATCAAATTGTCAACCCTGAAAGTCTCTTGTGGCTGATTCACTATGCTTACCCAGGAAAGGCCTTTTTCAAAAAATTATGAAATTTTGGGCCCCTCGTCCTCTTGAAAAATTTCTGGCTGCGCGCCCTTAATTTTTCAAGAAGGCGAGAAAAAAACTTGTAAAAGTAGTTGAGAGTTTGTTTCCTGTTTTTATTCGTGTGGGTAAGTAAAAAATCAACTTTTTAAAATTATTTTTATAACTTGATTTTATCGGCTTGGGTCAATTTTCACAATTTTTTTAAAAAAAAACTGAAAATTCTGAAAAAAATTAGAAGTTTTCCGGAGGCTCCAGAACGGTTGAAAATAATGGAATTCAAATTTGGACTATTAATACTTTATTGTTAGGAAGTTAGAACCTAATTTTATTAATTTTTTAACAAGAGTGTTTAAAAAATAGGTATGTACCTACTTAAATACTTATGCTTATCCACTTGGATTTTTTCTAAAAAAAAAAAAAACAGATGGTAATTTTTTGTAAATTTACCGAAAAACAAATAATCGACTTATACAGCTGAAAACTTAATGAAGGAAATTTCTTCCCCAAAAATCTTATCGCATTGGAGTAGAAGGTGAAAACCTCTAGCTGTCTCTAATGTTCTTTTTTTCCTTAAATTTTCTCCAAACAGTGGAATCATTTTTAAAGATTCGTATAAATTAGTATGAAATCTTATCAACTGCAAATTTGAGCTAATCGTAAAAATAAACCCCAATTCGTATTTTACGTTTTGAAATTATTCTCATCTTTAAGTTTTCTAAGAATAAAAAAAATCGGATAGGTCTGACTTTGACGTCTGACATAGGATCAACTCCATTTTCTAATTTAAAAATTCCAAGTAAGTAATTTATTTTTCCCTTAAATTTACTCGACATCTTCAAAAAAAGAGACAAAATTATCTCATCAATGATAAAAAAAAAAAAAAACTTTTTTGCGATACCTAGGCCTACGATGAAGAAATATGATCATAGGGATCACATACAAAGAAAACGAACATGTGCATCTGAATAACATATGGAATTCGCGAGTGAAAAGAGGGCAACGTTTAATTCATTAAAAATTTTAAAAGGTTCGGGAGTAAGTTACTATTAATGGGCCATTGACAACGAAATACAAAAGTGTAAAATGGCACATTTATCAAAATACCACTTAACTATCTCATCGAGCCAAGGTACACAATTAACTTTAATTAGGATATGTAACGTTTTTCTACTAAAATACGCACCTATAGAAACTGTAAAAAAGGAAGAAGAAAAAAAAAGGTGCTCATGCCCTCGCAAAACATATTTACACAATAGTTGTTCGAATATAGTAGATAAATGGCTAAGCATAAAAAATATTGCTAATGGATTTGCAATAATTTATTGAAAATTCGACAGCGTTCAGCTACAGCCGGAGTGCAAGAAAGGAAATGCAATTGAAGGGTCGTGCGTTGCGTACTGCCCACCATAATTATCCTCGAGTACTCTTATTGTTAGGGGAAAAAATGCAACATGTCAAACCGGTTTCTAGAGGATGCGAAAAGCGATGAGTAATCGATGTGGCTTTTTGATAATATGAAAAACATTCCACCATCGGTTTGTTAAAATGTCTATTTGTTTGCGTTGAGCCGAATAAAACGTAATAAAAGTCAGTTTTTCAAAGAAATGTTTTTTTCTAAACTGGGGGTTTTATATAAAGGTGTTTTTTTATTTCTCTACTGTTAAAAATTATGTGGGATATTTTTCAATGAAAGTGATATTTTTTTAAAGAGGAGTTGTATTAGGTACCTATCTTTTGAGGCTAAATAATGAAGTTATTTGCTTTTTGTTAAAATATCAAGTTCGGAATGATTATGAACACAGTAGGGTTGATTTTAATAAATGAAATCGAATTACCGATGAAGGTAAAATTCTAAATATTTTATCAAAGATATTAATTTCTTATTATACCTACATGAACCTGGATATAGAAACCTCTCTTGGGTGTCAAAAATTGGTTTTTGAGTTGACACCGATTTTGGGTCTTTTAGAGAGGTATAATAAAGGGAGAACTTCAACTCAAAAATCAATTTTTGATATCTAGGTAAAGGTGATTTCCTTATCCGGACAAGCTCGCGAAAGGGGGGAGAGACACAAGTTTCCTTTGCGAACAAACATTTTTCATTGCATAATTTTCGCAATTTTTTTTCAATGTCTTCCTAAAAAAATTTTCTAATTGATCTACTCGGGTAAAGAGAAAAAGCCTAAAATGTATTTTTAAAACTTGAAATAGGATTAAAGACATTTTTGAAGATATTCGTTAAATCGATGCTATTTATGAGAAATCATTTTGTAAATTTATAGGGCTCCCCCCTCCCACCTTGTGTAACGAAGGAAATTTAATGAAAATTGTTCTAACAAGAGAAATATTCCACTTGACCAGCATTAAATACAGAGCCAAAAAAAAACATATCAGAACTAGGTACATCCAGATCTAAAATTTCGGACGTCAAGTCTTCATTTTACAAATTTTGATAAATTTTTGAAGATTTGATATCACTTTATGATCCTGTAAAACTGTTAAATTTGGTACATACCCACTCTATTCTTGACCTCCAAAAACGAATGAAAGTAATTTTGAGATGATCTGAAATCACCATAAAATTTTGATAACTGTAGATAGAAGCATAATTTTAAAAAAAAAATCGTAACTGTCGAGTCGACTCCATTTATCTCTCCCCTCCCATTTTTTTGAAAATTGAACATTTTACATGAAGCTGTAAATAGTTTCAAACATATTTTTACACATTCATTAGTTTTCGTCCTTATTTTTCCTAACGTAAAAATGCTATTACAGTATTTTTCAAATTTTTTTCTGAAAATTTTTTACAAAGGAAAAATTAGATTTGATGAATTGTACTTTTATAGATCAAAAAAGGTCACTATAATAAGTATATAGATATTAGGTGATCTGCCCGAGTTTTAAAAATGATGTCTAATTTTTTTTCAAAGCTGTGGAATTTTTTAAAGGCTGCAGAACATTTCAAAACCATTTTACATAATTTTGAAAATTCAAAATTAATTATACCTACATCAAATTTGAGCTTTTCAACTTAATTAGGTAACCTTTTTTATTTCACTTCTGCAGAGTCATGAGATAATTTTAAACCTTTAAAAATTTGACAAAATTCAAAAAGTCAACTCGAGCAAGCACCTAAAATTTTTTATGGAAATTCATCTTCAATGTACTTTTAATGTACCTCTAGGTAGGTACTTTTGTTTCTGCCCAAAAAATCGTCTGTGTGTTGGAGATAACATCTTGTGAGTATTATGGAAAAAAATTGATATTTTCACAAATTCGTTTTTTTCTCAAATTTTGAAAGGTATTAATCATTCCTCAAACTGGAAATTTTTTATGAAATTTTATTCATAATTTTTTTTTCAAAAAAAGTTGCAAAATTTAACTTGACTCTACTTTTTTGATTATAAAATCAACAAAAATCATCATTAACTCATGAAAATAGTGGGAAATTTTTAAGTGAAATGAAGGAAATCAACAATAGGCCTGGTAGACGAAAATTTTCCAGATTTCTTTCTCATTAATAAAGAGATGCACCAATAGAATAAGTTCTAGATTGCCACGTTCAATCCAGTGAAAATTTTGAGAAATAGATTACCTTTGAGAACTAAAAAACCTGTGAAAGACCGAATAAGTAGTCCGCAATTTTCTAAAATTTTGATTTGACACCCTCTCCCCCCCCAAAAAAAATCTTTTTTAGCTTATTCTTTGTTTCAAAATGTTATTGCTTCAATTCGTTGGAAATTGACCGATGACCATTACACCTACCGATTTATAATCTTCTATGATTAACTTTTGACCCTCCTAAGTTTTAGGTTCCAGATTTTTGAAAAAAATGTCAAATCCAACCTTTTTCTACTTTCAGTTGATTGAATAAGTAATTAATAAAATTCACTGTCTGATCTAATTCGTATTTAATGAAAATATTTCATCAATTTTATAGAATTTCAATGACTGAACGAAACAATTAAAATTTAATTAATGGTACCTATAAAAATATATGTGTAAAACACAACCTCAGTCAATGATCAGAAATGAATTAAAATACAGATCACTGAGAGGAAAAGAAACTGAATTTCCGACTGAGGCAAAAATTTCCCCATATTTCCAACTCGAACTGAAATTTATTAAATATTAACTGGTTATCACGGCCCTTCTTGGACTTCAAATTAAATTTTTTCGATCAAAATTGAAATTTTTAATTATTGGGATTTGGCACTGGTGTCCCTTTTCCCTTCTTCTGCTTGGTTTGATCCAAGATGAAGTTTTTTTTACTCAAAATAAAAAGCATCCAGAAAAGAAAAAATGCATTAAAATTTTAATCGTTCAAATTCAATTAATCAAACAGTCGCTCAATAGAAATTTAATTATGTGGATTCACTTTTTGACAGTCATTAAACTAAAAGCATCAGTTCATAAATTGAAACAGGTACCTGTTGACCAATTTTTAAAAAATTCAAAAATCCAATCTTTTGTAAAATCAACCAAATAAAATTCTTCCAAATAGAAAATTTTGATTCAATTTTTAAAATAAAATGATTTTTCAAATTTCACCAAAAATTTCGTATTCATTTGCAAAAAAATTCTTCCGTGAAAAAATACAAAAATCGCGAACAAAATATTTGCCTATCTTTCATCTCCAAGAGTATGAGAGCCATTTCATAAACAAACTGACCCCACATCCTCAGCCTTGGATATTAGAATTACATATAGGTAGATAATGGAATATGTTATAGGCCAATAGGACATCACAACTCTGATAACTGGTGCACTTGTTTTAAAAAGAAAAAAAAAACAAAGGAAAAAATTTAACGAATTATAATAGTGGAACGATTACGATGGCGTTATCGTGTCGCTGCATAAAGGAAGTAATTTGTTGGTGTCAGCACGTGAGAAATATAGAATTTGATTACGACAGCTTGTTGGTTTTAATGCCGATTAAATAGATACAAATAGGTGATTTAAAAATTGCATCGTAAGGTGGGATTTTTATTAGCGTGATAATTACGTACGAAGTTAAGGATTCAGACCTAATTTAAATTTTTCAATGTTAAAATATGACGAATAAATTCGGTATATTTTTTCCAGTAGGTACTTACGCGAATATTTCATTAATTTGATCAAACCACACAAATAACCCGAAATTTGGTATTTTTCCACGATGATAAAAAAAGAACACTTCACCGACCGATGCACATACAGCTTTAAAATAATGCACACGTTTTTTTTAAAGCAGCATATGCGCTCGAATTTTAATAAAAATTTTATATCTACCCTTTATCAAGCGTGATTTATTTCTCTCGCCAACTTGTATCTCGTACACTTTGGTTTATAATATGCGATTGTTTTGCCAAATAAAATAGATACAGTAGATCGCGAAACAAGTAATAAAAATTTTCGCATAGAGGAGCTGAAACGCGCAACATAATTGCATTTTTAATTGCTCGTTAAAAATTTCACTGTCTCGATGTAAAAAATTCCGCGTAAAAGTGAAAGCAAAAATTGAATCAAAAAATTGTGCAAATTTGACCTACTTAAATTTTAAAAAAAAAATTGAAAAAAACTCACCTTAGAAAGATTTATCGCGAACGAAAAGACTACGAAAATTTGCACACGATTTTTACGAAAGTAAAATTGCAAAAAAAAATTACGCGATGAAAATCGAACGACGGAACTGATCGCAAGGCAAATTCGTACTACGAAAAAGAACCGGCAAATTCGAAAAATACCGTTTATATAGTAACAATGACGATAGAGATTACATATTGCAAGATAGAGCACACAATTATATATATTCCCGTGAGGGGAAAAGAGCATGCTCCCCTTGTTTACCTGTGTACTTCATTTCCGATCGCCAAATAACCACCTTTTCGAGTATCCACAGCTCATTTCATCTCTCTCGCTCTTCCTATCTCCGCTGCTCTTTCCATTTCCATATGCCAGTTCTCTCTATGATGGCTCGAATACACGCGGACGAAAATTACGCAAGTATACCGGGTCACCAGGGATGCCCCCCGCTAAATTTCCCATACGATTAGAATTTATCGCAAATTCGTTTCGTACGCGAAGGTTCGACTCGTACGCCGGAGTTTAATGTAGTTTGAAAATTTCACCAAATTTCACTTTCAACGCTCAATTAAAACTATAGCCCTTGAGCTTCGCGGACAGCATCCATGTGCTGAACTCGTATTCGCGAGGTGATCATCAAGGTCTTCGAAGACCAAACGTAAACGGTAGTAAAGTGATTAACGTTGCAGGGTTTATTAACATTTCAAGTGTGCGTCATCGTGCTCTTCTTTCTTCGAATTGTTTCATGTCATAATTGTACTGGCTAGCTGGAGAGGTGATTCTATTTACAGAAGTACCTGAAGTTGGGTTTTTTTCCATTGAGGATCTTGAACATGATCACAAGATCGATGAACGTTTCAAAATTACGATTTTTTGGGGAAAAATTCGTCGTTAAATGAATACCTAAGCTGATAAGCTCGATTTTTGTAAATTTTTTTCTTTCGAGTCTTTGAGAATTGACTTTAAGACGAAGATAGAGTAGGTTTGTTAGTGTAATCTAATATAAAGTGTAAATATCTGCTCGTATCAATATAGGTACCTCTAGCCAAGTCAATAATAAAGGACATATGGTAGAAAATTTTAGCAGATAACGGCTCGTAACAAGGTCGAAAACCAAATTATTCAGTTTAAAATGATGGACGATTTTTTTTTTCACTTTTCTCCGTTCTATTAATATAGCGATGAGAACGTGTGCTTTGTACGAAAGTTTAAGTATAATTTCTTTGTACGAGAATATGATCGGAGTGACTTTTTTCTCTTTTTTTTTCTTTCTGTGAAATTGATTGGTTCGATATGTGTCCATCAGTGCCAATAAATTTGGCGTATTTAATTTATATGCATCAGTTGGCAATGTATTTGGCATTAATTTTGCATTTAATCGAACACGCCTTCGAAATTTTTAACAGACTTGGTTCGAAGAAAGTAAATCATTTTTATCGAGCATTGATTTTTTTAATTGAAAAGTGTACTTAATCGAGATCAGTATTGATGTTTTGCGATGAAGATTGGTCTGAACCTAACGAAAATGGAGGCTGGTCCAGGATTTGAAAAATTATCCGATTTTTACGACGATTGAGAAATCGAAGGAAAACAGATGGTCTCTTTTTTGAAAGAAAAATTGAAAAAAATTGCTTGTCGAGTGGAAACACTTGGTTGAAAAAATTCTATTTCGGTCAAAATAAGTGAATCAAAAGTGACAGTGTTTTGATCTTAATGAACGAACTTTTCAATTTTAGATTTTACAATTTGAACTAAAATGAAAGAGAGCAATTTAAAACCCTGATATTCTACTATTTTAAAAATTAGTATAGAAATTTTTTCGATTTTTGGGGGATTTTTGAAATTTAAAGGTGTTATTTCGTCGAAAACGTGAAATTTTGGTTTTGGAATCGATTGATAGTATCATTTAATTCTGGAGTTCAGCCAGAGAACAAACTTTTCAAACGTATAAAGAGGAAAAAATTGATTGTTTTCAAATTGCACTCGCAGATCCGAGAAATGATGCTGAAAGGCGATCACAGACGAAATTTCAGCTACTGAAATTGATAGTTGTAAATCGTAAAATTTTTTCTACTTAATAATGCATGAAAAAACAATGAGAAAAAAATCATTTTTGATTGGAATTACGGATCTGAGCTTCGGAAAATGATTCGAACAGCTGATTCAGATTTTATTCCTATGTTCTTGATCAACATTTCAGGTAGGTACTGAAATTTATTGACAATCTTTTTTCAGTGACTCAAATTTGATGAATGAATTTTGTGAACTATTTTTCACGATATTTAATTTTCATTCTAATCGGATAGTCCAAAGTTGAAAGGTTTCTCGAAATTCCAGACGTTTCAAGTCTAGGACTGTGGACCTAGACATGAAAACAGTCTCAAAATTGAATTTTTAGGTTTCCATTTTCAGCTGCTGAAAAGTTGCTGACTCATTCCAAGTAAAATCTTAGTAATGTGTAGTGACATGAAATGGAAATATAGAGTTCGAGGAAAGAAAATCGTGCAAATTTGAAATTCATCTTACGTTTGAAGGTTATTATTTCTCGATATAATAATTTGCTTTGAGCTTTGAGTTTCCAGAAAATTTGAAAAGATCATGAAAAATTATGTTGAAGGTTCTAGATTGGCAGTCTTGACACAAAAATGGTTCCAGCAGACTCTAAATCACAATTTTGCTTCAGAACAGAAGCTTTTAAATCATAGTCGCACTCGAGGGGCTCAAAGGAGTCGAGTCTCTCTCTTAAGCTTGGAAAAAATATTTTTTTACTTACTACAAAAACGTGAAACAAGTGCATTGTTTTGCTTTTCAAACATTCGAACAATATTTTTTCAAAAAATTTTCACCCTCGCTTTGCTCGGGCAGTATTTCAATCATTTTATTTTAAAGGTAGATTAATCAAAAATCACCGATTCCTCAATAAATTTCCCGTGTGTGAGAAAAAATTCACGGTTTTGACTGCAAGATCAGTGAAAAATTACTAATTTGAAATTTGACCCCCCTTTTTTCTCAAATTCTCAGTCCATCCCTTAATTAATTTCTGGGTGTGCCTACGTTTTAAACCATAGAAGATCTCTTTTTGTAAAAATCTCAGGTATTGGATATTTAAGCCTCTTTTTTCAATTTAAAAATTGCTAAGCAATTTCAATTTGAAATAGTAGAAAAAAAACCTAAAAAAGACTGAAAAAGAATTTGGTACCTAGGTAAAAATTAGTTTTGAAAATTTAATCGTTTATTTCATACCTCGACCCTTAGAAATTAAATTCATGTGAAAATATTTTTATAAAAAATTATTTATGTGTCTAATACCTCATGAGAAATAAGTGATTCGTCATTTTACGAATCAGATAAATGATTTCAAAGGTTTTAGTTCAAGAGGGGGAGTGGGTATGTATTATTTTTTTCTGAATATTTTATTGTCACAAATACTACTGGGTACCTGCTATTTGAATTTTTTAAAAAAAATTGAGTTTTTTGTTCACAATCGAAAAAAATTAAAACCTTTGAAATGAATTTGACATTTGATTCTGAGATTATAGTTTAAAAGTGACAAGGGCCACAAACATAGATCGAAGATCGAAGCCCTATTTTTTTCACGGTTTCAAATTTCAAAATCGAAAACCATTATGATTTTTACAATTCTTCATGCCGATGTTATCTGTTTTGACCATTTTGTCGAAAAATTATTATTTTTTACCTTCATTCTCTCAGTTTTTTCAAAATCAATTTTGGGAAAATTGAACGCGTTTTTTTTTTCATTCTGAAGCCAATAACAGGATGCGATTTTAGAGGTTACCTATGCCTAAAAATTCGTCCTATATCAACGAAATAATATAAAATTCAATTTTTCTCCGAGTGAAGTAGTGGAGTTTACTGATGGAAAATTCTCAAAAAAAAACTGAAATTTTTAAACAAAAACACTCGTAAAGAAAATTAAAAATTTTTCATTTTAAATCGGGAAATCAATGTATTTTTCTCACGCTTTTCAATACCTCCCCACCCCTCCCATAAATTATGATTTTTAATTATAGCAGCAAATATTGGTCACACTTTTCGTGCACTAGATCAGGAGTGTACCTATTCAGAAAATAATAAATAGGTAGGCATTAGTCCCAAAAATTTTAGGTGTGGAGAAAGATTTCAGGGGGGGGGGGTAAAGGAAATTTTCTTTCACACTGACGTCTCAGATAGATCATAGAATTTTGATTTATGTTCAAAAAATACATTTCTTCGTGTTTTAATGCTACGTACGTTACCCTGCGTAACCAAAAATGCTTGTTTTGAAGAGATTTTTTCATTGAGCACAGTAATTTTTTCAATTTTTTGAAGTTGGGCCTGACCCACCCTGCCCACTCCCTGGTTACGCCCCTTCGCTAGGTTAAAATGACATGTAAATTCTGAATTGAGTAAAAATTGGCTAACAAAAAATATTCGCATCAAAAATTCTAACTGAATATTGCTCCTTCAAATAAAGAAACAGGCAAACAATTCAGTTTCAAAACTTTCTTCTCGAATCATAAAAAGTTTTTTTGAATGCTGAACTATTAGTCTGCAATAAGTTAAAAATTTCTTAACAGGTCATTGCTTTCAAAAAAGTTGAAATTGGTATCCCGTCGAATTCAAATAAATATGCAATCTTCTTATAAAAACTAAGTAGGTCTAGGTACCTAATTTATTTTTTCCACGATTTTTTTCACTTGAGGCTGACTTCTCAAATCCGTCCTCAAGAAAAGAAATTTTTCAGCAAAAGTTTTGACGAAACATTAGGTAGTAGGTACCCTCAAAACATATGAGCTGATACGAAGAATGGCATTTAAGCAACTGCAGCTCAAACGTGACTGAAGAATTGAAAAAAAAAATCATCCCAATTTTCAAATGCATTTTGTTCTAGAAAAATTGATTACGCAGATGCATTTGCCACTTCACTAGTATTTTCGTTGCAACCCTGCATTTTGGTACGTACTTTCACATTTTTTTTTGTTTTTCAGAGTGAATTATTTTACGTCCCAACTTTCATCATTTCTCATTTATACGTCCGCAAAATAAGTACATACATTTTATCCACCAACGACGTTTCTATCGCCAATGCAATTAAAATACGAGTACATGTCTTTTTTTTTTTTGCATTTTTACATCTTTATCGGGCGTCGAATGCGATAAATATAAAAATGAGCTACGAATACTGGCCAAATGTTTAAGACATTGGTTGAAGGAAGTGGAATGCAGTACTCGGCTATTAAAAAATTGCTCATACGTAATATTTATCGCTAGTATTATTTTTTTTTTTATTTTAACCTTTTATATTCCCTTTTAGCAAATTTTATTTCCTTGGATCGTTTTTGTTCATTAAGAGTCTGCAGTTTAAAATTAACTATTTGGTGAACTTGATGTGACGTCACAATTCTCTGTACGTCTCGTACATGTATGTACTAACAGATGATCGATGTAAAAATATTATTAATAATGTACTTTGGCGTTTTATTGCGAAGCCGGGTGTTTCGGTATTCGGTACAGTACTGGTGGCCAATCGGTGGCTGATGTCGAAGAGTGTGTGTTGATTTGCCCCTGGGCTTCGGGTATGCCAGTTGTTCCTGGTGGCAGCACGTTCGAGCGAGGAGAGAATTAGCCATTAGAGGTAATTAGTGAATACTGCGGTAGGACGTAGGAGTAAAATTATGTGTGCGATCGTTGTTTCGTAGTATGCATAAAAATTTACCGAGTTGAATAGTAGCGAAGAAAATGAGTTACTAATTTTTTAAATTTGGTTTTAACGAGAATTTAGTTTTTTTAATTGCAATTTTTAGTGTCCACGCTTTTCTGGCTTTTTCATAAATTTGTTTATTTTTAAATACATTTTTGACTGGTTTGTTTCTTTTATTTTTTTGAAATTATACTCTAGAAGTTTTTTTGTTTTGGATTTAAATTTAGATGCCATTTTAAGAGACTTTCGGGAGAGATTCTCAAAAAGAATGGAAAGAGGAGAAATAAGAATTGTTTTCTAGACCTACAACCTTTTGTTAAAAATTAGGAAATACCGGAGTACCTGAGCCGTCCTCATTTCCCTTTCCTTCTTTTTTTCCAAATCTTGAGAGCTGTTGAAAAAAATTGTGGGATTGTTGAAAAATATTTCTGACTTGAACCATTCAATCCTCAAATGGAGTTCAAAATATTAAAGTTTTTATGAAATCCAAAAAAATTGAAATTGTTCTGATCTTTTTTTTGTTTCTAGAACCAAGCTGTATTACCAATCGAAAAACAAAAAAATCCCACTTTCCTCCCCTCTTTATGACGGTACGGTGTTTTCGTGGGTTTACCCAACAAAATTCTCAATAAATATTCCGAAATTATTTTTTAAATGATGAGAAACTAGCGTAATTTTTTTTCTTACCTATTTTAGAAATTCATTTAGCTACAATATCCGTCGTCAGCCTTCACCCCTCCCCATATGAAAATTTTCTCTTTTTTTTTGAAGAAAAAATTGATATCAGAAAAATTAATCAATTCACATGATTTTTTCAGACCCCCTCCCCCCCCCCATCACTCTCTTTAGTAAATATGAAAGAAAGATTTGACAAAAACAAATTGAAATTGTTCTTCCTCCATTTGCAGCTCAAAAACTCAAATAAAACTAGGTAAAAATTTATTTACATCTGAATTAAATTGAATAAAATGAATTAATGATTGCAAAATTTTCAGAAATTTTTATGCCAAAATGCCCAAAATTCTCGACTAAAATACCTGAAATACTAGTTATGCATATGAATACATCTGAGCATTGTGGGTAAAATTTCAACAGGTAGCAGAAGGTCTGTTCCAAAAATTACCTATCTCTGAATTTATGTTTGATGGGCTCAAGATATAATCGAAAATCGATTCTTTCTAAATTTTTCTACTCAAAAAAACATTTCATTTTTCATTGAGAATTACCTCGCATTGTTTTTAAAACAACGATCAATTCATGAAAAATGTTCAATGTGAAGTTTTTTTTACCTAAACACGGCCTATTCAAAAAAATTTTCAATACTGAAAATAATTAGGTATGCTTCATTTAAAAAACGATTTCCCTCCCCTCACCCTTCTGCATCTAGAAAAAGAATTGTTTTAAATTTTTGGCCAATTTTTTCTCATCTTTAAAGATTAAAATTCTGACGGCATTTCTATCTTCTTCAATATACCTCGATGCATAAATTTTCTCCCGGAAAACATTTTTCTCATCATAGTGGGGAAAAGAGAGAGGTAGTGGGAGGTTGTTTTAATGAAAAATGTTTTTGAGGGTGCCTCTAGTAGAAAGAATCATTTCGTTTTCGTTTTGTGTTTTTTTTCTGGAAAATTGGAAATGTTGTGTCCATAGGTACTTCAAAAATATCTAGTAAGATTTTTCCCCTTCAATTCAAATTTTACCTCTGCCCAATCATTCTCAATTTTTTTCAAAAATTTAAAAAAATTTTGTCAAATAAGGTATGCATTTTTACCTAAAATTACAGTGAACCTTATCTATCACCTTTACCTTATTTTTTCGGAGCACTTGAAAAAAAAAAAAAATTATTTTGAAAATTAAACCTTGAATACAATTTCTTTGATAAGTGGTCTCACAAGGAAACTATGGTACTCGAGGTATGCCACGAAAAAAAAATCACAGACTTGTAGGGCACCATAAGAATGAAATTGGCTCGGAATTTAGAAAAATCGTCCAATAGGTAAACCGAAAAAATTTCAGAAATTTACTTAGTATGAGAAATAGATAAGTATATTTCCGCAACTTAATATGGCATTTGGGTTGTAATTTTTTTTATCATGAGCTAACCTCGTGATTTGCCATCTGCACCTCGTTCGGGGGAAGGGGTGAATCTTCACTTATGCCTTTATTAAGCGATTTTTCCAAATTTAAGCCCCCTCAACTCCTCCTCAAGTCAACTTTAGAGGATCAAATTTTGGCTATGAAAATTTCTTGTAATGCTCCAAAAGCTTGTATATTTTTTTTGATGTGTCATACTTCGATTAGTAAACTGTATTCTTGTTAGTATGAATCTTTTATCCCAAAAAATCGTGAATAGTAATTTTTTGTAGTTACTTTCCCCATCTTGGATATTTTTTAAAAATTAAGAAATTATATTCGGTAAGTGGGTGCATTGTGACCCTGCCTAAAAAGGGACCTTGTGTGAAAAAAATCGGTGTCTCTTTTTTCATATTTTTGGTTCAAATGACACCAAATCTGGACCAAACACATGAAAATAAAGGCATCGATTCTTTTTACACAAGGTCCCTTTTTTCTGGCAGGGTCACATAATTGGGCATCCAGGTACGTGTATTTTCCAACATTGAAGAAGTGACGAAAAATTGTCATCCATGATTTTCTCATTTCTGAGTAAAAATGTCCCTTCCAAGACAATTTCAACAAAGAATTTTTCAATTTTTGATTTTTGCAAAAAAATTTAAATAAATAAATTTTTTAAGTGAATACCTATCTATCCTTGAAAAATAGGGCAATGATAACAAAAAGAAGTCAAGTGGAATTTCTGGATAAAACCATCTATATCTATCAATATAATTTTTGGCAATTTTTTTCGCTTCTTTTCAATTTTGAAAAATTTTCCTGTTTCTACATAGGTGCAATCTGGTCAGATTTTAAGGGTGATTAAACCAGGGGTGCACCCGAGGAGAGCTCATAATGCTCGAACTCCCTCCTTAAGCTCAGAAAAAATATTTCTCATTACAAATTATGAAAAAGTGCATTTTTTCAAAAAATTTTCGCCCTCGCTCCACCCGGGCAGCATTTTAGTCATTTCAATTCAAAAGTCAATGATTTTTCATTGATCGTTAGAAAATCACTGATTTCTCAATTAATTTCTCAATCAATTCTCAATTTGTCAGAAAAACAAAAAATTAATAATTTTTGACTGAAAAATTAGTGAAAAATGACTAATTTGAAATTCGACACCCCCTATTTTTTCAAAATGTCTGGGCATCATTTGTGGTCCAAGTATTCCTGAAGTCCGACGAAATTCCACAATTTTTTTTAAAAATCTGAAAACAGTTGCCATTTTATGAATAACCGATATTCACCTAAAAACCTCCTTCTAATTACTGAACAATTATCTCAAACGAAATTCAGCATCAACTCAATGAACAGTCGCTTGGACTCCTACAAAAAACGAGTTTCTAAAAAAAGAAACAAAACGACAGAAAAATAAGTAAAAATATGCATCGAACGGTCGCGAAATCTCGTTGGCTCACCGTGAATGGCCCATCCGCATCCTCGATATTATCTCGACGATTAAACTGGTGGGCACCGAGAAAACCCGCATTTTCGATCAATTTAAGATTATAAAAAAATCTCGTACAGTGGCAGCATCGGTAGCGGTACTTTCTACATGTGCAAAACTATACGTATGGAAACTACATCAATGAACATAAAGAAGACAAAGCCCGCCGAATGTAAACTTTATAAAAGAACAAAGGAAACGTGAAAGATGCAATTTCGAAAGAAAACAATTTCATATACCAGTCAACGTCCGCTTGAATGGTTATAATTTTTGGAATATACACATGAAGGGAGAGAGAAAGAAGGATCTTGTTGAACGGGAAATGTAAATACACAAATAGAAACGAAAAAAAAAACCGCAGATAGAAAGAACCAAATCGGGCGATGCATAAAAAGAAAAACTATTGTTTTATTAAAAAATTGGTTTCTTACATGATTGTAAATTCGGACGAAAACATGGTAATATATTAAACAAAGGTCAGGTAATTTTAAACGTATTGTATTTAAATGCGATACGAATTATTTATAGTTTTATCGAATTGCTGCTTTTCTTAAGGTTCGGTGTTTGGTTAAATTCTTATTAAAATCGTTTCTAGACGCTGTACATTGAATCTAGTTTATATACGATTCACATGTCTAGGAGTTTTAGCTGAAAGCATCGGGAAAAAAATTCTATTCTGGTATAGAAATTCAATGGCGCCGCGTTTTCGCAACAGTTGTCTTCACATTGTCTTCAAAATTCACTATGTAGCGGAATTAGCCGCTTAGGCGAACAATAAACAGAGGTTCAGAACTTCTTATAATGTTGCAACTTTACCCCAAACACGTTCTTAAATTGATTTAATGGTTGAGATTTTATTCGCGTTTCTTTTAATCTAGTTTTCTCTTTTTTTCTGTCTTTGACACATCGTTGCCTAGGATAAGAAAAAATATACCTACTTAGGTTTTCAATCACTTGTTAAGTTGTTACCAAGCAACACTAGACTTGTTAGGGAAACGATTAAACCCACGTTTATATTCAAACTGGCGTGAAAGTTTCAGTGATTTCGATATCTATGAAAAAAAAAAAAAACTTTGCCAACGCTTAAGCTACGAAAAAGGGAAACACGATATGTGACCTAATAAAAAAAAATTAAGGAATGACTTCTCGCGTGCAAGCTTACTTATACAATAATTACCAAAAGGGAAATTGATTATAATATGCAAAAAAAAAAAAAAAAAAAGAGTAAAATATTCAAAATGTGTAACGTTTAAAAAAAAATTACTTTTCCAAACTTTCTCAAAACTTGTTAGGTAATTATGCGAATATTTTTTTTAACGCAATGCTCCGGTTCGCGTTTGATATACTTACGAGGCAGCAAATTACGGTGAAGTTAATTTTTTTCATTGCACCCTTTAACCTTCACGAACATTGTTAATTGCAATATTGCAGCTGACTTTTTGACAAATTGAAAATTTCTGCCTGCGTGATTGGTATCTGAAGAAAGAAATGAGTAATGATTGTGTGCGTAGGTAGCTTGGTAGGTACCTGGGGTAATGTAGGTACATCATTTGACGTAGTATTATGAAATTTTTATTGCTACGAATTGAATTAAACGCGTTTTAATGCGAAATCAATTCGATAATCTTATTACGCCAAACATTCAGAATCATTGATAAACAGCTAGGGTACTGAGAGATTCGTTCTTTCGAACAATATTCGAGCTCATAAATTATTAAAATGTTAAAAATAGCTGCATAAAAAGTAAAAACAAAGAGTACGGCCCTGCACACAATCGTACGTGCAATTGTCCTACGTTATTATTAATTCTTTGATTTTTATCGTCGTTTAGATCGATTGTAATTGAACGTATGTGGAATTAAGTCACGTAGTTGCAATTTTTCGAATTTCACGAAAGATGCGGTGATTGATTCTGTTGGATAGGTGATTTTTTTTATGCTCAGAAATTGAACGGAATATGGCGATATGGTTTTTCTTTTCAATTTTTCATGAAGAATTTTTCCAATTTGAATAAGAATATATTATTTTTCAGTCTCTAGGCCAATAAACGAATGATTAAAATGAGAATGAGAAGGAGGGAGAGAAGGGTAACGATTTTTCAAATTATTCAAACCCGATTCGAATTGTATTAGGTATTTTATTTCGGCACCTAGGTAAATGTTGTTTTTTTTCAAAATTGAATAAATAACAAAAAATTACTACCAAAAATTTTTTGAAAAAAATCATCCCAAGACTATTTTATCGAAGGATTTTTTCATTAAGTACCTATTTTATTTTTGCAGAAAATTTAAAAAATGCGAAAAAATTGATTTTTTAAGTGAGTACATGCCCTTCAAAAATTGGGCAATGATAAAAAGAATGGGAAGAAGTTGGGTATTATAAACAGTAAATAGGTGGGTACCTAGTAGGTATTTTATTTTAAGAAGGTGGTTCATTAAGGAAGTACTCAAGGTACTTACAAAATGTTTGTAAAATTTCTGTTGGTACGACTGCTATAAAAAAATTTTCAAATTATTTTTTACGAACAAGAAAATTTGTATGTAGACCTTTTTTCTGGACAACTTGAATATTATGAAAATTGTATGGGTAAGATAATCGTAATGCAATTGGCAACACTGCCATGAAGTTTTTTTTTAAAATTATTGTCATCAAGGTTTAGTTCAATTTTGAAGCAAATTTTACGATCTGTAATATTTCAATTCTCTTGCATAGAGAAATGAAGGAATCCAATTCCAAGATCAATATAGGGGCAACTATGGAGAAGGATGTTTATTTTTTCGAGAGCTGCGGCCAGGAGTTCATAAAAGTAGATCAGAGAAAAGGACTATAAAACATTTGATAATTTTTTTTTTGAAACATGTAAAACATGATGTGTAGGTACCTATTTCCAATGAAAATACCAAAGGACCTATCAACTGAATAAAAAATCGACAACACTCTAATAAAATGGCAAATTCTAAAAAATTGGGAAATTTTGAAAAAAATCAACAAATTTTTTAAAAATTAGTACTAATTTACATCAAAATTATAGAAAAAAAATGAAAATTTTCTACCAAGGAAAAGCTGAAAAAAAATGCCAAAATTATATTGAAATTTATGAAAACTGGAATTTTTGATAACTTAGGGATGTTTTTAAAAAAATCTATAATTATTATGATATCACAATTAATTAAGGTAGGTACTAAATCTAGTAAATCTACAGTAAGTATTTTTATACTTGTAAAAATGATAATTCAAAAAAATTTTAATTTGAAAAAAAATTTTCAATTTGAAAACCACAAATTTAGGTACTTACCCAAGTATACATATTTATACATTTTGAATTCATTTTAGAAATTTGTACTAACCTACCTACTTAATAAAAAAAACTTCTCATTTACCAAGCTAACATTGGAACTTTTCAAAATTATTGAACTATAGAAAATGAGTACAATGATGAATTCTTCAAAAAATAAAAAAAAGAGGGGGAAAATATTGAAAATCTCATTTCGTTCAAAAAATCCTAATAAATTTCTACGCCGAGACTCGGTTGCTCCTCCTGGCTTTAACCGAAAACGTTGAATGTTTTGAAACTGTCTCTAGAAACGTATAAAAATTGAGTAAAATCGAATTAAGTATTCTGATTCTTCCAACTCAGAAGAAAATTTTAAATAATTTTTCTCCAAGAGGTACAGTTTATCTGTAAGGGAGTTGCCTATTATATTCCCTCGATTCGTTTCGATTTTTACTATCCTACCAATTTTTGTTAAAATTCGTTTTTTTTTCACATTGAGAACGAATCGAATTTTACATTGGATAAAAACTACGATCACAACCTATCTCAATTTCTTCTGTTGATCGACCGAATTAAAATATAGCTCATTTTTCTATGAATTCTTTCCAGAACTTTTCTTGAAATAAAATAGGTTCGTGATTTTTTGGACACTCTGTAGGTAGGACCATATGGCACTTTTTGCATCAACTTCACAAAAAAATATATTTGCAATAGATTACCCATATGTAATGCCTTTCAAATTATTAGGCAATGAATACTGAATTAAAAGATATCTGATAAGGTCTTTTTTCGTATTATTTTATCTTATATCTCTACTGAAATTTCCTCCTTCCTCTCGATCATGCATAGCGTTCAATTTTTGATTAGTGACCGTATAGGTAAGTTAATCTTCATACCTATTACCACAAAACTCTGAAATTGATTCCAACATTGACCATATCTGATCGATGGCATAATGTGAATAAATATCAATATCAGTATTTCCTAGATCTTCGATGATCTACATAGTTGTGCGTTAGAGATTTCAGAAGGCCAAACGATATTTAAATCATCATTCCACTTATAATCTACGCAAAAAGTACTCGCAGATGAAAATTTTTGCATACGCCGATAAATATCTCTACACTTTGTAGTCAATTGATTAATGATGTAAGTGTAAAGAACATAAGTATCCTAGTACTATTACCAGGTGACGGAATGGCAGCAGTTTCGTTGAAATGCACATGTCATTAATGCAGCTGTACTGCGAATTAAATCGCGATAAAGTCACCGATAGATGCATTTTTTATTTATTTAAATCGAGCTGTACGTCCCCTATTTAATTTGCATGTACTTTGGCGGTGTTTTACGAACAACGAACATGTATCTTGGTTCTTGCATCGTGGTAATGTTTAAACGAACATTTAAAAAAATGTTCATGCCACGAGAATATCATTATTGTGCATCTTAATATTTGCTAATGTTGCATGTTAATCTACGTCATAGAGTTGTTACGTATTTCGTAGATACGTTAGCTTTTCTCATCAACGTCAGTATCTTGACAGAAGTGACTAATTTTCTGTCCTTTAGCGTTATGAATTTCAAGGTCGCAATTATTTCGAGCGTGTAAGTTTAAAATTCGTGAATTTTATTACCGACTGTTTTACATTCGATTTTGTTGCCCAAAGTGTTGGAAATTATCGACTTTTAGCTCGTTTTGTATTTCAAAGTTTACATGTCGGGTGTCATGAGAGTATTATGATTTCCGGTCAGCCGGCTCGATGGTGTTTAAAAGTTGTCGCATTTCAGGAACTAGGAAATGTGGTAGTTGCGAAGGAACGTGATGTAAAATTGTGTTTAATTACTAGAAATAAAAAAATTTAATTTATAAATAGTATAAAAATGTTGGAAGTATCGGTTAACATGGATATAAATAATTTCAACCATTTTAATAATCACAGAAGAGTACTCCATAGGATGACGTGGGTAAACACACGATATTTAAATTTCCACTATTACTTTACCAATATTTTCACGATTGGATAGTTTCTTCATGGCTTCAACAATCTACGACAGTTGAAAAAAAAATGAGTTACGGATACCGAATCGGTTTTCTAATTCATTGATTCGTATATGTACGTACCTCAGGAAATGAATAAGTGGAATCAATACGCGGCTCGATCACACCGGATTTACATAAATCAAATATATGGTCCATAGTTTGTCGTACTTTTTCTGGTTTAGCTTCCATTAAATTCGCTAAATGTAAACCAGCAACGACAGCGTTGTTTGTTATTAAATCGCTCACCGATATATTCTTCGTTTGCCACCATAATTTCAATAATTTTACAATGCTAAATTTTTCTTCTCCGGTGACGATATGATTCACTCCTACAAAAATACCAGCATTACGTAAAGGATTGAAATTTTGTTTATTTTCTTGATTATTAGGCACGTATTTTTGGCTGCGTTTACCTATTACGATTAATTTTCCAAGTGGATCGAGCAAAGATTGGCTAGTGGTAATATTCGATCCTCCTATCGTATCGATAATTACATCGAATTTTTTAGATTTTAAAATCGAGTGATTTTTTAATTCTTCCAAGTAGTTCTGAGAGGAAATGGTACATTCTACTCCATTTTTTTCAACTTCCGTAAATTTCTGAGGTGACGTGGTACCAACGATACATACGTTTCCGACACTTCGAGCTAATTGAGTAGCTGCCCAACCAACTCCACCTAAATTTAATTCAATATAACATTTTTCATTAAGAAAAATAAATAAATCAGTCGATATTATTTCAATCAAGATACAAACCGCCACACGAATGAATTAGAACATTTTGCCCTTGTTTAAGGTTTCCAATTTCGAATAAACAGAAATACGCGGTCAGGTAATTGGCAGGTAAACAGACAGCAATTTTATCTTGAACATGGTCAGGTACAGCGAAACAATTCTTCTCTTTGACAATGACCACCTCTCGATATAAACCTCCGTTACCATTGTAACATAAAACGCGTTGTCCCACCTGAAAAAGGTGATTCAGTAACACTTGTGATTTTTTAAATCTACATAGTCGATGGCGGTGCTCACCGTGAAAGATGCAACTTTACTGCCAACTTTGTTTATAACGCCCATACATTCTAGACCGGGTACGTGAGGAAACTGAATGTTTTGAATAAGACCTTGTCTTACGTATAAATCAGCGAAATTTACTCCGCAGTATTTTACTTTTACTTCGATGTCGTGCTCGCCGAAATCGGAAGAGTTCAAAGGATATTTCGTTAACTGTAAAAAATCAAGTATATCAGTATTATGGTCACTTTTTACATTTAAAAATTATTCATCGTAAAATTAATTAACTTGTAGGTATGTAACTGGACGTACATAAAAGTACCTTTATTTTATCGAAACCGCCGAACTGTGAAATGGTCACCGTATCCACCAATCTGTTATCCATTTTAAAATCTTTCAAATCCTTGTATTGTAAAATTCTAAAACAAACATCAAAAAATAATTTTTTTTTTATTTAAAATAAAAATTTTCAGCATCGACTGTTATCAATTTCGTTGCAAAATGTCAACAAACCGGGTTGATAAGAAGGATACTCATTTGTTAGCGAAATCAAGCTGGTGCATGTTTCAATTTTTTTGTAAAATAATTTTTGAAGGGTATTTGTTACGGTTGCCCGTAATAAATATGAAGACGATTTAATTAACGCATATATATTGATCGATTATAATGAGAAGACTAACTAACGGTTCGGCAGTTTGAACCCTAACGGCTATTACTAGCCTAGTAACTACAACTAGCGCTATTGCTAACTTAGGCTTAACTAACGAACTCGCGGTAGGGAGAGCCGCGACATTCCGGGCGAAGAAAAAAGATGTTTACAAAGTCCTGATAAAATTTGTAAACATGAACCTGATTCGGATTCGAATGACGATCGGAAGAAGAATGTGAATAAAGGTAAAGTATCAAATTTAAAACTAATTATTCTATAACTAACATACACGTTTACAGATATAATTAATTAATTAGTAATATATATTTCTTCTTCTGTGATCTCTGGGTTGGCCCATTCATCATCGGAGGATTCTGCTTCGACTTGGGGATCGGCGGCTGAGACAGAAGAAGGATCCAGTGTTTGGCCAACATTAGCGGAGATTGAATCGGCGATATCACGTTCGGCGGCGGATCTGGCTACAGTTTTGGCGGCGGATCTGGCTTCAGTTTCGGCGGCAGATCGCGATGTCTCAGTCGTGGCGTTTCGCGATGAGATGTCTCCGGCGGCGGCGGCAGTTTGTGATGGGGCAGCGGCGGCTTCGGCGACATCGGTGGCGCTTTCAACAATATTTCCAGTGACGTTTTGGGTGACGTCTTCGGATTCTGCGGTAAGTTCTAGCGGATATATTTCTGTTAGTGGTCTAACTAATATTCCATGGTTGGTTTTCAGCGTTACTGATCGCACGTTTCCGTCGGCACTGACATTTAGTTGAGTGATGCGACCTAGTTTCCAGCAGCTACGTTTCATGTGTTTTTCGGCGATCAAAACAATGGCGTCAACTACTGGCTGGCTTGTTGCTGTCTGGCGTTGGAAAGCTTCGTTTCGATGGAAGCCTTTTTCGCGGAGGAATTGAAGGTAATGACTTTTCCATTCTGACCAGAAGTGATCGGTATTCGCTTCACAGCATCTTGCAATCGTTACAAGGTGCCTTTCACATATTGTTGCGTTTTCCGGTAGGTTTGTAATTGGTTTCACTGAATCATTTTTGAAGTATGATTTCAGGAAATGATTCGGCGTGAGCGGTTCAATTTCATCGCGATCGTTTGTGACATATGTGAGCGGTCTGTTATTAATTGTATGTGCGATTTCAGCGAGAGTTGTGCGAAGAACAGTATCAGTTATTCCTCGAGTGTGAAACGTTCTTAGTAAGGCGTTTTTGGCGAGCCCTACAAGCCTTTCATAGACACCACCTTGCCAAGGTGAGTGCTCTGGTATGAATTTCCATTCCCACTCGTGAGAATACATACTAGCGAATGTGGTTTTAGCTGCTTTAAATTGAAGCGCGTTATCCGATACAATGAGTTTTGGTTTTGTTCTTCTAGCTATTATTGTGCGTAGAGCTAAAAATATGACGTCAGCCTTCATATCTTCAAGCATCTCAAGGTCGATGGCGCGTACTACGAGATCAGTTACAAGTAATACATATCTTTTTTCATTACTTGACCATATTGGCCCAAACGTATCAACACCAATGTTTTGAAATGGTGTTTCATGTTCTTCAAACCTAAACGCTGGTATATTTGAGTGTTTTGGTTGTTTGTAAGGTCGTGAATTATACCTTTGCATTTTGTACAGGTACGAAGGACTTCCTGAATTGCTCAAGCGACCAGCTGGAATCCAATATTTGCGACGGATCGATGCCAGTACTGAAGATGTTCCGGCGTGGTATGCGGCTGCATGGAAAAATTCTATGAGAAGTACAACGAACCTTGAGCTTTTTGGAGTTGGTAAAAGGATGGGACTTCGTTCATCCAATGATAGCGGTGCGTATTTAAATCTCCCAGCACATCGTATGATATTGTGTTCATCTAGGTAAAGATTTAATTTTGATACAAGGTCATGTTTTTTGTTTGAGTTTATTGCCATAATGACATCGCGATAATAATTCTCTTTGTTCTGCTTTTGATCCATAGTTGCTGTGCTGCAGAATTATCGATCTTCGAGGTAAAAAGTTGGCGATTTTTGAGATTGTGAATTGGGATACAAAGCGCATCAAGTAAGTAGTTATATGAAGTACTTTCATATAATCTGAGTATCGGTTTGCGTCTATATCGAAGGGATATTTTGGCTTTGTGATTATCATGATGGTATTTATTTCAGGAATTGGTTCCAGTTCGTAATCGTAGGATAGCGCTGATGGTGGAATAGCTGGTGGCCAATTCTCTTCAGATTCACTTAACCATTTGGGACCATGGAACCAGGTTGACGTTACTTGATCGACTGTAGCTCCTCTAGATGGTAGATCGGCGGCGTTTTCTACCGAGGATACATATCTTTTTTCAACCTGCGGCACATTGCGGATTATTTCGACTTGTTTCTGCACAAACGATGGCAGAATTTTATCTGACGCTAACCAACTGAGTACACACTTGGCATCACACCAGAGGTAACGTTTGCATTCGATTTTCAAGGCATCTTGTACGTATTCAAGCGCCTTCATACCAAGTAAAACTGCTATCAATTCAAGCTTTGGTATATGTTTAATTTTCGCAAGTTTTGTTTTGGAAAATAGAAGATGTGTTTCTGTTTTTTCTTTTGTTTCTGCTCGTAGGTAGACGGCATGCGCATGCTTTGGCGTGACGCATCTGTGAAAACATGTAGCGTGAATTTAGCGGCGTTATCTTCCATATTAAATTGGAGGCGTTTCATTGATTTGGCGGCGGCGAGTTGAAGCTGTGTTTGTATTATCAACCACTGGTTCTGGTGTTCTACAGATAAGCGATCGTCCCAGTCATAGTTAGTGTGGATTTCTCTTAGGAAAACTTTTGCGGGTAGTAGTACCGGAGACCACCAACCACAGGGATCGTAGAACTGGGCAGTGGTGCTCAAAACAGTACGTAGCGTTATAGTTTCTGATTCGACTAATTTTTTGAGATGAATCTCATCTTGGTATTGATCCCATACTATGCCAAGAATCGATATTGAGGCGGATTTATCTGGCTGTGCGAAATGTTTTCTCAATTCTGGGTTATTTGATGCCCATTTTCTCATGTTCATTGAGCATTCAGCGAAGATTTTAACGGTGAAATAATAGAAAGCGATCGCTTGTGCCAGTGTGAGGAATCCAGTGATAAAATTATCAACGAATGCGTCAGTCATTAATTTCTGAACAAATTCCTTAAATTTTTTCGCGTATTTTTTCAGATGGAAGCGGATAGTTGCATTGAGCAAGAACGGACTGGCGGTAATTCCAAAGACTACTCGTAGAAATCGGAGAATTCTCAAGTTATTTCCAGTTGGCGGTTTGAATAGATTCCAGAGCCAAACAAAACAGACATAGTTGGCATCGCGGCGGTTTATAGCTAAAGCATGGAATGCTTTTTCGCGCACAGACTACTACTATCCAGGATAGACGAAAACGAATTATAATTTTCCCACTATCAGCGAGTAGGTTCAGACCCTTATAACTCTGATCGTTTATGCTTTGATGCTTTGGTGTCTTGGCGCTTCCGTCATAGACTACACGCGATGACGTTGATTTTTCCGGTGTCTCAATAATATGATGAGGCAAAAAGTATTTCTGCATCAACGATCTCGTTTTGTGGTACATCTTCAATGATGCCTTTTTTCAATTTGTTCTTCTAATATTTTATTATAGTCGTTGAATGATTTTTCTGTTAATTTTTTTCTGCATTGTTTTCAGTCTACCAACTGCGAGACCGAAATTGTTTGGTAGATTAGGTGGATATTGTTTCCACGGCCATCGGATCTCATAACGATTATTCTCAAAGCGTAGGTTTTCATAAAACTGTTTCAGTGCTCTTCTTCCTCTTCGATTTTCGAGATGGGAAGTTCGGCGATACCCAGAGACTCTAGATTGCATAATTCTGGATTGCGTTGGCTGGAGACATCTGATAATATGTTGATCTGTGACTTGTTTTGCAGGATTGTCGCCTCGACTAACATCCAGCCAAATTTTGTAGCGTTGAGATACAGACCTTCGTCCACTGGGATTTTTTCTTCAATAATATCATAGTAGTAGTCGCATACCAATTAACATTTCTATTGGCGAGTTTTTACCTTGATCTATAAATTTCTTGTTGGCGTGATTTGGGTATGCGTCTCTAAATGCCTCGTAGTCAAATAGATGGACGTTCTGTGGTATTGCTGGTGATGTATCAGCAACTACGTGTGCGCGGTAATCGTCATTGTTTGTAAGAATAAACGATGTAGTCGAAGTTGAAAGTTTTACAGGTTGATTTTTTAAAAAAACATCGACCATAGTATTTCGCTGATTTGTTAGTTCTAGGCCCATTCGTTTGGCAGCGCTCTCAGAAATATAACTTTCATTACTGCCATTATCAAGTAATGCACGTACCTTGTACCGGCGATTTGTGAGTGTATTTTCAACAGTGACTTGAGCGGTAATATGCGCGCCTTTGTGAGTACGTACGAAGAATGCAGCCTTTGAATCTACTTTGCTAGTCGATGGCTCAGCTTGTTTGCTATGATCTACTGTTTTTTCAGTGGCGATATTATGAGATTCAGTTTGCCTACCGAATTGTTGTGGGCAGAGTGACGAATGGTGTTGATTTAACGCTCTGCAATAATGACAAGTTATTTGTCTTTTACAGTTTGCTTTTGTGTGGTTTGTTTTGAGGCACAGATGACAACAGTTTTTCGATCTTGCTCGTCTGCTTTCCAGTGTGGCATATGTTGGACATGACGCGGAGTAATGTATTTGTGAACAAAAGGCACATGGTGGTATTTGGCGTTGATTAGGCGGCTGATCAGATTGGCGTTGATGTGGCGGCGGATCAGATTTTAGCAGTGGAACAGATTTCGACGGATGCGAGTGAACAGGAGGCTTTTCCTGCTTTGTTGCGATCAAGGAGGCGGATATACCATGCTGTGGCTTCACAGGATGCATATTTGTAGATTTCATTTTTGCAGCTTCAAGTTTGAGTCTGAATTGGGCTAATTTCAAGATTTTACTTTGAAGTGTTTTTACCGGAAGTTTTTCATCAACACAGATTTGCTGTATAATAGTTGCTGGATAGCGAGTATATACAGAATCGCGTAGAGGAGGAAAGGCGTCCAAGTCTTGATTATGGGCCTCAAGGGCTGATAATATTCCTTGGATTTCATAGTAGGTATTACTTAGGCTGAGCGGATTATTTGCAGCTGGCGGGATTTGCTCAAGTTTTCGGTACAGTGCTTGGCGATGATTTCATCTACATGATTGTACTGTGATTTCAGATCGCGAATTGCTTTATCATAATTGTCTTTTGTTATGGCGAGTGATTCAATGATTTTCCGTGGGCCGCCTGTCAAGGATTCTTTGAGCTGTAGTAATTTTTCTTCATTTGAAATCGGTACGCGTCATCTTTCATCTCAAATGCAGTGATGAAATTTGTGAATTTTGTAACGTCACCATCAAAAGGCTCAATTTTGATTTCAGGTATTTTCTTAGCGATGTTATTTGTTGCTGTATTTGCTACTGGTGGGGTGGTTTGTTCCTTAGGCAGCCGGCGTGTAGCTTTAACGGTGATCTGACGTGCTTTCCCAAGAATTGGTATGGCAGTGGTAAAATCATAGTGATACTTGCTATTTGTTGTAGGCCTAAGCTTTTCAAGTTGTGTGATTGCTACACTGAGGTCGTCAAGGTTATCGGCGAGCTCTTCCACGTTGATTGGTGACGTTTTGAGATTTTCTTCAAGTGCAGTTACTGTGCCAGTGACTGCATTCACCCACAATTGAAATTCAGCGATGGCGCTTTTCTGCTGCCATTGTTATAGGCGCGACTTTCTGATGCTTTTGCTGGTGGATGACGGCGTGGATGGTTCGATTGCGTAAGCGTATGTGACGTGAGCCTGTGAGACTTATTGTGGCGGTGTGTGCGAATGCGTGCTTTTCTGAGATTGCGATGTAGATTTGTGAGATGTGATGATGTACTTACAGATGTTGTAATGTACGTGATGCGTTTGTAGTTGTAACTCGAGGTTGCGTAAGCGGATAATGTGTACAAATTATTTTTTGTACCACGCGATTTTCTTTCTGATAGAAAGTTTGAGCGATTTGCGATTTATGTCAACGCGCACTATTTGCGAAGACGCGATTTTATTTAGCGAATGCGAATGAGAGTCTGCGATTTTTTCAACCCACACGTGGTCATGTTGGTTAGCGAGTAGCGAATTTTTTACTTACAGATGCGATTTTTTCGAAGTTTTCACGAACGCGCGAATACATTACGATTTAGTAGAGCGGCGATGGATTCGATTAAAAAGCTCTGCTACCATGTTACGGTTGCCCGTAATAAATATGAAGACGATTTAATTAACGCATATATATTGATCGATTATAATGAGAAGACTAACTAACGGTTCGGCAGTTTGAACCCTAACGGCTATTACTAGCCTAGTAACTACAACTAGCGCTATTGCTAACTTAGGCTTAACTAACGAACTCGCGGTAGGGAGAGCCGCGACAGTATTTGATTTTATAATATGAATTTGATAAGAATAAAAAAACATATTTATGTTAATAAAATAATTTTTTGCGAAAACAATCCGTAAATTTGAAAAAACATAATATTATTTTTTGTCAAGACACTTTTTCACAAAATCCCAATATACGCATCCGGATTTCACCGCTCATGCACAGTCGTTGAATGTGAATCACCATTCGTTTATTGCGCCAATTTTTTCGTACAAAATGAAAGGGAGAAAGATATTATGTTTTTTTCGTGTGTTTTGTTAAAATTGTGTTAAATTAATTCTGCGAAGATAATATTTGAAATATTAATTTGATTATTTAGGAAACCGTTCGGTCTAAAATCCAATCATGGATTACTACGAAGAATTTTTGGATCCTGACGAAGAGTTCGAGAGGCAATTCGCTGAAGAGGAGGAAATACTGAATGAATATGCGGCCATGATCGATGGTAAGTACATTTCTTGTCATTACTTTATTTAATGAGTCAAAATCAAAATTGTTAAAACTTCTTTATTACTACATTTCTACTTCAATCTGTGTAGATAATACGCAACCACCTCCTCCCAAAAAGTCTCTTAAATTTGACGACATGCCTGTTGCGAAGAAGACGAGCACACCAAAGAATCACTATTTAAGTAATGGCTCATCATCAATACCCATGAATGGAACGCCAAATTTGGAAGATTTACCTTCGACATCGACTGGAATATACCATGCCGAAGATTTACAACCACTGATGTCTCAGAAGTCATTTATGAATGGTATTCCTCGTGTATCACAATTGAACGGAGACTCACACTTCGATATCACATCACCACCTCTAATGGTATGGTTATCATTTCCTGTAGTTTCACTATCAACTGCGTTGTTTCTATAGTATATTCTATTATTGCAGGATTTAGAAGAATCGTTTAAAGATGTTGGCAATTCTAAAATTGTGGTGAATGAAAACCATTCTAAAAGTTCAAAGAAAAGAACAGCCAAAGATTCACTCGATATCAACCATTCTACGAATTCAAACAAAAGATCGGCTAAGAATCTATTCGATGTGAATCGATCTTCGAACTCGAGCAAAAAATCAGCAAACAGAGATTTATTCAATACGAATCATTCTACGAGTTCAAACAGAACAGCTCAAGATTTATTCGACGTAAACCTTCCTACAAATTCAAGCAAACGAACAGCTGAAGATTTATTCGGTGATATTAACGATATTGATTTCAACGATGATTTCGGTATGATTCAAAGTCTCCTTATCGATAAGTGCTAAAATCTCTCCTTTATTAATTTTATTCGGTTACAGATGTCCTTGTATTAGGCTCAGTTCCGAAAAAAAAGAAAGTAAACGATATCGATGAAAAAGATGCTCTTATGATTGCTAGAATTGTAGAAGAAAGGAAGAAACGAGCTTCGATCAATGCTTTTCAAGATTTTTCAAACAATACTGGGTTAGTTCAGTTCAGATTGAACAATTTCTTCTCGATTCATTTTTTTAATTTAATATCTTCATTTTGCAGGCAGCGAAAAAAATCGGAATGTGTTTTGATGAGGCGAGTTCCCAAATACAATTTCATGACGCTAAGAAATGGCAAAGGAGAAAAATTTTATACCAAATTGTATTCCGATGAAGCATTGAGTACCCAAGTGAGCTTATTATGTTCAGTTTTATAAGAATTGAAAAAAATTAGCGTAATATTTCTCAATTATTGTGCTTAATTTTATAGATAGTTTCGGTTTCGGAAGAATGTAAAAATACCAGATTACTCAGTGTTCCATTTGAAACTATAATGAATGATGCAAATGCTATCGTAAGAGATTTTTTTACTGGTTATTTTTTTCAAGAATTGAGATTACTGAAAAGTTTGTTCTGTACAGATTGCCAAGAAACTTGAAACTGAGTTGAATACGCCTCCTAGAGAAAAGTCCAATGTGAATCCATCGAAATCTGTAGATACAGATTTATGGGTTGAGAAGTACAAACCGATGTCTTACATTGATTTATTGAGTGATGAGGTTACTGAACTGTTCTCAAGAGTATCGCTGATCAATTTGTATAATTAATTCGTACTTTCCATTCAGGGTACCAATCGTATTTTATTGCAATGGGTCAAATTATGGGATAAAGTTGTGTTTGGCAGAGAGAAAAGGATTAGAATAAAGGAAAATAAACCTAAATGTAATTGAATTTTCTTTTTTGTGTTTTTTATTCGACCAATATCTATAAATCATATCCACGTTTCAGTTGAACCGAAATTCCAAAAGAAAAATTTACTCGTATTGGATGAAGAATTGGACGATAGTGGTTGTCCAAAGTTCAAATTAGTGTTACTCTGTGGTCCTCCTGGTCTTGGAAAAACAACACTAGCTCATGTCGTGGCTCGACATGCCGGTAAACATTCTAACTGATTTCATTACTTTATTTAGTACTTCCGAAATGAAAAATGTAATGTTTCTGTTTAGGATATAATCCTGTCGAAATGAACGCTAGTGATGATCGTAGTCCAGATATATTCAGACAGCAATTAGAAGCAGCTACCCAAATGAGATCGGTGATTGGTTTGTCTCCTCGGCCAAATTGTCTCATCATTGATGAAATCGATGGTGCTCCTTCTGTAAATAATTCGTTGATAATATCAGATTAGGTATACGATTTTATCGATTCCTAAACATGTTATTTTCCGTATTTAGGCTTCCATTGACGTATTAGTGAAATTTGCCAAAAACGATGGTAAAAAGCAGCCAAAAAAGAAAGGTGCTAAACTAACAGGTTTGCTGAAACGTCCCATTATTTGTATATGTAACGACGTTTACGTAGCTGCCTTACGACCATTACGACAAATGGCTCTGGTTATCCATTTTCCTCCGACTTCATTGCAAAGGTAATCAGAAAAATAGTTCAGTTGTCGATTCCTTGATTACTAATAAATGTTATTACAGATTGACCCAAAGATTGCTCGATATCACTCAACGTGAGAAAATAAAAACTGATCTATCTGCGATGATGGCGCTATGTGAAAAAGCCAGCAACGACATAAGAACTTGCTTATCTACTATTTATTGTCTGAAAGACAAAGCTATCAAAACCAGTACCATTTCTCAAGCGAATATCGGCAGTAAAGACATGCAGAAAGGATTGTTTACCGTATGGCGAGATATATTCCAAATTCAGACTACTACCAGGTTAGTACTCGAAGAATCGTGTGTTTAAAATTAAATAAAGCATACAATGTACCCATGAATTGAACGGTGCTCGCTATTTTTATAGCACGAAACGCGAAGAATTGAAGAAGGATGGTCGCAAAATGGAAACGGATTTGATTCTATCACGAAGGTGAGTGATTAATTTACGCATTAATTTTACTCGTAGATGTAAAAAGTACATCGACCCTAGATAGGTTAGTAGTTGATAATTGAAACCGGAAATTCCTCGATCGAATTTTCACCTGAGCTGCGCTTTGATAGTTTATGCTGCGAATGACGATGCAAAAAATTTTTTCTGCGTTTTAGGTTGCATTCGGTGTTAAGTTCAGTTCAAGGTAATGGAGATTATGATAGATTAGCCCAAGGCGTGTATGAAAATTTTTTAAACGTCAAGACGAGAAATTTCACGATGAACAATGTAAGCGGCTTGATAGTTCATGAAATTCGACGAATAATGTATCAATGTACATAGTAATTTCATTTCCTCTTCTTTCAGGTTTCCAAAAGTTTACAATGGTTTTGTTTCTTCGATCAAATCAAGAATACGATTGCGACTACTCAAATGTATACCTTAATGACGTATATGCCATATTGTTTCGTAACCTGGCATTTCCTCTGCGCAAATTATCAATCATCTAAATTGAACTATCCTAGTTTATTATTTGAAGTGGGTTTTACACTTATAAATATGATATCTTTTCGTGATACGTTTCATTTTAAGGTTTTAATTTCATTTTCAGCTGATGACCAGGCAAGTGAAATATCAGCAGATTGTTCACGAAGTGTTGAAGGGCATGGAACCGAAAGTGCGAGCTTATAGTCATTACGAGCAATTACTGCTGGATAATTTACCATATTTTACTCATCTGTTGAATCCTAGTATTAGGCCTGTGAGTAAATTTTTAGTATTTTGATGAGCACAGGATTGGGCAGACTCGTGTGAAAAATGATTCGAATTGCGAATTGTTTTCAATTTTGATCATACAAAGTATATTTTCGAATCTCAAACCATACGAATGAACCGAAAAGTGATTCGAATTATCATTTTCGAATGCAAAATTCAAATCATAATTTCATTTGTTTGGAAATTCAAGCTCTTCTTCAGCTGCATTATGACAAAACTCAAAAAAAATCTCATAGTACCATATTGTCTGAGATTAGAATTTAGAAATTGAACACTTTACTTCATCGCTAGAACTTAAAAAAAAAAAAAAAAAAAAAACTGTTCAAAGTATAAATTTTTCAAATGAAAAGTGTTCAATAAAATAGAGATTTAAATCGTAAACGCGAATCATTCAAAATTTTGAATCGCGAATTTTTGAAATTTTAATTGAAAAATCTTCGAATCACTGTGAATACTTTTCACATAAGACATTACGATTTTAATCGTAAATTTTGAATTATAAATGATTTTATCCGCACCCTTTACTGCTATTTTACTGTAAAAATGTATTAATCTTTTTTTTTTTTCAATAGGTGAGTTTGCAGCTTTTTAGCACCGCAGAGAAAGCTGCTTTGCAACAACTCGTAAATACCATGATTGATTATAATTTAAATTTCGTTCAAGAAAGGACACAAGATGGAAGTTACCAGTTCATTCTTGATCCGTGAGTATTTTTATATCGATAATCAACAAATGAAGCAGAGAATTTTTTTGAATGTTGTGTAGGGTATCTCTTGGATCATATTTTTAAAATTTGGAGGTCTCTCCCCTTGAGATGGTTCATCTTTTTCTAAAAATCAGATTCCTGAAAAATTTCCAAATATTCTTTGAAAAACTGAACATATCTCTCAATTTTGATTTTTAGCGATGAAATTGTTCCTTAGGAACCATTTGGGTAAAATGTACTATTTGAGGCTCCTAGTATTTTCCCTAGAATGATTTCTTGGATCCAAAGCTAGACTGTGCTGTAACGAAAAGAACCAAAAATTTGAAAAACGAGAACAAGAACATGAACATTAATTTCCTTGTTCTTTTTTGTTCTTCACTTGTAAAATTTAATTTAGTGGGTTCATTTTGAGAGAAAAATTTTCAAATTTTCACCATCGAGATTCGAAAAAATTTCAATTAGAAGGGTGAAAATCAAAATTTAAAATTTAAATTGGTGCTAAGAAAACAACAAAGCATAAAGAACCAAGAACCAAGAACCAAAAATTTAAAGAACAAGAATAAAAACGAGGAAAGACATGAAAATTTTTAAAGAACTACATCAAGGCCGGGAATGGAATTTGAGATCGAAAAAAAAGAGCGAAAAATAGAACCGAAAGTTACAAGAACAAAAACAAAAAATTCATCGTTCTTACAGCCAGCCCTGGTCCCATATTTTCAGATTTTAAAGAAACACTAGACGATTTTGCATTACTTTCTCGTTTCTTTTTTTTTTCGTTTTTGAATGTACACAGTATTAAGTCTCCATTCGTGTGTGACCTAAAATGTAAGGAATGACAAAGATTCTAATATTTTTTAAAAAAAAAAAATATATATGTGTTATATAAAATACCCTAATATCGGATTTTAATTTCTATTTCTGATCCTCAGATTTTCACACCTTTTTCGAAAACAATTTTTAAATGCTCCGTATTTAAAATTTTTTAAATGCAATTTTTTTCAGGAATATCGAAGATGTGGTCGAGTTTCCTGATATTCAAACGTCGAAAAGATTGAGTTATTCGTTGAAAATGACGATTTCGCGAGAAGTCGACCAAGAAAAAATTAGACGTTTAGAATCGTCGTTGCTGAAGAATGCCTCCACTTCGAATACTCGAGCTATTTTGCCACCGATGGAAGTGGATTTAACTGAAAATGAAAATTCTCCTCAAAATAGTAAGTTCAATCTCCTTTACGTTTTTGCGAGATTTATTTTAAAAAATTTCAAGCTTAATTGCCATTTTTTAAAAAGAAAATCAACAAGAAGAAAAGAAGAATCATTTGCAGAAGCTGACACCCAAAGTGATCAAGAAAACAGCGAGTTCATCGGTAAGATTTTTTAATCTCGTATGGTAAAATTATGGATGAGATGAAGTGTAATGTTCGTCACGCCTTCTCCTTTTTAATTTTCCAAACGGAGTAATAATTTCTCTTTTTATTTTTTTCTTTCTTTCTTACTAATTCTTTTTTGTGTGTAACAATATGACTGGGTATTTGATCACTTAAAAATCCATTTCGTAATTTTTTTGAGCAGCTGCTGTATTTTGTAATTTTTCCCAAATTATTAATGCAGCAGTTTTCAACCAAAAGTTATCAAGTCTTTATGTTTTCAAAATTGGCCCCGAAATTCCAATTTTTTTCATTTCTGATGCTGAAAAACGAATAAATCTCTTGAAAATGCCGCACCAAACTTGGAATTTGGCATAAATATTTAGAAAAACTGGTATTTATGGAACGTCGGTATAAATCATTTCGTAATTTCTGGATGTCGTGGAAGGGGAGACCGTACCTATTCGGTATCTCGGAATTAATTTCTCTGTGGTTGTACGGGTTGGAAAAACTTCTTAAATTATATGTTACTCGTGAAGAAATACCAAGTCCATTAACCAGATACGGCCAGATTTATTTTGCAAACTATTACAACTGGAAAGTCTTACCCTCATAAATGCCTTTCATCATATTTTATTAGCGTAACGATAACAACAACTCGAACATCTTTTTATTTGTAATGTTGTGTAGAAAGAAAATAGCGTTCAAAAGGAAAGATTAATTATTATGGGATAGGCTTCAGTGAGCTAAGTACCGCGAACGAGGGGGAGCAGGGCTACGAATTGTTATTTCATCCCTTAATGACTTTCAACTTAACAGCGCCACCGTCGCCGTTCATCTCCGTGTCATTATTCGCTTTGTTAGTGAGCCTCAAAATTAACCCGACGATTTTTTTCAACGTCAAAGGTATGGCCGTATTTAAACGCCGTCGGAGATCCGTCTCAATTTACTCGTCGCTAACGAACGCGTTCGAAACAGGAGGAAATTCTAATCGAGAAGTAAAAAAATTATCAAATTAGGTGTAAATTTTCCCTCCATACCGTAAGCATTTTCCATTACTTTTAATTAACAGTCTCTGGTTGTGATTTTATTTAAGGTACTGGACTCAGTGTAATAAAAAAGCTCGGTCGGTGGTAATTTTACGAAACACTGCAGCGCGCAACGTTGTAAAAAGTTATAGAAAATCTGTATATTTAAACCAACCCGGCTCTTATTACGTTTATCATTATAGAGCAATTAATATTATAACAGACTCTATAAGCCAGCATAATGAGCGCACTATTTTGTTTATTTCATTCGTCGGCAACTTCACTTTCTCCCTCAGCTCCGTCAACATCTTCGGCTCATTTCCGCTCCGTTACTCTTTAAAAAGCTCCGTTCCTTTTTAAATTGCTTTTCTTTTCTTCATGAAATAATTTTCGCCGTAATAAAGAGTAAATAATTGAAGCGCGCCGCGTGACGAAAATACGAAAGTAGAATAAATGCTATTCCCAGCGATTTTCATCCTTTGTACGACGAAAAAAAATCTTCATTTTAACCTTTTTTCCTTGTTTTTTTATAATCAACCTTTTGCGCGGCAACCGGATTTCAAACTTAATTTTTAATGTTTTGAAAGAAGATACTTTTGAATATTACAGACCATAGCGTTCTTTTCATTGAATTGATGCTGCGGTTTAAATAATTAATTTCTTAATCGCGACTAACCATCAAGTCGCGAAATTTATCATGCATAATGTAGCATCGTTAATGAGAATTTTCTCTCTGTGTATGTGTTTTCTTAATAATAACTGCAGTGATACTATACCGCCGTTAATCGTATCACGTGAAATAGACTCGAATTAGGTGGAAATTGATTTACATACGGTGGGTGTTTGGGGTATTTTCTAAACCGAAATGGTGTCTGGATGAAGAGTGGGTGTTGGATTTTCAAAAAATTGTTCATTTTAATTTCTATTTTTTGATTGTATTTTTTTTTTTTCTAAATTAAAACCTAGAAATTATTGCTCGATGGTGATGATTAGGTTGGAATAAAGATCTACTTGATTTAGCCAGGGTTTGAACTAAATTTAACGTACTGATTGATACTTGGTTCAACAAATAATTCAAATTTAGCTAAAATAGCAATGATAGATTGAATTCAATTCAAAGATTTATATTCCCCCCCCTCCTCCAGAAAAAATTGCGTGATTGATGGAGAGAGACGCAATGGGGCAAAAGAGATTGAATTTTGCAAGCAAAAAAAAACAAGTTTATTTTTAGAATTATCTAAATTTTTTTCTAATAAATTCAAGTTCGGTTTTTCAACTTTAACCGTAAATTACAGTCATCAAGAAGTACCATTTTTTAAAATTTTTCTCATGAATGAGGATAGGTGTGGAATCCAAAATAATTTTTGGTGTTCATTTTCGTTTATTTTACTGAAAATGATAATTCAATTTGAAATTTTTAATTTTTTTCTGATGAGCACTTTGATCATATAAATACTTACTCTTCCTATTTTTTAATTTCAATTATGGTAAAGATTTTTTATGATAAATGAGAACGACAACCTATGTATAGGTGTTTACTTTGTTTAAAAAACTCAGAATTACAAAATTGCATTATTTTAAAAAATGGGGCTACACAAAAAACTTGAAACCAAAGTATAACAGATAATTTTTTTATCAAAAATAATTTTCAAAATACTCGGAACAGGATCTTGACAAATTTTAACAACAAAAAAAAAATAATAAAATGAAAAATGAAAAAAATTGAATCTGAAAAGAAAATTGGGAGAAATCAGTACCTAACTTTGAGTTGTAAAAATTTTGTTCCCAATCGAAATATTTTGTAAGGTTTTTTAGTTTCATTCTGAGAGAAAAGGGACTCATTTTTTTGAGTAAATATTACCAGAAATGAAAGAATTTGAATTTTCAAATTTTTTTTGTGTTATTTGATCATTTTTTTGTGAAAAGGTCGCTTAAATTGCTCTTTTAATTCAAAATTTGAATATTGCTTGAATAGCTTTTTTTTGTTTGGAAATGTTGCAAAAATAATTCTACGATTAGAATGATTGAAGAAGTTGCTAAGAAATAAATGAGATATCTACCTACATATGTAAAATATTTTATTCAATTTGGAGCAATTTTCTGAACTTGTTTCGAGTCTTAGCTTCGTGTATGAGGAAAAAGAACCCTCATCTGAAATTTTTTTACTGACAGAAGCTGAAAACATTTACATCTAAGCTTTTTTCTCTCTTACAATAATTTTTGGATTTGACCCATTTTGGAAAAGAGCTCCACAATTTTAATACCTACCTAAAAATCTAACGATTTTTATTTTCAATTTTTAAAATTTTTTGGGTCATTTCATAATTTTTTAATCGATTTTTTTTGTTTTTTATCGCTTTATTTAAAGAAAATTTTTTAATAGGTATTACCTACAATATTAAGAAGTCGGAGGTTTTGATTTTTTTTTCAATATCGCCGAATATTTGTTGTCATACTGAAATATTAAAATTCCTAAAGAAGATTGATTCATTTCTAAATAGGATCTTGAGTTTTTATTGAACGAAATCGTATCAAAAAATTTTAGAATTTGTATATTTTTGGAAATAATAAATTTGTTTTTGGCTTTTACTCCTTTTTTTCTCTATAGAATTTCTGTCTTTGTGATAAGTTTAATTATATCTTTGACTACCTAGAGGAAAGAGAAGGGAATGAAAATCTTGAAAAAGTAAAATAACACATAAATATTTTCAAACTTTATGACTCCCGATGAAAAAATTTCAGATCTAATCATATCTCAAAAATGTCCCAATCTAATTTTATCAAATTATCTCATTTTATCAAATTCATATCTGAAAAAATTATGAAGGTTCAGATCCAGTTTGATATGATGTGATCAAATGATATCTAATTTGATCAAATCATATCTAAAAAAAATATCAGATGTAATTAGATATAATTTGATTAGGACATTTTTGAGATCAAATTTTATCTATTCTAATAAAATTTGATCTAAATCAGATATGATTTGATACGATTTGATCTAAAAATTTTTTATCGGGCAGTTTATATCAAAATTTTGAAAAAGTTTTCGCTCGAATCGAAAATTTTTGAAATTGTACGTAATCTTTTGGAACTAAAGCAGATTTGCTATCCCCTTCTCACTCCAGCTTACAGTAAATCATGTGATTTTTCAGTAAGCACTACTTTTGTGATAGATTATCAGAATATGAGATATTTTTCAACATTTTTAAGCAGTTTTTGACATCTTTATTCTCAAAGATTTGTTGGAAACATTTTCTAACGTTTTAAAAGTTTTGAACATTTTCATTGAAATCTTAAAGTTTTATTTTTCAAACGAAATGATCTGTATTTCAATTCCATATTTTAATTTCTATTGATTTTTTTTATTTATGTTGGAATAAGGAGAGAGAAGGGTCGAGTTTGAAGCAAATCTTTCATCTTTCTCGACAGAAAGAGATGAGAGAATGAGGAAAGAAGTGGCCATAGGATATTACTCTTCATAAAAAAAAATTTGGAGGTCAACATATCAAGTATTTGAAATTTTCAAAGTAAGGTTCACTTAGAAAGGAGATTTCGACATCATGTTTTTTTTTGTTCTGATTTGGATTCTTATCAAATTATCATCACTTGTTTCTGTATTTCTATTCAAAAAATAATTCTTGAATGATATTGTAAAATCTACTTGTTTGTGCAAAATTTGAAATTTTGACACACTCAGAAAAACAAAAAATAGCAAATGTTGAAAAAAATAGTCAATTTTTTAAGCAAATTTTTTCAACTTTGCGTTGAATAGTGTTGCCTGTTATTATTTTGTTTGAACGAAATTCATTATATTTATTGAAACCTTCACGATTCATACATTTTACTGAAATTCATTGTGTGTGAATTTTGAACGATAGTCTGAAAGGAAAGGACAAAGAGAGACCTTTATTTTCAAAATCATCAAGTTTTTCATTCTTCAAACCATTTAAAAAATAATCCTAATAATGAAAAAAAATTGAAATTTTGCTCCAAAAAATGCTAAAATGAATCCATTTCATAACGAAACCTTGATCTGCCCAAAATAATCAAGGGATTGTGAATTTACGAATCGAAATTGAAACTCGTTTTTTGAAAGTCTTTAGGGGCTCTTGCAAAAAAATTATTTACAGCCTTTCAACCGTATTCATATACATCATTCGTGGCATCAGTCGAGCTCTCGTATTACTTGCAATTTACGACTTTATGCTGGAAACTTTTGGAAGGAAGTCCGTTTAATATCAGTTGCAATAATTCGCGTTTATGACACCGACACAGTCGCGCGAAGAAAGTACAGCGAAACACGGGCGATAATTCTTGTTCAATTTTGTAAAGGGTTTTTGCGCGATGATGTTAGTTTCCTTAATGAATAAAAGATCGCGTAAAAGCACCGAGTTTTCCGAAATTTCTCTACCAAAGGGAACTCGAAAACGATAAATCAAAACCTCTTTAGACGTGTAATGTATAACTGCAACGCAAAGTATGCCAGGCTTAATATAAAATTCGAATAAGTCGGATACGTTGTAGGATTTAAAACGTTTTATGTATTAGGACTAGGATAGGTTTCGTTTTTTTTTTCTAGATTTTCTCCATTTTTTTTCTTCGATGTATATACGAAACGAAGTAAAAGGCGGGAAGGGGAGACCTAACTAAAGAAAAAACTCGAGTTTGTATAGAGAGAAAGGGCAACGAAATTTCTGTATCATTTAACGAGAATGATAATGTAAAAAAATAAGAAAAATGATTTATGATCGCGAAATGAAAAGAATAATAAAAAATAATAAAAAAATCTTCGTTTTAACATAATACAACATGGAAAAATTTATATTGTAGCTTTGCCGAAAAGTTTCACGTATAATAAGCCTAAAATTTCTCGCAGCGTAAAAATCTCAAGAGTAAGTTAACTTTCTAGCTGGTATAGATTATTGACCGCAAATACAATCGGAGCCACAGGGCGATAAATAAAGAAAAAACGCCTGTTAAAGTATCCAACTTGGTATAAATAATGGTTTCGAATGGTCAGCAGCGCGCAGCGTGAACGGTGGACGGGGATGGTCGAGCGGGGTCCAGAAAAAACACCCCGAGAAAAAGGAGGAAATATAAGGGATAATTTAATGCCGTTACGGGGCAGAAGTAAAACGTATTTTCTTCGCCAAAAATAAAGAAAACTTTACCAACAGCAACGCTATGAAGAAATATTTTAGGAATTTAGATATAAAGCCAATGGTGGCCGGGTAGATGGGACAGAGCGAGGGGGTGGTAAATTGAAGATGTTTTGTTCCAAATTCTAACGTTCTTTTGGTAATGAAAAGAAGCCCCCTGGAAAAAAAAGAGACGCTGCTGCTGTGGCGACGGACGCGGACGGGATGTGAAAGTAAACAGTTGAAATATAATAGGATTTTATCGCGTTGAAGGGAGAGAATTGAAGGGGCCGTATATTGATAGCGTAGGTGGAGTCGAACCCCTGGACGAAGTAAAGCGTTGGGCGGAGTTGTAGCCCACAAATCCTAAGCATCGCGTTACTTTAATTTTAAATGTATCTTATATTTTCGGTTTCATTGTGAACCTGGCTTTTTCCTAGGATCGTAGGGTGTTCGAGAAAGTATCGGCGATCGAGTTTTTATATTTGGAAGGATGAGTTGTCGGAAAAGCTGGGTTTTGTTGGGGTGGTTTTATGTGATGTGATTGTAATTTTAGTATTTTTTAATGATAGGGGGATGATTTTGGCATTTAGAAATCTGATTTTTTGAAATCTTTGAAAAATGAGCGTTAGAAATTTTAAATTTTGAAGGGTGGTAAAAAAATTGTATAATTTGTGTCTAATTGTTATAAAATGATTCAAATTAATTTTTTCCATCGATTGAAATTTTTTTTGTTTTTTTTTTTCGATAATCTTGAAAAAATTCATTGTCCTGTTTCAAAAAATTTTTTATTAATAAAATTTTTTTAAAATGATGCTCAACAACAATTCAACTATTTGGATTGAATTTTGAAAAAAAAAAAAAATTAGACAATAATTTTGACTAAAATTGAAATTCAAACTACAAGATGACCATTTACGAACACCCTACGCATTTCGAGCGAATAAACTTTTGCAAATGGACTCGTAAAAGTAAACGGAAATAGCTTCTTATTTATATTGAAGATGGAAACTTAGGCAAGTCGACGGATTCGGGATTTGCTAAATACCAACATAAACAGACGTATTGTTTTTGTAAGCTTTTTAATACACGGTGCGTTAGAGTGGTAGTTTGTTGAAAATGATGGGTCATGGGAGCCTCGGGGAGGGGGAGGGGTTGAAAGGAATGGCGAAGGCGACAACGGTAGTGTGTGTTTTTACTCGTGTAAAACACGGTTAAGTAAAGCTTTCGTCCAGGAAACGTAGTTACCATTTTCGTTGGCTGCTTCTTGCTATTCTGGTCGTTTATTTTTCCACAGAATGACTTTTTTTCTTTTTTTTTTTGTTTCCTCGCACGTCGTCGCTTAGGACGCGAGGGCCTTTACTTTAATCTGTTTTATTCGCGTGTAACTACCGTTTTTGTAGTCGCGTTATAACCGCCGGTTTACCTCGATAATCGTTTTCGTGCCTTTTTTTTACCTATTTGTTTGGGATGTGTTTTAATCGCAATGTTTTATCGAGGGTTTCAAATATTTTTTTGTGTTTTTTGCTCCTTTGGTGAAGTTTTCTGGTATTCTTCGGCCGTGGGTTGAATTAGTTGACTTATGTTGAAAGGATTTGGGGATTTTCTCTTGAAATCTAGCTATAATTTCTCTGATGATCGATTTGAGTTGAATTCCAGAAGGGCGGTATCCCTAATTGAATGGAAATTTTTAACCGAAACAAAAAAAAGTCGAAGGTAGAAAATAAAGGAACTCCACATCTAAAATTTCAGATGCTGAAGTTCATTTCTCGAATTTTGGCTTTTGACATGAAAATTTAGTGTAGCTCCAAATCAACTTCGCCTTCTACTTAACTTCGTAGTCAAGCCGGAGTCAGGGAGTCGAGGTAATAGATTGACTCCAGAGTCAAGGTGGAATCAGAGTATGAGTTTGACTCCAGAGTCAAGGTGGAGTCAGGGTATGATTTTGACTCCGGAAGTCCGGAGCCATATTGAAGTTGAAAATTGAGGTCTGAAAATCAGTGCATAGGAGTGGACTCCGGAGTCGAGAAGTCAAGGTGAAATATTGACTCCGGAGTCACGTGTCAAGGTCTAAAATTGACTCCGAAGTCGAGAGTCATAGTCTGAAATTGACTCCAGAGTCAAGCTGGAGTCAGGAGTCAACTTTTTTGCTGACTCTTATGCCCGGCTAAAAATAACTCCAAAATCATGTGGAGTCAGGAGTTGAAGTGTGAGTTTGACTCCTGAGTAAAGATGGAGTCAGTCAACTATTTTTTTTTACTCTAGAGTCAGGTGGAGTTAAGAGTGAACTTTCTCCCTTGATTCCGATTTCCGAGAATCTGGTGGAGTCAATTTTCAACTTTTTGGCTGACTTCTATATTCTCTGACTAAAATTCAGTAAACCTACCCTATTTTCAATATTCTGAATCAATAAGAAATCGTTTCAAGACCAAATTTCAGCTTTTCGCCTTGTTGCGTGCGTTGTTAGCATATTTTGTTTTTTCTTGAGAAAAATTTTCTGCTGAGAAGTACGAATTTGAATTGGAAATAAATTTCGAAAAATTGTGCTTTAATCGATCAACAGGGGCGTAACCAGTGGGTGGGCCGGGTAGGCCAGGCTCGCCTGAAAAGTAATCTGGCTCAGCTTTTTCTCACCCTACAAAAAATGAAAAAATTACTGTATCCTCAGAAAAAAGGCTCTTTCAAACAAACATTTTTAGTCGGAGAAAAAATCTATTTTGAACATTGAAAATCCAATTTCTTTACAGCTTCTCTCGGGCGTTTCAACAAAATCAAAATTCTATGGTCTTTCCAAGCTGTCAGTGTGAAATAAGGCATCCTTTCATCCCCTCCCTTAAAATCCTTTTGGTATTTCCAGTCTCCATTCCCATTCTGTACCAGCCCCTCCCCCCCCCAAAAAAGAGAAACATATTCATTTAACTTACTTTTTTGTTGAATGTTGATGTCTCTTTTTTTTGCTCATTCTAAAATTTTTGGGCCTTTATTTGGCTCACCTATTCATTATTTATTTTCCTGATTTCGCCCCCTGTTGATCAAGTAGGTCACCAAAATGTGTAATGCGCGATTTTTATTGGTGCTTAAGTTCATAATGAAGATGAACCACTTTTATAAACTTTTCTTTGACGCCGGATCATTTCATAATTTTCTGATGGCTCCGAAATATCTTCTTGAGGCACTTCCAATGTTTCAATCGATTTGAAAAGGTCAAAAGTAGGCAGAGGATAAGAGTTAAATCCGGAGTTGAAATGGAGTAAGGAGTCGAGGTCATCGATCGACCCTAGAATCGAAGGCTAAGCCGGAGTTGGAGAGTCAAGGTCATTCATTGATTCTAGAGTCGAGTTGAATCTGAGTTTCTTTCATGATGTACTTTATTTCATTTTATTTTCATTTCGGCTCAAAATTTCATTTCAAGTGAAAATACTTCCCTCATAACCCGATGAAAAATTTTTAGATCAAATCATATCTGATTTAGATCAAATTTTATCAAAACAGATGAAGTTTGATCTCAGAACTGTCCCAATCAAATTATACTTATCTAATTACCTACATCTGATTTTTTTTAGATATGACTTGATCAAATTAGATGTCATTTGGTCACATCATATCAAACTGGATCTGAACTTCATAATTTTTTTAGATATGAATTTGATACAAAGAGATAAGATTTGATGTAATTTGATAAAATTAGATTGGGACATTTTTGAGATATGATTAGATCTGAAATTTTTTCATCGAGAAGGTATACTTATCTCAGCGTTCTTCTAGAATGTCTGTCTACATCTAATAGGTCATGAAAAAGTTTGAATTTCAGAACTCAGGAGATTAATTTCATTATGAAAATTATAAAATCAGCGTGAAACTCACTATTACAAGCCATTTATAGATTCATAAAATTATTATAAAAATTATCGTCATCACAATCATAATTATGGTCCGGGTGTTTATTGGGTTTAAAGTCCAAAAGACAAAAATTCAAAAAATGAATCTGAATTTTGTTGGATGAGTCTAAAAAAAAACGAAAAATACGAATTTTGGTCAAAATTCCAAAAAAAAATTGTGTGAATTTTTCATCTTTTGCAACTCATAGTTAATTTGATAGTTTTTACATTTATTTTTCTAGAGGTCAAAGTTGATTAAACTCAACTAAAAACATTCTAGATAAACGTTTCTTTTACTTCAAAAATTGTATCGGTTGTCTAATGGGTCATGAAATTTTCAAAATCCGAGGAGAATGAACATTGGGCAATGATGTCACGAAAAAATCGTAGGTACATCATCTCGAAATTTATTTTCAAAAATCAAAATAATTAAAAAATTCATGACAGGTCATTGAAAAAGAACCTAATTTTTTGAAGTAGGTACATATAAAAAATAAAAAGTTTAAATTAATTTTTAATGGAGGGGGTGTATCATTTATCAGACTACGAGACAACCGTTTTGCTACAAAAAATTATGGTAATGTTTGAAGGGATTATGATTGTTCTTTGAAAAAAAAATTATTTTCTCACCAAAGTCAGCAAACTGGGGAATGAAGACCTTAATTTCCAAAATTGCGCGAGTAGGCTCCAAGAATCTGTTCACCTTATTCAGATCTTTGAAATTCTGTTGTTTGAAGATTACGATTTTGTGAAAGGGGCTTCACAGGGGGTGGAGGTTGCAATTTTATCGTATGAACTAGTGGAACTTCAAAAATTATGGCGAACGAATTTTTTTTATGATTTTTTGGATTCATCTGGCAAAAATATTGGTATCAGAATTTTTTGTTCAATTTTTAAAACAATATTATCATACATTACCTATTTTTACTCTCAGTTTTTTGCTTCGATTTATTTTCTTGGCCTCTTTGATTTTGAAATTGAACAAAAATTTACCAAACCGAAATCTGTTTCGTTTTCAATCTAACAAACAATTCTTTATCTCGATCAAAAACCTATTCTAATTCAAATTATTTCAAAAACTGAATTGGCTCGTTTAATTCTTAAATTAGGCAACCTATTCATCTAAATTTTTCATTTTTTGGTCTTCGTGGTACTTCGATGCTGCAGGTTGGCATCCATATATTTTTATATCCATACTAACCAGACACGCCATTATAATAAAAATAAAGCTAATTTTCCGGTACGTAATTTTTTTGGCACGAAAAACATGATTCTTTCAATTTTTAGTACATACATTGCGTTGCGGCGGTAAATTGCTAACCTAATTCGCATTAAACTATGTAGCTGGCAAACACGACGGTGTGGTAATATTCGAAGATATAGTAGTTCGATTTCGAAACTCGAATAAAAGTATGTTTTACGTATATACTTACAAGATAAAGTACAGACCATTCAGTGAAATGAAAGGGAAGAAAAAGATAGCCTTTTGAATTCTCAAAAGTCGAGTTTATTTTCCCATGATGCATCAATTTTGTACGCTTGGCGATGGAGGTTACTAGAAAATAAAAATTTGATAGCGTTTATAAAATTGATAATCTGACAGATAACGAGTGCTGTATACTGACATCTGTTATCAGAAGAAATAAAATTGACTTCTGGAACGATGCGATGGTATTCGGTGGTTTTTTTTTTCCACTTCGTCCTAGAATATGTGTATGGTACATTTATACAAAAGGGTCAGCGCAGTGTGGTTGATTTTTTTATACGGGCTGGATGAACCCAACGCTTGCTCCTTTATGTATAAGATAGATATAAGTTTAATATGGTGAAACGTTTACATCAATCTATGACGCCAGCATCGAGGTTTAACGTTAATTTTAATTTTTCAGATAACCAAGGATTTCTTCGGAAGGATCGTCGAGAGAAGTGTAATCGAGAAAAAGAGCTTGGGTAAGTACATACGATTGCGAAAGCTTGCGATATTGGTGGCTGGGTTTGCCTGTCGATTAAACTCGTTAAAATCGATATAGAATTGAACGAATTGGATGACAAATTTTTCTGATCGAGTTTCTATATCGCAAATTCAATGAAATAGAATTGCATTCGATGAATCATTGAGAATTTCTTCGTAAAACTCGTCAATGCCTTGCTGTAAAATAAATACGAGTTTCAGAGATTCTCCTCTTCCTATCCCCTTTTCCTATATCGTCACTCCGCGTCTTACCGAGTATTAAATAAATTAACATTTTTCAATTACATATTCAGTTTGTCCCAAGCGGTGAAAGAAAATACTTTATAATATAAACCAGCGGAAGGTTTTTAAACGCCTGAGGACTTTTTTAATAAAGTAAACATGTGTAGTTTGAAATAAATCCGTCGTTTATTTACTCAATAGTAATAACGCGAAGAGTAGAAAAAAAACTTACTCTAAAATATGATATTTACACTCACTCATCCCCCTTGTTTTACGCCCTTGTACATAAATATAAAAAGATTTTTTTGAACAGAGATTATGGTTTGAATGAGGAGAAACATGCGAAAAAAAATTCGAATCGAACGAGAGAGTGAATTTCTATAAAACTTGGGTATCGAATTTGAATTTCGTTTGATGGTTTGATATTGAAATTGTCAACTGATCAGTCAGATATTTGAAGTTGAATATTTTTTCTTTGGTGACGATGAATCACTATCGATTTAGAAATTTTGGTGTCGAAATGCATCAATAAATTGATCAAGGAGATTTTACCTAATTATGATTTGTTTTGAAATTTCCTGGTTTATTTGTATTTTGAAAGTTGAAACTGAAATAAGAATTTTAGTGAAAACGAATTTCTCAAATATTTTTCTTGAAAGTTTTGATGGTAAAAGGTTTCTTTAAGTTCCAAGATGCATCAGGCATCGTTGATTTCCTTTCATCTGTTCTTTCTTGAAAAGCAATTTTAATGAATTAATGTCTTATTGTTCAATTCGAAGTTTCTTCATTTCATTTCATTTGATTTTTTTAACTTGCATCAGCTAATGCTAATTTCATTATCATTATTTTGCTTTTTAATCCCATTGATTAGGCAATATCGCTTCAGTTCTGCACAATTTTTCACTCACATTAGACATTACGATTCGTTGATGTGGTACTTTTTTTTACAGCCAAAGTCGATGAAATTGTTAAAAGCGATGTTTGGTATCATTTCAAAGAGGGATTCAGCAACGCTGTTCGTAGATCCGTGTACATGAAGGATTTATTACAAAAATGATTTTTTTTACTTTTTCAATTCGTCAAGTCGCTGTGAAGCTGATCAATTTTTTCTCGCGGTATTAATAAAAGTGATTTAATGTTTAAGACTGGCGTAATATCGTAATGTTTTTTGTGTTTTTTTTCTTAAGTTTGTCTTTAATTTTTTTTACGTGAATAAAGTGTTTCTTGTTGGTTTTCGGCATATTTGAGATTATTTTGAATTCGAAATTGGCCGTTGAAATTTTTTTTTCGAGATTGCAGTTCTTGGAATATAATTATTCGTGTGCAGCGGTTTCTAAGTATGGAGGAGGGAGAGGGGAATGAAATCCAGCAAACGTTACTGAGGTATAACTTTTGGCTAAACACGTTTGAATGGATCCATAGTGAAGTTTTTACTGCGTTGTATGGTGTGAGTTTGGGGAAAAAAATCAAATGGTCTTTTACCCGATTTCAATTTGCAACCTATACCTACGTTTTCTAGAAACATTTTTTTTGTTTACATTTTGAGTTTCCATGAAATTGATGATTAATAGCCTTGAAAATGAAAAATGAGTATTACAGTTTGCAAATGACTGAGTGAATGATTTCGAGATTTGATTGATTTCAATGACGTAAATCGGGGGTTGAAGCAACACCTCCCCCATTTCAAAAATGAATTGAAAAAATTCCCTCACTTTACTTGAGCTGACTTCCATGTTTTCCTTTTTTTTTTCAACAATTGAGACTGTTCATTAAAAATTAAAATTGTCTCAATTTACCTGAGTACTTTTGAAAATATTTTTGCAAATTTCGCCCACCTCTCACCTTGAAATTTTTTGATATTCCAAGTCTTCATACCCAATTTGTCCTCTCCCAAAAAAAACTTTCAACGTCATTGTATTTTTTTAGTTCTATCCCTCTTCCTTTCCCTCGAAGTGATGTCTAATTACTCCATTGCTCATTTTGAAAAAAAAATGGAATTAGAGTATAACATTTTTATAGATGTTTGTTCATCATTTACAAAAAAATATGCAGTTGAAATTACCTCTTTCATCTCCCTCTCCATCCTATCACTGCTAAATATAAGGAAATTTCAATCCCATTAGTTTTAGTTCTGTTTGTTTTGATTTTCAACAAATTTTTGAAAGCTGGTTGTGGTCTTTTGAATCAATTAGTGGCGAAGAAACTGAATCAGCGCCATTGAAAATTCATATTTCAATGCTAATATTGAAATTTTGTGACGTTTTCGATTTTATATCATCTAGATATTGTAGGACCTTTGCTAAAAAAAAATGGACGAAATCAAGGCCTCGAAGTGATGGAATTTCCCGGAGAAAACAGTTTTTGCGATCAGCAGGAAACTTCGGTCATCTCCTAAAAAGTCGCAATTTGGGCCTTTAAAAATCTGAGGTGGTAGCACTGCTATGTAAATTTTCCACAAAATTACTTTCTATTTATTTTATCGATCAACAAAAATTTGATCTGCTTGAATTTTATGAAAAAAATCACAAATCAAAATGCAGTTAGCAGCACTACAATTATTTCAGATGACCAAACAAAATGGTTCGATTTTTAAGTGTATGAATGAGTAATTTGAACTTGGTAAAAATTTAAAAATTTCATATTCAGATTTGCAACTTTTCTCCCCTCTCCCTTCCTTCACCCCCTCCCACAGGACAAATAGTGTATGTAAAGAAAATTGAAATCATTTGTTCGAAAGCAGTAGAAAATCAGACCACAACTTTATAGATTCCCAGTTGGTCGCACGGTCCCACCCTCAGATAGTGGTAAAAAGCAGATTTTTTTCGAAAATAATCCCACTTTAAAGCCTCTATTTTTGCCATTTTCAAGCTGGGGACTTGGGAGCTTCTCTTCTCAAAAAAATTATCCCATCAATTTTCGTCAGAATCCGTGATATGTTTTTGCTTTTTACCTCGCTGTAATGCAGTTTATGTTCACTTTGATTTGAGGTACTTTGGAGAAAATCATTATTTTAAATTTCTAAATTTTTTCATACAAGGAATATTACTGAAGCTTCTCATGTAAAAATGCTGTTTTTTTTTTTAATTTCATACTTGGAGAAATTTTTTGAAGATTTCTGAAAATTTTAACGAGTATCTAATCTTTTTGAAATGTTGAGTCGAATTCAGTCGAATTAAAATTAAATATTTTCCATCGGAAGGCTCAAGAATTTTTAACGGCTTTTTTAAAATTTTTATCTACTGAAAGTTTGTATCACATGAGTTGTCTTTGAGAATCTTTAATTTATGTATTTCATTTGGGAATTTGAAAATTGATGATGCATACTTAATCATATTCTGACAACAGTGGAGTGAAAGGGCTTGAATGAGAAAATTTCCCATCAGATGTTAATCAAGTCCACTCCACCAACTATAATCAAATTTAAGCTAATTTTCATTACTTTGAATCTAACTGAATTATTCTTCTGCAAAAAGATACACAAAATACCTACCATAATAATTCTGCATCACAGATCGCAAAAGCGTCTGCACATGTATAATCTAAATGAAAACCTACCATAACCGCAATGCTGCCTGCGCATACTCAGCTCTGAAAATAGGTTACATCGTCAATATTTGACGTGTTAGAAAAAAAAAACCTAAAACAGAGCCACCGTTCCGAACGCCTATCAAAAACGCTTTTAAACCATTACAGAAAATGGATGAGCACCGATAACGTAATTTAATAGCACGGCCCTTGATTTTGAACTTGTTTGTTATTCCTATTTTGTATTCTGTTTGTTATGCCACCCCGACAAAAACATGGTAATGCGTTTTTTTTTTCTGTCGTTTATTCAATTACACTCGGTAACTTGTAACTGATTCTCGTATTAGATTGTTTTTAACATGCTTTCCCGGCGTACCCCTGTATCAACTTTCATTCCCATAAAATTTCATCCGGTAATTTAATTTCATTTTTATGTTCGTTGCGAGGTTTTTTCCATGGGTTTTGCATCGAGCTCGTACGAGGTTTGCTGTAAAGAAATGCATTTGGATGTATGGTTGATGAAAATTCTAAATTTTTTCCACTCTGGAGTTTTACGGATTTTTCATAAAATACAAAAAAAATTTCAGTCGAGTTCAATTTTTAAAAAATTTTATTTTAAAAATTTTGAAGTTTATTTTTCTAATTATTCCAATTTTATTGTTTTTTTTTTTTTAAATTATTCATCCTATTTTCCGTAGAAAAGCCAAAATTTTTTGAAATTGGGCTTTTTTGGGAAGATTTGGAGTATATGACATGACGAACCAGTTTTTTTGAAGTATTGGTAAAATTTCTCATCTGAAATGTTGGTGAAAAATATTCAAAATTTCTTGCAAGAATTTTTCCTAAAATTTAAAAATCATCAGCAAAGGTATAGGAAAAAAACCTCTAAAATTTGAATTTTTTTATTTACTACCATCGAATAATATTATATTACAAAATAAGTGAATTAATTCTATAATTTGTATCATAACTAATAATTAATCATTTTAAACATTAAATAATCGTCGAAATAAAATCAAACAAAATACGCGGAGTACAATTAAAGAAGATGAAAGGGGAAGAGGGAAGCTATTCGCAACTTACGATTCATGACTAGAAGGTTGGGTTGCGGCATTTGCCGACGAAGGAGTCAGCGTCAATGGCACAGGTTGCGAAATACCAGAGCTACTCAATGTAGTTTCGGATTTCCTGGCCAAAGCCTGTAAAGTAGTTAACGAAGGCAGCTGTAGACCCAATCCTACACCGCTGACTGGTAACTGGAGGGCGGCTGCGGCAGCGGCGGCTTGTTGCTGGAAACTGGCTACTTGATGGAGACTTTGTAGTAAAGCTGCCGAATGCTCTTGAGCTTTCCGCCGGAGTTCAGCTACGCTAGAAGTACGTTGCTCGGAATTCGTGCCATTTTCAGTACCGGTTGAGAATATACTGGAGCCGGAGAGAGGTTTGACGGGACAGCACGAACAGAGACCAGGGAAACCTGCGAATAATGAGGTGGATTTTGAGTATAAGTGTAATTTTGGAGGTATTCGGTATTTTCGTATTGGTTCCCTTGGTATTGGCTTGTTTCGAGGTAATTCAAGTGACGCTTGTGAGACATAAGGGAGTTTATTTCAACATTCGTGACGTCACACCTGAGACAATATACTTTGCAGATTTATTCGGCGTGTGTTTTACTCGACAGCCTTTAAAGCGTATTTATGAAATTTCACCATCTGACGTTATAATCTGACAGATATCCATCTAATGGATAATCGATCATTGTAATATTTCGTAGAAAATCACTAGATGACTTGGAACGTGTGAGATTGTAATTTTTCTCTCTCCCGGTGACGTACGCCTCGCGACTCATTGATTTTAATTTCGCGCACATGTACGTCTAGTCTGTGGGTACGCCTAAGTTGGCCATTCAAGCAACCTATATATGTATTCCTAGTTTAATGATAAATAATGCATTTTTAATTAATTTATTTTTGTCCTTTGTAACCCGTGAATAATTATGGCTGGACGATTGCATCGAATAGCGTAATTTATACCATCGCTGTGTTAATTTTGTGTTTAATTTCGAGCTAAGTAAATCGACGTTAGTTAACTCGACCATTAGTTGGAGATTGATTTCTAGATAGAATCATCTTTCTGACGTGTCCAAGTTGGGTTTTAATTTAATGGAATTTTAATGAGCTGGGGTATAATCAGTGGTGATAACTGAGGCTGTGAGATCTTTTTAAATTTAAAATAGTCTGGATTTCAGATTTTTTAGTTAAGGATTGGCTGGCGACATGGCATATTGATTGAATTGGTACGATTTTTGCGAAAAAAATTATCCTTCTGTTGAACTTGAACTTTTGAGAAGTTTAGAGGATTTACCTAAACATTGATAATGTTTTGAGCTTCATGAAGAAAATGAAAAGGGAAACAACTTTTTTTCAAGTTGACAAAATTATGGTCCAATTTTTAAAAAAAATCATCTTGAGCCAGGAGGATCGACAAAGATATTACAATGTAATTTCAAGGCAAAGGAAGACTAAAATCAAAATTTTTCAAACAATACAATGAACTTTTTTTTTACTTTCTCGTCTTATAAAATAGCCACAGTTCATCCTCGCATTCTGGCAAAAAATATTTTTCAAAATAATTCAAACTACCTATTTGTCTTTTTTTCAATATTTCATCAAAAATTAATTTTTGAATTCTATTTTTCAGATACCGAAGAAATGTATGTGTAATACACATACATTTCTTGATGAGCAAATTTTTTAGGTACACATTGTGTACCTAAAAAATTTGCTCATTAAAGTTGATTGATTTGTTTTCGGTAAAATAAAAATTTTTAATGAAAATTATCCCTTTTTTGGTGAATATTGAAATGTAAATAGGTACCTACCTACCTACGTTCATATCAACTTTTTCATTAAAAATGATGAACATGAGACCTATCCAAGATAGATTTTTAAAATTTAAAATTTGTCAAAAATCGAAAAATCAACTTGGAACATGGATAAATGAAATTTTTTCTGAAAACTTTTTGATACATAGACACTTTTTTCAAAATTGAAAAACAAAATTGGCCAAGGTGTATTTTGTAGGGTAGATCATTACCCCGCCCGTACCCCAATAAAAAATGAAATTTTTTGGTTGTGGGGTAGTTTGGAGACCAGATCAGTACCCCGCCCATACCCCACAGAATGAACAACAGAATTACCGAACTATGCGCCATCTCGTTCATTTTTATTTTTTTTCTTCATCTTCACTGCTACGTTGATCATTGATCATCTCATGATCTCAGATGTTGACCGTAACTTTTTCTCAAAATTTTGATTTTTTTCAGCTTTCGAATTTTTTTATTTTTCTTATAATATCAATTTTTTTCAACTCCTCCAATAAATTTTTCCACTACTAAACTTTCCTCTTCAAATTTTTTGTAAGCTCCCAGATTTTTTTTTCAATTTCTTCGATTTTCATTTTTGCTAAAATTTTCATTTTATGATTTTGAATTTTTATTAAAATTAACTACTGCAAAATCCCATTCTTTTGATCTTATAATTAAAAAAAAATTGACATTCTCTCGAGTTTTTTTCAAATTAAATTTCTTATGTTTTTCAACTAGATTTTTTCAATTTTTTTATTCTAAAAATTTCGGAGCTGGAAAATAATTTTGGAAAAATATTTGGGCCGAGCTAAAAAAAAAAATGGAATTTTGAGAAAAAAAATCAAAAGGTGTAAAAATTATAAACTATGAAAAATAATTTCGAGAGCAAAAAATTTTTAAAAAGATTCAATTCTGAGGGGAAATTTCTAGAGTTAAGAAATGAAAAATATGTATTTTCAGAAAAAAGTTCCAGGGTTGAAAAATGTTTATACTTACTAGGGTGGAGTGAAAAAAAAACATCCTGGATTTCGACCAAATTTGGTGACCCCACCAAATTTGGTCGAAATCCAAGATATGTTTTTTTTTTTTTCACTCCACCCTAATATTTACCTACCTGAAAAAAATTGAAGGAAACAATTTCAGAGTTGAAAAATATCTTGAGGAAAAATTCTTAGAGTTGGATTTGAAGAAAAAGAAATTAAAAATTGAAAATATTTTGAGAATCGAAAAAAAATTGGAGTTGAAAAATTGTTGATTTTGGTTTCAAATTTTCAAATCTTACGATTATGAAGTTACTTACGAAATTTACGACGCGACGTCATGAGACAGATTGCGAAGTTGCGATTCGAGCGAACGATTTACATTTTATTGCTCATTGCGTGTGAGAATAAACAGACCCCTAATAGGAAATAGAATTTTTTGGTGGAGAGAGATTTTGAGGAGCATATCATTTATGTAGGTACCCCGCCCGCCTATATCCCAATAAAAAAAATATTTTTTTGTTTATATAATAATTTGTGGAGCATTGTGTGGATTGAATCAATTAGACAGGTTTTCAAAACTAAATTCGATTTCGTTCAACAGTCACAAGTCACAATGGGCTAGAACGCGTATACAACAGAAAATTTTTAAGGGCAATCAAGGGCTAGAATTTTTTTTTGGGGGGGAGGGTCTGGGCTCTCCCTTGACGACGCCTCTGAACAGAACCAGGTTTTTCAACCAAGCATCGAAATTTATCTCATCGAAATAACGAGCTGTTAATTGGTACAAAAATATACACCCTATTTCGGCCTCATAAAAATAATGAAAAGGCTTGAGCCTATTTGAAATCTCCAGAAAATTGATAAATTTTTCAGGGGATAAGATATCTTTTTTTAGCACAGGTTTCAAATTGGGAAATTATTTTAACAACACTCTAGAAAAAGATAAGCCACCACCATTGATTGAGTCCTAAAAATTAGAAACTTATGTCATAGTCAATTGCATATTTGCATGCAAAGGATTATACATCGATCAATTTCATTTCGATTACTTGCCGTATCAAAAATTTTATGTCGATTTAAAAAACATTTCGATTTTTCTAAATTACAAAATAAAGATGTCTTAAATTTTTGAATTAGAATTCGAGATTTTTTGAACAGCAATGGCTAACCCATACCACCTCACCACCGAACAAAAAAATCCATCAAAAACATACCATATTTTTTCAACTTTTTTCCACTTCGGTGCCAAATAAGTTGCCTAATCTTGAACTTCATTTAATCCGCCAAATTACCCCACCATATCATAATTTTCTCCACCAATTTCCAGCCCGCTTGGTATAATTCTCAAATTCATCTCTACATATTCCAGTTACCTTTAAAAAACCATTTTTCTTACTCAAAGGCCGCGTTTTATTTCGCCCACTCCGGCGAATATTCTTCGTCGGCACGCGATATAACGCGCGCATTAATTTCCATTTCAACCTGCCCTCTCCGATATAAGAAAAAAAAAATACCTACATATACCTTGCAGAGCCAAGAGGTAAAAAAAAATCCACTCAACTATAAAGCCATTAGGTTATGCGCGAAATTAAGGTAAACACGATGCGCGGTAATTAGTTTATCGTAACATTATACGCGGCGCAGCAAGAATGGAGGCTAAAAGAAAATGTCGGAAGAAAGGATAGACGAGAATTAAGTTAGAAGAGAGGAGGCGCAGGCGAGGCACACGTTCAGGCACGTTAATTCTATATGTAGCTTCTACACCTGGGACCACACGATGAACCCTTCGATGTTTTCCCTATTGCATATACGTATGGATAAGTATATTACGCGTGCCATGCCATGGCAGCGTAAACGCGTAACCGTGTACCAGGCGAAAGGTAAATTCGATGCCCTCTTGTTTACACTTTAATACTTATAAGGCCAGAGATAGTGGAGAACCTTAGGTACCTTTACATGGGTATAACGTTGTACTATAATTCCTTTATAACGGGATAACTTAACCGAAGATTTATTGGCCAGATAGGTTAAAGTTACTTATTTTGTCTTCGGCTCGAAGCAGCAGGGTTGGCGAGGTGTTTTTATATACGTACATCCTACACATTGCCAAAGTCTAGGTAAAGTGCTGCTGGTTTTTTATGGTTCTTGGTATCTCTCCCAATAGTGCTCTTTACCAAAATGTGAGCGAGTTTCAATCATTGATATTTTCAATTGCACTAGCTCACTTTCCTCCCCCTAAGTCGTCTCTGGGCTCAAAAAAGTATAACTTTTTACCATCGTAACGTATTGTCGAGGCTTATCGTTTTAGGAAAAAATTATCCTCGATGGGAGGAACGATTTCGGTCTCGCGATGTTTTATTAATTACGTCGCGTCTGCGTCGAATTAATACATCCGGCGAAACTTTCTCGCGCTTTACCTTTTTCCCTTGCCATTCCGTGTCGTTATTAAAATTTTCATTAACGTTGTCATTTGTTTTAAAATCATTCACGTTCGCGTCTTCGTCTCTTTCTCGCCTTCGCCTCCATCGCTAAACGTATTTTATACAAAGGTAAATTCGCAATTTCTAAATTGGATTAGCAGAATTGGAAAACGACGAAATATAAACGCGTTTCTGGCGCTAGGCGACGCAGCAGTTATAAATTTACATTAACGTAATGATATAATACCCATTGGATGTTTCTCTTAAGATGGTTACGACGCCCGCCACCTCCTCCCCGATCGCGTGCCCGTTTTGCCGCATTAATAAATAAAACACCTATCTCTGTCTCACCGGTGAAACTAAGTCAGTTATTAATGATGCTGTGTAAGTTTTCGGTTTCGGTTAACTTTGTACGTAATGTACCATCTAAACGGGATATAAATTGTAATTTGGGTTATTATCACAATGAACGGGGTAGAAGTAGATTTTTCCTTAATTTACAAAATTAATGAACGTGACAAAATAAACGGCGTGGTTTTCCAGGCCTCCCCTGCGTCCCTCCTGCCAGAGGAATTTCGAGGCCGGTGTAGTGTTTCGGTTTAGGCATCAGCTATCTCGAGGATTACGTTTGTTTTCGTTTTGTATGGATGTAAAGGGCGGTGGATGGGGAGGGAAGGGGAAACGTAATCAAAAATTTTACTTCCTTTCGAGTGTCAGAATCGGTTTCTTGACGTTAATAAAATTGCATAGTTTGACTTGGCAGGCGTATTGTGAAGGTTTAAGGTTGGCTGATTCGTAAAGGGTATGAAGTTTGTCTTTGATAAGTTTAGAGGCGTGTGGTGAGGGGGAAGAAGAATTTAGTGGGTTGGACAGATTTGTTTTTAGGTGATTTTGTGATGTTTTTAAACATGAAAAATATAAATGATTACATATGTTAAGAAGTATGCTTGGAAATTAATTCATTGAAATTCGAATTAGTTGAGAATTTTTGCTCTGTGAATTTGAACAGAAATTCACGACTTGGTGGCTCATCAAATTATTAACAAAATATAGGTAGGTAATTTTTTACTTATATCTGGGGAAGGGGTAGACTTCTCTCTCATTTATAAATTTGTGAAAAAAATATCACTGATATACAATGAAAAAAATTTCTGAAAAATCGATAAAAATTCACTAAAAAGTCAGAAAATATCAGAAATTTACCGAAAAATCCGAAAAAAAACTCTGAAAAATCAGCAAAAATCCGTTGAAAATCAAAGAATTTTGCTCATTTATTCTTTGCAGCAATTCGACTATTTTATCAGCGAAATTACTAATTCAATACGGAGTAAACTTGACTGAGAAAACTAAAAAATAAAAAATTTCCCCCCCAAAATGCAATTTTTTCAATTTAAATGCAATTTTCCTCTGATTTTTTCTATAAAAATTTTAATTTCACAATTTTTCTAGCAAAAACAATACAATCAGATGAGTCAGATTTGATCTTAGTTCATAGCAGGCAAGAAAAATAAGAAAAAACAGCGAATTGCAAAAATTTTTCCTTAGTACATACCTGACAATAGAACCAGAAAATGACAGAATTTCAGTTATTTTACCTACTGAAATAGTACGAATTTTCAAGTTTTCATTTTCTTGAAGTTTTTAATGGAAAGATGGAAAGAAAAATTCAGGGTGTCTAACGAATCTCGCAGGTCCTGATTTTGGCGGAAGGCATAAGCGTTGATCGAGGGGGGCTTGAAGGAGCTCGCTCCCCCCCCCCCAAAAAAAAAATCATTTTTGTGTGTAGGTTTCACCCGAAAAAAAATTGTAAATATGTAATGTAATTTTCGAGGCATAAACCAAACTATTATCAATATGTGCCGAATTTCCTGTTTTTTTCAAGCGACTGAAATGGTCTCCTGAATAACGAAAATAGGTGTCTGTTCACAGCTTTTTGAGAAAATTTTCCAAATTATCAAAAAATTGAATTGCAAACTAGCACAAAAACGTACAAAATGAGAAAAAAACACCGATTTTTTAAATTTTTGCTCAAAAATACATACGAAAAAAAAACACGAAATCACTTGAGTTGAATAATTTCGAAAAAGACTAAAATTTTTACACCAGAATAATAGAATTTTTCATTCAGAAAACCATTAAAAATAGAATTATTAAAAACGTACAAAATGAGGGAAAAAACACTGATTTGTTAAAATTTTTGCTCAAAAATACGAAAAAAAACCCACGAAATCACTTAAGTAGAGTAATTTCGAAAAAAACAAAATTAGAATTTTTCATTCAGAAAACCATTAAAAATAGAATTATTTTCTATCTGAAAATCTGCAATTTTTCAATTCTTAACCCTCGCTTCGTTCGGGTAGATATGTGAAATCTTATAAGTACTTCATCTCCTTTTCATTAGGTACTAAAATATGTATACCTATGTAGTTAAAAACTAGATTAATTTCAGTTTTTAAATGTTTTTTTTTTTCAAAAATTTTCGCCTTAAAAAATTTGTAAATTTCAATAAAAATTCAATTTTTTGGAAAGAGATGTGGTCATTAAGGAATAGTTTTTTTGAATGAATTTTATCAGGCAAATCTCCTCTTTTTTTAACAATCTTAGTTGGCAAATATTTCACTTTCATGCCACCAGATTTTTGTCCACAGAAGGGTCCTGCAGATCTTGCAAAAATCCTGTTTTTTTAGGTACTTTTCCAAATATTGAAAAATCTTTTTTTTCTTCAAATACTTTTGAATGCCTTTTTCTTTGAAAATTTTTACCCTTGTTTTACTCGAGCTCAGTAGATTTCTACACAATTTTACTTTCAAAGTGATAGTATGAGTTTCTTTCTTTTCAGCCAAAATAAAAAATATTTTCAAGTGAAAAAAAATCGTCCTCAATGAAGTATCTTCAAAAATTTTTCAATTTTTATGGGAGGGGATTAGGAGATGATTCTCTTCATTTTTTTTTGTAAGTCACAACAGAATACAAAAAAAAACACGCGAATTTCATCTATCGAAGAAATTTTAGATTCTGGGGGCCCTTTCTTCAGAATTTTGTACAATTCTTCTTTAAAATGATATAAATCTAGGTGGTATGAATTTTTCTATTCTCGTTTCTTCTCTTCCATTTCAAACAATTAAATATTTTGAAACAAAAAAATTTGTTTTTTAGATGTATTGGGGGGGGGGGAGGGAAGAATCGAATTTTTTGTTGGGATGGGGCCTCCAAAAATTCATTTTAAAAGGTCAAGCTATTAGTCAAGCTTTTGCTCAACAAATTTTGTGAGACAGCCTGTTAGATTATTTTCCAAACCTTTTTTCTTCATAGGTTTTCGATTTTTATTTTTTATGGGGGGAGGGGCGGATGCAACATTTATTAAAATCAAAAGAAAAATCACATCAGTCGGAAAATTTATATTTTTGCTCCTAAAATGAGATAACTCTAATTAGATCATAAGTATGATGAACTTCCTTTATGTAAAATTTATCTATAGAATTGAAAAGATTGTATGAATTTAACAACCCTGACGAGAAGATAAATCAATAATAATTCAATAACTTCTGATGTACCCAAATTAACAAAAATGCATGAGCTTCGATATCGTAAGAAAATTTTTGCAATTTTTGCAAACATTCCCCTTGAAACTCTCCTCTCTTTCTCTCATTTTTTTCACTCCAATCTCAAATTCATATCACACAAAACATTAGAGAAGTGTATTTTGAATTACCACAATACACGTCGACGTATGCACCACATTCTCGTTAATTAGTCGTAGAAAAGAGTGGTTTTGCACTCGAGCTATCATACGTATGGCAATTGTTCTCGGCAATTTGCTCGTTAGAGAGAAAAAATTTCCAAGTTGTTGGAAAACGCGTTGAAAGTTAAATTTTATAATACCGTAGCACGCTTTTGCGCGATAATTTTACGACGAAGCGAAGGTTTCTATTCGAATTTTATTCGACGTATACGTATATTTTCCGAGAGCTCGTTTTTTTCCCCTTCACTCGTTCGAGTATATATCTCTCGAAAGGAATTTTCTCTCTTTTTTTCAAAAGCTATTACTCAATTTAGTAGCTAAGAAATTAAATTTTTGCAGCCGGTATTTACTTGGCTATAATTTTTTTTTATGTATCTTAACCGACGAAACAATGTAATTTTACGTAAACTTTTGACGAGGTACCATAACCTTGCGGCGGGTAATCGTTGTATTATAATTTCACTTCGAAGTATACCCTTGTCCGTGTGTAAAAGAAGGGCAAACTATGCAGGCGAGGTTGAGCAACACATTTTCAGGAGTAGGAAATCTGGGTAGGGAGAGAAACCCTCGGTGGCTCCTCGAATTGGCGTATAAAACGCGATAAAATAAATTAATCCATAAAATTTAGCGGTGGCGATAATTTTTTAAAAAGCATTTTCGCTTTAACCGTAATAAAATATTTATCTCGGTACCTTTGAGTCCTGGAAACAGCGGCGGAGCAAAGGACGACGATAAATGAGGTGGGAAGAATAACGGCGGGTTTGATCGCAAAGGTGAAGAATTAGCTTCAGATACAGGACGAAAACTGCTCCTGCGAACAAACAAGCAATAAAAATCAGCCTAGTTTTATCATTATTAGCAATGTACGTATAGTTTATTCATCGTAGACAGCCCGGTGCGGCCTTTCGACACTCATTAATAGAAAAATAACCGTGGGTGGCCTCTTGGCGCGCGGAGATTCGACTAAAAACAACCTATCGACAAGTACGCCAAAGCACAATAGTGTCCGGGGGTGCCTTATGGTATATGCCTATAAAGCTTATTGTGTCGGACGCGTGATTAAGGCCACGTGGCACCGGCCAACTTGCTCTTTGAGAGTGGATGTTGATGATGGTATCACAACAGTGACAATACCCGTAATCGTATTAGACGCGTTTCGTTGATTTATCGAGTATATATTTTTATCGCGTGAGTTTGCAATGCTCTTGGTGTCTATGGACGATGTATCGAGTTGTCTTGTTGCGCGATAGTTCACGCATCATGTAATTTTATCCTATTCAATGTTGGAATATTCCTTAACGTTTTCGCAATTGCGGTTTAAAATTGTCCTAAATGATGGGGAAGTTTAGGCGTGTGCCGGTGTAACGATAGCCCTGTGTTTTTATCGGCGTATCGAAACGGTTTATTGAATTTTTTTCGATTGTTTGATTGGGTTTGATTGTTGGATGTTTCTTTTGGCGTAAATCAATGGAGTAATTGTAGGTAGTTTTTTTAAGTGATTGGCTTGAGGATGGTAAAAGTTGTAGTTTTGACATAAAAAAGGGGGTTGAAAAAACTTCCCCTACCATCTTTACTACCTATAAGCTGTTTATGTCTCAATGATCAAATGACAAAATGTATCAGAATTCAGAGCTCTGAAATCTTTTATAATCATTTACATACAATTATTTTCTATTGCTCATTAGGGAAAGTATGAAAGATACTTGGACAAGGAATGTCCCATGATATATATTCAAAAACTCGTAAGTGGTTCAAAAAAATTGTTTTTTATCATGGTGTGTGTTGATCATGAAAGCTATGAAGGATGGGAAAACAGTAAAATATGATCAAAAGTCAAGAAGTGTGATAAAAAATTATGAAATTCACGAAAAAGTCTACAAGTTGTAAAAAAAAAGTAATGAGAGTGGAAAAATGTGACAAAAAGTCGTAAAAGTGAGTTCATGATTCACAGAATGGTGAAAAAGTTATGAAAATTCCGAAAAAGTCATGTTAATATGACAAAAAATCATGCAAGTCATGGATGAAAAGTCATGCAAGTCATGAAAAAGTTATAAAAGTCATTAAAGCTACAAAAAGTCATAAAATCCATAAAAAGTCTTGAAAGTCGAAAAAATGTCACAGAATCAGGAAAAAGTCTTAAAAGTCACGAAAAAGTCATAAAAGCCATGAAAAGTCTTCAAAGTCGAAAAAAATGTCACAGAATCGTAAAAAAATCTTCAAGTCATAAAAGCCATGAAAGAGTCATAAAGTCATGAAAAAATCATAAAAGCTACAAAAAGTCGTAAAAGTCATGAAGTCTTGAAAATCGAAAAAATATCACAAAATCATGAAAAAGTCTTCAAGTCATAAAAGCCATGAAAAGTCTTGAGAGTCGAAAAAATGTCACAGAGTCATGAAAAAGGACACAAAGTCATAAAAGCCATGAAAATCTTGGAAGTCGAAAAATGTCGCAAAAATCATGAACAAGTCACAAAGTCATTCAAAGTCATGAAAGTAGAAAAAAAAGCACTGGATGAAATGTGAAAGAAGTCGCGCAAGTAACAAAAAAGGCCCAAATTTCATGACTCACAAAGTTGTGAAAAAGTCATGAAAATCCTGAAAAAGTTATTTGACAAAAAATCATGCAAGTCGTGGAAAAGTCATAAGAGCCACGAAAAAGTCATAAAAGCCATGAAAAGTCTTGAAAGACTAAAAAATGTTACAAAAGTTATGAAAGAAAAAAAGTCCTGGAATGAAATGTGAAAATAAGTCGCGCAAGTCACAAAAAAGTCCCAAAGTTCATGATTCACAAAGTTGTGAAGAAGTCATGAAAATCCTGAAAAAGTTATGTAATGTGACAAAAAGTTATGCAAGTCATGGAAAAGTCATGAACGCTATGAAAAAATCTTTAAAGAAAAGAAAAGTCAACCACGAAAAAGACCTGAAAATCGAAAAATTGTTACAAAAGTCATGAAAAAGTCTCCAAAGGCATAAATGATGAAAGTTGAGAAAAAGTCATAAAAGTAGAAAAAATAATGAAATGTGACAAAAAGTATTCAAGTTATAAAAAAAAGTCCCGAAGTTTATGATTCATAAAATTGTAAAAAAAAAGGTCGAAAATAAGTCATAAAAGTCATGAAAAAGTCTAGAAAATTCATAAAAAATCATGAAAAGGTCATGAAAATTGAGAAAAATCACGAGTGACATGAAAAGTCATGGATGTCGTGAAGAAAATCATGCAATTCATGAAAAATATAGACACCCTGTACGTAATGCAATTTCTGCCTATCCGTCTTATTGAAGGAGTAGAAAATTGAAAATTTCCTCTTTTATCCATTCAAAATTTTCAAAATATTTATTCCGTAAAAATGTCGCTGAAGTAACTCCTTCAGGCAACTTTACTTGAGTCCAATTTTGTTGTATTCCAATCCTTCAAATTGTCGAGCAAGATTTATTTTCTGCTCAAATGATACGGTAAAAATTCTAAAATGGTGTCCATAATTTTCAATCTGAGCGAAATAAGAAGCTGATTGTAATTGGAATGTAAGATTTTGATAATTCGTTTTCCTCTCGTCTCCCTTCCTTCTCACGAACTTTCTCATTAGTGAAAATTACTCATTGAGAAAAATCAATGTCATTCATTAGGAAAAGTACCGTATTGAATTTCACTGGAAAATGAATGTCATTCGCAGGGGAAAAAAAAGAAGCATGGGAATGTAGAACTCATAAATTGAAAAAGTCATTGGTATTAATCAAAAAATTTGAATGATAATCAGTGGAAAACAGTTGAAGGAGGGCGGAAAAATCAATGAAAAATCAGTGAAATTCACTAAAAAATCTGTAAAATGAATTATGTAATTGATTGAAAAATCAACAAAAATTCAATAGATAAAGATAGTACATTCTTGTATTGCAATTCTGATTCTTTATTGATGATTTTTCACTATTTTAGGATGAAATAGTACAATCAGAATTATAGAAAATGGAATTGATTAAAAATTCGTCAAAATTCATCAATTTTTCAGGAAAAACTGTTGATTTTTCAGCTCAATCTCGCCGAATTTTTAGAGAAAATCACATTTTTAGTGAACTTTAGCGACCTTTTCAAAGAATAATTCAATTATTTTTTTAAATACTTTCGAGCGACTTTTTTTTTTTAGTGAAAGCCAAGGATTAAATTTCAGTAAAATTTAATTACTTTTTTTGAACTAATCAGTTGATCGGTGTACGCGCATGCCCATCATTTTTTAAGAAAATTTCTATGAATTTTATGGATTTTTCGATAAATTTCTTCAGTTTTTTTTTAGCAAATGTCAGATTTTTAGAGGATTGAACCAAAGCACATTGTATAGGTTCCTTACATCAAATTCGAAAAAAAAAATTAGAAAGAATTCATAAAAATATTTTCAAAATGAAAGTACATACCTATGTGAGTCTGAATATAGAAACCATCCTTAGAAGTCAAAAATTAGTTTTTAAGTTGAAGTCAACTCTTTCTGAAAAGCCCAAAATCAGTGTCAATGCACATATCAATTTTTTACCCTTAAGGGTGGTTTCTATATCCAGGCTCCCATTTACTGTAGGTACTTCAAAAGATATTTGACCCTTTGAATCCACTTTAGTCCCAAATCCGGATTCGAGCTAAGGGCGAGTTCCCAGTTCATTCCCGGGGCAGTTTTTCTGAAATAATTAAAAATAATCCTAAGAGGTGCGGAGGGTGATTAAAACTGAGGATTTTTCAATACCATTCAGCTACATAACCTCATCAAATTTTATATTAATTTGACCTTCCAAGTTCATTTTAAGCACATCGAAAGTGAATCAAGGGACCAGAATTGAACATTGTTCGAGTGAGGTATCTAATAGCACCTTTCTTTACTCCCAGAATCAATTTTTCAGGTCATTTTGGCCCCTAACTTGAAACCAAAAAAAGTGAGGTCTCAAATATTGAGATTAAGTAGGTCAGCATTGCTCCTTTTACCTCAAGTTATTATCAAACATTGTTTCAAGTTATGAACAACTTCTCGTTCAACTTAAAAAAAAAAATCTAACCACTTTGGTTTACAAATGATACCTGCATGAATTATCCCAGGTAATTCTAATCATTAAAATAATTTTTTTAAATCCTACCATTGATATACAATACACGTGTGTACTCCGAAGAAATAAGAAGTACGAGTAACACTATGGAAATAATTTTAGCATGGGTATCGCCACTTAACAAATTACTTTTTCATCATTTATTGTTATTTCAATTACTTAATGACTTGGTTAAGTGGTTAAATTATTCTAATTAAATACGCCCCATCTTAAAAGATGGTTAAATTAATAATAAGTTAATTGTTGCGTTGTTCGTAATGCGACATATTTTCAAATAATTTTTTAACCGAGCACGCTTCGAATTAGGTTTGAAAACGATAAGTAACAAATACGACTAGATAAATAGGTAAATTTACACTTCAGGTGTTAAATTTCCAATCAAAGTCGATATTTCTGAGAATGAATAGAATAATGTTCGAGAAAAAATACAAACATTAATCAATTTTAATTAACGATCGTTTGTGTCATCTAAATTACAACCGGGTAAAGGGGATCTTTACAAATAGATTTGACTTAATGGTCAATGAAGAAAATAAAAATCAGTAGAAAATCGTACACGAATGGCGCGTATTCGGTTGGTACAGAAAAAAATCTGTCATCAGTGAAAAAAGACCATAAAACTTAAGCGAATTAAAAAGACTCTCGTTTTGAAAACTTAGTTGGAAAAACGTTTCTTTGGCTTTTATTTGTTTATCTGGGTAAATAAATTTTAAAAGAATAAAAGTAACCAATTGATAGAAATAGGAAAGGATGGTAGAAAAAAAAGGAAGAAAACATGTTCACTTCAATCTGGAAATACCCCAAAAAGTATTAAAGATTCGTTTTAACGCAATTTCCATTACAGTAAATCGCAACGTCGCTTTTTCTAGGCGTAAAGTCATAAAAGAGGATAAACTAGTAGCAATCGCCATTTTCTCTTTATCCCTCATTTCCGCTTACCCAGTAAACAAAGTAACCAGAGTTTTCTTTTCTCAATTCGTTTCCTTTTAGATTTTCGTTTCCTCCTCTGCGCATCCAACGTTATCCCTTTCATTTCGCCTCCTCCATTCTTTCAACATATTCTAATGTCTGAAAATTTCCGGTCGTTGGAGATTTTAACTTCCGAACGTTTCCACCATTTATAGCAGTACTTATTTCTCATTATTTCCTTATACACTTCGTTACCTTAATCGATTTTATTAAACGTTACTTCTTCTCAACCAACGCTGCGTTGGTTTTTCTCTTATTCCTTTCTTCTTGGAAAGAAGTTTTCTTTTCATTACGATTTACTTAGCCTCTGATTTACCGCGCCAAATAAAATAATATTGATTTAGAAGATAAAACAGGTATACCGGGGATTAATTTCGCGTCAACGGTGTATAGGTATCGAAGGAGCCTTGAGCTGTAGTACATTTCTGCAGGATACTTTGTACTGAAATGTATTTCCCCCTTTTTATAAATTGTCGAACCATTTGAGTTTTATGGCTATTTAACGCCGATAAGAACCACCCTTACAATGTTACAACTGTTTTGTCATTAACTTTTAATTGTCAGCAGATATACAGTTTAGCTTTTAAGTTTATTTCCTGATTTTATGTCAACTACGTCGTCATCATTACGTTTTAGTGCCGAGTTTCAATTATATACACCGACGAAGCGATGAGAGATGCGATAATATAAGTTGTTACGACGTTTTGCGACTTTGTCAAACTACCAGTATTGCTCCACTTAGGCGAGCCTTAAAAGCTCGCAATGTTTTCTTTTTGGGGTAGGAGTGAGAAAAGTTGGACGTTTTTGATGACGAATTTGATTTGTGTTGTATTGTTTTTTCTGAACTACCTATTTACCTATCTGAAATTTTTTAAAGGGTTTTAGTATGTCTTGGCAATTTTTTTTAAGGCGAGAAAAAATTGAGGAAAATATTATATTTTATAATAATAGCATTGGTAATTCCTTACTCTATTTTTTTTTTTTTTTTTTTTTTTGGTTAGTTCAAAATGGAAAATTATTTTTAGATATACCGCGGGTGACCGAAAAGTAGTTCCAAAAAAATGAATGCTTTGCCAAAATTCTCTCAATAATTTATTAGAAAAATTTCAATTCTGATTGCATCCTCGATCTAAATTGGCTTCGTTTTTGAATCCTTTCTTTAGTAAATCTTGACTGGCTTCTGCCAGCAGACTTCATTTAAAATAAATTCTCCAGCTGTCATGATTGAACGAGGTCAAATTCTTCAATTTTGTTGAGAACTGTTAAATTTTATGCTTGCCTTCTTAAACCTTTTCACTTCATTTTGGGGTAATCGAATAATTTTGTTCTGCTTTTTTTGTGTGTGTATTCGATATTCCGATTTTCAAACATTTCCCTCTGGATTCTTTGAGGTCGGTTACATAATTTTTCATTTTTGTATTTCAAATTAACATTTTCTTTTGAAACTTTTCCCTTCTCTTCATCAATTTTGAATACCCCCCCCCCCTTCCTACTCTTCTTCCATCTCACAAAAAAATTAAAATTGGTAAAAAAAAAACTGTAAAATTCGTCTCAAGAGTATTCTTTTGGTCCATTTTTTGAAATTTTCCTGGTTTGGGTTTAATTCGTGAATCAATAATTGAAATGGTACAATCTTCCGATGAGGAGGAAGAGAGGGCAATTAGAAAGCAATTGAAATTGTACAGCTGAAAAAATATTACAGAGTGGAGAGGAAGATATGTTTTTCTAAAGCTCTGGGGAAAATATTTGCAAAATTCTTTCATATTAAATCTGGACCAAACACATAGATTTTTTTTACACAAGGTCCCTTCTTTACGGCAGGGTCACATATATGCGAAAGGAGGTCTTTCTTTGGACATATTTGGAGTAAGGAAAATCGCATAAAAATGGCAAGTCAAGTATGAAAATGACATGAATTTTCAATTCCAGGTCAAGTAAACACCCAAAAATGGAAAAAAATTACAAACAAACAATTCTTTTGGATTGATTAAAATTTTTGATTGAGTAACCAAGGCGTAGGCGAAAATGACTGGAACTTCAAACAAAATTGAAGGGTGTGAACCCGCCGAAGTCTTTTTCCAACCTAAACGCAAAATTTTCGTTGCCTGGTGGTATCTTTCAAAAATGAATGATGAAATAGTGATTTATGGGAAAGGAATGACAAATTATAGTAATTTCCTAGAAATACATGGTAAATTACGGTAATTTACGAGAAATTCATGATAAATTACGGTAATTTACGAGAAATTCATGGCAAATTACGGTGATTTACGAAAAATATACTGGGTAAATTACGGTAGTTTACCAAAAATACAAGGTAAATTACGGTAATTTACGAAAAATACATGGTAAATTACGGTAATTTACGAGAAATTCATGGTAAATTACAGTAATTTCCTAGAAATACTTGATAAATTACGGTAATTTACGAGAAATGCATGGTAAATTACGGTAATTTACAAGAAATGCATGGTAAGTTACGGTAATTTACGAGAAATACATGGTAAATTATGGTAATTTACGAGAAATGCATGGTAAATTACGGTAATTTACGAGAAATTCATGGTAAATTACAGTAATTTCCTAGAAATACACGATAAATTATGGTAATTTACAAGAAATTCATGGTAAATTACGGTAATTTACGAGAAATTCATGATAAATTACGGTAATTTACTGGAAGCACGCAGTAAGTTATCGTAATTTACGGTATTTCATCGGAAATATATGGTAAATTACCGTAATTTACTGTAAAACAATGGTAAATTACCGTAATTTACTGTAAAACGATGGTAGGTTACGGTAATTTACTAAAAAAGAATGGAAATGTATGTTAAATTCTGGTAATTCTCTAAAAGTTGTATAAATATATTTTTTGTATTTCCTAGTAAATGATGAAAAAAAAACATGGAAAGTCGTGATTAGTCTGATTTTATTCGAATAATTTACTTGAAATAGGCAATTCATGTATCATTCTACCTATGTGTCAATTTACTAAAACAAATATTTAAAAGATTTAATTTTAAGTGGTTTATTTTCAATGCTGCGTCTATTTTATAATTTTCCAAAAAGTTATCAACTGTTTTCTTACTGCAATCATTAGTTTACCATCCGAAATTGTTGTACCTACTATAACAGTGTTTTGTACACCAAATATTTAACTTCTTTAAAAATGACCGGAAGACCGGAAATTTTCAAAAATTCTTTATTACACCTTGACAATTCTCGCATCAATAAGAACACTTGTACGTACAATTTATTTCTCGAGAAATTAGAATCCTAAAAAACGACCTCGTCCATTACATTAATTTCATTTCGCTGGCTGCTTCTCCACATCACCATCATCTTAATTCCATCACATCACACAATAACCTCTCGATTACGAGCATTTAGCATTATTACATCCGAACATGGTTTCTCATTAACACCCCTATTCCGGCCTATGACAGGGGAAAAAATTAACCAAGCAGGAAAACAATGTTTAAAAAGACAAAAAAAGAAAGCCGATCATTTAAAAAAAAAAGAAAATATATCGCATTATTGAATTACTCAGCTTTAATTTCATTTCGGTGCCGACGCGCTACGCTCGATTACAATGCAACTAATAATTCGTTAACAAAAGTGGTAAAGAAACGGTTAATGACGTATAATTAATTTTAATGTGGTTAATTGAACGATAGAGCGTAAGTTGGAAGAAGAAAAAAAACTACATAAGAATCTATCCCGCATATCGTCTTCTACATAGAAACTTTATATGGCCAGAGTTCTATATGGTTGATTAATGCTGCGTAAATGCAAATGACAATGACAACGGCGGCTCTGGCGAATTAATAAAGTTTAACGCCTTCGTAATGAAGCGAGGAAATCGTTTTTTTTTCTTCTTTAATGAAAATGAAAAAAAAAAAACCGAATGACTGAAAAATGCTCGTAAACCATTCTCAATCGATCGATGAAAAGTTAGAAAGCTCTCGGTGTCTGAAAACTTCATCCTATTCAATAGTGATTTCAATTAAAACAACGAAATTGACGAGCGATTTAATTATACGATTAAATTTGGAGAAATTTAAGCGAAAAACTTTTCGCCAACGGAAATTGTTCCGGCGAGAAAAAAATCGACGGAGAGAGAGTCGTAATTAGAAAATTTTTCCGAAGCCTTGAGACGAGGTTCGAGAAGAGAAAAAAAGATGGGAAAAATTGGAGAAGAGGAGCGAAAAGGAGAGCGAAAAAAATACCTACGAAAATACCGAAACGCTCTAAAAATGTTGCAACTTTGGAAATCTTATTTGAATAAAAATAAACTTTTAATATTTTAAAGGCGGTAAAGAAAAGTAGTAATAAAATATGGCATTTTAAATTGAAACAAAATGAGTTAAGAGTAAGAAAAAAAGTTTAGTAGAAGGCTTAATTTTAAAATGAACTTTTTTTTATATCTTCAAAAAAGCCGGCGAAAATATATTAAAGCTTTTTTATACGGTAAAAATTCTATCAAGTTCTTTTCACTCGCTTATTTATTATTATAAAAAGCTGAAACGAATTCCCGCTTCGGAATTTTTTATTCGGTAATGCCGCGGCGCGCTATCCAAATAAATTGAGTTTTGTCGAAATAGCGCCCGATCCCCTCCGCCCCTCCTTAACCAGCTTCCCTCCGCTGCTGGAATCCCTCTCTTATCAATTCATTTTTATAACTCTATACATTTTTCTTTTGATGGTACAAAAATATGATAATTTCGTTCGTTGAGGGAAAGAGATAGCCTTAAGGACGAATTCTCAGTTGGAAAGAGCGACGTGTATACGTATACACCCGAATGCGAAAACGAGAGCGTTTATAAAAAAAAAGAGAAGAAAAAAAAAGTCTCGCAAAGGATTACAAATATTTCGCAGCAACCGTTTCGCCGTTTCGGGGTAAAAAAATGCTGGAATTCGCGCTTGTACGAATGTGTTTCGTTACGTGCAAAGGTTGCCGGGTACAAAGTCGCTTGGCATTGTGTTTTCGTAATACAGACGACGTTAGCTCATCTAAAAATGAACGAGCCGCGGCCGAGTATGCTAAAAAAAAACTCGATTTTAACGTTAAACCTCGTCGTATAAAATTTTATAACAAACGATAATCGAATTAAACGTCGAGGCGTCGTGTACCGATGATTTTTTTTCCAAGAGGAGAGGGCTTTTTGGCAGGGAATCGCAATTTTTTTAAAAAAGCTATTTTTCAATTCCCCGGAGTAAAATCAGTATTTTTAATGGAATCGTTGCTATAGAACGGCGACGTTAAAAAGCATCGTTGGTTTATTTAATAATTTCTTATTATCCTTTTTCTCTTCTTTTCGCCGGTATAGGAATTTTTTTCCCCTAGCCCGGAAGCTAATTTAAGCGTAATTAATACAGCTTCGTTAGTGGAAGTCGTTGCTTCGGCAAAGATTATTAAAACTAACTAGCTTTACCAGTTTCATTTACACTTTGCTTTTCCAATTATTTCCCTCATCGCGATACGACGACCGACGATGGGACGCGAGGATGAGGAAAAAACCACGTCTCTCTTTCGGAAAAGCAAGAAACGAACAATTTTATAGAACGAAATATTGGGAGCGGGGAAGTTGCGCGGTACGTAATGGAATTGATAACTTTTGTTATTAATTAATGGAAAATATTATTTTCGCCGGTTTCGTTGTTACGTGCGGTGGATCGAGGGGAGGAAATGAGGAAAATGCGCATCAAAAAGAAATTGTTTTAATAAGCAGTTAGGAAAATTTTAATTTTTAATTTTTTTTCCGGTGTTTACGATTAAGAGAAATTAGTATTTTTCTTGGCTGACTTACCCGTCCATTCCGAATCCGTGAAATAACGGGTGTCCGAATGACGACGCGCTGGATGTGATTATGGGTGGTTGCCTAGATGATTCGGTTGTACCTTTTTCCACGGAGACGGGAGACGTGGAGGTGATACTGTCGCGTCGTACCGTCGGTGTTATTGGTTCTCTGTAGATAGCGAAAGAAGAAAATGGAGGCGTTGAAAATGAAAAACGGTGCTGGGAAATGATGGGTTTGAGAGGGTGAGATGTGATATGAGGGGAGGTTTACCTGGTGGAAGTGTAAGCGTTGGTTCGTTCTGGCTCAGGTTCGGTATCACTTACGGCGCCGCAGCTTGTAGGGCTGCCGCTTCTTTCGGACACTGAGACGTGCAGTCGTGGATCTTCGTCGCTACTTGTGCAGATATCGGTTTCGTCTTGATCTTGCTGTAAGAGTAAAAATTGGTCGATGTTGAGTATTTATTATTGTTTTATTCGAAAAATGTGTGCGTAGAAATAGAAAATCTAGTAGAGACGAAGGATGAGAAGAAGGAAGAAGATTTAGGTCCAAATTCCTCGTATTAATCACTGGAATTTGTATCGAAAAATTTTTTTTGAACAGGATCAATTTTTAGCATTTTTCTCATAAAATTTAGTACACTGAATTTTTTTTTGGAAAATTTAGAATGCGAAAAAATTATTTTCCTTACCTACCCCCTTCTCATGAACTCGAATTTATGAATCACAATTTTAATTTATTTTCTTGCAAGATTAAAAAAAAAACAGTATACCTATTTAAAAAAAGAGTCCATTTTTGTATTCAAATCACATCTAATACTCTCTCATTTGCAATCAGTGAAAACTTCACTGATTAAACCAGGAAAACAAAAATCTTAGACATTTCAGTGAAATTTCACTGAAGAACAGTGAAAAATGACTGATTTTCAGCGAAAAGTAAATTAGCTGATGCAATCAGTGAATTTTCACTGATTCAACTGTGAAAAATTCACTGATTCAAACAGTCACAATAAATCACTGAAAAAATCAAAGAAAATTCACTGATTTAAACAGTCATTAAAAGTATATCACTGGAGAATCAGTGAAATTTTGAATTATTCTCATCCATTTTGTTTTGTTATCAGTTATCATGTAACAGCCACTCGTGCACTTTGAAATTTCGTGTGTGTTTATTGTTTAGTACTTAATGGATAATAATTGAAAATTTTCGCGTGTTATTATTTAAATCCAGTATATCGGTTGACGTAGGGTTTGTGTTAAGCCAACAGTTGAATCTTTCGCGTATTTTTAATGTGGAACTGTACCTCGGAGTGTTGAAGGGGTTGCGTTTTTGTGTTTAGTAATGAATAAAAATGTCGCGTTGTTTTGATTTTAAGAAAAGTATATATCGGAGTGACCGATGTCGGAGAGCATGTGTTAAGAAATGAAGGACAATATTTTCGCGTGTTTATTATATAAATTGACGAGTGTGTAAATGTGAGCACTTGAAATTTTTGAAAAAATTACGCTCTAAAAATCAAAATGAGTTTAATGATTTCCTTTCAATGTGAATAAATTTGAGACGTGTAAAACCATAAAAAAAACAAATCTGTTTTTCATTTATTTGGTGATTAATTAATAATTATTAGCATCAAACAATCAAATTTCATCGAATAATTTCGCGCATAGGCAAATCCCTGAAAAATCAGTGAGATTGAAATTCACTGATTCAATCTGTGAAATTTCATTGAACGAATCAGTGAAATTCCACTGAATTTAATTTCAGCGAAATTTTACTGAAATAAATCAGTGATTTTCACTGATTTCCCTGTGCTGCAATTCTGACTTTTTATATCAGTGATATTTTACTGACTTTCAGTGAAATTTCACTGATTGTAAATGAGAGAGTAGTTGATGAAGAAAACCACCTGTAATATGGGTGAAAATTGCTCGAAATGCAAAAATTATTATATTTTTGGAATCTTCTCGTCCTGAACAATCGAATGGAATTTTAAAAATTCAATTTCGAGCATTTCGGTGAAAAATGGATTTTCGCTGTGTGGATAGTTGATGAAGAAAAATGCCTGTAATTTGGACAAAAATTGCTGAAAATGCTAAAAGTATTACATTTTTGGAATTCTCTCGTCCTGAACAATCGAATGGAATTTTAAAAATTCAATTTCGAGCATTTCGGTGAAAGATGGATTTTTGCTATGTGGATAGTTGATGAAGAAAAAAGCCTGTAATTTGGTCAAAAATTGCTCAAAATGCTAAAAAATAATACATTTTTGGAATTCTCTAGTCATGAACAATCGAATGGTTTTTTCAAAATTCAATTTCGAGCATTTGGGTGAAAGATGGATTTTTGTTGTGTGGATAGTTGATGAAGAAAAAAGCCTGTAATTTGGACAAAAATTGCTGAAAACGCATAATCTATTACATTTTTGGAATCCTCTCGTCATGAACAATCGAATGGTTTTTTTTAAAATTCAATTTCGAGTATTTCGGTGAAAGATGGATTTTAGCTGTGTGGATAGTTGATGAAGACAAAGCCTGTAATTTGGACAAAAATTGCTCAAAATTCTAACAAAAATTTTCAAAAAATTTCCAAAATACCTATACTACTGGTAATAATAATTTCGGCGAAAAAATAATCAATTTGAAGTCGATATAAATCCCGCATTTTGGAATTTTACGATTCGCTGTTAGCTGCCCTGGTGTATAAAATTTTCAAATTTTTTCTTCAATATTTACTTTCAGTGGTATAAAAAAAATTTTCGTTCAATTTCCCGATGAGAAAGAAATCATTCCAGCTTCGTGAAAATTCCGTAGTATTGGAATATTGCAATCCACAACTTTCAACCCCCTGGTAGCGCTCTGAGTTTTGATTGGAGAAGGATGACGATGGTTCAGGGAGACGTAGAAACTCAAATCGCAACTTTTAAGTGCTACGACAGCCTCTCACGAATTTTTTTTTGACTAAAAAAACACAAAAACAGCGGTTTTTTTTCAAAAGGAGGTGCACTTTGAGCACCCCTGCTCCCCTCCACTTGCCCTTTGGGGGCTCAAATTTTTTTGGGAGGTCTCCCACTCAAAGTAAACCACCCCACCAAATTTGGTCGTAATCCAAGATTTATATTTTTTTTTCACTCCACCCTACTATACATACACTTTTCTCTTGAATAACTTGGTATTAAATATTTGAATATTCGAAGTTCATTATTGGTAATTTTTCAAAATAGGTATTGGCTTTTTCCAAAATAATCATTTTGAAAAAAATTATTGAAAAAATTTTTAAATTCAAAAATTCGAACATTTTTTCGCAATAAAAACTTTCATTTTAATCGCAATTGTTTTTCTTCTTAAATTCCAATACTTAATGCATTATTTTTCATTTTTATAAAAACCTTGCCAACTTTTTACCAACAAACTCACGACCAAAACCCCTTTTTCATCTAAATCAAGAATTATGAAATTTTCACTCCTTCGAAATATCTGTCTCGAAGCTGTAATAATAACAAAACTTAACGAAAACACCACCGCGAGAGAAGTTCCCCTCCACTCACTTCCCATCCCGTACGTGCGTTAATTTTCAGGCAAACGAATAGGCAATACTTTTAACGTCGTATTTATTACAAAAACTCCAGGAAAGAAGTTAGCACACTCGAAATTCTCGCATACACCTACTACATTCTGGCAGATTTGATATTCCGTAGTAAACATTCCAAACGTAGAAATAGAGAAATGAATAAATAAATACTCCAGTCTAATAAATCTTTCGTCTTTTACATAAAAAGCATTCGGAATACATTACGAAGACAAAGAATTTAACCCTTTATTTACCACACCGTGTAGAAATACATGTAAAATTGAGAAAGGGGGAGAGAGAGAGAGACGTTGTGTAGCAGGTGTTAAATATTCGAATACATCTTAATATTACACCACCAAAAGATATATTGTATCGGTAAATGGGAACGGTTTAGTAAAATTCATCTTTTGCCAGCGTAATAAATCTGTCTTAACTCTTTATAATTTAAATTTAAGGGATTTTCTTCATTAGCGAAATCACTCTTTAGCGCCTTGGCTGGCTTACGAATGCGAACAGGCGACACTTTAAAATACATTTACCGAAGATAAATACCTCGAGTGTTTTTGTAGGTATACGATTGCGAATGATTTCAACGCGCTTTATAATAATTTCATATTTGAGATTTTCATTAATATGAGTGAACATAAGTAAGCTATATGGTGTTAGAAGCACGAATATCTACCTAACTCGTACATAAAATAGCTCTACGAGAGGTGAAATTTACTTACTTTGGTTATTGGAGATTGTTTATGGTTTTCGTCGTCGGTAATTTTACAATCTCTATCTTGTTCTTCGCGTTTACGTTGCTCCTCTTTGAGCCTTTCGGCTTTTCTCCATTTGGCGCGTCGATTTTGAAACCAAACCTAAGGAAAAGTTAACGCGTTTGTGAAATATTTTGAATCTCATTCTCTCGGGGATCGCTATATTTCTCCCCTTTTTTTCGCCTATCTTCGTACGCTCGATAACATTACGCGGTTGATTGGTTCGTGGCACGGCGGCATGTTTCGAATTGTTAGCTTAGTTTACGTGTAGTTTTGAAGAATATTGACATCCACTAAGAACCTATTATCTGTCAGATTAGATAAAAATTGAAAAATATCTGCGGCTTTGGGTCTCGTCTCTCGACCTCAATCGTATAACTTTTCTCAACCCTTCTCAGACCGCCGAAGGTTACTTATGTATTATTTTTTTGGCCGATGTGTGTGTAAATTGAAAGCCCAATGCGACCATCCAGACAGGAGGGTTCAATGGGTTGAAAAATATAGATTTTGTAGTATTTCGCCATCCTCCCTCGACGATCGCGCGTTTAATTATTAATTCGACGAAATTACGCGACGTTTACAAAGCGAATACGAGATGAACAAGGGTTTTTGTTTCGATTGTTTTACTCGAAAAATGTCATTTTTTGATACCTCTTCACGAGTACGCCATTATAATGGAGGAGAAAAAAAAACTCGTCGCGTGGAAGACCACTCGTCGCGGGCTCGTACCTATAACAACGACTATGAAAAGAATAAAACAAGAGACGCGGTGGGTGTCTGTAATGTAATATGCAAAGATAACGTAAATAATGCGCTTTATGTAATGAAAACTCTAAAGTAAATTTCGCCTCTAATTGGACAAATAATTGGAGACGCCAAAGAAAAACGTATACTAGTGCTTAGACCGTTCAAGCGTGACATTTATGAGATTTTTTTCTCTCTTTAGACTCAGACGTGGGGGTTTCGGTTGCGAACGAGTTTCTGGAGTGAATGCGGATTCGTTCTTGGCAGCTTTTGCAATTTTTTTTCTAGAATTAAGCTCGAATAAGGTGTGGTTATCTAAATGCGCAGAATATGCTAATTTTTGGGAAGGGTCAAGGTTTCTGCGGAAAAATTGAAATTTATTGAACTGAAGTTCATTATTCAAAATTTAATTTTCCAAAAATCAAAATGGGAACTATTTTTTATTTGACACGAAAAAAATATTGACCGGGAAAATTTATTTTGAAATTATCATACGCTAGTGAAAAACTTGGAAAATTTATCATTTGAAAATTTAGTAATTTTGTTATTGTGGTTTTTTTGATTGGAATATTTGACGTTTTGCTAGAGAAAAAACATATCAAATCGATTCAAAAATTAATGATAATTTGACCAAGGAGTTCGTGCTATGCAGATCCTGACTGATTCTTCTCCTTCTGAAAATTACCTAGATTCTTTCTATGTCTCATTGTATAGTTGGGAAAATGTAAATGATCCTGTAGGAAGATTGAAAACTTGGTTCCTATTTCGTGTTTGCTGTTGAAAAATACAATTGAGAATTTTTATAATTTTTGATTTTGTTTAAAACTGACCGAAATAGACTCCAGTTATTGACAATTTTGTTCGTAGGATTTTTAAACTGTTTCGGCTGACAATTTTGTGGTATCATAACCAAATAAGGTATGAGTTGACTTTCTTTCAATTTCTTGTTAGGTTTGTTTGGATTTAGGTATCATGTTGAACTTTTTAATTTTTTCAAAATTTTGAAGTCCTAGTTTGCATTTTTGTTGTTTTTTTTGCTGAAATAAGGTATATTTTTCAAATTTTTGATGGTAAAAAAATATTATTTATGAGATTGAAAAATGAGGATTTACTGGTCAGACGCGAATCCGGACTACCATTTGGAGGAGGAGGGAGGGGGTGGTATGAATTTTTTTATGTTAATTTTTTTAGATGTTTTCAAAGAAGGTCTTTTTTCAATTTTTAAAAAACTGAGTTTAAGGTTATGTGTTAAAAAATATATGAAAATGAAGTTTTTGTGATGAAAAATTTAAAAAACGAGAGATGTGAGCAGTTATAAAAAAAATCAAAAAATTATATGGTTATTAGATAAATTTTCCAAAATAAAAAATTATTCTGTGTAATGAAGAAGCATCGCCCCATCAAGACGAAGGTGAAATTTTGTTGAAAAAAAATTAGAAACGTTCGAAAAGTGAATGACAATTTTTTTTCAACATTTTACGAGTCACTTTCGCAAGTTTGAGAAGGGAAAAATTTCTCTTTTCCACATTCTCTTGATTTTGTGTTTGATATTATTGGTCAACTTGACGAAAAATATCAGTTGAAAAATGAGAAATTTTCCAAATTCTTGTTTCGGGTTAACATTTTTTTATTTTGTAATTTTTAAGGCTAAAAAAAGAAAAACTGCATGGGAATCAGTTTTTCGTTTTTAGCTATGTAGATATTTTTTTGTGTACTGCTTTTGAATTTCAGACTAAGTTTGGATTTTCTTGATTTTTACGACTCAAGAACACAATCATTTTCATTTTAAAAATTTAAGCATTACGAAAAATTTGTAGCAAAAAACATAATGAGTTCAAATTGGAAGTAGGGAGGGGGTGACATTGAAAATTTCATCGCGGGGTTCTCAAAATGCTTGCTGGAGACTAATAACTTATTTTACTTGAAAAACTTTCACTAATCAAAGATTTTTTGAAGTAGAATCGTTGGAAATGGCTTGGAAAATAACTTGATTCTTCCTTTACCATTTCTTAAAATTTTGAGTCCGGGCGATAATAATGTTTTATATATTTTTGTTATTTTTTCCTCAAGGGAACTCAAAAAATAATTTTAAAATTCCGATTTCCTAATTCCGACCACCAGCTGATATCGTCCACGGTCCACTATATGAGCGTAATGTGCCCGAAAAGAATTTTTTCGTGTTCATTTTTTTTCTCAGATGAACAAAATAAGGCCAAAACAACCACCCTAAGTGCCAAAATTTTGAAAGAAAAGTGGAAAAGACCAAGTCGCATTCAAAACAATAGATTATACAATTCGAGATTGAGGCACCCCCGCACCCCAAATAATTTGAACTTTCGTAGTGCGTATCTCTACTAAGAGTCAGTCTTTTAAGGTGTTAACGTGTTAAGGGAAAATTTGTAAAATTTGTATGAAAAAAATATGATTTTCGAAAAAAAAAAATGGTATAAGATGAGTAAGTACCATGGAAGCAAACAAATCTGGAAAAAAAAAACTTGATAATGTATCAAAATAATTTAATAAAAAAATATTATAAAAGTATACATTTTGGAAAATTTTCAATTCTTCAAAAAACAAATGTACCGAAGTAAATAAAAATATTTGAATTCCATTTATTCAATTTTTTTTTCAAACATCAAAGTGTAAAAACTTAATAAAATTAGGCTTAAAATTTTCCATTATGAAATGATTTTACTTCGTTAAAGAATTAATTTCGTATTCTCATTTTTCACCCCTTCTTCGTCTCCAATCAGTTTTCACTTTTCCTAATCCCCCTATTCGATCTCAATATGTACAGTGTTTCTTTTCACCATCATCTCGTTTGAAATTTTCAACACAATGAAAAAGCTCGCTCTCGAAAGAATTTTCCAATTAACGATATAAATCGACGTTCTCGTCGATGTTACTCGCAAATTAAAAGCGCGAAAATATTAATTCATCGCGTACCTATGTACACTACAGTCGCGTTGAACAGCTGTTATTATAGAAAAGCACCGAGATAAGACGAGTAAAAAAGAAGAAAAAATAAGTTTCCAAGTGCCACTTTATAATTGTCGGACGCACTCGCTCAGTTTTCACGAATAATAAAAGTAATTAACGACAGGCACGCTTTTATGTTTTTTTTTCCTCTACACTCTAAAGAGCTCTAGAGGAAGTAACCGTTCTTCAGTTGATTCCACAGGGAGGTCTGAGCTTTTTGTTCTAATCGCTGACAAACGCGCGAATACCACTATGTGAGGTCCAAAGCCAACAAGGGTGGCTTTTTTTTTGTACCGTGGCGTGGCGACGCGCGATCGGTTAATCAGTCGTACACGTAAAAAGATGAATTAAAATTTAATACAGAGATCTTTTTGGCCTTGAAAATTGCTCTCTATCGTCGATTTTTTTTTACCAACGTGCGACGACGCTGCACGCGAAAGAGTACCGAAAACAAAGTTTACATGTGTAAGCGACGAGACGAGCGGTTAATTGAATTGAAAAATTTTCTCCGTGTTCATGATTCAGCAGTTTTATTATAACGCAGTACAATTTATTAACGTGTACGAAGAGTGAATTTTAATTCGAATTTTCTTTGTCATCGGATAAAAAATAAATTGATGTAAGAGTCAGTCTCGAAAATTAAATCGTACCAAAATCTAATTCGGTTTTCTATATCTTAACTGATGATGGTTCCTGAATAATCGTAATTTTTTATGAATTTTAGGTCAAATTATGAAAAAATGGATTTTGCTTGGGGGGTAATAAAAAAGGCAATTTCATTTTCAGACAATCTCAACACTTCCTATAGGAATTTTGTTGTACAGATAATGACTTAATAAAAAATTTTGTTCAGCTCCAATTTTACAATTTTTACGATACGTTGATTTCTGGAAGGAGCATTTAAAAACTTCAAATTGAATTTTTAGCACCCTATGGTACTTTTTGAAATTTTCAAACAATTTTTTTTTTAATTTGGTTCGTATTAATGCTCTATGGCAAAAAACCTAATTTTTGAAATTATTCATGAGTAATTTGCTGAAAAAAAAAATCGCCAATAACTTGGCTTATTTTTTATTAGCATTTTTCAAAAGCCAAATTTTTAAAAATTTATCAAAAAAAAGTGAATTTTAGGAATTATTTTCTTGCGTAATATTTCCAAACATAAAACCTCAAAAATTCCCCTAAGTAGAGGTGCGAGGGGAAATGGAAAAAGTACCCCTATTTTTTCACATAAAGAGGTTGGGGTAACTTTTGTATCATTTTCATATAATTTGACCTTACTAAACTCGAATCTGTGATTGGTTTTTCAATTAAAAATGTAGAATTTGCACAATTGTGCGATTGGCGTCGTGAAAAATGTCCAATTTTAAGGAAAAAGAGGTAAAATTGTGATTTTTTCATCTTGTGACAAGTAATGTTGATCAAGCATGAAACCAGTTTTTAAAATAATTCGAATAATTGACATTTTTCGAGTTTTACATTTATCTAGATGTCAGAAACGATGAATATTATGAAAATCACACGAAAAAAAAAATTAAAATAGACGGACATAAAAAAATTAGCCAATAGCTACATATTTTATTTTTATTGAAGGTGAATTTTTTTTAAAAAAAGTTACAATTCAGGATGAATCATGTTTGAAGGAGCAGGGTGTCTTATAAATCACAAGAATAAAAATTTATACTATTTTTAGTCTGAAAATTTCAATTTTTTGAAAAAAAAATTGTTCATCTTTCCCTTTAAAATATTGATAGAAAAAGTAATTTTTAAATGATAAAAAAATGAAATATCACGCCAAGAAATGAAAAAAATCTTGTGAGAAAATATTGAACACTTTTCTACTTTTTCATAGCTTTAAACTGGCTCAAGAAATTCTTACTTTTTTCAAATTTCAGGGCGACTGCAAAATGAGGAGAATGAAGATTTTTCGTATTTTTTTCGTGCAACTTTTTTTTAAAACAAAAAAATCAACGTTCAAAAATTTACAAATTCAAATTTTCCTGTACTTTTATATATTTAAGCCCCTCCCTTGCAAAAAATGATGCCTACCAGTCTTGAGTCTTCTTGATTCCAAGAAAGAAATTTTATATTTATTGCTGTTTGAAAAAATGATTAGAAAAATATGATCATTTCCATGACTTTTTTGGGTCAAAATCAGCAATTGTTGTATGTACTTACTCATTTTTTGCTGTCATCATGATCAATATCGAAAAGATTGAAGGTGAAAATTATTTCAAAACTTCTTCTCTATATCTATTCCTTTTTTTCAAATTAAAAAAAAAACTTGAAATCACTCAAGCACACATATTTTGCATTGAAAATTGAAATGATTCAAATTCCAAATTTCGCTGAAAATCAGTGATTTTTCTAGTCGAAAATTGCTGATTTTTTGGAACAAAATGCTGGATTGAGTAAGAAATCAATGGTTTTTAATTGAAAAATTTGCAAGAGTTAAAAATTATCAATATTTCACTGTTTCATAAAAGTGAAGTACCTACACTAATATTATATTTTTTTTTTAATTGAAAAAATAAAATGTCAATTGAAATTTTTCAAAAAATTTCATTATGGGACCTAAAAATCACAAATAACTGCCAAAATGTTGGTGGTGTAGTGATGAGAGTTAAAAATCTGCAGGAAAAATATTGCTAATGAGAGTCCCTGGTCTGATTGACTATTAGTGAATGATTGAAATTTTTACATAGGTACCTATGATGGATAAATTCGTCAAAAATTATGGAATGATTTTAAAATCATCTTTTTGTATTTTTTTTGATGGGCGAATTTTTGGATTTCCCCGAATCTAATTACCTATACTAAAATCCAAAACCCCAACTTTATTTTATGGGGAAAGTATAGTATGGGACATCTGTCTGTAATTCACAGGCAGTTTTTCAACGTGAAAAATTGCTGGTTAAAAAATATTTTTGTTCTCCCTCTTCAATTTTAAATTCACCCAATTCGTTTCAATTTTTCCATTGGTTTTTATTACTTGGAGAAATGTAAATTCCGAAGAAAACGATCAAAAATCACGTTTCCCAATCTAAAAAACACCTACGACATCGCGAAAACCGACCAGAGAAAAAAAGGCCGGCCGCGATTAAAAGACGTGAAATTTCGTATCCGCCGGAATTCGTCGGTTTCGGGCTTCGGGGCGTTTTAATAAAGTCTTGGTCGCTTAATTACGACGATGAAAATCGTTCTCGCCGGCGAATTTCTCGCAAACAAATCGATATAAAACGTCAGTTTTGATTCAGAGCCATATTAATTTCATTTATGTTTATAAAAACTGAACGTAATTTCTCAAAGGGTAGCTCTTATAGCCAATCAGATATCGGCGTTTTGAAGCGGTCGCTTAGCAACGTCTCTGACATTTATTTTATGCGCACCACCTTAAAGTAATCATCATTTATTAAATTATAAAATATAACGAAATTCGACTTAAACTTTGCAAAATAAACTCGCACAAGAATATTTCGTTACCCGTTTTAAGTCGCCTGGTAATTGATTTAATCTTTTAACGATACTCGATTAAAATGAAATCAACAACGGCTTTTTAATCGAATGTATCCGAAAGTATCTTTTGGGAAGGCTTTTCATTAAATATTTAAGCGTTTCGACTTTTATAAACTTTTTAGACGAAATTCAAATTTTTCTTACAGAACTTTTCACCGTTTTAGATATTTTTCGTAATTTGATTGATTAATGAAAATATTACATAAACAAAGAATAATATTAGATAGCGAGGTGTATAGGTGGTATTTTTTTTCCTCTACCTCATTTTATTTGCAAATGCTCGTTTCTCGTGCCACGTATAGGTACCTTTTTATCAGGGTTGTCATGTAGAATGTAAAATGTAGAATATTATGTAGAATAAAATGTAGAATATGTAAAGTAGAATATCCATTTGGACAATGTAGAATATGTAGAATAAAAGTAAAATATGTAAAATATCATGTAAAATCGTAAGATCTAAACCACTAAATGTTGTAAATGTAAATTGTCTCAATCAAAAATTCAAATAAGAATATAATAAATTAAATTTTACAATTGATGGAATGACTCATTCCATCAATTGTCAAAATGGGACAATCAGAATATAAGTTGAAAATTCATTTTGTCGTCAATTTGCCATTATTTTGGGCTTATATGACGTTTTTTGAGTCATCATCGAGTAATTATTTGTATTTTTTTGTCATAAACATAAAATCTAGCCAATTAGAAACGTTTTTCGAATTATTATACATTTTACATATTCTACATTTATAATTTTACATATTCTACATTTTACACATTTTTACGTAAAATGTAGAATAACATATTCTACGTGTAAAATGACAACTCTGCTTTTTATGTATGTAGAGGGGGAGTAGTTACGAGACTAAGGGGCGAAAAAAAAATAGCGAACGTACGAAAAAGCTGCGAAATTATATATGATTTTATTACCTGAACTCTAGCTTCGGTGAGATTTATTTTCATGGCGAGATCTTCCCTTGTAAATACGTCCGGGTAATGGGTTTGGGCAAAGGCGGTTTCGAGCTCTTCGAGCTGTAATAAAATACGTGAAATTTTTAGCTTTAAATTGCCCAAGAATCTAGTTGATAAATGAAAAAGCTCTTTAAAACCATTTGCCGAGAGAAAGTAATCTTTTACCTGTTGTAAGGTAAAAGTAGTCCGATTCCTTCGCTGTTTACGTCGTACAAACGAATCATCGTGGATTGCAGGATGATACGAATAACTGGTATCTGTGCGGCGGCCGTAAGGTAAAAGAGGAAAAAAAATAGAAAAACATCTAAATATAAGCGTCGGCGAAATCTCATCGTTTTAAAACCATAAGTATATACGTAAATAGAAGAGAAACTAAATTAAAACGAAATTTCTGGAGAAAATTCAAATTTTAACCGCGTATTAAGGTATTAATAATTCAGCGGACGTGGGGGCCCGATGCTAAAGCCTTTAAACTATACAAACAAATGGAAATAATGGTCGAAAATCTACTTTCGCATATGTAGAATATTATTATGAATGTTAGTTTTCCGCAAATAAAACCGCTTATAACGACTCCGTGGGTTTACTTGGTTCTTTTTCTATACGACGAAGGGAAACCTTTGCTAAATCCGCTTTTCCATCTTTTTATACCTTTAGATTACGTTGTCGAGATAAACGCGAGCTTTTTGATTCTTCCATCAAAGATTTAGTCTTATTATGATCGTTATGAAATGTATTTTTCTATTCGCTGTTTAGGGAGAATTTTCATGCTTGGGTTGTCCATGCATATGTTGATTGGTGGTCAAAGTTTTACTTTGGTGAAGTCTGTTGCGGATGGTTATTTTGAAAGATTTTTTTATGCATTGGAGTGTTTTTTCAAGAAGTTAATATTTTGAATTGAAAAAAAAAACGAATGCTTTTTGCTCAGAAAGATTCAAGAATTTTGTATTGTATTCTTTATTTTTAAAGATGTAATGAATTTATTCGTCTATCAATTTTTCAGCCCAAAAAATTAATTTTTTGTTAGTCGTGAGGTGGACACTGGACAGTGGCAAATTCATTGATGAGCCAAGTGCTGTACTTCAGTACATCGCTTCAATCTCTCCTAAAAATTAAGACAATGGAAAAGTATTTAACATGTTAAGATTAGGTAAATTCTTGTTCCATGAAAATTCCTAAATTGAAGGACATGATTTTACGAATAATTTTGGTCCAAATCATCCAAATGCAACTTTTAAAATGATTTAAGACGTATTTTTAACATTTTATCAATATTAATAAAATGTATTTTCGATTTTTTGTTTCAGGTGAATTTCCAATTGAATTCTCATTGATAGGATACCCATTTGAAATGTGTAGGTAAGTGAATAAATTTTTATCATTTTACGATAAATTCGATTTCAACTCTTACGGGTAGTTTAATATTTTCAAGCTATCTCCTAGGAAGTTTGAGTCTAGATATGAAAAGTCTTGTGTCTTGGTGAAAACTTCACCTTCTCTGACTCTTTGATATTTTTCTCTTTTTTTATGTGATTTGAGAAAAAATAAATTTTAGAATTTTTTCAAAGTGAAAATAGTTTGGAGGAAAAACTTAATCTCAGAAGGATGATTTGATTACTTCAAGATTTTGTACTCTTTTCAATTTCTCATACTTATTTTTGACGTCGACAAAAAGTCAAAATCTGAAATAATCCATAAAAAAGTCGATTTTGTTTTTTTTGAGAGGGTTTGCTACAAAAAATTCCAAAAATATATCCTTTTAGATTTAGGTGCATAGAAAAAAATGAATGAAGATAGTACATAGGTATGAATAAGAAAACATACAAAATCTTTTACCCATCATTTTATGGGCACCCAAAGTGTGATGAAAATTCTTCACAACTGCCAAATGATTGGCTATTAAAATCTGATTTTTTTCTCTCCTTCTCTTTCCTTTCCTCTAACTACCAGAAAAAGGTTTTAATTTTTACAAAAACAAAAATGAATAAAAATAATTGTCAATACTTACCTACTTATTTTAAAAAAAATCATTTCCTGCTTATACGATTTATTATTTTGGTAAATTGTTTAAAAAATAAGGAAATTCAGATCTTGAAAAAAATTCATCCAAAATTTTTGATGCTGCAAATAACGAATGTGAAGTTTACTTCAGTGATTGATCAATCTTTTTTTTTTGGGAAGGGGGAGCGAATAATATTTGTGTATTACAATTTTTTTTAGTATTTTGATTAAATATGTACAAAAGAAACAAACACAGAATGGTCAGAAAAATTGCTTCATTCGTCAACAAAAATTATATAATTTTAGAATCAAAGAGAGATGGATTCATGTTGGGAACAATTTATTTATTTATTTATTTAGTATTATTCTCATTTTGATCTTATGAAAATAAAAGAACTAGGTGAATGAAATTTTTTATTTTGGAAAACCTTATGAAACATATAAGTTATTGTTGCTTAATTTTGGGAAAAAAATCGAGATATGAATTGTTAAAAATAATTTTCTATATTGAAATCAAAATTTTTCAAAGTAGATTAGGGGGAAAAAATTTTTAGAAAAAGAAGGCATCAAAAAGATTAAGGAAATTGGTGTAAAATTAGTCAGAAAAATTTAAACTTTTAAGAACAATTTTAAAAACGCATTTTGTTTGTTCAATTCGAAACAAAACGGTTGGAGAAAATTTCCACTCTCGATTTCCTTGTGTTCGATAATTCATCTATGTGCTTGTTTTGAAAAAGAATTTTAGAAAATTTGAACAAATGTATTTGAAAAATCTGGAAAAGTGGAGAATAATATTATTTAATTGCAGCATCATTTTTTCGGGGAGGGGGGGGATTTATTTAGGATATTGAGACACCCTAAAGATACATTATATTGTGTATCCCTGAATTTTAGACCCCAAGTTGAGCAGTTTTTGAATAATAACCCATAAAGTGAAAAATGAGTTCTAATTTTTTTTTTAATCAACTCAAATAACTTGGGTATAAATGTAGGTAGGTCTAGGTACATATGTGAAATTGTGAGGGTTTTTCACGAAAGAAAAAAAAATGAATTCCCCGTCCTTTTTTCCCCTCCCAAAAATTGGACTCACTATTTTGAGACCCTCCTTATTTATAAAGAACTTCATACAAAATTTTCAAAAAATAATTTTCAAGTAGGTACTCAGAATGACATTTTTTCAAAATCTTATCTCAGGTAGGTCATATTAATAAGATACTTCGGTCTAATTTTTAGAAGAAGAAGTAGGAGGGGAAGCTGCTTATTTTTTTTTACAAAAAACCCTTTCAAGCAGTACTTAAATTATTGCCCAAGTAAGAAGAAAATCAGTTGAGTCAATCATGAGAAAAAAATTAAAATTCATAGTAGTAAAGACATAGCCCTACCTCCTTCTCCCCCCCCCCCACACAGAACCAAAACAGTGGAGTGTTTCTTGTTGTGAAATAGTTTTTTTGGACAAATTTATAAATAATTTAAAATGACTTCTCGGAGAATTTTTTCAAGGCATGAAAAATGTTTACTTAACAAGCCTTATTGAATGTTGGAATTCAGCTTAAATTAATTTTAAAAGTATTGGTATATTTTTTAAATTTCAAAAAGGCACACCTAATTTTTGCAAAAATTAAAAACTAATTCATTTTAATGCATCGCACCCTCTTTTCATTGCTACTAAAAAATTCATTTTGTCAATTAGCATATGTTAATTTGGCTACCTACCTACATTAATACGACAAATTTAATCAAACTTCCAAGTCCATCCTTTCAGTTTCTGTTTAAATTCTAATTTTAAAAAAGCTCCCGAAATAATCATAAGAATAAAAAAATTGCTGCACCGAGTACACCGACGTAGCCTTTACCATTTCAAGGGGTGAATTATAAATTTGATACTTGTTAAGGAGTTTTTTGACTCGTCGAATAGACGGGGTAATTAACGCTGGCTGCTTAAAAGCAGCGAGTACGTTGATGAATTAAATTTTCGATTTAACCATTACCGCGGGTTAATTTTCTTAAATAGCTTTTCGAATTAAAATTTAAATTTTTAATTAATTTAACGCGATAGTGTTTAATAGATTTCATTACCCTTTGGGAATTGGCGTTATAGTTTGTATTCGAGTAGCTGGAAAATTAATTTCATTCTGTTGCGCGGCGCTTCAAGATGCTGCGCTTTTACCATAGAGGTATATTCAGACGCGAACCATGATGAGAAAAGAAAATGGCGTTATTAAAACTTAATATATTTCGCGCAAAGGCTAATAACATTTTTCAAACTTGAGGATCGCGTTTGAGGTGAAATTTTAATTCAAAGTGAATTTTTTTCAAACGAATGTTCTTTGTATTAGGGTGGTAGGTATCCCAATTTTGACGAAAAATTTTGAGCCGAAACGAAAATAAATTGGAATTTGGTAGGTACGTTACATAATAATAGAGTTTTATATCCAAAATTTCAGGTATCGAAGTTCATTTCTGGAATTTTGAGAATTTTTGAATTTTTAAAATTACCTACCTCATCGCCCCAAAATATTAAAATTTGATCTTATCTACGAAAAAACTAAAATTTGGTATTTACCCTATTTTTGACCTCTCCAATCGATTGGAATTGTTTCGAGACGTTTCGGAGCTTCCAGGAAATATTGAAATTTTTCAGAACTGGAGAAAAGCCCATTCCATATAAACTTTAGCCCCCATGATCATGGATTATTCATTTCGTAAAGTGAAAAATAAGATATGATTATAGGTACCACCATTTTTCGGTTTTTTACCTCAATGAGTGAGATGTCGACGCGACGCAGTGTATTTTTATATTTTCATGAAAATTTTGATTCAAAAATATGAGTTTTTACTCAAAATTACAAATTTTGAAAAATTATACTGCTGTACTTATTCGATGAAATAGATTTTCTATTTACGATTAGAAGTCGTGAGGTTCATAAATGGACTATTCTTATGATATTTTCTCCTGTGATATAAAATTTCAAAATTTTCTGGAAGCTGTAAAACGTCTTGAAACCATTTTCCAATCAATTCAAAATGTCGAAATTGAAGTACCTATTTACCAAAGGATAGCTATGTGGTTGGATAAGAGATGAATTCAGCCTCAGACGTTTTTGGACTCCAAAATACCTGAAAATGTATATACAGACTGGAAAAAAAATTCACAAAATTTGGACTCCACTCTCATTTATAAATCAGTGAAAATTATCGAAAATCACTAAAAAACAATTCGAATTGCAACACAAGAAAAAATTAGTGAAACAATTTTTGCAGAAAACAAATTATTAAGAGAAAAAGTGAAACAATTTTTACAGAAAACAATTTACTGGAAAATCAGTAAAAATTCGCTAAAAAGTCATAAAATTTGTGAATTTAGCTGAAAAATTGATGGAAATCTCTAAAAAAAATCAGTGAGTTTTGCTGGTTTTCCTGTGTTGCAATTCAAACTGTTCATCAGTGACTTTTCACTAATTCGAAATGAAAGAGCTACCCTCATTAGGGTGGGCCGAAAAAACAATTTTTTAGATTTTCAAAAACATACCCCCCGCAAAAGTTGTTGGCTAATGAGACTTGAATAATAATAAAAAAAAATTTCAAAATCAAATTCATATCTTCTGATCGCGCATTGGTGTTAAAGTTTTCAAAAATTAGCAAAAATTCAGAATTTTAAAAATTTTGAAAAAATTAAAAATTGATTGAAATCAATTTTTAGTGCTTATTTAGTGATCACGTAGACCCAAAAACACATGTTTTTTTGAAAAAATCAACGTTTTATAATTTTTTTTTTGATTTTTCTTCATGTGAAGAAATAGCAGAAATTTAAAAAAGATGTAAAGCATGAATTTTTTCAAAAAAATCCTGCTTTTTGGTTTGAATAGTCAATAGTAAAGCTCTAAAGTCTAAAACCAATTTAAATTAATTTCAAATTTTTTTTAATTTTTTGAAAATATTGAATTTTTGCCAATTTTTGAAAATTTAAATGCCAATGCGCGATCGGAAGATATGAATTGATTTTGAATTTTTTTTTATTCTTCAGGTCTCATCACCCAACAACTTTTGCGGGGGTATGCTTTTGAAAATCGAAAATAAAATTGTTTCTTCGGCCCACCTTAATCATCATCCCTTATTAGGAGTTAGATCAATACGCTGCATAATTTTCATGAATTTTTAATTTTAATGGAAGTAAGTAAAGGAAAGGAGAGGGATTGAAGTCTAAAATTTTTTGAAAAATTTTTGGTAATATAATATTTCTGGAGGTGTTTAGGCACCCAAAAGCGCCAAAGGTCAAATTAACCTCTTATCTAGCTATACGCTTTTTGCTTTTTTTATTGATTGGGCCAAATTTTCATACTTTTGTAAAGCGATGAGGTAATTTTAAATTTTAAAAATTTGCCAGAATTGAAGGAAATGAATTTTAGCGTCTAAAATTTCGAACATTGAGATTTTTTCATGATGTACCTATTTTCGATTTATTTTTATTTTAGCTCAAAATTGGGGGAATGTGTTAGAAAAAAATCATCGTTTTATTGAAACGTCAAATTATTCCTATCCTGTTTTTGACCTCTCGAATCGATTGAAAGTGATTTCGAGACATTTCAGTATCTCCAATAGTGGTAGGTAATTAGGTATGCACCAAAATTTAATTTTTTTCGTTGATTAGATCAAACTTCCATTCTTTGCAGTAAGGTGATTTGAAAATCTCAAAAATTTGCCAAAATTCGAGAAATGAATTTCAGCAAACCTGAAATTTTAAATATAGATTTTTTTTCTAATGTACTTTCAAATTCATTTTTGATTTGGCTACAAATTTCACTTCTAGTTGGTTTACCTCCCTCGTTGAGTGGTTTGTAATAAGGGTGTGTTTTTTTCCTTTCTCCGACTAAGCTTCCCTCTTGATTCTCTCCATCTCGTCTTGCCAAATAGGCAGCATGATTCGATAACGACACAGAAATTAACCGTGTAGTACCAGTATACTGAAGATAGAACACGGACATGGTTGATTAGTGATTAGCCCTCTGTGTAACATAATAAAGAACCCTTTTTGTTCCTCGTTATCGAGGAACACGGCGTGAGTGCGCGGTTAATACGATTACGAACGTCGCTAAAATAACACCTGATCTCTGATACAATTAAAGTAATTTGGTAATCGTTTGTAATGCAGGAGGGATAAAGCTGGAAGTATTTTTTTACCCTTCGGAGACCTGCATTTGATAATTTCATTGTACAGATACTTACACGGGTGCGATGAAGAAAACGGATATTCTAACGATGGTATTCGTGTCGTCGATGACGAATGTAACGAAGGAGGGCAGTGATAACAGAACATGTTTGACGTTGAGATCACCGCTGATTGGTATTATCTGCGAAAAAAGAATAAAATTATTAGATTGGAGGAGAATTCATATCGTGGAATGAATTTTTTTACTCTTCGCAAAAGTGTTTTTATATTACGAGTCTATAATGGGCAGGAAATTGTATCCATCGTTATGGCAATAACGTGCTTCGAGAGACGAACGAATCGAGGAAAAAAAACCACCAGTCTTTCTCGCAGAAACATTCCTGCATTCTATCAAATTCAACTCTCTCAAAGCGAAATAACAATCCAGAAAGGAAATTGGCTCGTGTTATATGTATAGTTATCCCAGAAACGGATTTCCCTCCAGTTTCACCCCCGTTGTAAAATTGAAACGAACCGGGGGAAGTTTTTGTTGAGAAGACGAAGACGCGAGCGAATTAGATTAGGAATATAGGTAAAAATATTTGTACCTAGATATCTCACTGCGACGTAAACTCGGTCTAATTACGATTCGATGGTCGAGAGGCGGTGCAACGATGAGTATTAATATTTCAGACACGCTCGAAAATACATAGCCGGCTAAAATACTACACAGCGAAAGGGTTTTACATGGAAATGACACGTGGTGGTTCGTACTTCGTACGTATGTATGTGGTACCGCATATGTATATTCGTAATGTCGTGAGTATTGTTCTATATGCCTGTTATCGTCGACGTTTGATGTTGATTAAATCGACCTTAATTAACGTTGATTAAATCATGGCGAGTTATTTTACGATACTATCTGCTGTTAACGCAGTTCACATTTTATAGTATTAACCGGAACATTATAATGTTCTGAATTGGACTACTCGACGAGCTGTAAATTAGAAATTTCCATTCTGAAAGCTCGCCACCTCGGTGTGTTGAGGTGCTTGTACCTCGATTAAGATACCTACGAGTTTGTATGAATGAAATATTTACGAAACAGGTGGCATTTTATTGCGGAAAGTGTCTGGTACGTAGGAATAACAGAAATAGGGGTGGCTAATTTTTTGAAATAATTTTTTTTCAAAACATATATGTGAGCCTGGGTATAGAGATCACCCTTAAGGGGCAAAAAATTAGTTTTTGAGTTGGCATTGATTTTAGGCCTTTCGGAAGGGGTAGAATCAAGGGGAAATTTCAACTCGAAAGCCAATTTTTGACCCCTAAATGTGTTTTTTTTAATCTAGGCTCACATAAAAGGCATTTAGGACTAAAAAAATTGATTGTGTTTAACTGATTTTTTTTTTGTTTTGTTTTAAGTATGTTTTTTCTATACGTTTGCTTTTTTTTTGAAAATTGAAAAATTTGTTTTTATTACGAAATTGAATGGAAAAGAAAGCCATTGTCATTATTTCAAAAAAAAAAAAAAATCACTTCAATCTGGTTGGAAACTTACGCTCGTTGGTGTGAAAAATAAAAAAAAGAACAGTAAACAGAATAAAGAAAAATAACAAAAAATGTTAAAAAGTGGAAAAAAATTATTCATAAATTTCATTGTGTTTTCAATGTGTTTTTTTAGTGTTTCGAGTGTTTTTTCTTGTATTTTAAACATTTTTTGGGTACTTGAAATTGAAACAATTTTTGAACAAAAAACGCACTTTTTTGGTACTTTTTTCTAAAGAAAAGGTTGTTTTTTTTCCTCAACACTGAACAAAAGCATTTAACGTTTGGATGAATTTGAATGTATTTGCTGGTAAACAAACCGCGCCTAGTGCCACCGCCGCACCACACCGCTCCAGGCTGGTATTTGGTATAACTGATTACACCGAATGTTGCCGGTTTATACAATTGAACGCTCTTTAACTAACCCTATCTGTCCAGATAAATAACTTAGCGTGTAAATGCTTCCATGTGGCTGGGTTTAACCACTCGGCGCGGTGCGGCGTTTAGATTTTAATGCAATATTAGCTGGTTGAATGGAATGGAACGTGCAAGAAATCAGGTGGCGCTGGGGCCTTTTTTTCTTGGTACCTGTTACGTTGATATGGTGTGGGTATGGGTAGTTAAGAGGTGAATTTTAATCTGAACTTTTTTGATGTGGAGATGTCTTAGGCCTATAAAGGTTTATTTTTGAAAAAATGAGCTTTTGTGCAATTTAATGTTTTTAAGGTCAAATTTTTCCCAGAACTGATATGCCTGATGGTGTTTTGTTTGGTTTGAAAAAATTTGGAAAAAATTTTGATGATCGCTGAAATAATAATATTTTGTTGGAATAAAAAAATTTCATGTTTTTATAATTTTTCAACATTTTAACATTTTGGTGTTTTTTTTTTTTAGAGAGAATTTTGAGAACTAAAAACAAAAGAAAAGAATTTGAATAGGTATTTTCATGTTTTATTCAATTTGTTCTTCATTTTCAACCTTTTTGAGCACGTTTTCCATTTTTTTTTCCATTTTTTAAAATTGTTTCTCTTTCTTGAAATATATCTGCCTTGATTCTGTTAATACTTTTCAAAATTCTCATTTTTTCAATTTTTTGATTTTTTTCAAAACATGTTCTTTTTTTATCTGAATATATTTTAGACATTTTTACATTAAGTATACTGAAATAATTCATTCAAAAAGAGTAAACAAATGATCACGCAACCATTTGTGACCTTGTCGGAAAAAAGGGACCTTGTGTAAAACAAACATCGATGCCTTTATTTTTATGTTTGTCCAGATTTAGTGTCATTTGGACCAAAAACGTGAAAAATAAGAAATAGATTTTTTTTTTTTTAAAAAAAAGGTCCCTTCTTTCCGGCAAGGTCACGTTTGGAGAAATAAAAAAATGCACCGTAAGTAATATGAAGCTGATTTGAATGAATTTGCACATTTTAGTTGTATTAATTTTTTTACGACAATATTTTCTAATTATGCAGTTTTCAAATGCACGACTTTCACCACAACTACCTATGACCATTCCTCCCTAAAGACGGAATTAAATTCTAGTTTATTTAATAAAAAAAAAGTAGGTAGTTTGATGTCGGTAGTTGATACAAAAAAAAATTGTAATTATTTCTAAGTAGAATCTGTAAATTACCTTCAATTTTTTCCAATAATTGTGCAAGTTTTTCAATTAGGTACTTGAAAAAGTCCATGGCTTGATTCATTTGCATTGGCCTTTATTTAATAAAACTTAAAAACATTAAAAAAATTTTTTTACTTAATGCAAAGGTTTTGTGGGAAAAAAAGGAAATATTGATTGATTTTTGGAGAGTTTTCTCAAGTATATGAGATATTCCATTCTTTGAGGATGATGCTTCCATTATTGCCTCAGTAGAGCAAAGGTTTATTTTTTTTGAAAAATTTTGTTAGGAAAATAAAATAGGAATTTGAATTAATTTTTCAAGAATTCGCCAGAGAGTGTGATTCGAATTTTATTCGAATAAAATTTATTTTTGATAAAATTATGTAGATTTTTGAAGACGTTTTTGTAAATTTTTTTATACGGAGTGAGAGTGTATGAGTGTAAGCAAAGTTGAAGTACATACAAGTTTTTAAAATTATTGACGAATTACAATTCTTCGCTACCTACTTTTTGCTAGGCTTCTATTTCCGGTACATATTTTTGAAATTCGTCATTAAATTATGAAAAAGAGATCGAAATTCCCAATTCTTATAATTTCATCTCATGTATGAAGAACGGTGGTGGTATTTTTTGGCGAAAAGAACCCAGTTTTATTTTCAATTACATATTTGAAAAATCATTTAGAAACCAAAAATTTCCATCACGATATTTTGAGCTTCTAAATTTCGAATAGAAAAGAAAAAACAGCACATAATTTAATATTGAGACTTTAGTTTCATCGGTTGAAAAAATTTGAATTATCGGACTGAAAACACTCTCACAACTTATGAAATTTCCAGAAATTAGTGGAATCTTAAATTCTCGTAAAATATTGTACAAGTACCATAAGATGGGGGGGGGGAGGGGGTAAATGAACATTAATATTATGTTGCCTATCAACTCAAAACTAAAAAAAAAATGTTCTCAAAATTTAACATTGTATTTGTTGATATTGAAAGTTGAAGTTTCAAAGTCCAGCATTTTCTTTACATAAATGAGCCTAGATATGGGAACCACCCTCCGAGGGGTCAAAAATTGATTTTTAAATCGAAGGTTTGCCTTGATTCCACTCCTTTTGAAAAGCCCAGAATCAGTGCCAGTTCAAAAATGAATTCTTGATCCCCAAGAATAGGCGCACTCAGAAATTAATTAAGGGAGGGGCTATGAATTTGAGAAAAAATGAGGAGGTGGTTAAATTTCAAATTGAGTCTTTTTCACTGATATTTCAATCAAAAATCGTCAATTTTTTCTGACAAACAGAGAATTTATTTAGAATTTTGTGATTTTCGATTGAAAAATCAATCAAAAATTGTCAAGTTTTGAAATAAAAGCATTAAAATACTGCCCGAGCGAAGCGAGGGCGAAAATTTTTTGAAAAAATATACTTTGAAGAGCAAAAAGTTCACTTTTTTCTCATTTTTGAAGCAAAAAAATTATTTTTTCCGGGCCTAAGGGGGGGGGCTCGAGCTCCCTGAGGCCCCTCCCCTTGGGTGCGCCTATGTCCCCAAGGTTGTTTTCCATTTTACTGTTTTACAATTTTAATTGTATGTACAATTGTACATTAGGTAATAGTAATTCTCGTCATCTGAGGGTAGTACACAAAAAATCGTATTTTCTGATTTTCAAAACAACGAAAATCATCAAAAATCACTGAATTATAGAATTGCAGAATAGGAAATATTGACGAAAAAATCCTCACTGAAAACAAATACTTTGAGTGAAAAAAAATCACTGGAAAATTGGTAAAAATTAACTGAAAATTCTGTTAAAATTTGCTGAGAAATCAGCGAATTCAACTGATTTTCCCCGCTGTGCTGCAATTCTCACTATTTATCTGTGATTTTTCACTGATTCAGAATAAAAGACTAGTTCTCGGAACCCATATGATGCGTTTAAATAGAGTTTCTGAAGCTATTGCACACGTACCTCTATTTATTTATCAAAGTTAGGAGTACAAAATTGGTCGCAATTAGCGAGTAAGAAAAAAATTACCATTGCTTACTCAATTGTAGCCAACTAACACAGATATAAAGTAAAGGAAGTATTGACCTTTGAGGTCGCGTGCTATTTTATTAATACCAGAACTTGAGCATCAAATTCGAGGAAGGCGCCGTTAGTAACTGATTTAATACTCAAAAATTAATTGGTTAACAAAGTTGTCCTTCTGAATGCTAATGTCGTTTTGCTTCTTAATTGTAACAAAGTTATGGTGTAAGGCAGACTAATAAAAATTTAACGCTTTTATAAATATAAATTACCGTATCGTTGTGTTATTTACGCTCGCGACATCGTCGATGCAGAAAAAAATTGGGAGTGTGTGATTGTTTCAGGATATACGCGATGACTAGATAATGCAATTAGAGGTACCTATCTTCAGTGGTAATATTTTATAAAGCATACCTATAGCACTAACCTCGTTAATAAATTCTTATGGTGATGATATGATGCCTGATTTTAAAATATGAGAAGACTTTCTCCATTTTTGGTAGGTAATTTTTTCCCCAATTTTAGATTTGATGTGTTTATTAAAATCTCAAAATATTGAAGGAGACATATTTTGGATAATTTTATTGGAATATTTTTCAAAAGTGCATTCAGGCTTGGGGCTAAAATTCAATGATTACTTCTCTACTTATTTCTGATTTTAAATTTCCACCCCTGAATCTTTTTCACTTTGTTTCTTGAGGCGAATCTCTCCTTTTTTAATAAAAAATTTACACAATTAATTCGCATATATGAGCCACACACACACACGTCATAGGATCTCGATACTTGTCACGTTGTCTTGGGCGAAAGGGTGGACGGTGTTGCGATCGTACAGCGTCGCACTTTGCGCAATACCCCAGAAGCAAAGTTGCTGTAATACAGCAGCCACCGAATGTCTCTTAGGATTCCTAACCAACTTAATATAATAATGAGAAAAGGTTGGAAACGTAACGTAGTGACTACTGCTAGTTGTGTAATATGATATTCGTTCACTTTATAATCGGCCACATCCCATACTTGGGATTCGAACTCGGGCCCGGCGAAGCCTTCTCCAATTATATTAAACCCCTTGGCTCCAAATTGCCTTTAAAATACATTACTATATTAGCTAATTCTCTCCCTTGTTAGTCGAATTTCTAACGCTGCTGTCTTTCTGCTCGATAAAGGGTTTTGCCTCGTCTCTCTTCGTTTGGCGAATCGAATCCCTACTGGATTTGGCCGTTTAATCTGTCGTTTTAGTATTAGCCTGGTTTTGTCCATTTAAAGCGCTATTAAATAATAAACGGTAATTAGAACGAATTTGTCTTTTACACTTGTACGTTTCAACATGTAGTCGGATTGGAATTGGAATTAATCCATCTGAGCGTCCGTTGTCGTCGACCAGTGTACGAATATGTTGAAAATTTTATCGTATTTTTGAGGTTGAATATTTTCACAGAAATTAGACTGTTGAGTAATTTTCATGCATTAAGGTTCGTTTAGGGGTTTTTAAAGGGTGGAAGATTTTTCAGATTGAGGTGGTTTGAGCAACACCTGTTTGAAAAATATGGAGAATGACTTATTACGTATCCGTCATTTTCAATTTGATTCATTTTTCTCATGATTTGTAAAAACACCACCCCACCCACCCCTTCCCATCCCTAAAAATGTCCAAAATAAGTGCAAGGCTCTTGAAATTCTGCTCAATTTTGTTTGTTTTTTTTTGATAATTCATCATCAGCTGTTTTTTATCCAAGATGTTTACTAGCAAGAAAAACCAAAAATTTGCCATAATTTTCCCTCCGCTACAAAGAAATCCTGAAAATAGAAAGAAATTAAAAATTTTCAGAATAAACAAGAATTTCCACCGTTTTGCTCTTCTTTTAATTTCTTAACTGAAAGGTGAAAAGCAAAAGAAGAGGGTGCTTTTATGGATAAATTTAAAGCAAAAAATCATGAAATTTGCAAAAAAAAAATTCAGAAAATTCCAGTGTTTTTGTTTTTAAAAATTCAGAAAACTTCTTGCTTTCCTAACACTTTTTCCATACTCGATGACTTTCTCAATTTTAAAATAACTGTAATGTGGGATTTTTTTAATACTCAAGTTTATGACGAAAAATCAATTTGATAAGCTCAGTTTGAAAACCAAATGACCTTGCCGAATTTCTGCGGATAAAAAAATTTAAAATGTTTATATTTGAAGAAGCACTCAAAAATAGATTTAAAAGGGAGGAAGGGATAATAAATTTGAGATATTATTGAAATGAAATTGAAAGAAAAAAAAAGATGAAAAATGAGAGGTTGCTTGAGTCAAAGCTGTTAACAAATTTGAAATTTTATTGAGTGCTTCATTATCTGGTGGCTTTATCAATACTTGTTGGATATTTTTTAAATTATATTTTCAAGCACTTCCTCCATAAAAAATAAAACAACTGGAATTGAATTTCCAATTTCAATGAGTCTATTTTCTGGAAAACCTGAAAAAGTTTGGGAAAAGTCTAAGGGGGTTGAAAATTTCTGCTGTAATTTTGTGTAAATCCAGAAAAATGTATTTTCTGAAGTTTCTCAGCTCATTTTATTTTGAATTTTTTGCCTGTTTCAAAGCAGAAGATTTTTCAAAAATCGTACGCTTTATTATCTTTACAATTTTAAATTTCGATGCTTGATTGAAATCTTGATTTTAGAACATTAGGTATTTTAAAAAGCAAAATTTTCAAATTCTTCATTGCCAAATCATTGAAAAAAATTCAAAAACAAATCATTCAACGAAATTAAGTTTTCATACTCTTATTTAAAAAACCTTTATTTTGATACCCATCATGGCATAGTTTTTTTGAATAATATTTCCCCTTCCCTCATGGAAAAAGTTTGGAAAACTGGGAAAAATTGGCCAGGAAAATCTGGAAATATCAGGAGAAATAATCTCTGAGGTATTGTAGACAACACCCTGAATTTGATGAAGTACTTTTGACAATTAATTATCAAATTGAGCCATTCCGTTTACTCGAGTATTTTTTTTCTATTTTTTTTATTCGCTCAAGAAGGTATTATAATTCTATCTGAATATTTTCTAGCTTAGACTTCAAATGGATTCTTTTCTATTGAGATTTTCTGCACTGAAATTGAGTGTTTTGAAAAATTTCTAAGCCTTGAAAGAAAACCAGTTTAATTTTTATTCTGATAATAATTTTGAAAAAAATTATTTTCTTTCTTTTTATCTTTTTCTTTTCTAAATTTACAGAAGAGCTCTAAATTTATCAATATTAAAATTTTAAAAATATTTTTATTAGGTACGTAATAATATTTTTTAGAATAAAAAAACTGAATTTATTACTTTAAATCTATTTTAAAATATTTCTATGTTTATACTTTCGACTTTTGACACCTTCAAAAAACACAACAATGATAGGAAAAAAATTCAAAAAATATTCAACATCAACTCACCAAATAATCACAATGGTCGTTCTACTCCTCAGCCAGACGAGAACGTAAAATCGCGAAAAATAATAACTTCAATAAGCAAACTGAGCTAAACAAAAAACCAAAAAAACTCGTATACTGAAGCAAAACTAGACGACGTACAAAAAAATATTTATTTTTTAAAAACCCCGAAATAAAGATAAAAACCAATTCGATGTTTAAAGTACTGAAAAAAAAAGAACGAAACGCACACTTAGAAAATAGAAAATTTCCAGATTTTCCGATACATTTCGTATCGTCGGTATACGCGTTATCTCGAGGGGGTAAATTGTTTCCCGCCAATAAAGAACTGATACGGCAATGATACAACAGTGGTGGGTTGTTAAGTTTATCACCGGCTACGAAATTGGCGCGCGCACGAAACTTTCAGGGGCGGAGCTTTCGTAAAGTTAATAGCGTCTTTAACGACGACACGTGCTTTAATTATTTTAAATACCATAGTCGAAAATCCTTTTAATGAAATCTACGGCGAACGTGATGTTTATATTATTTACGCTGAAGGCGAGCGGAGGAGCGTGTAATATTTTCCAAAGGAGGTTTTTTCTTCGTATTTGATGCCGTGTCGTTGTTGCGCAGCGGTCCAGGGTGCAGGTTTTTTCAAAAAATGATTATTTTTTAAAAGGAGATGGAGTGGTTTGTGTGAGAGATGGGGGTTGGAGAATGGAGGTTTTCTTTTAGGATAAGGACAGAAATTTTTGTAATTTTGGTAAATTGAATTTTATATTTGAACTGTGTAGAATAGATTTTAAAGTGTAGGAGGGTTGAAATTTTTTGGCTCAGTGGCGTAAATACGGGGGGGGGTTTTGGGTACAAAACCCCCCCCAGACACCCTTCAAAAATGAATTTTTTGGACATCAAAAATCAAATTTTTTCAAAGTTTCGCCCTCGCTTCGCTCGGGCGTAAGTAAACAACATTCTTATTAATTTTGGCTAGTTCAAAAGTTCAATATGTAAGCCTGTGGCGTAAATACCTCCCTCAAAACCCTCAAAAATGAATTTTTCCGGTATTAAAAATTAATTTTTTCAAAGCTCTGCCCTCGCTTCGCTCGGGCATAAAATGGTCACTATTTAAATTGCAACCGCCGTTCGAAAAGTATGATACCAAGGTTCTGTCAAATCCCCCCCCCCCCCCATTATCCCAGATCTTTATGCCCATTTAGTATATACCTAAGAAAAAAATTTTCACCCTTCGACTTCTGTCCCCCCCCAGAGGGAATGTCAAGTTACGCTACTGTTTTGGCTATTTTGAAACTTTCTTTATTTGCGAATATTTTTCTCGTAGGTGGAATATTTCGTTTGCAATGGCCAAATTCTGATAATTCGATTTTTTCGAGATTTTTTTCAAACTTAAAAAAAATCTTTACTTACCTATGTGTTTGTATCACATATTGTATTATGATTTATTTGATGTACAATTTCCCATTTTTTAATCAAGTTCAGGCTATCAGAATGAGTTTTTCTGCTGGGAAATTCATTTTGAGAAATGATATTGAAAAATCTTTCACATTGTTCATTATTAGAGCGATCTGAATCAAACTGATTTCATTGATGAAAAGGTTTTCGATTTTTGCCCAAAAAGTGTTCCGGGGAGAGGGGGGGGGGGGTGAAAATCGAAGTTGTGTCAAAAGTAACTAACAACAAAAAAAAAGTTTGACTTTTCGTTTTCCAAAAAATTTTGTTCGTTTCAGATTTTAGTTATTCCTTTTATTAGATTTTTCAAATTTTTTTAATAGAGTTTAGGGTTCAATTATTTTTTCACTTTTGATCGTTTTTATTAAGTGAGTTTTTTGATTTTTTTTTTTAGGCATTCAAGAATGCACATAAAAAAGCACTAATTTTATAGTATCTACCGACTTAATATTATTCAATTTCATGAAAAAGGTCACTTTTTTTTTGAAAAATACTTTTTATGAAGATATCTATAATTTTTTTTGACATTTCAAGAATTGTGATTTGAAGTAATTTTTGAAATTATTTAGGTATTTACCCCACACCCCAGTCGATGATTTTCAGGCAAGAGGGCGATGGTTAATTTATGTCATGATTATTTAAAATACTTAACGAAAATTTTCATTTTTTTTTTGTTTTTCTGTGAATTTTTTTTTATAAATTTTCCATTTTTAAGCTGAAAATCTTCAAATATTTTATTGATACCTTATAAATTTTTAATCTTTTTTTTTACCAAAATTTCATGTTTGGATTTCCTTAGAATTATCAAAATTCAAAAATTGTGTTCACTTTGGTTATAAAAAATTGTTAAAGGCGGAGGAGATTTTGAGAGACTAGCGTTTTTAAATCTGATGGGTTTTGTATTGTTTTCCAACATTCGAGCCTCTTTACATTTTCAGCCACTTTTTCAATCATTCTGTGTGAACAAAAATTGTGTTTTTATTCTTGAATTTAGAATAATCATGTTGCACACATAGTAGATGCTTTTTGCCGTCTTTTGATCTCTCTGTTTTTGAACTGACAGTCTGTTTATCTTTCAATGAATAACGAAGCATGCAAACGATATCGACAGAGAATTGTAAGGAAAGTATCCCATTTCGAAGCAAAATTTTGAGCTGAAACCAAAATTAATCCAAAGTACATTATAAAAAACTCTTATGTCCAAAATTTTAGGCGTTGACATTCATTTCTTGAATTTTGACGAATTTTTGAAATTTCGAGATTACCAATTAATTAGACATTTCATCGTCCTGAAGAATTTGAAAATTAGATCTTATTCACTAAGACAATTGAATGTGTGAGCCTGGATATAGAAATCACCCTTAGGTGTAAAAAATTGATTTATGAGCTGGCACTGATTTTGGGCTTTTCAAAAAGAATAGAATCAAAGGGGAACCTCAGCTCAGAAACCAATTTTTCACACCTAGGAGTAGTTTCTATTTCCAGACTCACATATACCCTATTTACGACCCCTCGAATCGATTGGAAGTAATTTCGAGACATTTCATAGCCTCCTACCTACATATTTACTAACATTCAGTTTTTTATTTCGATGCCTAAGCATGTCAACATGTTTAAAAAAATTTTTTTTTAAAATTCCCTGCCTAAAAATATGAATTTTAATTCAAAGCTACGAATTTCGAAAAAATGTACTGTAATTGATCTAGGTGGGTGCCGTCCACGGATATAAGTATCTAGTGAAGTGTATACGAACCATTTTTATGGACTTTTCTCCAGTACTAGAGAATTCCAAAATTTTTTAGAGGCTACAAAACGTCTCAAAAACACTTTTCAATCATTCAGAATGTTAAAAATGGGATCTATGTACCTTTCAGCTTTTCTCGTTGATCCGGGCCGTGCAGAATCATTTCGTTCGTGAACGGGTCATCTGTTATCAGTAGCTGAAAGAGGGAAACTGGAGAATGACGAAATTAACAGTTTCGGATTTTGTCACTTTTTGTACTTGAAATGACTAAATTAGTACAAATTATTGAATAATATTTGATAATTTATACCAATTCAGCCATTCCGAGTACAAAAGATGACGAAATCGGAAACTGTTAATTTCGTCATTCTCCAGTTTCCCTCTTTCAGATACTGATAAGACGTGATAAGACGTAAAAAAGAATCGAATGCTCGCTGAACGAAATGATTCTGCACGGCCCGGATTAGATCAAATTTTGATTTTTGCAGTGAGGTTATTTGGAAATCTCAAAAATTTGCCAAAATTTGTGGATAATGGAGATCAGTACCTGAAATTTTGATGGATGTATATATTTCCCATTTAATTTTGGTTTAGCTTGATTTTTTTTTTCAAATTAGGATACATTCCTTGTTAAGATAGATTTTGGGTCAAAGAAACAATTTATGTTTTTTTATTGCGACACTCAATTTCAAGATATCATTTGAAGTAAATTTGATTTTGTTTTGAAACTCCTTAAACCTTTCTTTGATGTTTTTAAGCGAAAAATTTTGTACATAAATTATATTGAATGCAAAAATTATTTAGACATGTTAAGAAACCACATAATTTTTGCTGAATTTTTCTGGAATTCAAGTATATTTTTGCAACCCCTAAAAAAATAGTCTATAAGTAAGTATGTATAAAAATCTTCATTTTTAATAATTTATAAAACCTATTCTTATTTAAATAAAAATGGGTTGGTGTTTGAATTTTCTGACAACTGAGTCTGCTTTATTAATTTTAGAATTGTAAAAACCAAATATTCACTCACGTATTTTTTGAAATTTTGCTGGACAGCCAAAATTTGAAATACTTCATAAGTGGGACAGAAAAAAAAACCAAGTCATTCTATAAAATCATCTAGCCTCAAATCAGTTTTCTGAACCCACAGTTTAATTTTTTTCAATCAACAGAATCAAATTCCAGCTTAGTCAGAAATCAGAGATTTTAAAAATCAAATGATAAAAAATAAACACAATTATTGAAAATTTCAACTCATGCCCCTATATCTTTTTGATACATACAATAAAGATATTTCAACTTCAGCTTGTTTTTTTTTTTCGACATGTAGGTGTTCTAAAAATAATAGAAAAACACATCTTGAAAAGTAAAAAACTCGAAAACAAATATGTCACCGATATCCATTAATTTTAGACCTAATGTAAGGTGCACCTATCCAACTTTTAGGCAACATCGTATACGTTTTTGGAGTTTATAAAAATGACACTTAATTCCGCAACATTACCCGAGAATTTTTCGACCCAACAAACCGTTAAGCCGCACCATCGCCAGAACCGTAGACAAAATTTTCGAATGGCCAGTTACATAATTCATAAACAGTTATTAAAGGGTAAAAAGATATAAGAAGAAAAAACCAACACGAGGAAATATAAAAGAAAGTAAATGGACTGGTTGTCCTATTGTATCGTTTTAAAAACTGTTTATCCAGACGAAAATAAACCTTAACAAAAGAGGAAGTTGGCAGTTCGAATTACTTGAAGGGTTACTTTGAGGTTAAAAGGGTGAGAAATTGTTAGGGTTTGCAGTTTATACTGTGTATATACAATCCGACAATACCGCCACCAGCTTGCGTGTCACCCTTCATAAATTTGAGTCTATGATACATTTCATCGTCGTATGTTTTTTTCAACGCGCGCGTGTTTTTTAAGCTTATTTTTTCGAGCGTTTTTCTTCCTACGTGGTGGTATTTTTTTATAGTGTAAGACGTCGTCGTAATGATGCCGATGCTGGTGTAAATTATCATTAAAGATGGGGTACGAATAATGTGGTAAACAATTTTTCCGCCAATGAATACTCTACTAGAAGGGTAGGGTGTTAAATGAACTTTATATGTGAAAATACATACACTTAGTGCGCTTATGTACGAGTATATACTTATAATCAGTTTGAGTACGTTTAATTCGCGATACAAACTAGCGCCATTTTCGTCGAAAAGTTTTAAATTTCTCGCACTCGTACGCCAAAGTATAAAGGTGTTATAAGACAAAACTTTCCTCTAAGCTTATTATACGAGCAAACTTCACATTAGAATATTAGTTTTCAAACTTGATAACTTCATCATGTTCATTGACGTCATTTGTGTATAGGTAATTACATATGTACCTACTTGCTTCCTCTCATCTCTACGTAGTTTAAAACTGCGAAGATGGAAATGAAATTTAAATTATTGGAGGCTTTTCAATAAATTATCATCTCTTTATGAGCGGTACCTGGAATGTTTTAAACGTGGGTGTATTTTTAGGCAGGGTGTTTATTTTTGATTTTTTTCAAAGAAGTTTTAAGGGGGAGAAATCTGTGGAGGGATGACGTCAAGTATGATTTTCTTTAGTGAAATTTTGGGATTTCAGATTAAGGCATTCTTCAATAAGTAGGTATCTTATGTTATCAGAATATCTAAGTACCTGAAAATGATTTTGAGACATTCTTGTATACGTTCTTGTATAATTATTCTATGTACCTCCACCTCTGGAACCCCTATCAGCCCCCTTTTACATTTTTTCAAAATTTTGACCCCATCGGGGGACTGATAGGGGTTCCAGAGGGGTCGGACGGAAAAACTGAATACATATTCGAACTCAGCGCCTTCGAATCAGCAGAAATCGATACCCCAAACGATATTTTCACTTCTTACATGCTTTTCTCAAAATGGGAAGGGGGCTAGGGGCCTCAAAGGGTCGAATCACAAAAATAACCACATATTCGAAATCAGCGACCCCAAAAATCTAACAAACGACTGGTCACACGTAATTTTCCATTTTTTTTGAATTTTGACGCTCTTCGGGGGGCCAATAGGGGGCTCAGAGGGGTCGGATGAAAAAATCTAATACATATTTTTACTCAGCACCTTTGAATCAGTAGAAATCGACACAGGGTTGCGAGAACGGATCGCGTTCCGTTCCGTTCTAAAAAATAATTTTTCCGTTCCGTTCCGTTCCGTTCCGTTCCAAAAATATTTTTTCCGTTCCGTTACCGTTACCGTTCCGTTCCAAAAATAATTTTTCCGTTCCGTTCCCGTTCCGTTCCGTTCTAAAATGGCAATTTTATCCGTTCCGTTATTCCGTTCCATTCCCGTTCTCGCAACCCTGGTTCCGGCAGTTCCAGTGTCCTTTTCCGGCGTCAAATTTCTGTTTTAATGATAATTGTCAATTTTCGCCAAAAATATATGATTGAAGATTTGAAGATCTATTATTATTAAATTATTAATATTAAATCTGTTTTGTCCAAGCAGGGTTGCGAGAACGGATTACGTTCCGTTCCAAAAATGATTTTTCCGTTCCGTTACCGTTCCGTTCCGTTCCGTTCCAAAAATATTTTTTCCGTTCCGTTACCGTTACCGTTCCGTTCCGTTCCAAAAATATTTTTTCCGTTCCGTTCTAAAAAGGCAATTTTATCCGTTCCGTTCCGTTATTCCGTTCCCATTCTCGCAGCCCTGAATCGACATGTTTCTCGAGTTTTTACATTTTTTTGAATTTTGGTCAAAATTGGGGACCCTCGGTACCCCTAGGGGTCTTGAGATCCCATTTTGAAAATTAGTAGGTTGAAAAGGGCATAAAAAGTACTACTCATAGTAATTTTTTCAGATTTTTAAATGGGGGCCTGCGTATGTTGTATTAATCACGAAAGTTGAACTTTCATTTCAAAAGTTCAACTTTGAACTTTTCGAAATGTGATTATTAAATTCGAATCTCCTTTCAATTCTCTACAAAACTGCATAAACAAATCTGTTCTACGCCAAACCCACTTCGAGCTATACGCCTTCAAAGTTGAGCCGTTTCACAAAAAATCCTGGTGATCAGGGTTCAAACCGTTTGAAAACCAATTGGTGATTGTTCTGGCTTCTGGTGGTTCCTGGAGAATTGGAAAATGAATGGTTTCCATTGGGGTTCTGGGCTTGGTTTTCACGTAATGGTTCCATTCGGTTTTGGTGGTTATATCTCATTTTTTATTGGTTGTGGTTCTAAATGGTTTGATTCGTCAGATTTTTTGTAAACGGTCCTGGTTCTGGTTTTACTATTGTTACGAATAAAGTGGTGGTGCTGGTGGTGGTTCCAGACCGTTTCAACTTCTTCCGGTTCCAATTGGTTTTTCAAAATTTTTTAAAAACTTGATTGAAGCGTCCGTTCAAAAAACAACCATGGTCCAAAATCTGTGTATGAAAAAACAGACAAAGAGGTTACAGGGAAGATCTTTTTTTTTACGGATTTTGGACTATGATTGTTTTTTAAACGGACACTTCAATCCTGACTGCGTGTAATTTCTTCTCAATTTGGCAGTTTTTCAAAATTTTTAGAATTGGTCGGTCACTTAAAATTTGTCTTTTGTTTCAACTTTTTATCTTTTGTATTTGTCTGCTCTTGTTAATGTTTCAAAATTTGCCCAATTCATTTTTTTTGAGTTTTTTAAATTATTTGATCCCCCAAAATCGTTCAGTCATTCATTTTTTGTTCATAATTATGTCAAAATTAAAAGTTCAAAACGTATCATTTCCTAAAAAAAAAAAAAAACCTTTGAATAGTGTTACCAAAAGGAATTTAAGAATAAGAAATAAAATAACTAAATAAGAACTTATAATTTATCAATTGGTTCTTGAGGTTCTCCTGGTTCTCTCTCTATAGAAAAATTTCATTGAATTGGTTCTTGTGGTGGTGGTCTTTCTTTTTCTAACAATTATCTGGTTCTGGTGGTTCTTTCTCTTTCATGTGGTTGGTGGTTTGCTCAATTGGAAATTTCTTCCCAAAAAAACCATTATGGTGCTGGGTTTTTTTTGGTGGTTTTTGAAAAGGTTACCAATTGGTGGTGGTTCTGGTGGGGGAAAAAAATTGAAAAAAAAGTGGTTTTGTACCAAAATTGCGGATGTTTCTGGGACATGATGTCCAAACTGTTTTTTTAAGCAATTTTATCTGAAGAGGGTAGCGCATCGGATTTGTTTTGATGCTCGATCAGTGAACCGAATGAGTGAAATACCTATTCATTAAGTTTCGTTCTCATGGACAGATCCCAAAAAGAGAAAAAAGTTGATACATCACCTATTTTTCACACTGAATTCAAAATTTTCAAAAAAAATTTCTCAACTCTCAAAAAGGCTTGGAAAAAATTGGAAAAATCGACATGGGAATGAAATTCAAGGGTTTTTGCCTTTTTGGATTGAATTTAGGCCTTTGCGGTCATTTTTTCTCAACTCTCAAGGGGGTAGTGTCAACGCTTTTGATAAAAATTTAAAAAATGTGATATTTTGAGTTAAGATGTCTATTTTTTATGATTGTCGCGGCAGAAATATTACTCGACTTAAAATTGAAATGTTTTTCGATGCTCAGTATGTAATATGTATAGGTAGGTATTTTTTCTAAATGTGATATGTGATTTCTGTTCTTATTCTTCTGGTACTGCTCTTTGCGGTTTTGGTATTAATGACGTTTCATGAATGAGAAATTCCGCATCGATACTTAAACAAGATTCGAGATAAGTTTTAACGAAGAAACAACAGATTATTGCTCGGGTTTCGCAAACTATATGCTTGTAGTCGCACTAAAAGTTAGAATAGTTTTTGAAAGTTGTTAATGCGGTTTATTTGAACATTACTTGGGTTGCTTTTTGCTTCTCACACAGCTTTATCATTCAATGACTTAATCGAATAACAAAATACGACGTACGTGGTAAAGGGTCTTAATTCTATTGACTAGTTACTACCCCCAAGTTCCGTCCAAAATATTGGCTCATCGTTCTCTACCAGCGCTCCCCTCGCCTTTAACACTTTCCATCTCTAACTTCGCAACGTCGCTGGCTGGCGAAAACTGAAATCCGAGAGTATCGACAATCGAATTATCTCGTAAATTAGACCATTCACGCTTTCGCTCGGTTCGAATTGAATTCGTTGCTTGTCCGGGGCCTCTCTGGTGCTTTTTTTTCCTCGTTCTCGTTTGTACGCGCGTATAATTTCGTCAAACGTCAAAAATTCACTTGTTCGTGTAGCGTTGAATATTTAACTAGGTGAGCCGAAAAGATACACGAATTTCTGCGCGTTCATCTTTCTTTCTCATCCCTTTTTTGTGTCTCTAATGAATAACCGCATGAAGTATTATAATACATATGTATAGGGTACGCGTGTGTTCAAAATGATTATTTAATAAAACCGCCAGGATACCTATTACTTTGGTTATTATTTTCAAAATGTAAGAAAATGAAATATTTTCGGGTTATTTTGTAGGCATTTTAATAGAATTTTTATTACTCGTATCGCTGTGTAGGTATTTTCCCTGGGGAAGGCAATTTTTTATTGGTGGTATGTGCTTCTTTCAAAATAGTGTCTCGAAGCAGAACTCATTCGAGTAAACGATTTTTGATCTATTAATAAAAGGGGTTTTGAACTGTAAGGTAATTTCTTGCATTTAAATTAACTCTACATTTTTGGCAAATTTTTGAAAATTTAAAAATTGCACAGTAATCCACCAAGCTAGACCCCTCAAAACACGCATGCAACATTCACTATGAAAAATAATTAGCATAAGAGGTGGTACCATGTAGTTTAATATATTTAATTTTCGAGGCTATAGATTACAAATAATGACATAAAATTTTTGGGGGCAAAGAGGAAAGTTGGGGGAGGGGTAAATTGAAATTTACCTATATGGTGCATTACATCGGTACATTAAAATATGGGTTATCGAGATCGCAGATTTTGAACCTGACAAAAAAAATTGCGTGACAAAAGAAAGGGATAGAAATGCTAAAATTGAAATTCACCTAAAACATCCTAGCACCCCCTTCCTGTTACCTCTAGAATTTTTTTTATCAGTCATTAATTCACTATTCGCTAAATTTCAATATTTTTCCAACAAATACAACTCATTTTGATAAAATTCATATAGGTATGGATATGAAATCTCTTTCATTTCGAATCACTGAAAAGTCACTGGAAAAAAGTCAAAATTACAACATTGGAAAAATCAGCAAAAACCTTTGATTTTCTGCGGATTTTTTAAATATTTTCACGGATTTACCGAATTTTTCATTGATTTGCCAAAGAATTTCACTGATTTTTCAGCGAATTTCAGATATTCACCGTCTTTTCAGTGAATTTTCCTCATTTTCCAGAAATGTTTTCTACTATTTAATCTCGGTGAATTTTTTCTATAATTTATTGCTGTGCTGCAATTCAGGCTCTTTTCTGATGATAAATCTTTTTTATTCTTGGAAAAGGACCAAAAATCATCATTTTTTTGTACGATAGAACCGTCGTTTCCTGTCGTTTCTGAGAAAAACGACAGTTTGAAAATTTTCAAACCAAGTGAAATGCTACGACTCAAATCTTTTTTATTCTGAGAAAACGGCTAAAAATGATTTTTTCTAAGTATGATAGACCCGTCGTTTCCTGTCGTTTCCTAGAAAAACGACAGTTTGAAAATTCTCCAACACACTGAAATTACAGCTACGACTCAAATCTTTTTTATTCTTGGAAAGCGACTAAAAATCATCATTTTTTTGTATGATAGACCCGTCGTTTCCTGTCGTTTCTTGGAAAAACGACAGTTTGAACATTTTCAAACCTACTGAAATTACAGCTACGACTCAAATTTTTCAATTCCGGGGAAACGACTTACACACTGAAATTACAGCCACGTCTCAAATTTTTTTATTCTGAGAAAACGACTAAAAATGATTTTTTCTAGGTATGATGGACCCGTCGTTTCCTGTCGTTTCCTAGAAAAAGGACAGTTTAAAAATTTTCCAACGCACTGAAATTACAGCTACGACTCAAATCTTTTTTACTCTTGGTGTCTTGGAAAACGACTAAAAATCATCATTTTTTGGTATGATAGACTCGTCGTTTCCTGTCGTTTCTTGGAAAAACGACAGTTCTAAAATTTTCCCAACACACTGAAATTACAGCTGCGAGTCAAATAGTTTCGGTTTTAAGGATTAAGGCTCACTACCCGAATCGAAAAAAGGGCTCAGTTCTCACAATTTCTAGATGAGAAAAAAATTATTCGCATTATTGCGTGGTTGATTATTTTGTTACAAACCACGCTTCAAAAAAAGTTGTTTACCGAATAATTTTCTAGCGCCGGACCAAAGTTTGGTGTGGCATTATAACTTCAAGGGGGTGTACATAAATGTTCAACGTTTCATCTCCCCTGTTGGCCAAACTGCCTACTTTTGTTTTTGAAGGGGCAGAAATTTTAGAAAGAACTACCTTTTTTTTTTTCGTTTTTATTTCCATTTTTTTGCATTGAATGAAAAGTGGAGGGGATGAATTTGCTACCCGACAGATACTTGTGTATCTGTGCCCTACTCGTTCGTGTATAACAATTTGCCTGTCCTTTTGATTTGAGGAGCAAAAAAAATTAAAATTCGAGCCAGTCCAGATCTATTACGAAAATGTCTGCCCCTTCAAATGAAAAAGTAGGCAATTTGCGGATCCGCGGAAATGATCGGTGGGCTAAGCGCGCATGGGTACTATCATTTGGTTACCACCCGATCACTCGATCTTGCCCGCGTAACGCAAGAAAAAAACCGGTTGGTGACATTTGTCACCATGCAGTGTGGTGGCGGTGGGTTAAGGTACTAATCGTAAGATATCTGAAATAGTTGATAAAATCGTGGAACTAAAATACTTACTAAAAATTTAGATGGTCCAAGGGCCCACTTATTTCCTCCGGGGGTCCAAGAGGCAATTGTCTATTTTGTTTACTGTTAAATCCGCCACTATCAAATTCTTTTTTGGCGGGGGGGGTGGTGGGGAGGGGCACGATATTTTGAGAAATTCCTATCAATGAAGTGGGAAACTCAAATTTCATGTTCCTCTATAGTCTGGTTCGATTAGGATTGGTTTGATTTTCTTCCTAAAAAGTTTTTTTTCATGGGGTTAGGAGGGGATGGGGGTGAGTCAAGCCATAATTCAAGTCTATAGTAAAATTGACAACTTCATATGAGATGGAACTAAACATGAATCGTCTCAAAATTTAAACCAAAAAAAAGAAGTAAATTTGGATCAAAAATTATTGAAAAAATAAAAATTAAATCAAATTGTTGATAACTAATTGCTTTGTTCAAGGGTCATTCAAACACAAAGAAGAGGATAAAATAATCTACCAAACTTTTCTTTAATCTAATGAGGATGAGGTGAGCATATTCGATTTGCGAACCACAATTGTATTTTGACAGGTGAAAAGTAACTGATTTGCGAACCACGATAAAAATGATAACTGATGGTAAAGAATCATTCTGCTCATACGCTCAATTAAAAACTAACTGTTTTGCGAACCAACGCACATTGGCCCCTAAAAAATGTAGCGTGTTGAAATTCTTGAATTTTTTTTTATGTGCGAGGGTTTTTAAAGCTGCTGAATCCATTTTCAACATCATTTTGGACAAAAACTGAAAAGGGGCCCCAAGAAGGTGGAGAAAAGCTCAAAATTTCCGACTTGAAGTAATGAGTTGAGTGTCTGAATGTTTAGTTTTTAGCTCACCTACTCAGCTTATTTCTAAAAACTTCAGATCAAAAATTCGAAGGAGTGCCTTGGAAATAAAAGCATCTCATATTTTTAAAACATCACAAGTTGCATTATGAAAATTTATATTACAAAATAACCAATTTTTTCTTCAATGGCTACTACCTATTCAATTTCAGTTTTTTTTTTTTTTTTTTCGATATATCTAATAGTGTAAGGTGTGGTTTATTGGAGCGGAGGGATGGACCAGATCGAAAAATTGAGTCGATATTCGAGCTAAGTAACCTGAGATTAGTAAGAGTTCGCGTACTGCACGTTATTTTTTTTCATTCGTTTTTTCAAAATTGGGTGTTGGGAAACCATTCGAGGGTAAAATCTAGCAAAAATAACAAATTCGAACTTCGTGTCCTCAAAAACCTTACAATCCACACGTCAACACATTATTTTTCTCTTTTGTGAATTTATATTCTAAATCAGGTAATCAGCCCTTTCGAATTAGTTTAAATGAGTGTCCTTTGAATTTTTGTCAAAATTGCAGGCTCTTTTACCCCTCATACAGACTTGAAAATTTGTTGGTCAAAAAAAGTTTGAGATGGGCTACTTACCATAATTTTTTCCGAATTTCTAAAAGGGAGCTTCCATATTTTGTACATAATATCTTAAAAATTGAGCTTTCATTGCCAAAGTTCAACTTTGAATTTTTCGAAATGTGTTAAGGCATTATTTTTGAATCTTCTATCCTCAATCTCAGACACGATCTTAATATAATAATTAACTGATGTTGGTTCGCAAATCAGTTACTTTGTCCCAAATCCGAATCATTCGTTCGCTCATACTTCATTTCTGATTTTGAATCTCGTTGGTTCGCAAATCAGTTGCTTCAAGTCAGGGGATGTCATTAATCAAAATAGGCTGGTTCGCAAATCGAGACCGCCGGGATGGAGTATCCTATAAATACGGATAAATTTTAAAAATAAATTTTCTACGGTGAAATTTTTGCCAAAAATTGCATTTCATACCCAGCTTTGTAAATCCTAATTTTAAAAAAAATTCGAACAAGCTAATTTTATCGATATCCTCGTATAGTGAAAAAAATGTTTGAAAATCCTACCATACCACATGGAATACAGCTTAAAATTCGATCACATCTTAGGCGAAATTTCACTCGAAGCAATCCCTCAGCTATAAGAAGGTTCATCGAGCGGAAAATTTTCATTTCAAAATAAAAAAGAAAAACGAAATAAGTACACACGAAAAATACATGTGGAAAACTCATATTCGAAAAATAAACCTCGCGTAGCGTACAAACTATAAGAGATCAAGAATAAAAAATTATGAAAATATATTCAATATGATGTCAAAGGGATCGCCTACGAGTAATTCACTTTTTTACGATGTTATAATATTTTTCTTCCTTTTTATATAACTTGTGCATATTTTCCTGGTAGTTTTATTGGTAGCGATAAATTGTCTTTGAAATTGACGTAGCCGCGAGGTATAAAAATATGTTATGTCATTGGTAATACATGAAGAAAAACGTAGGTTTAGATACATTTTCAATTTATTTTTACATTCTGCAAAAGAAGGCGAAATCGATACATGAGCATAACTTATATATATATTTTCCAATTTAAGGTAAATTGTACCTTGTCAACCATAAAATAAAGCTACGAAATTGCACTATCGCGCGCGCGTTTTTCCCGGGCTTTACCGCGATACGCGAACACGTTGTAATGGGAAATTTCCCAGCAGCGATGCGAATTTTTATTTTATTTTTTCCTTGCTTTTTCTCTCCCAGGTACGTACGAGTTTTCTTATATGTTTTTTCCGATTCTGCTACGATACGTTTTCTCGGTCGGATGGAAATTCGATAATTAATCGAAGGAAAATATCTGGGTCAAGTGTGAAAAAAGATGCCGGGCAGATTAATAATGGGATAAAAGATGGGAAATGATGAAAAAGACGAAGACGAGGAGTGAAATTAAAAAATGAACTATTTTCGTAAGGAGTTCGGACGCGTATATAATGTAATTTGTCGGCCAGGCCAGGAGCTAAATACGCCATATATAACGAGCAGCTTTATACGGAGGCAAATGTAATACCGTTGAACCTTAAGGGGATCATGTTGAGATGGTTTGCATATTATGGTAATGTCTGAAAATATACTCCGTACGCCGCCGTCGTCTTCGCTATAAAAACTAAAAAAAATGAGCCTGTCAGGTTAGCGGTTTCTTGCACATACATCGCTATTACGGGGCCCCAGGGACGCATTCCCTCAACGTAGCCCTTAAACCGTTCCGCCGCCAGACTACTTTCCCCATTGTTAATGAACCTCTACCTGCCGTCCGGTCCGCGATATTGCATCTGTGTGTATGTAAAGTTACCATTAAAAAAAAGGAATCTAATTCTACTTCTTACTCCGCAGTTTGGTAAACTAATAAGAAGAAAAAAACTGGATAATTGATTGAATTATTTAATACGATGTAAGATGATACTTTAATGGATTTAAATTAGGGTGGAATTTTTTTTTCACCGTCTTGATATTTTTGCAACTTGGACGATGTAAAATATGAGAAAAAAATTTCCACTGGTGATATAGGTACGTTCTATTTGGTATCTATCTGGATAACAATGGCTAAAGAAGAAAAATTGATACGTGTTTTCGTTCTCGTATTTTTTTCTCTCTCTGCTTTATGAAAACGTATTAAATATAAGATTAAATTGCCAAATACTATACGCCACGTAGTTACTATAGAAAATTGGGGTTGTTGGCTTTAATGGAATTTTATCACACTCGAGTAAAATAAAGGCAATCATAGCGTTAAAGAAGAGCGCAGCAAACAGCACGTTGGTAGAAGTATAGACGGTGCTGCAGACGGAAGAAAGGAGAAGAGAACATGATTGAGCAGTAATCCTGATTGCTGCTTATAAGGTGGTGTCGAAGTAAGAATTTGTACTCGGCAACAGGGAGCTTGGGTGGAGGGCTTTTTAGGGGGTTAGATTATCTATCCTTAATACCTTTAACTTACAATCCGTACGGAACAGGATCAAAACTTATCAACAGCTTATTATTTTATTAAGCTTTTCCTTTTCTCTCTGGTGCGTTCAATGAACATGTTATACGTGCTTGGGTTTTACTTGTTCGTTTTTCTGTCCTTATGAATTATCAACGCGAATAATAACGTTGCCGCCTTTTATGTATTGCCAACGTCGTTCTTCATTTGCTCCGGCGGTTGGGTATTTTATTCGTGTATTTGTAAGGTGTGTATGCTAATGAGGGTTTGGTGTTTTTTGGTTTTCCAGACTGGCTGATTGGGATTGGTGGGATCAATGTGTTGGTGCGAATTTTGTCTGGGTAAGTACCTAATCTAGAGAAATGAGCTTAGGTATTTTTTTACTGTTGTGTCCGTTCGCAGAGGGTAGCTGGAGGTAGCGATTGCTACCTATTTTAGTTTTTTGTGTGTTTTTGTGCAGTATTAGGACCTTGGTAAGTCTTACATTTTTAAATGGCCTGATTTTAAGCTTATGGTAGTTATGGTAAACAAAATTTAATGAAATGGTTAAAATGGAAACTTTTCGATGGTGAAAGTCTGTCAGGTCGGGATATCATCGGAATAGGGTTGGAATTTCCTCCTCATAAGAAGTCTCAAAGAGCTTGTGAAAAGCTAAAATTTTACTGATATCATACCTAATTTTAAATTTTGAAAAATTAGTTTGATAGGACGCTATTTTTCAGTTCTCAATTTTTTCATCTTTTGATTTCAAAAATTTTCCAATATTGATTTCGCCTTTTCTTGAAAAAAATGCAAAAAATTGGGAGAAAAATACATTAAAACCTTCGTTAAGTTTTTTTTTTCGAATTTTCAAAAATTTAAAATAGAACTGCGTTGTGGTAATTATGGAGATATTTTTATTCATTTTTGGGAAATAAAATCTGGCGGGGCAAGCAGAACCGAGAAAAACAGGTCTTTGTCTCTAATTTTGAAAAACTTTACTTTATAAAAAAAAAATAATCGAGATTGAAATAGATATAAAAATGTAAGTTAGTATAGGTTTTTTGGAGGAGGGGATAGCAAAATTTCAAATTTTACTCGTAAATCCCTCCACAATGAAAGTAACATAGCACTGTAATTTTCTTTTCCAATCATAGACCCTGTTTAGGTACTGCCATGTTTTTTCAGTTTTCGACCACAAATCTGGATTCAAATATGTAAATTGGAGTTGAATGCTCTGCATATTTTCTCAGGCTACCTCATCAGAAAATCCTGTGGATGGCTAATTGGCCATGTTTACAATGGAAATATCCCTATGATTGACAATAAAATTTTGGGTTGAAATGGAAATGAATAAAATTGAAAGCATAATTATTATTAAAAAACCATATATAACCGAAATTTTAAAGCTAAAATTTATGTGTTAAATTTTGGACATATTTCTGAAATTTCAGTTTTTGGAAAAACAATCAAAAACTGAACCGTAGGTAAAAAGTGAACGATACGCGGAACGAATGAATCAATCCTAATTTGTGGATATAGGTACCTTAAAATTAAATTCAAACTTCAAATTTCAAAATCTCACTCTTCATGGCACTAGTTACAATAGTTTGAATTTTTGCCAGAATTCAAAATAAGTAGGTATTCGTGAACCAGAGGCGATTTTCCAAGGGAAGTTAGGGAAGTCAGACTTCCATCGATTTTTTTCCAAAATTGAGACTAATTTTTTGTAAAATGTGCCCAGAAAAATGGAAAATCAAATTAAATTCTATCCTGGAACTAGACCTTCACCAAGATTTCAACAATAAAAGTTTTAATTTATATTTCAATTTTTTCAATTTTTTGAGTCCAAAATTTTTTCAAGTCTAAATTTCTTCCATCACTTCAATCGTATTTTTTTTTTAAATTTTACCCAATATCTCATTTTTGATTTTTTTTCCAATAAAATTATTTCAAACTTAAATTTGATTTTTTCCACTTGATTCTTAATTTCATGTTCTTGAAAATTCTTTCCAATTATTTCCTCAAAAAAAATATTTAAAAACATGAAGTTGAAATTCATTTTTTAAAAAAGAAAAATTTCAAACTTATTGGAAAAAAAATTTCAAAGTTGAAGGTTGAAGAAATTTATGTTTTTCTTTCAAAATGTCTTTCAAACGAAATGAGTATTTGAAAGAAATTTTTACAAAGTTATAAAAATACAAGAAACGTGAACCTATTCAAATTTTGAGTGGTTATTTATAATGAATTTTGTATTCGAAAGATTTTGAAAAATGTTCAGTTTCTTTCAAGTTTCAGACTTTTTCAGATTTTCCTTTACAAAATCGCCACTGTTGTGAACATATTTTTGCATAATTTTTGATGAAAATGAACAAAATCTGCTCAGTGCTTTTTCAAGGGTTTCATGGGAAAATTGTTTGCAAACTTTTTTTATGTCGGTGCACCTCCGCTCTCTCATAGGCCATCCAACTTGTAATCTATGTTATATCTGCAGTTGTATTAGTGAGTATAATGATGGTAAAATTTCGGCCATATTAATTTTCCAGCATAAGGTGACTGAAAAAGTGTCAATAGGTACAAAATTTTGCAATTTCGATCACTTTGAAATCGAATAATTTTTTTATCATTTGAAATAAATTTTCTGAATGTAAGATCAATTTAAGAGGGGGTCGATTAGAACAGGGGAAAGGGGTAAAAGCAAAAAGTAAGTCGATCTTCGAATTCTACCACCTCAAATTAGTGACAATCCGTATATCGAACGTCCTTTTGACTTTTCACGTACTTTTCCCCAAAAATTGGGGGGCTAGGGGGCACTGAAGGGTCAAATTCAAAAAATAAGCCGATATTCGAATTCAACGCCTTCAAATATCTAACAAACGATAGGTCACACGTTATTTTTCATTTTTTTCGAATTTTGACCCCTATCAAGGGGGTCAATTAGGGCGTTCAGAAGGGTCGGATGAAAAAACCAAGTACATATTCGAAATTAGCACCTTCGAAGTAGTAAAAATCGATGTGCTATTTTACTTTTTCAACTTTTTTGAATTTTGGTCAAAATTGTGGACCCCTGTACCCTCCAAGGATTTGGAGATGCCATTTTAAAAATTTGTTGACTGAAAAATAGATAAAAAGGGCTACTTACTGTGATTTTTTCATATTTTTAAATGGTAGCTTTCATCTATTGTGATTATCTTGAAAATTGAGCTTTCATCACCAATGTTCAGCTTCGAGTTTTTCAAAATGTAATTATCGTTTTCAAATCTCCTATCTATTCTCTTTCGGGCCCTACAAATAGTTTTCTTTCAAGTATAACCTATCTTGAGATATAAGCCTTCAAAGTTTGATAATTTGGCGAAAAATAGCAATTGCCTGAAAATTACCAGCCCTCCCAGCTCCTTTGAAGATTAGCAGGTAATAATGGTGGATTCATGAATAGACCATCAAGGATAAGGAGAACTCTTACAAAAATTGAGCGAAATCGGAAGACTCGACTTCATTTTTGGTCTGTTTCAGGAGATATGGAATAGCCCACCCTGTTAAAATTATTCACTTTTCTCCAGCAAAATTTTTTGAAAAAAAAAGATGAAAAAAATATGTTTGTAACGCATGCATAAAAGTAACGCTTCGACCACCAAAATCGATAGGAAGCGGTTTCAAAACATTTCGGAGCTTCTGAAAATTCTGAAAATTTTCAATCCAGAATGAATGCTCATCAGAAAGGCTATGAACTTCAGCACTTCTAAGGTATTGAGAGGCTTCTAAAATCTAAATCCATTTTGAGGACATTTTGATTCCAAACTTGAACCAGAACCCAACAGAGGTGAGGGGAGAGGTCGAGGTAAAAATTTCTTAAAAATATCGAATGTATGTAATATCAGAATTTATAAAATTATTGTCGTTTTCACCATAAAAAAAATTGAGAAAAAAATTGTTGAACTTTGAAAAAAAAGGAGCCGAGGATCTCCCAATTTATTAATTTAGCATTTCGATTCATTAATTTGTATCATGAGAAAACAAATGTTCTGTTGATTTCATCTTCTAGATATAATTTTTCGAAATCCTCTTGAGGAAAAATCTGCACCATCTTGGAATCAAATAAAAATCGACGTCAAAAATTTCTTCTCAGAATAAAAATTTCATTCGACGTTGGAACTACAGGGGTAAAAGGGGGTACACGATACACACGTATACATGAAACGAGACTATACGACTATAGTATGCATGTATATGTATTACGTAGCACGAGTAAAATGCAAATTCGAAGACTTTTCCGACAATCGACAGAGGTACCGGTGGAGTGAAACAGAGACGCGGAGGCGGGAGCGCGGTATTCGTTAGAAAGGATCTTTGATACAATTACCGAGGAATATATGAGCTGCGCTCATAAAAGTAATTAACGTAATTGGGTTAGATGTTAGCAATGTAGTCCTTTGATGTGGCGTTATTTCCTCCACCATTCATCCCTTTCGTTATAGGAGCAGACGTTTGTCTTTGTGAATACATTCCGTGGAGAATTTTATGCGTCTTGATGAATTTAATAGTCAGAATGAGCTTGAATAATAAACGTTGTTATGTAAAGTAAAAGCAGTAGGGTAAATTGTACGCCATGGTGGCGGATTCGCGCCGTTCGTTCGATACCTTATACCTCACCTATAATACCCCAAATGTATTCAAAAATCGACAAAATCCTATATCCGTGGTATTGAAAATTTTACTCCAAAGTTGGTATCATAGGTATCTATTTCGAATTACCTAAGCTTTTGTGAAGAAACATCGAAGTATGAAATTTGCCTTGAAATGGTGTAATGGTGTAATTACGATCGCGAATGTGACGAAATGGTTGGAAAATTTTTACGTCATCGTGGAGTTGTGTGCTCATCTTACGGTGGATTTATTTTTATCTTTCTATTATTATAAAGACGTCGCTCGAGGTTTATTGTTGTTTATCGTAGGCGCGTATCAAAATTTATGATTTATTAATATTACGTAGCCGGCGATACGTAGTACTACATACGGTGTAATTCGAAACCAAAATATAAATCGCTTTTCGCTTAATTCTTTCGCTGAATCGTTTCGACGGCGCGAAAAGCCAAACGATTTTTGGATAATGTAACGTAATGCTTCCTGCGTAACGAACGCCGAACGTACGGCAGGCCGGAAGTATGACAAAACGGGAAATGAATCGCACTCTTGTTCCGTATGCCGTTGTGACGATCCAATGTTAATCTTTTTTTGATAACTGCTCTCGAAAAAAATGTATTTTTCAGTGGAGTTTTTTCGAGTTGATTGTTTTAGGTTTTGGAAAGAGAATAGTGAAATTTCAAAAAAGGGATTTTTCATTGGAATGGTAATAACTCCTGATTTTTGAATTTTTTAAAATCATTATTGCTCTCTTTTTTATAAATCCGTGAAAGTTACCAAAAATCAGTGGAAAACTGTGAGAATTGCAGTACAGTAAGGTACCTAATAAATCGGCGAGAAAAAATGTTATTAAAAAAAGCAGCGAAAAAAATTGCTGGAAAATGGGTGAAAATTTACTGAAAAATCGGTAAAACATCTGAAATTTGCAGATAAAGCTGTGAAATTCTTTGAAAAATCAGCGGAAACCCGCCAAAAAAAATCGAAAAATTTCTCTGAATTTTCCTTTGCTGTAATTCTGGCTTTTTTCAGTATCAAACAGACATGCAAGTTCTACTTTTGGCCAGATGTTTTATTAAAAAAGTATAAATATTGTGTTCTTTTCATTTTTTGTTTCAATTAATTTACAAGGGGGGGGGGGTATCACAACAGTAAAATTTTCAACCAAAACAGAGATGAACATCACTAAAAAAATACACTTATCCAAAAATTTAGGCACTGAACTTTTGAAGTAAATTTTTCAAATTTTGGGGAAAATTTGAAATTTTGAATTACCTTATCACTCTGCAAAATATTAAAACTTGATTTTATCCCCAAAAAAGCTTAAATTTGGTATTTTCGATTTTCCAAATTGATTAGAAATGGTTTTGAAACATATTTTTCAAAACTGGAAATAAGTTTATAGAAATGGTCCATATGAACTTGGGCAGTTATCATCACGGATTACTCACATGTGAGGGCCTGGGGCGTATCAAAAAAGTGACTATCCGACTAATTTTTCGTTTCTCATTTTCTTGGCTTCATTTTTATTTTTAAAAATCTTCAAAAATTCAATGAAACTGGTCTAAGATCTCTGAAAGCATGACATTCAACTTTTAAGCAAAGAAATAAGTTAAACTTTGAGCATACCAAAAAAAATTACTCTCAACTCTTAAACATTTTTCCTGCAAAATTTCACTTTTGGTCGCGTGGTCCTTTTTTCCATGTACCCTCACATGGTACTGCTCGATTTGATCGATTAAAGTAATTTTTGAAATTAGTAACTTCCAGTTTAAATCCATATTTTTTTGGCGGAAAATTCACCTGGAAAAAATTTAATGGACCATTTTTATAAGATTTTTTCCTATGCTGAAAAATTATAAATTTTTTCGTTGATTACCAATTTTTCATATTTTGCAGGACATGTTGTAATTTTGAAATATCCAAAATACTCCAAACTTTAAACAATTATTTTCAGTACTTACCTACCTAAAATTTCAGATGATTGGATTATTTTATGAATGACGTACTCACTTTCGATTTACATTTGTTTCGGCTCAAAATTTTGCTTCATGTTGAGATAGGTAGGTAGAGGTACTTACCTTCCGTTTGAAATTTTGATTTATCAATATTTTCCTCCTTTTGAATTTCAGAATTACATTTGATATTTTTTGAAGTATAAAAAAATTGTGTAGAAAAACAATTTTCATCGTTCGCGTCCTCTAAAAAAATTGCGAAAAGTTTTAAACATTTTTTTATCAAAGGTTCTGATTTTTCTTTTTAAAATTACATATGTTGGACACCTGGCTTTCAGTATTATGCAATTAATTTCCTATTCAACTAAAACGTCCTTGAAAAAATCGAATATTGTTCTCTATTGAAATTGTATAAAATGAAAAGGTAAATAAGTATATTTTTCAAAAGCTTCTTCAAAAAAATTTCCTATAATTTTTTATTGAAAACTATAGAAATGAAAAATGACTTAGAGAATCAATTAAATTTCGTTATGAATTTTTCTGATTTTTTGTTTATCCGGATTGAAAGGAGTAAGTAGGTAAGTAAAATTCAAAGCAGAAAAATTTATAAAAGTTTTGAAATTTTGAGGTTTGCTTCCTTTGAATGCGACATTGTCCTTGCGAGCAAACAAAAAATCATCATCAAAAATTTGTTGTGTTCTTTGGAGCGCCATACCTACATAATTTCCTCATTTACAAATCAACATTGTTGTTACGATTTTTTTTTTCAAGTGCATTTTTTTGAATCATCTTCGATTTTCGAGTGAAGCAAAAATTCTTAATTTTTAAAAAAATCGTTTTTCAATAAAATTCTTAATGTTATATAGGACCCACTTACTTATATATTTTTTAGAAACTCATATATTGACTTGGATTGTCACAGAAATTTCAAAGGTCTGTGGCTTGTGCCCTGTTTTTTCGTATCTTTTTGGTAGTTATACTCATCAAATGGGTCTCTGTGGGGAGGAGCATAAAGGGGATGAAAAGACTTTTTCTTTCTCTCCACAATAACAAAATTACACATTTTCAGTCGAGAATTTAGGTATGATTTTTTTTTTAAATTTGAAAATCTGATTTTTGAGTCGAAAAAATTGGGAAATTATACTTCAAATTTTAAAGTTTTCGAATTTCGATCCTTAAAATTCTATGGTAAAGCAATCGAATGAATTAATTTTCAAAAATTATTAAACAATGACCTTTTTTTACCTATTTTTTATACTTAATATTTCCTCCCTTAAAAATTTCTTGTGAGCAAATTGGGCAGTGATCAGAAATCCTCAGATTAAGCAGCTTGTCCTCATATTTCTGCACTGCATCACTCATATCATGTAAAATAATAATTGAAAACCGTAATACCTACAAAAAGAATCCGGGAGAAAATTTCTCCAGGAACTTGCCAGAAAATAGATAAATATATGTACACTTGATAATGATAAACAAAAAGAAGATGGTACAGGAGCATTAAAATTGAAAAACCGGAAGCCCAAGAGGAGGAAAAACCACCATATGTGGATGGCTTATAACCACACAGGCAAATCCGCATCGGCAATGTTTACAAGGCGAACGACAAGTACCCAACGTGTATTATCCCTTTTATGAAATATTCGCTAGCTGATCGAATTTTAAGCCTAAAGGGCTTATTAAATATTACAACTTCATTCGTTCGGTCATCTCGCGGTTTTAAGGGTGCGGGATTTTTATTCTTTTTTTTTCTGCAACCCCCCTCCGATATGAGAAGCGTAATTAGCGGGCTGCACCATCTGTCGTGTCCATGTTACAGTAGCTAATCTTTCTTAGCCCTAAATAACTCTTTCTATATACATTGTATCTTTCCATACACCATAAGTTAAGGACATACATTATGAATCGCACTGTAGGGTAACAACCCCTTGTTGTAACACTTGCAGTATATAATTCCATTATTAAACGTGTTTGTATTAAGAGGGTGTTATTTGTTAACGTCAAACGACAATTTGGATTTTTACCAGTGTTCCTCTCTTTGTGTCTGCCAGTGCGAGCTGATTAATTGAGAGAGAAATTTGTTATTTTTATTCGTAATACGAATCAAATTGAGTGTTGATGTGGTTTTGTTTTGTGGTGCGGTGATGATGATGTGCGGATTTGCCCCGATTTGATTGGTGCTTCGCGTGAAAATTGGATTGTTGAACTTGATGATGTCGTTATGCTAAGGAAGGAATTTAATGGTGGATGAGGGTTTGACGAATTTGTAATTTTGCGATGAGATGATTATTTTCAAGTATGTGGAGAGTAAGTTGCTCAAGAGTAGTTGACGGTGCTAAGTTGATTTTTTCTCTGTAGGTGGATTTTAGACTCCTTCTTTATTAATTCTTTTGTTGAAGTATTTTACTTCTGTTTTAAAAAGTTCAACTTGAATATGTCTAGGTTTGGCATCATACGCTTTATTTATTCGCAATATGGGGGGGGAGGAGGAGGAGAAGGAGGAGGAGTCGTCTAAATCGGCGAGTTCTGCAAACTTGAAAAAATCTAGAATTTTTAATTATTTTGCTAGGTAAGTACCTACCTAACAAAATACATTTTTGAAAATGAAGTATAAGAACTGGTCGATTTTCATTTACCTCTTAAAAGACAAAAATCTAGCTGCATTAGGTATTTCAGAATCGAAATTTCATAGGTATTTTTGGGGGGGAGGGGGAGAATTTGAAAAACTTTCCATATAAGATATTGTGAGATTTCTGAAATGTTCTTCAATTCATTTTGAAAATTTTTGTGAACGAGTAAATAATGAATTTAATTTTACGATAGATAAAGTGATCAATTGGGAAAAGAGAGTCGGAGAGAGGGAATCAAAATATGTAAATTTCTTCGATTTCTCTGAAAATCAGAGGATAAACAAATATCTAACTTTAAAATGGAACTTACGTATTTTTAAACAGACTGTGCAATATTCAATTTTTTCTACTTTACCATGATTTTGAAATCTGTTCTGAATAATTGAAATTTTGATTAAATTACGTACAAACATTTCCCCAAAAAATCTGTGATATTAGATTCGAACTGTTGTAAGTGGGTAACTGGGTACCTAAATGTTAAGTGTATATATTTGAGACAACAATTATATTTTACCTAAAAGTATCTGACTAATAAAATTTAATATTGGGCACCACTTTAAATTAATTTTTGAAAACCAATTTTATGAAGAAAATTTTCATCGGGATTGGAATCATAGATTTTAATGTAATAAAAAATATTAAAAATATCTCATATTTCATCAAAAATTATAATTCATTCTGTTAAAATTCAGGATAAAAATCAAAATGCAAAAAAATCGTTTAAAAAGTGCACTACAAAATTATCACAGACATAGGTATTTTTTTTGATAAATATCACGATATGCTGGAAGAAAGAAAACAAGGAGGTAGAAACTTAATCAAATCTTATTATTTTCCATCATTTTAAAAAATTAAAATTTTTTTCTTGCTTGCAAAATTCAAGTTTGCTTTTTTTTTTATTAATTTTCAATGTGAAGCGAATTGAATAAATACATAATATGTACTTTTTTTGAAAGCGAATGTGAAAAAAATTGAATAACAGAGCTCAAAACTTGAAAAACTCGAGAAATCGAGACTAACTAATGAAATTTAAGGTTCTTATGGTAGGAAAACCTTGTGGTAAAAATTTTCGTCTCTTTTTTAGCATTCAAGAATTTTCATCTTTTACGAATTTTCAACCAAATTTTCTTCAACTTGATGAGGGATATTTATGGGAAACTCCCATAACTCCTTCAAAATTAACTTTTAGGGGACTGAAATTTTCTGTACCTGTATCTTTTCTTTTTTTTTTGGCGTGCCAGACTTCGGATAGGTCCTTGGTCAGTTTTTTTTTCTCGTGATTTTGTAAAAATTGGGGTTATTTATTTATTAAAATGTATCTATGAAAATTTTGATGTTATTTTGAAAAAATTGTACTCGTGTTGAGTAATGGTGAAATTTTGTTGAAAAGTTTCATTATAATAATCCGAAAAGACCAAAATTTTTATTAAAAGTGGGGAAAGGTGCCTATTGAAAGGTATATCATGTTAAACTGTTTGGTGGGTGGGGGGGGGGTCAGGAAACACATTCAGTAGGTGATTGATACGAAAAAAGCACGTATCTTTTAATTTTGATTTTCGAGCGAACTTCAGGTGAATTTGAAAAAAAATTCTTTGATAGTTTTTTATTAATTTAAACATAACGAAAAAATGTTTGTTGAATGCATTAAAATTTCTTCATGAATTAAGCTTGTTTCACCTGTAAATTTTTGTCAACCTTCGAATAGTGTCCTACGATGTAAAAAAAAATGTTGAGATCATTTTGGACCCCTCTATTTCTCTGCTTTCTCCTCGATTTTATTACTTTTGCAATTTTCCAAAATTTTCGATTTTAGTCAAAAATAAAATCTGGATAATCTGAAAAATTCAGGAAATTTTGTAATTAAAGATCAAGATGTCGGGCGTCTCTAAATAAACATTATCTACTACTACTCGTTCCAAAATCATGATACGATTTTGAATAACAAGCTATCAAAATTCAAAAAGTTGAGTAAGTACCTACCTAAATATTTTGTTTTTTAAAAATGTACGTTTTTCAAGTTTCCATATCCTTGCTCTTCGTTCAACTCAAGCATATGAAACATTGAAGAAAAAAAATATAAAAATGGGGTCATTTTGTGAGGGCTCACGTAAAATGGTCAAAAAACTTCGAAAAATCAAAAAAGGTTATTTTTCGTATTTTTTTTTTTTTTTGAACCAAGACCAAGAGGTAAAAATTGTAAAAACTTAGCAGAAACCCCTTCATTTTTATTGAAAAAACAAACTTTGGCAGAAAAATCAAAAAAAAATTGTTGAAATTCATTACACTCAAATTTCAAAAAGTTCATTGAAAATAATAAAATACCTACATACAAAATATTGAAAAATGAATGTCATATAGCCAGAGCACCGCCTTAAAGCTTTTGATTTTACTGCAACGAATAACGCAACAACGCAAGACATAAAAACATCCCTTCTAAAATTCCTCCTTTCCTCCTGATTCCAAAATCATTTGGGTTGCGTGTTTTCCACCACCGAACGCCATCTACATCACTTTACCCTGACTATTCCCATTCGTTCAACGCCCTCTACCAAACATTCTCGAACTCTCGCACAATTCACTCATTTTAATGTATGCGGTTCGATGATTATTTTGTTAAACTATTTTTCAAAGAGCAGTCAAGCTGTCGACTTAATTTCACCTTGAACGTAAATTTATTGTATTGGAAAATTGAAAAAATAAAATGTAGGTACTAGATACGTTCGCATACCTACGCAATAATCGATGTTTATTCATATTCCGAAATGAAAATTTATAATACCTGCGAATCGCGACGCGGCACCCATAAAGAAATTATAATTAGTTTATGGTAATCTGTACCTCCCTGTACAGTCTGCGAATCAGAATCGCAGATTAAATCCGTGGTCTCGATCGATATACTCGTTCAACGAAGACTTTATTTTTAAATTTCAAAAAATGAAATTGCACCGTGGAAAAAAATGGTTTCAGTTTGCGAGCTACATACGTTCGACGTTTCAAATAAATTTGTCATATTTTATGAAAAAAAAACACCTGCAATACCTAGGTACCTGCGTTATTTTCCTTGTTCAATAATCGTCATAGAGGTGTTGGTAGTACACATTTTTTTCGATTTCGAATTTCACGGTGTTGTGTCGCGTTACGAGGTTATAGTCTGAAATTGATACCGAAGTTCGAAGTTTTTTATCTTTTTTCGAAGAATATGTAATTTAGATTGTTTTTTAAGTGAATGGCGTTATAATGCGCGTGATTAGCGTGGAAACAATTTTCAACAAATTCAGCTGTAAGTTGTACAAGACGTGGTGTTTTTTTTCCATTTTTCAGTATCAGAAATGTTTTGATAAATGTGTCTTAATTGAGGAAAATATCGTTCTAAATTGCGAAAAAAATTTGTCTGTGGTGGTAATTTAACTAATCGATAGAGCTACGTTTGAAAAAAAAAGAAAAAATTTTAGGGGGCACCCGGGTTTGAACCGGGGACCTCTCGATCTGCAGTCGAATGCTCTACCACTGAGCTATACCCCCCACACGATGAATGTGTACAAAACTCGGCTTACTAGCGGCCAACCAAACCTGATCTGTGACTAATTTGAATATTCAACTATTGTTTCTTGTTTATTGAATAATTTCACGTATTTTTTACACAATATGAAATTAATTCTTCCATAAAAAATATGCAGTTGTTCGGCATATCGACATGCCTCTGTAATGATGATAATAACTCAACATACTTTGCCTGTACCTGGTGTTTCATTATTGTAGCGTTATTATCATATCATTTGTTATCATTTTTATCGTCTTATGAATTTTATTCTACCATCATTTTTTATTAATTTATTTCTTTTTTTTATGACGACGTGTTGTCATGTAATTGAGATAGGTTGTAAGTGGGCTAAGATACCTAGGTTGGGGAAAAAATTGCTATTGAAATTGTAATATGGGTAGCTTGTAATGTGAAAACATGAATGAGGAAAATTAGACAGATAGGTACCTATTTGTTTTAGGTGTAGAAAATTTTTCTCTTTTTTCAATGTGGTTCTCCCTTTTTCTAAAATAGTGAGCAAATGCTTTACTTCAGTAAAGAAATTTAGGTAAATTGGTCTATTTTTTTTTTAATTTTACTTCGAAATCGATTTGTTATGTGAAAAAAAATTGACTTTGAAATATTGAAATAATTCAATCGTCTCACTCCAGAGGTCTATGATCTTGAAAAATATTGCGATTTTCAGTTATTTAAAAAAATTTGGAAGTGTAAGAGAAAATGTTAAATGTAAACATCCACATTTCTTAAATTTTTTTAGCCTCAGAAACAGGGTTTCAAAATTGATACCGATCCCAAGTTTTTCTGTGGAAAGGAACAAACGGTTTTAATTCGCGAGTAATGTTTTAATGATGGGTTTTTCTCAAAATCTCCGATAAAATTGTGAATTATTTTGTATTTTATTAATAATTGATGATTTCGTAACAGTCAAATTTCCCTCCAACAGTTGTTTTATTTTTTTTATTGAAAACGATGATACTTGATGATTATTTTTCTCATACACTTTTTTCCATAATTATTTGTTGTGCGCAATTATATCGTGCTACAGTTTTTTAATTCAATGGTCTTAAAATTTTTGTTTCCGAAATTTGATTTCATGTTTCATATTTGAAATTGATCCCTTACTACTAACTTTACTTTCTCATTTATAAATTATTGAAAATCACTTGAAATACTGTCAAAATTCCAGAAAAGTAATAAATCTGTGAAAAAAATGATTCAAAAATTAGTAAAAATTCTCTGATAAATCAGTAAAGTAAATCATCTGAAATGTGCTGAAAAATAAGTAAAATTATTTTCAAATAAAAGCACTGACATGTTTTGGAAAATCAACGAAAATCCGGCTAATTTTTCTTGTGCTGCAATTCTGACTTTTTTTCAGTTTCACAGCCATGTTAGAAACTAATTGGGATACACTGCTGTCCTATCTTTCTTTAATTTTGATACATACATGTCGATAGGTCTAAACAAAATCCATTTTGTTCTAATAATTTGACTGTAAAGTCTCAGAAAAATCTTATTAGGACATAATGTCCCAAAAGTAGCCAATTTGGACTTAATGTCCCAAAAGAAGCTAAAACTTGGACATAATGTCCCAAAGGAAGCCAATTTGGACATTGTGGTCCAAAAACATCCGCAATTCGAACATAGTTCTCAAAAAAAACTCCAATTTGGACATAGTGTCCCAAAAACTGATAATTTGGACGTGGTGTTCTGTAAAAATCTGTGATTCACATTTTTGGAACATGGTGTCCCAAAAACACTTTCAATTTACGATTTTATTAAATATCAACTGATAAATATTTCAACTTTTTTTCTGAATTTCAAAATGGTTTTTACAATTAATTTCAATTTCAATAAGTTGAAACGTAATCTGATATTTAAAAATTTTTAGTTTTTTTTTCTCATGTTTGACAGGAAATCAAAAGTGATGTAAAAATTTGAAATACTCTGATAAATACTATTTTCGTCATCATTTTGATTAAATTCTCATGACTCATTTAAAAAAAATTTTTTGATCAGTCATAGATAGGTAATCATGGAGAAAAAATATGAATTTTAATGTTCGTTTCCTCTTAGAAATAATATTCTGAAAATTTTAGCTCCATAAATCATTTCATCTAGGTATATGGTCATTTGTTAAAATTTTATATTTTTTATGAGATTTAACACATCGAATCTAAGTCGTGAACTTTGGATCTAAGGAATCAGTCTGCATGAGGGTTCAGGAACCCTTCAATTTGGATAAAAATACATTATATTTGAGGTTCTCGTTAACTCCCTTTTCCAGGATAACCAGTTTATCTTCATGAATCGTAATTATAGATTAAAAAGGTAACATTTGAAAATTTTATATTACCTATTTGTGGAATGGCTGAACAAAACTTGCAAAAATTTGAAAATGACCAAAATTTTAGGAATGCTGAATCATCTACGTAGCGTAAAATTATGGATCATGTATTTTTTAAAAAATTGTAAAAAATTCATAATGATGTAATTGATACCTATTTGTTAGAAATTTTACTAAAACTGTTTGAAAAAGTGTAAAAAATTTGTGAAATTGTTGATCTAGGTTATGTGTGTTGGGAGGGAGGGGGTAAAATTTGAGAATCTCATTGTTAGAGAACAGATAATAACTCAAGGAAATAAGATTTTCAAAATTTGAAAAAAAATCCATGGTGTCATCAGAAACATTCCGACGTTCATATTGATTATCTTCAATATTACTCGCAGATTTCAATTCAACTTGGAGAAAAACGAATGCGAAAATCGTAAAAATCACATTTTCAAGGTCATTCCTCCTCTGAAATGTGATGCTAATTACTTTCGAGTCATGAATTCCTTTTTCTTAACAAATCGATTTTTAAGGGGAAAACTAAAAAAATTCTTACATGGATAGCCTATCTTTCGTTACTTAATATACCTACTTGGATCTCTTGTTCACCATTTCGGATTCGAGGAGGCAAAAGTTGAGGAAAAATTATGAACTAGATCTGAAACCGTGACCACGAATGAATGTTATCGTCGCGAAAATGTGTTCTAGATTGATTGTTAATTGTTTACGCATACATAACGTTCAACTCATACCTACCTTAGCGTTTTGTTTTGTCAATGTTCTTTGAATTTGGTTTTTATTTTCACTTTGACAGTGAAGAAATGAAACGATGGAATGCGAAGTTCTAGGAACTGATACCGATTCCGGAAACATGGGTGAGTTATCATTTTTCCTCCTATGGGTGGCTTCGCTTTGCTTCTATTTTTTTCAAAATTCTACGGCAGAAACACCGCTGCACGCTACACATTTTGTAAACAATAAACAAGAGCACGACGAGCACGTTGGTGTTGTTTTCATTTGAAAAAAATCAATTTTTGGACGATTATAAAATTCATTGTATTATGGAAAATTCATTGTGTTTGGCAATTTCTTTTCTTGGAACGTCTATCTTAATGAGCCATTGGGAATATTTTTACGATAACGATCGTAATTCGTAATGAGGTAGTTTTTCAAGAATTGATAAATGATTTTCCTCAACGACTCATGCCAGATTTTGATACGATTCGATATTTTTAGAAAATTAAAATTTATTATCAAAAGGGCAAATTTTTACGATTATTTATTATCGTTTGAATTCGCGTGTGATGTAATTTTTTGCAAAAAATATGACAGTTTGACGGTGAACCGAAACGAATTCAACTTTGTTTATGAATTTATTATATTGTATTCTTTCTCAACAATGTCACACGTCTCGACTGGTTTTGTTTCGGATAAAATAAGACGTGTAAAAATTAGCCGGCGAATTTCTTTGTAACATTTTTATTATTGCGAACGTACGTGAGTTAAGCTTACGCGAGTGTCTAGTTTGAAAGTGCCGGGGCGATGGGGGGATGCACAATACTTTCTCAACACCCCAGTCATCTTTGCGAACTGAACTTCAACTTATCATGGGTCATGTCATGGGTCCTATCGTCCTGAGTAATGAATTTTTATTTTTAGAAAAGACCATTAAAATTTTTAGAAATAATGCAACTAAAATTTATTTTTTAATTAAATTTCTAAAATATTTTCAACTCTAAAATCTTTTTTTCAACAATATTTCAACTCACGCCCCCCCCCTAGCATTATCATCCATGCAGCGCTAAAATGTAATTAAGATTTTTGACTAAAAAATAAATAATTTTCTCAACACAGTAATTCAATCCTCCATTTTTTCTCAAGTCTAAAAAATTCCCACCTGTGTAAGATACGTACTTTTTTCACGAAATTACTATTTTTTTTTTCTTTACTTCGCATTTTTTTCACTGTAACAATGAATTATTTTTTTCAATTCTCAAAATCAGAATTTTTTCAGTTCCGATAAATTTTTTCTCAATTTTTTAAATTTCTTAATTTTTTTCACTTTCAAAGTTATGACTGCACCTATTCTTCTATGTCTCTAAGCAATTTCGATCATTTTATTTCTTTCAGAAATGCACCTGGTGCGGATGTAATTTCCTAAAATGCTAAAAATCGTTCATAAGAAATATTTTACTGTTTCTGAATTTTGTTTAAAATTTTTGTTTCAACTTTCGTACTGTACTTTGGCTCTAACGTTTTTTTTCAAAATATGTATTTTTCAAAAAAAAATTATTGGAGTTGTAAAAAATAATGCATTGTGCATTGTGAAAAAACGTAAAATGTAGGAAAAGAAATAGGAGTTAGAAAAATTTTAAGAATTGGGAAATAAATCTTGGTTGCGTCATTTTCTCATTTCTAAAAATTTTAATGGTATTTTTCTCTTTTTTAAAAATAAAATAGTCATAAAAATAATACCCACGATAACTGATAAGTACAAAGTTCAGGTCGCAGGAAATGAGACAGAGGACAGAGGTGTGGAAAAAAAATCGTGCATCCCCTTTCACCACCCCGGAACTTTCAAACTAGACACTCGTGTGAACACGCTCGCAAGTTGATAACCCCTGCGAAAGCTTCATACAATTGTAACCACTGATTTAATATGACCATGAATGTCTATTCATAGAACGCGATACGCACGCGCAGAGTAACTCAACAAGTAGTTCTGTGCTTACGATGGTAGGGGGATTACCGGCGGCAAGGTTGATTGTGGCAGGCATTTTCGGTGATCAACGAGTAATAAGACGAGTTCAGTGCTTCAGTGGTATTATGCCATGTGAGTGTATATGTGGTCGTGCGGTAATCAATTGTGTATTTCGCGTTTTTTTTTTCTTGATTACACACTTATGCCAAAATCTGGGTTAACAGTATTGATGATTTTTCGCCAATCTTAGACGTATTCTCAGTGTTATGGCTGTGTTTTAACGTGCATCTAATCGGTGTCGTAATTTGTCGTCGTCGTCGATATGAAACTGTGGTATTCGAACTCGTAAGCTTTTTTCTTCAATTCGGTACCAACGTGCTCGCTTTTTCGGCCATATTCGCGTAAAATCTCGCTGAATTCGGGTGATACCTACTTTAGTTTTGATGCAATTTCGTAGTTTATGCGGCTGTTTTAAATCGGACCGTCTTTTTGTAGGCGGCGAAGAAAATACCAGTGCTATTGGTGGTATAAGTGAAAATATTAAACCTGTTTACCAACATTTTAGCAACATGTCCGAAGGTTAGCGGCTATAAGTAAAAAATCTGTATTTTATTCTTTCAGAACATCGTGCATTTATATGTAAGAGTCTACCGTTGGATTACTGTCGTCAACGTGTACTTACCTATGTATTTTGATTCACTCTAGTTTGACCGAAAACCAGGAAAGTTTGCAAAACGTCGGTATTCTAATTTAGAACCTGTTTCGGCGACAAATTTCATCTCACCGTTGGAATACGATAAGCTGTCTGTACTAAGTGCTTCGGTATTTGGAATTGGAACGACCATCGTCGAGAAGTATGTGAAACGTGAATTCAATAAGCGGCTTCGATTACCAATCTGGTTCGTGTTTCGTTTAGTCGGGTCAAAATTTGCCCGTGTTGAGGTAGATGTCCTTCCAGAATCTTCGTGACTAATTGTACCACACGCCTTTTTTCCGACTCGTATCTGTAAGGACATCCAGCTTGTGATAAGAATCTTGCAAATGGGACGGAATGCCATTAAAATGTGCCAAAATTTAACGCTGGTATCATTATCGATACCCATTATCCTTCGGAATGGTCTACGAGTTCGTTGATTAATCATTTTCTTTGATTTAGAGATGTAGTCTGCGATTGGATCGAGATTCGGGGACGATTGGCTGTTGAATTGCTTCGAAGGAGTATTCTTTTGGTTTCGATGGCATCTCAGAACGTGGATGGCGGATTATCGATGATCTTGAATGAATTTCTTCTATTTAGAATAGTATTACGATGGAGAAGATTCAATTGATGGTGAATTATCGAATCAGCCCACACTGGATGTCTTCGTGCCAATTGTAAGCTGTATAATGACTCCTGAAGCTGTAAGATATGTTCCAGTTCGAAGTAAATTCATCTTTGTTGCCATATCAACGAAACAGTTCGAAAGTTCGGCAGCTTCAAGAAAATCAGCGTCGGATTTGTATCGATTCCTAATGAGTACGAATCTGAACCACACAACGTCGTATCAATTAACCATATCAGAAGCTGATTGCTGATTTAGTTGCCAAATTAAACCAGACTTCGAAAATGTGAATTTTTTCCATTTCTCAACTTGCCAATTGTAAACTAAAGCAATGGCTACGAACAGATGATCGAACAGGTCCACGCAAGATTTCTTCCGGTTCAAAATAAAACTAATCGAAGGAGGTTAATGGAATATCGAAATGGCGTATTACCTAGACGCTGATTTATTGCGAGCCATATAAATTCAACGATATTATATTTTCAGCGAGATAAGAGAGCTTATTTCATAATTATTCCATATTCCGTCTTATCTGCGCCGTTCATATCCGTTGGGGTAGTCGTTGGTCCGTGTTCTGCGTTCGGTTGCCAACACTGACTCGACGATATGGTTAATTTCCTATAAAAATCTATTAATGGCTTATCGTATTCTATATGGAAATTGTGTACGGACGATAAAATTAGTCATCGAAGCAGGTTTTCATTTTTCAACTGGTAGAATGCTATCGAAGCGAAATTTCGAATGTTTACGGTTTTCCGTGTGCGATTGAAATTGAAGCCAGCAAACTTTTTCGGTCGGTCGAAAACCTCGTATAAGGTAATGTCGTCAACACGACGCAGTACGATGATTGCACGTTGACGCCGGTACCGCGGTGATTCGCTGTATCGCTGATGATCGTAGATAGAAATTATTACGATTACGTCACTAGATTATGTATATTTTGTCGAAACGTCGCTTTCATTGGTGTATCCATGAATCTAAATAGTATGATGCGGGAGTTCAGCCTGCGCTGCACCTTGTCAGCTAATTTAATACTTCCTTCATGCGGTTAAATATAATCGTCGACTGTGATATATTGAAAGAATGTAGCTATTCTTTTTATGGTTCCGAAGATTAATTTCATAATGTGTTTTCGTGATTTCGTGGTGTTCGATGAGTCGTATGTAATCAAGAGTGAGATGGGAGGTGGCAGCTTGGCAGGAGGAAAGGGAGAAAATTGGTCAAGTTCGAAGTTTGTTGCTGAAGAATAAGAAGTGTTTCTGAAAATGTATTTCACTCCTACCATTAGCTAAGAAAATTATTGGAAATTCTAACTGAGTGGAATTTTTCTAATTTTTTCCATTTTTTTCATCTAAATTCAAATTCTTTCCAAAAGTGCATATCTTTTGAAAATCGGAAATTACGAACTTTTCTTTTTTTTGCTATAGAATATCTACTTGAACTAAAATACATTTTTCCCGATCAGTTGCTAATTTTCTTGCAGTTGACCGCTCTTTTTTTCCTCGAATCTAATTGAAGGAACAATCATGAGTATTTAATTCCCATATTTTGAAAAATTATGAGCTGAATTCGAACTGAGGCAGGGTTGTTTTCGAACAATTTTTTTGGAGTTTGTATTTATGGTTTTCTGAAATAATAGCAATAAAGAGGATTTTTTTTTCAATTTTATCAAAGTAATTGAATAATTGAAATCGTTTTGTCCAGGAGAGAAATTTACTCTACTCTGGCTTTTCTGATTTTTTTGTGAATGAAGAAAAAACAATGGTGTACTCTCTTATCTATAAATTGGTGAAAATTATCGAAAATCACTGAAAACAAATCTATGAGAAAAATTTTCACTGAAAACAAATCAATGAGAAAAATTTTCACTAAAAATAAGTCAGTGAAAAAAATTTTCACTGAAAACCAATCAGTAAGAAAAATCACTGGAAAATCTGTGAAAATTCACCGAAAAGGCAGTAAAATTTATTAATTTATTTGAAATATCAGTGAAAATATTTGAAAAGTCTATGAAAAATTGCTGAAAAATAGCGAATTTTGCTGGTTTTACTTGTGTTGCAATTTTGACTGTTCATTAGTGACTTTTTACTGATTCAGAATAAGAGAGTACGGATTAGAGGCATGAAAAATTATGATTTAAAAAAGTAAAAGTGTTGACAATTTCGGAATTTGAACTTTCTTAAATTATAGTACATGTTTAACGCAGAGAAAAAACTAAAAAATAGCAAAAATTTTACATTAATAGTCAAAAAACCAGAAAAGATTAGAAATTCTTATGATTTTATTTCAAAAAGCAGAAATGTTCAACATATTTCGTTTTCCTTAAATTTTCCAACCGAAGAATAAAAAGAGATTTTTTGGGGGAGGAGGAATTCGCATTTTTTAGGTATAATAAACACCACGATAGACAAAAAATAAGGATGAATATTGTTGAAGGTTAAGAAAATAATTTGAAGTTGATCAGATTAATTTTAAAATGGGTCGTAAAAAACAAAAAAGCAAGAATATTAGAAGAATGCACATATGACTTGCTTCCCTAAATTTTGGCCATGAAGTCTGATTGCCTGCACTGGGTCTGTTGTGAAAATTTTTCCCACCTTTTTGAGGTTCACTATAATTTTTTGCTCCAACTTTTTCGGTATTGATTTTTTTATTTAACTTGTGATTATCTTACTAGATGCGCCCAAAATCTGAAAAAATTAGTAAAAAAAAGTTATTTTGAATCTTCATTGTAAAGTGGTGGTATGAAGTTTGAATGTGAAGGATGTGGTGGATAAGTATTAGGAAATGAGAATTATTAGCCTGTTTTATGTGTATGAATGAGAGATTGGTTTTTCCATTTTAGTAATTTTTTCTCTGAAAATTATCGTTTCATTTGTTCTCTGAAAATTGTCACTGTCAAGTTTGAATTCACTGTCACGAACAAAGTATATTACGTGAGACAAATGACCAATTGGTGTTCTGTAATCCAAAATTAATCTGAAGCTGACACGTTTCCATTTCCGACATGAAAATTTTGACCAAATTTCGGTTGACAGCTGTGCTTGAGATTTCTGCTTCAATCTGCATCACGTCCTGGTGTAAAAATAGTGAATTTGGATACAAAACTAAAGATGTCCAGTTTTGCTTAATGAACAGAATTTTGGTAGAAATTTTCAAATTGATTCAGGTCTTTGTTGAGGTGTTTTAAAAATTGATTTTTTTATTTTCATCCGCATGTAGTTAATCTCGAAATTATGAACATGCATCGTACTTTTTAGATTGCAATGCAACTGAAATCTTGTTTTCGAAGAAGAATAATTATGAAAAATTTTTATTTATTTGAAAATTCGCCCGATTGAAATTTATTTTATCGATTTTTTTTTGTTCATAAATGGTGTAACGTTCTCCTTCTTTTGAACAAATTAACTGAACAATCACGAATTTTTGAAAAAGTTTAGGACGTAATTTCATCAATTCATAGAAATAAATTAGACCTATTCATCGAAAAGTTTAGATACCCCCTAAAGTGCAATTTTTTAGTTTTTAATTTCTGTGCCAACCTTCCTCTCTTCTAATGATCTCATTTTAAAAATTACCAATGAAAGTTCGTTTTTTTGAAATATGTTATATAATTAAAGGATTTTTTTCGTGTACGTCAATTGAGCTTACTATATCGTATTTTTATTTCATTGTCTGTTTCAGCTGTGAGTATGGAGGAGAAAATCGAAAAACTCGAGAAGCTCCTCCAACTCAAGGAGCAGGAGATAATCGATTTGCGTTCGCAGCTCGATAAATTCCAAAGCGTATTCCCCTTTAAAATGGGTGATGCGCCCTTTGTCGCGGATCGAGCTCGAGCACGAAAGCAGCGTGCTCAGGGAATATCAGCTGAGCCTCAAACTATCCAAGACCTGAGTCAGAAGAAGTTCCCAATTTATCCTAAAAACGACAGGTAATTTCTGATTTAATTTAATTCGTCGGGTAATAATTAATTTGTAAAAATGTAATCCCTCCTAAAATTACTTTAAGAACTCATAACGTACGTTGAATTCTGAAAATTACGTGTTTGACGTTTTTTTACATTGCGTAGGTCAGTTTCGGTTTATGAAACTTGTACAAGTCGGGTAGGGTTGACCGAAAACCACTTAGCACTTTTTTATGGGTTTTATGGGTCGTTAAACTGTTGGAAGGCAACCACCTGTGGATTCTTCCGATTTTACGTATGATAACACACGGTAGTTTTCATTTGTGCGAAGTTGCGAATTGAATGATGGTATTTTAGAATTGCATAATTTTTGTGATTTTGGGTTTATTTTAATTGCAGTTTTGGTATGAGTTTGCTTTTTCTTTTTGAAATTACTTACTCTTTTCGTTGGGATATTTGAAATATGATACTCGGTATATTTTCAAGTTTCCATGAATATGATTTTCATACTTCGTAATCCTTGGTAATATTATGAAAAATGCAAGGTGTCGAGACGTCCTCGTCGTGGTTATAATTTCATTGCCGCGTAAACTAGCTACCGGCGTCGGGTCGCTGCTTAACATATTATTATACGAGTATCGATTGAAAATCACCGTTACAAAATCACGCACGATTTACCGGTATAATTTTAAAGGTTAGATTTATATGCCATGATGTGTGTTTGACAAGAATGTGAAGTTATGAAAGAGTTTGGAGGAAAAATTAAAAGAGGGGGACTAAAATGTCAAACAGTTTGCTTATTTTCAAATAACCACGTTTGTTGTTTCTGTAATTCTGTATTTTGAAAACTTTCATTTTTGACTAAATACGAGTATTTAAACAAATTCGAAAATCATGTAGATAATTTGGGCATTTTTAATGAAAATTTCGGTTTCTAATTGTCTCCAGAACCTGTTCCAAGGTTTGCCCTCTTGTTTTATAATATAATCTATCGATCCTTGTTTCCTGCTCGGTCATTTTCTCAGATCTGTATAACGAGCCAAAGGTGTGATATGAATTACTCGCCATAATACTCTCAACGAGACTCAATGGCGTTGAACAAACGAGGCGATTTATTTTTCATATTATGCCATCGCTCGTGTTCAGTTCGATCACTAAGGCGATTCGAACGATCGTCTTTGCCAACACATCTGTGTATGTGATCGGCGTGAACAAGGTGAATATGTGGTATTCTCTGTATCGTAACGAAATCGTGCATATTCACTTACGATAATCGTATACGAACATTTTGTTCAAGTACATCTTTTCTAGCCAGAAGTAGCATGTAATACTTCAATGTTGGCTACTTATAAAGACAGGTGAAAAGATGGCATGCAATTAGCAAGTGATTAAAGACTCGCTTCTGATGGGTAAACGATGTGAGGATGTGACCATCGACGATGCACGCAATCCAGTTCGTTTAGTTGGAAGGAAAATTTGAAAAAAAAAAATGCCAATCAATACGTATTGAAAATTTTGAAAAATCCAAGGCATCGTTTTTCAATTCTGTTTTTTGTTTCAAAAATGGATTTGTCTTATAGTTCTCTCTGATTTGTTATGGGAGGGAATGGACCATTGACCTAGTTTGGTATAATTTATCAAAGTGTTTTGTTTGAGAGAAGTGGGCTATGTTATGGATATTTGAATTTGGATTAATTTTTTCTCATGGATGACATTGAGGAATCATAATGATGGAATTTTTGTGAATATTTTTTTTATTTGAGTAGAAATTGATGCGAAATGAATTTGTTGGTGTGATTTGAGTGTTTGAAATTTTTTAAAAGTACAAAAAAATGTGGTGATAAATCAATTTTTAAATTTTATTTCGTATTTCGAAATAGGATTAAATTCTATTTTTAGTGTTACCGTTTCCTCTGTGTTTTTTTCCTCCGAAGGGATGGAATATTGACCCAATTTAAAAATCAGAGTGCTGCTTACCTATTTTATGGATGGAATGTATTTTATTTGAAGGAAAATTAGCTATGAATCACTCAATTTATCAGTTCAGATTATTTTTCGCTCATGCCAAAATTTTCTATTAATTAAAATTTTGATGCAAATGAATTTACTTTTGCGAGTAGTATCCACTGTCAAGTGTATAAAGAGGCAAAGGTAGAATGTTTTCTTTATGCAATTATGGAGAGGTTCGTTTCATTCACTCCTCTTTTTTCGGTTTAGATTGATTCAGGGTATCCTCTTTTCGAGAAACCTGGAAATTCGAGGAATTTAAAAAATCTGGAAATGTCACTGAATTTTTGAATTTTCTCTGGAATTTTTCAAAAATTGAGAAAAAAGATAAATCATTTTGATTTAGAAAAGCGTTTCTTTATTATTATTTTATCATGAATTTTTTTTAAAATTTCATTCTCTCTCCGCTTGAGCCAAATTATTACATTTATTAACTGAATTTTGTATTCATGTTTTTTTGTTGATCGCGATGAAAAAAAAAAAGTTTATAATTTAATGTCTCTTTTTGTCCATTTAAATGTAGATGAATTTTATGAAAAATCCCTCTACGTTTGAGAGAATTTTCTTTACATATTATTTTTTCCTCTCTATCTCTATAACAGAAATAATTTCAAATTCAATGTTTTTGGAAACGTACTTTCTAATAAACTTCATGATACTGAAATAAAAGAGTTGAAAATGGGAAGAAACTGAAAATTATTGGTCACGTTTTAGAAACTCTCAGTTCAGGAAAAGTGACATTTTTTCAATTTTAGATCTTAGAAATAGTTAATTTTAGGCACGTGTTTTTTGGTGTGGGGGGGATGAGAAAAGTTGAAAATTTCCAATCTAGAAAAATCTAATCTTCATTCGGATGATTTAGTAGACAAGCTGGCTCAATTTATTTTATTTTCAAGAATTTTTTTTATACTGTAAATTTTATTTTCATTTTTAATTTAAATTTTAATAGTAAATTTTAGTTTTCATAATTTTGTATGGGAGGAGGGGTGGGGTGGGGTTCGAAATTTTTAGAATTGAATTCGAGTCGTTTTTACCCCCGAAAAAAATACAATTTCGGGTTGTAAGTAAATCATTCGAAAAATAAAATAAGGTTCTAAGAGACATTAAAAATTTCCTGAACCGATTTCAATTCACTTTTAAAATCTCTAGAATGAGAAAATTGAATTTTTAAAATGAACTGCGTAGCTTACAGATCGTCCCTCTAAAGCTAAAAGGTCGTAACTCCAAAACTTTACTTTTTACAGGAGAGAGAAAAAACTGTATTACTTGAAAATTTTGAATTTCGTAAAAGAGGTGTTGATTTTACTATGCTTTTTTAGTGTTGAGAATGCATTTTCAACTATTATTTTTTCGAAATACCCATTTTTAATGTTTATAGTGGAGTTACGACCTTTTACACTTAAACACAAAAAAATTTTGGAGTTACGCCAAGTTAAAAATCTGTATTTCGAAACAAAATGATTTAAAAATTCATTCTGAACACTGCAAACGCATATTAAAATCATCACAAGTTTCCCAAAATTCAAAAATCCCAAGTAACACAGTTTTTCATCACTTTTGTAAAAAGTCAAATTTTCTATTCATGACCGGTTTGCATTTTTTGTGGAGTTACGCCCAAAAAGTTTCAAAATTTTCAGAATATGGAGTTACGCCAACACATCTTTTTTCTAATTTTAAGGATTTGTTTGATGTTTAAGCTGAAATTTTGTTATTACTAGGTGGAGGACGTCCCATTGTTGTCATTCCAGCAAAAAAACAAAAATTTCTAAATTTTGGAGTTACGACCTTTTAGCATTAGAGGGACGAGATGTCCTTTCCTTATTTTTGACGAAAATTTTGCCCTTGCCTCCATGGAATGATTTTTCTGAGTTCCTTTAGATGAGGTAAAGTTTTTAATTTTTTCTGAAAAGACAAAAATTACGAAGAATTGATGAAAACCCTTCTTAAATGCCATTTGCTTGAGTAAAAAACAAATAAAATAAAAAAAATGAAGTCAATTTTATTGAAGTTTGTGGCGAAACGAATTGGAAGATTTGAAAATTTTTTTGTGAATTTTTTGTATTGTTTGATCACGTCTGAAATTTTTTGCTTGTAACGTTGTAACTCGATCACGAAATTGTCTTCAAGTGTGTCATTTATTTTAGGAGCTTCAAGATTGAGTAAAAAAGGACTCGAATAAAAAAAAACTTTCAATTTTGAATAATTATTAAACCAAATTGCAGACTTGTGGAAAAATATGGCGCGATGAATTTGTATCGATAAATTCGAATTCTTGAATGGAGAATTTCGACGAATTCGTATGCTTTGGGTAGTAATCTTGGCTGCGTAGTACTGGGCATCATTCGCAATTTCGCAATTTTCTTCTTAATTTTTCTTTCCAAAATCAACTTCCGAATACTATTAACTTCTGTACTCTCGAAAACTCCACCCCGCGAGCTCGAATTATTATAGAAAGAAATACAAGTTCACTTATACAGTCTAATACTCATCCCAAATAAATATTATCTTTCGAGCTTCTGCAAACAAAAACAACTTGGCAATAATAAACAAGCCAACGGTAGTTAAACCGAGCAAATAAAATAATCACACTTCTTTTATCGCACGCCATACGAAAGTAACACTCACTCGATGAACGCCAGACTAGACGACGAATATATGGAAAGTTTTCGCGTTTGGCGCCATTTAAGGCCACGCTTATGCAACCTTTCGATCGTCTACGTATCGAAGATTGAGTTGCGGGCACTTGAAAGGTATCATTCATCTATTGAAGGGTCATCTGTGCGAAGGTATCAGTGTTGCCTTAATGAATTCGCGTTTTGAGACTGGCGAGACAAAAAGAAGCGAAACGTGTGCGTGTGTAGTCTCATTAAAACGAATTCTTCGAGACCATCTCTTATCTTTATAATTTCGATTCTAAAAATAATTCCGCACGGTAACCTTTTACCGTGTCTATATCGAGTATGTATTTATACTTGTACATATAACTTACCGAATTCTAAAGCTCTCGTCTCGTATCTTCGTTTCAATGATTAACAACGTTAAGTAGCGATACTCAAATTGCCAAGTAATTTTCCGCCATATAAGATAAGTTTGTTTGATTAGCTTTTTATTCGCTGACAATTTGTATTGAAATTAATTTCGTATTGTGGATTTAATTTCGTAAAAAATAATATTGCTGCGATGTTTATTGCTCTTAACTCAGCAAGGAGATAAGTTGGCAGGATATTGCTCAAAATATGACTTTTTTCGATTTATTGGTGAATTTTTTTTGTAATTGAACTGTTATCTGGTTAATGGAATCGTTTAAAATTATTTAATTGCTCGCCGAAGGTTTTGATGGTTGTAATTATACCGCTATTTCCTTATGGGTTGTTGAATAGTTTAAATGTTTCTTCAAATTGTGTTTTTCAGATAAGAGGCCATTCATAAATTGGTGGAAAAAATTGGCTCAAGTTTTTATACTCAATTGAAATGTCGAAATGTTCATTTTTGATTTGTGGGAATTTTTGAAAGGCTTTTTTAATGGCAGGGGAATCAAATGCCATCCTGAGTTTTTATCAATTAAAACCTTTCATGATTTGAAAAAAATTTAGACTCTCTAAAAATTTAGAGAAAATTAGCGGACTTGTAAAAAAATTTTAGAAAATTAATTTTTTTTGGATTATACTGATTTCAGTTTTTTTTACTATAATTATTTCTCCAATATCGTCGGTGAATTTGGATTTGAAAAAAAAAAACAAGTGTTCGAAACGAAAAAAATCCTCTTTCCTGAAGCAAAATATTCGCATTTTCTAACATAGTAATTCCAGAAACCCCTTTTGCTAGGTCATCTGTTTCTCGCTTGTTTCCCATTCTTATAGTTTCAGAATTTCAAAAAAAAAAAAGAAAAAGGTTACCGTTGTGTAGAATCATCATTTATCAAGTTAGGTATCTTACCTCTTTCTCTAATTGGAAAGATTTTATATATCTTATGAATTAAAATTTTTCCATATGTAGAAAATTCATTTTAAAAAATGGATGAAATAGAATTATCCTTCCATTTATTAAATTACTTATTCGTATTTTGAAAAATGAACTATAGAGTTCGTCATTATTGATTTTACAATATTCACTGATGCTGATCCGAAATTTTCTATGTTAAACTGACGAAAATTTACAGGCATATCATTTTTTTTGTCGAGTTTTCCTTTCCAAATAATTATTCAACGATTTGCATATTCGCTTTATTTATCTATTCGTTCGAATACTTAAATTGTAACACTCGGATGATCTCGATGGCATTGTCGATGTCACAGATTTTTTCCCCTACGTTTTTGCATGTAATGGCCTCATTATAACTGCGATCGCGTTGGTCATTTTCGAAGCTGGTATTTTATCAAGGTACATACATACGTATTTACATAGATTAACGCCCAATTACTTGAATATATACGATGAGACAGGGTATCAATCAAGAGTTAACCTTGTTTAAAATTGTCTGCCTGTGCATGCGGCTATTTGGAATTTCTCAACACTCTTTCCTTTTTCTGTGGCATTATAAAATGTTGTTTTGAGAATATTAATCATCCGTCATTCATTTGATTTCTGCAGAAAAATTGTTGCATTGCCATAAGGAGTGATTAAATGGACGAATGAGAAGAGAGTTGGAGAGCTTTGACCGAAGGAAGGGTGTTTGTTTTCTATTTTTGAACTAAAGATGCAAGGAGTCGTTAAAATTATGTCTAAAGCTTAGAACGACCATCAGGTAAAAATTTCATCCTCCGATTCGGCGATTCCAGCATATAATTATACTTTTCCCCACTTGGCCTTAAAACTGGGTTTATTTTTAAAAAAATTATAATAGAAAAGATGTTTGAATAAAAATATTCTGACGTGATCCTCCATCTGTGGTAATTTTCCATATCTACTTGCTGGATTATTGAAAACGTTGATTTGAGGGGGGGGGCGGGGTGATGAAAAATCGTTACCGATGATTTTTATCATACTGATAGGTATTTAAGGATTTTTTTTTCGAAACAAATGTGTTTAAAGTTTTACTGCATAAATCAAAACTTGGAAACAAAAATTATGACTTGTGAAAAATGGGTTGAAGGTTCAGCGCAGATTGTCCAACAGAAATGAATCAGTGAAAATTTCTGATTCAATCAGTAAATTAAAATTTTCCCTCATTCATTTCAGTATTATACATGTTGAGCAAAAATTACGGATTCAAAAATGAAAATTTACTAATTGAATCAGTAAGTTTTCACTTATTGGCAGTTAAATTTCCCTGAATAACAGTGGAATTAGCGAGATTTCACTGCCAATAATGATTCCGTCTCTTTCAATCAATCTTCAGATTTTGACTTATTCAAGTTAAGAGAAAAGTTGATCTATTTTTATTTGACTCTAATTTATCTTAAATTCTCTACCGTACCGTTGAATAATATCTGGATGCGTTTACGAGAAAGTATCTACCAAATCAGGAGAAAAAAAATTGGACTTTTTAATTGAAAATATCTACTGAATTTTTTTCACAATTTATTTCCTTTCATCGCCTAAAAAACCTGGGTGGTTCAAGCTAGTATAAGTTTCAGGCAATATTCATACAAAATTTTCAACTCGCCAATTGATGGACGAAATAGGAAATTGATGAGGTTTTTTTTTCCTCATAAATAGTTCGAAAAAACGTAAATTCATTATTTCATCAAATGATGGGACCTCGGACAAAGCCAGATACAGTGCAAAAATTATTGCAAAAAAAATCATCTTGAAAAACTGAAATTTCATTTTTTTATTTTTTTTCTCCTCTTCATTCCAGTTTTTTAAGGGAACATTTTATCGTTACCTTTTACTTTTTCATCATTTTTAGAGCAAAATTGCCAAAAAAAATCATTACCTTTGAATTGCCTTCATAACCAATTTTTATATGTAATAATCATTTTCTTCACCTGAACAAAAATTACTGATTCAAAAATGAAAATTTACCAATTGAATCAGTAAATTTTTCACTGATTTCTACAGTGACATAATTTTGTCTATTTCATCAGTAAATTTTGACTGATTTAGATTAAGAGAGTTGTTATTTCCGTGGCGTTGGCGGTATGTCAGGGTATATACGTGAATAGATTTGGGCAAAGAAAAATTGAAAAATTGTGGAACTTTTTGGAACAAATGATCAACACTCTCTTTAATTCCGTATCAGTAAAAAAAAATATAATTACTTTCCAAAAGAAATGTAGAATGACTGAAATAAGTATATTGTCCGAGCGAAGCAAGGGTGAAAAATTTTGAAAATTCAGTTTGAAGAGCAATAAAATGCTCTTTTCTCACATGTTTATCATCCCATAAATTAAAATCTCCTTTCCTGGTCTGCTGGAGAGGAGGAGGGGCTCGAGCACATGAGCTCTCTCCCCAGGGTTTGCTTATGCACTTTCACATAATTTGTTTCATTTTGAAATTTTTATAATTTTTGTATATTTTTCTGTAGTGTAAGATAAGAAAGGCCGAAAATTTCCAAAACAATGGATCAGTTTAAATTTTTGAGCTGGAGAGGTTTTTGAAAATTTTATAAAAAGTGAGACTTTTCGAGGGAAAAGTGCATTAAAGCCAAGTATAAAGGACAGAGGATGGAATAGAGGGGGAGGAGGGTGAAAATTTTACCAGTTTCGTCTGTCCTTTCAATTGACGTCTAAAATATTGAGCAAAAATTATAAATTTTTGATTTTGAAGGTTTTCTTGTAAAAAAATTTTAAACTCGAAAATTTGGTAATTTTTTGTTGCAAAAAACCTTCGTGTTTCCCAGATAAGTTTTTCGCACTCACCAGAAATTGTCGAATATTTTTCTTTTCAAACAATGTTGACAAATTATTTTTAAACTTGAAATTCGATAATGAGGTGAAAAATTCCGAAAATTTCAAGACTCGCAGGTTTCCTGTTTGGTATATCAAAGTCGTCCACGCGAAGGTTTTTTCCTCCTTTTAGTCGTCGGAAAAGAGTCAATTTACGTAGGTACACTCGAATATTCAATTTATGTACTGTATTCTATTGTAGAACTATCTATTTCCTGGTTTCAATTCGGATTATATCCGTTTAAGTAAATCGTATAGGTGGCTACATCCTACAAACAATGATTCATTCGAAACTAGCTCGCTCATCTTACGAAGGTTTATCTATAATCAGTGATTATCGAGATCACCTCGCGTGGAAAAAATCGTTCGAAAATATCGCGAGTCTTTCGGGTCTTCGACTTACCTCTGTTTTCAATTTGTTCACCTGTCAAGGATTTCGACGCAGCGGTAACTACGTAAATCCTTGTCAAAACACCTCTGATAATCTCGTCAATCGAACGACTTAAACGTCCGAGGGGTAAAAAATTAACGAATTTGGATCTTCTACTAATAATACTTTATATTTAAATCGCGAACATTAAAGCCCACGATAAATATGTAAATAAAAAGCGAAAGTTTTCGATACGTATTTTCCCTTCAGCCATTGCGAAATTACAAACGCAAAGCGCGGGTACAATGGCGCGTGGGCTTCGAATTCGTATACATGCGCGTTTGATTTTTCGGCAAAATAAGCCACACCTGTCGTCGTATCATACGAGGATAGTTTTCGCCACCTCGAGGGTTCGATTTTGCCGGTTCAAGGTTAACAATACGCATATATTTACGTTTAAAAACACCTTTTGGGAACAATAATGGTGTAGTCGACGAATTTCGTTCACGTCCGAATTATGTGTATGTCTCACTTTCACTTGGCAAGTGATAACCTATAATTACGGGTATAATGCCAAATTTTTAATTGGTACGGCTCGACGTGGTATTTCGATTGGCATACGAGACGATAGAGGGTCAGAAGATGTAAGTAACTTGGAATTAGATCATCGGAGTGGTATTGATCTTTGAGTTGAATTTATTGTCGATTGTTGGACTAGTCTGGGGTTTAAAAAATGGATTTTTCCATTGGAATTTATTTTTAAATTCCTAGATTCTTGCAAGTGCCTAAGATTTTTTTCAATGAAGATCAGCTCGATCGTGTGAATTTGAAATTCTTCTGGTATTTGGTTGAAATATCCGAATAGGCGAAAAATTTTTCCGCCACAGACCAGACAACGTAGATTACGAAAACAATTCGAAAAAAAAAACAAGTCCACTCAGTTGACCGGTTCTTCGTGTTTGTAAATTTACCAATACGGCTTCGGGTCTTTGAAACGACGACATAGAGAATGAAAAATTTGCACTCGCGAATTAATATTCGGTTCGAAGGCACAGGAGAGGAGGTGGAACAGAATGCTGAAATGTTTGAACAGCCTTGCGTGTTTTTTTTTTCTCTCCTTCGCTCATTCTCAATACAATGGATGGCCAACGGGTTAATTTCTTTCGGCTAAAAAGAATCATCTGCCCACAGATGCAGTAGGTGTGTTTGTGTGTACGCGATGTCAGTTTGATCTTTTTTTTTTTTTCGCTTCAAACCATCGATGTTTGCGTAGGAATGCGAATAGTACACAGTACTGATTGTCTCGCAGCATAAATTAAAAAGGGTACGAAGGCAGTATTTCTAGCTTGATTAATCAGAGTAACGACCAAGTTAACGGAACAGTGTAGTGATTAACGGGTGTCTGATCGTCGTGTACGAGCGGTTTGATCGATTGTGATTTTTTATATCAAAAGACTCGATCTGATTTTCATCCCCTATTTTTTTTGAAATCACGATGTTGACCGATTGTGCTAATGGTGTCGCGGAAGATAAGGAGAAGTATATTGATAACCTGGAACGTCAATTGGACGAGCAAAATGTGCAAATTAGATTGCTGAGGAATGAAATTGAAAAGTATAAGCAGATCGTGCAACCTTTGACGAACATGGTGTTCAGTCTGCGAACTATTGGATTGGATGATGTGCTTATTGACGAAGGTGTCGAAAAAAGGATTAAGAAAATTGCCATCTCGGGTGAACCGACTGCTTCCAATGTTCAGCTGGAGAATTTGAAAATTGAGAAGGTGCCGAAATCGCACAAGTAAGATTTTGAGTTCGGTTTTTAATGGTGTAAGGTGGAGCTCTGAAGGTGTTAGTTTGAAGAATTAGCGAGCGAAGTGTAATAGAAATTACGAATGTTTGAATTTTGAAATGAGTTTAATGTTTTTGTCATAAAAATTTGGCAATTTTTCTTTTTATGAAAGAGGAACTATGAAAATAACTGCAAGTTATCGGAATTCAGATCGAAAAAGTTTTCAATTTTTTTGAAATTTAAAATGTTATGGCATGATTTTTGAAAAATTCAAGTTTCAAATTCTGTCTATTGATTATTATGTCTTAACACTTTTTGCAGTGGTACTTGCAGTCAACAAGTGCTGCAGGGTTACTCAAATTAACAAAAAGTAACAAATAAATGATATGGTTGGCAATTGGAAATTTTATTCGGTTTTTAAAAAAAATATATTTTAATTTGTCTGAAGTTTTGAGAACCCTTAAAATTTGATATTTTTTGCTCATGATGGGTAATCCAGTAGAAAGTGTCAAGATAAAATCGACAGACAGTCGCCAGATGTTTTAAAAATAGGTATCGTGAAAATCATTGAAAACTAAGAAGCACTTTAAATGTCAATTGGAATTGAGAAATTTCTCTTACCTCATTTTGCTGAAATGCCGGCGACATGTTAAAGTTGAAAGTTGATCTGGTGAACAGCATTAATCAAGAAGATTTGATTTTGTGTGCTGAAAAATTGATCTTTGCTCCATGTTGATCACATTCTTGAAATTTATTTTGTCTGCAGTTTTCCAATTGGTCATGGAAAATTAATTTTAAAAAATTAATTTTGGATTTGAAGTGAATAGATGTTCAAGTTGTCAATAATAGTTTAATTTTAATTTTTTTTTTCACATTCAAAAATCATAAATAACACCGGTTTTTATTACTTTTTGTAAAATAGTCTAGATTTTTAGTGATATCCAGAGTGCAGGAATGTATAAAAGTACTAAAAATCGAATTTTCGTTACCAGAAAAAAAACAATCCTCTAGCTTTCAGTAATGCAAACATGAAAGATGAATGATTTTCATCAAGTTTCAGTTATTTTCGGGTAATAAACCTTGCAACTTTTGGAAAATAACATCATCTTCCTAGGTGAATTGGTGAATATCTAATTCTCTACTTTTGAAAGAAAAAATGTTCACCTAAAGAGAACTAATCTGAAGTTGAAAGTGATTGGTGAATTTTTTGAGAAAATAATTTGCTCTTTGTCGTTTTACCACACAAAAATTCTCTTGAAAGACAAGAAAATCATTATTCAAGGTCGATCTAATTGAGAACATTTTTTAATTGAGAAGCTGGTAATTGAGAACACCTCTAAAAATCCCTGTAAAATTCCGGATCGAATATTTTTGTTTTTTCAGCTTACTTATATGCATTTAAGACCGCCGAAATGAAATTTTTTAAATTTTGATGATTAGGATTACTGGAGTTTTTAAATCATAATCATAATCTCAAGTAAAACGTTCTCAATTGAAAAATAATGTTCTGAATTAGAACGACCTTATACATTTTTTTAAAAAATGTAAAATCTATCAAAAACGCTTCAAAATTTTTTTAAAAATACAGAATTGAAGTTCTAATACACGTAAGCAAAGTTTCAAATTTCAACCGAGTTGAAAGTTGAAACCCATCTATTTTGGTTTTCGCATATTTTTTTCCTTGGTGATTTCAACAAGAAATTATCTACTCTCTCATTTCGAATCAGGAATCAGTGAAAAGTCACTTGAAAATAAGTCAGAATTGCAGGTTTGCAGCACACAGAGAAAATCAGCAAAATTCTTTGATTTTTGATGAATTTTCGATAACGTTTCAAAAAAAAATTGACTGATTTTTCAGCAATGTTTTCACTATTTTCTCTCAGTGACATTTTTTCTTTGATTTATTACTGAGCCGCAATTCTGACTGTTTTCTGTTGACTTTTAATAATTGTCACTGATTCATAAATGAAGGAGTTTGTTATCTGATTTTTCCTGCGTTTTGTAGCATGCTAGCATGGCAATGAACTAATTATAGCTTACAAAAAAGAAATTGAGGAAGCTGCGTTCGTTTCTATGCAATTGATAGTCATGGTTTGGTACGAGATTAGATTACGTTCTCATTTTTTGTGTACTATTGAAGCGATCGTATTCGTAACTCACGAAGAAAGATTTGCCGACCTGTAAAATTGAAGGAAAAAAATTCGCGAAAACACGCGTCGTTTTTAAAGTTTCTGAAATTTTGTACACTTTATGGCGCTCCTTCAATTTTGTGCTGAAGAAAGTGAAAAATTACTTACTCTAAAAATACAAAAAATTACGAATCATTACTTTTTCAATTTCGAATTACATATTATGAATTTCATAGGTCGAACTTGAAATGTTTGATATTGGCTCCTTCAATTCCGAGAGTCGACAAACTTTGCTACTTTTGATTAATTTGAGTTGCCAGATAATCGAGCAAAATTTTCTAAAACTGGAATGAAACACCTTGTACGTGCTTTTGCCTTTCTGGAGGCATTTGAACAATCAATTCTAGCTTCCTATAATAAGGAGAATTCATTTGTGGAAAATTTAGTATCTATGTACTTACCTATATTTGATTAAGTTGCAAAAAAAATATATTGGAACGAGTGTTTTCACCTGACTTTTTTTTTACTGGTTCAAAAATATGGGACATTTTTGTTCGTGGGAAGTACTTGAGTTAAAAAAAAAAATCTCGATTTCATATTACGTATTTACGATTCGGTGGCTGTGGGCATATCACCGAATCATGCTGCACTCGTAGCTGGAATTTCTGCATTTTGGTTCTCTTTGGGCTCCATCATAGTTCCTTTAACCATCGGATACATAGTTGGCGTGTTGGTATCAGCAGTATTGAGAATTGCTCCATCAAAGGTGACCATGTATTCATGGTTCGCGTGCGTGTTAGTAGGCTTGCATACTTGAAGATTTGAAGGCGCACGTGTTTCAGGGTATTCATGATAAAAATTCTGCTCGCTCGTAAAAATTGATTTACTTCGGATTTTTCTTCTCTAACTCGCTATCAGATTTCTGGATGTGGCCTTTTTTTTATTGTATTGATAAATTTGAAAAGAGTACAATGATACTTTATCAACATTTTCTTTGGATTTTGGTATCATTTTGATGTCTTGGCCTTTTGTCAGTATGAACAAAATGCTCTCAAAGTTTCTGCTGCTAGTTTTAGAATTGGACCCTAAAAAAATCAAATTTCAATTTTTGAATTTTCATCGTGGGAGGTCTGTATTGGAAATTGGTAACTCACATTTTTACGTTCGGTAAATTTTTAATTAGAGGCTGAAGGCTATCACTTGGAACACTAGAACGCTATTGATAAAAATCATTGTTGAATTATTCGGATTTTTAATCTGCTTCCAATGAACTTGAAATTACCTATAATAGTAATGATTTTTTTTTTTCAATTTAAAATTTTTCCTATTCTAAATAATTTTAATAATTTTAATGAGATCAATTATTTTATTACTCTAAACCATATTGAATCAGAATGATATTTTCTCTTTTCAATGTTATTTTATACGTTCAATTCCGAATAGATTAAGAAGTTTAATGATCTAATATTATCTTTCTTCAATTTTATTTTTAATTTACGTAATTTAAAGAAAAAAATAGGAGCAGTAAATTGATAAAAGGTGAATGACGAATGATGAAACGGTACTTTTTTTGGCGTACTTTCTATTATTATCATCGTCGACTATAATATTTCATCGACAAGAATTTAATAGTAAATACTAAAACGTTGTCATCCGAGTATAACAAACACTTCCTGCGAGTAAAGTCCTCGTTCAAATATTACTCGAGAGTCTTGTTGATGGCACTGCAAAAGAGAGTCAGTAGGTATACACTTCGGAGACACGTTGAATTTCCGTTAAACGCCATTTCACTCTAAATTTTTTCGGCTGCCTTTCAGTCTCACGAAGGAGAAATCTCATCCGAGCTAATCAACGTCTTTGCCGTATACGGAATAATAGCCAACAATTACCGATACGCTTGTGGCCTATTACGGTCGCCCTCTTGATAATTTATCAACTAGTACGCTTCTTTCGAGCCATCTGCAGAAAAACAGCAAAACTGGCATCTGTCAATGGACAGATTTCTTCTATCCTATATTTTTTCTTCCGCTGGGTTCGTTGCCATATACTACGCATAGGTATAGTGAGCAGAATGAACTACTTGAGCATGAGTATGATATCCGGTAGATGTGTGTTGAGGTTTCGTTGATACAGTTACCCTTTTTATTTCCACGGTGTAGTAAAGTGGTCGCTGCTGCGCTTGGGTGATCTGGTTATGTTTTGTTGTGGAGGAAAGCAGGTGATGGGGTTAGTCAAATAGTCAAAAAAGTAAGGTATAGGGGTGAAGAACCTGTTGAGGGGGTTGAGTTGTTGTCCGTAAATAATTAGCATCGGTAAAGGTGTTTTTTGGGGTATAGTTTGGCTAACTTTTCCCCCCTGAATTTTAATAATTTTATTTTTCATTACATTTAAAATTAGAAAATTAACTTATGGTCATTTCTGGAAATGCGTCAGAATAGCAGGCATCGGACGGCGGTTACTTTAAAGTAACTTGGTTACTTTTTTCAAGCTCGGTTACTTTTAGTTACTTTTTAGCTGAAAAGTTACTTTTAGTTACTTTTTCAGCTTCAAAGTTACTTTTTTCGCTGAACTCGCTAGACACCCTTCAAAAATGAAGTTTTTGGACATAAAAAATCAAATTTTTTCAAAGCTTTGCCCTCGCTTCGCTCGGGCGTAAGTAAACAACATTATTATTAATTTTGGCTAGTTCAAAAGTTTAATACGTAAGCCTGTGGCGTAAATACCTCCACCAAAACCCTCAAAAATGAATTTTCATTTGTACTGTATCGAAAGTACGTCTTTTCATTGCTAATTTGCGGATCGGAAGTTTGTCTTTTCATTGTTGAGCTGTCAACACCGTTTTTAGTGTTTTTCATGCTTACTTTTCTGTCCTAGGACGCGGAAGTAAACTTTCGCGACCAGGTACACGAACCACACGAACGCATACGTATTACGTAAAAGTACAAATGATGATTTTGATGGTGCACAAATGAAAAATATCTTACCATACGAGCATCGGCCGTGAGCATTTTCATGACTCGCGTATTTGCTCACTCGCCTTCGGCTCGTTTCGCAAAGTTACGCTCGTCATGAAAAGGCTCACTTCCGCTGCTTGTATTGTAATATACTATTTTCGAGTATTAAAAATCTATTTTTTCAAAGCTCTGCCCTCGCTTCGCTCGGGCTTAAAAAAATCGCTATTTAAATTGTAAAAGCCGTTCGAAAAGTATGATACTAAATACTAATACCGATTACAGAAAATCGAAACTTTCGATTACAATTCAGAGACAATGCTGCCAATATTTCGCAAAAAAAAACATTTCTGTGAAATTGATTTTTTAAAACTTTTTACCGCTTTTCTGTAATTGGCTTAGGTAATTATTTACTTTACTTTTTGAACAGACCTTTTATTTAAACCGACAGTACCGAAGAAGGTTCTGTCACACACACACACACACCCCCCCCCCCCCCTATTATCCGAGATCTTTATGCCCATTTAGTATATACCATACCTAAGAAAAAAATTCACCCTTCGACTTTTGTCCCCCTCAGAGGGGATGTCTAGTTACGCTACTGATAATATTAATTACTTTCACGAATTTTTGTCTTCTTATTCGTATTTTTCTGAATCTTCCTGCTCATAACATAACTTTATTTTTCATTATAAAATTCGTGACTTGAATTCAAATATTTAGTTCGAAATTTCAGATCTTTGAATTAAAATAAATATTTCAATTCAAGTCACGAATTTTATAATGAAAAATAAAGTTATGTTATGAGCAGGAAGATTCAGAAAAATACGAATAAGAAGACAAAAATTCGTGAAAGTAATTGATATTATCGAAAATAATTCAGTATGAGGTTCAGAGATGGAAAAATGGTAACAAAAACAAGAGAAAGAATCGTTCAGTGAACGAATTTATAACCTCATAAATTTGGGCTGCGGAACGTCTCCTTTTTTTTTGAACGCGATTTTCTCATTTTCCCGGATCGTTATTTTTTTCTCTCTTCGGTAGTGAAATTACAGAGAAAAATACAAGTTTGAAAAAAAAATGGGAAGGAGAGGGGTATTAATAATTTTTTAAATGCGAAAAATTGAAAAATTATCTACTTTTTCGCAAAAAATTGGGTACTTTTTCACAAAAATTGGTTACTTTTTCCAGAAAAAAAGTTACCAAAGTTACTATTTTTTTTCCAAATTTCCGTCCGATGCCTGGAATAGAATTTTGCGAAAAAATTTCCGTATTTTTAGATTCGACCGCTCGACAAAAATGAATTTCATAATCTGAAAAAAACCAAGACATTTGTTCATGGGTAATTTGATATGCAGTACAAATAATAAAAATATAGTAGAAAAAGTAGGGTATCCATTCTCTGGAAAACCGAAAAAACCTGGAAAAGTCAGGAAATTTAGACCGTCCGGAAAAATCTGTGAATTTTTAAATTCCCGGCATTTCGGCTGGAATTTTTGTAAAAATCCAAAAGAAGAATAAATTGTCAGGAGTTTCTGGTTCTTTCATTGAAAATTTTTTCCCCTCGCTCCGCTCGGGCTAAATTATTTATACTTCTTTTAATATTCATCATTTTTTTTTTTATCATAAATTCATAATGTAAAAAATTGATATTATCTTGCCTATTAAATTATCAAGTTTTCAAAAAAAATTTTCTCGTTACACTTGGGGATAATTTATACTATTTTCTTTCCACAAATATTTTTTTAATACGTAAAGCAGTACTATGATGTCACTGCTCTTCATTTTGAAAAAAAATGGAAGAGAATTCGTATTTTCTGGTCACATTTTGGGAAACTTTACGAGACGTGTACCGTGATGATTTTTCAACTTTTGAAGATTTTTTTTTAACAAAAATTTTCGCGCTTGCTTCGCTCGGGATCATCAAATTTATATGTCTCATTAAAATTAATTAATATTTTATTCCCCATCGTTCTATACTGGGCTAAGCCGAAAAGAAGGATTTTCGTAGAATTTATAAATTTGAGGTACATGTTTTTCCTGGGGGGGGGGGGAGAGGGAGCAGGCCATGAATTGCGAAGGAATTTTTGAATTTTAAGACTGAGAGTGTTCAAAAATTTTAAAAAATTGAATTTGGGCCAATTTTGTGGTTGAAAAAAGGAGATTCTGAAAATCTTGTAAGATGTAATGATTTTTGAGCATTATGCATTTTAAATTCTGCACAATTTCATCGCCCCTTTCTCCATCCTTCAAGAATAAAATTTTTGAAATGTTTGGAAAATTTCGAGAAATTGGTCTGCAAAACCCGGAAAAGTCGGAGAAAATCGTTTCTCAGGTAGAGTGGACGCCCTGAAAAAGAACACATTTTGTTCAATACCATCCATATTTATCTCTTTTGCCTACTTTCTCAATTCAAAATGGCCTTCCAATTAAAGCTAGACTTTGGTATCCATTTTATTTTGTTGAGGTAATCGATTGGCATTTCGAGCAAAATGTAGATATTTAAATCTTCATTTTTTTTCAGGCAGTCGCCTGACGATTTTAAATTGTGTAAAGAATTCTAATACAGCTTCTTGATATTCTTTGCAATATCATCCTAATATTTCTGGTATCTGTTTTTGTCGGAAGTTTTCTTCGAAGTCATGTAAAGATTTCGAGATTACTTTATTCCATAGAAACGTAATTGAGAAGATTGTAATTTGTAGTAGGCATTCTTTTTTTTAGAATCATTGAAGAATTACTGATGAAGTAAGCAATAGAATTTTGCAGGGCATGATGAATCTATAAAATGAATTTTTAGTGCATTTTTGCTAATTTTTTCTGAAAATTTTTTGGTAATTTCACTGATTTTTTAGTAATGTGTTTCTTTAATTTTTTTGTGTTTTAATTTTGATCGTGTTCTAAAAAATTCTATTTGATTTTACCATAATAAAAGAAAAATTTGAATAACCGACCAACCCTGCTAGGTACAAATTTTGGAAAATTGTGCTTCGGATGATAAAAAATGATGCCAATTATTATATCGATCCGGGAAATTTGTCATTGTGGGTGCAATAATTCAAAGAGCTTTTTTGTGAGATTTTTGTTGAAGTTTCTAGAATATTAATTTTTTGAATGAGGGGAAGAGGGTCCAAAAAGCGAGAGGTTACCTTCAAATTTTAGCTTTTCAGTTTTCACCTTGTTTGGAATAAATTTTAATATTTCTCAGTTTTACATGAAAAATTGTGGGATAATACATTGGAATTTTCAAAACTTCTTTAAAATTTGAAAAATGGACTAGAGCACTTAAAAAGTTGGTGGAGTTTCTTCTGGAGCTTAGAATTTTTTTTCTCACTCGTATATACGTTCCTCGTTGATGAAAAAGATTTTGGAATTTAACTGAACTAAGCATTCCTGAAAGAGCTACGTGGTTTGAAAAAATTGGAACTTGCAACTATGTACTCAATTATTGTACTCATTGAGATTGAATGGATTGTGGATTTATTCAAGTTCCATTACTTTATTGTCATGCATTATGATTGTGATATTTATAGATTATATTAAACTTGAAAATTAATTTTCGTTCACAGGTCTCGAGAATTAATCAAACAAGCCATCTCGGATAACGATTTCTTGAAGAATTTGGAATCGATGCAAATACAAGAGATTGTGGATTGCATGTATCCGGTGGAATATGCAGCTGGAAGTCTGATTATAACGGAAGGCGATGTCGGTAGCATTGTTTACGTCATGGAAGGTAAGTACTCGATAGCGAGTAAAAAACTTATAATAATACTTACATAGAGTACATACATCAGACGTGTAAAACGTATTGAAAAAATTCTCGGAATCGAAATGACCGCCTACCGTCGAACCAGACGACAACAATACCTGTAATAAATTAGTTTTCTATTATATTCGCACACTTGACTCGCGAACAGCTACTCGATATATTATTGTAAGAGTATAGCTATAGACTATGGAACGAAGCCAGTACTCGATTTGCTTTCAACTGCTATCTCCGCGTACTCGCGCCTTTGAATGTGCACCGCGATGGTCTCGTCAAGTTGCGGGTACCTTTCGTTTATATCTGTGGCGGGTCGGTTATAATTCCGAGTTCGGATCGTATCTAAAGTTTGATTTTTTTCGATTACGATCAGTCATCGTAATTAAAAAACCTGTTGTGGACAAATAAATCTTGATACGTACAAGATGTCGTGTAAAAACATGCAGGAGTCGGGTCTTTTAACGCTGCAGAGACCTTTGTGAAGGTTCGCTTCGCCGGTAGGCCGGTACACTGCAGCACAGCTGATTGCATTTGTTAAATAGGCTCTAGGTGTATGATCTAATGTACCGAATGTACGGATATTCGGAACAACCGGCTGATTCACAGGTAGCGAAACCAGCGGCTGGCTTGCTGGCTCTGAGAAGGTTGGTATACTTTGAGGTGCTGAATGATTTGAATCGGGAGGAAATGCAAGTGTACCGAGTGGATGAGTCATCGTTGTGTGATGAGTAATTAAATGACAAAATAATTTCGTGGACTTCGCGTCTTGGTGGGTTTTTACTTTTTTCTGAAAATTGGCTCTTGGAATGTATATGCAGTTTTTTGTGATTTTACAGTCGAATAGATTTCGTGGATTTTTCAGGTGTGTATCGTCAATTAAAAAGAGATTGTATTTTTCAATAGATTGACCAGAATATATTTCGCAAAATTTGTAGGTATCGATCTCATTTTAAGAGAAATTCGAGTTGTAAGGAATTTGTTGTGAAATTGAAAAATGTAATAATTTATCAATTTGGGAAAAAATTGAAGGAATGAATGTCTGAAAATTATTCAATTTTACTGTTATACCTATTGTTTGAAAATTTTTGGAGATATTGCCTTACTTAATTCGTGCGTTTTTAAAAATTATGAGTGACAGACTTGAGTGATTGATACCAAGCTGTAAAAATTCAAAAGATTTGTAATCTGATATGAAAAAAGTATGTAAGATTTTTTAATTTTGAAACCCTGTGAACGGAATGATATTTTAAAATTTGAAGAAAAATATTGAATTAATTTACAAACTTAACTGCTGGGAAAAATTTGTAAACTGTCGAGTGTTCCTAGTTGAAAAATTGATCCCTATAATACTTAATTGAAACTATTCACAAAAAGTGTTGGAATGGTACATAGTTTGAAAAAACTTGATAAAAATAATTGAAGTGTCTAGTCTAAATTTTCAAATTTTTCTAATGTTCAAAAAAATCATTTGCCAAGAATGCAAGAACATTAAAGGTAAAAAAAATTATAAAATTTTGAAAATTTTTGAAAATTGATAGTAAAAGTTGGGAAAATGTTGGTAGTTTACTGAAAATTTTTTGTAAAAAATTAAAGAGTCAACAGTGACATGCGAATGTAACTGCAAAAATGTAAGAAAATTGCAAAATGTAATAAATTAATGATCGAGTTTGAAATTTTCTTTTGTTAATCTCTTGTTCTGAATAAGTAGATTATAATTTTGGCTCGAAGAAAATAAATCAAATTATCCAATAAAAACATCAAAGCTTGATTTCTGATTTTACGAGTAAGTGAAGGTTTACCGAGTAGTTTTCCGATAATACTCATTTTGCTGTCTATCATTTTAAGTGGATTTTTTCAATTTTTCGAGTAATTTTCGCCGTTTTTTTTCAAAAAAATTTTATCGATTTTTTTTTTGTAGAATTTTTTGTAATAAAATTCATTGTCTGATTCTGATTTTACTGTGAAATATTGACTATGATTTTTTCAGTTGTTCTGAAAAAATCACTGATTATGAATTGGAATTGCAGCGGTAAAAAAATCAGCAAAATCAAAAAATTTCCATCAATTTTTTTTATCAATTTTCCGATTAATTGCGCGATACTTAATTTTTTAATAAATTTCAGCGAATCAGTGATTTTTTCACTGATTTTCTTTTAATTAACTTTTTTTATTGATTTCATTCTGTGTTACAATTTCGACTGCGTTTCAATAAGTTTCAACAATAATTAATGGAGAAATCGGTCAGACCATTCATTTTTTTTGATTTGTTATTGAATTTTACTGAGTTGTAAGTCTGCTTTAACTCATAAACAAAACTAAAAATTGAACACACGAATGAGGAAAAAAATGATGTTCGTCGTTAGATTAATCAGAATAGTGGTACAAATTTTCTTATTTTGAAAGATGATATTTTTCAATGTAAAAAAAAAAAGAAACGACGTAAAGAACCATGTTCTTTCATTCAAAAATCAATGAAAATCACGAAGACCAGTCACAGTTTCTGTGAAAAAAAGAAATCAGTGAAATCAAATGTGCTGAGAGACTACCAGTAAAGAAAATCATTAAAAACCAATAAAATTATCATGGAATTTGAAAAACAATCAGTGAAATTTCCTTGAAAATTCTGTGTTGATCAGATTTTCAGATATAATTTTATTGATTTTTTTCTTGTTGCAGTTTTGATGACTCATCAGCTTTTTCTCATTTATATTTTTATAAAAATTATCTTGTGAATGGTATGTGAGCCTGGATAAAGAAATCACCCTTCGGTGTCAAAAATTGGTTTTTGAGTTGACACCGATTTCACATCTTTCAAAAAGAGTAGAATCATGGGGAAATCTCAACTAAAAAACCAATTTTTAACCCCCGGCCCCAAGGGTGGTTCCTCTCCCTATATCCAGGCTCACATTTTGTAAATGTACTTAATCATTTCACAATTTAGTGCGATTTTTAATGAAGATAAAAGTTTGGCGTTTTTAACTGAAATTTTTCACTTGATTTTGACACGTTTTTGTTGTTTTTTCCGATATCAGACTTGAATGAAAATTCATGCCATTTCAAATTCAATCCACCATAAGATTATTACATCACTTGATTCCTCAATTATCGATATTTTTGTTGGAGATAAGTGGAATTTAAAAAAAAAGTATGGCAATTCCAACTTTTTGCTGGTTAAAATGCCACATTTTTTAAAAAAATCAGAAATATCATTTTTTCAGGTGTGGAGGAAATTGATATCCATTTAGCTATAAACTACCTATAAAACTTTTGTCTATTTTTTTTTCAACAACCTGAAGAAAAAACTTGATGTTTCTAATTTGAATAATTTCCCCTTCGAGAAACATTTCAATAATTATTCCTTGTGAGAATTCTTTTAACCAAAAAAAAAGTGTAAGTATTCTAATGAATTCGAGGTACATATTGCAACATAAATTACGAAATTTTCGTCGCAATTATTATACTTTTCAAATCTAGAAGTACGAGTGCATTGTTTTACATAAAAACTCAGAATATTTAATTTCCTTTTTGAATTGGAAGTATTATAATTGCATAATTTGAAATCCAGCTCGTCTAATTTCACCAAAAGTACACTCGTCTTCCTTCTAAGGCTACCAAAATAAAACCTCTTACACGTATGTATTACGGGGATTTATTAAATATGATCCCCGTATCTTTCTCTCTTTCTTTCTCTTTCACCTCATACGAGTAATTGTAAACTGAAAAAATAAAGAGGAGGCTTAACCCCATCGTGTTAAACCTCCCCCGCTTCCTCGCGCCCAGCACACCGTACGAGATCGGGAACTCCGTCGGTATCTTGTGTTGCCTGACTCTTATTCTCTGGCAGTAGTAATCGCCTGCTTACGCGAGAACGAACGGTGGTATCGTTGCCCACGCAGACGCTGTGTGATTCACATCGCAGACGCGATCAATTCAATTCGTATTCGGTGTGATACCCGGTCGATCGTGTTCTTCGCGTGTAGTGTCCGGTGCAAATTCTCACGTGTACCTACGACAATAATTTGAGAAATTTATCGAGTGTAATCGGCGTTTACGAATGATTATCATTTCGGTGTAATTTTTTCAATCGTGTGGTATAATCGAAGTACTTGATGCGTGTTTTTATGGCGAATTAACGTAAAGAGAACTTATGTGGTTTCGTGGGGTGTTTCGAAGTGATTTTGTGATGTGGTGATGTCCTGAAGAGAGGAAATTTGAAAGTGAGTTTTGTTTTGGTATTTGTTATGGATTTGAAATTTTTAGAATCGACGAACTGTTTCCAAAAGGGGTTTCATTAGATGGATTTGTGTTGGGGTTTGAATCGTAGTGTGTCAAAAATGTTCATCATTTTTTGATTAATTTCTCTTCGCGAATCAGCTTCGAAGTAATTTTTTGATCGTGATCGATGAGAGATCACAGCTTTATTTTTTTGGTCCTTTTGAGGATTTTGAAAGTCTTTGGTCTTGAATATCGTAAATTTCCTGAAAATTGTCTTCTGATCCTCATTGACGATTTTTACTAATCTTTGGTCCCAAATATCGTAAATTTCCTGGAAATTGTTTTCTAATCCTCATTGACGATTTTTACAAATCTTTGGTCCCAAATATCGTAAATTTCCTGAAAATTGAGCTGGATTCTCTGGAAAAATTGGCAGAAGTTCATTTGAATTCTCGAAATATTTAATTATCGAGTACTACGCCAAACCAGAGGCGTTTCTTCCTCAATCTTACGATTAGAATTCTACGCAGACTTACGTAATTCAATCTGACACGATAATTGATTGGTTTTTGAGAATAATTTTCAAGTACATTGCACATTAACGCGCAAAGTACTTCGGTATAGTATTGAAATGGTCATCAAATGGCCGACTGGTACTGCTAGGTAAATATTTCTGCAGGCTTTGGTGAAAATATTTTTCAATCAGATTTAACCTTCGATCGATAAATACGTTTTAATTAATCGTTTCGAGTATTAACTTGGAAGAGTTTATTTGGTTTTTACGTGCTTTTAACGCGACGATGATTACGAAACCTTGAACGTGTGTTTGCGGTTCGAGCTCGCGTGCGTTGATTGACAGTTGAGAAATTTTGAGGTGCGAGAAATGTCTTGAGGTCGGAGGTTTGCTTTTGATTTCGTTGTAATGAGAAAAGGTGTCATAACGGTCGAATAAGCCGCATCAGATATTCCGGCGTGGAAACAATTACGTGTGGTGAGGTACGTGCGAAGAATGCAGGCTGTCGATCGGAATTGATTCGATAAGACAGTCTTCGGATAGTATTTGGAGTGAGATTACGTAATCGAGCCCGGCGATGGGTATTGGTCGGCTTGAGCATCCTAAACGGTGTCAGATTATGGAAGGTATCGATGACTTGCATCCTATGACGAGCTGGAAAAATGATCCGATGCAACGATTTGATGTCATTGTGGTCAATTTATATTCGTGCAATGTGATACGAGATCGAGGTATTCTGCAGTTTTTTTATTTATCAGTTCAACTAATTAGGTTACGGACTGATTACCGAGTTCATTTAGCATCGGAAGTGTTACATCAGCATCGACATGATTTTTTAACCGGTTCGAGGGGAGCTGAGGGGTGTGAAAAAAAAACTCGATTGAAACAAAAGGTGTTACGAGTTCGTCACCTTTAGGTTTTTTTTTATCATTGTCGTACCAATGCAACGGTTCTGGCTTGTAGATGTGTTGTAATGTCTTATTAAACGGTAGCGGCGACTTATACGACTTATGGAAATTTTATGTATAGAAAAAGACTACATTATGTGAACGAGTTTAACTCTGGAGTATAATTCGGTGCGTGGAGTAATTTTTCATATAGGTATAGGTAGAATAAGTTAAGTAGAGTATGCGGTCTTTGTCGAAGGTCAAATTAAATGTCCAAGTCCAGATACGCCTCGGTGTCCTTTTAACGGTTAATTATACTACGAGGCGAAGAATGCGCCATCGCCGTGATACAAATATACTCGCACAATTGTACATTAGATACGAACACGATACGCGAATGTTTAAAAATGACGTAAACTATTATACAGTTGATTCACGTTGTGGCTGCTGGTGATCTTGATCTGTTTGGTCTTTGTGATGGCGAAGGCAGCGGGAAGAGGAACCTAAAGATATACCTAGAGAAGAGAGATACGTATCTATTTAGGAAGAATTATTGAAAATTGTACAGAATATCCAGGATTCGAGAAAATTATTACTCGAATTATTGGATTCTTGTTTCCTGGCTTTGTGTGTCTGGCGATATTTCTCGAGGGTTTGATTTAGTGTGTGGAATAGTGATGTCTGAAGTACACGATGACTCGAGATTAGACATTGGGTTTTGTCGATTTATCGTCGTATAGATTAGAGACCTTGGATCTACCTACTGATTTGGTGAGAAGATATGCTCATTATGGAATGTATGCGCATATGATTTGGGTATACCGTATCGGTTTACGTTTCAAGAATTCCATAAAAGTGTATGTCCCAGTGTAAACAGATAATATTCGTTTGTACGAAATCGGTGGAGCTGAAATTTCGTAATGGAATTTTTCGAATTTTTTATACGCTTTGTTTAGTGTAGCTAAGATTAGATTTATGAGATTGGGGAACGAAAGGGGAATATTTGGGGATTTTGATGAAGAGAGGAGAAAGAAGGGAAGAAATTTTAGATTTTGTATTTTATTGATTGAATGATCAATGGATCGTGAAATTGAACTATTGATATTATCGCGATAGGTTATTCGATTGTATCGGGGGAAAATGATGGGAGATCGATTCGGTGATTGTATTCTTGTTATTTATATTTGTTATTGAATTAATCGAATTTTTTTATCTATCTAGCATCTAGTTGTAAAATTAATTGAAATTTTGTCTGTACGGGTTTCTTCGAGTTATTCTTTGAAAATTTGGATTGTTGTGAAATGAAAAATAAGATTTTTGATTTATTTAAAAGTTGGTGTAAAAATCTTGGAAAAATCAGTTTTGAGAAAAAAGTATCAAAATTTTTGTTTTTGATTTTTTGTGGCGGTGTAGAAGGATCACTGGTGGCAACAAATGTAAATTTTCAAAAAAGTCCATTCAAAAATCGAATAATATTATTTTTGCATTTTGGGAGTTGGTATGAAAATTTGAAAGTCGATTTCGAAAAATCTTGAATTGAAAATTTTAAAAATTCTGCAATTTGATATCATATGAAGAATAGATCTGAATTAATATTCAATGGTGTCGAAAAGTGGGATACAAAGGGTACATTGTGCCATTTCCCCCATTCAAATCATTTCAGATGAATAAGGATTTCAAAGCATTGAAAACATGAAAAAATGTTTTTTGGGAATTTAAAAAAACTCAATTTTATTGTTTCAAAGTTTTGTCCTGGCTTCGCTCGATTATGAACAAATTCACAATGTTTTGAATAATTTTGAGGTAGCGTAAAAAATGTTACATTTTGCCCCTCCTCGGGCGAAAATCCTTATGGTATTCCAAGTCTAGTTACTCATTCTTTACCCACCTCCCCTCCCCCCCACTCTGGAAAAAAGATTGAATTTTTGAAGTGGGAACAATAATTTTGGAAAAACGAGATGTTTGGCTAAAGGAGTTGAGAAAAAAGATTTCGTCTTATAATTTGCAAAAAATCTAGAAGAAACAAAAGATTCGAACAGGGCTGCGAAAGCAATAAAATTTTGTTGCTCGTTCCATTCTGGTTTTCAAAACTTTTGATTCTTTGGTTTTTTGCTCTTTTTTTATTCTCAAATTGCGTTCCCGTTCTTTAAAAATTAATTCCATTCTCATTCTCGATCTTCAATTGTATTTAGCGATTTATATTTTTGTATTTTTATTGATGAATTCGTTTTGTTTCATTGTTTATGTAGGTAGTTTTGATTTGAAAATCAAAACTACATTCAAATCATAATGTTGAAACCATTGTAATTTGAACCCAACCCCTGAAAAATAGTTCTCGTTCTTTTCTCATAGTTCTTTGTCGTTCTCGCAGCCTTGATAGAGACGAAAAGAAAAATTCGTGTAAGTTTGAGGAAAAATAGTTTAAGAAAATTGAGAACATTTTGCTCTGCTTTTTCAATTTGAAAATTATAGAAAATAAGAAAAATGTTTCTCTTTTCAGAATCTAACTTCGAAATTTCCAATTTATTCTCCTTTCAAGTGGGTATGAATACTGGTTTTAGTGAAATTTTTTATATTTTCAGGTTTGATAAATTTAGCCATTTATATAATTATAATTATTTTTCCAAATTTCGTATGAATGAACCTTTTTTTAATAAAAATTTGATATTTAAAAAAAAATTATCTTTGCATTCGGAATCCCATTTCTTGGAAAAGCTTTTTTGTATTTTAAATCAACTTGTAAGTCATTTATTTTATTCTGAACGAGATTTTTTCGAATTTCGAGCATTGTATAAATTTAAATTTTGGTATTTTTGGCGAGATGGGAATTTTTTTCTAAGACTTCTAATTCACTTCCAAATGAACAGTGGATTGAAAATGGAAGGAGAAAAAATTTGTGGCTTTCTGTTTCTCAATCAAGAGGCAGAGAATGTTCAAAAAAGGTGAGGTTGAAAATTCTTAGTTTCCTTCTTAGGGTTGCTGAAATTTTCGATTTCATGTGCTAAGTCCATTCCTTTTTTAGTTTTTATATACATTTCGGTCCACCGAAATTATCAAAAGAAATGTTCAATTGTCCATTCGTTTTTTGAAATAGACGTAGCAACTAGCGAAAGGTTACCCCAAAAAATCTAACGGCATGGTCGCGACCAATATCAACATGAATCTAGTTCGTGAAAAGTCATAAATCAATTCTACATCTTTGAAGTATACTTTACCATTTTACCTCGACGACGTTTTTATTTGGGTCCGAAAAGGCCCTTTTTAAAAGAACGTGCCAAGAATAGGGAAAATAAAGCCTACAAACGTCGACTTACCGGTATCTTTTTTTAAAAATCACAATGAAACGTTATGTTATTGTACGAATACAAACTCGGTATATGTTTTAATGAAAAGAAACAACAACACGTGAAGAAAAAAAAGAAAAGAAAATAGAAAAAACAGCATACGCTCTCTCGAACATACACAAAGATATAATTGATTCGTTTTATGAATAATTTTATTACTCCCTTGCAACAAATTACACGTTCTGATAGCTACATGTACATACTACATATTGAACAGCATTATGTTTTTTGTTCGAGTAATGGAGGGGATAAAAATGGAGTTATTTGTACATGAAAAAAATAAAGGGCCAACGATTTCTTATTTTAAAGCACGAATGAAGCGATTGAAAATTGCTGTAGTATCATGTAGCTTATGTACCTACGTGTGTAATGGATTGAAAAAAAGAGGACGGATATTGTAAAAATTATACGAGTTGTGTACGAGGATACAATTTTCCGCGTGTTTTGTAATAATAACTTGAGCTCGATTCAGCGATTGGCTCAGCGGTGGTATTTCCGTTTATATGTAATGTACGTATGGTGTATTTATGTTTACACGATGAGTGATTTTTTCGTTGATGACTGTGTGTGAATTGATTGGATTAGTCATCATGAAATTAAAGTCGGCGAATTTCAAGCCGATTGTGATGATGTTTCGGTCGAATTTCCGGAATTGTGGTTTAGTTGTAATTTGAGAGAGGCGTGCGTAATTTGGAATTCTTCGTTTTTTCCAGCATGGGGAGGGAGGGGACGCTATAAATCACACGCGTTGGCTTTTGAAAAATTAAAAGAGATGAGCTGTGAGCTGTGAATTAAAGATTATTATTCGACACTTCTAAATAGTATGTGAGCTTGGAACACTTTAAGGACAATTGAGTAGGTTTTTGAAATTTCCCCCCAAAATTTAAATCTTAGAAACTCGCTTAAATACTAGAAAATTTTTTGCAATTGATTTGAATTTTCTTTTCAAACTAGAACTTTTCTAGTATCCCAATTGAATTGAAATGTTATTCTGAGTCAAAAATCTGGTATGGTGAAGAAATGGAAAATATTCCAGCTCCTTAACCTCGAGAAAAGAAAATTTATTTTTTTTCTCTGAATTATGATGAATATTTTTCAAAAAATTGAGAAAAATGGAAATGAAAATACTGATTGTTGAGCGAAGAAAAAGGTAGAGAATTTTAGTCAATTTCAATCGTAAATTTATGCCATAGAAAATTTTCAAATATTCTAGAATTTCTCTTCGTTAAAATGTTGTCGAATTTCGAAAATTCTTCTACCAAATCCTGCTTTTCTCCTGCTTTTTTCAATCAAACTTTAAACTTTTCAGTTTATTCCCCTCTCATTTTGGAGCTTTGAAATTATTTCATTCAAAATTTATTCAGAAAAACTATCTTTGTAATTTATTGAATAAATAATTCAGAAAAAATACAATTTTGCCCCCCCCTCCCCACCCCATATTTAATTATATTCACCTCCCGAGATTTTTTTATGGAAACTGTGAGTCGACAAATTCATCAGTTTTAAATCGGTAAATTCGTGTGTTCCACCATCCTCACTACCAACCCCCCCCCCCAGGTGAAGTTTCGTCAGTGATTTCATTTTCTCGAAAATTTGTCTTTTATTACGAAATTTTGTAGATTCTGTTTTTTCACTTGATGAAACCAAATTGTGCAGAAAACAATTTTTTGTCTCTCTCCTTCTCTCAAAAAATTTTGAAATGTTTGAAAAATGTCCTGCTTTTTTAGTAAGTATGAAATTTTGTGAGGGAAGTACCTTGTTTTTTTATCTAATGAAAAAAACTTGTACAAAAATAAATTTTTTGCCCCCTCCCCTCAAAAAATTCTGAAATGTATAAGAAAAGTGGCCCGTTAAAGTTCCGATTTTTCAATAATTACGAAATTTTTTTAGACATTTTTTTTCTTGTTTTTAATGAATTTATCCTTTCCTTTCATAGGTATTTGAAAAATATCCCACCGCAAAGGCATGATTTTTCATAATAAAATATCTCACAACCCTCTAAATTTGAATCAGTCAAAATTGACTGATTTAAATTGTCAGAATTGAATCACAGTTGGAATCAGTGAAAAAATTTACTGATTTCAGTCAATTAATTTTCACTAACTCAATGATGAAAATTCACTAATTGAATTGTCAATTTTTCATTGATTAACAGGGAAATCAATGAAATTTGACTGATTATCAGTGACTTCACTTTCATTATTGTATCAGTAAATTTTTGGCATTTTTGACTGATTTAAATTTATAAATTTAAATAGAGAGAGAACATCTTTGTTTTTTCATCTGATGAAAAAAAAAAAAAAAAAAAAAAAAAGTGTAAAAAGACACCTTGATTCCGACTATGATTACAGCATCAGCAGCATTATTAGGTATTATTGATGAATTGTTGAAAGAAATTTCTTATTTTCTTGAATTGTTTGTCGCCTTTCTGCTTTCTTATTTTGGATCAGTAAAAAATCACGATGAACAGTCAGAATTACAGCAAGGAAAAACAAGCAAAATTCGCTGATTTTCAGTGAATTTTCACTGATCATTCGAAGATTTTCGCCGATTTTTGATTTTCTAGTAATTTTCCCACCTTTTTTCCTATGTGCTGTAATTCTAACGGTTTCTCCTTTCTCAGTGATTTTCGATCATTTTCATGAGAAAATGAGTGATAGGAATAGAAGGACCAAAATCAGTATCAACTCGAAAACCAATTTTTGACCTTCAAGGGCCAATAACTCTTCTTCTCCTTCCATCTATCAAAATTCAAGGGATAGAAAAAGCTCCAGTTTTCGATCAAAAAATTGAATAATGCGGATCAGTTGGGGTCAAAAATGATTCACAATGGATCTGTGGAATGAGAAAATAGTTTTTATATCCTCGCTCTTCCCCTCCTCCCACCATAATTTTACTGTTCCATGTTGGAAATCAAAATTTTGTATTTTAATAGTCTCATATTTTGAAGAAAATTCGACCAAAAAAAAGAACTCGTAATTTTCACCTACGTGCAGGTATCCTGTTTAGATGTATTCCTGATAGATTTTTTTTTACCTTCGACACAAGATCCGCGTTAGTCACGTTCATTACAATTTATATCGAATATCGAATAAACCGTTCGTGATGAGCGATAAAACGTCGATGATTATTCGCGGGTTAATTGGATTTTCGCGATGATATTGTATAATTTGGCATATAGCACAATATACGTACGTTCTTTGTAATACAAGAATGATAAAGCACACGAGTACGAGTAAATAGAATGAGAGAGAGAGAAAAAAAGAAAAAACAGAAAGTGAAATTAAGCGTAGAAGATAATCAACGTTGCGGATCATGCGTCCGAAAAAAAGACTGATTTGAGATGCGAGCGAGAGAGAGAAGACGACGATGCAAAGTATAGAAAAACCACGAGCAATCAACGTATCGGATTTATTCTGCGTTCGAAGATAACCAGATTTAACGCGCGATATAAAATTTCACCGCGCGCGAACGCCTTTAATGAGTAATTTGTTTAGACGATGATAATTGAGTACTTGTATAGAGTTGGCTGAGAGATAGACGTCGAAAAAGGTCTTGTATTGAGTATGTACATAGGAGATTTGTCATTGGCTCGATTAAGGCAAGGTGAGCGCCGCGCCGTCCGCAAGGGTAAAACTCGTTATCGAGTATGGTATAGGTAATGTACGGAATGGCATGGCATCGTCCCAGCGTGTGTATACTTAATACTTACCTTTTCTCTTTCTAGTTATTCTACTTTCACTGCTGAGACGATCATTTGTCTGAGTATAACTAGAACGATTGTCCTTCTGTGGTCTAATTTCTTTGTTGCCTATTGGCATAGCGTGTATAGACATTTACGATGGTTATCGGATCGCGTTATTGCACGCTATGTTTTGCGTAATTACTCCGCCAGCTTGTCTATAGGTGATGGAAATATTGCGGATGTTTCCGGCAACGGTTCGTTGTACGGTTTACGAGCCTCCGCAGCTCGATGCTGGATTGGCGATCGCGTCGTAGACATCTACGTACGTAGATATTGTTATAAAAAGTACGAGAAAATCATGGTGGCGGATTTCTGTCTCGTTTACGATGAGTCGATTGTGTCAGTGAAAGGTGGTTTTACTCTTGAGCCAGGTTGAAAATTTTTTAGGCAGATCGAGATTCTCTTTAAGGTACTATGGGTAGTTAAACGAGCGCTCAACCATGATTCCAAAGTACCGGCGAATGGGATTGTTTCGGATGGACGCGACAATGTACCTTTTAAATCATCTATTCGACGATGGTTTACGAGTTGATGTACCTAACCTAAACTAGGCAGCTATCTTTCGACCAGTTTTTTTAAAGCAGTTGGCTGGATAATTAAATTTTTTGGTCGCCGCATCGTTTCGGCTTTCTTATCTCATATCGCGCAAATGTTAATTAGCCAAATGTGCTGGGTAGAGATATAACTACGGGTACTCGAAATCTGAGCTATAAATATATATAAGAGTACATCGAATAAGACGTTTGGTATTTATAGTTCATGTCGTAATTATATTATCGAACCGAGTCGACTCGAATGTACTCGGTGTGTTTAATTATCCGACGTATGTGGGTATTACTTTGGAGGTTTTTTCTCATTGATGAAGGGAGTATCAGAGATTAGCTCTTCTTTTTTCTACATTTTTTTTTGTCGGTGAAATGCGGATTGGTGGGGAATTTTTATGGCTGAGGTAACTCGATGGATTAGTGGAAGGCTATAAAATTAATGATACTGGCGGAGAGGTGGCTGGGTTTGAGTGATTACGAAACTGAGGAAAATTACGATTTCTGGTTTTGGTGCAGTTTCGATGTGAAAGTTTTTGCAGGTTTTGTGTAATTTAGTGCTTTTAAAAGAGTTGGAGAAAATTTCGGGAGAGCTGAAATTTATGTTTTTGGAATTTTGATTGATGAGTTATTTTAGACCTTCTCTAGAGATGCCATTTGGATGATCTTTCTTTACCCTTTCTGGCAACACCACCCTGTTTTTTGAATCAATGAGAATGAACAAAGTCAAAATCACAGTCCGGGTATTAATCTGTGAAAAAGTCTTTGAAAAATTGGAAAAAATCATTCGAAAAGAGTAAAATTTATGGGAAGCTGCAAAACTCTCGAAAAATTTAGGCATGTCACTGAAATTTGGTAAAATATTACCATAAATCACCAACCAGTGGAATAAACTGACGCAGATGATAAATTTACCAAAAATCTGCAAATTTTACAAAAAAATACGAAATTTTTTGGAAACTTTAGTGAATTGTACTTGAAAACAGTACACCCAACATACCAAAAATTGGACAAATATACTAAAAATGTGTAAAATACACTAAAATATTATGTGTTTACTAAAAATTGGTCTGATTTGTTCAAAAATTAATAAAACATGCTGCAAAATCAATGGAATTTGCTAAAAAAAAAAAAATTGGTCAGATTTATTAAAAATGAATATTTGCCAAAAAATCAATAAAACTTTTGCTGAAAAATGAATAAATTTTGCGAAATATCAGTCAATTTTTTTTTGAAAAATCAATCGAATTCGCTAAAAAAAAAATCAACAGAATTTACTCAGAAAAATCTTTTTTTTTTTTAAACTTCAGCTTCAAGTTATTTTCAATTTTTTCTACAAAAAATTCTAAAGGCTTGGACTTTATTATTGTTTCATTCACTAATGCAGTTATCGATTCTTCCGATATTGATAACTTGTTTATTGCAATATAAATTTTCAACTATTTTTGACTTATTCTTAACGTGTTCATGACATTTTTACAACACATGTATGCAACATTTTTTGTTACCTGTTTGCAACATTTTTTCATTGTATTTGCTACATTTTCTGCAATGCAATGCATTTTAAACATTTTTGCAGCTTTTCACTACTGATTTCCACCATATCTAAGTACAATATTTCTGCAATTTCTTGTCAACATATTTGCAAGTTATAACATTTCTGAATTATTTTGCAATTTTCCTGCACTTTTCGGCTATAATTTATGTAATTTTTTGTCGCTTCTGAATTATTTTGCAACTTTTCTTGCAATTCTTTTTTTGCAACATTTTTTCAATTTTCTCGTAACGTTGCTGCAACTTTTTTGCAGTTTTCTTGCTACATTTGTACAACAATTTTTGCAACATTTTTTCAATTTTCTCGTAACGTTGCTGCAACTTTTTTGCAATTTTCTTGCTACATTTTTGCAAAAATTTTTGCAATTTTCCTGCAATATTTCTGCTACCATTTTTGTAATAAATTCTTTTTTTGCAACATTTTTTCAATTTTCTCGTAACGTTGCTGCAACTTTTTTGCAATTTTCTTGCTACATTTCTACAACAATTTTTGCAACATTTCTGCAACTTTTTTGCAACATTTCTGCGACCTTCTTGCAATTTTCTTGCAGCATTCTCGTAACTTTTTTGCAATTTTCCTGCAACATTTCTGCTACCATTTTTGCAATTTTCCTGCACTTTTCTGCTATAATTTATGTAATTTTTTGTCACTTCTGAATTATTTTGCAACTTTTCTTGCAATTCTTTTTTTGCAACATTTTTTCAATTTTCTCGTAACGTTGCTGCAACATTTTTTCAATTTTCTCGTAACGTTGCTGCAACTTTTTTGCAATTTTCTTGCTACATTTTTGCAACATTTTTTGCAGTATTCTTTCAACATTTCTGCGACCTTCTTGCAATTCTCTTGCAACATTCTGGTAACTTTTTTGCAATTCTCTTGCAACATTCTGGTAACTTTTTTTCAATTTTCTTACAACATTTCCGCAACTTGAGCGTTTTTTTTGGCAACATTTTTGTAACATATTTCCAATATTTCACAAAACCTATATACAATCATCCTCAACATATCTATTTGCAATATTTTTACAACGTGTGCCAATATTTGCAAATTTTTTAAACATCTTATTACATTTATAATCTCAACGTTTTCTCTTCAAATTAACACCATGTCTGCAATATATTTACATGATTGTCTCATGTTTGCGATATTTTTGCAACATAGTAATATACGACCATTTATTGACGTATCTTCCGTGTTTTTTTTTTTGTTTTTTTGTCAATTAGCAACATGTTGGCAAAGTTTTGCTACTCGTTAATAATATGCTCAAAAATATGCCAGAAATTTTTCTTGTATTTCTGGACGAAATTTCTCTATTTTGACCCTGTCATCGTATAGTTTTTCTCGAGGCAGTTTGTTATGGTTTTTTTCTCAATTGGATGGATTTTAATTTTTCCCAAATCGTTAGGATTCGGTTGATTTATCGTTGTGACTTCGACTTGCTGGTACTTTCGATGGAAGGTTTTCTCTCCGCCGCGACATTCGCGTCGGTACGGTTCACGGGCGTGTATTGGATGTGGTTCAATTCAAATGATGTTTAGAACTTGGTTGGTCTTGGTACGGTACAGTACGATGTCGTGTACAACTTGGCTTTTTTTTTCTTTTTGGAAACAGTTCGTCGATTTTCTCTTGCATACAATTAGATTGCAAAACGTCTCTCTGTGTACATAAACAGAGAGAGGTCTGGTGATGCGCGACACGACGCCAAGTTCGACGTTCGTGTTGTTGGCATTGTCACCGCATATGAAACAGTTCGCGATATAACGAGTGGATTTTTGTTTATTTGCAGAAGTAACGAGGAAAGGTTTGTCGTATAGAGAGTGATCGTGACTTATTGCCGAGTACCTATCGACGTACCTTTCACACGTACCTATATGTACTAGTACGAGGCCTAGTGATAACTTTCATCGTCGTCGTATGCGTACGTAGGTATCTATATTTACCTCGTGTACGGAGGTGTACCATCGAAGGGAACTGATAAAAAAAAAAAACAAAAAAAAACGACAGAGCCGATGAATTATGATAAATGATGAAGATCAGGCCATACCCTGGTAAAATAGCGCTGGTACAGAATCAAGACGGCGTCGAAAAAGAAGTCACCATGAATTACGAGTCGAGCTGGCAAGAATGCCTGCAGCTTTGGGGACCTCAAAATGGCACCTACGCTTATGGCGGCGTTCCCACTTCCAAAAGTGTCCATTATCAGATGAACGGAGGCGGTGGACCGATCATCGGCGAAGATTACGAATCTGCTACGATTCCGGTCCAGAATCATCATCATGTCAATAATAATAGTAAAATTCGATCAAACGGGTACGCTGCGGATAATATGAGCGTTTATACTGATTCTACCACCCTGAGCAGCGACCACCACCAGTACAATGGCAGCAACGAACCGATATCTAGTCATTCCTTCAATTACTACAATAATTACCCGAACGGAGATGCGGCGGCGATTGGAAATCTAGTGATAAACTACGCACCTCCGGTTACCAACGGCAATAGTCCGGCTGTCGCAGCTTCGGTGGAAGAAAAACCTAACGGAGTTCGGTATCCGAGACAGCAACAGCCTCCTCCGCCTCCACCTCAACAGCAGCAGCAACAAAGATATCATCAACAACAAACGACGCCGACAGATTTCCAAGATAGTCAACCGCAGCATAGTCAACTCCAGCAGCAGAATTCGGTACCTTATCAATCGGCCGGCGAAACGGTGGCCGGATGCTCGATCGAATACGTTAATCCATCCGTACCAATGCAAAGTTTTCCAGTTACCGAGACCACATCTTGGGTAATACCGGAAACAGTACCGTCGACGGCGAGTATTGTCAACGGTGGTACTGCCGTTGCGGCGATTCAAAATGGATATCTGACTACGAATCATTATCCGTATAAGAATCATCGCAAGCTGTACCGTACGCCGACTATGATCGATAAGACTATGACGACGGCCGCGTTACCCTACGTCAGAGCAGCGTCTTCGGATTATAGTCCGACGACAGACGTGCCTTCGAATGCCGCTTCCGTAGCCGCTGTCGAGATCAACTCGAGCAGAGTTCCATTGACGGATAATGGATTCTTGATTCCTAGACCGAAATTAATAGTTCCTGTGCATACGTACGGATCTCGTAAACGACGTACCGGCAATATATTACATTCGAAGAGACGAGGCAGCGATACGGAACCGTGCAGTGCGACCGATAATACGTCCAACAACGTCGAAAGTAAAAAACACCATACCTCGTGCCCAGGTAAACAAATGTAAAATATAATAGTGATATTCATCACTCGATTTTGTTTTTTATTACGTTTGATCCGCCGTGCCCAGGATTTTACGCTTTTTACCCGGATTGCCCGTCGGCCCGTCCGGTGTATTTTCTTCGAATACCATCACGTGTCTTTTGAAAATCGTCGCGCCGCGCCGCGCCGCGTATGGTGGTTCGGGTGCGTCGTGAAGGTGATTTACGACTCGAATGAATCAAAACGAATGAGGAATGGAAGCGATCGAATGTGTAAGGTGGACTGATGTCGAGATGGGTTTTGTTATGGTCGAATTACTGACCGATTTCGGTGACGTTGAAGTGATTTTTCTCAGTTTCTTGAGAGTATAGTGTCTAGCTGAAGTGATTGAAAAATTGGTGAAATGTTGACAGGTGATGAAATGTGAAAAATACTGACATTTTAATCAATGTTGAAATTTCAAAAAGAATTCAAAATCATTCTATCTCTACTGAAAGCTACAAATATATTGTGATCAGAAATAATTTGGACAGATTTTTTGTGGGGGAGAGGGGAATTTCTCCAATTCGGTTAATCCGTAAGTAGACTTGTCAAAGCTCTGCCAAATTTGAAATGTTTCGAGATTTCATCTAATTTGAAATTCGGAATCAAGTGCAATTTCCAACCTAAAATTTGCAAAAAAATTTTACATTTTGTCCAATTTTTTGAAAGATTATCCAACTCTTTTCTTCATAGATCAGTGTAAATTATAGAAAATCACTGGAAAACAGTCATAAATGTTGTTTTGTAATAATTCAGTAAAAAAAATCACCGAAAGCAAATAGGAAATTTTGTTTGGAAAATCAGTGAAAATTCGCTGAAAAGTCAGTGAAATATCTGAAATTTTTCAAAAAAAATCTATGAAATTTCTTGGAAAAATCAGCTAAAATACGCTGAAAATCAACAAAAAATGCTGATTATTCTTTTGCTGCAATTCTGTTTTTTTTTCAGCAATTTTTTATTGATTCAAAATGAGCGAGTATTTCTTTGAAAGTAATGGTCTGTTGTTACCTTTCCCTCGATTTTCTTTTCGCTTCGACTCTCGACATTCTAATAAACAAACAAGAAACTTTTTCACGTCTTGAAGTAATTTCACAGAAATTCAATTTTTTTGAGGTGATAGGGAGAAGTCAGAAAACTGAATGACTCAGCAATTACTGAAAATCAGTGAAATTCGTCTAATTCTGAAAAACATATGAAAAATCAATGAAAATGTCTTTGTTTTGCCAATTTTTTTCGGTGTAGCGATTTCAGTGAAGAGATCATTGATCAACTGTATTGCAGCACAGGAAAATTCTACGAAATTGAATTTGCGAGGGAATTTTTCATGATTTTCACAGGAACTCTCTCCTTTTTAGTAATGGCCTTGATTTGCTTGGGAATTTCAACGGTATCGCCCATTTTCCAGCAGATTTCAGTACCTATTTTTATTGATTCTGCAATGTCCACTGATCTCACTGATTTTCTAGTAAAGTTCACAGATTTCACTGATTTTTTTCGGAAAAGTTTACCTTGCTTCTCTCTTATTTCGAATCAGTGAAAAATCACTTGAAAAAAAGTCAAAATCGCAGCTCTGGGAAAATCAGCAATGATATTCCTTGAACTTCAGCGGATTTTCGCCGATTTTCCAGAAAATTTCAAATGTTTTAGCAACGTTTCAGTGATTTTACTGATTTTCCTTGAATTAATTTCACTGTATGCTTGCAGTGAAAATTTTCACTGATTTTACTGTACTGCAATTCCGATTATGTTCAGTGATTTTCAATAATTTTCACTGATTTATGAATGGGAGAATAGCTTTCCAGTCACGTTCACTGATTTCACTGATTGCGAATAATGTTCTTTGAATTCACCAATTTTCCAGTAAAACTGGTTGATTTCATTGATATCAAGTAGAATCTGTCAATTTCACTGATTTTCAGTACTCTTCATTCTGATTCAGCGAAAGGTCATTGATGAACAGTCAGAATTGCAGCACAGAAAAAACCAGCAAAATTCATTGATGTTTAGCAGATTTTCACTAATTTTTAAACGATTTTCACTGATTTTTCAGCTGAATTCATAAATTTTACTGACTCTTTAGTGAATTTTCTCTGATTTTCCACTGATTTTTCTCACTGATTTTCTCTTGTGCTGCAATTCTGACTGTTTCTCCGTGGTTTTCAATAATTTCCACTGATTATTAAATGAGAGTAAATTTTGGTGATTTTACTGATTTTTCAAACGATTTTAGGAATCTTATTATTTTCCCAAAGAATTTTATTTTCCAACTAATTTTTATAATCTTACCCATTTTTTTTAGTAAAGTTTACAGATTTTACTGATTTTCCTGAAAATTTCAGTACTTTTATTGATTTTTAGTAGATTTCTGTGGTTACTGTGATTTTCCAATAAATTTTATTGATGTCCAGTAAATTGCAGTATGTTTTCCTGATTTTCCATTTTTTTTTTTTTTTTTTTTTTTTTTAGAAATTTTGCCGTAATTTTTTTGATTTTTCTATCACAATTTTTTTGTAAATCTCAGTAGTTTTTTTTTTTTTTTAATCTTCCAATAAATTTCAGGAGGTTGGTTGATTTTCCAAAGAATTTGAATAATTCAACACCGATTTTTCTGTAATTTTCTACCGACTTTCCAGCAGATTTTCCCCAAATTTCCGTTCGATGGATATTTTTTCACCAATTTCTTTCCATGCTGCAATTTTGATTGTATCGTAATGATTTTGATTAATTTGGTAATTTTGAAATGAAAATATACGAAATATGGATAAAAAGTTGCCAAAATTCAATACTTATTTCAATTACTCTATTCCATTGCATATCTACAACGGCTACAGGTTTATTTCAATATGAAAAGAACGAAAATTCTTCTCTCGTCAGCCAGCATCATTTCGCCGATTACAATGCAAAAAAATAGGTTATCGAAGTCATCAAAAATACTCAACCGCAGACCCAGACATCTCGCCAGTATAAGCCAAAATTACACACTTCACTTGAGTCATTTCGAACTGCGTCGGGTCATCGTAATGCTCAAGTTCATCACGTCTCGAGTGATGGTAAATGCTCGTAAAAAATCTCGCTATTCTCGCCGGTCGTCGCCTGCAAAGTTCATAAAAACCAGCTGTTCGTTTTTCCAGCCAACTACGTTCGAGTTCGCGTATTACCTCGTACATTAAGGTCCTCTCAACTATCGTAATAATTTCTATCTCATTAACCGCAAAAAGGCGAAAAAAAACCGTCGAGTAAATTGGACCGGTCAAAATTCGCATTACTCGGACATCTTTCTGGCCGTATTTAGCCAAAATACTTTGGTATAGGTAGATGAAAAACGCGTGCAATGCGAACCAGCCGCAGTAGACCGACTCGGCGAATAAGTATACGATTTCACGCGGGAACGTAACGTAACTTAACGTAGCACGGTAACTCAATTATTGACATCGATTTCGACACGCCGAAATAACTTATGGTACCTACTACGTAAATATCGATAATTTGTACGAATTTCGTAATCATTCCGCCATCGTTTGTATAATACACCTCGTCTCTAAGTACACGGTGACGGCATACCGGTGGCCTAGTCGAACACAATACAATACCCAATAATCATTTCGGCGCTGCAGCCATTAAATTGCAGCAAGATAGAAAAATATTCGATGCGTTCTTCAACTTGTGCTTACGTAATCATCATCGCAGTCGCATCGAACGAAGGATAATTCGATAAAAATTTTATCCAAGATTCTATTTCTCTTTTTTTTTTTATCATTGTCGAAACACCCGCTGTCTCGAGTGGCGACCGACGCAACGCGATGTGAAGCGCGAGAATGGAATACACGAGCGCTTCATTAACCTTATTCCATCGCAGGTACGATTCTTTAATTGATTCCGACGTTTATGTAACAGTCGTATTCGCGATACAGATTCCCCTCCTCTTTGACCATCCTTCTGTGTACATATAAACATAGGAGGTAATGTAATGTGTGGTATTCTCGCATACTTCGTACCTACTTGAGAATTTTCTCATCCTACGTAAATTTCACTACTGGGCCGAATTAAACTTTCGGTAAATATACGCAGACGGTTGTACGTAGACGTGCTTCTAATTTAGGTAAAGTAGTAATTAACCGAAACAAAAAAACCCTAACGACCTTCGCAATGATCTAAAATTTTAAATGAGCGACGAATTCTTTTGAAAGCGCCGCTCTTTCTAAACCTTTTTAGAATGTCACGAAAAAGTGAAACCACTCCCGAAGTACCTACTGTTTTCATGCATTCCATATTTGATGGAACTTCTTTCGAGTGTAAATTTTATGGCTGGTGGAAAAAAAATTGTCTAATTTGCGAGTAATTACTGGTACCTACGAAATCGATGATGAAAATTTCGCGACCGGAGTCGTTAAAAAATAATAAATTACGACCATCGAGTTGTTTTCTGTTTTAATGGTCCAGAAGAAAATGAACGAAAATGACCCTCGATGGATAGATTACCGGAAGGTTGGGTCCCTGACCTTTTGATTAAATTCTGAGATTTATGGGGAAATAATTATGATCACGCCTGGTTCGCTGAAGGGTTTGAAAGGCAGAGGAGAGGAGTGATGACGAATATGAAATGTATTACTTTTTTTGTGTTGATCAGTTGTTCGCCAATGGGAAAAAATTGTAAAGATATTTTTCGAGGAAATTGTAAAACTCTGAAATAATGTGATGTAGCTAATAGCTATCCCGGAGTTCTGGAGAGAGGAGAGAGGGGGTGGCAGGTATAATCGTCGAATTTCCGACGAAGCTGTCAAGTTCAATGCAATAAGTATCTTTGAAATGGAAAATTTTTACTGTTTGTGAGAAGTTTTGAATTTTTTGAAAAAGATTTTAAATATACGTACCTAGCTACTTGATTTTTTTCGATCACTGTCTTTTTTTGTTTGGTATCTATTTTTTTTTCAGCTCCCTGAATATTGGAAGTAAAACTGAAAATCTACAAAGCTCAAAGTTTAGAGAAAATTGTTTCAGAAAAAAATGATTTCGTTTTTCTTGCAAGTTTTGTTCTAAATATTGGTAAAATTTGCTTAAAAGTGAAAATTTTCATTGGAAAATATGGAGAAAAAACAAGCCGGTATGAAATTCCCCCAAAATTGATAATTTCACTACAAATTACCTATGGAAGGTGTGCTGAAATTTCAGCGAAATTTAGCATAAAAATTGAGCCAGTTCATTAAAAATCTACGAAAGTTACTAAAATTGGAAAAAAATCTGTAGATTTTTCCAAAAATCTGAGAAACCATAGAATCAGTAAATTGTTCGAATTATTTAAAAAAATCCACTTGAAATTGGTAAATTCACGGGAACGAGTCAGAAATGAATGAAAATGAGCAAATTTATTCACCAAAAATTGATGAAATTTAAAGGACGTTTCTGAAAATTTATTTGTCAAAATCATGACCATTTTGTTTTTAGTGAAAATGAATGAATTTATGAAAATTTGCAAATTCAATTGAAATAGTGAATGGTATATTTAGAGGACAAGAATCAAATTCGCTAAAAACTTTCAATTATAATTCGCATTAGTAGAATTAACCAAAATTAAGTAAAAAATATACTGAATTTGAAGGAAATTATGTAGCAAGTACAAATTCAGAAAATTTTCTAAAAATTGTAAAAATCAAGACATGCGTAAATTTCTTTTTAATTTTTAAAAGCACAATTCCATTTCCCCAAAAATTGGTAATTTTTAATTAATTCGCTGAGTATGTTAAACTTGACTGAATATCACCAAAATTCACTAAATATCATTGAAATCCACTAAATATTGCTAAAATTTGCTGAAAGTCACCGAATATCACTAAGATTCGATAAGTACTGGTAAAATTCACTAAAGAATTAATTAATTCAATAAAAATTTGCAAATTCACTGCAAATTAGAGATTCTTACTGAATGAAATTCATTAAAAATTGGATTGTATTTTCACTAATAATCAGTGTATTCTCTAAATGTGGGAAAACTTCACAGAACGCGAGTATAATTTCACTAGAAAATTATTTCACTTAAAATCAGCCAAATTTACTGAAAAATCCGTGTTCATCAAACGGTGGACACCCGCCCCCCCCACCACAAGTTTTTTTTCAAATAAGAAAAATTACGTAACTATGAGGGTTTTAAAAGCAAAACTTGCTGCAAAAAAGACACTAAAATTCACTAAAAATGAGCAACATATTGAAAACTATCACGTGTTATTCAATTTCCAGTAAATTCACTGAAAATTGGAGGAATTTAGGTATGACATAAATTGTCAAAATTTTATAAATTCGTTAAAAATTTGCAAAATTCATTGAATGTCCTGCAAAGTTAAGTGGAAAATCAGTGGAATTTAGTAAAAAGTATCGAATTTCTCCTCAACTTGAAACCAGCAGATTTATTGAGAATCACGAGAAAAAATCAATAAAATGCACTGTTAAGTCGCGATTTTTTAAAAAAAAAGATTGGTAAAATTTACTAAAAATTAGTATCTATGACCAATTTTTGAGAATTTTCACTGATTTATTCCATGGTCTCTCCTCGAAAATAGAATTAGAAAATTTGATAATATTCCATATTCCTCGAGTCAGCCTCCGAATGGAAAAATATCACATTACCTACTGTGCTGATTTCGAAAAAATTGAATAATTTTACATGAGAATTCTGAAGTATTTTTGTAAATATATTCAAATCTGTCATTAAATTTTAATTCAAGACACTCCAAAATCAGGGATCCCGGGGCGAAGCCGGAGGGACTTTTCTAAAAATCTCGGAGCCGGAGCTGGAGGCATTTTTAAAAAATTTTCGGAGCCGGAGGGACCAGACCCCTCCCTCCAGGATCCCTGTCCAAAATTGTGTAGGAAGGGGCTGAAAATTTGAGAAAAAGTGAGGTAGCCATTAAAATTCAACGAAGAACTTCAGTAATCCGTTATTTCATGGGAACAAGCAATCTACCCACTCTCAAATTTGATAAATCTCTGCCTTTTTTTAATCAGTGGAATGAATTTGAGTGAAAATCATAAATATTTCTCCAATCTTTCAGGCAAAATTACCGATTTTTTCTGACAAATTGAAATTTGACTTGAAAATCGGTGATTTTTTCAAAATTGATTGTGCGGTCAAAAATCACCGATTTTCAGTGCAATTTGTCTCATTAATTCAAAAAAGAATTTCATCAAATTTGACAGATTCAAATTCAAAGAATGATATTATTCAAAAAAAGTTTATTCAAGTATTGTCCCAGAGCAAAACGAAGGTAAAATTGCCAAAAATTTCACTTCTTGATCTAATTACATCACGAGACGTTTCCTTGGTGAGCTTGAAGAGGAGGTTCGAGTCTCCAAAGTACCCCCCTCCCCCTTGGCTACGTCTATGGAATTTATGATTCCCAATCTGTGTCACATTTTGCTCAAAACTCATCTATTTTCCCACAGATAACGCGATTACTCATCGAATTCTTTCAAATGCTCGTATTTTACCGACCATAAAAAATTTCTAGTATCATTTCTACCATAGATTTCGTCTGCAGAGTACCTACTGCAAAAAAAAAACAGGTCGTACATGTACTTGCATATTTGTCCCGCTGATTACCAATGCATTCGAATACAGTCGCGTTCGCCGGATTATCTCCCGCAGATTTCTATGAAACATCCTTTCTAGCTATTACATTGTATGGTTGGTTTTTTTTTCGAAAGATCAAAGAGTTATATGTACGAACTACTCGTACGCGAAGCCATATACATACGTAGGTAAAACGTATACGTTTTTGTTGGCGTGTATATTGAAATGTTATGTTATGTATATTGGAATTTCAGCTCATGAATCGACTATTGAATTGACTGGTTGACGTGTGTAGCATAAGGCAAGGCTTACATTAGATCGCGGTGTGTACTAATATTCGTTATTGTATACCTACGATATGTACAAATAAATACCAATACGTTTAACCGATAATTCACTAGCTGGATAATTTTTTCACGCCTTCGGCTCGCGATTTCCGCTCGAGTGGCGAAATTATTCAAGGTTTTATATAGGTTTTTTTTTTCCTCTCGATATTTATACACAATATTACGAAGCTGATGCGAATATCGATGTCGTATTGGTCTTTGGAGTTACGAACGTGCGGAGGTTTGTATCTGTGCAATTTTCTACGACTGGAAAGACTCGGCGAAAGAATACTGCAGTATTATGTTGTAATGGGGTAATTAGGTGCGTAAACGTGTAATGAGTATAGAGACGTTTTTAGCTCGTTTTACGAGCTTCTTTTATAATTCCTATTGGAGTATTTATATGAAATACAATAGAGCTGCGTTTAAGTATCTTTGCCAGATAGAGCTCGTATTATTGCCAAGACGTATATTATGGTAAAATATTCACGCGATGGATTCTTAAACGTTTTTCATCTCCTAGAGGTGTATAGCGTTACGGTGTCGTAATAGTGGTTTTTTTTCGCGATACGCGTATTCGTAGTTGTAGGAGTAGTACGACGATTGGCGAAGAAAGCGTAGGAGAGGCGAGATACTTAGTTGTTACAGAAGTTGGTTTTGTCCTTGAAGGTTATTGACGTGTTAGAGTGAAACCGCAGGGTGTAATAAGAAACCAATTGTTATCTGGTGGCCTGTCTTTGTTGTCGTTTATTTTTAATGCATTTGAAAGCAAATCCGGCTCGGTTCATAGCGGTGTGATCGAAGATGACCTGTATTTCGATGATTTACCCAAATTGGATGATTTTTCGCCACGCTTCGGGGGGTTTGCGAAAATCATTACTGGAATATGATCGATTTATGGTCCAGCGATGTTCGTAAAGTACGATATGCCCGAGTGTATGGTAATTTTTTATATTAAAGAATTACTCGCGAGAGGATTTGAACAGGGTCAACGTTATTGCGATTGTACCCGCATCATAGGCGGTCCTTGATTCATCTCATGGTCATTTCTTAGGATATGTGGATCGAAATCGTTTTACCTGTGCCCTGTGCTCAGGTTGGTTACGTATCTGTGTATGAAATCAGGTGCTTTGATACATTATAATGTTGAAGATTGGATGTAAGAAGATTGTTGACTGCTTGAGGAGGAGAAGGAAAGAGGAGGGATTTGAACGACATTTTTTTTTTTCATCAACGTACATATAACTAGAGATGTGATGGCAGATAAAAAGGAGTCAGATTAGTATTATTCCAAATAAGACCTGGGCAGGAGAAAATCTTTATTTTATATTACATGTACAATATAATCAAGCATGTTGATATGAACTTGAAAATACGAGGTTATTTAGCTTATAGCTAGGTGGATATGGTGTGGTACGCGGAGTAGGAATTTTTTTCTTCTATTTGGCCATCCATTTTGATGTTCATCTCCGGTTATGGGAGGCACCCGAGCTCGAGAATTGTATGAAATATGTAGAATTTATTGTAGATGTGTATTTTCTTGTTTCAATGAAGACGTGTTTCTCTAGGAAAAAAAATGTACAATAGATTCTGAAGAACGTTTATCTGCTATTTTTACGAATTGTCGGTGTAGATGTAGACTTGAGAGAACTTTCTATGAAGATGACGTGGTCTGCGGTAAATGAGCGAAATTTTTTACATAACCACGCCTACAGTGCTTGATTTTTGATCGCGAATTTGATTAGAGAATCGATGAAGGCGTAAAATGGGTTTGTAGGGTGGTGATGCTGGTATGACACGGTGTGTTCCATGCTGTGCTCAGATTGCATTATGATATGAATGAAGGATTCGTGGATTATTTTCATTTGGAAGAACGAAGGCGAAAATGACGCGTGGCTACCCTCATATTTGTCGTAATGTTATTATTTGGCGCGATTGTGAAGTTTATGGTCATAGTTGATATGGAAGTTGGATAATATTTAGTCGACTAGGGTGTGCCAAAAATTAGGGAGTGTAAGTAAGTATGTTTGAAAAAATGAACCTGCGTAAAAATCATCTACCGATGAAAAGTACTCACTAAAAAATCATTACCTACTTACCCTCTCATTTATAAATCAGTGAAAATGATCGAATATCGCTGAAAAACAGTCAGAATTGCAGCACAGGAGAAAATCAGTGAAAAAATTCTCACTAAAAACGAATAAGTGAGAAAAATCACTGAAAAATCGATTAAAATTCACTAAAAAAAAAATCGGTAAATTTTTGAATTTGGCTGAAAAATTGGTGAAAATCTTTGAAAAATTAGTGAAAACCTTTGAAAAATTAGTGAAAACCTTTGACAAATTAGTGAAAATCTTTGAAAAATTAGTGAAAACCTTTGAAAAATAGTGAAAATCGTTAAAAAATCAGTGAATTTTGCTCATTTTTCCTGTGCTGCAATTCCGATTGTTCATCAGTGACTTTTCACTGATTCAGAATGAGAGAGTAATGTTTTGAGATTTCAATGAGTTTTGTTTTTTCATTTTTTTTTTACTAAATTTTAAAGAATTTGCCAATTTTGTTGAAGAATTTATTTCAAATTTTTGATCATTTTATTGATTTTCAGTTATTTTTTTGATCTGGATTCTTGACAATATTCTTCAGATTTTTTTTTGAGAAAAAAACATGGAATTTTCTATCAGAAGTAAAAGAATTTCGTATTTGATTGAAAAAAAAAAATTATCGATTAAAATTCTCATGTAAATTGACTACTTTGGAGGGGAAAGGAAGGAGGAAGTAGAGTGAGGAGGAAGGGAGGAGGTAGAGAATGTTGAACTAACTGGACAATTAATTCTCAATAAATGTAAGTAACACGATGTATTCAGAGAAGCTATAAACTAGATATCATTTTGTTCTTTTCTTTGGATATGGTAATTTACCAATATTTTTTCAAAAAAAATTATGCATTTTTTTTTTCGAAAACTTGATGTTGGGTGATGAATAATTCCAAAACATTTTCCTAAATCCAGTTTCCAGAATGTTCATTTTTCCAAAAATATTTTTCACGAATAAAAACTATGTATCCTGATGGATCCATTCACCTGAGTGTACTATTTCGTAAATGCCCTATTGGGACTGTCGAGAACTGTCGTGAATTTGGTATGGTTGGGGGGAAGCATTTAGAATAAACCCTCCCCCAAAGCAAATTTTCCATTGCAAAAATACTTGAAAAAAAATTTATTCATAAAATTTTTATCTATTTTTGTTTTCTGTTCGTTTTCTATAGTTTGTGTCTTGAAATTTTTAAAAAAACTATAGTTTGTGTCTTGAAATTTTTAAAAAAATTTTGTTTAAATCTTTCGATCAAATTCCTTTTAATCTGTAATCAACAGAATGTTGTATGTGGATTCAAATTTGTTCTGTAATTTAACCATGGTTTTGAGTTAGATGAAAGAATTCTGCGGGTAATTTTTACAGACATTGTATGCATAATTTTTGCAATCTAAACGTTGCATAAAAATGAGGCCACTTTGAAAGGGAATTTATATAGGTTTTAGTGTAGAAATATTTTGGAATTTTTCTATCAATTTTCGACTATAAATTTATCTTGGATTGCGATGCGGTTTGTGGTATTTGATGAAATTAGCATGATCAAGAATTTTTTATTCGTTTAAAAATTGTGTCGCTTTCGCTGTACTGGGTAGTTTTCGATTGCTTACTGGAAAAATTTGTCATTTGAGTCAAATCCGATAATACGTGAAATTCGGTTAAAATGCGGTTTGCGGTGTTCACAAAAGAAGAATTTGTAGAAGTATCTGAAATAATGCATTACATTGAATTAGAATTTACGAAAATCGAGCCCACTTTGACAGTACGTTGGACGAAGCCGAAGGGAGCTCAAATTTAAATGCATATGGTTGAAATTTGAACTCAGCACCTTAGAAATCATCACAAACAATGACATTTTTAAAAATTTTCTCCCAAATTGAGAGATATGAGAAGAGAACTAAGGGGGGAGGAAGGATCAGATTAAAAAAGCTGAGCCGAAATTAGCGCCCAAAATTATTAAAAATAATTCGTTTCATAGTATTTTTGGTTTCTGGAAAATTTTTAGGCTCCTTAATATTCCTCTTGATGGGATGGGAAAAATTCTTGTTGTGCATATAAGAGGTATAGAGGTACCTACCAAATTTTGAAAAATTTTACTAACTTATTAAGGAAATTGAAAAATTTGAAAAAAAATGTTCAGAAAATTTATTCATTTATTCATCTGGCTGGATTTTACTGACTTCAACCTTTTCCTTTTTATATTATTTCACTGTTTTCGTCAGTAAAATTGAACTCGAAAAAAAAACACAAATGTTCTACACGAAACAAAATCGTCTCTCACTTGAGCATATATTTTCGCATCTGTCTCCTGCCCTCTCATTTAAAAATCAGTGAAAATTATCGAAAATTATTGGGAAAAATAAGAGGAATTTTTTGGAAAATCAGCGAAAATCCACTTAGAATCCAAGAATTTTGTTAATTTTTCCTGTGCTGCAATCCAGACTTTTTTTTTTCTATGTATTACAAAATGAGAGAGTATCCGGTATTAATTTTCAAGTACCCTTTCGCCTGGTCATCCGGACCTCGCCTATATAATTTTCAAATTATTAAATTAATTATTTTATTTTAGATTTCGATACTTACCCCCTATTAAGCTCGTAGCTGGTGCTGAATTTATAACTGTAATCTGAATCTGAATCTGATACCTACTCGTGATAACGATAAGTCAAATGATTATTTTTATTAACTATTGCGAAAAATTTATTAAAACCTTGGTACGACGATTAAATTAATTAACACACGATACCTACGTAATTTTTACCATAAGAATTAAGGAGATGTCGAGTCGCAGGCGTTGGCTTCTTATCAGTGGCCGTGCTCTCGTATCAAGACTCGTGCGATTCCTTATCAGTTCACATGTCTGTAATATCGATTATTTTTCACTAATTACCAACGATGAATTTTTATGGCTTTACTACGAAGTACCAGAAAATCGCATTCTATGTTATTGATATATTCGATTAAAACCAGAACTTGCGTAATATGTACTTGATAGTGCAGAGAATATTGATAAAAAAAGCTCTGTTTGAAAAACAAGCCTTTTTTTGCGTGCTGAAAAAATATTCTGAAAACCCTTATGACGTATAATATTTAATCGGATGCCCTCAGGAATGGGTATAGATAAAGAGGTTCGTTTAAATTCAAATAAAAAATAAACTGAGAAGCCATCAGGCTGTGCATTGCGCTTGAAAGGTACCTTAAAATTTCCGGAACGCAAAAATTGATTCGTGAAAAAAATTGTAAGGGCAAGCAAATAATGAAATCTTATTTACGACGTAGCTGAAGCTCCATTCCCTTCAAAAAATATGAACTCCTCTCCCATTGTTCACAAATCACTAAAAAAATTTAAAATTTTTCAAATTTTTGAGTTTTTCAAAAAAAAATTCTCAAAACCCAAAATTCCGAAAATTTTAAAAATTGAGATATTCAAAAACTAATAATTTGCATATGAAAGGTAATTGAACAAGGATCAAAAATCAATGAATACCGATTTTGCCTAATCAAAAATTTAAAGGGGCAAAAATTTACCAAAAAAATTGAAATTTTTGTAAAATTGGCAATACTGCCTCCCTCCACTTAACCTCTCGCGGATATTTTGAGTACAGCGTTGGCATTGTCCCTTGTCGACCTACATGTAGGCAACCCTTAATTCAGATCAACGTATGACAATATGGAACGATTCCACTCTAAAATACGAAAAAAACGTTGCGTTCCGGAACTTTTGGGTCACCCTGTATTTATTGTACGTATTAGGTGCATACGAAGACAGAGATGAGCGATTTTTATACCATTTTATGTACGAAATGAAGGGTTCAACTGTGTCTTCTGCATGAAGATATAACGGTTAAGTGTTGAAATCTTTTTCACGGTCTTACTTAACGTGTTACATTTAAAAGTAATGTACCTAGACGATTTTATTGTAGGGAGAACTCGCGGTGGTCTGGTGATGGCAAGATGAACGGATTTTCGATGAGTGATGGATACGGTTGGTAGGGCTTTTTCTATCAAGGGAGAAGAAGTGGCTTTGAGCCATGTGCTATGTCACTATCTATATGGATAGCTTCGAGTTGGTGGTTGGTACATTTTTACTAATCCATGTGTCAAGATGATCTCTGTCGTACATAATTGCGACGTGCAACCATTACATGTGCAGTAGCAAGAAAATTGAAAGAAGGAAAAGAGAAAAGAAGCAGATATCGATATATCGAGATACGTATATTTAACTGTGAAATATCTCATGGCTGAGTAAATTGTGATGTAGTGTGATGTTTGGTAATTGTCGTGATTATGGAAGTGGCGACGATGATGCTGGGCCCAGACGAGACGGTTACGCATCATCATAATGGATATGGAACGTTGATCGGAAATTTATTTCATGTCTGGTGCCGAATCGGAATCGGATGCATGAAAGAAAAGTGAATTTCAAGCGTAGGCTGTGCCCAGGCTGACATATGTGGAAGATATCACGTTCCATCTTCACGGATCTCTGTTGGTCGGCGAATTGATATCAAAGAATATACGGCTTGGTTACCGCAATCGGTGTAGCGGTCTTGTGTGATGTATGAAGAGTCTCATTTGAGGTATTACGTTTATGAGTAGGTGTAACTATACCAGAAGAAAACCATCAGCGTTTGAAATGGTTGAAAAAATGAAGAGGAAAAGTACATATTGGGATGCGGAGTGCGGAGATGCATATTACATTTAGGTACACGATGCGTTCGATTGTTAACGCGTTTGAGATAATTGGATATGGTTGGTTAATGTTCGTGATTCGAGACAAAAGGGTTCATAATTTATTTATTGTTTTCACTTTTACTCGGCCAGATATTAACGCCACGAATAACATCCTTCACGCCGTTTTTATTACGCGACGCGGTTTGCTGTTTGTGTACGGTTTGGTTTTTTTAATCTTATTTTTATTTGCTTTTTTTTTTTTGTAAATACGAGGTAAAAAGATATGAAATCGTCGATGTTATGGTCAAAACGTAATTTCACTTTTTTTCACGATGCTTTGTAATGTGCTCTGTAGTTTACTGGTCGTTTGGCCTAGTTACTCGTGTTTGGCGAATATTCGATGTTTATCGGAGTATGTACTATGAAGTCGATTGAATTGGCGGTTCCGGGTGGTAGGGGGAGTGGAGGAAGGAAATGATGGCAGAAGGATGTAAATATTATGAAGATGCTTGGAATATTAATTTTTTGGGATTTCACAATTTGATAGGTAAATATTTCTTTTCATAGTACTTTGAACCGAGAAGTCCTTTTGGTCCTGTTTTGGGGCTTTTTCAGTGAAAAGTCCTGTTTTATAACAATTTTGAGATCCCTCTCGCCAAAATGAATTCCGCTCGGACTCAGTAAATTTACACAGTTTTATTTTCAAAATTATAGTACCTGAGGAACTTCTTTCTTTCCAGCTTAGACAATTGATATTTCAATGTAAAAAAATGTTCTCATTTATTAAAGAACTCGTAACGATCTCGATTGCAATTTTCAAAAATGTTTCGGTTTTTTTTGAGAGTCAAAAACACGAAAAAAGCACGAATTTTACCTATTTCGATTGTGAAACGAGAAAAATTTGTTCTTTTAAAATGAGTTTTTGATTTTAATGTAATTCATACAATCGTAAAAGGAAAAAAAATCATGGGTTAGTTTATCAAAAATTGTTTTTATTTATTTATTAATGTATTTTTTTGAGGGAGGAGGGTTAAAATTTAGTAGTAAAACCGATTTTTAAAAAGTCCTGTTGAAGGTCCTGTTTTGGGGGTTTGAAGGTTTATTAGACACCCTGATTGAAGTAAAAAAAGATTTATGATCTTTTTTTGGAAGTCGAAGATACATATTATGGGCATTTGAATTTTTATTTTGATAGAAAATCTTTTCTTGAAAAAAAAGTGTTTACATAAGGTTTTTTACAATAGAATCCCCGCAATAAGAAAAGAACTGTACGGAAATTCTCTCATTATAAACACTTTGAATGTAATTGAAAATGATGAAAAAAAATTATCTTGCCGGAAATTCTCTTCTCATGCGATAGGTACTATTTTTATCACGTATGAGGATTCCCTCATTGCGTGAGATACTCTTCAAAAAGGTTTTAATCGATGTCTTGATGATTTTAGTTGGAATATGAGACTGAAAATTAAGAGACTCAAAAATTTACATTGATTTTGGACCTTTGACTTTTTAAAAGATGTTCTGAACAAGATTTAGACCAGAATTATTTGCTTGATGATTTTTTTAATTGAAATGTTATGTATTGTGGTTTCAAGAAAGATAATCAAGCTGCAAACCATTTTTTCATTTTTTTTTTAATCCAATGGGGAAAACCCTTTCTTGATAAGGGCTAAAAACAGCTCTTGATCCAGAATCGGTCAAAAGTAACCAAAAACACTCTGCAGGTATAAAATCATTTTTAGAAAAATCGGATCCACTACATCGTGCCCCTTCCAAAATCATGGCACCTTCAATGTTCAAAATTCAACACGCGATATCCTTGAAAATGGTGGACAAATTTTTTTGAAATTTTCACCAATTATACGTCTTGCTCGCTGGTATGAATAAAATTTTTTTGAAAATTTCTTGTTCACATTTTTCCATTTTTTTATGCTGGAATTTTCAAAAATTTCGGAGGAAGTCAGGCTGGCTGGCATTTTTTTTAATCAATTCCGTGAAGTGGTCACGCTTCACATTCATTATATTTTTTTCTGTTTCCAAAATTGGATGCAACGCGACGGCGGCGTGTTCAAAAAAAATTAAAATAGAAAACCACAATTTTTTCATTACGACAGAACTTTTAACAAGAGAGGTATCCTAACCCAATTTATAAAGTAAAATTTTTAGCCAAAACAAAAATATTGAAAATACATTTTTGAAAAACCCCACTTTTAAAATTTTAGATGCTGGAGTTTTTCTTTCTGGAGTTTTTGCGAATTTTTAAAATTTCTGAATTCTCTCATTGCCCTATAAAAAATGAAAATTTGATCTGAAATTTAGTAGATAGTACCCTATTTTTAACCTCCTGAATTGATAAGTGGTTTTGAAATGTTTCGGAGCCTTCAGAAAATTTTGTATTTTTTCCGTTTTTTGAAAAATTACAAATTATTTTGAAGATATACCATCTTGCTTCGAAAATAATTTCATACGATCTTTGAAAAATTTTCCAGTTTTTATGGTATTTTGCGTTTTGATGAAGAATTTTACTAGAAATTCGAAGAAGCCTGCTTGAAAACGATTCATCTCGCCTCCATATAGGTCTAAAAAAGCCTTCACACCCTTAAAATTTTGGAGATTTTATTTTTGGCGTTCGATTTTGATTCCATTTTGAGTTTTGCGGAGAAACTGAGTAAATTGGTAAGAAAACCGTCTCAAATCGGCGGACGCCCCAATAAGTATTCAACTCCGAAAATTCGCGAAGAAAGCAAAATATAAAATTGTAAGAGTTTGGTTCCTTTTTGGTGCATTTGATGGCTGATATGGCCTTCAAACCAGATTTTTTTCAAATTTCTGATGAAATTTCTAGTTTGAATGGGTATAGGTATGTACGATTTTTACCAGATATTTACAAAAAATGAGCCTTTTTTCGAATGTGCGTTTTTTAGAAATTCATTTTGCAGCTTATCTGCTTAATTCCCATTCTACTTGAAACCATGTCACAGGGGGGTCAAATTTAGAAATGTTTCCTCGAAACGTTGAATGTGTCTTTCGTTTAAAAGCATCATCAGTACAAAAGCAAAAAAAATACTAAAATGTTGCATTTTAACTAAAACTCGAAATCGTCAATTTCTAAAAATTCGATTCAATTTTTTCAACTACTCAGAAATTTTTCGAAATTTATCTTAGAATTATGGGCTAATTTTCCAACAGATTTATTTTGGTCTGTTTTCAGCCAAATTTTCAACAGTCGACTGGCTCAATAAAATTCTTCATTTCAAAATTATCAAATTATCGTACTTGTTATTCCTTTTCATTATTAATAATGCAGTTATACCAACATTTTGAAAAAAGTGGAAATGAAAAGGTCAGGCGACCCTTCTCTCCAATTTGCAGTTATAAAAAATTCCATGTCTGAAATCCCGGAATTTTTATTTTTATTTCATATTTTGTTGATCATACTTCAGACAAAAATATACTTTTTTTTTTAAAGAGAGAAGCTGAAAATTGAATATTTTTTTCTCAGATTGGATTTTTTCGAGCCAAATGTGTTTTCCTACTTTTTTTGAGAAAAAAAAAATCATCAATCCTTAACTTTTACACACTTTGAACTCAAAACCTTCGTTGAAAATTGGAAATTTGAATTTTGATGCAGGAGGAGATTAGAACGAGGTATCGATATAATCAATCTTAATTTTATGTGTAATGAAAAAACCCCTCAACCTTTCATTTTTGAATGTCTCAAAACAAACGTATATTTTAGAACACGACAATCGACAATACCTACGATGAAGACAAAAAAAAAGGCGTATAGCGTTGATAATTTCCTAATCATGCCTTTTTAAAAACATAATACGTATTTACTGACGAGGGTTTTCAACTATAAAACGGAAGATCGTTAGCTTCAAACATGTGACTCAAGTCGAATCTCACGAATCGTCGTGTGGCTTAAAATATCGAAAGTGTTGAAAGGGAGACTGGTTTACGGGCATAATGCGCGAGAAAGGTCAACGAAGATTAAGTATCTGGTTTATTATCAACGACACGATGTCAGTTAGCGTGTATCGCGGTGAGAATACTGTGAGAGAGATGCGCTATAATTATACCCTCGTTGACCATTTACTCGGTCTATCGCAGTCGTCCATGTACATTGTACGTAATTACGTCTATGAAAACCGGAAAAACTCTATTTATACGAGTTGGAAAGAAAAAAAGAGATATCAACCCGAGTGACATGTTTCATTGGATGAGATGGAAAATAAAATATATAACAGACGGAGTGAAAATATCACGTTCACGTGCTACGATTCAAGCAGATAGGACCTGTTGCTGGCAAGTACCACCGCGGTAGCATTTCGCTCTAGATTCTGATTTGGAGAGAGAGAAAATTTCACGTAAATGATGGAGCCACAACTCGAATCTGGCTGACAGTAGCATGGCTCTCGACTACCGTTATAATTATTTCGATACGTCGACCATATCGATTAATACTGCGTCGGTAAAGTCGTCCGTGCTGTCTGAGCTTACGCGAGACTTTATTATTATGATGATGACGGTACAAAGTAAAAGTGGTTATGTACGAAATTATTAATTACAAGGTGGCGCGGTGGCAGGGTGGCATACGCGTGTGCGCATATGGCTGAAAAAAAATTAACTTTCTATGGTAGCGCGCCCGCGCGTGTTTATACCGATACCAGTTTGGTAATAGAGAATATGATAAGGTAATATGGAAGTGTAAGTGTAACGGTGCATTTCTATGACTCGAAACACCCGTTGAACTTGTTCGCTTTCGTTGAGATGCCACCAGAGACGGCGCGGCGATGATAATAAAAATGATATTGATGGGTGGAGTTGAATGATAAGACGTGAGTGGATCAATTTCACACGAAATGTACGATGGTGAAATGCATTCGGACTGGTGATGACAGGAAGTTATCATGGGAGTGCTGGTGATGAAGGGAGGAAGATCTGGTATTGAAATGAGATTTGAAAGGTGCCAAGAACTGGAGATATGTTTGTGAGAGCATAAGGCTTTTGGATTAGCTTCAGATAGGACCATTTATTTGATCAGCCTTAGGGAGACTGGTTCAATTATTTTTGCTTTTAAAAGAGGAAACAGCTGATTTCCAGGTTCGAAATATACAATAGACCAAGTATACGAAAAAAATGAAAATGAGCTGGTTCATTTTTTGCAGCTTTGCAGTTCACGAAAAATAAATAGCATGTTTTGAAGGAGCTCAAATGATTCTGTGAGCGATTCATGTAATTTCCCAATTTTTCTCAGAAAAATTAATGTCTTGCTATTTAAGTATTTATCGGTTGAAAATAATTGTCGAACGAGAAATGAAAGATTATTTTTGAGTTTTACAGCTTGGATATGAAACTTTTTATCATCTTGTTATTTTTTTTGTTGGAGGGAGAAAGAGAAGGGGGATATCCGGACGAGAAAAATGCAATGAGCAAAATTAACGAGTCATGAAAACTTTCAAATAAAATTGTGAAACTTTTGAAAATTCCTAACTTTTTGTTCAGCATTTTTCTTCCTGGCAGTGAATTGAACTTCTACTCTGGAGGAGGGAGGGGGGAAGAAGGTTCTCATCCTACAAAAAAAATATTGGTAGATAACTAATTGAGAATCACTGAATTGGTTGAAAAAAGATTTATGACCAGGGGCAGTCATATTCAGATCCAAGAAGAGGGATCGATCATTAAGATTCAATTTTTATCTTGTTCATTAAAAGAGTTCTTTTAAAAAATGCACTTTTCCGCTCAAAATTCTTCAAAAATTGAAAAATGTACGTGAACAGTATTAAATTTCGACAGAAAAAGAGTTCAGACCTTCTGGGTTTGTACTGGCATGAATAAGGAAAAACTGAATTGCCTGAAATAACGAAAAAAAAATCACTTTGCAGTAAGAAATAATTAAGACAGTACAAAATTTTAATGAAAATTGAACAAAAAAATGATTTGTGTGAGCCTAAATGAGGCGTATAGAATCAAAAGTGGCTTTCTCCATTGAAACTAATTTCGAGAAAAACGCGAAAAACTTTCTGAGCGCCTATCATTTGATAAAATTGAGAAGTAATGGTTGGAATATCTTTATACCAATGTAAGGATAATGACCTACTATTCGGTTTTCCTCCTCACCTCGCGGTATGAGTTCCTGGGGGCCTTCGAGTTTGGAGAAAGCCACTTTTGTCTCCAACTTTTTTTTCTTCAATTTTTTGGGAGCTAATTCATGGAACTTTTCATGCATAATGAAGTGATCAATGGTACAAAATGTGACCCTCTCCCAGAAAAGGGACCTAAAGGATTTTTTTCAATTCACATATCATTATTCTACACACTTTTGAAGTATCAAAATTGGTGTTCAACTCGAAAACGTTTTTAACCTCCAAGGTCCCTTTTTTTGGAGAGTGTTACAAATGTTAGAAAGTTGAAAAAAATCATAATTATGATATCGCGTTTCTCGACATTTTTTTTTCTTTTGAAAAACAAAAACAACTATCCAAAAAAATTAATAATGTAGCGGTTTTACCCAGCTACAATGAAACAAGAGGAAAAATACCATTAAAGGCCATATAATAAAAGGAAAACACATAAAACAATATTATCGAACATCGTACAATTAAAAGAAAAAATCACCATCTAAGATTCGGGGGCTAAAAATCGTTTTTGGATTGAACTCCAATTTTGATATGAACTTCGAAAGTGTGTAGAATATGATAAGTGCATTGAAAAAAAACCTTTAGGTCCCTTTTCTAGGAGTGGGTCACATTTTGAAACATTGATCTTTTCATTATACATGAAAAGTTCCATGAATTAGCTTCAAAAAAATTGAAGAAAAAAAAGTTGGAGACAAAAGTGGCTTTCTCCAGTGGAGAAAGCCACTTATGATTCTAACCCCTATCTTTGTATGCTGTTTTCAAGTACTTAGCAGCCAAATTTGAAAATTTCAATTAGTACATCAGATGTGGCTTGCCTTGTAGTATCTGAAACCATGCTTAACTCATTTTTGATAAAAAGTGGAGAAAGCCACTTTTGATTCTACACGCCTCAAATATAGAAACCACCATTCGGTGTCAAAAATTTGGTTTTGATTTGGCATTGATTCTGAACCTTTCTATTCAGAAAAGGCGGGAGCAAGGAGGAACTTCATTTCAGTATCTAATTTTTGGCACTTTTGAAGGTTGTTTCTAAATCCAGGCTCACCTATTATGAAATTTTTTTGAAACTGGTATTGAAAAATGGAGGGTTTTTCTAAAAGTCTAAAAATTTTCGAATGTTAGCCAAATTGCCAGAAACCTCCTCAAGATTGAAATATGTGACTCTGCCGTAAAGAAGGGACCTGGGACCTAGTATTAAAAAAATCGATGTCTCATTTTTCACGTTTTTGATCCGAATGACACTAAATTTGGACCAAACTTATTGAAATGAAAACATCGATTTTTTTGCACAAGGTCCCTTTTTTACGGCAGGGTCACATATTTCAAAATGGTAACATTTCAGCTTTAATTTAGATAACTAGCTCTTTACCTTTTTTCTCAAAAATTTTAGCCCAGTGATTTTTTAATGGATTTTGATCATAATTTTTTTATGGGTTTGGTGATTTTTTTCATGATGTTGTATCATTTTTTGATGGTTTTTGGTTCTTTTTTCTGGACTTGATAACTTTTCACAATATATTTATTGTAAATTCGATTTAAAAAAAATCGTGTGGGAACCCCCCCCCCTTCCCATCAAAAACATTGAATATTTTGAAGCAGAAAATAACATGTCCCTGCAATTACATTTTTCAAGAACTTATCTTGGTCGAAAATTACTCAAAATTGAAGTGTTCAAATCTAAAAAAAATTCGATAAAATTGACTTGGGACTTGGGTAACCTGAAAAAATTGAAGAAATTTATGGTGGCAACCCTAAATGAAATTATTAGAAAATAATCGATTTTTTTTTGGGGGGGTAGAGGATCAATACGGATTTTTTTGTGATTCAACCAAGAGTATCACATGGTATCACCATCACCTTCCAAAAAAAAAAAATGCTTTAAAAGCTCCAACAGTTCTACAAGTCCTGGAAATCCTGCTCTCCTGATGTTGTTCTGTTGTGTGTGTTTTTTTTTAATAATAAAATATATTGACATTTTTAAACTCATTTTTTTACCCTGTTGAAAAAAATTGTTTGAAAAAGAGAATCGTGAAATTTTGGAAATGCACTGCTAAAATCCTGCTTTTTCATTATAAAATTTTGTTGGGTGCCTTTTCTGTATTTTTTTTTTTTTTTTTTGTAATAGATTTGGGTACGATCCGTGTTCATTTATAAAGAATAATACTTTTCTTGGGAAATTTACAAGAATTCATCAAAAAATTTCAAAAAAAGACTTGGACAACTGAAATTTTGGCCTGAGCGAAGATCTAAACCATGCTCTCATCTTGATTCTTGAATCGCGCTTTCGTTCAAATCAAAGGCGACTTTCTAAAAATCACCAATATTGAGCATTTCTAAGAGTACGTTTTTCCTTTTGCTAGCCTAGCACGACAGATGAGACAATTCGAAGGTATTTTCCCATATTGGAAGGCGTCATCTCACGCGGAATCTTGTTTTTCGTGATACATACTCGTATTACATAGTATCCTCGAACCTCGCGAACAAGGCACACGAACTCGTTGCAAACGATGCTGCGATGTGAGAAGTATTTTCATTGAACTTTAGTATTTATACTTGAAAGAAGCGCCACCAATAAAACGATTGAGAGATAGAGAGAGAGAAACGCGGTATACAAATTTAATTACCAGAGGTTATTTAGACCAGTGCAGTGGAGAGTGAGAGAGAACGATTGTTCCAGAGTACGGGTATTTTTTTGCACGCGATTTCATCGTGCGGCATCTGTATTACGAGGTCGAAACGGTCGTCGTGTTTCAAGGAAATGGAATTCTCCGCGACGTGATCGTTTCATTGAGCTCGAATCGATCGAAGAATCGAACTTCCTGTAACGATTAACACGACGACGAGCACTACAAGCTGATTCAAGCGCGGCCACCACGTTCGACTTACTCGTAAGATTGGAATCTGCGCGAGAGATGGACTCGGTGCGTTGTCATGTCGGATGCGATGCTGGGAGTGCGAATTATTAGCTTTCTCAGGCTCGGTCATTAAGAAAAAAGCACTTGGACTGGGACGATGGGTCGACTGGTTGTTGGTTAAAATCAAGTAATTTAGAGCTTTTTAATCGATATACGAGAATGTGTCGATTGTGGTGACGGGAGTATACTTTCGATTTTTATTATTTTTCAAGGTTGCTTATCGGCGTCCGACGTTTGGTAATAATTATGGTGTTTTGTGTAAGAATTATCAAGCTGATTGTTGCGATTGATGAACGGTAGATTGTAGACGGAAGGGTGGAGTTGGCAATACCGAGTGTATTGGCGTGAACGTGAACGCCTTGGGTGTTGTGGGCGATTTTCTATCGGTATCGTAGAGTCGTCGAAATGGTTGCCTAGTTGGAAGTTTTGTGAATGAGGCGAGATAAAGCTCGTGGATTTTTTCGATGGGTATCTGAGTTCGGTTTCTGATATTTGAATTTTTAAAAACTGGTAAAGAGATTAATCCATATGTCAAAATTTTTGCGGGAGATGGATGAATGTACCTATTGCTGGAAAATGAAGCATATCTTGACTCAAAATTTTGTGAACCGCCATTATCAAATGAAGCAGTTTTGGGCGAGAGGTGGTTTTAATTTCCCGAATGCAAAAACCAGATACATAATACCTATGTAGAAAGATAGTTTGAGCGGTGAATCGTTTTCATAATCACAGATGATTTTTATGGTTGAAATACATACCATTTTCAAATTTCAACAGAGGTCTGATTAGTCAATTTCAGGAATTATTTTATGAAGATATGTACCTTTCTTTTTTTAACGGTTAGTTCTCAAATTTGAATACCAAAAAAATAAACTTAAGGCAAAATAAATATAAATAAAAAAATAATTAAATATTATTAAAAAAACATTACTTTTAAATAAAAGCTTTAAAAAATCTCTAATAAATTGAATTAAACTTATAATTGAAAATTCTTCTTGATTTGACCGAAAAAAATGATGAGGAAAAATGTGGGAGTTGCTGTTGAATTTTTTGTTTCAATTTTTTTCTTGAAGTAAAGAGCTGAAGAGAAGCTGATTTATTGTGGTAAATTTTGATAATCCCCAGTTTTCTCCAATTTTTTTTGAAATTTTTATGAGTTCCAGCAAAAAATTTCTGCGAAACAATGTAAAAAAAAATTGAAATAATAATTTTAATGTTTTTTGCTCCATGATTAACACCATTTTTCAACTACGTGAAAAGTTCACTGATCATTTTTAGTCGTTTTCCCGGAATAAAAAAGATTCTCCCATTCCTAGAAATGATCACTTTTAGTCGTTTTCCCAAAATAAAAAATATTTGAGTGTATTAGAAAATTTTCAAACTGTCGTTTTTTCTAGGAAACGACAGGTTTATCATACCAAAAAATGATGATTTTTAGTTGTTTTCCCAGAATAAAAAAGATTCTCTCATTCCTAGAAATGATCAATTTTAGTCGTTTTCTCAGAATAAAAAAAAAAATTTAGTCGTAGTAGTAATTTCAGTGTATTGGAAAATTTTCAAACTGTCGTTGGAAACGACGGGTCTATTATACCAAAAAATTATGATTTTTAGTCGTTTTCCCAGAATAAAAAAGCTATGAGTCGTAGCTGTATAATTTCAGTGTGTTGGAAAATTTTCAAACTGTCGTTTTTCTAAGAAACGACAGGAAACGACGGGTGTATCATACCTGGAAAATATTATTTTTAGTTGTTTTCCAAAATGAAAAAGATTTGAGTACAGTCGCGGATTTAGTAGTAAGCAAAAGTGGTAATTTCCTCTTGGGCCCCCGGAGGAAATGAACCTAAGGGTCCTTGGGTCGTATAAATTTTTAGTATTTTAGTTCCACTATTTTATCAACTATCTCAGATATCTCAACTCCTTAAACCTGTTTTTAACAAAATAATCAACCACACATTGATGTGATTCATTTTTATTTTTCATGAATAAAATGTAAGAACTGAGCCCTTTTTTTCGAGTTATGATGGGCCCTTTTTTCGATTCGGAAAGTAGGTCCTAATCCTTAGATCCGCCACTGGAAGCTGGGTCTGGTAGAAAAGAATGAAGTTAGAGAAGTATACATAATGGCTTCCAATTTTTTTTTTTTTCAAATGACATTCAATTTTTGCGAAAAAAATTATGAATATTTTCAAAAAAAATGGGAATTTGTCAAAAAAGGTAAATTTGCCAAAATTGATTTCCAAGAAAATCCGAATATTTAGAATTTTTAGAATTAACAATTGCACCAAGAATAGGCTACTTCGATAATTTTTCAATAAAATTTCTTATTTTTCAGCAATTGAGTACGATGTTGCTGGAGATGTGTATAGTAGAATTGCAAAATCTCGAAATATCATTTAACGTTTCTGAAGACCTTTGAGCCCTTGTGGCACTTTTTCGATTATTTGACCTATTTACTCCCTTCATATCTTCTACTTCTGATTTTCAGTTTTATTCTTCCATTTAAAATTGACCATTTATGATTTTTTTGTGTGTAAATTCGACACTTTCAACAATTCAAATTGTGGTTTTCAGTTTGCTCTTAAACTACCTATCGCTATCTATCCGAGATATCAAAATTTTGAACCAAGGCCCCTCACTCGTCCCCCGTTCGTGACTCGATTTAATTAATGATGATTTTTTAAATTGTTGATGGGTCACTTGGTCAAACATTGGAGAAAGAATTTCAGCAAAATTAAAAGAGCCTAAGTCAAAACGTACTTAGGTCAAATGGAAATGGCATGACCCTAAAGCAGCTTCGAAAGGAATTCATCTGAGATGTTCACGCGTTGATCAAATATTCTAAATTGGATAAAAATTGTATCCTGTAAGCTATTGCCATTTTTTTGCCTATTGCAAGCTTTTTAGGAGTTTTTTCACGATCAAAACTTTATTCATCCAATACACAGTTGTATAGTTCACCTGAGTCATATGGAAATTCTTCAACAAAGAAGTACATATTACTACCAAATCCGCTATGCCTTATCTAGGCATTAGGGAAAAAATGGAAAAAATTGCACATGTTCGTGACAACGTCGCGTCGTAGTATCAAAGATACCTCGTACATTTTTCTTTGTGCTTGTTCTATATGAAAGAAAAAAAAACATAGGTACGTGTGTTTCTTTTTCTCTTATTCGGGTAAATTAAACTATAAACAAAAAGTTGACTCATTCAGGTGTACAGTACGCAGTTGTTTTGTTAGAAAAAAAAAAACCGGCATTGTGATTTATAAAGAGAACACTAAACGTATGTTAGAGAATCAGCAGAAGTACGAGGAAAAAGTGGTCTCCATACCAAAAGGGGGAAACAAAGTGAACAAATTTTTCAGTTCGTTCGTCGTGTTGTGTTACGTTGCTCCGTCTTGGAAAAAAAAAAATCGCCATTTTTTCGGTTTCTTTCGGATAATCTTAGACGGTGGGCCGGAGGAGTAGCCGGAGTGTCGTTGCGAATACGTAATTGGTTTCGTGTGCGCTAAAAATGATAATAAGAGGTTGTTTTTCGTAATAAGATGCAGAGTACTGGTGCAGGTACGTTAATGCAATGCCGCAGCGTTGTCATTTTTTAATTCTTGTGCGATTTTTCTTCGCGCCTGTTGTCCTCCGGACTGTGATTTACGCAAGCGAATTTTTCCTCGGCATACGGGCGCGAACTGGTTGCCTGTGTGTGCTAAATGTCTGTATTATGGTAATTTCGAAATGTACACTTATGTTGGGAGTCATTTAGTTGATAAGAAAGCATAAAGGATGGCCTGTTTTTTCTTCTTCTTTTATTCTTCTCAAACGGGAGCTCGTTTTACGAGTAATTTGAAAAAAAATAAACGCCTGATTTACATACGGTCGCGACCGCGTAATACAAATGCGCCTACGAAACGTATGAATATTTTTATTATTACGAAAAATTATTTCGAGTAATTACGGTTGCGGAGTTTGATGGAGATATTTGATTTTAAGGAAGTGTGTTCGCATCGAGCAAGAAGAGCAGAAATAGATGAGACTAGCTCTGGGTAATTATAGTATTACGAATACTCGGTTATTTGCGATGATCTTAGAAGATGGGGAAAAAAATGGAAAATATTCGACGAAGGAAAAGCTCTCGAATGTAATCGTCAATACAGGTCATTCGTTTTGTCTTCCTCGTTCCGGGTTTCGAATCGCAGAGACCGGATAAGTATCTATAGGAAAAATATGTTGAAAAATTTTCTACTCGACTTCCGCGTAATTGCAGCCCGGTGTGCCCGGTGTACGAGTTATTTTGACGATGTTGAGATTGATTCGCGACTGTGGTGACGATAAAAGAAAATATTCGCGCCATCTTGACTCGAGTGAGCACGATAAATGCTCGTAAATCGTGTACAGTTGCGGTGCGGTTTATCGAATCGAGTTGTGGAGAAAAAAAATCGATTGGAAACTTATTGAGATGATGTACCTGCTTAGATTTGCCAGTGTGTATTTAACCTGTAAAGATGACTTTACACTTTTACAGACGATTATCTAGTTATTTACGAGATTTTTTTTTGTTTTTTTGTTTCAGAGGGAAGAGTAGAAGTATCCAGGGAAAATAAGTATTTGAGTACCATTGCCGGAGGCAAAGTTTTCGGCGAATTGGCCATTCTGTATAATTGTAAAAGAACAGCTACCATTAAAGGTGAGAATGTGTTTTATTTGATTATATAGTTTAACGTAGTACGGGTTTATGGGACGAGGTTGGGATTTGTTTAATTTTATGTTATAGGAAATTATTATACGAGTACGTCTAATGGGTAATGAATGTTTGTATTATTAGATTTTATAGTTAGGTTGGTCTTGATCTCGACTCTCGAGATTGGAGACAAGTTAGAAGGATAAGTGGCGAAGTTTCACTTGGCAGATTTGTAATTTAAATGTGATTGAAAAATCGATCGCAGGATGTGTGATGTGAAATGTGAAATCTGTATGTTGAGGCAATGGAATTATTTTAAGCTAAAAGTTTTAATGAGTAATTGGCTAAGACTTCTCAAAATTACCGAATTTTTGATTTAAAGTTTTTGGAAATTTTTTCGTAAAAAAATGAGAAATCTCACAAAGTTGTTTTACGAATTTTTTTGTCAATTGTGGGAGCGTGCTGAAAACTCGTCATCAGAAATTTTGTTGAAATATTTCAAAAATGTTGACGAAAAATGTTTAAAATTATAAAATTTGCAATTTCGAAATTAGCTCTTTTTAATCTCAGGTTAATTCTTTAAGATGTAATTTTCTTGCTCTTGTGAAAAGAGGAAATGGAAAATTTTTGTGAAAGGCCATCCCAAAACTCAGGAAAGAAGCAACATTAGAGCGGATTACGTTGTCGATTTTTTGCATTCGAAAATTCTTGGAAAAATCGTGGACGTGTTAATTGGTAGCTTTTTACAAGGTTGCTAAAAACGTAAAATTTTAGATTTTTTGGCACGGTTTTGAGATTATCTGATTTTTTTTGCTTCCTTCTTCCGTTTAAATACTTGATCAAAATAAAAAAATGAAAACTATTGCAGAGTTGACTATTTTTAAAAAGTAGAAGGGGAACTGAGCAGGTTTGCAAAGTTTTTGTAATGATTCCTTTGTGTAAAAGTGGAAGAACTAAAATACTTGAAGATTTTCGCCACTTTGAAAAAAAAAAAAATGCTAAAATCAATATAGGTACGCTACAAAAAATTGATATTGTCGAATTTTGCTTCAGTTTTATTAAATGCATTATTGCATGCTGATTAAAAGTGCTTAGATTGCATTTCCTCCATCTCCCTCCCCCGGCTGAATACGAGTACATCGGAATGAATTTTTTCTTGCTGAATTTCATTCATTTTTTTTTCAATTTTGGCGATTTTCATTCTTTTTTTTATCCTCCAGATTTCCAGGAATTTTTTTTATCGAATTTTTGGGAGGGAACAAATTCCATAAAAGAGATGGCTTTAAAAGAACCAATATCGAATTATTAAATGTTTAATCAATTTGTTCGTTGTTGACATAATGTTGATTTATTTTCGATTTCTTTTTTTTGAAAATTGATCAATTGTTTCAAAATTCGAAGCAAAAATTATTTATACTTATATTTTTTAATACTTATACTTTGAGAAGCAGAATTCCATGTCGTTTGGTCGTTTCTACAAAATTCACAAAATTCAAAATTTTTTAATGAAACGAAATTTTAATAGCAAAAATTCATTGAGGAAAAAAATTATTGGATTGATTTTCAATATAAGACGATTTTTCTATCATCCAAGCACCCACTTCATTTTTTTTTTATTGCATTGCTTTGTACTATAAAAAAAAAGAGCAGAGAAGGTCAGCTGAAAAACTAATCAAGAATTTTACCCAGTATGAAATAGTACGAATTTTTGGTTTTAATTTTTTTGCCGGCTGTCTACTTCAAATAACAAGGATTTTCTGAAACTGAAAAAAATGAAGTTAATCTTGCATTTTTGCGAGAAAAATTTATTGATACTTATTTGATATAGAATTTGTTGTAAATTCAATTGAATTTTTCAGTGGTGGAGGTGTAGGGTGGAAGATTTTTTCTATATTTTTCTTACTGCGTGCAAAAAATCCATTTTTTTTGTGGGCAAAATATTTTGATGATTGTTGAAATTTTTCGTGAATTGAATCAGGTTTTCATTTTTTTTTTTTGTTGCTCCACGTGCTGGAAAATTGCAAAACTTCAAGATTTTACGTACGATTCTCGAGTGCTCAAACTCGCCTTTTACTCACACTACAACAAAAATATCGTATGCAACTTGGGAGATGAATGATTTTCGATGATTTTGAATTGTTTCCTTCGCTGCGCTCGGGCAATAAACCTCAAAATTCGTCGAAAATCACTTTATCTCCCTCATTGCATAATATACTATTTCATTAGTCGTTGGGTAAGGTGAGATTGAACGACCAATGGCAATTTTGAAAATCTTGGCAAAGAATTTGCCTTACCTATCATGTTTTTTTTTTTATTTCTTTCGAAATGTGAGGTTTCAATGCGTGTGAAGTGAAGGGGTCTGATTAAAAAAATTGAACGTTTTGAACTATTGCTTTTTGCAAAAGGTAGATCCCTTACGGGGAGGTAAAGAAGCTGGTTTCACAGATTACACTCGAATTCACCTAGAAGTTTATTCAATGAAGTGGATGTATTTCTAAAAATTTTCTTAGCCCTCCCTGACCTCAGGCAGTGTTATGGCTTTCCATACCTACATAGTTTATTATTTTTGGCGAAAATGACCAAAAAAAAAGTTTCGATTGGAAAACCACCTTTAGAATTTTATTTTCGAAAAATTTAGAATTTTTTAGGTATAATTTGAGATGACGAACTCGGCTAGCCCGTCAGCTTTTTCATTCACAATATTCAACTTTTTTATCGATTCAAATCGTGGTTTTTTCAAATAATTTTTCGGCGAAAAAATACAATCTTATGCTTTCAAAGAGTTGACAAGGAGGGTTGAAAAAACACCCTGAATGAATGAAGTCAACGAGCTTGTTGAATTCTCTTTAATCGTATCTAGAAAATACCGAATTTCTCAAAAATAAAATTTGAGAGGGATGATTTATAATCAGAAGATTCATTTTTTTGCAATTTTCACACAAAATATTCAACTTTGAGAAGTGATGGCTCAGCCCCCTGATGTGGAGAAAAGCAACACAAAAGTTTTGGTGCACTTCTGTATTTAAATGTCCCTCTACGTCCCATGAGCCCCTTCTTCTTCCCAACAGCAGTAAGGGCTGGGCGATGCAATTTTATCGGAGAGTCTGAGTCTAGGTCTTGGCATCATATGAGTAAAAGCAATCCAGTTTGACTCAGATTTCGTAGTGGGCTCATATACTGCTTTTGAAGCAAAAAAAAAAGAGATCAACATGTTTTTTCAAAGTACATTTCTCCTTGGTTGTGTTTTTTTGGGTGGGAAGGAGGGGTATAGAAGAAATGATGAATAATTGAAATTTTTTCCTTTGCTTAGAATAGAACCCTCAGTTCTACTTTGAAGCGTCAAAAAAATCATGAAAAATTTCTCAAATTCCTATACACATGATTGATTTATTACACCTCCATTAAATCATAGATTTGAAAAAAAATGAATCATCAATGAAAAGCAATTGGAATTCAACCAATCGCATGCCACTACGTTCACTCACGAGCTGCCCATTGCCCCGAAAACGCACCTCGACAATCGCCCTTTCAGGGGCCTTCAGCTTCACCTCCCCCCATCGCCGTAAATAATATTAATTTCTAATTTAGCGAAAAACACATACAAATCGGGATGGTACACGAAGGAAATGTTGCACGCATCGCGAGCATGCTGAGGTTACAATTAGATTGCTTTTAAAGACACATTAATAAAGAAGAAATCGATTCTACGAATAATAAATTCGCCATTCTTGATTATTAAAAAGTCATCAGCAGCGCCATCGACGACGTCGACCAACAACAAAGAATGAAAAAAAAGTTGACGATACGCGTAGAGAGTTCGGTCCGTGTAACCAGTTGAGAATATTTTTCAGTTTGCGTATTACGGTATGCTCGCCGTGTTTATGGTCGATTTATAAGTGCGAAACCTCTCTAATATAGAACGACTTGTCGTCGTACGTCGTTCGTTAACAAATTAACTATCGGTCCGAGAGTATTCGTAATACTATGTGTATGTATTTGTACTTGTACAAACAACGTCATTATCTAGTATAATGATCTGACGAAGTAGAAGAAGAATACGACAAAGCAGTAGCAGATATGGTAGAGCGAGGCGAGCTAGGGAAAGAGAAAAAAAAACACTTTTCGCACTGTTCATCGACGACCAGCGCGGCCATTATTAATTGTGTGGACGGCGCGCGTACGTATCGTATTTGCGTATATTCCGCAAAATACCATGAGCGACCTTTGCTCCCTTCGTCGTTGGACTCTCGATTGTCGCGAAAACGTTGCACAGTCGAAGTAGCGATGAGTCCGGTACGCCTCCGTCTTAGGTACGGTTTCGCGATGGCCACGTAAGGCGGTGTATTCTCTGGAGTACCTGGTTGGTTGACGAATTTTATCAAAGGTTCAGGTGTCGTATCCAAAGGTTAATTTTAACTTAAAATGATCCCGAGTGCTAAAGCGTTCGTTTGGCTGTTCGGTTGGATTTTGTTGGGCAGTTGACCGAAGTGTCGCGTTTGAAATGCTTTTGCTTTGTAGAATTTGTAATTCTATCGCGATGGCTGTTGGTAAAACGAAAAAGAAGCTTAAGAAAGGTATGTTAATTGATATTTTATTACGGGTATCGAATCGATGGTTAGGTGTGAAATGGAGTTTTAAAAATGGGTCTTCTAAATTATCTTATGGTCGTTGGTTGATGAATTTTTTATTGTGTTTGGTTTGTATATAAATCGCGATCGTTGGTTACGTAAAAATACGTGTACAGCGTATTCTCGTATCATGGCCGTTTCCTGGTCTGATATGAATTATATTCAGTGTACTGGTTTTTTGTTGTATGTACATGGCCAGCAATGATACCTGCGGAACCTGTGGTCCAAAAATAACGTAATTTTAACGATAGAGATTATTTTTTATACGGTGTAGGTATCTTAACTCTTTGAAAGTTGTATTGTAAATAAGAAAATAAGATGAATGGTTTGATGCAGTTTCTAAATAGTCGAGAGTATTCTATGGGTACTATTTGCAATGATATTATCATTAGCCATAATCTTAATCGTATTCAACGCTCACACGAAGGGTATCAGCTGCGCGAGAAAATATCTCCGAATGTGGTATTGTGTGTATAGTTTGTCTTTGTAACTTGGATAACTTTGTATGGGTAGTTTGAGAGTGTGCTTAAAATACTGTGTTTCGAACATGCGAACAATTACTCATTTTTATGATTCAGTACGTGTGATATGTGCTGGATGTAAAACGACGACGAGTATTTTAATATTGGTTTATTGTATTTATGTATGTTTATTTATCTGTGTATTTACATTTTACAACGATTTCGCAAAGAGAGACTGGACAAGATTATCTATTCGTGTGTATTATGTGTAGGTATAGGGTGTTCTAAAACTCCTGGAGTGTAAGAATTATTCGATTTTTTCTAAAATTCAGATTTTACCTCTGCACGGAAAAAACAGAAGTTACGAAAATGAATACATTTTACCCCAAAAATAATAAATTTTATCAAAAAAAAAAATGGATTTATCAAAAAAAAATTGATAAATTTTACCAAAATAATGAATTTTAATCAAAAAATAATAAAATGTATTCAAAAGAATAATAACGTGTTTGAATTCACGAAATAGGTGAAATTTGTTCTAAAAAATAATATTTATTATCAGAAAAAATAATAAAATTTGTCAAAAAAATGAATAAATTTTACCAAAAAGAATAAATTTTATTCAAAAAAAAATGATAAATTTCACCTACAGGGTCTATATGTGATCCGGGCACGGTCTGCGTGAAAATCCCTCGTTGACAAAGTAATGTTTTTGATTTTTTTGTTTTCTGCTTTAAAAATTCCAAAAACGTGTTTTTTAGGTTCAAAAAATCGTAATTTTGATAGACTTAATTTTTAATAATAAATTCATATTCTGTTTCTGATTAATTATTAATAAATCAAAAATTTCATTTTAAAGATTTGATAATTTTAGTTTCGAGATTACGGCATTCTGAAGTTGGAAAAAAAGACTCGTTTAATGTTATCAGGTGGGCATTCAAACTCATTTAAACACATTTCACACTTTCGCATGCAAGTTTGGTAAGATGACTCATCCCTTACTTCGAACTCGTAATCTTATCAAGACGTTTTTGGTCGTTTCTAGCTTTCGTCGCATACAACAATATCATTTTCAGTGATGCAACGTTAAAAAAGGGAAGAAAAGGGAGAGAACAGATGGGAATTTTTACGCTGATACTGCCCGGATCACATATAGACCCTGTATTTTGAGAATTGAGACACGTTATTATTTTTTTGGGTAAATTTTATTATTATTTTTTTTTTCAGTGTGGAGTTTGAATAGTGATCATTGAAAATTCCTGTAGTTGCTTTTTCACAGAGTGTTTGACAAGTCGAAAAAAAAATGAGAAGTTGAGATTTTGGCTCGAAATTTACTTCCAAATTTTCAAACATCGAAATAATGATCAAAGTAAAATAATTTTCAAAATGTGATGAATTTTGAAACTATTGTAGAATGGTGACATTGCCCAAAACTTTCTTCAAGAGATTGTCTATCTTAGTTGAAAAAATTTGCCAAATCGGTTGAAAATTGTGTTTTGATCATTTTTAAGATATGAGAGTTGATAATCAGTCTCATAATTATGACCTTTATTGTAGGTAGGTGGATCAAAAATGTGCTTTCAAAATTTTTCCATCGCACAGTAGACCGAATGGGCAAAATACCTTTCTATCAAGTTTTATTCTTATTGAAAGATTCCAAGAACTGGAAAAAGTTAATATACCACACTTTCTTTGCATACTGAATTCAACATTTTCAAAAATATTTCTCTCGTCCCTCAAGGAGGGCGGTACTGACATCCAATTTAGAGAAAATTGAAAAAATCGACATGGGTGTGAAATTCAGGGGTTTTTTGGTCGAGAATTTCGAATTTGGAGTCAATTTTTCTTTCGATCCTCGAGGAAGGTAGTGCCATTGAAAAAATGCGATATGAGTATGAAATTCAGGGGTTTTGAAGTCGAAAATTTCGAATTTGAGGATATTTTGTCTCCCAATTGTTCAGGGGAGGAGCTAACATCAAATTTTAAAAATATTTGAAAAAATTGATGGATTGAGTTGGCTTAATCTAAGAGCTAAATTGTTGAATAACTGAAAAAACGCACCTTTCCAGCAAAAATCAATAATCATTGTATTACCCACACTTCAATACACAATTTCATGCGAATGATTTTTTGGTCTAGAGTGGCCTAAGAAACTTTGACCTATTCAGTCCTCTACGCATCGGTCCGAGTATTCAAACTTTGCATTTTAAGCATTTTTGAAACTAGTTTGAAAGGTCGTCACATTCAGAAAAAATATTAATGGTAATATAATTTGAAAAAAAAAATGGAAATTGTAGATTTTGAAAACTGCTACTTACTCGAAAATTTTTAATTTATTCGAATAAATGAGCTAAATATTGACAGTAATAGTCAAGCTATGTCGAGCTGTGCATGATAAGTCAAGCTTTTAACCAAGAGGTCAAATTAGTCAGGGAAACGCAAGCCTTTGACTCAAAGGTCAAGTTTTTTTCAAGGCTGAAAAAATTTTCATTCAACCGTTTGATAAATGATTTGAATGAGAAAAAAATAGATTATAATGATTTTTTTTTTAAATCAGTTTTTCGTAAAATTTAATTTTTTGATGGGGAAATAAGGATGACCTTTGAAAAAGCCAACCGCGTTGTCATGCAAAAAATCGTGAAAAAAGGTCAACCCTGGTCAAGCTATTAGTCGAACTTTTTGCTTAACCCCCTGATGGAAAAAGTTCAATATTTTTGTCAATTGTTCTGGGACTTTCGTCGGACGCTTTTTTTTTGTCAAGTAGGTATTTCTAATTTTGGGAACTGATAAGGAATTTTGTGGTAGATTCAAGTTCAGATGTCGAAAATGATGAAGTATTTCTTACTTCAATTCTGCATTGAATTTTTCCGATTTTCAAGTTGAGTATTTCTCTTTTTGAGGCAAGAGGTTGAATAATTATAAAAATTGGAATTTGAGTTTTTAAAATGTATTTTTTTTTTATGATTATTTATTACGAGGTATTTCAAAATTTAGATTTCCACATTCCCTTTTTGAAAATTATTTTGATTTTCTTTTTTGGGGGGGAGGGTGATGATTTTATTGCATTTCGAAAAGTATATTTTATTGAAAAATAACACAAAATTATTTCATATTGTTTTCTATTCTACGTGTAAAATAGATAAAGAACTGTACGATGTTTTCACCATATTATTGGTTGTGAAATTTCCGTGGGTTTATCTTGGGATTTCTGTGAGGGGTAGAGAGGAGAGATGAAGATTATTCAACTGAAAAATAGAAAATAGATTGAGAACTGTACAATTTTTTCGCCATTTTGTTGGTTGTGAAATTTCCGTGGGTTTATCTTGGGATTTCTGTGAGGGGTAGGGAGGGGAGATGAAGTTTATTCAAATTTTTTCAACTGAAAATTAACAGGTATAAAAATCAAGAATTCTTGGAAATTTAATTTTGAATAGGTATTAGATAGGTAGGTTAGGTACGTAGTACCTATATTTTGTTGATCGGTTTTCGAAATTCCTGTTTCATTTTCTGTCAGTTAACAATAATTAGTAGGTGCAAGATGCCCGATAGTCTTAGTTTTGTCCCATTTTTATCGTCCAAGATTTCAAAATGTCTTACTTCTCCTCCCCCCCCCCCCCCAATAAACCTTTAAAATTCTCAATTTAAAATAGTCCTTTTTTTAAGATTTGAAAAAATTACCTCATTTGAAATTTTTCAATCGATTTTTTTTTCACCTAGATGCGTAAAAAATATATTTTTACCCCCTCCCCGTCCTCCTCCTCGAAAAATTATGAAATATTTGAAAAATGGCTTGTTTTTTCGTAATGAAATTTTATTAGAGCATACCTTAATTATGCAATAACTCATTTTCGATTAGGGGATGGTGCGAAAAATCATAAAATGACTGAAAAAACATAAATTTTCATTAGATAGATAATCCAAAAGCAAAAAAACAAAAACACAAAATTTTACTATAATTTGTACCCACATTTAGATTTTTTGAGTCGCCTTCAAAAATTTGGATTTTTTTGGAAGTCAAAGAAATACATAAGACGAAAAAATAGCAGAAAAACACTTTTTGTTTTTTAATTTCGCATTCTTTGTCAGTAATTGATTTATTGAAAGAATCGATTAAGTATAATTAATTTTTTAGTGATTGAATTATCTGTATTTTCGTTGCTCAGACAAATATTCAAGTACTTAATTTTTATCTTTTATTTCGATGACCGATTACCTAATCGGTTTTTTTCTCTCAATATTCCAAGAATCGATATCTTTAGATAATATTTTGATATTCTGTATTTTGAATGGCGCAAACAATCGATACCACGATGATCGAGCAATTAATATCTTCCAATAATCAAAGTAATCAATTTTTTCGATGACCGAGAAATCGAAAATCGAATAATCGACTATTCGATTTAGGTATTTTCCATCACAGAGAAGTCAACAAGCCTAGAGATCGTTACAGTAAATTTTTAGTTCCGATCAGAGAATCAAAACGGCAGAGGGAGGGAAGGTGGATCTTCTGAATTCGTTTCAGAAATGTTCGTCTCAGAAACATTTTTTTTTCTAAAAAAAAATCTTCCTCGTTTCTCTCGCCTATTTGAAATATTTTCAAAGAAAACACTTTTCGTAATTTTGAAAGGTCCTTTTCGTAAACATTTAGTCCAATTTTAAGTGACGATTTTGGAATCATGCTGTGCTACAATGGAGGAAAAATTTTACATATCGATGCGAAAATATTCCATACGAGTATATGTTTGTAGTAGATTTATAGCATTAGCTTATTTCTACCTTTTTTCCAGTACGATTACCACAATGACAATGAAGACGATTAAAATCTCAAACAGAGTCGATTTTAATGAACGCGACCAACGATTAATTGGATTTATTGCTCGATTAAAAATTTCCATTGTTATACGTTATCAGTCCTCTGAAGGAAAATTTTTATTCTTTGTATAAGTATGTACGAAGTACGAACTACTATATTGGCCATATAATCGCATATGGCGTATAACAAAGCTTCATACGTGGGTATAAGCTATATACCGAGTACCTAGCTAATGTAAACGTGCAAATCCAAGAGTAAGAAGTACTCGAGTACTAGATGAAGATTTGGTAACAGACTGAAAATGAATAAAGGAAAATTAGTATCTGATATTGAAATCTTATTAAACGCGATTAATTATCGAAGCGGTGCGTGCCAAACGGTAAATATACAACGACTCGGTGCTACTTATATCTCGACGATATTATATACTTGTATGTGCGAGAATCAAGAGGAGAGCGTACATATTCAACAATAATACGGTACACAAAGAGATAATTGGTGTCTCGCTGAGCGAATATACACGTACAACACGTCCTTTACCCCGGTATCGTATCATACCGGAGTAATATACCTTATGCAGATATTTAGGCGATGGATGCTGGTGGAATTTGCGCGATAATTATATCGCACAATGAATAAGTAATATCGAAAGAAGATGCTGAAAATTGCAACCGAGATAAAACACAAACTACCTATGTAGCTACATATGCTTAATACATAGTGGTTTATTCGATATCCATGTACTTGGTGTGTGTAACCTCGATTTGAACATTGCTGTACATTGTAGCATTATGTATAAGTATATTTTTTGTGTGTGTGATATTCATTACGGTGCGGATTCGTTGGTGGCTTAGTTACATTCTATTATGTTTAATTTTGCGTTAGAATAGTCTCTAATTTGTATAGTTGTATGCTTGTATCTATATTTTTATGTGTAAAAGATGGTTAATTATTCGCTCATAAAGACGTACTCGTATGATTTTTAGTTGATTTTTAAATTAATTCCTGCATATGTGTGATGAACTGATAATTAATGAGATCGATTCGTAATATTGTTGATTTTGATGGTTACAGCCGCCACAGACTGCAAACTATGGGCGATCGAACGACAATGTTTCCAAACGATTATGATGCGTACCGGATTAATAAGGCAGACGGAATATACAGATTTTTTGAAAAGGTTAGCCAATGTTTCATTTTTCTAATATTTATCGAAACGAATATGCGTCAATGTTGAAATTGGTCACAGGGATTGAGGAGAGGAAGGGAAAGAAATTTAAAATGGGGAATGAAGCTTTTTAAATCGCATGATGTGACAGAAAGGCGAAAAATTTGAAATGGAAAGTCATTTGTTTGAAAAATTATATTACAAGTTGCAGGTATATTGATCGTTTTTTTCATCCAAAGTTACTTTTGGTCAATTTTCCTTACAATCACTTTTTTGGATTTTTTTTGGTATTACTTTACCACAATGATGTAACCTGTTGTATCGAAGTCGAGGAATCTCGGCGGAACAGAAAAGATTTGTAGAGTAAAATGTCCCAATTTTTGGAAAACCTAGAAAAGTCAGAGGAATTTAGGAATTTTCTCTGGAATTTTTTCAATCCAAAAAAAAGGAGAACATTTTGGTTTTCTAATGTTATCATTATTTTTTTTTCAAAAAAATTCACTTTCACTACACTCTGGTCAAATTATTGCTTCTCTCGACTGATTTTTTTATTGGTGTTTTTTGATCACCGCTATGTTCAAAATAATTGATATTTTGATTCATGTCGTGCCCTTTTAATTATGAATTTTTTGAAAAGAAAATTTTCCATCATTCTCCTAATTTGAATCAGTAAAAATTGTCAAAAATGCCTAAATTGGCTAGTGAAATAGAGAAAATCAAGTCACTGATAATCAGTCAAATTCCACTGATTCTCTAGTTAATCAGCGTCATTTTACTACCAATCAGTGAAAAATTACTGATTGGAATAGTAAATTTTGATTGTTGAATCAGTAAAAATTAGTTAACTGATTGAAATCAGTAAAATTTTACTGATTCCTACAGTGACTTGATTTGTCGATTTTATTCAGTCAATTTTGACTGATTCAAATCAAGAGAGGGATGCAGTTTTGGGAGGGTGGAGGCTAATTTACACTCGTTTCTTTTTATTACGTACAGAATTAATTTAATAAAGTCCTATCTTTTTTTTGGAAACGATCAGCTGTGATGAGAATATCATGATACTTTTGACTATGATATGCTCTCTAAATTGGAATCAGTCAAAAGTCAAAATTGACTGATTTAAATCGATAAAATTGAGTCACTGATGCAATCAGATAAAAAATTTACCGATTCAATCGGTGAATTTTCATTACTAAATCAGTAAAAAAATTCAATGATTCAATCAATAATTAATTACTGATTCAATCAGTAAAGTTTTATTTTTTTCTGATTCAATAATGAAAACTTATAATTGAAATCAGTAAATTTTGACTGATTTAAATCAGCCATATAATCTTCACTAATTCAATAGTGAAAATTCACTGATTGAATCTGTAATTTTTCAAAGATGGGCATTCATAAAATGTCGCTGAATAACTGAGGAATCAGTGGAATTTGACTGATTATCAGTGGCTTGATAATGTCTATTTTATCAGTCAATTTTTGGAATTTTTGACTGATCCAAATTAATAGAGTGACGTTGAAAAAAAAAACAGAAGGAATGGGGGGGGGATCCGAAATTTTTGGATGCGTTTTGAAAAACCTCAGTAATGGAAAAGTGGTGAATTTTCAATTTTTGAAGTTTTTTTTTCATCTATTAAGGTCAGCTGAAAAAATTGTAAGAGCTTGCGTAGTGTTTTTTGAGGGGGGGGGGAGGATGAATTTCCGAATTTTGAGTCTGTAAGAACCCATATTTTCATTTCTGGGCATTTATGTAGAGCTTATAATTTTTCTCTGGAATAACGTTTTTCCTTTTTATTTGAGATTTTTTCTGTAACAAATTCAAATCACCAAGTTTTTCTGTGCAGGGGGAAGGGAGTAAGAATTTTGTAGAATTGAATTCGAGTCGTTTGAAAGTCGGAAAAGGGGTATTTTAAATTCTAGTGGAAAATGAAAGGTGGTTTTTTGGGGGAAAAATTCTTCAATACATCACATAATCGAATCGCCAAAATCAGTGAAAATTATTTTTCAATGTCTGTAATATGAGATAGAAATGAAAAACCATTGTCAATAATTTTTTGAACGAAAAATCATGGCCATTTTAATGGAAAACTTGAACAAAATTATCAGCATGATCTGGGGAAATCGCAAGAAAGCTCATTTCTGAAAAATTTTTGTATCATGGCTATGTGTATTATTCAACTTTTACAATATTTTGTCAAACGATCAAAACTATGAAAAATTTTTGAAAATTGATTTTTTCAATCTTAAATTTCAAATTTTTGTTATTTTATTTGCTTTTTAAAAAATTCATACAAAATTTTGGTATACCCTACTTACCCATATATTTTTTGAAAAGTAGAAAATTGAGGTATTTTTTAAAGGAGAAGGCCGGGAATGAAATTTTCTTATTGAAAATTGATAATTTCCATTATTCACTATGAAAACCTCGAATTTTTAATGTGGGTGGCGGGTGGTTGTGTGGAAAAATTGTAATGTAGTGTTTTTTTTTCAAAGAAAAGTGGGAAAAAATTACATTTTGAACGTTAAAATTGAAAAATAATTTTATCAAATCAAACCTTTTTGTGTTTTTCAATATTTTCCTTTTAAAAATCGAACAAAATCTATTTTTTGAAAATAATTTTGAATCACATAGTTTTAGTGACAGTATCATCAGTCAGCACCCTAAATACCATTGGTGATGCTTTTTCGTCTTCTTCGTTTTACTTACCATTTTTTTTTTTTTTAGGTTTTCCAAATTTTCTGTAAAATTTTAAAAATTTGTACTCGAACAAAAAACATTATTGTGGTACAACGAACGATCATGAGATAGAAACGAGATTTTCAATTCTTTTTTTTTCCTCCTCCTCCTCCTCCTCCTCCGCCATCAATCATGTCGCAAAAAAAATGCAAAATCACCCAATCTTGGTACAAAATTTTCAATAAATTGAAGTTGTTGCTACTTGACCAGAAGGTCAGTACTTAGAATGTTGAATTCGTATTTTGATTTAAAAATGTTTCGCTCGTAATGATGTCTCTGAGATGAAAAAATTGAATGAATTGATTGGTGGACGCGTATAAATTTCATTAGGTAAATTTACCTAATGTAAGTGCGTGCTACATATTTTCTGAAAAATCCACGTTCAACGTTAGAATCAGTAAATCATTACTAGATACGTAAAACTAATATTATTTACTAAATATCGAATCTATACTTGTATCAAGATATTATCCTAATTTGCGATTTTTTTTTTTTTTCATTTAGCGTACCAATTTTCAAGAATTTATCAGACGACACGTTGATTAAAATATCAGATGTATTGGAAGAGGTGAGCACATCTTTTTGTACACTTTACTTATACGTCAAGTATAGAATTCCTACCAATAATGAAGTAGTTGTCACGATGGAATGTGGAATACGCTGTTATTACCCCCCTTGTACCCCCTCTTTTCCTGTAATTTACTGATCATACGTATTTGAAGTGTTCTTACCTACCTGTAATCTATAAAATGATTCAACAGAAGTTTGAAATTGAAACCAAAATAAGTAAATTAGCTATAAAATGTAACGTACTTATTTACTTTTTGGCCTGCAGTTGATAGAAATTTTATCAATTTAGTAAGTCGAACAATCATCGGGTAATTTTAGTTCACGCTAAAACCCATCACTTCAGTTGAATTTACTAACAAGGCGAGTTAAATTTTTTCATAGATTTAGTTTCTATGTCGATAGTCGAGCGTAATATCCAATTACAAGCGACACCTAAATAGATAGGTGTATTTATTATACTGGTTTGTCAATTGGACAGGCTGAGGCAGAATCAAATTGAGCTAAGTCTCGGTAGCAACGACGAGTGTGAAATTATTTGTGCAAGTGTTGGTATTGCTCGATGTGGTCGTACAATTGAGCTGCTCACTTTTGATAAATAATTAATATTCGTCCATTTGTCAGTCGTATTACCGCTTGTGACTTGGCAAAATATCCACCCGAAGGTACATTACTCGTAATATCTGAAAGCTTACAAAATATATTCGCTGGAAATCACTTACCATACGACAATACCTACGCGTAGGTATATTTGAATGGAATTCTCATACGGAGGACGTGGTGAATTGCTAATTTATAAAAGTACCTAGTCGTACGTACCATTAAACTTAGCTTTTACGAAGTGCAAAGAGTAAATTTACATTACCCCCGTAGGATTATCGATAAACTGGATATTACGTATAAATAATTATATATTGGCCAATTAAAGCCATTTAATAAAACAATAGGTCGTATTTTCAAAACACCCGCAGAGTTTATACGGCGCGATAGTCGACGGGCAATAAAAAATTACCTAATTTTTTTTCCATCGTGGCGGTTAATTGTTTCGATACGTTTTTTTTTTCGTATGTGATAAGAGACGTCGTCGTATTACGTCAACGAAATAAATTAGCCAAAGAATCGTTTAATCGTGGCGAATTTTTCGCTCAAACAATAAATATTTGTGTTTCCATCGCGGCTGGCGAGTTACTGTTAATTATTCAGCAAGGTTGTTTTGTTTTATAAATAAATATGGGATGAGGCGGGTGGAGGGGAAACGAAACGGTAAATTGGTTTAGTTTTTATTTACCTATGCAGCGAGATGAAATGGGGATGTTTTTTGAACACCTGTTTGGGTCGAGTGGAGTCGAACGAAGGTACGTATTTTTACCTGGGAAAGAACAAAAGAATTATTTTTAGAAATGGTTTTATTTTGAATTTGAAAAGAGATGTTTTAACTAAATGAATGGCTGGTGATTTTTAAATAGATAGGTGAACGGAGCAAAGGTTGACTTATTCGTCTTGAAATTGAATTGATTTTTTTGTGATACGTTTGTCTTTTTTATGGCTCTGGGGGTCTAGAGATCTGATGTGTCGTAGTTTGGTCTGGGTCTGGAATTTAAAATGTAGGTATTCGAGACTAGAGATTTGATTGTATTTTCACCGGGTTGAATTCTGATATAAATCTTTATATGTGATGATTTTCAAAAAAAGGAAAAGAACTTGTACCTGAAAAAATCCATTTTTGGAATTGAGGATGATTTTTGAACGTAGAAAGTGAATTTTTGAAAGTTGATTCTTTTTTGAGTTTTTATTATTTCGAATGTGGTAAATATAACACGCTATTTTGGAAATTTTTGCATCTGGAATGGAAACTTCTCGTGGTTTGTTGGCTTAGGATGGAAGCTATCTCGACCTCGACTTGAAATTCAATTTTGAACTGAAACAAAAATGAAAGTTCTTCATGAAAAGGCTCCAATCCAAAATTTTAGGCGCTAGAATTAATGTCTCAGACAAATTTTTAAAATATTGAAATTACTTCATCGTCTTGCAAATTATAAAAATTCGTGTTTTTAAACGAAAAACTCTCAAATTTGATGTTTACCGAATTTTTAACCTTCCGACTCCATTGGACGTGATTTCAAGACATTTTAGGAGTCTCCGAAAAATGTTCGAATTTTCCAGCACGGGAGAAAATTACAAAAAATGGTCTATCTAGCTACCAACTTCTAACTTTTTACCTCGATTCGTACGCTGACTGTCGGAGTTTTTTAAAAATTTTTTCAGAAAAATAATCGTCAATTAGGTCATCAATTGAACCATTTTTTTGGAGATCTTCCCCACTACTGGAAGATTCTAAAATTTTATAGTGGCTCCAAAACCACTTCCAATCAATTCGAGAGGTCAAAAATAAAGCATACCAATTTTGAGGTTTTTTTTTGTGGTGAAATAAAATTTTCATATTTTTTAGAAAGATGAAACTTATTTGAAATAATTTCGAAAAATTTCCAAAATTCGAAAAATGAATTTCAGCACTTGAAATTTTGGATATTATTGGACTTTTTCTTGGTGTAATTTTGAATTATTTTTGTTTCGGTTTAAAATTATACCTACTTTGAGTTTGATCCCCCCTTCCCCCCTCACTGATAGGAGAATTCTCGTTTTCAACTTGCTAGATCTTCTTCTCAAAGTGAATTCGTTTTTGGAGAATATTTCCCTATAGCTAATTCCATTATTTATTTTTCTTTTTCACGGAGATTTTAATACCTTAGAAGAGCCTTTATAGGCTCAGTTTCTAATAGGTACCTCAACTACAGAAATTTTTGGGTTAGAAAAATTGAATGAATTTAAAGTTTATTTAGATTTCCAAAAATTTGAAAAATTGAGCTGTTTTCTTTTCTTTTTTTTTGTAAAAAAAAATCATATCTGCCTACTTGAATTTTTTAAATCCAGGTTATTGGAGTTTAAGCCTCAAGATGTTCTGCTCTGATGGCTGAAAATTTGAAAAAAAAATGTGAATTTTGGATCTACGTATAACTTGTTTTAAAGGCGATCTAAAAAGTCAATTTGTGATTTTCGATTGAAAAATACGATTTTTAGGAAATTTCCAACTTGCTAATCCAATTTTTTCTGAATGATCGACTTTCGATTTCTTCTAGCTGTCATTCTTTTTTCTTCTGTCCATTTTACTCTTATTTTTTCCCCGTTTTCGAAGAATATCGATTTTCAAAATCAAAAAAAAAATTGCGAATTTCAACTTCGATGTTTTTGAACAATTTGAGTGATTTTTTTTTGAAGAAGTTTAGCAATATGGAAGCATCGATGTATAGATCTGAGAAATTGAAACGTTTGAAGTAGTTGATGGGATGAAATAGCAAAATTGATTCCATTAACCTTTGTTCGTTGGTAAAAAATATTCTATTATTCAGATCGTGAAAATTTTCGAATTCAGTCTCGTCAAGTAATAAATTACGTTTTGAATTTTTACTCATATTCGAATCATTGACTAAAAAAACATCGCAGACAGTTCTTTTATGATGGTATTGCTCTAGTTTTAATGAGTTCTTCAAAAAAATATGATGATTGTTTTCGGGTTCTTTCTCTGTTTGAAGAATTGTAGTCAACACGAACGATACCAAATCTTGTGCTGAAAAATTGAAAAATTATTAGAAACCAAGTTTATGCCTGGGTACCCATGAGGCTAATTTTTCTTAATTATAAATTATGAAATGATGTTCGTACTCGTATCCTTCCGTCCATTCAAAATTATCCAAAAGGGACCATATCGTGTACCCGATTATTTTACAGCCGTCGTGGTTTGCCTCGAGAAGTTTTGTGAGGTAATCCTGCATTCGAACGAAATTCAATTAGCTATACGTATAATCTGGGTGGAAGTTGAGGTTAAGAATTTATGCTCACCCGAAGGTATTCTATGCGTAATGTGTCATTTAGTTCATCAAAACCTCCGTAACCGTTTTCGGTGATGAAAATTTCGGTGTTATTGTATTCCTTTGAGATTTTATTTAATAAAACTTTGAATCCATCTGGATTGATCTACATATGAAAGAAGTTTAATTTTGATGTTGGTTTTCCAATTTTTCTCCATCGATGGTCTGATCTTAGAATGGGTTGAAATGGGAGGGGAAGAGGGGGTTGTCAACAAGCTGAGCAGTTGATATGAAAAAAAAAAGTCATGAATTGAAAATTTAAGTGTATGTTTTTTTTTTCAAGAATGGAATCCCTGAAATTGAGGTATCTAATCTACCCTTCTTTAGAACTGAAATTGAATTTTCTCGTAAAATTTGCCTATGATGAAATAGCTGTGTAATATTTGGAAAACTTGGGGCAAAATACGAGCAAGATTCGTTTGAAAATTCTTCAAATTCCTGCTTTTTTGATTTTTCGAAATTTCGTTATATACATTAGAAAGAGTTTGGAAAATTTGAAAAAAAAAAAGTGTACTCTCTCATTCTGAATCAGTGAAAAGTCACTGATGAACAGTCGAAATTGCAGCACAGGAAAAATCAGCGAAATTCACTGATTTTTCAAAGATTTTCACTGATTTTTTTAAAAAGGTTTCACTAATTTTTCAGCTGAAATCAAAAACTTTGCTGAATTTTCAGTGATTTTTCTCACTGATTCGTTTCCAGTGAAAAATTTTTCACTGATTCGTTTTTCGTTTTCAGTGAAATTATTTTTTACTGATTCGTTTTTCGTTTTCAGTGAAATTATTTTTCACTGATTCATTTTTAGTGAAAATTTTTTCACTGATTTTCTCCTGTGCTGCAATTCTGACTGTTTTTCAGCGATATTCGATAATGTTCACTGATTTATAAATGGGAGAAAAGAAATGTTGGAAAGATGGGAAAAATTCATATACGAAAAAATTAACTATCTGGTTTTTTTTTTACCTCCCATCCGGATTTTTCGGTTACCGGTAACGAAGAGTTTGGTTCTACGTGCACGTTGATATCTTTGTAAAAAGGCTGTGTGGTGGTGAGGGAATCAGTTTGGGAAACAGCACTGCATAGTGAACTAGAATAGTGATTTAAACTGAAGAAATCGAAACTACCTGTAAATAATGATTTGATTTCACTCATTTACTCTTTACATGATGGCTAATTGATCTATGTACCTCTAATTTGGACCTACCTCGCAGAGATGATATTTCTTCAGGTTTAAATACAGGAAGCCTAGATTGTGTCAAACCCTCTACCTTGCTATTATTGTTAACTATTTCTCGTACCAAGGGTGGGTAATCTCCCTCGGTAGAAAAAATCGGATAAGCGAAAATTCCCAGCTAATGGTATTTTTCGATTAATTACGTGTAACTGTGCAAATACAGTAAAATCTCTGCATAACGCTCGTCAAGGGGCCGAATAAATAGCGTTGCGTCTCTTTCTTGAATTTTTTGAGCTTTAAAAGGAAATTCATTCGAAAATATACCAAAATGAAAGAGTTTATTTGTAATTTTAGAAGAATTTTCTGTTATAATGAAATGGACTTTTTTAATTAGTTTCATTTCAAGATACAGTAGAACCTCGATTATCCGATTTAATTGGGGCGGGGAAAACTCGGTTGTGCGAAAAAGTCGGATAATCAAAAAGTTTAGTTTTTTCAGAAAAAAATGTAATGAATGAATTTACTTGAAATTTTTAAAACATTTTTGGCATGCATGAACTTTCAAATAAGATATAAAACCCCGAATTTAAAAAAAAACAACTCCCAACAAAAAAATTCAAAAAATAGAATCCGTAAAAATCGAAAAGGAATTATGTACTTCGAGTATACAAACACAGTATCATAGAGTAAGAATTTCAGTGGTGTAGTCAGATGTATTTTCATAATACAAATTTTGAGCAAAGAAAAATTGGCGAGATGCAGGATTTTCAGGACAAGCAATCAATTTAGGTACTAATTTTTCAAATCTGAATCAGTAAAATTTGATGAGAAATTGCATTTCTTCAGAAATCTGTGATTTTTGATTGAAATATCAGTGAATTAATCATGAATTTTTCATGAAATTTATTTCACTCACTCAAAAAGAACGGAATTTCACGTAAGTAATTTATCTGATTCAGGATTTTTCATTATTTTTTGAAAAATCATAGTTGAAGGACAGAAAATAATGTATTTTGTGATATTTTCAAGCTGAAAAATATGTTTGTCGAGCTTAAAAAAGAGATAAATTTAAAAGAAGTCGGATAATAAAGTATTATCCGACTTTTGAAAGTCGGATAATCGAGTAAAATCGGATAGAATTTTATGCTCGGATAATCGAGGGTCGGATAATCGAGGTTCTACTGTATTTCTTTCTTGAGTATTAAAAATTGAAAATTATGCTAAAGTTATGTTTTTTTAATTTTTATGCATTATGATATTTATGATTTGAATTTTCTGTCATTTTTACGAAATTTAAAACATTTTTGGATGAAATTAGATAATTTTTGGCATCGAATTCGACTTCTTGAATGTGTTACATCTAAATTTTGTGAGAGATATTCTAATATTAATTTTGCATTGATCGAGTAAGGATGGTCTAGGGATGGGATGAAATCTGCTTTATGAGCCGAAACGTTACGAAGAGCTATTACTGTAATTTGTCGAGTATTTTTTCTCAATTCACTCACCGAGAATTCATAATGTCTTTCTGCAGCTTCGATATCTTCCTGTGATGGTGTTTTTGGAAAGCAAGTCATGTAGTTCAGGGAGATTGCGATTTTTCCTGAAATTATTTATAATTGAGAATGCATCTCTTAGGTTGAATTGCTACAGTTATGGGTTAATTTAATGATTGAAAATTTCAGTTTTCACAGTCTTGAATTATATGCTCGTTTCTTATCATAACCACATTTTTGAGCTACAGGAAGTGACCTCAAAAAGTGACGATGGCCTGGCTTTAAAAAAATATGAAGCTTGGCCCTCTCTTATTCTATGGATTAAATCTGGGCTCAAAATACTATTTCTATCTCCAAAAAAAAAGAGTTTGCAGTTAAACTTTCTCCGGTTACTTAATAAAAAAAAAATGAAAAATTGGAAAATGCACTTGCGAGAAATAGAAATAAAATTTTTCTATTTATTCAACTCACCCTTTTGTTGAACTTTATATTTTGTCTCGTATAATCTATAAATACGCATGTGTGCCAGTAAAATGTTATGGGCCATTACGTAATCGGACGAGTCACCTGTGTCTATTGAAGATGTATCGGTATCATTCATTAGAAAATAACCAAGAGCTGTTTGAAATAATTATGGCGTATCTATTATTTTCCTTCGTCTAAGAACTAAATTTTTTAAAATGAAAAATTTTCAAAATTTAATATTCGTGGTATCATAATATTTACCTCTGGAACCAACAATTACGTAATATGGCTCGTTTATTGTTATCCACCATTTCACCTTTAAAATTGAAGTATTCTCTTTCACTTTGAATGAGTGAAAAGTCACTGATGAATGGTCGGAATTGCAGCACAGGAAAAATCAGCGAATTATTTTAATTTTCAGTGGATTTTGGCTGATTTTAAAAATAAATTCACTGATTTTTCAACGAATTTTAGAGATTTTACTGACTACAGTGATTTTTTACTCATTTTCCAAAAAAAAGTTCACTTGCTTTCAATAAATTTTTCTCACTGGTTTATAACTGTGATGCAGCTCTGACTGTTTTTCAGTGATTTTCAATAATTTTCGCTGATTTATAAATAAAATAATGGGAAATTGAACATATCAATTTCACAAATTTATTACTTATACTTACCCGATCACCAAAGTTTGAAAATAAAATATCAGCATAGTTGGCCATGTGATCAACGATGGAAGAATTGAGCCAACCTCCGACGTCCTGCAATTTCTGAGGTAAATCCAAATGATACATGACGACCTATGATTCAGAATGTTTTTTCGGTTTGAAATTGATCAATTTTGAGGGAGAAAAATCGCCATTTGTAATTATAGAATTTTTTTCACCATCGGTTCGATGTTTTTTTCGATCAAATCGTTCAACACATCGTTATAATGTTGAATTCCAGCATCGTTGATTTGGCTGAGATCTCCATTGGGTAGAATACGAGCCCAGCTGATGGAAAATCTGTACATATTGAACTGTGTCACAGAAAAATCACAGACCGTATTAGCCAATTGAAGATTATATTATTTATGATTCACTTACCCCTATTTCTTTCAAAAGATCTGAATCATTTTTATACAAATAATACGATTTGGCAGCATCGTCGCCGTTTTTTCCATCTTTTATTGCGGAAGGTTTCGTGTGAGTTAATTTGTCCCAAATGTTTTCACCTTTTCCTAAATTGGAAATGTGCTTTGTCGTGATTTTTTTTGTTGGAAAGTTTAATCAAGTGAAAAATTACCATCTGCATTCCACGCTCCTTCGATTTGATAGCTCGAGGTTGAAGCTCCGAAAATGAAATTTTCGGGAAATTGTAAAGCCAGCGTTGAAATTAAGTTGAAATCGTGGCACAGTAAGCATAAAATTAATAGAGAAATTCCACGCATTGGGGGTTTTATTATCGCACGTTGCATTGAAAACTTCACCGTCAACGAACCAACTGTCTTGAAATTTTTTTAAAGCGATGACTACCAAAACGATAAGGGATTTGGCTTTGAAGATAGGTACATATATTATAAATGTAATTACGATTTAGTTTGCGAAATGTCTAGTATTCGTAATTTTTTGTACATTTTTCACGTTTACTTTCGTTGTTGAAGTTAGATATTTGCGTATCTATTTGCCAATGTGTCATCAGTTTTTGATTGGGTCATTTTTTTTTCATTGGTGGTTCCCTTGAGGAGATTTTTGGTTTTTTAAATTGAAATAGTCGAAGGTTTTCATCCATGGTGGGTTCAAAAAAAATTCATCTGGGTATCATAATTGGAAAATTATTTACACTAGATGAAAAAATGTAAAGAATGTATATTTTTTTCTAATTGAGGTAACTGGATGATTTTTTCCAAATTAGCTGAAAATTTGGTCGCTAAAGTATCTTAAATTTTTTCTTTCGGAATGAGGTAAGCTAGTGATGGAAAGCTCTGATTTGAAAATTTTATAAATTCAGCAAACATTTGTCTGATTCATACCTTATGGATCCCCTTTCGTCAAGGTTTTGAGACTGCATTGAAAAATTAAAAATTGAACCTTTTCGTAAAGAATTTTCAAATGGGAGGTGTCCAAAAATTTGAAAAAAATAGTGTCACTTTTGAATTTTTTTTTTTAATATTTCAAAGGAAATATATTAGTTCGAAAATAGTGGCAACAGGTTTTACAATTTTTTTTCCTAAAATTCTTCAAAATCAAAATTATTTATGCTCAATATCCTTTTGAAATTTTGAAAAGTCGATCTCAGCCGAAATTAAACCGGACCACCAAATTTCTACTCTATTTATGTGAATGAGAAGTCCAAAATTTCCTAAAATTATACCTACTTCGTAAGCAAAGGACAAATTTAGAAAATTGTTTGGATTTACCATAATTCTAAAAAAAATGAATGCTCATTAATTTTTTCAATTCATTTGTATTTTTACGTTTACGCATTACTTTCGAATTCCAAATTGAAATCGTACGATGTTTTGAATAGTTACAATGCATCGCAAGCCTTAGAAAACTTAAAAATAATACCATCAACTCTGGAAGGTTCTGAGGATTGGTTTGAGGGCAGGGAAACAAGTATTCTCAAAGATGAACAATGGTTCTTCTCAAGACAACATTCGTGTTTTCATGAGTTCTTCAAAGAAATACGAAGATTGTTTTCGAGTTCTTTCTCTACTCGTGGAGTTGAAATCAACGCTTACCAAACCATATTTTGATCTAAATGAGAGAAAAAATTGATTAAAATTTTTCTTATGTGCAGTATGAATTTAAAAGCAGTGCATAGTGGAAGTACTTTTTGATTGAATAGAGCTAGAAAATTGATTGAAGTAACATCGAGCAGCTCAGAATGAAGGATTCCAATTTTAAGGGTGGAAATTTCATGTTCATGAAGAGGGGTATCCAAAAATGAGAAAACCGGTTTCGTCAAAAAAAATTAGATTAGGTTTTCGTCAGCAAAATAAATACTGTTCAGTGTTCACTGGGGGAATTTAGACGTTGGTAATATAAATTTTTGAAACCGGTTCATTAATTTTTGAGTTTGTAGTCAAACATTTTCAACAAAAGGAGGTATTGAAAAATGTTTGAAAAAATATTTGCAAGGCATTAAAAAACAATCATTTTTATGAGTTTAGTTTTTACTTTTTCAAGTTCTATTTTTTCTTTTTTTCTAGTCAGAAAAAAATTATGGAACGAGAAAATAATCATTACTTGATTTTCTGTAACTTTTGCCTCAACTATTTTTCAATATTTCCAGTTTTTGGAAATTTTTGACATCCAGCTCAAAATTTAATGAACTGGTTTTGAAAATTTATATAACTAGACAACCCTAGGGGCATGAAATTTTCAACGTCTTCATTATGAGCTACTCCAACACTGCTTGATTTGTTCCTACAGATCTATCCAATCAAGGATTTTTTCACCTCGCATTACTTTTTGGATCATACTGCATGTAAATTGATGTATGTATTATTTTTTTAAATATTGGAAAATTTCCATACTCGTATCCAAAATTCCATTCGAAATTGTCCAAAATAGACCACACTATGTATCCTATTATATTGCATTTTTCGTAGTAATAGGCCTCGAGAAGTTCGCTGAGGTAATTCTGTGAACAAATTACGAAGAAATATTCAACGATTTAATATGAGACTGAGCAAAAAAAAAAAATGAAAATTATTGCTCACTTTCAGATATTCTATTCGAGATGTGTCATTAATTTCACCACTATCTCCGTAACCATTTTCTGTGACGAAAATTTCAGGAAAGTTGTATTCTGTCGAAATTTTATGTAAAACGTATCTGAATCCTTTTGGATTTATCTGTGAGGTTAAGGAAAGGGTTCAAATTAGATTCGTATTCGATATTGAAACAGATGACAGTCTTTTATGACGAATTAATTTTTTGAGTGTGTTGACTTACCTCGAAACCGGGTGATTCGGTGGCAGGCAATGAAAAATTTTCCGTCGTGTGTACGTTAATATCTGGGAAAAATGGTGACGTTGTGTTCTGGGGTTCATTTTTGGTAACCGAACTGCATAGCAAACTTGAGTAGTGATTGAAGCTGAAATAATCTGAAGCTCCTGTGTTATGGAGAATATTTTTTGATTAATTGAAATGGGTGAAATTATACGAATATTTTGAAAATATCTAGAGCTTCAGGCTCTGAAATGGTTGGCTATATTGTTCTGTATTGATTCGTTATCGATCTACCTTTTAGAAGTTGTATTTCTTTTTCTGTGAATTTAGGTAGTCTGGATGTCGTCAAGCCTTCGTTTTTGCTGTTATTGTTTACGATTTCTCGTACTAATTTCGGGTAATTTCCGTCTGCTGAGTAAATAGGATGGGCGAAAATTCCGATCTGATCTTACATATTTTTTAATAATGAGAATCATGATCATAATTTGGGGAAAAATTTATGATTTTTTAGTGTTTTTTAATACTAACCGAGAACTGATAGTGTCTTTCTGTTGCCTCTATGTCTTGCTGTGATTCAGTTTTTGGCAAACACGTGTCGTAGTTCAATGAGATACTTACTCTACCTGGAATTAATCAAGCAGTAATTTAGTGCGAGTATTGGTTTGGGTGGGAATCGTTTATTCGCGTAGGTATCTTTGAATTTAGAAAAAATGTGACGTCATTCGTACAAAATCATTTTTTTTGGAATATTTTCTACTGAAAATTTGGATATTTCACAAACTTAACATTTCATGAATTTTTTTTCCACAAGTCTCATTTAATTGGAATTTTTAAAGAGAGGAACAGTTTTCAAAAAAATTCCCTGATCAGGTACAGGGTGTCGAAAAATTATTATGATGAAGCATTTTTGAGGGTTTCAAAAATACAAGTACAAAATTGAGATTTCTTGTCGTTTGAATCAATATCAGATAAAACATTCATCACAGAAAATGAAATGAAACATGGCTTTTGGATTAATCAGAAATTAGGAGGTAGAGATCTGGTCCGTCTGGATCCAGTTCCAAGATTTTCCATTGATTGAAGTCCCTCCGGCTTCAGAACTTTTGAAAAAATGCTTCTGGCTCCAGCTCTGTGATTTAAAATCACACTTCAGGGACGCTCCTCCCTACGAACCCAGAACCAAAATTTTTGTTTTGAATTCATCCAGCATCAAAATTTTTGATTCAAGTCTCTCCATCAGCTCCGGCTTTAGAATTTTTAAAAAAGTGCCTCGAAAAAATTTCCATAATTAATCAATGTTAATTTCAACCATTTTTCGATCTGGGTCTTGACGAATTGTTTTATTTATGAGCCTTTCATTGCAAAGAAGGTTTTATATTTGATTTAGGGGGGCAGCTGCTGGCTCCATAATTTTTGGATAAAACTCAAATTAATTTAAAATTACTTGAGGCATTTCGTTTGGTACTTATGTATTTTCAGACGAGAGGTGCAAAAAATTAATTGATTTTGGACGTGAGCCTCCCCTTATCCCCATCCCTTCCATAAAAATAATCCGAATTTGACTCAAAAAATGAAAACTTGAGTGGCACGTCGTTTGTAATGTTTTCAACGATAATATGACTTTTTACCACACTTCTCGTCAAATCAATTTTACTTCATTCTTCCACATTTTAACGAAATGAGTTTTCTGTTTTTTGACTCCTGATAAATGAACCATTCAAAGATAACAACGTTTTTTCCAAGAAAAAATATGTATCACTAAAAATTTATTACTTATTTTCGTTCTTTGCATTGTAGTTTATAAGTTATCAAAAATGCATTCAACTTTTGTATTATCAATTTTCAACAAATTTCTTTTGAACTAGCTCTTCGGCTGTAGGTGAATTGATTTCAAAAGAAAAATTCATGTAAAATTATAGGGTAATTTATTCTTCTTTTTTTGGGAGCAAATACAGTGGAATCCGCTTATAAGGATCGAGTTGGGACTGGGTGATTTCAATCCTTATAACCGAATTATGCTAATAACCGAAAAATATTCTTTGAGCCAAAATTTTTACGAAACATATCGACTTTAAAAAAAGTAAATATTTTCATTTTTTAAGAAATCGTCCATTTTTTCCAACTTTTTGGAAGTCTCCTTTATGACATACTTTCTATGAATTTCACGTGATTATATTGGTGATGAAAATCAAAGGGCTCCGCATAGAATTGAACACCTCTATTCAGTACAGCTACAGCATCTAATGTGCAAAATATGGACTGTGATATACCCAATTTAGATGCTGCAGCTGCTTGACTCAAGGCACCAAGTTTATCAAATTCTTTTTAGTAAATTAAATTTTTTGGATGGAGTGAAGACTCTTTTTGATAAGAACAATAACACAGATCACAATTCATATTGAAGGGAATTTTTTGCATACTGGTCATTTAATTGAATGAAATTGAATAAAATCTATGAAGGAGTGCATCGAGAATAGATAACATAGCGATAAGCTTACAAAATGTTCGTGAAAATGAACCTATGTATTTTATTGATTTTTATGTGTGATCTAAAAATATTCAATCCTTAAAACCGGCTTCATTCATCCAAAGTGATGCTAATAACCGAAATTTTTTACACGTAAAAAGATAGAACCGTTCCGTCCCAGCCACTTTTGATGCTTATAACCGAATTATGCTTATAACCGGATTGCTTATAAACGGATTCCACTGTATTTACGAATTAATCCCCATTTTTTTGGCGGAGTTTGTATGAATTTATTCCCACTTTCTTTTCAATCAGGTAGGAAGGTAGAAACATACGAATTGGAGCCCATCCGCACTTCACACAAGTCGAAATTCATCCATCACGAGGAAATGATGCTTTTTTGGGCATAAAAGCTCATTTTTTTTCAAAACTTCGCTCGGGCATGTACAAATTTACAATTATTAGGTATAATGGATTATTTGAGACGACAGAGAAAAAAATTCTCCTTTTTGCTCCTTCCCCTGGACATCCTTCCGGTATTCGAAGTTTTAGTATTCATTTTTTACCCTCCCCCCCCCCCCCCCCCTCAAAAAAAAACTTTGACGCTTCTCATATAATTATTATTTTGTTCTTGGTCGAACGAGCGTGAAGCTTGAAAAAAATTGGGTGTAAAATGACAAAAAAAAAAAAAAAATTCTCATTTTTAATGCTTTGAAAATTTCTGTCTGACTTAATTTTCGGGGAAGGTCTCTCATGGATAAATTACCGTTATACAGGAGTCTTGGATAACGGTACATTAGTCTGAAAGAGGTTCAGAATCAATTTGTATGTACCTCTGAAAAAAAGGGAGAATCAATTCGTACATTTGCAAAAAAAAAAAATGGGAATCAACTCATCAACTACTGGCCCTTCAGTTGAAAAAATTTACTGAAATGGATGAAAAAAAATCAGTATGGAATGATTTTCGACAAAAATTGATTGTTTTTTAAAATCTGATATGTAATTTTTTTGTCAACTGAAGTGGTTTGAAAATGCTGAGAATTTCGATGTAGAAATTTGTACCTAATATGATTTTACATTACAGTGATCAAAATTACATGGGAACTCATTTGAAAATAGGTAACTTTTGAAGGAAGCCTTTTTAAATTTTTAATGAAAATCATCAAGTACCTACATCGTTTTTACGTCATTTCAAAGTTAAAAAAAAATTAATGCTTTGATTGGACAAAAATGTCAACTTTTTATCTTAATTACCAGACTAAAAAGTTTGTTAACGAAAAATGTCATCGACTGACCGTGTGTTTTCCAAACTGTATTCACGTGTGCATAGATAGATAAGTATATCGTATTGATTTGGCTCACCATTTTGTTCCGGTTTATATTTTTTTTCGTAGAGTCTGTAAATACGCATATGAGCCAGTAGAATATTATGAGTAACTATGTAATTGGTTGGAGTACCGAGGCCCAACGATGGTGCATTGAAATTAGTGTTGGAATAACCATTAACTACGTAATAAGGTTCATTTATAGTTGACCACCATTTTACCTGTATGAGAAGGAAATGAATCATATGTACGATTAGAAAATTCTAAGGGAGTATTTTCTTCAAGTGTTATTCTCACCCGATCACCAAAGTTGGCAAATAAAACATCAGCATAGTTGGCCATGTGGTTGACAATGGAGGAATTCAGCCAGCCACCGTTGTCTTGTAATTTCTGAGGCAGATCCCAATGATACATGGTGACCTGTGGTTTGAAATTTTTTCGATTAGAAATTTGGTAAAATTATTCTTAAAAAATTATAAATTTTTAAGATTATTTTTTATACCATTGGTTTGATATTTTTTTCGATCAAATCGTCGATCACATCGTTGTAGTGTTGAATTCCTGCTACGTTAATTTCACTGAGATCACCATTTGGTAAAATACGAGTCCAACTAATGGAAAATCTGTACATTTCGAACTGTACCCATGAAAAATGAATCAACAATCAATAAAAATTTTGAAAATCTGTAGCGATTATGTTTGAAATTTACTTACCCCTATTTCTTTCAAAAAATCTGAATCATTTTTGAACAAATTGTACGATTCGGCTGCCTTATCGCCGTTTTTTCCATCTTTCACAATGTCTGGTTGTGTGTGAGTTAACCTATCCCAAATATTTTCTCCTTTTCCTGCAGAAAAATGAGAAAAAATTACGAATGCTGCTTACTTCTCATTTACTTATATTGATTTTATCACTTTGAAAAATTCTTACCATCAACATTCCATGCTCCTTCGATTTGATAACTCGAAGTCGATGCACCGAAAATGAAATTTTGAGGAAATTTTAAAACTGTAGTGGAAGCCATTGTGAAACTGTTCCACAAAAAGTGTAAAATCAAAAGGGAAAATGCGCACATTTCATTCTCATTTATGGACGTGTATCGAGATGTAGCTTACCGAACGAAGAACCAAACTGTATTGAAAAAGTCTATGTATTCTATATTCATATTTACCTGATAATTTTAAGGTTTGGTTTTTTGTTTAGCTAAAAAATAATAACTCGAGTGAAGGGTGGAGATATGACGTATGTACATGGTTAACGTAATGACCCATAATGACCATTTTAATTTTTTTCCTCGAGGTTTTACGTTGTCTGTGCTGTTTTAGATTGCTTTTTGTATCCTATCAGCAAGTGTGGCGAATGTTTTATTGCATAATTACTCACGTTACATGGTAAATTTGCAACATCGCGCGAGTTTTCGTCGAAAAATTAGAAGTAAAATTTTCAACGTTCCTTCTTGCCTTGCTCCATTCAAATTTTTAAAACTGAATCCAATAATTTTTAAATTTAAAATTGGTATCTTCTGAGTTTGAATTGGGACAAAATTTCAATAGATTGTAAATTGGCTATAAAATAAATGCACTCTACGTCTTCAACTATTTTCCTCCATTATAATGAAGAAATGAATACATAATGAAAAAATTTTTCAAAATTCAAAAAACTGTTGAATTTTACTGAAAATTTCTTGAATTGTGTGTTCTTATAAGTATTCACGAAAAATTTATCGTGAAATGGAATATGAACTGAATTTCGAAAATTTTGCAAGATTTCAATTGATTCTGGAAAATTTTTTCGAAAAATTCAAGCATAATACTTACTGTTTTTTTGGAATTTGTTTTTTTTTTTAAAGCAGATGAACCTTTGAAATTTGTTGAATTTTTAAAAATCCTTTTGGGTGATTTTAATCTACTTTTTTTATTCCTGAGATACCTACCGACAGCGGCGATTTTGGAAAAGAAAATCTAAGGAAGTCTGAAAGTTCAAAGAAACTGAACGTTTTTCAAAATCTTTCTATGTAAATGTGAATTTATCAAAAAACTAGAAAAAAATTCGAGTAGATTCACGTCTTTGTATTTTCATTACTTTTAAAAATTTTCTTCTGATGATTCATTGCGTTAAGAAGAAATTTTGAATAATACGATGTTGAAAACTTTCTCTGAAATGCAGTTATTTTCTAGTTGGGAAAAATTTTTTAAAATATGAACGGGTTTGAAAAAATTGAAGAAATGTGTTAAAAATACGTCCGAAAAAAAGCGCCTGTAAACTCGCTATTTAAATATACTCGGTTATCTCTTATCTCCTTTTAGTTTAAGTTAAAAATACGTGGCTGCGGCCAAAGAATCTTGTTGTTGTTTTGATATTCGTAAATTCGCGTCATTCATTATTGATATTCCGTTTGAAACGTACGATTCGGTTAAAACTCGCGATTTATAAAAGGGTAACGACCCTATATTAAATTTCTAATGTAATATTCGTTAAATATACGAATATTCTCATCTACGTTTTTCTACATGATATTTTTCGAGGTCAAAAAGGCCATTTTTACAACATGATAGCAGTAGTCATGGTTCCGTATTCGCGATCTTTTTGAGTCATTTTGAGTGCGAATTCGCGATCGTTTGGCAATTATTTCGCCATATTTTTTGCCAAAAAAAATTCGCGATTGTTTTAAATGTGAATTCGCGATCTTTTTTTGCTCTCCGTGAGTATAATCGCGATCTTTTTTTTGCTCTCCGTGAGTATAATCGCGATCTTTTTTTTGCTCTCCGTGAGTATAGTCGCGATCTTTTTTACCAATTACCTTGCGATTTTTTTTTGGTAATTTCGCGATCTTTTTTCGTAAATACTTCGCGATTTTTTTTCTCAATAATTTCGCGATTTTTCTCGCCATATTTCGCGATTTTTCTCGAGCATCGCGAAACGTAAATACGCGATTGTGTGCGATTAATGATCCTACGTGGTATTTCGCAAATTATCGGCAATCGAGGCGATAATTCAAACGTGAACGTAAACGACGATTCCAGCGACGAGGAATTTCGTGGATTTCCAGGACCAGTACCTGAAACAAAGAAATCCAAATCAAAACGACGTAGAGAACGTAAACGACGGTCAAAAGAGGTTAGTGATACGAATACTTCTCCGATAAACGTGAACGACGCAGGTCCCTCAGCTCCGTGCGATAATTCTGACTCCGTGTCTAAAAATTCTGACTCCGTGTCTATAAATTCCGACTGCGTATCTGTAAAATCTGATTCCTCCGTCATGTCTTCCGGCGACTCTAATATTCCAACGCACCTTCTTTTCACTGGTGCTGACTACGATATTTGGAAGAAGAGAATGAAAAGTCTGTTAAGCGCTAAAGATCTCGAAAAAACGTTAACCGTCGATGGCAACGCAACCGCTAAGGATAAGAAAAAGGCATTTAACGAGTTAATCAATCACGTAAATAACGCTGTCTTTCGCCTTATACGGGAAGAATCCGACCCCATTAAGCTCTTCGAAGAATTAGACGAACGCTACGGTCGTGTCAATCAAGAAATCGTTATCGCCTGTAGAGCTAAGCTTGCTAGAATCGACATTGACCAGTTTAAAACGCCGAAAGAGTACTGCAACGAAGTATCAAATCTGGTTAGCGAAATGGTATCTGCTGGAGCCAAAATCAGCAAAGCGGAAGAGTACTCTTTCTTAGACGCGGGCCTAAAAAACCTGGAAAAATGGAAGTATGTTCGAAAGGCTGCCGAGGCTGTTCTCAACGTAACTGAGGCACACCCTAAAATACTTCGAGGCCTATTGACTAGCGACGACGAAAAAAAGGAAGAAAGCCGCGGCAACGTCAATAAAGGTACGGCATTGGTAACTACAAACAACGATAAGCGATCGTCGAACAGCGAGTCCACTGGTTTCAAACGACGAATTAAGTGCTTCAAATGTAAGAAACTTGGACATCACGGTAATAATTGTAGAAATCCAGGCGATAATCGTAACAACTCACCACGAGGCCCAATAAAATGCTATCGCTGTAATGCCACCGGTCACATTGGTAAGCACTGCCCTCGTTATGGGGACGAGGTCAACTCAAAAAGGAACGTGCCCAAGAATGGTAACGACGGTACAGCTGCCAAACCAACAACGTCTAACGATGCAGGTACGAGCCGACCGCGAGCCCTAATAGCGACGATTTCCGATACAAAAAATTACGCGACGACTACGACTGCGGGCAAGTCAACGGCGCTTACCAGTAACGATGCAGACGGCGAAATCACGTTCATTCTTGATACCGGTGCGACAAGCCATATGATAAATATGCCGGGAATTTTGGAAAACGAGCAGCTGGTAACTATCAATGCGTCCGTAAGTGTTGCCAAAAACAATACGTCAATTTCGCGTAGCTCCGTCGGTGATTTATCTGTAACAAACGAAAACGGCGTAAATTATTTAATGAAAAATGTTAGCTACATTCCCGACTTATCGGTAAATTTAATTTCGGTCTCGCAAATGAGAAAATTAGGATATGATACGTTAATCGGAGAAAATATATCTATAATACATCGCGAATCGGGCGAAAAGCTAACCAACGTACGTGAATTACCAAACGGGTTACTTACTGTCACGTTTAAATTAAATAAAAATCTCAAAAATTACGACTTTGCTCTCGCTAGCCTTTGGCACCGTAGATTAGGACACCCGAGTCGAACCATAATGTATAAAATCGCCGAATTAAACTGCAATGACGCCGATTGTCCGTTGACCCACGAATGTGATACGTGCGCGAAGGCTAAGCAAACTCGTGGACCATATAATACTGAGCGTAATCGTACGACTCAGGCTCTCGATCTCGTTCACGTCGATCTGATGGGTCCAATTAGCGCAGGTACTGACGGCGAACGTTTCTTTGTGGCTTTCATCGACGATTTCACCCGATTTGCTGTTACTTTTGCCATGACGTCGAAAGGTGAGGTCGGTGATTATTTTGAAAGATACGAAGCGATTGTATCCAACATCTGGAACCGGCCAATTAAGAAAATCCGCTGCGACAACGCACCTGAATTCGTGGGTGGAAAATTTCGACAAGTTGCAGAAAGTAAAGGTATGACCATCGCGCCGTCTGAACCATACGAACATGAACATAACGGTACCGCTGAAAGATTTTTGAGAACGATCTCAGAAAAACTAAGGTCCTTACTTTTTGATTCGAAAATGCCCAAACGATTTTGGCCGTATGCTCTTTATACCACTACTTTCTTGTATAACCGTCTGCCGAGCACGTCGATTGAAGATAAAAGTCCATATCAGCGCTGGTTTAATCGTGATCCAACGTTCGAATACGTTAAGATTTTTGGCTGCATCGCTCGTGAATACGTACCTAAGGAAAAAAGAACGAAATTAGATCCTAAATCAGCCGAAAAAATGCTCGTAGGTTATACCGAAACTGGTTATATATTACTTGATGTACCGCGAAATAAAATATCGTATTCGTCTAACGTTCTTTTTGATGAAAATATATTATACTTCGATAAATATCCCGAGAATTCCGACGACGCATCGACAGTACTAGCTCGAACTACGCTGAAAATTGCTTGATCGCGATCAAAAACGTTAGCGAAGACGACGAGTTCAACGAATACGTAGCCCTGGTCACTTCTGAGGACGGTCGTGAATTAACGTATGAGGAGGCAATCAACGGCCCCGAAGGTGACCAATGGAAGGCCGCAATTCAAACTGAAATTCTATCCATGTATACGAAGGAAGTCTGGTATGAAATCAGTGAAGCCGAACTCGAAGGCTTGGATTATTCGGAAGTAGACTCAACATGGGTGCTGCGAAAAAAAATTACGGTGACCGGCGCAGTCAAATATAAGGCACGTTTGGTGTTGAGAGGCTATAAAGATAATCATAGGTACGAAATCGACGAGATATACGCACCGACGGCCGATACTTCGATCATTCGCGGCATTATAAATTTAGGTACGATTAATAAATGGCAATTACGACAAGCTGACGTTTCAACGGCTTTCCTCAACGGAGACATCAATCGTACAATCGTATTTCGACCGCCGAAAGGCGATAAATCTACAAAGAAACGAGTCTTCTACGTTCTTCGAAAATCCTTGTATGGCCTGAAAACTTCGCCGAAAAATTGGAATGACAAACTTAAACGAGTACTCAAAAAGTTAGGCTTCAAACCGTTAATCAACGAACCGTGCGTTTACGTAAATACCGAAGGCGATGTTATACGTTGCATTTTTGTAGTCTTTGTAGACGATTTTCTAATTACCGGTAGCGACGACGAATTGATCGATTGGTTGATCAAACAACTCAATCTTGAATTTGGAATACGCGATTTAAACGAGTGCCAAAAATTCGTTGGTTTAGAGGTAGAACGCGATGCCGAAAGAACCAAAACAATTTTACATCAACGATCGTATATTAATGAACTTGTTAAATACTATAATCTCGAAAATTCTTACCCGATCGCGACGCCATTAGATGCGAACTTGAAAATAGTCAACTTAAATCTAGATAAATCTTACGAAACAAAAGTCCGAGGCCTGATTGGTTCATTATCGTATATAGCTCGTGGAACTAGGCCGGACATTAATTTTGCTGTTAACTTTTTGAGTCGATATCAGCATTTAGCGAATTCGGAAATTTTTGCGTATGCCAAACGTATTCTGCAGTACCTGAAAACAACGATGGATTATAATCTAGTATATAATTCTAATTTTGAAAACGATATGTATCCTCTTCGATTGTACTCAGATTCTGATTTTGCTGGTGATAACCTTGACCAAAAATCCACAACGGGAATCGTCATAACATGGGCCGGTAACGTAGTGGACTGGTATTGCCGTAAACAGAATTGTGTTTCAACATCTTCCGCCGAGTCAGAATACGTAGCTTTATCGACGGCTGCAAAACAAGCTGCTGCGTGGATTAATTTTTTCAACGAAATCGGTCTGGTTATAGGTACCGTACCTGTTTTTTGTGATTCCACCGCAGCAATTTCTATAGCGAAAACCGATGAATCTAAGAGAACGCGACATATCGATGTTGCGTACCATCATATTCGAGATATGATAAAAGATGAAAAAATCCACGTTGTCAAAATTGCGTCAAATGATAATGTCGCCGATGTCTTGACAAAATCCACCGCTAGAGTCGCTTTTAAGCGACATGTCGATTCGTTGTTTAAATTGTAAACCTTTTTTTATTTAATTAGATTTTTCGTCCGAGGGGCCGTGTTAAAAATACGTCCGAAAAAAAGCGCCTGTAAACTCGCTATTTAAATATACTCGGTTATCTCTTATCTCCTTTTAGTTTAAGTTAAAAATACGTGGCTGCGGCCAAAGAATCTTGTTGTTGTTTTGATATTCGTAAATTCGCGTCATTCATTATTGATATTCCGTTTGAAACGTACGATTCGGTTAAAACTCGCGATTTATAAAAGGGTAACGACCCTATATTAAATTTCTAATGTAATATTCGTTAAATATACGAATATTCTCATCTACGTTTTTCTACATGATATTTTTCGAGGTCAAAAAGGCCATTTTTACAACAAAATGAAAGTTGGAAATTTTTTAATAGATACCAAAAAATGTTTTCCAGCTGTAAAATTGTTTTAAATTCATTTCTCGACATTTTTCCAATTTGGAATCAGAACAAAAATCAAAATATTAAAATTTCTTCTAGTCTAAAAACTTTTACCAATGATTTTGAAATTATCCTCAATTTTTTAGAAATTTCCTCTGATGAGTATGTAAAATATTGGAAAGAATTTTGGAGAACATGGAATCGAAAAATGAATGAAGGAAATCAAATTTAGGTTTGAAATAATTTTATTGATGAAAAAAATTTTAAAATTAGAAACTGAATATAATTTTGAAAAAAATTACATTGAAATGGTGGAAAACATTTTGGACTTGAAGGAATTTAGACTCAGAAATTAGATTAAAGGACTTAGATCGTCGAAATCTCTCTGATAAAAATTATTAGAAGCAAACCTTGCTCTAGGACAGAATTTAATTTGATTTACCTATTTTTCTGGATCCGTTTTACTAAAAAATTGGTACCTGCTTTAAAAAATCTCAATCTTGAAAAAAGAAATCAATGGCAGTCGAGTCCGACTTCCCAAACTGCCTTTGGAAAATTGCCTCTGCCTACCGATTTTTAAAAATGATTTCATTTTCCATCGTTCAACTTGCAAAATGAACTTTACTCGAGAAATAAGGAAAAAATGATTATTTTTAATGGAAATTGTTATACACACGAAAAATCTGAATTGAATTACAATTAGATTTTAGGCCATAAAATTGGCTTTCCATTGGAAGCCAATTTTTTTTCTATGGAACTTGAGTTTTGATTTAAAATCGAATTTTTGAACATGGGCAAAAATATCTCGAAAATTGATCCTTCTGAAAAAATGCTAATTTTTGCTGAAAAAACTCGATCATTTATGATTTTTTCCGTCAGAGACTTTTTTTCGCCCAAAAAATTGAAATTTTTGAAAATTATGGAAAATTGATAACATTTTGTTTTTTTTTTCATTAAAAATTTTTGAGAAAAACTTTTTCTTAGAATCATCTTGAAAAACTTTTTTTTTCAGGTTTACTTACATTAAAAATTGTTAAAACCATTCATTGAAGTTTTTCTGTTTCTAATTTTCCTTTTTTTAAACGAAATTAGCTGCAAAAATTTTCCATAATCTGTGAAAAATGAGAACCACTGAAAATTGTATCAGCATGTTCGTAAAACTTGTTGAAATTGAGGAAAGAAGTGATGATAAGAAAAGTTGTTGGTTCGAACGTTTGCATTTTTCACGTACGTATGGAATTCTTTGTTATTTCGAGAATTGAATTACCTTCGTTCATTGTTCTCAAGATAAATAATTAGGTACCACTGATTTGGTCTGCGTTTTCCTAGTATGTATTAGGTGTACATTCCGTCTTAAAAACAATTAGCGAAGAATGCAAATATTCTCGTAAAATTACTAATCAGACGTAATAGGTATAATATGTCAGGATATTTTGTCCACTTGCAAAATTTAATTTCAATTGTATTGGGAATTAGGTATTTGATGGCGTATTCGTTGAGCATAAAAAGTTGACTCGATAACGATATACGGACAAATACGTTTCGAGTATCACATTAATAATAATAATTTTCAGATAAATGCAATTAAGGATACCATATTTGATGTTGAATTTCTCATAATTACTCTTTGTATTGGTTACTATGGAAATAAAGGAATTATGTACCTACTTTAACTTATTACGTACAAACTGCGAAATAATAAGAATATTCGTTAAAATCAGCATAATTATCTACTCGTATTACGCGATGAAATCATTTGGTACGGTGTCATCGTCGTACATGAGTAATCGAATGTTGTGTAGCTAAAGTGTGTGTTCAGACTTCGGAATTACTAATTATTTCGTGTATTCGGACATGGCATTTTGTTGATGAAACGATAATCGAAATTTCATGGTGTACGAGCGACTGCGTCATGAGTCATTTTTTGCAAATTTAGTCATTTTTTACGCTACGCCTAAGGGGTTGAATTTTAAATTCTGAATGATTTTGAGCTGGAGGATTTTCTACATATGTATCAATTTTTTTCGGATATTGGAAAGAAAAAAATTTCAAATCGAAGTTTCAATAGTTGGAAATTCAAAATTTTGTACAGTTATCTGTTTTTTGTCCTATTTTGAAAAATTGACCGATATTGGTGTTGAAGATGGTTGAAAAGTCAAGATTTTTGATTTTTGTAAAAACGAAAAGAAACGTTTTCCTAGTTATCAAAACTTGACCAACATTCAAAAATTGATTTAAAAAATTATTTTGATATAAAAATTTGAAATTTTTTTTGGAATTTTTAACCATATTGAACGAAAAAAAAATCAAAATCGATATTCAAATGCTTATTTTCGTTCATTAAATTGAGAAATTTTTCAAAAAAAATTACCCTCGCACAGGAAGTATCTTCTTACAAAAGTACTATGATCTTTGTACATATTTTGGGCCATACACGTCATATCCGGACTAGACGAATTTTGATTTTCCAAAAAAAATTGAATGGATTTTCGAACAGTTATTTGTGTGTTTTCATTTAAAATTGGAATAAAAACTGAAAAAAAAGTCGAGTAGGTATTTGAGACATTTAAGAAAGAAAATCGCACTTTTTCAAAAGTATTAGTCCTTGCGTTACATTTAAAAATGTGAGGTTCATTGCAGTACCTAGCTAGGTACCTACCTATGTAGTCTTCTTAGAAAAATAAAGAAGGTAAAGAAGGCTAATTTTTGTGTTTTTTTTTTAATGTAATTTTTCAGAACAATTTTAATCTTTGTCCTTCGTCCTTTGCTTCACTCGGACACTAACTCGTACTTACTTCTGCTATTTTTTTTCAAAAAATCGTAAATTTTTTTTTTCTAAAATTTTGATAAATTTTTTAAGGGTGTATTTTAGCTTCCAAAAATATGAACTAAATCACACCCTTAAGGCAGATTTTGAAAAATTTTACACTTCATCGTTACTATTTCTGATTTTCATACCTATTTGATAAATGAATCTTGATTTTGAGGATTTTTTTAACGCATTATTTTTTATTGTTCTTCGTTCAAACTGTTTGTTTAGAACGATTTCATCTCCTGTGTAGTATATTTTTTCATTTCAAAATTAGCTCATAAATGGTACTTACTGAAATTGAGAATTAGTCACGAAAAAATCATGCTTCCGTGATGAAATTTGAAATTCCCTTTCCACCTGCCACCTCCAGCCCTTCGATTTCATAATTACAAATAGTCATGTAAAGATCTGGATAACTTGGAAAATTAATCTGGAAAACATGGAAAAGTCGAAAAAAAAATCATTTTTAAAAAATATTGAGGACACTCAGTTGTCAATTCCCATGAAAAACAACCAGTTTCTTCTCCTACCCCGTCCAGGGGTGAAAACTGTTAAAAATCGAAAAACCAAAAACGAAGAAAAAACCAAATATAAATCGGTTTTGTGCAAAACTGAAAACCAAAATTGAAAGTTATATGGTCAAAACCAATTAACCAAGTATAAATTGGGAAAAAACTGTAAAACCAAACCAGAAATAATCATTTTTGGTTTTCAGTTTTTTTTAAAAATCTTTGAATTTGGAATTTGTATGTTCTGTTGTTCCTTACGACTCGTACGGGGCTGGTGGCAGGGTGGGAAAGCACCAGGGATGAATCTCCCTGGTACCCTCCCGCCCGCCCCAGCACCGTACGAGTCAAAATTCATTTTTATTTTGCAATTTAAGCTTGGAGGAGCGAGCAGCACGAAAAACCAAAAATGAAGAAAAAAACAAATATAAATCGGTTTTGTGCAAAACTGAAAACCAAAAAACCAATCACCAAGAAAGGTGAAAACTGAAACTGAAACCAAAAACCAAAAATTAATTTATTTCGGTTTTTCACCCCTGCCCTGTTCTTCGCATCATACTCGTTTCCTTACAAAAACCAAGAGATGTCCTCTTCAAAAATTCGTTTTGAAAATAATTTTGTTTCTCGTGATTTTTCTTCTAAAAGACCGAATTACTTTGAAAAAATTAAAAAAATTCAGAATTTTGACAAATTAGTTTTCTCAGCTTTTTCAAACTGGCTAAAAAAAATGAAAAAATTTTCAAAAAGTTCGGAGCATTCCTGTATGAAATTCAACGCAAAAAAAGTTTGAGATTTTTTGATTAGCTTTTTTATTTAAGTGGAAAATTCAACAAACTGGAGGGGTGCTGGATACTTGCGAGGTGCTAGTTTTAGTATGTTTTTTTCAAAAGGGAATTCTCCACAAATACTGAGAAATTAAGCTTCCCGAGAATTTTTTTGAGGTTCATAAAATAACTGTACAATGTTGATAAAACAGGATGTCCAAAAAGTCCGGACTTTTTTTCAATCAAATTTTATTTTTTTCAAAAGAGAATTTCTCCTACTGAGAAATTGAGCTTCCCAAAAAATTTTTTGACGTTCAAATTTATATTAACTGTACTATGTTGATAAAACAGGGTATCCAAAAAGTCCAGCTTTTTTCTCTTTTTCAACTAAATTTTGAAATTTTCAGTTTATTCGACTAATTTTTTCAAAATTAACATTCAATTCGAATTGATTTTTTTCTCAGGCAAAAAAATGATGTGGAAATTGAAAAAAGGAAATTTTTCTTTTTCTCCCTCCCAATTTGTGAAATGTCCAGTTTTTTTAAAGAAAATATTCTGTTTCCAGGCTATTTTTTGAGATAGAATAATACGAACTGTTGATTTTCGTGTTACTTTCGAAAGCTGCGGTAAAACGTATGGGTAATTTTCTCGACTCCGTGTATTATTAGTACTCGTACGTTTATCACTGTTATTACCGCAGGATACAAAATACATAAATGAACATAAAATACTTACGCTAAACTGCAGCGAATATATTTTTACACGCGTACATATCGGAGCGAGGAAAGGAAAAAAAAACATTATCATAATCGTGAGATGTTAATCTACAATAGAATCCGACATATGTACACAGATCTGGGTACTGGGTACCTATTTATGAGCGTATAAATACTGGAATTCTTGTACGTATACGAAAAATATACTTAAATATCTTAATATTAAAGGAAGAAAGAGAGAGAAAAAGAAATAAAAACGCGTTTTCCACATTACCATCGTATTTTTATTTGTAGGTACTGCTTGTATGTAGTTGGTGAATATAGGTGTACTGCTGGAGACTGGACAGTCCAGTCTGCTGGTACAATACAAACGCTAGTATACATTATTAGAGTATTAACGACCATGAAGTTTTCAATTACACTTACACGTACTCGTTTTGTTGTTAAAATTACAGATGTACTATAAGCTCGGAGATTATATCATCAGACAAGGTGCTCGAGGAGATACGTTTTTCATAATCAGCAAAGGAAAGGTGAGTTGGAACTGCGAGTTATAATTAAGATGTTGGGTTTACTTTGTAGCTACAACTGCTACAAGATATAGAAATGCGTATATCTGCGTAGAAGAAATTATATACTGATTTATGTGTTTTGTTTGTTGCTGTGGTCGTGGTGTACAGGTTAAGGTGACCAAAAAAGATCCAAATACGAATGAAGAAAAATTTATTAGGACGCTGGCGAAAGGCGATTTCTTCGGAGAAAAAGCGTTACAAGGGTGAGTACCTATTCGGAGATTAAATCGAGTGACGTGTATTTAAAAATTGTCTTCAGAATGTGCAATGTGATTATTTACGATAAGGAAATCCTTAGGGGGAGAGAATTATTCGGATTTGATTGATGTGATTAAGTGAGACAAGTCACGAGTTGATCTGATTTCAATTTGATCCTCTGAAATTGACCCTATCTGAGAAAATTTGAGAATTTGATAAGGGTTTGAATTGGGACAATTTTTTGAACTGAATTAATCTAAGTTTGATTCCCGTAAGATTTCTGGACCAATTAAATTTTAGATTTTGAAAATTGAAAATTTTTTAATGAAAAATTCCTATTTAAATGAATGTAAAGTACAAATCATGAGCAGTTTTTGGTTTTGTGCCAAACTGGAAAGAATTGGGTTGGTATTATTGTGGGAAAGAGGTTGAAAATTGGAAATTTTATGCAACCTGTGGAATTTAGTTCAATTTTTCAAGTCGAATAGCAAAAGTCTCAATTTTTCATTTAAAATTTTTCGGAGGTCATTAAGTTGAAAATTTTCTACTGAGGGAAACTTTTCCACAGCTAAAATTTTGATTTTATCATTTTGGGAGGGAAGTGCATAATTTTCCTTGGCACATTCCTTCTAGTCAGTTCCTAATCCGAAAGACGAATTTGAAATTGAAGACTTGAAATTGGAAATGAAGACCTCAATTCCAAAATTGTTTTCAGAAGTGTTTAATTTTTTTTTAAATTTGGACCCTTATAATTTTTTGAAAAATGTGATGAATCTTATTTTAAAATGTAATGCAGCAGTTTTTCTAGGTAACCCCATTTCAATAATTCCCATCACTGCAACTCTGTCTATGTAAAAGACTAATGAAGTCTGGACTAAGTAGGAGTTTTAATTTTTTTGAAATTTTTATTAGAACCTTTAGAACATTTCGGAATTTTCCAGCACTGCCAACTCATTTTTTGTTTTTTTAGACTGAACATTTCTTAAATTCGCGCCATACTTTCCCACCTCGTTGCTAGTTATTTTTTGATGGATTTTTTTTCATTTTCATTGTCTCAATTTAGTCAATTCCTTTATAAGTCTTTCGTTTTTACGATCGAGCAACCTCTCGTTTCTTCATATTCAAAATTTGTTATCTCCTCAACTGAATCTTTTTCGAACAGGGAATGGCTGTAAGATTTTTTAAAGACATCTTCAGAAGACGTTTATGACCTCCTCCTCCCCCCCTGGTAACATTTTTGAATTTTTGACAAGATTTTACCCCACTTTCATAGGTGGCATACCATTTTTAGAAAATTGAATTATATTTTCATTAATAATTTCGGTTTGCTTGCAAAATTTTAACCCATTTTGATAAGTCGCGTGTCATTTTTGGAAAATACTCGAAAAAGGGACTCAAAAAAGTGTCAAAAGGGCTTGAATTCAATTTTCGCCAATAATGTCGTTTTGCTTGCAAAATTTTAACCTATTCAAGTTCAAATGATGACTTCGATTTTCAAGTTTAATTTTCAAAAGAAAATCAAATGTTTGGAATTTTCCAAATTTATCCCCTAAAATGATTTTTTTGGGCAGAAAATCGCCCAAAAAATTCAGCTCCTTTCATTGGAAAGTAAAGTAGGTTCTAGTTGGGTCTTTTGTATCATTTTTTCCGAACTTGAAATCAGGTTATCCAAAAAAAAAAAAAAATGAAAAATTGCAACAAATTGAAATGTTTTAAACATTTGTTATTTTGATCTCTCAATGTGGTGAATATTTCTCTGTAGAAGGACGACAGCAAAATTTTTTCATCACTAGTTCGAATATATAAATCTCGGCATACCTACCTGAGTATAATTTTCTCCCACCAGTCATTTCATGATTTAAATAACTGCATTCTCGATTATATTCAATTATAAATCTCCAAAAAAATTTGTGCGTTACATTTTTAAATTTTTGGATCAACAAAATCAGAAATTTCAAGAAAAAAATCTAAAAAAATTTCCAAAATTTATTCAATCTGTCCGGATATTTTGAAATTTTTCGAAATTTACGACGGAATAGTCACAATTGGATTCCTCAAAATTCATCAGATTTTTCAATTTTTAATACAGTGATCATTTTTGAACGAAAAATTGATGTAGATTTTAAAAAAAAATCAGAGTAGTCCTAAACTGAACGTAATTTTCTAAAAATGATCCCAATTCCCAAAATTGTTGAAATTTCAATTTCGATCTTTTTTAAAATTTTTGTGCTCGAGAGACTTCTTGATAGAAAAATGGACACACTCGAAAAAAAATTTACGAATAAACGCAGCTTTTGAGTAAGAAGAGAATGAAACCTGTTCAAAATTTGAAAAATTGTCATTTTTGTTCTCATCCCTTTGCCTTATTATTATTCATTATTTTATTTCTTTTATTCTCGAACCTTAGCCAGATACGTATTTCTTCAATTTTTTTAAACCGTGTATATCGTTTTATTCTTGCAGAGACGACTTGAGAACCGCAAACATTGTTGCAGACGACGAAAACGGCGTCAGTTGTTTAGTAATCGATCGCGAAACATTCAACCAGCTTATTTCGAATTTGGACGAAATCAGGACCAGATACGACGACGAAGGCAGCGAAAGAAAGAAGTACGTATTGTCGTCGTCGTGTACCACTTTGCAATACTCGTATTCGTCTATACCTAAAAATTGTATACTTGCGAAAAACACCGAGATGAATTTCGTCTCTGGTACGTATCTGTATGTTGAGAAATACGTAAAATAATCCGTTCAAGATGAGGGGAGAAAAATTAGCATTTACCAAGTCATCTCGGATTCTTTGCGGGCTTTCGAGATTCACAGGCGCACATCTCGAAAGACAGCGACGTCGGTCGAATGAAAAAAAAAGAAAAAATTACGAAAGACAATTATTTATTCGTCGAAACGACGTCTTCGTCGTGTATTTTATTATTGTAAAAAATATGATTTTAATTGACGCATGCATACGAACTTCTAAAAAGGATTTATAAACGCTATACCATCGATGGTGAGTGAGAAGTATAAAGATTTAACGTTAATACCGCTTAGAAGTAGTTGGTACGTTGATAAATTATTGCGAAAAAAAAAAAGTCGTAAGATAATTTTAGAATGTACGTAATTTCGCATTGTGTGTTTACTTTTTTACTTTTCTTAATGTTTGTAGTTTGTATAGAATTTGTAAGCTGTCTTGATTATTATTTATTTGACGAGTTTTAATACGGTTTTATTATTTAATGTAGGATTAACGAAGAATTCCGTTCGGTGCGGTTACAAGATTTAACGATTATCGCCACGCTCGGTGTTGGAGGTTTTGGACGCGTTGAACTTGTACAAATTGCCCAAGACTCGAGTCGTTCGTATGCGTTGAAACAGATGAAAAAGAGCCAAGTAAGAGACGAAATTGAAGATTTCAGCTTACGTTGTGTAAACTTTGAAGAGATTTTTAATTAATCGTGTTTTTTATTTTGCGTAGATCGTCGAGACCCGCCAACAACAACATATCATGTCTGAGAAAGAAATCATGTGCGAGGCGAACTGCGACTTCATTGTTAAATTATATAAAACTTTCAAAGATCGTAAATATTTGTACATGTTGATGGAAGCTTGCTTAGGAGGAGAATTATGGACGATATTGAGGTAAGACGGAGATTTTGTTGGTTTTTGGCGGTCAATTTTTTTTATCATGGTGTGTTGAATTTTATGGCAAAAATTTTTGTTGTGTGAAGGGGGAGAGAACTAAAACCTTTTTTGGGGGCCTGATTTCTAAAGGTTAAGATTTTTTTCATCTGGATTCTTACTCATTGAAAAATTGAATGAAGTCATGAATTCAGTGCCTGGATCTTGAAACGATTCTGGTAAAGAGTCTCCTCCCACCCCTCTTCAACGTACAGTTTTGTAAATTTTCATCTAAAGTTTGAATATTTTCTAAAGACAATTTGGTTGTTTTAATAAAATTATTAAAATCATGGATGAAGTTTGTCTTTCTTGAGTGATTTTTTAAACTATTTTTGGCGTTCTGAATTTTTTTGAAAACATTCTGTTCTCTGGGGTTAATTTTTCTGAAATTAATCAGTTTCTTTAATTTTTTGTTTAGAAAACTGATAGTTTCAAGTTCTTTTTTTGAAATCTACAATTTTGTGTTTTTATTTTTTGAGTTTGCTTCCCCGTTAAATAATTTCAATTTTCTTTCATTATTTTCCTTGAGCTTTCCTTTTTTTGGAAACAATTTGAAGATTTTTCTATCGAAGGTTAATTATTGGTTTAATTCTAAAAATTATTTGGTCTTAGATTATTGCTGATATTTTATTGGTTTTATTTTATTTTTTTTCTGAGAATGGGTTAAGTTTTTGAGAATAACTTGTTTTTGTGGAATTCTTTATGGAAATGTCACGAAGGTTTAAAGAAAAGAAAATGATTTTTTGATGTATATTATATTCTGAAAAAAGCTTTCATTTTCTGAAATATTTTTTTCTTTTGAAAATGTTGAATTTTCATTTTTGGTTTTAGTTCTTTTCTGAATGTGATTTCGTTCATGTTTTTGAAAATTGTGTGGGGTTTGTTTTTTTCTGAAATGAGTAGCTTGATACCAAAAGCAAACTTGTCCACTTTTTTTTTCAAAATTAAAATAAGCCTGGTTTTGAACTCTGGAGCAAGCCAACTTCCCAGAATTATGAGAATTGGGCTGATCTGAACTCAATTTTTAAAAAAAGCGAAGAAGTCTACTTTTGACTACAAGCTACTCAAAGGATTTAATGTTTCATTTTTTTGTAATTTTTTTTCGATGTTCAAGTTTATTTCGTTCTTTTTTTTTTACAGATTTATCAATTTTTTGAATTATTTGTTTTTAAATGAATTTTCCAAAAAAAAAATGATTTTTCACTACAAATGATTCAATTTTTTTGGTTCTTTTTGAAAAAAATTTGATTTTTTTTGAGATTTTGAAATATTTTTCGAAAATGGTTTGGTTTGGTTTTGTCATTTTTCTTCCTGAAAATGTCTAGATTTTTTCTGAATGAATGTTTTTTTTTGTTGTTTGCTTTCCTTCAAAAAATGTTTTGGTTTTTCAGGAGTTATACTCCATAAACTTCTGTGCCCAAATTCGGCAAATTTTTCAATGAGAATTCGTCATCCTCTGATCCTCCTCTTTCTCTTCATTTAATTTCGATGAAATGGTATTTCTAATTATTTTTGGTCGTTTCAAATCTACAGTAATTTTAAGGTCTGCTCAAAAAAAAATCCAATAGTTACGTATTGAATTGGAATGAAAAATTTATCTGCGTGTAAATTGGATTGCAGATTTTGAATCTGGAAGGGGCGAAATCAAAATGTTTCGAGTTTTTTTATTTGATTTTGTAGACGAGTATGTCAATTTGATGTGTGAAAAATTAGATTATTTCGTCAAGTTTATAATTGAAGGGGGGAAATATTTCGGAAATTGATTCGTTTTTTATACTTCTTTAAAATTTGAAACAAATAATCATATTCGTGTCAAAAAATTTGAAAATTTTTTACAATAATTTGAGAAATTTATTACAATTTCTATGCTTTGCCTCAAGCTGGTATTGAAGGAGTTCGAAAATTTCCAAATTTTTTATTTTAACAATTTTGCGAAACCTTGAATTTCCTAGAATTTATAGTAAAAAATTTGACTGCGAAAAAACTATTTTTGTGATTGATAATTTCGAATTAATAAACTCGATTCTAACGTATTCCGTAATTTTTCTATTTACAGAGATAAAAGTTTCTTCGACGATAGCACAACCAGATTCTACACCGCATGCGTAGTAGAGGCATTTGACTATTTACATTCGCGTAATATTATCTACAGAGACTTGAAACCAGAAAACTTATTATTAGATGTAACCGGCTACGTGAAATTGGTGGATTTCGGATTCGCCAAAAAATTACAGGTACCAGTAATTTTTATTACGAGTACGACGACTAACGGAATAATGCGACGCGACGCTGCTCAGCGTGAAATAATTACCTAGAAATGGAAAAACAAAAAAGTAAAAGTGTTTCGCAGCGTGCTGTCGTTAAAAAAAATTTTCAACGTAATTATTCGTCGCATTGTCGAGCGTCGTTGCGTCGTCGTTGATAGGTATATATTATGAGTGAAATGACATACGTGATTAATTAGGTTTATCGATAACGGAATATTTTTATGAAATAAATAAAAAAATGATCATAAATTAATATAAATTGTGTTTGCAGCACGGACGTAAAACTTGGACGTTCTGCGGTACTCCGGAATACGTTGCTCCCGAAGTGATTCTGAATAGAGGTCATGACATTAGCGCGGACTATTGGTCGTTGGGGGTCCTAATGTTCGAATTGTTGACTGGTAAGAACTAAATAGACGATTAAATTTGTAAATTTGGATATAGAAACTATCTTCAGGATTCAAAAATTGATTTTTGAGTTGACACTGATTTTGGGCTTTTCAGAAAAATAGAATCTAGAGGATACTTCAACTTAAAATCCAATTCTAGGTCCCTAAAGGGTGCTTTCTATATCCAGGCTCTACAGGGTGTTCCACGAATCGTCTGCCAAACTTTTTTAAAATCTATATTACCAAATACCACTGAGAAGAATTTTGAACAAGTTTCCCTTTCTTGAAAATTGAAGAGGCTATTTAAAAAAAAAAACTAAAAATAGAAATGGATTGTTTGTCGAAAACTGAACAAATTTTGTTTTGTGCAATTTTTGCCTTAAGTACAAATCGAAAATTAATGGACTGCAAATTACTCAAAATAAACGAGTTTCAAAAAAATTTCAAATTTTCTTAATTTTGAGTTATAGCCCTTGTATTTTCGATTTTTGACCGAAATGCACTGATCTAATTTTCTTCAGTTTTCAACATATAATCCAATTTTTTTAATAGGTCATTTTTAAAAAAAAAAATTGAACACATTTTTGGTAGCTTTTTTAATTTTAAAATTAGGAAAAAGCTACAAAAACAAAATTTGTTTAGTTTTCAAAGCATTATCCATTTCCATGGTTGATGAATTTTCCTTTCAATTTTCGAAGTAGGCAGCTTGTTTATCTCGAGATTTTTTTAGCAGTACCTGGATGCATCAAAAAAAAAAAAGTTTGACTGACGATTCATGGAACAACCTATATTGGAAATGAGTTTTCTATGATCGTGGACGAATATATCAAATAATTTTGTAATTTTCAGGCACACCACCGTTCACCGGATCAGATCCAATGAAAACCTACAATATTATACTTAAAGGAATCGATGCAATCGAATTTCCCCGAAATATTACTCGTAATGCTCGCGTGCTTATTAAGAAATTATGCAGGGATAACCCCGCCGAAAGACTTGGTTACCAGAAAGGTGGAATTAGCGAAGTTCAAAAACACAAGTACGAAATTTTCGAAAAAAAAAATTTTAGGTTAGGTATTTTGAATTTTTTATTAATCTATGATTTTTTTGATTTTTTCCAGATGGTTTGATGGATTCAATTGGGAAGGTTTACGCAATCGAACTTTAATACCACCCATCCAACCGAAAGTTCGCAGTGTCACTGATACGAGAAACTTCGACGAATACCCTCCGGACGCGGACGGACCACCGCCGGATGATCTAACCGGATGGGACGCAGATTTTTAATTCTCACTGCCATACAAAATACCTACGACTGTGTAGTGATATCGGTGTCTTCCTTGTGTGTTTTAATTTCTTTTTCTCTTCTTTTTTTTTTCGTATACGTGACCCTTCCGTTTTCCCATCTTGATTTTTTTTCTTTTGTTTTATAATTAGTATTTTAATACCTATGATACCTAGGTGAGGAAAGTGTAGAATATTACGGAAAAGAATGCTCTCAGTTTATTATGGTTATCGGAGTAATAACGGCGAAAAATTTCCAATTTTTACTGTGTTTTGTAAACGAAACTATATCACTGGTTTTAAGTACATACGTGTTTTTATTTTAAGGGCTTGTCCTAGTCTTGACAGTGATGTTGTGTATACCATTAGACAGTTTTTATGTTGTTTTTATGTTTGTATTAATAATACTTTTTTTCGCGCGTCTAAATTTTAAGACTAATATTGTTGAGAAATGAATGTGTACTTTTGTGAATTTATATACTGCAAGGTGAATTTTGCCAGTAAATTATTTATTAATACGGATGCGAGTATTTTTCTGTGGGTGGGATTTGATTTTGATTTTCGTGAATGGTTGTGATACTTTTTCTGAAGCAGGAATAAGAAATAGATATCTGACATCATCTTGAGAAATCTCTTTCTTATCGGGTACGGCCGTACGGCCCCAGCCTTGAGGCCCAAGGGTAGAGGTAACTTGATGTGATATGGTTTAAAATTTTTGAATGGGCAAGGCTAATCGGTGTTAGGTTGGTTCAATTTTCAGATGATGGTTAATCGTTGAAATTGATGCATCCGTAGATTAAGCTAAACGTCATGATTTTTTCACGTAAAATTTTCTATGTAAGTATTTTCTTTTTTTTTCCACTTTTGAAAATGTTATTCGTCACATTTTTCAGAGGAAAATTTATTGTCATATTTTTTTTAGTGTTTCATTCATTTTTCTTGAAAATTAATCAAAAATTATATTATGATGATAATTAAGATTTCCTGATTGGGCTCCGTTCTAATGCAAAAAGTAACATTTTGCTGGAGAATTAAAAAAATGAGACAAAAAAACGTAAATTGATGTTTGAACATTTTGTAGCTTCTTATTTAGCTATAATATTTTTAAAAACTTCTAGGCGAATTTTTTCGTTTCGTTAACGTGTAACAAGTATTCTTTGATGTGAACGAAGATTTTGTTTGAGACAATACTCTGGTTCTCATGAGTTCTTGGAAGAAATATGACGACTGTTTTCGAGTTCTTTCTTTTTTTGTGGAGTTGAAATCAACGCTGACCAATCCATGTTTCGATCTAAATGTTTGAAAAATGAGTTGCAAAATTTCTTATAGATTATACAGTATGACCCAAAAGTGGTGTTCGGTAGAGATAATTTTAAATTGGATTGAGCTAGAGAGATGAATTAAGATGCTGAGCCCTGAGCATTTGAGCAGTCCACGCTGAGGATTTCCAATAGCGAGATTAAAAATTTCATGTCTGTCTACAGGGTGTGCAGAAATGGAAAAAAATCAGTTCCGTTAAAAAATTTACCTAATCCGATTTTTATTAAAGATATAAATTTCTAAAACCGGTTTAGTCATTTTAAACCGGATATAAAAATTTTCAAAAAATGTAAATGTGAATTTATAAAACCAGTTTAATAATTATTTTAAACCGGTTGAAAAATTTTAAAAATTTAATGTAAGTAAATTTTTGAAACCGGTAAATGTAAGTACATAAATTTCTAAAACCGGTTTAGTAATTTTAAACCGATTGTAAAAAATTTTGAAAAATCTAAATGTAAGTTTAAAATCGGTTTGGTAATTATTTTAAACCGGTTGTAAAATTTAAAAAAAAATCATGTAAGTAAATTTCTAAAAAAGTTTTAGTCATTTTAAACCGGTTGTAATTTTTTCAAAAATTTCAATGCATGTAAGTAAATTTCTAAAACCGGTTTAGTAATTTTGAACCGACTGTAAAAATTTTCAAAAAAATGAAAATATTTGAAACAAAAGTGGTGGAGAATTGAAAACTATATTTTTTGATGAGTTCAGTTTTTGGAAAATGTTTACAACCAGTTTAAATTGATTGAAACAGTGTCAGCAGAAATTATAATGTATTTCCTTTTTCGTTTTATTCTCCTCGATGCATTTCCATTCCGGGACACCCTTTGGATGGACTCGAAATTTCCATTATCGCTATACAAGCCTTCATCATACACTGCTCAACACTAAATCACCAATAGTCCCCCAATCCCCAAATCAAAGTTATTTTTCCATCTATATTATTTTTAGGTGATCTTCCATTAAATGCTAAGTAAATATACATTTGGAAACTTCTATACCCGTATCCTGCAGTCCATTCGAAATTGTCCAAAAAAGACCATACCGTGTATCCAATTATATTGCAGTTTTCGTAATAATAAGCCTCGAGAAGTTGACCAAGGTAACTCTGTGTGTATATTCCGAAGTAATGTCCAATTATTTAGTAGGTAAATGACTAGCCTTAATAACATTTTGAGATTGAGTAAAAAAAAATATATAATTTTTCCTCACTTGCAAATATTTTATTCGAGATGTGTCATTAATTTCGCCTGTATCTCCGTAACCGTTTTCTGTGACAAAAATTTCAGGAAAGTTGTAATCTGTCGAAATTCTATGTAAAGCTAATCTAAATCCTTTAGGATTTATCTGTAGGATTAAAATAAGGTACATTTTTTGGATTCGCGCGGATTAATTTTTTGAGAGGGTTTACTTACCTCCATTTCAAGTGATTTGGTAACAGGCAGGGAACAATTTCTCACCCTGTGCACGTTCATATCTTGGAAAAAAGGTGACATTTTGTATTGCTTTGCGTTTTGGGAAACCGAACCACACAACCAACTTGTGAAGTGATTGAAGCTGAAATAATCGGAAGCTCCTGTACAAAGCGAATATTTCGTGTAATTTAAATAGGTTTGAATATTTTAGAAATATTAAAGCGTTGGACGCCCAGCTGATTACCCATTTATGTACATTAGTCTATCTCTACAGGTACCTCAGCCTACCTTTTAGAAGTTTTATTTCTTCTTTTGTAAATGCAGGTAGTCTGGATTTCGTCAAACCTTCCTTTTTACTATTATTGTATACAATTTCTCGTACTAGTTTCGGGTAATTTCCCTCTGTTGAGTAAATAGGATGGGCGAAAATTCCTATCTGATTGTATTTTTCAGTAATGAAAATTATGCTCGTAATTTTGGAAAAAATTGTGATTTTTGTTTTTTAATTTACTAACCGAGAATTGATAGTGTCTTTCTGTTGCTTCTATGTCTTGCTGTGATTCTGTTTTTGGCAAACACGTGTCGTAGTTTAATGAGATACTGACTCTACCTGAAATTAATCAAGCAAAAATTTAGGTAATGGTAATTTATTAATAATTATTTCGTGTTTGAATTGTTTATTCAGATAATGGAGCATAAGTTTTGGACCAGCTTCAACCACTTTCTGACCTTGGATCATCAAATTTTTCTGAAATTTTTTATTGAGAACCTCCCATCAAAAATTAGTTTTGTATTTTTTTTATGGACTAAAGAATCATCGTTATGGATTCAGACTCTCCAGAGAGCTCTGTACACAAAGAAATTGTTTTTTTTTTACCTTTGCGATTTTTCATTGAATTAAAAATATCTTGGTTAGATTTTGAATTTGGTGATATTTAGAACAATTCAATTTACACAATTGAATTGTAAAGAGATTCAGAATTGTATGAAAATTTTTTTTCAAAGTTCGAATTTGAGCTTTTTACTAAAAAAAAATTAATTATAATTTGAAAATCGATGAACAGATTTTTATGATAGTTTTCCAATAAATATTGTAATTTTCGTGATAAGATTTTGAATTTTTGACCCTTCAAGAGAGCACAAGCACCAAAGTTTCAAAAAATCTTTAAATAATTTTTAAATCATTTGTGGCATTTTGTTCGCTATGCATTTTCAGGCGCCAAGTTTAAATATCAACTTGATTGTTTGGATTTTACTCCCCCCCCCCACCACCTCCACAGAAATTTGAATTTGATTCAAAAAAAAAAAAACTGAGTAAGTTATCAGGAATTTAATCTACTTTTAAGTAGGTAAATACCTACTTTTTAAAATATCGAGTTTCGAAAATTTTTGAATTGGCTCTTTTGAAGTTGATTAAAAACCTACATAAAATAAATATTTACAATTTTTAACCCGATTTTTTTTGACTGTCAAAATGTTTGAAAGAACTGAAAATCTGCAAAATGGAATTTAAATAACAGTACCTACCTAAACAAATGGCTATATGACTGAGTGACAGGTTCAAATTTCTATCTCAACCATCACATTATGAAAGATTTTTTTTAAAATTTGGCTTACCATTTTGTTTCGATTTATATATTTTTTCGTAAAGTCTGTAAATACGCATATGTGCCAGTAGAATATTATGAGTAATAATGTAATTGGACGGGGTACCTAAACCCAACGATGGTGCATTCGAATTATTGTTGGCATAACCGAAAACTATGAGTAAAGGTTCATTCATTGTTGACCACCATTTTACCTAACATATGTAAAGAAAATGAATCAGACGAGAGACGACTAAAAAAATGCTTAGGGAGTAGTTTTATAACACTGATATTCTCACCCGATCACCGAAGTTGAAAAATAAAATATTAGCATAGTTTGTCATGTGATTGATATGGATGGCAAATGCTCGCGCATTTTGTTTTGCGTGCGCGTTCTTGAGCATATGCGCGCATATGCTCAAGCACGCGAGCATTTTCTGTAATTTTGTGCCTTACTCCATAATACACATGGTTAGCAAGTCAAATGAATATTTCGACACAAAACAAGTGAATTCGGACCACATTACCATATAGCGAACTTCAACGTTATTCTTAACATCTTAACTAAGTAGACAAATGACAGATTTGAAAAAAAAAACAAGGTTGACAAAAAAATTGAAAAATCATCAAGTTTTTAGGAATAAAAATATCTTAAAAGTAAATTTAAAAATCAATTGGACGACAGATTCGAAAAAAAAACACGAGGTTGACAAAAAAAATTAAAAAATCGCCCTGATTTTTTTTTATTAGAAAATGCTCGCGCATATATAGAAAGTGCGTTCTCGCGCATCTGAGCATATGCTCAAAATGCTCATTTGAGCATTTGAGCATGGCCATCCCTAGTGATTGATAATGGATGAATTCAGCCAGCCACCATTGTCTTGTAATTTCTGAGGCAAATCCCAATGATACATGGTGACCTGTGATTTGAAATTTTTTCAATTAAAAATTGGTAAAATTCTTTTTTAAAAAATACCAATTTTGAAGATTATTTTTTTGTACCATTGGTTCGATATTTTTTTCGATCAAATCATCAATCACATCGTTGTAATGTTGAATTCCTGCTATATTAATTTCACTAAGATCACCATTTGGTAAAATACGAGCCCAACTAATGGAAAATCTGTACATATCGAACTGTACTCAAGAAAAACGGACCAGCAATCGATAGAATTTTGGAAATCTGTAGCGATTACGTTTAAAATTTACTTACCCCTATTTCTTTCAAAAGATCTGAATCATTTTTGAATAAATAGTACGATTGGGCAGCATCATCGCCATTTTGTCCATTCTTTATGGCTTCTGGTTTTGTATGAGTAAATCTATCCCAGATATTTTCTCCTTTTCCTGAAAAAAAGAAAATAAAACATTACCTACGAATTTTCCATACTTTCCTTTTGATTAATCACGTCGAAAAATTCTAACTGTCAACATTCCATGCTCCTTCGATTTGATAACTTGAAATCGATGCACCGAAAGCGAAATTTTCAGGAAATTTTAATGCTGTCGTGGAAATTGTTGTGAAACCGTCCCACAAAAAGCATATAATCGAAAAGAAAAATGGAGGCATTTGATTTTTATTTATGAGACAGGTGTATCAGTAGAAGTATAAAACATAATTTCAATAAACCTTACCGAACGAAAAACCAACTGCATTGAAAATATTCGTATCTAGGTACCTAATGATTTTATATTTTCCATTTAGATAGGTACTTAGGTACTACAAAGGTAGGTAAGTAATTAAATATACCTTATAGTTGGTGTTCAGTTTTTTGTCTAGTGATAAAAAAAAACGAAGTGGAGGGTAAAGAGAAGACGTACGTGCATAATTAGCAAAGTTGCATTTTCATTTTTTTCCTCGTGGTTTTACGTATTCTCGAATGTTTTAAAGTGCTAGGAATTTTTATCGCACGATAACAACTAACCATACATAGTAAATTTTCAACCTCAGCAATATATACACACATGAATTTTTCTTTGAAAAATTCTACGCGTGCTCCATTCTATATTCAAAAAATCTAAAAGTTCAATTCAATTCATTCGGACATTGACCGCAGAAAGTCTTTCTGCCCTTCTCCTTTCGTCCTTTCTGCCTCCGGCTTCGTTTCAGATCACTCCGTGACATTTCAGGGAAAAATTATAAATAACACAATTGTTCGATTTTTTATGCTCTGCAACTCAATCGAAGTAGCAACATTTTTTTTTTAAATTCAATTTTAAATTAGCCATTATATGATCTACTCACAAAATATGAAGAAAATTTAAAAGAATTTTTCGCTCGCGATCCTAGAACATTTTTATACAATTTTCTTTGTTCATCCAGGGGGCTAAAAAAATCAAAAAATTTTCAGTTATGTTATAGGTAAACTTGGCTGCACTTCGCCGTTACCTAGTTGTATGGCAACACTGTGTGTCCATAGTATGATGAAGCCGCGAGCCGGTACTTGGATCTACCGAGTACCGCGAATGCAGTAGTAGTAATCTGGTGATACTAGAGTACGATACTCAGAGTCTCAGGCTACGAGCATTGCTCGTACCCAAAGTTAAAGTGGTTATTTCGGTAAACGTGTCTATTCGTTAAAAGTGCAGTGCATAATAACTTTATAAAACTTTATGCATATTTTCGTGTAATTTGTTGTCTTTTAATATATTTTATGTATTAAATGACTTTTCCGTTTAATTCGTCATCCTTTCGAACGTAAAACATTGGTTAGGATTTCAACCCAGTAAAAGAGGAGGTCAGTAGCTACGGCCATTAATCTTTTACATTGGCGCCCCGGCGTGTGGTGAGTTTTAGGGGACCTGATCACCCCCAGCTTAACCCATGGTAAGTGTTTTTACACTTTATTGCTTCAGCTAACGTGTCTCTTCTTTTTTGGGAAAAATATCTTGTGATATTTTTTCCCCTTCATCCGCTAACGTGTCTATTACAGAAATATCTTTTGATATTTCTTCCTTTTTCCTATTCTAATACGAAATTTCGATTTCCATTAGAACCCCCCCCCCCCTGCTTTAGCCATAAGTTAACTAATTTTAAGATTTTAATTTTAGGCGCATCTTTCTTTACTTAAGAAAGACGAAATCGTACGGTGCAGCGCATCGGCTGATTTCGACCTTGGAATTCCATTCCAAGCATCCCTCGGACACCGTTCGAGACCACCAACGAGAACGCGGTTGAAACGAGCGCACTGCGCCCACCCACCCGCCCTCATCTCAGCGAAAGCGTGGCAACAGAGCACTGCACCTGCGTTGCAACTTGCCGTTCTGCGAACGCATTCTTTTTCTACAGCGGAAATCCAGCGTACCTGGCCAGTACACTGTTGAAAGTACCATAGGGATCGAGCCGCGTATGCTCATCTGGCAACCGCGAAGCACCGTTATCTGCTCACTCGCCACGCATGCTAATAGTATAGTATACTTATCTTGATATTTATGTTCAGTCGTAAATAATCACTGATTATTTACCACTGCGTTATACGTGTATAATTAATTTTATTTTTTCACAGCAAAAATAAATTATTCGACTAGAATAATTTTACTTTCGACTATTCTTGCAAAACTTTTGCAAATAATCCATATCCACTTAATTATTGAAGTTCAATAAATACATTTGTCCTAATACTATCCAAAATACTGAAAATGTCCGATATTGATCTTGCTCCTGATGAAATTCGTGTTGTACCAGTCACTGACGATACAGCCGAAGCATCAATAAGCTCTCGCACTCGCAGAGCCACTGCTAATGCGCTTTCGACTCCAGCAACTGTTATAATTAACAGAACTAAACCTAAAAAAGGAAATAGAACTCGAAAACATAATTCTACTGGAACTGACAATAAACTAGACGAAACACTTGTGCCTACAGATCGCAATGACGATTTATTACCTGAACTTCAGGCAATAAATAACGATCTAAACATGGAAAATCAGATTCCTGAGCCACAGGAAAATGAGGTTCGATCCCACGAACCAAATAATGAGTTCGAAAATCTCAATCCTGAAGATCAGGAATTCGAGAATCGACTTTTGAACTTAGATTTTCCGGAACCTCCGGCACAAATACAAAATAATTCACCAGAGGTGAATAACGAATCACGTAATCAACAACAATCGAATAAAACCCCTCTTTCTGACGATCAGCCACTGTCTGATCAAGAGAAAGAATCATCAAAAGTGACCATTGAAGACGGATCCTTGTCAGATACCGAAGGTGATAGTAGAATTCACCACAACGATGACCTTGAGTCAGATGAATCGGGAATCGAAGATCGAGTATCGACAGCATCCGATTCGGACAATAACGAGAACGATCTCGAAAATAATGGCGGACAAGGGGCACAGGCTCCGACTCCGGCGCCATTCGAATATAATGGATCACGTCCCGGATCGGTAATGAGTCAAGCACAAGGCTTTCGACCAGTACCTCAGTTTTACACAAACCAACGTACGAATTCGTCACAGTCAACGAATTCACAGCCAACTCATCAAATAGTACCTGTTAGCGTACATGCGCAGGTATATCACAATACGTCGCTGATAACAAGGGGCACGCTGCCCCTATCTAAAACACATATTCAATATCCTCTAGTTCCAACCGAGACCTCCGGTGGGGGCCAGATGGTAGGAAACTTGGCACCGCCGAGTAGAAAGCACATTGTGCACCTGCAACAATGGCTTGAAAAAGAGAAAGCGAAAAACGAGGTACGCTTTCACAACATTGAGGAGACCTTGGACGAACAAAAGAAGATAAATCGTGAACAATCCGAGACTTCTAAAAACGTCCAGCGCATCGTGAACGATCACCATGCGCAAATCAACAATAACAGCGACACGATTGTAAAACTCACTGATTTTGTTAAACGTCATGCCCAAAAAACTGAGGAAGATTTCAGCAAACAAGCTGAAGAGATAAAAATCATAAACGATGTCAATGTCGCACGTTTCGAAGCTATCGAAAAAGACATCGACATCAAAGATAAAAACATGCAGTTTCGCATGAACCTACAAGAGGAAACTAGCCACAGGCTAGTCGATAAGGTCGATGCAATCGAACAAGAAATTGAAACAAATTTGCATCAAAGAATATTTGAGCAGGTACGCGCTGTGACCGCCCAAAATAACCATACGAGAGGAAGAGGAGGCGATTCTCGCACAGGCAGACGCCGATCTCTAAAAATAGATACATCGTACGAATATTTCAAACAAAAAGGCATTCGTTTAACAGAAGAAACGAGACATAAACCCATGGACTTTATTAGAGCCTTCGAAGACCATATCGAAGAATTAGACATGACCGATCATCAAAAAATAAATCTATGTTTGACACTGATCAAACTCTCCCCAGAATGGGTGAAAGAAAGAGCCAAAGAACGTAACTGGGAACTTTTCCTAGCGAAGTTCAAGGTACAATTTTGGAGTATCGGTGCGCAAGAGGCGTCACTTGCATATTTCCAAAAAACCGACTTCGAAGCAGAAGATATGCGCGACTTGTGCGATAAATTTCTGAACTGGTTCGATACGTTAGAGGATATGAGAAACTTTGATGAAGAACGAATAATACAAATGATGTATAATAAAATGCCTCAACCGATGAAAGACAAATTTCTACCCACACATCGCGCAAACCTTGATGCATTTAAATCAAGAATGGTAGAATTAACGGCATATAATGAGGAAGTCAGTGAAGACACAGTCTGTCACTTTCGAAATAAGAGAGCGCAGGCAGCGAAAACTACAAAACAAGAAGTTGCACCTCGCACTTCAAACCAATATCCTCAATTTTCGCCGAAACAACAAACTCAAAACTATAACCAAAATCGGAATTATAACAACAATAATTCGACAAAGAATTATTCAAATCAGAATAAAACTCAAAACAATAACCAAAATCGTCCGAATCAAAATCGATCTCCAAACAACAACCCCCCGAAGCAGCCCGCTCCGGAAGGTTATAAAAACACGAAACGAACGGACGAACCGAACTCGATTCTAAAGAAAGTTCACTTCAACGACGATAGATCGCGCACACCGCCGATCAACAACATCGAGACAGAAACCGTACAAGACGAGTACGAAAATAATAACGAAAGCAGTGAGAACTGCAATGATGAACTTCATCAAACTGTCACGATTGAAGATGCGTCGGAAAACGAGGAGTACTAGAGTCGAGTGGGCCACACTCTAGTGGAAATATCGAGCCCGAATATTTTGAAAAATACTTTTCCGAATATGAGTTTATCGGTGACGGCATTCCACACTTTCTAAAACGTGACGCGGTAGGAAACAAACCGCTACCATCGTATCTGCGTCATCAAATTTCGTTCGGCGACTTGCTCGAAGAAATTAAATACGTAGACTTTGACAAAAATAAAGCGGTCGTAGGTTTAGGCACTCTAGAGCTAAACTACTCTAGAAAACCCTTTGAAACGCTGGACAAAGAACTGCGAGCAGTAGTTAATTGTCTATGCGAAAAAGGTTTCGAGGAAATAATTATTTGTTTCCCAGTGATAAAACCTAGACTCGAAAACGAAAAAGCCGTACGTAAATATCGATACGTACAATTTAGGCGTATGTTTTCTCGTCTCACTCAGGATGACCGTATATCGATATGGCATCAACCTGCGCACTGTTACGCAGAAATGGTATGGGAAAATAACTACCTGGGTAGACGCATTGCTCGCCCAGCGCATGATTCGAACGATAACATGATCATGCGAATGGACAAGTTCCATTATTCCGATACCACAAAAAAATATTTCCTGTCTAATCGCACCTGCGAAGAAGCTGCAAATGCGCTCCTACGTGAGAAACAAATACAGGAATCGAGACCGAGAAAACGCACTGCGTCTGGTAGGCTAAAAATCAGGAATGACGATCCAGATTTTTATAAACCCGACCCAAATGGAGCCCTTAAAAAAGAACGAAAAGAGAAACACGAAAAGTATTACGAAACGTATACTCTTCGTCCTGAAAAACCAATGGCTCCACCTGGAATGTCAACTGCGAATTTCCCTTCTTTCACTGCAAAGAATGAAGGATTTGATAAATCCCAGGAAATTCCAGAAAACGACTCACGACGTCGACAAGTTCATAATTCTGACTCAGAATCAAGCTCCTCCTCCTCAAGCGACGAAGCTTCGGAGGAAGAATTACCTGAGCCAGCACCCTTATCTAAAGGGCGCAGTGGAATCAAGCCGATTGACCCAGAAGACGTCGCGAAATTGAACGTCAAATTTCCTCGTCGCCGCACGAAGCGAGCGAAAACGGAAATACCGATTATGACAAATAAAAACCAGACAGATACGTCTGATGGATTCGTCACAGCATGCGAATCTGTACCCTTGGACTATGACGTTAAAATGATTGATCCAGTTGAAAACGCGAAAATATCCGTTAAAGACTTGGATCCAATTATTTTACAACAAATTGTCACTGAGACGTCGGAAGATCCGACGTGCGTCATAGAAATGGAATTTGGCGACAAGATGATGCATTCGGTGCAAATGGATACAGGGGCACTGCCCAATGTCATTTCGCACTCACTGGTTGAAGAAATCACCATAAAACATCCGCATCATATTATGTACGTGCCGCTGGCGCGTCCAATAAAAATGAAATTAGCGGACGGCAAACTTGTTGATTCGATGTCGAATATCGTCTTGATAGCCATGCACTTCATGGATATCCCGATGATTATGCCGTTTTACGTACTTGAAACAACGGCAAGAATCGCAATCGTAGGTCGATTATCGATGAAAATTCTCGGCATCGAATTAAATCAACAAGATGGTTATGCATGGTGCAAACCAAAAGGCCGCGTTCAAAAGGCAAAAATACCCTTTTTGCCTAGCCATGCATTCCAAGGGGCAGATTTATACCATATGGATATTCTAAAAATAGGTGTTCCTAAACAATACGAACACGAGTCTATCCACGTGACGAAAGAGCGCACAAAAAAGCTCGACTGGTTGCCGTTAGATCCCGAGGATCGGGATTATGGTCCTCAACAATTTCGAGAGAAATTGAGAAAAGACCTTAACGAGGCGGTCAAAGGCGGATGGATCACTCAGCGAGAAGCTGATGATGCATACGACGAATTAGTAACATTCGAAGACTGCTTCAGTAGATATCCTGGTGCGTACACAGGAAATCGAAAGCCAGTAGATTTCAAATTTAATACTGAGCAAGAGAAATGGGGCACTTGGAGAGGTGAGAAGTACCGCCCCTCCAAGAAGCTCAAATTACTAATTCGTAAAACGATCAAGACGATGCTTGCACTCAAGATTATTCGACCATCGAAATCCACGTACATAAATACTCTTGCACCCGTCGTTAAGAAAAACGGCGAATTGAGGCTGTGTCTCAATGCCGACGAACTCAATAAATTACTTGAACGCGTGCTTACGGAACCAAGATGTATTGAAACCATTATCAATGAAGCTCAAGGAGAATGGTTCAGTACTCTTGATTTCGTAGCCGGTTTTTGGCAACTTTTGCTATCAGCCCGTTCACGTCAATTTACTGCGTTCCAAGTTGACGGGCAAGTGTACGAATTCAATAGAATGCCCTACGGTTTGAAAATTGCATCGGCTGAATTCATCGAGATGATGAATGAAGTAATCCCGATTGGAACCGAAGGCGTTCAAACATTCGTCGATGATATCTTGATAGCAGCAAAAACATTCCAAGAAATGAAAGATCGCTTGAAAATGGTACTAACACTGTTACGTACACACGGATTGAAGCTCAATCCGACAAAAACAGATTTATTCAAACGAGAAACTAAACACTTAGGTTTTAAACTTGCCAAAGACACTATTGGCAAGCAAAGCGAGAAAATTCAAAAATTCACTGAATTTAAGAAAAAGCATACGAATGCGAAAGGCGAATTTTCACTCACGAAAGTGAAACACGTCCAAACGTTGGTAGGCTTAACTGGCTTGTATCAGCGATTCATTCCAAACTACCAACAAATTCTCGCTCCAATACACCGACTAGTGACTCCGAACAAAGAAAATTGCGTCTGGGGTCCAGAACAAGCGGAAGCTTTCAAACAACTCGAGGCCGAGTATGTGAAAGATTTTAAATTACGACCGCTAAATCCAGAATTGGATTTATATCTGGAAACTCACACGAGTGATGACGCAATGAACTCTGTTCTATACCAGATAGTAGAGGGGCAAGAATGTGTTGTGATGTTTTCCAGCTATTCTTTTCGCCCTCATCAGAAAAAATACACGATCCTAGACCGTGAAATGCAAAACTTGGTGACGACTATTCACAAGATGCAATCATGGTTACATGGCTCAAAAATCCATGTACGCTCAGATTTACGACCGGTGGTACGTAAATTTGAAACGATCGTGCAAACTCACCGAAAAGCTGCAGGATGGATAACTGAACTTAACAGTTACGACCTGGAGTACGACATAAAAACTCCGAAACGTTATTTACAAAAGCTCAACGCGCCGGAGATAACGCTATGCACAATCGACGTAGCGTTACGATCTCTCGACTGGACAGCTGTCGAACCCTACGCTGTAGAGTTCGTCGGCGCAATGACAGGTGATTTATTATCCAACTTGGATGATATTTCACAATTCCAAAAAGATGACGAGGCTTGCCAAAAAATCACCGAAATTTTGGTTGGAACTACCACCGAAAATTCGAAAGCAAGGGCAAAACAAGAACGTCATAAAAAGAAATTTGCACTCATTCCTGATCAACAGGGAAGAGACGTACTGATGAGAACGTACGAAAACGGTAACACTGTTCCCGTTTTACCACGCGAATTATTCTTCGACACGGTAGACTACCTGCACGACACCTACGGACATCCAGGTGCCGCCAAACTCGAAAATATTTTCAAACGTTTGTATTTCTATACGAACGCGATGAAATATATACGTACAATATGCAACCAGTGTATTGTATGTAAAGTCAATAAAAATTATTCACCACGAAAAATTTTAGAATATGCACAAGTTGAAGCATATTCGATGGGAGATGTACTCTCGGTTGACTTGTTTGGACCCTGTGGCCCGAAGTCCGGGCCCAGATACCTGCTGGTAGTCAAGGACGTTTTTACTGGAAAATGCTGGCTACGTCCACTTCATAATATCTACAATAAGACGATAAACCCAGCGATGGAAGCGATTATCAAAGATATTATGAGTTTTCAAGTAAAAATCAACAAAGTGATTACGGACAACGGATCACAGTTCACGAGCGATTCGTGGACCAATCTGTTGAATAAATACCACATAGACGTACGTCACACTACAACGTATAATCCACAAAGCTCCTTGGTGGAGAGATCGATGCGAATTATCACTGATAAGCTCAGGGTAAAGGTCAATGACCGATACAACCCCAACGCAAGTCACTACGGATGGCACCAGTACATCCACGAGATCGAACTCGAGATGAACAACACCCCGACCCCATTTCAATTCACTCCAAATGAGGCCTGGGGCATATCCAACGAACTTTCGAAGGATATACCGACAAAAACCAACGAGTTCAACTTTCGTCACGAGTTAAAAGCACTGCTTGAAACCCTGACCAAAAACGAACCAGCGTCGGTAACGTCAGAATATTTAATGCAAAATAAATTGAAATGGGATCCCGACTCGGGAGATCCAGACGATTTTTTGCATGATGACGATGGATTCATCAGAGTGACTGCGGATGGGGCATGTTCCCATAATGGACTAGACAAAGCTATCGCAGGCATCGGTATATGTTTTTCTCCGGACACCGAGAAAAATGTATCGGAGAGAATTTCGGTGGAGAACTACTCCAATTCGAATAATCTCGCCGAAGTCGTAGCGATACAAAAAGCACTCGAAATATTACGTTTCAACGAGGTGAAAAAAGTGAAACTTTTCACCGATTCACAATACGTTGCAAACGCGATGAACGAGTACATACCGAACTGGAAACAAAATAATTGGAAAAATGCAAAACGACACGACGTCGTACACAAGGATTTTTTCCTTGCAATTGAATCACTGATTCAATCATTTGACAGTTTCCAATTACACCACGTAAAAGCACATGGCGACGACTACGCAAATGCGTACGCCGATCGTCTAGCTAAAAAGTCAGTATATACGTCGGAACTCAAGAAGGTAAAAATCGATTCACTTACGCAGCGCGAAGTAATCGAAACCTTCATACGAGAAAAACGTATGCAGCAGCGTATGCATGCCGAGTATATACACAACAAAAACAATCTCGATCCACCCATATTGCATAAAGGCGATATGATATTGCTCACTGAGCATAAACACTCCGATCGTGGATATGGAATATCGGAAAAACTTTTACCTAAAAAGTTAGGACCGTATTTCATTGCTCGTAAAATGACCCACAATTGTTATAAAATCGTCGAATCTATCGACGATACAATTGGAAAGACGGTCAACGTACGTCAGATAGCACTGTTTCTGACGACACAACAACAAGAAGAGTTAAAACAGCACGCATGTTTTAAATCAAAACTAAACGAGCAAAGTATTGAAGATAAAATTTACAAATATCTTCACGACCACGAACGAATAGGACGAGATTGTACACCAGCACAATTTCGGAGACCTGTAAAAATAACAGCGGAGCAGATCGCCCGCGAAGCTACTAAGAAATTACACAACGAGCGAGAAGCTCGTCGTAATGAACAAGCAGCAAATAAAACCAAAGAAAAATCTGCACCGCAGACAAATACTTCAACGATGACATTACGTTCGCAGCAAAACAATATTACGGATACTTCACAGAAGTTACGTAAGATTAAATCACCGAACGAACTAAATACTCTCACTGAGAATATTAAAAAAGTAATAAAAAATCAAGAACGATACGCTCAAGTTGAAACAGCGGCGAAATCATATCTCGCACAGCGAAATAAGAAACAAGCCGTAGATCAACCTATTTCTGGAAGTATAGGTAACCTACCTAATACCAAAATTCCAGGAACCGATAAGAATAACATCGACGAAAATTTCGGCGACGAACCGAAAACATCGGCCAGCACCAGCGGCCAGAACACACCATCTCCACCACGCAGTGATGCAAAACCTCAAGCTGAGGAAATCACTTTACGCAGAAGCAAACGCAAAAAGAAAAACCATTGCCGGTGGCGCTGATTGCATCTTTGACATTACCAGAAAAAATATATTTCTCTAGAATATATAATAATTCTGACAATGAATTAATTACCTCCGATAATGAAACATCAGATGAAGAATTTGCACTTGCAAATTCAGACTGAAGCGAGATGAAACCCGGAACCCACTATTTTCACTGGAAAATGTGGTAACCCTGCGTCTCCCCTACGTTACGTAGATTGAACATAAAGGCGACTGGTTTCATCTACGCAAATCATTCCATCTTCATCGAACCGATCGATATGTTTTAAATGTATGTTGTGAGTAAAGAGTTATTGTTTAATATTGCGCGGTAATATTGATATTCGCTAGATTTTTTTCTCCTTTTATTTAAATATCGTTAATTTTACACGCACTTGCGTCAACGAAAGCCCGTAAGTACAACAGAAACATAGAAATAATTATCATATAAGCACAAGCTTCGATTTTCAAAAGTACTTTTCTCTTGTTCGCACGTTGCCATGCTTTGTCGTTATAATCACGAAATGGGTAATACTTTTACCCACAGCTTAATTATGGAAATCATAATGAGGTACATTGTGATAATTCCAAACACACCGTCGGAATTGCCAGTGATAAATTTCACTCGCACTGTCGAAAGTGGAAAAATCACTTGCAATTCGGCTCGAGATAATATATTGGAGATATGTGTACGAAATACATATCCAACATCCAAATCCCTGAACTTTCAGGAAAATACGATACTTTTCGATCGAATCAAAATCGATTATAACGAACAGGCATATTTCAACGTGAAATATTTTTGATATGATGCAACATGTGCAATCAATAAAATCGCAGCTTGCAATTACATTTAGATATTTTCTTTAATAAATATTATGCATGTGTGTGATATTTGCATGAAAATTCACGAACGATGTGAAATAATATGTTGATTAAATGTGTATCTTAAGAATCACGATCGACGTGATAACAATGTAACCAGATTGAATTTTCATGAACTTCATGAAAATGAAATTACTGGAGTATACGGAGGATAATTACGACCAACGTAAAAAATCCAATCGTATACATTTTCTTTCGAAGAACTCATTATCAAATAATGATTCCAATAAATACGCTTATTAGTTATTAAGAATTTTCATATTTTCAATGCACGCAATTGACTTTCGAGTACATTCTCGATCCACGAGAATACATTACGACGAAGTAACGTAAATTTCTAACTAATCCTATACAAAACATGAAGAACTTCTTCATTTTAGCCCTCAACCTTATTTTTGTATGGATTCTTGGAAACGTGACAATGAACACTGTTCATTCCAACGAGCCCGTACTCGAAACTCGTAGTCTTTTGTCTTCGTATAGTTTTATTACCCTGTACACGAACCAAATGCGTAGTATTTCTTCACTGAAGAAACCGGGTGAATATTTTTCAACCGACACGTCGCAACAGCAGTATTGGAACAATACGGCGACGTCCAAACGGATAAATTTTTTTTCTTCTTCTTCATTCTTTTCTTTCATTTTTTTACAAATGTTAAATATGTTTTATCCTAGTCCCTAAGTTAGTTTATTTCTTCTGTGAGTATGCATTATTCTTTCCTTTTTCGTAAATTCTTTCACTGAAAAGAATACGAAATCCAGTCGAACGTCAGCTTCATCTTTTAAATGTTGGCACCACTGCTTCCTGCGTCTGCGTTGCAGACTGTCGCCAGTACCGGCCGCCCGTATTCAATACGGTTTGAATTCGGATATTTTTAACTGTTGGATATCACGATTGAAAACAGGCTATTGTATACGATTTCGCCATCGGTTTGTCGAAGCATGTTATCGCTTATCGCTATGATTTCAGATCAACTGGGAACTATGTGTGTGTGTGCGTGTATTACTGATACACGAACATAATTCGATTGCATTCTTTTTTACAGACAGATGAATCAGCCGGACGACGAGGATTCGATGGCTTCGAATCTTCGATTGCTCGACGAGTCAGCACCGCTGCTCGATCGATTAATCGAAGCGGCGAAATTCGACAGCTACGGTATGGCGGCACTGCCCGATACCGTAGCCTCCAATGTTAGTATAAGTCTTCCACTGGATTATCAATTAAATTTTAGAAAAAGAAAATTAAGGCGTCTGCACTGCAGAATACCTAGAAAGAAACGAATTCGACGAAATAGCGACGCTGTCGACACAATTCATCGAAATATTTTTGCCACACACTACGATCCAAGTACTAGAATATGGCGTAGTATAATTTGGCAGAATAATGATCTCTCGGCGTTCTTCACTGAAGAACAAAATTCTGCTGCATCGTCGGTGGCGATACAACAGAACAACGTCGACGAACCCGCGTTGACCGATGTTGATTCGATTATGTCAAATAACAATGATAGTACATACGAAGTGTTCGACCTGAACATGATCCAGTTGGCACTGCCGACAACCCCACCACCGGCACCCATACACGACGAGCTATATGGGTACCAATTAAACGATCCAACATTGCACGTGCATGATATGTCGCAATACGCGGCACCCGAAGAATCTTTTTCGACTGACATTGCACTACGCAATTGTTACGGGAGCGCACAGCTCGACTCCCGTACGATGACGACCGATTGTCATCTAGGCTCGACAATTATTTGCTCACGACGAGTAAATTACTAGATCCTAGTAAATAATTTGCATGACTAAAAAAAAAAAAAAAAAAAAAAAAAATTTTCACGAGAAGTGAAAAAACTAATCTCGTAAATATTTAATCGTATGTTACAGGAAATGGCGCTCGTCCCTCTAGTCCTGTGTAGCCGATGCAGGATGAATTTGGCCGACCCACCAAGGAGGCCAAATCAACCGTTTAATCCATTACCTATCGAACTTCGATATAGGTATGGACCATGCGGACACCCATTCCACCCGGAATGTGTGATCGACGCTCTTCAGGCCGAAGAGCAAGAGATGCGGCTCGAACATCCGCCGCGTCCAAGAGCATCGTACCACCCGGGATCCTTTCACTGTACAAGGCCCGGATGTGTACACCTGATAAATCCCACAACAATGACCGAAGTACGACCATTGTTCGGGACATACGCATTAAGGGCAGAAGCTCCTGCTGCACCTGCAGCAGCGAATGCCAACGAACAAGCTGAACTTCGCAACTGCCGCGAAGAGCGCACTGCGCTAACAGCGGAAAGAGACACCCTACGTGAACAATGCACTGCTTTGATCACGGAGAGGGATTCGCTCATTTCACAGTATAATGAGCTAGAGGCTGATAGAACTGCCTGTCAGAACACGATCTCGCGACAGGGAGCAATCATCAGCGACCTCCAAAGGGTGTTCACCTTATCGAACGACCGTTTCGACTACGGCCGTTTCACCCGAGCACGTGCACTGGGTGATAACGGCCTAAGCCTCCTCTTAGCAGAGCTAAGAACTCCGGTACGTCCGAACGAACATCGATTAGATCCGTTAGGCGACTCACCAGTTGCACTCGGCAACGACTTATACTCGAACCCAATACCATGTTCAAGCAGCGCTCGTAACGAACGGGAATTCCCGCCACTGCCGGATCCATCGAAAAAACCGAATAAGCCTTGCATCAAAACGCAGATGGATGAATCCATCCGCAAGGCAGCTGCCGGAGGAATACCGAAGCAAGCACTGTCGGCTGCGGTCAAACAGGCAGAGCAAGGAATGTTGCAAAAGCACATTCAGTGGAAAAAACCGAACGCCGATCTACAGCGTACATCGGTAGTAGCTCCGCCAACGCAGCACAACGCTGCGTTTAAGCAAAATCAACCGACATACAAAACAGGCCATCCAAAGCCGCCCGCACCGCGGACGCCTCAGAATGCGCCTCCATCTCGAGCAATGACGCCATTGCAACAGAAGGAACGGAAAACGGCGAAACGATCGCCAAACAATCCGTTCCCACCAATTCCACCCGCACCGCGGATGTATGGATTACCGAAACCGGTAATCGCAAACCGAGAAGCACCACGATGGTACGGACCATTGCGACCGACGGATCAAGAACTGAACCATTTTCGCATTGCAGAATGGAACAGATATCCGGTACTGATAATGGGATCATTTGTAGTCATCGGTGATGGCTACATTTGGTTAATGCCACGCTCACTGCTGCGTGGCGATACAAAGAATTTAATTGATTCTCATTTTTGGTACGGTCCGCAGTTACGATTATTCCAGCAAGCTGCACCAATTGCAAATGAACGAGCACTGCCGTTCAGAATTGTCACATCAATTGGAGGTGCGGATACCAACACAAACAATAATAGTGAAGACGATTGGCCAGCACTCCAAAACGAATTCCTCGAAATGATCAGACGATGGCGAGAGCTTGGACTACAAGAACTTGTCATCGTATTACAACCGGTCATCGAGGGAACACCTGATATTCGTATACAATTTAATCAATTCATTATGGAGCGGCGACAGTTCGAACCAAACTGGTCTTACACTGTAATTGACTTTAACCAGTTTCCCGGTCGCCAAGCACATGAAGCGACTCAAAATGAAGAACGAACTACGTTCCCATTCAGAGTCGGAAAAATTCTACACAATGAATTGTACGACATTCTAAATGGAGCACAGCGTCCATACGTATACGGCGATAGATCATTGACCGGACCAAATCCACCATCGGTACGGGGACAAGCCGAGCAAATACCTGCACAGCAGGTACAAGCAGAGCAAGTTCCTCAGCAACCGCAACAAGTGGTGCAACAAGCACCACCGCAAGCGGTTCCGGTGGTAAATGTACCAACGACGTCTGCACAGGCGACGTCATCAAATGTAATCGCACAACCAGCGCAGGTTGAAAATGCTGCACAGCAGCAACAATCGGATGCTGAGATGAAGGAAACGGCAGAGCCCACCGACGATGGAATGGGTGATGCCGATTCGCCTTCAAACGTTGCGCCGACTGACCAACTTGGTCAGCCGTCGCAAGGTAAAAATTTCGTGTCATATATTCTGCACGACATGGCAGAATTATCACGAAATAGCCTGTCTCCGATACACGAAGTATCGGAGCAACCAATTGACAATATTGTCAATTTGGGAGGCGATGACGCTGAAATGGAGCCGGTGGCTCCAGGCAACGAAATGCTTCCGCCGGAGATTCCACCTGCACAAGCGATGGAACAACAGACGGAAGAGCAGCAAGATGCTGCTACTGAAGAAAGTAGCATGGAAGATGAATAAATCTCTTCTAGAATCTCGATCTACGAGATTCACTTTCTTCGATAAACAATTTTCGCACTGCGAAAATAATTATAGATATATTTCAACTTTCTTAAAAATATTAGATGTACTAATCATGTTTTATCTTTCATGCATTTATTACACTGTAAAAAACTGCACTTATCAGTGCAATAAAACGTACTTGTCATACAACCGCACCATCGCCGTTTGCCGACTACGTATTCGTTGAAAGATAAAAAGCGCCGACACTGTCAAACGAAGGACATTGATTAGATTCAAGAAAGTAAAAAATATTATTAAGATTGCCGTATCAATATAAGAACTTCGTAAAAACCGTATTCGATGACTACGAATACATTTTTAATTATTTTTAAGAAATTTTTCTCGTAACATGCATTTATTTTCTTGTGTCTTTTTATGTGATATTATGTGCCATAAAAATTAATTTAGTTTAATATCATTTTACCAATTATCGCACTGCGACGTTGATATTTTTATATGCATTTATATCTTTTGTTTGTTCGATGCTGTAAATTTAAATTTTCAAAATTATGCACTGCAAAATTTTTTTTATTTTTTTTCCATCTTTTTATCTATTTGTTCCATTATCATGTTGTGTGTTGTTTGTAAATAATTTTTTTTATTTTTTATAAGAAAACAGTCAATTTTTATTTTTTTAAGTTTCGATTTTAAAACGACAACATGAAAGAGACGTCGAAGCCGTCCAGATGATATTAAGTTAAGAATGTTTTTGATTTTGTTTGCATATTTTATATACTTAAATCGTTTTATATATGACACGTTGCATAACTTATGCAAAACCGAAATTTTTCGGCCCTTTCGTGTGCATTACGCTCTCAGCACTGCTGAACGTAATGCACCGAACTCAAAATTTAACCACACTCTTCCTTAAGAAGCTTTAACTTTTCTCAAAAATTAGTGACGTCGAGATGATCTCCGTCCAAAGGCATACTGCTCGTAGCCTATCCTCTGTTACTAAGTACCCAGTACTGCGGGGTGCTAGCGACGAGTTCGCTTACGTAACAGATGGTAGTCTAAGATAGTCCATCTTTGTCGGGGAGAAGGGAAGAAGGCATTCTCACTCGATTTCGAGTCGTGATGGATTATCGTTATCCTCACTGTAGTGGTAACTTTTGGTATTGAAGATAGGTAATAAGTGCACTGACCTTATATCCGATTCTTCAAGCACCCGCTTGCAGCTTCTTGGCTAGGCTTCACACCGTGTTGCCGCTCCCCTCAAGGTAAGAACGAAGGGGCAGGTAGGGTGCGGTGCAGGTCAAGTTGGCTTATGGCACTCGTCTTCCCTTCGGTTAGCTGTGCTCGCCACAGTGAAGCCGGAGGGGGCAAATGTTATAGGTAAACTTGGCTGCACTTCGCCGTTACCTAGTTGTATGGCAACACTGTGTGTCCATAGTATGATGAAGCCGCGAGCCGGTACTTGGATCTACCGAGTACCGCGAATGCAGTAGTAGTAATCTGGTGATACTAGAGTACGATACTCAGAGTCTCAGGCTACGAGCATTGCTCGTACCCAAAGTTAAAGTGGTTATTTCGGTAAACGTGTCTATTCGTTAAAAGTGCAGTGCATAATAACTTTATAAAACTTTATGCATATTTTCGTGTAATTTGTTGTCTTTTAATATATTTTATGTATTAAATGACTTTTCCGTTTAATTCGTCATCCTTTCGAACGTAAAACATTGGTTAGGATTTCAACCCAGTAAAAGAGGAGGTCAGTAGCTACGGCCATTAATCTTTTACAGTTATTAAAGTAAATTTTGATCATTTTCAAAAAAAGAGTACCTACCTATATCAAAGTTCCTTTCTAATTTTTTTTCAAAATTTATTGCGCGGAAACATTTTTATGGGATGAAAATTTTTATCAAGAAAGATATCGATTTGACTTGATGAATTTCAACCAATCATGCCACTTTAATAAACCATCGATGCACGAACACCTGAAGATAGGTAATTAATCAACACATCGTAAAATATGACGTTTACTAAAGCATTACAACACACTATATTTTCTTATCAGAAAAATTGGAATAAATCTGTTCGCATCTACTTATCAATTGTTTCAGTCACCAATCGAATGGTTTTCGAAAAATCGGTAATCATGTTCTCTTTCTTGTTTTTGTGTATTATTTTCGTATCATTTCCATATGAAATGTGTTGTTTTGAAATTTTAGAACCTATTACTCCCCTACCTTATGGTATTGTCACTTACAGAATACAGAGCTGCTTTGAAGAGGATTTCAATGTTTGTAGGGATCCTACACTGAAGGCATTTCAATTATGGAATTATGCCTTGAAGAAATACGACATTGAATTTCGCGAGGATAGCGATTCTGATCCCAAAGACGTAAGCATTTCTGTAAGATTTATACCGCTTGATGAGCGAGTGTTTGAAAATGATATAACAATAGTAGCACACGCAAAGTTTTTTGGCAAAAAAGGATTTTTGGAATTTCAGCCTAAAAGTATTTACCATACATTGCCAAATCTGAAGAGTGGGCTGACTTTATCAGATTATATTTTTAGTATAGCTTTACACGAAATTGGACATATAGTTGGGTTGGCACATCACATGGGCGAAAAATGGTCTCCAATGTATGGACAATATTGTTTAGTTAGTTTTTATACAACGTTAACTGAAGATGAATTGGCCGGAGTGGACTACTTGTACAATAAATCCAGTCCCATCAGGAAACGTAAGCGAATGAAAAATACTCACGCAGAGAATAAAAAAAGATTGTCTGAAAATGAAAGCATTAAGATAATTGTAAAAAATTAATCAATACTTAGATTTTGTGTTTATTTGATTACAAAAATTACTGTGTACCTATAACATTGAATAAAATGTAAATATGGTTCGATTATTTTCAATAAAATTAAAAAAAAAAGATTTAAATAGAGGAACAGATGGATTTACTCAAAAAGTCCATTGACACTCAGCTTTCATTTTTATTTTCTCCTTCTTCGAAGTCCTTATTTATACTTTCTTACAATTTTTTTTTAAATATTGAACGAAGAATTCAGACAAAATTTTTGGAAAATTGATGCAGAATTTTTATATGTAGAATTCACGCAGCATTTTTTACTGAATCTTTGCAGAATTGATGGAGAATCTGGATTTCGGGCAGAATTTTTCCAGAATTCATGCAGAAATCTTATTATGGTAGCATTCTAGTTATATTTTTGCAGATTTCATGTAGCATTTCTTGTAGTGTCAAGGTATTTTCGCAGAATTTGGATAGAATTTTTTATTCCTGCTGAATTCACTGAATTCTGAATTTACACAGCATTATTCTGAAGAATTTTTTGCAGCATTTTTTTTGCAGGATGTTTGCAAAATTCAACATAATTTTTGCACAATTTTCGCAAAATTTACATGGCATTTTTGGCAGAAAACGTGACATTTTTTTTACAGAACTTTGGTAAAATTCGTGCAGCATTAATTTTCTGATTTTTTTTCCAGAATTTATACATCAGTTCTTGCAGAATTTTTGCACAATTTTCGCCGAATTTACATGGCATTTTTTGCAGAACTTTTGTAGAATTCATGCAGCATTTAATTTGTAAAATTTTTGCAGAATTCACGTCGAATTCTCGCAGAATTTCGGCCCAACTTTCGCAGGATTTTCACCGAATTTGTATAGAATTTTTCGTAGAATTTTCACAGAATTCACGAATTCAGAAAAAAATTTGCAGACTTCTTGCAGACTTCTTGCTAAATTTACATAGAATTCAGACAGAATCTGTGCAGATTTTTCTCAGATTTTTGTAGCATTCACGCAGCATTTTTCGCAGATTTTCAGCAGTCATTTTTTCCCGACTTTTTGTGGAATATGCCTACGAAGCATTTTTACACAATTCTCCAAAAAATTTTGCAGAATTTTCACACAATTTTTGTAACATTTACGCTGCATTTTTAAAAATAAAATTCGAACAGAATTCTTACAGGATTCACACAAATTTTTTTGCATAATTCGTGCGCGAATAAAGCTGATTTGCAAAATTCCCGAAGAATTTTTACAGAATTTAAATACGTAGAATTGTTGGCAGAATTTTCGCAGAATTCAGGCAGTATTTTTGCAGAATTCGCGAAACTTTTTTTCAAAATTTTTACAGAATATTTTGCAAAATTTGGACAGAATTTTTGCAGAATTGTTTCGTAAAATTCACACAGAATATTTGTAGAATTTCTTGCAGAATTTTTGTCGAATTCACACAAAACTTTTGGAAGGATGAACTTCCACAGAATTTTTTGGCAGACTTTCGTGAAATTTATGCAGCATTTTTTTGCAGAATTTTCAGCAGAATGCGAATAAAATTTTTACAGAATTTTTCAAGGATTTTCGGGCCTTTCCTGCGGAACTGAGTGTGATCAACGATAAAGACTGAATTCATAGGTATTGAAAAATCTAGGAAAATCATATTTTCCTTAAAAAAAATATTTGGCAGAATGGCATACTTAGGTAACCTAATTAAGTAGGTGTTTCTTCGGTTTTACAATCAGTTTCTTTGTTGGACTTGATTTTTCGATTTTCAAATTTTTTGGAGGAAAATTGACTGTCTTATTTTATACAGAGAATTTAAGATGAACTGGTAAAAATTGAAATGGAAAACTATTGTTTTGCCTTAAACGATTGTGACTTTATTTTCTTTTCACATACGTAATTTGGTTACCGTCGTCGAGATGTCCATAACCTTGAACGTACAGGCATTCAGATATGCAATATGTAAAAGTTGATTAAGTAATGACCATAGCTCAGAAGTGAAAGTAAAGTTGGACGTTGTTTGTTAGTAAACCAAACGCGTTTGATAACTTCGCTCGTTTTTATTCACGATGTGTAATTGTGGATAAATTGAGAAAATATTTTTAAAAAATAATTGTTCAATTCGAATACTTTTTCGCAATTTCCTTGTCAAGTTCATCGCAGAAAATCGTGGTTTTTAAAATTTTTACGTTTCGTTGAGTTAAATAGGATTATTTATTAAATACGTGTCGTTTTCTCGCATGCATACCTATTTGCTGCTTTGGTCGTAAGTTGACATTCCAATTCAATTATTCTTTTAGTAACCGCGAAAATGGCTCGAAAAAAACGTTCACATAAACCTAATACTACAGATTTAAATGAAAACGACGTCATTACATTCCTCGATCAATATTTTATAGACTTCGAACACAATCTCAGAGATAATAATTTTGATAAAATGAATACAGCGTTGGTGAAAAATATCGTCGATAAATTCGGTATAATTTTTCAACTTTGGGATGAAAACAGAATTCTCCAAGGATCGGTCGATGCAAAATGCTTTGAAAATATTTACAAATCTATGACGAATGTGTTTGGTTCCGAAGATCGCAGCTACGAACCGATTAATTCGAATGATTTTACTTTGGAGTGCAATCACTGCGGAGAAGCGTTCCCGTTACGGAATAAGGATTGCCGGTATTCATACGATTTACATGCGATTTCTAGAGAGCATAGAGAATTTGTGGAAAATTTAAATATCGTCAAGGATGGTCGTAATCATACTATTGGGGCATTCGAACGGGTGCTTCATGATATAACGCATAAATTAACTGAATTAAATATAACGAAACAAGACTCAAATGTTGTGTCTGCTTCAAGATTGACGCAGCCAACCGCCGTTCATGAAACTAGGATAATTACTTCCAAGGCACCCAAGAAACAAATTTCATCTGTGAAAAAAGTTCAAATTTCATCTTTGAAAGAAGTCCAGCCCGTTACCGTGTTCGATGCGAAATGTGTTATTTTTCGAAATGGCACCCTTGAATGTAAAATTTGTGGCATCAAACTTCCTTCTGAACAAAATTTTATAGTTCATATGACCGGTAAAGCTCATAAAACGATGATCAAACGAATTTCTTGGAGCACTTTTATGAGAAAGGTGAATGATGAGATACATTGCAGTATATGTGGTGACTACAGTTGTAAAAAAATTGAGTCTTTTACAAAACACTGTGAATCGAATGGTCATATTGAGAAAACGAAGAAATCTAATATAAGGCTGCAAAATCCTATCATTCAAAGTGAAATTGCAAAAGTATTACCATGTCCCATACCTCAATGTTCTAGTCACGAACCGACATTTAAATTGCTGGTACAACATTTACGATCTTTTCATTATCTTCGAATTGTTTAAGCACTTTAAGCTCAAAACGGGTCTGTATTCTCGCACGGATTGAACAACAAAATGTAAATCGTTCGCTCGAATCGCAACTTCGCAAACCGTCTCGCAGGTTTGAAAACGCAATCAACAATTTTTCAACCCAATTTTTTTCAATTCTGAAAATAGTTTCAATTTTTAATTTCCTTTTCGGCAGATATTTTTTTTCATCTGGAATAAATTTTTACCAACTCTGGAATTTTTTCCTTCACTTTTTTCAGGTAGGTACATAACATACCACATGAATAAAAAATTTTCAACATTGGAATTTTTTCAAGAATAGGTACATAATTTTTAGTTCTCAATCTAGAAATTTTTTCTCAAAATTAAATCTTTTCTCAAATTTTTTGCTCTCAGAATTATTTTTCAAAGTTCAATTTGTACACCTTTTGAATTTTTTTCTTTTTCTCTCAAAATTCCATTTCTTTAGCTCAGCTCAAATGTTTTTCTAAAATTATTTTCCAGTTCTGAAATTTTTGGAATAAAAAAAATTGAAAAAATTGCGTAAAAACATTCTAAGAAATTTAATGTGAGGAAAAGTCGAGAGAATGTGAACTGTCAAGTTTTTAAAAACAAAGAATGGGATTTCACAGTTGTTAATTTAAATAAATACTTACTATAAGTGTATAAAATGAAAATTTGAGCAAAAATGGAAATTTGAGCAAAAATGAAAATTTTAGCAGAAATGGAAATTTTAGCATAAATAAAATTTTTAGCAAAAATAAAATTTTTAGCAAAAATAAAAATTTGAGCAAAAATGGAAATTTTAGCAAAAATGGAAATCAAAAAAATTGAAAAAAAATCCTGGAGCTTGCAAAAAATTTTGAAGAAGAAAGTTTGGTGGGGGAAAATTTTATTGGAGAAGTTGAAAAAAATTGGTAAATTATTAGAAAAAATTTCGAAATCTGAAAAATTTAAAATTTTGAGAAAAAGGCACAGTGAACAGCTGATATCATGAGATGATCATTTCATCAGCGAAGATGACGAAAAAAATTAATGAGATCGCGCATAGTTCGGTCAATTTGTTGTCCATTCCGTGTGAAAATAGACAAACCCGTTGAAAACTACTTGCAGTTTTTAAGATCTAGATAGATAGGTGTGCCTTATGCCCAAGTTGCATAGTGCAATGCAATAACTACTTGTCTCAAAAAAATTTGGCCTTTGTATGTATTTCTAGTTTTCAAATTACATCAAAAATAAAAGAGGTTCATTTTTTTTGAACGTGTTGTTAATGTTATTATTGCACTGGGGATTCGAAGTAGGCTTTATAGTTTATGTTCTCTATATCAGGTTACCAGGGGTAATCCTTACCTAATTCTTTTGGATCTAAGTACATATGTGAACCTCCAGGACAAAATCGACTTTACGTGCGAAAACATGTTTTCAAGATACGAGTTTTTATAGTTTGCAGTGCGAAACTTATAAAAAAAGAGAGGTTTCTCCGCCTATTTATAGCATTTTAAACTATACATTTCTCAACTGAACTGGGCTACAAGTAACCTTAAGTATCGTTTTCAGGTAGCTTTGTGTAAATGTAACTGTGTGTTTAGTTCATTTTTGGTGATTTTTATAATTTTTATATTTTTTTCAGTGGTTTTTTTACGTATTTTTCCAAAAAAAACTTCACATTTTCACTTTTAAAAAATTCAATTTTTAACCTAGAGACTTCGAGCTGGTTTTTACTCAATTTTGAGGCTTCGGGGAATCAAATTCCAGAAAAAAGTGAAAATTGAGATTTTGACATGTAAGGTCGGTTTTGTCCTGGAGGTTCACAATGTATATAAATTTCTTCTGAAGAAGGATGGCTGGAAATGATCTAAAAAATTTCAACTTCCGCTTGCCTAAATTTCTACCTAATTCAATATAAAATATTTAGTAGGTAAGTATGTTTAAATACTTAATCAAGAAAGTATTTTTGAAGAAATGTTTTTGAAATGGCAATTAGCATAGATAGGTACTTTATTTATGAGCTGTGACTCGAGAATGGTATCGACGGTATTGTCACTGTGCATTGCCAATTTTAAGTTTGTTTTCAAGTTTTTTTATTATTTCTATCAACAGGGTGGGTGATTTTTCTACGTATTTTAGAAAATTATTTTTGTTATAATTACCTATTAAGTTTATATATTACCTATGTACAGGGGTGCGGTGAACCCCCTGAGTCAACGACGAGTGCCCCCCCAAATTGGCCAAGCTCGCCCCCCCGAAAAAATTTTTAAGTACCCCCCCCCCCCCACACACACACACACACACACACAAAGTCCTGTAGAGAAAAATTTTAGAGGAAGGCTGAAGCATTGCTAAATAATTACATACATTACCAATGGTACCTACATTGGTACAGCCAGGAATTTTTCATGGAGAAGGTCTGAACTTTCATAATTTTTTTAGAAAAAATCTCAAGTTTAACTACACCTCCCCCAATTATTATTTTTTTACTATAAAAACTTTAAATTCAAAATTCGCACCATTTTCATGAAAAAATACGCGATTTGCATAAATTATTCTGGAGAAAAACTGATCAAAATTGTGATTTTGGAACAAATAATTCATACGAATTATTTTGACATTGAAAACTAAAAATAATTGCAGCAATAATGTCGAAAACTTTTCTGGGAGGGTGCTAAATTGGTATCAGGAGATTTGGAAACCAGAAGGAAGCCCTTTTTTACATAATTGTCATGAATACACGTAGGTGGTTCGTAATATTGAATTGTGCTTTTGTTTGTGCCCGAGCGAAGCGAGGGCGAAACTTCAAGAAAATTTAATTTTTTAATGCTGCAAGAAGGTATTTTTCACGCGAATCTGTGATCTGGTGAAAAGTTTGGACTTTTTGAATCTTCTGTTGCCCGAGCGAAGCGAGGGCGAATTTTTTTGAAAAACGTATTAAGTATTTGGGGGGGGGCTCTTCAATTAGGGAGGAGGACTTTTTAAATTAAATTTCTACAAGTTTTATTTTTATTTTAATTTGTTTTCCTAAAAATTAGAAATTTTATTCATTTTTAAAATTATTTTTTCATTTTTGGTAATTTAAGACGGCCCCCCCAAAATTTTCAACGACGAGTTGCTCGTCATAGATATGCCTTCACCGCACCCCTGCCTATGTATACCTATTCTTACCTTTTCTTAGTGATACCTACTTTCATACTGTGAAGGGTAAATATGGCCCATTTCTCCCTTCTGCTGGGTACTGGTAACCCTGATTCTCCTTGTGATACGTGGGTACCCGCGAACTACGGTTCCGCGGAATCTTCAGTCATCTAAGTACCTATCACGCGTATTACATCGATACGAGGAAAGGGTGATTCCGCTCGAGGTGGAATTATTCCGAGTTAGCCGCGGTTTAAGTAGCCTCGAGTGTTTAACTATGTGTTTCGGCGTTTTGATTAAGTTTGTGGTGGCCTGTACGCGTCGCGACGGATCCCTGAACCATACCCAAAGGCGAAAGCTGTGGATGGGGAAGAGGATCCCAGGTCACCGATTTTTAGTTCGATTGAGTTTGTAATATGTCTGAGTTCGATTAAAATAGTATGTTCAGAATGTGCAGCTATTCGTATTTCTTTATTTCTTTATCTATTTTTTGCCTGTGTGCATTATTTCGATCGCGATCTATGTTTTCTTTTTATTTCAAAATCATGTTTTCGACTAGTCAATTATATATTTCCAAATTCGGCCTATGTGCCTATTTTCTGATTCGTTCCGGCCTGTGTGCCAATTATCTAAATTTATCGCATTCGTACATTCGCGGCTCAGGGCATAAGTGACCGCAAGCCCTATCTGATCGACCCACATCAGCTACCAGAATCGTGGGTGGAGACCTCAATGTCTGGTGTTGAGCCAACTTCCATACCACGAGCTGATGTCTTTACCGTATCATTGGCGCCCCGCAACGTGTGTCTACCGTCCACATCCAAGATTAGCTACCGAAAGATGTTCCGACACCTGACAGCACGTAAACATTCCACCCCCGTGGGAAAAGAAGAAAGAGACATGCACTCCGAGAGCCAAGGAGCAAATGCAAACGGGTATCGTACGGAATAAAATCCAGGTTACGACACTTGATTGAGATTGACATGATTTACTGTGTGTTATTTTAGTCCGATTGATTTGAAAAAATCCAAAATTGAAACATCAAAAGGGGCAAAAACCCCAAAATTCTGACTCGAAATTTAATGTAATGATATATAAAACACACAAAAACGAACACACATCGTGTGTTTTCGAACACAAAATTTTTTCAAAGGGTTAAAGCCCAAACACGTTTGAAATCAAAATTTCAAAAGACACAAAAGAAGAAGACGAAAGGATGCGAGAGCCAATTCTACGGCATTCAAAATTTGCCGCACCTATTACACACACCTTGGAGATAAGGTAAAAAGTGCCCAAGAATAACTTCGATCCACAAAAATGATAGACAATATATGAAAATAGGGGCAAATGTCTCAAAATTTTATGCATTAACATTTTTTCCGGACAATAAATAATCGAAATTACTACGTAATTCCTGAATAAAATTGTCACAAAATTTAAATATTCAAAAGGGGCACGAAAATCAAAATTAAATAAAATACCATTATGGTCAAAATACAATACATTTTCGGCAAAATTTCGACAAATTTGAAAAATACAAAATTCATATAAAATTACGTGATACGCACGGATAAAAATTCCTCTTTCGATCTACCCTAAAAATACTCAGACGAATTCTAGACGATATGTGCAACGAATTGACACACTTTCGACTCAAAATTACCATCTACAGTTGCATAAGTAGTCAGAATTCCGTCTCCCTCCCAACATGCAAAAATGAGACATTTTCAGCGCCCACCCGGAATTCTTAAAATTCCACCTAATAGTACAATTACATATACACATTTTAGACTAGAATTAAGCAACAAATAACCAAATTTTGTAATTTCAGAATTTCACTAATTTTCAGAGTATTTCAACACAACATGATTAACGTAAAACTACAATAAATAAAAGATATGACTAGATAAAAACGTAGATGTAACAATTACTTCTCAAAATATAAAAACAGATTAAAAATAGGACCAAATATAGATCGCGAGCCGGCCAACTTGCGACTATATACAAATCACAAAAATCAATCCGAAATTACGAAAATACAAGCTAAAAATAATCAATCAAAATTATCAATAAATAGAGCAATAGAAATACCCTCAAAATTGATTATGGCCATAAGCATTTTGGAAACGAGCAAGGTCAAATCACCATAAAAATTCAAAATTTAGATAACCCCACCACACAAGCATACAAATACGAATTCACAAAATTCACTTTTGACATGACAAAAATCTCATACCTAATAAAATGTAAATTGCACACTGCAGGTACAAAATTCCATATTTAGACATAAAAATACACAAGTATTAAATGAATTCGTAATAGTAAATAGAATTTCCCTTTTTTCTTAGCTAAAATTCTCTTCTAAAATTCCGTTAAAGACATCGAAATCTAAATTAACCGACAATAAACGATTCTCTCCTTTATTTCCTTAAATAAAGACCTTGAAGGAGAAAAATAGATACGAGAATAAAAGCAGCTACGTGACCAAAGAAAAAGATTACAAAAACGTAGACAAGAATAAGGATGACATTTTAGATTTTCTACAACACAAATTTATAACTCTCAAATGTAAAACATCTCATTCAAAAACGGATAAAAATCTCAAACGCACAAAGAAATGTCCAAATATTTGGAAATGAATACGGTAAGAATCAATAAATCAGGCGGCCTGTCAACACATCCGCGACCGTAATTGAGACATCACGGACAAACGAACTGACTTTCTAAAATCGGACAATAGAAGGGAACACGAATTCATTAGGGATGAAATACAACCAAGCCGACAAGATAAAATCACGTTTTAAACAGGCACCAAAAAACGGTGAAATAATACCTAAATTTCTCTTTTTTAACAACAAGGGGACCTTGAGAATACAGCTACAAAATCGAATATTCGAGAAAAGGACAAATACATGGTGAATACAAGGGCGGAAAACGCAGCGGCCAGAGCCGCAAACAGGTTTGACAAAAACATCCCTCCAAAGGACACAACCAATGAGAACGAAGCACGAAAATCTCCACCCACACGCGAGTTTGAAACGGCGGCTGACAATAAGCGAGGACTACGAAACGAAATCATTCGCATATTCTTCTCCAGGTTTGAACGTTAACGTATTTCTTGGTGAACTGCAGCGTTTATTTTTTCTCGTACATCGTTTATTTTCGTCATCTTTCTATCTCGCGTATACCAAACAGACATTCTATTACAAAGTCGACATAAACTGATACGATTAACGTAACTTTTTAAAGTAACTAAAACATCAAAGACATAAAACGACAACATTTCCATTGGAAGAAAATTTTTTCTTATTTTTCAACCAAAATTTCTGACAAATTTCCTTTTTAACATCAAGCGAAGACAGTCAAAGACAGAGGTACTAACCAACACCAACACAGTAAAAATAGTGTTAGAATAAGTGTAAATAGAATTAATTAATATACGAAATTCAAACCCAAGCGCGATCGCGAGGGAGAGAATTTCTTAGGCTATTTTATAATCTACACACTTAAGCGCGATCGCGAGAGTTGTAGATTATAGGGAGAAGATTGACCTAGCGCGATCGCGAAGTCGAGATTTTCCATTTAATTTTAGAAAATTTAGTAGCCCAAGCGCGATCGCGAAGGTGAACAATTTTAAAAATCCAGTTTAAGCGCGATCGCGAGAACTGAATTTTTAAGTTAGGTAGTATTAAATTTAGACAACTTAAAATCGAAAATAGTTCTATATCAAACATGGATACTCCATCAAAATATACCGAAATTGTGAAACAGATAAAAGAAAGCTCTAAAAAACTTGATAAATCAAATGAAATTTTGGACGAAATTTGGGGACAAAATAAGGAAAGCGAGGGACTGTCAGATGCTAGTATAGAAATAGAAAATATCGACAATGAAAACGGGGCAGTGATAGGAAACGAAGGGATGGACATAAAAATCAAAGAAATTGTAAAATTGAATGACAAACCGGACAAAGTTTACGTAGAAATCGACGCCAATGAGGATCAGACAAAAATTCTAGTATACGAAAAATTAGATAATACCCAGATTATTCGACTCGAAAAGGAACTCGTGACAAAACCCTATCTACGAAAATTGACTCAAGGTGAGAGAGAAATACGCGCATTAACGGCCACTCTAGACAAACTCCAACCTTGGAGGAAAGTAAAGCAAATCGTAGTCAAAAGAGAACTGAAAAAATCAATCGAAAAGTATAGGGAAGTTGGAAAAGTCGAACGGCAAGCAGCCAATTGGCTGAAAACGATTGACAAATTCAAAATTGTATGCGAAAATGAGATTGAGCAACAACAACAGGTAGAGAAAGGGACAGCGAGCGAGCATGAAGAAAAAATCACGCAAAAAGAGAGCAAGAGAGACATGAATCTAGAAACATGGGTAGACGAAAATCAATTGTACGGCACCCTATACAAAATTGAGGAAGGACAAATTTTGATTATTGCAAACATCGTTCTGACTTTTGACATAAATATCACACGAACTAAAGAGGAAAAAGAAAGAGAAGGATTTTTCATATTGTTAGAAAAATTAAAACCCTGGTACCAAGGACATAAAATACATGCCTTAGGCGAAATAGTTGACTCAATGATCCCGCAAAGGAACGAATACGTAACAAACGGAACATGGGACAAAATAAAAAAACAAATGGAAAAGGCAAAAGAGCACGACGTCATCTTCGACTTACACCCAAACCCAAAAATACAAAATAACGTACTAATGGACAAATTAATAAACATAGAACCAAAAATTTATATCGAGAACATAACGAAATCGTATGAAGATGTAATAAAGAACAAAAATTTCAACAAAAACCTTGACTTAAAAATAAACTCTAACACAGACGAAAACAAATTCGAATATAAGATATTTCAAACTGACGCGAACAGAATGACAATAATAACTGAAATTAAAGGTATAACAACGGAAAAATATAAAACCCTGAACAGCGAACTAAGAGCCTTATTACTTGCCTTGGAAGACATAGAACCATGGTATAGAAATGGAAAAATACACGTGAAAAAAGACCTAAAAACGATAATTGAACAGTGTGAGGAACTAGTGAAAAATGAAAAGAATAAACCAGTATGGTGGATGGATTTGAGGAGATATGAGTTAATCTTTGACCTAAATATCGATGAAAACATTAACTACACGGTAATAAGAACAAAAGAACATGTCTGACAAATACGTAATATTAACAACTCAACTCGACAATAAACCGCTACGAATACCTTTCTCATACATTAAGACGGATGAGAAAATTTGCACGATAGGCAGAAATACCATGAGAATTTTAAATTTACCGGTAAACAAATGGAGAGGAGAGGAGGACAACACACACGAAACTCCTGAAAAAATAACTGATATAGACCATACAAAAAACCGCGAAACAGTGGAATCAATCATCGACAAAGATTTCCAAACACCTCCACCTAAAAAATGCCACATAGAAAATAACGTAGACGCAGAGACAGCACTCAGAAAATTCCGCGAACAAAGACGTGACGAAAAACGAAAAGAAATTGAACTATTACTGAAAGACGAATTACTTACGAAAAGGGCTCCGATGAACTCACCGAACAAAAAAGAGAAAAAACTAAAACGACTAAACCCCGTAAAAATTTACAGAATATTAAAATCAAATGACAAAAATAACAAATCACGAAAAAATTCGAGTGAAAGCTCAGAATCAGACAAGGAAAAATACACACACTGCCTATACCCATCATCAGACGAAAATTAAAACAACAGGGGCAAGCCCCAGCATAAAAAAGGAAAAAACTCTGGACAAAATAAAAAACCAAAATTTCGTTTTTTCTTTCAAAAATTTTTTTTTTTTCTACACATATGCCCAACAACGAAATCCTGAATCCGACAGATAAATAAAAATCAAAATTGATAAATAGGCATATGCCTATCAAAAAAGATGCACACAAGGACCGAGTACCATAAAGAATCAGATAACAGATTCAATTAGAACATCTTGATAAGGACCTACTGAACCTTTTTCACCCGAAACCAGTCTCAAAAAGCACACGAAAGTTTGTTCTTTCGTAACCTTCGACCGCAACGTACGACTTTTTACTTATGCTACAATATTTCTTGCAAAGACTTACTTTTTGGTAAAATTACCTTACAAAATTTTCGCGCCGCGACTTATTTTTTATTTTTGGAATCCAGTATGTCATACGTAAGTAACAAATTTGAATACATCTTTTCAATTAAAATTAATATATGAGACAATAGATGACATACCGCCAGAGGCGTGGACGCAGGAAACAACGAGATCAGGTAATAGGTTAGGAAAAATTCAAGACAGGAAACAAGGATAAAAGTAAGAAAAAATTTCAAAAATTCTAAACCACACTTTTCGATCCCTTTTTTGCATAATAAAAATCCAAAAACGTAGGTCAACTATATAACCACATTAACAGAACAAAATAACGAGACCAACCACACAAGGAAGATATACAACCGATATTCAAAATCACAATTCGTATTCCAAATTACACCCGAAATTTATTTTCTACATATACGACCAATGAAATCTCTCTCTTATCACTAAATTTTTTCTTTTTGGAAACAAAATCTTCAAATACACATCATGGCCACAAAATTTTTCTTTCTTTTCACATATGCTCCGAATATTGCGAAATTTCTTTATTTCCATATGCCCTAAAATTTTAATTTACAACAAACATAGAATCTTAATTATTTCTTTCCAAAATCATAGACAAATTTTCTCTCGACTCATTCAACACATGCTCAGAATAATACGAAATTTCATACCCACATTTTTAGACCACACATATAGCACAAATATTTATTATCCCAACACGTAAAATATTTTTTTTTCTTTTCTCTTTCATATGCTCCGATATTTAGACATTTTTATACGAATACAAATACAAATCTGGTTGATTTCTCCCTTCGTGCTGTGTACTTACAATACCTGACTAGACAAAATGACGACAACAACACTCAAAGACTAACGCATACAACTAATAACTAACCAAAAAATAATAACATTTAACTCCCAACCCACCGAATTACGACTAAAATTTTTTAAACAAAAATAACGGTAAAAATCTAATTACAACGTAACCAAGTGCATAAACGAATATCAATTCGAAATCATCCTCGTACATCACAATAGAAACAAATATAAAAATAGACTAGAATTATCACAGACTGGGGCAAAATTAGAAACGAGATAAAAATGCTAAGTACACGATAACATGTATGAGCTAGGTACAGGTAATTGCAGCGCAAGGAAACGAGATATAAAAATAGAAGACGTAGACGAAATGAACCGGATAGACCCCCCCCCCCCCATACAAAAACACAAAACTCCTCGGCAAACGAACGCTCTCACGTAACTACGGAACAAATCGGATACACATGAACAAAAATACATTAACGCGACGTCATTAAATTCACATAACCGACACATTGAAGGAACACGTTCATTTTATCTCTCTTTCTATCTCTCTGTATCTTTGCTTTCTTCTTACGACCAAATGAACAGAAATGTCAGAACAAAATTAAAAATACCACGTAACAAAATTCAAAATTTTTTTTTTTTTCTTTTCTTTCTCTCTCTCTTTCTTCTTTCACTGTCTCTTTTCTCTCTTTCTCTTCAATTTAGCTATCTCTTCAATGACGACACAAATACTCAATAAAAATTGACGAAAACATTCTCCATGATGGAGTATCCAATAAAAATAATTAAAATTACGAAAATTCACATTTCTCTTCTTTTTCCTCTATTTCTGACAACATTTAGAATATGGACAATCTGTTTATAATATCGTTATGCGGCATCTGCAAGCAAAACATTGCGCTTCCTGGACCGGAGGCAGGTGCGGAGGACATAATAAAACAGTCCCGCACCTGCAGTCACCAATTCCATCTCTCGTGTATAAAAAAAGAGCAAAGCCCGGCCAGTCTAAAAATTTCTTGCAACACCTGCGATGCCAATACTTATCTCGAGGACTTTGAGGAAATAGAGATCACGAAAGGAAAAGACGAAAATCCAGAAAGAAAAGAAAAAATTAGAAAAATAAAGGAAGTCATGGAAAAAGAGAGTGAAGTAACGAACGCCGAATTTGAGTTAATCGAGCTACGTGAATTCAAAAGACTGATGACTATGGCGCAAGAAGAGACGGCGAGAGAGGAGAATCGACAGGAGAATCCACAGGAGGAACGACAGCCACCGGCCCAACCTCGAATTAATCGTCCGACGCTGACAGCCGCGTGTATGCCTTTCAGGAGGGTACGGACGGGACCGAGGGGGTTAGTAGTATCACAGGATCACGAGGGGACATACCTGTTCCATTTGGAGGGATTCCTATTGCTGGGGGATGGTTTTGTGCATCACATAATACGTGAGTCAGTCACAAATACCCCCCTCCAGCAATTGGTCTTCCCACACACGGTATATCCTGCTCGTGGTCTTGTGAATATCCAAATTGATAGGATCAGAAGATACAGACAACTTCCGAGGGACGTCCTGTTATCAGTAGGGAATTCGGAATGGAATGTACGATGCCGGACAGCCGCCCAATTTGGCGATTGCATGCAGGAGCTCCTTATCGTCCTGCGCAATCGAGGAGTGCAACGTGTGTGGGTCGTGGCAATCATGCCCATCCCTCAACCTCCTCAAGCTTGGTTTGGGTTTAACGAGGAGTTGAGGACGATGGGCAGGGTACCGAATCTGGAGTACCGATTTTTCGGTCTCCAGCATTTTAACATTAGATTGCCAAGGCCCACAGACGAGTGGTATATGCCCACATTTCAAGATGCGCGAACGATAAGGAACTACCTGGCAGACTCCATAAACCCGGAGCGAGCAATCGTCGAAGAAGACGACTGATCCGGCAGGTATCGAAGAATGAAGACACCCGACAAATTGTCGCAAAATTTCGATGTATATTGGGTTCCGAACGTCAACCTATTTTCGTGAAAAAATTGACAAATTCGCATTTAGAAAAGACCATCGTATTAAAATAAATTTCTTTTGGACTAGAAATTATGTTTCGAAAAGCAAAAATATCCAAAAAATTGATTTCAAAATTCCAGTTTCGGCCACGTAAAATTACATTATAGACAACACTTCTTTCCCTCTCGTTCTCGTCCGCTACTACTACTTTTTTTTTCTTTCTCTTCTTTCGACAATGGCTAAATTCGATGAGCCACAAATTGTCAAATTCGTAATAATATTATTCGGTATGTCGGAACTTGTGAACCCGGAAGTACTCACAAGATATCGCTAAATTCACAACAATATTTCCGGTATGTAGGAACTTGTGAACCCGGAGTTTATAATTTACAAGTACTATTACCGCCATCGTTAATCAAATAGTTGAAAATTTTGTCTCATGTACAGTCATAGATAAGAGAAATTGAATTTCTCTCCCTTTTGCTTTCTTTTTCTGTTTCACAAGAGGGTTTCCGACAAGAAATTGAGAAATTCTTCAAAATGAAGTGTATCGATTTAAATATGATTGCTCTTATTTTTTTTTTTTTATCACTTGTATATTTTCTCGTTATCAACGGTCACGGACCACGGATCGTAATTGTAAAAAGTAAATGTACGTATATTTCTTTTCATCTATGTACAGTTATCGTAGTATGTTTCTTCTTTTTTATTGTAATACAATCAGCAGACCATAAGCCACAAAAATCGGTTATAAAAGACAGCAAATATGTCATATATTTTTTTTTTTGTTTGTTATTATTCTTCTTCTTCTAAAGAAATGTCATAATGTAAATATTTCCGCAGCTATAATATTTCAAAATAACAGATTGTCATTTTCAATTCTATATACGCAGGTGGAACGTAAACGTACCTCTATTTTTTTTTTATTGTAAAATTGTCTTTTTCTTTCATATTTTCATTATGTCTTTTTTAGAAAGTAAAAACACTTTCCCTCCGCCAATAGTTTCATTTCAGGTGATAATTCATCCTAGATTTTTCTCTACTAATGCTATGTCAAATTTCTTTTTCTTTTCTTCTTTTCTTTTGAACATAATCCGGATCAGAGATACAAAAATGTCAAAATTCTAATTTTGGGTAAAAATTTTTTTTTTCTCTTTCCTTTTCTTTTCCCTGGGCTCAAAAAATAAAAGATAATACGGAAATTTCAAATAAAATTTAAAAATCAAAATTCTGCTTCAAGATTCACCTTTTCGAATAAAATTCGCAACAAGAATGAAAGATGTCACAAAATTCTGCTTTTGATAATAAAATTACAAAATTACTCTTTCTTCAAATAAACGACATCATAAAATTTCCGATAATGAAAGAAAAAGTGAATGGAAGGGTGAAGGAAAAAGAGAAATACTGGTCAAGAGGGGCAGATTTGCTGATTGAACGAGAGAGAATAAGAAGGATGAAAGGTAAGAGCACTACATTTAAAACATCTACATCTACAAAAGAAAAGAAAAGAACCACCACATGGTGAGAAAATAAGAACGTAAAATTCCTTGAAAAGACGAATCGTGATTTGGAAAAAGAGTGAGAAATAAAGACAATGAAAACATGAAAAAGAATTGACATACACCAAACTGGCGACTGTAAATAGACATATTTCTATCTAGTAATTAAGAATTAGATATAGCAACGCCAAATGTAAATAATCGACTTAGGTTACTAGATACTCGAGGTGAATTATCTCTACATCTTAGACTACATATAAATAGGTACCTACATATAATGACTGTCTAAAGAAATAACTAAAATAGACTATGACTAGAATTAGGTAACGAAACAATGACTAGATTTACAAATAATGAATGTACAAATACACCGGTACTAGCGACTACAACTAATGGAAACGACAAGAATGACGTTGAGCCAACAAATAAGCAACAAGCAGTCGAATACGAAAAGACATATGACTACAACGCTGTCATAAATAACCAACACGATAAACGGTTATTTACGCAAGGTCGCAGCCATACGATCAAAATCTCGAATGCCAGAACCATATACGAATCGCAACTACACGTCTCAGTCGAACGTAACCTCACATAAAAAGCGACGAGTTCTGCGCCAGGAGGCAAGTTTTTCCACCTGTACACGAAGGTCTCCATGTCAACGGCGCCGGCAAACGATCTATTGGCATTATGACCACTGTCCATGCAAATGAGCGACGACGGCGACAAAATAACAACCAAACGGTGACATCGACCATCCTTCGCCCATTCGACGAACAGCGAATCAAAAGATGATGGTAACGGCGCACAAACTGCAACAACTGAAAAAGTACAACTACGCAACAACAAATATGACTAGAAATACAAAATTGTAATTATAACATAGAAAATGACTAGAATATGACTAGACGCAATATATACAGTATTACGTGGCAAGTACGGTAAAACGAACACAACTAAAGATACAGATAGACAATTACATATAACTTTGACTCTGATGTACAATCTACAAATTGACTAGAATACATTAAATTTAAGACTAAATATAAAAACAAACCATGGCTAACTTAGGAAAAACTACAAATTATATATTTGGTAAAAATATTCAGGAAAATTAAAAATCATCAAAATTCAAAATTCTAATATCTGGAACTCAAAAATTCGGAAAATCAGGCTACCTCTGCCAGCAGGAAAAGTCGAAGGGGGCAGGGGGCTATGGTATATCCTTCACGTCGACCTTCCCTTCGGGCAGAGGCCCTAAGCCAAGCTCGAGGGGCATATGTGAAGGGTAAATATGGCCCATTTCTCCCTTCTGCTGGGTACTGGTAACCCTGATTCTCCTTGTGATACGTGGGTACCCGCGAACTACGGTTCCGCGGAATCTTCAGTCATCTAAGTACCTATCACGCGTATTACATCGATACGAGGAAAGGGTGATTCCGCTCGAGGTGGAATTATTCCGAGTTAGCCGCGGTTTAAGTAGCCTCGAGTGTTTAACTATGTGTTTCGGCGTTTTGATTAAGTTTGTGGTGGCCTGTACGCGTCGCGACGGATCCCTGAACCATACCCAAAGGCGAAAGCTGTGGATGGGGAAGAGGATCCCAGGTCACCGATTTTTAGTTCGATTGAGTTTGTAATATGTCTGAGTTCGATTAAAATAGTATGTTCAGAATGTGCAGCTATTCGTATTTCTTTATTTCTTTATCTATTTTTTGCCTGTGTGCATTATTTCGATCGCGATCTATGTTTTCTTTTTATTTCAAAATCATGTTTTCGACTAGTCAATTATATATTTCCAAATTCGGCCTATGTGCCTATTTTCTGATTCGTTCCGGCCTGTGTGCCAATTATCTAAATTTATCGCATTCGTACATTCGCGGCTCAGGGCATAAGTGACCGCAAGCCCTATCTGATCGACCCACATCAGCTACCAGAATCGTGGGTGGAGACCTCAATGTCTGGTGTTGAGCCAACTTCCATACCACGAGCTGATGTCTTTACCGTATCAATACAAATTTTTATATTGTGAATTTCTATTAAAAAATTGAAGCTGTTTTAAATCAATTCGAGAGGTCAATAATTTATTGAGTACCTCAGTATACTTACTATAGTTGGGTTGGTACATCACATGGGCGAAAAATGGAGGTGAATTTGATATTCCTTCTCATATAAAATACCTTCGCCACAATAATTTCGAAATTCAAACAACTTTATTGAATTATTTGAATCTAAAAATAAAATTTTCCGAATATATCACTCCCATTAATTAGAAACTCAATCTTACATTTTTAAAAGTTGAATGATTTAAAAAATATATATATTCAACGTCTGTAATTTAAAATTATTTCAAAAATTTGGGTACGGATTGAATGAAAATTAGTAAAAACAAAAAGGTCAACTATGCTGCAAAATTTTTCCCTTAAAATTAGTTATTGATCAATTTTCCACTCAAATGGAAGGGATATTTATCTGTGTAGAAACCGAATTTTTCCAGTAAAATTTATGCCTACGAAGGGATTTGAACTTATGACCCGATCTTAACTACCTAATCTGTGCCATTCGGCTACTAGTAAGTATATGACAATGAGTTAGTCAATTTGGATGATATCTAATTGTAATGCTTGAGCCTCAAAACCAACTTGTACAAAGTTCGAATTTGTGTGCACTTCGTATTGTTGGAAATGAATTTTGACCCGAAAACTACTTCCTTTAATGTAGAATGCAGGTAGCTAGGTACCTAAATTCATAACCGTACCTAACCAACTTACATCTGCCTACCCGTTCCGGTCAATTTCATTTTTCCACGCATATTTCATTTTTACAGCTAGGTACCTATGTATTGTAATCAAAAAAACGATAAATGTTCTATTCTCAAAGGACAATAAAGGTAACAAAATAAAGCCTCATTACTCATTAGTGTTGAATAGTGGACCTTTCAGAATTGAATGTCCGGCTGCACCATTCACACACTACTTACGAAGGCATCTGTCACTTTCTCAAAATAATTTCTATTTGTTTTACAAAATACCAAGACGATAGTTACGTAATACAGTTCAGACAATTTGACGATATTTCTTACGAGGGAGGTATTCCAACTCGAAGTAAAATTTTGAGCCCAAACAAAAATTAATCGAAAGTGCACCATGAGAGGACCGCAGTAATCAAAATTCAGATGCTGAAGTGCATTTTTCGAATTTTGGCGAATTTTTTAAATTTTGAAATAGATACTTTACAGCCTGAAGAATTCCAAAATTTGATCTAATCAACGAAAAGAGTTGAAATTTGGTATTTTTCTTATTTTCGACCCGCTGAATCGATTGGAAGCGGTTTCAAGACGTTTCAGAGCCACCAGAAAATTTTAGAATTTTCCAGCGCTGGAGAAATACCCGTAAAAATGGTCCATATGAACTTCAGCACCTATAATCGCGGATTACTCATATCGGTGACCTATTGCAATTTTCCAAAATTCGTAACTTTGAGCTCAAATTCGCGTTTTTGGACAGAATATTTTCCTGGAAAAAATTCGAAAGTATGCCCAAGGCACACGTTAGGCGCTAAATAGCTGAAATTTGGTAGATAACCTAATTCTAATTCTACGTGCCAGTTTACGAGAAGCGAGCTTATAATTTTCTAAGTTTCAATTGTTAAGTATACCTACTTACATATTTTTCATTAGAAGAAAATTTTAAATTACAATTTGTACCTATACTTAAGGCCTTACTTTTTCAGCATTTTTTATTTTTTCCAAGTTATACAAATTATGTATCGTCATGATGAAGAGGAATTTTGTTACGCTACCATGCAGCTACAAAAATTTCTTACGTTTCGAATTTAGGTAGGTAGGTACCTTTTCATCTGTCGGTTTGGACGTCATTCACAATTTCACACTACACATGTTGTAGGTTCTACGGTTCTAGTGAGTTTTTCGGAACAAAACTTTGGTAGGTAGCGGCTGTGTAAACAGTGGCGCAACCAGGGGGGCTGAGGTGCTAAAGCCCCTCCCAAAACCTCGAGTCGATTTAAGCTAGTGGTTTTAAAAACGTGTTGATTTTCACCTCCGAAGCAGCGAAAAAATGAAATTCTCTGAAAATTAGTGCATGTCCTCGAAGACGTTTCTTTAGTTTGGAGAATAGAGAAGTCACAAGGAGGCAATTTTTCAGATTTATATCTTCGAGGACCTTAATTTTCCAAGAATTTCGCTGTTTTGCTAGTTCGGAGGCGAAAATCAGCACATTTTTAAAATTATTGCCCTAAATCGACCAAAACGAGTTTTAAGATGACTGAGGGGGTGGTATGGATGGAAAAAACTCGAGGAGTTCCTAAAATTTACTGTCATTTGTTTCTTAATGCTCTTTGTACTCCGTTGTTTTGAATAAAATTCACGTTTATAATTTAAAGGGGAGAAAATCTCAATATTCCATGAAAACAGATTGACACCTCCCCCCTCCCTAGAGCCGTGCCGAGAAAATTTGAAGGTCCCTCACCCATGGCAAGCTCTTGAAAAAACGGGGATTCGGGGGACCCCCCTCTCTACACAGGGGACACTCCTTACTTTTCTCATGAATTCTAGCCCCCTCAAAAAAAAAGTTCTGGTTGCGCCACTGTGTGTAAAGGTCTGAAAGAATTTAAAATGCAAAAAAAATTCAAAAGATTCGTTCATTATTTATATTTTTGGCTCTATAACGCAAAATTATATTTTTTGATTTTAGATATTCTATTCTTGCACGGGTCACATATGTGTACGGTGCAGGGAAAAGGTACTAAAGTCGGATTTTTCAAAAATGAGTTTTTTAGTTTAAATGATAGGGAAGACTATGAGGAACATTTTAAGACTTGGATGTGCATCCTAGGTCAATTTTTCGGTGAAATAGAGGCATTTGAAAATTAGAAAATCATGATTTTCCACAAAAAAAAATCGAGAAAAACACGTTTATTAAAGCTGCGTAGAGGTCTGAAATGCTTAAAAGTGAAAAAAAAAATAATTGAAAGAATATCGCCCATTTTTTATATTTTTAGCTCTGGCGCAAAATTATGTTTTCCGACTTTAGGTACCGGAGCTGTGCGGGACACATATGGAAAATGTCACCTTGTAATCACTGTACCTCAAACAATGAAATGTGTGTGCTGTGTCAGTATGTTTTTCGAAATAAAGTGACGGATGACAGATGAATGAAGTCATAGAACCGTATGTTAGAAAAAGGGTTTGAGTGTAATTCTTTGTTTACTTTTTTTTCAAGCTAGGTGAGGCGTGGCTTCTATCATGCGAAAAAAATGAATAGAAAAAAAGTTACGCTCAAATCATTTTTCTAATATGTATTCTCTACCTGTGCCCTTCATATTATTTATCCTTCTCGATTTGTATTGGACCACAACTGTCTCCCTCTACTCAAGTGTGGAGCTTTCATGATGTATACACGGTGCTTCTGTAAGCAGACATTAATTACGAGAAGTGGGTGTTTGTGTACGCACCGGAGTCGAAAAGAGGCATAAGGGTAAGGTGCCCGGTATCTGACCCCTTCCTTGATTCCGACACCCCCTCCCTCGATCTTGTCCGTTAATGAGGTAATATCCCGGCAAATTTTTTTTCGCATTCCCTTTTCACAGATGAACATAATGAGACCAACCAGACTGCTCCAAAGTCGAAATAGGTTAAGATGAAAGTTGAAAATTGAAGTCGCCAAACTGTTAAGCGCTGTAAATGTTACATACTCGTGAGAAAAAAGTTTTTCCGGTAAAATTTTTTAAATATTTTTTGAATGTTAAAATAATGGCCCATCGATTGGTGCAACTGGTTCTGGAGATTGATCGTAGTAAGTACTAAAACTTTTTAACCAAAGTATTTCGTTTTATGGTGTCTTAACTCCGACCCGGACCCCCTGCATATGTATAATTAAACGTTTTTGTTACGTGAGCCTGTTTTACGGATTCGAAGTGATTGGTGAGCGATTTTTTTTCCAATGTCCACACTTTTTACGCGTTCGTTTTTTTTTCAACTTCAAAATTTTTTTCTGACGAGGTCAAAATTTTTTCCTCTATTTTTTTCAACTCGAATTTTTTTTGATGAGGTGTGTATTTTTTCCGACTTCAAAATTTTTTTTGACTTGGCCTAAATTTTTTCCTTCATTTTTTTCCAACTTCAAAATTTTTTTCAATGAGGTAATTTTTTCCTGTATTTTTTCATGCTTTTTTCCGACATCAAAATTTTTTGATGAGGTCGTAATTTTTTCCTGTATTTTTTCATGTTTTTTTAATTTTTTTCCACATCAAATTTTTTTTAACGAGGTCTAAATTTTTTCCTCAAATCTTTTTTCCAACTTGGAAATTTTTTTGACGAGGTATAAATTCTTTTTCAAACTTCAAATTTTTTGTCAGGGTTACAATTTTTCAACAAAATGTTTTCAACGTCGCAGCAAATTTGTAAAACAAGCCCAAGTTAATTCTTCAAGTCAAAAATTTTTCCCAGCCAATTTTTTCTCTTTTTTTTTAAAATTTCAAATAATTTTTACAACATGAAAGCTTGAAGGCATTAAATTTTTTAAGGAGGAAAATGAAAAATAAATAATACCTTCAAATTTTCATGCTGTAAAAATTATTTGAATTTTTTTTAAAATAGTGAAAAAATTGGCTGGGAAAATTTTTTGACTTGGTCTTTTTTACAAATTTGCCGCGACGTTGAAAACATTTTGTAAAAAAATTGTATATTGTAACCTTGACTTAAAATTTGAAGTTTGAGAAAGAATTTATACCGCGTCAAAAAAATTTCGAAATTCGAAGTTAGAAAAAATAATTAAGGAAAAGAAAAAATTTATACCTCGTCAAAAAAAATTCGAAGTTGGAAAAAACATTTGAGGAAAAAATTTAGATCTCGACCTTGTTAAAAAAATTCGAATCCGGAAAAAAATACAGAAAAAAATTAAGACCACGTCAAAAAAAAATTAAAGTCAGAAAAAAATAGACCTCATCAAAAAAATTTTCAAGTTGTGAATTGGTGGTAATTGATTAGATGTATTGGTATTTTGGCACCAGAGCGGCTTTTGGACTCTGGCTCCCGTAGGATGGTTTGAGGGGGAGTGAGGTGAGGGCCTCAAACTGTCCAAACCCAACTCAATTGAACTACCAATCCATATACCAACGCGTGCGATTCTTCGAACGAATAAATTCGCGGAGAAATAAAACTCAACGTAGATATTCGAATATTTATTGTACTTGATGCAGAAATGCACAAGTACGAAAATATACGCGGAAGAATACAATACACAGTTGCGCCAGTATGAGATGTAACTAGTCGCGAACGTCTAGCTACGATGGTGTATAAAAATATACTCAGTGCGCGACTGAGAAATACATCGCGACGTAACCGCGAACCGAGATGCGCGGTCACGTAATTATCGATAAGGGAAGGGATGAATAGCAGCTTAGGTAGGTAAGAAACCCGATAACGGGCTTCTACCTATACGCGAACGCTCTGCGTTGCGTCAAGGCCAAACGGTGCACAACCAAACTTGCCACTGATGGTAGCTTCCATCAGTGGAACAAAGCAACTTGCGATAACGAGGCAGAAAATAACTTGACTACTCGCGGTTTAACGTACGCGAGTAGACAAAGGCAGGCAAAGCTTCTGCCAGATAAATTACGTAATAAATACGTTAGCCTCGTTGCTTGTTGAAATAGGTACCTGTTCACGTCGATTCGTGAACAGATAACGCTATTTCAACTCGCGAAGTGGTAAAATTTGGTGCAATTTAGGTAGGAATAATCCTTACCACTTCAGTTGGAAAAAAAATTAAGGAAAAGTTTTGACCTCGTCAGAAAAAAATTTTGAAGTTGAAAAAAAACGAGGAAAAAATTTTGAATTTGAAAAAAAATATGGGAAAAAATTTTGACCTCGTCAGAAAAAAATTTTAAATTACATAAGACTTCATCAAATTTTTCAAATGCAAAGGTCAATTTGAAATAAAAGTATACAATTGTAATTAAAGTTGAAAAAAAAACAAACGCGTAAAAAAATTTAAAATAATGTGGACCAAAAAAAAAAAACGCTTACCAACCACTTCGAATCCGTAAAACAGGCTCACGTTCTTTATTTAGTTTTGAACGTGATTTTGTTCTTTATAATTTTCTCCCCAGTGGCGTGACAAAGGGATCTGTCCTGTGGGAGGAGGGCGTACCTCAAATTTTCCCAACTAATTTTCCGAAAAATTCTTAACTAGTTTTCCTATTTCAACCCCCTCCCCCTCCCAAAAAAAGTTAAAATTTTCAATTTTTCAGAAATGTTTTAGTTTGTCAAAAAAACTATCCAATTTACAACTTTTTAAAAAAAATGTTTACAAAGTTTGAATTTTTTAAATTTTTTTTTCTAAGAAAAAATACAGAACCATTTTCAAGATCAGAATCAATAAGTACGAGAAATGAAATTATCAGATTTCAGTCTAAGTCTTACCTACCTATATTAGAACCAATTCAAAATCAGCAGCAGCGTCGAAAGATTTTTTTGGGGATTGACGCAAAATGAATAAAAAAAGAACTTGGAAAAACAGGAGGATTTGGGGGGGAGGAGCATTTTTTAGTCCTTTTACCTTGCATAGTTGTAATTTTATCCAAACCCGAGCGAAGCGAGGGCGAAGCTTTGAAAAAATTGGATAGGAAATAGGTACCCAAAAGAGACATTTTTTTTACTGTTTTAATGATTTGAAAATTATTCTTCTTTGATGTAATTTGGAGAGAGTGTGCAACGCACCACTTCATTCCAATATTATCAAAAGAAAGGGAAATCTGCTGACTCATTTTTGAAAAATGGAAATTTTCTGAACAAAGACCACTCTTGCTTTTTTTTGAGCTGCCTACTTTTCTGTCATCTAAAATACATTAATGACAACACTTTTCTAAAAAAAAAATCGAACAATTTTTGAAAGTTCCGTTTGGAATGAATGTGGAGAAATTATTCAAGTCCGAGCGAAGAGAGGATGAAATTTTTTGAAGAAAACGTAGCTTCCAAAACCTGAAATTTCTTCATTAAAATTCGTGCTTTTTTCTCTCTACTTACCTCCTCTCCTTTCAGAAAAACCAAAGAATCTTTGAAAAATCCATTCAAGATTATCATGAAGCTCCCTGATAGGTAAATGAAAAGGTCATTTTTTTTTTTCATTTGAAAATAGTCATTTGTTTGGGCTACAGGGTTGGGGATTTATATTATCATTTTGCAAATGAAGTACAAAATTAATTTACTTACTGAGCCCGAGCGAAACGAGGGCGAAAATATTTTTGATATATTCTGAGATTTTTCCAATTTTTCCAACTTTCCAAACCCAAACTTGGCAAAACTTGGGAACTTTTTCCAATGTTCTCAAATTTTGCAACTTTGGGATGGTCTGGGGATGTGACACCCTCCACACCCTCCCGGTCGTCACGCCTCTGTTTCTCCAAGAGTTTTGATTTTGACTGCAGAGTTGTCGTTTTGGACTCATTTTGTTTATCTGTGGGAAAGGGACCAAAAAAAAAATGTCGACAAACTGCACTTTTTACCGTGGAAATAGGCAGAGAGATCGGAAGTCGGAATTAAAAACACAAATTTAGAAAATCGATTTCTAAAAAATATAAAAAATTATTTTTGAACCCCAACCTTTTTGGATACTTGAAGAAGACACTTCGAGGTAAAAGTATCTTTTGAGCCCATTTCGAAAATTTTTGACCCAAACAATTCGTTTTTCAACCCTGTTCTTTTAAAAGACCAAAAATATCTCTTTCGACATTTACTTTTTTTTTTGTAAACATTTTCGTACTCGCTTGAATATATGTAATTGGTTTTTTGATCCAGCCCCTCTAAACCCCCCTATGAGCCCCCTTAATAGGGGTCAAAATTCGAAAAAATGAAAAATAACGAGCGACCTGCCGTTTGTCATGTATTTGAGCGGGCTGAGTTCGAATATTTGCTTATACTTTGGATTTGACCCAACAGTGCCCTCCTAGCCCCCAATTTTGAGGAAAATATGTTATTAAGTTAAAATAGCGTGTGACATGTCAACTGTCACTAATTTGGGGTTGTAATCGACAGATTTACCCCTTACCCCTTGCTCTAACCGGCTCCCTAATGGATTAATCATACACATCTTTCAGTCGCGTTGTGAACACCGAAACGCATGTACGTAGCCTATAGCGGGCTGGAATTTCTGACAATAAAAACTTTGAACATTTAGCTTCACTATAATGAAAAACTTGAGGTTCTTGGTGGAAGCTTTGATGAAAAATTTCGCGAAAGAAAAAAACATGATGTTAAATTTTGATATTCACGTATTTCAAGTAATTTTCAAAATTCAAGAAAAAATAGAAGGAAGAGAAAAAGTTCTTGTCTGATTTATTAATTCAGTACTACGGACATTCAAAAGTGATAAAATTCAGTTGTTCCACCATAAAGTGAGCAATAGGCGTAATTTTTAATTTTTTCCAGGAAAATTTTCTGCCCAAAATATGAATTTGAACTCGAAGTTACAAATTTTGGAAAATTGCGCTATAATTGATCAAATAGGTCACCTATATGCATAATCAGCAATAATTATAGGTGCGGAAGTGAATAAATGGACCATTTTTATGCGCTTTTCTCCGAAGCTGGAAAATTTTAAAATTTTGCAAGTGGATCTAAAACGTCTCGAAACTGTCCCTAATTGATTTATCAGGTCGAAAATAGGGTACAAGTACACCAAATTTTAGCTTTGTTGATTAGATCATGATGTTTCTATGAAGTAATTTCTTTTGAAATTTCAAAAATTCGAAAAATGCGCTTCAGCACCTGAAATTTTGGTTACAGGTTCCTCTTACAATGCACTTTTTATTAATTTGGGCTCAAAATTTTACTTTGAATTAGGATATTTCCTTGTGTAAGTTCTAAGTGATTTTCAAAAAGAAATTTCCAACTACACATCTAATGTATGTACTGGTACTCCGTCATCTGTTTCTGTTTCTGAATAGAAAGGCTGGCCTAATAAAAGTGTGACGGTAATGTTAGTTAGGGTGAGAGAATGACCTAACTTTTAATTCAAAATGTTGGGTCAGGTCTACAATGAAAATATCAAGTCCGCTTGTTCCGATAATTATGACAGAGATCTTTTCTTTTCATTCCCCTTTAAAACATATGTACGTATTTGACAAAGGAATGGCACATCTATAAATTTACCTACCAACTTTTCATTACTGGGGCCTCATCAATGAGGCACCAAGATTTCATACATCTCGACTGGACATGTCAAATAATGTAGGTAAAAATATCGGTCAGGGATTAAAAATGCTATGTAATTTTTTTATTTTTTCAATACCCTGTTAATTTTTTAAAAATAAAATCATTTGGTACAAAATGGGTCCTCGTTGTGTTGTAAAGCAAACGAAATTCCGGCTCAAGATGGAAATGACGAAATAGAGAACATTACAAGAAAGGAAAAGCAATTGGAAGCTCGTCTTTGCAAAAGTATAAGTAATACGACAATTTTTGAGGAACACAAAGAGGATATTTTAGAATTTGACGAAAGTCGCGATGAGTATTCTTTTCACCCTCATGGTGTTACAATAAACGAAGATTCAAGTGCCAGCACATCGACCACCACTCGAAAAAAATTCACTTACGAGCAAGTTAAACGAGTTATCAACTTTAGAGAAGGTTACCTTTAAAAACAAAAATATTCGCTGTTTGCAACTGTGCAAAGCAGATATCCATGGGTCCTGCACAAGAATTATAGTCAAAGAGAAGATTACCTTTGAAAACAAAAAATATTAGCTGTTTGCAACTGTACAAAGCAGATATCTATGGGTCCTGCACAAGAATTATATTCAACAATTTATTGAATACTACAAACGTGAAGGGTTAAATATGGAATTATTGTAGAATAACAGAATACATTTTTGAAAAATTTGTAGATGCAAGGCAAAATGGGCTTGCACTTCACGATTTTCACCTTCAAATGTGTGCTCTACAGAGAGCTGATGAATTGCAACTCCCTTGATCTGCATTCAAGGCGTCACCATTGTGGATCTCTAGATTCAAAGTTTCAAATAAAATTTCTTCTTGAGGAATTAGTTACGCGTTTCATCATAAGAAAGAATTTGTAAGAAGCAAATTCGTTTTCGTTACAAAATGAAATCAACAATCTATACACAGAGGTTCATAATGACATACTACCAAATTATCAGCCAAATGAAATATTTAACATAGAAGAAGACTGGATTAATTACGAGAATTATTCCAAAAGGACATTTTATCACATGTTGGTGAAAAAGATACCGAGGTTATGATTGGAAGTAAGAACTCAACAACGCAAAGTTATATGATCCTGCCATTGCTTTCCATGTTGGAGCACTAGCCTCACCATTGTGTCTGTGTTCAAACGTTCAAAGGAAACTGCAGGGACTTTTCTGCCTAGAGTGTCAGTGTTAGAAGGTCTATCTCATCCGAGAAACATTCTGTTCATGGCTTCATTCTTCATTGTCCGGGAAATTGGATAAGCCGAGGTTCCAAACATTTCTGCGAGAGGCAGTGTTACCAAACATAAACAAGAGGTGCTGCTTATTTGTAGATCAGTGGGATGGTCACCAAGACATGTCAATTTACCAAAGCAGTTTATCAGGTATGCTTCATTATTACAACGAAGTAACAAAAAGTTAGTAGGTAAATTATAGGTATAAAATAAATATCTGAAAATTTGTTTTCAGGAACACAGCTAAAAATTCTACTTCTTCTTGAAGGAAGCACCTCTAACGCACAACCGCTTAATGTTGGATTCTTCCGACAATAAAAAGACATCATTAAGCAATTTACAGAAATTGTCTTTCTTCAAAATATCACGGAAATGAATTTGAGCAACAGAAACGTCGTCATAAATTTGAACAGTGCTGTACATCTTCAATTTTTGCATCCTTGTTTCAATCATCATGCGTCCATGCCGATGCCGGATTATCCGAAGCCACAGAAACTGATATGATTTACCCTAGCTTGATGGACGTATGCTAAATAATATGCTTTTCCTTCGAAGAGACTAATTGCTCGATTCAAATCAAAATTGTACCCATTACCCTTTCATAAAATGTTTGTGGGAGGAGTGCGGACAGGGGTGGCAGCCTTTGTGTGGCAACACGGACAAAATCTGTTGTAACACGTGAAATATGAAAAATCTTTGGGAACACGTAGATATTATCATTTCTCTACACAATTGTTATGACACTGAAGAAACTCATAGAGTTGATTAAAATTTTCAACCTCGCTTCGCTTGGTTTATGGCATGTTTTATATTTCTTCAAAGAGCCTTTTCTAATAAGGGTCAAAAACGGCCCTTGACCCAAAATCAGTCAAAATGAGCCCAAAAGGTTACTTATGGTCTAAAAACATCACAAAATTTTTTTGACTCCCCTACCCCACCCCTTTCGGAATTATCTTACTTTTAAATGTCAAAAGTTTAACATGCGATATCTCCGGAAGGGGTGGTTAAAAAATGTATAATTTTCAGAGATTATACATCTTGCTGGGTAGTACGAATGAGAATTTGTTGAAAATTTTCGGTTCACATTTTCCCAATTTTTTTCACTTTGAAATTTTCAAAAAATTAAAAAAAAATTGAGGGGATACATGGCTGGAATTTTTTTTAATAGTTCCGCCCCGCCAGGTGGTCATGCATCACATAAACTTTTTTTGGATTCTGAAATTGGGTGCTACATGGTAAAAAAAAATCAAAATAAAAAAAAACATGATTTTTTACTACTTTTTTACAGTAAGAAGCAAGGTATCCCTACTCGAAGTAAAATTTTGAGTCAAAATTGCCATAAATTGGAAGTACACCATAAAAAATTTCATTTCCAAAATTTTAAGTGCTGAAGTGCATTATACTTGACTTTTAGCGAATTTTTGAAATTCCAACATTATTTCATCGATGAAAATTTGATCTGATCCACAAAAAAATCTGAAATTCAATACCCTATTTCAGACCTGCCGAATCGATTGTACACTGATAATGCAAAGCTCAAGGTGAAAAAACCATAGAATTTTGGAAAATAAAATTTTTTAAAAATATTATACGTGTGTGGGTGTGTGCACCTGATGCCGCTGGCGCCCTAGACGGTTAGGCATTACGAATTAGTGAAGATTTGTTCAAACCATAAGTTTTTCCTCGCACCATAATTAATTGGCCACTGCAGGATTAGGCTGCTTGAAAATTTTGATTAATTCATTCTAGTGGGGTTAAAGTTGAAAAAAATGTCAATCCCTAGCGAGTAATATTATTAAATTTAAATTATCAAAATTGAAAAGAAAGAATTTGCCCTTATGAAAGTTTGTTTATACCTTAAGGTAGTTTGGCAACAAAAATATTTTTTTAAAATGATTTTTAAAAAAAAATTGCCATAATACTTTAATTTTATTTTTTTATTAACAAAAAGAAATTAAAAGATTTTGTCATTAAGTAGTTTTATCTTCAATAAAATTGAACATTTTATTAAAGATATTAAATATGTTAATGTTACGCCTAAAAGCGGTAATTGCCTAATGCCGGCATTCGGCAGCTTTTTTGCCTAATACCGGCATTCAGCAAAGCCCTTGCCTAATGCTGGCATTCGGCAATTTTTTGCCGAATTCCGGCATTAGGCAATTGCCGCTTTTAGGCGTAACATTAATAATGATTTTATTATAATCGTCAGATCATCATATTTAAAAAAAAAGTTAATTGATTTTTTGCGCTTGCTCATCGCTTTATATACCTATAATGACCTACCTATATTTATTTTTGTTTATACAGGAATGATGAATAAGAGTTTACATTTGATCAAATGTAAACTCGTATTCATTCATGTTAAACAAAAATAAAATAAATAAAAAATTTGTTTACATTATGATATGACTAAACTACATAATAATAATGCTTCAAGTGACAAACACCAGTGAAGTGATGTGACAAGACATGTCTTACGTCATATACATACACTACACTGACGTCAGAATGGATAGGATCAATAGGAATAGGTTAAGTCATTAAAGTACATTATATATAGGTCTATTGAAGCATAATTCGTACAAATGGTATAAGTCAAAAAACTGTAGGTATATGAGAAAAGAGAAAGTCAGAGACTTTGTTTTGTAAACAAAGTTACTGTACGAATTTTGCTTCACTAGGTTGACATGAGATTGACAATGACACATTGTATATTTATTGTATATTATATAGGTAAGAATAGAGGTGTGCGCCGCCGATAAAACGCCACCGCCGCGGGCGCCGATGAATCTGAGCTTCAAAAATCGCCGCCGCCGCCGCCGATTATTTTTCCGGGGCGAATGAACGGCGAATGATGAAATCCATGACCCATTAATCATGCCAAAATAGAAAAAATATGGTAATTTTCAACATCGACGTCGATCGAAGTCCAAATTCCAAATGTATTCCAAGTTCAACATTTTTCAATTCTAAATTTTTTCAGTTTCCTCAATATTCTATTTTTTTTTTCAAAGTTGTGTCCTATGTCAAAATTTTTCCAATCAATAAAATTGTGTTAATGTGTACCTAAGTAATTGGAAAAAAAATCATGAAAAAATACTAAAAAAGCAAATAATAAAAGCATACAATGCAATCAAAAAAATTCATGGAAAATATTGGAGTTGAAAAAATTTTGAGACAATGACAATTGCGCGGGGAAAGCAAAGGCTTCTGAAAAAAAGTGAAGTTGAGAATCAGTTATTTTCAGTTAGAATTATTTTAGAGCTTAAAAATTGAAGAACAAAAAAAATTTGTAAGCGATTTCTGAGTTGGAAGAAATTTTAAACACTATAAAATTAAATGAAATTTGAAGAAAACAGAGTTGGAAAAATTGTTATTCGGTGGCGATTTTGGAAGGGAAAATCGGCGGAAGTCAGAAAATTCAAAAAACTATATAACTTGGCATTTTTCAAATCTTTCTACTACGAATTTATACCAAAGGAAAAAAAACAGAAAATTTGAGTAGGTCCATGTCTCTTGTATTTGTAATAGGTACTTCTGAATTTTATTTCAATCATTCAATGTAAACATGGAGTTAATAATTTTTGGGTTGGGAAAAATTAGAAAAGAACGAAGAAATCTAAGTTAAAATTTGAAAACATTCTTAACGAATTCTAAATAATCCTAATTAATATTATCTCAAAATCTTTCCAAATTAAATTTTAAAAAGAAATCAAATTCATATTTCTTGATATTTTTCAAAACATTCCTCATTTTTTGAGTTTCATCTTTTTATAAAATTGTCTTCCGACTAACTTGGGAATTTTTTAAAACAAGAAATAGAGAAAAAAACACAAAAATCGAAATTGGAAAGACAATAGGGTAGATATATTTTAAAAAAATTGGTTTGAATTCATTTTACTTTTATTTTAAAAATTGAAAATGGGTACAATTTTGAAAAAAAAAATTATAGTGATTGAAAAAATTTGGAATTGAAAAAAATGTGGCTTCAGAAATTAGAATAAATTTGGACTTTGACCCTTGAAATCCAGTTTATGGTTGTTTCAGGATGGAATTTAATTTAAATCATCCATTTTTCTAGACGTATTTCACCAAAAAATTGGTTTAAAAAATCTCAATCTTTGAAAAATCAATGAAAGTCTGACTTCCCAAACTTCCCTTGGAAAATCGCCAATGTTGTTATTACTAGGCAAGTAGGCATAATAATTATTCATTTCCTTCAAATTTCGCTCAACTCTTCAATTTTTTCTAGCTATTTTTAATTTTTCCTGATTTTTTCAACTATGAATTTAAAAAATTCAACTTTGTGCTCTTCTAAATTTTTCAATACAATAATAGGAAAAAATTAAATCGATAAAAAAATTGAGAAGACTGAAATTTAAAAAAAATACAAATGTAAAAAAATTAAAAATAAAGATCTACTTACAGCTTGGAAAAAATTAGGAATTTTGGAGAAAATGAAAAAATATAGTTATTCTGGAAAATTGATCACCTAAAGCCTACAGCTTAGAAAAAATTTGAGAACAGTGGCAAAATTGATGAAATTTCGGGTTTTGTCTTTTGTCTCAATTATTGTCCTTTTTTTTTTTGGTTTCGCTTTCGCCGAAGAAACGCCGCCGGCGCCGGCGATTTTGAAGCCTAAATTTCGCCGCTGAATATTGGTGAAAAATCGGCGAACGCCGCCGACGCCGGGGAAAAAGTAGTCAACGCCGCCGCGGCGTACACCTCTAGGTAAGAAATTTATCATCATCTTTGACTAGTCAAAGATCATCATGTACATTAAAATTAAAATCATAAAAAAATGAATCATTTTCTAAACATTAGTGTGGTGAGTGGTGGTGTAGGGTGTAGGGTATGGTATGGTATTAGTATATGTATATTCGGCTCCAAAGTGTGACGTCATAATCGGCCGATTTTTCGCTCATTTAGCTATTTGGTAACACTGATGATAAGATGTAAAGGTGAATAATGGAGAAAAATACATTACAAAATGTAGTTTTTCGAAAGTTATGCAAAATTGGTGAATTTCTGAGGAACGTTTATATGAAGTTTTTTGTAGAGGAGAAAATTCTGTACAAAATGTAAGTTGTTTCATTTCGATTGGTTGTGTAGTTTTTGAGAAATGATGGAAAATCTTCGTGAGAGGTGATAGAAGAGCAACATTTTTCTATCATTTCTCAGAAACTATACAACCAATCGAGATGAAACAACTTACGTTTTGTACAGAATTTTCTCCTCTACAAAAAACTTCATATAAACATTCCTCAGAAGTTCACCAATTTTGCAAAACCTTCAAAAAACGACATCATTTATTCTACATGATTCACCTTTACATTATCATCAGTGTTACCGTTTTGAAACTTCACATTTATCCAATTCATCATCCGAAAATTTTCAAATTATCCGTTTTTAAAAAATTTTTGGGCACCCCCATAATTAGCTGTAAAAAGTGGTATTTAGAGATAAAAATTGTCAATAATTGGAGAAAAGTGTTTTTTTTTACCTTGGAAAAATCATCATTTTGCAGAGCTAAAAGTGAAAATCGATTGAAAATTTAAAAAAATGTAACGAGTAAATTGCCCGAGCGAAGCGAGGGCGAAAATTTTTTGAGAAAATATTGAAGAAAAAGGTCAAAAAGACTATAGTTTTTAATAAGATGAAGAATTATCCGAAAAGTTGGAAAATTATCCGAAAAAAGTGATGTTTTTTTTCGAAATTGGTCAAATTATCCGAAAATCATCCGAAAAGTTCATCATCCGTTTTGTTATCCGTTTCTTCAAAAATTCTCCGAAAACCGGATGATTATCCGGTAAACGGCAACACTGATTATCATATCAACGTAAACAATCCGCTCATCACGTGACTATGACGTCAAGACTTTGGAGCCTAATTGTATACATACACTATATATACCTAATTACCTAATTACCTACCTACGCCGTCGCCAGAGCTGACAAGCTTCGACAAGCTTGACGTCACAGTCACGTAATTTCACAGCCTCACAGCGAAAGCGAAATACGAGTCGACCGAATACGAGCTACTGATAACGAAAGGGGATAAACCAAAACCAACTTCGCCAAAATCACTACCTCCCTTCATTCAGTATTCCGTTATTTCCGTTATCTAGATGGTAGATACTAGATACTAGATATCTATTTCAGAAGTGTCAAGTCGTCGAACTTTTTCTGTTTTTAATTATTTCCTTTCAAGGTTTCAAGTTCTTTCACTAAGTAAGTACACAATTAACGTTGTATAATTCTACTTGAAATTCCGAAATTGAGTTTTATCACTGTTCTTTTTGTATCGTATTCCCATCATTGGGTTGGGAATATCTATATAATACTCTTTCGGAAATTAGGAAGAGCTTGTGTCTGACCATAGTCACGTTTTAATGTTTCATATTCGTCTATTTCGTCTGTGTACTTATTTATAGCGGTTCTCACTTTCGAAATCATTGGTTTCAACTTAACAACTTTCAAGACCAAATACCTTAAACTAGCCAATCTTGAGCTTTGGTTTATTTGTATGTGATTAAAGCTTGGTCGAGATTTTGTTTACACTTTCTACGCCTTTACGCTTGAACAAACAAATCCGTAATTTATTGATATTAATTATTTGTTTCTACAGAAAAGAATTAAAAATGGCATCGAGTCCCGCTAACATTGGAATCAACGGGTTCGGACGTATTGGTCGTTTGGTATTGAGGGCAGTCATCGAAAAAGGAGGCCGAGTAAGTATTACGGTTCAATGAACTTGTATTTATTTGAATTTCTGTTCTAATCCGTTGCTTGGTACAGGTATGCGCTATTAATGATCCATTCCTTAATGTCGAATACATGGCGTATCTGTTCAAACACGATTCCACTCATGGTAAATTCAAAGGAGAAGTTAAAGCCGAAGCCGGAGCTTTAGTCATCAACGGTGAGTTCTAACCTCGAATCAATTCAGCTAGATAAATACTAATACGTATAATTCCTCAGGTAGGATGCAAAATCACAGTTTTCACCGAAAAGGATCCTAAATCTATCCCATGGGGTAGTGTTGGCGCTGCCTACGTAGTCGAATCGACCGGTGTATTCACCACTATTGAAAAAGCTTCTGTTGGTATTCTTTTTTTGATATAATCATTCGTACACGATTCTGAACAAATTCAATTTATTCTTGGACAGGCTCATCTGCAAGGAGGAGCTAAAAAAGTCATCATTTCGGCCCCCAGCGCTGACGCTCCTATGTACGTATGCGGTGTCAACTTAGACGTTTATGATCCCAGTGCCAAAGTTGTCTCGAACGCTTCCTGTACCACCAACTGTCTAGCCCCATTGGCTAAAGTCATCAACGATAAATTTGGCATAGTCGAAGGTCTCATGACCACCGTTCACGCCACCACGGCCACGCAAAAAACCGTCGACGGACCTTCCGGAAAAGTAAGCTAATCTAGATGGCGATTAAATTCCACCGGAATGAAATTTAATTTAAATTTTTCGATAGTTATGGCGTGACGGACGTGGAGCTGCTCAAAACATCATCCCAGCTTCGACCGGAGCTGCCAAAGCTGTCGGTAAAGTTATCCCAGCTTTAAATGGTAAACTCACCGGTATGGCATTCCGTGTACCTGTAGCCGACGTTTCCGTCGTTGATTTAACTTGCAGGTGAGAAATTTATTTGAATCGATGAGTTGGCCATTATTTTTGAAGATTCTCTCGTCGAAATTTTCGTTGGTATAACTTTTTCGATTGCCATAGCTACCTAAGTTGATGATGATCGATGCGTGATCACTTATGTGCATAGTTTATTTTGGATGTTGAAAAAATATGTATTTGGAAATAATTCCATGGTACGAGTTCGATTAAAAGAACGTTATCAACGGTTAACCTGTATTTATCGGTCAGCGAAGTAATCTAGCTTCGAAAATAACGGAATATTACTCCAATAGGTCGTTCGATAATGAATTAAAAACCAGATCATTTTTAATTTCGACTCCATTATCATTTGCTAAAAATTACCTTCTACTCACGTGGTTGTATTTTTCGCAGTTTCTCAATCCGATGAGAAAATTGCGTTAGACTCGAGGAGACCTTAGACATTCTAACACGCTTAATTCATCGACGTATTCGAGTAAAACGGACATATTATTTACGCGAAAGCTAATGTTTCTTTCGATTTTCAGACTTGAGAAGGAAGCTAGTTACGATGAAATCAAGAAAGCCATTAAAGAAGCTGCCGATGGCCCTTTAAAAGGTATTTTAGGATATACCGAAGAACAAGTCGTATCTTCTGATTTCATCGGATCCACTTACTCGTCCGTATTCGACGCCGAAGCTGGTATCCAATTGAACTCGAAATTCGTAAAATTGATTTCATGGTGAGATTTGTTCGTTTCACATGTAACTGGATGAAAGTTCAATGTAAAGACATTAATCTTATGTTCTTTTTTCACAGGTACGATAACGAATATGGATACTCCAACCGTGTTGTAGACTTGATCGCGCACATGCAATCGAAAGATCAATAATTGCGAAGAGCACTTTTGAAATAAATATTTACACCTTGCTTATATTTTACCGCTTAAGCTTCTAGCGATTATTTATTGTATATTTTTTTATCGTTCGTGTAAAGAATTTTTTACGTTTCAATAATTGCAATATCTACGATAGTTTTGAAATTTCAAGTTCCATTATGTAAAATAATTTATAAAATTATCCATCCGTAATTGTGCTAATACATGTATTATTTTTTGCTTGATGAAAAAAATAGTCTTATATGCGATACATGATTCCTATTATTTTGTGATTATTATGATGGAGATACATTATTTGTAGTTTTTTTTATCTCACGATCGACGATCTCAAGTTTTTTCTGTTGAATGAGTTGACTAATCAGATCAGTGAAGAAGGATGTGAAAACGAGAAATACCATGTTTGGTGAATAAATAACAAATAACACCGAATTCTGATAACGAATCCCAATTATATTTTGGATACGACAAATTCTGTAAGTTAGTTTACTGGTATACTTTTTAACGTTTTTCAAAGTAAATTTTTCAGTCCTTATCAGCTGATCTATGGATACCTTGTAGTGATGTTATTTTCATACGCTATTTTTGGATATTACTTCACAATTTGAAATAATTAATTTTAACATTATAAAAACCGGTAGTTCTTTCTGTAACCAATCTTGAAAATTGTTTTGATTTTTGATTCTCATGATTTTATTTAGAAGTACGAGACTACGTACGAGACTGAAAGTTGACGTTTCCTCTGTTTACTATAGTTTTTTTTTTATTTTTAATTTGATGCTTGTTTCATAGGAAGAAAATCAGTTAGATTAGAAATGATCACTTCGAGATTTTTTTTGTGTTCTGATAAAAAAAGTTCTCCCGAGTCAGGACATATGTTTTTAATTTTTAAATCCTTACGCAATGGTTTAAATGCAATTTTTTCATTGATTTCGTTCATTTTTCCCCTCATTGAGATTGCTCAATAAATATGATATAGATCTCCAAAAAATAGAAGATTAAATATTTATGAATAGATTGAATCGTTCTGCTTGCTTCCAAAAGAACCAAGTTTTTGAAAAATGGCTGACATAATGACAAACAGTCGAATAAATTCTTCACCATTAAATTGTTTCAAAAAATAGACTTGTGACCTAGGTATGTACCAAAATATGTAGATTAGAATTTCGCGAGGAATCAAAAAATACCAATTGAGAATTTTAATTAGTGATCGTTTCACCGGTTTTGGGATCAATATTTCATTTGATTCAGGTAAGTATCTATTAATCAAGAGAATTCATTGAATGGCTTATTTTGTAAATGTGGCCTCGCGACCTATCAAAGACGATTTAAATTTCGTAGAGAATTCAAAAATATTGATTATTTTAATGATTAAGTTGTAAATTTTATTCGCTTGAAGAAACTTTCTTGAAATTTTCGACTCTACTTTAAATTTTCTTTAATTGAAAATTCAGCTTCGTGACCATTAGAGGGGGTCTAATCCGTCTATAGCTTTTCCTTTTTTTCTCTCTCAGTTCGATTTTATCTGGTACTTGAAGTAAGTAATGTATTAGTTTGAAAAATTTGCTCGACCTCGTTTCGACCTTCCAAATTGATTAGAAGACGTTCTGAAATTTTTAGATAATTTTGGAATTTTTCAGTAGTGAAAGAAAACATATTAATTTAGGTTCTTAGGTGTGTAAAAAGAATGGTCCTTATTCAAAAATTTTTTGTTTGAAATTCGATAACGTTATCAATTAGCTTGAAAAAGAAGAACAACAGACCTAAATGCTGAAGTTTATTTTTTTTAGTAAACAGAGCTCAAAATAAAAATTACGTATTTAAGTAATTACTTACGCAAATATAGTACCTACTCTAACATACATTAAATTGAAATAGGCCTTCTGAAATTAATTCTATCATTTTCATTGTATCTACTGTACATATATCAATCCTCATTAAACAAAATTGTAGATAAGAACAGGTATAGAGCTTATAAGTAAAGTACCTATGTACATATATAATAAATCACAAACGAATAACTAAAAATAGTATGCTTGACAATAATCAATAATCATAACATTGAATAACACATAATACTTATACATAATGCATCTTATCAACTTCGAATTCTATTCTCAATAGAAATGTTAATTCATCATTCCAGGTGTAAATCGAATTCGATCAGTATAATCGAACTAACCGGAATCGGATTCCGGATCGGAAGAAAATCCAGCGCAAAGAGGAATATTACGAATGACAGAATTTGTTCAAGTTCGATAATAAACCACATATATTGGGTAAAACGAATCGTCATCAAATTTGACAACAACCATGTTGCTGTTACTCCTGTACGTGTCAATATTCTTCATTGGATACGGAGAATAATTACTGTCAACTCTTACTTCATTTGACGTTAAAACTTTACACACGATGAACGCTCTTTCAGTACCTGTGAAATATATCAAAAATCAAACTACCTACAAGAAAAGTAAAACTTGAAAAGCATTTAAAAAATTATTCATTTTTACCATTTTTATCGTTGCAGAATGTATTCGCGTAAGATGGAGAATTACTGAAACTGACTCCTGCACCAAATCTGGAACGTTTCACTCGGCGCCAGTCCAAGTTATCTTTTAAAATCGAGGCGACATTTTCTTGGGCTGTAGCGTGGTACAAATGTTCTGTTACACAGGACGATTTAAGAGTTCGTATATGTTGAGCTTGTCGTATCTGGTATGCAGCGTGTAAAAATTTATTATTCTGTACAACTTCGACTCTGGTTATGTTAACCTAAAACAATACCAGCTCCAACTCAATAGAACACAAATCGTCGCCACATACCTACCGTACAATAACTATAAATATAAAATGGTTCAAAGGAAACCTGGAAATCATGGAATATAGAACATATATGATATAATGCATAAAACGTAAAAAGTGCATAAAGTAGATGTTACCTCCGGCATGTTTCTTCGTATTTGATCACAAATTTGTCTCGCATAGGATTTGGAAATACTGGCATTGCTTTTATCGGCTATTTGAACTATGTAAGCCATTTTCAACTTGAAGTTGAATTGTTTTTTTTAGTAAGTTGATCTGAAGTCTGATCACAATCACTAACCACTGATCTGGTGAATAAGTCAAGTACACAGTTGACGCCAATTATCGAAAAATTTAGACCGATTTTAGTACAATTTCAATTCGCGTGATAGGTAATAAACAATAAATCTTTCAAGTTGCAACCGAACAAAATAATTATAAAAAATCAAAAATGAACCAGAATCCACAACACCAACAACGCGTTTCACTCGTTACTAGATAACTACGAGTCGGATCGTCGGACGAGTCCCTACCTGTATCGCGTAACAATAGCTACTCACTGGCTAGATCAGGGATGTTCCTAGGAAGGCGTATCGGGGAGGGGGAATCTGCGGAAATCCCAACTTGGATTTAAAAAACATCCCTGCCTTCGGGATGAATGACACGAATTTTCCGGCCCAACAAAATTTTAAAAGAATTAATTCCTTCCCCCTTCTCTTATTTATCCACTACCTACATTACATACTTTTTCATCGGAAATTTAATTTTTTTTTCAAATCTATTAGGCACCAATTTCATATTTGAAAACGTTTATGAACTATGAAGTTGTCGAATTATCCGGAGTGAAGCGAAGGTGAAAATTTTCAGTAAAAATTATAATCTTATTTGAATAAAATTTTGTAGGTTTAGTAGGTAGGTATTTGTAGACGAGGACGAGGGAGATGAATTAAGCCCGAACGAAACAAGGGTAAAAATTTTTGAAAATCTCAAATTCAAATTGCTTTAAACTTTGGTTTAGATTACCTATTTTTCAACTGTATAAAGGGAAATAGGTATATTATATACGATAAGACCGAGCACAACGAGGCCATAATTTAAAAAAAAATTATTGCTTTTTTGTACCTATTTAAAAAAATATGAATAAATAGGTGAAAAACCATTAAAACCGATAATATAAACTGTTTAATTTCCCCAATTTGGAAAAATAAAAAAATTTTATTGGGAAATGGATCATTTAATTCTGCTTTTCTGCTTTCTCTCTCTAAAGAAAAATAATAAAGTAGATACCTATATTAAATATGTTCAACTTTCTCAATTTGAAAAAATATTGTTGGTACTGGTACACATGGTAAATTTTCCCAACTTGGAAAAGTATGAACGATTTCCCAACTTGAGAAAATATAAAAATTTTCCAACTTGAAAAATAATACATTATTAGTGTACTTCGATATTTAGGCACAAGGCAGGTATCCCGACTGGAAATAAAATTTTGAGCCCAAAGGAAAATCAATAAAAACACATACAAAAAGTACACCATGAGAGGACCCCGTAACCAAAATTCCGGGTGATGAAGTGCATTTTTCGAATTTTTTAAATTTTGAATTACATATTTGTAGCCTGAAAAATACCAAAATTTGATCTAATCAACAAAAAAAGTTGAAATTTGGTACATACCATGTATTTTCGACCCCCTGAATTGATTGGAAGCATTTGGAAGCGGTTTCAACGTTCAAGACGTTTCGGAGCTATGCGCCAGAAAATTTTGGAATTTTCCAGCGCTGGAGAAATGCCCATAAAAATGGTCCTAGATTTTTTTCATTCCACCCCAGCAATTATAGTCAGCAGTGTCAGCACCAATACAATCTCCAATTCATCATCAACCATATAAATATTATACAAAAATGAAAAATACATCATTTCTTATTATTTTTATTAATACGTACAAATTATCAAATCATGGAACAACTTAAAATTAATGTAAGTAGATTTTTTTACCAAATTAATGGTACCAACATGTGATTATTGTATGAAGTCAATCGGTAGGTAGTCTTAAACAAAACCACTTTTTGCAGAAAAAGGTGGACCCAAGGCACTTGTATTTCTACCGGAAAATAAGAATCCATTGGTACCATTTGATTTTTTCGTATTCAGAGGCTTAGTACGATTATTCTCATATCGTTCCTGTTGCAAAAAACGTTGTGCGTAGATTTTTTCCCGATCTCTAATATTATCTTTATGAACTGGATCGAACTCATCGTCATCTCTAGACATCAACTGATGCTCAGATTCATCTTCTTGCAGCATTACACCTTTTCCAGTTTCATCCAAATTTGCGATTAAGCTTTGTCCTCGGCTGATTCCTACTGGTGTGCCATTAACACAGATCTGTAAAGAAAATTTTATATCGACGTATTAAGTCATCCTCGAACGAAACGTCCAATTCAAAATAAGTAACACATTTGCTGAATACTCACCAAAATCGCAAATATTGCGAGAAAAAAAGTTGAACTTGATTGAAACATGATTTCACAACTAATACCGATGCCCTTTATTTGGTATTGTTTTTATACAGAAAACTCTTAGTGGCGCATCAAAGCCATTGTTTTTATCGTCAATTAAAGTCAAAAAAACATAATAATTTGAATATTTTTTTTCTCTAATTATGTGATAAATAACAGTGAAAACTGCGCAGAAACGTAATGATTTTTCACATAAAGCAGTTTGAAAATTGACGTAAAATATTGCGAAAATTAATTTTCAATAGTTTCAGACGTTTTGGAGCAATAAAACAGTCACAGTTTTCGATCCTAATTAAGTAGGTACAGAAAACTTTCAAGCAGAATTGCCGCTTCAAAACCATGTTTTTATTGTCAATTTAAGTCAAAAAAACATATTAATTTGAATAATTTTTTTCCTAATTACGTGATAAATAACAGGGAATGTTGCTCTAGGTAAACGTAATGATTTTCAAACATAAGCAATGTGAAAAAACATTCTAAAGCAATAAAACATTCAGAATTTTCGAGTCTAATTAATAGGTACCTATCTACACCGATGAATATTTTTACGTCATTTGCTCGTGGATCTGCGTCTTTTATTCATTGTTCAATGAAATAGGAGGCTTTAAATCCGATATGGGCTCATCGCATAGCTATTTTTTTTGTCAATTTGAGTCAATAAAACATATTAATTTGAATAATTTTTTTTTCCTAAAATATGACAAAAAGAGCAGGCTTCCACTCATATGTAGCATAATCGAGATAAAATATTTCGAAAATCGATTTCCAATAGATTCAGGTGTTTTATTATTTTTACACAAAAAGAGCAATTGTATTATAGATTATTTGATCTTAATATAGGTAATCAAGCAGATATCTAATTATTAATGTTTCAATGTCGTTTGCGAGTTAGAATCATCGAATTTAAATTGATTCTTTTACTATTCTATCTAGGTAGTAGGTACTTACCTACTTACTGATAACAGTTGTCTCATTGGTACACCAAGAATGAAAAAAATAACAATTATAAAACGAGCAATATTTCAATCAGCGATGGGATATTTTTCAATTTTAAAAATATCGACTCTTCTGTTCAGGAAAGACGCAAGTGTAGGAAGTAAATCTAAATATCATGAACCTGCCATCCATCTCAAAAGATCAATGATAGTAAAAATCGAACCTAACGAAAAATTTAAAAAAAAAACCATCCTAAGGATTTCAAAAATGGTTTTAAAAAAATAGGTAGGTAGAAATTTATGTACTGTAGATGTTGAATAAAATTGGTAATGTAGCATTACTTTGAATACCTAGTCCCAAGTTTGAAAACTCCTCTTTCCAGAAATTACAGTTCTACGACACATTAGGTTCTGACGTTCTGACAACGATGATGTACCTATCTATGTACATAATTGTGGACTAAAAAACCTTTTTTCAAAATTTCAAAGATGACCATCTTTTGAGAACATGCATGTAAATTGGCACAAGAAAAAATTTGTCAAACCACCCTACACCTTTGTCTCTCAAAAACCGTAAAAAACTAATGGAAAGCAATAGGTAGCTAGGTACCTAATTTCATTCAACAACTTCCCCCAGTCAACAAAATCTGAAAAAAATTCTGAGAGGTATAAAATGCATCAAAAAACTTCGAAAAAATCAATTTTTCGCCCTTCTCGAAATTGCATCTCCCAGAGCGATTTTAAATTTTCAGAGTCAAATTCAAAATCATTAAAATAGGTAGTTGGAAAAATTTGAAGAAATTTCAGGATGCTACCCTCTATAGTACCTCTACCTACGTGCCCAGTTTGATAAAAATCGATTGAAAATTCGTCGCGATAGAATTTTTATCTAAGAAATCACGTAAGTATTTTAGGACCTCTTCTCCCCAGAGATGTGATAAAAATTCGCTCATACGCTTCTTAGTCATTTTCTATCAAGACAAATCGAATCGAATGCTGCGGTTTAAATACCTATTAATAGATACAATATATTATCCAAACTGATTGGAATATTGTGATAGACTATAGTAGCAGTGTGGCATAGGTTAGGTAGTAGGGATTCTAGGGTCGTGTATTCGAATCCCTCCCCTCCCCATCACAGCATCAGGAATTGGAGAGAATGATAGAAATCAAATTCAAACCGTGATCCAGGCTTTCAAAATACTTTAGGTACTTTTTTTATTCATTGAATGTGGATAAATTCAGGTTGTAATATCTAATATGTAATCCTGCAATTCAATTCGTTTAACCTGCCGCTACACATGTGATATACTGTCAAAAAAGTATCGTTAACTTGTCATAATAAATATGCCAAAAGAATGTCATTTACCTGCAATAACTATACGCCAAACATATTTGAACTTTGGTATCCACCGACATATGTAGATTACCCATATTGGTGACCTAATTGATCAATTAGGTAAACATACAGCGTTTTTCGATTATAAGAACCTTGAGGGGAACTAGAAATTTCGTCACTATAACCGATATCTGGTCATAACCATTTGTCTTTTTTTAAATAGATATTTTCACTTTGGAGATATGGGAAGGAAGGATGAAGTACTAAGCAATCTCCCACAAAACGAAGGGTCAAATGACGAGAAGCTATAAAAGAAAAAACAGACAGATATCGAGGCATATATTCGATGGCCAAAGAGGCAAAAGTCACCAAAAACCTTCAAAAAAAATCTATCACAAGGCTCACCGCTGATGAAATCCGAGAATTGTATTGTAAAATTAACGCCTAAACAGAAGATTTACAACTAGGGACTAAAAACATTATTAACCGTGAAGAATCCGTTCCGTTCTGTTCCTTTTGTCCATATGTTTTTAAAATGTATAGGGTAGGTACATTTTTTTGTAACATCTGAGTCTTTGTTGGCACGTTTAGGTTCAAGTTTTACAACAAAAAAAAAGGTTGTCAACGCGCCGTAAAATGTTCTTATATGCGATTACCAATTTTATTCTGAACGGACTGAAAATTTGGTTCCAAAAAGCGATGTGTTCTTATATAGGTAGGTAAGCAATAATTATGATTAACATTATGTCTTATGAAGTTTTGCCGTGACTTTTATCGACTGCATAACTATACCGCCAATACCCGCTAATTTACAGATTTTCATCTCGGTGCGTATGATGTAGGTGTAGGTGTTTTTCGATTTTCTTTCAAAAATTACTCACCAACAGCCTATGGCTGGAGATTTATACAAATATGACTTCGTAGTAACGAATTTTGAAAAGAAAATTCAATTTAGGTATCAAAAAATTTGTCTGCATAATAATAATATGTACCTAGTACCTACTTACTGTAACTTACTCTTCTCTAGTAAACATCAAAGTTCATATCGACTATTTTCATAACTTCGTAAGTTTTGTTTTCATTTTCAAAATTGAAAAATTTTAAAATTTTCAGGACGCTTTAAAAAAATTTAAAACCGCATCCATAATAGATAATCAATTTGAAAAACAAAAAATAAGAATAAGTACCAACATAGTTACCAAAATTCAGTCCCTGTATCCATGAGAGCAAATATTTTTTATTCAGCTTTTGCAAAGGGCAAAGAATAATTTTGAAATTCGAGAATTTTCCAAAATTTGAGAAATGAGTTTCAATTCTTGAAAATTTTTAATAGGCAATTCTTTTCAAGTGTAGGTACATAAATACTAATTTCGATATTGTTTTGTTTTCAACAAAAATTTTATTGTAGGTTGAGATATCTTTTCCGAGATTGGAGATTGAAGACTACCTGCTAAATTAATCTTTTAAAAATTTGAAAAATTTTCTCATCTGATAAAATTTTTTTTTTCTTAACTTGGAGGTATATCAGCTTCTACATAGGTTATACAAAACGTTACTCGTCACACTCATTTGCTGCAATAATAAGAAACGCAAATTTTTCAGCAAACCATATCAACTTCAACAGGCACTTGGTTAGGAAGAAAACTCAGGTCAGTTTTGTGGAAAAAAACACACCAAATTAATTCTCAGTCACCAACTGATAAAGTGATAATAAAATGGTGAAGTGTACTTTTTATTTAGTGAACAAAACTCATTATAGTCAAAACAAGAAAATATAAAATGTAACTTATTCAATTTACACACAACTAATACGTCTTCTAAAATTAATTATATCAACTTCATCGTAAATTAAAACAAAATAGGCAAGTATAAATAAACTTGGGGAAAAAATATGATATAAAAAGCAAGTTCAGTAAATTATAAATAAAAGGAGTAAAAAAATATACTTTATGGGTAATGAAAAATTACAATAATGAGAATGACAGTACCTAATGTAATTCATTCTAAACGTCACATCTTTTTCCAGATTAAAATAAATTCAAATTCAGCATTGCATGTTGCAAATTATCCAGATTACAAGTTAGTCGAACGGCGTAATCTTCGAACTCGTAATCGGAATCGGAATTGACTTCTGTATAGAATCCAACGTAACTAGGAAGAGAACGATACGGACTATTTGAGTACGTTTGGTAATAAACCACGCATTTCGGATAAAACGTATTATCTTCAAATTTGACAACAACCATATTACTCTTACTACGATACGTGTCAATATTTTTCATCGGATATGGGGAATAATTACTACCAACTCTTAGCTCATTAGCAGTTAAAACTTCACATACAATGAACGCTCTTTGAGCACCTGTTGAATGTACAATGTAGATTAAATGGGGGAAAAAAACATATATTAGAAAGGTACAAATCATACTTTTAAAGATGAGAAAATGAAAACTTATGAAACATGAGTAAAAAATACATTCATTTCTTTTTACCATTTTTATCGTTGCAGAATTGATTCGCGTATGACGGCGTATGGCTGAAACTGACTCCTACACCAAATCTGGAACGTTTCACTCGACGCCAGTCCAAATTATCTTTCAAAATTGAGGCGACATTTTCTTGAGCTGTAGCGTGGAACAAATCTTCGGTCGGACAGAATCCAAGAGTTCGCGCATGTTGAGCTTTTCGTATTTGGTAAGCGGCGTGTAAGAATTTATTATTCTGTACAGCTTCAACTTTGGTTATGTAAATCTAAAACAATGAATATAAGTTCAATAGTAAGTACCTTATATAAATCGTTGATAAGTTACAATAAAACGGCTTACTGGAAATCTATTTTATAGAGCTACCAGAGCAACGTAAAACATATAACATAATACATATGCAATGGTGAAATATATGGAAGTTACCTCTGGCATACTTAATCGAATTTTATTACAGATTTGATCCGCGTAAGATTTTGTAACAGTATTCTTGTTATTTTCGGCTATTTGAACTATATACGCCATTTTCTTCACTACTGTTTCAGTTGATCTGGAAGTATAAAATCACCAACCGCAGATATTGTAAACACATAGTCGACGCGAATCAACGAAAAATTTAGATCTACTTTAATACAATTTTACTTCAAATAACGATTTACAATGATTACATACTATGACTATTTCAAGATGCAAGTGAACATATGATAAAGTACCTAATCCGGTCAATTGGTCCACAACGACACCGACGTGTTCACTCGTTATCGGCAAAATGACTACAATTCCGTATCGCAATATCGCAATGAAAGCTTGAATGCACAATGGAACTCAGCTACCTGCTCGTGTATTGGATATGTAGGTATTAGGTACAGTAGGTACACTAATTACCAACTATTAAATAATATTTTCCTACGTTTGCAAATATTTTTACTCGCGAAGTCGCGATTCTAAAACAAATTACAACTAAACGACGACAATCGAAGATATCCGAATAAAAAAAACAACAAAGTACATTATGGCACAGGCACACTGACGACGATAACGACAATGTTGTCGTAGTTGGTATTTCGTATTTGTTTGTTTTTTTTCTGGTCCTTGTTCTATAGAAAACTGGAACGTTTCGATTTTTTTTTTGTAAGTTCACCCAAGTCTGACGAGAGGGGGTACAGAGAGTACATAGGTATGTCACGGGCCCTCAATTTTTTCAAGGACCCGCGTCCTTTTGAATGAGATTTTTCAACAACAAAAAAGTTAAAAAATTAGTATTTTTTGCTCTTTGAACAATATTTTTTGAAAAATTTTCGCCCTCGCTTTGCTCGGGCAGTACTTTATTCACTATTTTGAAAATTAATAATTTTTCGCTTACCTTTCAGTCAAACATCTTTTTTTTTTCAATTAAGTAATTCCTAATTTGTCAAAAAAAAATCAATAATTTTTACTAAAAGATCAGTGAAAAATCACTGCTTTCAAATAAAGTGAAAAATGAGCGAAAAAATCACCTATTGAAGACAAAATTTCAGTTTTTTTTCAAACTTTTACCAAAAATTTCCACCCTTGCTTCGCTCAGGCTATTGTAGGTATATGCCCTCCTTTCAAAATTTTCATTCGATTTTGAGTTGAGATGATCTAAAAAATGAAAAAAATCTTTCCTCCTTGTCCTTATTTCCAAATGTCACTTCAGATCCTTGCTCAAGTTTATTAGAGTAATTAAATAAGTAATGAAAAAAGCTTGGAGAATGGATAGAAAAAAAAGGGAGCCCTCAAAAAGCTCTGAATACTGGCTACCGGGCTCGTATTTCCTCTTGCCGGTCCTGGGTTTATCAGTTTATGTTTTATGTTTTTTTATACGAATCTTTTATTAGACAAAATTTGTTTTATTGTGGACAGTTTAAGTTTAGATCTGGCCTCCGTTTGCTCGAGTCGAATACTTGCTTCAAAAAAAAAATGTGACCTTCCAGGAAAAAACCGACCTTCTGTCCGAAAAAAAACTGAAAAAAAAAGTGTCCCAATCAATCCAAAACAAATGATAATCATGGTTTTGGATTGATTGGGACACTTTTTTTTTCAATTGTTTTTTCGGACAGAAGGTCGGTTTTTTCCTGGAAGGTCACATATATATATTATATGGAAAGAAAATTTAGGCCGTGAACAACTTATTTTGGTAGCGCCTTCAAATCGTTTAGTAGGTGACTTTATATACACACAAGTAGTGAGAGTTGTCATTGTCAATATGCAAAGTGCGCAAGGTGCATGGAATGTTAGCAGGAAGTTTTTTTTACAACAGGGTATATTTTTTGATATTTTAATACGCGGATGTTTCAAGTACGATGTCCGGATTTTTTGGAACAATCAATTACTTACTCTACTCACTACTTTCTCAATCATTCTGAAGCTGTCAAATGCTGAAATTTTACTTTTTTAAACCATTAAAATAAATCTAATTTAATCCCAAATTATATATTTCTATTGATTGATATAAATTAATCTTTCTGTGAAAACTGATTTTTCCTGATAGGTACCTATAGATGGCCTATTTGATTTATTAAGCATTATGTCTCAAAATCCATTACCTATTTCTCTGGATCCAATCCATACTTACTTCTCATCAGAAAAAAATGTATTTTTGTTTAAAACAGTAGAATATGGTACATTTTTCTGGAGGTTCCTAGTCAAATTTCAAGTTATCAAATGATTGGTAGAATTGAAAATTGGGTAGGTAGTTATCTACTATATCTAACAACTTTCAATTTTGTATCTCCTATCTCGACACGTACCATGATACAAGTACGTACGCTGTAGGCGTTTTTTTTTTTTTCAATTTTCTTTAAAAATTATAACTGATGAAGAATAAAAATTATGATTCGACCAGATAATTATGTTGTTTAGGAAGTGCTTAAATTCACATTGGCCTTTTTCATGACTCTATGAGCTTTTTTTCAACAAAACAGAAAAATCCTTGAATTTTCTGGAGGTCCCAGAACATCTCAAATTCTTAAAACCGTTTTCAATCAATTCGAACTGTAAAAAAGTTTAATTTCTGCGATTATATAAAAATTTTCATGTTAAAATAAAAAATATTCGAATCTATTCAATGTAGGTACATAAAAATAATACGCCATCTGAAATTGATTATATCAATTTCGTCGTACATCAATAATCATTAAACGAACTAAAGTATAAGTATATAAAAACGTATTTAAAAATATAGGTATAAGCAGGTACATAAATTATAATAAACGAACGAGTAAAAATATAATATGTAGTCATAAAATCAACACACTAATAATAAAAATGCAATCTCATTACATTCGCATATTTTTCTTAATAAAACTTCAAACTCGACATTTTGGCGGAAATATCATCAGAATCGGAATCGGAATCATAATAGTATGAGGAATCCGAATCAGAATCGGAATCTGAATAGATTCCAACATAATCAGGAACAGTACGATATGGACCATTTGAGGAGGTTTTATAATAAACCACACATTTCGGATAAAACGTATGATCTTCGAATTTTACAACAACCATGTTGCTTTTACTTTTATACGTATCAATATTCTTCATCGGATACGCAGAATAATTGCTACCAACTTTCTGCACGTTCACAACCAACACTTCGCATACAATAAAAGCTCTTTTAGAACCTGTCGAATATACATACATTGAAAGATGAGAAAATGAAAACTTATGAAACATTAGTAAAAAATACATTCATTTCTTTTTACCATTTTTATCGTTGGAGAATTTATTGGCATACGATGGAGTACTACTGAAACTCACTCCTACACCGAATCTGGAACGTTTTACTAGACGCCAATTTAGATTATCTTTCAAGATCGAGGCGACATTTTTTTGGGCAGTAGCGTGGTACAAATCTTCGGTTGGACAGGACCCACGAGCTCGTATATGCTGAGCTTTTCGTATTTGATACGCGGCGTGTAAGAATTTATTATTCTGTACAGCTTCGATTTTGGTTATGCAAACCTAAGTACATAAAACAAAGCATCAAGCTCAATCGTAGGATTCGTAGGTACACCAACCGACGCGTCGTCGTCAGTTCACCACGTAAATAAATAATAAAATGATTCGCTGAAAATACATAAATCTAATGCATGTGCATGATGTAAAGTACATAGAGTTTACCTCTGGCATGGTTTTTCGTATTTCACGATAGATTTGATCCGCGTCAGATTTGAAAACAACAGTTTTGTTTTTTTCGGCTGCTTTGACAATCTTCGCCATTTTCAGTTCTACTACTCTTCACAGTCGATCTGAACGTAGTTGACGTGAATCAACGAAAAAATTTAATCTAAACAAATGCAATTTCAACTTATTTCGAGAGTTTCAAGTCGAAACCGAACATTATGAATACATAAATGAAAATAGTACCGGCCGATCTGTCAAGTGTCAACAATAACACCAACGACAACGCGTTCACTCGTTATCGGCAAAAATGACTTTAAATTCGTATCGCGATAATCGCGATGACTAAACATTCAACAATAACTCAGCTCCCCTGCTCACGTATGATCGTAAACCATTCGCCAACACCAACTGCTATAACAAAATGATTATTTCTTTTACGTTTACCAGAGTATTGCAGCCGAAAGATTAAGCTTGAGCTTTCGGCTTAAACTTGCGACCTTGAAAATTTGGGCTTTAGCTTTTGGCTTTTAGCTTGGCCGAATTTTTTGGCTAGCTTTCGGCTGGCTTTTGGCTTGGTAAAGTGAAAAATGACGCGACCCCTCTATTGACAATAGAATTTAGCGTAGAATCCAAAAATATACATAGAAAACAGTTTTTGCGATGTTTGAAAAAGTTATACACAATTTTCTTTTATTATTTTTAGCAAACAGAACATGAAAACAAAAATAAGTTCAAAAATTTTTATTTTTCAATATTTATGTATTTGAAATATTTAATTTAGAAAAATCAAAAAGGTATAATAATTTTTTATTTTAAATTCATAATTGTTTTTAAATTTTTTTTAATGGACAAATTGCACGAAATTTTTTTTCAAAAAAAATATGATAGATTGAAAGTAGTTGTTAAAAGATGAAGATTTTAAAAAAAGAAATCGAAAATTGGTTCATTAGGATGCGCGTAATGATTTTCGGAACATTGAGTTTTTTTCGTAGCTCTGAAAATTCAGGGCTGCGTTCCATTTGGGATTTGAGGTATGTAGACATATACCTTACACGTCACAGCTATGTATAAACATACACTATTTTTTTGAAAATCACTGGTTGCTTTTGATAGAGAGAAGATGGGAAAAAATTAGTTTTTCCATTTTATTTTTGATTATTTAATTATCGCCAATTCTGAAAAATACATTGATATCGTGGAGGAAAATATTAAAGAAATTATTAAAATTTTATTACTTATAATGAATGAAACAATTACTGCATGCATTTTTGTTTTTGGTGGAAATTCAACACTCTTGTAAGTAACCAGTGATTTTCAAAAAAAATGATCTTCACTTTGTTTGTTTACACCTTATTATGACGTGTAAGGTATGTTTATACATACCTAAAATCCCAAATGGAACGCACCCCAGTTTTTGTTCCTGTATTTAGAAAATACCCATCATTTTATACCCACCAGCCAACTTGTCATAAAATCTGAATTATTGACGTCACAGTGACCACGTCCCCTTTTTCAGAGCTACGAGAAAAACGCAATGTTCAAAAAATCATTACGCAGATCCCAATGGACCAATTTTCGATTTTTTTTTTTATCTTCATCTTTTAACATCTATTTCCGATCTATCTTTTTTTTTTGAAAAAAAAAAATTTTGTGCAACTTGTCCATTATTTGATTGTTTTGAATTTTAAAAAAACGGCAATTCATTAATTAAATCAAAATCATTAAAATTGATAAAAAAGCCAAAAACTAGCCGATTTTTTTAAGCTTTTAGCTGAAAAAGCCGAACCTCAATTTTGGAAAAGCTAGCTTTTGGCTTCTCATTTTTCCATGAAAATTGGGCTAGCTTTCGGCTTTTGGCTTGAGCTTTTAGCTAGCTGCAATACTCTGACGTTTACGTTCGCAGATATTTTGCTTGTGATTGTGGAATGTGATTCCGCATCCACTTTTGACAACGTTCGCACAGTTTGATGTTTGATCAAGTTTTCAAGTTTGACTTTGATCCAGATTATTTATAGCAAGGGTTGGTGATTGGTTGGATGGTTGGTGATAAAAATTGCTTTGTTTTGTTTAAAAAATTAAGAAACCGGTTCCGGTTACTCATCTAAATATCTAATGGCACCCTGACGACATGACGTCTTCGTCGCCTTTGTTTTATGTTCTATCAGTATCAGGTTCGCCCAAACTGCCCAAAGTAAAATTACTTCGGGTTCGCCGAAGCCCTTTAATTTTTTTTTGATAGTTTTTTTGTGTTGTATTTTTTATGCTAATTTCTGGTCTCTGTCTAAACAAAATGAAATACCTTTTTTTTTAAGAAATCAAATTTTGATCCGATCGCTATAAAATATATTCTCAACATTGTCACCTCAGCGTTGTCTTAGCTCGAGTTTTCACTTTTAGAATTATTATGAAAAATTATTAGATCGTGAAAAATTCATGCAAGTAACTCCTTCAAATCGTATAGTAGAGAACTTTATATGCACTGGAGTGAGAATTGTCAATGAATAAGATGCAATGAATCATAGGGGTAATCATTTTGTAATTTTTTTTCTTTTGTAAACAATTTTGTGATTTTTTTTTATAAAGAATTTATTGTTTGATACCTTACCTACTTTTAGAATTAATAATTTCTATCCCGAAAAATACTTAGGTTCAAGTAGCATTAATTTTTTATTATTGCCGTATTTTCAAGGATTCTTAAAATTAAAAATAATTATGTAATCTAAAAAATTGAAAGCTTTTTTCATGAAAAATCTTCCCTGTCTCCTTCTTCAGTTCGCTATGGTTACAAAGAGGCTGTATGACTTTAAAAAAACCATTTTTCTCAATTTTTGGCAAAATATTGAAATCTTAAAATTATCCCATCGCCCTACAAAATATGAAAATTTAGTCTAGTCAACAAAAAAAAAAAAAAAATGAAATTCGGTATATACCATGTTTTAGACCTCTCGGATCGATTTGAAGTGGTTTCGAGACATTTCAAAGTGTCCAGATATTTGAGATATTTGGTAAAAATAATCCCAAAATTTTTTGGAGGCTCCAAAACGTCTCAAAACCGTTTCCAATGGTTTCGGGATGTCGAAAATAGTGTACCGAATTTTTGGCTTCTTTTCTCAATACGTAAGTATCTACAGTTCTACACTATAACTATTAGCATTATTTTAAAATGTTGTCCAGGAAAATTTTCTGAAATAAAAAATAAAAAATACAGATTTTAACTTGATTACGAATTTTGGAAAATTGTGCTCTAATCGATCAAATAGCCAAAGCGCCATCGATCTTATCTTACACTTATGATAGGCGCTGAAGTTCATACAAACCATTTTTATGGGGTTTCCCGTCAAACATTTTTTGGTAAGCGGCTACCGTAGCAAAACTACCATTGTTTTGTTGGTAGCGAAACGGTAGCGGCTATCAAAATTGCATTGTATTTGAGTAGCGAAAATTCTAATTTGCTACCGTAAACAGGAATAGTAGCGAAACTACCGTTTTGGCACCAATTCGGTAGCGAAATGTTTGACGGGTTTCTATAATGCTGAATTTCAAGATTTTCTTTAGTCTTGGACTTGGACTCTTGGAAACGTCTTGAAACAGTTTCCATTTGATTTTAGAAATTAAAATTGGGACACGTTTTATATTTTTTTCGCAACATATATGTTGCGAAAAAAATGTTCAATAAAACATACTTCGCATTTTAATGAAATTTCGTTTTTGTACAGAAATAAGTTATTTAACTGAGGTCCTCTGTACATTTGAAAACTTATTGCTTTTCAGTGAGCATAAAAATGTGCAGGGCACCAATTAATTTAAACATCTACATTATTAAGCCAACATATGTACTTTTATATTATCCATTTGACGGAACAAACAAATCATACGTATTTTTCAATCACAAATAAAACAAATGTATAACATACGAAAATTACAAATATTACAATCAAAAAATAAAAAAAAAGTTCTACTTTGTAGTACATATCTAATCTAGCACCTATACAGAAGTACAAAAAACTAATAAGGTAACGAACGATAACGGTAAATATAAGCAACAATACGAGTACTAAGCTCCGTCAAAATTTCATCAAAGTCTCTCTGATGCAGCTCACTTATATCAGTTTGGCTGGTAGAACTGGTGGAAGACTCGTCATAAGAATTGGAATAACTCAAGGGGCGAACTGGACGTGGTAAAGATATATGATAATAAATCACCAATTTTGGATAAAACGCAAAATCTTCGAATTTTACAACAACCATGTTGTTCCGACTTCGATAAGTGTCGATACCATTCTTCGAACACGGCGCGTAATTCGTTTCAACCATCAGTTCATTTCCAATTAACACTTCGCAGAATATGAACGCTCGTTGAGCACCTGTTGAATGTTCATACGTACATGAAAGATTACCTACTCAAGAATATATTAAAGATGTAGGTCTAGGTATTAAAAATTGTCTATTATCTATTTTTACCGTTTCTATTATTGCTGTATTTATCGGCATACGCTGGAGAAATACTAAAACTGACTCCTCTGCCGAATCTGGAACGTGTAACTCGACGCCAGTCCAAGTTATCTTTTAAAATTGACTGTACATTTCTTGCAGCAGTGGCATGGTATAAGTCTTCGATGATGCACTGGAATCCATGTGAAAGTTCGAACTGTATTTTTCTCAACTGATAAGCCGCATGCAAGAATTTATTATTCTGTACTGATAGTACGTCGGTAATCCAAATCTACAATAAAAATGATAATGCTTCGGTGAAAACAATGTAGAAATTTTGAACCAGAAATGAGTAGATAGGTATAAGAAGTACATACCCCCGGAATACTTGATTGTATTTCATTGCAGATTTGATCCGCGTAGACTCTGGAGACAGTTAGTTTCATTTCATCTGCTAATCGAATAATTTGAGCCATTTTAGAATAGTCAATTGATTTTCTTCGTCAGCCACTGGTTGGATCACCACGAATAATGAATAACGCGCCAATTTGAACGTACAAGTTCTGACTGTTCAAGCATTCCTTCTGCGATGCATTATCCGTTATCAATAAAATGACTGAAAAAGTGAAAACATAAAACGATCCTTTTTTGATAACAACCACAATAGAACGATTATGTACATTACACCATAGCGCGTGTTCCAATCAAAATTCGTTTCTTCGCTCTTGAACGCCTCCCTTTCATGGATAGTAATGATAGTATCCTAATAATTCAAAATTCGGTCAAATTAACTCGTGCAACCGGTGCAAGAACTGAATACTTTTGGAATTTTTCAAAGTTCCAAAGGGAGAGGAATTATTCTTTTCCCCCAATTTTTCAGATTTGGAATTGGAATCAAAAGTGAGGTGAGTGCTGAAAGGGTAATTTTTTGCTTGTTGACCATTTTCAGTCAAAATTGTGGAGAGGGGATGGTGTTGAAACTATACAAGAATTTCGCTAAAATCGAATGCAAAAGTGAGGAAAATTGGATACGTTGAAATTTAACCAAACGGAAAAACTTAAGAGGAGAGTGAACCAATACTTGAATTACTGAAAAGTCATACTTGATACGACGATGCTAGACTGGAACTTGAGAATTTGAAAAAATTTTGATTTCGGATAAAATATTTTTTATGTCAATGACTTCATAAAAAATATGATGTGAGTTTGAGATGGGTGGGTTTAAATTTGAATCAAAAGAGAAAATTAAAAATTTGAAATAAGGATTCTCAAAAAAAAAAAAAAAATGAAAGAAAAAAGTTAACATCATCTAAAACCAGCAACCAAATAAAATGAAATGATAATTTTTTATGTGAAAAATGTTACTCAGTTCATTAGGTAGGTAGGTAGGTGCATTATTATAATTTAATATTATAAGACATAGATAAGTATTAGGTAACTAAATTAAGATAATAACAAGCAGGTACATATCCCGAGAAGAATACAGCAACGAAACAATAAAAATTGTAAAATTTCATTCTATCACACCAAATGAAACAATACCTACATAATTTTAAATGATATAATAGTTAGTTAGTTAGTTTTATAGATATTATTACGAAAAACATGACACAATTTAGAAGTATTTTTCAATTTGATGGAATGCCCGAACAACTAGAACTAGAATACAGAGTAAACCCATGAATAAACCTACCAGCCACAACTCATCTCCTGCATACCGATCTATTGGATAATTTCTAGGAATTCTCTTCGTTGAAAAATTCCTTGAAGTAGGAATTACACTGGTAGAAAAATTCCCTGTAGTAGGAATTCCGATTGTAGAGAAATTTTCGGAAGTCGGGATTCTTTTCGTAGAAAAATTGCCCAAGGGACGATTTGGACGCGGTACAGATGTTTGGTAATATATCACACATATTGGATAAAAAGTATCATCATCAAATTTAACAACAACGAATCTGCTTCGGCTTCGATACGTATCAACGCCTTCACCAGGACATAAACTTCGATTACAGGTGCCGTTCATAGCGTCCACTATCAACTCTCTGCCAAGCAATATTTCGCATACTATGAACGCTCGGTGAACACCTATCATTCAAACAATAAGGACATAATTCAATTTTAAATACCTGTATAGGTAGTAGGTACCTACCTACCTACATCTAAAAAGTTACTAGGTACTACATACAGAACGAGTACGTAAATATCGTTTTCTGCTCACCAATTTTATTGTTGCAGAATTTATTGGCGTACATAGGAGAATCACTAAAGCTGACTCCTTCGCCGAATCTGGAACGTTTTACTCTACGCCAATCCAAGTTATCCTTCAAAATTGACTGCACATTATTTTCAGCAGTAGCATGAAACATATTTACGGTTCGGCATTGGAATTCACGCGAGAGTTCAAACTTAGCTTTTTGTAACTGATACGCGGCGTGTAAGAATTTATTATTCTGTACTGGGATAGCTTTGATTATGTAAATCTATAAAACAAATAGGTAATGATAGGTCAGACATTTTATAAGATTTTGCTGTACCTATGTAAAATTTACAAACGTGTAAAAGTCATTCATGTTCACTACGATACCTCTGGACTGTTGGATCGAATTTCATCGCAAGTTTGATTCAAGTATACCTCGGAGACGGAGCATTTCTTATTTTCTGCTACTTGAACTATTGTGGCCATTTCAAGACACTAGTTTTCGTTGATTTCAATTTTAAAATTGTTATGCAAAATTGCAAACAATTTACCAGACTGACCACTATAATCACATTCACATAATCATCTTCTGTTCGTTTATCGGTTCACCCAAGTCTTCCGATAAACCTGTATCACTATCAACACATAATTATAACAATCACCTTCGTTGTAGCAATCTGGAAAAGAATGGAAATTGAAACTTGAAGTTTACATAGGTATCGGTGTAGTTATAGGTACACTGAAGTATGACTGAAGTGGGGATTAGTGAATGTAACAATTGGATACCTTGGTGGTAAAAATGTGTATGGTGGGTAGAGTGGCTCAGGAGTGGCTCGACTCCTACCGCTCCTACCGATTTGAACCAAAATTAAAATCAAGTATGGTTGAGCCATGTTTCAACTAAATTATCTAATTTGAATAATGGATGAGTAATATATACTTTCAAAAGCTGAAGGAAAAATACTTGTGCTAAGATTTTTTGGTGATTTTGTTTAAAAAATTGTTTTTGGAGTAAGTACCTATATGGTTTGTTTTTTAGATCATGGTCGGTGTTTCCTTATAAAATTTTAAAAACAGAAGTGCAACTGATAGATTAAATAGTATATTATGCAATGAGGGAGATAAAGTGATTTTCGACGATTTTGAATGCTTGCACAAAAAGCTTAATAAATTTGAGATATTCGCCCCGATGGACATAGGCATGATCAAGCATATCACTCTGTAATATATTCGATAGGTACCTATTTCAATAATATGGAAATTAGAAATATCTATTCAGTCCAGTAAAAGATAGGTTAAAAATTAGGAAAATTCATCGTGCTGGCATGTTATTTTTTCTAAAATTTGGAAACCCCAGGAAAATCGTCTTGAGTGATTTTTACTGGTCAAAATATGTACACTAGCATCATCCAAAAAAATTTCAGACATGTATTGTTTTCGATTGAAAACTACTTACCGTAAATAAGTTTGAAAACTGATGGTATTCAAACTCATCATTTTCTAAGTTTCCTAAAAATGAAGTAAAGAAGAACAATTAATAACTGATTTTTTCAATATGACGCATCAGAGGAGAGGGCACAGAAAACTCGAACATCCTCTACCATGAAGATTTCTCACCTCAAAATGTTGAAAAGTACCTAGTGCATTTTTTTGTTTTTTAAATTACTTGAATATTACTTTCTTAAACTGAATCATTAATTTCTCAGTCAATTTTCAATTTGTCAGGAAAAATCAACAATTAAGCATTAACTGAAAGATCGGTGAAAAAAAAACATTCGAGTAAAATTCAGTTCAATGATTTAAAAAAGTATAACTTGACTAAAAATTAAATTTCTTTAGACTGAGAAAGGATCTAGGTAGTGATTGATAGATTAATCGTTTCAAAAATTCGGTAATTTTTAAATTATTTCTCCTTATTCAAATATACGTACTTGAATCATTTTCTTACCTAAGTATTGAAAAAAAATATATATATCCCGACGATACGATTGAAATAACAGATGGTAGGTAAAGTACACCACAAATTTTTTAATGAATTTTGACAATCTCAATTATTTCTTTCAATTCAGTCCTTCCCTTGCATAAATTTTCAAGTACCTACATTTAAATTACTAAATGAAAACACAAATGAGCCATTTTTGAAAAAGAAATCGTTTTTTAAATATTTGGTTGTGATATTTTGTGCATATTACCATCTTCAAGTACAACTTCTTAGATGCGCCATTCCCCTTTAAAAAAACACCTTCCTTTCATTTTAAATAATGTAACATCAAATTAAATTTTTTATATGTTCCTGTCCCGCAGAGAATTTGAAAATAAAAATATCAATGAGTGCCTTAGACCAAGATCAAAAATTTGAAGATTAGGTTCGATTTTCATAATTTTCAAAAATTTCTGAATCTTCAAAATTGATTCAATTTTTTTCACCGCCAAAAACAAATTTTAATTATTTGAAAGACTGAAGATATAATTTTTCACATGGTGGGACTGGGAGAGAAAAAATCGCCTTTTTTGTTCTAATTTTAAAAAAGAATTAAACATAATCTGTGATGCGATTTGTAGAAATGTACCTATCGCGTTTTTTTTCGATTTTTTTTTAGTGTTGATTTTGGTACTATAAGATGGTCTAGTATCGAAAATTCGACATTTAAAAAAAAAAAAAAAACGCGATAGGTACATTTCTACAAATCGCATCACAATTTCTATTTTTGGGACTGAGTGAGAAGGGGTGGATGAGAATTGACGGGGAAACTAAGTACAGCCCTGGACACAATTTTCCTTCTGACCCCTCCACTTTCAACTTTCGAAAAAAAGACAACGGTCATCCTTGGCAAAATACCCACACACAGTACAATATAAATCTCACCAAACCAAAATTACCTTGAAAAGATTCTCAAAATGAAAAGTGATACTTTATATTTTGATATTTTCACAACATAAATTAAAAATAACAAGCTAGCAAATAACAAGCGTGTTACATCAAGTTTGACAAAAAAAAAAAAAACAGCCTACATTTTTATATAATTCCAATGAGATTAATGACCAGATCTTATAAAATGTATACCGCTTGTGCATTATCCGACATTGTCTAATACGCGTTACAACACCACGTCTTAAAAATTTCCAAATACGGAAGACAAATACAAACTAATAGTAAAATTTTCTCAATACATTTTCCCATACGTTACGCAGAAAAATGGAAAAAGGTACCGTACAAAAAAAAATATAGGTAAATATATACAAAAACGTTTTTACTCTAATACCTGGTAACTGATGTACGTTTAAGCATACGTATTGTTCATTTTGATAAATTAAAAACATTTTTTTTATCCGATTTTCAAACATCAAAAATTCATACAGGTGTCTCGAAGAGCGCTAAGTTTCTAAGGCCAAATTACAAAATAATACTATACGAGTCTCCTTCATCGCGATACAGTTCACTTTTTCTCTAGGAAAACAATAAAAAAAATCCGATACTCGGGGGATAGAAATTTAACGTAAAAATATTATACAAGCGTTTTCATCGCTCGTCGCCGACATAATCGTATAATTCATTAACACCTTCTATCCGTCATCGTTCTCACTAAATAGAAAGAGATGTGTTTCTCGCTATTATTCTACACGCGATATGATTATATACAAAATTACGTTTAATATTTCGCGTAGGTAGGTATAGGTACATCTAGGTACACACACGAAACGCGGTGAATGGCTTGGAAAAAATTGCCTACTCGTGATGGCAGCTTTTTAACAAAAAAAAATTTGCCTCGTACTAATAAAAATATTATCTACGTTACAGGTATAATTTTATGTAGGCGGCGCCCATTGAATTGCTAATGTAAAAAACCTGCTTGCCTTTTTTTTCTCGTAATATGAAATACTGAAACGTTTCGAAAGGTACACATATGAAATATATAAATAAAATATAACAAAATCACCGTATATATAAAATATAAACATTTCAAATGAGTATAAATGGAAACAAAAAATTGACGATTGTGTAAAACGGATCAACGGGTAATGAATATAAAAACGAAAAAAAAAATAAAATTCTGTAAAATTATGAAAAAAAAAAAAAAAAATGGAAGTTTCGTGGGGGCGTAAACTTATTTTTTTTGGTATATATTTCATACAGAACACAGTTTAAATAGTAACACTTTAAAGTGATTCTTGAATGTAACGAAAAAAAAAAATGAATAAAAATTCATCGAAACCAACTATAGCCGAAATAAAAACGATTTTATTACATATTCAGTGGGAACGATTCAACACGACGTATTAAACTAGAAAAAAATTTCTTTAGGAGGAAAAGAGAGCCTACATTAAATGTTTAAATAAGCTAAGTACACATTAAAAATATAAATACAATATTTTTTTTCTTTTTGTTTTGTAGTTTTAAAAAGAGAATTCAATAATCTATTAATACTTATTGCGTCTAAATAAATATAATTAATTTAATGTTATATAATTTAATTCGAAAAAAAAAGTAATTCTTTAACGCAGTCAAATAATTTATTTATTGCACGCAGCACGAATTTTTATGTCCGTTTTTCATTTTTAATCGTGATTTCGGTCGGTATTTCTCTAGGAAAGTGAGTTGTTTAGAGTTAATTGCACCGCGCCTTTTCCTGTGGAAAAAAAAGAAGAATGTTAGTGCATTGTAAGTAACATACGATTGGATAAAACGAGTAATGTAAGGTGGGGTGAGGTGATTCGAGAAATCTGTTCGGAATGCATTGTGTTGAGTAGATTAATTAATTTTCCGAAAGCTTTGAAATTATTTATAAATAAGCTGATTGTTGGGTCGGTTGAATTACATTTTGTTGAATCATAGAATGATTAATGACGAATGGGTAATACCAAACGTGGAACTTATTTTTTTGAATAATCGAATTCTAGGTTTTGAAATTTCAAAATCTGATTAAAAATGAATTTGAAAATTGGATAATATGTTCAGGTTGAAAGAAATTGAACGAAAATTTTAGAAATTTAAACACAGACGTCAATTTTGCGAGGAAACATGACAAATAACTGAATAATTAATTTCGACGGGAATCGATAATCGAGTGCCTAATCAATTTTGAAAACAAAAAATAATCAACGATGACCAAAAAAATACAATCAGAAAATTATCATTGTTAAAAATGACTAAATTTTGAATGAAACTGAAATCGAAATCTGTGTATCTATTTGAAATCTACTAACAGACATCGAAAATTCGATATCTAACGAAAATCGATAAATGGATCACGAAACCGATTGAAATTTGATCAAGAAACTCACTGAAATCGATTATTCGACATTTTAATGAGAATCGATAATAATAGGTTTCGACATGAATTGAAAATCGATAAGTAAATCGATCAAAAATGTCAAAATATATCGAAGCCAGTTAAAAATCGATCAACAGAAATAGAAAAACTGAAATCTAATGATAATCGATTAATGGAGATCTAGATCGATTCAATTCATCAACAGAAACCAATAAATCGAAATCCAATTAAAATTGATCATAAATAAATTAGTCGAGATCAAAATCAACAAACGAATCAAAAATTTAAATCGAATGAAAAATCGATTATAGATGGATCAGGATGACTCAATATCGACATCGATTGAAAATCGATCAATTGATGTCGAAATAAATTGTAAATTGATGAATAGAAATTGAAAATTTGGCATTCAATAATAACCAATCGATGGATATCGAAATCAATCAAAAATTGATCAGAAAAACAAAAATTGGCATTTAGTGAGAATCGACCAATGGAAATTTAAATCGATTATAGATAAAATGGTGGAGATCAAAATTGACAAACAGAAATCGAATGAAAATCGATTACTAGAATTCAAAATCGATCATAAATTTATTAACAGAACCTGAAAAATTGACAGATAAAGAGAATCGATCAATGAAAATTTAAATCCATTGAATCCTTCCACATAATAATCAAAAGTTCGAAATCGAATGAAAATCGATCAAGTATCGATGAAATGGTCGAGATTAAAATCGACACGCAATCGATTTTAATTAATCGATCGATAAATATTGAAATCGGTTGAAAATCAATCAACATCAGAAACTTGAAAGTCGACTCCCGATAAAAACCAATTAATAGGAAAACCAAAACCAAAATCAATTGAAAATTCATCAATAAATTGATATCCAAACGTAATTAAAATTGGCCAACGGTAATCAAAATTCTAAATCAATTTATAAGAATTTAACGTTGATTGCTTGAACCATTAGAAGATCACTAATTACTAGATTCGACATTCGGACATTGAAAGATGATTAAATTCGAAGAACATTAAAAATGATCGTTGATGATTGGAAATCGACTCGAAAAATTATCGATACCTACGTGATGGATTATCGATTCAATATTTTCGGCGGATATGAATCGAAAATCTATGGTTATTGAAATAAGTAGAAAATTGAAAACAAATGATTTGATTAAAGGATTATCAACTAATTCATCAATCAAAATTTAATTCTAAGAAATCATAAATTATCGAAATAATGTTGGAGAAATGATGAAGGGGAAAATTTCAATTTTATTCGATAAAATGATGGATGATCGTTTCATTAATCAATGATTGAAAATCGATTCGAAAAATTAAAGATTTTCATGAACTATCGATTCGAGATTCAAATCACAAATCAATGAATTTATTTTGAAATTAACTGAAAAATTGAAAATCGATACAAAAAAAAACATTGTTGGATGTTCCGAATTTTGAATTTAATAATGATTTAAATTTTGAATTAATAATCGAAAAATGGTCTGTAAAAAAAAATTGGCATTGCAAAATAAAAATATATTAAGCAATAAATCCGGTAATTTAGTTTTAAAAACGAGGGAAAATCGACCAAGAAAAGTCGTTAAATTTGATTATCAATTTATCAATCAATTCATTAAAAAATACGAATTTTTAAACCAGCCAATTCGATAATTGCAGTGAAAGACTTCAAAATTGGATGAGATTCTCAAATGAAAATCAACATCATCTGAAATTTAAAACGAAAATAATTTTGAAATTTGATCAATTTAATGAACATTATCAAATTGATCAATTCTTCGAATTCGAAAATCTGAAAAATGATCAAACTCTGAAAATAATTTTCAATCTTCTAGTTCATCAAAATCACAAAATGTGACACTTGAACAATTTTGAAACAATGTAAAGAAAATTTGAAATCGAAATTTTAATCCACATTAAACATTAAACATTAAACATCCATGCAACATAGATATTTTTATGAAAAGGTATCATAAAAAACGGATTAATCGACCACGATAAGTTTTAAAGCTAATAGTGATAGATACACTCATTTCAATTAAATTTTATAACGGATTATGCAGCTAATTTTGAGACAGCGTGAATCATCGAGTTTCAATTAATTTCGCAATCGTAAAATGAATCATTTTCATTATCGTTTAAGTTACTTTCAATTTACCGTATTAAATTATCGCAACTTTGCCAGTAATCGATAACAATTTTTTTAAAAATCATTGAAAACAAAAAAAGCAGACGACATTCCATCAACATTTTAAAAAACCCGTAACATTTTAATAAATCGTAAAAATTTTCATACGTTGTTTTTCTACTTGAAAATTTTCATTCCACATCATATTTCTGACAACGTGACAACTTCATAAAAGAGGAATAACAAAAGCAACGTGAAATTCCTTTCATTGATAAAACACGAAGAAAAAAAAGCGATGAATGTTTAAAACAAAATTATTTTTTTCATCTTACGTAATTCGTTTTTTCCGCCAGATTTGAGATTATACGTCGGCACAAAATATAGATTTAGATAATACTTCGTAACCCAAAATTTTTCCATTCGTTAATTTATTTGCATCGGTGACCCTCGAAAAGCTCACAAATACTAATTCCGTTAAAAAAAATTATGCTTTAAAAATCTCTCCGACATTAGTATGACAAAGACATCTTCGGGGTATTTTTCTCTTTACACCTGAACGTTACTTCGTTTAAAATTCTCGAAAACAAGTCGAAAAAGGTCGAATGAAATGTTTTTGAAATATCACACGTATTGACACGTGGACCTTTTTTACATGCACGAGTTCCCCCGAAAATTTAGCTCGCTTCAAATTAGACCCGTTTCGATCAACGTGAAACTTTTCATTTAAAAACTAAAATAACCGAGTATTGAATACCCGAAAAGACACGAAAATTTGAAAAAAAAAGTACATAACTGAAAGAGAATCTTAAACATTGCAATAAAAAATATTAAAAACGTCAAAGCGAAAAGTAATCACGAATGTCGTCGAAATATTTCGGCGGGAAAATATAACTTCAATACGTTGCGAAAAGATGAAATTTCAAAGCGCGAATATCCCACAGACATTTTATCAATCTGCGAGCGTTTAAAGTGTGTGCGATGTTGATTAAATTTCAGTTTACACAAAATCGATTATAATTTCAGTTCTCGAATTAGGTTACAACGCAGTTTTTAATTTGTGGCCAAAAAAAGTCGCCAATGCTTTGACTTCTTTTTACCTTGAAAAAATAATAAAGAATTTAATTAATTTTTTTAACGTGATTTTTCAAATTTTTTTGTTTTGAAGTTTCCAATTGTAATCATTTATTCTCGAAGCGAATCGACTGACGATCTATATTGAAGATCGCCTAATAATTTCAAATCGAATTTACCAGGATCGATTATTTTTACATCGATAATAAGTTGAAATTGATACGTCGATAATTGAATTAAAATCGATAAGTCAACAATCGAATGAGAATCGACGAGTCGATAATCGAATTGGAATCGATATGTCAATAATCGAATGAGAATCGATCTGTCGATAATCGAACATGAAATAAAACCGATGTGTCGATAATCGAAAAGGAATCGATGATTTTTTTCGCAAATATCGAATTACCTATGCATCAAAAAATCTATCGATTTTAAATAGATGATTTTTGCTGAGCAAGATTCATCGACTATCGATATAATTTTCGAAATCGAACCTCAAACGACTTGACTTCATTTATGAATTCACACCATAAATCAAAGTTTGACTTTCGGAAAAATTTCGAAAATGAATTTCTAAATTAAATAGGTAAGTTCGATACGTAGATAGGTCAAAAAATTATCAATTTTCAATTAAAGGTATTCAAATTTCATCAGTTCGTCGTCCCGTAATTGAAATCAATTAGGTAATACTTAAAATAGATTCCTAATTAAATTTCCAAGACCAAGTAAAGATAACTTTGAAATCGCCTTTTTAAAAATTCCACCAAGAACCTAATCGATTCGGTTTTTTTTTCAACAGTGGTATTTTTAGCAAAAAATTGTCTGCTCTTGACATTCTAAAACGAAAACAAATAGACATTCTCGAAAAGGCCGAAGGGCGAAAAAAAAATGTAACATTCAATAAAAAAAATTGCGCGCAATTTCGAAGCAAAAACCCACCTATATTCAATTTTCAATTTGCAAATTTTCCTCCGTTTCTTCTATTCAAACCCACGAGCCTGACTCGAATTTCAAACCAATTACGATCCATCCGCTCCACACTGAGTCGTTAAATAAGAAAAATCGTTATCTCGAGCCTACCCTGATTTCCCTTCCTCATCGATATCGCAATTAAGCGTCGAAACAATTTACCGCCACAACATTTCAACGCAACGCGTCTATACTATAAGTAAATTAAACAACAATTGACACGTACTGTCTTATCAATTCGACAGCATCTTCGTATTTCATTCCGAGTTCGATTAATGCTAAAGCTACCAATACGGGGGCTCGTCCCAAGCCAGCTACACAGTGAACTGCGATGCACGCTTCGGGATTCTCTTTGGATCTTTTCTTTAGGATTTCGAACCATTCGTCGATAACCTGGAAAATCAAACAAAAATGGAAATAATGATTATGGCATCGATACATTCGATATTACGAATCATAGCTACACGGATTTTAAAAGAAAATATAAATTTTTCAAAATTGAGATTTTTTCGACATAATGACAATTTTTTAAACAATCTACATTTTATTGAAAAATTGTTTTTTTTTTGAAAAATACAGTCGCGTTGAAAATAATTTTACGTCAGTATTTTAAAAAAGGAAAAGGTTTCTACTAGATTTGAAAAATGAAAATTCTAGCAATTTTCTAATTTTCTTGGCTACAAAATCAAAATTCTTGTCAACTCCTAGTTTTTCTTGCTCTTCTTGCCAGTAGACACCATAGAATATTATCAAATTTTTTTAAAAATATTAAAAATAATCATTAATCACCCATGAGAATTTATAAACTAGGCAGATCAGAAAAATTGCCAAATTTCTTTAAATATAATCCAGTTTTTCTACGAAGCTAACAATCTGGAAAAATTGACGTTTTTTCTCAAAAAATTAACAATGTTATGAAAATCATCATAATTTTTTAAAAATTAGGTGTAATTCTTCAGGAAAAAAAACAGAGAGGTATTATCTACCTTTCTCCTTTTATTCTTCCTTATTTATAAATCAGTGAAAATTAGTGAAAATCACTGGAAAATAGTCAAAAATGCAACACAGTAATACCCCCCCCCCCAAAAAAAAAAAATACTGGAAACAAACGGTGAAAAAAATGTTGGAAATCAGTGAAAAATCACTGGAAAGTCAAAAAAACCTCTGAAATTGACTGAAAAACAGTCAAATTTTTTGAAAAATCTACAAAAATCTAATGAAAAAATTTTGCAGACTGATTTTTCCAGTGCTGCAATTCTCACTACTTATCAGCGACTTTTCACTGACTCAAAAGTTACTTTTACTATACATAGCATGCATGTCAAGGCCACCCCAACCAACTGCACTCAATTTTTCATTAACATTGACATTGCAATGGAAAAATGACCACTTTTTTTTGGAAAAATTGGCAGTTATGGATAATTTTTTGAAAATTTTGAAACACGATAAGTATTTGATTATTTTTAGAAAAATAGACAACTTCGACAGTTTTGACACAACTTTTTGATAAAGATCTCAGATTGAATTGAAAAATAATTGATCATTTTTGAAAAAAATACTGTCTTTATTTTGAAATCAGTTTTTTTTTCAATTTCTCTCCATTATTAATCAGTGAAAATTATCGAAAATCACTGAAAAATATTCAGCATTCACAGAATTGCATCACAGTAATTAATCAGCGAAAAAAATTCACTGAGAGCAAACAGTGAACAAAATTGCAGAAAAATCAGTGCAAATCTGCTGAAAATCGGAGTATTTCGCTGATTTTTACACTACAGCAATTCTGACTGCAAATCTGTGACTTTTCATTGATTCAACTGAAAGTACACATTGAAAAAAATTAATGAAAAATCAGTGAAAATTGATTGAAAAATCGGTAAAATTTCTGAAATTTGCTGAAAAATCAGAAAAAATCCGCTGAAAATCAAATAATTTCGCTGATTTTCGCTGTGCTGCAGTTTTGCCTTTTCTCACTAATTTTTCACAGATTCAAAATAGAATAGCAGGACTATTCCATATAATACTAAAACGGACCAAAAAAAAGGTCGGGTCTTCCGATTTCGCTCAATTTTTTTACGAGTTAACTTTGGTGGCCTATTCACAAAACCGCGATCATTTTTTTCCTAACCCTTAAGGGGGCGGGGAGTTGAGCCTTGATATTTTCAAGCCATTACAATTTTTAGCAAAATTGGGCAACTTTGAAGGCTTATATCTCGAGATAGGTTGTACTTGAAAAAAACTTCTTGTGAGATTTGAAAGAGAATCGATAAAATATTTAAAAACAATACTCAAATTTTGAAAAGCTCAAAGTTGTACTTTGGCGGTGAAAGCTCAACTTTCATGATGGGACCAAAAGATGAAAGCTATCATTTAAAAATCTGGAAAAATTACAGTAAGGAGCTCTTTCAATCCTTTTTTCAACCAAAAAATTTTCAAGATGGAATCTTCAGACGGTGGGTGGGGGGGGTGGAGGGTAGAAAAGTCCACAATTTTGACCAAAATTCAAAAAAAAATCGAAAAAGGAAAGTAGCACATCGAAAGACGCTGATTTCGAATATGTACTTGGTTTTATCATGCAACCCCTCTGAACCCCCCTCGATAAGGGTCAAAATCTAAAAAATGAAAAATGACTTGCGACCTGTCGTTTGTTAGGTATTTCAGTGCACTGAATTCGAATATTTACTTATTTTTTGAATTTGAACCTTCTGTGCCCCCTAGCCCTCTAATTTTGAGGGAATAGTATATTAAAAAATTAAACTTACAAGAGATAAATCTCAAGTCACTAATTTGAGATAGTAGAATTCGAAAACCGACTTAGTTTTTGATTTCAGCCCCCCTCGCTCTAATCAAAAGATACGTACAATTAATTCGGGAAAAGATCGTTTTTATGATAATTGGGAAGAATGTTACTTTCAGCATAAATAATTTTCTAATCTCGTTAAATTTTATTTTTTGGACTGCAACTGAAATTTCTTCGATTTTTTTCCTTGCAGAGTAAAAAAAAATTGTGGAAACCCCTGAATTGAAAAATTGAAACAAGATTCTTTTACTAGAAAAATATGAAAAAAGTAAAAATTTTTGCTCTAGTTTAAACAGTATTTTTCTATAAAAAAAATTGCCTTTATTCCACCCGAGTAGGATTTTAGTAATTTTATTTTTCGATCGAAATCAATCTTTGATGAAATTCTGCCTTAAGGAATCAGAGAAATGATTTTCATTGAAATTTAATGCTATTTTGACTGATCTTCCAGAAAAAAATCGCTGATGATTTTCCAATAAATTCCTATTTTATCAACAAAAATCTGAAAAGTCACAGATTCGAAATTTAATCCCATTCCCCATTTTTCCTCATAATTTTCAGCTCATCAATTAATTTCAGAATGTACTTATGTCATCAAATGCAAATGAAAAATTCGGATCAATGAAAAAACAACGGTATCATTTCGCGTGATATTTGACATTTTTTAATACGCGGATATGTCGGTAATAGGTATCTCGCATTCGTTGCCTAGTTTCGCGATAAATATAAAGACATTGGCCAAACATTGAATTTGGCATCGGATAAAATGTAAATATCGCCGCTACCGAGTAGAATAAATAAATAACCCGAAATGAATACGTAAATTACCCAGGATAATATCCTAATAGAAGAAAAAAATAATAAAAAATAATATTTACTTCATTGGGAGGTGATGTACCGTCATCGTATGCGAGATCATAAACGTTAATACCTTCTTTCTTCAATTCTTCAACGCTATACGTCGGTTCGCAAACACGTACAACATAATCAACATTGTGCTTTTTCAATTCCTGCAAAAAAAAAGGATACTTTTTAATTACATCGAATTTTTCTCATAGGCAGTAAACTACATTATCAATAAATTCGCTCGATTTTGGACGTACAGTTTGGTATCCGGCAAATAACCGCGTTTCAATTTTACCTGACGCGATTCTACACAATAACAGGATGTTTATAAATTATTTTGGCCCGCGCCCAGTCCATGATTGACAATTCATTTATACCGAGTTTGGTTTTCAATTACTCGAGAAGCATCGGCGCCCAGTTGAAAAACAAAAGATATATTTTCCGAACCCAACCAAACGTTGAAAAACTACCTGGGTTATTTCCACTCGGTTTCAAAACTCGATAATTATCTTTAACTTTGCAAATGGTATTCGACTCACTATTCGGTATCGTGACGCGATACCGAGCTCTCCCGATATGACAAAATTATCACTTAAACCATTCGAGTGGTGTAAAATAAGTGTGCAATATTCGCTCATTCTCTGCCATATAAAATTTCTTCGCTTATACGAATATTTCCGCGTTTTATTACACTTGTGGATTTGTTTCTCTTCAACAATCGTATCATGATACCTAAACGGAGTAATTTTTCACGAAATTGCGCTCCTAGATCCAATCTGTTATACGCCAGAGTCCTTCCAAAATGAGAAATTTTCAACTTGATGGTATGAAATTCGTTTTCGATTCTTCGGGGGAATGAGTCCGGCTCTGTTTTTAAAACGAATTTCACTCGATTTTTCTACCACGATAGACAACCGACGGTACTGAGACAGGCACCGAGAGCGGGCTTCTCTTTCGCTCCGTTTCTCTTCCACAGAATAATATAAAATGAAAAACTACACGTCTCGTTTATCTCGCTTATTTTCAACTTCATCGAGGCTATTTTTTATATTTTAACCTTGAAAAATACAACGCTATGGGCGACGTGTGTAATAAGACAAGGGAAAAAGTTAATTTTCCACGGGCTCGGGTAGCGAAATTTCGCTGGATATAAAATGATTCAACTTTTTACTCGGCGACTATCTTTCGTATCTAAGAGTTCATTTTTCAACCGGCTTAATAAAATGGTTACGGTTACAAATGAATTCAAAGAGAATAATCCGAGATCCGCGGTCTGGAAAATTACTCGAAATTTGTAAAAATTATGAAAATTGACGCGGTCGTGGAAATCCGAGGATTGAGATGAAGATTATGGAAGAAATTCCAATTTCAGGTAGATTTTGAAATTGAGGGAAAATTAGGTGAATTTTCGTCGAGACGATTTACGATTTGGATTTTTATTTGAATGAAGGTTAAACGAGCATTTTTTTTCAATTGGGAGGTTGCTCGAAAAATCAGGTTTTAGAAAAGCGCAAAATTCATTTCTATTCTTTTTTCACTTTTTAAGAATTTACCTATACTTCAATAAGTTTTTTTTTCTTTTAAATGTATAAAACATGAGAAAAAATTCATTTTTTTTTTTAGAAATTTATAAAATTTTTAAATGTAGTTTTACATTTAAGTCAACAAGGAAGAGAAAAATGATCGTCAAAGAAGATTTATACCGTTGAAAATCTTTTTTTTTTCTGGTGGGGGAATTGATAAGATGAAAATTTTGTTCTCAAAATTTCTGGACTGAAATGGCATTAATCTTTATTTTTTGGTCTAAAATGCAAAATTTCCCAAATTTTCTTCTTTAAAAAAAGCCAATTGTAAAGGTGAATTATTTTGCCCCTTCTTTACATAATAGGTTGAATAGCGAAGAGGTGATCAAAAAGTGACCTTGAAAAGGCCTGGTCAAAAATTTTACTCCAAAGACTGGACCAATACAATCTGACTCACAATATTAAAAACATTTGAAAAAATTTTGAAAATTTTTACAAAAACTCAAATTTTGAATTGAAAAACTGATGAGTAACTGAATTTTAAAATTTTCTCTCAGTCATAATTTGAATATTTTTGGTGTTCATTTTCCATTGTTACCTAAATATTTAAAAAAAAAAAAATACAATTCACCTATACTTGAGGTAATTATGCGAAAATAAGAGTTTAATTAGGGAGAGAAAAAGTAAAATTTTTCATCCTTATTTTTTCAACTCCATACGTATATAAAATCTAATACCCCTTCCATATTCAATCACAGAAAAGACTGCCTTCGATCAATCCTAGTTATTGCTTAAAATGGGGAAGTTGCTCTTTTTGCCCCTTTTGACTGAGCTTCAAATGCATCGACAGAAATCATATCATTTAAATAGCACTGAAAAATTATGAAAAAATGTTTTTCCTATATTTTTAAAAATCCAAAGATATTCTGTAACGAAAATGGGAGAAAAACGCCGAAAATTTTCCAACTCGTCTCAAGTCTCACAAAGACCACCTACTTGTTCGATCGAATAAAATTTCAAGACGTTTTTATGGAATTTTTTATGACATCATTGAAATTTTTTACGACTTTCTCAACATTCGTCCTCTTCGATTTTATTTCGAGAATTTTTTCAGCTTTTACGGTTATTTCATAATTTTATATACTTTCCTTTTTTGGAGTTTTCTTCTCGTACCTTGGTTCATCAATTTACCAAAGAAAAGAAGAAGATAATTTACAATTAGGTGATTTTTGAAATTGGTGAGACAAAATTCGACAAAACTCATAAAAAATTTTGAGAAGATCACAATTTGGTCCCGAACCAGAGAAAATTTATTATTCAAAATTCAGATCAAAAAATCCAAAATTAATCAAGGTGGAAAAATTCACAAAAAAATTCACTTCCGACTCACATGGATATGAATACTTGACATAGTGGTTTTTTTTCGAGTACGTAATTCGCACTTCCTCCCTAACCCATACTTCCCTACTCAAATGAAAAAAAATGGCCGAAGAGTACTCCCCCCCCTCCTCGATTAAGATAGACGAATCGGCCTAAGAGCTACTTTTTGAAACTGATCCACAGACTTTATCAAGGACCACAAAAAATAATTTCAGGACATTTTTTCTTCCCCCAACCTTTTGCCCCAACCCGTCCCCCAAAATATCGAATTTTCGTCAAAAAAATTCTACTTCGGAACCAAATGAACCAAAAATTCTACAGAGAGTGGTGATTAATTTTTGAGAATTTCTTCCTTTTTTTGCAATGCATTCTAGTCCTTGAAATCGCTTAAAGAATCTGACCAGATAAGGGGTGAATTCAGCCCTGAGTTGGATTTTCTCCCCCCCCCATTTTCCTTTCAAACAAACCACTTCGTATTTTACGACCTTAAAAACGTAAATTGAAACATTTTATAAAAAATTTGAAACTTTTTCCTCGCTCCTTTTTTCCACCACTCCTTAGAGAAAAACAGAGGGATGGGGGGTAAAAATCAAAAATCCGCGTCGAATACCTCCAAAAACACAATTATACAATATCATAAAAACGCAGATCTCATATCACCTTGTCGGTGAGACGGTGAAGTGTCATTTTGCTCACTTTGAAAATAATTTTTTCCTTCACCATCACCCTCCTATTCTAAAAAAATAATTATTGAATGAATAAAATTTTCATTACACAGGTCGACAAAAAAAAAAAGTTCTGTTTCTGGGTTCTCATGCCAAAATTCTGTTTCTAGACATCAAAATACATCACCTTGCGGAATCCTGGCTTCCAAAGTTTGCTTTGAGGGGTGGGGGCCCAAAAAACTGATTTTTCGAGGGCAATAAGCTTGAGCATTACAAAAAAATTTGAAAAAAAATTTTTTTGAACTAATCTTATAGAAAATGGGGTATTTTTCGCAAAAAACTGAAATTTGAGAGAAAAGTAAGGGCTTTAAGGCCATAATGACCGTAATAAGAGTTGTAGAAAATTTCACGGCGAATCGAATGCCGCAAACCGCGCACCTTTATCTCTTTTAGAAAAAAAGTTACAGCTCATACTTTCCAAAATTCTGTGAAAAAATCGCATTTCATTTTTTCATGAGAAAGACACAAAAATGTGATTGTTTTCATATAATTTTGGAAAGAATGAGCTGTAACTTTTTTATTTTTTTTAAAAGAGATAAAGGTGCGCGGTTTGCGGCATTCGATTCGCCGTGAAATTTTCTACAACTCTTATTATGGTCATTATGGCCTTAAAGCCCTTACTTTTCTCTCAAATTTCAGTTTTTTGCGAAAAATACCCCAAAAAATACGATTTTTTCACAAAATTTTGGAAAGAATGAGCTGTAACTTTTTTTCTAAAAGAGATGGAGGTCTGCGGTTTGCGGCATTGGATTCGTCGTAAAATTTTCTATAAGATTAGTTCAAAAAATTTTTTTTCAATTTTTTTTGTAATGCTCAGGCTTATTGCCCTCGAAAAATCAGTTTTTTGGCCCCCCACCCCCTAAAGCAAACTTTGGTCAAAAAAAATATTTTTTCGTTCATTAGTTACATAAAAGTGACCCAAATTTCACAAGTAGGACCCAGAAACAAAAATCGTGTCGACCGGTGTTATTAATAAAAAAAATAATAAATTTTCAGTTTATAAAAAACACTAATTTTGTAAATCAAAAAAATTCCTGGACAAAAATTTATACAAAATTCGCGATTTTTCACCCACAGTACATATAAAATTAATATTTCACAAATTTTTCTAGATTGGTATTGAAATATAGAATTATAGTCATTTTTGAAGGCCTCTCGACCCACCGAGTGCTAGAACTCTGACACCCATCAATTTTTTTTTTAGTCCTAGTGGTCCTTCAAAAAAACAAAAACAAAAACTGACCAAAAATTTCGAAAATTTTCAACATTTCAAATAGATAATTTTTGATCAACTGAATTCAAAGGTTTGGATCTTCAATAGAAATTTGAAGAAGGAAATAAGTAGGTCATTGGTCAAATTTTGAAAAAATTAGTTTAAAAATACGATCAAAACATACTGAAAATATCAGATTGATTTGAAACTGCAAAATTTTACAAAAACCAAATTTCTCAACTCCATTGCCAAAAAAATTGACCACAGCATTTCAACTTCTAGAAATTCAACGTTTCAAATTTTGAACCGTTCGGTTCTGACGTTGACATACATAATGTACGCATACTTCCCTACACGTCCATCGAAGTCTCGCATTTCTCACGTACAATGGGTAAATCGATTGAAATTATTTTCAACAGTCCAGAACGACAACAAAGACAAAAATAGAAAAACTGTACATCCAAATCGAGCGCCATTCCAACACGTGCTAACCCGATAAGTGATAACCAACCACATTAAGGTAAGTTAGCAGCACGATGACATAACAAATACGTGCATTTATTCCAAACTAGCACACTATGTATCGTCCAAACACCCTCTCTGCCCTCCTTCTCCGGGTATTTTACAACACGACGATAACAAAATCCACACATATCCGAAATTTTAGTTATATCTACCTATAAAATTATGCATAATTGATAAAGTATACTCACAGTGACATAATACTGAATAGTTTGATCCGATGGTCTATCCGTAATTAAAAATTTCAAATTTTTATATTCGATTTCGGCCGGAGCTGGACGTATATCCTTCGGGCGAATAACCGAATGATTACTCATCTTAGTAGGACTTGTCATTAAAATTAAAATTATAAAACGAAATATATAGGAGAAGGATAAGGTGGCAAAACCACCTAAAACGTACCGACTCCGAAGAGAGGAAAAAAGAAGATACGAACGAAAGGGAAATTCCCAAACAATAGGAAAACAAATAATAGTAAAAACGACTTAATTAACTAAATTTTGTACACCAACAAAGACGACAAACGAACAAAAACGAAAACAAAAAAAAAAAAAGAAAAAAACCTAGTACAATAATTATTTTGTAATGCCTAACTACTTTTTAAGTCCAATACTTGCGCCGACTGATCACCCTGATGAGCCGGAAGCCAGCAGCGGAATCGTATTCGAAATATAATCGCTACGACGTTTATTGCGGTAGCCGCCGCTGAACCATTCAATTGTTTTAAAATTGTCCTTCTCTAATGCAAATGGACAAGCACACTTGCACCAAAGTTCTATCTCGATCTGTCTGTCTTACAGGAACACGTCTTCCGAACTCGATCACCAGATGATGTCGCGGCGCTCGAATTTTACACCAATTGATGATATGGCGTGGGCAAGTATCGCTCTTTCTCCCTTTATTTGTGTTGAGCTTGGCAATATTCGCTGCTATCTAACATAAACTCCATGAAGGTAAGGCAGAGCGCAGATTTAGTCTGAAAAATTAACAAACAAACAAACGAGACGATATTAAAAGGTGAATAAGAGAAATACGCAATTTAAGATGTAAATAAATGGCAATTAATTATAGTTCAGATGTCGTTTCACAATCATATCAATCAACAGTGTGAATACAATTTGTATAATTGACGTTTCCATAACAGTTTTATATGGCTTCCCCTGGTTTTACTTCTTTTTTTGGAAAATTTTGTTATTTTTCTTTTTGTATTGAAAATAATTAGTTTTTAAAAAAATTTCTTTCTAAATACGTACAGCGATTTTATTGTTCTATTTTTCGATTTGAAATTGGTATGGTTTATTTTAGTTGTATTTTGAAAAGCGATAGATTTCTTCATTTTAGGGGTAGGGGAGGGGGAGGGGGAGGGGGAGGGGAAAGGGGTTCTGAGGATATCATCACATTATTATTTTTTTGAGCTCTTTATAAAAATTATGACTCGCCATGAGAAATCGACCCTTATTATGGTGAACAACATTTTCTCAAAAAAACTACTAAAATACTAGAGTCGAAAAGTTGATTTTTATTAAAAATGATTTCTTGCTGGAAAGTAATTCTCTGATGCTTAAAAACGTTTCAAGCACCCTACGTACTTATTTTTGTTGTTTTACTGCTTCGAAGAGCAATGTTATCAAAATAAAATTCAGTATCATAATTTTTTTCAACTCTTTCGCAAGGTTGGCTACACTGGGCGACGAAAAATGGGCCTGAACTGAAACTTGCACCATTGAATTTTTCGTGAAATTTTACTACAAGGCCACCAACTTTTCATCGTAGTTTCATTTCTATACTTTCATGGAATCGTAGAAAATTAGAAATTGAAAAAAATGCAATGAAAAATTTCAAGTTATTTTTTTTTTTTACAAAAAATTGTTTTCAGCACTTCTCGATTTTGAAATTTCATGATTCGGCGAGTTTTGCTTCGATTGAGCAGCGATTTGATTCATAAATGCATTTTTGATCCCCCTCACTCCATGGGTTGCCTTCTTAGGGTGCGTCACAATAATTTGTTTCCTTTTTTTCGAAAATGGTTCGTACTTCGTACTAATCTAATTAAATATTAGTTGATAATTGAAATTCTCTCTATTCGTAAAAAAATGGTGTGATTTTTTCTTTTTCTGGCAAACTTTTTTTTTGTTTCGTGATCATTTTTAAAAAATCAAAACCAGTTCAAGTAAAAAATGATCTCCTCCCCCTCCCTCCCTCCCTCCCTCCAAAAAATAAATAAATCATTGCCAAAGAAGAAACGAAATTTTTTTTTTCGAAATTTCAGGGTAAAACCAAACAAAAAATGAATAATGAAATGAACCATCAACTACGTTTGGAACAAAACATCAACTATTTTCAAAAAAAAATACAAAAATAAAGCTATACGAGTAAAACTGAAATCGTTTATCATAATTTTTCCTCCTCCATCTCCCCTTCCTCAAAAATCGACCTATCATCAGACATCCCAAAAAAGTCATTATTTTCAATACCCCTCCTCTACTCCCTCCCCCAAAAAAACGACCTATCATCAGACACCCCAAAAAAGTTATTATTTTCAATACCCCTCCTCTTAAAAAATTGAACTATTTCGGAAATAATTTGTACTGACTTTCCCAAGTTTTTCAGACCAATTTTTCGAGGTTTCCCATTCCCATTCATCAAGTATAATGAATAGGTAATTTTTTCGCTTGATATACTTGCAATTTTAAATTGTGCATAGTGAATTTTTTTCGAAATCCGTTACCAACACACTGCGAGATTTTTATATGCCTCCTCTAGCTATAAAATCGTCTAAAATTCAATTCGAAAATTTTTTAAATTCAACTCCCTCTTCGAACAGTAATTTTAAAAATTAAAAACCTCTATTCCAAAGCAAAATCACAATGTTCGGAAAAATGAAATGAATTAAGTATGTCAGAATTTTTACCAAACCACTGCAAAAATTCAGATTTTTCAGGCTGAAATTTTTAAAAAAATTTTCTCAATTCATTGCACCTCTTCCACCCCTCCCCTCCTCACGAAAAAATTGAAAAATCACAGGCCTGGAATTTATACGAACCCTTGCAATCTTTTCGGCTTGCCTCAGAAAGTAAAAAACCGACGAGATGAGGAAATATCGATGATTTTATCAAGATGAAAGAAAGTATTGAGCTCGAGCGAAGAAGGAATTTTTTTTTGCGAAAACGAATTTCGAAATTTGAAAATTTATTACATACTCGTACTTCTCTATTCTCTATCACTGATGTTCCAATCATTTCGAATCATCTTCCATTCCTTCCTTTTATTCAAGATCGTGATCAAGGGAATCAAGTAATACTAATAATAAAATAATAAGCAAAAACACACTTCATCAGATATTTTATCCATCTTTTTAATTTTTAAAGAATTCCAAGGAAGATTCCAAGATTTCTTGTTATTTCTTCGATTTTTTTGGGATTCCAGGTCTTCAAGAAATTGGACCATGACCAAGTGGACACCCACCCTGTATCAATTTTTGGTTACATTCTGTTTTGTTTTTTTTTTTTTTTTTCAAGAAAAGAGGTACTTTGAAATTTTTTTAAAAATTGTTCTTTCAGGAAGGAAAGAAGAGTATTCTATTTATTTTTGATTTTACTGGAAAGGTGTTTCTCTGGGGATTTCAATGAATAATATTTTTTCAAACTGTAAGGTTTCTATTTTTCAAACGAATTGGATTTTATTCTTCTAAAAAATTTGTTTTTTCTTCTGTTTTCATTTGAAATTTCCCGTCGGTTCAATTTTTTCTTTAAAAAAATGGTCACAATGCCATTTTTAGTAATTGTATAACTCACCTTGTACTTTAAAAACCTAATTTTATGTCAAACACCTTTTTCAATAAGGAAAATCCCATAAAAAAACCACCCACGATAAAAAAAACGTGAGTACCGTTGAAAAATTAATTCGATCCGTGCATCTAATTATATCAACCCAAGATAAGGACTTATTTATAAAAAATGTTTTAAAAAACTACCACCTTTGATCATCTATTTCTCATTCGGTTCAATTACCATATCGCTTTACCTCCATTTGCTTATCATAATTACATTCTATGATATCGGTTTAGCCATTCGACCGAGTAGACATCTCATGTACTAAATTATCAAAACGGTTTCATTACTCGGAGGAATTTGCATACGAACTAGGCCAAAGGATACGTATTTAATGAGACTGAAAATTGCTCCATGCCACTTGTTGCCTTCTGCGTGCGGTGCAACGGCGAACCCAAATAATAACTTATACTCTGGAATTTTATTCCTCCTCAGAGATGGTACATATTACCGCGGTGGAAAAAAAACCATCACCCTTAACCGATATATCAAGAATCAGAAGGGATTTCCACGACATTGGTAAATAGAAATACCCACCGAGCACGTTACCGTTGTCGGTGCGTTGGCGGAAGACGACGAAACAAAAAAATAGCTCCATTTCACGTATTATAAGGTTCCCGTACAACATTTGTAACTTTGATGGTTTTGGAATAAGGTTCGGCTATATGGTATATAATATAGTAATTTTTCTAAATACGTCATTGAACTCTATTCCCTCCTTGTCTCCAACTCTCCGCCATCGTCGAGCCAGTGTGCATAGGTTACCAAGACGCGGTACAGTATTTTGACCTCACCACTAAACAGCGTCAGTGTTTCTAGACTCAGGGTCGATAAACTTACAAGTGATACATTCGCGTATGGCGGTTTAGATTAAGGGTATGCTGTACTCTGGCTATATGGGGAATTTGTTTGAGCTGTTGCATGCCCATACATTGTACAATGTACATAATGTTACGTAAATGTACATGTACATAATACGAAGACGACGAATTGCTACGATTTCTCCAAAGGAAAATAGCTATTTGTTTTCAAGCAATTCATACTACGTACGTAAAACGTCGACGACTATTTCCATTTATAAATGAATGCAAACGATGGTGCAATATTAGATGGTCCGAATTCGCTACCTTTGTAAATGATATAAATAGTGTAGATGGGAATAGTTTACAACCATAATAAAAGCTTGAATTCTCTAGACAGCGATCTCAGTTTCTCAGAGCTTCGGGATGACCTCCCATAAATAAGATTTACAAGAGAGGAATCCTAACTCCAAAGTGGAATTTTTGAATTCAAATAAAAATAAATCAAAAGTACATTATAAAAGATCGAACTCCATATCCAAAATTTAAGGCTGTACTTCAGCTTCCAAAAATATGAGAAAATAGGTAATACAAACACAAATGGTTGCAGATTTTTACAGATTTTAGTTAAACTCGCGACCTCGTTAATTTTGTAAACAACCATGTCGTTTATTAGCTAAAAAACATTAAAACTATAATAATTGGCCAATTTTTTTCGGAAATAATTGAATTTCAAACATCTATAGTTCACTTTTGTTAGTTTTGTTGAAACAAAACAAAAATATTAATACATAAATGTCAAAAAAACTGCGAATAACTTTACGAATAAAGCGATTTGAAATTGATAAATCGAACGATATTGAGCATTACAAACTTGAAAAATTATTGGCTATCATGGATGTTATCTCTAGACTCGATATCAGTACGTAATTGTATAATTTTCGCGAAAGTTTTGTGGGTCACTGAATGAATAGATTTTTTTCGTTTTTGCTTTATTTTGTTCAGAAAGGCCAAACTTAGAGCGCCACGAAGCCTTTTTTCCCGTAAACTGCTCTTCAAACGTGTAATGTTGGAGTGAAAACAAGTGAAAATGACGTGAGTTTGCCAATTTCAGAGTCATATAATTAATTCAGATAATTATTTATTCAAAAAATAGCTTCGTGGCGCTCTAAGTTTGGCCTTTCTGAACAAAATAAGGCAAAAACGAAAAAAATCCATTCATTCAGTGACCCACAAAACTTTCGCAAAAATTCGTCGTTTTTACCTACTCATTTACCTACTGAAGTACAGCCTTAAGAAGCTGATGTTCATTTCTCGAATTTTGACGAATTTTTGATATCTCGAAATTATCTCATCGCCCTGCAAAATATCAATCTAATGACTGGAAAAAATTGAAATCTAGTATGTTCCCTATTTTTTGACTTCCCAAATCGATTGGAAACTGTTTCAAAACGTTTTGGAGTCTCCAGGAGATTTTGGAATTTTCCAGTGCTACAGAAGAAAACTGAGAAAAGTCCATATTTTATTAATTCAGGGTGCCCAACAAAATCTCAAACCCCAAAAGAAGGACCTTAGAAGGACTTTTTAGCATGACATTTTCAAAATTAATATTGTACACCCCCCCCCCCCCGCAAAAAAATCAAACTCATTTTAGGATGACAAATTTTTCTGTTTCAAAATATTTCATTGTTTAAAATGGAAGGGAAGAGTTTTTACCATCATTTCAAAAAAATAATAAATTCACTGAGCCTAAGCGAAGCGAGAGCGAAATTTTTTGAAAAAAATGGCATCCAGAATCCAAACATTTTTTCATTAGGTAAGAAAACGATTTCGATATTTTTTAGAGTTTATTGAGAATATTCAAAGCAAGTAATTTTTATTCTAATCACGATAATATCATTTTGTCTTCTACCATTTTGAATCAATGAAAAGCCACTGAAGAACGTCAGAATTGCTGCACAGATAAAATCGTCGAAATTCTTTGATTTTCAGTGAATTTTCGTTGATTTTTCGAAGAGTTTCATTGATTTTTCAAAGAGAATTTCGCTGATTTTTAAGGAATTTCAGATTTACGTATTTTATTGACTTTTTGCGAGTTTTCATTGATTTTCCAGAATTTTTTCCACTGTTTGCTTTTAGCGAAATATTTTTCACTGATTTAATCCTGCAATGCAATTCTAACTGTTTTCCAGCGATTTTCAATAATTTTATTTTCAATGATATATAAATGAAAGAGTAGCTTAGAAAATAGACTCTCTGAGTATCTCTATTTAATTTTCTGACTCTGACCAATATTCACGAAATAGTAAGCGGAATGTAAAAAAAAATGGGAATGTTCGTAATTTCATCCCCCCTCCCTTAAAATTTGTCGGAATTTGCTATATAAATTTAAAAAAAATTATTTTCATTTTTTACACATACTCAACAGTATTTTTACACTTTTGCAAGTCCTCAGTGCACTGGTTGTTTTGAATGCCAAAAACAATGAATCCAAAACACTTTCATGACTATTATTTCAACGATTAAGTCAAAGTTTTGTTTTGAAAAATCAATTCTTCATTTTTCAAAGTTTTTCAACAATTTTATGGAAAATTTGGAGAGGGAGAGGGGGGACAAAATTTGGCTCATATTTTTTCTATATCAAAAATGACTATACTTACTTGGTGTTTAGCAAGAGTTCAAAAAAGGAATGAAAATTTAGGGAAACTTCAGTCATTGAGGATTGTGCCCAAAGGATGCAAGCACGCACCAAAATCACGTTTTGTTAGTTTTGAAAAATCAAATGTGGGTACAGGGGCAAAAAAATAGCTATGGTAACGAAATTTGGGTCAAGTATCCTAGATCACCAATATGAATGATTCGCAATTACAGGTGCTGAATGCAAATGAACCATTTTTGGGTATTTTCTCCGTTTCGGTTTGTTGGAAAATTGAAAAAAAATGGAGGCTCCCAAACGCCTTAAAACCGCATTCCAATTGATTTGGAAAGTCGAAAATAAAATGTATGCTGCTTTTTTCGTTACCAAGATCAAATTTTAATATTTTTCAGGACGATGACGTAATTTTGAAATTCTAAAAATTCGCCAAAATTCGAAAAATGAACCGCAGCATTTTAAATTTTGGATGTGGAAATTTCTCATGATGTACTGTTCATATATTTTTGTTTCAATTCACTATTTTACTTACAGTTGGGATACCTCTTCTATGACTTTTTACTTTTACAAAAAAAGAAAAAGAAGAGCAATCGTACCTTAAAAATTAAGGTAACCTTAAAGGCGTTGAGGAACCTTTTTGTGAGTTCTGATTGATAAAAAATGTGATAAAAAACTTTCAAGGTTACCTTAATTTTCAAGGAATGATTCAACATTCGGGCCTTATTAGATTTTTTTTTCTTAAAAAAATTTCATTTGATTGAAGAAATAATGCCTGCGTTAAATATTAGGTTCGTTCGAGCGCTTTATAAGATATGAAAAAAAGATATGAAATTCATAATTTTCAGAAAGTCTCAGGGTGCATCTCCACTAACAAGGGCTACCCATTACTATTCACTTTATATACGTAAAATTTCATTACCATTTTTTCGATGATATTTTGTTGCAGAATTTTTTTATTGTCGATAAAATTATTATTTAAACATTTAGAAATTAATACACGAAACTACACCTTTCAATTTTTATCAATTTTACTGTAAAAGACGTGAAGGTTTAGAAAAATAATGATAGGTAACCATTTATTTTTACACCATTGGCATTTGGTGAGAACGCACCTTTGGTTACGTAAACAAAAAAATTATGAATTTCATATCTTTTTTTCATATCTTATAAAGCGCTCGAACGAACCTAATAATTAAACGTGAAATTAAAATGAAATAAAAAAATGTGTCGAAACGGTCTCCAGCTGTGTCGCGAACCAGTCATAAATATGTTTTTACGCGTTAATTTGCTATTTTTTTAAAAGACCTTTTGATGTTTTGACGTTTTAAGACATCACATTCGGAATTACAACATCAAATAAAAACCAGCTACATATTTGAAAGAAGAAAGTGAGACAAATTGTAAAAAAAAAAAAATCATGAAATACATTTACCATGGAAAAAACCCCAATGAAAGATTTTAGGTCAAATTGAACAATTCATTTTGAAAACCGATTGAAAATGTTGCCAAACATTGGCAGATTTCATGCTTGAAAATTTGAACATTCAATGCTCAAAAAAATGCAGAAGGAATATTGAAGTTTCATCAAAAGAAACAAAAACCACTTCATTTTTCAATCAAATATCAACTGGAAAAAAGAAGAAAGAATAATTATTACTTCCAAAAATATCATTTTGATGAAGATGAAAAAAATAATTGAGCAGTCCAGGGAACTAAATGACATGACGTGCCCATGAGGAAAAGCAACGAAGGAAACTACCCCCATAAGATCAAAAATGATTTGAAATTACTCATAGTTTGGGGTCAAATACCCCTTCGTCAAAACTCAAAAATCATACCTATTAGGTACAATTTTTTCGCCAATTAAACTTCATTTTTAAAAAATTTTCTCTGTAACTAACAAAGTCATTTCCTTATGTTTTGCTCTTATCTTCAAAAAATTCCAAACAAGTCTCAGCACTAAACCACTTTCGATTTCGTTAGAAAAATTTAATTTGTGAATATTATGCAGATTTTGAGCTGGTTTATAAATCAAGCCAATATATTTTTTTTCTGAAAGAGTGTTTCAATTTTTTTCTTGTCCAAGAAGGGGGTCAGTTTAATTCCATATTCCCTTTCAAGCAGTTTTTCTTTCAAAATAAAAAATAAAAATTTCAAAAAATTGAAAATTCTAAAAAAAAAATTATTATACCAAATCTTCCCCCTTTTCCACGCAAAAAATCGAAATCCCAACTTCAAAAGCACCCTTTATCTCGCCTCGTGAAAATATTCACACCGTTGCGAGGAAACACAGCCAAAAACTTCGATAGTACTTCGTAGAAGTTGTAAATGGGTAACACGAACCATCAAACTAGTCATAGCGATAACAATAACTAATTGATAGACTGCGAAACAAGATCCTCTACAATTCGCGGAACCCAGAAATTAAAAAATTAACTCCTTAAGTACGTAGCAATTCGACAAGTACATCTACAAGGACTACGTATCAAAATCACACAAATTTGAATTGGTCTTGACCTTGATTCTCATCGACACAAACATCGTCTCAACAAGGATCAAATTTCACTCGAAACGACGCAACGAGTTAAATTACAGTAAGTAAAGTGAAAATTTCAAAGGGTAATATGCTCAAAAACAACGCCATCTAGGAAAATACGTATATTAAAATCAGCAACGTAGTAAAACGAAGAGTATAATGCGGCGTTAGACAAATATAAATGAAAATTGCTCGTAATAACGCCCACACAATTGGCTGAAGAATTCGTAGAATTTGTTACCGTCTCGTCCTCGCTCTCCAGTTACGAGTTATCAGTTCAGGTCACCCACCCAACCCTTATTTTTCCTCCTTTTTTTTCGATAAATCACCACGGTTTTGGGGAATTCGTAATGAAAATTGTGCAGTAATTCTCATTTCGTCCTACGTGCGTATTATGTACACGATTTACGAGCTAGTGTTGGTAAATTTTCGACGAATACGATTACAGCGAGTATAATTAGACGCGATTTTTCTTCACTCGTAAACTCGAACGGTATTTTTTCAATACGTCGAAACGTATCAAAGGGTACGAAATTTTTTTTTACTCAACACTTCTCAAAGGTGTATAAAATTTCACTCTTCGTAAAGAATTTACAAGCGTGAACGATATGTGAACATTATGACAAGGTTACAAATTCTCGTGTCTAATGTATACTTACGTACTTATCGAAAATACACACCGGTGACGTATTCATAATAAACTTGTACAACACCTTGAGACGATGATGGAGAAAATATCGAAATTTACATACAAATTTGACGACGAATCGTGGTATTCTTTCGCACAACTATATGGCGATGAAACTGCCAAATGATAAAGGTGTGATCGAGATTAGAACACATGTTTGTTTCGGTTTTCGGTGTTTTCACCTCGTAACTTCCAAGGTGGGGATGGGAAAACGTAACCGAACTGTTTTTGCGTTGATATGTTCGTTGTTTGTTCGCATTGACGTCATTTTCAAGTTCAAGTTTTTGTGCCGTATTTATTTTCAAATTCTTCAGTCGACAATGGTCATGAATGAGAATTAAAAAATACACGTATTGTACTTTGTTTTCAAGGGAAAATGAGAAATGCATTCGATGGTCTGGGTAAGTTTTTCAATAGGATTCAATTTTTTGAATATTACTTTTCTTGTTTGAAACTTCACTCTTGGGAAGAGAGGATAATAATTTTTTAAAAGGGAGGTATCCTGATTTGAAGTAAATTTTGGGTTGAATAAAAATATACCAAAATTGAATCATGAAAAAAAACTCCAAATCCATAGTTTCAGGCGCTGAAGTCCATTTCTCGAATTTTGGTGAATTTTTTGAAATTTCAAAATTACCTTGCTCTGTAAATGGAAATTTGATCTTGTGTATGAAAAAGTTGTAGTTTCGAACTAAACATCTTATTTTTGACCGCCTGAATCGATTAGAAGTGGTTTCGAGGTATTTTAGAGCCCTCAGAAAATTTTGAGAATTTTATACTCTGAAAAAAAGTTCATAAAAATGGTTCAACTGAACTAATTCTGCACCTATAATCACGGTTACCCATATTGGTGATCTATTTGATCAGTTAGAGCACAAATTACTGGAATTCGTAATTTTGATTCCAACTCCAAATCCATATTTTTTAGCAGAAAAAAATTTTTAAAACACGCAGACAGCATATGTGACCCTGCCGTCAAGAAGGGACCTAGTGTGAAAAAAAAATCGATGTTTCATTTTTCACGTTTTTGATTCATGGAATACCAAAATCTGGACCAAACACTTGAAAATAAAAATATCGATTTTTTTTACACAAGGTCCCTTTCCCTTCTCTACGACAGGGTCACATATGCATCGAGACAAAAAGCTGAAATTTGATAGATACCATGTTTTTGATCGAATGGTTTATTAAATATGGGTAATCTGTAATTAAAGGTTCTGAAAATCACATGGACCATTTTCTGGGAGTTTCTCCAACGCTGAAAAATTAAAAAATCTTCTGAGGACTCTAAAACGTCTTGAAATCACCTCCAATCGATGGAAGGAGGTCAAAAATGGAATATACCAAATTTGAACTTTTTTCATTGATAGAATCAAATTTTCATATTTTGCAGAGCAATTAAAAATTCGTCATTTGAAAAATGATTTCACCAATTAAAATTTGGGACATGGAAAGGGTTTCTGTAGATTTTTAAAATTTAAAATTCGCGAATTTTTTTCGTAATTTTCAAAAAAAGTGAACCCATTTCTCACGTCTATTTATTTTTCAGGGATGGGTATGAAATTTCGAAAAAAAAACACGATTTCAGAGACCATTTTCCACGAAAATAGTGACCAGTGAATAGGCTGAGTGGACCAGATCCACCTGAAAAATCATCTGGCTTAACTCTGGCCCACCTACCTAACAAAAAATGATGAAAATTTACTGCATCCGAAGAAAAATATTCTTTAACACGAGCATTTCTAATGGAAAAAAGGTCTATTTATTTTTTGAAATTAAAAATCCAATTTCTTAAAGTTTGATGAACAAAATCCAAATTCTATAATCTATGAAAAAAGTATCCTTTTACTACCTCTCTTTAAAATCCTTCTGGTATTTCAAGTCTTCGTACCCATTCTGTACCCCTCCCCCTCTCTGTACCCTCCCTAAAAAGAGAATCATATTATTGTGATATACTTTTTTGTTTACATTTTTCTGCTCACCCTGAAAATGTTGGACCCTCATCGAGCCCACCCATTTGTTATTTTCTGGTTACGCTGCAGAAATAGTGCCCAAAATTGATCTTTCAGAATTTCGCAAAATAATGATTTAAAATTCAATGCATGGGGACGAGGAGTAACTATTTTTTTTTTTTTTCAAAATTATTACTTTTTACGAGATCTTTGGATACTCTTCTCCGAGCAAAGAAAAGAAAGATTCAAATTCAATCCAGAAAATTTTTGAACCAATTCAATTCCTCTTTACGAAAAATTTGGATAATTTGAATCTATTATAGAAAAAATTCAGTTTCCAAAAAACTTAAATTTTAAATGAATTCTGTAGAATTTTTTTTTTGAATAATTCATATAATTAAATGGACTAAGACATGCATATTCAAATTTTAACTTTTTTTGTATATTATACGGATAGTGAAAAAAAAAAACGCTTAATAGACGTAATAATTCAGCTCGAGTGGAGTGGGGGCTAATTTTTGTGAAAAAAACCATTTATTCTTTCAAATAATTTGAGAAAAATTCGCAACTTTTGCGACCTTCGGACATCCTGATGGAGTTCTTCCGTAATATACTTCCGATTTATTTACGATCCGGCTCAAAAATTTACTTAAAGTTGGGATGTTAATCGTTTTAAGGATTTAAAATAGTGAATTGAAATTTGACGTCATATTCTATTGACGTCAAATCCTTATCAATCCGATTTGATGGAGAAATGGAATATTTTAAGGATAAGCAGCTGATAACGTTATTTGAACATGTAGAGCTCATCCGATTTAGGTGTTTTGATTTAGAGCGATTTATCAAAGCGATGGGTAATTAGTAATTGCTCAATCACAGATAAAACGATCAAAATACATCATTTTTCAAGATTGTTCTTAACCTCTTATCAATGTTTACGTTTCGGGCTAAAATTATATCGACGAGAATGGTTGTGAAATAATGTACTATCAATTTTCTACGTTCAATTTTCTAATAATTTAGCTTTTTCATAACGGAAAATTGAACCAAAAAATGATTCAGTACAAAATTCGTTTAATAAATTAAAAAAATCAACTGTTTTCCGCTTGTTTGGAAATGGAAAAGAAAAAAATCTCTCCAATCACGTAAATTTATTACGAATTTGGAATAAAAAATTAAGACACGTCTACGAAAAAAAAAGCAGTATTAAAACTAACCGTACAACACAAGATGATTCCTTCAAACAAAAGAACTAGTTAGTTACTTCATTATCAAATCCAATCCCAATTCCTTTCATTAAAATATTCAGTACCCGAAATTTTCGGAAAACTATGTCAAAAATCGTAAAAAGACGTACGATAGAAAACAACGGTCGAGAATAATAATCAAGCTGAAATTCTTCACTTTGACCTATTCTCCTTCGCGTTATTTGAACAGTATCTCAGGTCAGTGCCCAAAAACTCCCCAATAATTGGGTTACCTTTCATCGTATCTTGGAAACTTCTTCGCTTCAATACATGGCAAAGTTGAATTAAACGGTAAATCGAGTTACTTGTTCAGATTCTATACGATCCCGAGCTGATAATTTAGAGACCCTGGCTGGAGCAGCGAAAGTGTATAGATATATGTACATATTGCTATATACTCGTGCTGACATCAGGCACGCAGCTCAGCGGTACGTTTATACGCTTTTCTTATATTAGCCAAGTTTCTCCACAACTGAAAGATAAACTTTTAATAGAGAGAACCTCAAATTCGAACTAGATGGATATATAAGTTTACAACGTCGCGCGAATGTGTTGAAAACAAAGCAACCGTTCAAACTTTCATTCGACAAACGAAGAAAAGAAAAGGTGCCCGCGTTCAACTCCACAGAAAAGTCAACTTAGTTAGTCGAGAACTTGTTAAATAAAGTAGAAAAAAATCAACTTTTGCGTATCTCAATTAACGTAGAGTGAGGGCACCTGGATTAAAAGTAAAGCTTTTAAGTTGGCAGTACAAGTTCAGAGATTTGCATAAGAGCAGATAATACCTTGATAATTATAATTTTCTGTCTAAAATATGATAATCCGAATCTAATCTAATAATTGATTATGAATATGCTTAGAGGTAGAAGGGAAAGAAAAAGAGTATTAAAAAAAAAATCAAGAACATGTTCAGCTTAATACCTACTTTGTTGACCGAAATCAAATATCAATTGAAAAATTTTAATATGAAAGGTAACAACAGAGTGACCCGTTGTCAAAAAATCAAAAATGTTATGGAAATTTTTCAAATTTTTGTTAGTATGCCATAAACATAAACATAGGTAAAGGAATTCTATAATAAATCAAATCACTACATAATTGGACTAAAAAAATATCAAAATTGATCAGTAGAACGAAAATTGGTCAAAATGGAAAATAAAATTTAAATTTATCAAAATCGGTCATAACGAGTGAATTTGTCAAATCAGATATTTTTTCAACATGTCAAAAGTGTCAAAAGAAGTCAAATGTCATAATCATAAAATCGAAAATTGCCAAAATATGTTACAAAGAGCTGTCCTGCTAAATTAGATATTTGTTGAAAAATCGGAAATATCAAAAGCTGTCAGAATCGATCACAAGAATTGAAAACATAAGCCCACCTAGAAATTGATTAAATGAGGGGCTGAGAATTGAGAAAAAAAAATAGAGGGTTCAAATTTCAAATCAGTCATTCGACACAAGTTTTTCAGTCATGTCAAAATTACTGGTTTTTTTTTAACGAATTGAGAACTGATCAAGAAATCAGTTAATTTTTTACGGAAAAATTAGTGAAAAATCATTGGGTATCGTCCAAAATAAAATGGCAAGCGAGAACGAAAATTTTTGAAGAGTCAAAAAAACGCTTTTTGTACATTGTTGTAAAATTTTTTGAGCTTAAGGAGGGGGTTCGAGCTCTTTGAGTCCCCTCTTGGGTGCGTCCCTGATTGAATTATATTAAAAAATAGCCGAAATAAAAAAATGTCCAGATCTTTCACAAAAACCCCATACACCAAATCGAAAGATGTCACAATGCATACATCAATTGATATTAAGACCTCAAGCCCAAAAAATCATTCAACATACTCAATATTTAACTAATATAATGTGCCAAAATATGACAAAATTAACCACGCAAAAATCATCAAAAAATGTGAAAGTTATTTGTAAATCTTCAACATGACAAACAATAGATATTACATCAATAAAGAAAAAATAGTCAAAATTTGTCAAAAAAAAAAAAATCATCAGATATTTATACTGTGGCGACCGTCCGTGTATGTGCTGTGGGCTAATGCATACGCATATACACGGATACATCGCCACTACAGCGGCCAAGGTACCTGCTCTCGTTTCTCTCGGATGTCCCATACGAGACATCCGAGAACAGAGCAACCCTTAATTCCAGCGGCGATTCGTCACACCGAATCGGCCGCCTCCGCGTACCCCGCTGTAGCGCTTTCTCTTTTTCGGACACATATGTAACAGCCACAACCTAGCCAGTACACCCGCACTTACGCAGCTTGATATCAGGCGGTGCGGGTGACAGGGAACTGGTTGGCTGGCTCGGAAATCATCCCTCTAGCGACCGCGACATTCTCTACTGTTAGTAGTATACTTGTAACCGACTTACGTTAACGACACGCGTCTCTACGGCTCGAGCCTTTGTACACATCATTGTAAATAAACTGTATAGACAATATCGCGCCTTATTTCGGTTGTCTCAACTTTTCACCATTCAGGTGTTTGTCTCTCGCGCCTCTACCGATCGCACCTCGCGAAATACCGAACTCACGCATAAATACATTAATCAAATAGGTATAGGTGATCCCAAAGCGCCCATGCCTACAGTGGTGACCTCCGACAGTGAAAATAGTTCGATTTTTTCGCGATTTCGGTTCTGACATTCGCGCATCATGACGCAGTCCACATCCAACAGCCAGACAGACGCTACCGGTAACCCTCCTCCAGCCATCCTCGATGCACAAGTCCTCTCGCTCGCTCCCAGGTTGCAGTTATCACAATTTATGCCGGAACAGCCAAAATTATGGTTCGTAGTAGTCGAAAATAGTTTCTCTTTACATGGCATAACCACCGAGACCGCGAAATACGGTTATGTCTTGGGAGCACTCCCAAACAACGTCCTGATGAAAATTTCTGACTTCATCACGAACCCACCAGACATCGAACCATACACGGAGCTCAAAAAGCGCATCATACGGGAGTATACTGACTCGAATTCAAAAAAAATTGACAAGCTCCTTGAGGGATGTGTTTTGGGTGACCAAAAACCTTCCGAATTGGCCCAGCAGATGGAAGACACCGCCGGAGAGGGATTTTCGAAGGATTTCCTGTACAATCTTTTCCTCAAACGACTACCTGACTACATCAGCTCTATGCTAGTCATGACCGAAATAACCGATATCAAGACAGCAGCCCGAGTGGCCGATAAAGCGTGGGAACGTGCCAATAAAACAACCCAATTAGCAGCAGTCAACCGAGAATCGGCCTCCGAGGCAACCACACAGGCCAGCATTCGGATTCTGAGGGAGGAGATCGCCAAGATAGGAAAAGAAGTCACCGAAATGCGCCTCGAGTTGAATAATAGCCGCTCTTCCCAGTGTTCCTGCCAATGTTCCGGCCAATGGCAGTCCCGCAGCCCATATAGGAGGGAGAGTCGAGGCCGATACCCGTCCCGTCCCCGATCCAAGTCTCAAAACAGGGATATCTGCTGGTACCACGAGAGACACGGTAGTAAGGCTTTTACATGTAAGCAACCTTGTAAATTTAAAGAATTAAATAAGCAGGAAAACTAGATAGCACGTTGGTCATGGCGGCCATCGACGTGCTCTCTAGAAAATCGCGTCGCCTTTTTGTAATCGACAATGTGACAAAAAAAGGGTTCCTCATCGATACAGGTGCTGAAGTTTCGGTTTTTCCTGCTGAAAAAGCAGATCGTGAAAATGGTCCCACAGACAAATTATACGCGGCCAACGACACAAAAATTGATGTTTTTGGTAAAAAGCTCCTTGAGCTCGACCTAAACTTACGTCGGTCATTTGTCTGGCCATTTCTCATCGCCGATATATCTACACCCATAATTGGTGCTGACTTTCTGGAACACTTCCACCTTTTACCCGATTTGAGAAATCGTAAATTAATCGATGGTGTGACTTTTCTCCGAACCTCTGCGACCCTGCGCACAACCGAAGTGCACTCAATTTCAACATTTTCGAAAAAAGACGCGTTCGCAAAATTGCTCGAAAAATTCCCAGGCATTACAAGAGAAACTGGAGAGCTCCCAAAAATCAATCACAATACGGTGCATGTAATCGAGACAACTGGCCCCCCTGTCACAGCACGTGCTCGCCGTTTAGCTCCTGATAAATTAGCATCCTCTAAGCGCGCTTTTCAGGAAATGGCTCAAAGAGGGGAGGTTAGGCCTTCAAATAGTCGTTATGCGTCTCCGATTCATTTAGTTAGCAAGAGTAACAATACATGGCGCTGCTGCGGCGATTATCGTAAATTAAACGCTCAAACCAAACCAGATCGCTACCCGGTACCGAATATAATGGATTTTAACTACCTACTCGCTGGTAAGCGAAAATTTACGAAACTAGATATAGTTAGGGCCTATTACCGCATCCCAGTTGCCCCCGAGGATATCGAAAAGACAGCCGTTATTACGCCATTCGGCCTTTTCGAGTTTCTTTTCATGCCTTTTGGTTTACGCAACGCCGCTTCTACGTTTCAAAGATTCATCGACGAGTTACTCCGCGAATTCGATTTCGCTTATGCATACCTCGATGACATCTTAATAGCATCCGAATCTGAGGAGGAACACGAGAAGCACGTCCTCGCAGTCATTAAAAAACTGCACGAGGCGGGTTTGACTCTTAATGTCGATAAGTGTCGATACTCTGAGGATGAGGTGCCATTTTTAGGTTACTTAATCAATGGCCAAGGCCTCATCCCCCTTCCAGAGCGTGTTTCCTCAATCTCTTCATTCCCCAAACCAAAAACCATCGAAGAACTTCGTAGGTTTCTTGGAATGATCAATTTTTATCGCAGGTGCATTCCTAAAGCAGCGCATTCGCAGGCTACTTTAAATGCCCTAATTACTTCAAATAAAAAGAGGGACAGAACTCCAGTAAATTGGACCACCGAGGCGGAGGAAGCATTTGACAAAGTGAAAAATGAACTTTGTAATGCGACCTTGCTTGCCCACCCTCAATCTGACCTTCCTTTGACCCTTACAACCGATGCATCCGACACAGCGATCGGAGGAGCTCTTCATCAGCTCAAAAATGACAACCAAGAGCCCCTCGCATTCTTCTCCTGTAAGCTCTCAAAAGCTGAGATTAATTACAGTACATACGATCGTGAGTTGCTTGCAATTTACAAATCAATTAAATATTTTCGCCATTTACTCGAGGGTCGCCCCTTTACAATATTTACAGATCACAAACCACTGACTTTCGCTTTCAATCAAAAGCTAGAAAAAGCATCCCCTCGACAACTCAGACAGCTACAATTTATCTCAGAATTTACATCAGACATTCGGTACATAAAGGGAGACAAAAATATCACAGCCGACACCCTGTCACGTATTTCAGAAATTCACACACCTTCAACAATAAATTTTGACGAAATTGCACAAGCTCAACAGAGTGATCCTGAACTTGCTCAACTCATTTCTGAGCAAAAAACGAGCCTAAAGCTCGAACTCCGAAAAATCCCTGAATCTGATTTACTCTTAACATGCGATGTTTCATTAGGTAAAATTCGCCCCTACATACCAAAGCAATTCCGAAAAATGGTATTTCAATCGATTCATAACCTCTCACATCCGGGAGCAAAGGCCACAGCGCGACTTATTGTGGATCGTTTCGTTTGGCCCTTTGTTAAGAGAGACGTCGCAAAGTGGACAAGATTCTGTCGAAGATGTCAAAAATGTAAAATCTATAAGCATACTAAAGCACCAGTAGGTCATTTTCCAGAAAGCGATCGTTTCGAACACCTCCACATCGACATTGTAGGACCACTGCCCCCTTCCAAGGGAAACACGCATGTGGTTACAATGATCGATCGTTCATCTCGCTGGCCAGAAGCAATCCCCACGTCAGATACCTCTGCACCAAATGTGGCTCAAATTCTCCTCACTCACTGGGTTTCACGTTTCGGTACCCCAGTGACAATCACAACCGACCAAGGTCGTCAGTTCGAATCAGACCTTCTAAAAGAATTGCTAAAATTAATCGGCGCATCACGCACTCGTACGACAGCCTATCATCCAGCCAGCAACGGCCGTATTGAGCGCTGGCACAGGTGTCTAAAAGCCTCCATTATGGCAGTAAACTCCATGCACTGGGTTAAGGTTTTACCAATGATCCTATTAGGATTACGTTCTACAATAAATTCCGATTTACAAGTCACGCCATCACAACTGACATTTGGGAAACAATTACGCCTTCCGGCAGAATTTTTTTCACAATCGCCAAGCATAGAAAATCCACATGACTTCATAAACGAACTCCAACAGAGTATACAAAAATTCGTTAAAACCACTCGCCAACATGGCGTTCCAAAATCATATGTTCCCAAAGCACTAAGCACCACTTCGCATGTGTTTTTAAAGACATTCACCAAAAAGGTGCTTCAACCGCCATACATTGGTCCCTTTAAAGTACTAGATCGCGACGAAAAAACAGTAACAATCGAAAGAGATGGCCAGCAAACGAAAATTTCAATAGACAGGGTTAAACCAGCATTCATCGACACCGACTTCGATGACGAACCCACCAAAATTGTAAAGAGTGTACCTATAGAACCTAAGAAACAAACGGCAACGCCGCCTTCAAAGCGAAGATCTGGTAGAAAAGTAACTTTCCCAGATCGCTACGTTGCCACTAGATAGCCTATTACATTTCTATTCATACATCATGTCCACCGATATTCATTGTACATTTCACTGTTACATTTAAACTTAAGGTATTAGTAAGTTACTGCATGCCTAGTTTAACCTTTTTTCATTATATTTTCTGTAACGCTCTCGCTAGGGGGAGAGTACTGTGGCGACCGTCCGTGTATATGCTGTGGGCTAATGCATACGCATATACACGGATACATCGCCACTACAGCGGCCAAGGTACCTGCTCTCGTTTCTCTCGGATGTCCCATACGAGACATCCGAGAACAGAGCAACCCTTAATTCCAGCGGCGATTCGTCACACCGAATCGGCCGCCTCCGCGTACCCCGCTGTAGCGCTTTCTCTTTTTCGGACACATATGTAACAGCCACAACCTAGCCAGTACACCCGCACTTACGCAGCTCGATATCAGGCGGTGCGGGTGACAGGGAACTGGTTGGCTGGCTCGGAAATCATCCCTCTAGCGACCGCGACATTCTCTACTGTTAGTAGTATACTTGTAACCGACTTACGTTAACGACACGCGTCTCTACGGCTCGAGCCTTTGTACACATCATTGTAAATAAACTGTATAGACAATATCGCGCCTTATTTCGGTTGTCTCAACTTTTCACCATTCAGGTGTTTGTCTCTCGCGCCTCTACCGATCGCACCTCGCGAAATACCGAACTCACGCATAAATACATTAATCAAATAGGTATAGGTGATCCCAAAGCGCCCATGCCTACATATACCTACAGAGTGATCAAAATATTTCAAAAATATTTTCCCTGAATTTTTCAACTTTGCAAACCAATTTTTCAAAATTTTCCAGACCTTTTACACACAAAATTTATGAAACATGGAAAAAAGGAATAGTTTTTTTTTTACACGAAGCGTTCTCTTATTTTTACTGAATTGGTGAGAAGTCGTTGAAAAAAATCAGAATTGCAGCACGGAAAAAATCAGATAAATTCATTGATTTTCAGAAAATTTTCAACATTTCACTGACTTTTCAGAGAATTTTCACTGAATTTTCATCAGATTTTTACGATCAGAAAATTTTCGTGATACTTTTTAAAGAATTTCATTCGTAACTATTTTGGGAAATTTCAGAGAATTTGCTGATTTTCCAGCATTTTTTCCACTGTTCGCGTTCAGTGAATTTTTTTCACTCATATTGTGTCATAATTCTTCCAAATTTCCACTGTTTTTCGACAATTTTCTCTGATTTATAAATGAGAGAGTAGATCTAGATACCAACAATCTGAAATTGTGCAGAAGAATGGATTGAAACGACTGAAGAATTTTTTTCAAAAAGATCATTTGGTATTTCTTTTTACATATTTTTTAGATGCTCTTTTCCGGCTGTAAAAACGACTCCAATTCTGAAAATTTTTGCCCCCTTCCTCCTCCAGCCCCGAAAATTGGAGAATTTTGGTTTTATATAACGGATAAAATTTCGAACAAAACGAAAAACTTCTAAAAACAAAATTTATAAAAGTTTTGAAAAATGAAACAAATTATGTCAGGGTGTCTACCAGATCATGCGAGTTAAAAGTTCGTATTTTTCCGGGCCGAAAATTTAAAACTTTCTTCATGATTCATTACTATCCTCCCCCTCCCCCCACGAAAAAAACACGTTCTTCAAATTTATAAATTCTACGAAAGCCCCACAATCTTTTCAACTTTCCCTAATAGTTGCGAAAAAAGACCTTCAAAAGTTGAAAATTCATCAATTTTCTTTCCGTCGAGTTTTTCAAAACGTGACCAATAATTTCGATTTCTTTTCCATTTTCTCCTCTTTTTTTTCAACATCGTGTTCAGGGATATCATGACGTTCCTTGTTCGTCACATTTTATTAAAAAATGAATCAAAAAAAAAAAATTAATGAATTCTCCAGAAAAAAAGGATGTAGGAATTTTTTTTAGAACCTTTTATAATTCAATTTTTAGGTGCATCAGAATCAAAAAAAAAATTATGAATACAAAAATTAGTCAAGTTGAGAGATGTAACAATTTGGTCTGAGTGGAGTACGAGGGAGAAATTTTTTTAAAAATTTATAATATGATAAGTAAATGAACACTTTTCCAACAAAATATGATTTTTTACAAATTTCCAATGAGAATTTTAAAATTTCTTGGCTTTTCCAAAATTGACAAAATTCCTCAACTTTTGCAGGCTTCACAATACAGAAAATGGACACTCATCATTATAATAATGGAATATCGTCACGTCCATCAAAAATATATTCGGTCAATGCATACTTGAAAAGAGGTCAAATTTCGAAAAAATAATATGATACGTAATAATATCAAAAAACATTAAGACGAGTCAAAATAATACCAAAATTTTACCCTCTCATTTTGAATCATCGTAAAAAGTACGTAATTTAAAAAAATCAGAATTGCAACACATTGGGAAAATCAACGAAATTTGTTGATTTTCAAATGATTTTCGCTGATTTTACAGAGAATTTCACTGATTTTTTAGTGAATTTTCACTGATTTTCCAGCCATTTTTTTTCGCTGTTTATTTTCAGAGAATTTTTTCTCTGATTTTTTACAACGCAGCCATTCTAACTTTTTCAAAGAACTGATTTTTTATAATTTTCACTGATTTGCAAATGAGAAAAGTACGTAACAACGTATCGATTACACATGATAATTGATAAGTCATCAAATGACCAATGACGGAAGAATGCCTTTCTATATCCTTTTTATCAATTGTTGCTCTCAATCTCTGTAAATTTACAGAAATTCTATATCATTTAAGCCATTCAAGAAAACACACACTCACAAACACAATCTAAACCCTCGAAATTACACATGAACAAGGGCAACATGAAAATAATCCACGATTTCAATTCTCATTCGAACCAATCCACCGTTAACATTTCCGCCGAAAAAACTTTCAAATTGAAATTTCAACTTCCCATCAATTTTTTTTTCCAGCCGCTTGAAAAAATTTCCATCTCGTAATATTTTGATTTCTCAACCTACCCGACGGCACTTTGAAAATGAAAGATAAATCGATGACGTACCGACCAACACAAAAACACCGACTCGAAAGTTAACCCATCCTTACGACGCGAATACTTACTCCAATAGATGAAATTCTTATCCGCTTTTCGTACATTCGAGCCTGAAAGTTTACCAACGAGGAAAACCCACCTCTGGTCGTAAAAAAAGAATACAGTCGTAGTCGGCCGCCTGAATTTTATCAGAAACCCAGCCCGGGCTAGGAAAGTAAAAAGCTGACGAGCTGGAAATAACTATGTGGCCGGCATTTACGTTATAGCGTTATTTCGCCATAAATCAGTGTGTAAATTTGACGCGTAAATGCAAATTGAACTATTCCAGCTTTAAAGCTCTTTAGAAAATCGTGTAAAATATATAAAGACCTTTTTTCACCCCGCACCGTTCACCTGATCCGGTGTGCTTTTCTTATACGTCCCACATACGTACATACGGGAAGCGCAGTAAAAAGCAAACAGTATAACAAGGGAATTAGACGAAGAGCAGGGTGTCGAGTCGGATTTAGATATACGCTTTAAAATGAATTTCCCTCGTATCGATGAATACGGTTCGAGTTTGACAGTGTTTTTATATTTGGCTCAAATTGAGCTTTTTCCATGCGGTTTCACGTTGGGGTAACATGACGTAATGCATGGTTAGTATGACGTCACCACAACAACACGATCGAATATTCGTCGGCTACGAATACTAAATGCCACCAGCAGCACGTTTTAAAGGCGAACTTTTCTATTAGCCGGGGGGAGGATTAGGGCGTTTGGGGGTCGGAGCGCGGTTTTAAGACCTCGTCTTTTTCTTCTCCTTTTTCGTAGTCTTTTTAGAATATACGGCGTGGATGCCGATACCGTCGCCACTGTGTACATTTGTTGGGTGGAAAATACCGATGAAAAAAACCTCGTGTGTATCGACAAATACACATAAAATTTTGTAAAACTTTATTGGCGAAAAGCATGCGAGATATGAGCGCAAGCTAAGCGAACGAGAATACGTGCCCGGTAATTTATTTTCCCTGAAGGAAAACACAGCGCGGCGCACACATCTCGATGTATTTTATTATTTTTATTGAACGCCGGCGAGCTGTATGTTTTATCGAAAACGTAGGTAGATAGACGTACGTGTTCGGCGGCGATTAAATTTATCCAAAATGTAAGAATTTTACGCAATTATCGCGGAGAAATTTTTTTTCAAAGGATTACGTTTCGATCGAATGGAAACAACTTCGAATAATTACGTTTTGGCGAGGGTCTTCCGATGGGAAATTTAAATTCGACGTCTGGAATTTTTTTTCCAGCTGATTGAAATTTTTCAATCTTTAGTTTTCTCGTTTTTCAGGCTATTTCGAACGATCATTTGATTCAACGACTGTGCAGCTCTTTGGTGAAATATTTCGGCGTCTCGATAAAATTCAATCTGTCAAACACGCGTGAAAGAGCCTTTCCTAATAAGGGTCAAAAACGGCCCTTGACCCAAAATCGGTGAAAATGGTCTCAAAAGGTTACTTATGGTCTAAAAACATTCCAAAAAAATTTTTGACCCCCAACCCCCACCCCTTTCGGAATTATCGCACTTTTAATGTCGAAATTTCAACACGCGATATCTCTGGAAGGGGTGGGTAAAAAATTTTGAAATTTTCACAGATTATACATCTTGCTGGGTAGTACAAATGAGAATTTTTTGAAAATTTTCGGTTCACATTTTCCCAATTTTTTTTCACATTGAAATTTTCAAAAAATTTTAAAAAAAATTTTGAGGGGGGTACATGGCTGGAATTTTTTTTATTAGTTCGGCCAAGTGGTCATGTATCACATAATATTTTGTTTGGGCCCCAAAACGGGGTGCAACATGGTCAAAAAAATTCAAAACCAAAAAAAAACGTGATTTTTTTACTACTTTTTTTGTAGTTACAAGCCAGGTATCCCTACCCAAAGTAAAATTTTGAGTCAAAATTGTCATAAATTGAAAGTACATCATAAAAAAGTCCCATTTTTAAAATTTCAAGTGCTGAAGTGCATTTCTCGAATTTTGGCGAATTTTTGAAATTCCAAAATTACCTCATCGTCCTGTAAATCAAAAAAAAATTGATCTGATCAACGAAACAAGCTGAAATTCGGTATACACCCTATTTTAGACCTGCCAAATCGATTGAAAGCGGTTTTGAGACGTTTCAGAGCCACCAGAAAATTCTAACTTTTTTTCAGCTCTAAAGAAAAGCTCATAAAAACGGCCAATATGAACTTCAGCACCTATATTCGCGGATTACCGTTATTGGGGACCTAATTGAACAACTGATGCAAAATTTTTCAAAATTCGTCTTTTTTTGCTCAAAATTATATTTTTGGCTTACAATTTTTCCGCAAAAAATTTAAAACACACATTTTTTTCATACAACAAGGCAAAAAGCTGATTTGTTTGTAGATATCCTGTTGACAGATATTTTGACTCCGTTCTTTACGCATTTGAAACAAAGAAAATCTCAAAGTCTCCATACCCACTTTGTGTTTGTACCTTCAACAAAGAAAGCATTTGACTCTATTGCTTGAAGTTCATAGTTATTATTTTCGTTTTTTAAGGTCAAAAAAATTAATTTGAAAGTGTCTGCTTGTTCCATAATTACACATTTATCTAAGTTTTTTCTCTAAATATTTTATGCAACTTGTATAATAATTTGATAACACCCGTGTAATTGTGATTTCTTGATACATTTATGAATGAAAATGTTTCAAAATTATGAATTTACCGTTTTCATTGTGTATTTTTTGGGGTGTGCGAGTAAGGAGGAATGGTGAAAGGTGATCTAAAAATTTCTCGAAAAAAATCGGAACAAATCAACTTTTTGCCTTGTTGTGCGAAAAACAGGTGTATTAAAAATTTTTTGCGGAAAAGTTGTAAGCCAAAAATATAATTTTGAGCAAAAAAAGACGAATTTTGAAAAATTTTGCATCAGTTGTTCAATTAGGTCCCCAATAACGGTAATCCGCGAATATAGGTGCTGAAGTTCATATTGGCCGTTTTTATGAGCTTTTCTTTAGAGCTGAAAAAAGTTAGAATTTTCTGGTGGCTCTGAAACGTCTCAAAACCGCTTTCAATCGATTTGGCAGGTCTAAAATAGGGTGTATACCGAATTTCAGCTTGTTTCGTTGATCAGATCAATTTTTTTTGATTTACAGGACGATGAGGTAATTTTGGAATTTCAAAAATTCGCCAAAATTCGAGAAATGCACTTCAGCACTTGAAATTTTAAAAATGGGACTTTTTTATGATGTACTTTCAATTTATGACAATTTTGACTCAAAATTTTACTTTGGGTAGGGATACCTGGCTTGTAACTACAAAAAAAGTAGTAAAAAAATCACGTTTTTTTTTGGTTTTGAATTTTTTTGACCATGTTGCACCCCGTTTTGGGGCCCAAACAAAATATTATGTGATACATGACCACATGGCCGAACTAATAAAAAAAATTCCAGCCATGTACCCCCTCAAAATTTTTTTTTTAATTTTTTTGAAAATTTCAATGTGAAAAAAGGTTGGGAAAATGTGAACCGAAAATTTTCAAAAAATTCTCATTTGTACTACCCAGCAAGATGTATAATCTGTGAAAATTTCAAAATTTTTTACCCACCCCTTCCAGAGATATCGCGTGTTGAAATTTCGACATTAAAAGTGCGATAATTCCGAAAGGGGTGGGGGTTGGGGGTCAAAAATTTTTTTGGAATGTTTTTAGACCATAAGTAACCTTTTGAGACCATTTTGACCGATTTTGGGTCAAGGGCCGTTTTTGACCCTTATTAGGAAAGGCTCTTTAAAGAATTTTCTCGGCCGGGTATGTCAAAATGTATACGTTTGAATAAGTAAACAGACGTTGGTTTGGAGAAGAGGGAATTGTCGGTTGAATTCGTCGAATGCATCAATTAAAATTGTGACTTTGAATTCTCAACGAAGCATGTCGACAATTTAATTCGAAAAAAAAACTTGACTTCTCAAAATTTTTAATTCTAAATCGCTCGATTTTTCATTCTTTAGGCAATTAACATTGTATCTTCGAAATTGGGAAAGATGAAAAAATTAAAGGGGAGGGGTGAAAAAAACAAATGATGATAAAAAATTTTCAGATATTGATCGATTTATACAGGATCAGAAACTTGAAAAAGTTGACAACCAATTTTTAAAAAATGAGCATAAAAATGAAAATTTTTCTAATTTCTTGATGAAAAAATTGAGTTTAATGAAAAACTTGAGCAAAAACTTGAAGCATTGTCCAAAAAATCAAAATGACTGATTATGATAAAAAAGCTCAACAAAATACCTAAAAAATCGTTCAATGATAAATTGAGAAAAAATCACATACCTAATTTAGAAAATTTTGAACCAAAAAATTCAATGATATTGAATTCAACAAAAAAGAAATCTAAAAAAAGCCAACAACGGAACTACCCGACTTCTTGACATGCAAAAAAATTGTACACCTGAAAAGCATCACAATCATCTTTCACAGCCAAAATTTTAGCTTCTAAAATTGACTGGAGGGGGCAGGGGGAGAAGAAAATGAGGGGTTGGAATTTGAAATTATACCAATCTAAAGTCAAAAAATTATGTTTCATCATGACGAAATTTATTAAAATAAGAGCAATTGTGAAAATAGGTTTCAATAGCTCTCTTGAGTAAAAATATTTTTATCGTCACTATTTTTGGTAAAAATTTTCAATTTTTTTTATATTTGAACATAATGTTTATTCGAGGTAATGAAACTTTTACAATACTGTTGTGAGGTCAGATTTGACAATCAAATTGGAGAACAAGGATATACTTTAATGGATGATAAAACAAGTTTAAAAAAATAATAATAATCTGATCCCGAACAGCCGGTGAAGAAGAGGTCCATGATCAAAATACGAATTAATTTCAATTTTGGTTTTAAAAAGAGGAGAGTTGACCAGCAGATATGAATCCATTTTCCTTACACAAATTCGTTCTTTTCATTTTTACTTTTTTTTTCGATACGTACCTCGCATTTTGAATAGGTAGCCGACATGGAATTATTTTGGAAATTTTCTTTCATCGTGGTAAATTTCGAAACAAGAAAATCAATATTAGAGAAAACTGGGGAAGAAAATGAATCATGGATAGTTCTGAAATTTTTTTCAAAAATTATTGTAGAATGTGGAAAATCTGTCCAAAAATAAAAAGAGCTTCAAATTTGCATCTTGATTAACTGTTTGACATGAAAATTGACAGTACAGACTTGAAAATTTCATTTCACTGATTTTTAAATTTAATTTAATAAAAAAAAAATCATGAGGAATTGTTTGATTGTTCAAGAATTTTGTAATTTTTTTCTAAATGAAGGTATCGATGGAAAAACAAAGATGATTTCTTGATGACTGAATCACTGAGACCATATTTCGACTTTCTCAAAAAAAATTCCCAACTGAATTTCAGTTTGAAAATTTTTGAAAAAATGATTATATTTTTTGGGAGGTGGGAAGAGGGTAGAGGAAGAGGAGATGGAAAGTATTTAGAATTAAAGTCTGTTTTAAACTGAAATTTCAAATTTTTCGCTTCCTTCAAAAAAGTCAATTTCAGTTCTAACCTGGTATAATGAAAACTGAACCTTGAATGATATTTTTGGAGATTTAATAAAATTTGTTCGAAATTACTTTGATCATTTTCAAATTTTTTGATTACCTAATTTTTAGAAGAGGTTGTTTTTTGAAATCTGCAGACCCCATAGCGAAATTCCGAAAAAAAAAAGTATCCCACTTACTTAATTAAATTTTTTGATCAAAAAGTGATTCATGAGGAACTAAAAAAACAATTTTTTCAATGATTATTTTTAAAAAAATCCACAAAAATTTTCAAGATCAACTAAAATAGCATGAGCAATACCTAATAAATTTTTAGAAAAAATTTTAAAAGTAACAATAATGACTCGAAAATGAGAAAATAGAGTATTATATTTTGCTCCAAAGATCAGAAAAAGTGATTTCCAAGATGTAATAAGTAACCAAAAAGACTTTTGAGCGGTGATGTATAAAACTGAAATTTCATTACTTTCAGTTCCATTTCTCAAAATTTTTTAGTTCCAGTTCCAATTCCAGTTCTCAATATTTTTTAGTTCCAATTTTTTCCTTTTATTTCAAAGGATGAAAAATCCAAAATTTTCTGCAAAAATTGGACTTCAGTGTTTTTTTTTCTTTTCAAAGACAGTTGTTTCATTTTTCATTCAAGCTCAACGTAAAAAATTTCTGGGAAAACGCTGGGAAGTAATCTTGTTTAGAAATTTTGTGACTCCTGACTTCCCGAGCCCTGAATTTTTCAACAAAAAATTTGAAATTTGAAGAATGTGAATGTATGAGAGAATATTTTTGATTGAATGATATTTTCAAATTTACAACACCATCTTTCTTTCTTCATTTACTTTTCCACGTAAATTTTTAAGGTTCAGCTGATTTTAATTGGGTGATATTTAAAAAAAGAGGAAGAAAAATTGCAATTTGCAAAAAATACTGGAGCTGGTATAAAACTGAAATTCATTTTAGTTCCAGTTCCAGTTTCCAGTTTTCAGTTCCAATTCCAGTTCCAGTTTTTTTCAGTTTTCAGTTCTAATTCCGATTCCAGTTTTTCATCATTGCTTTTGAGAAGAAGAAACATCATTGCTTTTGAGAAGAAGAAAAAAAGATCACAATTCGAAAAAAATGTTCAATGTAATAAAAAAAAAAGACGTCACTACATAAAATACATATAATGCCTGGATCTAGATAAAACTTTCAACTCGTCCTCCCTCCCTCCATTCAGTTTTCGAAAAAAAATGTAAAATTATCTATTCCACTACTCACCTCATATCTAGCAAAAAAAAAAAAACAATTGAAACTGACACAAAATAGCCCACTTTCAAAATACTCCCAAAGAACAATCAAATTATTCATAAAAACCAAGTTTCTTACGTTGCTCAAAATGTACACAAGCGAAAAATTCTCGAGCTGAGTGGGCATCTGGGCAACGTCCTATTGCTTGGACGAGTCTTCTGACCTTGAAAAAAATTCAAGATCCCTGAACTTCGCTTCTCAACCTTACATTTTAAACCACGGGAAAAAAATTCAAAAAATCACCCACACAAATTCGATTCATGAACAATATCAATAACTTCACGTGAGAAAAATATTCATCTAGAACCACTGTTCTCAAACACGAACCAACGTAAATAGTACGTTTTCAAAACTCCGCAAACGTGACAAATTTTTTCACACCAAATGTCATCAATTTTTCAATTTTTTCTTCGAAATTCAAAATTTATTTCATTTTATACTGAAAAATTGAACTATTACATACCGACAACTAATCATGTTGCATCCTCGATTTCAACTTCAAATAGACAGCAACACAATGCATCGAAAAATTCGCGTATTTTGACAATTTATTAGTATCGTATCTTCACACAACACATTCAAAACCACTACTAAAGTGTTAAACTCATCTTGTAAATATTTTCACAATTATTTATAACGTATTCGTCTATTTATCAAACCAATCGAGTTCCGATATCGCCAAAAAAAAAGCAATACACTCACACACAGACTGGGAAACAGAAAAAGAAAGCCAAGAGAGGGCAAAAACCCTCCCAAGCCGAACCGAATTCAGCATCATTATACCGCCATTAATAACTCGTTTATCGCGAATCATATAAACGTGTGCAGAATAAACTCGATAACTTTATACATATATATTGCATCGTTCATTGACCTTATGTACCGATCGCGTCGATTCCAAAGCTTATCATCTAATTAGACGCCGTTTCGCTTTTTTTTTTCTGCCACCGTTGATCAAAAATTTCCCCCTGGTACATCTTTAATCACACCAGCACCTTCATTCAGAATGACCAAGCAAGCGCACTCGTTTCGACCATTAACGCCTGGCACACCAGTAAAATGCAAACGTTACAAATATTTCGAGTCACGTTCATTCATCATAGAAAATTCTACGACAGGGCAAGGTCACTGCTTCGAGTTATGTCATCGATAAACGATAGAACGAGATAAACTCGCGACACCGTACCGCACCTGAACGCGATCTTATTATACCGGCACGCGCGCTAATTTGGCCACAGTACATTTGTAATTTAGCGTTAAATTACCTCTATTTTTTTCGAAAAAAATTACTCAGTCTACTCGTACACAACGCAGTTGTCAATACAGGTGCCCGAATAAGACGAAACGCGGAATAAAAATGAAGGGGGAAAAATTGCGAAGGCGATGTACATTCGTACAAATGCAATATAAAAAATTTCATCAGCTGGTACTGATATGGCCGTCCAAAAAATACGTATGTACTGTCACGTATGATGCTGGCGGATGAGGAAAAAAAAAACTTGATTCGATTCCACCTAACGATGCCCTTTCTTTAACTTTTACGCGAGTACATTGAAGCTAAATTTAGAGATGGGCGAGCGTCAACGTTGACAATATTTGCGTTTTTTTTTTCACCTCTCTGTCTCCCTCTTTTACCGTCGAGCTGTATCTCGATACCTTTTTCATCGATGCGACAATTGCGCATTCAACAGGGTTAATTTCCCTCAGGAGCAGGATGGAATTTTATCTGACAAATAACGCGAAATGGATTTCTATCGGCGGAAAGATGCGAAAATGTAAATAGCCTGGTGATTGACGTATTTGAATTTGAATCAGAATCCGATTATTCGTCGTAGATCGTTTGGGTGTGATTTGGAATTATAAATTCATCGTTGATGAGTGTGTTTGAATTTGTAATTATATTACCGTTTGATGAGAGCGGGATGGGGGCAGGTATTAAATTTATGGGATGAGAATGATGCAATGTTCGAAATTATCGCATAATTTTCAATTCAAGTATCTAAAAAATCGTTGTAAACTCATCTGGGGCTGACAGGCAATTGAAAATGGTCTAAGGACTTGAAAAGTGCTCTCGAAAAAACCCCACTTTTTTTGAAATTTCTATCTTCTATTGAAAACTTGACAGTATAATTCGTTCGCGAACGACTCCATCTGAGGTGGGCAAATTATTGAAGAACAAATTTAAAAGCCAGAAATTCATTTTTTTCTTCATCATACCAGTTTCACAAAAATTAATCTCACTTCAAACATACTTCATTATTTTGATTTAAAATTTTTCACGATATTAGAAAAAAGTTAATCACTTCATCCCTGATCATCGAGAACATCACGAGTTAAAAAAACGAAATAAATTTCCGTTTCAGTTTTCCTTTATTCGGATTTAAAATTTTCATCGTTGCTCCTCCCCCCCCCCTCTTTACATGAACAGTGCAACACTTGAATTACATTAGGATTGGTTTGAAAAATTTGGGAAATTCGTATGACATTTATCCTTTTTGAAGAGGGGGGGGGGGAGAGGAGGAGGAGGAGGATTCGTTCTTGAGCCTCAACAAATATCAAGTAAGGATAGCGGAAAATATCAAACACAAACGTAACAAAATTTGCATTGCGGCGCTTATGGACTTTGTAAATTTCAATATCATTTTTTTTCAGTTCTGAATTAATTAATTCACGTTTTTAAAACTTGAATTGATGCAGCTTGATTCTGAGAACTTGAAATTGTAAAAAACTCAATTTTGAAAAAAACGACATTTAGACGGTTTTAACATTGGGGTGGGGTCGTTATTCTGTTAAATTGAATCAGTAAAAATTCACAGTAAAATAACCAAAATTGAGTCACCGCAAAAATCAATGAAAAAACTATTGATTAAATTTGTAAATTTTTAATTATGAATCAGTAAGTAGTAAGTGTGAATTTTAACTGATTCATTCCAGTATAATTATTAAAAAATAACCGATTCAAAACTAAAAATTTACTTTTTGAATGAGTGATTTTTCATCAATTGGCAGTGGAATTTCGAATTTCATCAAATGTATAATAATTCAATTCTGGTTACATTCAGCAGTGAATTTCCATCTTCACTTTCAAAATATTTTTGGATATGTTGACAATTTTCCCCTATTTTTCAAGCGAGTTTTCTTTTTTTTTCGACCCTGGTTTGATCAAATCGTTTGACTGGTGATTGGTGGAATTATTTGCGAACGATGCTATTTTCTGAAATAATAAATTATAGAGGTTTGAACTTATATTGTTCTATTATTTAATCAGCAACGTTTTCTATTACCCATTAAAATGTTGTCAATCATCAAATCAAAATGAACTGAAAAAGCACTCGAAATTTTGAAAAAAATTGACAAAGAAATAGAAAATTCTTCAAAAAAAAACGAACTGAAATCCTTTTAGATTTCTTGTATCATAATGAATCGCTCATCAACAATAAATACAGAAAAACTGAAACTAAGGCTTGAAAAAGATTGAAAGTGTAATGAATGAATTGAAAATAATGACTAACTGAAATGAAAAAATTGAACGATTCATTTCAGCTTCAATTTTTAAAAAATTTTTGAATTTCTCAGTAATAGGTAGTAATGTATTTTTTGAAATAATTTTCTTTGACTTAAAAATCTGCATTTTCACTTGAATTATTTTTAATCTAAAATTTAAGACAAAAATTCCATCACGTTCAGAATATCAATATCCTCACCAATTTTTTTTAAATCCATCTACTTCTACATTCAATTGTTTCACTATAGAGAAATGAAGGAGGGGCTGGGTTGTTCCTAGCCTTGAAACTTGTTTCCATACATCGATTTTAAGAAGATGGATGAAATTTTTCAAGTCACAATTTTCGAGAATTTTTCAGTCACGCAAAACTTCTAAAAAAAATAATATGCCTACTTCAAAAAAATAAAAAACGAAGTTTTAGCGATTAAAAAAATAGAAAAATGATGTCGTCTTTTGAGAAAATTTCCAAAATGCTGAAAAATTTTACTGCAAGAAGCAAAAAATAATTAAAAGCCAAAATTTTTCAAACCCCGATTTTACGAATAAATTCTTAACTAATGGAAAGCATTTTCAACAACAACTTTCTTCCTCTAAGAACTTCTGCTTTGAAGCCCCACGATTTTACATTTAATAAACGACTGGAAAAGAAATTGAAATTTTTTCAATTTTCCAGCCCCAGATCAAATATAAATTGTTTGGGAGCCATTTGAATCATCTCAAGTTGTTCATGATTACAAATGAATTACTCACGAAGTTGAATGATTTATTCACAAACGATCTGCAGCCATAAAGTAAGAACAGATCCCCTGGCCTCTCCTCCTCCGAAAAGCAGAAATTTGTTGTTTTAGTTGATTCGAATTGGAAAATTTTGAAATGACCTTTCTTTGAAAATTATGGGAAAAAAAACTGCACTTTTAAGAAAAGAAATCAAAAAAATCTCAATTGCAAATTTTCGATTACACTCTCCCCCTCCCCCTCCATTCATTACTTTTTACCACAAAAATTGCCATCATGATTTGTCCCTGTGCAATGAAATAATCCTGAAAAAACTATAGAAGCTTAAGCTTTAGGACCTCAAATGACATATTTTACCATTATAGATAACTGCTTATTTTTATCTGTTTATTAAAATCCATACTTCCGCAATATTACTGATGACGTAAGAGATTAATTTACTCATCAAATCATTATAATTCAACATCCACAAAAAACCATTCATTTTTTTCAAGAATTAAAATTTCGTTATCTGTTGTACTTTATTCTTAGCACGAATTAAATAGATGTTGCTCAAACGCACCGATAAATACGAAGATACGAATACTCAAGATTATGCACTTCACAGCGACGAAGAAAAGGCATTCAAACGAAGCAAATGCGTTATCGAAATTAAAGCAATGAATGCTGTTAATTGACGTACCTAATTTATAGTTACATTATTGTAATGGACTCGGTCTATTAAAAATGCACATAACACTCTAATTTATTTTACGTTTAGAACTCGGACGCTAATGCGGTAAATACGTATGATTAACGCCATAATCATACAATAAATAGCATTTTTTCTACAAAATTAGCTTTGCAATTAGTACGATACATTAAAATACAAAGAAATTGATCCGTGAACGAATGCGGGAAAATGGCATTATGGAAATATTGGATAATTACTCGTATTTCAATACAGCCCAGTCATATACGAGAAAATACGCAAAAACTAAAATAGTTTTCGTTTGAAAACCTAAGTAAATTTAGAAACATGATCGATTATTCTTCAAGTATATAAAAACTTATAAACTAAGAATACAATAATTTAGGGGTATGGAAGTACATAAGTACTTATTACCAAGCCGAAGAGTTCTAAGAAATTGATAACGGTTGATATTGATTTGATGGAATATTTCATACAGCCCGTCACGTTGCAATAATTTTCCTAACTGAATTGAAAAACAGAAAATCAAAATAATCGAGTTGATAGCACGAGATGGTAAAAGGACATTTTTTCCCCTTTTTGACGACGTGAAAAAACTGTAACGACGATGGGTACTTCATTAGTTTGCAAGCTTTTCGGCGAAGAGCTTTATTAAACTCGACCGGGTCGACGTCAAAAACGATAACGCATAGCATAATCGCTACGTGTATAAATTTACTAAACACGTTCATAAAAAATTCGTAAATAGGCGAATTCGGGTCACATCTAACGAAGGGTAAAATTATAGGTAAACAAATTTAAAGAGCATTTATTTTTAAACGCTAGCTCGTCCGTGACTGGAGTTGATATGCGGATCGTAATTCAATTTTGCTTTTTAGTATTTATGCGAATATATCGGCGATGAGAGGGGTAATTTGTTGGTTTGTTATCAGTTATCGTGGTGGAGATTAAATCGAGGATGTTTAAATATCATTGCATAATATAAAGGTCTCTATGACATTACTTTCTTTAATATGGTTCTATAGGTCATGATCATCGGTATGGATTTCAAACGAGAGGCTTTTCTAATATGTAGATTATGCTTGCCCTAGTCCAGAAAAAATTGATCTATTTTTTATAGTTGAAAATACTGGAATTGTATACGTCTTGAGGGAGAGTTAGTGAGCCATAAACGGGGTAGCATTTTCTAACAGATTTGTTTCTGAAGACGTCCCTCGAACCAGAAAAAAGCTTAAAGAGGGGCTATTCTTCGAATACTCTTTTTCCTAGTTCAAATATCCAGGAAGCATCCGGCATCGAAAATTCTAAAATCGACCACATCTCCAATCTAATGAACCGAATTCCTCGAAGAGACCAAAAACTGGCAAAAAGTAATCAAAACTTAAGACATAATTTTGAACTAGAATATCCTCCAATGGCAGCCACGACTGGTCATCACTTCGCCGAAATACGAGCGCCATCTTCTAGTCACTGACCGTTATCGTTGGGTCAATTCTATCGGAAAGGTTAAAGTCACCTGACACTTTCTCCAATTCTTTTTTAAACGATCAAGTTGTATTTTTTTAAACGTAATTTAAAGGGAAGCCTTATAGATGTTATCACCCTGTTTTAAATACTTCCGAGTTCAGGCTACCTCACAAAAATGAAATCCGGATTCCAGATACTCGAAAAATAGAAATTTTAAAGGGAAACTGAAACACTTCTTCGTTACTCTTCGAGTACTATGAAATCAAATCGTTACGTATTCTACCCGGCTTTTTAATCAAACATTCGATATTAAATTTTACGATAAATATAGAAATATTCAAGAAAGTTTCATCAACTTTCTTGAGCTATTTTTCGGTCTCTCTGCTACGAGTAGAAGGATTCAAAATGATGATTTCGGGAAGTTGAACGATCGGCGATGGTTGAAATCTGTTTCAGGGATGATTTTAGAGTAGGAATCATAAGATATAAACGGAAATTGGATGTTAATGAGTGAAAAATGAAATCGTATCAACGTAGTCCTATCATAGATGACGTTGACTTTTTAAAGTGACAAAAAAAGTTTTATGGAATAAGTTTCATCTATTAGGTGTCTAAGGCTACTTTAGTGAGAAAATTGAGTAAAACTTACCACAATATCCATCCAATTGTACACAAAACAAAAGCAGCAAATTAATAATTACAACTACAGCACTAAACTTCTTCGAAAAGAAAAAATTTCTGTCGAACTGAAGATATTTACTAGGCTTTAGAGGTTGTTAGGTGTTGATTTACTTCGGTTTCGGTATTAACGAAATTCGAATTCAAATTTTCTCAGCGTATATTTTGAAGGTTTTGAATTTGAAGCTTGACGCTTTTATTTTCAACTTATCTATTTTTTTATCCTTTAAAAAAGATTATTAACTTTTTTCAAAAAATTTCAAATCATTTATTATCGAAAAAAATGAAAAAATCAATTACGAGGGAAAATTGCACGAGAATTTTTCTAGAACTGGTAACACTGATTTCGAAAACACTTCGTCATCAAAAATTTATGTCTGAAAAGCTAATAAAATTTTTTGTAAATAAGTAAACAAAAATTTTCGAATTTTTTGTTCCGTTTCAATCAAAGTAAAATAATGAAAAACTTAAAAATTTACGACATTTATGCTTAAAAAAATGTGATTTAAAGTTTCAGTATTTCTTGTACAAATCATTTTAAAATGAAGTTCATTAAACTAATCGTTATTTCTCTATGTATATTGTATAAGCTAGAGGGTGAGTAATTCAGAAACACATCATTAGGGTGTGTCCTTAAAAAATAATTCTTTTGGAAATAATTCGATAATAATGCTGTGAATAATGTTCTTCAGGTACCAAATCCATAAAATGTTACCAGTGTTCAACGGCTGAAGATCCTAAAGGCGAAGATAATTGCGGAGCTTATGAAGACTTTCGTCGGGAGAAACAAATCGCTGTGGATTGCTCCAGCGACGAATCAAAATCTCCTGGGTCATTTTGTATGAAAATAACGCAACAAGGACCTAGAGGATTCATCTGTGAGTAAACTTACTTTCTATGTTTTAGTTTCAGTAGTTGAATTGAGCCCTAACAGAAATTATTTGTTACCAGGGGATGGCCGATGGAGACAAGTCATTAGGCAATGCGCCTCTGTCGCTGAAAACGGAGTAACCGATGTTTGTCATTGGGGTGTTTTGGAAAACGGAGTTTATTGGGAGAAATGCTATTGCTCGAAGGATGGCTGTAATTCATCCGTAAAAAATATTGTATCGAAGAGTTTACTATTCGTAGTAACGAGTGCCTATTTATTATATTGTAAGTATGTATTTTAAGTCACCTTTAACGTCTTACTTAATTGCGTAAGTAGATCTGAAATCTATCTGTGAGAGAATCCGTCCACGCCTTTTTTTATGGTGTCGTCTTCCGCTCAGTGTGTTAACGTATAAGTATTACATTTTTTCAAATCCTAAGATAAGTCATTTTTTGTACTTTTATAATATGTTGATATGAAGTTCTCATAGTTTATAGTATTGCTATTGTATGGCCAATGTTTGACTGTGTAAGTCATTATGGATCTTAATATGTACTTGGATTACTTTCAGATAAGTATCAGTCGTATTTAATATTTGTATTTTGTATAATTTGTGAGGGAGCACTGTTTTATTATTTTGAGTAATAAATGAAATCAAGTTTTAAAAAAACGTAGAAAATTTATTTCAGTGTATTAAGTACAAAATTTAAATGAAATATTTGTCTTTTAACCACCTTGTAGGTTGTTTACATTTACGTTTGTTATCTCCACAGAATCTGTTGAATGTTGTATCCGGATCCATGTTCAGAAGTTCGCGTTCTTCTTGAATACGAAATGAGAAAGTTGATTCGTAAGTTCCAATAAAATACTCTGCGTAGGAGCAAATTATTTGTTCAATAATTGCCACTCCTCCATCTTTGAACTTATGTTTGATTTCAAAAGATGGATGAAAAGTAACTACTTTAAAGGACGGTAGCAAGTTTCGGAAAATATTGGCTACATCTATAATATCAATCAAGGGTCAAAAATTTCGAAGAATACATCAATTTGAAATAAAATAATGAAATATACCTTCGTTCATTTCATCACTAATTAAAAAAGCTGTGGACAGATTTAATTTTTCTAGTTTTTCCTGTATTTGCACAGAAGCCCATTTTAAATTGGGAACGTCCTTCGGTCGACTAATAGCAAAATCTTTTCTTCTCAAATGAGCACATAAATATGGGTTCCCTTTAGAATACTTGCTTTTCTGTAAAAAATAAAAAATTAAGTAACAAAGAGAAATTTTTAAGAAAAAGCAATGTTTAGAATTTTACCTCTGAAGCTGGTGTGATGATAAAATTTGAATTTAAACGAGATTTCATAAAATTTAAAGCGATTTCTTTTAGGTCTTCGTTGAACTGCATACTTTTCCTACAATTCCAATAATCAACTCCTCCATAAAAATCGTGTAAAACCACTTCTGCATGCTCCAGCAAGATAAACCTAACACAAAACTAGATTCAAATTTGTTCAATTTCTGAATTTTGTTTCATAAAAAAAAAATTCACCATTTTTACCTTCCTGAAAAATTACTCAAAACATCCTGCAATAATGAAGCTGGACCATGAAATGAAACACACCGGATATTTCTCACTGGGATATTATTATGACCAAGCACATTCCATTTGTAAGTTTTTGAATCTTTAGATCTGAAACAGTAATTATTATCAATTCAAGTCGTTATTGAACTTTAAAATGCTTAATTGAAATAATTACATCAATTTTACAGGTCGTTGACATTTCTCAACAGACCATTTATCCTCCCAAGTAAAATTTTCAGACAACATGTCATCGAAATGTTGCAGGATGAGAACATCGTCGATTACTTCTTTACCATGATCTAAAATTCAATTCAAAATAAATCAGGTTTGAAAAGAACGTCTATTATTACGAGTTAAAAATTATACCTTCTAAAAATTCATACATTTCAAGCACCGGAGCGAATGTTTTAAAACTTTTCAAGTCGAAAAATAGACCCCAAGGTAGTTTGTTCTGAGAACCGATGTCAGTGGAACTCCAGTGAGGTAAATCGCTCCATGGAGGCAAAACCTACACAAAATTTCCACAGGTTAGATGAAGCTTATTTTTTTTTTACAGTAAGTATTGGAGTCATATATGTACTGACCAAATGCCATTTGATTTCATCTTGTGGTAAATTTTTTATGAAAACGGCTAGTCGCATGTACACATCACGTCTGAGGTTGAATCCTTCCGAGGGATTGACATCGTACAAAATATACCTGGAAAATTTGTCATGGATTAGAATCTACATAATACCGAGAAAAAATTAGAATTCGAACTACCTGTTGGAAACTGCATCCCTGATTGAGCATACTCCTTCGGTGTCTGAATTCGAATCGCAGCCTTGAGATTGAATACAGGTAAAAAATGAGAATAAATTTAAAACTGCATAAATCGATTTGAATGAAATCAAACTTGAAAGACTAAAGTTTGCCATCTCCGGTGACTATCATCGTAATACAGTTGAAAAAATGAATAAAGCTCATACATTTGACCGGATTTATGTTCACTGCGAAGATAATTTCTTTATAATTCATGGCACTGTTCTATCTCGTAAAATTATAGATAACTCCTTCGATATTATTTACTTCATTCAATTCATTCAGATCAGATCATATGTTTTCCTAGGTTTTTCGGTCAATAAAAATTTGAAACTGAGCCTGAGATGAAGTGAATTTCTCTACAACAGCGAAAATATTTTCCAACTTACCAGCCTTATTTTCAAAGAAACCTCTACTTTTCTTCAAACTAAAGGTAGACTTTCAAAATGAAAAATCATACAGGTACACATCAGATTCCGGAATCCAAAATTTCTTCGTGTTCGTACTGTTCCACTGTTCGTACATTCAAACATAATTTCATCATAATTTTTTGGCAATAGAACTTCCAAGTTATTTACGACAAAAATGGAAATCCGCCAAAATAATGACCCACACTACCTAAATTAATAAACAAAGCCTAGTACTTTTCCGTTCAAATTTCTAACGAAAGATGGCGTATTGAATTCTATGTAAAAATCAAATCTGAAAATGCAATTTTATGGCAATGGCGTTGCACGTTATCACTCCCAAATTTCAAAATTTAAAATTTTTCTATCAGCGGAATTTGAAAGTGACGGATGAAAAATTCTATACAGACGTTTCAAATTTAGCTAAGGTTGTGTCACGACAGTTGATTGTACATTGGAATGGTAAAAAATATTATGATTTTCGAAGTGTAAATTAATTCTCGATAATTATTTTTTTCGATTGAAGTCAATTGCAGTGCTTATTGATTGTTATGTTTCCGCGAATATTGTTTACAAGTTGTAATTCTTTTTAATCATTCTCGGTTAACGTTAAAGTTTCGAACATTCTATGAAACGTGTAACGATTAAGCAATTTACTCGTCTATAATGAATTATCAACGGTGACTTACTTAGACCCAACACACTTCGCAATTTGAACGTGTTCAATTATTCTTGGAGGTTTGTTTTGGTTCATTGAACATATTTCATTCAAAATCGTGTAAGTTTTGTAATATTTACCTCGCTTCGTTTCAGTTTTTCTAGCAAGAACATCAGTATGACGGAACGAGTCGAGGATAACCCCATTTTGAGTAATCAAGAAGTAGAACACCGCGTGGAAGAGAAAACCATCGATGTGTCTCCCAGCGTGGATTCGAATAGTGCCTCGTCCGTAGTAAATCATAATCAAGACAATACCAGTGCTATAGATACTAAAAACGATGACAACCGTAGTGAAAACGGATCTAGTAAGACTTGCGAACAAAAAAATGATACAAATTTAAATTCGATTCCTGCCCAGCCTCTCGGAAGTGATGCCATCTTCGGTACGATTAAAAGTCTGTCCGTTCAAAATTATCGTGATGACAATAGCGATGATAATTCTGATTCGAGCGATTCTGATAGCAGCTCTACGGTTTCTGAAGAAAACGACGATAGTGACAATACTTCTTTAAGGTAAAGTTGATTTCTAATTTTTATATCATTTCGTATCCGGTTGTTGTACTCAGCGAAGTTGTTTTTTTTAGTGAATTGACTGATAAGAAAGCCTTCTCTTATGCTCGTACTAGAGGAGAGTTGACTTTGGCAGATTTACCTCCCATTGAAGATTTAACAATCACAGTCGAAGAAAGTAAATGTAAACCGATTGGGTCTGTTTTCAACATGGTTGACACTATGGGTAAGATATTTGTTATTTTAATGTTATTTCATCCAAATAATAATTACTGATCTTCTCTTCAGTTATTGTTCAATCGTTTCCAAACACACAACCGCTTGATATTGACACTGTTTTATTTTTGGATCGTGGTCAACGTCCATTGGGTAAAATTTTCGACGTATTTGGACCCGTACATGAGCCCTTGTATTGTGTACGATTTAATTCTCCCGAACACATCAGAGAAAAAAACATCACGAAGGAGCAAGTGGTTTATTGTGCTCCTCAGACCGAGTATACTTCGTTCATACGTACGGCTGATTTGTTGAAGTATGTGTAAATCTAATTTAATCTCATTTATTAAAGAAGAATCGAGTTTTTAAATTATTTTATTTCATAGGAATAAGGGAAGCGATGCTTCTTGGATGGATAACAATGAACCGCCAGTATCATGTTTGGATTTCTCTGACGATGAAGAAGAGGCTCTTTCTAAACGTTCGAAGCAGGTAATTATGAGTATTAAGATGAATCGAAAAGAAATTATCTTCCTGGATTTCAATAAAAATTTGTGAGATAGTTTATTTTGATTGCATAACTTCTCGAATAAATCTCGAGTCTCTTAGTTCTTAGGAGACGAAACTCAGGGATAAGTTTCGAAAGAACACGTTTTTTGCCGTTTACCACCTGCTGAGAACCTCGTGTCAGTTTCCTACGAAGGTGTGGTTTGAGTATTTACTGTTGACCTCGAAATTGAATAACACTTTTTGCCCTGTACAATGGTAGATGAAGTTACAGAATGCAATTTTAAAGATTTCTTGTTTTTACCAAATTTGAATTGTTTATTCCAACACCTCAAAATCGAGCCAACAATTTTTCAGACACGTGGAATAAATTAATTTTTGAAAACATTTCTGATCCAGTGCTGCCCACTGTTTCTCTTTCGTACAATTTTCGTGAAGTTCAATTGAAAAAATAGCCACTAAACTTTAGAATTTGGCTTGCAAAATAAATGTAAATTATTTTTAAATAATGCTGCCAAGTGCCAAATGAAATTTTATGATAATTGTGTAAATTACAATGTAGTTGGCAGTAGTGCCCTGAAAATTTTCATAGACACCCCTAAAAATGAAAAAAAAAGCCTCCATATTCACAATTTACCACTTTTCGCCCCATTTTGTAGCCAAAACGTGCTGTTCAGTTTCAAGAGTGAAGGTTTAGAGAGATTTAAAAACTCAAATCGCACCTTTTTTAGAGGTGATCTAGGTTTCCAGTGAGTAGCATAGGAAATTTCTCTCCAGAGTTGAACTTCATCGCCAAATTTCTTCATTTTTCAGGATTTTTTTGTCAACTCACCCTAATTAGCATCCCAGATGTTGAAAAAGTATTCAACTATTTAAATTTTTTTCAGGTTCCGGGCTCAAAACGTGGCAGTCAGGTCGAAAATGAGCAATTCGTGAAAAAAATGAATCAAAAAAACCTCGAACTAACAGCAAAGCGGAAAAAAGAAGACGAAGCCAAACAAAAACGCAGTCCAATAATCAGACGAGTAATGTCCAACACCAGCAGTGCCGTAGAAATGGTGAACATGAATTCGCAATCCTGCTTTCCACCCTTTACCACCAATGACACCTATAAACTCAAGGCTACCAGACCTTTCTCCGGCGACTCGTCCCGATTATCCAATTTTCATCACACTACAAATAATACTCATGCAAATAAATTCGACGGGCCTTCGCAATCGGTCAACTACGTGGTCGGCGGATACAGCAGCACTCCGTCCAATTACTCATTCCCTCCGCAGCAGTTTTTATGCTCTTCACCACGCCAGTTACCAAACGTCGTTCCGGCGGCTCAGAATTACCTAACAGTGTATTCTCGTCCTCCAATGCCTTCTGCAATGGCGCCTTATTCGTCATACAGCTCGACCAGTATTCCACCGCTGACTTCATTCCCTCCACAACCACCTCCGCAAATGCATCATCGTCCGATGGCTCAGACCATGCATCCTCAGTTCTCTAATTTTACCCCTTTGTCAGCTATTCCGTTACCTACGACAATGCCTCAAGCTAATTATTACTCTTGTCCGGATGCTCCTCCTGTACCTCAACAAGCCTTTATCCCGTTGAACGTAAGGCCTACTTTATCGGCGTCATTCCATCAGCAATTTGCAATGCCACCTCCGCCACCTCCTCCGCTGCCTACAACTCAGCATCTGCCTCAGTCAAGAGATAATTCGCGGCCTGATAGAAGACCGCAAAGTACACATCAAAGTAATTCCTTCTATCCTACGTCTTATAATTCTTAATAATTTTTCGTATATTTTGTTTCTCTTTCTAGTATTTTTGCCCTCTTTGAAATAGTCATTTTTCTTCTTCGAATTTTTAATGATGTTGGAAAATTTTTCTGACTACGTTTATCGATAGCGTAATATAAACAACTAGTCAGATTTTTTTTCTTTTGTATTTTAAAGTACAAAGCTTGGACGATTTATTTTATTGTTTATTTTACAAGTACCTACCTGATATATGAAAATTACCCAATTTTTATTCTCGAACGTGAAAACAAATTGTACTTGGGATTGTTTAATTTGCATACATACTGATCCTGTGAATAAATAATGTAGCGTATCGCTATATTTTACGTATTTTATCGTAGTATCTTAAGAGTTTTGAAATTTCACGTAATATTGTTTTACGTATCTTTATACTTAATATTTTGTTTTGTCATTCTATTACGGATAATGTTTTGTTCAAGGTCATTGTGTTTATTTATTGACTAAAAGTGAGCTTTTGTAAAAGCGCCGAGTTGTGTTTGTATTTTTAAAATTACTATTTAGAAATTTATTATTAATACTGAACCAAGTTCTATGCCAATTACGCTTACTCAGATTTTACGAAGACGGCTAATTTCATTTCAACTACGAAGATATCTCTGGTGAAATAGTTACCCCCTTGCTGAAACTTTACGGTAGTTGTGCCATAAACCAAAATTATTATGGAACATACATAGTTTCATCTTGTTCGCCATTCGCCAACGATTCTTCTCAATAGCTATTCTTCATTATGTTTCAAACTTCTTATCTACCTGTATTCCTTCTTCTGTGTAACGATTCCCAGTACTTATTCGAAATTATTTTACAACAGAGCTAACAACATTGGAGATATAAAGAGTAATTGCCTTTCTTTTTTAATTCTATCATTCTATATTATGGAAAATATTTATCGAGTTTTTTTGGTTTCGTTTTTATGTGTTTCGATATTATATTATGAAATGTAATCCACTACGCTGTAGGAACTTAATTTCACTATTTTTTATGTATTAAAGTTGTTATAAAATCGGTTTTATTATTTAGAGCGAGTTACGAAATTGCGAGATAAGGTTTTTTGTAACGTTGTTAAATTTTTTGCGATGGCGTAAAGCTATTTGAAAGAAATGTGGAAAACAGGTGAAATAAAGAAATACCTAAAATTTCTTTTAGTAAAACAGATTATGAATAAATATCGTCAGTTTACTGCTTTTTTTTTTGAATTCGCAGTGCTAACCTTGCGAAATCATAAAAATTTATATAGTACAAAATTACAAATGAACAAAAACAATGGATTTCATTGTTGTCTGAGGCTTTTTTTTTTGTTGAAATTGAATTTTGATGAAAATTGATGAGAAACCTCGAAGAAAAAAATCGTTCTCTGGCCATGAGCAAAATGAACTGAACGTCCACTGAATAAGATCTGTTCTGAAAAAAACCAAAATGTTTTGCCACTTCCTTTTATTGGCCCATGAGCTTTAAAAATTAATACCTATTACCTACCTGGGATACCCCTACCATTGCTCAACAAAAATGATTTTAAAAAAACTGCTCATAATTTTTTTAATTAAGGAAGACCCATTAAAAATGTGAAAAAAGCACTTTTTTCAAAAGTATGGTCAATATGAAACGTAGCTACCAATTTCAGCTTTTATAAATTCCTTAAATTTTTATCAGAAAAATTTATACATTTTAAAAATAAATCGTGGAGCTTTTTTCCTAATTTTTCATGAAATCAATTCACAATATTTTCAATTTTTCAGTGGCGTAGCCAAGGGGGGGGGGGGGGGCGAAGGGGGCGATTGCCCCCCCATGGCGTTTAAAAAATATGGTATAATGGGAGAAAAGTGTCAAAAATTGGGGGAAATGGTCTATTTTAGACATCAGAAATTCAATTTTTTCAACGCTTCGCTCGGGCTTGAACATAATTATCAATCGATTTTGATTTTAATGAACGTTCTGAGAGAAGTCTGCGAAAAAAGGCGTATTTTTGTACCTTCAATCTAAGTCCTGTGTCCATTTTACATCGTTGTGTTAGTCTTTTTATTATACACCCCCTACCTCAGACTCGGTTATACGTACACTACGAAAAAATACTTGCTATGTTTCAAAACGACCACAGAAAATTTGACTCAATTTGTTCTTGCCCCCCCCCCCCTTGACGAAATCCTGGCTACGCCACTGCAATTTTTGTATCCAATTTTTATAAATTGTCGTTATTCTTAAGAATAACATTGTTTCTCTCTCCTTTTGGTATCTATCAGATAATCATCTCAATTTCAATAACTCATAGGTATGAAAAAATGAATACATTCAGAAACTTTTCAAAGACGTAAATTTTCAAATTTTCATTTTTACAGATAACCTTTTGGATATGTTAGTATGAGATGGATATTTCCCTTCCATTTTTGAATTTCACAAGATATGGTTTGGTTTCTTGATTGCCTAGAAGAATATTCAAAACGTCAATTTATAGCGGTTTGAATTAAAATCCATAATCCTCTACAGGCACACAGGCAGAAGCGATTTTCTGAGGGAAGTTACAAGTTAGGTAAGTCAGACTTCCATTAATTTTTCAATTTTTTAGTAAAATTTATGCCAAGTAAAATAGGCAAATCAAATCAAATTCTATCCTAGAACAACTTACATATTGTTCGAGTTCAAATTTTTTCAAGTTTGAATTTCTTCCATCGCTTCAATTTTTAATTTTTAAATTGTTTCATCGATGAAATCATTTCAAACCTAATTTGATTTTTTCCGCCTTTTTTGTTTTCAATTTCACATTCTTAAAAATTCTTTCCAATTATTTGTTCAGAAGAAAATTTTTAAAACATGAAGTTGAAATTTTTTTAAAAAATGAGCAAAGTGTCAATAATAATGGAAAAAGTTTTGAACTGGACAAAAATTTCATGAAATAGGCAATTGATTTTTTTTCTGAATTAAATTTTAATACAATTTTACATCTGGAAAATATTTTATAGTACATATCTTTTAAAATAATTTCCAATAAATACTAAATTTTAATATTTCTTTCAGCATAATGTTTTTCAAGATTTCTTTCCAACGCAATGAGTAATTAGAAGAAATTTTAAAAAGTAATAGAAATGAAAAAGACATGACCTATTTGTTGGAAAGATTTTGGAAAATTTTTAGTTTCTTTTAAACGTCAGACTTCCTCATATTTTCCTTTCCAAAATCGCCGCTGTCTTCAGGTGGGATTCATTCGGTTGTTGAATAATGAAAATATTCTTCCAGAATCGCCACGATCTCGGCACTACGTACATAAGTTTAGCAAAAAGCTCAATTTTCGATACACCAAGGGTATTTTTTTTTTGAAACGGCCTTTACCTTTAATTATTTTTCAATTTACTTAGGTACATAAAAAATTTAAAGTTTATGTATTTATGTCGAGATTGCAGTGCAGTATACCTACCTACATCAGCGAAATTCTTTCATTTCTAGCGGATTTTTTGCTAATTTGAAGAATTTCTCTGATTTTTCAGCAGTATCCTTTGTTTGCTTTTATTTTTTCATTAATTTTTTACTCTGCTGCAATTTTGACTGTTTTCCAATGATTTACTGATTTTCAATAAATCGCAGCCCATTTTCCTTTTCATTAGAAAAACCAAAAAACTGAGAAAAGTTCAAGACTCAAATTTTCCTACAAATGGCCAACTTATATACTCTTTTTGCACGTATGCAATTCAAGTTGCTGCATCGATAGATCGAAGGCAACAAATACAACATTAAAATTCACGTGTAACGCCTTCCTACGACCTTGTCCCACACATACCTACTTCGCTAAAATGTAGTAAAATCATCCTCCATTTATTCTGCCATAATTCATGGTTTTCCAATACGTTTAAAATTCAATCAAAGAACTCCTTTTTTTTTATTCATTTCGATTCCAAATTACAAAATTCAAACTCTACATTCAACATGCCAAATTTATCGATTAAAAAGAATATCTATATATTTACAATACAAACTTTCATTCGAAACATACACATACAAAAAGCTAAATAATTTATTATTTAAAGTAACTACCATAGATAGGTATTTACGAAAGAGAATTTTTTGTTTTGAAATCATCAATTAGGCAATGGCGAGCATCTACATACGCAACACGAAGGAAATAAAAACCAATCCATGAATATGCCTTTGCAGTCATTTTCCGGATCGTATGACAAAAGACGATGCCACTTGTACTTCTGTTCGCAACGGCAGTCATTCATACATCTTCGAGTTTCGCTCTTTCTGCAATCAAATTATAATTTATCATACACCTACCTAATATACAAAGAATGCCACCAAAAAAAAAAAACTTACGAGCACACTTCCTGATGTATGGCTTGTTCAAAATGCTGCGTATTTACAATAGCTCTTACTTTACCGGCACTATTGGAAGCCCAGTAAGGTGTAACTACTTCTAATTTTGACTCACATGAATCCAATCTGCAAAGATGATATCTATTATTTAATTATCGGTTCATATTGATGGATCGAGGTGCTCTATTATAAGTGTATACGATGATGCCAAGGTGGCACGCCTACTTAGCATAAATGTGGCGTATTGTACCACACACCTTCGTTTCAGAGATACCTATGCCATGTGAAGTACCTACATATACATACGAAGAATCGAGGTTTATAAATTTATAAGTCTGGCCCGAGAAGGTACGCAAATTAAACTATTAAAATAAATAATACCTTGATTTTGCGTATGTACATTATAAAGAGACACTTGACGCGTTACTAGTAGAATTTGTTGTTACTCGGGATATTGATTTGGTTACGTAATCGATACTTGGATGAAAAAAATACCGACGGGGCCGAACTAGGCGGAAACCGGGTAGCGATTTTTTTAAACGTGGAATTCGAAGAGAGAAAGATGATTTAGTAAAAAATATAATTTGAAAACAATAGAGAAGCCGAATCGATCGCGGTATTGAAGCTTAATAAAAATTCATCGTATGCGAACGACGGTAATGATTACGAGGTTTGACCATATACAGCAAGAACGGATGCAAATTTGTTGTTAAAATTTACCTGCCGCTTTCACTTTGCGGAGTTTTTGGTAAAGTTTGTCGTTTATTTAATAGTCTACTGAAATACGATTCGCCGCCATATGTCGTTGACTGAGGCTGCGGTGGGTAATTGCGAGTACGTTTGTTTCTCTGCGGATCGTTAAATTGAGGTCCATAATCGACGGTACTGGTTTCAAATTCTCCATACATTCTACGCATCAGCGCTTTATTATCATCGATAAATTTTTCTATTCGTTCTCTATAAAAATGAGAAAAAAATTAGTACCGGGGATGGAAAGGTAATACGTGAGATTGAATTGAACGTACATTGGGTAACTATTGCCAGCTGTTGGACAAAATAATTGATGGTAACGTTTGATACACGGAGCTCCTCGAATTATGTCTCCGCGAATTTCGTAGCCTAAAGCTAACGATAACGCTGCCCACATTATCTGAAAGCGAAAAAATGCAAATGCGTTGAAAAAAATCGAAATACTATTAAAATCAGGTTTCGAGTTTGTCTAATTTACTTACGCCCTATAGCGTTCTTAATAGAGTCGATTATCGTATTTTTTCACCTTATTTTTCCATCTTATCTATGTACGTATCGGGTGAGCGTTTGGAATTAAGAAGAAATTTACCAGATGGTGAAATTTTATCGAGTAAGAAAATTGAATGTTTTCCAATTTTTTTGATAAGTGGAGTGTGATGGTTTCAGGGTCGAGGGTCAAGTAAGATGCCAGTTGTTTTTGGTGGACTGATGGTTCAGTGAATGAAAATTAAATGAGATTGGATTCGAATTGAATTTGAATTGTGGGGTGAGCTTTCATTCAGAACTGATGACAAAAGTGTTCAGGTACGGATTTATGTACAAGGTGTTCAGAAAATTAAGTCATAAAAATTTTTTCCCCTCGAAAAATTGAGATGGAATATAAAAATGATATACGATTAAGTACGACACACGTGGAAGTTGTTTCAACAAATTACACACATTTATTTTTTGGAACCGGTTCAGGGGTTCTCAATTGATTTTTAACAATTGTTCGAAAATAAAATGGGGACTGGTGAGGAGGGTTGAATCACTGAAAAAGAACCAATTGAGTACTTTCCTTCCCAGCTCTTCCAAAAATTTCGATTTTTAACAAAAATATGAAAAAAAATCAATGAAAAATTTAAAATGAAATATTAGGTAAGTGATGTATGAACTTCAGGCACATAATTGGATAAATATTTTGTGAATAAATTCCTGAATTGGTTTTGCAATCTTGCCATTTACCAACAAATATTATGTTCTTGAGAAGCTACATTCAAGTTCAAACGTCCTTTATTATTTCTACCCTTTTCTCATTTAACACCCCCCCCCCCCAAAAAAAGGTGGGGGAAAATATTCACATGTTTAGTTTTACTGGAAAAATTTTGAAAACTTGAGAACTCTATGTAAAAAATACTCTCATAAAAAATTACTAAAAAGTTATTAGATAAGAACAGTAATTCCGGAACGGAGTCGGGGGGAGGAAGGTTCCTCCGAATGATTTTTTCAAAGCTGGAGTCGATTAAGTAAGCCGCAGCCAGCCACTTTGATAAAAATCCCGGAGTCGGGGCTATTTTTTTTTAATTCGGTGCCGGGAGCACCTACTGACGCGGAAGGCACTTTTATGAAAATTCGACAACTGGATTCAGAGCCAGTTTTAAAAATTTTTTGGAGCAAGAGCAGAAGTTAGAGAAACTAGACTCCTTTCCTCCAGATCCCTAGATAAAAGCCCTTAAATCAATTTGAAAAAACACGAAAAAATGTCGAAAAAATTGGAGCATGTAAAATATAAGGATAAAAATTAAAAAATGGCCTTTTTCGAAATTTTCAAAATTAAATTTATTTTTTGACTTTAGTATAAGGTTTTAATATTCTGACAAATTGAAAAAAAAAATAGGCAAAATTCAAATGACCTCATAGTTTTGCAGTTTTCTTGAGTTTATTTTACTATACCGCCACCCCCTCCCCCCTCCACACCCTAAACCATACCTATCTACTTAAGTTAAAAATTTCAATTCATTGTGAAATAAAATAGGTAGGTATAGGTACCTATATGATAAGTTCATTCATAAATAATTTTGTATTTTTTAAATTTTTTATGAAATGATTCTATTTGTTTAAGCTTTTGGGCAGAATCGTTTGCGAGCGTTTTTTTCAATGATTCAAAATACTACAGAACAATCCAACTTTTTTTGGTATCTTCGATTATTTTCATTAAATGATTCGAATCATCTTCTGCTAGATGATTCGAATCATTTTTCGAATCATGAAAAAGTCGATTCGAATCATGAAAAAGTCGATTCGAATCAGTTCAACCCTGATTAGATCCTCAAATTAATCGTTCACGAACAAAAATTTTTCGTGTTTAATCAAAGATGTTCAAGAACGATTTTTTTGATTTTTAATCGAATCGTTCACAAACTATTTGTTTTTGTTCTTTTTGATTAAATCGTTCGCCGAAGATTTTTTCATAGTAAGTAGATTATAAAGCCGTTCCTGAATTTCATTTTTTGATCAAATCATTTTTGAACGAATTTTTTTTTGTTCGGTTTATCTAATTTTTTTTACTACAAATGAGTATTTCCTCTATATATGATTAAATTGTTCGCGAACGATTATTTCATGTTTGATCAACTCGTTCAGGAACAATTTACTTATACATTATCTTCCTATTTTTAATCAAATTATTGTTTGTAAAGTGATTCATTTGTTTTTATCTATTGTTTAACCACAAACGACTTTTTCAGTATTCGTATTCGATTAAATTGGTCGCTAATGATTCATTCTGACTCACTCATTCGTTTAGCAACAATTCTTGAAAAATTTAGTATGGTTATGGACTGAAGCTGGAGTTTTAGGGACGTAACTAGCTGGTGAACCGAGTGGGCCAAATCTACCTTAAAAATCACCTGGCCTAGCTCTGGCTTACTCAACAAAAAATGAAGAAAAATTGCAATATTCACAAAAATTTAGGACAGGCATTTCTAGTAGGAAAAAAGTATATTTTGAAAATTAAAAATCCAATTTCTTAAAGCTTCACCCCGCTTTGCTCGGACATGAACAAAATCGAACGTCAGTGCGAAAAAAAATCATTTTACCCCTCCCTTTAAAACCCTTCTAGTATTCTGAGTCTTCAGTCTTCATACCACCCTCTCCCCCATATAAGTTGGATCAACTTCCTTTTTTGTTGCAATTTTTTTGCCCTCCCCCAAACAAAATTAAAAAAATTGTTGGGCTTTTATTTGGCTCACCCATTCGTTATTTTCTGGTTACGCCCCTGTGGAGTTTGGAAAAATGAAGATAATGAATAATTCATTTTCAAATTTTCAAAAATTAACTCCGTCCAATGGTTCTCAATTTTAATGTGATCGATGAAATGAAAAAATACTTCAAAAATTCTCTGTCAAATAAGAATCCGTAAAGTCACGAAAAAAAGGTTTGAAATAGAAATTACGTAAGACTTGATGAAATTCGAGAATTTTATGAAAAAATGATTAATACCACTATAAGTAATTCAAAAAATTTTATAAATATTTCGGATTTCGATAGAGAATAAAGGTGGAAGATAATAGGAAGATTGTGAATGATTCACGTTATGGAACGTCGAAGAGAAGGGGAGGAGGGAAGCCAAAAAAATTGTGATATCGAGATGGACTTTTTTCTGTGTCTTTATTTTATTTTTTTGACTTGATTCAAAAATTATCAAAACTGGATTATAATTTTTCATTTTTTAAAAAAATCATATGAAATTGCAACAATTTCCATTCAGTCTTCCTCTTCTCAAAAAAAAATTGTCTCTTTCGTCATTTTAATCCAAAAGAAAAAAATTCGCGAGTTCGCACAAAAAAAGGAAAGCTCCACATTTTTTTCTATAAGCTCGAATCTGTGCTCTAAAAAAATAATTCTTGGCAATTATTTAGGAATCACTGAACAGGGTAAAAAAATTTATATCTCTATCGAACTATTTCGATATCCCAACGATTTTTTCGACATTATTCAACGCACAAAAAAATTCAAACCTTACAATGAAAAACTCGAATACTTATTCCACTCATTCCCCAATATGAATTCCCAAATCGCAAATTCTCACGCTTAAGCAAAAAAAATCACCTTAATTTTATGGTTTTCTGAAAATTGTCGCCTTATTAAGTAACAAAAATTGGCTCGAGTATTTCTCAATAATCATTCATACTAATTTAGCGCTTTCACCATCGCATTGACTTTCTTTGAAGCACTCAATAGGTATATAGCCAGCTACTGTACCTATCTTTCGCTCACACACGTACAAACCGCTTGCAAAAAATTTATAAATGACGAAATACCACCTTTGCTCTTGACATCGGTGATATATTAGACCATTTATGCTCCGAAAAAGATAAAATATCAAAGAAGAATAGTTAACAATAAATAATCGCCGTAGTAGGTGAAATTTTAAACTTAATTCCCATCTGGGAATAAAACTAGTTCATTTCTTTGTAAAGCCTGCCAGCTAAATAAGATTTTATAAATCATGAAGTAATAAACTAATTAGTAAGTCGCACGTAGAATAAATATCGCATAAAACCTATTTCATAAGTAGTTTAACACAATAAAAGATGGTAATTATATCACGCGATGCCATATTTCAACACCCACCACGTATTCGGAGTTATACCTAGCTATATAAATACGAAAATGCATCAAAGTAAAATTTTAACAACGCGTCGATGAGAAATGCTTATGGAATCACGCATGCGGGCTCCTAAAGTCTGTCTGGTTGAACCTTGAAATTTTACAATAATTAATCATTTTTATAATATGAAATCTAGAGTATCAGACCATACGCACACGTATCACTGTTTTTCGCCTAATGTGATCTCGTAAGGTTAAGAATTGTGATTTTAATTTGATTTTTTTAAATCAATGGATAATTGGAGGATTCAAAATATATGAATCATCGTGATATTTTAGTAAAAAATTTAATTTTGACAGCAACAGGTTGTACGTATTTTGTAGGTACGCGATGACGTAGATGCGAGATTCGAATGATATTCTTCTAATTACCCACTTGTTGATATTTTATTTTTCGAAAAATCCACACCGAGTATTTGTTGTCATTTTTCTACGAATTTTTTCAAAACTATACAGCTCGTATTTCTTGTTTACGAAAAATTGTACAAGTTTTTACAATTCGTTTGAAATTTCCCTCTTTTAATGAGAAGAATATCAGTAAAAATAGGAATATCTACGGCTTCATTAGACTGAATTATGATTTTTTGGGGTATTTTTGGAGCCATAATTACCGGATGTGTTGAGAATTAATTATTGTTTGCGGAATAATTTCAATTTTCAATGTAGGAGTCGGTTGAATTAATTATTTTAGTGAGATAATTTGCCTAGAAATGATTCACAACCTAAATATCATCGATGGGTAAATTAAATTGAATTTTATAAATTTTTTCTTTTTCTTAGATAATTTAAAAATATCGACAGATATCGCGTAATTCAGGAGGAGGAATATTTAAAGCACCTTATTGTAACGACGAGTAGAATGAAGCACTTTTTTTACGGAGCATGAGTAGGCAATTTTTCCTGCAGGAAATCTACGTACGAGGATGTAACAGGCGGGGTTGGTAGGGGAGTATTTTTTTTCTTCGTTGAAGCACGTGAAACGTTTGAATTCGAAGACTAAAATTTAAAAATATTTCTAAAAACGACTCAAGATTTTCGTACTTGATTTAAATTCTTGATGAAATTAATTTTTTCCAACTTGATTAATTTATTGTATAAAATATTACACATTATACTTCAATCTTTGTTCTCACGTGTTTAGGTGAAGTGTAATTTTTCACACACGATATTTCTTACTTAATAAAGTCCCATTACTTATAAAATGCAAAAATATTAAAATTAAAAAAATATTCTGATGTCATAAAAATAGGTAAATTTGAGTAAAACGGATTTCATAACAGGAAATCCAATATCGAATCATTAAAAAAAGTCCCGAAAAAATTTAGACCTACATACTGCAATTTATCGCGAATATTCCTGGTCTCTTAGATTCGATCATAACCGGATTCACAATGGAAAAATTTCCGCGGAATTGGCAATAATTATAGTGACTCATTCGAGCGACGACTATGACGTAGGTTGGCTATTTTCAATGAAGGAATTTCGATGATAGAAATCTTTTAAAAATTGTTCAGAGTTTGTTCTATTTTTAGATACGTTCGTGAACTATTTTTAATGTTCTTTCTAAGATTATCATTTATTGATGATTTTTTTGATGATGTAGAAGGGGTGGGGGGGGGGGGGGTGTAGATGAGATTTTGAAAAAATGTTATTTTAAAAAAATATTATATCGACTATGGTACATGTTTTTTTTTTCAAATTCAATGGAACAGAATCATGAATTAGGTAATCAATTTTTATTACGATTTGAAAATACCAAGTACTATTCTATTTTCTATTGTAAAAAATATGTCGTTAAACATAGATATTATATTGGAAGGTATTTTATCAAAATATCGTCAAAAAAAGTCAGAAAATAATCTAATTCAACTTTATTGGTACCAATCTATAAAAATAAATTATTTGATAAAAAATCTGAACAGAAAATTAGGGAGAGGACTGTCCGTTTTTCCCTAAAACATCATTAGAAAAAATAAATTTTTTAAACATTATTTTTCAAGTCATAAAAAACTAATTTAAAAGAAATTTTTAAGAATTATTAAAAACTACAGTTTGGTAACAGTAGGTAGGTAATCAAACCTCAATTTAAAAAATATGCAATTTGAGGTGTTTTTCAGTATATAAATTAAAATGTATTGCTAATCAAGTTGAAAAAATTATGAAAATTTGCCGACAATTTTTTCCAAAAATTTTTTTGTGAAAATAATTTTGTAAAATATGAATGATTTCTATCACTTAGAAGCGTTTGTTCCTACTTGGGGAAATTACTTTTTTTGTTTTTTCAATTTGTAAGCCTGGGTATGAAAAGCACCCTTTTAGGTGTCGAAAATTGGTTTTTGAGTTGACACTGATTTTGGGCTTTTAAGAAGGGGTGTGATGAGGGAGAAATCTGAACTCGAAAACCAATTTTTTACATCCTAAAATACTTTCTATTCTAAATATATCATTAAAGAAAATCTCACCGTTATTCAAATTCCCATTTTATGTATGTTACTTGACAATTTTTACAAAATAGATAAAAACACATTGACCTCTTCTCTTTTTTTTTTTGGAAAAGGTGCAAATATTATTTTGTAATTTTTTTGAAAATTGAACGGTAGATTGGTTCAGAAATTGATTTAGATCCCAAAATTACCAAATTAAAAGTTTGACTTTTCGATTTATCCCCGTCCACCCTCCTTAGACCCAAAAAAGTTATCGTGTTAAAAAAATTTTAGATAAGTACCTGAAAAAAATATCGAGAATGGTCTCAAATAATTCAAACACTTTTTATTTCAATTCTTTTTTTTGGAGAACTTCATAAAAGTTTTTTTTTTAATTTCATGTAAGTAATTGAGCATATTTCAAGCGATCAATATTTTTCAAAATTGAAATGGAATCATTATTCAATTATTTTAAATAAGAGATATTCATGAAAGAAGTTGTTTTCAGTGATTTTAAAAGAAACGTGAAAATGAAGTAAAAAAGTATGTGAGGCTTTAAAATGAGATTTTTTAGTTATGGTACCTATTTTTTGTACTTTTGAAGATTTTCAAAAATTTGGTAATTTTAAGTAATTTTCAACAAAACGAATCAAGTATGAGTAACCAATTTTTCGCAAATAATGAATATATAGGTACAATCAACTACCTACCTATCCATTTTTGAAGAGTTTAGATTCTAGATTTTTGAAAAATTATTAAAGTGGAGTGGAAGGGGAGTAATTATGAAAAATTATCAACCATGATCATTATGTAGAAAAACAGAGGCATCTCAGAATTAATTTTTTAAAAGGCAATTTTTGGTTCAAAAATTTATTATAGTTAATTTTTCAATTTTTTTTGAACACAACATTAAATTTTAAAAGGAATGAAAGAATAAAAGTTCAGTCACCTGACTGCAGTTTTCATCAGATCATTTTAGGGTCTGGACAGTGGACATAATTTCTAAACCATCTCCTCTCTCCTCCTTGTAAAATCTTTTCCACTTGGGGAAAATCGCTCACAATGATTTTTCGCATGAAAATTAATTTATTTGTATCGATTCTTATAATTTTTTCCCCTATAAAATATTAAGGAACCCACCACAGAAAATTTTGAAAACTCGAAAAAAATGATTTCATAATTTCTCGGTAAGTATATCATTTCAAAAAATTGGGCAAAGGTGAGAAATAGATGCCAATTGCACTTTTTGGTACCTACGTAAAATTATCCCAACCACATCAAGATCATTTTCGATTAAAATTTCTTAAAAATTCGTGTTTGATAAATTTTAAAATTTTCTGAACTTGACCAGATTTTAATTCGAGAGGGAGGAAGAAGGGGGAGTAAAATTGAAACAGAAAGGTAAAATTTTCATAAGGTTGTTCTGAGAACTGAGAGGTGAATATTGGAAACCTATTTTAATGCAATTTTCTCATTCATCAATCTTTTGGGAAGAAGTGCAACATGATCAAATTTAATGTACTTAAATAGGTGTCTTGGACTCCATGATTTTTTTGTTCTTTGCCAAATTATCTAATGAACTAATTGGAGAAGAATTTTGAGAAAATTCGATTCAAAAAGGAAAATTTGGGAAATTGATGACTTTTTAAAAAATCTGAAGGTCAAAAAAAATATGAAAAAATTGCACACCAAATTCAAATTACATAAAGTTTTTTCATACCTACTTACTGCAAGAGAAAATTTGGTAAGTAATCAAGTAAGTACAATTTTTCTTCACTAATTTTTTTTTATTCGCCTGCATACCTGGATTAATTTAAAATGATTAACTCGAAACTTTTTTCACTTTTATTACAAAAATTTATTTATTTTTCAGTATTTCTTTGATCTTATCCTCCCACTTCAAACCCAATTTCCATCTAATTCATAATAATCTTGCTTTCGTAACTGCAGGAATCCAAGCACAGATATAAAATTTCACTATCTCGAACTCAATTTAAGTACCTGCCTTCTCAAGTATTGATTAATCATTTAAATGATTCATCTAGAAATGTCGTACGACGACGATAAAATGATAAAATCAACGATTCCAGCGATCGTAAAAAAAAATCTCTTCTGTCATTTACAATTGCGAAACCATGATCTATACCCAATTCCATCCACACCATTACCATCCATTAAACCCAATTTAAAAACCATGTCGTTCAACCGCAATGCAGTTCACATTGCATTTCAGCTTTCATCCCAGCGCAACGTAGAGAAACGACCCTGGAACCGGAGCAGGATTTACAACATGGATGTGTCATTGATCCTGAAATAATATGACATTTACGTTTTTGACGTTGTAGGGCGGGGTGGGTCACTAGCGTGACCCTTGATTTTGGAAAATATAGAAAGTTGCCAACGATGACCAATGGATTGAGAAACAATACCGGCTAGGCCTTGTCGCAGACGGTAGCCTTGCAATCGTATTCAAAGGTCAATCACGGAAATGAAATGGAATTACGAATCTGGTCGGAAAAGTCATTATCATCGTTGATAATTACGACGACAGTAGCAGACGTGTTACAATTAAGGCGCAGAATCAAGAATCTACTTTCAAGGATCCCAGAAACAACGATCGTTTAATATATATCAGCGAAAACAATATAAAAATGCGGACATAATCGAGAGCAGGGAGCCGTTTATAACAAAATAATTACATTCGTATGTAATCCGAGGTACCCAGCTACATACGAGATATTGCGGAACATAATCGAGACCGATACGTATCTCAAGGTGTTAAGCGACCGTTGCCTGAGGGGATGAAGTCATAAAATAAACATATCAGCGGACATTCCGCGAATGTTACGAAGGCTTGGAATTATATCAAGTTTGACGCCCGCAATTCGTGACACGACACACCTATCCTATGATAACTGGAGCATAAAAGGATCTTGGATGCGGACGCCGCGGTAACAATGTCTCTGCCATACCAGACGAACGCGATATTGAACTTGGATTATGATTATTTAATTAATTTCGTAGGCGTCCGAATAAATAATGCAGTATTGGTAAATCGAAAAAAATCCCGGTTCCGTTCGCGTCCAAGCACCTCCAACTTACTCTGGATTATGACCTTCTGAAACGATATTGCAAATCTACAGACTTTATCCTTTTAGATAAATCAATTATCAAGATTGCGCCGTCTGATCGAATAATTCATTCCATTAAATTACCTTTGTTTTCGATCTCGTTATTTTAAAAGCAAAAGAATAAAATCGTTGAACTTTATTTTCCCTCGCAGCATTTAACGTTTAAGGGTATCCACATTCGACCCAAGGACTCTACACAGCTACGAAATTCTCAATTTAAATAAAAAAATCTTCCTTAAATTAGAGAAAATTGGAAAATTCAAATACCTAATCGTAAATTTGCGAATTTAAGAAAAAAAAGAAGCTACCTCATCCCATGGCTAGAAAAAAAAGGTAAAAATTTGACTCTCGGAGGACAAATTCATAAAGACAGAGAGCGACATATCGAGCGACGATCGTGTAACACAAATTATAATTCAGTATCAGAGCAAGGTGAACGTGTATTTACTCCATCATAGTACCTATTGACGAATACATTAAATAATTTTGTATTTTTTAAAATATTAACCAGAAACCTGGTTACCGTCGTTCAATATATCTAGTTAAATTGCAATAGAAAAAAAATCCATAAACACTTGAAAGGCGTGGTTTCTAGATCAAATATTTGCATAACTGCTAATTACATGTTTATCGTAACCAGATGTTTAAGTGAAATTCGAGCAAGTAGTAATTACCGCAAATTACCCCGATTTGAACTTATTTCTTTTGAAATTTTTAGCCGGAAAAAGAAAAGGTGTGAAATTTGTTTTGTAATTGGTCTGGTCGAAGGAGAATGAGCACGTCATGGATGAAATAATTTATGTAAGAACTTGGACCTCCCTAGTGCGGAATATTTTTTATGTATTTTTTTCAAAAATAAAATATTGGCAGTCAGGTTTTTTTTCCTATTATAAACAATTATTTCTTGGAAGAGATTTCTTATAAACGAATTTTTTTCAAATTTTGGTGGTCTCAACCAGTGATGGCATAGTGATTTTTTTTTGTTATGTTATGAATAAAGTTATTTTTGGAGGCGCCCCCCCCCCACGTTTTCGAAGCGAAATTGCAAAATTCCCAAAAATGGGATATTTCTCGAAAACACGATTTTTCCTAAATGGAAAGTTTCCAGAACAATTCAGTTTTTTCCTAATTTGGTTTGTAGGTAATACATAGTCAAGGTGGCATTTTTAGGGTATTGACCAAAAATGGAAATTATGAATAATTTTCTTTACGCACATACAAAAGACTTGTAAAGCTTTTGTGTTGTTTCCAAATGTTTTGGTAATTATTTCTATGCATGTTTCTTATTCGTTTCTATTTTTCTTTCCTTTCAACTTTATTTATTAATTTTTTTTTATTTTGATTTTTTGTAGATTTTTTCGTCAATTTCTTCACTTGTTTTTATGATTTTCTATATTTTAGCACTTTTTAAAATAATTATAGTCATCTTCATCATTTTTATTAGAAAAAAAACAGTTAATCGTTTGAAAATTCCTTTCAATTTCATTGAATTTCATACGTAGAGTATATTACCTATCTACCTACCTACCTATCTAAAGATGAAGGAGAATCGTTTTCCGAACAAGTGAGAAGAAGGAGAGAAATGATCGAATTTATGTTCAACGACATTTTTAAAATTTGAAAAAGATCAACCAGAAATCAATAATATTGAGGATCCAGAGCCAGGGCGGAGGGGAAAACGGGAGGGTGACAAATCCAGCCTCCTTTTGTAATGTAAAATTCGAAATCTTATTTGGAATTTACAAAATATATTATTTCAAATTTTGTTGTTATTTTCCCATTACCAATAAGTCTTTGAAAAATAACATTTTTCCAAAAAAAAAATTTTTTAATGTTAAGTACATGAATTTTACAAAATAATCTGCGTGGAATCACAAATTTTAGCAGCCAAAGCATGAAAAAGTAACGGTAGATAACGTAAACGAAAATTTGAGGGAAAAAATGTTAGGTAGGTATAAAAATTACGAAATTGACCCACTAATTCTAAAAGTGTCTACCTAAGTGCCACTTTTTTCAAAATTGAGTTTTTTACAATTCTGAGTTCTCTGAATCAAGCTGCATCAATTAAAATTTTAAACAAAGTAAATTAATTAATTCAGAACTGAAAAAAATGAGATAGAAGTTTACAAACTCCATAAGCGCAATGCAAATTCTATTAGTATGTATTTTGGTTTTCCTGTCAAAAAAATCAAATGGGCACTTCGACACTTTTAGAATTAGTGGGTTGAAATGTAGGAAAAAACGTTTGTTAACAAAACCTTAGATTATTTCGATTTTTTAGGAAATTTTGTCCCGCGTTACGTTATTTCGTCATTATTTCCTTACGTTCGTTATTTTTCTCCAAGTTAGTATGGGTCTCTACCCTCGGAGGTTTCGGGTGCCCTAAAATTCTGTAGAAAATCCTAGAAATGGCTAATTCCTCTTAAGATGATTTTCCAAGAAGAAAATTCATGCTTGAAAATAAAATTAGGCATATTAATAAATTTTTGAATGTTTGGAAATTTTGTATCAAGTATTTTCCCTACGTTAGATTCCCCTGAAAAAAAGGCCCCAGCATCTCTAATTAATTTAGAAGGCTAAAATCTCAGGAATTTCATATCAATTCGCCATCCAAACAGGAAACCCCCTCTCTAGATTTTTTCAGGGAAGGGAGAGGTGAATATTTCAAATGCATGTACCTTGATACATATTTCTTTATCATTGGAAAAAAAATTCAAAAATCATGAAAAAAGGTGGGAAAATGATATACATATTTTAATTTCAAAGTTTGATTGAAAAATAACAGTCCATTTTGATGTTTTTGACAGAAAATTAGGGCAAGCGCAGAACTTGGCAACATTGCTATGTTATGTACCTAAGCTGCTCAAGTCAACTTTTTCGATTTCTGATGAATTTTTGTAAATTTAAAAATCAAAGTAAAATTTCCTCTAAAATGAATATATCAACATGAATATGTTTTTTCTTGACAACATTAGTAGAGAAAAATTTCAAATTTTTCAAAGTTTTTTTTTTGTCAGATCAAATTAGGTACCTCTACCAAAAAAAATATTTCTGACTTTATGGTATTATGTTACTTTCGAAATCATAAAAATTTATTTTTAAGAGTCAGCGTCCCTCAAAAAGCTTTCTCCAAAAAAAGATCCCTCGAATTTTGGAATTACCTCCCCCCTCCTCACGAAAAAACATATCCATGTTAATAATTTTTTTTCAGCGAAAATGTGATATTTTTGAAAAATTGCTTTTCCAATGAAGAATCTGCGTCTCAAATAGATTTTCCGCATTCCGAAATTGAATTCAATCATTTGCGTTATTTTGAAATTTTTTAAGAGCTGCGATAGTCACCTCGGGATTCTTCGTCTTTCTTTTTTACTTTTTCGAATAGTTTACTTAAAAATCCACATTTGTGGTAACTTTCTTCAAAAAATTAGAAAATTATTAAAATTAATTGGGGGTGGCATTAATTTCACTCCAACAACCTGATTTTCATCATTTTTATTTTTTTTTTTTGAAAAAATCTTTTTAAAAATAAAAATAACCCAATTCTTCAGAAAATGTGACCCTAAACAATCGATGTCTCATTTTTTACGTTTTTGATCCAAATGACACCAAAACTGGACCAAACACATAAAAATAAAAACGTCGATTTTTTTCACACAAGATCCCTTCTTTACGGCAGGGTTACAAATTCTGACTCACAAATTTACGAAAGTTCACCAAAAATTTGAAAAATTAATCACGAAAGTTTGAAACTTCTGTTTTTCAAATATCAGTCTCTTTCTAATTGAGGTCGGACATCCAAACGGTTTCCAATTTAGTTTTCAAATAATCGCCAATCGAAAAATTTCCAACCATGTTTCTCCCCAATCAGAAGCACAATGAATAAAAAAGTAAAATTTCCCAACACCACAAAATTTATAATTCATTTCACCCCTCGCAGGTGACGATAGATAAACTAAATAAATATTATCGTCTGTAAATAGTGGGTATTCTATCTGTTTCCCCGCTTCCTCACTCTGCCATGCTACACGTTGCCGTTGTCATATTACGTCAATAGTTACAACTTAATCACGGGTTTATTAAAACGGGTATTTGAACGGTTTTTTTTTTACATTCGAGTTTTATTTATAGCCATTCTTCTGGAGCTGAAGCATTCGTGACGAAAAATTATATTTTGAAGGCATGAACAAAAAAAAAGTGTACACAATGAAATACCTCTACTTTCTTAAGGTTCAAACGTCGTAAATTTGAGAGCTCGCATATCTTGATAAGATTTAAGAACCCGACCTATTCTGAAAGTATATTGCGATTTCAATTTTTAAAATTTTGCTAAACAATAGATATGCACTGCAGTCGAAAAAATTTCAATCTCACCCACTCCCATAACCTAATACCTTCTTAATATAACATAAATTCCTTCAATTCTGTTCATTAATCAAAATACAAATAATACCCATTTATGAATGCACCTAGAGCTACTGTAAAAATATTCCAGTGAAAAATCGAACCCATTTACCACCTATTCATTGGCTCATTAAAAAAATTCGCCTTTGATCAAAATCACCATCAGTTTTGAATTTTAATTACAGAAAATCACGATTTTGATTCATATTTATGCACATTGACGAGGAGGGATGGGATGGGACGAATAGATATCGATCGAGAATAAATCAGTATTTCGCCCAAAACATACCTAAGGTAACTTTCAACTCGGCGTCTAAATTTATGATTTGGTTTAATTTTATTATTATTACACAATTAAACGGATCATAAATCGATCGTATAAATTTTCGTATTTAAAAAGAACCACTACGTAATTCAACTATATAAGTCGAGTCGTAAAAATATTTTACCTATTTAAAAAAAATTAATCCCAATAAGAATCTGTGTTGTTTATACTTTTATGCATTTGTTGCATGTACAATGTAGAGATGATGATGGTATCCCTGCCCTCTGCCTCAAGCGAAATTTAATTCCTATTGCCCATTTAATCATAATTCGATATAATCAACGTTTAATTGACAAGATAATATCAACATAAATTAATTTTTTCAAATTTTTTTTTGTTCAAACATGGAAAAATTTTTGCTAAAAAATGTTGTGCCATCTTCGTTGAATTTTAAATCAACTGATGCAAGGATACGGTCATCCAAATAAGCATCTGTTGATTTTTTTCTAGCCATTTAATGACCTTAATCGCAGAAAGCCCACCATGATACAGCTACCGTATTAGACTTTTTTTTTTACAGCGGTTTAAATCAAAATTAAAGGTTAATGGTCGTTGATTGAATGTTAAATATTATTCAATCGAGGTCAGACAGGTAATTATTACGAGAAGTGCTGTAAAACTATATACATAGGTATTGGAAAAGGAAGTGAATTTTTTGTGAATTATTTTCATTCTTACACAATGAATAGCCGGGTACCTAGTAGACTAGATACCTAACTAGTAACTACGTATTTTAAAAAAAAATTTCATCAGTGATCGAAAACTGTACCTAAAGGCATTATGCTGTCATAATAAGGAAATAGGATTGGTCAGGCAGATGAGTGATTCACTGATAATCACTGAAATTAGATAAATTTAGAAAGTAATCTTATATGTCAAATAACTTCAATTATCTTATTTTTGAAAAATGTAATGAAAAATCTAGAAAATTTGTTTCCAAATTCCAATATCTATATCCTTGCTCTTTTTGATTTAGTGAAAAATCACTGATTCATTGTCAGAATCGTAGCACATAAAATTGAATAAAAAAACTAATTTTTCATTGAATTTTAATTATTTTTGGGTCCCATCCGCTATTTTGTATAAATTTATTCACTAAAAATGGGCAATTTTTCGAGTAGACATTTTTAATCAAAAATCACGGATTTCTCAGTCAATTCAAAAATTTTTGCCAGAAAAAGTAGATGAATTTTGGTCGGAAAAAAAAATTGAAAAGTCACTCATCTTCATTACTAAAAATATTTTTTTGGAAAGAAGATTTTTTCAAAACTTGATTTATCGATTTGGGTAAAATCAGTCCACTGAAATGGAAATTGATCGAATTCAGCAAAATAGGTAGGTATGTAGGTATTTATTGCTTTTTTGAATAATTTTACCTACTAAAAAATTAAAAATCAATAATTTTTTATTGATTTTCATTGACAATGGGTATGAGATTATTACAAATTTAATGATTTTTGACAGAAAAATCTGTGGAAAAATTATTGATTATGGGTGAAAATTAATGTCACTGACCTTTGTTTCCCAAATAAAAAAATTAACGTACCATGAAATGAACATCACTTCATGACGAAACGATGATGCCTATGTTTTTACTTCTTAGGTAGTCTCATTGCACTTTTTTCTCTAAATCCCTTTCATTTTCTTGTAAATATTAACTAAAAAATTCATCGATCGATTTGTAATAAAATTGGGCCAATAGCATTCAAATTTTCAACCATATTATCTTTATGCATTTAATTCTCTCTTTGGCTTCTTTTTTCTCGCCGAAAAATTATTAACGTCATTTTGAAAATGTTTTTCCAAAAAATTAGAAAATGCTAGCCATTTTTCTACCTTGGAAGAGGAGGGGTAGGCGTAAAGAAGGTTTGCCACCAATTTTTCAAAATCAGATAGAAAATTTAAAAAAATATACTCGGGAAATTCTACATTTGGGATTTTTGCACTCGGGAAATCGGATTATTTTTTAAACCTCTAAATTTTTTTAAAGGTTCACATTTTTTGAAAAAAATTCATGTTTGAAATTTTGATAAGAGGGTGAGAATTAAAAATTGACTAAAAAATATTTTTCACCCAATCTCATCAAACTTAACAGAATTTGAAAAACGCCGCTCCCTCTAGAAAGTAGCTGGGTACTCGGCATCCATAAACACATTCAAAAATTATTTTAAAAAATAGGGAGGGACCTTTAAAAAAAATGAGTATCTTGTTATTTCAGTGGCGTTTGCCATGGTATTGCCATAGTTGAAATTACTGAAAATCGTCTGGAAAATGATTAGAATTAAGAATCCTTCCCAATTTCAACAATTCGAGTCACGAATCATCCACAATTTTGACGATTCGAATCTCATCGAATCTTAAGTCTTTTGAATACCAAAGCCAAATTATAATTCGAATCACAAAAAATCTCGAATAAATTTAACGATTCGCGATTCGAATCATAATTTTCTTAATGTTCAGTTGTTTCCTGACAAAATTCGAAAAAGAAATTCAAATGACTGAAATGACATCACAAAGAAATAGAAATACGAGTAGAAAATTTACCACTCTGCTTAAAATTTTCAATTTTTTTAATTCAACTACATTGAAAAATTACAAAAAGGTTCGATAATGGGAGCTTAGAAATAGGTAAAAATTACGATTTAGGTATTCAAATTTTCGAATCATCGAATCATAAATCCGTTGAAAATTTGATTCTAGGGTCGGCGAGAGGAAATGCGGGTCCGGTGCAGAACTTTTTGCAGGCCCCTCTATTAAACCATTTTTCAAGCTATCTATTAGTCAAATAAACTTGAGCAAGGATTTGAAGTGAAATTTGGAAACAAACAAGAAGAAAGAATTTTTTTCATTTTTTGAATCAACTCAAAACAGTAGCGTAACTTGACATTCCCTCTGGGGGGGGGGGGGGACAGAAGTCGAAGGGTGAAAATTTTTTTCGTAGGTATATACTAAATGGGCATAAAGATCTGGGATAATGGGGGGAGGGGAGGTTGACAGAACCTTGGTATCATACTTTTCGAACGGTGTTTGTAATTTAAATAGCGATTATTTTATGCCCGAGCGAAGCGAGGGCAGAGCTTTGAAAAAATTGATTTTTAATACCCGAAAAATTCATTTTTGAGGGTTTTGAGGGAGGTATTTACGTCACAGGCTTACATATTGAACTTTTGAACTAGCCAAAATAAATAATAATGTTGTTTACTTACGCCCGAGCGAAGCGAGGGCGAAGCTTTGAAAAAAATTGATTTTTGATGTCCAAAAAATTCATTTTTGAAGGGTGTGTGGGGGGGGTTTTGTACCCAAACCCCCCCCCCCCCCCGTATTTACGCCACTGACTCAAAATCAATTAAAAATTCTGAAAATAGAAAATTTTTAGTGAAAGTTTGAAAAAACTGAAATTTTGGCTTCAGTATGCGATTTTTTGGGTAATTTTTAATGTTATTTCAAATCAGTGATTTTTCATTGATCTTTTTGTCAAATTATTGATTTTTTTGAAGAATTAAGAATTAAATGAAAATTGTGATTTTTGGCGGCAAGATCAGTGAAAAATCACTAGGTAATTTTCAAAATGATGACAAAAAATTTTCTCAAAAAAACTATTTGAAGAACAAAAAATACACTTTTTTAATATTTGTGTACTCAATTTTAAAATCTCCGTACCTCTTGTACCCCCTCTCGACGAGCCTGTGCGGGCCCTTAAAATTTGAGGGGAAAATGCGGGTCCGGTATAAATGATTTTTGGTGAGTAAGTATAGGTACCTATTTTGAAATATTTTTGACATTTTTAATTTTTCGACGACACATATGAGCATGTATGAGTATCTGAAAATCTGCAATTTTCGAAATTTTAGCCCTCGCTTCGCTCGGACATGTGAAATCTTCCATTTAAAAAATAAGAAATAAGGGTTGAAAATTTCATCTCCTTTTCAATAGGTACTAAAATATGTATGTACTTGGGAAAGAGATGAATTTCAGTTTTTGGGTGGTTTTTTTTTCAGAAATCCCCCCCCTTCACGAAAAAAAGATCCAATCGGATCTAATCAGATCCAATTGAATCCGAAAAATGGCGCGATCCAATCGGATCCAAGTGGATCCAAGTGAATGAAAATAAATCCAAATTGATCTAATTAAAGACATTTCTCTCTCTAAATTGAAAAAAATGGGATCTATAATTGTATCTCTTTGGATCTAATTTCATTTTTTTGGATCTGATTATACTTTTTTGGATCCAATCGGATAATAAATTTGGCAGAGTAATAAAATTAGATTCAATAGGATCCAATTAGATCCAGTTGGATCCAAAAAGATCTGAAAAGATTCAATTGAATAGAATTTTTTCTCAATTTAAGAGGGAAAATGTCTTAAATTGGATCAATTTGGATTTGTGTGAATCCGATTGGATCGCGCCATTTTTCAGATCCAATATTGGATCTAATTTTTTCCCCGGGCCTCGCTTAGCTTGGGCTTGATTGTACTTTCAATACAGGATTCTTTTCCAAAATGATGGTATGAACTCTTTTTCTTTCTCATTCAAATAATTAACCCTATATAGACCACCAGTGCCAAAAACGGCACTACAATGCATTTTTCGAAAAAAAAACCACCTGGTGCCAAAAACGGCACTAAATGCATTTCCTTAACATTGTAGTGCCTTTTTTGGCACCAGGTGGTTTTTTTTTGGTGGTCTACCTAGGGTTAAATATTTTGTAGCGAGAAAAATTTGCACTCTTCATTTTATTAAAGGACTTGTAGAATTTCAAAACATTTTAAGTTTTTTGAAAGAGAGGTGGTCATTAAAGAATAGTTTTTTGAACGAATTTTAACGGGCAAATCTATTCTTTTTTGATACTTAATCTTAGTTGGCAGGTTTTTCACTTTCATGCCTCCAGATTTTTGTCCCAAGTTTTGTTTCTAAAAACGGATTCGAAAAAAGAAACTTTTTTGGGTGGAGGGATCGAAAATATCATTTTTGTTTTGTTTCATTCATTTTAAACTGGGGCTCAAGCCCTCCAAAAGTCCTGTTCCTTCTCCCTTTTACGATCAGAAGTAAAATTCTATAACACCTCAACAACTCCTAAATACTTATCCGTGAAAATTATTCAAATTTTAAATTTGGTGTTTTTATGGTAGAAATAAATTTTTTGAAAGAAAAGCTCCGCTGGAACTCGAAATTTCTCAAAAAAAAAATATATACATATATAGGTACTTAATAGTTTAATACCTTCAGACTCCACCCATGAGAAATTCGGCAAATTCCAAAGTAAACCGCTACCCAACAGGCAACCATCATCAGTCACCAATCCGCCATCAACCGATCAAAGAAGAAGAAACCACTGCCGAATATAAATTTTCCATCAACCAACTTATCACCTCTGCTCATCATCTAACACCTGTTCCACAATCACCCATCCAGTAAACACAATTTTACAGCATGGTCGCTGATAAGACGTCATGTCGGAACGTGCAAACCAGTAGGAATCTGCACTTAGAGGGTAATAAAGATTCACCGAAACATCGACCAGCTCGATGAATCAAAACGTGTTGTACATACATGATGGCACCTCGCAGATACGAATTTTTTATAGATACAATAAAATAAAAAAAACTACACGATGATCGTTAGATGCTACATACCGGTATCTGTACAAAGCTGCCATTATTGACTTTCGGATAACTATACAGCGGTACGACAGGAACACTACCGTTCTTTAAAAAAATCGGTCCTTGAATCGGCGTCACCGTTGGCAGTGGATAATGTTTAATGGAATTTTGTATATCGTTGTAATCATTCTCGTGATTATATTCGGCATCGTTGAAATCATCATCGTAGTCGACGACCGCGTGCACTGAGGTTTTACCATTGCGAGGATCCGTTCCGCCGGTAACCCTCGTATAGGTAGGTTGATAAGGCTGATATGGCTTGCGAACAGACTGCTGTTGCTGATCCGCGAAACCGAACATTTTTGGAGGTACGTTTGCATTTTGGGCATCGTTATTATAATAAATCGGCGGCGACGATGCGGTTTCAGGAACACCGAAGTAACCAGCTGACGAATACGCAGGTAAACTAAAATTCTGCAGAGACATTACAATTAGGAAAAGAAATTTAAAACTAGGGCGAAAAAACGCATCACATTTAGGAACAATTTACGTTATTTTTAACGGATAACTTCTCTCTTCTCTTTTTTTTTCAAAAAAAAAAAAAAGGAAAACCGCGTTAGAAAATATTAACCCATTCCGTAAATTACCGTACGAAAATATCGGAAAAAATTATCGAATCTTTGCGAATACGTTAACCTACTAAACGAACTGGTTCGTTTTTACTGCGACACTGGTTCTTTAAGACTTGACTTCACCTTCTGATGGTTCTCTAATCCGGCGATCCGCGAACGTGTTCTGTACATTTCGTTAGATGGCTTATTACGTAATCAGAACAAGAGGAGTCGAAAAGACACTACGTGTTCGAGTTGGACTTCGGTGGGAGTCGTTAAACGCGTGTGTAAAGACGCCGCGGATTTTTCGCGGTTATTAATACGAATCTATGAGATGGAGCTCGTAAGCTAATAAAACATATTCCAAAGATATATCCAGTAGTGCGATTACATCGAATTAATTATCTTTTCCTCTCTCGAGAGCGAGAGACGCCGATGTGTGTAATTACGAGTACCGTCTATTGATCTTTTTTTTTTTTGCCCATTCTTTACCCATTTTCACTGCTATTGAAAAGTAAACATCGTATATGAACAGTGTCTATCACTTTCACCTTCGAATTGAATCGACAATTCGTTTTTGAAATTATATTAGTCATGTTGTATTTAGGACCAGTTTATACTAATTATACATACAGAGTGGTACCTTTCAAGAAATCCAACATACTGCCGTAATTATAATTATCATATTATTTACAATTACCACCGATGTACTAATAACCCTCAATGCAACGTATGGGTACTCTATGCCCATCAGAGAAACCCAAACGATTGAAGTTACGTCAGGTTAATTCCACTATACCCAGAATTTTTCTCGATATTGATATTGGTAAAGTACTTCAATTTACTAGATGCCATTATGTAGCAATTGCCAGTTCTATAAATAGATGTAGGTATGTGTTGTCTAGATGAGAAGTAAGTAAGTACTTATTAAAATATTTTTCCAAAACACATTTTTGCCATTCCAAGAACCTCTTTTTGAATTTGATGAAGAATTTTAATGTACTTGGCGTTTTGCACTGATAAATCACACGGTTAATAATTGAATAATACACTCAAGTTCAAGGTCACCATAATACTAATCTTACACGGGATTTAGATTTTATAGAATTAATAAATAGGTAACACGCCAAGGAAAGGTTTATGTACACAAATCCACGTAATACTTACGTGGAATTACATTTATGAAAATTATATCTGTTCTCGCCATCTACGACTGGATGCTTTCGAATTCATTTATGGCAGAAGTGCTGTTATCGTCGTTAAATTCAACGCTCTGGTGAACATTTACTTTTTGGGAGATATTTATTTAAATTTAAAGGAAGGATTGGCGGAATTTCTGCCAAAGTGTACCGAATGCATTGGATAGAATGATTTTTTAGTGTAGAGCCAGGTGCATATGGGATGATCATTTTGGTATTTTGAGGGAATGTTGGTAAGTATGGAAAGAATTTGAGGATTATTCTGCATCAGAACTGAACATCCCTTCGGATGAGGAGGGGGAGGGGGAATTAGGAAGTAGAAGGTTTTTTTGGGAGTTTGTTAAAATAATGGGTATGAAGAATTGGAATACCAGAAGAAATTCAGATGGAGGGGTAAAAGGGAGCATTAAGTATTTTGTGATGTCGTCTCAAATACGAGGTTTGTTCAAAAAGTGAGGTAATTAGGTCGAGTACAGAGAAAAACTGAAAGAGATAGAAACAAAAGATAAACGATATGGAATTCTGCGTATTTTTCTTCACTGATCAATATGATTGGGATTAAATTCACCATTTTTTTCGAATTTCTACAGTTTTTTGAAAAAATTCGATCCTATATACCAATCTCCTTTCGGGTGTGAACAGTGGAAAATGCTTAACAAAAGAAAAATTCATTCCTTCAAAATTATATTTCAATAGAAAAATAAACTAATTTTTTGTACCACCAAGCCAAGTTAATTTCATGAATTTAAAGTTTTCAGTCTTCAAAATTTTTTATAAATTCATCTGGGTATACTTTTTCAGTGGGGAACGAATGGGAGAGAATTTTCTCAAAAAACTGGAGATTTTTTTTTCTAATTCTTTAAACTTTCTTGCAATTAGTTTTGATATCATATTATTTTGAACGGTCCGGGCACGTACTTAGTTCAATGATCCAAGTTCAAATTTTTTTCAACTCTAAATTTTTTCGGTTTCTTTTTTTAATTTTTTGTTTTCAAAATGGCATCCAATTTTAAAATGTTTACATCAATAGCTAATTATTTTATTTATATTTTCTCAAAAATTTTCCAACTTTGATATTTAAAATTGTTTTTTGATTTCATATCTTAATCATTTTTGAAATGTTATTAATCACTATTATTGAGTTGGAAGAAATTAAATTTTGAAAAACATAAGTTGAAATTTCGTCTGAAAAATTCAAAGGATGAAGCAACTCAATTTTTTTCAATTTTTTTCAGTTAGGTATAAAATTTTTCCAGTTGAAAAAATTTTGAAATGATTGGAAATAATTTTAAAGTTGAAAAACAGTTTGAAAAATACAAAATTGAGGAAAATTCGAAGAAATAAAAATTGGAAAATACTATTAAAATTCGGACTTTTAAATTGTTTTAGTGAAAATTTTCTCATCATTTTTCTAAAACTGATTTTTACGAATTTTCTTCACCAACTTTATAGTTTTTAAAATTTCTTACAAATCAAAAATTTGTTTGGAATTTTTTTTTCATCTTTAAATATACTTAAGAACGTCTCTCAGTTTCATGTTTTTCAAAAACTCGATAATTGAAAAGAAATTGTTCAAAATATTAAGTTTAAGAAATCAAAATTAAAACATTTTTCAATAATTTTAATTAAAAAAATTTATTGTTGAAATAATTTAGAACTGTAGAGATTTTAAAAATATAAAGTTGAAAAAATGTGAACTTGGATATGAGAATAAAATTAGGACTTGGATCGGGGGAATCCCATTTGTGACAAAACTAAGTAAATATAAAGAGCAATGTCATGAATCCTTTTGCTTATTTTTTCGTGAGATACGAGATCGTAAGAGGGTTGTTAGGAAATTATGCCTAGACCATCGCCTGAACCTTAAAAAACCCTGGTAAAAATTCCTTACCGCCTATCTTACCCGTATCAAATGTTTTCGGAAATATTCTCGAATGACAGTTTAAAAGAAATGCATTTTCTTCCAAACAAAAAATCAAAATTTTTTCGTCTACCACAAAAAATTAAGAAATATGTAAATAATTGATACAATTTTCTTCCCTTACTCCTGTCATCTTGATTTTTTTTCAAAAATGTAGAAAAAAATTTTTAGAAGAGGATAAAATTTCCTTCAAATGGTATTATTTTTTTTTTATTTTGATCATACGATCATAGACTGGAAAGATGTGACATTTGTGACCATCAGATTAAACATGAAAGGTCAAAGAAGGCATAAAGAGATATAAAATTAACTGGTAAAAGTTATCTTTAAGTTGAGGCAAAATATTGTAAACTAAATGCCAATTGGATTTTTTGTTTGAAAAATTTACGGAATAAATCTTTTGCACCTAATTTTAAAATTGAAAATTTTATACTTCATCGTTTTGACTCCTATGTAATTTGTGGAGTGTTTATTTGCCCGTTTATACTGAACACTTGAATAAAATACCTACTTTGAAGATTATTCAAACCAAACATTTTTCACACGTGTGAATTTAACACTCCTGGATGCCCTTTTCAATAAAATGAATTGTGTTCTTAGTCAAACAAAATCAGCTTCAAACCAATTTAATTTCAAAAAATTATAAATTTTTTTATCTTGGTGAATTTTTTAAATTTTTAAATTCTACATTACCGAAGTGAAAAACAGATGAAATTCAAATAAACAGATGAAAGAAATTGCCAAATGTTGGAAATTTTTAATTACTTTTCCCTTCCTCATCCCCACCAATCACAGTGTCATCTTCAAATTTTCAATAAAAGAAGTATTTTTTGCTTTTGAAAATTAAAAAAGATACCGACCAATCAAGTATAGGTACCTTTACCTATCTATTTATCTGGACCACTGGACCCGGTTAACTTTGAAAATCAATTTTTCCTCCAATAATGAAAAATGGACGATTCTAAATTTAAAGTAGATTTTTCTATTTATATGTAAGTAGCATTAAGTATGCAAGGAAAACGGCAAGCATCAATATCAATAAATTGTTTAGGAAGGTAATTGAGAGTCCATCCAACATACCTACCAATCGAACATAGACAGGTAAAATTTTTGAGCAGGCACCTATCGCAAAAATATGCCATCCGAAATTATTTTTGAATTATGCAACACTCGACCAATCAGTTTTCTAATTTCACGCACTCGTGTTGAATTTGCCTCCGTCCATTAATCAGTTTACAAAAAATTTACCCAAATGAACCATTTCATCTATTTAATACATTCAACCAAATAAATAATTCGCTTCTAGCCTTCTACCAGTACCACAGGTCGTTCCAGCTTAAAAGGGCACACCACACTGAAGTTTTTTAAAAAAAAAAAACTTGACAGATTGTTAATGAAACGAGTTTTATTCAAATAGCGTATCAATTCAATTTTTTCTAGGTACGGAAATTTGAATAATACTTTTATACGAATACGATACGAGAAAATGATTAAATATTTAACACTTTGATAATGTGCTAGATATAATTCATCATCTCAGTTAAAAGACCAATTATTGATCTGCAGCACGAATAAAAAGTTATTATTTAATTTAGTCATTCAGTAGTTAATTATAATTGCATAACGAATAGGTACCTACAAATTACTGGTATCGTGTGTAATTAATTCCTATGCAATTGCGTGCTTATATTTACTACGTATTGAAACGTTAGTTCAAAGATATGTGATGCTGGATTCAAATAGAACGAATGTGAAATTTTTTACTCTAACGTGCTCTTATTTTTAGGGCTGTTCGGATTTTAATTCTTGAGTAAATTGGAGTGTGTAACTAGATATTTCAAATCCTTGAACTGATTAAAATTGTTACGTGGTGTACGAGTTGGAAATGGAGTAATTTACTGGAAAATTGTCTCATAACTCGAAGTACTACAAATTAAAATAAATCGAAAAAACGTACTTACTGAAAAATTCAATATCTGAAATTTCAAGTGTTAAAGTTCATTTTTTTCGAATTTTGGTGAACTTTTGAAAATTTTATCCAATCAACGAAAAAAAAAACTGAAATATGGCGATACTCTATTTTCGACCTCACAAATTAAGTGGAAGTAGTTTCGAGACGTTTCGGAGTTCTCAGAAAATTTTGGAATTTTTTAGCACTAAAAAAAATCATAAAAATTGTTCACGCGAAATTTTAGCCCCATAATCGTGTATTGGTGACCTATTTGATCGATTAAAGCACAGTTTTTTCAAAATTCGTAACTTTCAGCTGAAATCTATTTTTTTAGCAAAAAAATTTCCTGAAAAAAATTTAAAAATACGCCAACACCGAACACATTGAGGCAGTGGCGTAGCCAGGATTTCGTCAAGGGGGGGGGGGCAAGAACAAATTGAGTCAAATTTTCTGTGGTCGTTTTGAAACATAGCAAGTATTTTTTCGTAGTGTACGTATAACCGAGTCTGAGGTAGGGAGTGTATAATAAAAAGACTAACACAACGATGTAAAATGGACACAGGACTTAGATTGAAGGTACAAAAATACGCCTTTTTTCGCAGACTTCTCTCAGAACGTTCATTAAAATCAAAATCGATTGATAATTATGTTCAAGCCCGAGCGAAGCGAGGGCGAAGCTTTGAAAAAATTGAATTTCTGATGTCTAAAATAGACCATTTTCCCCAATTTTTGACACTTTTCTCCCATTATACCATATTTTTTAAACGCCATGGGGGGGGCAATCGCCCCCTTCGCCCCCCCCTTGGCTACGCCACTGCATTGAGGTAAAAAGCTGAAAATTGACAGAAAATTTATTTTCAACTTTTCGAATTAATTGGAAACTGTTCGAGACGTTTTGGGGGTTTCAGAAAATTTTAGAATTTTTCAGCCCCAAAAAAATCTCATAAAAAAAATTATCCTCATCAAAAATATGAATTTCGAAAAATTGGATAAATTGAACCCTCCTCAAGTTCAGATGGGTAAAACAGAAAAATTTCTTAGGTATATTGAATCTTCAGGCACAAAGTATGCGACCATTTCGACAAAAAGGGATCCATATGGAGTTCCATTCTTCGAAAATTTCATTCCATTGAATAGAAATATCATTCGACCAAATTTCAACGTCGCATTTCCTCATCGGAATTACAATTTCACAACCGAAAATTATACGTATTCATATTGCATCGAAAATCCCGTCCCATAATCGAGCCGAATACCAAATAATAGACACGACAATACCCTTCATTTGTGAAATACGAGTAAAGACAATTAAATGATCTGGTTTTCCCAAGGTTACGAAAGAATAAACCGACAACAATGTGTAGATAACGACGCGAGAAAACCATTCATATGTAGGTAAGCTAGGTTAGCTTTACTTAGCATCAAAAATAATATAACAGCATGATTCATTGCATGGAGTATCTCCATCCGATACGCTTCATTCGACGAAATATGTCGTCGAAATTCGCGCACGACATCGATCTCTGGTAAATTCTCATACGGCAATTCGTGCTCGGGCAATTACAATCTGTAATTTTTTTCAACCTGCCGAGCAATTGGCGAGGTGAAGTTTTTCAAAAGGATGTAGTCGTACTTTCAATGGTATTAAAAATCAAAAACGGAACTATAAAGGTACTCGATTGTTCTAATCTTGAAATTGGAAAACCCGCAAAATTTTTAATAGCTGGAGATAACATCATCATCGATGTGTTATGATCATCCCCTCATCCGGCTCCGGGTTCAAGTGGTTTGGAAATTTTTCGACGTAATCCACTTCCACTTTACCTGTATGGATTGTCATTGTATATCGAGAAGTGTATTTTGTGACGTTATGTGTGAGCTGTGAGGGCTCGATAGAGACGTAAATGTTTGGATATTAGCCAATATGGTTTGTAATCATCGAAAACGTTTGAATTTTTTCAAATTCAAAACAACGTTTTGTACGTAGGTACCTGTCACGCGGTAAATACCGATTTAATTACAATGTAGATGTACCCTACGACTATGAACTGGTCGGATGGAGTCAATTGAAATATGGGCGTTGTTCTATTGTGTGTATGGATTCGTGATTAGGTATACCTATGACTGATTGAGAAACGTCAGCGTAAAATTTCAGAGTGAATCTTGATAGGTATCGAAGGAACGCTAAAACGCTATAAAATCTAAAAATCAAGATTAGTCGGGCAACAAAACTTCTCATAGATACCTATACTGTCAAAATCGTGAATTGCATAATATTAGGTAAATCCTGATTCGTAAACTTTCGCGTTCAATAGACCTACACCTATGATTATTTTTTTAGGTACCTATATTCATAGTGGTGTCAATTGAAGTTTTCCAAAACAATTTTTAAATACGAGGAATGTTATCAATGTTGGTCAATTTTTGAACAGAAAAATCTTGATGAATTTTCTGGCCAAAAATTTACTGAATTTTGTAGTTGAAGTTTAGTGATTTTTTATTAGATTTCCGGTTAAAAAATTATTCAATTTTTCGAGTTAAATCCAATTTTTTACGTTGAAAATTTAGTCGTACCTATCCTGTAAGAAGAAGGGCTTCCCAATCAATAGTTCAGTAGACAGTGCTATAATGAATAGTAATTTTAAAAAATTTGACAGCTTTATTATGAAGCAAGAATATTACTTTCAAAATTAATTTTTGATTAAAAATTACTCAATGTCCTTTTCCATTAAATAAATATTAATTGAAAAATTGATTTTTTTCTAGCAAGAAAATGGGTGAAATTTTTCAATTTTAATCACAACAGTAATTGGTCAATTTTTGAATAAAAAATATTAACATCTAACAAAATTTCCAACTGTGTTAATTAATTTTTTGGAAAAATTTATAATTATAGGTACCTATGGTTGATATTTCAGATTTTTAGTCAAAAAATTTACCAATTTTTAACCACAAATCGTTTTTATGTTGAAAATTTAGTGAATTACTTTCGTAATTTATTCGATTTTGGTCGAAATTAGATGATTTTTGATCAACAAATTTGAATTAAGTTTTATTCTAAAAAATTGGTTAGTTTTTGGTCAAAAAATTTGATCAATTTTTTTAATCAAGAAAATTTTAATGTTTCCTTTTTTATTTTGAGGAGAATATTTTGTAGAAAAAATTCAAGGCCATAGAAAAACTTTTATTTTTTACATTCCTAATCAAAGAAGTGAACCAATTGATTTCCATGAACCAGTTGGATAATATAATTATTCATGAACCTCTTTCTGTTCTCTCCACTTAGGTATGGTTCCATGCAAAAAATTATTGCAGGAAACCCCATTTTTCAAAAATGTATGTTCCTTAAAATAGGAATATAGGCAAAATGTCAAACATGGGAAATGAAAGGTTGGACACTTACGCACCGCCACTGGAACTTATACACTGCAATAACTCATCACACTTCGGTCCAGCACAGGAAAATTATATTGTTTTTTTTTTCAAATACAGAAAACCATGGGGTATGGCAGCACTGCCATGAAATTTGTTTTAAAAAATTTAAGGTAGGTATTCTAAACGATGGGGGGGGGGAGGTTAGTTGAATAATAAATTGACGCAATAAAATATGTAAAACTATAAAAAATTGTGATTTGGTAAAATTTAAAAAAAAACTCAACTTGAAACTTTGAACTAAGCAATGTTAAAATAATTGTGGTAGATCCACGTATCCAATTTCAAATTTAGCATGCCAAAGGAGTGTAAAAACTCAAACAGCACAATATTGAAGAGGCATTCTTACAGGGTGTTCAAAAACTCACAAACGTATTTTCTCTTTAAACATTCTGTAATCAAGAGATCTTTCTATTTGGTTGAAACTGGTTCAGTAGGTACTAGGTACCTACTTTTCAACTTGACATAGTTGAATAGGTATTGCATTGGAGAATTAGGCAAAAAATTGAGATTCTAAAAATGTTTCTTACAAACATTTTGGCTTAAGAAATATATTACTGATTTGAGAGTTCTTTTGTCCCAAAATGTTTTTTGTTTTACGATTTCTTGTTCTCACATAATTTTTTTCTGGAACATCTCGTTATAAAAATTCAATAGAAAATTTAAGGTTAGGAAGCTAAAAAAAATAACAAAATTTTTGGCGCCTTAAAAATACATTATTTTTATTCCACAATTTTTTTTCTCGGCATAGTATATAGAGAAACAAGAATAAAAAAAAAAACAAGAATAAAAAAAAAGAGTTTTCTAAAAATGAAGGGTTTATCATTATGATTTTTTTTGGTACCTACACAAAGTATTAATTAATGACAGCTAGCTGAGAACCATGCTGAAATAATTTCAAAAATCAATAGGTGTCTCATAAAAACTTCTTAATTTTGTACAAGTATTTCTCTTGATTAAAATTTAAAATAAAACACCTCTTTTCCATTTTAAATTTCTCTGTTTCGAAAAAAATGCATTTTATGATTTTTTGAACACCCTGCATTCAGAAGAAATAAATTTTGCATTTTTACCAACACCGCAGAAGAGCAAAAACCAAAACTGTATCTTGTTCTCTTGAAAATCGAAAGCATTACCCAAATGCACAGTGCCTCTCAAGCACAATGAACCATCAATAATGAAAAATTAAATTGTTCGGAAGAACTGGTACGTAGATATCTCCCTTGCATATTGTAATGCACCGCCACCACATAAAGACAACGGAAATAACAACCTGCCTACAAGAGTATACAAATAGAGAGTTAAGAATAAAGATAAAAGCAGCAGCCTTCGTCGAAACTTTCATAACTTTTTTACAATAGAACACAATTTAGTCATTTATTCCAATGTTATTTTCTTCATCACATTTCAAGAAACACGGCAATATAATCATATAGTAATTGAAACTTTTATATCCATTTTATCGGTCATAAATTATTTCATAACTTCGTAAGCTTTTGCATTTCACTAATCAAATAGGTACGTGAATAAACATACGCTAAAATCTAAAATAAACCAATTTTGTAGGCTTTTAGCATCGATTTCTGAAAACATTTTATTTTCTCAGCATACCTACATCGTACGATTGCTCAGTCCATCTAAATCTCGACATAAATACCGAGATTTACTTTTTGAAAATTTGATATAAAAATCCTTATCTTCTCATTAGCACTGTTACTCAATTCAATGCACACGTATAGACCTATGATTGAGTTGAAACTTGAAATTCATCTTCATGCTTTAGAGTAGGTATCAAGAAAATATCTGGTACGACATTATTCATGCAAAGCATATTAAGGTTTACAGATCAATTTCACGTTACAGTTATACTTACTGATTTAGATCTTCGTCTGTAAGTACCACACACATTTAACGTATCGTAACGTTAACGTCCTTCATATCAACATCATCTCCATTCATCTCATCTGCATGTTCATTGCCTACACCTATAATTGCATTTATATATTATACGACAGAAATAAGTATGGAGAAAGATTCAGGTACCTAAATCTAATGTAGTACATCGACTTGGAAAATTCTCTGATTGAATAAAGCAACTGGCTTTTGGAAAATCAATAAGTACACAGAAGGAAGACACCTAGGTTAGTGAGCAGTATCACTCAACCTTGGGAAATTTAGCATAATGGGAAGATTCGGTTCGCATATGTTTATACCTGGAGACATCTTCGACAACCGGTTTATATTTTCTTCAAAAAAAAAAAAACTGTACAGCAATGGTTGTATATCGATGATCAATTTTGTATAAACAAACGATATATTCAACGTCGAGCTTAAATTATTACAAAAATTACCAACTATTACAGGACAGTTTGAAAGCACTCTACAGGTGGCCGTTGTATTATTGATGACTGCTTAAAAACCTGCAGCTGAGTTGATACATATGTCAAACATTTGACTTTAAAAGACTCCAAGTGCTGTATCGTAACCGCAACATACTTATCAATTACCTACGTCGCTCTCGTCAAATTCGCTGTCAGCATGTTTCAAACGTCAACCTACGATATTCTCATCTACATTGTAACGTCGACTCGAGAGTCAAATTATGCGACGTCTAGACATCAAGAATGTTAATTATTTATGCACACAACGCGTTTATTTTTATAATTTTAAAATGATTCACAAACGGTTTATTCGTCTGTTCATTGCGGTAAAAATTCTCCGATTGACTATCACTTTATACCAAGAATCAATCTAGTTAAAAACGCATCATAACTTGTTCCAGCTAGGTTTCAAGGTTACAATGGAGTTGAACTTGTTATTGAGGTTAACTATAATTTAAAAATCGATTCGAACAAGAAAAAATTTCGCAGTACTAAAATTAACACTTCCTCAAAACTCAATCCCGATACCAACATTGAATGAAAATTTGAAACAATAAAAATATTTTATTTTATAATTTAACTATTTTGCTGAAGTACAAAGGACCGAAATTGGCTGTTAAATGAGGTAGTACCACGACTCCGTACTTCATGCCGACATTTCCTCCCAAATGGTAAATTATTTGAGCTGGTTTGAATACGTCGGTCATGTCTCTGTAAAAAAAAAAAAAAAAAAAAAAAAAAACATTAATTATGTAGTTCAAATTATGTAGGTACTTCATTATTGGGCTGATTTTTTTTTAAATTTCATGAAATTTCAACATGACAGGGGTGCCAACTGTATTTTAAATCACACAATTTTTATATAATACAAAGTAACTCATTCAGTGGCTTGAAAAGTAAGACAAAATATTTTCAATTCCAAAAATAAATTGGAATAATTTTTGGAAAATTCATTTTGCAGCAATGCTGCCAACTTAAATTTTACAAAAATTATAAATCAAAATGTGGTTGGCAGCACTGCCATGAAAATTTTCAGATAAAAAATTCAATCAAAAATTGTTTGAGGTATCAAAAAAAATTTAGATCGAATTTGAATGGATTAAATTTTTTGATATCAAAAATTTTTCAAATTCGCGATCTGCTACTTCCTAGCCCCTCGTAGACGGCAAAAAGGTCAGATTAATTTTTGGAATTTACAGTTCAGGGAAGTTTAGAAACTCAAATCGCACGTTTTTAAGAGTGGCCGAAATTTCTAGCAGATTTCTACCCAAAAGCTATAAATTTTGCACTTTATTCAAAAATAAGCTACTTTTGACTTTTGAGGTCTTGCTTGCGACCGGGGAACTCAAAATTTTTCAAGATGTCTCCCACTCAAATTTGATCGCCCTACCTATTTTCGAAAAATCCATGTCATGATTTTTTTTTTTAATACACCCATTCCTATTCTGTACGTACTTGACTACGAATTCGTATTCGTTTTCTTCCCACATCTTTTTCAAAGCCATCTGGACTACACCATCATTTTGTACCGGAGATAACGAGCATGTTGAGTATACCACTGATCCTCCAGGAGCAACCAATCGTAATGCGTTTCTGATACAGAAGATTACAAATTATAAAATTATAATTGTTACTTTACTTCAATTCAATTAATAATTAAATGACTTACGATAATAAATCAGCCTGTAATTCTGGGAGTCGAAGACGTTGTTGCATTCTATTTGTTTCGAACCAGTTACCTTCGTTTTTGGTGACCGAAATTCTATCATTGGTGCATGGCACATCGACCAAGATCTGTAGGGAGAATGATGAATTTAATTCATTGTATAGAGATAATTAATTTTTTCAGGACAAAAAACTTACTTTATTATAGTAATCTTGGTCTTGAATACTTAATCCGTTACTTTTGGTAATCACAAATTTCTTTTTTTGAGGAGTGTGGTATAAATATTCATTTAAAATTGTTTTGATACGTTCGACTCTGCTTTGATACGAATCATTGCACACGACTTTATCTATTGATGGAAAAAAAAATTATTTGAATCTGTATAAATATTTACTATTTAAAAACATGTCCAAAAATTATAGAGTTAAGGACACCGGAAGATCAAATTTTAAAAAATTGCATTCTCGAATTCGGTGCCTTCAAAAACTCTACAAATATGATACATGTCAGCTTCCTGAAAGATTATGACAGAAATGATGCTGGTTATTTTCTTATACCTTCGTAACTTCATTTTTGGTTCGAGTAGGAATGGAATAAGTCAAAAGTATTACTCACCAAGTAATAACGTTTGAAAAGCAGTCAGCGATTTGCCTCCGGGAGCACCACACATATCAAGAAGTCGATCACCGGATTTCAAATCCAACGCCAAGATTGGTAATATAGAAGCTCCATCAAGGAGGTAAAAATCTAACCCCCCAAAAAAACAATGACGCATAAAAAACTATCAGAAAAATAAAATTTGTTTTAAACTGCTTTAAATAATTACCAAAAACCCCAGTTCGTCCTTTAACAGGATGTGGAAACGACGTCACATTACATTTTTCATACGTATACACATTCAAATGATCAGGAAAACTGAAACTGGATTCTTTTTCAACGTGAATGGGAAAATCGACGCTTTGTTTGTAATATTCCAACTGCGTACTTTCCGACATCATTCTATCCATTCCTTTTATTTTAGACGCTGGTATGAATTCGTAAAGAGTAGACGTACTCAGGCCATCCTTGATGTTGATGATTCTACGATGATCTATATGAGCATCTTTCAGACCCTCTTCCAAGGATAATTTTCCTACGTAGACTGACGACTTTTCAGGGGTTTCTGGTTTCTTGGGTAATTCAGAAGATTTTGCGTCTTTATAATGTTCGTCGCTGGAAAGAGATTCGAATTGATAGGATTTATGTTTCATATAATAGCTGATTTATGAATACTTACAATACATTAACATAGTCGTATTTCGAATAAGTGTCAGATAATTTGTCTTTTTTCGCAGAAGCTGCGATAGCTGCTTCCATCCTCTGTTCTAGCAGCCCTTTTTCAGGGCTTACTTGCTTCACTTCGCTTTCTGATTGATCTCGTAGTCTTTCTTCTTCTAAAGCGAATAAATTACGCATATTTAACGCTCCACGATTCTGAAACATAGCAAGAATTAAAAATTTGAAACAATAAAATTCTAATTCACACAACTTACTTCTAAATCTTGCATCACTGAGTCTGGTTCACTGAAATTATTAACGACAGCGCAATATTTATTGTTGCAGAGTAAACCCAGTCTAAGTGATCTCCATAATTTTTCACCGTAAATATTCTTATAAAAATCATCGAAGTGTTGGAGTGCTTTGTATTTAGGAAAATCACGTTTTTCATACTTCGTCTGGAAAAAAGAACAATAAAAAAAGGTTGAAAACTTTTCCCGAATGGAAAAATTTGAACAAAAATATTCGATTTACCCAATGAATAGATTTTTTGTAATGTCGTTTCCATTCTCTTAAAGGTACCATCAGTTCGGGTAACTTTTTACTGCTGGGAATACAGCAACATCGAGGAAACATGATCTGAAAAATACGTAAATTCTCAGTCATTGAAATGAAAGCAACGTAATGCTTTATTCGTGCATTTCAATTCAATTTTCTCTGGTTCATTTTACTTTCATTTGTTTTTCAGAAATACTTTCAATACTTTTGTACTTACCTATGGGAAATCGCTGTAGAACTTGACAACTTGACCTGAACGCAGAAGGAGAATTTTATCAATTGTTCACAACGATAAAACTGAACATTTCTTTAAATTTACAGTTTTTACATGAAAATTGCTCAACAGCATGGAAAAAGTGATGAAAATTTTGTTATCAGTGAAATTTCTCTTTATCAAACTTAGGAAGGGTTAGACCGGTGGTTGGGAAGAGTGAGTACCCCGTCGGGCCATTTGATCAGTTTTATTCTACAGTTGCACTGTACCAGATAGCACCACGTAACTTCTTCGTAGAAAAGAGATGAAAAGAGTAATCTCATCGGGCTGTCGGCGTTGATTCAGTATTCTACGATGCTAAAGGTAATAAAAACTTGAAAAAAAATATTCAAAATCCGGAATCATAATATTATTATTCGTTTGAAATCTTCTACATTTAAAAAAAAACTCAGTTGATGCATTTATCTGAATTGAAACATCTTGTGATTCTTTCTAATTGTTCATCATTTTAAAAAATGAGACTCAGTGGTTACAAATAATCCTCATGATTATCTACGATGAAAATCCATTGAACTGAGATGAGCAATTCCAAACAAGAAGAAACGACTTACGTTTATTTGGATTTTTCTGAAAATGACGATTTCAGTGAGTAGCCCTAACTTCTAGCTGTATTTTGACCACACCATTGTCATAAATTCATCTCATTTTAGTTGGCCGCGTTGTGATAAAATTATTCAAAGATATCGTCCCTAGATCAGCAGAAAATTTCCGAGCATTATGTACTGGAGAGAAAGGTGTTGGAAAATTGGGGAAACCACTTCATTACAAAAACAGCATCATTCACAAAGGTATTTTTACTCTAATAAACTCTATAATTAAATAATACACGAAGAAAAAATACAAACCTGTTGTGTTTTACAGTAATGCCCAAATTCATGATACAAGGCGGTGACATTACTGAATTCAACGGTTCAGGAGGTGAAAGCATTTATGGGCCATATTTCGACGACGAAAATTTCACCATCGAAGTAAGTCTAAAATGCTAAAAAAAAATCTCAACGAAATGAGAATTCATTCGATGTTTTTTCTTACAGCATTCTGAACCAGGAATGGTTAGCATGGTAAATGCCGGTAAGCCGAATACCAACAATTCGCAATTTTTCATAACCGTTGGCGAATGCGAACATTTAAACAAACGAAATGTAGTTATCGGCAAAATAGTCAAAGGTTATCAACTCGTTGAATATATCAGCGATACAAAGGCTGTTGATTGCCGCCCACTGCATGTGAGTTTTATTTTTGTTGCTTTATTAATACTTGCATCATGCAACGTGCATTTGAAATGATGAATTTTTTTTATAGAAATATGTGATATCTGATTGTGGAGAATTAGCCAAAGAAGATCTCCACGTAACGAACCACTGTGATGGCACCAGTGACGTTTATCCACTTTGGCCACAAGACTGGGAAATTGATTTAGAAAAATTAGATGTAAGTAAATTCCGATTATTCGAACTCTTTACCTTCGTTGGAGCCTCGTTCATGTTAAAATCGTTGTGCGTTCTCGTCTTTCGTTACAGAAAAATAAGTTATTACAAGTACTCACCGATATTAAAAATTCTGGAAATGAATTTTATCGAAGGAAACGATATTCATTGGCGGGTATAAAATATCGTAAAGCTTTAGAGTACATAAAATGGTAATTATTTTTTCAAGTAATTTTTCAATCGTTTTTGTTTTTAGTACGTTAACGCTGATTTTAAATTACAGTTTCAAGTCGATAGTCGATCAAGATGAGGACGCATTTTCCAATATGAAATTAATTTGTTTACTAAATTCATCGGCAGTAAAATTGAAAATGAAAGATTACAAGGAATGCATTGATACATGCGACGAAGTATGCATTTTTTATTTCGATTTTTTGGAAATTTTTGATGTACCTAATGAACGTATTTTCTTTTTTAGGTGCTTAAATGTGATTCAAACAATGCAAAAGCGATTTTTCGCAAAGGCCAAGCTAATGTTGCCCTGAATAATCATGATCTTGGGTTGCAATATTTAAAACAGGCACGTAGGCTGGAACCTTACAATAAAGATATAATAAACGAAATTCGCGAAGTGAAAAGATTTATGAGCGAATATCTCATTATAGAAAAACAATTATTTGCTAAGATGTTGAAAAAATAATTTCTTTTTTGTTACGAGATGCTTTATGTTTTTTATTATATTTGTTTTTTTACTACAATTTATTGCGTTTTTCCTTTTTGATTGAGATATGGGACTTGAAAATTGAAAATTTTTACAAGCTTGATATTTTTTCAGCGTTTTGAGGTGTAATGATTTGTGATTGTTGTATGAACCAATTTGGAAGAAGAGGTCAATTTTCCTTGAAAAGTTCGTAACTTCTATTCTGTACTTTTCTTATCGATTCTCACTAAGAAGGTTATTGTGCTTTAACAGCGTTTCTGACTTCTATCCTTTCAAATTTACTGCGCAATCAAGTTTTTTTTTTACTGTTATCGTGAAATTAGATTTTCGGCTTTCTGTATTCCATATTTTGGGAACCCTTGGAAAGTTGAAAATGCGCAATTTATTAGTACGTCAAATAAAATGTTTTTTAGCATACCTATATACATAATCGGATATTCGCACTAAAAATCAGATTAAGCAGCTGATCTTTAACCTTACTCGTTTCAGATTTTTTAAGGAACATGTAAGGCACTAAGGCAGGTACCGTGAATGAGTACCTCTTTAAAGGAAATTCAAACTCATTTTGAGGAAATTTCATATCAGTAGTTCAGATTTTAAAACAACAAATTTCAGTGTAGGTAGTATAAAAAATTTATTTTGGGACAAAAATAACATGATTTGATTATAATAATGTAGATATTTCAGTATAACACACGTGAACAGAAAAAAAATTAATATTTAGTACTAGATATTCGCTTATTAGCGGTGGAATCGTAGGTTACAGGTTTATTTCGAATGCAGGTGGATATTACAGCAAAAAGTATCAGTAACTGAATTCCCAAGTTGATCAAGGCAGTTAATAAAATCGTTGTTTTCTGTTCCCGGAGCCAATTCTCCAATGGGATGATACAACCCTGGAACAATGACCATACAAAAACATTTTTAATGAGGAAAAGTTTTCAAATTAAGTTGACGATTTGGTAGGTAAGTAGAGTGCTTACTTCGATATGTCTCGCTGTGTGCATTATTTCCGATTCAGGTCCTTGACATGTGGTGATATCTGAAGGAACAGGATCGAGGAATGATTTTGTTTGATTTTGATCAAGATGGCAACATGATATTGGCACCGTTAGGTTGGGCGCTGAAAGTTCTCGAAGACGCCATAATGAGTTTGTGTAATCGTTTCCGCTCGAAACGCCGCAACATTCCAACTTGATTCATAAATTCGTAATAAACGGTTAATAAACCTACTTAATTTACATACCTAAGTATACATTAGAGTGGATCGAAAAAATTTATTCCCGAGTTGAAACTCTCCCAGAAAAATGTTCAGCTCCCTCGACAAAGTGGATTATTATTATTGAAAAAAAAAACTAACTAAATTTTTAAATTCTTTGACACTATTTAAAAATATTCGTTTCTTGATTAAGGGTCAAAAATTAATCTTATCAATTTTTTTTTACATACACTTCGCTCAAAATCATAGAGTTGGAAAAAATTCGTTTTTTCATCCAAAAAATTGAACAGTAAATTTTCAAAAAAAAAATCGGAGGGTCAAATGACCTTCACGAAATTTTTTATCTCAAGTCGCAGTTTTTTCTTTTTTTAGGTTTATGGCGTTCAAAAATTACACGGATAAGATAAGGGAGCTATTAGTTTTCAAAGCACTTGTTTTTTTCTGGGTTAACGACTATTTAAAAATAAAATTTTGGTGAATTTTATCTCGTAATTCCAAAATGCAACTGATTTCCATTTTGCATCATTTTTTCGAACGGTGATTTATTCCTTCACTTTTTAAGATAGGCAACATATTCATCTAACACCTTTTTGTAGTAAGGATTACATATATCAGTCAGAGCGGTAATAAATAATAGCCAAGCTGTCTAGAATCACGTGAGATGAGTCGTCAAACAGGAGCTATACTGGGATTCCAAGAAAAACGTCTCAAAATGGCAATGAAGTCAGGATAACCAGTAATAAGCATCAAAAAGGAAGGATTTTTTAAACGAAATCATTGAAATCAATGCAATTTTTGAAAAACTTTATTTTGAACTATTCTCTCAGCTGCGGCGTGAGACTTGAGAGCCAATCCTGAATTGGTTTATGTGCAATCTCAGCTTAGATCATGTTTTTTTTATCCAAGACCCCTTATTGAACGTCCATTCCTATAATGAGCTAATTAGGGAACCATTCTATCTAATGATAATTTTCCTAACTATAAAAATTTACTTTACCTTAACTTGAATTAAATCAATGGCCACTGTATATTGTTCTTTGCCAGGCACTCCATAATTATGCTGCCATACTTCGGTCAACGACTCCTTATTAAATTTTAAACCCAAATATTCCGGACAAATGGCTGTAACAACGCCCATAACGCTTTCTCCAAGTAACAAAACGATCACTCCAAAAACGTACTATAAATATTGAAAATAGGTAAACGATTACGTCTCATCGAAAACTATACCTACCAAAAAGTAAATTGCTGCCATGGGAATACTTACAATAGAAAATAAACAATAATTATCCGTATAAGTAGCCCAGCATCCTACCGTTGACAAGACCGATATCAACAGCCCAAGCATCAACGTAGCCATACAAATATAATATAAAATCGGTTCACTGCTATTGATTGGAATTAATCTTGAGATGAGAATTCTGTCGGTATCTGTGAGTATGGTAATACTTCCAGCGACCAAGCAAAGCCCACATATCTACGTACATGTTTTTATGAACCGTTATCAACGCAGAAAAGCAATAGGTAATTATACTTCTAACCTAACCACACAATCAAGCTCAAGTTATAAAAAATTATAAAAAATTGTACTTACTAGATACAGAAAATTGACGAAATTAAAAAAACAATACTTGAAACTGGAATCGTTCATGATTTAAAATTGACCATTTCTGTTTCATAACTGAGTGATGTAAATATGTGTGTTGCGATCGTTGTCCAGAGTATGATGATTCTTAGGAAGCATGGTTCAGTGATCACCACCTATTGTTGCAGGTGGGTTCCGTAATTTTCATCCATTCATCCCACGAATCACCGCAGAATAATTTTAATTTATAACGTAAATACGGTGTAAACACCTTGTATAGGCTGCATACATGTTCTTTCTATTCAAATACGTAGTAGGTAATTACTTTTTACTGTTTTTTTAGGACAGTTTTTGTTTTCACCGCAGGAACACAAAAAATTAGGTAACTGAAACTGGAAATATACTATGGCTAATTTTCGCGTTCATTAGCTGCTTTTTTGAGTGTGGATAACTTATAAATACTCATAACTACCTCCATGTACCCACTTCTATGACTTAGGTACTTATCTTGTTAAATCAAATCACGCACCTTGAACCGGATTCAATGTTTCGTAAAAGTAGAATATTTATAACCGGTGGATCCAGAGGGAAAAAATGATAAAAATAGTACAATTTATACTAATTCAGAAGATACCTAATAATTTTAAGGAGATTAGGAAATTTGTATTCTAGTTATTTCAAAAAAAGGAGGCAACTTCAGCAACAAAAAATAGATAATAAAAAATCACCCAAAATTTTCTCAGCAAATAGGTAGGTAGGTAATAGGTATACATTATTATTTTTAATCCTATTAGAAAAAAACACCAAAAAATCGCCTTAAAATTTTTGCAATTTTTTGAAACAGTTATACTTTTTAAAAACTGTTTTCGATTTTTAAGGAACCTATCTACATAGGTAGGTAGATAATTTTCTGCTTCAAATGTTATTTCCTCCTTATTTTTTTTTATTTGTGAAAATTGTTAAATTTGAACAACAATGATCTCATATTGCTTATAGGTAGGTACAAAGTACCTATTTGTGTATGTATAATCCTTCTTCGAAAATGATTTCGTTTTTTTTTTTTTATGTAAAAAAAAATCGTTTCAATTTTTCGAAAAAAATTACCTATTTTTTGAGCACCCTCCCAATTTTGAAAAATTTATGAGATTTTAAAAAATCTCATGTCTGGAAACTAGTCCAATTAAAAAAAAGATTTTTCAGGTCCAGGAAAATCATTCAAAATTTGAAAATCTTACAATTAAATTCCTAAAGTTCTCAATACCTACCTATTAAAAAATGACCAAATTTCTGAAAAATCGTCGAAGTTTGAATTTGAAGAGTATAGCTAAATTTTTAAAAATCATCCTGGTTTTAAAAAATTCATATTTTTTGAAAACTCGTTCAAATTTTGAAAAACAGTTCAATTTTTACAAAATTCTCCATCTATAGGATAGGTAAGTATTTTACAAGTTTTCGAAAAATTTTCAATATTTGCAAAATTGTCGATTTCTAAAATTTAAAACAGCATACAGATTTTGCTTCAATGCATAAAATTTTAAATCATTATAGATATGTTATAAAAATTTCAGATAATTAAATTAAAAAAAAAATCAATTTATGGCATACTGTCAAATTGGATACAATTCTAGTCACCAAAAAAGATTATTACAAACTATAAATTGTTGAAAACTGATTTAGGTATTATGAATCGCTACAAATTTTTCTTAGCTTATTTGATAGGAGAATTCGAAACTATTTCAACTCTTTGCAATACCCATAAGGCTGCTGCAACTCTTGAAAACAAAACCCAGTGCAACAGAGTCCCATATATCCTAAATAATGACATGTCGCTCCAGCAGGTAAACAAGATGATACTGATTGGATTGCAGCTAAGATAACACCGAAAACTAGCATACAGATTTTATAACAATTCATCATGACACGTTTAGCTGAGAAATGAATTATTTAAGCTGCGTTGGTTGATTGATTCCTCGGAGCCTTTTTTGAATCAATTTTTCTGGTTCAAAACAGAGTAGATTTTTTTAATATAAAAAGTCATTTTTTAAAAAAGTGATTATGAATGTTCACCTGAGGCGTAATTACCTGTTTTTTTTTTTTATGTACCTACCTAATACATACTACAGCGAGAGTAGGACAAACTACGAGTAGGCTTGGATTGGACTTGCGCGAAAAAAGTCAAAAGATGAGATTTCGTTTGAATGGGTTGGTTTATAGTGAAAATAATTCTATGCAATTTTTGAAAAAATTCACGAACAGAATGAATGCGAAAAAATCGAACTTGAAACGTGATGTAAAATGGTTAAATCGACAACTTTGAAAAAACCAATTAACAATTGGTACTTTATATGTACATTTTACATTTTAACAGTACTTTTAATAATTAACGCAAATAAAATACACGAAACGTCGTATTTTTGTTAATTATAGGAGCTATATAATTACTTACCTAGTGTTTTCAAAATTTTCGATTTGATTGTTTTTAATCTAATACATACTTAAAAAATTCTCCCTTCTATCACAATTGAGCAAAATGTTAAAAAAACTAATTTTATATTGTTCAGTTTTTTCAAAATTTCCAATTTCCTGATTAATTTCTTTCATTTTTGATACTTAAAACTTTTTAATTTTCAGTAAAAATCGTCCGATTTTTAGAAAATCATGCCCACTGTTTTCAATATATGACCCTGCCGGAAAGAAGGGACCTTGCGTAAAAAAATTGATGTCTCATGTTTCACGTTTTTGGTTCAATGACACCAAATTTGGACCAAACACATGAAAATAAAGACATGGATTTTTTTTTACATAAGGTCCCTTCTTTCCGGCAGGGTCACATATTTTAAAAAATCAGTCAATTTTAGAAAATTGGCCATAATGTCTGAAAATGAAAAAAATGAATAATTTTTTTTTTAGAAAATATCAGTCAATTAATTGATAAAACTTTTTGATGTTGAACAGAATTGAATAATTTTTTAAAAACAGCTCAATTTTTGAGGAAATTACTAAATTAAAAAAAATGTCCAAATAACCCTTCTTCCTCACCTTCTCTTTTAAAAAAAAAATTTCCTCAGTATTCTAAAATGGATAATATATTTCTCTTGAAGGAAGGAGGGAGATGATGTTTTATTACAGAAAAATCTCAAAATTTTTATAAAGCCATCATTTTTTTTTTTTTATTACTCAGGGGTAACTTTTTGAAAAGGTTTCGATTTAATTATTCACTTATGCGCCAACTTGATAATTTTCAAATTTTGAAAAAAAAAATCGAGTAAATACCTACCTACCTATTTCAGATTAAAACATTATTATCATTCATTCATGAAGTGAAATACGTCAATAATTCAATGCATAGGTAAAGTATTAAAATAATGGGAAAGAAGCGATACATCTTTTTTAATCGTCGAAGCCCGTCAATGATACTTATGGTAAAATATTTCGAAAAAGAAAACCACCAATGCCACGCAATACCCTACAATCAGAATAATAATCGGTTCCTTGAGAAAGCTCAACTTCAACGTCCTACCTTTGAACCTTTCCACCGGTGAGATTTTATTCGATCCCAGATGCAAGATCCAATAAGGTATAACTCCAGTTTCAAATAACCGATTCAATATCACATTGACCGGCTCGATCAAATACGACCCTCTTCTGAACATAAAATGGGTCGTATGAGCTCTCAACAAACACCCAGGTATAAATCTAAATGGTATTTTAACTTTGATACGTTTAGCTTCTCTAATCGAATGATAGTACAAACTACGTTTAACTCCTAAAACGGCAATATCTCGTTTGCGAACGACACGTGACATAACACCATCATATTTACACGGCTGTAATACATTGAATCTGTGCAAATTCCTACTCAAGATGCTAGTTTTGATGGTCGTAGCGTTTAATAAATTCAGCATCTCGGGAGATCCGTAAATCTTCAACGACGAGTTCAATATATCTCTAACATTCATGAAATCTCTGCCATGAGATGATACGGTGATAAAGCTACCAAAAGAAGCTTTATAAATGGCTGTAATAATCAAACTATAAAAACTAAAATTGACGAATAACAGTTTAAAGCTGTTTTCCGACTTATGCTGGGTTACCGGCTGCTCCAATAAAATTTGATAAACGGTTAGTATCGAAAAAATTATATTCCTGTGCATGCAATATACGAGACCGGCAGTAAGCAGGAATACGCAGACAATCAACATCCACGTGACGTTTTCGAATTCGTACGAATAGTACGCGTGATTAGGCGGTTTTGCTCCAGCACGATACGGTACAGCCCAACCAAAACAATCGATACTACTTACACGTGCCAGTTCAACGGTCAAATCTAAATTGTGGATTTCGATGCTTGCGTAGGAAAACCATCCAAATGCTAAATCAGCTTCCTTTCTATAAATAGTCTCCGAAACGTACTTCAATTCTTCGTAAAAATAATACCAAGTATAGTCGGTGCTTAAATTAGTCGCCATTATGGTGGGAGTGAAGTTCAAATACTGGCTGACTATTTCCAGCATTTTATACCCTACGCCGCTGGCATTCCAGACATTTTGTTCGAAATACATGATGTTATCCGGTGGCTGATGATTGCCTATGGCTTTCAAAGTACACCCTCGTAAATTACGTACTTTAATATTGGATGAAAATAGATCGAAATTTAGCACGAAACGGTTTCGAACCGGATCCCACGAGTCGATCATGACAGGATCACCGACCGTATTGCATTTACCTTTTGTGTAAGGTAGAAAAGTATAAATTTGGTTTTTAACCAATGCTATAACGTTAATATGTTGGTAATACCAAAACTGTTCGAAAACTGATTGAATAAATTGCATCGTCGAATTGTTAACTTCGGGCCAAATTAACAGAAATTTACTTCTGTCGTAATTTTTTGTACTGAAAATTTTCGTATAGGATTTGTAACTGATTGGAAAAAGAATATAGAATCCTTGAACGTCGAAATTATTCTTTTTCTTGATGATTAGCCTGGGTTTCTTGATACTTTTGACGAGTAAATCGGACCACCATACTTGGGATATTTCGTCTTTGTAGAATACCACCGGTACGCGAAACACGAACCTGTCTACGATCCGTTCGATACATTTGAATAAATACGAAGGTGGTTGTGAGAAACGCGACATTGCATTTACAATTTCTCCATCAGCAGTTACACGCGTAACCAATAAAATTAACGCTATAGTGCACGCGAAATTCATATCGAATATCTGTAGGCAAATGACATAAAAACAACAATGCCGTGAAATTGTAAAATAAAAGTGGAGGAGAATTTAAATTAAGAGCAACGTACCAGTTTACGAATTAATTATAGTGATTGATGTACCTACTCGAATGGCGACGAGTTGAAAGGTAATATAAAATTGAAATGTACTCGAAAACGTCTGACGTTTTCGATGAACGAGGACTAGAAGTAATTAAAAGCTTTTAATAAAATTATAATCTTACGGTGTAAACAAATGAATTACCTGAAGTCGTTTTAAAATATTCTCGACGAATATTGTATCACAAAAATAACCGTTGGATTGGAATTTTTTTCGCTGGAGATGATTTCAAAATGACCAGAATGTTGAAAATATTTTCAAAATTGATTCGCTACCGATGCGATGATTTTTTGAGTTTCGTATTCCTTCGTAACATCTTCTCCTTCTCGATGGGCGTTTTCTTGAATATCCGGAGAAATGTGTAATTTCTAGAATTTAATTTCAAATAAATAACGTGTCACTATCGACATGAAATACATATAACTGGGTCACTTCATGCATTGGTGAATTTTTTATAAATTATCGGAGATTTTTTTTTCAAAAATGGGTAAATTTTTCCAAAAGCTGGGCGTTTCTTCAAAAAATTAATGATTTTTTCGAAATGTTGAAAATTGGACAATTTTTATCCTCCTCAAAAAGAAAATTATTTCCAAAATTGAAAAAAAAATTCCCAAAACATATCTTACTTTATAACTTTTTATTAAAATATCAATGCAGCTACTTGATTTTTTGATTTTTTTTTCTTATTTTTGAAACATGTACTTTGGTTATCCCAAGTCTAACATGATCATCTTGATTTTTTCTAAAAATTAAAGTTTTTTCAAAGAATACATGATTTCTGAAATTGAATGCATTTTTTATTTATAACATTGAGAACTACGCGATTTTGAAAATTGGGCGATTTTTCAAAAAAATGGACGCTTTTCTAAAAAAAAATGAATGGTGAATGGCTTCCTAAAAATTCCGGATATTGTGTTTGCATCTACAATTTTTTCACCCCCCCCCCCGGATAGGTCCAAGTCAAAGTTCAAATTAGGAAATGGGACAATTAATTCAAAAAACTTAACAATTTTCAATCAGACCGTTTTTATAAAAAATGATCAAGATACTAGAAAAATAGACCAATTTGCCAAAAACTTTTTTCAAAATAACAAGAATTTCTCAAAACATGAAAAATTGGATAAATCCAAGATAAATCAAATAATTTTTTGAAAATTTACATGATTTCTTTCAAAATAAAAAAATGTTGTTTATACCTAATATCGACTGAAAAAATCATAATGGAAATTTAAATTCAAGAATTTTGCAACAAAAAGAAAAATCAGACTTCAAAAAATACAATTTTTAAACATACAGATAATTTTTTAATGATACAATTTTTAAATTGAATTGGAAATTTTTCAAAAATTGTCCGATGATATTTTTTTCTCAATTTTTCAAGTTAAATTTAGAATTTCATGAAAGAGTTTAGGAGGAGGGGTGATAATTCCAGAAACAAAGTTTTCATTCACCTCAACAAACAAGAAATAATTTTTCCAAGTTCACAACTAATGGTGCCAAATTACTCTGAATATCGCCAGTTAGAGATAAAAAATGGGTTTATATTTTCGTGAAAAATCGCCTAGAGAAAAGAGAAGTGCCCTCATTCTTTGAAACTCAAGGTTAAAAAGTGTTGAATTAACATGAAGAGGCCTGATTTATTATTCACTTTAAAATAGGTATCTCACCTCGATACGAAAATGTCTCTTCTTTGATTTGAAAGCCCAATCGTTACCTTCAGGGATATAACAATTCCACGTATTAATTGCCGGTAACTTTACCAAGAATAATAAACCGTCGTAATCACTATACAATGGATTTCCTTCGTTCAATAAAGACTGCAATCTGATCACAGTATCGCACACATGTTCACTGCGATACAGTTCCTGCTTTTTCTGAAAAAAAAAAAAATACACACACACAAAAATTCATAATAAATTCGATAAAGTGCACGTACAAATATTTTCTAAACTAAGAAAAATATATATTAAGCTCACTTCAAATAAATTCGGCTGCACAGTAATAAAACACGTAGAGCAAGTGTTTCTTAGTAAAATTCGCAATTTAATCAAAAATCGAATAAAATCTCCTTCCCAGAACATATTTCCTAATAGATGAAGTGCAATCCTAAGAACAGTTCGATTTTCCACCGGAGCACTGAAGCTGTATTTAGAATTCTGAACAATATCACGAAGGTAGTTGAATAAATCATCATATCCATATTTTTCTAAAGTTAAAATAAAATATTACATTTTCGCAGATAATGCGATATAAATAGAAAAAAATCGATGAAAGAAAAAATTACTAGATGAAGGTGTCCACGAATTTAGTTCAATTTTATTCAGAACTGACTCATCTAATCGTTTGGTCAAATCGTACGTATGTCCAAATAAGGTAACTCCAGGATCGAAAGATTCTTGCGTTTGATCTTGATATCTCCAAGCTATCTTGAGTTCACTTTGCTGGGGTAAATTATCTTCGGAATCGATAGTTTGGCTCTCGGTAACTGGAGCTGGCAGTTTCGAAATCTACGACGATCGGTATTCTTAGGTATAGGCTTTTCATTAAAATTTCAATTCAAAAAAGATATTTTTAACTTACAAATTTCTTAGCTTCTAGTTCAGGACTGGCGAATACTAAAGAATGATCAGATAATACTCCTTCGGCCAAATAATGCTTTAATATAATCTGACTAAATGTTCCAAATTCATCTTCCTCTAAAAACAGAATAGTTTAGAATTATGATAAGAATGTAGAAAAGTAAATGAATAAAAATATGAATCGTACCCAATAGAAATAGGCTGCCAACTGGAATTCCACCACCTGAAAGATGAAAATGAAAAATAAAGAGTCAAATTTAAATAATAATTTAATATTTCTATCGTCAGATAACTTACCAATTATAGTATCTAAGGAAGGAAGTCCAGTGGAAATGAGCAACTGATTGTTTGTTGTAACTTTCTTAGTTCCTTTTACTTTCGGTAACCTGTTACTTAACATGATGAATAATTGAGGTAATCAGGTCTATAAGTATTACAGTAAGTTTAGCACACTGAAAGAACCATAAGTTATAAGAAAACTACAACATTATAAAAGAAATCGCCAGAAACTCAACAAATTGTTTAAAAATTCTTACAAAATCACATGTCTGATAACAGAAGTATGAGATAATACGATGATTATGGAAATTTTAATTCTTCTCTCTGACATTCACCGCATTCACTTTCGGAAACACAGCGATCAAATCATTCATGAACGAAAAATAAGTAAACATTGAAATTGAAAAATGAAAATGCCGGTGCACTTTTTTGCGTTTTTCCATGATTTTGAGTTCGTTTGTGTCACCTGTTGAGCTGTTAAATAAAAGAAATTAATAATTATTTGAAATTTTTTAGAATTTCCTGTTTGGGTAAGTTTATAGTTTATGATTCATGCTGCTTAGCTATTGTCATCTTCGAGAGAGTTGGGTACTGTGAAACTGGAGTGTTTCGGAACATAACTCAGCTGTCCATTTGTGTGTTATCACAACACCTTTCAAATTTGGCCGGAAGAAAAATGATCACTTTGAAGCTACAATCGCTTGTTCTGATCGGCGTCTCGTTCGCTAGCGCTGGAATAATTGGACTCCTCTTTTTGTACAGAAAGAAACAGGTAAATCATCTGTATAGAATCTCTTCACTGAAACACGTTCTCTCTTTGTGATTAAAATTGTATGTTAATCGAAATGTTTAATATTCTAGTTAAAATCGATAGAAGAACCAAAATGTAAAGCTAAAGCTGTGATCTATGTTCCAAACTCATGTGTTCCTTATATCTTCGGTAAATATGGCTGTGTACTCCAAATTTTACAATCAAAATGCTCCACGTGTTTCAGCTTCACTCCACCTGGTAATATTTCTGTATTACTGCATTGCTCACAATCGTTGAAAAACATGTAATTATGTAATTTTATCTGTTTTAGGATTACTAGCCAACGAAACCAAGTGTGTAGTGAAAGGAGATCCGGAAAATGTCCAGTTGGCCGAATCAATTATTTATAATATTATTCGAATTTTCACACACGAGTCTAGAACTGGAATGAGTCTCGAAGAAATATTAAACAAAAGCCATAACGATATTATTGATAATTCTAATCTTACAGAAAATGAAAACGCAATTCTAACTGAAATTCTGCTATTACTTTCATCAAAAGATCAAGCAAAAAGTAACCGGAGTTGCATATTATTTTTATAAGTTATTTTATTAAGAGGATTAAATTTCGTGTTTTCGTTTTCAGGTACTCAAAATGAAACAGCTACCGATGCCATTATTCCTGATTTAGAGGTATTTCTTAATCACATTTAATAATTGATATCTGATAGATGAAAATTAATTTGAAATAATTTCCAATGATTTGTACCGTTGTTTTATTCACCTTTCTAGTATGATTTGGTTCAACACATTTCCAATTATAAAGATCGCACTCAACAGTTGGTATCGATTGGTGGTGATAAAAGAATACCGATTTACGTTTCAGCTGTCGCATACCCCAGTCAATTTTGGGTTCAGGTAAAAAATTGGCAGAAGTCAGTAAAAAAATTCACTTATTCACTTTTATTAATTTTTTTTTGAACTTCATTGGTTTTCATAGGCACTTTATACCAAAGAACACGGCGAACTGGATCAGATGACCCAAGAATTGTTCGATTTTTTCGACTATAATCCAGAGAATAATTTTCCTCCTGTATATGAAACGGTCAGTTTGACAAAAATCAAATTTCATTTTTTATTCTGCTGATATTTCTAAATCTATCCATATTTTCTGTAGGTTAAAGTTGGAAACTTGTACGCCGCGTTCGTCGAAGAACAAAAAAATTGGTATAGAGTTGAAGTAGTCACCATAAATTCCAAAAACGAAAAAAGTCCAATACATACAGATATCGATTTATATTTTTTGGATTATGGATATTCTTTATACATGAAAATAAAAGATATTCGAATTTTACCTGTTAGCTTTTTGGATCTCAATTTTCAAGCTATCGAATGCTGCGCTGCTAATATTAAACCTTTGTAAGTACCACTGCGGTAGCCTTTTATGAATTAATACTTCCAATACTTATTGTTATTTTAATTTTATAGTGGTGGTGAATGGTCGGAAGATGCTATCGTACTATTCGAAGAACTGACGCATTCTGGTATTTGGTATAAATTGCATGCAATTATCGAAAAAGTTATCAGTGATCAAGGAACTACTAATCCTGTCCCGTGTATTACACTAATCGATTCCAGTAACGATGTGGGTATTATTTTTTCAGCGGTTGTATACTTCTTTGCTGGATATTAATTGAAAAATTATAATTTGCAGGATTTAAATATCAATGATAAAATGGTAGCTAGTGGATTCGCTGAATATTCTACTTGATGTGACTTGATTACAATGAACCCTATCAATCATCAATTAATTCGCCTTTCTGAACTGAAATTTTATATTTATAATTTGTAAACTTACGCCTTCTTTTGTTCGGAGTATGAGTAATTTACGTTATTGACTTATTTTTCGTGATTGTTTTATATTCCTATTTTTTTGGTTTTCTAATTTGAGTACGAGTTATTCTATGCTGATGTTGAATATGTTCTAATTTTCGTTGTGTAATGTTTACGTTCAATTGTTGCACTGAGGTTGAGACGAATCGTTGCTTTGAAATGAAATATATAAAGTTGAGTGATTCGCGACTTCGAATTTGTCATCTTCTGTGATCTCTGATTATTAGATTTTGATCATCATTTAGAAAAAAATCATCGATCTAAAGATCTAAAAATAAAAAGAACATGTAGCCAAAGGGATAAAAAAACGAATAATCTATAAAATTTTTGAAGTTTTGTCAAAGTAATCTTACCGATGTGGATTCTTTCCACTGATCTGAAAAAACCAAAAAATTCTTTTCCCATTGAAAATAATGAATAAAGCAAATTGATGTCATGAAATATCTTACGGTTAATGCAAGTATATCTCGAAGATGGCATTTCATCAATGAGAAATTGGAAATGAAATGAGAAAATTTTGTATTTTAGGAACCATTTGTCTAGTCCATGTTGATTTTTTTCCATTTGTAGTTAGAAAAAAGGATAGGTATCAAAAAACAATTGAAAATTGACCAAGATGAACAAAATTGAACTAAAAATTTTTAATTGTCTCAAAAATTCAAAATGCATTAAAATTTGAGAACTGATGTAATAACTGGTTCCTTATCCATTGATATTGATTGCTTTAATTTCACTGTCTAAGATTTGAAAGTTGAAACAGTGAAATTCTGTTCATGCGAGGAAGGAGGAACTGATACCACGATGGGAGTTGTAATGGAAGGGGGACTCGGCTCATCCAGACGAAGAATAATTAGATCAGAATGTTTTCAAAAATTGTTCGATTTGCAAAAAAAATAAGCCAATTTACGATAATTCTCAGACAGCTGGTAAATTTGCCCAAATATTTAGAAATAAATTTTCTGATGTTTGGGATAATTTTCCGACTTTTAAAGAATATTTAAATTACTTGACTACAATTGCCAACTTTTTGAAAAAATTCAATTATTTTGGTTTTGAAAGAGACCACGGCAGAAAATTCGTCACATGGATAAGTTCATATTTTTTTTACGGACTCTGAAAATCTAACAATGAAAAAATTTCTTTCGAGTAGGTAGGAATTTATCAAAAAACTACACAAAACTCGATTTAGGTTCAAATGTCTTGTATTGTTTATCACTTTTAAAAATTTCTTTCCATTCCTCACTGTACTTACTTGTACTGAGAAGAAATTTTGAAAAACATAAAGCTGAATTTTTTTAAAAATTCTACTATTTTCGACTTTCAAGAATTTTTTTAAATAGAAAATTCGAGCTGGAAAAATTTTGGTACATACATACCTACCTATTATAAAATGTTACATACCTAACTATTATAAAATGTACGTTTTTCAACTGTAAAATTGTTTTAATTCTAATTATCTTAAAATGTTTTTAACTTGGATAAAGAAAAAATCAAATTCATATTTCTTAGAATTTCTTCAATTTCAACTTTATGTTTTTAAAAATTTCTTCTGACTAAAAAATTGGAAAGAAGTTTTATTAGAATATGAAATTAGAAAAAAAAATGAAAAAAATAAGGGTATGCTTTCGGTATTGAATTGGATTGTAAGTAGCGTATTTCGAGCAGCACAAAAACAATTGTTGATTTTTATTCAGACATACTTGGTTGCAAATTTGGTTTCGTAACTTATTACAAGAGAACTGATTTGTTCAAGCGAACGAAAAATGCATTTCAAATTTGAAATTACAGCTGATAGTCAAAATTTATGCGTACGCATTGCAGTGTTGATCACTTCACTACTACAAGAACACTTCATTCTGTAATAATACGAGGCATAGTTGTCAAACGAGTCCGATATTTTATTTTTGCTTGATTTTATACGAATTACTTTTTTCTAGAGGGAAGCCCGTAGCCGTAACAAGACTTTCGCGCGTTGAATTTTTTCTCGATTGAATTTGTTAGATTCATATGATTAATTTTCTATGGATGGTATAGGATATGCTTAATTCATCCCGATAGGCGATTTCAATCTACTTTTTAGTATTTTTGTAACTCCAACATGGATTTGAAAAAAAAAAGTTATATGCATAAAAATCCTTCCGAAAATTAATTTAAAAAATTTTAAAACGTATTTTTAAAAGAATGGTATTCAAATGTTCTCGTTCCTGGTAAGTAAGCCTTACAAAGTAGGTAATTAGGTATTACAAAGTAGGTAATTAGGTATCTCAACTTGAGTAAAATTTTGAGCCGAAACAAAAATAAAGCAAAATTATTAAAAATCTCAGATGCTAAAATTAATTTCTCGAATTTTGTGAAAATTTTGAAATTTAAAAATTACTTCATCGCTTTACAAAAGTCATTTCAAACTTAATCCCAGCCCCGCGAGTTTGAAAAAAATCGAGGGATGGATTTGGGATAAAAAATTCAATCCAAATTGAACCCAGCTTGAAAAACTCGAAAAATATACCTATGGGATGATTTTTAAGAGACGGAAATTTATTTCAAAATTCATCCCAGCCTCACAAGTGAAAAAATCCTGGGATGAAATACCTACTCGAAAAATTCATAACTGTGAATATGATTTTTGTGAGATGAAAATTCATTCCGAAATTCATCCCTGCCTAAAAAGCTTGAAAACATCATGTGTACCCATTGATTTTAGAAAAGGGCTGAAATGAATTTTCGGATGAGTTTTCATTTTCCCTTTAAAAAATCATACCACAAATTTTTTGAGTAGGTATTTCATTTCACGATTTTTTTCAGCTTTTAAGCTTAGAATGAATTTTGTGATGATTTTTAATCCAACACAATTACAAATTAACACAAGATTTGTTCGAGTTTTTCCGAGCTGGAATGAATTTGGGGTGGTTTTTCATTTCGAATTCAACCGCAATTTTTTTGAGTTCTTGAGTCTGGGATGAAATTTGAGATGAATTTTTATCCTCAAAATTCAGAACATCATTACATTTTTTTAGCTTTTAGGCTGGGATGAATTTTGGAATGAATTTCCATCTCTCAAAAATCATCCTATAGGTAATTTTTCGAGCTTTTCAGGCTAAGATTAATTTTGGTTAAATTTTCATCTCAAATATCCCAAAGCAATCCCTCAATTTTTTTCAACTTCTGAGGCTGGGATTAAGTTTGGAATGAATTTTAATCTTCCATAAATCATTGCACGATTTTTCTGAGTGTTTCATCTCACGCTTTTTACGAATTTTGGAGCCTGGGATGAATTTGTGATGAATTTTTATCCCCAAAATTTACGCTGTTAAATTTTAGGTGCCGAAGTTCGTTTCTCAAATCTTTACAAATTTTTAAAATAGGTAGGTAGTTACATTAATTTAAGTTACCTCATCGCTCTGCAAAATATGAAAATTTGATCTGATTAACGAGAAAAGTTGAAATTCAGCAAATTTCTCATTTATTTCACTCTTTCAAAATTTTTTGGAATTTTCCAGCACTGAGACAAGTTTATAAAAAGATCTAGGTATATGAATTTCAGCACCTATACCTAATCGCAGCTTACTCATAATGGTGACTTATTGATCAACTGAAACACAATTTCCTAAATTCATTTCTTTAGAAGGCTTCGGATTCTTCATAGCTTTAAGTTCAAATTCATATTTTTTGACAAAAATTTCTCCAGGAAAAATTTGAAAATACCCACGTTTACAGTGCACTGATTGAGATGAAAAGCCGATGTTGATATACCCAAAATTATAAAATTTTTCTGAAAGCTTCCAAAGTCTCGAAACCACATTCAATTAATTTGAGAGATCAAAAATAGGGTATCTATATACCAAATTTATTCTTTTGCCGTAGAATAAATCAAAGAGCTTTTCCTAATATAAAGGGTTGAAAATGGCCTTGACTCAGAATTGGTCAAAATTGATCCAAAATGTTATATGGTCTACAAACATTCCAATAAAATGTTGACCCCCTACCCGCAATTTTGGAATTATTGCGCTTCTAATGTCGAAATTTCAATACACGATATCTCTGGAAGGGGTGGGTGAAAAATTTGAAATGTTCACAGACTATACACCTTTTTGGGTAGTATGAACTATGAATGAGAATTTTTTGAAAATTTTCGGTTCTCATTTTGTAAAATTTTTCACATTGAAATTTTCAAAAAATGTTTTTAAAAAATTTTGAGGGTGTCATGGCTGGAAATTTTTTATTAGATCGGCCAAGTGGTCATGCATCACATATAATTGAAGGCTCTTTTTCCAAAATGGGATAAATTTTCAAACCGTATGTGGAAAAAGGGGCTCAAGGGTAAATTTTTTCTTAGCCTTTGACATTAAAAAAATTTACCCTTAAGCTCTTTTTCTCATGCACAAATTTTGGACTTATCCCACTTTGGAAAAGAGTTCTTCAATTTTTTTGGACCCTGAAATTGGGGGCAACATGGTCAAAAATTAAAACCAAAAAGACGTGATTTTTTACCTCTTTCGTAGTAACAAGCCAGTTATCCCAACCTAAAGTAAAATTTTAAGTCAAAATTGTCATAAATTGAAAGTACCTAAATCGTAAAAAAATTCCATTCAATTTCAAAAACTGAAGTGCATTTCTCAAATTTTGAAATTTCAAAAAATCGCCAAAATTCGAGAAATGCTTTTCAGTCCTTGAAATTCTGTAAATGAAATTTTTTACGATTTACTTTCAATTTATGACTATTTTGACTCAAAGTTTTCTTTGGGTTGAAATAACTGGCTTGTTACTACGAAAAAGTGGTAAAAATCTCGTCTTTTTGGTTTTATATTTTTTAAACCATGTTTTCCTCAGTTTCAGGGTCCAAAAAAATTATATGTTGGCCGATCTAATAAAAAAATTCCAGCCATGACACTCCTCAAAATTTTTTAAAACATTTTTTGAAAATTTCAATGTGAAAAAATTTGGCAAATGAGAACAAAAATTTTCAAAAAATTCTCATTTATAGTTCATACTACCCAACAAGGTGTATAGTCTGTGAAAATTTCAAATTTGTTCACCCACCCCTTCCAGAAATATCGTGTATTGAAATTTCGACATTAAAAGCGAGATAATTCCTAAAGGGGTGCGTGTAGGGGGTCAAATTTTTTTTTGAATGTTTCTAGACCATAAGTAACATTTTGGGTCAATTTTGACCAATTCTGGGTTAAGGGCCATTTCGACCCTTATTAGGAAGGCTCTTTTCACATTTTGCAGAGCGCGATAACGTAATTTTTAAATTTCAAAAGTTTTCCAAAATTTGAGAAATTAATTTTAGCATTTGAGATTTTCAAAACAGGGTTCATTATTTTTGTTTGGGCTCAAAATTTTACGCAAGTTGGGATACCGTACTTACTTTGTAAGGCTTACTTACCATGAACATTGAACTGAAATTGTTGAATAAAATTTCAGCTACGTGAATATCTGAATACTATTCTTTTAAAAATAACTTTGGAATTTTTAAAATTAATTTCTGAAAGGATTTTTATATGCAGATTTTTCTATATTTGTTTGACTTTGAGTAAATTTTCTTTTCTCTCTCTCACACATTTTTGTCAATGTAGTTATCGTATTTTGTCTTTTTCCAATATTTCCATTTGATGTACCTACTCTCGTAATACCATTCAAAATTAATATAGAAGAATTCCAGAAAATATTCAGAGTATCTGAATCCAGTTCTGAAATCATTTTGACCTCGAACTGCATTCATGACCCAAAATGGTACTCAAATAAGTAGATGGCGAGGGGGGAAAATTGAAAATTTTCCATAATTATCGAGGGTGGTATCAAAATCCATGTTTTTCAATCCAGAATTAGTTTCCGACAAAACATGTATTACCAAAAACCGAAAACAAAAAAATGAAGTAAAGTTTCCTCTGAAAGGAAATAATGCATTCTGAATTCTGATATTAAGTTACCTAATTTCAAAAATATAAAAATTTGTTTTTAAAATTCAAAAATCGGCTTTTAGCTCTCTGATATTTTTTTTGTCATTCTGACTTTCTGATATCAAGTAAATTTTCAGCTTCTGACTTTCTGACATTAAGTTTTGAAAAAAATCAGCTTTTTAGCTCTCTAATATGTTCCTGGTCATTCTGACTTTCTGATATTAAGTCAGTTTTCTTTGCCCGACTTTCTAATAGGTATTTATATTTTGAAGAAATAAAAATTTGTAATTTTTCAAAAGTCAGCTTCTAAATTCTGACATCAAGTTTTGAAAATACAAAAATTTATAAGTTTTCGTGATACAAAATAGCGTGACGCAAAATAGCGTTATAAAAATTTTGGAATGACCTCCCCCCCCCTCCATCCAAGAGGAAAAAACATATCCATGTTAAAATGGGCTTTTAGAGAGGTAGTATGGAGCTTCAAAATCCATTTTTTTTTTCAATTATCAAATATAGTATCAAAATAATTTTTTTTATCCGTGGAATCAGTTTCCTATGTCATTTCATCGAAAAGCCCAACATTAGACCATTCAAGAGCAAATGGAAGCAGATAATTGAGAACAATTTTCAATTTGCACCCCCCCTCCATTATACCGCCCTTATGGTCTCATTCTTTCAATTTGGGTTATTCTATGAAAGTGCACAAACAAAAAACAAACGATTGACATAATTTCCAGTGGTGTTGGTGGGGGGGGGGGGGGTTGCGGACGGAACTCTAATTTGTGACTGTTTTAAAAATTTTCACAAAAGTTGTCAGCTAATTTTTTTGAGGGTCAGTACGTGTTCATAAATTTTCAGATTAATATCAAAATTTACTGATTTGTAGAGGTAGCAACCTAAATTTTTTCCGGGTCCACTAGAATCGAGATCGAGTTTTTTTCGGAAAAATTCCTAGAATTATTCAGGGTGTAGCAAAAATTTTCAAAGTCTAATAATGTTGCCGCCGGGAGAAAGGATGTTTTGGGTTACTTGAATGAAGAATCAACCAATTTTTTCTAATGATTTCAAAATAAAATTGGCCGATTCTCCATTATTCTTTATTCAAGGGTAACCTGGACAAATTGTGGGAAATATTTTCTTTGCTTTCTATAAACTGTTTTTCTTCCGATTTCATCTAGTTTTTTAGCATAAGTACCAAATAGGAAATGTGAGGATTATTTTAAAGGAGGTCGGCAAGAACGAGTATGAGTGGAAGCTCTCACCAATATTTCTCTCTCCCTTCTCGCTTTTTTTCAAACTCTTCTGCCAGAAAATATTTTGGGGTTTTCGTAAGGAAATAGAAGTTTTGAGTCTTTGATGTTTGGTGATCATTTTATGGGCTAGTCCTTTAAGAAATTGATAGAGCAGCGCAGATGCAAATTTTGTGTCCCATCTCACTAGTCCTGGTTTTAAGGTATAGAACTTGAAAACTACAAGCTTCGAAATGGTACATATATTTCCAGCGAAACATTTTGTTATAAATTTAACCCCCTTCCCTCTCGTTGAACACTTCGATACACAAAAAGGGAGCGGGTTAATAGCCCAGTCAATTTTCAGTCTTCAATTTCAGTATAATTTCAGAGAGTTCAGTAATCCGGCAAAATCTTATAAATTGATGCAAATTGAAAAAAAATATTGAAAATTTTGCAGCATACCTGAATAATGAAAAAAAATGAGCGTTTTATAATTTCAAATTTACTGTCCTCTTTCAGAAATCATAATCCATCTGTAAAATTACTTATTCTTCAAATTCAAATTTTTTATTATTTTAAAGCAATCCAAATCCTAGATTAAAAATGATTTGTTCTCAAAATTATTTGAACCAATTTTATCAAATTTTTTCTCATCAAAACTCCTTTCTAATGTATAGAAATCGAATTTTTCAGAACTTTTGCCTCGCTGCGCCTGACTGTATCGTTTTTATTCTCAAGTAATTTTAAAGTAAAGGTGGCAGATTTCTCATTAAAGTTGATAAATTTGAAAATTGTTTCATTGAACCATAAAAATTCTTCGCTATTTGAATTTTTCAATCGGTATTTTGGAATCTACCCCCCCCCCTCCAGCAAGATAAATCTATATTAGAACCGCCTCTGAACTAACCAAATAGGTAATCTGAAACCTACTCAACAGGTTTTTGAAAGGGAATGAAATAAGAATAAAAATTTTCAAGCTCTAAATTTCAAAACTAACTCAATTTACAAAAGATGGAAGCGAAATAGTCAGTGGAATCGTCAAGGGGAGCCAGAGTGGGTCTCCGCCCAAAAATGCTAGCCCTTGCTCGACCCTCAAAAAATTTCTGTTGTATTTAAAAATTATACAATAATGTGAATCCCTCCCCATTACATCAAAATATGTACCTATGTTTTTTCAAACCATCCTTTTTTGATATTAAAAACCCAATTTTTCGAGAGCTTCGCCCTCCCTTTACTCGGGCATGAATAAGTTAACAGTTCTATAATCCATCTAAGGCAAAAACAATACAAAATGAGGCTCGTTTTTACCCTTCCTCTTTGAAATCTATCTGGAATTTCAAGTTTTTCATACCCACTTGTATACATACACTTTCATGTTTGATGTTTTTTCATGAATTCGTGTATCAATGTTTTATGTTGTAGAAATTGTTTGTAATTTTGAAAAAAATGAAGAAAAAATTGGCTGAGAAAAATTTTTGACTTGAAGAATTGACCTGGGCTTGTTTTACAAATTTGCCATGACGTTGAAAACATTTCGTTAAAAATTGTAACTTTTCCAAAAAATTTCAAGTTTGGAAAAAAATTTTGAAGTTGAAAGAAAAATTCAGGAACAAGTTTAGGCCTCGTCCAAAAAAATTGAAGTTGAAAAAAAATTGAGGAACAAATTTAGACCTCGTCAAAAAGTTTTTGAAGTTGAAAAAAACTGAGGTAAAAATTTAGGCTTCGTCAAAAAAAATTTTGAAGTTGGAAGAAAAATTGAGAAACAAATTTAGACCTCGGGAAAAAATTTAGGAAAAAATTTAGGCTTCATTTAAAAAAATTTTGAAGTTGGAAGAAAAATTAAGAAACAAATTTAGACCTCGGGAAAAAATTTAGGAAAAAATTTAGGCTTCGTTTAAAAAAATTTTGAAGTTGGAAGAAAAATTGAGGAACAAATTTAAACCTCGGGAAAAAATTGAGGAAAAATTTTAGGCCTCGACAAAAAAAATTGAAATTGGAAACAATTTGAGGAACAAATTTAGACCTCGTCAAAAAAATTTTGAAGTTGGAAAAAACTGAGGAAAAAATTTAGGCTTCGTCAAACAAAATTTTGAAGTTGGAAGAAAAATTGAGAAACAAAATATAAACCTTGGGAAAAAATTTAGTAAAAAATTTAGGCTTCGTTAAAAAACTTTTGAAGTTGGAAGAAAAATTGAGGAACAAAGACCTCGGGAAAAAATTTAGGAAAAAATTTAGGCCGCGGCAAAAAAAATTTGAAATTGGAATCAAATTGAGGAACAAATTTAGACCTCGTCAAAAAAATTTTTGAAGTTGGAAAAAACTGAGGAAAAAATTTAGGCTTCGTCAAACAAAATTTTGAAGTTGGAAGAAAAATTGAGGAACAAATTTAAACCTCGGGAAAAAATTGAGGAAAAATTTTAGGCCTCGACAAAAAAAATTGAAATTGGAAACAAATTGAGGAACAAATTTAGACCTCGTCAAAAAAATTTTGAAGTTGGAAAAAACTGAGGAAAAAATTTAGGCTTCGTCAAACAAAATTTTGAAGTTGGAAGAAAAATTGAGAAACAAAATATAAACCTCGGGAAAAAATTTAGTAAAAAATTTAGGCTTCGTTAAAAAACTTTTGAAGTTGGAAGAAAAATTGAGGAACAAAGACCTCGGGAAAAAATTTAGGAAAAAATTTAGGCCGCGGCAAAAAAAAATTGAAATTGGAATCAAATTGAGGAACAAATTTAGACCTCGTCAAAAAAATTTTGAAGTTGGAAAAAACTGAGGAAAAAATTTAGGCTTCGTCATACAAAATTTTGAAGGTGGAAGAAATAGTGAGAAACAAAAGATAAACCTCGGGACAACATTTCGTAAAAATTTAGGCTTCGTTAAAAAACTTTTGAAGTTGGAAGAAAAATTGAGGAACAAAGACCTCGGGAAAAAATTTAGGAAAAAATTTAGGCCGCGGCAAAAAAAAATTTGAAATTGGAATCAAATTGAGGAACAAATTTAGACCTCGTCAAAAAAATTTTGAAGTTGGAAAAAACTGAGGAAAAAATTTAGGCTTCGTCAAACAAAATTTTGAAGTTGGAAGAAAAATTGAGAAACAAAATATAAACCTCGGGAAAAAATTTAGTAAAAAATTTAGGCTTCGTTAAAAAACTTTTGAAGTTGGAAGAAAAATTGAGGAACAAAGACCTCGGGAAAAAATTTAGGAAAAAATTTAGGCCGCGGCAAAAAAAATTTGAAATTGGAATCAAATTGAGGAACAAATTTAGACCTCGTCAAAAAAATTTTTGAAGTTGGAAAAAACTGAGGAAAAAATTTAGGCTTCGTCAAACAAAATTTTGAAGTTGGAAGAAAAATTGAGAAACAAAATATAAACCTCGGGAAAAAATTTAGTAAAAAATTTAGGCTTCGTTAAAAAACTTTTGAAGTTGGAAGAAAAATTGAGGAACAAAGACCTCGGGAAAAAATTTAGGAAAAAATTTAGGCCGCGGCAAAAAAAAATTTGAAATTGGAATCAAATTGAGGAACAAATTTAGACCTCGTCAAAAAAAATTGAAGATGGAAGAAAAATTGAGGAACAAATTTAGACCTCGTCAGAAAAAATTTTGAATTTGGATTGGAAAAAGAAGTCTGAACAGGAAAAACGTGCGGTCTTGAAAAAAAAATCGCTCATCAACGTACTGGAAATACTTGAATCCGTCAAACTAGTCAAACAGGCTCACGTGCATCAGTCAGCTGTTTGTAGATGAATGATTACCGTAAATTACTGAGAAAAGGTGTAATGTGATAAAAGAACGCTAAAGCTCATTTCTAATAAAAAATCAAGTGAAACGACACCTATCGATTTCACGCGGAACTAACGAGTATTAATTGGCTATCTCCCGTCACTCCGATTACCCTTTAAACGCCCAAAACCGCCATAATTTTGTCCAAAAAGAGTCAAACTTACGATCGTTATATCTCAGAAAATATTGAACATTTTTCTAATATCTTTCCAAATTCGGATTCTGTACGATGAGATCTCGAGAGGACTTTTGAGACTTTTCGCTTAAAATCATTCTAATTTCGAAAAATCATGTTACAAAAATCGCGAAATTGTGGAAAATTTCCGCAAAATTAATCTCTTTTTTTTTCGATAAATATAATATTTTTTGGCAATATTGCAAAAGTCCTCCAAAGACAAAGCTTTAATAAAAATAATATTGAAAAATTCATAAAAATCCGTTGGATATTACAGGAGAAATCACGATCCTAAAATGATCCTAAAAACACCCAGTTTTACCCAGGTAATTTTATTGATAAGGAACGAGAGCATACCCTTATACTTGAAGATTGAAAATTTAATACACTTTTGAGAAAAAAATTACAACTGAAGTGATAGAAGAAATTATTTGTTCGAACTCAGAAATTAGAATAAATGAACTCATGAGAGTTAGATAGTTGAAATTCCCTTTATGGCAAAACTAATTAGGAGCTCCTACCTTGTTCTGAGTTAGAATTCCTATATAGATACATTTTAACAAAAAATTGGTACCTACTTACGTATTCAAATTCCAAGTTCTTTGCATTCTCCACTTTTTTTGAGACCCATAATCTAAATTTTTCCTGTCAATTTTTTTGATTCTGACTAATATTAAAGACCCTCTCCTCTCCTTTCCAATAAATTATAAAACCAATATCAGTTACCTAGATGGTAGGTAAGGTATATCAGTTGCAAATAATAGGTAATAAAGAAATTTTAGTTGACAAACCAAGTACAGACCTACCTATGATAATTTTTTAAACACGAAATAGACTTTTTGATGAGTTAAACTTACCTAATCAAACAACAAAAAACTTGATCAATGACAAATTATCGTATCAACTGGTAGGTCCTAGGTAGGTGTAAGTAATAGGTGTATATTTAAAATTCACGGATCCCATAATCCATCGATTAAATAACCTCGTCACAATGATCATTTGACCATTAATTCGGCGGAATTTATACAACGAATCGTAATAGTTTTCGAATGATATGTCATTATTTATCTGTATTAAATTACATTAGTTACACTTCCAGTTAGGTAATCGTTTATTATGTAGGCCTACATACTAGCGCCAATTTAATATGATCAGATGTTCACGCTCCTATCTAACAAAACAGTCACTTTACTTTTTTCAAATATCATTTTCGTACTGTAATGGTAATTGTACCCACTCGTCGCCGGAGACCGGAGAAATATTGTAATTATTTGGAAGAAAAGTGAACTTAATTATTGATATTTGTGTGGTTTATGAATTTCTGAACAAAGTTACACTTCATTAGATAATATAGGTATATTATAAACGCGGACGCATTCTTTTCACTTTTTTTTTGTGGATCGTGAAAGTGTCGAAAGTCATGGTATAAAATAACCATAATATTTGTAAATAATTCAGTATTGATGTGATCACCGGACACTATGAAGTTGGTAAGTTTTATTGTTATACCTATTTTTATTAGCTAGCTTTTTTTTTCTTAGCCATACCTATACTCCTACTTTTCATAATCGTGACCTATCGTTTAAGTCCAATTAATAATAATGACGCTGAAAATTAAATTCTGCTTTCGAGTAAAGTACCTACCTAGAATGTATATTTAGTCGATATATTTTCAAATTGAGCCATAAACAAACAGTATTGGAATTTGCATAATTAATTACGCGTAATCTCATGTAGAGCTTTTCAAGTGGTTCGAAATGAGGTATAATATGTAGCTATTTGAGAAATTCGTGATTTATAAATGAGAAAACCGTCGAATTATAACATGAAAACGGCAGGTATTTGAATTCTTAATAATGTACCTACTTATACTGCCTTTGTTTGATAGTCTCAAATATAAGCACTTTCGAGAGCGTTTAAATAATTGAAATATTTCGAGTCCGGTTGGCCCGCAATTTTAATTAATTTTATGGTTTAAAATTAGAATAAAAATAAATGATTTTATTGTGGTATTTATTTCTTGTTTTTTTTTTTTAGATATATCAATTTGTTTTCTTCGCTGGCATTTTAGCCACAATCCAAGCCAGATCAAAATACATAGCAATCCCTTTAGATAACCTACAACTATTCGAAGTCCCAGATCAAGACGCCAATATCAACATGCCAATGATCCGTGTACCCAGACACGCTTTAGCTTACAACAAACCGAAATACAACGGTCACTATGCACCTCAACCTCAACCTCAAGCCGAAGCCTCATCTCATTTCGAACAAGCTAGCTTTAATCCGCAAGAATACGTCGACTACGGAGCCCACACCGGACACCACGGAGCCTTCGGCTGGTACGCTGATTTCCCCGTTCAGAAAGATTGATGACCATAATACACAAACAAAATCGTTTATTCAACATTAAATCTAACAAGAGAGATTAACATATGGCATACGCTGAGAATTACATTAGTCTTTAATAAAATGCAAGTCTTGGCTGGAAATTACCGAAGGTATTTTTAAATTAGATAATGGAAGAATTATTGCTACGATTTCTTAATTATAATATTCGTTGTTTGATTATTATTCCATCTGATACCTAATCTTTCCAGTTTCTTATATTTATTAAAAAGGTAACAAAGCGGAAAAGGAAACCGCAAGTTCACGGTGATTCGATTCGTAATTCCAGTCTCTCACATATTCCGATCTTATTATTATTTAAAACGTGACTAGAAGAATAATACAGGTTGGGTGAATATTCACAATACAAATAACAAAAAAATAAAATAAAAACACACGAGAAACAAAATATAAAAAGCATCAGGTAGGTAAACTCAACAAATAAAAAAAGTGAAGAAAAACAACGATGAAGAGCGGTAAGCGTACTTTTAAAAAAAAACTTCAAACCAGATGAAGCGAGTATTTATACTTAGAATTAAATGGTAAGTGAATTTTTATTAATAGGTCCTATATGGTGCGTATTGTACGTAGAAAAGCATTCAAACGGTTATACTTTCCATGCCATCACAACTTTGCGAAATGGGACGAACAAACCGCAATTTTTTTCACTGTAATTGAATAAAATCGTATAATTATTTGGAATAATCGAGTGTAAAAAAAATAATAAATAGGCAAGTACCATGAAAAATATCGTAATCCTTGGAATGTTCCATCGGTTTCGCCCATACTTGGAGGTAGCAATATACCAATGTGAGGTTCTGTTTTGCCAGGAATATTGCCGACGAATTGTATCCTTCCTCCGACAACTCTGCCATCTTTATTGATAACTTTGACGAAATAATTGGTTTTCAAGTCGTTGGCTGATCTGGCGATAAATGGACGAGCTGAGAATGGTGGCGAGAATTCTGAAAAAACAAAAACAAAATAGTAAGTACAATTCTGACCAGAGATTCTACTTTCTAATAAAAGGACCATTCGAGATGCGCAAGTTAATTTGGGTAACTTGTGGAGAAATTTGAAACTGCCTTAGTACCCGAACCTGATCAGGAAATTAAACCAAGTATGGACTTTTCCATAAAATTGGTTGAAAGGAACCGAGAAATCAATTTTTAGCTACTGAAATAGATTGTTTTTTTTTTAAATGAAAAAAAAAACAAAACGAAAAAACTGATGAAAAATTATTGTGTTAGAGGCTCCAGAATGACTAAAAAAAAGTTTAAATTTGCTCGACGATTTTACCAATTGTTTTGCGTTATTTTCCAATTCAATTACTGATCAAAAATACTAATTTTGAGGTTTCTTCTTGAAAAATTTAATGAAAAGTGGATTTTTTTACTAAACTAGTTAAAAAGAAGCAAGAATTTGATTCATATCAGTTCAAATTAACTCAAGTGTCTTCTGAAAAAAAATCCAAAATACTGGAGAAAATGAAATTTGCGCTGGAGGCTCCAGAATGGCTGAAAATTGTCAAATTTGGGTTCGAGAAGTCGATATTTGAAGAATTGAAGACCAAATTTTTTTACAGTCAAGAGTAACTTTTTCCAAAATACCCACATCCCTATATCATTTTTGCTGATTGAATAGATTTTCAAATTATCAAAGCATCATAAATTCGCCCAAAAATAGAAATACCACCTTGGCAGCTAAAATTTCCGCTACGACTGTTTTAGAATATCCTATTGGCAAAAATCGACGTCTCATTCTAATCGAAGATTATTTTCTTGCAAGTAATCTGGAATATGGCTGTACCAAAGTAACTGAGCAGACTGACGCTGGCATTCCATATTGCATATTTTCAACAGATCTAGTGCCTCGAGTTTTTCACCCCATGAGCACTGCTTGATCTCAAATTGTTAATCAAAGACTATCCATTCTACACCGTGCGTTGTAACGGCAATTGATAATGATACAGTGGAATATTAGCATCAGTCTCCGTTACTCTGGGACACCTTTTATATTAATTCATCATACCTAGGAATAAATTCGGAACCGAATGAGTACGTCCTACGTAACGATAACCCACATAAGGCCAATCTATGGCTGTCAAAGTGGAATCTATCGACTTCCTAACGCATTCTTCGGATTCGTCGATCAAGGAATCAGTCGATTCTTCGCCACTCTCGGTATCAACATACATATTCGGTAACGACTGCCGAGATCCAGTATTTTTCGACAGGAGTGACTCTGTAAAACATAAAATATTAGTAAACCCGAATCAAATCCCGATTACGATTCGAATCTTACCTTTAAAGGAAACTTTAGCCTTAGGTTTACGATTAATGGACGCGACGCTGGCATTTTTCAACGTCGAATTAGAAAAAGTCTTGACGCTAAATTTATCCGGTAAAGGGTAATAAAACTGGGTATCCGCGTTGGCCGAAGGAGAATACGATAACGCAGCCGAATGACGCCTCAACGTAGGTGAAGGTGGCACAGACGAGGTACGATTAACATAATACGCATCCAAAGAATACATCGATGGTCTCCACGACTGCCTTCGTTTAGCATGTAAATCCTGCGCTGATCTGTCCTGATCCGAAGCGTACGAATTTTCATAACAGTTCCAGCTTGAATTACCAACGTTGAACTCGAACCTCGAATACGACGAACCGGAACTGGCCACAGCTGGACTTTTCAAATACTTCATAGCAAAAGGTGTCTGCAAACCCGTACTAGGTAGCCGAATACCATTATGGCATAAATGATCCACACTTCTGGATAGCTCCGGCACCATGCTAGTGAAATTTATATCCGATAATAATATTCGTCTAGCTTCTTGAGTTTTTTCGGTCAGCTTCAAAGGAGGTTTTTGATGATGCTCTTTTATAGGTATTGCGAATTTAGAGGGTAATGTGGGGAAATTCTGAGACGCTTTGTTATTCACGAGGAAACTCTCAGATTTCCACGAAGGTGGTACAGCCGAAATATCAGTCTGGGCTTCGGAGTCGCGCATTGATGCATTATTTTCGTTCAATACTGGTCGTACTAAGCTTACAACAGCTTTCACCGGAGCATGAGCTAATCTGCTGGTTTTCCTTTCGATCGAGTGTTCTTTCTTGAGAGCATTACGAAATGAACTGTTTATTCCACCGTGAGTAACAGGACTAAGTAAAGAATCGTCCTCTTTGTATACAATACCGCATTTCGAAATATCAGTCTCAACTAGAACCGATTGAGTTGCGATGCCATGATGATTAATTTCAGATTTAGATTCGTATGTTTCGCCATCGTCCGATATAGGCTCGAGTTCTTCTTGTAAACTAATGATTTTCGTATCTTCGGTGGTAAATATCAATTCGATATCGTCCACTTCTTCGGATTCCTCCGAATCGGTTTTACTTTTGAAAAACATAAACTGATTATCGTCATCGCTTCGTTCTCCATCTTTCGAATCATCTCGTCTTAGGGCATCTACGTCATTCACCTGTTCAGTCGTCTCGTTCTCTTTGTCATCGTTTTGTGCATCTGTATCAGTGATATTATCCATCGAGAAGCATTTAATCTTAGCACCTCGATCGAAAATGTTATTTTTGTTCTTGGCAGATAATATTCTTCGTCTTAGAATATGATTTTCTAATGATAGCTGTTCGATAGCGATATCATATTTACGAATGGAACTTCGACTTGGTACTTTCTTCTTCAAAACATGCAGTTCACTTTGAGATCTTTCCAATGCAGTTCGCAGACAGACTACGGTTTGATGCAAAGCACGGACAGCGTTTAAGCAATCGTTATCAACGGGAACTACCTTCGATTCCGTTCTGACATCGTTCAACTTTCCATAAGCAGCCATTTAACACGAATTTCTTCATAGCGAATACGTAACAAGGCTCCATTTGGATTACGTTCTACATGATTCTACGCACTGTAAAACTATCGAACAAAACGAAAATGTTGAAAAATTTGCAACAGATAAGCATTTTTGAGTGGAAATTTGGTCGATACTTACTTCGCGAGTGGTGAAATAGAAACCTTGACAAGAGGAAATAAATCAAGCGTAAACTGTACGCAAAGGGGTGATTTTGGCTTGGGTCGAAATATTTTGCTAGGTGGTAGCCCTGATTGAGAGAAACAACAAACAACAAAGTTTACAGAAGAGAGGTAGGTGTACTTTTTCGTTACCTTTTTTTTACGTCCCATTTTAGTTAATGAAGGGCTCTTTCTGAAATTTTGTTTATTCGTTATAGCTTCATTGTTCACTAATAATTAATTATAATTAATGTTTGTCTTGAATGTCTTTATTCCTTAATTATTTTAAGAAAAATTTATGAGAAACATGAACGATCATTTCGCAAAGATATTATGCAGAAATACGAGTAAGGATGAATAAATACCCTGAAATTCAATATTTAAAAGAAAACATTCGTAAGTTATTGATTTTTTTGAGTTAGTTTTCATTCCAAATAATCTTATTGTCATTGTGTGATTGTAATTAATAATAATATTTTCATACTCGTAGCAAAAAACGACCTTCATAAAGATTTGAATTATTATAGGTACTACATGTCCATCTTCATTGATCCAAAATCAGCTGGTCCAGCTCTATCTCCCTTTCATTCTAATTCATATGAGAAATAAAATCTTTGTCGTAAGTGGTAAGTTATTATATTACCACTAACTGAGCTCCTGGGTAATAAATTTTCATTCAAAATTATGTTTCAATTTTTCAAATTCAGAAGATTTTCCACTCAAAAATACCCTTAGGTATGTTGACGTTTCCAGTTTCCTGACATTTCCTGAAAAAGCTCGAGCATTATGCTGACGACAAGCAAAGTTCCATAAAATTTACAGTCAAAATGTAAAATTTATTGAATTAAATTTGTTGTTTCATTTATTATATTTTTAATCACAAGAATATATCCTTTGGTTACCTATAATTTTTTGGTGCATTTTGAAAAAATATTCTGTTTGTACTGAATAATTCCTATAAGTATTTTGCCTAAAAAAACAACTAAACACCTAATTACATAGCATGAACTTCCGTTTGAAGAGTTGCTGACTCTTAGAATTGAAGGGATGAACTTTTGAAATCCATGACCTTCACCGAAAACCAGCGTGCTGTTTTCAATTCTTTAGAAAATCTTTAAAACTGAAAGTAATGATTCAATCACCTTTGCTGAGGGGGAGAAGCAGTGTCTTCCATCAAAACGTGAGAAAGAGGTACATATTTGACCACCATCGATCTTTTTTATTTTCAGCTCATTTGATCAGGGGAAAATGTTGTTTTTTACAAAAATTGTACGAGTAAAATTTTGAAAAAACTGCAATTCCTACTTATAATTCTTTTACAAAACAAGAATAATACCTAAATTTGAAAAAAAAATTGACATGTTTCGGCTAAAGGTGCTCAATTTTTATAGGACTAAATTCTTTTTAAAAAATTGGCAAATTGTAGAAAAACAAAACTAAAAAAAATCAATTTTGCAAAATTTCAAATTTTAGGTAGTAAATTGATAAAATTTCTCAAAACTTGGAAGCACCCGGTAAACATTTTTTGCGTTTTTTTTTTGCGATTTTTTTGCGTTTTTTCCAACCAAAACGCAGCCAAGAAACGCAGACTTAATGACTTTTTAACGACTTTTTGCATTTGTCGAAGGTGATGTTGACTGGTCAAACGAGTTTCTCTTGGCATGATAATGAGATGAAACTAGTTGTCTTTTGCGTTTTCGTTGCGTTTTCGATGCCAAAAAAAAAACGCAATTGCGTTTTGTCCAAGAAAACGCCTGCGTTACGCGAGCGTTTTTCGTGTTCTTTGCATACCGGGCAGTAGCATTGACTTTTGGGTCAAAAGCATGAAAAAGTTCGTATTTTTTGCTTGAAAATTTTCAAAAAAAAGTGGAAAAAACATTGAAAATTTCATTTTGAAAACTTTGAACAAAGTTTATAAAATGACCTTTTTAGTTTTGAAAATTAACAAGCCTTAATAATGTATCTTTTCTGTTCAGGTGACTGCATTACCAAAAGTGAAATGCTATGGCATGACTTATAATTTTTGCCAGATAATTTGGCAAAAGAAATCTTCTTATTTCATCCATATTCCACGTTTCCAACTCGACCATTAATAAAAACACCAGAATAACTATGCTGTGCATTTAATCTTTATTTCTTTTATGTATTAATAAACCCCTAAAATCCCTACTAACACATTATAAAAATAGTTACAATAAATATAAATAATGCAAACATTATACCAATATAATAAAATGGTCATATAAAAACGTAATATTTAGTAATACAAGAAAAAAATAAGTAAATGAAAACTTTCAAAACCTGTTATTTTTAAAAACTTTCGACTTACACTTTATTACGTAATAAATAAATAAACTAAAATGAGTTCAGAAAAAAAACAAGCCGAATCGATTTCTCTAAATATTCTAATATCACATTTACAGGTGCACAAAAATTATGATATCTGTTTTCGTAAAATGAAAAAAATTTCTCTGCGAGTAGATGTGTAAAATCAACTTGGAAAAAAATCCCCGAGTTCTTATTTCTACATTTTTTTAGATCTTCGCAAATTCCAAAGAAAACAACTCTGACATAAAATTTCATTTCATTAGGAAAAAAACCACTACATTTTCATGGAACTTTATTTCCATGAAATGAGCTAGATAAGGTACATGAAAAGAAAAAAACCTTTGGTCGAAGTTAATATTCATTCACCGGACAAGATACATGAAATATTCCTTTAAACCTTTTAAATAGTAGGTACATGTTTTACGTGCTACATATTTCTATTATAAAGCTACGTTCCAATAACCAAGAAAAATATAGAGAGAAAAGCTTATACTTTGAATAACCTATTTATAATGAAAGCCAGTTTAAAAAAAAAAGGAGAAAATTCATCAAACACTTTACAACTATTTTGTTTAAAATTTTCCATTATAAAGCTACTACCTTTTTAATACAAATAGCATATGGTTTTAATACACCAATAATTTACACGTCCATGATTTAATATTCTTAAATAATACGGTAAAATTAGAATTTATAGTATCCTTTATATAGTAATAGTAGTACACGATGATAAATAGTTTCATCTCAGCTCGACGTTGCTTTTCGCAGAAAAAAAATCACGATGAAATTATTTACACCATTACAGGGATTTTTTTTCATCTTCGTACTATGCAAAAACTATCCTCATCTATTTCACATTCGATTACAGTAAAATTAAAAACACCCTTAACTACGGTTCGTAATTTTTTTGGTTTTTCAAAAGCAAAATACACACTCGCTGCTAAATCATGATTAATCAACTTATAAATTAGTATATCACTGAAAAATAAGCTCATAATTACTAATGAAAGAGGAAGAACGATACTGAATCCTTAGTTTCGTACTCACACGCCTGTCCTTCCTCCTTTGTTCAGATACTTTACCCTGTAAAATAAATAACTTCGTTAAATTAACGACGATTTCGTACGTCCTGGCTCGAAAATCCAAAATCATTAGTTACAATAAATATACCCTTGTACTATACTCGAAACTAAGCAAAACAAATGAAAGAAAAAATCCCTGAATGCCTCTCACTACGTAACAAAATGATGGAGGAATTTTCGCTACGTAAGACTATTTTGTTCCTCAGCACAGGCGATCATTCGGGTTTACAGAATCTTCGGATTTCTAGACTCGTCAAGTTCTTTTTATTTTCAAACATTTTTTTCATTACAAGTCTAGCTTCAAACTGCAAACATTCAGATTTTTCCATTTTTTTTTTTTAAATTTGAAGTTTTTTCCTCTAACTTTGATTCAATTTTACTATAAATTTCATTTTCAACTGTAGAATTTTCATCTTGACTTGAAATTATTTACAATTTTTTCAACTCGAAAATTTTCCAATTCAAACTTCACATTGTGAACAATTTTTCAATTCAATAACATTTCAAGATACAATTTTGCAATTGAAAAAAATTTCATTGAAGCTGAAATATTGGAGGAAGTTTTATAGAAAAATTACATTCAATATTTCAGCTTCAATGAAAATATTAATTTAAAAAATTCCGAAAAAAATGAGTAACGAAAAATTTTGGATTAAAGTTGTTTTTTTTTTAAAAAAAAATTGGCATTACCTAAAAAAAATTCTAAAAAAAAAAGTTGAGAAAAAATCTGGATTGAAGATGATTTTTGAGAAAAAATATTAAGCAAGTAAAAAAACAATTGAAAAAAAATCAAGAAAAAAATGAAAACACTGCAGCCAGACGTTAAAAAAAAGTCAAAATCGAAAAAAGAACGGTTAGATCAAAAACTTGGCCAAAATTCAAAAAACCTCCGACCTGCCTGCACCGAGATACAAACTAGATTCACGTATCAGGACGCCATACGATAATCGAATATTGATCAGACGATATCAAAAAGTCGATTAAATCATTAATACTCAATTTGTACCAAAATTTACAGACGTAGCAGAGGGGAATGCGAGGTAGGAACTAAACAATTACGCTAAAAATTTGTACACTTATCGGGAGTCATTACGTACATCGATAATCATACTCTTACAACAAAGAACCAATAAATTAAACCATTAAATAAATTAACGAATTACAACTGAATTCGTTTCTCGTCAAAATAAATTTACGTTAAAATTCCAAGTCGAAATAATCAACATTTTCAAAGGAAAAAAAAAATTCATCATTTTCATTACGTCCGATCCATCGTCCAAGACAATCATATCGTAACATCGTAATTTAACAAAGTTATACTCCATTACGAAACTCCTTTCTACGACAATAAATAAATACGGTTAGCGGAGGAGGTAAGGAAAATGAAACGAAAAAAAAAAAACACGATAACACAAATCCTAACGCGAATTTACAATTGCTAAACACAACCGTAGTATTTACATTATAAAAAATATAAACGACTTATTAAGTGCCAATTATCACAAAGCGAAAACATATTCCTGATTTAGTCAGCCTATTCATTGATTAAAAACAAAGAGGGGGAAATTCGTTACGAATAGCCATAAAAAAGAGAAAAAAATTTTTTAGCTTACGCTAAATAAAACACTCGTTAAAAAAAATGTCGCCGTTAATTGACCCAATTAATATGTATAAAGCTATTCAAACGCCATAAAAAAATCCAATACGTGAAATTAAGCCACATAGAAAATTCAAAATTTTTAAAAATATACCTTGGTTCACACGACAATAGTAAAAACACAGAAAATGCTGTAAATCACAAAAAAATAACGACTACTCTATAAATTCTCTTATTTTTTCGTCTAATGATAAAAAATAATTATCCGTTAATAAGGTAAAATATGTATAAAAATAAAATAATTCAAGAATTCAATTCGAAAAAAAAAACCGAAGATTAGGTACGTTAAATTAAGTAAAACACACTCCTTTTTGGTTCGTAATTATACTAGCGATAAAATCCGTACTACTGATGTACTCGATCAATTTGCACTTACGAAAATATACACAGAAGACCAGACCTGACCGAGGAATTCTCTCGGAGTAAAATAATCATTAATGACTACTAAAAATGAAGAAAAAAAATACTGGTTAAAAAAATACAAGTAATAATATAGGAGAAAATAAAATAAAAAATTTTCAAATAAATAAGTGCAAATGATCCGATAACGTTAAATAGAAAAATAATAACTTTGTACAATACAATTACAACTAATTTTATGTACAACTGGTAAAAATGCAAGAGATCTAAATACAACACGAATTCGTATCTAAAAAAAAAATTAAAGGATAACTAACATTGGAACAGAACATTCCACCAAACACATTTACTCAATTTCTACCTCACACGTTAGCGACACACGTACACACGTAATAAAAGAAGGAAAAAAAATTAAACAAACAAAATAAAACAAAGGGAACTACCGCGCGAACACAAATTAACGACTAAATTTACACTAAAAACGTCACACCGACTAGGATCTCGTATTCGTTTGAAGTACATACGTAATTTTCCGAATCAACGTTCATTTTCACATCCCAAAATACGATTCAAAATTCACATAAACACGGGCACGTGTACGACGTCAATCGCATGTCATTTCAAATGGTAAATTAGTAAAAATTTAACTCTATGCTAATAATTATTTTATACTGTAAGTAGAATTAAATAATATAACGAACTAATATCTTCTCGTAGATTTGATATTTTTTAAAAAGAAAAGAAAAAAGGGTCGTCCTCGGGAGAATAAAAATTATATAAGAGAAAATGTCGATAAAAAGAACAACAAAACAACCAGGTAAGTATCTACATAAAGTAGTTATCTTATATAAATTATTAAATGAAACTATATGTAGTTAATTAGGATTGAGTAATAAATAATCATTAATATTCAAAAATACAAAGCCTTAATAATTTTTTTTTTTCAAATTCCAACACAACATAAAATAAATACTCGTACGTGAAAATTAGTACACAAAAATACTTCAAAACAAAATTTTGTTAGGGAGGAACGCTAAACATTATACTTAAACTATCTCCATCAATTCTTACTCTTTTTTTCTTCACAATTAACCAAATACTATCGTTAGAATAGTACGAAATAACAATAAGTTAACAACTCCGTCATACCTTAGACTATATAATCGAATTACTCAGTGAACCATAATCCGGCTGATGGCTGATGATGGTATTGGGTTTTCGGGCTGAGATACCCGTAGGTAGCTGCCACTGCTTGAGGATGAGCCGGGAATACGGCTCCTGGTTGCATATGGGCTGGTAAAGGATGCGAAGTGTGAGTTGTCAGTAGAGGACGAGCGCTGGCGTGGTGAGCTGGTGGTGGTATGGCTCGTCTGTAAAAACACAAATAGAAATAAAAATTAGGTTACCCTTTTTCTTTGAGAAATGTCCCGTTGAAATTGGTAGTAAATAGATCCTGAATACAGAATTTAGATCAATATCATTCATCTAAATTCTAGGAAAAAATAAATAAAAATAAGATCTATCTCAAATTAAAAAATTCCATTGAAATGGGTTTCCTGAATTATTATACGTTTCTAGACCATTTTAAAATTTTTTTTTACTCAAAGTACCTCCCCCCCCCCCTAAAAATCAAAATTCAACACTCAAAAAGAGGGATATCAGCCTAAGCAAATTCAAATTCGAGAATAATTTTCCCCTCAATTTTCTCAAATTACAGGGATGAGAGAAGAGGAAACATATTTTTACTCCAATGCAATTTTTTTTGAAAAGTGATTTCAGTCCATGAAAAAAATTGAAAATGGGCGTCACCTCGGAATTCAATATTTTCTACAGTGATGCAGCTAGACAGGCACTCAAGAAGGTGCTACAAAATTTGAAATAGTATCTATAGATCCAATTATTTCTTTCAAGGGAAGGGGGAATTTGAAAAAATTGAGAAATTGGTTTAAAATTTCAATTTTTCATTTCTCAGAGTGAGAAACTTGAACTGAGACAAAAAAATAGAGTTCATGAAAGATAAAAGTATAACAAGAGATGGAAAACTTAATGATATCGGGTCCCGTTTTAGTTTCTGTTCTCAAAATTATTTAGTTTCAGTTCCCAATTTTTGTTAGTTTCTCAGTTTTCGGTTTTCAAATTTTGAGGAATAAAAATATCCAAAACTTCTAACTAAAATTGAGATGAGCTTATTCATTTTCTCTTTTCGATTCAAAGTAAAACTTTTTCCTACTTCAATCTCGACAAAAATTCCCCAGAAAATACAGATTATCAAGTCAGTTTCAAAATTTTTAGGCACTGCCCAAAATTTTTTAAATTAAAAATTTTCAGTTCACCATAGCAGACGAATAAAAAATTAAAAAGTGATAAAATTCCCGTAACCCCCCCCCCTCCCCTTAAATTATTGAGATAATTAATTTTAGTAATTCAAGGAAACGAAACAGCGAACTGTATTTTTTCAAAACGAGGTAAGAGACTGAAGTTCAGTTGTAAAAATCCATTTTCATGGCTTAATTGCATATTTTTTACATTTCATAGCAAACTAACTCAAAAATTTGAGTGAACACACGATTACATATTTGATGTAGGGAATTCTGATAGAAGCACAAATGAAATTTGGAATATAATAAAATTAGTTGGAAATATATCATTCTCTTTTCCTAATTAGAAACAGAATTTTCACAACCACGAATAGCTATTCAAGGTTTTTTTAAAATTTGTCCTGAATTTCAGATGTTTCTGAGCCGAGTTTTTTTCTTTGATTTGGAGCGACTCTGCAGTCTTCAAAAGTTCCTGAGAAATACTCAATTTTTGAAAAACTTCCTCGAATTATTCTGGTCAAGTGAAAAAACATCTTCATTCATTTCTTTCGTTTTTCTGCCAATTTTTTTTTTTTTTTGTTTTTAAACTATTGAAAACTTTCAGTTGTCAATATAATTGTAATACTGGAACATCAAAAAAATGTAAGATTTGTTGACGGCTTTTGCAGTATTTTTCAACAGTAGTGATTGAATTAAATTAGATGAAATTTGGATATGTATGATATAAACAAATATTTCCGAAAGACTAACAGAGTCCTCAATTCCAATTTTTTTTAGAAAATTAAAAAAGGGCTCTGTCGGTCTGTCAGAAATGACTTTTTAAACTAATTAAATAAAGGTAAATGATTTTATATAAAATTAGGATAACTTTAATTCGCGCTAAGGATACAAAATATTACAAACCGACGTTTTTAGAAATGAATCGAATTTTTTTCAAAAATATGAACCAAGAGATTAAAATAGTACCCTTTACGTACTTTTAGGTGAAGATATGAACAAAGGATGAAAATAGTACGCAAGTACATAAAAAAGGTACTCCCTTTTGTCCTTCAGAAGCTGTGAATCCTCACGGAGATTTCAAAGAAACAACAACAGACTTTTTAGACAGATTTTTTCGTTTTCTCGAGAAGGGAAGAGGTAACATGATATCAGAGAATGTCGAAGTCAAAAAAATGAGGCCCATAAGATGAAAAATAAATTAATGATTTTTGAAAACAAGAAATCAAAATACAGAAATATGTAAATGAAGTCGCCTGAAAATCAAAAATTGCAATTATTGAATTTGGAAAGTTCCTTTTTCTCCTCTGTCTCTTCCCATAGAGTGTTTACTCCACAGAATTTAATAGAGATTTTGGTTCAATATTACCTAAAAAATTATTCAATCTTCAGCGAAATTTTGAGTCGAGACCAGAAAAAGATCAAAAAAGCATCTTAAAACAGTTTCCTTCTTGCCCTTCCTCATCCAAGATGACAGCTGATGAAGTTCATTTTCAAAATTTTGGCAAATTTTAGAATTTATTAAAAAAGAAAGCTGAATTCTGGGATTATTCTACAAATATTCCAGATTTTTTAAATCAAGAGAAATGATTTTCAGTCTTTACCCAGCTATCGCTGATTACAATATGGTTTTTGCTTTTTATCTTTTTTTTTCAATTTAGCTGCTAACCATCTGCCCCCATCCAAATTAAATACTAATGATACAAAATTCACGTTGAATAAAAACATTCATATTTTTGAAAATCAATAGTTTTGAAGCTTTTAAAAATTTATTTGATCAATCAAGATAGCTGTTGTGCGAAGGAACAAAAAGTGCTATTTTTTAAAAAAAGGCGTTATTACTTCCGTATATGAGAAATGAAATTCACTTAAAGACATTTTGTAGTAGGTTGACACATACCCAGTCGTGAAAGCTGCTGGTACTTGGGCGGCCGGTAAATACGCGGTTGCCGGTTGCGTTGTCGTTACATATACCGCTTGCCTACGGAATAAGTCACTCTGATGATAAATCGGTTGTCCAGCTAACGGTGATAAGCCTCTATTCGTCGCCAACGATTGCGGAGACAAGTGCGAAGTACTGTAAACAAAAACAACGTTCAGATACATTCGCCTCTCAAAACATCATCTTCGAAACCTCGAATCACCCACCTGTAACCCTGATGCACCGGTAAAGGTTGCTGTTGCCATCCGGATGTTTTTGAACTAGTGATAACATGTTGTTCGCGTCCTGAATGCGCAGCCGGAGGCTGAACTTGATACGTATCGTTGGAATTTGAAACGCCTCTCTTGTGAGCAGAAGGAATCGAATACGAAACACGTTTATCTCTGTAAAAAAAACACACAAAATGCCGTCGAAATTAGCCACAGTTTCGCATCTGGTTTCCGGTCTACTCGATTTTTTTCTCTCTATCCCATAACCCTGATCGTTATTCTCTAAGAATTTTTTTCTTACACCACCGATATATCAACGAACCAATCTAATACGCTACGTAGGTATGTATGTATTATATGGAAGGAGTGCGTGTGTATGATACGGCAGCGTTATTAAAATTCGTTCGCACTTACGTCGCGTAAACAATGTGCTGCTCTTGGGGAGGAGCGACGCAGTGGTAAAGATCTTTACACGACGAACCTCCACTACAGTACTGTAATTCTGAAGTGACGTTCGAAGGTTCTTGCTTAGTAACCACCGAACCGTTATGTGTAGTAGCTGGTATAACAAATTCGTTCTGAGCTTTCGCCAATAATCTCTTTTTCTGAGATTGCGTTATCGATGATGAATATGTCGAACTAAAGGAAAATATTAAAACAAACATTAATATACCAGCCTTCCGATGATTGGTGTTCGTCGGGGGTCTCATTTCCAATTTCGCTAATTTCAAGAGCAGCACTACATTACTTCGTCAGACTAAAAACGACTGGCACAGAGCAGACACATCGTAGACTTTTCGATCCCCCCCGTCCCTTCCGAAAATTTATGTGTTTGCCCTCGTAGTCGATCGTATTTCAGCCACTTACTTATGATGGGGTTCGTGTTTCACGCTGTGACTCGAAGCTGCCGGAGTTGGAACGTACATTTGCGATGAATTCGAATGATGGTATTGAATGGGGCCATTTTGCGACTGATGGTGCTGCACGTAACGACCCGATTCCACTTTGGGACTACCGATGCAAATGGTCTATGCAAAAAATGAAAATTTTTTAGTCAAGATGATTTCATAGAAGAGATAAAAATAGCCAGAGATCAGCTTACAGGTTGATGTTGTACTATATTCGGTGTATGCGGATAGATAACCGGTGTTACCCTGGTGCTTTGGTAATTCTGATGTTTGGGACTGTGTTGCGAATCTTCGTCGCTGTCTCCGACGCTAACGCAAGAAATTACATTCTTCCTTTGATGCGATTTATGCGAATTTCTCGTGTGTACCATCGAACTAGGCTGGGGTGCACTGAAATGAAAACGAAAAAAATCAGCGAATCGGCTTCGACTGAGCGAATATTCGTAATCGAGCTGCAAATATTGTACCTTTTTGGCGCAACATCATCTTCACTATCTGAGATGGTGATTACAGTCACACTAGGCGAAGGTGTATCATTAATGGTGATCGTTTGCTGACGATTAGATGTTATCTGCGAAACAGAATTACACCGGCGTTAATATTTCTCATCAAATTACCGTATGGATGCGAAAAATCGACTATCTTTGATATAATTACAGTATTCAAATGCGTCGAAGCGTTTCCATTGCTGTTTGAATGCTGCCAATGATGATTTAGATGCGAACTAACTACCGGAGAACTGCGATTACGACGACTGCTAACACATTCTGTAACGAGGTAATGAAAAAATGAATGAATGATGTCGACTGTTCGATTGACCAGACGAATTGAAGATATCTAGATACACTTACCATTAGGTGGGGTACCTTCTTTAACCCGTTTCTTCACCGGACTCAACTGCGTATCTTTTTTGTCGCTGTTGCGTGGCACCGTCAAATGATGATGGTAATGATGATGATGATGGTGCGGAATTGACGACGGAGGTGCTAAATGCTGAGACGATTTCGACACGCCGCTCGAACGTTTCTCCCATGCTGTGCTTCGAATCGTACTCGGACTTTCCACCAATCCGTCGTATACTTCGGTGGTGAATGCGACTGGTCTTTGATCCTATAAGAGGAAGAATTTTGTTAATTAGTATTTCACAATTGAAATAAGAAATAATTCGAATAGAAAAAAGATAGTCGTAGAACGAGCCACGAGATTCCATGAAAATTAAATTCAAATTTTCGTTCATTAAAAAGCAGGAAAATCAAATTTCAATTCGAGTCGAAAAAGAATCACCAACGAAAATTCACAAATTTCAATGACCTTATTTCATAGAAATTTTCGATTTTCTGCCACATAGAAAAGGCAACCTCATCCGTTCTAAAAAAATATCTGCGTCAATTTTATAGATCTTTCAGACCTTAATAAATTTTAGGAAGTAATTTCAAGTTTATTGCAAACTTCTTCGAGATTTTCAAAAATGTTGAACAAGAATTGAGAAAGCTATACCACTTCAGCCCCATAAAAAGAGATAAAGGAGGAGAGCTAAAAAAATTACAACAAAATGATATGTCCAAATTTACAGATGTATTTGAGACAAAGGAGGGAGGGGGGGGGGGATTAAACTCGGAAAAAATTAAATTTTGCAATTTCTTCACGAGATACACCAAAATTTTCTGAAATTATTAGATACAAATTTTGGTTAATTTTTTCGAAATGTGAGGGGGAAACCAGTGAGTAAAGCAAAGAAAAATGCATTGCTAGTCTGCTATCCTTTGTCCACCGAGGAAAAATTTTCCATTTTACGACTTCGAAAGTATACATGACTGTCCGCGAAAAAAGGTACCCGAATGGTAAAAACAGGTTTTTGAAATGAACAACTTTTTGCAAAAAAACACAACGAAGTTCTTGAACAAAATTTTGATATAAAAAGCTCATTTTTCAACCTTGGGATCGGCGGGGAGAGGGGAGGGATCAATTTTGGACCATTTGGGAAGAAAGAGATCTAGCAGCAAAAACAGATTACGAAATAAACGAATTTCATTACAACTTTTTTGCAATAAAATCTGAAGAAGTTTTTGTACAAAATGTCGATTTCAGAGCTCAGAAGGGCTTCAATTTTCACTCCATTCTTCAACGTTCTGGGGTTCCAAATCGGAGAAGTGACTTTTGGTAAAATGACCTCGAAAGGTCTTCATCTCATGAACGGTCACATAGGTATACTTTAATGTGTCATGCAAATAAATGTTGAAATTTCAAGTATCTGGCTCCGAACCTACACACCTCAAAATTAAGCAAAAATAATTATATACAAAAAAAAACCTTTTCTGATCGTATTGTACTGAGAAATTTCATCATAAGATTGACTAAGTTTGATTGAGGGCTGAATATGCCCCTAATTGTCCTCAAATTTCAAAAATTCAAACAATTTGATTTGTTTGGTCAAGAATTTTCAAGTTTAGGGGCTGAAATTTTTTAAGGAATACTTTGGGAGAATAATGTAGCTTTAGCTTATTATTTTCGGAATCTCCGTGAAATTTTAAACTAGATTCAAAATTTCAGAATAATCAAAAATTATCAAATTCTTGTGAGTTTGAAACTCTTTTTGGGGTCGAACCAATTTTTTCTCATCAGAAGCAGTAAAAAAATCGGAAAAAATTTGGGTCGGGCATTTTAGGACAAAATTTATTTTTCAGACAAATTTCCAATCCTGAAATTAATTTTTTCAGCTTATTCTTTTTTCCTTAAATTAAATCAGGCCAAGTAATGAAAACGCAAGAAAAGGATTGTAGGGAAAATGAGACTTCGGTAACAGTGAAATTTTTCGATCCTCTTTTTCCACTCACATCGCAAAATTTCAGACTAGAATTAAAATTTAAAAAAATCAAAGTTTCTGAATTGTTGAAGTTTGGTGCCCTTTCTGGTATCAAACTAACTTGTCCAAACTCCTCATATAATGAAGGACTTATTTGAAGGAAGATAGGAATTTAGAACAGAAAAATTGGCAAAAATTTCGTTCCAGTCAGAAATCTTCGATTTTACATCCCGACAATAAACCAGCTCCGGTTCATTTGCAAAAAGTAGCCCTTCTGTAAAGAGAAGAGAAAAAATCGTTTTTATTTTTTAAAGAATTTTTGGTGATCATTAGGAAACCACTGAACTGATTTTGAAAACGAAAGTCTCATACGAACTGTCCTTAATTTTTCAATGGAAAAAATTTTGGAAGATTTCCAGACGTCTTGCATGCCAAACCATACTATTTCATCTCGAAATAGGTCAATACCTGAATCAACGCTGACGAATCCACCAACAACGGCCTGCCCCAATCGGTCAAATCAGATAAAGGCTGCTGTATGGTGGCGTGCTGGGTGGGAATGCCTTGCCACGAAGGAACAATGGCAGCCATTTGTCGACTAGACGTCGGCCACGACGTTTGCACAGCCAACATCTGTCTACCACTGGGCTCTACCATTGAAACGGGAACATACTGTTGCTGAGCAGCCACCTGTCAATCAAACATACCATTATAACGGTGATTTCCATTATTCGTAGACAACTCGAAAATTTTGACAGTTCAAACTGACCTGTTGAGATAATATAGGTGGTTGTATCTGTAACTGCGGCGGTTGTTGAGTAACGACGGTGACGTGTTTGCCGGGTGATGGCATACCTTGATAGCTACCGGAACATAATATCGATAATTGATGCTGAAACGGATCGTTTCGTCCACTACCGCCATACTGTCTGGCTACAGTACGGCTATTGTACAACTGATACTGCAGAAAAACAATCAAGCGTTATAAACTCCTCGATTGTACTCAATCTTTTGCTAAAAGACATCCAAAGCTTACCAAATTATCGAAACTATGTGGCGGTGGAGCCGGAGGCGGCGCAGCCACCGTACGTTCGCGCATAATACGAGGCACCTGGTTCGTCAGCTGATTATTAAACGCCAATGTAACGTTACCGTTCGACGACGGTACGAAATTGGCGACGACCGCTTGAGGTGGTCCGGCGGAACTATGATGATGATGAGAACTACCGCTTGAATTATTCACGTAACCGTTACGACGACAAACTTCCATCATTTGTACGCTGGCTTTTACGTTATTACAATGAGCGTAATCTACTAGATGAGCTAACGTCACAAAAGCATGGTTCAGGGCTTCACCCGGTGTAATACGTCGTTCCTACAAAATATCAAATCGGTTAGTTGGATGAAAAAATGAATACGACGTCGTGAGACGTTTGCAAATTGGTATTTGGTATTGCCACCTGGTCCATGGTAAGCATTCGTTTCAGAAGATCGATGAACTCGCGTCTGTCGGCTTTCTCTGCTAGCAATTCGCCACCTTCTAAATCCGTAGGAACATTCACCTGGCCGATATCGTCTAAGCAATTAAATATGTATTTTCGAGCTTCCTTCGATTTAATTGCAGTCTCCGCTTCGTGTTCTTCTGGTGTCTATTCGAAAATACAAACAGGATTAGAATTTCATCTAGTTGGCATTTTTCTTGACCTTTGTTCGTCTTACTTTTAGCCTCCAAAATGGATATGTACTATCCATATCTCTATAGAAAAATTTCGTAGTTTTCGAAGCGTTATTTAACATATGCTCAGTGGGTAATCCTTGAGTCTGACTGATGTAACGTATTTGATCGTACTCCGACGATCCTGGATACAAAGGCCAACCTAAGAATAACTCCGCTACCACGCAACCCAACGACCACATGTCAATAGCTTCGCAAAACGGTAAACCTGCGTAAAAAATTCACACATTTAGCTAAAAATAATTTTTACAACGTCGAAAAATTAAATTCGCGGCGCTGCGTAATTCGCTGAAAATAAAAAATTCGAAGCGTAGCAATGATAACGCGTCATTATTGACGTATTTCTAAAACGTATCGAATAACGTTAATTACTTTTTCTTTTATGCTCCTTCTATTCGACCGATAATTAAGGTATTAATTTCAAAAGATAAAGGAAAAGGTTTCCTTAACGTGTTACGCAACCGATTAACCGCTACGTACGTGAATTCCGAAGGAAAATTACTTATGAAAATATAAGGAAAAGTAAACCATGTTACAACATCTTATCGATAAAAACTTGACGAATAAATAATAGAAACACGTGGAAGGAAAGAGATAGAATGACAATGAACGTAATAACGGTAAAAAAAAAAGACCAAACAGAAGCCTTATCGAAAAATATTCATGTCACCTTTTTTTGTGAACGAAATAATATCTCGATTCGTGTTTTTTTTTCGAGTCAAATTTCACTGGATAGTTGAATTTTAACACTCGAGGAGCTCGATTTTCAATTTGAAAAAAATTAATGCCAACGAGAGAAGGAAGAACAATATTCGACTAAACAGCATCTACAAAAAAATATACTCAGAAATTTTTTTCAAAAATTTGCAACAAAAATAGAAAAAATTTACGTTTTAATCAGAGGGATTTTTTCTTTAAAAAATCCGCTCTAAAAATTTTTGGATAAAAAGCGAACTATTTTCGTAAAAAAACCAAATCGAATATTCATTTCTCAAAAATTGACAATTTCCACAAAAAATTCCAATTACCTAATTCGAATTATTATTCCAAAAAAAAAACTACATCTAAAAAACCCGCACCGAACCAGAGTATAAAACAGTCGGAAAAAATACAAAAGAAATGACGAGGTGAATGTCTTCCCAACGCCATTCATCACCAACCCCATTATCCTTTTTATAGTAAAATGACAAATGATTTTCTGCCCAATACAGAGCCCAGACAACCGTATCACCTACAAAATCAAAGCCACCTGACGTCTTACAAGTGTTGGAAATACCGATGAAAAATTTTTCAAAATTTACTCGACTGGTACGAACTCATTTGGTAATAATTTATGTTAATGACCCTACAGACTTCCATCATTATCTCCAAGGTAGTCGAAAAGAAGGAACTATTCCTAGAAATTCATTCGGTTCGAGAACTAGACCGTCTAGCGATATTACATTGCACGATTCGAACACGTATACAAATAAAGCATTAATACAGACGTTGAATGTTACCATTAAACGTCATTAAAAATAACTGTATCGAGTACTGTAATATTTTTCAAAAGTGTACGAGAACAAGGTGGAATAAAATTTTCATTTTTCATGTCAATTCTCTTTCCCCTGCTCGTCGTACAACTATAATGAAAAAAAATAACAGAATTCGATCCATCGTCGAATAAACATTACGAATGTTAACTAACCCAAAATAATTTCCGGAGCTCGGTAATAGCGACTTTGAAGATACGTGTTACAAACAGCTTTGCTAACATGTGAAGCGCTACCAAAATCTATCACTTTGACGCGATATGGCTGGCGAACTGGATCAACCAACATGATGTTTTCTGGTTTCAAATCGGCATGAATTAATCCCAATTGCTGTTGAAAAAATTATCGTCAGAAATGTTCAATGATGAAAGAACTTGATATTTAAATATGAAAATTTTACGATCGTTTTAAACTAAAAATAGTTCGGTAGGAAACATTCGAACACGATATAAAAACATTATCAGATGAGCACAAATTACCTTCAATTTTAATAAAGCTGTTAGTACTTGTTGTAGTATCGGACGAATGTACTTCAATGGTAAAGGGCTGAATTTATTCTGTTTCAAAAAATCGTATAAATTTTGTTCGAGCATCTCGAACACAAGACATGTATGGTTCTTGTGCTGGAAACACTCGTAGGCACGTACGAAGTTGAATTCATCGGCATTTTCTTGACTAAGACGAGATAGAATACTGACCTGAAATAACAAACGATATCAGATCAATCTATTCGAATATTTGCTATACTACGACGTCCAAGCTTACTTCAATTTGTCCTTGACGAGCATACGATGGATGATTTTTGAGGATTTTTATAGCGACAATTTCGTTGGTACCTTTCTTCCAACATTTTACAACCTGACCAAATGTACCTCGACCTAAGAATTCCAATACTTCGTACTGCGTTGTCATTGAATACAGGACTTCGTGTTGCACAAGCTGATAGTCCCCGTCGGCAGATCCCGATTGGGTACCTGCTCCCGCCTGGGTACCCTTACTATGATTTGTTGTAGTGGTAATTGTTGTATTACAACTGTCTTCAGATCTCTCTGCATTACCTTCACAAGATTTACGCTGCAACGAATATCAACAATTAGAATCGCATCGACAGATCGTTACAATCTGAATATCTCAACGTACCTTTTGTCCACACCGTGTATAAGAATCTAATAACTTAATGGTAGATGCGCGAATGAAACTTTGCTGACTGCCGCTGGATGGGCTTGTTTTGATGTGCGCATTCTGTCTCCGATAGTTTATGGCACCACCATTAGTGGAATTGTTCGAGTTAGAAGATTCGTAGGTCGAAGTCGTTGATGAAACCACGTCAGATGAGGTATAGTGATGGTGATCGAGTTTACGTTTTTTATGATGCGTAAGGACGGTTCCCTCTGACACCACACACGATAGCTGTGGTTGGGTGAACATGTCACACTAGCAGTGTCTCTGCAACAAAAATCCAACGTACATTAAATTTCATCATCGTCCGAAATAAAGTCCAACAAAACAGATATATAGGTTATTAAAGGGTTAACTATCGACAATCATTATGTAATTTAACCATTTCGTATCGCATTTATACCAACGCAACGTTATGATAAAATCCAATAAATACCATGTTTACGCGAACGTCATACGACGTATGAAAAAAGCCACGGTCACGTTAATATTTCACGTTCAACTCGAAAATGCTCATTTTTGAAAAATTTATCACTTTTACCGTCCGAATTTTCATTACATAATCTTTGTTTACATTAAAAAAATAAGACAACACATCACTCGTCACCATATTCCCTCCGACAGAAACTATTGATTAAAACCACCCACCGAGTATCAACAATATTGCACAACAATGAACAATACCGAAATATATACTTTGCTAACGCGAATTTCAGACATTTACAGATTTTAATTCGATATGAAAATCAGCAACGTGAAAATTTCCACTCGAGAAGATTTTTTAGCCCATGTTCACCGACGTCATTCCGTCGTATAAAGGTTTCCATACGAAATGGCTGCTTTTCGAAGAACTGTCAAGAACACGTATCGAAGGGAATTATACTTTTAAATGAATTCACTCACCGTTCAAAATACCGTTTTCCTCTAAAAAATCCTTGTTTCATAATGGATGATGCATGATTAGTATGCTTTCTTTCCAGCCATCTTGAAATATTCTATATTAAGAACAATGAATATACCACTTTAAATGCGATTTAAAAAAGTCAAAACATTTTGAACACACAAATATTAGTACTCATACTTCCGAGGGTAACGAATATTACCCTAACTCGACCATTTTTTCACTAATTTATCGAAAATCTTAATTAATAGCTTTCGAAATGTACGAACATCACACCACCACACTTTAACAGACCAAAATGATAGAGTTTTCAGTTTATTGAAGTCTTGTGACGTGTAGTCTTTGTGCGAACGAAGTACTTGTGACGACGTGAGCGGCCAGGAAAATTTGAGGTTTTTTATTTGTTAGCGCTCTCTTTGATATAAACAAACAATGAAAAAATAAGAATGCTGCGTTCTGATTGGTTATTGGCGATGTTACGTTCTAACGTTTGATTTCGTTTTTTATTTTTTTTCACGTTTGTGGTTTGTGTTAAGTTTGGTTTGAATTCTTGAATATTGTTGAAACATGACTTGACAAATTGACGTAAATTGAATTATGATTATGAGTGACATGCAATATGTGAACGTTTGTATGGAATATTTTTTTGTAGTACATACTAGCAACATACGTGTTTAAAATTAAACCGTTTGAAATTTTATTGTTATTGTTTAAAATTGAATATGGTATAAAGTTTAAATTCCCAATCGTTCCATACCAATATTAAGCATTACAATTTCTTCTGTCATTCAATTTGTTGCTAGAAACATTGCCCAGGCGAAATTTTACAAACATTTTTTACATCATTTATGTTGTATATCGATTCACGTTTACCTTTGCGTTCATTTATTCTTTTTATTTTGAGAAAATAAATTACATTTAATTTATTCATTTTTGCATGGTTACTAAAATTACATATTAATGCTTACCTACTCAATGACTTGATGACAAATAGAAGTGGGAAAGCACACATTTTTCAAATTTTCATCATAATTTCGGAATGTGAAATATATTAAACCAAATAAAACTTGACTACTCATTCTTATTATAGAAAAGCATTTATTCACGATGGTCGGAAATAATCTACGTTTCATCGTCATCGACATCAAAATTGCAGGAATTCCCTTTAGCGCTGATATGTATGTGGATTACAAATGTGTTATTTTACCTCGATGAACTTGTCGATTTATTCTATTAGGGTTCAGAAGTGAATAATGTGACCCTGCCGTATAGAAGGGACCTTCTATACAAAGATCGATGACTTTATTTTTATGGGTTTGGTACAGATTTGGTGTCATTTGGACCAAAAACGTGAAAAATGAGACATCGATTTTTTTTACACTAGGTCCCTTCTTCACGGCAGGGTCACATATGTAAATTAATGTCTTAAAACATTCTGCATGATTGTGCTCTCTCCTGAAGAACGATATCGGATGGCCGTAGAATAACCAAGTCTCAACAATGTTACCTACTAGGTACTTGAAAACCACAACAAAAAAAGCTCAAAAACATTACTCGAGAATTGTTCTAAAAAAAATGGTCGTGAAAGGATCTCAAATCCAAAATCCAATCAGTTTCTTAGTAACTTCAATTTTTTTTTTTATGTCTTTCTGATTGCGCCAGTTTTCCGAGATACGTTGAAGTACAAAATAAAACTGGACAGAACATTATTTTGCAATTTTGTAAGAAAATCCTGAGGATCCCTGTGATATGTAATTCTCCGCTATGAATTAATGAAAATAAGTAGGTCCTAGATAGGTAGGTAGGTACAAATAGGTAGAAATAGATAATTAAATATATTATTACATTCTTTTGAAAAATAGCCCTTCAGTCCTTTTTCAATCTTCAAAGAGAAATTGCTCCTCAATAATACAATTTCGCTGCACTTTTCTTAATCTGACATTATCAAAACTCAAATTCGAAATTCATTGCAGCTAATGAACACTTAGATTATACCAGACGGAATAAAATTCTCAGAAACTAATTCACCTGTTCTACCACATCGTTATCGATACTTGAAATTTAGATTAGCAAACAATTTTGGAAAATCAGGTACTCAGAAAGGTTATCAAAACTTTCATACGAGCTAAAAAAATCATTACGAAGATAAACCTGTAACAACGCAGTTTTTTGCAACAAATTGCAATAAATGGATAAACTAATTAAAAAAATACGACTGAATTTTTCCAAGTATCCACAATTTTTAAACGCAATATCGAATAAACTTAGATAACCAAGAAAATTTTATTGTTTTGCAAACATGAATATAAAAATGAATTAAATTATCAAGAAACAAGAAAGAGAAAAAACTTATATTGAAAAAGAGAAAAGAGAAAAAAGTGGAAAGATTAACTAAAGGTAGGACCACTTCTGTATAATGGATTGCTTCCTTAAAATTAGCTATCCGATTACATTTAAAATATAGGCCTAGTCTCCTAAAATATAACAATAAAATGGTAAAAATAAAATCAAATTAGTATTAAATTCCCCTTATTCATATGGTAAATAACTGATAACTTTGGAAAAAAAGAAAAAAAATGTCGAAGAAAAAAAATTCAAGAACGAATCATACGATAAGGATATAGAGTTAAATTTACGATAAAATGTAGTAGGTAATACATAAAATAGAGTCGAAGTACTTTATGCAAAGTGCAGAGTAAAAAGATAAAAGTTTTGTGTAAATAGATAAAATACATAGGAAAATTAGAATTATTGGCGAAGCGAAAAAAGAGAAAAAAGAATAAAAGAATATCTGTAGACTCGGACTTTCATCCATTATACAGTCAACATTATTTATGTATTTTGTACGTTACGGTAACTTCGACGAAAGTATAATGCGATTGTTCATTATTCGATTTGTTTTATCGGTATTTTTCTCCACGAATTTATGTATCAAAATTGGTAACTTGAGGGTTATTGTAATCTGTAAAAATTTCAACTTAGATATTCGCGATTTTCACATGAACCCAATTTCATCGTTCCATCTTGCACTACTCACTGTAACGTTATACCATTTACATTGATATTATTTTATAATAGTTAATATTTTCCGACTCGACCTCATTGTAAACTCCATTAAACGTAAGCCGTTACTAACAACAATTATTCCGTTTAATTAAGTTAATTATGAGTCTTGTTTCGCTTTTTTAAACATTAAACGATAGTTTAAAAAAAAATAAAGATTTAATCACAATTTAAATATCACTCGCAATCACAACATTTTTTTTTTATGAAACTTGTTAATATTACTGAAAGTAAGAGTGCTTCTATAATTACGTAAACCTACAGCGGAGATCGTTTGTTCACGCAATTACACACAAAGCACCAACACATATGCTACCTTTTACATGTGATGTTTTCTGAGACATGTGACGAACGTAATTTATGAATGTATTCCAATAAATTACGTTTTTCTTCCAACAAAGCTGCGACTTCGTCTTGAACTGCAGCCAGGCAAGATCTGTAGACAAGGATATCGTTATTTCTACGTATCAAACTATCAAAGTACATAATTGAGTCATTCTACTACATCTCAACCGAGTTCTAATCTTTGGCTCTATAAAGGCAGGATAGCGGAAGGAGGAGAGAGGGAAGATCACTTTCGCAGTCTCCTATGACGATACCCAATTTTGGGCTTTGCTATATCTCACGACTGGTAATGATCAAAGTCGATCTGTTTGTGCCTCAATAAAATATACACGAAATAGTTGTTAAAACATTACAAAATTTATCAATGGTGAAACAACTTTCACTCATTTCAAACAGCTTCAAGGATCTTATTAAAAAAAAAAAATAAAAAATGCTTCAAATTGAACTATGATTTTGATTCTGAGATTATCCTTGCACTCTGGGAAATCACAAACCCCCACGATTTTGATAAAAATTAAAAAATATAAATAATTTCATTTTTCAAATTTTTGAAGCACTGACTAGAATTATCAATTTGTTTTTTTGACTTGATCTCCCTAAATTTTTCCATAAAAGCCCGACGAGGTCTCCAAAAAATTAAAAAGCAATGTGTTGTAGTTCGCTACAAATTCCCGTAGGTGTCGAGTTCAAAAATCAATTCATTTGTATTATAAAAAAATCAAATATCCTTTTCACCCAAAAAAGTTTCTAAAATTGGGTATTTTCAGGCGGGAAAAAAATCCTGTCCTAAGAGAAACAGAGAAAAAAATGATCAACTAAAAAACAATGAGGATTTTTTCGAGCAAAATCGAAAAAAACTGTGAATCAAAGCCAGATTGAAGTGAATAGAATGATCCAATTTCATGATAAAAATCATTCGATCATTCTCACCTTAGTACTTTCGTTTCTTCGCGACACTGTCTCAGTGTTTGATTTTCTTCGTTTAAATATTCCATAGCAGCCAAGCGTTTACGCAGCAATTCAATTTCATTCTTCATCGATTGAACAGCAGCACTGGGGGTTTCTTCGGAAGCATCTTTGATTTCAATATCGACCGGCTGTATTTTAATCGTTCCGCTATCATCTCTGAACACTCTTAGCTTTCTGAACACAATCGGAGAAGAATCACCACTTAGATCGTAATCTTCTTTGAAGAGCAATTGGACATTGTCGACGAGAATCTGCGAAAAATTACACGTTTAAAATTTCTCAAATCTGATCAGTAGATCGCTAATTTAAAAATCATACCTCAAACAAAACAGCTTTATCTTTCTCTCCCACGTTGCATGTTTTTTGATCTTCCAAAAATTCCGTTATACATTTGATAGTTTGCGATTGTACTTCCAGCAGTAAATCGTTAATGGTAACATTTAGCTCCGAATCTCTCCACAAATTAACATTGAAATTACTCGCCGATATGAGCTGAGGCGGATGAACGGCGTTTTCGAATCGTAACTTGATACGAGCATCGGAAACCATGTACGATTTAACATCGTCAACCTCGAACCAATCTCTCGTTCTGGTGTTAAACTTATTCTATGACCAAAAACAAGAATTAATACACGTACGTGGCTGGGCCCAGACTAGCATTATTTTAAAAATGAAAATTCAAGCCTTCTACCGTATTATGGTTAGCAAATTAAACCAAAAAGTACCTTTCGACGGGTCTGAAATATGAATTTTCAGAACACCATAGGTTAAGTAACACAAAGCGAAAACATGAGCATGCAAAAAAACAGACAAAGAAGAAGTATAAATGAAAATTACGAAAACAAATGAGAAAATATGTAAAAAATTATTGATTATGGTTTTGTCGCTTCCGTCAGGGTGGCTTTTCACCCGGCCACAGGACGATCGAATTTTTATTTACCAATCACTCGGTGGCGTGTGTGTAATCATAACAAAAAATTATTTACGGGTATAATTAATGCGATAAATTCGCTAAAATGTAACGAAACGTGCGTCAGCGAATTCAGGTTAATTATACCGACACACAGGTGGAGATACATCGAATAAAATTCGCGCGTTTGCGTACAGCATACGCAAATACCAATTACTATTTTCTTCGATACCTAATCACGTCATCGTTGTGTTCGATATGCGCGTACAGTCTTGTGTTTACATCTGTAACTGTAATTAACGCGAGTATTTTCCCCTCGCCTGCTAAGCACGTTCAGGTGTACCGACGTTTTTCGTACCTTCGCCGCTCAGTCACACACCCGATATGAAAAGTTTCAACATGTGTTAATCGATAAATAAAATGTAAAGTAAAAATTTTCCATGCGAGTTGAAAAACTTTGTGTGTGAGTCAAAAAAATCAAAGAAAATTTACGTATAAAAATAAACATGCAAAATGTAAATTAGTCGAAAGCGTTTTGTTTGCAATGTAGCCACTGGTGTAAGATTGTGAAAAATACGTATTATATCGTAGGTGTATTTTTAGACAAAAATTTAACATCATAATACCTGTAATTCGTCCCAAGGAATGGAGAAGCATTCTTCTACGCCGGCGCTGCCGATTTGCATTTTAATCAAACTGTTTAGTCCGCTCGATTGCATCATAAATTCCAGACGATTTAATTTTAATGTGATGGCTGCCACCTACAAACATAAATTGTATTCATTAATTAACAAAATATGAGGGCTGGTTCAAAATTAAAATTATTTATAAATAAAATTCTGAATTATAATTAATGAAAATTTACAGAACTTTCGTTGTCTAGAATTTAAAACATTGTACTTCATAGACATTTATTTAAAAGAATACGCTATTGTACTCAAATTTTTGCTGTAAAAATTGGCCTTTATTTTATATTCTTCTTTCAAAATAAAAAAGAAAGTATTTCTTTGAAGAAAGATTTCGTACTAAAAGGAAAAAACTGCCAGAATACCACCAAATAAATGTAGAGGGAAAACTGTAGTCTATTAAATTTTCTGAATGACAATCCACCCTTAAAAACTCGAAACAATAATTATTCTTCCATTCTCAAAAATGTAGTATATGTATTTCCAAAAAATGACCAACTTGAGGGTGCAACCCAATTTTGTACCAGAAAATCAAGTCGAAAATTCACCCCAAGTAACCTTCCATTCTCATAAAAAAAAATTATGAATTATTTTTGAAGTTAATAAAAAATGAATGTACGTTTGTAGGAATGAGTAGTTGACCAAATTTGAAACAAAGAAAACGAAATTGGTGTCTATTCTACCACTCAAAAAAATTGGAAAATTTTCCTTCATAAAAGTACTCGTAAAAATACGTATTTTAATAAAACATTTGTTCTCCTGAATTTTGAATTGTAGCATTTTCAAATTCCTAGACCGAATTTTCCATTTATTTGATAGGAGGGGGGAGAGGGATTTTTGAAGAAAATTCGTACTAATAGATATTAATTTTTTCAACATCAGTCAGTACAGAATTTTTTTTCAAAAAAACTCTTCTTCATTATTGTGTCCACAGGGGGAAAAGGAGGGAGAGGGGACCGAGTCGATTTATTAGGTCTTGAATTTTTTTTTAAATAAATATCCTCAAACAATATACAGGGAAAATTTCAAACATCGAGCTCAGAAATACAGAAATACTCGTTTAAAAAGCTGTCACGAAAATTAACAAGTTTTAATTAACTTAAAAACACAAAATACATACACAATCCTTCCGTTTATAGCTACTCCCAAAGGAATCTTTTTCGCTTGGTGTAGTGGTAGGTGTATTGAGGGCACTACCGTATTCGCATAAAGCTTCATCAGCTATTTCAATATTCGATGTGACTTCCATCGTGGCAGTGCGTACTTTTTTCTTATAATTTATACGAAACATAGCGTCGGCATCGTCTAAATACAGTTGATCGCTACCATTTCGTAGTAGATAATTTTCGGTATCAGAACTATCGTCCGATCTGTTTACAAAAAAAATGAGATGAAGTTGAATTAAGGTTGCTTTCTCAATTATCATCGGATCCAATCCGGAAAAATCATAAGATGTGATCAAAATGAAAAAAATTGGCTCTCTTTGAAAAAAAAAAACCTGATCGAATTACCGAATAGACATTGTATCTGTATCATCAACAGATTTCGACATGAAATCCATAGACATAAAATTGGAAAATCCTTTTTTAAATTGCGTAAACGTATTGGACTGTGATGGTTTTACAACTTCTATCATTTCACTGGTTTGAAAGTGTACGACATTATCGGTACCATAATTCAAGCTGGCTTCGCGATACAGTCTAGGATTATTGCTTTTACGCAATTCTTCAACAGTGGCAGTCTATTTGAAAAAAAAAAAAAAAACGAAAATTATTTCACATTAATGGAAAAGAGCAGGTAGGAATCGGGATATCTTACATCCACACTGTTCTGCACCGTATTTGCCCAATAAACACTATGAGTGTCAAGACTAGACGAATCAGGAACTACAGAAGATGATTCTATATCACCCCCTGATGACTCTTTACCAACACCTTGAGAAGCAGTCACCAGGGTTATTTCGATTTGTGGTATGATCGATGCGACCACAATAGTGGCCGATTTCTCTTCGCCCATCACTTTATCCGTGTCAATGGTTAAAAATGTAGTGAGCTGCAAATGAATTCAATGTTTTAGATTACACTTGCAATTCATTGTAATCTATTTTTCAAACTCACTTCAGAAATGCTTTTGGAAATTTTTGATAAAAAATTAGCTTGGTATTGATTGATTTGTACACTGATTAAGTTGGTAACGGAAGCGAGCACTTGCACATTGGCAATTTTTTCTTCGCTGTTATCGCTCAACATAGGATCTGCATGTAACCAGATTGTCAAAGGAAATGCATCCAAAAATGGAACGGGACGGTTACCGGTGGCTCTTACGCCATAGAAATCTCCCCAAATGGATTCCAAATGGATACACCTTGAATAAAGAAATGTCAATAACAACTGTTTGTTTTTTTCAATTCATTCATGCGGGTAATTTACCAAACGTCCTTAGCATCGATCCATAGTAACTCTTGAAATAGCGCTTTGGCGATTTCCTCTTCGTTATCTCCAACGCTGAGCAACTTATCAGGAAAGTTTCGAACATTATCTTTTCCTGTAATCAATTTAATTTTATCATTATTGAATCATCGGAATACCGAACCGAAAAATTAATTGTAATTTTGTCAACCTTGTGCATGACTGATGAATTTATCGGTAACGACGTGATAATCGGAACATTTCGAAGGGAATTCGTCGCTTAAATACAGACTCCTCATTTGACAAGAGCCAACTACCTTTGCCAAATTTGATCTTGAAGCTTGAGCATGCGTTGTGCGTGAATTAGTGACCACAATTCTGCTAACTTGAAAATGTAAAGAACGCGGCCTGTCTTTGGGAACACCTTTTTCTTGATTGATTTCGAAGACAATCTGTAAAATTTGTATGCAACTTATATTCCATTCTGATGGGATGTAGGTTCGTGACGTAAATCCTGTATTACTCACGTGTGGCATGATTACTTCTATTTTAACATCGAAATAAAATAACTGAGCAACGCTTTCGCGATCTTGGACGGTTGATGTAGTTAAGAGAGATTTGTGAAGGTTTAAAAAAAACGTGTTCAGCCATAAAACGGTAATCACGTCAAACTGGATTTGAACGGGATAAATTTGAACGTAAAATTTCGGTTGAGGCACTGAAAACAATAAAATAAATAAATATTCCCACGTATTTCCCCACATTTGTCGTAATAAACCGAAAATACGTACAAGGAAATTGTATATCGCCGGGATAGTAATAATAGGTGAACTCGGCGTGTAAAATTTCACTTTCAGGTAACGAGTATCGCTCTTTATCCGCTGAAAACATCAAAATATTGAGATAAGCACAGAGTCGAGTACTCAAAACAAATTTTCATTCAAGTTGAAACACACCTTTAATGAATTCTTTAGGAACAGATTTTTTCAAAGTTGTGACTCTATCGATAACAAGGTTACCTATCCTGATGACTGTACAACTCGTCATGATTTTATTAAATTGCGCCATCATGTATTTCCTTAGAGTGCTATTACTCGTCGAACGTGACTGATAAGAAACTCCATTCTAAAGAAGAAAATGTCATTTTCGTCACCCAAAAATAAAAAATTTCGCGATTATGGTTTTCTTGTTACCTGTGCAACGCTAGTTTTGGAAATAGGTGATGAGCACTGACTAGCAGAAATATCATCTTGAACTAAACTAAGCAATAAATTACGGAACTCTTCTTGCGATTCAGCAAGCCACTTAGGATGAGGATAACGTGACGATCTATAAAGGCCCCAATGAGTTCGATCCTTCACAGCCAAGTGATAAGGGTAATAGTCGACTTGAAAACACGATAATTTTATATGAATAGCTGCTCCGTCTTGAAGATTTGGATGATTTGACCTTCCAGCTGGAGAATTGAAAACTCAGGTTATAAAACGAAAATGAAAAATTGATAGGTACTATTAATAGTTCAACTTACGGCCAGGATCGTCGCTCAAATGTAAATCTATCTTTTGGGCAAGGAAATGATATGAAGTTTCGATGACATCGTGACATGCAAAAATATGTGAAACGGCTGATTTATTTTGTACCATTTCTTGTTGTAATACTTGAGCTTGGTATTCGGGTAATACCTTTTAAAACAAACCATATGGATGAAAATTCATAAATAGGTACATATTTTAAACCTCTTAATTAAATTCTTACCTCCAATTTACGAGCTGCTTTCTTTTTGCGTACAACTTCGTCAGCTTTTTTAATCAATCCTGATAATGAGTCGAGAAAATGAAGAGCTGCTTTCAGTTGCGAATCCGTCAAGACCCAGAGCAATTCATCCAATATTAATACCAATTTGCTACCCATGATGAAGCAATCTATAGAGCAAAATGAAATTAATTTCGTTCAAAAAATATGTATTCTACAATTTCATTCGATACTGGTTTTCTTACCTGAAAGACGTTTCTTTATGATCAAACGACAAACTGCTTCAAGGGTGAGTAATCTTAAAGGAGGTAGATCTTGTTCGATGATAGATTGAGCTTCGATTCTCAACGTTTGCCATCGTAATTCTTTGAACAATAAAATTTGTCCTCGTTTTGTATCTTTGATTCGTGTGTGACGTAGATCACATTTCTCCCATGCAGATGATTTTGATTCGACTTTGATTCTAATGATCTACGAAAATTAATCCAGAATTAGATTCAAGTCAAGTTTAATGATAACTTTGTCATTTCATTCAAACATACTTGTAAAGAAGCAGTGAAAGTAACACTGGTAAATTTGATAGAAGCTGAGTTGACATTGATAGTCATTCCATCCACGACTCTATTAATAGTATTATATTTTCCTTGTTGTTGCAAAAGATTAGGCGATGCTTCTTGAGGCATTCTCAATTCTTCACACGTTTCAATTTCCACCAGAACTTCGTCCAGATTCTAAAACATAACTCTACATGAGCAAAAATAACTCGTCAAAGGCTGCATAAAAGCATCAGGTATCCTTACCCAAACCATAGGTTCACTTTTTAATCTCGTCCAAGGTATATGGAATGTTACTTTATTACATTTGGCGCTTTTAATTTTCATCCATGCCGGTAACTCTAAAAGGTCAGTTAGAGCATTTTCATCTAATTCCAGAGAGGCCAGCTCCCCTTCGCCTTTAATAGTGCTAAAGTTGATTTTATCGTTCGATAGATTTTTAAAATACCTACAACAACATATCAAATAGGAGATTGAGATAAGCAATAACAAAGCGAATTTCGCAACGTAGAAAACAATAAAATCCGTCGTACCTGGATAGGTATTTTAGAATCTGGTTCTTGATGATGGAGGCCATATCTGTATGGTAATGTTATCAATAAGATGACTGAAAGTGAGGCTGGAAGAGAACAATTGTTGGTATCTTGCAATTCGAAGCCATTTCAGGATTTTTTAAACATTCATTATTAGAAGGTGAAATGTTGTTTGAACTTCGTTCCTAGATTCGTCTACTACAAATATTAAATGCACGCGATACGTAATTTTTACACAATAAACTTAACACGATAACGCTAACTATGAACTACAAGGCTATTAATGTGAAGCTTAAAAACTAGAGCATTATGGATTGTGAATTTTCACACGAATTTAAGTCAACACTTTCCTATCAATTTTCCAGATATTGTCAAACTAGGTAGATGAAACTACAGGGGAGAACAAAAAACACGAGTAGCGTACATGAAAATGAATTTGTGGCCGTGATAAAAACAAAATTAAAACGAAGTTAGTTCTTGGTTTGAACGCAGGAAATGCTAAAGTTGAGGAATGATTAGAATCAATTTTATTTTATTTTTTCATCGACAAAAAATAATAAATTATTACCTAATTGATGTAATATTTGTACCGATTTGCACTGATCATCTTTATTCCTGTAATTTATAATGATACTTCGATTTCGAATTCAAATTCAAACTGTAAAATAAAAAAAATAATAAGGATTGACGTTAGCATAGTACCATACACCATACTCAAGTAATTATTTTTGATTAATAATGGTTCAGGGTTGAAGTATTATGGCTTGATTATTTATTCATTCAGCATTTCAGCTATTCTATCTCTTGGGAGAGTACTCATTAAATTCCGAATTGACGAATTCAACGTTAACACTAACAGTGATAATGATGTCCAAAAGATAGGCGAATTTAAAATTTAAATGCATTGGATCAATTTCAAGAAATTTTGCATACTAAGTACTGTAAGTACATACATATGAAAATGAAAAACAGATAGGTATGATTTCTTTATCTTCAAAAGAATCGTTCAAACAATTATAATTTATATTGAAGCATGTTAAATCATTTTGCCATTCTTTGATAACGTGACCTCAAAGAATGTTATTGTCTTGAAACTTTTGACAGCAGTCAGCAGTCACTCAAAAATTGCATTTATCTAACGCTTAACTCGGGAATATTTTCATCTCAGAACTACTCAGAATTTCGAAATGACATTAATGAATCTGAAATAGGAATCTACCTAAAAGTTTACGACATGAAGGATCCTACTGTTATTCAAAAATTGTCCAGCGTCCACCAGAATTTGTTCGTCAGAATCTAGATGATTTCCTTCATCGTTCGTGATCGAAATATGATTAAAAATGATATCATGACCTATGACGATTACTTACTTAACATATTTTTCTAAATAAGTAAGTAGGTATTCCATTTTGTTAAACTATTTTACATATTTTTTAGTGAGTGCCTAACTGCCTAGCTCAATTTTTTTTAAATTGCCTATCAATTAGATTGTAAAAAAAATATACCTATTATGCATGCATGAACATGATGCAAACACAAAGTTTACGGTTTACACTTCTACGTTCTAACTATTTAAAGAGCATCTAAGTATTTGTTTCATTCATTTTTATTTACTTTAATGCTTTGAAATTCAATTCATTGCAAGATGCACGATACAAGCATTATTTAGATAGGTAAGATAGGTAATGTAAAATAATGTACTTGATGGTTATTTAGACAATATCAGAAACACGCTGTGATATTAATATTATTTAACTTTTGATGCCAAAGTATTTCAATGTACCTAGTTGCTTGATTATTTTCGGAGTATAAAATCTATAAAATTAATTCATGCATTGAACTGGTTTTGAATGTTTATTAGTTTAATCGACTTTACCTTGATAAAAAGAAAGTCATTGACACGTTTGACTAGATGGTTCGTTTCATACAAAAATAATTCAATTTTTTCGGACATAGTTTTCCAACTGCAAAACATATAGCGAGCGAAACATTATTTTTTAGAAATAATCATAATCTTTGCTCGTTGCTCTTGCTCATGCTCTCAGGTCTCATCAATTTTCCGTTACCAATACATGCAAACTAGCAAACGCCGAGTTTGTTTACATTGAATTCGATAAAACTATTATCACAATTCAGATAGTGATAAGTTGCGTTCAATTACTTCAATCGTCTACTACTTCATTGCATGGTTTTATTATTAAGTAATTTTTGTCAATTTTTCATGTTTTATTTCTCATACGTTTCCTAGTTGTTGATTTCATTCTTGTGTGATTGTTTCGTTTTGTTATCAACAAAAACTCCATTGAACCGTAAGTGACATCTAATCATATTTTCTTTTATTTCTCTACTTGTCTGTTTCGTGGATTTCCGTAATCAAATTTCATTTTAATCTGCTCAGCTAGTCTCAATTACTATCAATTTACCAACCAACATGAAGTTGATAATTTTAAAGTCAGCCGACGAAGTAGCTAACTGGACTGCCAAATTCGTAGCCAAGAAAATCAATGATTTTAAACCGGGACCAAATAAACATTTCGTACTCGGCCTACCAACAGGTAAAAAGCAATAAAATCTACAAGTTTATTCCTCTAAATCGAAAACTTTCGCGGATTATGATAATTTCATGAAACTCTAATTTCAGGAAGTACCCCCCTAGGGATGTATAAAAAGTTGATAGAATTTTATAAAGCTGGAAAAGTTTCGTTCAAGTACGTTAAAACATTCAACATGGACGAATACGTAGGTAAAGTATTATTCATGTGTGTTATTATATTACTGCGTTCCACTTACGAAAATTACAAAAGTTGAATTTTTTCTTCGCTAGGATTACCCAGAGAACATCCCGAAAGTTACCATTATTTTATGTGGCATCATTTTTTCAAACATATCGATATCAAGCCGGTCAATGTTCACATTCTGGACGGCAACGCTCCCAGTTTGGAAAAAGAATGCGATGATTACGAAAAGAAAATCGTCGAAGCCGGCGGTATTCATCTTTTCATCGGAGGTGAGACATCAAATTTGAGAATTAATTCAGTAATGTTGATAAGAAAAGTGAAACGATCATCTTTACCGGATTCTATTCTAAAGGTATCGGCCCCGATGGACATATTGCCTTCAACGAACCCGGCTCATCCTTAGTTTCAAGAACTCGCGTGAAAACTCTGGCTCAAGAAACACTCGAAGCAAATGCTCGATTTTTCGATAACGATTTATCGAAAGTTCCGAAACGTGCTTTGACCGTTGGCGTAGGAACTGTTATGGATGCTAAAGAAGTTGGTATAATTTTCATTCTTATCGTATAGAATTGGAAATATACTTTCATAAAATTATACCGACCTGTGGATGAATTCATTTTTAGGTGATGATTATTATTCTTGGCTCTCATAAAGCGTTTGCATTATACAAAGCTATCGAAGAAGGTGTTAATCATATGTGGACTGTGTCGGCGTTCCAGCAACATCCTAGAACAATAATGGTCTGTGATGATGACGCTACTTTAGAATTACGTGTTAAAACGGTCAAGTATTTTAAAGTAAGCAGAGTTCTGATAAGTGATATTTATGAAGCATTAAATTACTACCGTGATAAGATAATTAAATTAATGTTTTACTTATAGGATTTACATCAAGTTCACCTGAAACTCATTGAAGAAGATGGAGACTGTGATTCGCATACTGAATTTTAAACCATTATAATAAGGTATTACTATTTTCGTATCAACATGATTTTTACTGATATTAAAAATTTTTTACGTTCATTCATTCATGTAATTTTTTTTAAATATTAAAATTTTAATTCTATCGTAAACGTTTTTGTATTAGTTACCACATATCGATATGCGTGTATGTATAATTTATTAATCACTGATACTTTATGTTCCATTTGAAGTTCATTACAGTTTACAAATATCTTTGAAATAAAAAATTAACGATTTTTATCTTCTCTGAATTTTCTAAACAGACAATTTTTCTGCCTCAACGTCTCAAGTTTTTTTTTTTATGTCTATGAACTATTTTAATGAAGATTTTTTAAAATTAATATTTCAAGCTTGTTAAATATTTTTTAAAAAAAGGTCTTTCAACTTTTATTGTTTTTCTTTTATTTTTATAATCATTTATGAAATTAACTAAGGTCAAATATTTAAAAAAAATTCTGATAAGAAAACGTAGGTACATCAATAGAAGTCCTACTACAGTTGAAAAAAAAACAATTCATTTTCGTTCTACCACCTCTAAATTATTTACTGAAAGTGTTGTGATTTTTGAAACCTTCTTGATTATGTTAAATTCAAATAGCAAGTAGGTACTTACGTCGTAAATTTTTTGTGCACTTGTTGAACCAGATTTTTTATCTATTAATATTAATAAAATTAAAAGTGTTTCAAAAGTGAATGCTTAATCGTTTATAGATAATTTTCAAGGTGAGTGCTTTCAGCGGTAAATGGAAAATGTAAATTTTGTTCATTTTCGTGTTTCGTTGCGCAATGGACGAGTTGTGTATGTCTCCATTCTGGGTAAAAAATTTTCCACGCGTTTGTCAAACTACTTTTTATTTTTATTAAAAGTGAAAATTTAATTGAATCCTGAACAGGATCTGAACTTGACGTGGTATACAGATAATCCAGAATTTACGCCATGTTTTCGAAAAACTCTCCTGGTTTGGATACCCTGTGGTTTTTTATGGATTTTTTTACCATTGGAATTATACTACCTAAGAAAGAGTGAGACCAGAGATATACCATACAATATTTTCAATGTCACTAAATTGGTAATTTAGATTTTTTTTTAAAAATTTCTCCTATTTTTCTCCTAAATTGGTAAAACAAGAAAATAATTTTATGTTGTTTTTGTTAAAGAGTAATATAAAAACAAACTATAAAGTGTACCATTGAATTACAGATCTTCATAATCATTACTACTTTACTAAAGGTTACTGATGCTTTTCATGACATTTTGTTTCGAAATTTTGAACCCATCGTGTATTTCTGCTCCATCATCGTTGGGTGTTTTACATTAGTGAGTTTTTTTTGGTCAATTTAAAACAGTTTTTCAACAAATAGGTAGATTTTTTTCCTCACCTCATTAGATTTCCTCTGTAAATGACAAGAAGTTCAATTTTAGATTCTGTTTTTCATTTTAACGTTGGCCAATATCAAGAGAGGAATCAGATCATCAGGAACTTTATTCATTTTTTCATTTCTTTCACTTATTTGCGGAATACCTGAAATAAAAATCATCATTGAAAATGGATACCACTTCCCTGTGAGTATTTAATCAATAGAGTCCACTTACCTGCTCACAGATGCATCATTCAACTAGGTAAAAATCAGAATTACAGCGAAGATGATGTAAAAAATGCTTCCTACACATTGTATTACATTTGTATCGTGGCCATATTTCTTATAAATTGTTTCGCCGATGAAAAACCTCAACGTACAATATGTTCAATTCGAAAAGTAAGCATCTGCAATCAAGAAAATTTTCAATTAAATATGTAGTGTTCAATACTTACTGCTATGTTATGACAGAAAACGTATCCAGCCAAAGAAGCCTCATTTTTATCAAAATTATTCTTAACCTGGTTCGATTCTTACATCTGGAAAAACTACGAAAAACCGGTGAAAAACTACTTATGGGATTTGGATCCTAAAGACTGCGCAAAAGATGTTCCTTTAAGGTTCGATTTAGTTCCTTCTTCAATTGACTTTTTCAGATGAACTTCATGAAAGACAATTAACTCAACTGCACCTGTTTCTGTAATCAGGCAAAAATCAAAATTTAAATTTACAAAAGATGAATCTGAACTGCCCAAACAATCAATTCTTTCTATATTGCGTCGAGAACATGGATTTTATTTTTTATTTTGTACCGTTCTAAGGGTAGCTTTTGAAGTGCTTACCACTGGCCTGTTCATCATTTTTGAGTACGTATATTATTTACCTGGTCCCCCTACCTACTTGTTGGATATTCATGAAACAATTTCTTTCTTTCAGTTGGCTTCTGTTGAGTTTACAAACCAACGAGCCCATCTGGAAAGGATATTTTTACGCTGGTTTGTTTTCCGTTAATATTTTAATTCAATCGATTTTAATGACGAAATACGTCGAAAATAATTGCAAAGTTGAAATACGTATCAGAAGTACAGTGATTTCATGTTTATATAGAAAAGTAAGTATATTTCAAAATGAATTGGCTTTTTGTAAAATTTAATTTGTATTAAAAATTACTATTTTTACAGGCGTTATTAATTTCAAATGCGGTAAGAAAGAAGTACAGTACCAGCGACATTGTGAATTTAATGTCAATTGATACCTTCCAGTTGCAAAATAGTGTAAAATTATTTATTTATTTCGTCTCTCTCAGTACACAAACAGCGGTATCGTATCTGTATCTTTGGTATCTTTTAGGTAAGGGATGTGGATGAGATTGTAATGAATAAGTTCATATTAGGTAGATAGGTACCTACCGACCTAATGTATTGTTGGAGATCATTTGACACTTTTTTTCGAGAGTTGAAAAAAACTACATATTAGTCAGAAAATTGCGCTAATTAGCGCCTTACTCCACATTTACTCCTCCTTAGAAGATCTTAAATTCTGGCTAAACTTGAAAATTTATGAATTATTTTTTAAAATGGTTCTTTCAGCATAAATGTTCTTACTCAAAAAAATTTTCAGAACTTCTTTTCATTACTATTATGAAGATACATATCACTTTTTAAATGGTTTTTTTTTTCAAAAGTTCTGAAAAAAATCGGGAAAATTTTCCTGAAGTGATGTTAACCCATAAAAATTATCAGTGTCCATTTTCCATGTTTTTTTCAATGTCAGAAAAAACATACTTTGCATTTTGCCTTGTTCTGAAAAAATCATCCAAAATCAGAGCAAAGGTTGATGATGAAAAATCACCTGAGATGATTGTTTTCATTTTAAAATAATTTCAATACAGCTATACACAAAAATTGTATCAAAAAATCCATTTTCATTTAATGACTCAAAAAAAATTTCTAAATTACCTAAAAATACTGTTGAAAAAACAAACGGACTACCTGGAAAATTACATACAAAATAAGAATAACATTTGACCTCAGTAAATGCGTAATTTTTTGTCTACGCAGGTGACAGCGTTATCATCAGTGTTTTGACAATACTGGCAATATTCTCGGTAGGATTTCTACTAACAAAACGTATGAAACAATTACAAGTAAAAGAAGCAAAACATAAAGATACTCGAAGTAGATTCATGCACGAAATTTTTTCTGGAATCAAAGTAGACTATATTTTTAAATGTTTTGGGTTGCGTGTTTCAAATCAAATAGGTATTTATTCATTTGTATCCCTAGGTTTTGAAAATGTATGCTTGGGAACGCAGTTTTGAAAACGTAGCCATCAAATTAAGACAAATAGAAAACAAAACTCTCAGAAAAATAGCGATTACCAATACATTATTTCAGAATCTTTTCCAAAATTCTCCTTTTTGGGTAGGTATCAATTTTATAGAAGCTACTTCATCAATATTATTATGGATCATGATTTTTTCCCATTTTTTTTTTTTTTTTTTTTTACTAGTCATGTTTAGTAGCATATGTGAGTTATATTATGATGACTCGAAATGTAATGAATGTTCGAATAACGTTCGTATCATTCGTGGTATTCAATTATTTTCGAATTGCGTTCACTCACATACCTCAGCAACTTTTATTTTTACAACAAGTAAGCTGCTGCTGAGTTGAAAAAAACTATTGATAAAAAATACACACAGTTAAATTGATGGCATATTTTATTTCACAGCTTAGAATTTCAATAAAGCGAATGGATGAATTTTTAAATTCTGAAGAGTTGGACAATTCATCTATATCTCATGATGCTACAAGTAATAATCAAAGTTTTTTCTTTTTTTCTTTCTTTTTTTTAGAAAAAAAAGTAGATCAGCTTTATTTTTTTCATCAAGTTGGTGGTGGTAGGTATTGAAAAAAGTTGTAGAATGTTTACAGCACGATGAGGTAATTTTGGAATTTAAAAAATTCACCAAAATTCGAGAAATACACTTCAGCACTTGAAATTTTTGAAATGGAATTTTTTATGACGTACTTTCAATTTATGACAATTTTGACTCAAAATTTCACTTTGAGTAGGGATACCTTGCTTGTTACTACAAAAAAGTGATTGAAAAATCATGTTTTTTTTCGGTTTTGATTTATTTTTGACCATGTTGCACCCCATTTCAGAATATAGAAAATATATGTGATGCATGACCACTTGGGGAACTAATAAAAAAATTTCCAGCCATGTACTCCCTCAAACTTTTTTATTTTTTTAAAAATTTCAATGTGAAAAAAAATTGGGAAAATGTGAAACCGAAAATTTTCAAAAAATTCTCATTTGTACTACCCAGCAAGATGTATAATCTCTGAAAAATTTCAAAATTTTTTACCCACCCCTTCCAGAGATATCGCGTGTTGAAATTTCGACATTAAAAGTGCGATAATTCCAAAAGGGGTGGGGGTAGGGGGGAGGTCAAAATTTTTTTTGGAATGTGTTTAGACCATAAGTAACCTGAGCCTATTTTGACCAATTTTGGGTCAAGGGCCGTTTTTGACCCTTATTAGGAAAGGCTCTTTGTGGGAACAAATTTTCGAGTGTATCTAACTGGCGCCTTTTTTATTTATTTCTCAAATAAGAAAAAATTTTTAAAACTTGCAAAAAAAATTATAACAATTTTTTTTTAGCTAAGAATTACAATTTTTTCCATATTTGTTTTCAAAAGAGAGTATCTGTAGGTAATTCTTTAAAAATTGCAAAACTTGAAACATTTATTTAAAATTTGTTTACCGGAAACCCTGTTGCTGGGTCACCAGCTGTGACCGAGCTTGTTTCGTAGGCTCGTGAGCACCTTCCTACGATTTTAAAGTTAAGCGAAAAGTCATGATATCAAATCAAATATCAAACATTGTTCTCAATTTTTAACTTGGGTATATCATTCCTTTTCCTGATTAATTAACAATATCTATGTTTCAAATAAGAATCATTATTATTCAAAGATGAACAACTCCTCAAACAGATGAAAGACTGATAATGCAAAACGCCTCGTTTTCCTGGATCAGCAAAGATGGACCAGCTATTTTGGAAAACTTGAACATAAAAATTGATGATTCCACATTGGTCGCAATAATTGGACCGGTTGGAGCGGGCAAAAGTTCACTAATCTCTGCTTTTTTGGGAGAAATGTACCGTATTTCGGGATATGTGAATACCAGAGTAATTTTGATAACTTTTATTTTTAAAAATAAATTTATTTTATTGATTTTGATCCGCAAAACTTAATTTTTTGGCAATTATTTTGCACAGGGCAAAATAGCTTATGTTTCCCAACAAGCGTGGATTTTAAATACGACCATCAAAGAGAATATCACTTTGGGAGATAATATTGACCACGACGTTTATGAACATGCCATTGAAGTTTGTGCTCTGAATCAAGATTTGAACGGGTTGTCAGACGGAGACATGACAGAAATCGGAGAGAAGGTGAGTAAGTCTGAGTCTACAGCTATCATAATAGATTTCAATTTGATAACTATTCGTTCTTCATTTCAAGGGTATAAATCTGAGTGGAGGACAAAAACAGAGAATTAGTTTGGCTAGAGCTGTCTGCCAAAATGCTGACATTTACTTTTTCGATGACCCACTGAGTGCAGTCGATTCTCACGTAGCCAATCACATATTTCAAAAAGTTTTCGGACCAAATGGCTTTTTAAAAAACAAGGTACGTAGCTAAATGAACATGGCCAATGGTCATATGTACAGGAAAATTTTATTAACGTCATTCAAATTGATAATTTTCAGACGAGAATTTTGGTGACTCATAGCACTAAATTTTTTCCTTTTATGGATAAAATAATCGTCTTGAAAAATGGACGCGTTTCTGAATCAGGTTCATACCAGGAATTGTTGAACAATGAAGGCGATTTTATTGATTTTGTTCGAACGAATGTCGAAAGTGAGGAATCTTCCGAGTGTGATCAAATTACAAGTAAGTTCCTCCTTTCACAGGATTTGATAAAATATCATTTTTTAAAACTTCTTTCGTCTTCCAAAGTCCGGGATGTCTGACAAAATCGAAAAACTAAAAATTTAATTTTTTCCCAATTTCAAATTCAAAACCAATTATTCTTTTTCTACAAAAATTTTCTGCCGAAAAATATGGATTTTAACTCGAAGGTGTGAACTTTGAAAAACTGAGCTTTAATCAATTAAATAGGTCACCAATTTACTTAATCTGCCATCACCATTGCACTCGAGTCCGCTCGGACCATTTTTATGGGCTCTGAAAACGTCCAAAATTCACTAGGGCTCCGGATTATCTTAAAACCATCATCAATGGATTCGGGGAACAATTTTTTTTTGAAACAAATGAATAAAATAGAATTTTAAGAGCCTTTAATAAATTATATGTTTCACTTTTGGTGAACCAGAAAAAAATACATACGAATTTTTGGCTAAAAGTAGGCACTTACTTATGATTTTGGTATGAAATATTCAACCATTAAATAAACTGTTCATTTTAGATGAAGATAACAATGAAACTGAATTAAAACAACCAAAAGAAAATTCAAAACCTTCTCATTCAATAAAACAATCCAACAAATCAACTCCGAATAAATTAATCAAAGAAGAACGAATAAAATCAAAACAGGTAGGCAAAGAAAAAATAAACATTTTTGAAATTCTGTTCGTCAACATATTAGATACATGTAATTTCATTTCTAGATTGACAGCAAATTATACTGGAAATACTTCAAAGCAGGAGGTCCTTTTCTCTCTTTTTTGTCATTATTAATGTTAGTGGCATTCCAACTTATTTTAATGTTTTCAAATCTATATTTATCAAAGTGGGTAATCAGCGATGATGCTCTTGAAACGAAATATTCTTTCATAGTCATCTACACCTCATATGGAATCGCTCAAAGTAGGTAGCTTAGAAGGTACTAGGAACATTAGATCAAAATTGATTTTATAATCCATTTATTTTTATTTTCATCAATTTGTAGTTATTGTCATCTCACTGGGAGCTCATCTTTTTTATAAAGTCAATGTAAAATCATGTGCCTATTTTTATCATAGTTTACTTCATAATATATTACGTTGGCCCATGTCTTCATTCGATTCCACACCAATAGGAAGAATAATATCAAGAATCAGTGACGATATATACCTGCTTGATAATCATATAGCCATCAAAATGCTTGGATTTTTAGGTGTTTTTATCAGGGTCAGTTAATTTGAATTATCTATTCAACCAATTTATCAATTTAAACGAACGATTGTGTGATTATAAAATGAATTTTTCAGTACCTTTCCATATTTGTATTCCTCATATTTACCATTCCACTGAGTAGCATTATAATTATTCCAGTCAACATTGTGTACTTCATAATACGAGTAAGTGAGTACCTAACTTTAACATTGTGCACAAATAAATATCCCAGGGAAAAGTCATCAGGTCTGATCAGACCTGAAAAATGGCCGTTCATGAGCAGGTATGATCATACCTGATCAGACCTGATCAGGCATGAACAGGACAAAAAAAATTAAGGGGTTTAGGTATGATCAGACCTGAGCAGACCTGAGCAGACCTGAGCAGACCTGAGCAGGCATGAGCAAGACTATTATACGCCAGACCTGCTCAGGTCTGATCAATCGCGGCCATTTTTCTTTCCTGATCAGGACTGATCAGAACTATTTAGTCATGCTCAGACCTGATCAGACCTGATGACTTTTCCCTGGGATCGTAGAGGAATGTAAAAAAAAAGTCTCGGATTTTGACGAAAAATAATTGGTTTGGTAGTTAATATTAAATGGAGGAATTCTCAGAATAATTTTGAGTCTCCCAATTCAAACAGGAATGAAAGAAAAAATCAAAATGGGTTAATTTTTTTTTAAAAAAAGGTGCCTCTTTTCGCTAGTACTGGGTGGTTTCACCCGTCGGGAACCTCAGCCACCTTTTTAAAAAATTATTGCAATTGGAATATCTACAGAATTTACATCTCTCAGATCTACTCATTTGAAATTGAAAACTAGTAGAAAACTAGGTACTTTTTATCTTCTTCCTAGAGTCGAAAAGTATCTTTCGGTCAAATACATACCTCGAAATCGAACAAAATTCTTTTTTGGTCTCTTGGAATTAGGTTTTATTTTCCTGAAAATTATTTTCATGGAAATAGGTACAGGGTGCTCGATTAATTCTGGACTCTCCCTGTACTTTTTGTGATAAAAATCGTGAGTTGGCAATACTTTGTATGTATTACCAACTATCAATTTTTAATACCAAAAAGTGCAAGGGAAATCCAGAATTAATCGAGCACCCGGTACCTCCAAAATACTTTCAATTTTAAATTCATTTTCAAAAAAAATTTTGTAGCATGTGCTGCCAACTGAAAATTTTTAAAAATTGCGTGGGTAAATCAAATTACAATTTTCAGTACTGCCAAAATTATTTATCGAAAAATTTCATCAAAAATTATTCCAGGTACTTAATCAAAAAATATCCCGGTTCGATTTTGAGGTATTCGAACGAGTTATTTTGAATTTGGTAAAAATTAAAAATTCTTCAAATTTACAATTTGCAATTTTTCAACTTTCTGGAAGAGGATCAGAAATTGGAATCCGATTTCAATGTCAAAGGTTCAAAAAATTTTTAAGGAGTACGATCGAGGGGTGGTGAGAATCGCGAGGTTTTTTCAAAAATTACTCAACTTTGAAGACCCCTACCTTTGTTCCCCTTCGAGCTGGAAGAAAAACTTGAAATTTTTGGAAAGTTTCCCATTCAATGTCAACTACGTATTTCATTCATTTCTGGCAAAATTTAACATGTTTTCCCCCCTCCACGTTCTAATAAAATACCCTCTTCATTTCCAATTTTCCATTAAGTATATCATTACATGGATTAGGTGGTATCTAGACAGGGGAGGGGCAATAGGGGCAATCATCCATTCCACCTCTTTAAAATATAAATTTTTCTTTCGTAACGAAAAATATCAATAAATTTTGAATAATTTTCTCCTGCAAACTTCACAATAGGCAAATTAATTTGCATTTCACAGATATCCCAATGGATGGGTATCCTCGGTTCAATCAAATAACGTGATTAATTTTTATTATGTTAATTTCAACTCAGAAACATTACGTTGGTCTTTCCCATCAATTAAAAAGGATTGAGACAATTCACAAATCACCACTTTACTCGCATTTAGTTGAAACAGTAGCAGGTAAAACAACTTCAGCAATAGACAATTTATTTTTGAGAAAATTAGATTTTTTCCTAATTTTTTTTCAAGTAAATAATGATTCGTTTGTTCTTAAGGAATTCAAACAATTCGAGCTTTTGGATTTCAAGATAAATTTACAGTTCGATGTTATGAGAAAAATGACACATATTCTGCTTCGTACCATTCGTCTGTTATTTGTACAAGGTAGAAACGTCTGCATCAGTTTGATTCACGTAATTTTTAATAAACCTTTTCTTTCTCTCTCCTACGAAGACTAATATTTCATTTATTCGCTTTATAGGTGGTTCTGTTCCAGAGTCGAATATCTAGAAGGTATCCTCTTATGTTCAATCACAGCGTTGATACTTTTTGAAAGAGATTCCTCAACGTTAGGCCAAATCGCTCTATTGATTGCGTATGGATTGCAAGTAAAATCATTTCTATTGAAAATTCCAAAATTTTATCATCCTGAATTTATAAATTTTTACGAATGTTGTTAAAAGATGATTCGAGGAATTGCCTACATGTCTGACGTCTTCAATGAAGTTGAGGATGGTATTATATCTGTTGAGAGAATCAGCGAATATCTCGCATTTCCTCAAGAGCCTGACTGGGATAAATCATCGATTCAAGTTTCGGAAACTTGGCCTAGTAAAGGAGAGATTACTTTTCACGATTATAAATTGCGATATCGTGAAGGATTGGATTTGGTTTTGAAAGGAATCTCATTGACTATTAAGAGTGGAGAGAAAGTATGTACTTACTAATTCTGAAAATTGAAAAATATTCTGCAATTCTAAATAGGTACCTATGATGATGAATATTCATTAATTTACCAATCGAAATTTTCAAGGTAGGAGTAGTAGGCCGCACTGGAGCTGGTAAAACATCCATTATTCAAGGATTATTTAGAATGGTGGAACCTGCGGATGGCACCATTTTTATAGATAATGTTGCTATAACGAAAATAGGATTGCATGTTTTGCGATCGAAATTGACGGTTATTCCTCAGGTATTCTAGTATTATTTTTGCCTTTTTACTTTCATCTCCTTAATTTGTCGAGTGTCAGTTTATTTTAATCAATTTTTCCATAGGATCCTATTTTGTTTTATGGTACACTACGTTTCAATCTGGATCCTTTTGATACTTATCAAGATGAATTTTTATGGGATATTTTAAAAAAATCTCATCTCAAGAATTTTGTCAACAAATTACCAGGAGGGCTTCACTACTTAATTGATGAAGGAGGACAAAATTTAAGGTAAACACCTACCCTGAATTCAAAACTTTTGTAGATTTTCAAGGTATATAAAAATTAATTGAATTGCATAATTTTCATATTTTTTTTTTTTCAGTTTTGGTCAAAGACAGTTAATTTGTTTGGCTAGAGCTTTACTTCGTAAAAGTAAAATATTAGTTTTAGATGAAGCAACTGCTTCCGTTGATGTAAAAACTGATGAACTGATTCAGAAAACAATTCGGGAAGAATTTTCTGACTGCACTGTAATCACAATTGCTCATCGATTGAATACACTTCAAGATTACGACAAGTATGTGTAGTAAAGCTAAATGAAAAAAATAATTTGAATTTTGGCAAAAGTTGATGAGATGGCTGAAAAGAGAAAACCATCCAGGAAAATCGAGAGTTTCTTAAACCTTTGTCATCTCATCTCAGACCTTGAAATCGAAAATGATCTGTTTGCCTTCCAGAAGGAAATCAAAAACTAAAACGTGACAAATTGTAAAATTTCAGATTTCTTGATTTCTTTCAAAAATTTAAATAAATTCAAATTGTAAATTCAAATTCCTCAAAAAAGGGACACAATTTTTTTAAGCAGCCATAGAAAAAATTTCGATAATTAAAAAAAAATTATGGCTGTGACTCATAAATTTCTGGAGATGGAAATGAATTTTAAATATGTACTTGATTTGGTAGAAACTGTTTTTGCAGCAATAACAAAATGTTTTTTTAAAAAAAATCATTAAAAAATTTTAGCTCCAAAACTCGACTTTTTAAAGCTTCTAAATTATGAATAGATACTTCAATAAGGGTCACTAATGTGACAAATTTTCAATCAAAATGGAATGAAAGACAGATACTTTAGTTTAGGGAAATTACAACCGTTGTCTTTTTTGAGCTGATTTTACAAACATTTTTGAAACTTCTTTCATCAATTTCAAACAATAAAATGTTGTGGATTTCTCTTGTTATTTATTATCATCCATCATCATGGTAAATGGTAGGTCTAGGTACTAGGTGTAGGTACTCATCATTTTATATTATTAATTTTTTTTTCAGGATTTTAATATTAGATGACGGCCACATATTGAATTTTGATTCAGCAGAAAAGTTACTAAATTCGTCAAGTTCTCAATTTCGGGACATGGCTCTCGAACCAGCATATTCACCAACAATAAGCAAGTTGTAGAAATAAGAAATACTTAATAGGTATATTTTTCATTTTTTTTTTTTTTGTAAAAAGAGAAATTTTAAAGTGTTTTATTATTTCTACGACAATTGCATTACCACCTATAATTCTAAAAAGTATTTAAAGCTCAAACAGAATAATGTATTGTTAGTTGTCAATTTACCTACTTAATTGTTTTTTTGATAATTAAATTGCTCAATTTAAAAACAGAATGTTTTCTTACATTTTTCAAGTTATTTTTGGCAAGTTTCCAAATATATTTGTATCAATTTCAACAATTAAAACGCGAATTTTAACAAAAATTTATACAAAACACATTTCATCGAGGATCAGTATGATTTTGGAAGAACCAGAAAAACTATAAAATAAAAAAAAATGGACATTACTGATTCTAAATCTAAACTTGAATAAAACCAAAAGCACTCAATCTGAATTTCACGAATCTGGATTAATTCAGAGAATAACAACATACAATCTCCAAAAAAAAATAAATCCTTGATAAAAAGTGACTCGCTTTTGTCAGTAGGCAGAAGGTTGACTACGTTCTACGTAGGTATACTTCATGTAGGTAGAGGTACCTACACCTAGACCTACTTAGTCATCTATTATTACTCATACTAGAAAAAATGATAGATAAATGGACTTGAACTAAAAAAAAAAGCTCATTGCTTTCTTGTTTTTTTGGGTCATTATCAAGAAATTTTCAGAACCTAGCTGTGTTGTTCGAAAATTTTCAAACTGTCGGAAGGATTCGATAATAAAAATTATCAATATCTACAGAATGTAAACACTTCACTGTATACGCGTATTACCTACAGAACCTGAAACGTGAATCTAAAACGTTTCAAATAATCGACTCCGTTCGCAACAAAGAACTTCAGTGTTACTGAATTTTGTACTTTTTCGTTTTAGTGTATTTTTTTGGCACGTTACCTACCAACTAAATCGTAGAATTTTCCGGAAATAATCAAAATTTTAACGTAACTATCTGGTATGGAAACCGAAAACACTTAAAATATAATTACTGTACTTGATAGAATCATTTCTAGAAATTTTTTACATTTGGATAAGCTCAACTAGTCCTCTGAATAGATATCAATTTTTCGTTCATATTAAATTTAAGCAACTTCAAATATGAATACGTTTTGCGGATCAACGTTTTTGGTATGTACTTAATTATTCTTACTCAATTTTTCTCATCGAGTTCAACATTTAAATTACAAGATTAATTTTTAATATTCAGGATCAGAACAAAATTTGGTACACAGATTCACCAGATTTCAGTTTATGTTTCGAAAAAATCGTACTCGGGTGGGCTCCATGCCTTTTTTTATGGTTAAGCTTTCCATTCGAATGGTCAAGTTTACAGAAAACGAAATTATATAATGGAAGATTCAGCACATACAGTAAAATTAAATTGGTAAACTGAATAAAATATTTCTAAAAAGTTGAAATTTTACTTTACATGCTTAGATTACCATTAATCTCATTTCAGGGTGCCATAGGTTTAATAATATATTTCACCATTTGTGGAATCGTATTGAATATTTTCAAGACTGATGGCAGCGTATTGAATATTTATTGGTTCGCAGGATTGTTAATCACATATGTAAGTTTTTCCTCTAATTTTTCACTCAAGCCACAGGCTACGATAATTTTGCAAAATATGAGAAAATTATTCTAATCGATGATGAATTTTTTTTTGAGGTTTTGTTTTTCGTGATTTCCATGATGCATGTCAGAAAAAAAAGAGCATCGCCCGGAATATCATTTCTCTTTTCCCTCTTCTCAGTTATCTGTGGTCTACCTCAATTTCGGACTGAGATTGGTTTCTTGGAATCAACAGTTAGTGTCTACCTATTTCTTTAACTATAAAATATTCATATTTTGAAAAACATTTTATTCCAAATTCTATTCAAATTGTAGTCCTCAAAATATTCAAGTTGGGAAGCTTACTTATACGTAGTGATTTACGCGATCGAAATTGTGCTCTTTGTTTTGAACTGTTTTGCTGACTCAGCACTGACAAACAAGGTGAAACACTTTTCCAGCAAATTATCTCCACATAATAAATTGAATAAGTCACTGCAAAAAGAGCATATAAAAAAAATGGCGTTTTTGGGAATCGTCGATTGAAGTTTTGGAATGGTATTCTTGGTAACTAAATGTTGGAGTACGATTGAGAAAGTTAAATATCTTGAAATATCAACCTTCCTCTACAAGAAAACAGCGCTATCATTATTGTACAACCTAAAATGTTTTATATATGATCGTTTTAAAGTGACAAGTTATATGCCCTTTTTGCTGTGACTTTTTTTCTTCTCCCGAGTTCGTCATCATTTCAGCTCATAACTCCTTCAATTCGAAAAATTTTAAAAAACTCTAAATACAAAGTTTGTAGAGGACAAAAAAAGGAACATTTTTTGTATTTAACTTTTTTCCCTACATCGTTCAGGGACAAAGATATTCATCTAAGAACTTTTGTGTTTTTTTTTTTGTGATCTAAACGAATCCATTGTAAACATGTTAAAACTTGTAAACACAAAACCGGTAAATTTTGTATTAAATTTCAATATTTTTACTCCTTTGTGATCAAATCGGACAAAATATTGCTAAAAAGGCACTACAATTGAAAAAATGATGACAAAACCGAAAAAATTAGTGTCCGGTTGCCTGAGAGTGGAACAATTTTTACGATTTCTGATACTTCAATTGGCTATAACTCGGCGAGTTTTCAAGATCTCGATGTGGGAGTGGTCTCATTGGATAGAGGAGACTTCACAGTATCATAATCACTTGTGGCCTCAAAAAGGGCATATGTCAACTTATACCCCCTTTTGTAGTGACGTATTCAATTAATTTAAAAAATGATGATAATTCCGCTTGGTTCTAATTTTAGTACGACGGTCCAGAAGAAAGAGCATCATTTCTCTCTAAAAGCTTCATGTTTTGGATGTATCCATACATTTGGAAAAATTATAAAAACAGAGATACACTCGGAAATCTTTGGAATGTCGAATATCATACCACTATTTTATACAGTTTACCTATTTTTGAAAAATATTGGAAACGGAAATCGAAAATTAAGAAGTAGGTGACCCTTCATGACACCACATCTTTTGATGGAAAATTTTTTCTTTTTTACTTAATCAGAAAGTTTTCTATTTCTTCATGTCTATCCGTAGAAAAATAGAAAATACGTCGGAAAAACAAAATTCATCGACTAAAAATGATTCGACGCCAAGCAACATATCGCTGGCTTTCATCCTGATGAAAATATCGAAGCCGTTTCTTGTAATAATAACAATTGCTAATATAACAGCAGCTGTATTTTCATCGATTAATAACCAAATTATAAAGTGAGTAAGATTCTGAAACACATTATGAGTCTGCATATAGAAACCACCCTTGAGTGCAAAAAATTAGCTTTTGAGTTGAAGTTACTCCGCATTCTACATGTACTCTTTCTGCAGAGGCGGAGAAGTAAATTTTTTCAAGTTGTGACAAAATTTTTATACCAGTCCCCTCCTTCCCCCCCAAACAAACACCCCTCCCCACAAAAAAAGTATTGCGAAATTTGCAAAAAATGGTCAAAACGCATTTAATCTATAGGTCAAAATCATCTCCAAAAAGGAGATGGATTAAACCCATGCCCTTGAATATTTTCAATGGAATCGAAATTTTTTCTTCAATATGTTTTAAATAGAATTTTTATCTAGGTGGATCCTTTTTTCGTCAGTTTAACATTCGTGCCAAAAATGGAATTTCGAATTTCAACCACCCTACCACCAAAGTCCAAATTTAGTCTATAAATTAATTTTTTTCAACCCTAAAGTAGGTATTTTTTGAGTTTCTTCAATTCTATTTTTTTTTTCAAAATTGTTTCCATTATTACAAATTTTCCAACCATTATTTTGTTAAATTAAAATTTTCGTCTTCGATTTTTTTCATTTCAACTTCATATTTTTCAATATTAAAATTTTTTTTGATGTGCCGTATTTTTGGCATGTTGCCCATTTCCCTAGAAAATTCCACATGTCACAAATTGACCTTCGAAATCCAGCGCATGTCACACCTGTGGCATGCGTGACACGACGTTCTCCGCCTAAGTCTTTCTGAAAGATCCAAAATCAGTGTAAACTTGAAAAAAAAAACAATTTTTGACATCTAAAGCTGGTTCCTATAACCAGGATCACTTATGAACTCACATCAAATGGTTTCTGAATTTTATTTCTTTGTATACTTTCAATATTTTCCAGCGCCATGATCACTTTTTTGTTGAGGGGTACTTATGAATGGCACGGTTATTACTTCGCAATAATGCTACTTTTTTATTCCATTATCGGCTCAATTTCCTCAACAGTAGCTCATAAACAGATATACGACATGAAACTTTGTTTGGACTCTCTGCTACCTGCCATTATTTACAGAAAAGTGGGTTTATTTCGGAAAATACTTCAACAAATAGAAATTATTATATTTATTTTAAATTTCAGGCTTTACGTTTATCAATAAGTGCACAAAAAATTTACGATAATAGCAAAATAATTGATCTCATCACCTCCGAAGTTGATTCCTTAACCAACAGACTAGCTCTAATTGCTAAACTTTTCATGACACTTATGGTTGCCATCCTTTGTATGTATTATGTAGGTCAAATTCTAGGTATGTTATCGTTATTGGCAATACCCTTTGGATTAAAATTTTTCATATTCAATACACCTAACAATTTTTTTCAATTTCAGGAATGAACATAATAATATTGCTGATCGTAATAGTACTTTTATTTGTTGTGGAAGAATGGGTGTCAAAAAGATGGAACAAAAATACACGTTCAAAAGAGGTCATCACTAGGAAACGATTAAAACTCACTCAAGATGTTTTGAACGGATATAAAGTAGGTACCTCTACCTACCTATGGTCTACTTGCTATGAGGCTATCAAACACCTAGGAACTCTAAAATTTTGAGACTTATTCAGGAAATAAATTTATTCAGGTACTGAAACTATATGCTTGGGAAGCTGCATACGAAACAGAAATTTTAAATTATCGTATGGATGAAATTAAACTTTTGGATAAGAATAAAACGTATGAATCAATCTTAGGATCTTTATGGTTCAGTTTTTCAATTGTGGTAAGTAGGTAATAAATATGATTTACTCTAAAAAAAAAAATTAATTAAAATAGCTGATTTTTTCAAATAATTTACATATTTGCCTAGGTTTTGCTGTGTCCTGTGTTTTCTCTAATTCTTTTGAATGACCAACATGCTTTGACAATTCAAGAACTTTTTCATTTAATAGGGTTAATTAATTCATTGAACGCTTCATGTTTAACTTTTCCTCAAATCGTCAACAGTATGTACATGGTAAGTGAAAATTTCCTACCTACATTTATTGAGTAGAGTAGGTATGTGCCTTTATTGCATTTGAGTAGTAAGAACTGGAAGGATCGTTACGCTTTTCTTTTAAAAATTGGGAAGCAGTCGGAGGAGAGCACAAAAACTGGGCTTAAACCTCAAAAAAACCCACCAGTAACAATATTATTCCTGGTTTCAAGATCAGATGAAATGGTGACAGAGAATAGCTTTCCCTCCACTGTTTACAGAATTACATTTTCAGTCGAGAAAATTAGATGCGACTTGGAAATTACAGGAAAATTATGAGGACTTTGAATGAGAAAAATTGAATTTAAGACTGAAAAATCAGGAAAACATGTCTTTCTTTTTTGAGTGAGAAAATTTCAATGATCAGAGTACATCGATTAATTTTGGCTCCCTTTTGAGGTAAAAATCGTAAGTTGGCAATATTTTGTATTTGTTTATTTCGTTTATGATTGGACAATTTTGAACGAAGTATTACCAACTTACACCAAAAAGTATGGGGGAGGGGAGCCAGAATTAATCGAGCATCCGGCATAAGGTACCTACTCTCTCATTCTGAATCAGTGAAAAGTCACTGATGAACAGTCAGAATTGCAGCACGGGAATAATCAGCAAAATTCACTGATTTTGCAAAAATTTTCTTCACTGATTTTGCAAAAGTTTTCATTCATTTTTCAAAGATTTTTACCGATTTTTCAGCCAAATTCATAAATTTCACAACCTTTTCAAGTTTTCAGAGAATTTTTAGCTGATTTTTCAGAGGGTTTTCACACTGATTTTTTCCTTGCTGCAATTCAGACTGTTTCTCGGTGATATTCGATACCTAATTTTCACTGATTTATAATAAGAGAGAATGTTCTTTGAAAAATCACAAGTACTTGCTTTTAAAAAATTCTGGCCGAATTAAGAAATGACTTTGACCCTATTTCGATTTTCGATTTGACATCCCCCCACCCCAAAAACTGCCTCTTAATGTAAAAAAAATTCTGGAAAAAATTGTTAATTCACTCGATCATTTCTTTTTCTATAAAATGCACAAAAATTGAAGTATGTATAGGTTAAAATAACACCGTACGGCCAAAAGTGAACACATAAAGTAAATTTATGTATTTGTACTTACGTTGAAACACATGTTTTTAGATAATTTTCATGAAATGCCCAAACTCCAAAATTGATGGGAAAATTATCGTAAATACACCTCTAAGTACCTCTACGAGATGTAACTTTGTACCAAAGAGCAGAAAATTTCCTTCACTTCTGTTCGAATTGAAAAAATTGAAAATTCTTGAAAATTGCCCCAAATAGGAAGGGATCGGGTCAAAATTTTTAAAATTTTTTCCATCAAGGAACACCATCTGATGGATAAATGAAAAATCAAAGCAAGAGCCAAATTCATCCCTTATCCAGCTCGACTTTTATCACAAAAAATTAAAAAGAATAATTGAGAAAATTTTTATCAAAATTATTGAAATATAGTAAAATATTTTCATTTAAAAAGAAAATCAACGACAATTTTTTTAATTTAACCTGTCGGTATTCTTTTTAAAAAAAAAATCAATTATTTTCGTTTTGATGAATTTCTATGATGCAGGAGGCAGGGTGAGGGTAACGATAAAAAATCAACATCGATAATATTTTTGAGTAGAAATATAATTTCTTTCAATTAAAATTTTCTCAATTTTTCAAAATATTTTATTGATAAGTGATAACACAGATCGACACGATTTTTGATTTTGGGTTCCAAATGCCAAATTCAGGTTTCTTTTATGTAACTGAAAAATATTTTTTTGACTAAAGTAGATATGCTTTGAGGGGAGGGGGGAGCAAAAAACTGATTTTTCGAGGGCAATAAGCCCGAGCATTACAAAAAAAAATTTAAAATTTTTTTCATCCTAATCTTATAGAAAATTTTACGGCGAATCCAATGCCACAAACCGCAGACCTCCATCTTTTTTAGAAAAAAAGTTACAGCTTATTCTTTACAAAATTCTGTGAAAATATCGCATTTTTTGGGGGCATTTCTCGCGAAAAAGTGAGATTTGCGAAAAAAAGTAAGGGTTTCAAGGCCGTATTGACCATGGTGAGAATTGTAAAAAATTTCATGGCGAATCGAATGCCGCAAACCACGGACCTCCATCTCTTTCAAAAAAAAATTTACAGCTCATTATTTCCAAAATTCTGTGAAAAAATCGCATTTTATTATGCCGTAAAATTTTCTATAAGATTAGGCTAAAAAAAATTTTTTTCATTTTTTTTTTGCAATTCTCAGGCTTATATTTCCCTCGAAACATCAGTTTTTTGGTCCCCCCACCCCTCAAAGCAATTTTTGGAAGCCAGGATTGAGCAAGGCGAGGTATTTTGATGTCTAGAATCAGAATTTCGGCATGAGAACTCAGAAACAGAGCAAAAAAATTTTTTGTCGATCTGCGTAATTTAATAAACACAAGAAAAATAATTGAATTTTTTTGTTCAATTTCCGACTTTTTAGAAAATATTTATGGTCAAATTTTAAAAGCAATGTGGCAGGGGTGCAGAGGTCGAGGATGGATCAGGACTTCAGAAAATAAAATTTTTACCCACCATATTATTAGTTTGAATTCAAAAATCCATAAATACGCATCACTTTTGCTCCTTTCTCTTCTGGAATGAAATTTCGTAGGAAAGTGCAAAACAACCCACCTTGAAAAATACCTATCTAATCCATATGTAACTAAGTAGCCATATTCCGATTTTGATAACTTTTCATTAAGTTTCTCTTTATAATTTTTACACAGGTTAAATATCATTTACGAAAAATCAACAATTTTTTGAACGCTGAAGAAAAAGATGACAACTTATATTCGGATACAGATAGCGGTAGGTAAATGATTAGATTCTCCAGGTATATTTTCCATAAAACCATTACACAGTACGTGTAAATGTAAAGCTCGACTTACGTCACCTTGACAATTAACATGACGCATACTAATCTACAGATATTTTTTCACTTTATTTTAAGGTTATGCTTTGAGCATTGAAAATGGAACCTTTTCAAGCGATAAAAAAGAAGATAAGAAAATTTTACAAAACATTAATATTCATATACCTAAAAACAATTTAGTAGCTGTCATAGGACCCCTGGGTAGTGGGAAAACTTCATTGCTGCTCGCATTTCTAGGAGAATTGCACATGTCTTCGGGAAATATAAATAAACAGGTATCTATCAAAAATGATATTTACCATGTGACGATTTTTTTTCAAATCCTATACGTAATTTTCAATTTTAAAAGCATTATTTACATTGATTCTGTAAAGGGAACCGTAGCATATGCTGCTCAACAAGCATGGATCTTGAACAAAACAGTCAAAGATAATATCATCATGAATAAACCATTTGATGAAAAATTTTACGAAATCGTCATAGAAGCCTGTGCTTTAAAAATAGATTTGGAATCATTTCCTAATGGGAGTCTTACAGTAATTGGCGAAAAAGTAATTATTACACATTAAAAAATTAATTTTTCCATCCATATCCGCAAAATATTTATGCCTAATAGTGCCTTCCATCAGGGTATAAATTTAAGTGGAGGTCAAAAACAAAGAATCAGCTTGGCAAGGGCTGTATACACAGATGCAGATATCTATTTATTAGATGATATATTCAGTGCCCTAGATCTTTCCGTTGCTAGTCATATTTTCCAGAATGTCATCGGGCCAAAAGGACTATTAAGTCAAAAGGTTGGCTATTCAGAGTTTTCTTCTCTCTCTTTTTTTCATTTCATTGATTAAAATTTTCAATTATAAGTGCAAACTAAAAACTATTACAGACTCGAGTTATCGTCACTCACAACACGCAGTTTTTATCCCAAATGGATACAATAGTCATACTAAACAACAAAACTATAGTTAATTCAGACTCGTACACAAATTTAGAAAATACAGATCACGATTTTATAAAATTGATGAATAAATTTTCGAGTAAAGTTGAAGTAAAGGAAGATATAGGTAGGTTCGATTAAAAAACAAAATTTTAATTAAAATTAAATTTTTTATATTTTAGTTTATTTCAACTATTTAACTATGATTTTTTCAGGTAAAATAGACAATATAATGGAAAATACTCAAAAAAATGATATTCATATTGAAAATTCTGAAATGGACACAAACAGTATTTTTATAAAGCCTAAAACCAAATATATAGATTTGAGGAATAACAGGTTGACATCTAAGATCGATTTAAACGGAACGATTTCAGATAGGTATAGCATGAACAGGAAAGTGATTCTGATTACTTTTTAAATTCTTATCATACATGTTTTCCCTCATTTCTTGATATAGACCGTCGAAATTAAACGAAATAGAAACAGCCATAACAAAACTCAGTTCGACAAAAAAATCGAAAAAAGAAAAGGTACGAGTAATGTTGGAGTTCTACTGAAAAAATTCACTTTTAAAAAGAGATATGTTATTTAATAAAGCAATGATTTTTTTCAGGGTATCGTGACGTCATATCGTAATTCTATTCATCGCGGTGATTTAATGATGTCTGCTGTTATTGCATTAATGTGTATCGTGTACCACATTTTTCGTGTATCTATAAATCTTGTTTTGGCTTATTGGAGCACGAAAATTGATGAAATTCATATTACCAATTGGCAATATCTGGAGATTTTCATCGTTTTGGTTGTAGTTAGTTGTAAGTAGAATCATCTCATAAAAATATAAATATGGGGTATAATTTTTTTTCAATTTTTGGCAACCATCGACTAGAAATTTTGGTTGCTCCACTAAACACGTTGGATTTGAGTTTCTAAACCTACCCAAACCAGTGACCTTGAACTTGGCACCATTTTTTTTCCTAAATTAAATAAAGGAATTGAAAATGGCAGGCGAACAATTCTGAGAGATTTTTCCAAATCTTTCTCTTAGAAACTCTGAGCAAAAATTTTTTTCACATGAAACAATTTTTTATGAATGGAATTGTCATCGAAGTTTAGTTGATAGCACTGCTAAAAACAATTTCAAAAAATAATTGAAATTTTTATTGAATGAAGGATTTGGATTTTATGAAATTGAATTTTTAGACGAATAATTTTTTTTGCTAAATTTTTACCACAAATTATATTTAGTGACCAAACAATTTTTTCGTTTGATTTTGAAGTATCTAGGGAAACGATTTGAACTTTGCAAAAATTAATTAATCTTCAATAAGTAACACAGGTTGACACGATTTTTGTTCCTGGATTCCGATTGCCAAATTTAGGTTGCATTTATGTAAACTAATGAAGGGAATTTTTTTCTGGACCAAAGTTTGCTTTGGGGGTAGGGGAGGGAGCAAAAAACTGATTTTACGAAGGCAATGAGCCTCAACATTAAAAAAAAAAAAAAAATGAAAACATTTTTTTGTGGACTAATCTTATAGAAAATTTCACGGCGAATCCAATGCCGCAAATCACAGACCTCCAACTCTTTTTTAAAAAAAAAATTACAGTTCATTCTTTCCAAAATTCTGTGAAAAAATCAATTTTTTTGGGCCTTTCTCGCGAAAAAGTGAAATTTGCAAGAAAAGTAAGAGTTTTAAGGCCATAATGACCATGGTGAGAGTTGTAAAAAATTTCATGGCGAATCGAATGCCGCAAACCACGAACCTCTATCTATTTTAGAAAAACAGTTGCAGCTCATTCTTTCCAAAATTTTGTGAAAAAATCGAATTTTTTGTACTTTTTTCAGTTTTTTTGCAAAAAAAAATGAAATGCGATTTTTTCACAAAATTTTGGAAAGAATGAGCTGTAATTTTTTTTCTAAAAGAGATGGAGGCCCGTGGTTTGCGGCATTGGATTTGCCGTAAAATTTCCTATAAGATTAGTCTACAAAAATTTTTTTCAATTTTTTTCGTAATGTTCAGGCTTATTGTCCTCGTAAAATCATTTTTTTGCCCCTCCCCCCCCCCCAGCAAACTTTGAAAGCCAGGATTGAGCAAAGTGATGTATTTTGATGTCTAGAATCAGAATTTCGGCATGAGAACCCAGAAACAGAGCAAAATTTTTTTGTCAACCTGTTTACCTAGGTAATTGCTTTTTTGAGGAAAAAAGTAGCATTCGAATGCAATATTTAGGTATGTTTGAGGATTTTTTTTTGGCGGAGTGACCAAGGTTCCCAGCACTCCTAAAAAATGATTTCAAGGTTCTCAAGCTCAGTCCTCTTTTCGGCTGGGGGCTTAAAATTTTTCGGAAGTTTCCCTCAATTAATGTCAATTATTCAATCTCGTCACATTTTTCAGTCATAATGTGCTACATTTATCAAGCCAGTATAAGCAGAACATCTTTCAATATTTCGAAACATGCCCACGATAAATTATTATCAGTGGTATTGAAATGGCCAATGATTTTATTCGAAGCTATTCCTAGCAGTCAAATCACCAACAGATTCGGTTTATATTTAAGCATCTTGGACGATCGCACATCTCCTTTTGCAGCAGTGGTATTGATTAAAAAATCTCAGGTAATATACAAATACATCTACCTATAGTAAAATTTTTGGCGAATTATAGAAAAATTATTGTAACGTGATTATATTTTCAAGACAGGTTTTAGTCACATTCCTATTTGCAATTTATGTCAATCCTTTCTTCGTGAACATGATCATATTGTCATTCGTTTGTGAATATATTGTCGATGTAAGAATTGCACCTAGTTCCTTAATTTTCTAATACGTTAAAATTATTGAATAACTTGATAATTTTTAGAAATTAACTGAAAATCGTAAGAGAAGATTGGTTGAAGAAATATCAAAACAAACTTCGGTCATATCAGCCCATACTTTAGAAACTTTACACGGTAGGCATCTAGGCAATGGCATCTCCCAACATTACATCGTTTGATATCTAAAATTTATTCCAATAAAATATTTAATTTTAATTTTAGGTCTTACTAGCATTCGAGCCACGAATTCGCAATCATATGCTATTCAAAAATTAGACGAACTGATAGAGAGAAGAGCCATTTTGCAGAATAATTACGATCAATATTTGGTGTAAGTATGCAAAATCGAATAATTTTTTTTTCAATTGGGCCATTGCAATTGATTTTCTGAACGTCATTTTTTCAGATGGGTGTTAATACATAAGCTCATATGTTGGGTATTGCTCAGTTTTGTTGGTATTTTAGCTGTCATTTTTCAAAAACAAGATCCCATCGAAATTACTGGATTTGTAATAACTTATCTCATGACGGTAAGAAAAATAGATCAATGAGAAACAATTACCTAGATATTCAATAACTATGCCTATTTGAATTAAATAAATCTTAATCGTAGATGACCAGCGATTTTTACACATGCGATAAGCTAATGATAGAAATGAACCATTCGATCAATTCACTTCGAAGGATAACCGAGTACATTGACACTCCTTGCGAAAATCTCACAGAAAAAAATACCATCAGGTCGAGTTGGCCAGAAAATGGGGTCATTGTGTTCAGGAATTTGAAAGTTCGTTATCGTCAGACTGGAGCTTTAATACTAAAAGGTCTCAGTTTCAAGATCAACTCTGGCGAAAAGGTATAATGATAAGATTTTTCAAATTGAAAATGGAAACAAAAATGATGAAAAAATTTTAACAAAAATTTCAAGGTTGGGGTCATTGGACGAACCGGTGCTGGAAAAACTTCTTTGATTTCGAGTATTTTTAGAATAACTGAATTTGTCAATGGGTCTATAGAGATTGATGATGTGGATATTACAACAATTTCTTTGTACGATTTGAGATCAAAATTAACAGTGATTCCTCAAGTAGGTTAAAAAATCTCATTTATTTTTTGAAAAAATCTAAAATTTTTGTAAATTTAATGCATCATTTTTTTTTCAGGATCCAGTATTATTTTCAGGAACTCTGCGATTAAATTTAGATCCATTGAAAGAGCATTCCGATGAAAAACTGTGGACAATTTTGGAACAAGCTCATTTAAAATCGTTTGTGAACCATTTGCCTGAAAAATTGGATCATATTATCGAAGCTGGAGGAGAAAATATCAGGTCAATATGAAAATTGTACATCTGTATTTAATTTCTTAACATCTTTTCAACACAATCAATAAATAATAATTTTTTCATTTTTATTTCAGCGTTGGCCAAAAGCAGCTCATTTGTTTGGCCCGAGCCTTACTTCGAAAAACGAAAATACTTATTTTAGATGAAGCCACAGCTTCCGTAGATTTAGACACAGATGCTCTGATCCAATCCACCATACAGAATGAATTCAGACATAGCACTGTACTGACAATTGCCCACAGAATTCAGACAGTTTTCAATTATGACAAGTAAGGAATTTTTTTGTCTGAAAAAACCTTTCTGAAATCGTTTTTTAGATATCTCACTATGATTATCACGTTTACAATAGGTACTGAAAAATTACGAATTATCAAATCATAAATTTTTTCGTTCCCCTAGCTCAATTTTTTCCGCCACGGAAACTTGAAAAATTATTTTTTCAAAATTTTAAATTTTTTGTGAAAAATAGAAAAGGGTTTTTATTTTTGAAAAATTGGATAGTCTTAATTTGGATATCTTTACGTATTCAAAAAAAACTGTCGGCGACAATTTTTTTTATTTTCTCAATTCAGGAAAAAATACAATCGATAATCCTCGATCGTTATCCTGAAACCGAAATATTAAGCTCAACTTAATCGCCGAGAAGGGGAAGGAATCTTAATGACCCTTGAAAATAAATCATCACTTTTAGTTTTTGAAATCATGAGGCCAAAAATGAGAAAATGCACCTCAGTAATTTTTACTGACTCTACATCTAAAAATTTCATTTCTGCAGGTCATTTCGTTTGGGTTGTAGTTTGGCCAACGTCGTAAAAATGTTGAAAAATCTATGTTTTGGATCGAACAAAGAGTGAAAAGGGGCTGGGAATTTAAAATTTTAATACATTGGAGACAAGTTTTTTCCCTCCCATTTTGATGCAGTTCTAGAGTCCCAAGAAAAAAATTCTGTCCACGAGTTTCAATTTGGGCCTACCAGATTTTTATATTAAATAGAATTCTAAACATACTTACAGTGAAAAATTTTTTTTGATAATTTTTTGGGTACCTATACCTCACATAAATGTACTTATGCAAACTGAGATAATTTCAAGACTTTTTTTTTTCAAAAATGATTTCTTTCGATTTCTTACAAGACATTTGAAAAAATAAAATGAACTTATTCTAATAATCATCCTATCCCTGAAAAGCCAGATTAAAATGAGAAGTTTGGTTCATATTTGGGACAAATTTTCATCTTTTTTGAAACTTACAAAATTTTCTTAATGGTAGTAGAGTATCTAGACGAATTTTAGAGTCGATCAGGCAGGGTTTAAAATTTTTACATAGGTAGTCTTTTGCGATTCAGACACTAACTTGGAAAAAAAAGTATTAAATGAATAAGTGAAAATTCAAATTCAAAATACTTGAGGCCAATGCTTCAATAAAATTTTTCAATTTTTCAGTAGAGAAAACGAAAGGGATTATACCTTACTTCTTTTTAAATTTGTCAAAGAAATATGAAAATATATATATTTTTATTAAAATAAGAGGGGAAATACGAATAATGAAATTTTACCAAAATAAATGCCAAAAACTATTTTTTTTTTCAATTTTCTTTTGAATAATGTAGGTATTTATCGAACAATAGATTTTATTATTCAAATCATTTTCAGAATATTGGTCTTGGAATATGGTTCGATCATGGAATACGACACTCCAGCAAATTTACTACGGAAAGAAAATTCCATTTTTCACAAGTTGGCTTCTATCGCTCAGTTGATTTAATCTTTTCCTATTTAATCAATGGAAAATGTTCAATACATTATCTAAAATATGAGCATATAATATCACATTTTCAAAAGTGAAAATAAATTTAAAAAATGTTCGATACGTATGCGTTCAATTTTTATTTGAGAGAAAAAATAAAGACCGATGAGGTATGGTGCCTGATTTAAAAAATTGATTTAAATGCAAGAATTAAAAAATTCAAAATGAAATTAAAAGTGGTTAATTCATTTTGTTCAATCATTTACCTATCTTTAAAAAAATTATAAAAAATTTTTTGAGGATATAAATAAAATTAAGAATGACACTTGGGACTTTCCAAAAAGATCAGCTACTTCAGAAACTTAAATGAGATAAATCAGGTGTTTCTCATCTCGTCATCAACATTTCAGGGCATTATTTTCGGAATATTATACGAGCTTATTTTCACTTTGAAGTCAAATAAATTTACCAATTCGTTTATTAAAATATCATGTGCCCATTGCGTACAAAAAAATTAGGCCAGCCACACGCGCTGAAAATTAAAACAAACCATTACAAGTGGAAATAAAAAGATATCCCGATGTGAGAAAAAAATACAAAAATCATTCAACACAGAGATGCTATAAAGTTGAGTATTGGACAAACATCGAATTCAAAGCTCCCCTCTCGCGAATCATCGTTCATGACCTTACGTCAAGCCATAATTTTTTTTTATCAGTGAACATTTCGACGAGGAGTAAAATAGACTATAGCGAGTCGCGACGTCGGCGTCGACGATTATTGCGTTGGTAGCAACAACGCGAAAAGGATGCTCGATGGTGCAACTTTTGAAACGAATTGCGCGGTAAATCGATAAAATGAAAAATTAAACACACGTGCTTTACTTTTATCGGCGTATTCAAAAGATACTCGAGAAAATGCAGTTTTACGTACGAGAAATTAACGTATACATGGATGCATTTTGTAATTCAACTTTTTGGGTAAGAATTTTAGATATTTTTACCATTTTTATAATTCATTTGAAACCCAATTTTACGGGGATTTTTTTTTTAAAAGATAAAAATAACAGACTGGCACTTTTCCCTCTTTTTTTTTAGAATTCTACTTTGACATGGTATCAGGACTCGCCTGATTTTACTGACTGTTTCAAAAAAAGTATATTGGTGTGGATTCCATGTTTTTACTTAATAGCTTCTCTACCTTACGAAATATATAATTTGAAAAATAGCACATCCAGAGACATACCATTGACTCTGTTCAACGTAAATAAATTGGTAAGCTCGATAACAGAGATAAATAATAAAATTTAACAAAATATGAGCCAATTGTGCCATACTCATAATTATAATTAGGTACTTACTGATTACAGACATCTTGCTTAGTTCTGATAACGCTATCCGTCGTGAATTTTGTACGAAGTATTTCGAACGAATCGGCAACTCTGGTTGACATTTATTCACCTGTAATTCAAATTTTCACCTTCGTAAGTAAAATTTACCAAATTTCATATAGAAAAAATTCCTATTAAAATTAAACTTGACATTAATAACTCATTAGGGGAGTTTCTTTTAAAATAGAGTCTATTTCTGACACTAACATGGATGAATTTCAAAATGGGCATACGGTCGTCTGGGACATTTTTCACATTTACTTTACTCCTGGTAATTTGTGGAGTTCCCGAATTACGCAGCGGAATAATCGAAATGCAAAAGTCTTCGATGGTAAATTAACCAAAAATTATTTTGTTTAATAATCGATCTCTAAAAGAATTAATTTATGCGACAGGTTTCTGAAGAAGAAAAATTGCAATTCATCTTGTATACGGTTTACTATGTGACAATTTTATTAGCATTTTTCTTAAATTTTTTCGTCGATCCAAAACCAAGGTATGAGTTGTGCTCAAACGAACCAGAGTACAAAGAAAATCCAGCGAAAAATGCGTCCTTCTGTTCTCGACTCTATTACTGCTGGTTCGATAATTTTGTTTGGAAAGCATACAGACAACCTTTGAGAGACGAGGATTTCTGGAATTTGGAGCATCGATATACCAGCGCAGCTGTCGTACCGAA